>CM054113.1:35158116-38118855 GCA_028673005.1 Tanypteryx hageni | reverse complement strand
CACTATCCTTCCGCCGAGAGACAGCGACCAAGAGAGATCGATGAACTCGGATAAATGTAATGTTTATGAATGGAGAGCTTAACAACACCAGCAAGAACAAACCGGTTGAGAATCTCCCTAGCGGCACTTTATGGTTGCGCTCGCTACGAAAGACGCGCGATTTTAACGCGCTTCCCTTCCAAAACCTTCCCAAACCGCAGCCCTTCCCTACCCTTCACCCTTTCTCCCACCCCTACAACAACCTCCCCTGAGGCGCCACCCGGGTTCGGTTCCCTCTCAGGGGCACGTACGGGTTCTTCACCGTTCCACTCTATCAACACTCAATCACGATAAACCCATCTCGCCCGCTATGTGGACCATGAAGCCATCGCGGAGGAGACTCCACGCTTCACTTGAAACAAGAGGGGCCTACCACCCCCACCCTCTTTTTTACCGCGCCCTTCTCCCTAATCACAATTCCCCGCCTCCTCCTCCACTCCCTTCCATTGAGACGCGGCTTGTCCCTTCGATCATGAACCAACCAATGCCGACAGACGAATACACTCGCACGCACGCACCCTTCATCGTGGCGTGGCAGATTACTTTTCGTATCTGCAATTTTTTCGTTTTGACATCGTGCGGTTGATGGGGGAGGGAATAAGAAGGGTTTCGCCCTCCCCCTCTTCCCCCGGAGGCGCACACAACACGCAGGGAGGAGGAGAAACGTGGAAGTCGTGGGGTTCGGAAGAAGAGAAGGGCGATGAATAGCGGTCGGGAGCACTAGAGGTAGTGAGGAAGAAAGGAGAGGGAGGTCGGGACGTGATAGGGGTTTTTAAATGAAAAGAACGCATTAAGCAGGTGGGGAAGGAAAATGGGGATACATCATTTCTACTGAGGCGAAAGAAAACGTTAGCGCGAGATTGACGCCGTGATCATAATTAACGTATTATTTTCCTTTTAGTTTAGGTATCTCACAATTTCAAGCGAGTTTTTTAAAGATTGATGTGTAAAACATGCATGCTTATGCAGCAGTATTTAAAACTTACAGGCTAACATGATTAAAACGTTAATCTCTTGAAATAACTAATTTAAGAATTCTTTGAGTAAAGACAAACGAAATGGAAATTATCGATCGAATTCGATCACTTTAGGGGAATTTAGAATCTCTCAGATCAACTAAATCAAAGAATTACACCTTCTAAAATGACTATTGGACTCGAAAATGCAACTGTTAACGAATTAGAGCGTCATGAAAGGGAAATGTAAAGATCGCATAGTTTAAAAGAAGTCTAAAAACTAATCTTTCACTACTACTCCATCATAATGCGTATTAAGGTCTCGTATTGGATAAATCTATTTTTCCAACTTCCTCTTTATGATACGATTTTATATATCGCTGTCACCTAAAGTTTAAACTATTATAACGAGATCTTGAAATGCACCAGTCGCTGCTCTCCAATTAAAAATATCTTAAATGCGAAATTGTTACATCTAAGGTTTTGCCGAAGAAGTTTATTCAATATTTTAAGATACAAATTTTTCGTATTCAACAACCATAATGCAGCCGATACCCCTCAAGGTCGAAAATGCTTCTGTCATAAAGAGGCGTTCTTGCGACCATACAAATGAGAAGAAAAGATGTCTTATTTATACATACTCCTCAGTCGATGATGGGAGATTTATCATAGAACGAATAGAAATGCATCGGAGCGAAAATCGATGCAAAAAATATTAATAAATTAGGACCCCGAGGAAATTCGCACGAAGAAGGATCCGAGCTAATTATCGCTGTGCATGAGCGGGAAAGAGTGAGCATACGAAGATCCGAGGTAGATCAAATTCTAATCAGCGAAACTGCGAAAAGTATGTTTGACGGGGCATCACACGGTTAAGAGCATAAAAAATAAATTCTGAAGGTCATTTACACGCTTTTAAGGGACACAAAAGCCGGAAGATACCTATGGCTGGCAAGAGCAACGCCCTCTGAAATTTGATGCACTTATTTAATTAAAACGAGAGATTTTTCCGGAATACGGCATTTTTTTAATTCGTGAAGTAGAGAAGGTTGAGACTAATTAAGCGCAGCTCATTTGTGGAGTCTCATACACGACGAAAACTTTGTTCGACATATGTTACTCGAAAATACCTTGCTCTTTCGATAATGAACTCGTATTTGACGCAACTAGATGGAATTCGTTTACATCCATAGTCTGATGCGGAGAGATACCTTGGCAAAATAAAAATATAATTTCAAGATTCAAAATTCACATTGCATCATATACGTATTACATATTTAATATTAAAATCCTTGCGACTTTCACGTAAAATAAATAAATGGTAATAATATGTATTTTCTGCTGATTTTAAGAAATAATACGATCCGCTCGACAAAAATGCTAGCATAAATTTAACTTGGATATAATTGGGATCGCTGTCTGTTCGTCAGGCAATCCTCATGTCTTGTACGCAAAGATTTGGTCGAGCGAGTATACTCGTCATGCAACATTGAGGCGTTAAGCAGCTTAGGGATTGTATGTACGTACCAAGAGAACGGAGGGGTTTGTGTTGGAGATGGAAAAAATGTAAGAGGCGGAGTAAAACAGAAACAAAAGCGGCGGCTGGAATGGGAGAGACACCTAACTGCCGGAGGAGGAGCAGTTAGTTGAGTATGGAGTGAAGGGAGGAAAATGAGTGGTGCGATTGATCTCCAGGTGAAGGGATGGAGCCGAGAGGAGCGAGGTTCGAGAGATTGGTAGGGATAACATTCCAAAGGGAGGAGGATAGATAGTAGAACGGTATAAAGGCTAGGGGGTGATGGCGGGAGGCAAAAAGAGATGGGATGAGACACGTAAGAGGTTGATAGGAAGGAGGGCTTACTGGGGAGGGGAGTGAAAAAGAAAACAGAGGGAGGTGAGAGGGAGAAGATGAAAGACGGCGATGGAGAGAGGGAGGGAGGTAAGGGGATGGAAGTTGCTCGGGGCGTCGAGCCGTCCCACGAAAAAATCTCGAATTCTTCCGACATAATGGAGAGGTTGACCATAAAAAAGGCCACGTGACCTTCGCCTTCTCCTCTACAAACCCTGTAAATGGATACCGGGAAAGGGTGCGGCTCTGAGGAAATTGGAAGGTAACATTAGAAAAGGTGATACAAAGGGTGAACGAAAGATGAAGGGGATGGTGAGAAAGAGAGAGGAAAAGGAAAGGTAAAGAGAG
The DNA here is from genome assembly GCA_028673005.1 of Tanypteryx hageni. NCBI lineage: Eukaryota > Metazoa > Arthropoda > Insecta > Odonata > Petaluridae > Tanypteryx > Tanypteryx hageni. The sequence goes on along the minus strand of CM054113.1, from coordinate 38,115,663 downwards.
GGAGATAGGGAAATCATGTCAACCTTGAGCAGGAGAAAGGTGAGGAGGCATCTATCTAAAATTGATGAAGCTTTGATAAAAGCATGAAACACATTTCAAGGACATTTTATTAGTCTACAGAATTAAAAATTAAACACTGCAGCTAGAAAAGATAGAAAAAAATTGCAGCATACATACGCGCTATTACCGAATATAAAATACACTCGTAATTGAAAATTCCACCGGAGGATGCCAAAGGCGCCAGGCGTTCATGCCCTGGGTAAATTTCATTACCAAATCATGCACCTGGCCTCGGATTCTTCGTAGCGCAAATAAGAATAAAGAGTCTCTCGGGTGAAGGTGGATCGATGAGAGACCACAGCACATTAGCCTAATGTAAACCCTGAGCCCACTCTTCTAAAGAACCATCCCATTACTCCTCACTGCATCCCTCTCTCTCTCTCTCCATCTCTTTCAGGTTTTTCCCTTCCATCCATCTCCATTCCTCCCGAACCCTCTAACTCCCCAAATTTTCTACGACCTCTTGCATTGATAAATTTGTTATTAGAGAAATGCGTTGGATGCTAAGGAGGCAGGTTCGAATCATGCCGTATGCCAGAAATCCCGGAACTAGATAAAAATTGACATGGTAGTATGAATAGTTTCACGAAAAAATCTTTATCATAATTTGTTAAAATATAAAAAATGAATTATGGGTCTCTGGTTATTATTTTCATACAACATACGGTATATTTATATTGGCGTAATAAAAATCGAAGATTAGTGAGCTGAGGGTAGCTGTTTTGCAACTTAAAAGTGGAATAGATTTACGCAGAATTTTTAAGGGCACAAAACCTACCAATATATTATTTTCCATGCCTCTCTCAAGCTCTTTGCTATGTCAATACCAAATGGGCAATTCGACTACATAACAGCCGTCTCTAATGGCGATTCATCGAGAGTAAGTACATACATTTACATTAATACCCCACAAGCCTCCCAAAGCATACAGTAGGAGATACCGTTACATTATACCTACAATATAACCAAAATCTGTATTAGCTAAATTAATTTTTTTGTGATCCAAACTCATAAAAAGCATTCCATTTTCATGATATAACAAATCATATCAATTCATAACGATGAATTAAGTTTTTAGAGCAAAATATTTATTTCGATACGCAAAAATAACATTCGAATTTTGGGGATAGAGGAAAACCGAACAATCGATTTCGCAGCGGAACAAAATTTTAAATTCTGACGAAACGCTGGCATACGTAACTCCAGTCGAGTGCTCAGCATTAATCCAAACTCTAGCCCAGTCTCACGTTCCTACTTTTCAAACCCTCTCCCTCCCACTCTGCCTCTCGCAACTTCTCGAACACTTCTCCATTCTCCTCTCATTCCACGGAGCTATCGATCGGAGACGTTCCTCTTCCGTCCCTTAAACTCCCCTTTCCCTCTTATTCCACTCCCTCAATATCTCCAGGAGACCCACGTAAAAGAGACACGGGTAGACGAGGGCTAAGGGAGACGCATGGAATGGAGAGATGGAGATTAAGGAAGAGAGAGAGAGAGAGAGAGAATGAGGGGAAGGGAGAAATATATGCGCAAGTATAAAGGGAGAGAGGGCGAGGGAGGAAATAGCGTAAAGGGGGAGGTTGGCGTAATGGACGACGAGGGTTTCTAACCCACGGGGAGTGCAAGAGGGGGAGCAGGAGGGAGAGGAGAGAGGGGTGATAATGGGGAGGGAAAGTGAGGGGGCAAGGGGAGGGATAGTGAGGGGGGAAGGGGGGATGGGGGGGTTAAGGAGGGAGGAAAGGGGGAGGGAGGTGAGGAAAAGGGCGCGGTCGCGTGGTCGGACGAATCACGTGGTTTTTACTTTATTTTTTTATGGAAATGCGATCGTCGCCGTCTGGCGTGTTTTGCGCGTGTATTCCCCCGTCCGTGTTTGTGTGTGCGTGCGTCTGTGGTGGCACCCGAGATAACCACCGCCGCCCCCTTGGATCCCCTCCTGCCAAAGTCAACTGCTAACGTTACGCCGAGGGATCGCCAAGCGGTCATTATGTCGCTCCTCCATCTGTCCTCTCCTCGCTCGCGCAAGTAATATTTGTACGAGCATTGTGTCCTCCTTCGTACGAGGCCCTCTTGCTTATTTCATACGCAATTCAAATCAACATTTCAGAACGAGCGACATCTAGATCCACGTGTTGTAAAATTGAAAAATACCGTCGAGTAGTTGACGTACTTTGAAACTCTCATTTTCCTGCAATAAGTTGCACGGTAGCTAAACGCCGCATCGTTCTTGCGTTGCTACTCTATCTACATGATCGTCAACAGTGTTCGAGTTTCCAGAATACGCACCTAAGCATAAAAAATTGGGAAATTAAGTCCTAATCTTAGGTAACCTCAATAGCTATAACAAGACCATAACCGGCTTTAAAAAGAATGTGACTGAATCTGAGAACTGTGTTTCCGCTAAATGTTGTGAGTGTACGACATGAGGAGCGAAGCCGTATTACTTGAAGCCATTTAAGTACAATTCCAGCTAATGTGGAGAGTGTTCTGCAGAAGAAATCTGTAAAACTCCAAATCACGAATTGAAGTTATTTATTTAAGTTTAGAAATAACACAGAGGACCAGGTCAGGCAGTAACGAAGAATGTCGCTTATTAAGCATTTCGAGAATATACAACTCGTGTTTTTCTCCAATATTACAGAATTATAACGCCTCACGATAGAAAGACATTTTAACTCGAGAGACGCGATAAGGAGTCAGAGAATTTATGTCCTCTAGACACTCCAGAAACACTTCAAGGGTTCTCGAGATACAGACACAGAACAAATACACAGAAACCTACGTTTTCGGTTTCATTCATTGCTCGCGGAATGAAAATCGTTAACATTTATCATAAAAGAATTACCGAGGGCACCTTATGGCATTAAAATATAAATATCGGTGTACAAAATTTTCAAAGTGAAATTCCTAGAGGGCAACGAAAGTTTGTAATTTATCACGTTCAAATTAGAATGCAAGTCGTGCTTAAAATAACAAAATTCCGAAACGCTCGAAATAAAGAGAAGTGAATTCCACCTGTAATAATGCTACATCTTCAAAATCTAAAAATCTAGTAATTTTCATTTACGTAACACCAACATCTGAACTGACAAAAAGAAATAAGGATAAGAGACGTTAAGAACAAAAATGGGCTTAAAAAGTGAATGAAATATGAAAGTGAATTGTAATTATGTCTAATCAACCTCTGGAATTATTATAACATCAAAGTGAAGGTAGGTTTCTTTGGAGAAATAAGCCTTAAGCTTAATTCAGAGTATCAAACTGTTAATTAAGATGATTGAAAATAGCTCTAAAAATCTGTAAAAAATTATGAATAATAAAATATCATATGATAACTTGTTTCATAAACGGTTATCATCGAGAAACGCGAATCAAATCATAAAAAAGATAAAGGTCCACTCTTGAAATACTGTTTCGATTTTATCAATCAATCAATCAATCAATATCTCCGTTAATCGGATCGTCCGTTCGCCGTGTTAACATGCGTAAATTAAACAACTTATAGCAGAGGTGGCCAACCGGCGGCCCCGGAGCTGCATGCGCTCTATGGGCATTATATGCGGCTCTTTGAAACTTTGGCTGTCTTAAATATACCGTTATTTTCCGATTATAATGTGTAAGGGAATTGTTGAAGGCAAAGATTGCCAGTAGTCCCACTAAATAAAAGAGCGTGTTTTTCTGGCGAATCAGCTTCTTGGGCTATTATCGCCGTAACTTTACTGACACGATTCTACACAGAAGGGAGGAGGCCAACTAAAAAAGAATGTCTTTGTTATTATTATTACATGCAACAGCAGCTATAGTATGTGCAAAATATGTTTTATTAGTTCATAACAGGTTATTGCGGCTCTTCGGGGATGTCCGTTGCAGTACTGTGGCCTCTGCTCAGGCTGGCCACACCTGCCTTAGGGCTACGCGGAGCATTAAGAGACGAGAGAATCAAAATATTTTAACAATAAAAATCTGGCTCTATAGAACTCACTAACGTTGCAAAAGTGCGCCAAAAGAATATAACTCCACCTAAAGCAAATAAAAAAAATACTTGTAATAACAATAACAACCATTCTGTCAGGTAGGATATTAACCTAAGGCATTATTTTGACGTGCGGATACTATAACTCCGCTATTTCAAAAAAGATATGCAGTACTGTATGTAATATAAACACGTTTATGATAATATGCTTTGGAAATTTAGAAAAGCACTCTCTAAAAGCTGAAATAAACACAGCTCGTAATGCCTTGGGGGATCCTAAAAACCCATCTCGAATGTCGTAAAATATTTTCTTTCGAAAGTTTATGACAACTTTCTAAGTCAGCTCCGCTATACTTTTAACTGTAATCTTGCGTTCAAGTTTTATTATCCCGGCTAAAGTTTGAAAAATAATAATAAAATTAAGACGAAAGGAACAATTAAATGATAATTCTATAATATGAAAATGTTTTGCTTATCCTTTAAAGTTTTTACTCTTGATAAAAGTACCCCTCGAGGTGTCGTAAAATTAGCCAAAAACCTTGGTCGCTAGATAAATCGACTCGGCTTTAGGGTGAAGTTAATTAATTATAAATAATTTTGGATTGTGAACATATTACAGCAATCGACTATTATTGAAAATTTCTCTTTCCTCGGATAAAAAACATTAATTAGGTGTAATTATCAAAAATATGTAAAAATCAATTCAGCATCACAAAACTGTAATGCAAGAACTCAGAATGGACCCTTTATTATTTTTCTCGGAGCAAATGATAGATTTGAAGCAAGATTTGAAACAACTGCAATGTATATTTTATGAACATATTTGCTATCGATACTAACTCATTGCAGCAACATATTTATCTACATATACTGTAATAAAGAATCCCACACTTGCCCATCAGATATCCATGAAGTTGAATCCCAACATGGAGTCACGAAAGAATTTTTTTAATAAGCCTCTTCGCATCCGAGAGGTTGAACCGAGGCTTCAACTTCAAAGGAAAGAGAATCGAGAGAAGATGACCATTCAGTCTGTCGAAAACCACACACGACCACACTTCTTTCAGATTGCACAATAGCAGATCGACCGCTTGATATAAAGGGAATATACGATATTTCTCTCGCGCGCATTCCGTAATATGAAATAGGTAATACTGCTGAGCCCAGCAAATCAAGGCATCTTTAATCCGCAGCGGAGAAAGGCATGGAATTGGAGAAAGGGAGAGAGAGAGAGAGAGAGGGGGGGGCACGGAACAGAGCACAGGAGGAGGAATGGAAGAATCCGCGAGGGGATACAGAAAAGGAGGCGGAATAGACCCTTCTCCCCGAAAAACTTTTATTCCCAAAAGCTTCCCTAAAACTCGGAACATCCCGAAAGCAGCTTTTGTTTGTTTTCACATCCAAACAAACTCCAATAACGGGTATTTTTTCCCTATGAGCATTTTTTTCCTTTTTCTCAGGGCCTTTAGACATCCGGAAGGGAGCGATCAGACGAAGGGAAAAGGAAGGGTAAAGAGAGGGAGGAAGAGAGGAGATGGAAGGTCATCCAGGGTCGGCTTGAAAAAGAGTGAGCGGACGGGAGATACAGAGGGTGAGAGGGCGTCCGCAGTCATGAGGGGTTGTACGATATGGATAGACGCGGAAGGAGATAAGAGGGAAGAGAAGAGAGAGAGAAAGGGAAAAGAACCCTTTGGAACATAGAAGAGATTCTTTTAAACCAAAGCAGCGCAATAAGTTGTTTGTTATCAATATATACGAGAGTATAACAGATGAAACTAAAAACAAAAAACCTCCTCTAGATCGCATTTCCTTTCACTTCGCGACTCCGTATAAAATGGAGTTTAATGGCGTCTAAATATCTTTGCGGTAAATAACGAAAACGAGCCAAAAGACTACATAAACTTATCTTTCGTCGGTCCTAATGTTTGAAAACAGTAATCGTAACAAAAACCAAAATAAAAATTTTAAAGGGAATCTTTACGCAACGAAGTTCATTTCTTTTGCGAATGCTCTCTTAATATTTGTTTTATCGTAAAAAATACTAAATGACGTCAACGCAGGCAATCAACAAAACTCATAACTAGTTTTCTTATCTAACAACAAAGCTTCATAAAATTTACAATTTATTATAAAACTAATGAATTTTATTATAGAAATAGGTTTTAAAAATATGGTTCGTCAAAATTTGTATTTCAGTGCAATAGTTTGATTTCATACACGTTTTCTGGTACGTACGTGAAGATTCAAAGCAGAAACCAATTTTTGTGATTTTTAAATAAAAACGACCTTTTCTAGAAAATGACGAAACAACTTTTTACGCCGAACAAATTCTTTACATTCCTATGCAAGTCGCCATCTAAATTATTGGCCGATATTTTGGCCAGTTCCCAGTTCCTGTTTTGCCAGACATCTACACTATCTATTGGTTCGCGCCTCTCTCCTCCTCCAAGCAGGGGTGGTGTGGGTGTTCGGCGCGTCACTCGCGCCTCCCAAATTACCTCACTCGAAAACAGTATTTTCATATCAAGTTCAACGTGGACATTTTAGGATAGGAATGCAAGTACGAAGTTTATAAATTTTGCATTATATATACGTTAATATTCCAACGTCTTTTAATGCTTATTTTATAAAATTCTCACCAAAAAATATTTTTTCTATGAGATGCACGTATATTTTCACATATATGTACCCAGAAGGAGCTGATTCCCAAAAGTTTCATCTCTATCTCTCGGTTCCTTCCAAATCTCTATGGACGCTCACACCGGATGAGAATCCATTGTGTCCTCAACATCGGCCAACTCGCCGCAATTTATCAAACTGTCTCCGAGGATTTTTCCAACCAATCTCTTACGGACAGGATGAATTCGGTATAAATTAGACATTCAAGTTTCTTACACCAAAAGTAGACATCACTTGTACTCTTAGCATCAAGCTTTAAATATGACAGTTTCAATACGACGCATATCTGAACTAAAGAATTATTTGTTGCGAAACAAGTGCCATTACTTACAAAATCAACATCACACCGAGTATGATGCTTTAAATTCGTCCAATTACATGGGGCTAGTGTTTTTAAGCCTTTTATAACGCACTGAGACATTTCTTGGCTATTTTTAATAATACTGAACAACGGAGATAGGATGAAATAGAATGAATTATATAACCTCGGCAATAAAGGCACGATTCCACCTTATCTTTTGAGGAAATAATCAAGTTGGAAAACATAAAATGTTGATTTACCGAACGCTTGCCATGCGAGAGTAAGCATTCGCATCGAAAAGAACAGATTCAGCCATCAACCGTCCATCCGTAATGCATCTCGACGGCCAGCAACAGAAAACAACCCACTCGAGCATGACGTAAGGGGCGGAAATGTAGTCCCTCCAAAGGGATGATTGGAAGGAAGGCGCGAGGGAGAGAGAGGCATGAAGGAGGAAGAGTGAATTGGGGTGCAGAGGGGAGGAGGTCGGAATGAAGAGAGGACGTGTTCGAAACAGGAAGCAATTGGACCGGACGGGGTGAAAGTAAGGGGTGGATAGGGTGAACAGTGATGAATGCAGGGAGACAATGCTGGGATGAGATACAGAAAAAGGAGTGGCGCCCATGGAAGGACATAAAAGGTAGAGATGCGTTGAGAGTGGGGGAGGGAGAGATGAAGTAGAGGGGGGAAGAGGGAAAGGAGAGAAGAGAGAGAGTGAAGAAAGAAAAAGATAGGAAGGGGGAAATGAGGGAGATTATAAGGGAGGGAGGAGGAGGAAGGAGGGAGAAGGAGGGAGATAGAGAGAGAGAATTGGAGGTTACCAGAGTATGGACCACGCAACAACAGGGACTCCTAGTGAGCGATGCAGGGGGTGGAAATGAGTCTGTAGGAGGGAAGGAGGACACAGGGAAAAATCGAGTCCTCCCCTTCTGTAAACGCCAGATATCTCTCTCCCTTCGTCCGGGTGGTATCAACAATGCCCACTCTGCCGTGTCCATCCCACGAGAGAAACACCCTTCTCCCCCGTTCTTTTCCTTCGCATCTCCTTCCTGCTCTACACCAATGCAATTGCAGCTCCCCTCACTCGTAAGCCCTAGAGGGAAAGGGAGTGGAGTAGGCATCCCAAATTAATACAAGGGAGAAAGGCAATGAAGAGAAAATGAGCTATTTTCCCACTAATCTAGATAGAGGAGATATTGTCGAAAAAATACGAAGCTGTAAATATAATATGAGGCGTACAAGAGAAGCATCGTGAACATATTTTACTGTCTCCTCTAGCACCGATCATAAGAAAGATGACTTGGGAAACCGATTCGATTTTTAGAAGAGCCAAATACATTATCTTTTAAAATAAGACCCTCAGAATTTCATCCGTTCCAAGTAATAAAAGGATATTTATCATCATTATTTGCAAGGCTTCCGACTTGTGAAAGTATCTTTTGCTCATCCAAAACCTTTCTTCATTATCTCTTAGCATTTCGCCTTTTCTTAGCATCGCCTCTGCTAACGCCTGTTATGATACCATACTATCTTCAGATACTATCATAATTAAGTATAAATTTAATGAGAATAATAATCCTAGACGATAAGCCCTTGGATTATTTCCATCCTAGTACCATGCTCTGTAGGGGGATTTGTTCCCTGTGCACCAGCAAGATAAAAAGAACTAGTAATACCGCCACTAGTCACGATAGAATAAAAAACTTTCGACGGCACAAAATCCTCGTTTATCCACCGTGGTCATGCGGACAGGTTTATCCGCAATGCGATATGGTTTTTGTTTGTTCCTATTCGACAAAGAGAAGTGCACAGCCGGCAGACGGGGCGAGAGGAGATCCGAACGCCTCGTGTGTGAACAGAAAGGCATCGAATAAGCAGCGCGCGTCGACATTATGAAAACAAGAGGCGGAGAACTGCTGAAAGGAGTGATAGCTGAGGCCGCTATAGGCGGCGGAGGCGCATGCGAATCGCGCATGCACAATACAGGTGCTAAGGGGGGGTCAAGGATAGTGAAATATTTTATAACGCCATTCAAGAGCTTTTGCTGGCAAAAGATGCGTTAATTTTTCGAACTGCTTCTTATTTTTGACAAAATACATCCGTATTCATCCGCTCGTCATTTTTTCTGAATTTAAAATGTGAGACCAGGATATTGCAAGAAAATATTTTCAAATCGGCTTTCTGAATACACATTGTAGGCATATTCATAGGAAATCTTCAAAAAGTCTTAAATAAAATCGTATGATCATTTTGCTGCAGTAAATTAATAAAATTTAGATGAGTTTTCTATTTTCTATGACAAAATATAATGTATTAAACACACACACGTATGTGTGTGTGTGTGTGTGTGTATGTATATGTATATATATATATATATATATATATATATATATATATATATATATATATATATATATACACACACACACAGAGTAAAATTCCTTTCATCCGGCACCTTGTAAACCGGCACTTCCAATCTCTAAATCCCTATCGATAACCTGATAATTTTTTTCGTCGTAATTCATCTTCTAGCTGAAACTGCTTTATTTCTCTTTTCTCCCGTATATGGCGCTCTAAACCAATCGTCGTTGTCCCTACTTGCTTATGCTTGTGCGTTTATGCTTCGTAACTGTGAAAAACATTATTTATTTATTTTATTATGACCTCAAAAAACAACCCTTCTACTAGTGGCGCGATAAAAAGGAAGGGAGTTTTGTTGACATTAGCACAGAAAATTGATAATTGTAATAAACTGGATAGTGGTGCCAGTCGCAATATAATGTCGGAATATAATATTGGTTCATCTTTACTATGATATTAAAGCACAGAAAAACGAAAGACGTGACTTTTCCGGCGCAAGAGATTATGCAGCTTCGCATTTTGAGAAATAAATTTCAGGTTAAGAGAGCTGAAAGATCCAGGCAAGGCGATATTTGTGGTCTATTCAAAAAGGCTTCTGAATCTCGTCATATGAATTTACTTGCAACTCCATCTGCAACTTCAAGTGGTATCAGCGATAACCTCAACAAATAAATATTAAGGATTTTGTTAACTTGATTTTGTCCGGGACTTTATAATGCACTTAAAATCTTTTACAGTGTTATCTAAGTACGGACGTACATAGAAGAAATAAATATTGAAATGTTTACATTTTCATTTTGAACAACAATATCGTTTTTTAAAAGAAGTTGTGAATCTTTCTAGCACGAGGGGTGTTCAAAAAGTAAGTTTCGGTGTACGTATATATAAATAGTATAAATATTATGGTTTATTAAGGATTATTTATTGTTTTCATTTTATTGTTATCCAACGGCAGTTATTCTTGTTTAATAAAATAAAAAATTAGATATATTAATAGTTTAAGTATTATAAACTGTTATAACTCGGCTGCTCGGAGCAGATGTTACACTGGTAGTAGACATTCTAGGAGCGGACATGCAATATATACATATATATATATACACATTCTTATTTAAATTTAATCATCAAATTGGTGTCTAAACACCAACGATAAGTTTGCGCGCCCTAAATATGCGCTGAAATGGCGCCTTCACAGGAATAATTCAATTTCTTTCCGTAAAGAACTTCAAAATAAAACGGAACTATTTAAATTAAATTAATCTCTACAGAATTTCTTGGAACACAAATTCATCGAACGACAAGTAGACATTTTTGTCTAACTATAAATGATAAATCGAGCAATTTGCAACCTATTGAATTAGTTGTGAGAGCTATCACGCACGTTTATATCGCCCCGGGAATAAACTTTTTCCTTCGATTTTGAACACCAAGAAAGAGATTCCTCTTCAATAATGCTAAATTTATAAAATTATTGAAAACTGAAATACGTATTAGAGAGGAAAAACGTAATGACGGTAACTGTCATTTTAAAGAAAGAAATTACTTTCCAGTGAACCGTTTCCGTGCTTAAGAACTCGAAGGCTCTTCCTCGCCAAATATCGGAAGGTTAACGGGTATGGCTAAACGAAACGAAACATTAGCCTCATTTGCCTTGCACATTCAGCAATTACGCATTTTGCGGAATAGCCATTACGCGTATGATTTTCGCGAACATCTGCATTGAAACTTTCAATATCTCTCGGACTCAGCTCTGATTATAATAAGAGAGGGCGATAACGGATTACCGTAAGATGGCTTTTGGACTGTATAAATTAAAGAAAAAGGCGAGATGCAATACATACATATGTATCGCTCCTAAAACAATATAGAAATTACAAGATATTCATGAATTACTTTTCTAACCATATCTATTTAAGATGTAATGTTTTTATTAATTTATCATCCCAGTGTTGTCATTTGCTAAATTAGAAATTTAATTATTCGCTGGTAAAAAACTAATATATGAAATCAGACATTCAATTAAAAAAACAAAAACATTAGTAGATGCATTTGAAATCACTTTTTATCAAGTGCAATATCATTAAAAATTGCAAGTCACTAAAATACTCAAGTTTTAAATAAAAAATATTTAGTGAGGACAGCTTATTTATCAAAGTTGTCGTCATAAAACTTCTAGTGCGATTAACAAATTCCACAAAGTGACGTTCCAAATGGTGCATTAAATTCAAATACAGACAGATGTTTCGTAATAATGTTCATCTCATTAAACAACCATCACGCTCAACAAAGAATTATCGATCTCACCTTATGACTGAAATTAAATTGAAAAACTATGTCCCTCCAATATCTATAACACATTCTATCATGGCTGTTGAAGATATGAAGTTTTTCAACGATCACTTATGTTACAAGGAATTTCTTCCGTGCTTTTCTTGCGTGTGCACGCACATGTCGGACTCAGTGCTCACCACATAATGAACTGAGAAGCATCTTGAGCCGTCCCCGACGTCTGCGTACTCCTAAAAACCCGAAACCATTTCGCTCTCCAAACATAGGCACTCTTACGACCCAACCTCCAACCACGTGCCCTTCCGCCGCACCACACTCCTGCCATTGATGACTCAATGCACACTTCTCTCTCCTTCTCTCTAATTAATTTCCCACTCTACTCCCCATGAGTGGAGTGCCCGTTTTCCTTCACTCTATTACCGCGCCCCCTCTTGCCTCCATGCTATGTATACCGCTGGCCGTCGGAAGAAACGGAGAGGGAGAGTGGTTGTAAGGGTTAAAAGGGGTTGGGGAGGGGAGGAAGCTGAAGGGGGAGAGGGGAATGTGTGGGAAGGGGGAGAAAGGGGACCGCTCATTATCTTACAACTGCACGCCAAGTCACGGCCGATGAGGCCACTTTACTATAAATTGCTGTCCGTTGGTTACGTCTTACTCTGAGGATGGGAAGTTAGAGAGGGAGTTTAATGGAAAACAAAGCAAACTCAAAGGGCGAACCGACCAAACAACATTATTTGCATACGCGGCGAGTTTATCAAGTTTATGCAACATTATTTTTTTCACTAAACCTTGACGCATGCATCTGAAAAAACTAGAGTCGCGCGCCTTCGCCACCGGCGAACCCTCGATTTGTCCGCTCCGAGATTTAAAAAACGACTAATGGTTTTTAAAACGAGTAGCGAATTACTTTTCCGCATAAAATAGGTCCACTTCATACGAAGCGTAAGCGTTTGTTGCGTTATTGGAGTTTTCAACAACACTTCAAAAACAGTTCAGGATGAAAGAAACTATTATATTTTTATTTGAAAAGGTCTTTAAAAACCGAAGCTTACCAGTAGACAGTACCAGTTGGGAGCATACGATCCCCTGAATATGAAATGCTCGAAAAGAATTCCAAATATTTAAGCAGCGCAGGAAATAACAGTCTTCGCGATAGGAAGTAAAATTGGTATCGCTGCCATTACAAATTAATTGAAGTGCTAGAGGAAAGTCAACCTGGGAGAAAATGAACCAAGAATCTATCGAGATGTCATCTGAATAGCTCCAGCGAGCCAAGATTATCCACCCACTAGAATGAGAAAATATAAATAATACGTGTTCTGCCAGCATTTAATGTTTCTTTTTTCTAAAATAAATCCTACGAATATCAGAGGGAAGAACACGGTGATATTACATTTGCTGGACAATCTTATGGATAAGTACCATACAGAAGGCTACGGTTGACACGAAAATCTATCGAAGATTGCATGTCATTTTTGGAAAGTATCATTCAACAGTATTTTTTAAACGCGGAAGAAAAATACTATTACACACGCACGCACAGTTTTTTTGTCAAACTAAGCTACGAAGCAGGCGTCATCAGTGGTAATTCACTACTTTTAAATCTTAGAACTTAGAAGCAGAAATGCGCATCTGGTTTCCCCAAACTTTTCATGGTTTTTGCATGAATGTAAATTTGAATTTAGTCCCCGGGTGACAATTTTATTTTACAATGAATGAATTATCTACAATAGATGAATTATAACCTAGACCGAAAACGTCTACTTTGTGCATGAAATTCTAATCCGGTTTACTCAAGCATTCTAGGCTAAATAAAATAATAATAATAAAATAAATAAATAAATTTAATCTATTCAAACCATTATCTTGGTACGATAAACCATTTCTGATAAATACAAATGTATGCGCTCGAGAACTTCAGGGTTTCCGCGAATGAAGTTCAGTTTAGCAACCAATGCTGCCACGTTTGGACGATAAACTAAAAACTGAGCGCCGAGGACATTAATAGTTAATGGAACGCGAGGAAGTGATGGTTAAAAATGGAAGAGGGAGAGACGGAAAGAGAGTGAGGAGATGGGGCAGTAGGGAGAGCTTCGGAAGAGGAGTCGATAAAGTGTGTGTGTGTGTGTGTGTGTGAGAGAGAGAGAGAGAGAACGCAAGATATGGAAGGGAATGCTAGTGTGTGACATTATATAGAATGAGTTTGGACGGAGACGGCTCGAAGAGCACAGAAATACCATCTCGTAAATAACAGTTATTGCCGCCCCTTGTTTCCTAGGGGATCGGATCTTTTAAGGCTCTCAGGGAATCCCCTTTAACTACCCTCCTAGCCAATACTGTCTCTCTCATTCTCCTTCTTCGTTCGTTCCTTTCAGCCATCTTCAAGAACGCTCCTCCACAGCCTTATAAACCAACAAGATTGGATCTCTTCCTCCCCTCCTTTCTAACCATCGAACGAACTGTGGGTGCAAAGTGTAAACCAAAATATAATGGGATAATTTTTAGGAAAAATACCAAATATGAAACCCGAGGCGATCTTTGAAACATTTTAAACGGTGATCTTTGTTTGTGAAATGAGTATTCAGTAGTTTCTCGCATAACGAGGGAGATACGTTCCAGGGAAATGGCAAAGGCGAGTTGGGTCAATTTTATACCTTGTGGAAAAAATCACGTCTGCACAGGCTCTGTACTCGCGTCACATACGTACGTTAAATGCTCTATTCATAACCGCGTAAAAGTGTATGTTGAATAAGTTTCGCATATTTTTAGACGATTGCAAACAAATCTGCGCTGGGGACATGGATTTATACTGTCTGGATACTAATGATTCGTTGATTTCTGCCGACCAAAGACATTCTCTCCAATTAAAGAATTCCTATTAGGCCGCTAAAAGGCGAATGTTTTTTCAAAATAAATTAACGCCTTTCTTTTCGCTAAAAAAATTTTTCGATTCATTTTTCCAATAATTTCAGCCTTTATGATATTTAAATTCATTCATGGTCTCTTCTGATAACTGATAATAATGTAATAGAGGTTTATTCTGATCCTGCAAGTATTGCGCCTTTCGAACAAAATCCGTGCGCCAGCTACGGAAATTAACAGTGAATCTCTTAATTTTATGACAATATTTCTGGCTCCTAAAACTAGACGTTAAGAAGTACCTCTGTTTACGTAGAGATTAACGAGAAAATGCTATATTGACCGTGTGGAATTTGAATTAACCGAGTACGGATGTAAATTTTAAAATACACCTTCCAGTTAATGAAACGATAGCAATTGTTACGGCCAGTCATTCATTTTACACGTAGAAAAAATTATGCTTACAAAAAGACTAAGTATAGAATGCTTATTCTGTTCGATTGATTAAAAGTTTATCCTGTTTCTTATTACATATATATAGAACGGGATACTCCTTTTCTTAAAGCTCGGCAAAATTTTTCCGACAGATGACATGGCGATGAAACGAATACGTTCGGAATACAAGTGTCACATTTCTCGCGTAAATCCAAGCTCAAATTTTATTCCGCGTTTTTTTATCACGTTCTCTCGGGAGCCACACTGAACGTTGAAAACCGTGCAGAATTTCGAATTCAATTTTAGAGTTATCGCTGCATCGGATTCCTCGATAAGACTACATTCTTCGGAGAAATTTAACGTCGCGGGGCGAAAAAACAGCGTTCACACACACAAACATGCACGAGCTGGCGTGTTTGTACTTGTGCGGACATCGTTATTTCATCTGATGGGCGGTTGCTAAGGTTTGCACTGTCAGAAAAAAGAGAGAATGGGGAGGGGAAAGAGAATGGGAGGGGAAAGAATGGGGAGGGGAAAGAGAATTGGGGAAGGGAAAGAGAATGGGGAGGGGAAAGAGAATGGGGAGGGGAAAGAGAATGGGGAGGGGAAAGAGATGGGGCGCGGAAATGAGAATGGGGAGGAAGAGAGGGAGGAAGAGACGGGGATGAGAGGGATGGGGAAGAGGAGAGAAGAGAGGGGAAAAGAGAGAGGGGAAAAGAGATAGGGAAAAAGAGAGAGGGGGAAAGAGAGAGGGGGAAAGAGAGAGGGGGAAAGAGAGAGGGGAAAAGAGATAGGGAAAAAGAGAGAGGGGGAAAGAGAGAGGGGGAAAGAGAGAGGGGGAAAGAGAGAGGGGGAAAGAGAGGGGGAAAGAGAGAGGGGAAAAGAGAGAGGGAAAAAGAGAGAGGGGAAAAGAGAGAGGGAAAAAAAGAGAGGGAAAAAGAGAGGGGGAAGAGAGAGGGGGAAGAGAGAGGGGGAAGAGAGAGGGGGAAGAGAGAGGGGGAAGAGAGAGGGGGAAGAGAGAGGGGGAAGAGAGAGGGGGGAAGAGAGAAGGGGAAGAGATAGGGGTAAGAGAGAGGGGGAAGAGAGGTGGAAGAGAGAGGGGAAGAGAGAGGGGGAAGAAGGGGAGAATGAGGGGGAAGAGAGATGGGAAAGAGGGGGAGAATGAGAGGGAAGGGCAGGGGGAGAGTATGATAGAGGGAGTGGGGAGAGAGTATAAGAGAGGGATAGTATGAGAGAGGGAGAGAGGGGAAGAGAGAAAGAGAGAGGGGAAGAGAGAAAGAGGGAGAGAAAAAGAATGCATCAGGATGTCCACCAACTCCTTAACTGGATTTAAGTCACGTCCGCACCTTTGGAAAACGGCCAGGGATTCGAAATTTTTCATCCTCTCTCTCTCTCTAGGCATATACTTCTTTCAGAATCCTTCCGACAGGTCACTCCGGAAGACGGGACAGGACTAGGAGGTCAAGGCGACCGTGAAAAGATCCGATAAAATTGTTAAAAAAAGATGGGACAGTTATTCGCTCCTTTGTTGATTTAAAGGGAGCTCGCGACTACGGCCATGCGTGTCTCTCAACCGGTGACGAGGAATCGACTCCTTGGGCCGTAACTGGGACGAGTGAAAAGAAAAAATTAGAAACGTTCTTAGCAATTTGCAATTGGGTCAAAATGGCCACTCTATCACTTTCTGTCGCACAATCGAAGAAAAGGTCTGGTTATGGAATTGTCGAGATGCGAAAAGGGGGGCGAAAGAACTAAATGCCTTTATAAGGAAGGAAAAGAGGAAAAAAGAAACGATATGTTTTATTGGGACGAGGTTGTGGTCGCTTGCACCTGATCCAGAGTCAAGCGAAACCACTTCAGACAACACACGTGATGGTGATTTACGTGGTTATGGAAACGATGGAGGAGCAAGGAATCCAATAACTAAATAATAATGGCGAACAAGAACGATTCCTTAGAATGTGCTTACATGCAGCTACGTGCACTAAAATAGATGTGCCCGTTTGTCTGTGCATGACTACTCCAAGGTTGGACAAAGTTTTTAGGTGATTAAATGTCCTTTGATAGACCAATGAAGAATCTACATCTCATTTCAGGTAGAGATTTGCTAAAAAGTATAGCCAATTTTTTACCTTGTACACTCGCTGAGTCAATATTTCACCATCATGTCTTATATAAAATAATTACCGATTGCCTGCGCTGAATGTAATATTTCGCTTACTAACAAGTCTTCGATCATGATAAGTGCTTCAAGTGAAGCTAATTATGGTAGGCATGACCTTGTGAAATTGAAACATTATTACTCTCGTTAAAACAAAGAAAAAACAACTTTGCTGACAATTCCACTTGAATAATTTTAATTCAAACCCAGATCTCGTTGCTGACAAAAATCATTATATGGTATTTTTCTTTATTCTAACCGATAAAATACTCTCTCTACGCGTTATAATCGAGAAAACGTGAGCCCAAACTAATTATGTATTCGAAACGAGTGCGAGAGGCAATAATTCTTTTCTCATAGGCCTTTAGCAAAAAGATGGAAGTTCCGTCGAAAGAAAATAAAACTGGTCTTAAGTAAAGAAAATTGACAGAAGATATCGAGTAAGGAAGAGATTAATTAAAAATAAGACGGCGAGGTTAAGCGAGAAGGGATACTGGAGCGAAATGGAGGGAAATGACGGGTAAAAGAAAAACAAGCCAATCACCTCATTCGCCTTGTAGTACACAAAACAGCCATGCATCAATATGGACGGGAGAAGACTATGAGTGATATACGCGCTCTTTCGCCCTCGGCAAGATTCCAACCCGCTACCTCTTTTGATCTATGCGCCGACCCAAGAACATTTCTAACCTCCAAAGTTATAAATATGGCGAGATGGAAAAGAAAATGAGAAGAGGGAATTTGTGGAGAAATGGAGAGCGAGAAACAACCGAGAGATGGAGAAAAGGCGTGGGTGTGGAAGTGGAGGGAGGGGAAGGGAGGGATAGGAGAGGGAGTATCACGTCCCACCTTCCCTTCATTACCGCTACAGCGGTAGTCATGGCAACACCCCTCTTTCCAAGGATCTAGGGAGCGCCTCGCGAGGGAGTAAAAGAGAGACGGTATAAAGAGAAACAGCAAGAGTAGAAAAGAACCAAAGAATAAACACTACAAATTTTATAATTCTTATTATTGAACACATTTGTTTTCCTGTTTTTAACTAAACAATCAGTGATTAAAATAAATAAATGTAATAAATTCCATTTCGTAAGATTCATGGTGGTCGTATTCATAGTAGTCATAGGTATCTCAGATATCGCTAGGTTCATTTAGGGTTAATGACAAACATGCACGCAAAACGATTTTTCGAGAGTTGTTAAAAATAAATAAAACTGCAAGTTTCCTACGAAATAAATTTTCAGTCTCTAAAGAAAGCGATATTTAAAAAAAGACTTCTAGTAGCAGCGAAAATGATTCATCGATCACTCATTCCTCATCTTGCTTCCTTAGCCTTCCCATCTACACTTATTTCTCGACAGGCTATAGTACTCCCATCAGTACCCATAAGATATGGGAGGAGATTTCTACAGGCTTTTTTTTCCAACCTCTCCCCTCTATTTCTGCTTTCACAGACTTTCACCTCTCTTTTGTAGAAGAGGTTTTTTTCGAGGGGAATGAGAGCATTAGAAAGATGAGAAGCGGAAAAAGAGAGGGAAAGAAAACGGGAGAGAGAAACGGGAGGTACGAAGCGGAATAAGGGAGCTTAAAGGGAGGAAATGGGATCGGGAAGGAGGGGTAAAGGAAAAACAGGGTGGGATAGAGGGAAAGAGAAGCGATAAGAAAGCCGCGATACGAGAGGAAGGCGGTGAGTAACAAAGGAAAACCCAGTGGAGAAAGCCAGAGAGAGAGAAAGAGCGGTGTGCTTTAGGGAGGAAAGGGGTTATGGGAGAATGGATCGAGACGAAAAGATTTGAGAGGCTGTGAAAAAAGAAAAGAAAAACAGGGGTGGAAGTTGATGGTAAAAAGGAGATTGGAATATTGGAGTTCTCCCGATAGCATCGGCGGGGAATTAAAACGCTTCGTTGCATCTTTGAATCAAACTTAATGGTGGCCTATTAAATAAAAAATAGTAATTTCATCTGGGGAATGATTTTTATAGCCAGTAATTTTTTGTTCCGCGAAAATAAACCCTTAAAATTGCCGTCAGTAAAGCCTGTTCGACTTTATTAAATTCTTTACCATTACATCTACTAACATAACGTAAAAATAACAGTAAAGAAAGTATAAATAAAATAATTAATAAGAAAGTGAAGAAAATTTTCCTCAGCCATCCAATATTAAGAAAACGTTACGTAAAACAACACTGCAATTAATAGTTTATAAATTAGACGAACAATATCACAATTACCTTTTCTTAGGATCAATAAAAATATTTTATTGGAATACCTGAAAAGTGAAAAAATGAGTATTTTTTAAAATTATTGTGACCCGATTGAGTAGTATCGATCTCGATATGCATAACGGTGATGTTTTCACCTATACTCAAATAATTCCCGTTACTCCTATCACGCAGCGATAGAGAATGGCGTAAAAATTTATCAAAGTTTACCATTTCAGAAATAAAGAAAGGAAACTTGAAAAATATTGCATTTCTGGAAAGCATGAAGGCAGATCGTTGTTGGGCATATTCCATTCACGATAAAAAATATCAGCGGCACGTTTTAATTATAAATGAAAGTGAGAATATCTTCATTTCATAACATCGTTTCGCAATGAAATCACGATTCTCTGTTTAGCGTATTTTATGACTGCAGACTAAATTTGTTACTAAAATGGGTGCAGGATTGCATAATATTCGCCCTAAAACATATCTGAAGCAAGCTGCGATGTAAATTCGTTCACACGCGAAGAAATTCAACACTCGCAGCCGTGGGACAAAAAATAACGGCTGCTTGATAAAAAAGCAATGCATGAAAGCGGATAAACAAGAGGAAACGAGAGAACAAATCAGTGATGGACTACGATGGGCAGAGAGATGAATATAGTGGGATGTATCAAAGAAAATGGCGGGGATAAAATGGAGAATGAAGTGGGTAAAACGGACAAGTTGAGCTGATATATGTATGCTCGGACGAGATGCACTATTCGATGCGAGCGAAAAATATTTTCAGGAATATCGTTCAATTAACTTAAGTTTATTACAAGAAAAAATCAAAATAGAGAGACATTCCTTTAAGGAATAAATGTTGAGGAAAAAACCGCCGTTATATTTTGTATATTTCAATAATCCTTCACATTCATCTGCACATGAGTTTTCGGACAGCGCTTTTTTCTTGCGCTGCTCAAAGTCTAAAGCAAAGAGAGAGCGAACGAGAAGGTGAGCGATAGAGAAAAACAAAGATGAAGAATTTAGTAGCGAGGAAAGGAAAAAGGCTACAAGAGTGAGGAAGAGAGAGAGAGAGAGAAGAGGGGGGGAGGAGATGGGAACGCGTCGAAGGGAAGCTGTGGGAGGGAGAGAGATTCCGCGATGTGGGCGTGAGGAAGCGTAACGAGGGAATCACTCGTGAGAACAAAATAAGAAAAAATAACATAAGACGCAGCCGTGTCCTCTCCAACAAGCGAAAAGCAACCATCCCGGTCTCCAGACTACATCGCGAACAAAAAATAGCTACAGACAACTCTCGCTGAAGATTAGTACGATAGGCGAGGATCAAGTTTCAAAGCGTCTTAACTAGGACGTCGAAATGGCATCGAATTCTCGGACGAAAAACTCTTTCGAGCAATTTAGGATTAGGTGCGATTCCATTATCGATGCTTCTGCAATGAAAGACAAATCTCGGGGAAATTCTATTTAAAATTCATTAACGATATTTGAAATTTCTGCCATACTTCATCAGCTGAAACCTACATAAGTCAACTTTAGATATAATTAAGAGGATACAAAAGACACATCCATATAAAGAAAACTCATTGGATATAACCCGACCACTCAATAAACCGAATGACTCAATACTTTCCCTTTCAAAATATTCCTCTCTCTCTCCCACATGCATCCTTCGCGCACATCCACTCACAAGGATAGCCCCCTTTCCCCTCTCTTTATCTATAAAAGAAAAATGATTCAGTTATGAACCACTGATTTTTTGTCGATTGTCTAAAGTATGCAGCCTAAGTACTATATGATTCGTAAATTTTAGTTTCTTACCACGAGTTATAGATCTATGGCTCCCAAGCCCGACGGGATAGTAAAAACGTATCGCTCGGACCAAACTAAAATTAATCATATATTTAATAAAAATGGCTTCAAAAAGTCGTAATTTGAAGGGAGAGTTTAAGGGGTATATGAATATAGGATGAGTTTACCGAAGGGGAAATTCAAGGATGGAAGTCAAAAGAAGCGCATACAATAAAATTGTAATAATTTAAAACAAGGGTTTTCCAAGCGTGAAAGCTGGAACAAGGACGCAAGCCTTAAAAATTATTTTCTAAATAAATTTCGCAACGAGTTTTTGATATGACGAGAAAAATTCATGGCAAGGGATACCTTCGCCGGAAGGTCGTGGAAGTAATATTATACGCAATGTAATTCATAAAAACAATCGTATTTGCATTGCTGGAAAAGTTTGTAGAATATTTCTCGACGTTGTAGAATATTTCTAAAAAGCTACTGGAAAATTTTCAGTGCGCAAGAACATATTTTTATAAGGGATAGTAAAAAGAATTCCGAGAAATTACCAACGCTCCTCACGTCGTAAAGCTGTAAGACCTACACCATTAAAAGTTTTTCCATATATCCTTTTAAAAGTTTGAATTTATCAGTAATAAACCTCTATCGATAATAATGAGCCAATAATAAAATATAAAAAACGTAAAATAAAAGTACAGTAATCCTTATCCGTGGGAAAAAAAACTCGCGAAAAATACTTTTAAAAGAATATATAATCGGGTTGTGTAAAGAATAGCAGTTAAAAAAATAAATTTTCCGACTATTGATACTCAAATATGCCTTTTGAAAGTATTAAACGAGACAAAAATGTTTGCTGTAAAGGTGCAGAGAAAATTTTGAAAAGCACTAAAAGAGTGAAGAAGATAAAACGCGTACTTTTCGAGATTTTAGACTGAAGAACTCGTCGGTAAGTAGAAAACTGTCGAGTTTAAACATTCATGATTGAAATATTAATATTGATGCGATTGCAACAAAACTAATACTCTGGACAGGTTTTGAGTGAGATAAACAGAACGAGGGCGATTACCGATGAAATGAAGAGGACGGCGTGACAGCCAAATTTAAATGCGGAACTCAATTTCATAGACACTCGGGTTAAAGTTGAGCGAAAGCCACATAAAGAGCCCAGAGTAAACATATTTCC
The DNA here is from genome assembly GCA_028673005.1 of Tanypteryx hageni. Lineage (NCBI taxonomy): Eukaryota > Metazoa > Arthropoda > Insecta > Odonata > Petaluridae > Tanypteryx > Tanypteryx hageni. Next base: position 38,093,362 of record CM054113.1, on the reverse strand, counting down.
GCGTAGAAATACTTCATAATGGTCGTGTGCTACAGATTCTCTCTTTTTATTCCATATTTGGCCATTACTTGCGCCAGGCATCGAGGAAAAAAGACAATCTCGCTCGCAATTCTCACTCACTCAGCTTAAAAACGATTTATTTTTAAGAAAAAAATTACATGGTTTTCCAGTTCCTTCTCATGCGACTTTCACTGGAATAACATGACAACAGAGGAGTCTTTAACGCCCGGGCGTTCTTTTATTTTTTCCTGCGGACTCCAACCTTACCCGTCGCGATTTTCCCGTGCGAACTTCAGAAAAAGTTTTCCCAGGTCCGTCTCCTAAAATGATGTAAAAAAAATGCATCCCACGCCTGCTCGGAAAGAAACGAAAACACGAATCCTGTCTGTGTCGACGAAAATCAAAACAACGCGAAATGAGGCGAAAGGAAGTACGAGAGTTGAAGTGGTCTCGGCCAGGGACTTCATTTGTTTTTATCACCAATAGGCACATTCCGAAGTGCTGCCAACATGAGCTGAAAATTACTTTGAGTATTTTCATCTCAACGCAAAAATAATGAATGCGCGGCGCAATTAGTATGCTCAAGAGTTGAATTAAAATAAGTGAGGAAAGTAATGCGTCGCAAGTCACTTAAGGCACATTCTTTACTAGGCAATTTGCTCGTCAATGTTAATTTCTTTCAAAGAAAGAGTGAATTCCATGGATGTCTAAATAATTCAGGTGTATAGACGGACCGACAAAAATGATACCGCAGCGTACTCTTGCCTAAATCCAGAAAATTAGATTATTCCACTTTTATTGGCGAGCCAGATATCGTATGCATAAAGGGTTTCAAACTATAAACGCAAGGAGCGAAATAGACAATTTCTCAATATATGGCGGGATAGCTGACATTTTAAGCAATGCTGTTGCCTATGATTTCTTTAAAACGAGCATCATTTCGCAATATTTAAATAAAAACGAACAATTATAGAAATACCTAATATCAAACAGTTTCTCGTATTTCTTTGCCTCTTAATCAACTTCTTTTAGCGCTTTCTTTTGAACCGGCCTACCGCTTTGTTAAAGATATGAGAATGCTTAATTCATTCAATGGCGGGATGCGTGTTTGAGACTACAGCTATGGAGTGATAATCAAAAAAACATTATTTTATTTGAAAATGTGCCAAGCAGAAGCGAGATTTTTACCTCATTAAAGACAGTTTTGCTGGGCATTTACTGTAATTGAGATGTCACAAGGATGTTTAGGTTTGATGAGCATGTTTATCATGAGAATCGATCGCTTTTAATAGAAAACGATCCCATGAGAATGTTTCAGCCTCGTAAAATGTGGGCCCAAAGCCCGTACGGGAATACCTCACTACACCCCGTACGTCAAGCAATCGAGAAGTAGGAGTAATAAGCGTAGGCGGTACAACGGGGGACGCCCCCGGAGGCAAAGACAAACCAAAAGATGTAAAACTAATGGCGCGGGGATGAATTATGCAAATTTACGAAAGACGTCGCCATGCCTAAACAGGAGGACCCGAAAAACGTTAATTTTTATGACGGGATACACGTGCAGCCACGCCCTCCTGAACACAATCGTTCCTCCCACTACTTCTCCTTCCCTTCCTTCCTACTTCCGCTCTCCCTCCCATTTTATCGTACGCCCAAACTTTCCCATCCCCTTCTCACCGAGCTTGTTAACCTCAAAAAGTTACCAGTTATTTTCTAGACGTGTGACATGAAAAAACATGTGATTCCAACTGGATGCTAATGAATAATGACGCATTGTTTCTTTTTCAAATGTTTTAAAATGCTTATTTTAACGTGAAAAATAGAAATTCTTGCCTAGTTATCTCTAATATATCGAGAGGTTGAGAGTAGGTGCAGAAAATGGATGCATTACATTTAAAACCCTCAAATTCATTTCCTTGTGATTCTAATATAATAACGTTAAAAAATTTCGGAAAATGATTAAGGCTAGTCAACCACAGGCTCAACAAAGAAACAAAAACAATTCTCAACAAATCCTAGTTGCCTTGATAAACAGCGACTCGTTTTAAATGCAAAATTAAACTTTTTACATATTTTAAAAAACTTACTCGTATTCATAACGAGTTATGGCAGAGAATTATCTCAAATTCAAGCACCTAATCGTTCCTTTAAAAACAAAATGCGCTCGAAATAATCTGATATAAAAATTTTCATTTTTGCTGCAGTTAAGTAAAAACGACAAGCGCCAATAAATGGTGGAACACCGCTAGAGAACAGGGCAGGGCGTGGCGAAGAGTGCAGGGCACTCGCAAAAGCACTATCGCTACCATATAAAGAGATTAGGCGATAATAACGCGCAACCGTCGGTCGGAGAGTAGCGGGGCTGTGGTACACCGACAGTTAGGAGGTCCCCTTAGCCAAGCAAAAGGAAGAGAGGGAAGTTCCGTGGAAGTGCTTGCGTCGACCGCAATGCAGTGGCGCCGTGTTCCATCGCTCTCGGGGAATCAAAAAATGAGGACGATTCTAGGGGAGGAGGAAATGGAGGTCTCAAGTGTGAGGGAGATAGGGAGAGAGAGTGGAGTGGAAGAGAAAGAGGTGAAGAGGGAGACAGCAAAGGAGAAGAGCGCCTTCTCTTGACGCGCAGAAGACAATGAGGGTGTGAAAAATAAAGCGGCGACGATGGAGAGAGAGAGAGAGAGCGTCGGAGAGAACTAGCGTGAGTGCGTGAGTGATAGAGAGATTGAGTGTGAGAGAGAAATACAATGTCAGAGAATAGCGAGAGACAAGGACGCGACTCGGAAAATCCTTCACGGCCTCCGTTAGACAACCACTCCTGCACCTCCTCAGACTTCCTCCTTCCCTCCCCCACCACAACCATCCCTCTCCTTACACCTTCAATCTCGAGTCAGCCCTTCGCCCCCACCCCATACTCGACGTGCTTCGACCGCTACTTACAGTCAATCAATCGGAACGAATCGATGAGGAGGAAAGTGAGAGCAAAACGAGAGGAAATGCGCACGCAGACAAGTTGGATGGAAAAAATAAACGGAACGAGGATAAAAGTTCGTGTATAGCGTGCGTGCGCGGAAATACGAGGGGAAATTGCGGAATAAAAAGAGCGAGAAAAGTTGGAAGGGAAATTTGAAGAAGTTGCGAGAGGAACTGCAGGAAAAAGTTGCGATAGGCAGAGGAGGAAAAAGCTGGGAGATAAATTGGAAGAAAAAGTCAGAAGAGGGTTTGGAAGAAAAAATTGGAAGAGGAATTAGAGGAAAAGATGGAAGAATTAAGAGAGTGCAAAAAGTTGGATGACTGTAAAAGTTGAACGAATGAAAAAAAATGAGACGAAGTTAAAATGGGTAATACGTAAAGAAAAATAGGAGTACAGCCACTAAGGCTGGCGGGGAGCAGGTGAAACAATAAAGGGAACAAAAGTTGGAGATAAGTAGTGAAAAATTTGAAGGGTGAAAAGTTGAGCATTGGAAATGAAGACACGAGAGGAAAGAGATGAGTTGAAGCCCGGAGAGATAGGTCTTGGCAAGTGGATTTAGGAAGGAAAAAGTTTAAAGAGCGGAGAAAACTTGAAAGACATAAGTGAAATTATAGCGTTTGGTGCGCCGGATGCTAGTGAAGGGGAAGAGGATTCTTGCATTCAACCTTTCGAGCTTCTTTTCAATTTGCCTCCACTGAACTTGGAGTTCGCGCTCGAAAATGAGATGAACCCGTCGCTATGGTACGTATACTAGGAAAAAACAACTATGACATACGTTTATTTCTCGAGTCCGTCTTTCGATTCTAACCTATTTCAAAATGTCTTTTAAAAACAATGTATGTTACTTTCGCTATAATGAAAATCAAATGGTAAAAATAAAGGTTTCTGAAATAGAATTTTTTCGATTTTTATGAGTTAAAACCCAAAATCACCTATGCGTGTACGCAATTTCAGCAATTAACTCCAACAGGAAGGGCCTTAAAAACCGTGACGGAAATTTGCGAATTATTATATATGACGAGCGATAATGACGATGTAATGTCCAAATTTGGGGCAGATACTTTTCATACGATAAAGACGAGCTTTAGGAACGAAATTTTAAGAAAACGCATTATGCATCTATTGGATGAAATAAATTCTAATTGACTGATGCAATCTTGGGATCTTGAGGACTTAGTTAAAATTAAAATAAAAAATGATTCGCTTTGTTTGACACTACCACTCTAGATCTCTCCATAAGCGGAATACTGCCACCGATTATTAATATTCCATGTTAAAAAAAATTCCGTTTCAAATACACCGGAACGCAAGCAAACTTTTTGAAGCGTTGTGCAACGATTGGTCTCCCGAAAGCCATAAACAGTATCACACAATTTTTCCGTTAAAATTTGGGAAATGTGACATAGAGAAAGATTTTAATTCTATTTTGAACTGCCGCTATTCAGAAAATAACATGGTATCCAATGGCTTATGCTGAATTTTAATGTCTTGAAGAGGCAGTTTTTTCCAATGGAAAATGATGGATGTTACTACAGACAGTTTACGATGCTCTCCATAAAGGCGAACCCGCGACTAATTGTTTTGAACTGGGTGACGAATTTTCAACAACCAGATACAACCATAGCAAGATTCTAATTAAATTTCGCTAATAGAAACCTGAATCTCAATTATAAAATATAGTGAACCATATATATATATATATTCCCATATTTTATATAGTTGCGGGTGACTATATACTGGAATATATACGCAAGAAGCAACAAAACCTTACATTAACAAATAAACGAAAGATTAACAATTACTTGTCACTATAAATTTCTGCAAAGAAAAGTGCAGCATTCACAAAAACAAATAACAGAAACGGGAACATTGTTATTTATAAATATCTAAAATTTATCATTTTCTTACCTTTGTCGTTATATCGTTTCGAGATCCCGCCGCTGTTTCGAAGCAACCTGAAATAGAAAGAATGGACGAACGTCAATCACAGCAATTGAAAGTCAATCTTTTAGTAAAATCGTAAAAAAATTACGTAATCCCAATAATCGAACGAGCAGATGCATCCACTCTATTCCCTCTACAGTAAAGGGAGATATACCCATTGCACGCATTAAAGGATTCGGAGAGACGCAAAATTCGATATAAAGTCGGTAAGAGTGGAATGTTATTTTAAAGAGGCTTATCTCTCCAATGGATCCTCACGCGTCGCGAGGAATTTGAAAAAATGAAGCATCCAAATGTTAGAATTGACTTTTTTAAAGAGGAGAATTTCTATCTCCCCGTACACAGATTATTCTCTAGATGCAAGAAGAATGCAATGATGGAAGATAATCAACTGGTAATAACAGATCTTCCGCATTAGAATATAGTGTTGATGATTACTACAGGCTCTTCATGAGAATTACAGTCGCGCCTAAAAAACTCGTTAACATAACGAATTAACTACGGATGAATAATGTCGCATCAACTGATCAGCGCAGTTTTAATTTAATGTTTGCCGAGACCGTTCGTGCGTAAAACAAGAGAAACGGAGGTCGCAATTCATACATATAAAATCGATGAAAGCAATCTCAGCAAAACATGCATTCGCAGAAAAATCAAACTTTTTATTTACGCAATAATTGCCGGATATAGTCGCCGGACGACGCTTTATATTAGCCTAGATACGATCGTATAACCTCGGAAACAAAGGCCGAATATTTAAAAAAAAATTAATCGCAGCCAATTATTTTTCATACAAAACCGCAACCTTGGAACAGAAGCTCTTGTTATAGAAAATAAGAAAGGCCGAGCGATTAGAGGCCCGTAAGAAACGAATACCGTCGCTATTGGGACGCCGTCGAAAGGACAAAGGAGCGAATGGACAGAATGAGAAGGGGGAAGGAGGGACGTCCGCTAGACTAGACCGCCTCTGACCTCGATATACAAACCCTATTATTTCATTCTTTTCTCCGCGAAAACATTCCGACACGAAATAGTTAGTCGTTCGAAAGCAGATCAATGATTTGCTCCACCGAGACACCTTAAACCCTTCTCTCTCTTTTGCCCCTCCCTATCTCCATGGAGATGCGAGCTACAGAGTAAACTCTCGTGTCTCCCCCCTCCCCCACCCTCTTCGACTACCGAGAACAAATAGTACGAAGGGCGGAGGGAAATGTGGGAGAAGAAGGGGAAGAGCTTATTACTGCATTGTCCTACTCCATTATGGATCTCCTCTCTCCCTCCACAATCGATACCTCCGCTCTTCAGAATCACCGCTGAGCATCCATCCCACACCCCCACCCTCCACATAGTGACCTCTCAACCTCCTCGTAAACCGAGGATAGCTTCGGGTTCATTTAAAGTGGTGACGATAGCGCCACCGCATTCATGTAGGCCAATGCAACTCTTTTGACGTATTCGATTAAACGGCAACTCAGTTGGAAGAGCCGACATGCACCGTTTGTCTTCAAAAGAATATCGCGATCAAGGGACAAACATCGCAAATTTATTCATTACTCTATAGATTAATAAAGCCAATATGGCCAGCTGCATTACGGGCTATCGGGAATGACGAATTCCACAGCAGCAACCATGACAGATATTTCATCTGAACTTTTTGAAAGAACAATTTGACTTAAATAACCATCGCACTGTAATCCTTCCCAGTATAATCGCGATGAAAAGGATTAATTGTCCGTTGGATGACGTAAAAATAAAAGTTCTTTGGATAACAACGAAAAGGTCCTTTTCATCCTCTTGCTGTGCGATGATGATTCGATCATAGCCAATATTACGACGGCATATGTTAAAAAACGCCAAATGAAACCTTAAAAAATAAATATAGATAATGATAATAAACACGAAATTAAATAAATATGTAGTCGACGAAGAGCAAGAAATGTAGCAAGTGACGAAAGCAAAGGACGAAAACGTATTAAAGGATTAGTGATAAAAGAGAGTTGAAAATTTTCAAATTTTTATGTATTTTGCCACTGGTAAAGAATCATTTTTATTCGAGAAAATTCACTTCATCGAAAACGCAACTCCTGAATCACTAAAACCAGAAATGCGCGAAGGCGAAGATAATGTTAGCCTTTTTTACATTGAAGGTATTGTTCACTTCGAATTTGTCTCAGAGAGTTAATTAGTGAACCAGCCATTCCACTTGGAAGTCATTCAACGGCAGAGAAAGGTCTGTAAGATAGTTTAAATTTACGGCCGGATTTTTCAAATCGTACGATCGATAAGGGAATTGTTGGCAAACTTAAAATCGCTCATATAAATCATATGCTGTATTCGTCCGGCTTTGCCTCATGTGACTAAGTTCAATAATTATTTGAAAGGATGGCAGTTAATGGAACAAATCTAATAAAAATGACGGCGACTGAGAAGAATTACAAAGTAGGACTTATAAAAATGTTTCCAGGAGCGGCAATAGCCTTGGAAGAAGCGAATAGCTCGGTGAGGAGATTATGTTAAGATGTTTTTATAACATACATGTGATTTTATACATCATCATAGCTCTAGAAGTTTGGGGTCACGGCTCGCATGTACAGCATTTACTTGTCCTTTCTTAACAAAGTGATAAATATGTAGTATAATATTATTTACTTACATAACTGTTAACTTACATTTATTTAATTAAGGGTTACCTTTGATTTTAATTAATGTTCACTTAATACTTTTATTTTTGTGCAATATATAACACATAAATAGGCATATCGATGAACCGGAATATCCGATTAACCATAATAGACTCAGTCCCGAGGCAGCCGGTAAATTGGGTGTAATATATAACATAAGTTACATAAAGTTAATTATTTATGTCGTTAATTATTAAAACCTTTAAGTGCTGTAGAAAATCTATCAAGAGCCTGCGAGAGGGATTTTCACGGCTGACATGGGTTTAACGAGGAAGCCGTACCAGGCAATGCAAACAGCCATAGAAAGAGAATCCAATACATTTCGCGAATGATTCCAATTAGACTGGAACGACACACGATAGCAATCGAAGAAAATTTATGTCTTTTATGGTACATTTTAATTAACGAAATGCGTTTCAAAATAGAACTGCCGCAGCCAAAAATATTTCACGTGTGAAATGACAAGCAGTAACTCAAAATCGATAAAAAAGTATAAAAATTGACTTCTGCATCGCTTTTGTCCGCAAGAATTTTAGAAACCATAAAACCGAGATGAGGCTTGATTAAACCAATGACTACTATAATTGGAAGATCCTATTCTTTTGGGTCATTGTAAAAGAAAATAGATTTCTATTCTGTATTTAATTATTATTAAGATTATATAACACTTAGTTCTCAAAAGCAATAAAATTCGGGTTTTTACTTGACCAATGTTTTCGGTTTTAGAAAATGCTATGAATCATTTTATAGCAGGTTAGAGGTGGAAGAAGAATTAGAGAGAGGGCTACTGTTACAAAGCATTAACTTACATTTACAACTATGCAACAAGAACTTAACAGTCTCCTAAAGAATTGATATAGTAATATGACATATTCGAATAAATGAAAAATTAATTATGCCATATAAAAATGCAAAGCAAATGATGCGAGGATATTAATCACTCATCTAATCCTGATACATAGGCAATACGGTTCTCTTTGGATAAAAAAACTACCTGGAAATACCATTGATGGCAAACTTTGTTCTAATAAAAAAATGACACGCTTTATCCCGAAAATAACGAAAAAGAACAAAAAATGAGCTAGTCTTGGTGATGATTTTATAAATATCTACAATAAACAAGGCGTGCACGAACCGGGATGAGGAAGTGCTAGAATACGAATAAACAATAAAATACCATGTAAATTAGAAAAATATTTAAGCAAAAGACTTAAACGAAAAGCGAAAATTTGTGACAGCGGCCATTGGTCGTAAATTTTAAATATCAGTACCTGACGCGAATATAAAAATGGCAATTAAAAACGCCGATGAAGGGAAAAGTGATAAAAACTGGAGAAAGTGGAGAAGACGAGAAGAGAGGAAATGAAGCCGAAGAGGAGGGAGAAAGAAAAGATCGAAGATACTAATTGAAGCGTGCGGTAAAGAGGAAAGCTTTGGGCCATCGCATTCCGTCCCAGGCACAGACAACGCCCCCGCCCAACATTAAGGATCAACCACCCCATCAGGCTGCCTCCACATTAGACCGTGATCTCGTGATGGTCGAGCCAAAGCCCTCCGCATGTGTCGAGGAGAGAGAGAGAAAGAGGGAATTCCGGTGAGTTCGCGTGACTCCTTTTTACGCAGTCACGAGGGATTGGTTTGGGCGCGGCGGCGTGAGTCTGGGGGCGTAACGTGAAGAGGGGGCGGAGAGGTTGAGAGGGGATTTGTAAAAAGGGGTTTAACAGAAAAAGAAAGAGGGAGAAGAATACATCCACGTCGCAACGCGCTCTCTGGATCGCTCTTTCGTGGTTTCCCGACGTTCACTCTTATAACCTCCGAAATGAAAATCAATTGGCAGTGGCGTGACTCCGCGAAAAGAATGCATTTTTCTCACTTTCCTTCTTTCTCGCGTCTCTGTCTCTATGGGTTTCTTTTGCCTCTTTCCGATTCTTCCCTCTGTGCCTTTTTGCTTCTCTCATATGAAGTATAAAAAACAACATCAGATAGGATTTGACACCGTACATAATATAAATTACTTGAGCTTTATTTAACAAAATTTTAAAGAAAAACAGTATAAATTCGACAATTTCTTCTCCTCTCTTAAGTACTTTTTACCTTCGTGGGTCCTAAATTTAATCGTAAATTTTTTGATTTTTTTATTATTCGCGTTTCGAAGTTTCAATCTGCACACACAACGTTCTTTTTCATTCAATTTTTCCTTTGAATTGCAATTAATCATAGCTACGCAAATTTGAAGTTCATTATGGCGCGTGTGAATCGTTTTTATCTAATTCTTCGCCAGTTCTGGAGAGAAATTTCGTCGAAAGATTGTACTTTTGGCGCCTCTCCCAACCACCCCAAGAAAAAAAAGAATTAATCTTTTTCTCCCTTATTTGCGACAAACTTGATGCTCCGTCCCTTTTCAACGTCATGTCACTTCCTCTACATCCTTCCCTCCCTCTCCCAAACTCCCCTCACCCCAATTATCTCCCTCCCTTCCTCCATCCCTTCCCCGATCCTCTATTTCCTCCCCTTTTTATTCCTTTCCCTTTCCTCAAATCTCTTTCTGCACGATTGCTAGCCATTTTCCCTTGTCAGGATCATTAGGGGTGTGAAAGGAAATAACGCCAGAAAAGGTGTCTGTGTGTACGTGCGTGCGTCTGCGCTCGCAAGAGTTTATAGGTGGAAAAAATGTGAAAGAAATTACGCAGATTAAATTGATTAAATCTTTAAGGAAAACTCTCTCACGCGTTCTTTCATGGGGAAAACAATTAATGAAACAAGCCTAGAATTTCTCGCGAATAAATTCCTAATCCGACCCTGCACAATTCCGTAGCTAACCGAGAACCGAAATCCTAGCAAAAATTCTTCAAATTTTAAATACGTTATTGAATATTTTCGTCCATTTCATTCACAAACAGAGAAATAAGACAGCAGTATAATCCGGCTTGAAAAAGAATAACGGCCGATGCTTCATTAAAGAGGAAGGAATCGTGGATACGGAAAAAATCTAAAATAGAAATAAAAGACTGCCGAGAAAATAGATTTTCCGAGGAAATACAGGACTCCTCTTTCTGGAAGTTTGTTACAAACAGTTTCCAAGATTTTCGGCAAATAGGAAACGATTCGCAGAAGAGAAGGAACTTGAATGGGGAGACGAGGGCGGCTCTTCTCTTCCTCGAGGCGATGAAAAAAATGAAGGAGCATAACCCTTCGACACGGATGGTTGGAAGAAGTTACAGAGGGCGTAATTGGCCGCTGCAACCCACACACAACCACTAAGCAGGCCCTTATCCCTATGGCCGAAAATAGGACGTGAAAAAAGGGGAGAGGAATACTACACGTCGGAGTGAGAAGAGGAAGAACGGAGAGAAAAAATGAAGGGCGAAAATCTCTCTCTCGAGTTTTCGGATCGCCTCCTTTTGGGACGACGGCGCTTCTAAAAACGTGCCCACTCGAACGACGCCGACTGCAGCGCTGCGCATACCGGACGAGGGATTTGCAAAAAAGGAAGAAGTAGACGAAACAAGAGAGGATACTTTTGCTGCAAATTCTTTTAATTTTGTTCCACTTTCCACCCTAAAAAAATGCACAGGCAACGACCAATTTTGACCGAAAACAGCAATTTCGATGTGGGCGGCCATTAAAAATTGATGGCTACGTTTCCGTTTTATACCGTCTTCTTTATAACGAAATATAAATATCTTACTCTTAAATAAAATTGTAATTTTAACGGTTTCAGCAATGTGGATAAGATGCACGAAATTAAAAGTAGTTACGTGAACCTTTATTTTTTATTCTCTCTATGTAATGAACTTCGAAAATAAAAAATGCGCCATCTTAAAATTTTTGTTGTGGTATTTCTTTGCATCCGGCTAAAACATTATGGAATTCTGTAGCGAATTTTGAGCTATTTATGTTATCGAGGCAAGTTTTTGTCGTTATAGGAAAAACGAGAAGTGCACTCACAACGGATTTGTTGAAAAAAACAAGTTTTAAAAGCAGTAAATCATTAAATGTCATGTTGGCGCTGTCGTTCTTTCGCTTTGAGCGCGACCCAGAGTACACGAACGTCATTTTATTTAAAAATATCCCTATAAATGTTCGCATCACGAAATAGCATATTACAGTAACAGGAAAATTACGCACCAGGGTATTTGGTTCCATCTCGGGGATGTAAATTAAATAATCCATCAATACTGCATTTTTTCACCTTTGGCAAATTAGAAGACCAGCATCTCGACGTGGTAAAACCTCGTAGAAAGATAACTTTCAATAACTGCCGATCTTTCAGCCAAATGCAACGAAATTTTTCAAAACGATTAAAACAATTTTCTTAACAAATACATATTGCCGTTCAGTTTTAAGTTTATCTGTCGAGATAATGCATTTCTTTTTAAAAACTGATTTTCTGAAAATAACAATCTTTAAAATTTTCAAAAGGAACTAAACAACCTAAATCGAAGGAGGAATCTCCGAAGCTTCGCAAAAAGGAAATAAAACACTGAGAATCAATTCGTGAAAGTTAGTTTAAGAGGGCATTCCAGTTCAATGGTGAGTCGCACCGGAAATCCCCTGTGGAGGAGAGTCACTTGCGCACGAGTTTCTTAGAAACGTTGCGAGGTGAAAATATGTTGATAGGAAAGAGTTTCCTCATTGACAACCTTCTTGTTTCATCTAGAGATATCTCGAAAACAATTAACTTTCTAAAGAGATTGGACGAAATTAGAACGAGTTTGTGAAACTGTTTATATTAAGGAATACATAGTCTTTTTCTACCAATACTAAAGTTAAAGGTTCGAATTCTAATGTTGTCATAGAGCTATGTCCGCATTATTAATTAACAGAAAGGGGTATTTGAATGATAAATATAATCATTGTATTTGAAATATTACTCATAATTGACGTGTTTCATTTATTTTATTATTACAATTTCAATGTATGGTATTTCAAAATGCAAAGATTTCACAAAATTTTGCCGGAGGATATTACATTATAACATTTCCGATCAATCCGAGTTATGGATCAAGAAAATTTCTATTTATCTGCCAGAAATCATAAAAGATAAAACGCTCAATATCCGAAAAAAGAAAACTTTTAACTTCGGATTTTGCAACCTTGAAAGTTAAAATTTTTATCTTTAAAGCTCTTTGTCGAAAAAGAAAAAATTGAAGCAATTTTGAAATCTCAAATCAGGAGAGTGAAACAGCGGAATTTATGATTTTGAAATTCCGAAGCCTCAGATATTCCAAGTTCGAATCTTGAAATTTCGAAGCCTAGGATCGAAAAGTCAATGTAAACTTTAGATTTAACGAGACATGAGAATTCTGAGTGGGGATTAAATATGAAATACCGCCTCTCCTTATCAGACAATAGACTGTCAACAGCTCCCGGGACGGAGGTTAACAATAGGATAAGGGAGGCGTTAGCGTCGCGACGAAGAGATAAAGAGAGACGTAGCGACGTCTCCTGGGAGAACGCCCTCGCGGCGCCTCTCTCTCGCTGCCGAGGGACGGAAGGAGCCAGCGGCTTTGGGTAATAAAAGCACCATGGCGTCCAATTTTAGCCTTGCAGTGCAAACCCGATCGATTTCTTCCGCCGTGCCTCGACCAACTTTAGAGACAGAGAAAGACCACATGCTTTTTCTTCTTCGGGAGCTTCACACTACAATTTAATTGCACACGGACACGCTCACGATAAACACATCAAGCGGCCCTTCCCCCTAAAGAACACACGCTATACGGAAATTCCGGTATGGCATGAGACATTCCACATGCCCCTAAGAAATCCGCGGAGACTTCAGAAAACAAAAGAGGAAATTATCCGGAAGAGGATCGAAGGGAGAAGCAGTTGAGTGGAACATTACGATTGACAGATAACGGAAAAGACTGCGAGCGAATAATGCTAACGGGTTTCAAATTAAAAGACGACCTAAAACTATGTACAAAAAAGCATTAATGCAAGAGATAAAAATACTTGGATATTCCTCAAGCGATTACAAACAGGTACGCATGTAACTACGTCTATTTGGTTTCCATGGCAATGCGCGGCTCCGAATCCTCGCGGGGGAGGGAGAGGAAATGGGGCGGGGGGAAGCCTTTAATCGAAAACTTACGTAAGGAGAGAACGATTAACCTCGGGAAAAAAGGAGCATGAGTCACTCTGAGAACGCTATGTCCAACTTGAATTACGAAACTAGAGAAATGGGGCAAATAAAAGCAACAACTTCGCTGTAATAAGACTGGCCGACGTTGACTGATCGCCTAGTTTGGCATTTATTCCTTAAACGGAAGAGGATCCATCGGCGTTCGAATCGAAGATCGACCATCTATATGATAGCCCATAATGCGCGCACTCCCTCACACAAAAAGACAGCCGCTGGAACCGATGAGCGTTCAAAATAACATAAAAGCATCTTAATGAAAATTGAGCATTGATCCAATGCATCTTTTCCGCGCCGATAACAATAGAGCGAAAAAAATCCCAACGATGAATATTGGATTCTATTGTGATGACGATGATGAAAAATATGCGGAAGGCATTAACCATTGATTGCGTAATTTGGAATCAAAATGAAATGGAATCCTTTTGCGAATCAACAATGGAGATGACAAAGGACGCAATAGAACCGAGGTGGAGACGAATGGAAAAAAAAAGAATAAAGGAAAAGAAAAATTGATTTATTAAGGAGGCGGGATAAAAAAATATAACGATGTACTACATATGGAGCTGAAGAAATCTTCTCGAATTTACCCAATTTCCGCACTTTTCTGAAACCTTTATTTTGATTTTAAAAATTGCTTCAATGAATTGTCTCCACTGTCTACATGTATCTGAGTTGCACTTTTGAGAACTTTTATGTTTTCTTTCTTTGAGTGAGTGCTTTAAATACGGGGTTTATTTTACTTGGAGCAATGTAAGTTCATAGCATTCGACATTAAAAATAGCCAAATCCTACTGTTAACGACGGAAAACTGCATTCAGTGAATAAATTAATTATGCCTAAAAATACAAGAAGATCATACAAATACATTAACTGCAATTATGTTCTTAACTCCATCGCCATTAAATACAAATATGTAAAACGAAATATTAAACAAAAAACTATGTTTGTAGTTTTTAGCGCTTTTCTAATATGTATTACTATGCAATGCAGTTATTGATCCAGCATTTTGAAATATAGAAATCTTATTTAACTTGCAATTAGTCAAACTTCTCTCAAGTTTAAAATATTCAAATTTGTAAGAACAATAAAAGCTTAGCTATGGAAAGCTTACGTTAACCAAGTCTCACAAACTTTAACAGGCGGTCACACCTCTAAATTGCAATTTTTCATGGGACGTTTGATGACTGCTTTGACTATTCCTTAACTAATGTAATCGTCCGTAAAAAATGATGCGTGAGCATGAATGAAGTATTAAATTAAAAGAGTACAAGATGACAATGACAATTCAAAATAGCAGCGTAATAAATCTCAGACTCATTAATGAATCTTGCGATACAAATGTTGTTTGTATTAATAAAAGTTGATGCCATTAAACGTTGATTCTAGTACAACGCAGCAAAAAAAATCACAATCTTATTAATTGCTATCTAAACAAACATGAAATTTTGTTATGTTGTAGTAAACCAAAGTACGATAAAATTACGAAATTAATATACCTACTGAAGCCAAGAGTTATTTCCAAACTGCAGCACAGAAAAAATTCTGCTATTTCTGTTTCAAAGTTATTCCCAAATTACAGCTTATGCCATTCTGCATAGTTTCATATTATTCCATCAATTTCTGGCTTTGGCAATCTCACCATTTGAGAGGGAGGAGTTTTCTTCGACGTTCTCTTGGAGGACGTCCGTTGGGTCTGGTTGATACTAGCTTGGCTAGCCCGGACTCAACTAAGAAAAACACCCGCGTTCAGAAACAGGAAAAATTATCTGCTACGGTAGTTCAGAGGTAGAATATCCGTCCGGCAAGTGGAAGACCCGGGTTCAATTCCCGGTCATAGCAGATTTTTTTCTGTTTCAAAGTTATTCCCAAACTACAACTTATGCCATTCTGCATAGTTTCATATTATTCCATCAATTTCTATAATCTGCATAAATAAAAAATAACAATAAGTTATTTAGGCAAACTATAATGCTGCCCCATGTCTAACTCTAATCTGGTACAAATAGTCTCATGAAGATAGCAACAATACAGTTGACATTAATGACAACATATTTCCTCAACGCGACAAAATGATAAACAAAGGCGATTATATGAATCTATAAGGACGTATATCATTCAAACCGATTTCAACGAATCTGATAAAAGCTTTTCGCTTTGAAATAAAAAACGTTCACGGAAAACTAAACACGAGTGAGAGAGCAGTAGTAAATCTTTCTGCAAGCAACGATTCTTTCACGTTATTACTGACCCGACTTCTGTTTAAATACTGAAAAATTTAAACGCGAGGTTACTTTATTCAGAATGTTAGTTTATTCGCATGTAACGCCGAAATCCTCGACCTGGTTCATTGCAACTTTCGTAGTAAATATTCCGCCATTGCGCTCAAATGCGAATCTCATTTTGGATCGCCTAATTTACTATGCCATTCGCACCACTAGAAAGACAGACAGAACTCAAACCTTACAAACTGATTCGCTTCTAGCAGGGTTTTGAAGAGGACATGCTTCAAAAATACCGTATCAGTCCAAAAGAATGAGAAAGGGTAAAAAATGAACGTCGAAAAAAGTCAGATGCGGATGCGAAAAAAGTATACAAGTATCAGAGACAGGCAAATATGGAGAAATAGATTGTGAAAGGAAATATAAATAAAGACAGGCAGGATTTCAGAAAGGGAGAAAGGACAAATACGGTGAAGAGAATAGAGATAGAATAATAGGAAGAGAAAGAAGGTATCTAATAAAATAACGAGAGGGAGAGAGAGGAAACAAAGATTAATAGAGAAGAAGTTGGAAAGAGGATGGAGAAAGTGAAAGGAGAGGAGCAATAACTAAGAGATGGGGGAAATGATTAGGAAAAGGAGTGATAAAAAGGCTGAAGAGATAGATTAGAATAGTAGAGTTGACTGATTGAGGAGTGGGAGAATATGGATTGTAGAGGGTACAAACGGAGTGAGGGAAAGACTGGAAGTTAGGAAAGGAAAGACGGAGTGAAGAATGGAGAGACTGCGAGTGAGGGAGGGAGAGACTGCGAATGAGGGAGGGAGAGACAGAGTGAGGGAGTGAGAGACAGGGAGTGAGTGAGGGAAAGACTGTGAGTGAGGCAGGGAGAGACTGGGAGTAAAGGAGAGAGAGACAGAGTGAGGGAGTGAGAGAGAGAGACTGCGAGTGAGTGAGGGAGAGCCTGGGAATGAGGGAGGGACAGACACAGTGAGGGAGGGAGAGACAAAGACTGGGAGTGAGGGAGAGTCAGAGACTGGGAGTGAGTGAGGAAGAGACTGGGAGTGAGGGAGGGAGAGACTGGGAGTGAGGGAGGGAGAGACTGGGAGTGAGAGACTGGGAGTGAGAGACTGGGAGTGAGGAAGGGAGAGACTGGTAGTGGATGAGGGAGAGAATGGGAGTGAGGGAGAGAGAGACTGGGAGTGAGGGAGAGAGAGACTGGGAGTGAGGGAGAGAGAGACTGGGAGTGAGGAAGGGAGAGACTGGGAGTGAGGAAGGGAGAGACTGGTAGTAAGGGAGGGAGAGACTGGGAGTGAGGGAGGGAGAGACTGGGAGTTAGGGAGAGACAAAGACTGGGAGTGAGGGGGAGAGAGACTGGGAGTGAGGGAGAGAGAGACTGGGAGTGAGGGAGAGAGAGACTGGGAGTGAGGAAGGGAGAGACTGGGAGTGAGGAAGGGAGAGACTGGTAGTAAGGGAGGGAGAGACTGGGAGTGAGGGAGGGAGAGACTGGGAGTTAGGGAGAGACAAAGACTGGGAGTGAGGGGGAGAGAGAGAGACTGGGAGTGAGGGAGGGAGAGCCTGGGAGTGAGGAAGGGAGAGACTGGGAGTGAGTAAAGGAGAGACTGGGAGTGAGGGAAGGAGAGACTGGGAGTGAGTAAAGGAGAGACTGGGAGTGAGGGAGGGAGAGACTGGGAGTGAGGGAGGGAGAGACTGGTAGTGAAGGAGGGAGAGACTGGGAGTGAGGGAGAGAGAGACTGGGAGTGAGGGAGAGACAGATACTGGGAGTGTGGGAGAGAGAGATTTGGAGTGAGAGAGAGAGAGAGACTGCGTGTGAGGGAGGAAAGAACGGAGAGAAAAAAGGAGCGACGAGATAGGGGAAAAGAGATGGGCGACGAGGAACAAAAAATGCCCAAGAGATGAAAAGGGGTTGAGAGGAAAAGGATTGCTGCTCTTCGCTTTAAGCGGCAAAAGCAGTCTCACAGAAACGGTTCAAGAGCGTCGACATCTTTTTATTTGGAAAACTAAAACAAGAAATAAATATTTCCGAGCGGCTTTTCGTTTATCCTTTCTGAAGACCGCTTTGCTTTCTGACCTCAACAGACTCAAACGACTATGATTGGAAAGCGCATGGGCCAGATGTGCGTAGAAAGTAAAGGGTTATAATCACTCTCTCATCTCCTTAATGGAAGCCCACCTTAATAGGCAAAGACGATAGTTGAAGAGTTAAACGAGGCGATAAACGCAGCCGCTCACGGTCATAAATTGTATTCGACACGCGGCTGATAATTCCCGTCTCTCTTTAAAGCTTTCAAAACAACAATGCCTCTCTTACTCAAGGGCGTAATAAATAGTTTGATCTCTTCTTGATGGGTTCTAAATGTACTCCCAGACATTCCTGCTGATTTCTGACATTATTCCTAATATGGTTGATTTCTTGCCACACGATAGGCCAATGGATGGAAAAAGACGTGCGTGAGCAACGGGTGGTCTGTAGGTAACGCATCCTTCCCCATGACTGTGAAAGACTATTTTGAAAAATCTCATTCCGTTCACTTGGTTTTGATGCTTAATTTAATTATCTGTGGGTGGTCAAATTGTAAAACGAATCGCTGTAGTATAACAACCCCATTGGATGTCGAGCAATAAAAACATGCTGCGCCTACGAATTTATTAATATAACTTAGTCACCTTCATTTTCATACAATCACACAATCTACATAGTATAGGTAAATTAAAATATCTCAACACATTGGAAATAATAACTTTAATGAGGTCATTATTAAAGACGGATTTTGGAAATTTTGGCGAAGCACAGTAGCGTACAATTCTGAAATTATAATTTAAACTAGCAAAAAAAAGGAAACATGTTGAATACTGATGATCGAAAACATCGTTTAAGTCTAGTACAAATTATATTATCTTTTATTTAGAAACTCTTTCAATTAAAATGTTCCGTAATAAACTGAAGCAACGTGGCTTGGTGAAATTCATTCGGCAATTAGACCACAGGAATGTTTTAAAAACATGTTGCATTTCATAGACCCGCAAACGGCGATAACTTTAAATTCACGCGTCACTAAGTTTAAAATCGCATTCCTTCACATTTTTAACAAGATTACGTAAACGCACGAAAAAGCGCTTCATTTAATGTGGATGAAAGGGCGCGAGTAGCGGCAGTGCTGATCTATGTGTCAGGCAGGCAAATGTTTCAACGGAAAGAAAAATTTACAATTTAAGGGAATCCAAGCCGCGTGAACCATTACACACTACACTGCTATAAACACGAATTATCTCGTTCCACGGAGAAGCAGGAGCCCTCCGCATCACGTGTTGACTCCTAGCGCCGCAAACGTTACATGCGCGCGTGATTATTTACCCACAAAACACGCCTTTTGTCACTAGCCGCTTTAGTAGGAGAAAGAAAACGAACTTCAAAGCGTTTAAATCCTCAAGAGACTGCGTGATTTTGCCGATATGATGATGAACTGATGAGTGCCATATCGTTTGCCTTCGTCACCGATTACGTTTTTCGAACACGGATTGTTTTTCAATAACCAGCTGCGCGTGTGATTGTCTCGAATCGATTTACACGGGGAAATGGAGAGGAGCCAAGTGAATGCCTCAATCTGCCAGAATGGCGAGCCAGAAAATGCGCGGCCGCCGTCACAAAGGAGAAAGAAAAGTATAAGAAAGATATGTAGATGAACTGTACAAAAGAATGGCGGCAATCCTTTTGCCCTCCTCGCTAGGTGAGGTGCAACAATTCGTCATTGCCCCCAAGGGCATGCGGAGGAAAGCGGGAGATAAGAATAAAACAAATGGAGTAACTTTTTGCACAAATATCACGCTCTCCGCTTCAAAAACACCGGCTCGGATGTTCCTCTCGAGCGAGGGTTATAATCAAAGACTGAATTGCGCAAGAAAGAAGATTAGCTCTTCCTCTGTTCCAGCGAATGCCGCGTTGCTATGAACCAGACGTTATATCAAGGATACGGAATGTAACACATCAATCCAATCATGGCCCTCAAAAGAAGCACAGATTTATTATCTTGAGACAACAGATAGAGGAAGCGCAAAGTAAAATTTCCCGGGAAAAAAATTGACTCAATATAGCGTCGGAGTGGCTCTTACGATTTACCGGGCTAAAAAGAAGAATGACCGATGTATCCGATCAGTTATGTAAAGGATAATTGCCATGGCCGAGCAGCAGGGAGAGAGAAAAAAGTTCGTAAAAAAGGCAACGTTGCGAAGTTTTCTAGTGAACTTGACATTTTTGCGAAAGACGAGAAGAAGAGAAGGAAACGACTTCACCATAGGATGAGAAAAGAGAACTAACAAAGTCAAAGAATGACGAGTTAATATGTTTCCAATGAATTATTCAAAAAAACTCTTAACGCGTATAAACTAATCTTTTTAAGAAAAATGTCGAAAGAGAGAGGATAGATAACATATGAAAATATCCAATTCCAAAAAAATGACGGGGCATGATAGGAAATTAAATACGGTTAGATGCTTAAGCGGAGGAAGAAAGAGATTATAATTTGCATATAGTTTTTTTAAATGAAGTGATAGGTAATTCACGCCAATTTGGCGTAAATACCTATACATTTTTCTACCAAACTTCCGCTGTTTTCTCAAAAACATTCAATCCAGAAATTGTCTTTGAATATGAAACGTTGAGTGCTACACTGAAACAAGATAAAAAATATACGATAAGGATGTTCGCCTCCTACAGATATTTTGATACTGGACGAGATCTCGCGCGACATAAATGAAAAAGGCTGAATAATGAATATTGATAAAGAGAAAAGGAGCGAGGGATTGTAGAACGAGAAGGAAAGGAAACGGATGTAAAGAATAGGAGGGAAGTAGAAATGAACAGGAGTAGGAAGCCGTAGGGAAGGAAGAGAAAGAGAGGGGAGAAAGATTGTGAGCGTCTTCTTCGAGGATGAGGAGAACTTGGGAGCCACAGCTGCACGAATGAATAGAAGAATTCCCAAATGTGCGCGAGCGTCTGCAGGGACAGTAATCCCTTCGGCTCTTTTCAGAGAAATAGGTACCTAGATATAAAGAAGCATAAGACTGAACAAAGAGAGATAATCTATAGAGTTTAAGGAGAGAGACTAAGGAGGAAGGAATAAAAGGGGAGAGATAAAATGGATGGAAAAGAGGGGAGGGAGGGAGAAGAGGGAAGGGAAGGAGAAGAGGGGAGGGAAGAAGAGGGGAGGGAGGGAGTAGAGGGGAGGGAGGGAGTAGAGGGGAGGGAGGGAGTAGAGGGGAGGGAGGGAGAAGAGGGGAGGGAGGGAGAAGAGGGGCGGGAGGGAGAAGAGGGGAGGGAGGGAGAAGAGGGGAGGGAGGGAGAAGAGGGGAGGGAGGGAGAAGAGGGGAGGGAGGGAGGGAGAAGAGGGGAGGGAGGGAGAAGAGGGGAGGGAGGGAGAAGAGGGGAGGGAGGGAGAAGAGGGGAGGGAGGGAGAAGAGGGGTGGGAGGGAGAAAAAGGAGGGAGAAAGGGGAGAGAGAAAAGGGAGGGAGAAAAGGGAGGGAGAAAAAGGAGTGAGAAGAGGAAGGGCGAGATGGGAGAGGAAATGAGATGAGGGAAGGACTTAATAGAAAATAAAGAGGAAAAAGGAAGTATGGTGAAGATGAGAATAGGAATAAGACGGAAGAAAGAGAACGGAAAATGGAATTCAAAAGGGAAGAAAAAGAATTGAAAGATGAGAAAAGTCAAGGGTAAAAACAGAGGTTGGAAGAAAGGAAGCCGAAAGAAAGAATTTAGGATGTAAGAAGTAAGATCGAATGAAGAGAATGAGAGGGGTTAAGTTGAAAGGAGGGAGAAATTTTTCATTGTGAGAGAGGAAGTTGAGGATGCTCCGAATCGAGTGTAAGTTGGGAAAAGAAAGAGCTTTGTGAGTCAGGTTGAGATGGTTGAAAAGGAGCGACTTTGTGAGGAGACGGGTGGAGAGGAAGCGAGATATAAAGGTACGGAGGGAAGAAAGCCAAAAATGTTGGATAAGGAAAAAACTCAAGACCCCCTTAACCAAACGAAATTCTGAAAAAATATTTCTATTTTCCTCTCTCCCTCGCTCTCCTGGGAGATGAATAATGGAGAAAGGAGATGAAGGAAGAGATGTATTAAAATAAATCACAATATTTTGGTTCCTTACTTTCTCGGTAGGTAAGTCCACGACCTCTGGCTAAATTACCGCAACAAAGTAGCGAAGAAAAATAGCTTTGTAGTAAAGCAAAATTGAAACGATATAGAACCGAATGGATACATATAAAAGCGGTCCATGAGATAGAATAATAAAAGCAACCAATAAGACTACAGTCTTTATTAATAAAGCTATGAGATGCCGGCGAATTACCTTGATTGTAATCTGTTGGAATCGATGCGTCGATATATTTTCTTTGTTTACTATTTACGAATCTCGAATATAATTTCAGGTACATTACTAATAATAGAGTATTAGAGACTATTTGATCGATTGCCTAAGTTGGAATTAAAGAGAATACTTATTTTTTAATGTTCAAAAAAGATAGGATTTGACGCTATAAAATTTGTGAACCACCAGAAGCCGTTCGCCTTAAATACCAATATACGTAATATATCGTGCATCCAAAATTCCAGGTCACCTTGCAGTTTGTTTTCTACAATAACTGCTTTTAATTTAACGATTGAATTCCATAAGACACACAAAGCATGTGGATATAAATCCGCTCTTTCGTGTGAAGCGAATACTTCTATCTGATTTTAGCCTAAAACATTACTTTTTGGAACGATCGATCAAAAAATATTTCCTCTTGCGTTAAATTTCTCGTTTTTAGCAACAAAACCTCTTAAAATAGCTTCCCAAGCGAGTCCACGGTTACGAGTAAGGCGGAATTATAAATGCCGAGTAAAAACGATCCGTCACCCTTCTAAAGGCTTAAATACACGCGCGCAAACACTTCCCATCTCCGGCACTTCTTTTTACTCCGCCGAGGCGCAAATTGGAGTCGTCCGGGAAGTTATATCCATCCCTCACTCCCTTCCCACTCTCACCCAACTCTCACTCCCTTTCTCTCCACGCCCTTCTCCATCATACTCAAACACCATCCTTCCCTCCCAACCTCCAGATCCCAACACATTGGACCCACCCACTTATCCATCCATCCATGCGCTCACCTCACTCTCCGCCCTTCCTCCCTCCCCCACTCCCTCCCTCCCCCTCTCTCTCTCTCTTCCTTATTCTCCCACTCATTTGCTCTCCTCACGCCCAAAACACCCGTGGGCCCCAAAAAATCCGTTCCAACCGACCGCCTCCGCCACAGTCCACCTCCCAGCCATAGACGAGCGATCCCGGGTAGAGGTTACAAATCAAACGGCGGGTCCAAAACGAACCTAAAGTGCGCTTCCTCCTCCACCCGATCACGGACAGACAAACTAACATTTATTTCCGTTTTGGCCTCGGAGAGTCGGCTGTCTACCTCTCTCGTTTTTACCCGAAATCCTATGAGGACCTCGAGGAAGGCAAAAAAAAAAACGAAAACACGTGAAGCGCTCGTTAAACATGTGATAGAGACAGAGGGCGGAAATTTCGTTTCGTCCATTTTTATCTCTCGAGCCAGCTACAGATTCGGTTTTGTTTGGCTTCGGGAAATGGGATCTTGATCGAAAGTTAAATACCGCCGAATGTTTGCATAGAATACCCCCTTTTTCGACGAACGAAAATCTCTGAGCGGGCAAACTCTAAGAGATACCACAAAAATCGAGTGAAAGGGAAAAATTGAGCAAATATCTATAAAAAAAGAGCCAATAAGTGGAATTCCGTAATCCTTGCGTGAATATAGCAAGGAGCACTTTCAAATGGCATGGAAGAAAGATCATGACAGAAGCGATGATCAATCAAGAGATCATGCCAGCGGGAGAGTTTTGAAAACTTTGGATTGAAGAAACATTCACAATTAACCGGTAGAGGGATGATGGATTACTAATTGGGGAGGATTCAGATAAGGGGAAAATTACTAATTCTGGTAACGAATTGAAATTAAAATTACACAGACTCGAAGAAAAACCAGTGGAGGATAAACTCCACTAATTGCTATTTGCCATGAACTCATCGGAAATTAATTAAACATAAACGACAGAATTAAATCCCCCTCATTGTGATGGCAATGAAATATCTTTACCTTAAATTTCTTACGTCAACGTCAACATAATTATACATCGTTAATCCGTGTAGCTGTATCATTCCAAGTTACAACGGCACATGAAAAAATAAAATCTTGGCGAGGATTTCTTCAATTCAAACAGATTCCCATTCTACCTTTTGATTGAATGCCATTTCGAGATCCGCCTGTCATTTCGTAACTGCGAACAATGGAGTACCTACACACTCTTGAGCAAACGATCTTTTGGTGATCAGAAACCCATGACTTTCTCCTCTTGGTGCAAACAGAATGACTTCGCGATCTTTGTAATTTTTGAAGAATACAATACTTTCCTCCGACGGATGGATATTGTAACAATGATGAATGGTCACTCTCGAACAAACGCAGGAAACTGAGATTTAGTAGTCCATTCCCGCGGATTTAAAAAAAAATGAAAAAAATAAACCGGCGTACAGTTCGGAATTCGTTCTCAAAAGAGCAAAAAGGATTTATATGAAAGGACAATTATATTTTTGAACGCTATCTTTGACTTAAAAATATATTTTCCAGATGACATTAGCGTACCTGCTGCGAAACGTGATGAATATTTTTAGCACGCGCGGCTGACATCACGTCAACGCTTAAGAGGACTCCCACGTTAATTTCAGGAAATTATAAATTCATCATCGCCCAAATTACTGTAGCAGGAAGTCAGCGACGTGGGAGAGGATTTAGCAACGGATAGTCAGCCAGAAGTGGAGGTAGCCGCGGTACAGTTTTGATATAAAGAGCGGTAAAGATAGAGGATTACAGAAATGGAGTAGAACGGGAGAATTTTACCAAAAACTGAAAATTACAAGAGATTGATTGCTAATATTAACCCATTTCACGTTATAATTTTTAACCTTTTTCACATATTATCGGGTCATTTTAGTTTTAGGGTGACGATAACATTTTTCCGTTTTAAAAGTTTCAGACTTGTTATATGTGAATTAAATTTCATATTAATGGCCTGCAGTAGCAACGAGGCATTGTATTAGATCTTATATGGACCAACTACTGAAAATCGCAACGAGCGGACGGATACAGCGTACTAATAGATATTTACCGCGAAAACTATTTGTATAGCTATTTTCATATCGGATTGGAAAGTGAACACAATTGCGAAATGGCCCATTTCAGAAAAATGGATTGCTCTTGCGGTCCTTCTTATGCACTAATGGATTGAAACAGACAAGATGATAATTACTGGCCACATTCGCAAGTCTTGATTGTATTCTCAATTCTTTTCAAAATTAAACTTTCTCGGAAAATAAAATGTAGACTTGGTTACTCCTGTTTTTTTCAGATAAAAATATTGTTAACTGAAGAAAGGGCAGCTAAATATAGGGAGAGACAAATACAACGGTGCCATTACACTGCCTCTTGTGAAATAAGCGCTACTTCAACCGGTAACCCGCGATGCCTTTATTATTGACTCCGAAAAATGTCGTTTCGCGGTTCACTATGCTCGGAAAAAACAACCGACCGGCTCTTATTTTTGAGGTATTTCTCTTCGGAGACAGCGTTGACGGCATTGGAGAGGAAGAAGATTAACAAAATAACGGCGACCGAAGTACGGGAAGGAAGGGACTGCATGAGTCGCTATCTCAGAAAAGGGAATACGGGAAAGGTAAGACAAAAAAGTCTAGACACCCGAGTTTGAGACCGTATATCTAGAAAACAACCGCAACGATTTTAATCAGGTGAAAAGTATCGGGTAGAGAATTTATTTCTACATTAATTGGTGCACATCGTAAATTTTAGTCTATGCATAATGTAAATGCCTTTATTACTAATATTTAAAAAATAACATCAGAAAATTACTTCCCAAAATGATATCGAAAGCCAGAGGTAGCTATAATGCGGAGGAAAAATGAAGATGATATAAAAATCGGTATCATTTTGGGAAGTAATTTTCTGATGTTATTTTTTACATATTAGTAATAAAGACATTTGCTGGATGACAATGATACCTCTAACTTTGAAAACAACCCAGGATTGACGAATATAGCTGAATTTCATAAATGTAATAAAATGAGGTATTAATGTTGCAGTTATAAAATAACGCTTCCAGTTACTTATTCCTAATAGTTTTAGGTAAGTGCCATTAAAATTGCAAGTTGATACATTGTAGAGTTTCTGAGATGTAAACATTCAAATTGGTCTTATCGGATTTCCAGGTATAAAAACCGAGTTTTTCTTCAAATACAACCCAATGTAAAATATTTAAATATAGACTAAAAATTTACGATGTACATCAATTAATGTAGAAATAAATTCTCTACCCGATACTTTTCACCTGATTATAATCGTTGCGGTTGTTTTCGAGAGATACGGTCTCAAACTCGGGTGTCTAGACTTTTTGCAAGGACAGCAGGCACAAGATGACACGGAGGGGCGGAGAGACGCTATCTCCTCTTCCTCTCTCTCTCTCTCGACAGGAACAAACAGAAGACAAACGCTGCCCCCCTCTTTCCCTGTCTCTCTTGCGGCGAGAATAAGCCCGAGGCGACGCGTAAACAAAACGGAACGAGAAATACGGGAACGGGACGAGTTTCTCAGCTGTTTTACCATAATGGGCTTAGACGTACACTCAACTTGACACGCGAGGTAAATGGAACCAGCGAAATATAATGAGGAAAGAGCAAGTGGCGATCGAGGTGTGTAAATTCCGACGGAAACGGAATAGACACCAAAAGAGGATTCAGAAAAAAAGAAAAATCACCATTGTGTCCACCGAATAGTCAGGATGGCAAATGTGAAACGACAGGTTTGGCTGTACGACTAACGAAATAAAGGATAAACTGTTAGAAGGAAGATAACGACAGAAAACTGAGAAGTTGAAAACACGAAATAGGGACCATATTTAAGACATTTTAGGGAAAGGATATATGTAGGTTACTCCATATAATACAAGGGCCTATTTAAGTACATTTTTCATTTTTCTCATCCGATATGAGCACGCACAAGAACTTCATCCTAACAACATATTGAAAAAACATTTTCGCCCCACCAGCGAAAGCGCCGCAGTGGAACTCATGGAAAAAATTGCATACAAAAAATTCCTCCAGCGCGCTATTTGTGCTAATTAAAGCAAGGAAGCAAAACAATTTTTGATGATTTCCGCGTATTCCAACATTCAACGGGATTAAAAAAGATTTTGGCGTTCGCATTATAGCTGGATCCCAATTAAGCAGCTATGATAGCTATAAAGAGAATAGGAAAAACCATATTTTTATGGCCATTTGAGCCATCAAATTTATTAAATTGACAAGGGAATAAAACAAGCTATTAACTAATGACTTGACGATTACTTAAAGGTAAATAGATTGAAAAAATAGAAATCGGTTAATCTAAGAGAGTTTAAATGAAGAATACTATATAAAAACGCAAAATTTTCTCTCTGTGCTTCTGTTTCAAACGCTCATAGGTGAACTCGGGAAATGTCGAAAATGCAATATTTGAGTTTTTGTTCGAATATAAAACGGTAATATCAACGATTTTTCATCCTGGAATAATTGCAAAACTTTCGCCCTCTATTTTTCGGACGTTTTCCTTAAAAAATGCAGTGCGACCCTGTATGTAAAATTAAAATATAAAAATGAAAATTTTGATGTCTCGTTTAAAAAAACACACCCGTCATATGAATATACTAGTACTCGCATATAATGCTAACAGTAGCGAATATTAATGGAGGAATAAATTTTGCATAAGGATAAATATAAATAAACTAGCAAATGAGAGGGAGAATGTATAAGAACGTAAAAAATGAGATTTTAAAATTGGAAAGAAAAAGAATAAAAGGGAATACTAATACTGCTCATATTCACGGTAATATCGTTCCGGCGAAGGCTTTTCTATCGAACGGAGTGCGGCCGATACATTTCTCCGCAAAATAATACGGCAATGTTAACCCTTCCAGGAGGAAGCCTACCCAAATACGGACAAAAGGAGTTTTGGATTTACCACTACGTCCTTCTATCTCCCTTTCCCCATATTGCATCGAGGCGAAGAAAAGCCCCTAAGAGAAACCCACCATAATATTTTCTCTGAATAGCCAATCCAACCTATGTTTTCTTCATTCTCGGTAGCGTCCCTACGCGAGCAAAATATAAACCCAAAAAAAAACGTTATACGCAAAAAAGAAGCACCTCCGGACGGCGCATCCGCATTTGCAGTATGTCCGAAAAAGACTCCTATTTATACGCGCGTTCCAGTCGACGGGATGGAGAGTAGGAGGGGGAGAGGACTCCTCTATATACCTCCTGCCTCTGAATGTCTACCATGCCCTCCCCATCCCCTCTCTACCCTCCCTCCTCTCCCTTACTTAAACATCCTCCCAGGAAGAGAGAGAAAGAGAGGGGGGACCTCACCTAACCATTCTTTCTATTTGCGCGAATCCAGACGCGAGCGACCAAAAAAATTTAAAAAATATAGTACCCTTCCTCTCCTCTCCACGGCGAGTGACAAAAAACAAACGAGCGGAGGGAGGCGCAACTTCCCCTCGAACCCACCGTCGCTCTCTCTCCCTCTCTCCAGTTCTTTCTTTATCATCGCATTCCTCTTCCTCTCCTCCTCCGCTGCTGCTTCATCCATCTCTCTTACCCACACACACTTCCTCCATTTTCTAGGGCCATCTGCGATAATAGTTTCCTATCCATCTCAAACTATCCTCGTCCATCTTCCACCCATTACCATCTCCTATATGTTCCTCCAACTACCTTTAAATACAGGGTCTGCCAATAAAAAAGAAACCTTATACTATATATTAAAAAATCTATAGCTGTGAAACGATTCTAATTTAGCTTCATCATGACAAAATATGTAGTAAAACAGGTAATATAATGTTTTCTTCGCAGAATTTTGAGCCTAACGATAAAATTGCGTTAAATTGCAGCCAAGTAAAATCAGCGCGTTAACACAAATAGTATCGCCCGTTTTTTTATTTTCATGCTATTCTTAAATGAGAACAGCTATGGATTTCAAATGTGCACTTAAGAATGGTAGTTGAACGTATTTTAACTTATAGTAATTAAATTAGAATCATTCTACAACTATATGTATTACAGCATATAGTAAAGGGCGTCCTTTTCTATTGACAGACCCTGTATATTTCTCTTACTATTCCTCATTTATGCACTTGCATCTCTTTTCTTTCGTCCCTTTCTTAACTTCTACCGACTCAAATCATCATTTCTCCCTTTCCCTTTATCCTTCCTTTACACACACACATTCCCTCCTACCAACTTCTTCATCCCTTTCTTTTCTCTCCCGCTTCCTCCCTTTATCTTCCTCTAATTCCCTTCTAGTATGTACCTCCTTCCTTCCCTCAACCTCCGCATCTTTTCCTCCTCATATCCATCCTCTTCGCTCCTCTTACCTCCCTCGAGTCCCCCGCGGCACCTTTATAATAACAAAACCTAAAAAAACCTCTTCCCTTCTCCTCTCTCATTCCCAGCAAGCTACTCCCAAATCTCACTTCGCAACCCGATCTCCAAAAAAAAAAACATTCCCGTCGCCATATATAAGTCCTCAAGGAAAATAAAATCCCCACTAACTCCCCACCACACTATACTGCCATTCCCTTTTCTCGTTCCCATCTCCAAGTCAAGTTTAAAAGCTCAACGCGTCACGCGTTCGCAAGAGTCTATTTCGGAATTCGGGAGAGCATCGAGACTCCCGCGCTTTTAATGTGCAGTCGGACGCAGCGAGCTAATGTTCCATATTTTTTCCCTTCCAAACTCAGTTCGCCGTTATTTTCCGAATTTCTTTGCCTTGATTTTTTAATCTAACTAATAACATTATCATCCTAATATTTTTAGCTGGATGTATCCTTAGGGAAGTATTGCCTAAAATTTTGTCGTATTTTATCGTTATACAATATATGTTGAGTCCGAGAGTCCGAGTCCGAGTCTCGACAGCGCTGTGTCACTTCCATAGCATTCAATAAAGTTTGTACCCTTTCGAAGAACACTCATAAGGAGAAAGGATTGAATGTCAAAACGAACCGCAATTTAAAAGCACCGGAACAACATACGTACCTTTTAATGGCAACGCTATTAATCCGACAGTAATTAAAATCCGTTAGAAAAGTAACATCCCTTTCGTTGCATACGGTGTTGTACAAAATACACTTTCGCGTTACGGATTCGGTCGCATTATCTTATCAACGGCTTCGTGAAAGACGAACCTGAAGATGACGCAACGCGTCGAAATCCGGGTGGTGTATTTAATGGTGCATGATGGAGCGTAAATGCTCACGCTGCCCACGGCGTACATTAGTCGCGACGGATTGCAGTAAAATTAAGGCGAAAAAAGAGCATTGAGGGCACTTACGGAGGTGATGTAATTCAAACAGACTCGAGAGATTATGCGCTCTTTTGAACCCTTTCCGTGATATTGCATTACCGGATACGGCAGCATGGAGCACTAGCAGTGCTACCGCCTACTCGGTCTCCGATCTGCAGTCAATATTTCAATTAGCAACATAAGTTGCCGGAATTTGAATTAGACGAATACTGAAAATAACTCTTTACACAAATTCTGTAGTGGGAGTGCGTGTGTCAGCCAGGAGAAGGAAAGCGCGCCGGAGAATTACTTTCTTATTTATTGTTTCATTAAAAGAAAGTGAACACAAAATATTATATAGTTGGTAAAATTGCTATCGAATTGAGGAAGCATGGAGCTCTAACAGTGCTACTGACCTACTTTGTCACCGACCTGCAGTCGACATTTAACGTGGTGTATTACAAGTTGGCATATGAATTGAATGAATATTGAAAATACCTCGGCACAGAGCGGTTAACACGGCCGAAAAAAAACTCAGCATGCGTGGGGGCCAGCGCCCAATTTCACCGGCAGAATCGTTGGTCTGAAAAAATGGACTCCGTCTTCTGTACATTAATTTCGATGGGAGTTTTTTCAGTCTATCTCTTTGCGAGAGCTCGAAATCCACTCGTTGGGACTGAATCCCCATCCTCAGTATTTGCGGGTAGAAGAAGACTAGGAAATAAATTGTGGTCACTCTCCTAGCAGCAACGGGCAACCTTCAGAGAGAAAGAAAAGAACGATATAAGGCTTACCGAAAGCAAAAACTAAAGCCGTGAAAGTAGACAAACTCTCAATTTCTTTGTAGCGCCAGTCTTCACTCCTTTTTACTATCTTCGGGTAAATGTCAGGGTACCCACCCCACTCCATCTCTCCCCCCTCTCTCCACTTTCTTCTTCCATCCATTCCTTCACCTTTATTACTCGCCTACATAGTAACCGCATCTTCAACTTGTTCACTCTTCCCCATCCATTTACACTGACTCCTGACCTTCACCTTCGTCGTTTATAGGTCGGGTATGAAATTTTCGGGTTTTACTGGATTCTTACTTCTTCCCTCCGAATCTTTTCAAATAAGAAAAAAACCTGAAAATTTCAATTTTTTAACACCTTCACTGCAAAAATCAATCGACGTCGTTTTACAGCAGGGGGTTCCCAGTCTGAATTTTTGAAAGATTAAGAGGTAGCTGATAGTAAAAAATTAGTAGTAATAAAATAACATATATTGAATATTTTAGTGAAAATGAATAATTACACACTTTTACATTTAGAAGAATGATTACCACCAATTATTAATTTACAAAAACAACTTGAAAGTAAAGCTCCAATACTACATCGAATTGGCCACATTGCCAACATACGCATAAAAAAGCAAATGGGCCCTCACCTCTAAACAAAGATTTGGATATTGTAAAGTTGGTGGTGGAATCCGATATCCTAAATTAAGGTTCACTCAACATTGCTATGTATGCCAATAGGTAGCTCTCATGTTGAGCGTTCATTTGGCTATTTGTGTAATTTGCAAACGCCGAAAATGAGTAATATTACCAAAGAAACGGGCCATGCAGATGTTGTATGCGAATCATAAAACCTAAAATAAGATCCGAAAATGTGAATAAGTTTTTTATTTGAAAGAGAACTTTTAAAGAAATAATAAAACCCGATAATTACTCTACGAATGAACTTTACATTTAATCCCGAAAAATCCATAACCTATTTATAAGCGATGCATGGTTCATTTCTATAACCTATAATACCCCCTTGAATATCCATTGAGCGATAGCGCCACGCTTTATAGCTCCCATTAACGTAAATGGATCATGTGCAGTTATATGGTGGTTTAGCAACACAACGATGATACATGCGCCCAAATAACTGAATATAAGGCAAAATACAAAAATCGATTACCGACCTCGATTTAAAACTCAATTCTACCGATGATCAAGATAATTCTTTTAAAACAGTTAAGTGCATTTCACCTGAAATACGCAATACGCAATGTATAATACAATAACAGAATCAATTTATAAATGTTATTAAAACACCGTGATTCCCTGATCCTTGAAACACTATTGGTCGTCATAATATCGCATAAAAACCTAATCAACGTAATGTGCATTAATTGTCGAAACTCTAAATAATTAACTCGTTTACATAAAATATAAAACATTATTTCGGTCTTCCATGTTATATTCTCAAGAATTTTATTACATCCTTTAGCAAACGGCTTTTTTCCAAAATTCGACCGAAAAAAACAAGCTATACGAGTACTCTTATTTATTCATGGCAAAAAAATTTTATCAACGTGACTGAAAGAGTGGTCCACAAGAAACTCGACTTCGTTGAATGCTTCGTTCTTTGAGCGATGACCGAGCGTTGCTCGTCCTCGAAATTCTCTCTGGATTCCATGATCTACGCATCCGGCGTACAAAATGACGGGGAAAGATGCTTCTTCCACTTTTACAGCTTGCGAAAAATTCTAAACAAAAAACCGCGCCCAAAATCGCCCGTCTTGCGGCGACTCCCTCCCAGTTCCTTCGCGTGTCCCAACCCACCTCCGCCCCTCCCTCTCTCCAGCCCCCTCTCATTCATCTCCCCATCTCAATCCATCTTCCTCGCTTTCTTTTTTTCAGGACTTCCTCTCTTATGAAAACACCCCCTCTCCATCTCTCCGCACCTCTTCTTCACTACACTCCTTTCGCTCT
Organism: Tanypteryx hageni; assembly: GCA_028673005.1. Lineage (NCBI taxonomy): Eukaryota > Metazoa > Arthropoda > Insecta > Odonata > Petaluridae > Tanypteryx > Tanypteryx hageni. Next base: position 38,060,207 of record CM054113.1, on the reverse strand, counting down.
CCATGACTCTCTCCATCCCCTTCTTCCTCTCTTTCTTCCCGTCTTTCCAATTCTTCCGCAGGTCTATTTACCCCATCTTCCCCTTCCTTATCACTCACTTTATACACCAACATTCTCACTCATATATTTATCCAAAATCTCTTCCTTTTTTATTCCTCTCCCACATTTTGCTTATCTCTCCTTCGTATTTTCATCCAACTCCCACTCTAAACCCTCCCTCAATCATTTCCCCTCCCTACACCCGTCCTCCCTCCACTATCTCTCCTTTCTCCTAACGATTTATTCTCTTCCTCTACGCTACCTCCATCCATTTCACTACCTCTTCATCCATTCATCATCCACCTCCATTCTAATCTCATTCTAAGACCTTAAATCTCTTTTAGACCTCCTATTTCATCCTCTCTCCTCCTTTCCAACCTTCTCTTCCCTTCCTCCATATTCCTCCTCCACGCATCTTCATTCCGTATTCACCAGGCATCTTTCCCCCCATATTTCGCCCCCCCCCCCTTCCTTCGCAATTTCGACCAATTCTTCCATCTCCTCTTCCGTACTCACGCTAAGACTTCCCAAGCTCCCCTCTCCCCCGCAAAAAAACGCAATACCTTCCCCTCACACAACCCATCAAAACCCACGTTATGTCCCACGCCTTTGCCTCAATTTCCCTCCCAAAGCCCCGTCCGAAACACTGCCTTTCTTCCTCCCACCCCTCTTTCCCCTCTCCCTTCCAAAACAACGTCCACGCCGCGTCGTCCTTACCGAGTTATTTCGTCTGCCCTGCGGCCAAAAATGCGGACGTCGTGGAATGGAATGGACCGGAAAACAATGTCCCGAGCCGCTCCAGGGAATGCACAGAATCCCCTTCCCCTCGCAAGGGTCCTTTCCCCTTTCTTCTCCCTCATTCCCGCTCCACCTCCGCTGCACACAGAATTCCCTTCCCCCTCGCAAGGGTCCTTTCCCCTTTCTTCTCCCTCATTTCCGCTCCACCTCCGCCGCACCCCCGACCACCCAGCACCCTTTTTCTCTGTCTCCGTCAACGAAGGAGAGGACCTGTTCCGCGCGTCAGCTCCCATCCTCTCTCCAATCCCTCAAAACAAAAAAAAATAATAAAAACGAGCGACACCACCGGATGGAACAGCAGCGCAACGACAGGAAACGGAGAGAGAAAAAGAAAGACGAAAGGACTTAGGTAAGCGTGTAATTATTGCTTGTGTTTGACCTAGAGGATGGTGGAGCGGGAAACGGGGTTGAGGCGGCAAGAGAGAGGCGAGCAGCTACTCCTCAAACTCGGAGAAGGAAATGAGGAAAGAAGAAAAATGGGGAAAAAGGATGTCTTTATGTTTTTCTCGGATGAGTTTTTTGTTTCTTTCGCGACAAGGACGCAGTAACCGTTTTAATTGACGCGTTTATGTGTTCGAAGATGAGTGTTCAGCGCAAATGCATGCCTCCGTTCCAATCCGCTCGTCTTTCGTTCTTGAGATCTTGCTCAGGGACATAGAGACGGCCTTAATGAAGTTCTAAAATTCTAGAGAAAAAGCGTCGATGAACGTCAAAGGGGAGGAAGTGACTGTAGGAAAAAGGTTTTTTTTGAGGACAAACTGAATTGCGTCGCGGGAGAATTAATACGGGCATACGTAAGGATTGGAGAAGGTCGCGAGAAAGAAGGTAGTGATGAAAATTATGAACTTAAAAAAATATCGCGAGAAAACCGGCTGACCCAAAATTCAAAACCTGATTCTATGAATCGAAGTTTCCTCCACCTCTTTTTATCGTTAGGGTTCTCTCTACTAATTCATAGGTTCTAGCAAGTGGTAAAATAGTAGTAAAAATACTCCGTCTCGCGCTCAAGTACAACTCGGGGAAAGACCCAACTCCATTATCTTTTCATTCCAAATGATGCTTTTCGGAACCCATAAAGAAAACTGGATTTTTAAATTTCGTCTATTTTCCTCGTTATTTAATTCGATATATGCGTTACCTTTTTCCATGTATTATAGTTAAATGAATGACCGAAAATGAATGAATGAATGAAATAAGAGCTACACAGTTAAAAGAACAAATATGGAAGAAATGGGATATTTAACTATACTTTTGGCTGTAGATTTACTGTTAAAATTACTACTACTACTTACTGGTTAAAATTTCACTAAAACATTTTCTGTTTTAATAATAAGCATATTCTGTAACATGTGTCACTCTAAGACAATGCTGCGAACCGTTTTTCTATTGTGGTTGCATAAAATTAGTGATTAGGAGTGCATATTGTCTATACATAAGGATAAGAATATAATGTTAATGAGTACAGAAAATTGAACTTTATAGCACAGCAATTTTCCTCGCTTCAAAATCAATGCGGAGTTTCTGATTATTGCGCAGTTCAATAAACTGTCAGGGTCGCTTATTTTTTGTAACTCAATATGAAAAGAATTTCTTATCCAAATGTCACTAATTTGGTCAGCCAGGATGATTCATTCATCATTTATCTTTCAGATTTTTAATTATACTAAATATTGCAGTTATGCTTCTATGTTAGCTGTTAATCCCAGGTCTTTAATGTACTATTATTACCAACAGAACAAGACTTTTATACATAACAATAATGTACATACACAATAAACATAAAATAGCAAGTAAATGCAATTGTTTGTAATATTTTTGAACCGTCTTCATAAATTTGCTACAAATTTTAAAATCACGACTTGATGACTATCTCGACTCATCAAATGAAAACAGCGCTTTTGTGACACTTAAAAAACGTGATATTCGTATGATAGTCACATATTATTAATAAATGCAGTTTATGAATTTAAGCTCGTATAATTCCACAACGTATTGTAGTAAAAATTAAGTGTATCTTAAAGGCAAGTGGCTTGAAACTGCATTGCGCTTTTAGATTGGAAATTTGTTTTATCTATCGGCGAAAATGCAAACTAAAAAACCCTGACTTATCTTTTTCGGATTTTTAGATGCCAAATTAGTGATAACGTCGTGATTTTCATTGTTTAAATCTATAAATATGTTTTAAAAGGCCAAAAACATCCAACTAACAGAAAAGCAAACAATATATTATATTGAATTTAATAAGCTTTGGTGAGGAAAAGAGGTAGACAACAGAAGTATAGCAATTTTCAAAGGCATCGTGGAAGATCTTTTGAATTTTTGAATAGGATAAAATTTTTATTTACCAAATATCTCACGCAGGGTCGGCCCGAGCTACGGGAAAGCCGGGCGGCTGCTCGGGGCGCCAAAGTTTTGGGGGCACTATTCTGATTATTTATCTATGCAATACTTGCAAGTGAATAAATATTGAATACCAATTTATATCGAGTAACAGGCAAGAATCTTTATGGTATCCCTTCTAATTCTTCATTATCAATAATTTTTACACAGCGGTGAATAAATTAAAATGTACTTTGTAAATATCTCAATAAAAATTAATGTAGGAGGGCCCTGGAGTGCTATCTTGTCTGGGGGACCAAAATTCCTCGGCTCGCCCCTGATCTCACGTACCCCTTGATTGGGCTTCACGTACCCCTTGGGGGTACATGTACCCCAGGTTAGGAACCACTGCTCTAGCCTATAAATATCAAATTTTAACTTTCAAGTTAAAGGAGATTGTTAAAAATGAGGAATTAAAAAATACAATTAATTAGATACCATTGGAGGTTAATATATTACATTAACAAATCACGACCAATTAATTGTATTAAAACTATTACTCAACTGAGAAGTAACAAAATGTAATCAAGATTTAAGATATTAATGCCATTCTAATGCATGAAGGTGTATCACATCAGTGACGTGGAAAATCCGCGTAAAATTCCGATTCACATCGCATGTCTACAAGCTCAATTTAATTTCAAAGCAATGGGAGGAAGTTTATTTTTTTAAGAGAAACCGCCACCTCGCAGCCAGATTCAATGCAGATGATGTTTTTCCTCAGACGCTACTATTTTGCGAAACTCTCCGCCGCGAACAAAACAAAACAATCGCGTGAACCGTGGAAATTTTCCTAGGACACCACCCACGCAGCCTCGAGGTCCCACTCAACAAGCAACCGAGAGCACAGAGACTTTTTTTGGCGATTTTCTTTTCCTCGAGTCGATAACCCCCTCTCCCTCTCTTTTAGACGATCTTTCAACCTTTTCCTATTCATCCGATATCTATTTCCCGCGTAGCAAAATATCCTTCAATCCCCTCCTCCCATTGTGCAAACACAGACGTGGCGGAGACCATTAACGCAGGCATCTCCCATCCGGAATGGGACGTTTCAGCGTCGCCGTTTCATCGCCGCCAGTTCAGCGCAGGGATGGTTCAGCACAGGCCGTATCATCATAAGTAATTAGTAGTAGTAATTACTATTCTATTTCTTTATAGATACAGTTAAATTTATACGTGCAGTTACATGTATACGTGCTATTAGAAATAAATATTTTATTGCTTTAGATGAAATTATTTGAATAATGTATTAAGAGATATTTTCTCATTTTTACATTAAAATTGTTTTTACACTTAAAATTATTGCTTTTAATTACATATTAATTTACATGCGTTATTATATATAGACGTTCCTTAAAGAGGAGGAGTAACAATTAACATATATATATAGGAGGATGTTTAGGCACTTCCAGAAAAGCGGCAGACTCGAAATTTTTTTTGTCGGTAGGATTATGTGCAAAACCGACTAGAAAAACGAAAATCTTGAAAAAGTTCACCAATACGGCAGCTAAAAATTCGAAATTGTTTAAACAAAGTTTCAAGGTTTACGTATTTCCGAATGTGCTACGGAAGTAAAAATGTTTTATAGGTAGAATTTGTAAAAAAAACGAAATAGGGATTATACAAATTATAATATATATTATATTTATGACACTTTTAGATGTTTATCACTACTGAGACATCTCTGCTTGTTATTACACTGGAATAACACATAGGTATATTTAAAAAATTACTCGTGTGGCTCTTGCCACACAGCCAAACTAAATGAGGCTGATATTGTTGCACACAGATGGCTACAATGTTACAAAAAGACGCTTTTAGATATCTTTTCAAACGTTCACCTACATATTTGCATTTATATAATCGTATGCCGGTGGTGTAGTGGTTAGGACGCTGGCTGCTACTCGCCCGATGCTTGAAAAAGTCATCGGGTACGAATCCTGCGCGAGTAGGATTTTTCAAGGTCACCCGGCCCCCTGTTTGCGTGGTTTGAGGAGACCGCGCAAATTCAGCTGTTCCGTCCTTCGGAAGGGACGTTAAGCCGTTGGCCCTCCTGGTGTTCTTCGTAAGAGCAGGCAAATGCCGGCACCGGGTTTCCCTCCTCCCTTCTGTGTGTGAGTCCGGTGTGGAAGGCAACGGGAAACCACCACACCGTGTATGTATATTCCCTAGTCAAAACCAATTAATTAATTAATAGGTAGGACCTGTCGCAAGACAGAACACGAATGAATGAATAATCGTAAAATTGATTATTCCACTACGGCACATCGGCAAACACGACCTCGAAAAAACCCTAAGTGTAAAAGAAAACTGAATTTTTTGCTACGGTGTTATTTAAAACAAATTAGAAAAATAAATTGTTAAAAAGAAATTAGTTCGTCAAAAATTCAGATATCGTCATGAATTACAACAAAGATGAGAAAAATAAGGTGTGATAAAATGAGTGAAGCTAACATATGTCGCTGTATATTTTTTTAATTTTAAAATTATATTTCTTATATTAAATTTAAATATAGTAAAATTTACTTTATTCTGAAGATTCAAACTTTCAATCAAACATTAAACATAGACTTATAAACTATAAATTAAAATTCAAGGATTGAGAGAAAAAAATCAGTTGGCGACCTTACGTTTGAGAACCACTGTATTAGACTATACCGAATCCGAGTCCAACAATATTTGTTGCTATGGCAAAACTCTCGTTGACAAAAACTGCAGAAACTCCAGTAGTTATGCGAAATTCGAAGAAATCCGATCGATATGAAAAATTCTATGATATAAATTAGAATCGTCATTTCTTTCCTCAGAGAATAGTATAAAATCCCGCCCTGATATTACAATTCCAAGATATTTTAATGTGCAAGAGAAAATTACCCTGCACGATGAATTTCAGATTTCCCATGCAAATCAAATGGAAAGGATAGTTCCTGGAATCGAACCCGGGACTTTAAACTTTACAACAAGACTATCTATTAACACATTATTAAAATAATTTCATCTAAAGCAATAAAAGTATTTATTTCTAATAGCACCTATACATGTAACTGCACGTATAACTGTATCTGTATCTATAAAGAAATAGAATAGTAATTTATCTACTTATGATGATACGGCCTGCGCTGAACCGTCCCTGCGGTGAAACGGCGGCGCTGAACTGGCGGCGCTGAAACGTACCAGACGACGAAGACAAATGACGCCGTCGCAAATCTTGAATTATTTAGCGATATCCGCCCTTTGTTGCGGCATCCCCTTCTCCTATCCATCGTCTCCCTTCCATCATTCCATCCCCACGGCAGATGGTTTATTAAAGGTAAACGTCGATCGCCATCTATCCCTCGTGCCATAATTCTGCCATCCGCAAACGGCGGTCTCTTTTCCTCTCACTGATCAATAGCGGAATGGAATGCCGCAAAGGGTTCACGTTGGTGGGATTCCGGAGAATATTTGCCTAACCACCTCCTCCTCTCTTCCCTCCCCACATTATACTGTCGAACCGCTTCGTCCCAAGGAATTTCTATCATTCCAAGTTTCAACTCTCCCAACTACCTTGGCGAAAAAATACATCCCTAAATATTCTCGCAACCATCCTCTTTCACCAGTGTCCAGGGGTGCAAGTCTTGAAATTTTCGTTACGGTTCGATGAAATATTGTCGGGTTCGTTATAGAAAGAATTTTCGTTAGCCTCATAACGAACGATCACTCTACCGAACTTTTTTGCGAGTCTTGAAATTTATCGTTACGACTGACCGTAAAATTTCGTTCATTGGTTTGCTAACGAAGGTTGAAAAATCAAAACATCTGACAATCAGAAAGCGTACGTACTAATTTTCAGTAGTGGTGGCAATAGTTAGAAACTTGAAGATATTAATTATGGAGAGGAAAGTTCGAGGCTCCAAGATTACAGAAAGGCAGCAGGAGATAATTATAGAATATATGTTAAACCACGATGAATTCCGTTCAGGAAAAATCACGGCCACTTTCAATTCAAAATCGAAGCAGAAATGCTGGGAGGAATTGGTAGCTATTTTAAATAGCGACGGGAAAGGTCCTGCAAGAGATGTCAATAAGTGGAAGAAGGTTATAGTTAATGCGCAAAATACAGTCCTTTACATATCTTTGTTGAACAAATAAGGTTTTATATAATATTATTTCCTATTATGTAATTTTTTTAATTTTCCGAAATCACTTTCAGAATCACAGTTGTAAAATGTTTTCAATAGCTGTTATTTATATTTTACTAATTTACTGTCATTTCTAATTTCTATGAAGATGGTAGTATTTTATTCTCTATTTAGGCATTAGTTTAGTACTGTTGTAAAATGTTTTCAATAGCTGTTATTTATATTTTACTAATTTACTGTCATTTCTAATTTCTATGAAGATGGTAGTAATATATTCTCTAGTTAGGCATTAGTTTAGTACTGTATTATTAATTGAAATTTGTTAATGATTTAATGAGAAAGCTCTACATTAAGTTTCTCTCTTTTGGTACTCAATTATTTGTAAAGCAGAAGTAAGAATCTTTGTGCTGCAAAAATTACCATTGGAGGATTTTAATTGAAATGTAGCATAGGTACTATAATGAATTATTCATTGGTTCATCATGAACTTTCTTTAGGAACAAATATAGTGGTATAATGTTATAAATAAGGAATTGTGTATTTTATAGATTGATTCATCATTGTTTATAATTAGAATGCATCTATTAATCGTGAACTGCAATTTTAATTATATATATGCACATTATTTAATAATAGTACTAAGAATTGATCCAACAGTATCTCCTTATATTCTCTCAGACTTGGGCTGATTGGAAATGTGCCACTAGGGCAAAATGTTTAAGGGTACATAAACATATGAGAGGCACAGGAGGTGGAGGAGCCCTCAAAGATAAACTGAGTAATTTAGAAGAAAGGTTGATGGAAATGATAGGGAATATTTCTGCTTTGGGAGAAGAAAATTGTCTTGAATCACCAATTGAGGTATTTCGACGATAAGCTGTAAATATTAGAATTCAATTGAAATTATTGAATACTGGTTTTATTGGATTATAAATATTGGTATTTTCTAAACAAAAGGGATCAGCTCAACTTGTAACACCAGAGACTGAAGAAATGGTTGTGAGTGAGCCATCTTTCATTCAAATGGGTTGGTATAAATAATCATATATAGCTTTCAGTTGTAACTTAAGTATAACATTTAAAAGGTTTTTATGGAAAATCTATTCATTAGAAGAAGTTGATGACTCACAGCCATCATGTTCATGGCAAGTGTTACTTCCCCCACCATCTCCTTACATGCATGAAGAAAAGGATGAGAATGAAATAACTAATAAATCTCCTGACCCTCTCATTCCTCCTTCATCCAATGCTAGTCGCCAACTTTTTAAATCAAAAGGTAAATTTACATGGCATATAACGGTTTATAAGTCATTTAATATATTGCTATTTTCCCAAGAAATATGAAACTATTTATATTAAATTAGTAATATCATTAGATTAAATTTAATTACTGTCATATGATGGAGCAGGCAGAAGAGTAACTCCATACGACAGGGCAACAGAGAAGTTTGCAAAATTAGAAGAGAAAAATGCAGAGCAGCACAGGATTATGGAGGAGAAAAAAATAAAAATATTGTCAGGGATTGAAATTTTACTGGGGGACATTAAGGAATGTGAAAGGAGAAAGGCTGAGGCAGCAGAGAAGCAGGCAAATGCTATTGCTAAAATAGCAGAAACATTTTCAATTTTTACAAATAATTTTTTGAAATAATTTTGCAACAATAATTTTTAATAAAACACTTGTTTCATGATAAATGGTAATATTTATTTTATAAATTTAGGAAAATCTTGCTCGTATTATTTGATTCCTAATGTTAATACCTTGGTTGAACCAATTATCTCTGTCATCCCTCTGGCCTAAGTTTTCAATGGCATCTGTGTCATTGTGTTCATTTGCCACAATGACATCAAAATCTGGCAAATTGAAATGTTTGCAGATATTGTGAAACACTGCACAAGTGTTTATAATTAATGATGCCCTTTGAGGGCTGTAATGCAAGCCCCTTTCTGATAACAAGCATCTAAACCTGCTTTTTAACACTCCATTACATCTTTCTATGCAATTACGAGCCATTGCATGGGCATCAGAAAACCTTTGCTCTGGGCTTCCTGGAGCTGCATTTAAAATGGGTGTCATCAACCATGGCTGTAGTGGATACCCACTATCCCCTGTAAGGAACAACATACACGAGTAAAGTGATTTGGCTACAGGCCAAATACTTTGTGTATAACTATGCAACTAACCTAGGAGCCATGCATTACGGTTTCCTGCAGTGTAGTTTTCTTTCAATGCTTCGTAAACACTGGAACTTCTCCAAATAAAGGAGTCATGCGTAGCACCAGGGTATTTTGCATTTACATTTAAAATGCGTAATCCATAGTCGCATATCTGTGATTTTAAAAATTAATAAAAAAAATAGTTTTAACATTTGAAACACTTCAAATAAGTTCTTATTTACCAATTGCACATTAATTGAATGATAACCATGTCGGTTAACATATAGATGCTCAGGATGATTTCTGTCTGTTAAATTTGGAGCCTTAATTTTTACATGGGTGCAGTCTATTGCTCCAATTACCCCAGGAAATCCTTTTTCTGCCATAAATCTTAAAGTTCAAGAAAAAATATTAAAGAGAGGAAAACCTAAAATATGTTATATACACTAAAAGTAATTTTGTTCTCACTTAGTTTTAATGGCTGTTTGTTCAGCCTGTGACATAGGAAAAATCACCCAATTTTTCAGCATGTATTCGTTTACTGCATTTGTCACCTCTATTAAACATCTACTGACAGTTTTTTGACTGACAGCCAAATACAAATTCAGTCCAACTGGCCTCTGGTAACTGCCAGTAGCTAAAAAGTTCAACGCTGTTAGGACCTTTCCAGAAATAACATAACAAATACACCAATTAAATTGTTGAATCCACTAAACGCTGCCTTGTTTACTTATTTGGTTTAATCGATATTATTAAAATATTTAAATAGCAGGTCATATTAATCAGTCGTAGAGAAAATGCTTTATAACCACGAATACTATTATTAACCACTATAGCTATTTACTTTTAGTTCTACGGGCAGCGATGATTTTCTCGTAGCTTTTATATGAGGCCTTAATACATCGCAAACATACATCGCAGCTTCTTGATTAAGCCTAAATATCAAACAAAAATCTTCCTCGGGCAAATGGAATGCGTTTTGCCGGTCACGAAGAAATCGCTCCCTCCTTAATACCCTCCTTTCCTCTGCAGCGGCTCCCACAAGCAAATGCAAACGTCTGTACGCGGCCATTTTTACTAAGTAACTCGAATAAATATTTATCGTTAGCGTATTTAACGACACCTCATTGCTCATCGTTACGCGTTCGATGATAATTTGTCGTAGCAATAATGTCGTTATGAACGATAATTTTCAAGACTCGCTCATACTGTCGTACGAATAAATCTCGTCGATTGACGTCATCTTAACGACAAAAATCCATCGGTAAGTCGTAACGAAAATTTCAAGACTTGCCCCCCAGAAGTCTCATTCTTTTCTTTCCTCTAAGACTATTTTCATGGGATCCTTTAGCGAGAGGCATTTTCATACTTTTCTAAATCTAAGAAAGCATTTTTTAAGTCCCACCATGTTTTAAACCTAATAAAATTATTTTTTTCTGAGGAAGTAAAGTTAATGTTGCATACTCTTAATGTATATAATTTTTTATTGGCAAAATGACTTTTAGAAGTGGACAAAAATAAATCGTCGACAAATAAAACTCCAATACGATGAATATTACGGTGGGACGTAAGAGTGCTAAATGATGTACGTAATCCTTCCTCTATGATGTGTTTTTATAATCGTTGTTCGTGTCAATTTCATACTATACACACCAAATCCGCACACAAAACGTGGTTGATAATTAATATAAAATAACACCAATTACACTAATGCAAAATTTATCGTGTATAGATCAAAGCAAAAGATTCCACTGCTTTTATTCATCATCTCGCCAATAGTTACAAAGAAATTCTAAGGTTAATACCCTCCGCAGATTTCCGATAGTAAAAAAGGATCTCGCTCAATCAAACCAATGCATCGACTTAACGTATTAATTCTTCCACAAAAAATGACGTAGAATGTAAATAGGACTATGGATAATGTAAAATGGGAAAGAGATATGAAGGATGACAGTAAATGGAAGATACCGACAGTGTGGATGTGAAAGGCAGAGAGAGAGAGAAGGGGGGAGAGGTAGGGGGGAGAGAGAGAAGGGGCAGAGGGTACGCAGGGAGAGATGGGAAGGGGGTGTGTGCGGAGAGAGCACGTGCCGCATCATGTGCAAGCGGGATGGAGGGATAAGAGGGAGGGGAGCGGCGTTGGGTGAGACGAAAAGGCAGAGGAGGAGGTTTGTGAAGAGAGGAAAAGAACGGAGAAGGGTGGAATGGAAAATAGCGAGAGGGGGAGTAAAGGTTGGAGATGAAACGAGCGGAGATGAGGATAGGGAGCGGATGGCAAGGCGATGATAAGGGTGGGTGTGCGTACGTGAGGCTTTAGGAGAGGGAGCGGAATGGAGAGAGAAAAGGGAGATATGAAGAGGGAATGGAGGAGAGAAGGAGAAAAGAAAAAGGGAGAGAGGAAAGAAAGAGGGAGAGAGGAAAGAAAGAGGGAGAGAGGAAAGAAAGAGGGATGGAGAAAAGAAAGCGGGGGGAGGAAAGGAATGAGGAAAAAATAGTGATAGACAAAAAGATGGAGAGAAAACAGACGGAGAAAAGAAAACAAATGTAGAAAAGAAAGAGTGAGGGAGAAATGAAAGCGGGATGGAGGAAAAAAGAGTTAGGAAGAAAAGTGAGGGAGAAAAGAAAATGACGGAGAAAAGAAAGAGGGAGGGAAAACGAGAGAAATAGAACAGAAAACTGGAATGAAGGAACTATGGAATGATATAATGATGTAGGGTGGCGAAGAGGGAAAGTGAGGAGAGGAGTGACAGAAAAGACGGAGGTGGAACGGAAAGGGAGTGAAGGAAGCAGGGAGGAAAAAAACGGAAGTAGTAAAGGAGGGGAAGAGAGAACCAATGGAAAAGAGAAAGGTGGAAATGTAAGAGAGGAAGAGGATTTTACCTAAGGGAGGGGTGAGTGAACGGAAGATGGAGGGATTGTAGAAAAAGAGGGAGGGATGGAATTGGCTTGCGGGAGGAAGAATCATCGCGGTCCGCCTTTCCCTCTATCACCGTTCCGCGATGCTAGCGGTGAATAGAGACAATAGTGCTTTGGTGAGGGAGAGGAGGAGGGGAGAGGCACAAAACGCATACTTCGAGGTGGTCGCCGTGGCAACGGGAGGAAACAAGTAGGGATGTGTACGGGTTTCCCGTGGTACAAAAGTGCTTTTCGTCAAATTCGCCGTAGTATAATAGTATAGTAAGGTATTTGCTTTGAAATCAGAAAATTATTTTTCCTAATATTGTGTTCAGTTCATTTTGCCATTCTATACTCGCCCTACAAGCGAAATTTCTTTTTGAAGTCGGTTCAGCTAAAAACTTCCAAACTCATAGTTACAGAAAATTCTAGCATTGATATTGTGGTAGCCCTGTTCAGTCGACCCGTTTGAAATATGCTTTTTTGGTTATTTATTTATATGAATATTACATATATGTACCATACTGAATTGAAATTCATGCTGCCTGTTCTCTATAAATGCATGTAAAAATATAATTTTACTTTTTATTGTGGTAGTCTCTGCTTTAAACATCTTGATTTCATTATGGTATGTTGTACAAATCTTATATACAGAATTTAGTTGAAATCCGTTCTGGCAATTCCTTCCAAATCCGTAAATACTGAAATAATTTAATTTGTAAGTGTGGCACCCCTGTTTGGTTGATCCGGTCCAAATATGGTATTATGGTTTTTTTATATGTGTGTACATTACAAATTTTAAATTTGGTTAAAATTGACATGAACAGTTCAACACAAATACTTGTAAAAAGAAATTTTTTATTACTTGTACTGTGGCAGCCCTGACTTTTACATCTATATTTAAAATATTGATTTTGTTTTTTAATGTTGCACACCTTCTTCATACTATATTGCGTTGAAATCGGCTCTGCCAATTCCTTCCAAATTAATTATTACCGAAAAGTTTAATATTGCAATTGTGGTACCCCTGCTCATCCGATCTGGTCTAAATATGCCATTTTGTCCTATATTTATGTGAAGATTCTTCCCTGATATATGCGTACGGACGGACGGACATCACGAAGATAATAGTGCTTTTCAGCAATGACGAAAGCACTAAACAGAGGACAGAGAGGAAAACGTCTCTTCCAAATCGAATATCGTCGAAAAACGAAGAGCAAAGCGTCGAAGAGCCGCTTCTACAGCTGCCTTTCCTATCTTCAGTCCCCCTTCACTCGATATTCTCGATTAGAATTTGATAATTTAACATCTAGCATCACAATGGTTAATTTTGCAAATTAAAATTGGATCGACTTTTCTAAAGTGATATCTGGTATCCGTCTTCGAATTCACGAGCGCAGGATACTGACCAATTCCTCCCTAAAAATAGATCGAACGAAAAACTATAACAATGCAAAGAAACAGCGCCATCCCTCGTCCGATCGAGACGGAAACTCAAGTCATATAAAGACGATTACAAAGATATAAAATTCGATCGGCGGACGAGACGCCGATATTACGAGACTGCAATGTCTAGACAAGCTTCCAGTTCCATAAAAGGGACCAATAAAAAGGTCTTACGACCGACTGGACACGCTTCGTGCTCGCGCGGACGCCGCCAAAGTACGGCGTGACTTATTTTTTCCCACCGCGCGCACGCAATCACACACACACGAACTCACCGGGATATCACGTGCGTCGTATTGGTTCCTTGTTCGTTTGAGTCGTCGTGGCTATCGTCCTTTTGTCTCCCCTTCCTCCGGTGACCTATTCGGTTCCCCTTGTCTCCACTCACCGACGAGTCTTCGGGGGACGGCCGCCGAAGGCGATGTCAGCGCCACTGCAAAAAGGAACGAGGGTCGATATGTCAGGAGGGAACGGAAAACCCAAGCAGTAGACATAACAACAACAAAGCCTTACAGCGAACTAAGACACTATAAAAAATAGAAGGATGGATTGGCAAACCGTGGAAGAACGGGGGAAATTCTACACGGTCAGAGAGAGGTAAAACCAGAACGCGATCGATGAAGTTTATCGAAAAATATCGCAATTGTAGAATTAAATATGGCCATGTGACACTGATCAGATTTCAGTGCTTATATATTGTTTTGCCGTGACTTTTACACGTGTGCGATATTAAAGGACTTCTAAAAAAACTTCAGACCATCCAACCAACCCAAGTTCTCGCAAATTTAGAACACGACTCGCCAAGAACAAAGTTTGCCCGCCTATTCACCAGATGGCACACCGATTATTTATAAAGCCTCAATGACCATGAAATTGTTGGTGGCATAGAAATAAATGAAGCCTTAACTTCATAAGCTGAGGGAATCAAGAGTAAAAGATGAGTAATACAGGTTAGAGAATTAAAAAAAGGCGCATTTATTAACGATTGTTCCAATCCCTTCGTGCTTGCTACTATTTTAATTAAAATAATAATTAGAATATCATGACAGAACCTAATGTTCAGTTTTCAAATCAACTTTCAGAATGGACTAACAATCGATCCTACCTCACCATACCTCTCTTTTTTGCGTATATTAATCTAATCAAATGGAATGTTTTAGAGACAGCCTACAATTTAAGGATCACGATCAGTAGTTAGTCCGCAAAGATGTACATGATTATAGGTAGGGTTCTCTACATCGCCTTGACATCAGCGGCTCTCTTAATTTCCTGAGAAACCCTTTCTCTTCGAGGAAATAAATACCTGTATCCTTTTCCTTTACTATAATAGTTTAGTACTTACTTTCCTCTTATCTATAATCACACCTCTAATCATGAAACCTCTTCTAGAGAAAATCATTCCTCTTTCATATGTTATAATACTTGATTGTATGATAATGAATTTAATTACCTACCCAGTTCTATTTTAGATCGTACATCTCACACGCAATACGAAATTGGTTTTGAAATTAAAACGGCTATTTATAATATAGTCTGCTACTTTTTAATCTAGATCATCTCGTTACATATTTCTCACGGCTGGAGAAAGATAAAGCAAAAATATCAAAACAATAAGAGAACTAATTGGACGACTTTACTCCTTCAGAGCCCAAACACCCGCGCGATACTTCCCACCTCAGTGAAAAGAAAATATGTAAATCCATCTCCGCCGCATTGTTCTCTCTATGGTGACCGCCATAACAACATGCTCCCGAGGTTTCACCCGCACAAACCGCCGGCCGATGTATGTCGATGCCGGCGATAAATAGTGGTTGAAATGCAACAACACCTGCCGAGAGAAAATGAAAGCTCGTTTCCCCACGTAACTCCCTCTCTCGCCCAGCAACATTCTTCACCCTCTTCTCCCTTCAAACGCATAACACACATTCGTAGCCTGTGCACTATCCTAGATGACCCCCGTGATAAGTTCACGACAACAGAGAAGCGAAAGCGTTTCCATACAGACATTTGATTGGAGTAAACGCCACGCGATAACAAACGACTGCAACGCCCGTGCGCAAGATATAACTAGCGTGGAATAAGAATAACAGCACATTCATTTGGGAAAGGTTGACCCATATTGCGAAATGCTAGGCTATTTGTCCGCGACATTTGCATTTGCAATGAGAGAGAGAGAGAGAGAGAATTTTTAATAAAGGGCCTTTTTACATAATGGAGCCATCATTCATTTCTTGGAGTGCGCTACGCACAGAGTACAAAGGATCATGATACACACGGCCCTAAATATATAGCGTTCCAAGCGGGAAAAATGAAAAGGCGATATTTCACAGAATGCGCAGTGAATTTAGGCAGAGAAATCGTATTTTCTTTCTCTTTCTGCTGCACAAGAGGTTTTAGAGCAACTTTCAAAAGGGACCTCTTACATATCGGTTGACATGGAAAATTTTACGTTCTTTGTTAATAATAATTGCATAAAGATCCTTTTGAGTACACGAAACTAGTGATGAGGGAAGGTGGGCATTTCACCAGGACTAATTTTCCCTCACACTCGAATAATATTGAATAAAAATTTCCCAATTTCCAATTACTTATCAATCGAGAAGTTGCGCGACAAATTAAGAAATAATAAACTACAGAATTTTTTCAATAAAAGAAACATTTCACTTCGAATTAAAGTATATAAAGTAAATTATATGACGAAAACGTGAATTTTATGGCATTGTACCTTTCAGTTCTAGTGTATATTTATTTCAGAAAAGAAATTTTTCAAAAGAATCTAATATATATGAAGGAACCGGATCGGTGTTGGTATTTGTGAATAGGTCATATTTCGAATTTAACAGATTGGCTATCGATCCAGGTGGAAAGCCGTCTCTTTTGTACCCCGGAGCGTGGTGTGCGTGTATAAATTTAAAATACAAACCGATGAAGTGAAGATATCTTCCAAATCTCCGGCGTGCATGCCCCTTCAAAGCAATCCTCCATTTCATCACTATCTCCCATTCTGTCCAACCGCCTCAGCATAATTGGAAAAATTACAACCAAATAAATTATAATACCGCCTCCTTATCAGGAAAACTTCAATCTAAGAAGTTCGTAAATATGTTATGAGACTTCAAAATTCCTTCCTCGCATCAATGATGCCGCCGGCTATTTCGCCTACGCAACACCAGTGCTCTCTAACAAGCGGACAGACAGGTCAGCAAATGCGACATTACATCGATTCTATCGTAAGAACGTTGGAAGAGACAGTGGGAACGATACGACCAGAAAGAAAGGGATATGTAACAACATAGTAGTAGCAGTAATTGATTTTTTAAGTGCGTCGACGGCTATGGTCATTTTGCACTGTCATTAACTGGACATACAGAAGGGAGGAGGGAAACCCGGCATTAGCCTACTCTTTGCGTAAAGCACCAAGGAGCCAACTGCTTAACGTACCTTCCGAAGTACGGAACGCTGTATTAGCGCGGTCTCCTCAAAACACACAAACAGGGAGCCGGACGACCTTGGAAAAAATTCTACTTGCGCAGAATTCGTGCCCGCTGCCCTTTCGTGCAGCAGGCGAGTAGCAGCCAGCGTCCTAACCACTACACCACCGGCACCCCATATGTAACAACATAAAACTTTTAATATACAGGAATAACATAAAATACATAACATTTTGAGTCGTGCTTAAATTTCAACGAAATGCTTAGGTCCATTAATATGGGTTAGCGGCCCACCGTATTTATTAAATTTCCGTATCTGACCTCAACGCAATATGAGTTTGCACTCTCTTTTCTCTCTGGTTGCCAACCAAATCCTCATTTCCAGATTCATAAAAAGCCTTTAATTCTCCACGCAGTGATTTTTATCGTACACGAGTTCCTTTTCAGACTCGTCCTAGACCAGAGAGAGATTAAGCCAATTCAGGTCAATCGCGCAAATCACAACCAACACTCTCACGTTCACGTTCTAACACCCAACGATCCTACTAACAAAGGCTTCAAAGGGAATGTCCCACGATTGGTCCACAAAAGTCGCCATCGCCTTATCTTCTATCTCCTCCTCCCTAAGCCGCCTCTCCCTCTTTCTTTCTCACACTCTGCCTAATTGGAAGTGTTTGGCGATCTCCAGCATCAAACGTCTCCTTTCATACTCCTTTTATAAACCAACCCATTACTCTTTAACAGATAAAGAAGCTCTATGGCGTCGTAGTCTTGAAATTTAGCGCCTATGCGAGCGAAAAGAAGCGGCTCCAAATATGGCAGAGTCGTGCATATTCTGCCAGAATCTGTGCGCGCTTTTTAGTTAGATCAAGACCTTTAGATGAACCGGCGCGCAGCGTACGAGGAATTTCCCATTTATCTGCGAAACACTTGAAATAAACTTCAGTACCCTCATCTCCTTAAGGTATAACATGGCTTGAGGAAAAGTGTTCATAAACAATATAAAAATATATAATACTCGATGTAAAGGAGAATATCACACTACCTTAGAGTCCTATTACATCATAAACACTTCTAGAGTAGGAGAATAGTTATCTGACGACGCCAAAAAAACTTAAAAACTTAACAAGAAATGGCTACTAATAAATGGCATCGAGAATAAACGAATTAAACGTCTCGTGTTGACTTTTCTTGTTGCGTGACCCTTCCAGATTGTAAAAAAATCTTTACGGCCCGTGGGAATTTAAACGCGAAGGGAAATTTGCAAAACAGAACAGATCCGTCGCCTTAATCGTTGAATCGTAAAAAAGCCTTTATGGGCCGCACGAGCTACGCATAAATTTGATCTGCTAAAGCAAGGTTTTATCCTTTCGAGATTTTTGCTCCTTGATCTTTTATCGAGATTTATCTCGTGAAAGGGATAGCGATACAAGATTTTTCATCACGGGCATCGTAAGTTAACGGCATAAAAAGGAAATCTATGAGAATCACATTTCTTTTAGAATGTAGGCATATCAAAGTAATGAGGAGAGAAAAAACTTGAATGCAATCCAGAAGAAAAGTTTAACCAGTGAAATCGAGTTACGGGCAAGTAATCCTGAAAGTATATTCTAAAATAAACCTTTTCTTGCAGAGTTAAGTTTTTCTTCTCTTCACTAAAATTACATCACAGATTCTAACCTTTTTACTGCAATTGTAATGTGATTGTCATAACTAGACGCACAATAACAAGTTTCTCTATTAAATGCGCGCTCAAGATAACTTTTCCTTTCAAACATAATTCAGGCTTTGGCTTGGATTAAGGGATCGCGACGTCCATGTCTGTTCTCATCTCAGGCTGCGTTCATTTGTTCCCTACTTTGCCCTTCCGCCACCTAACGATCCGCACCGAATACATCAACCCCTCCTCCACTACCTGAGTTGTGGAATAACACGTGTTCCAAATATTTTATCCTGAAAGAGCATCAGTTAAAAAATGTATACACATCTTAGGGCGTTGGGGATCCATTTCCTTTGCCTCTCTCTGCACCACGCCCCGTGCGCCTCGGTCCGTAAAAAAAACTCGTAAAACTTTATTTTCTCCTTTGTCCATGATGCCGTGAGAGAAGAGGGCGCGAAATAAAAAAGAAACCAGTATCCACGGACGCCATCGCAGTTTTGAGGATCTTTGATTCGAGAGTAACGCCCAAAAAATAAATCGGCTCACGAGAGTGCGCGCGCCAACCACGAAAACAATTGAATTGGGAAAGGCGTGGGTGGAGATTTCTTACTTCCGGCTCTTCTTTCGTTGAACGCGTCCCTTCTTTCATAGGACACGCACGAATATTTTACTCTTTCTATAGGTTAAAAAACATTGAAAGTGAACCGATATAGGTTATAACGGATAATTTAGTTATAATACCTTAACTTGGAATGTGGAATTGTGATCAAGCTAAATCCAATAGCTGCTAATGGATTTGAAAACAAGATGTTTTGTCTACCTATCAGTTATCCTCAGTGATTAATAACTGATCGTTAATTATAAAAAATTTAACATATAAGCATATGCTTTTCCCAACCGTTATGTGGCTACTGGAGTCATTCTGAATCAATCGAATTCCAGTCATAAAAAGTGAATTCGATAATTCATTTCTGAAATTGGAATTGTTGAGATTCGAGTTTCGAATAGAAAATCCGAGGTTGGAGTTTTAGTATTAGAATTAAGAGTCTTGGAAATTCGTCATTCAGACTTTCGATATTCAAACCATCCACTGTTAAGGTGAGGACATTGGATTTTCGGAAATTCGCATCTGATGCGCCATTTTATCCTCCAGGATGGACTTCTTTGGGTTGTAATTTTCCAGTCTCAAGCATAATAGCTCACAAATTTTTAACTACATCCGATTCTTCCATTCGAAAGAATTTCCCACTTTATTTTTATCGAGATAGCGCAGATTGGCGAGAAAAGCGTACACATCTTGAAAACCAAAACCATCCACTACCATAGTGCATCACATCATCCCTTTTCTACACTATTCTCGCAATCCATTCCTCTCCCTCTTTTTCCTTCCACGCAATGACCACGAAAAAGCTATTGTCACCCATTTTAGCAACACTTTCCCACTGTTTCCCTTACACGTATTGTACCTTCCACAATTGAACAGCTTCTGGCAAAGGAATACAATATTCTGAAAAATATCAAGTGTTCGCAAATACATCATTCGTTGTCCTTGCTATCCAACTGATACATAACTCTCTCGCTCTCTCTTTTTTCTACTCTGCTGCCTCTGGTCTAAATACGTTCATCTCTTACTTCTCCATGATATCCTATGAAATATTAACTTCTTCCTTCTTCTCGCTTTTCCGCTCGCACTCAAAACACCAACTGCGCATCTGAAACCCATTTTCCATTCGCTGCCTTTTGTGCACCTCCGTCGCACGTTTCAAAGTTTCTTTCCGACCATTTCCGAACCCGCACCCCTTCCGATAAATCTTGCGTCATGCCCTCCATGCCGGGCGAGCACGCCGCGAGACGATACATCTTCCCCCCCTCCCTGGTGAAAGCCATTCTCAACCAAAACTCCTTTATCTCCCTTTCTGCCTTTACCCTTTTCTCTCTCTTCCCACCCCATTCTCACAATCCTCTTTGTCTCATCTATCCTTTCCCTCTCTCAGCAACCCTTTTCTCTGCCTCTCACATTCTTCCCGAATCTCTTCTCCCAGCCCATCTCTGCATCCTCCCAAAGCCTTTATCTTTCCCTCTCCTGTGACAATAATTAAAGGTAAGGAAATAAGGCTCTAATCTCAATCGCGTCATAATGAAGATGCATGCCTATCTTTAATCTTTTATCTCCCTCCGTCCTATACTCTTTTCCCCGTCCTTCCTTATCCTCTATTTGTATCCCTTTTATCCCTATCCGTATGAGTATTTTATTTACGTAGTTCCCTAGATCGTCTAAAAAATATTCTGGCAAGCATTCACGCACCCTATTTTGCAAGTGTTCTCCTAAATATGACGAGGTTTAATATTTTGCAGTTCCCACTTAATTGAAAATCTCTTTGCGCTAAGTATTTCAATTGTTTTTCATTGTATTTACTATATAATAGAGGCTTTGCCCCTACGCGCTATGAATTCGATTTCCACACGATGAATGGACATTGGGTCTAATAAGAGGCTCACAATCCTCGATCTCGCCAAAATAAAAGCACTCACCAATCCGTAATCCTCCCTCTCGCCTCTAAACACCCTCTTTCCTGTACTCTTCCTTTTCTCTCACCTTCCATACCTCCATCATCAATCTTCATCTCCGGACCACTTAACTCTTTACTCAACTCCCTTTCTCGCCCTCTTCACTGTTTTCTAACGTAATTCTTTCTCCACTTTCAAACTTCCCCTATTTTCCCACTCTCCCTTTCCCTCTGGGGGTGCATAATCCCCGCCCGTCCATTCAAATTCCTTCCCGTGACGCAAAACGGAGAAACCTTTGCGTCTCCAAAATTCGCATTTTCCTACGAAATTTCGGCCTCTGCCCGCAACGAGCGCGACTGATCCAATTAGTCGGAATAGATGCTCACGAACGCCTCACTTGGGGATTAATGCGGACCGGAAAGACATGATGCGCGTAGTCCTCCCGCGTCGTTTTGTCTCATCGAACCCTTCAATTGGTACTTTAAGTTGAAACATGCGGGACGGCGGCGCGGTCCGATGACATCCTCACCCCAAAACACACCTGAATTCGCCTATATAGCGGCCCTTATCGGTATGCGGAAATATAATAGCAGGATTTACCAAAACAAATGATTGAAGTGTATATAGTGTCGCCACTTCAAATACTAGGGTAGGTTGCAGAGCTAAAACAAATGGTGCAACACGCATTGAGCAAACTTCCTCACATCCGTATTAGAATTCCCGGGAAAAAGCTGTTTTTTCCTGTCTCGAGTCCCGGGAAATATTCACTCGAGACCGAGACTTTTTTCAAATTGTTTAATTTATATCTAATATTATTAATTTTACACCTCAAGATCACAACTCGTTACATTATGATTATTATGTGTGATACTTTTGTGAGAAAGGCAAACAATTCTTGTAGTGCGACACAACCAAATCGTGATCGCTACAAGCTTCGTATCTGACGTGAGAGGAGGATCGCTCCTGTCTCTTCTCTTGAAAATTTTCTGTTTCCGCACTAGGAGATGAGGATACTCTTGAGTTCTGTAAACATATTCTAGAAACAAACAACTGACGTCAATTCCTACTCAAGAATGGGGGACAAGTGGAATACTTAAAGTTGGGGGAAACCTCTCCATGACAGGGGTGGCCAACCTATCTGCATTAGGTTCCAAATCATCTGTAATATTCTCTACAAAAGCCGCATGATGGCCATCCTTACGATTTCGGATGTAAGGGAAATACTGAATTTCTCCCTGCGCCATCGGTGTTGCTGCGATCGTGCTGTGAGCGATTCTTTTGCGAATTTCTCTCATTTTAATATAAAAATATTCATATTGCTTCCTTTCTGCAGTAAATTATGTAAAATAAACTGTAGCGCGTGCTCTCGAATACTTTCTCGCTTCCGTGTATGAAGATATCCCGTTCCAGCGAGGACCGCCCTTTAGGTGTTCTTACTTGGCTGAGGATACCTTCCACTCCAGTGTCATCCTTTCTCAGGCAAAAAGAGCTCTAGGACGCCTGTAAGTGCCTGCACAATGCTGTAGCAGTATACAACCAAACTGGAGATATTATTTTGACCCTTTCTTGGTACAAAGTCATCACCTTGTTAAGAGTATCGGCTCACCCAACTGCGCCAGTGTGTTGGCTGACTGGGAAGCACGTATCACTCTCGCTCGTAAGTGTTAGACCCGCCCAGACTGCACCATTATTTTGACCTACGCGGGAAGCGCCGGCGTCGTCGGTGATCTCAGCTCACCCCCAAGTTCTTTTCAGTGTACCCTCAGTCATCGTTCGAAATATGTCATTTAAGTTCTTTATTTTTTTCGTAAATTTCGTTTATCATAAGAAATTTATTGTTTAAACACTCAGATAATGATGGTGTAGTTTAATAATTTGTTTATTCATATTGCTTCACTTTAAACTAGACGCCATTCAGCAGCTGTAAATTATTGATAAAAATTTCACGTTTTCACCTCTGAATATTTTATTTATTAAGTCAGTTGCGTTTTTAATTTAAATATAATATTAATAATAACGAAAAATATTTCAGCTAAAAATGGATCGTGATAATCATTCTAGAGCAGTGGTTCTTAACCTTTTTAGCTCTCCGCACCCCTTGGTCTTTCAGAATATGCATTCGCACCCCCGAAAAAATATCTTTGATTTACGCAAATGTTTCTTTCGAAGACATGAACATATAATCGTCTCATTTGTAATGAATTGCGTTTATTCAAAGGCTGTGACAAATTAAATGACATTTCTCCAAAATGTTTTGTTGTATATTTTATTTTGTTTCTATTTAAATTAATTTTTTTTAAATCTCTAGATCAACACCTCGCATCCCTAGAAACAGTGCCTCGCACCCCCTGGGGGTGCGTGCACCCCAGGTTAAGAACCACTGTTCTAGAGTATGGAAGCACTTTAAAAAATGTAAAAACAATGAGTCAGCACAGTGTTCCCATTGTTCAAAACAAATTTTATGCAAGGGATCAAACACTAGTGGATTAGGAAGGCACCTGGAGAGAATAGACGGGATTCGTATCGATAAAAGAACTGCACAATTACAAAGAGCAGAATCACCATGTGCGGAATCCTCAAATTCCATGAAAAAAATTGTAAAAGATTAGCCCTCAATATCACATTTAAGGAAAAAATGAAATCTTGCTGAGATTATAGCCCGGCTAGCTGCTGAAGATGGTATTACTGTAAAAGCAATAACTAACAAACAGTGCTTTTATCCGCGAATCTATTTCACAAAAGGGGTTTTCGTTGCCAAAGAATCCATCGGACGTCATAAAACTTATCTTGGACTTTTACGACGGTAAAAAAGGTGAAATGATTGTTAAAATCAAGAATCTCAAAGAGTCCGGCTTTCGATTCAGTCTGACCATCGGTGAATGGACGAGCCTAAGGAATCGAAGATATTTCAATATCGTAGTTCACGCTCAACAAGCAGTCTTTAATTTGGGACTAGTCTTCATATCAGGAAGATGTGATGCATTGAGGAAATGCCAATTATTGAAACATTTTATCAAAAATACATAATATATTCAATGTTTTAGAGCTGTTCCCATTTCATTTTTAAAAATTCTTATCAATGTTTTCTTAATTCCATTCAACTAAATTAAAACTGAATTATTTTGTTATCCGACAGCAAGTTATTATTGTATTAACACTTCTCAGTACTAATTGTAAGTTGGTATTTGTATAGCTGGCGGGCTTATAAGCTAAAGGTAATTTCTTCCAGCCAACCAGTTTTTGGTAAAGAAAATAATACAAAAAAATAAAAAATAATTTTATGTACCTATGCGGTAATTTTATTTCAATAAAATTATTAGAATCGCTGTCACGAGCCCGAGTCTCGAAGCAATTGTCGATTGATCCCTATCGCTATTTTTTACCGACATCGACAAAATGACAGATGAGGTAGTATGTAAGACGTTTTGCGATCGAAATGAAGATAGCGATAGCAATTTTGAGTTTTGATAGTTATAGATATGTTACCGACTAGGCCTCTTGATTAATTAAATTTGAAAAGTCAGTAAAATTCTCGAGTCCCGGGAATTCCCGGGAAATCTTCGGAATAGCGTCTGGAGTCCCGGGAAACGAAAAAGTGTCGGGAATCAGAATCCCTAATCCGTATGCTTCTAGTCCACATTGGTTGCATCTCTGTATGTAACTGTTTTATAATTATGACTTACGCAGTATTGTTTAGAACAAAATTCTCTACAAATGGATGGATTTTAATTAAAACCCTTTCGGCCTTTTTTGGATAAATGACCCTCCCTCCATAGTTGCGCAAGATTATTTCAACATGGCTTCTATTTTGGGTTACTATATAAATATTTTATCAAAATCTGCTTAACCTCTTGTCCCTCACGGTAACACAGACGAAAGACCACAGTCAACAGACGGAACCGCCCAAATCACTTTCGAGATATCCAAGACGTTAATATTTATCAAAATCTCGAAAGGTTTTTCCACGACCACAACGCTTTCTCCATATTGAGTATATGAGCAAGTAAGAATCGAATTACGAACTGAGGATGCCACATTTACCGAGGCTCGGGACTGCGCAAATCGAAAACACTGTTGCGTTACCACGGTTGCAATCCAGAAGCCTCCAGCGTGCTCGCATGTCTAACCCCTCGATATGATACTCGAGTTAGCCCTATCTGCAAACGCATCACGCAAACTCGTCAAAAAGGAGATGCTGGGCTGCATCGCCCTTACCCTCCTCTAGGCGATCTCACCGAGATGCGCGTCCCTTTAAGGCCCTTCTGGATGGAGGCGGAGGGACGGAGCATCCTCCTCCTCCCGAATGTTTCCACTCAATCTCTCTCGGCAATATATGTCAGGAGAGCGCCCTAAAACTCTTGCATCCCTTCGCGGCTAACGCTTAGCGGCAGTTCCCTCTTCCACGCCCACCCACGCGGTTTCACCCCGAAAGAAGACTACGGGAGCGCGAGGAAGGATAAAAAGGGAATCGGAGAGAGGGCGAATGGAGTGGTTGCATGATCGGATCCGAAGCGCACTCAGAAAAAAGTAAACCGGGAGAAGAACGTAAAAAAAATTACAACCATACGGAAGCATTTGTGCGTGAATCACTGAGAAATTGGATATAAACCCTAGGGAACGGTGGAAAAAAAGAAAGGCGTTTGGGTGTGCGAGCGTCCCAATCGGCCTAAGAGGTTTTAATGGGCGCAAGGGGGTTTTCGGCATTATCCATTTACGCCCTCTTACGGGAAACCGAGACGAGTGGAGAATAGTCGAGAGAGGGAGGGAGGAAATACATGGGAGAAAGTGACGAGAGGAGACAAGATAAATAAAGGAGGCAAAAACAGAGGGATACATAAAAGAAAGGGAAGAATGAAACAAAATGATAAATAAAAAAAGATGGTTAAAGTGAAGGACGGGAATGGCATAAAGGGTTTTAGAGTATAAAGAGGGTGGTGGGAGAAGGGGGAAGAGAGATTTAGCGAAACGAGAAAACGGAGAAAAGTGTCCCAAACGCATCCATTAATCTTTAATCCTACGCCTGGAAAGCCAGCAACCCGCCGCACTCGCACCCGTTATTGCGCGAAAGGGACAAAAATAAAATGAGAATCCCGCTGCCGTCCGCCCTTAAAAATCATGCTATGAATGCGCTCGTTATTTATCACTTAAAACGGTTATTCCGTTCGTTAAATAAATATTTTTATCTGTCAATTCCATGAACGCCTCGGGGCGGTGCGCCTTTTTATAGAATCTGAATGCACTTTGTGCGCAACACTCGTTATAAACTAACGAGGCAGGGATAACTGCTTTTTAAAGGAATAAAAATAAAGTGAAAGGGACGACAGTAGGACCAACTTTGGGTCCCACGCGTGAACAGCAAGCACGGAGGTCATACGAGTAATGAGCAAATTAGTAAAATCAGTTTCGAGCGTGTGAAAGCATAAATTACGGTTGACAAAAGCAGTAAACATACTATTGCGAACAAATGAGGAAGCCTTGATATTTTAGTCTGCCTTTGTTGTTGCGTTGCACGTCTCTAAGTTTACCACAATGTTGCCCTTCCAAACACTTGGATAAGAGGATGGCATATATCAATAGCGCCAAAACTATGGCCCGCCGAGTGTCTTCATCCGGCCAGCCATGAGTTTACAAATTTAAGGTCACAAATGCAAAGTAAAATGAAATAAACTGCTGTGGGCAACAAGTGACTTTCTCCATATTTATATGGCAAATTACATGTTGTTAGCTCTGGGATCTTTGTCAATATTTACTTCCGGTTGGCAATTAAGAAAAGAAAAAGGAGCGTTACTAAGACGTAACTAAGCGTCAATTGTTAACAATAGTCTTCGGTAGGTGGCGTGGTGGTGGCAGCTAAAATATAAGATATCTCTTAAACAATGCATTATATGGAAAAGTGTATTAAACAAAGGTTGTAGAAAATATAATTCCCTACAACTTTTATTCCAATACATTTTTACATTTATCAAATATTAAAGCAAATATTTCAAAATAACGGATAAGTGACAAGAGTAAACATCCACTTCCGGTCGACCGATTTTTACCAAAAACTAATCAGATCTTCTAACATATATAAAATGTGAAATATAAAATTTTGCGTTGACCTGATAAATAGTTTTTGAGTTAGAGCGCTCACAAAAATCTATCACATACAGACAGACAGACATAGACATCATCGAGAAAATAGCCAAAACGTGTTCAGGGGACCTTTAAACATGTATTTCCGTTGAAATCTCGAATTCGATTTTTTTCATGAAAACAATACTTTCTCTATACTTCATATATGGAGAAAGTAAAAAGAAGGCTGTAAAAACAACACATTTTGTCTTTAACCCTCTATTCGCATCCTTATATAATAATTCTCAAGTGTCCGTCTGTCTGTCTATCTCGGTATTTTTTGGCATTTCCCAATGGAATTAAGAGCTGAAACTTTCACAATCGTTAAACTCCCATGAGGTAGTCTCTAGAAAAATCAAACATTCCGGAAAAAGACCCGGATTCGACTCCGGGAGACAATTATATTTTCCCATAAGTTTACACGGGATTTTCGATTTTTCAAGGTGCAAGGTTTATTTCCTACAAGCATTAAAATATGTACAGTCACTTTCAAAAGTAGATCGACAAACTGAGCCCTTTCCAGAAATCGTATTTCAACTCTCGCATAGCTTGAATATTCCATGACGACCGGGAATTACAAATACACTCAATCTTCATATTAGCCTACAGTCTTGAAGTACTTTCAAACATTAGGTTTCACGCGTTTAAAGATATCACGAATCGAGGAAATTCACGTTTCAAGTTAGTGTCGTTTGTATTAAGTACATTTTAACTTTTCGAAGACAATGACCGGTACTACTGTGGCTGTAACCAGTTTGAATCTTATGACAGCTCAACAGAGAGAACCACATTAGCTGCGAAGTTGCAGTTGGTATAAAAAGCTTATTAATTCACAGCAAATCTTTAAGCATCCCCTTCAAATAATGATCAGGCTCCGGGGTTCGAATTCTTGGGCAATATTAATATTGGCTTTTAACAGAAAGTTCGTGAGTGGATAAAATAATTATCTATCAACCCTAATCAACAAGAATGTATGGTGGCGTATTTTTTAAACTTAAAAATTTTTCTACGCGATCATGACCGCGTGCGCGACACATACGTTACAAAATGCTTTCGTATTAATTTCTGTTTACCTTCTCTAATGAGTATCATTCTCTCTGCAGTGCCAATTCCATTTTGAGGGTAAGCGCCAATTGAATGACACACACAATGTATTTTCTTCTACCAAAAATCCCGTTAATTTTTATCCACGGAAGGAAATGAACTGACGAGTTATTCCGGGGTGTTCTCAGGGTGAAGGTGATGATCCGAGAAAGCCAATACATTCAGATCCCCCATTTGACTCTAGCCCACGGTTCTACCGCAGTATGTGTGCTAGCGCGATCTTTCCAAGCAGGATATTGTAAAGCTCGCGCGTACGGACACCACCAAGATTTCCCTTTAGAAACTGAGGTGAAAATATTCTTTAGTATAATGCCGACGTGGAGTTTATTTCGCATAGAATGAAACTGAATATACTACTAGTAAATTATTACCTATACATAAAAGCCGATTCCGTATGTCCGTTTCCGGGCTCTAGACCTTTTCCCCGACCTCCTAAAAAGTCGATCATTTTCAAGATGTAGTAGCCTCTCCTCTCCTATGCAAAAATATTAAAACTTGAAAATTCGAGTTCAAGGGTCCACAAAATAATAAAAATATCATTTAACTGCTGTAGATATTAACAAATATATATACGATTTCTTAGAATGTGAATCAAAAGTTTCAATTGGTGTAGCGGTTAGCGTGCTTGATTTATATGCGGGACACCAGGTATTGAGGCACTTTTTATTTCATCATTTTTATTTTTACTTTACTTTAGAGAGAATAAAACTTCACATGTAGTTATTCATCCGAAGTATTGGATGTTTTTCTCACTATCTCATCCATATATATTTTACGTCATTTTTGACGGGTTAACACCTAGTCATTACATAAACAGTAAGCAGTTCTCCGAAACCAGAAAAAAACATGCACATGCTTCTAGAGAGCCATCCCTTATTTAAACCAAAGTTTCCTTTAGGATGTGGGTTGAGTCAAATTTGGTCTTTCCTCCAGACCTTAGCATTAGGAAGACGACTGGTCTTCATTCGATTTCGGTCTACGGCCAAGCGAAGGAAATCTGCGGCCTTTTCTTCTTCCCCCCTCATACGCTTGAGTTTTCAAAACAACTACCCACACCGCCCTTCCTCATACTCACTCCAAGTCAAGTACTTCCGACATAAATATAAATGGACGGAATTTTCCCGATTTTACCCACAAATCTAGGTAAATGAAATGAACGCCCCAAGAGCCTCCGAGTGAGACGCGTTACACAAACAAAAACATCGGGACTCTTGGGAGCTCCAATAGGATTTGAACCCGGAGCTACCACATCATGGACCCATTCGGTCTTCTCCTACCACCTGTGGTTGTTTTAAGTTTTACATGTGAACTTGGTTTGAAATATATTTATTGTAGCCGCAATTATAAGTGCTTATTAATAAAAATATGGTTGTTCGTACAAGAAATTTGAACACGATTGCTTGATTATTCGCGAAGACGGAAATTTGTGAAAGCCGGTTTACCTAAGTATTTCTCCATGAAATTAAATTGCATGGGATGTAAAATATGCACAAAATGCACGCAGAAAAAATGACCAGGTTCGTAGTACCCTGGCCTGCAGGAAAATGAAAGCATTCTTTTTTTTACCCTCAAAAAGGCGACACGCTATAAGCACAAATTAAGATTTGGTCGTAGAGGTTTCTTATTACAGGTATTTTCTTTTCATATTCATTCACTGGAAAATATCGCAACTATGAAACTGAGTATTTAATATCCGTTTATATTTATGCCGCTTAATAAATTGTCACGGTCGTCTAATTTACTCTCTTCTTTGGGTCTGAATAGGTATATATTGCGTTCTACGCAAAAACCTTCGAACTACGCAGCGCAATTTTTAACTCATTGCTTTTCCGATTTATTTAAATAGGTTGAACGAAATTTGCCACATTACTATTTGAATTTCTCTCGTGACAGTCGTGACCCAAGAGTCCTATGCAAACAGATACGAAGTTAAATTCTCCTTCAGTCCGAAAGCTCAGTTTGTCGATCGACTTTTGAAAGTGACTGTACATATGGACCGAATTTCTCCATTTTTATTTTATTCGACGCCTAAAACTATAAAATATCTTATTCTTGCAATATATAGATGTTACATGGAAGAATTTGTCAGAAACACGCGTTTAATTTTGAAATTATATGGCTTTTTCGTACTCTTTCCGGGTGAAAGGCGAATCTCATTGTTGCCTCCGATAAATTAGCGTCTATTAAGCCTTCAAATAGACGAAAGAATTGTGTTATTCGCATCGCGCAATGTCAAACTTAATAGATTGCAACGTTAATAATTGAAGAATATTATTATTCAGTAAACACGAAGAGGAAGAATAACGGAGCCAAAGACAAATCAAGTTGTATATTGATGCCAGAATGTAATAAATTTCAAGCGAAGAATATATTACAAGCAACACAAACATTAGATAATAAATATTCAATTAAATTGGGGGGCGCCACCGTTTTCAGCTATGAAAAGGGGGGCGCGGCTTGAAATGTTTGCGCACCGCTGTCTTCAATTATTCTTCAACTCTATTTTCGACTGGGTGTGTGCCCACGAAGTGGATTATGTTGCCAACGATGAGTGCAGCAATGGGTTATGTGACCCTGGATCAGAAAAGTTGGAGCACCACTGGCATATATAATCATATATTTAAAAACAATTTCGACAAATATTCTCCAAGAAACTAAAAAGCCTTAACAAAAAAATTCCAAAAGCTATCGAAGGCTCGAATCTTACTTTCCGCATTCTCTCCAATCGCCGATCCGCCCACGAGAGGAATAATTAATTTCTCTACCAGGGATAAACTAAAATTTACTCGAAAAAAAACAAGTTCCAAAACACTGTTGTGCGAGACAGCCGAGGAAAATAATCAATGGCAGTCATCGGCAGAGACAGACGAAACGACAAAGATTGGTCACGTCAATACCTATCGCTTCTTTGAAATTACCTCTTTCGAAACGACGTCCCGCTCAAGGTTTTTTTCGAAACCCGCATTTATGTTCACAGGCCTGAAAAAAAGCTCTTTCTTTCCAGGATACACCTGTCATTATCAGCAAAATTGTCATGTCTGCCACCAAGCTAGCACTGATTTTGTAACTCCCTTTACATTAGATCAATGCCGCAAAGGTAAACCTAAGGTAATATTATAAATATTACCCGTTAAAACAATATATTTTCCTCTTACGAATACAATGTTACAAACCTCGATTCGAAGAGAGAGATTTAATCCCGAGATAGCTAAGCACCTGCCAAACCATTCTCATCGTTCGAGTTAACGGTTTTACAATCAGGTCACGCTTTTCGTGGTAAAGAGTAAAGGAAGAATTTCACCACCTTGAACAGAGTTAAAATATTTAACATCGGTTAACCTAATTGGAAATTTTAATTTTAAAATTCTGAAAAAATTCGTCAAATTGTATAACATTTCATTAGTGAACAACTTACGCATTCGCCACGGACATTTCACAGGTTTTCTGCTTCAATGCATTCGAATGGAATTAATTATATTGGTCCGTACAGGAAAAGAATGTTTTTTTTATTTTCAGAAGAAAATTAAAAACTGAAGACAACTTATTAGAATGTAACGTATAAGAGAGCTGTATTTTATTAATCTAATACCCAAGGAAATGTACCTTTCACTTTGCAACGGAAACTCCATTTTCCACATCATTTATTTCGGTTGGTAAACAAATCCTCCGAAATAAGGAATACTACGCGTTTCCAAAAGATGAAAGAAGAAATGTTAATAGTTACACTTGATGTGGCCGTGTAACTGAAGACGGTAGTTCAACAATACCATCGTCGTTGCAATTATCTCCAGAGCAACGACATCACGATGAAAGTTCATAAATTTTTCGAAAGTCCGGGTTTTATTTCATCCTGTGCAAACATCTCGGGGCTCGACGATGCTTTTGTTTTCTGGAAATGTCCCCGACGCTAATGCCTATACACACCCTTGGCAAGCGCCACCCTACCTCTCTCCGTCCTCCCATCCTCCTCTCCTCATTCCTCTCTCCCTCCCCTACGGACGCCCACGCACGGTGACGCTGCCCCGGTCCCTTCACTGTTTTATTATATTTCACAGCAGACGTCACGCGCTTTCCGAGAGCCACGTGCACAGCTTGTCGCCCGGCAACGATCGCCCGACGAATAAACAAACTATGGTAGGGAGGACAGAAAGAGGAAAAGGAGGATGGAGAGGAGAAACGAGGAAGAGTGAGAAATATAGGTGGACGGATCAAGTATGGATACAAACATTGGAGCGAAACGAAAAGGAAACGGAAGGAATGGAGGTACTGAAGAGAAAGTGAGCAAAAATGTTAATTATGAAAGGTACGAAAGGAATTCTTATTCAGAAAATATAGATGATAATATGAGAGAGTGGACATGGAACATGAACCACGAAAAATCGCGAGACTTGTATGTCCCTCATCGGAAAATACGCCATGGAGTCAGCTACTTGAAATTTGCGTTTTAAAATTTGTGCGATATAAGATCATAATTTGAAAAATCTTGCGTAAGCTGCGAATGAAGAAAACGACAAAAATTTTCCAAGAAAGAAAGTGATATTAACGCTAAAGAGAAGGTAATATACAAGAGCAGCTACACATGGCGTCGAAACTACTAATTAATTCGGTCTTATAAGAGACTTCATCAAAATGGATGTTTATAGTTTGTATGAAAACCTGCGTTGCTTTTTTAAATGTGTACATGTGACAAATTTCAAATATGAAAAACTCTACAGCTATAGGCGATCGCCAAAAAGACCGTGAAATGTCTGCTCTGAAAGTCGTATGTGCTCCTGCGCCAAGGCAAACTGGGCTCTTCCACTGCAAAACACCTACACCCAAAGACTCGAAAACATGTCCATCTGGTCTCTAGCCCTCTCACCCTTCTTTAGCGACGCGCGTTTCGAAAATACCTCATTCTAAGTCAGAGGGAAGGGAAAATTTTTGAAACATGAAAACCCTGCACCGCCCATGACGTTGCATTGTTTGTATTGGACGAAAAACGGAGCTAACGGTCACTGGTCTACGACCCCCTCTCAATCTTCTGGAGATCCCCAAAACGGCCACGAACAAACCAAAGCGCCGAAAAAAGTCGATATTCTTGGAGCGGCAAAGTTGAAAATACACCCCGGAAGAGCATTTCGGTGGTCAAAGGTGAAAAGGCAACGAAACGAAAAGGGTGATAAGAAAAGGGCAATAGAATAAGTCGGCTCCTTGCGGTACTCGGAACTTGAAAAGAAACCTCAAAGAAGAGGGCGAAAGCGATACCAAATCAAATTGGAAGTGGGAACAAAGAGAGGAGGAAGTGTTTGAAATGAATACAGCGCGAAAGGGAGTTTTTTTGGCATCGTCACGCGTTGGGATGCAGGCACTAACCGCGCTATTCCTAGAGTGGGCGAAGTCCTCCACGCGAGAAAGGGGGAAGGAGAGGACTTTGCTCTCACCTGGAGGACTCTGGAGTGTGTCCAGGAGCGTGAGGTGAAGGGATGTGGGAGTGAGGCCAAGATGGACATCCTACGTCTGTCTCATTCCAAATATGACACGGGTGACTCACTGGGGGAATTCGCTCGTCTCCCACTAGCTTAGAGCGTTTTGGAAAACTCTGTTAGTAAATCGGTGGAAGAAAGCCGAGTTTCGACGTTTCGAGATGTTGAAGAGGCTAGGTTAATGAATAATAAATGACGGTTAGGAAGGTTGTTTTCTACGCCTCCTTTTTCAGAACGACCTAAGGGAATTTATAAAACTTCACGCAATACTGTATTCAGGGTTCAGTTAATGTTTTTATATTAATAATTATTAGAAGTAAGCTTTAAGCATTACATTTCATTCCGATCAATCTAAAATTAACGCTTGATATATCTATATTATACAATATAGCTGGTGCTTGCATTCTGCAACCAATTCAGCCCATATCGAAAGTAACTCTAAAGGATTTTATGAGGGGGTGCAATGCACCAGGCAGTCCCTAACGTCACTGCTACCAGGGTTGCTTCTCCTATTGTGATCCCTGATAGTCCTAGAGAAAAACAAACCTATTCGCTCCTTTCTACAGTCTATATCCAAAATTTTACGCGAGAATGCCAATTATCTATGATACACTTAATCACAGTGCGTGATGCAATTAGTGTTTTGGATACAGTAAAATCTTTAATAGTATCGGAAGAAAATATTGGTGATGATGTTTTCATAATATGCGTGATATTGAAAATTAGAGTAATTTAAGTTATATGCTTATGAGACTAAACTTGATGTTAATTCAGTTCAAGAAAAATACATTTCCGTAACTCGAATTATCTTTAACTCGAATAATTTATGCTTTCCCTTGAGATTCGAGTTATAGAAGTTCCACTGTATATATACAAATACATAAACAACATTTCCGTACCTCTAATTTCTTATAACTCGAATAATATTTACTTTCCCTTGAGATTCGAGTTATGAAAGTTCCGCTGTAATTCGTTATTAACAACACTTTGTTGCCACC
Source organism: Tanypteryx hageni (assembly GCA_028673005.1). Taxonomy (NCBI): domain Eukaryota; kingdom Metazoa; phylum Arthropoda; class Insecta; order Odonata; family Petaluridae; genus Tanypteryx; species Tanypteryx hageni. Next base: position 38,025,092 of record CM054113.1, on the reverse strand, counting down.
CTCATCACTACCTTTTCATTTCCTTAAGTTTATATATATATATATATATATATATATATATATATATATAGTATTTCTAATTATATGATGGCATTATATGGAACCAGAATGATGAATGAAGGGATAGTTATGAGGAAAGTGAGGCCTAACCTGACTGGATGTGTATAAGATTTCTTGGCATAAGACTATCATTATTTTTCGCACGTTTATTGTACTAGCATGTGTGTTATGTGGTGTAGCTTAAATAGTTTATCTTAAAAACTGTTCTTCTGTGCATAATTGAAAATACTTTTTCCTTCTACAACTAACAATTTTTGGGGGGGGGTCGTCTTATATTAGTCGTCATATATTCGGATAAATACGGTAGGTATAACATTTTAATGAGATTCTAGGGTAAATTATATTTTTTTTTCATTATGTAGGCCATATATTTTAGTTTGTTTCGTTTATAATAACCTCATACAAAAAATCAACATTTCCATTGATTTAACTCGTTCATAAGTCTAACAAGAAAATTATAGAGGAAGTTAAAATTTTAATTCGCTATATTTCCTTTGTTGGAAAAATATAAGATGCAATATTTAATTATGAGAAGCTTAAAGGTGGATTGGAGGTTTTTTATTAATATATATATAGTATATGAAAGATGGGAGAAAAATAATTAAGGCATGTACATTAATAAGAATGCACTGATTATTTTAAATGATTTTTCTAAATAATCGACATAGTGAGAGACAACGAGCTCATCGCGATCGTGGTTCCCACCACTCTCCACCTTCTTCGGCTTAAATGGTTTCGGCGAAACCCGCAACCGCATCGGAGGTATTTCAACAAGTTCGAATCATCAGGCGTAAAAGCGGTAGTCCACCTTCAAACACCCGTTCCCCTTTAGGAAACACTGATTTAGCGCGGGTTGCCGCGAAGTGCAGGCATTAAAAGCTACCGCGTAAGTCGGTGAACGACTCAGGAAGACATAAGCCCTCCTACCTATATATAACAGGACGTTAATCACGTCGCAAGTATAAACCGCATAACGCCATTCCTTCCTACCATGCCTATTTTTAGGCCGAGGGGTCTCCGGGAAACTGTTGCCTACTTATGTAAATCGTCCACTACGAGTCCGTTCAACCGTGATGACGCTCGATCGATCAGCTTGTTATCTTTTATCTAAGTCTATTTCGTTTATGGAGCACTGTAATACGCACCATTCTCCACCCACAGCATCTCTGCCTCTCTCTCTTACTTTTTCTACGAATCTATCTCTATCCAGAGAGGCACTTTTTTATTCAATACTCGGGGAAAAGAAGAACCGCGTGGGCGTTATCGGGAGCTGTTGCCAAGTCGCACTTGTGATGGAAAAAGGAGAGAACTTCCATCTCTTAAATAACTTAGGACCACTATCCCTATTTCCGAGCGAGAAAATAGTTCTTATTTCGATTTCCGACGCTAAAAATTCATAAACGAAACAGGCAGCATTAATAAATGAAGCTTTAGCAGGAGGTTTTTATGCATCGTGCACAAAATATCATACAAAGCGACATAGCAAATGAATTATTACAGTAGAACCTACGAGAGGCAAAACATCATAGCAGGTTTTCCTCCTTTGACAGTTTGAAATATTTTGCACCATCCATTTCTTTTCAGTTAATTTTAATTAGAAAATACATGCTTTCCCCATGAAAAGAAAAATATTACATGGCAACAATCATCAAAACAATTAATGAGAATGACAATGAAAATAAAAAACGTAAATTCTACATAAATATATTTCACACGACCAAGATTTCGTTCCAGAGCAGCATCGTCAGGTGAAAAACAGACTTTAACAGGAAATCGTAATTGAGGGGGGAAGAAGGGGGGAGAGTAAGGTTATTTGTTTTACATATAACGAATGGTACAAGTAATAAAAGGATGATAGGAAAGGGGTGGAAGGGATAGTTGAGGGAAGGGAAATTAACGCTTAAGAAATATGGTTACAAAGTTGTTTACACTCTGGCGGAGCGTACAACTGTGGATATCCAGTACTGAAGAGTGGAAAAGGAACATGACTTCGTTAATTGCTTGACAATTAGGGGAAGCCAAATAGTAATATTTCATTTTGTTACAAAATATCGAGCCTGGGTGCCTTACTTTCAAGATTAAGGATGATGGGGATGAAATCACTATTATTATTAACAAATGTTTTGCAAAATGAGAAGTGGTTTTATTTTTGATGAGGTACTGTTTATGATCATTAACTCTAATTTTAAAATGTATTCTTATCTGCCAGACATAAACCGCGTTACAATCTTTACATTGAAGTTTGCATATACAGCTTTTTTCAAAGGTTCCAATTTTGTCTTTCGTTCGGCATAATACATTCTGTTAATTACATCAGCTATAAAAGGCTGCTATAATTCTGTCTGTAGGTAAAAATTTGTTAACTTTAAGTAAAATCATTAATGATTACCCTATGCAGCTTTAAATGCGAAAAACTATTTTTATTGCATTGTATTGTAACATCCAATTATGTGACTTTTTGATTTATTTTTTTACTTTTTAGTGGATACAAAACGTGATTTCATTAAAAATTAATTCTTTGATTAAAACAAAAATTAAATTTATGCAAATTTATTTTAAAGAAATCACATTTTGTATGCACTAAAAAGTATAAAATAAATTAATTGTAGCTTAATTTTTAACGAATAAATCTTCAATAATATTTCTTTGACACACAACTTAAATTTACCTAAAACTATTTTTACTGCCTGAAAAATTCAATTAGGTTTAACTTTATGAATACATTTAAATGCATATAAATGTTTTCATTCATTTTTTATTTAAATTATTTTAACTTAATACTTAATTCATGCATACCTGTCATATTTGACGGGAAATTACACTAGTATCTTATTATGTAAAAGAAATTTATTGACTATGAGTCATGTAATGTTGCCATCTGGCATGTAGCCAAATTGCAACTCATTTAGTAAGCAAGTAAACAATATTTCTTGCAATAAGCATGTGGATTTGTATAGCAGAACAAACAATTATTTCATAACCAATTCTGTAAATGAGTAGCTGAAAAGTAGTGTGCAAGCCTTTTTTCGTTACCATTTTAAAATTACTTAAAATTATCACGCATTTTTACGTAAAAAATTTTCGTAGTCAAGGTGATGCGCATTGTGACCGGTTTCGGATAATTTATAATGATTGACTTGGTTTCTTAATTCACGTCGCATCTGTCCACATATTTACGATACTTCGACGCTACTCTGATGTTTAATAAACCTTCGCAGCGATAAACAATACGACGGTAACAAAATAAATAAATATCCCATTATTCGTCAACATTATGTTTATAAATGTTTCTTAGTCGGATATGGAAATTTAATTTACTGAATTTATTAAAAAGATTTTCAGTACGTTTTCTGCGAAAGCTGGACATGTTTTGGCGGAGGTTCAATTCTTTAATCTGCGTATTTATAATCTGTGTATTTTTCGCTTTGTCTGTCGGTCTGTGAAATCGATTAAATTAAAGAGCAACTAAACGGTAAGAGATCGAAGACTAAAATTTGTCATCTATGACGCCATTTATTACGCTCCAAAGAATTTTTTTGAGAAATCGGTGGGCGAAAATTTTTTAAAGGTAGAATTTGTAAAAAAAATTGAAATAGGGATTATAGAAATTTTGATATTTTAATTTGTTTGGCTGTTAAAAAGTCTTAAAACTTTAAGCAATTTAGAGCTTAGTGCAAATGCACAAATAAACATTTGAATATTTCCATTAAGTTGTTACTGCGGCCTTTAAAATTATTAAAATTTAAACAATTACATAAATATTATTTCACTTATAGATGTGCTATAACTTTAAAATATGGCTGTACCCCACAATGGAAAAAGTATAATATTCTTAAAATTGCAAATTTTAGGGATTGTTTTATTCTAACATTGTTCCATAAGTAAAGAAAGAAAATCAGTGCAGGCGTGAAATCTTTTGAATCAAAAAAATATTTCTAATAATGAAATGTCTTTGAAAAATGAATTTTTTTCAAGGTGAGATGAAATACATGCAGGATGCAAGCTCCTTCTACTAGTATCCTATATCATATTTATGTAAGAAGCAGCTATTTATAATGATATGAAATTAGTTTTCCGTTCAAAATTTATAACATTAATAGGGCTGGGTTGTATTAAAAATAATGAAACAACCTTTTATGTGCATAAAAATGTAAAAAAATAGGCATAAAATTCACAAATAAATGTTCCAGAAAGTAACGAGAGGTTTGGCCATACAAAAGTTGTGTGGCGTAATCTTTAACAAATACATCATCCATAATATTTCTTTGCCACAGAAATTTTACATACCCAAAACAATTTTTTTATTCTGGAACATTCAAATAGGTGAACTTTACATTTACTCTATATCTATCTGTAGGGTGGTATAATTAATTTTTAATATATAATTTATTTTTATAGAATATTTAATTCATGCATACTCGTCATTTTTGGCGAGCAATTACACTAGATCTCAATATTATCACTAACATGACCAAATTAATCTTAAATAAAATGATGGAAAATAGACCAGAGAAAGGTGTCGTGCGGCTTCTTTAAAAAACGATGAAGAACAAAAATAAGCGCTTTCTTGAAATCAAATAGACCGTGCGAGGGAGAGGGGGAGAAAGAGAGAGAGGGAGAGAGAGAGGGAGAGAGAGAGGGAGAGAGAGGGAGAGAGAGAGAGGGAGAGAGAGAGAGGGAGAGAGAGAGAGAGAGGGAGAGAGAGAGGGAGAGAGAGAGGGAGAGAGAGAGAGGGAGGGAGAGAGAGGGAGGGAGAGAGAGGGAGAGAGAGAGAGGGAGAGAGAGAAAAAATCAGGATATTAGCATTTAAATCGAAAACCTGACCATAACTAGGGAATTGCGATGCTTGATCCGACGCGGATCTGAATTTAATGCAACGCAATCGAGAGGAAGAGAGAGAGAGAGAGAGAGAGAGAGAGAGAGAGAGAGAAAGAGAGAGAGAGAAAGAGAGAGAGAGAGAAAGAGAGATAAACGTACGATAGATGCGGAGATCCATTTTTTATCATCTTTGGGCCAAATGGAGTGAAACCAATGAATTTGATAGGATCGGGACGACCTCTTCTCACCCTAAAATGTGGCATCTCTCCTTTCGCCGCTCTCTTCGTCTATCATACGCACAGAAAAACACTAATTCGCTTCGGTACAAAATATGAAATTGCGAAAATAAAGCAACTCCTTCAGTCGTCGCGTAGTCTCCGTAATATGTTCGCAGACGTAGTGCCATATCTTCCGTGGCGAGGTGGGAAGCGGACTGATTTCCACCGCAGTAATAACACTTCGTGGTAGTTTTTTACACGTGAAATGTGACGGGAAGATTTTTAAGAAGGGAGGCCACCTATTCACTGGTCTAACGAGATTGCGACTCTGTAGTGGCACTCTCCAAAACACTCGAGAGAACTCCTCTCGTAGAAATATCCATAAACACCCTACACTAAATGTAAGGGAGAGAGAGCCTTGTAAAGAATTCCAAATGATTTGTAAAACTCACTCCTCTCCCAACTCCTGGAGAGCTTGAAAAAAAGACACAAGAGAGTGCGTGAATGGAAGAGGTTATTAGGGGAAGACATGAGGGGAAGGAAAGAGAACCGAGGAACGGAGAAAGGTTGTGAAGAAGTTCAGCGAAAGAGGATTAAAGTAAAGGAAGAAAAAACGTAAGCAGAGGAAACGAGATGAAGGATGAGGAAAAAGAGAGAAAGAGGGGCCTCACAAGTGTCACTCTGTTGCGTCAGGAAACGGTCCTTCCAATGATTGATCGAACTGGCGAAAAGTTCTCGGGAAACTTTTTCCGGGGTGGTCTTGCGATTTGTTCCTTGGGGAGTGACGAAGGGTGGGGCGAAAAAGAAAGCGAAAGAGATTATGGTCGATGGAGGAAGTAGCAAGAAAGAAGGAAGAATCAGGAAATAAATTGGATAAAATAACCAAGAGGAAATGACTGAGAGGGATGTGTATGCAGAGAACTGAAAACGATTGATTTTGATGAGACGGGTAACGAAAGGGCTAGGGGCAGATTAAAGATGAAAAATAGAGGGCATACATGAAATCTGGACAGAAAATTTAGAGAAACCAGAAAAGAACGGTAGAGGAAAGAGATTGATGAGAAAGAATCATTAGTGAAACAATGGAGAAACTATCGGAACGATGCAGGAACGTTATCGGAACGATGCAAAACCGGTATCGGAACGGAGAAGTGAAAATATAATCGAAAGGAGGAGACAATTGAATAAGGAATCACCAAGACAAAAAGAAAGTGATTCAAAGAAGACGGCGATAGTTTGGAGGATAGAGGACAAAGGAAACACCATAATAATAGGTGTTCTCGGGTCGCATAAGGGAAAGGTTTGGAGTTTTGAGAAAATGGTATAGAAGGGAAGGAGTATCGAAGGTTTTAAGGCAGAGGGAGGGAAAAAGCGTGTTGCATAAGAGCCAGGGCGCGATTCTCCCGTCGCCTCACACAATCTGGTTTCTCATGTGAGTGCGGTTGGGTGTGTGTGGTGAAGGTTTGCGGGGCAAAGAGGGGGTGAGTGTGTCAGGCCGGGGCGGAGGACGAAAGAGAGGTTGGAAATATGCAGAAGGCTGCCTAAGATCATTGACGTCCTCAGAGGACTGCATGCGTCAATGAAGAAGCTGGCTGACTTCATGAATCGCCACTCGTTCAGCATAGTCCTGCGAAGCGAGTTAATTTAATTGCTAGGAAAGGGGAAGAGCTGTGACGTAACGCGCATTACAGAACGCTCGTTACCGTTTAAAATTTCAAATTACCGCAGGCCTGATAAAATTAACGATATATTTTAAAACATATCCCTTTTTGCAGTGGCAAATGCCAATTAATAAGAAAATGACAAAGATTTGCGATTAATACATTTAAAGTAAATTTTACGATACACTACGGAAAAATTGTCTGCCCAATTATGGACAGGAAATTTTAATTAAACTAAACTTTAATTATCAATTAATTGTAAATAATGATAAACTACGAGTCATTTTTATGAATTACACATTTTTACTTTTTGGAAATCGTTAAACATCTGAATGTAATTAATTGCCTGTCCTCGAAAAAATGGTACTTTTAAGGGAAAAAAGACAGGAACCCACGTCATGCAACTTCCGATCAACAACCAATCACTTCACTTCAGACAGTTTCCATCAACCTTCTACCGGTCATGGAGACGTTGGACAGATAAAAATCCTATTGTTGACGGCTTAATCGACTGACCGCAGAAGTGATCACTGTATAACGAAGGATCAGAACCAGAGGGAATTTGGGTAAAATGCTAATCGACGCGAAATTAAGGAAATCTTAAAGGAAGCCGGTAAATTAGCCAACGTTAGTTACTATATTACCTTATTATTATGATAATCGAATGCTCAAAAAACAATACGTTGTAAGTGAATTTCTATTATACATGTTTACACATTTAAACATATACTTTCACTTTAACAAGAGAAAACAGTGAGTAGAACTGACATAGGACTTGGCGGGGCATTGCTCAGAGCTCGTCCCTTTAAACCTATTAAACCAGCGCCCTTTGTAGTACGAGAGTGAAAAAAACGAAGAAAATCTGTGAGGCGGAGTGGCAAGAATGGAGTCGTAAAAACATATGTGAAGTGATGAAGGAAATAGAAGAGAGAAAAAGGGGAGTGGGGAGGAGTGGCGAGGCGAGGGAAAAAGGAGGAAAGCGTGGGAAAAAAGAAGGCAGGCTGAAAAGACGAAGGGAAATGGATGGGCGTGTGAAGGTTTCATTTGCTCGGCGAGCCTTAACAATCAACTCCGTCTCCAGAGCAAGCTATAGTCGCTCCCGTGAAGAAACAAGGAGATTATTACGTTCCTCCTTCATATGAGAAGTTTAAATCAACGCGATAATTAACCCGGTGCTTGTGTATAACGAGAAGTGAGGTAGAATACAAGCAGAGCCACGCTCGTAGCTTGTTTTTGAATAATCGAATTTAGGAAAAAAAACTGTTTAAAACGATCGGTCGAATGCTTTACTTAGAGAAAAATAGAGCATGCCTATTGCGGGTAAATCGTCTAAAACGAAATCTATCAAGTTTCACAGTTTCCGAGGAATTATTATTGAAATTCATGAAACAGGTTAACTGAAAGGTTTATGGTGGTTATATTGCCTTAAGTGTAGCAGAAGTCTGGAGCTACACTTGTCAATAAAAAATACGAAATCAAAAGGACTTCAAAGCAGTAATATAAACGTCTCTGATTTAATCGTGACTGCAAAAACGTCGATTTAAAAACAGACAAAAAAGAACTTAATAAAAGAACCGTCGTCTACTTACCAGACTTCATTCCGTCTGCCTCCTGCATATTCAGGAAATTTTTACTTCTTATATTTGGAAACAGATGACATGCTTAAATTTGCAATTGACAAAGAAAGGATTTCGGCGAGTTGGGACCGAGGTAATGCAAGAAGCGTATAGGAAGTGATAGAAAGAGGAGAGTTACGCTTTAGTGAACCTCAAGATGGGGAGAGAGAGAATTATGGGATGGGTGACAGATGAAAGAGGTATCGAGTGATACAACGCCTCATAGGGAAGTGTCTCCCGTTCTCCCTTACACTCCATAAAAGAAAAGAATCAGAGGGCTGTGAGAGAGCAGACAGGTGTCAGCCGACCACGAGTTTCGTATTTCAGCCGCAAGGAGTTTCGCCTACTACTACTACTAAACCCACCCACCCACTCACCGACCAACACGACCACCCTCCTTCCTTCAACTCCTTATTCTCCCGCATCTTCTGAGAGACTCAATCAGATGATAGGAAAGGAGGACGGGGTAAGTGGATGCAGCTTATTGAGAAGAGAGAGAAGAGAAAGGAGGCGGAAGAGGGAAATAAAGGAAAAGAAGGAAAAATGTCTTTATTGGCAAGGTTGAGGCTAAGTAGCCTCTTCTAGGTGGGAATAATTTTGAAACGAGAAAAAAGTCTGCTATGACCGGGAATCGAACCCGGGTCTTCCACTTGCCGAGCGGATATTCTACCTCTGAACTATCGTAGCAGAACACTTTTTCTCGTTTCTGAACACGGATGTTTCCTTGGTTATTATTCCATCAATTTCTGGCTTTAGCAATCGCACCATTTGAGAGGGAAGAGTTTTCTTCGACGTTCTCTTGGAGGACGTCCGTTGGGGCTGGTTTATACTAGCTTGGCTAGCCCGGACTCAACTAAGAAAAACACCCACGTTCAGAAACAGGAAAAATTATCTGCTACGGTAGTTCAGAGGTAGAATATCCGCTCGGCAAGTGGAAGACCCGGGTTCGATTCCCGGTCATAGCAGACTTTTTTCTCGTTTCAAAATTATTCCCACCTTTACAGCTTATGCCTGTCTGCATAGGATCTTCGGATCATATTATTCCATCAATTTCTAGCCTCTTCTAACTAACCACTCACAATTTCTTTATATTTAGATAGTGTAGATTCACAGATTACATACCTATTTTGATTTATACAGCATAAATTGATGGCAGAATTAATAAGCAAGGATACATAAATGTGAGATACACATTGTTTAAAAAAAATTTGTTCAAATTTTATAATATTAATTGTAAGTTAGGAAAGAGAGAGAGAAGACAAGACTAGGATAAAGAATAGAGGTAAGGTATAAAAAGGTGAGGTATAAAAGAAAGGAAGATAATAGACCGAAAGAACATTAAATGATACAGAAATGTAGGTGGTGGAGGAAGCGTGGAATAAAGAAAGGATAGCGAGAAATGCTTGAAAGAAGAACCTTTTTTCAAGGAAAAAAATCTGGGAAATCCAATTTTAAAAGTCTCGCTCGGCGAGGAGCAAGAGGTTTTATTTGATTTTATATAAAATACTGCGGCAGTTATGGGGCTGTATGATACAACATTTCCGTTGTTACAAGCCTACTCGGGAAAAAATGGGGATTTTCTAAGAATCACGCCATCTGAAGTGGGAATAAATTACATCTGGATGGAGTCTGTTTCATAAGAGAGATAAATTATAATTACATATGCAATTATTTACTTTACCGGTTTAACAAAGTTAACATACAGTACCTATGCTACGATTATTTCAGTTCCGAAGCATACACGATTTAATAATTGACACCAGTGAAAGTCTTTTTACTTGTCTTTTGAATTCCATGGCCGTATTTCAGATTAAAACAGCATGAAAAGACCCAGAAGCTTTTGGGATCTAGTTATTAATTTAGACATGAAAAACAGCCTTATCGCGTCGGATTAAAGCGATCAATTTAAAGTTTGCATTAATTAAGCACGTTATTTGCTTTTATCAAATGAAAAGCGATATTTATGTTCAATATTCAACAATCCCCTGTTAAATCTATTCGGAATGTTTCGATAAGAGCACTTTCACCGATAGGTTCACAGATTAAGACAAATATTCTATCTGAATACTAACATATCAAAGCCTCAAGCTTAAATGATTGTAATCGATATATCCACCGACGGCATTAGGAAGCGGTTAATTGGTAAATAAAATTACGGGATACATCGGCGCCCATTTATGCTACTCCATTATCTCAGTAAATATTATTGTTGCAATAATTTAATCAAGAACACTTTTAATGCAAGTTGAATTCCGTGAAATTGTCAATCGATTAAAAGAAGAGAATGAAACAAAATATTATTTCACAATTAAGCGTTGCTACTCATTAAATTTTATCCTTTTTTACATTCACTTTCCAAATAAAAAAACAGGATTCCGTTTCGTTCAAAGTTCAATAACCGACCCCTCAATGGTGCTGCGCTTAATCGTCCTTCTTATCCAAAATCCAATCTCTGACCAACAAAACACACGTTGAGTTCTTTAACGTATGGACGAACCGAAATCCGGAAAACGAACGCTCGAAAAAAACGACCGAGGCAATTTAAAACTCGACATGACTCTTCGGACGACGTAAGGGTGGCACAAAAAAACCTCTAAATGAGCGAGTCGTTTCGATATCCAGTCACGCACTTTCTCCCGTCCAATCGATCCCACTCTTTTGTCGTTCCCAGCAGACAGTGAGGGGGTGCGTAGAGGGGAGAGAGCGAAAAGAGGGACTTCCTTATAGCTTTCGCCCCTTTCCATCGTTCCTACTGCTAAATCCATTCGGCCAACCCAACCCTCGTTTAGCCGGACGGTGACGAATCCAAATCAGCTATCGAGCTGCCCCTCGATCGCTGCGAAATAAACGCGCGCCCGTCGATTCAAGTGTTGCTGCGACTAACTTCCTCCTCCATCACGAAATACGCGGCTGAAACTCCCCCTCCGGCGGTTGAATTTCGACGCCACTCACCTTTCCCCGAAATGAAAGAGTCCCTCTCCAGCTTCGATGGGGAAATTTCTGATAATAACTTCTTCCGCAAAACGGCGCCATGGCTGCGGGGAACCCCCGCCGTCATCAAAGGCCCGAACCAATATCGCACCCTCGTACGAGGAGCCCCTTTCTCCCCGGAGACCCAATCCGGAGATGAATGCGACGGTCTTTTACGTCCGGAGCGTACCAATATCCAGTTCTGCCTCTCGGTACGAGTGAGGGAGACCGTAAGACCGGTCGTTTCCTTTGACACGTTGCCAATTCTGGCACGGAAAGAGAAGTTCTCTGGAGGCTATACGGGGAGGGTGGGAGTAAAGAGGAGGGAGGTGGGAGAAAAAGGGGCGGAATCATATACGGCCTTACTTCCAAGTCGTAACGCTACTTATATTCACTGAACCATTTTCTACGCACCGCGTGGAACCAGTTGGGGAGGTGAACTGGCCATATATATCCTCCTTCTAACCGATTGGAGTCACTAAGATAGCATGGCAATGACAAATAAATGGGTTTGAATCTTAAAATTATCACATTTACGGAAAACTCGCTTCACAAAAACAAAAAAACATTTTTATTGTTCCTTCGACTTTCTATCAAAAAATTATCACCATATCCAGGGGAAAACATTTCAGAAATCATTTTGTCGACAAAGCAGTAAGATCGGTTTGAAAAACCTAGGACATTCTTATAAAAACCTGTCTAAAAGACTATCAAATTATAAAAACAACATGGATTGTAGAAGAATTTAATGAACTGAAAACCTAAGATTACTAGGAAAAGGACAGTGAAGAAATTAATTACAAATAAATTAACGCGTTTGACACAAAGCAGCAACAGAAAATTTCCGCAAAGTGTATACTCGTCAGCGGATGGTATAATACGTTTTATTTCCTGAACAGGACCGGAATATTATGAGCCCAATTTCCTGCAAAATAAGAAGTTTTAAAAAAAGAGCAGGAATGCTGCGCTCGAGTGAGAGAGGTAAAAGAGGCTAAGTGAGGAGAGGCAGAAATGGAGGAGTGGCAAAAGAGGGACAGGTGAAATTAAATAGGGAGAAGTGAAAAGAAATAGGGGAGAAAGACGGAAAGGTGAAAGAAGAAAGCGAGGGGAACGTGTGGATTTCGGCGGTCTGCGTGAATGTTCCGAGTGTGAGAGGAGACCAGCTGTCTGCCTCTTCCTCCCTCTGCTACTACGTCAAGACCCCAGCCGACACGCCCTCCTCGCCCCATTACAGTGCTCGCCCCCCGCCCCTCCCTCCTCCATCCAGTGCCACAACCCAGATGTCCAAGAGATCTCCTATTTCCCTCGGGTGGCGAGGAAAGAGGGAGGGAAGGAGAGAGAGAGAGAGAGAGAGAGAGAGAGAGAGAGATGGGGAGGGATGAGAAAGAAACGCACCGCCCCGACGCACGGCGAAGGAAGAGGAGGTAAAAGAGGAAAGTGGTAAAAGAGCCATTGAGAGAGAGGGCGAAAGAGATTCATTCATCGGCACGAAAAATGGGATTAAGACAATGCATAACATGGAATAAGAAGAGACCAGTCGTGATATGATATGCGAGGAAGGAGAAAAATGACTTTATGACTGCGAAAATGAAAATCTGAGGTCATTTCGAAAATCTGCGCCACATTTTCACCTGTCAGACCAGTGAAAAATGTGAATGCTATAAATTAAAAGGGCAAGTGACAAGGGAGAAAACAAATCTAATTAACAAAATATTATTTTTCATGACAGAGATGTGGACTTGAAGAATTAAATCTCAATAACAGCAAATCGCGCAAAATGGACGTAAAAGTCAAATTTTGCGTCGCAGAGACCTATTTTTAATTTTTGAAATATTAATTTTTTTACCTATGCTGCATCAACACAATCTAATATTCAATGCTGATACTTTTCAGAGTTCCCCGTATACTATAAAGAACTAGAAACTTCGGTGATACGGGTTGAGTGGTCCCAGAAACTTGCGCAGCCTTAAACGGGGTCGCAGATGCATAATATTTGGAGAGTTCTGCCTTAAAACTTTAAATAAAAGCAGAGAGCCTCGAGCAGAAAAGGAATATCGCGAATTTCAAGGAAAAAATGGATCCAAAAGAAAAGAAAATAGAGACAAGGATCTAAGGAATAGGAAGAAGGTAACAGGATGTACGAGGGAAGAAATGGCTACGGGAAGAAATGTTCCAAAATGAAATTTTACGAGAATAAGAGAGCAGAAAAGAAAAAACATAAAACGCCCACGTTCGGACACAATTGGGAATATAGATAGTTCTCTTTTTCATCCAACTCGCAGAGGTAGAAATGAATACATTGCGATTCTACGTCGACTGCCCCCATGTAGTGTCGATAAATTTCTTTCAAAATCTAAACCGTGGACAAAACTAAAAAAATCCTAATTTAAAAACTCTTACAGCACACAGTACAAGTGTGAAAAAAAACTCAAGAGCATAAAGCAATAGAGGTGGATATCAAGTATTTCCATATCCTTGTAGAGACGCAACGGCAGGCCGAGCAAAATTTTCTACAAGATTGAGCAAAAATATAAAATTTTCAACCAGTCGAATACCAAATACACTGAAAACACACTAAGATAGAGCTCTCTGGTTTTAATATTTTTTAATATGTTGGTAGTCCGATTTCCGAGTACAATTCGGTCGATTAAATTTAATTTCTAAAGCAATAATTCACTTTTATTGTTTCCCCTATCGCCACGTAAATGAAAACAATGTCGGAGTCACCGACTGTTTTCAACTCCTAACCAATACGGGGATGTTGGAACAACAGACGGCAGAGAGAAACTCTGCTGAAAAAAGAAAATTGTATGGAATGCATTACACGGCGACGGATCGTTGATAAACCGTAGAAATAAAATAAAACGGCTCATGTAGAAGTCTAATTTTCTTCGCCCATGTTTTCCTTGCGTTCACATTTCATTTGATGAAATGTTTTTATAAGTTTTAATTTATTTAACTAAGACACCACTTTTATCCTGACTCTTCTTTAACGATGAAATATTATTCGCAAAAATAGCTACTATTTAGAACAAAAGATCGGTTGATTATTAATAGGAGCGATTGATTCGACGCCCAAAAGCGCATCTGATTTTTTCCAGTTGATTCCATCCATAAGGTTGCCTTGATATTTTTAAATTGAGTCTCAATTCCTTAACTCTTTCTGTCGAAAACCTTAATTAATCATCCGATAAGATAACGAATGTCGTAGTAATGAAAATATATACCAGCATCTACGGCTTCTCAGGAAGCAAAGTGTTTTTGGGTTATAAGCAATAATTTGATAATGCATCATTTGAAATTCTTTGTTTCGTGTTATAGACCAAATTGTGCTAAATGAAAATTTTCAAAATAAAAACCATTAAGAAGACACTAAGCTCGCAGGAATAATGGATATGGTTATCGTCACTCTCTTTTCACTTTATCATCCACCCTTGCCAACCAGCAAGGATGTAGCCTAGATGTAGTACCACGGAGGTATCAACCGACTGCCACATATAAAATGAGGAAAGCCAGTAGAAATAAACTGCGAGAAATTTTAATAACTCCCAAAAGTCGGGCCAGCAGTGAGTGAAAGAGTCCATAGAAGAGAAATTGAAAGGGAAAAGAGAGAGAGAGAAGTAAATTAAACCCAAGAACGCGTCGTCGGGGAAATACGAGCGTTAAACCGAGAAGGGGAGAAAGTGAGAGAGGGAGAGGAAACCGAGCAAGGTGGGAAAGCCCTTCTCTTCTAGAGGAGGCGGAAAAAGGGGTAGGAGTCAGGTGGGGGACCAATTTGTTCCGACTTAAGAGTACATATATCGCAGATTGTGGGAAGGGAGAATGAATAAAGTACCCGCCTCGGGAGAGTTGGGGGAAGGGTGCAAACTTTCCCCTCCGTCTCCCTCTGCACGGGCCGAATGCAATCGTTAGAAGTACAGCACGGAGCAAGGAAGTCTAAGACAACACCCCGGGCAACTCCATTCCCCTTTTAACACTGAGTTCGGAGTGAAAGGCCAATTTTTAGAGAGTCAGGTGAACTCGCTTGAGCGAGAGAGAGAGAGAGAGAGAGATGGAACGCTCTTCTCAACGATCATTAAGAAAGGTATCCCGAAAATGTCAAAACGGCTAATTTCTGGAATTTCACTTTCGTCCGCCGCTTTTCGAACGCAGGCGGAGAGAGATTGAAAGGGAGGTAATTGCAGGAGGGAAAAAATAAACCCTCCCTACCTCCATACCCTCACTTCACTCCGCGAGAGATAAGGTCTGTAATTGAGATTAGCTTCCACATGCTCCAATTAATTTAACAATTTTTTTCTCTAGTTTAATAGCCCGGAAATATAGGTTTAGGTCGTCGCCTATGCATTCTAATTCATTCTTTTTTCAACATTATCGATCATATTCACTGATCAATCGCCCTTTGCTAACAGGTCACCAACTTATTTTGATGAGAGCTTTACGAAAAGCACAGCTATTATTTTCCAAACCATCTAATGCGCGCAAAAAATAACCATCAGAAATTCGAAAATATTTATCTTTAATTCCAAGGAATTTCTTTATCCTGAAATTACAGGGACATGGGAAAATTCTAAATGGATATACGAATCGTGAAATACTAGCGTTCAGATTCTAAGTATCATAAATCTGTTCACCCTTTTATGCACGTGTAAAATATAATTTCTATGCAAGGGAAATTTGTACAATGAAAAGGGAAATAAAATCAAAATGAAACAAGATCGAATAAAACAAATTCAAGATAATTCAACTTCTTTTAATAAACAAAAACTAGGAATTCTTCTGCCAAATAAAATCATATAATTTACATATTTCATCGAAAATGAGCTTAAACCAACCGAAACAGAGCGTAGGAAAGAAACGAACGAAGCGGGAGATGAGAGATTATATCTCGTCGAAATAATAAAACAAGGCGCTAACGCCACACGACCTATCCCCATGCCTTCCACGAGTGCCGTAAAATAGAATAGCAACAAGTAGCCGTCTATGAAGCCGCAGCAGCACTAGCTCTTAACTAGAAGCGAATTTCAAAAGAGCCACGCGGGAAAGATACATTTTCTCAGTCTTATTTGAAAAATTTTCCATAATTTCTTAGAGATTTATTCACGTCCTCCATGAAAAGGATCAGATGGTTGCCGAAGCGAAAATTCTTAAGAGGAACCGCCATCAAAACTTCCAAACCAAACAATCTTACTTTAAATTACTTTCCCAACCACCAAAAAAACTTCTCCGTGCATTACAACCATACAACCCATACACCACCTACCCCATCTTTTTTTCATCCAAAAGCGACTCGCTCCTCCTCTTAGACACGCCAACCCTCACGAAAACGAGCTTCAGACGCAATGCAAATGCCACGCCTCCACATCTTCTTGACGCCCACGGATAAAAAAAGAAAAACGTGAACCGCTAGGTCGGGTCGGGGTAGGGGAAAGGCGGATAGAATAGGGTGAAAGAGGGGAGGGGAGAATCTCGCTGGAGAGATTCGGGGAATACAAGAGTACCGACAAGGATGGAGCCAAGGCAAAGAGGGAGGCTTAGAAGGAGCAGGAAGTTGGCGGATATGTAAAGAGAGGTTGAAATAATGAGAAAATATGAAGATGCAATATCCAAAAGAGGGGGAGGATAAGAGGAGAGAAAAGGGGATAAGCGCAGATGGGCGGACTGGGAGGATGACGGTGATAACGAGATAGTAGTCGGAATACCTTGGTGCTTGGGTCATGAAAGAGTCGGAAAAGTGAAAGGGAAGAATGGACATATGGAAGGATTCTGGGAGGATTATAATTGCAGTCGAGGAATAACGTAATGAGAATGGGTTTGGAGTTTGAAAATCGCGATGGATGTGGAGAATAATAAAAGAAGGAAGCACAAAAAGGAGAGAGGAAGAAGGGGAAAAAAGTTGAGACCGAGGAAATGAGAGCTAATGCTGCGAGGAAGAGTTACAGCGAAAGACAGACATAATGAGAGGATAGCTGTAATATCAAGAGATTTGGGGGTGAGAGAGGAGGAAGGGGTGGAAGAAATGAGTTGGGGAAGCAAGGGTGGTAAAGGGAATAGGATGGGAAGAAAATTGAAATGGGAGTTGGAATATTACAGAGATTGGGAGGGAAAGATGGGTGGGAAGATGACACATGGAGATAGGGAGAAAGTAAGAGAGGTGGGCAAGCCTGGAAGGGAATCTGGGAGAGGCTGAGAAGCAAGGAGAGAGGCAGGAAGGACGGTGGGAGGCTGGAAAGTTCAGAGGCGGGGTGAAAGAGAGAGGAGAGGGCGATAATGAGAAGGGAAGGGGTGGGGAAACATGGGGAGGAGGGTTGGGGATAGAAGTACGGCGTTGGAGTAAGTGGGAGGTAGAGAGTAGAGGGGATGGCTGAATAGCGCTGGTCGATAATATTCTTGGGGTTGCCAGGGACACGAACGAAGCAGCGGGAAGAGAAAGGGGAAGAAGAGTGAGGGAAAGGGAACAGTGGGGAAGAGGAAGAGTAAGGGAAGTAGGGGGTAAAAGAGGGGAAAAAGAGGGGAGAAAAGAGGGATAATAAAAGGGATAAAAAGAGGGATAAAAAGAGGGGTAAAAGAGAGAGAAAAAGAGAGATAAAGGAGGGACAAAAAGAGGGATAAAAAGAGGGATAAAAAGAGGGATAAAAAGAGGGGTAAAAAGGGAGAAAAGAGGGAAGAAAATAGAGGTGAGAGGAATAAGGAGGAAAAGGGAAGAGGGAGAGTTGTGGAAGTAGGGAGGGAGATGAGGAGAAGTGGGTGGAAAATGAGGAGGAATAGGGAAGGAGGAATATGGAAGGAGAGGGAGGTGGAAGTTTATGGGGACACGGAGGAGGGAGATAAGAGGGGTTAAGGAGGGAGGAAAAGGGTTGGAAGGCGGGTCCCTGCCTCCTAACGGATCGTTCGATATGGGGTGCGGAAAGGAGAGGTGAAGTGGTCTATGGGGAAGCGGAGGGAGGAAGGAAGGGGGAGTGGGAGGCGAGATTGGGTGGGAGGGAAAGAATTAGAGGGAGAGAAGTGATGGAAGTTGTGGGAGTTTGGTTAGGGCGGGAGAAGATAAGAGGAGTGGAGAGAAGGCGAGTGACTTGGCGAGAGAGAGAAAGAGGAAAGGAGTGAGAGGGAGGAAATGGGCGGGGCCGACGGCAAAACGCAAGCGCCCAGAAACGAAAAAGATGCATGTTTTAATTTCTGTACGATGAGACGTTGGAAAACATTATGGAAAACCAAAAAACAAATGATTATGACGGATGCAACTCAAATCGGAGGCGATTTTTTTATGGGTAATAATAAAAGCTAAGCGCATAAAATAAATTTTGATGGATGAATTCGGACCCGTTGTTGACGTTGAATATATAAAAATGAATAACAGATCCTATATGAAGCTGATACCGAGGAGATTTCGAATCTTGGAATTCGTCGGAGCAACGCAGCGGGATGGAATAATTCCGGATATTTCGACCGCTAAGGAAATATCATAATTTATAAACAACGAGCAATGCGACATACAAATTATAAAGTAAATATAAATTTCTCAGGTATAAGCAAATATGCTTCTGCGGTATTAAATACGTAAATCTGTACAGGCACACATGCAGTGTGGAAAATTTCTTGAGTAGTAACACGAATCAAAAATATACTGCCGTGAATTTAACGAATCACGCAAATACCACGACATATGAAACGACCGTGAGACACGCAGAAGCACACAAGCGACGGTTGCGCGAGAGCTCTCATGAGCTGATTATATCCTATTTAAAAAATAACCTTTTCAAAAATAGCCGAAAAGGATCTCGCGCAAGAATATCATCGCGTATTTTGAAGAAATGACTACTTATGTTTAAAAAGACAATAAGCAGAGGGTAGTAAGTGACCGAGATTAGGACTGCAAAGGTTTGGTTGGAGAGAGCACGAGAAGGATGCAGATGGTGAGAGAAGAGGGAGAGTTTAAGAAAAAGGATAGTGTTGCTGCTGGAGAAGACGCAATCCAGGGAGGTCTTCGAGATGTTTATACCTCTCAATCACCGTGAAGCACTAGCTGGAGAGTAGACGTATGAAGGAGATGAAGATTAGAAGCAAAATTAAGGAACAGGATGCGTGTGTGGGGCCGTGCGTGGGTGCCTGTGTATGCGCGAATGGCACATATATCGGATTGTTAGGTATAAATACACTCATGCGTGTTTTTGGGCTCTTGCGTTAATCCTTTCAGTGTATGTAAACGCGTGCGTGGTTTTATAGGCGCGTCTGTTTTGAAATGCACGGGTGTAATATGCGCGCCTTCGTACTGATATGTAAATGCGTGCTAATATTTGCACCAAAGTGCATGTGAGTTTAATCGTGTTTTTCTATGAATGAATATAAACTAGTGAGTGGGGTTTTCAGACGGTGTGCGAAAGAAATGGGAAAGGAGAGTGAGAATTCGTGAGAGCGGTCGAGGTGACGGGGATGGACTGCATAGACTTTGCAGAAATAAAAACACTCGCTTTGGCAGCGATGACGTACGCAAGGCTGTTATACACTCTCTTTCCACCCACGCACTCTCTCCCCCTCCTTGGAGAAGTGCTATACGCTCGTTTTTTTACCCTCTCACTCCCACTACCCTCTCGCGATCGGCTCGTTAAACGCCAACACATGCTGAAATCTTTTTTTTTTTAAGAGTAAGAGAGAGGGGAGTTTAAAAAGGGAGCGGAGAGTGTGTTCACTGACCGAAATAAGATGTTTTTTAATGGAAGGAGAAAGCAAAAATCGCATGTCTAAATTCGAGGCGGTTTTTAAAGAGCTCCTTATAAACGACGAGTGCATTCCGTTAGTTTTTTTATGAGCAAGACTTCGCGCTCGTGTTTAACATCCGCGCACCGTGAGTGTGTGACGACTAACAGTTTATAGCCGTAAATAGAGAGAGAGAGAGAGAGAGAGAAAGGGAAAGACAGAGTAGAATTCAACTCTTTGAGCATCTAGGTAACGTACATGGAAGGGATTCATTAACTCTTTCTCATATGAGTGCTTACCGAGACGGGTGATGATGAATGAATTAAAGTGGTTAAAGTCAAGGTAAGTCAGAGCTCGGAATTTCAGTGCTCTTCATGAGGGCCAAGTTATACAAGCAACGTCTGCTTAACAATATGCTGGAAGTGTCGGAATGATTACGGGCAATCAATTGTTTTAAAAAATCTTTCCCTTCAAATAATACGCCACATTGCTGAGCCAGATGATCCACTTCATTGATGCGTGCAAGTCTGGGTCATTGGAAATGAAAACAAGATGATCCAAACGGAACCTATGAGGCTTATTTTTCTACTTCAATTAAACGTGATGCAGCAATTACTTATAGTGGCTTTAATAGCTTTTAAAAAATCACCGCGAATGAGTTGATCTTTGTGTTCACAAATTTCATAATTTAGCGTTATAAAATATTATAAATGCATTCTATGGAAAAAATAAATTGATCACGCGTATTTATGTGACAAAAATAACGCATGTACTAGAACTAGACTGTATACCGAATCCGAGTCCAACAATAGTCGTTGACATGGCAACACTCTCGTAATGAGTGATAAGAACTGCAAAATTACGCGAAATTCGAAGAAATGTGATCGATAAGCAAAATTCTACGATACAAATTAAAATCTTCATTCCTTTCCTCAGATAATACTATAAATTCCACTCCGATAATACAATTCTAAGATATGTTAATGCGCAGGTGAAAATTGCCCTGCACGATGGATTTCAGATTTCCCATGTAAATCAAATGGGAAGGACAGTTTCTGAAATCGAACTCGGGACTTTCAATCTTTGCAACAAAAACTATCCTCGGGAACTCGGCCCCAGTAGAAAGAGATTTCCACCAAGTGTCATGAAAATCGGTCTATTTGTTCGAAACTTAATGGGGGATGGCCTATTTCCATTAGGGAAAGCAGGCTAAATTACCACAAATTCCCGGATTAACCCTGACCTCGGTAAAAAAACGTTTGCAAGAAACGACACGGAAAATACGATCAAACCGACTTAATTGAGTTGGCAATGATTTAATGGTAAAATCAGTCTTACAGTTATTAAAACTGTCCATTAACTTGAGGGCGCTATTTGTTCGAGATAAGCGCTAATGCTTCCACTGCGGCGTCCATCAGTAGTGAGTGCACTTACTAAAACTAATATCGCGGTTGAACCGAGAGAAACTAAAATGCAATTTTCGTGAAACGCATAGCCATGTCGTATAATAACGGTAAACTGCTTCTTTCACTCTACCCGTTCGCCTGCTGTGCAATGATCGAACTTTAAACAGCTACTTAAGTAGACAATTACAGTGAAACAACCTGAGTGACTCTCAAATCATTTATCAGGAAATATTACTTAATAAAACTAGAAATAAATTTGTTCCTAGTTTAATCACCATGGTAATAAATGGCGGTTTTTCAATTAGACCCGAAATGTTCTTAGATTTACGACTTGTACATTTTAACCAAAACTATTCAAATGAATGCGGGAGAAAATGAGAAGACGGGAGAGACTTTTCCGTCAAGGGAACATTTCGACAGCTCCCTCCCAGTGAGGAACACAGGAAATTTGTTGACCTTTCAGTTATATCCCTTGAAGCTGGGATAACACCAATTGAACACGACAGGAGGTTTATGGGGTCTAACGATGCGAGGAAAGACATAACCTTACCTTCGAGTAGGAACCCACCTTAAGAGAAACACGTGGAGGAGGATGAAGAGATTAGCAGTGGGTGAGGCAAAGATAAGTTATTGACGGTTTCTTTTGTTAGACTAGGGAGAGAGAAACTCTAGACGTAAACTCGATAAGACGAATTCTCTGTCATACAAAATATAAAAAAAACCCGTGAAACTTTAAATTGAGTTCCGAGTCATCGTTAGTCCCACATTCATCGAATAAATGGTTGAATTAAGTTTTCAAGTCAGGTAATGAAAAAATAACAGTAATCTTCGGAATAAAGCATACTTATACCAAATTAAATAGGCCGGCTATAAATTTGAGCATTCAAGGCATGGTAAAATAGGTATTATCGCCATGACTGGGAAGTCCTAAAATCGTGAATGATCATACCAAATCCAACAGAATCTTAATATAAACACGTATACATGAAAATAAATATGAGACTACGGCGAAGATAACTGATAACTTGAAATTCTAACCCCGAACCGTATACACGAAGGTAACATTCATCCACTTTACAAGGACACAGTTTAACACAAACAGATAGATGCTGGAAGAGAAATTTTGAATGAAAAGTCAAAACTTAAAAAAAAAGATGCGCCAATAACAACAACCGTTGACATTTATATAATTGACATAAATCTTGACCGCACTACAAAATTAGACAAACAAAAATCGGAATAAGGATGTTTTATTTTTAAGAGATCGTAAATCATACACGAGATGTGACTAAATCCATCCAAAAAGTTCTTGGGAGCACGCGCTGTAATATATCACGCGAGGAAGTGGATAAATCCATTGGGTCGTCGGGGTGTCTTATGGGAAGGAGGAAAGGGGAGGGCTTTCTGACGGAAGAAGGCTTTCTGGCAGGAGATGCAGAGAGGGAAGGGGAAGCAGAAGGCCACGCATCCCTTTACGTGTGGAGAGGAGTTGGGAGAGCGGGTATGATGGGGATGATGCGGTCAAAGAAGAAGATGGGGTGGGGAAACAAATAGAAAAGCTAGAACAGGACCTAAGCCTGGAAGATCTTGACAAATGACATGACGCTGGGGTGAAATGTCATTTTACTAAAATGCCAAGGTTCGTCGCAACGTTCAATTACTGACTCGGGCATACTTCATAAAAACGCCCTGCGGTCTATACACTGACACTGATCAAATAAGGAAGTCGTGATGTATCTTCGCCCTATAATCATACGGATCTGTTAAAGAATTAAGGTTAGGCGCAAAAGGAATTAATACCGTTATATTTGACGAAACAATGAATGTTCGAAATCCTTTTCGCTATTAAAGGACGAGCGAAAAATAGAACGCGCAATTAATAGCAGTCAGCGATGCAAAAAACATTGATATAATATTGGAAATTATTGAACGTAATAATCGGTTTTCAAGGCATTATGCGCGCTATCAAAAACAATGCGTATTTCTAGGGCACGCGATGAAATCGATTCCCAAATGAATGAATCCGAGATTACATGATTTCCGTCGCGATTCCCAGCAGGTCAAAACTTTTTCCAAAAAATAAAATTTTACACAAAAGAATGACGGAAATAATTGGACGATGAAAGTGGGGGAGGGGAAGTGGCGAGGCGAGCGCCGCATAACGAGCGACGTCAAGATGATGCACTGTAGAAAATAGGACGGATTTATTCAGTCGCGAAAATTAAATAGGTGCAGGGCGAGTGCTGCTGATTGCTCGAGAATACAGCGGCGTCAGTCACCACCATCTACTTCTGCAATTTACTCTCAAAATCACCATAATGAATCACACTGCGTCTATCACTCCTCATCTGTAAGCTTGGATTCCATATTATAATCTCTGATCGTTCAAGATAAAACATACCTCGATAATACTGTTCTACGGCTGATATCGTCAAATTAATCTTCGTGGTTTTGTCTGCCGATATGAGCGCGAATTTTAATTATTCGTAAGGCCTCTTCAGATAAACCCTATTTCTCCATACGCTACAATCTGGAGTTTCTTTAGTAATGTTCAAGGGAGTCGAGATTTTATAAATTATACGGCCCCATCCGAGAGCCTGCCACATTACTTATCTCCCTGTCCATTAATCTCCCGAATTCACCCATCCCCTGTCATTTCCCTAACCGCGCTGCTCTCCACCCACCCTCCCGATCCCGTTCAATCCCTTCAACCGTCTAATTCGCTCCGTCGAACCATCCAGATTGCAGAAATGTCGGAGAGGAAGCAGCGCCATGGGGCATCCGCTGAAAACGTTTGACTGGTCTTCGAAACGGAAATAGCACCGAAATAGGACGAGACTGATGTGGAGGTTGGGATGGATAGAAACGGTGGAGAGGGGGATATAAGGAGGGGAAGATAGATTTATAGAGGGAGGAGGACACGAGAATGAGCTGAATGGAATGCATCTAGACGTAGTGAGGAGGAGAGGAAGTGGCGAGATAGATGGTGGAAATAGGGATTGAAGAGGATATACAAGCAGGGAGGCAAGGGGATAGAGGAAGGGAGGGGAATATAGAAGGGTAGATGGAGGGGATAGATGAAGTTAGAGGGGGATAGATATGGAGGGGTAGGAGTAGTAAATATGGGGGATGGGTGTGGTAAGAGAGAGATAGGAGTGTGAGGGGTAGATTCGTGGGGCAGGAGGAACAGGGATGGACAGGGAGTGTTGGAGATAAGGAGGGCAGGGAGTGATAAGATATAATAGTATACAGCAATAAAATACGAAATGAAAACTTTGTACAATTCCCAACATTTAACGGTGGAAATTGTACAAAGGTGTGTTATTTCGTATTTTATTAAAATGCAATTTCACAAAGTTACATCTTCTTTAGTGAATTTTATCTGGGATGGAAGGAGTTGGAAAGGTAAAGGAGGGAAAGAAGCAGAGGGAGAGAGAAAGAGATAGGGATAGAGAATTTCAAGAAGAGGCTAAAGGGTAGAGCAGGGGTGCGCAAAATTTTCATGCCGCGCCCCAATTTTTGTTCAAAATACAAACTTGGGCCCCTTACCATGGCTGGCAAGATTTTTATCAAGATTTGGTATTTGGGAGGGGTTTTATGTCGATGATAATTTTGAGAAATAGTATGTCACAAAAAATGGTATATTTTATTAAAACTGAAAATAAAATAATTCAAGATAAATACACAAAATGAACATTCTAATAGGAATAAAATCAAATATCACTAAATTAATGAAATTATACAGCAATATGAATACAAAAATAAATAACAATAAGAAAAGCACAAAAAAAAGAAAAATAACGCATGATTTTCGTATATAGATTTGTAGATAGATTTAATTCAATGGGATCAGTGGGCTTGTCTCTTACTGGCAATTTCGTCCAGTCTCGGCTTAATTGATGAAATCGCCACTCTCAATTCTGATTCATGGTGTTCTTACTGACAATTATTTTATAAAATTTATTTGTAAAACAATAAAGAATAAATCCACCGGTTCAGAACTAAACATTGCACATTTCAATAGACGTATTCACATGACGGCCTTCGTTCGACAACGTACTGCGGTATAGTGCGATAACGCGCACTGTAAACAAAGTCACGGTCACGCTGAGGGGATTACCAGCATGTTACTCTCGTAAATAGGAAAGATTACAGAAATATAACATTGTAAATAAAAAAGATATATGAAATATGAAAAACGAACTAAATTTTCTTACAGTTAAAATTAAATCATGGCTATAATCGCGCCCCTCGCATCAATTGCCGCGCCCCCTAGTTTGCGCACCCCTGGGGCAGAGAGTGGAAAGGAAGGCTAAGAAAATGAGAGATGTGGGGCAAGGAATGGAGAGGCGAGGATTGATCGATTGAGAGATAAACAGGGTGTGGGAAAATTGATTGGATTGGATTGAAAGGAAGGAGTGAGGCGAAAAGAAGCGTGAAGGACAGAGAAAGAGGATGAGGTTGCGTCAAGGAACGAGAGAAGGTAATTGGAGAGGGAAAGAATACACATGGGTTTGCGGATATAGAGACAATGATGGGGGCCAGCAGAATGGAGGAGCCCGCATCACTGCCATCGGATAGTACCCCTTTCCCCACAGGGCATCCGGTCCGAAGATTCGCCCCGGCCAGTATGAAATACTGCCAATGCACCTTTCATATCTCATCGATGTCGTCTCGTCTCCCGAAAATGGCGAGTAATAAAAAGGAAAAGAGTACCAGACATCGATCAATCAAATCGAAGAGTGGGTGAGGGAGAGATGAGGTATCGGATAGAGAGAGAGAGAGATTGGGAGCGTAATGAATTACGAATCGATCGGATGATTGAGTCATAGGGTTCACTTCCTAAAATAAATTACGAAAGACGGAAAAAATGAGGGAATTTTTTTTTAAGGGCCGATATGAGAGGCAAGCAAGCATTTCCAAGTTTCTTTTTTAAAATTCCATAAATATTCCCATTATAATAAAAACCTTAATAAGTGATTCTGCCACGCTGTCATTAAGTGAAACTGTATTGTTCTTCATGAGATTGTGTATATCCAATTGGATTTATATATGGGATATTGTTAAATTAACTTTAAGCGGTGATAATAATCATAAAAGTATGACAAAACGATATAATTAGCGTGCATTTTATAAGAGTAATTATATTTTGACAATGAGCCATGTCTTTACGTTGATATTTTGAATTAACTCTTAGCTTGAATTATTTTAATAGAATACCCATGCTCGCCCATTATATTTGACGAGCAATTACACCAGTAAATAATAAAAGTAGCTAAGTATATTTCTTACTAAAAGTTCAAAAAGATATGTTATAAAATTCCGTTAAAAACTTACAACGATTATTTCATTAAATACTGTCATTGATTTTTATATTTTGAGCGCATAAATTAAATTTGAAAAAAGCACATTTTAGTTCAGAGCAGGGATCGGCAACCTATCCTGCATCCCGGGCCGCATTTATGGCTGAGAATGCTTAGGCGGGCATTGGAAATTACCTCGACATTTGGTGATATTATATAAAACAAGTGAAGATAAAAAAATGAATTTTTATAACCAACTTTTATATAGTTAATACTTGAATATGAATAAACTCTATAATATAATTATGATAACCTTTCTGCTTGCATGGGCGTAAAAAGTTGCAAAAGTGTCTACCAGCTGTTGAGTGATGTGGGAGTCTCTATATTTAACCTTTAACAGTTGAGAGAATGGCAGACAGAAGTAGAGAACTCAGTGGCAAACGTAAGAATGTTTGGTATATAAGTAGTAAGAAGTTTGGTAGTATCTTTTGTTTCATTAATGAAAATACAGACTTATCCATTCATATTGCTTAAAATCAACGAAAATATACTGCTAGTTCAGAGTAATTCAGCTTTAGATACTAGTAGGAGTGAAACTGTTGATCACCAACGAGGTTTTCAATGGCCTTTTCATAGGGAAAACAGTTTTCAGAATAATCTTAAATGAATAAAGATAAAAAGTTTTTAAGATAAATAAAAACTTACTATCAATAATAATTAGGATAAATAAAAACAATTATTAGCAGAAATATCCCTTCAAAAAACGTAGGGATGCTCGTATCAATACAAATCCACATTAAAATAAAAAGACTTTTATTACGCCACGAACAATGACAATAGTTTGTTTAATCTCGTTGCTATGATGGACGCTTGTAATTTTTTCAGATTCGCTTCAACAATATAAATACATAAAAGGAAAGCTAAGGCTATATAGTACAAATTATGTGATAACTGTTGTCGAAATAATTAAATTATAAAAATAAACGACTAAAAAGAAAACATAATTTAAAATGAAAAATACCACTAATACTATACGATATATCTATCTATGTTTCTCTGTAAAACAGATTCACAAATTTTCCAGAATAGGAAAGTCGATGCTCTTCATTGGGCAGTGTTTTTCATACTTTTTGCTTCGCGACCCAGTGGAAGGGAAGGCAACATGGGGGAAAATGCCATTATTTCGCAATAAAAAGCAATGTATACTAAAAGACTGGCATTTATTTAATGGGAGCATTTCTTCCCCTGTCATGTTCCATATAATTCGGCTGGAATGCTTAGAGTGATCAACTTTACCTTATGGGCCCCGTGACCCAGGGCTGGGTCGCGACCCGCACTTTTCCAAACACTGCCCTCATTTTAAAGCAGGAAGGAAAAATAACATTAAATGTAAAATCGCGATCACCGCCGAAAACTCGGCCAGACTAGCTGCTTGCACCACAGAAAGTACTTGGTGCACTTCTCGATTATTCGAAAAGCATCAGAATATAATAAAACCCGTATTCTCTTGGTCACTTGGTCATTCTGTCCGTAACGATCAATATCTGAGCCGTTTCTTTATCCAGTTCAACTCATTTTAGTAGGATTGCTAAACTTTAATTTTATAATAAAATGGTCTTTGTTTTTTATATTGTTTGATCACAAAGCCCGTTTTAAACGGGCTAATTCATCTAATTCTACTTAATTTGTTTTACATTTCAGGTGGAATTTTTAAGACGTCGAATTGGCGAAATAAAGTCGCGCGGTTCAGATTAGCGAGTCTGCGTATAATTTTAACTTACAATCGGAATATAAAATTTATTATAGGAAATTCATTGGCTATATGTTATTGATCGTAAAAATGGAAATTACACTCCGTATGAATGATTGCCGAACGCGGAATTGAATAGTAATACGCATAAAAGAACCGTAAAATCAAATTCTGCATCTTCTTAGCGATTCTTTTTTTTTCAACGACATACCTATTATCGATATATATTTTCCTCTATTAGGTGTCTTTATCTAATCTAAAAATGAAGATATCTACTACTTTGAGATTTACCACAATAATGCTTATCTTATTAATTTACAAATAATAAATGATGTGAACATTTCTGAGCGAAGGATTGCTACACAAAAGTCACAACAGAAAATTTGAAGGGACAAGGTCAACAATGAAGAACACGACGCAAGCTAAAATTAAAAAAAATGAGACATCTTCCTTAGGACGACCTTGAAATGCTACAACAGAGACCAAGAGTTAAACTAAGGTGACATGAAGGTGACACTTACTGAAAACACCGAGCACAATCTTGTCTGAAAACTTTTTACACTTCATCTTGTTTAGACCTCAGTGCCTTCTAGGTGAAGGACGCCATAAGCGAGGAAAACGTCGACATATCTCTCCATCAACAGTAAAAGGCTCCGGGAATTTGCTTCGCAACTTTCCCACACGATTCTTAAATGAGAAGAAGCCAATGCTAAGGTACATTATGGGAAGCCCCCAGAGGTAGGGGAAGGTGGAGAAGATTCAATAGTGAACGTAAAAGATGAAAAGTAGAGGGAAGTAGTGCAGGTTGAAGAAGCCTAGCTTGTCCAAATCAGAATAAAGCACCCTCCCTGTGTATGAAGTTAGGTTAGGTATGCATAGTATATGCAGCAGACATCAAAAGCGTTCACTGTGACCTAAAAGCAATGCTCCTCCAGCGTCAGATTAAAACTGGGACCAACGAACACCTCCCATCGTTTACCAGAAGAACAAGATGGAGAAGTATACTCAATAAATGGAATACACAGATTTCAAAGGCGTTCTTTATGAGAAATACTTATGGAACGATATCGAAATAATGAGCGATTCTCAAATTTGAAATGTTTTAATCTTTATCTCACAGATCATATAAGAGCATGGGAGAGAAAAATATGATTTTTTAATTATTGTTTGCCGATAGAACCGACATAACAAAATATATAATGTTTTGCTCGGGATGTTCTCTAATATCTTCGAAACTGTATGTGTGTATTTTTGGCTAATCAACCTCTTGGATTTTTATAGCCAGATCATATAAGAGCATGGAATACAAAATAATGATTTTTAATTGTTGCCTGACGTATGCCATTTAACGAGGTACAAGTAAAAGTTTATTGAAGTATTTTTGTAAAGTGGAAGTTCTAATTGACAAATGCAGTTCAAAATCACAATTGGGCCATACATTTCAATAAGAATCATTCCTACTTAATTAAATCCATCCAGCGGTTCAGGAGATGAAAGTTACGACCAACAGACGGACGAGACGTGCCCATAAGGCGTTCTGCTACTACCGCTTCGCTGGTAAAGAACGCCTAAAAACAAGAAAACGGCCGTCTTCTGAAAGCTACAAAATACAGAGTAAAAAAACTTCACACCGACGAAGCAACGAGGACAGATGACGTAAGCGTCCCTTTTGTAGGGAGTCATTATGACATCCATTATGCAAACGGGATAACGCGTTCAAATTACCCCGCGGGAGCTCCCCAAGTAGGGCGGGGTGTTTAAATTTACGTTCGTTACGGAAACCTGCGTAATCGACGGCGTGGGTGACGGACAAGGGGTGGTGATAGGGTTGCCACCTTTTTTTGACCCATTTCCCGAAAATTCTAATAAAATTTCTAAAAAACTACGAACATATCACGAACATAACCGAACAGTGTAAATTACATTTGCTAACTGGATTAATTATACTACTTAGAAGTTTCTACACACATCTTTCCGAGACTATTCAATACAATTATTTTAAAAGGAGACAAAAGAAAACTTTTGCAATCAGGACAATCTTTTACCTGATGCAAATAAAATACACCTTTAATTTTGTAGAAAAAAACTGCTCTACTCGAGTAAGCTGTAGAAATCCTTTACAAAGATTCTAATACACAGCCCAATATAAATATTCAAAAGAAAGATTGTTAACATTCTTTAGAAATGAATATATCGAAATAGGTTTTCATTGGAATCAAATTTTGGTGCCCCTTTGGATAGGCGCCTGAGGAGGTCGCTTCACGTCTATATTCGCAATTTCATAGCATGTTTTTAAAATATAATTGGCAGAGGTTTTATTATAGCATGTTACATGAATGAGAAAACTTGTTCATACGAGTATTTGCTTGCAAATTGGCAGATGTGACTCTGAGCAAATTTTCGAAGTTGCGGAAATTGCAAATGAGGCAACAAAATAACTAATTTTTAGAAGTCGATCCATGATGAGTGAACAATGGTGGGAAGAGAATAGGGAAGGCAATACTTTTTATGTGTCGGGTGGAATTTTTGGGTACCCGTGCCATCAGACATGACAAGGTTTCCTTATAATCACTCGCCCACTAAATTCTTCACTTTTAAAACTATTTATTCATTCAAACCTCACAAACTAAACCGATATATCGACGCAAATGCAATAAAATTTTGAGATCATTCTTTTACATTTCAGATATTTCAAAGGTGGAAAAACGAAATTATCTTTAAAATTGTTTTAAGCGCCATGCGCCACATTTGAGAGGAGGACGTGCCAAAAGTGGCGCATGCGCCATAGATTGGGCACTACTGACCTAGAGTGATCAACTATCGCTTAACATATAATAAATGAATATTTATTTGTCAAGTAAATAATTAAATGAAAATCATGTTTTTATAAGAAAAATAAAGATGTAATTTAACGGAGGAACGTAGAATTCCCGATTTATTTTTCGTCACAAAAGAGGATAAATAAGCCTGGTAAACACAACTTCGCAAAAAAAAATTTTAAGTTACCTCTTGAATCTCTGATTCTGTAGCATTTCTTTAATGCTAGCGTAAATGATTTTCACAGTTCTTCTCACTAATGACTTCACTTATCCTCCCACTACACAAGCAATCTATGGGTGTAGTACGTACGATGGATACCAAACACCTAATATTTTTCAAATTACCTAACTGTTCGGTGTTCGGTATAGCATCGGTACCGAACACCGAGCAGTTTGTCTGATTACCGAACAGTTCGGGTGAAAACCGAACAAGTGGCAACTCTAGGTGGTGATCCAACGACTCCCTATGGCCTTTACTCTGTTAGCTATTCAGATTTGAACAAAAAGGTACCCTTTTAAAAACGACAGTTCCGCGCTTCCTCCCTCTCTCCCCAAACTAACAATATTCTTTGGTAATAATCTGTCATCTATTAACCAATATATAATTAACTTGTAATTTGTATATATTTTACTGTAATTTTTATGTAATTTAATTTCTTTTGACATGTAAATATAGTAACTACTTATATGACGAAAGGGTTAAATGTAAGAAGGGACTATATAGTCTCAATTTCGCCCTAAATAAAGTCGTTTGTCTGTCTGTCTGTCCCATCAACCCTTGTAACTATAAGCGTCCTAATTAAATGCGAAGTCTTTCTCTCTCTCTAATAGGTTCGACCGCGCTTAATTTAGCCGAGAGATTGTCTCATAGACTGTTTACGTCTTTCACTCTGACGACTCCCAAATCCCAGCTCCTCCGAAAGATCCGCGACTACTCTTCCCCCCTCACTCTTCCAGACTTTGTTCCACGAATTGCGTTTACCTACTCTTTATTTTCATTTCCTCGAAACACTAATTTCCTTTTAACATGCCATAAGCAATGCCTGCGTTCAAATGGCGTTTGGTAACAAACGTCACCTGTTTTCCATTACACCTACCGAGCGCAAAATAATTAAATCCAAGCTCATGACCTAATTTAAATGCGCCCCAGGCAATGTGCCAATACCAAGACATGTTATTGAAAAGTTTACACATTGGCCTCCTAAACAAGTGTAGCTTTTATGACTACGAAAAGGAAAAGTCTTACATTATAAGCAAAGAATCCCAATCAAAATTCTAAGTCGCAGTCTTATGTATAGCCTAAAGAAATCATCATCTCATCTTCTGGTAAAACTATAGAAAATGATCGATCCCGTGGCGCTTGAGAATAAAAATTTTAAAAGTAAAAACAGCTCCTTTTAAGAACTACCCAATGGTTATGAATAAACCAGATACGCATTTCGGCGGTGAGATGAAATGCTCGCAGAATGCAAGCACCTTTTACTAGTAAGCTTAATAAAAAAAACGCTTTCAGCTTTACTGAAATCAAATGTTTTTCATGCGCAGACAAAAACCTGATCCAATTCGAAAAGAAACCTGAACGATCATTTCATAGTATTGCGCACAGAATTATTCCACAGAAAATATCTTAGGAAACCTCTAGACCGTATCCCCGTCACAAACGGTGAAATAACCCGCTTAGCATAACAACTGAGGCGAATCCCTTTGTCTACAGTATTCGAGGAGAGATTTAAACGTATTCGAATGCCTCGTGAGCTACGGTTTCAAAACAGATGTCCTAAGTCATGCCAGTCGTGTCTTTTCGTTTTCTTGCTTTTATTTAATCATTCGGTAACCAACTATAGCACTCCGAGAGAAAGGCGTTTCTCCTCAGCAAAGCCGCAAAGAGCTAACAAAAATCCGATGCCATCAGTACTTTTAGCTCAATAGCGAAAACTTTCGTTTTAATTTGGCTAAGTATTTTTTCACCTCAGAAGCTAGTATAGTATAGTAAAACTAAGCTGCTGAATACTTGGATGCCGTGATTTTCTTTTTTATCGGTCTTGTATAAAACATCTCATTCTGTTGCTTCTTAATCTCTCTTTTCTGACTCATACAATAAAGATCTCCTTAAATTAAAGTATACAATTATATTAGGTGTCAAACAAAATTATTATGCCATTATTAAGTAGGTTTATTAAATTCATTTGCCTCTTTCACGGATGAATCTAATGATCTCAGTTCAAGATAGGTTGAAAACGTTCCTCTTGCATTGAGAAAAGGCATAAACGTCTCTAATAAATATTCGTTATCACTAGAGTCACTGTGAATAAAATTGGAGGGAATATAGGTTCCACGCGTCAGAGAAGGCGGCTATTATCTTAACATGAACATGGTACCATTTGAACGTCGAATGAGATAAAAATCCGAAAAAATTAACTAAAATATTTAACCCATATAAGCGGTACCGTTTTGAAAATGAATGCAAGTCAACCGATCGAAATCGCATTACGTCGTGAAAAAGGACATAAAACCGCCGAATTCTAATATATGGCCTCTGTTAAGGTCCCGCCACAAAAAAACCTAACACCGCAATTACGGGCGAACGTTTACAGTCACTCGAGTTGCGTTTTTATTTTCATTTTTTTCCTGCGGTCGGCCCATAATATCACACGACTGCCCCCGAAGGCCGCCACGGTTGGAAGGCAGGTCACCTTGCCGGAATGTTTACCGTTGTTCGTTTTATTAAGAAAGAGACCTGCGTGTCCCTTGTGCAACACGGTTTTTTTACGACGCGAGAACTGTGTCGGAAATTTTGGACGGAGGGAAAGGGACACTTGGGAGGGAGCGAGAAACAGAAAACGATAAAAAGAGAGGGGTATACCAAAAATAACGTTGAATATTTCCGACGTCCTTCAATTTGCATATGACTCATTTCTCCTTTTAATTCCGCCAGCGGTGTTATTTTATGCCAAAATGGAAAATAATGTCCCGTGCCGGGTTTGGGCTGTTTATTTCTCTTCCACTCGATCTCCGTCTTGCCTGCAGCGCCACTCCTTTTTGTTCACCACCCAAACCGGGTTCGTACGCGTGAGACAGAGAGAGCGAGAGGGCGGGGTGCGCGAAAAAACACAATCACTTTCGGAGATTCACGACTCTGAGAGATAGCTGATCACGCCCGCGGCAAGGACGTTTCTAAGGACAGCCATTGGGACCTCACCACGTATCCACGCAAAGGAAGGGTGGGGGATGGTTATAGAGAGAAAATGGAGAGAGGGATTGGAAAGGTGAAAGAGAAGGGGAGAGAGAGTGGAGGAAAGGGGTACGGACGAGAGAAGTGGGGGGTGAGGGGAAAAAGGGATGGAGAAGGAAGGGTAAGTGGGGAGAGCGGAGAGGGATTGAGGAGGGGAAGGAGAGGGAAGAAAAGGAGGGAAGGAGGTAGAGGAGGAGAGGAGGTGGAGAAGGTAGAGGAAGTAGAGTAGGAGATGGAGAGTAGAGTGAAGGGGATGGAGAGTGGAGGGGAGAGAATGTAGAGAGAGGGGGAGGCGAGGGGGCGGAGGAGGAGAGGGGAGTAGGAGTGAGGAGAGGGGAGTAGGAGTGAGGAGAGGGGAGTAGGAGTGAGGGGAGGGGTGGTGAGGAGGGGAGGGGTGGGGAGGAGGAGAGGTGGATGAGAGGCCAGGAGGGGAGCGAGAAGAGGAAGGAGGAGAGAGGGATAAGATGGGGAGAAAGAGAACAGCAATCAAAGGAAGAATGGAAGGAGTTAAGGCCATGGTTGGAAGTTGAGTTGGCGAAGGATATTGAAGAGTGGAATAACAGTTCTACAAGGCCGAGAAGGTGCATAATACTATGTAGGAAGAAGTGAAGGAGGCCAAACAATAGGCCTGCATACAGGAGTTAAGTAAGGTCATAGGCGTGGTTAGAGCAATTGTATGAGGCGAAGAAATTGATGTAGGAAGTAAATTTGAGAGGCTGCGTAAGGCGAGGATATTATCCAGACGATCGAATATATAAAGAACTGCGAAGTAGTAAGATAGGTGGCGAAAGATGCTGGAACACTAGGTTTAGTGAGTAGGATTAGTGGACATGTGAAAATTTTAAAGAAGGCGGCGTGTTAGGTGCAGAAAAATTCGTTGAAAATCCAAACGATGAGGACCGGGAACACAAATTGAGCAGAACTGCCAAACAAAAGCAGATCGAATAATAGCCGAAGAGATAAAAGCAGTATAGGAAGAGGAATCGGAACAGGTGGTGAGGTGTTTAATAGAGACAGCGGTAAAAAACGTGCGGATGCGTGAGTCACCTGCAAACCGGACGCGTAATTTACTTTTTTTCTCTCCTCTCAAGTCGGTCGAGACAACGGGGATGCAGGGCGGCCGTCCTTGGCCCGTGATGGATAAAACGGCGAGAAGGGAGTGAGAAAGAGAGGGAGCGTGGAGGTGTAAAGCGAGGAAGAGTTACGCGTTCGGAGGAATAGGAAGGAAAAAATAAAACGAAATGGACTTAGTTCGAGATTTACGGACGCGGGATACCAACCTACGCCACGGCCAGTGCATTTATAGGGGCACGAATGCCATTTAAGTTAGGTCCAGGTCGCGTCCCGTCGACCCCGTGAAGAAATTACCGTACGTTAAAAGCCAGAGAAGGAAAATTTCACCTTAAACGCAGTAGTTTCCAAACTGTGGGGTGCGCCCCCCTTGGGGGGCGCGAT
Source organism: Tanypteryx hageni (assembly GCA_028673005.1). NCBI lineage: Eukaryota > Metazoa > Arthropoda > Insecta > Odonata > Petaluridae > Tanypteryx > Tanypteryx hageni. Next base: position 37,989,093 of record CM054113.1, on the reverse strand, counting down.
GGATAGGTCGGGGGGGGGGGGGAGGGGGCGCAAAAGATCTCTCATATATTTATTGCCCGTTTGACCATCCTTATCTTGAGACCTACAATATGCAGCAGCCAATTTATAGCCCTCAATTGGCTAGGACGTATCGTTTGCGTCCATGTTTTTCCTTAAGATGGTTTTATTAATGGTAACTGTATGTCCAATAGGCATTGTTTATGAACTGTAATTGAACATGGTATAGAATATAAAGGGTGGCGCGGAGATAGTTTTCTTAGGTGAGGGGGGCGCGGCTTTGTAATGTATGGAACGTATTAGGCAAAAAGCTACAACAAGAACATCAGAGGCAAAACACGCGAATTAAAGTTCGATACAAGCCGTGATTAATAACAACCTTTACACCCCAAACCAAGGCAATTTTTTTCGAAACCATATTAATCTCTTGCGATTTATCAACCATTAATTTTTCTCTTGACTTACGCACGAACTCCTCTGATTCAAATACAAAGCCTATAATAGAAAATAAATTTTGTAGGGCTGACTGATGACAAAATGGTGCAAACGGCCTTGCGTTGATATAGACCAGAGGTCAGCAAACTTTCCTGCACGAAGGGCCACATTCGCAGTTGTGAATGCTTCGGAGGGCCGCATTGGAAGTCAAAGTACCGGAGAGGTGGAGGGCGGATGAGTGAATAAATTATAAGTTTCTGGAGTTTCTGTGGTCTCATATAAGCGAAAATCGAGTATATTTAACTAGCGTTAAGGGTTTGAGATCATCATTTTACTGAAAAAATTTGAGATTGTCCAATTGAAATTTTCTCTAACTCTTATTCAATACAGCTTCGCCAGCCGCATAAAGCGTTCTCGAGAGCCGCATGTGGACCGCGGACCGTAGGTTGCAGATCCTTGATATAGACGATAGATTAAACCAGTGCCATTCAAAGTGTGGTATCGGCACCAAAAGTAGTAGCAAACGAAACCCAAAGAGATACCAATAAACTTCATTTATCATATGTGAAGACAAGTTTATTAGATAATTAAAATTAGCGGTGGTACCAACGAGTTGATCAAACTATTCAAGGGTTGAATGGAAAAAAAGTTCGAACGGATTTGGATTAAACGATCACTAGAAACTGAAAAAATGCTCGCTAATAATTTTCGAAAATGCGATACCTCAAATGTTAACACGTGCAACGAATTAAGCAAATAATGATTTAATCTGCTAAGTTATTTTCTCTCGCTCTTTAGCATTCATAACGTGACAGCGGTCAATAATACCGCCTCAAAGAATTCGTTACGAACATCAAACTCAATATTTTCAACAGTTTGTAACCAACTCGCATACAAAACGCGCTGGACAACGTCCAGGAATCTATTAAACGAGGTCGCAATAAATATAATATACTGCGGGCGATTTGACAAGTCGTCGTCGGAGGGACTGAAGCAGGAATGAGTGAAATAAATCATCGCGAGGACAGTGGTAGAATGAGGATGTTGAGCTGAGAAGAGTAAGGAAATGGATTTAAAGAAACCGCGACACAAAAAAACGATCCAGATTTTTAATCAACGCCGATGATTCGTGGAATCTGGGAGATATTTTCTGTGATTCGGGTGGAGAAAGAGGGTTTAACACTCTGACGAACTTAAAAAACGGCCCACAAAAAACTTAACAACACGAAAATTTAACGAGTTAGAAAAGATCGTTTCCTCTAAAAACGGAATTGGTAGCGGTTGTACCGGCTGATACAACATTTCCTTCCTCTATCAATTACCAAGTAATTAACGAAGAGAGCTCGAAATTATTAAAAGTTTATTTTATTAATTCTTATGAGAGTATGGATATTTTCAATGTGTAAAAAGTGAATTTCTCAAATGGAAGATTCGCTAATTGGCTCGTCCCACAATAACGAAGTCATTTTTTCTCGAAAAAGTTGCAACTCATTGGGTGAAATACGCGATGTCACAAAATGCCAAAAACAAAGTTAAATATGTACAGTGAAATCTCGATATAGCAAGGATTTATAACATTCATAAAAATACTCGTTCTAACGAGTACTCATTATATCCTAAAATTATATTCCGTATATGTAACGTTAAGAAATTGATGATGACAGTGTTTTCGCTCGCTATAATCAAGTTCTCCTTATAAGCTGTCCTCGTTCTTTCGAGGTTACACTAATAATTTTAGTGTTTCATATAACAACAACGCTCAAAGGAAAATAACCTCTGAAAGGTTGAAAACTATGTTTAATTTTATTAACTAGCTTTTACATTGGCTCCATCATTATCTATTTTGAGTCTAATTAACATATTTTCCAGCACACCAGCAGGAATGGATAAGACAGCATCATTGATAAGACACTTTACGAAAAGTTCCGAAATTAAAAAAATTAATGTAAACTTGATTTTAACAAATAAAACTTTCAACTCTTTAAAGGTTTCTTTTGTTGTTATTTCAAAAAATAATATAATATTTAACTTTGTTTTTGTGGCATATTCATTTTGGGACATATTGTACACATCTCCTGCGAAACGAAATCTGGGACGAATGAATTAGTCACGGTAAAAATTAAAATAGTCTGAGATTGATGAGGGAGTAACTGGAACTGAATAACGCCCTTTCGAGTTCGAAGGCCCCCTCCAGCTAAAAATCCATGTCCTCTTCTTGCAGTTTTCACCGACAAGAAACTTTCAGCAGAATATTTGTTCAAACTGCTGACTTATAAATCTGTAGTGCACTTCTTTATTTCCCAATCGAATAAGGTGGACGTTGAGGTTCTTCTACAACATCCCACTCAGGCACCTTCTGCCGGCCTTGTTCCGCGACAACGCCAAAGGGGCGCCAAGCGACCAACTCGAGCCACTGCCCAGAAGAATCACGTTTAAAAACATTGGCAAGCCCTCAAGGTCTGGTTAAAGGTACGTAGATTAGCATCAACCTTAACGATAATATTCTAAGCACACAGATACGCGTTTAGCGAATAATTTAAATACTCAGATGTAAACAAATAACGGAAAACACTTCGAAACCTGATGACTTATCGACAGCGACGGCATTTCACGGGGAGTACGTGAGTATCCGTTCGCCTAAAGGCAATGGCGCCCAACCTTTTTTACATGGCGAGCCACATCGGTAATTGCGAATCCTTCGGCGGGCCACATTGGAAGTTGCCAATTCTTCGGTGGGCCGGATTAGAGTTTCAAATGGAGGTTACCTATATATTCTGAGGTGCCATATAAGTGAACATCAATTTTAAATAAGGTTTATATGGTTAATATTTCAACATTAAAAGTTTTATTACCTAAATTATCATAAAAATTTATGAATTGCTTTTTAATTATAGCTTCGCGAGCTGGACAAAAACCCTTCGCGGGCCGTAGGTTGGGCACCACTGGCCCTAAGGAGATGTTATAATTCCAATGGCCTAAGTATTCATTTCTTTCCTCGACAACATAAAAACCAATATAATCATAACATACATCACTTTGCAAACTCATACATTTCCAAATATTGATACCACTTCTTATAAAAGATACTGAAATGCTCGTCATATAAGTGGTTCCCAACAATTTTGTAGGTGTAGAACCGTTTCAAAGATAAACAGTATTGAAAAAATGTTATAGTATATGTATACACAGGGATATATTACGTTTGGTCCAAACATATGTTGGTACTATAAATTAGATCATCACCATTTTTTAGGGGGTGATATTGCCCTACCGAGATTTCCGAATCGATATTAATTCGCGGCACCCGCACCAATCAGCTGCGGCATCCCAGCGTGCCGCAGAACCCCGATAGGGTGTGCAACGTAAGACCCGCAAAGCTCTCATGAAAAAGTGCTACGTGGAATTTAATATAAATACTTTCACATTTATTAATTAAAACTAAGATTGTAATAGCTTTTTTGGTGAACTTTAAACGCTAAAAAATTGTTCGTGCTCGACTTTCACTTTTATGATACCAAATAACTTCCTATGTACGCCTTAGCCTTTCTAGTCGAAGCATTCTTAACTTCCAATACGGTCCGCTATATGAAATATATTTTAGTTTCATGGTTATAATTATCGATCTAAGGGGTGCCGGTGGTGTAGTGGTTTGGACGCTGGCTGCTACTTGCCTGCTGCTTGAAAAGGCATCGGGTACGAATCCTGCGCAAGTAGGATTTTTCCAAGATCGCCCGGCCCCCTGTTTGTGTGGTTTGAGGAGACCGCGCAAATTCAGCTGTTCCGTCCTTCGGAAGGGACGTTAAGCTGTTGGCTCTCCTGGTGTTCTTCGTAAGAGCAGGCAAATGCCGGCACCGAGTTTCCCTCCTCCCTTCCCCGGCTATTTAATGCACTACCTCTGAGATACCCACTGTGCATAGGACAGAGGCGAATCGGCTAGGCATTCAAATTCAAATTACCGATATAAGGGGTCATCTTGCAGCAGAAATACGCTTTGGTTCATCGATCCATTTCATGCCACCCACCAATCTGGCCAACGGTAGGGATTAGTGTAATCTGTCAGCACAACTTGTTACTGACACCTATGATTCAACTCGTTCATAAATAGACAAGATTTAGAGAGGTGCTTCATATTTTTCAAATGCTAAACAGATTGGACGTGAAAGAAATGGCGATTGTTATAGGACGAAAATAACTTTTGTAGATGAAATTGAAACTCCATGTTTTATAACCTGGAAACAACCATTGTGGAAAGGCTGGCCTCTTTACATAAAGGGAAAATCCAATCTGCATGGACTAGGATTAAATTAATGCCCTTTAGACTGGACGCCACCAATACATTGTCATAACTACATATTTGTAGCCTCTGAATGCGATATCCTCATATGGCTTTGGGAACTTCCCATATAACCTATTCAACTTCAAAAAGGCCACCTCGAGAGTCAACCTTCATTCACCTAATCCAACATTCTATTTTGAATACCCTTCGAACAAAAACATAGTGGGCGGCGCAGACTCTTCTCAACTGTACAGCTGCATTTAATCTCGTAAATTCGCCCTTGCACTTTCTCCCTCTACATACTTTCCCGCGTCCTTTTTTAGAGGTCCCGTGGGAGGGCGAGATCCTTAAAAGTGATCAGACCCCCCTCCTCCGTGAAATCTCCTCGCGTGTCCTAGAGTAATTTTCGAGAGGGAGAGACCGCCATCGGCGAAGCGGACATTGTCTCTGGATCCGAGTGAATGACGAAAAGGGGGAGTTGAATGTCGGGGGAAGAGGAGAGCCTCCAGACATGGAGAATCGCGCTCTCCCCGCTAGCTCGCCTCCAGTGAACTCGCATCCCCTCTGAGCCAATGAGTCATGCGCTTATTACGCGAGGGCGACTGAAAAGGAGTGAGGAGCGAAGTGAGTTGAACGAAGGCTAGGGAAAAGAGCGGTAATATAAAAAAAAAGGTTTCGAAGGGGCATATACCTACACATAAAAAGGAGCACTGACTTTTCGTTCGGGATAAACAGGAACGCAGGTACGTTTTCGCTCGTCGACTCGTTTCGATCGGAACGTGAAAGAAATGCGCAATGGACGAACAAAAAAAAACATGGCGACGTACGGATGATGGGATTTAAAAAAGTTATAAATGGTCTTTTACATCCATTAGTGCTCCCCAGAGGGTGATTGGTACAATCCATCGGTCGTTCGCTGCAAACCCGACGAAAAACTATGAATGATAAATTGCGTAGGCGGTAATTTTAGTTGGGCAAGCGGAAACGAACGTTTTATTCGATTATCTATTCAAACTCACGATCGTGAGGTTATAGCTAAACTCAGGCCATCATATGTTCTAGCAATAATAATCTAACAATAATAAAAGGCTACTTCTATCCCTTTGTCCCTTGGTGGCTCCCTCTGTCACGCTATAAAAATGCAAATAACTCCATAATGGAACGAGATTCATTTTTTTATATTTGGCAGGAATGATTGATTCACATATTGTAAGATGATGACGAATAAAGAAATCTCGAACAAAGTCCTAGGTTCGACTCCTAGGTAAGCATTTCCATTTCCCCTATGATAACACGTGAAAATCAACTTTTTCACTTGCAGGATTTTATTCTTTTTGAGATCTAAATTAGAAAGAATTCATCTATGATCTTCGGATCAAGCCCATTTTAAAGAAAAACTATGAATTTTCTTATTATGTTCATCTATTCCTGCCTACAATTCGAAATTCCCCATGTTATACGTTAAATGCACATATTTTGGGTAAATCTTGCCATTTTAACGGGATGTTGCCATGCCAGCCCATTGCATTGTTAATCTTCGAAATCCTGTTGTTATTTCAATCCTTATGGTCGAAAGCGTGCTTTGAATGCCCTTACAATTAGTACGAGAGAGAGAGAGGGGGAGAGGGAGAGAAATTATTTTCATAGCAACCAATGTAAACAACATTCGTTGCGATATTTACGAGGAGTACACTTCAATGTAGAATATTAATCATTCTTATGTTAAAATTAGGTACTTAGAATCATCGTAGGAGTTCGAAACTTGAAACAACGAACGCCTAAAAGAACAAAAGTTTGTTTTCTTGCCATCCAAAGAAAGTCAAGGCATATTTATGTTCACTTTTTATTTCACAAAAAAGCTTTCCCGTTGAATTTCAACGGGCATCTCCCTAGTCATATATTTACCGTAAACCTGTCTTAAGTCTGTAACTTTTTTGTATCTACTTTATTTGAATAAAGCTTTTCCAGGATTTAATTTCAAACTAGCGTAATTGTCCGTCAAATATGACGGGATTATGATAAAAGTATTCCAAATATATTATATTTTGATATGGAAAATCAGTAAGATATATTAAATGATGAGCCCCTTGTCAAAAATTAAGTAATAATAATAAATAAATAATAATATTCCCTCTTTCCCTCCCTTCCTCTCTCTTTCCTTCCCCCTCTGCCTCTCCTTTGTCTCACCTCCCCCCTCTCATTCCCTCCTGTCCCAATCCATATCTCTCCCTCTTTTTCTCCGTCTTCCTCTTTATCTCTTTCCTCCCGTCCTTTTCTAATTCTATATATCCCTTATTCTCTATGTAGCTTCCATTCTATATCTCTTCCCTTCGATCTCCCTCCCCACATCCCCCTCCCTCTTACTCTACATCTATATAGTCGTTTAGAAAGGCAAAAGAATCCAAACTAAATCCCAGTCCCATTAGGATTACGTAATTTCGCGAAAAATCCTATGATAATTTAAGGCAATCTATGCACTCTTATAAAATACACGTATGCGGGTTGATACAACAATTGATTCTCGAAGTTTAACAATGATGTGGTCGACAACGGAACATCCCTTTTAAAAGCCGATATTTTCCCAAAATATGTTATTTAAATGTTTAATATTAGAGATTTCGAAGGGTAGGCGGAAAAGGATGAATATAATATAATAAGAAACTTCATTAATTTTTCTAAAACAGTTTAAATTTGAAGATCGTACGCTAATTCTTTCTAATTTTAATTTCAAAAATAATAAAAGCCTGCACTTTAAAAAGTCTCTTTTTACGTGTTATCTCACGGGAAATGGAAATCGCCCCTCTTGAGTCGAGCCCGGATCTTTTTTGTATTTTTTTCGTAATTTAATTTTTATATCAAACATTCCTGAAAATTTTCAACCTTCCACCTAATCGGGAATTATGTTAAAACGCGTCAAAAAGTGCCATTCATGACGTCAGCGTCTCAGACAGACAGAACTGGAAAACTATATGTAAGATGTGTTATACCTGGTTAAAATCTTCAGATCTTTTCATGATAACGGAACAGCGGCTCTTCATATAGGATGCGTTTTTTCTCCGCCACCCGATACACTACACCAAATGAGAGATTACATGGAACTGCCAATCAATTTTCAATGTTTTATCTTTACAGTAGCACGCTGTGTATTAAACAAGTATGGAAAAGTGTACTCCATGTCGGAGTACACAGAGTTTCCAAATGCGTTCTTTGAGATCGACAAATTTTACTAATACTCCCCAATACCAAATTTCATCAAAATACGTCCTGCGGTTCCCGAGTATAAACAGAGGTACGTTGTAAACTACTTGTATGTAGGTCTTCATGAGAAGTGGTCGTAATTATTGTCCGATTCTAACCAAAATTGAAATCGGTCGACAAATTTTATAAAAGCTACCCAATACCAAATTTCATCAAAATGCGTCCAGCGGTTCCCGAGTTGAAACATGCGGACGGAAACGACCCCCCCTATATGCGTTCACTTCGTGCAAAGAACTCATAAAAAGCCAAGCTAGGCCATTATAAAGCTTAAATCATTTTTTAATTTAAGTTGTTCGTTGTGTTTTATGATAAACTATTTAATTGCGCTACATATTACTTTAGGTACAGTGTAACTTCGCCATTAAAAACTTCGAGGAAAATACATTTGCATGTTTTTAATGACTAGATTTGTAACAATCAGATCGTTATAAAAAGCAACATATATCAATAATTTCGCAGAGGACTGTAGTACACTTCTTATATAAACAAGCATTTTGTATTTGCCGACTTAATATACTAAAACTTCGTATATATAGTGGTTCCTATCTATGTGTTATCTCTATAGCGTAGAAGAATCGTATGAGATTTACAGGTAAATAAATATAAATACAGTGCAAGAATAGGTATGTATACCTTCATTATTTTCCATACAATCTTATATTCGCATGAATCGAAATCGTTTCAGTGCATTACATCAAGAATAGAAAAGTATTAAATTTTTCCGCTGCATTCTAGTATATCGTCCACTACACCGTAAACAAGTGAAACAGGTTAGAAAATTTTAATAAATAAACAGGAAGTAAAAAGTTGCATACATCATTCAAAATTAAATAATAATTATAATACGCATATACATTGAACTTATCAAGTTTTAGAGATTCGTCGTGTTACGCTGATAAGCATCCAAGATCCCATTTCTCGATAACGTCATCGATTAGAAGAGAAATGGGTTTTTTGAGAGAGAGAGAGAGCGCGGGCGAGCACAAAAAATGCGCCACCCCCGCTCTTAAAATTCCTGTGTACCCAAAGCAGTAAGAAAAGCTCCCCATTTAAATAACTTCCTTTTTTAGAAAGGAATTTTAAAGTTATGGAATGCCAATAAAAAAACACCGCGCGTTTTTCCGTCCTCCCGAATCAGAATTACGATTTCTAGAGCGAAACAACTCCCGAGTCCGCTCATTACACTATCTCGCCTATTCGTCACGATCTCACGTTTGATCTCGCCTCATCCGGAGGTTGAGCTTTTTTTATTTTCACCATCATCCTCGTTAAAAAAAAGGAGCGACTAGGAATGGCAAGTTTCTACTTGCTCGCTGGTGAAGAGAGAGAGGCAGAAGAGAGGCCTTTCAAAAATAGAGAGAGGATCATCAAGCGCACCTTACTGGAATTCAGAGGGGTGTTAAGAGATTTGAAAGGATTCTGCGGTCGGGAAACGGGAAAGTGGGAAGGATAGAGGAGTGGGGAGGGAGGGAATTAAGAGGGAGAAAATGGGGGATTGGAGGGAGTGGTTAAGAGGGAAGGAGGGAGAAAATGGGGGATTGGAGGGAGTGGTTAAGAGGGAAGGACAGAGAAAATGGAGAGGGCGGAGGGAAGCAAAGGAGATGCTTAATGCAACGGTTCTCAACCGGTGTGTCGCCGAAAATTTTAATAACAGCTAGTAAAAAAGGTAAATTTTGCTAAGCGGCGTTTTTTTGCCTTTCTCTTGCGCCATTTTTAACAACAATAAAAACGATGATTAGACTCAAGCTCATCATTATTACTCACTACTCCTCCTTTATTTAGTTAGGCGGAGAGAAGTGCGTCGCGCACGTGAACATCGATCGTTATGGGCGTCGCGACGGAATAAAGGTTCAGAACAGTTGACTTAATGATTGGTATATAGGGAAGAGGTAGTAAGAGGAAAATTGGAGAGAATATTGGGAGAATGAGTTTTAGTGGAGGGGTGAAGGAAAAGGAATGGAGCTGGAGAGAATGATGGAACAGGACAGAATGACGGAACAGGAGAGAATGAAAGTTCAGGAATGGGAGGGAGAGATTTGTTTGCATGGAATTTCTGGCTAATCAGCATATTGGGTTATTATAGCCATTACGCCTTCCACACCGAACACACACACAATGAAGGAGGGAAACCCGGCGCTAGCATTAGCCTACTATTTATGAAGAGCACCAAGGGGGCCAACTGAGAGAGAGAGTAGTAGAGGAGGTCTTGTCAGAGGGGTGGCTAGCGCGTCTGGCTACCAATGCTAAGGTCGCGGGTTCGAGTCCCGCCTTGGTCATGGTTGTATGTGGTTGCCTTTGTTGTTATTGTTATTTCAATATTGTTAAATCGTTCATGATATTCAGTGTAACTGGTCTTGTGCTGTCTCTGAGTTCTTGCTAATAAATAAATAAATAAAAAGTACTGTATTGGAGGGTATACGATGGTACCTATACGCCGTATAACCTATGATTTTTCGAACAAATGGCGTATATCCTCGCCTTATGAGAAATTATACAGTTCGATTGAAAAAACAGCTAAATTACTCCTTTTTTCGTGGCCCCAAATATTGAAGCTGCACCTGCACTTCTTGAAAATCTGCTGCCCACGAATAGATTTAACGCCAATATATTCTAATACTATTTTTGTGTTGACCAGATTGAAAATAAATACTGTGCTTATTATTTTTTTTTTATATTCATCACTTAATTGAAATAAAAATTTTAAAGTAAGCCCATACGTTTTCTCCTGCCATCGTAATATTATAGTCATGTACTTTGCTCTTAAAAAATTGGATAAGGACCCCCCCCCTCTCACAGTTTTACTTCCGTATACTCTGCTTTTTTTAAGACTACAGCACTGAAGATAAACTGGAGTGAGTTGTAGGAAATGGGATATAGATAATGATACAAGCAGAGAGAGAGAGATATGGAAGGCAGACAAAGCCTCGGAGGCCACCATTGCAATGCACTTGGGAGTTTATCGAACGGAACGATAAGACAATCAAAGACGACGTACGCGTATGATATACTAGCGGTTTGTATGTTGTAACGCCGTTCCGTCCGTCATTTCTGTCCACTTCTGCCGCACATCAAGGCCCTCTTCAGACCACCTCCATATCTCCTCTCGCCAAATTCAGTTCGACGCTTGAAAAAGGGGCTTCCTCCCTTTCATCTCATAAAACATCAACCGAGAAACCCGGTCGGCAGAAAACACCTCTTACTAAACCGTAAAACATGTGATCCCAGGTAAATCAGTTTTTTAAAGCCGCGGCGTACCGATATGCCATTAGATTTAACGAAGCTTGTGTTCTTCGCGCGTCTTTTTTTCCTCACCCGCAACATCCATGCGCGACTGGGGAAATTGGAAAAATCTATCTAAGATCGGCATGCGCGCAAGAGAACTTTTATATTTCACTATAATTGAGAGGATTTTTCGCGAATCTTCTCTTAAGCGAAAATAATGATGCAAAATTTTATCGTTTAATTATTTGCGAGGTAATTAAGACATCCGCTCCGCCTCGTTCAAATTGATTCCAGCGCGAAAGTGTGCGTCTACGAGATACCCGATGGGCGAAAGTGTTCCGCGCGCTCTATTCCGACAGCATTCCAACAATTACTGGATTTTTTTATTGGAAAATTGACCGCTCTCGAGGAATGCCCGAAAATAATTAGACCGCATCTTCATAAAAACGTATGCGGATAATTATGACGGAGGGAAAGAGAGTTCGGCGCGCGAGCGACTTTATAGCCCTATACTGCCGAGCCTTGCTTTTTTAAACAGCGATCCATATTATTCATCGTCGAAATAAGCGACGAGTCTGGAGTGTTTTTACCAGTGAATAACATATAGAGATAGAAATAAAACAATGCTACAAGCATCAATTTAAATTATGCCATTGTGTAAATTTTACACATTTCTTAAACAGGTGTACCATAAAAAATGGGTAGGAATCGTCGATTTATGACTGCGATACCGCTTAAGAATTTCATTTCATTAAGAATAGATTTAATATTTAATGATTCACAAGAGATATTATCCATACCGAAAACCATAACATAGCTAATATAAAAAGGCGCTCAAGTTTTGGGAAAGACGTGACGTGTGTGTTTTTATAGCGAATCGACCTCTTGGGCTATTATCGCAGTAGCTTTACTTGCACGACTCTACACAGAAGAGGAGGGAAAATCGGCTCCAGCATTAACCTCTTTACAAAGAGCACCATGGGTGCCAACTGCTTGACGTCGCTTCCGACGGACGGAGCGGTGATTTTGGGATTTACTCACATAACATTGCCATAATACCAATGCGCAGATCAAAGTAATTTTTCCATTACCTACAGTAGTTATCAACCAATAATTTCCCGTCATGAATCGCCTACGTGCTAAAACTTAAACGGCCTCGCCTTGACTCATTATATTCAACGCATGACGCGGAAAATTCCGAATCGACAATAGGATAATCTACTCTAAAAATAAACGCGTGTCTTTTTGCTTCGCTGACTTTAAAAGCCCTTCAAAATTATGTGGAAAAGCCAAACATCGAGAAAAGGTTACTAAAATAAAAGAATTTAATGTTCAAGGTCGAAAAAATTACCCTAGTAAAATTAATGCTCGGTTGAAGATTATATTCTCGTCAATAAACACAGCCACCAAAACCTTTTTTTCGCGTTAAACTTAATCAGCTAACAAATATCCGAGGAAGTAAACCCAATAAATACGATTTTATGAAAAGAAGAAAACTAGGAATAAGCGATGGATAATGAGCGGAATACAAAAGGAAAATTCATCCGTAGGTGTAGTGTAATTGGAACTTCATCTTTGAAAAAGCAAACAGGAAAACCGGTCACGAAGTGTCACTTAAGCCGAGAAAATAATTCAGGCGGAGCATAGAAGAGAAAACAAAGGAAGGTAGTCTGGGCGAAATGATAATTGATCAAAGTGGGGAAGAGAGTGCGAATCGAATGAAATCCACCCTTTCGTCATTCGTCTTTCTTCTTCCCTCCTCTGTCCTTCATGCACGGGTGCAGACGATGCAACTTCCCCTGCGAGCTCGACTCGCCTCCTCGTCGCATGGCGATCGAACGGAAGGAAGTGAAGCGAAGAGTAAGGGCGGCGAGCGGTCGCGTGCAACAACAAACGAGTGACGAAACAATGGCGGAAAGGAGGAGGAAGTGGGCAGTGTCGGAAAGGGAGAGGGGGGGGAATGAGAGAGCGAGATAAAGACAATGCATAAGAATCGTGAATCAACTTAATTGGGATATAAAAGGAGTCCGAAAAAATTGATATCCATCAAACGACGGGAAAACAACGCCCGTGACTAGAATTTATAAAAAATCCGTTAGAAAAACTGACGATTTGCCTGGAACATCTAAACAAATAATAATTACTTTATATTTTACAAGGAATCTAAAATAAACAATATGATCCAAACAGAACTTATGTTGCCTAATTCCCATTTAATCATTTATTTAATACTTATATTGGCTTTAATAGCTTTAAATTCATCGCGAATATGTAGCTCTTTGCGTTCACAAATTTCATAATTTAGTGTTATAAAATATTACAAGTACATTCGAACAGAATGTTAAATTGACCACGCGTATTTCCGCGGCAAAAATAACGCTTGTACGTATTAGAATGTACCGAATCTGAGTCCAACAATAGTTGTTGCTACGGCAACACTCTCGTAATGAGTGATAAAAACTGCAAAATTGCCAGTATTTACGCGAGATTCTAAGAAATACAATCGAAAAGCAAAATTCCTCAGAGAATAGTACAAATCCCGCTCCGATATTACAATTCTAAGATATTTTAATGTGCAAGAGAAAATTACCCTGCACGATGGATTTCAGATTTCCCATGTAAATCAAATGGGAATGTTGATTCCTGGAATCGAACCCGGAACTTCAATATTCGCAACAAAAACAATCCTCGGTAACTCGGTCCATGTAGCAAGAGATTTCCACCAAGTATCATGAAAATCTGTCTATTGGTTCAAAAGTCAATAGGGTGGACGGGCAGACAGACAGACAACGACAAAACTATAAGCCTATTTCCATTCTGGATAGTTAGATGAAAATCGGAGCTAGATTTGCTAACGCAATATGTAAAAGCGCGTTTTATTTATTGAGGTGCATTTAGAATTGTGAATAAAATCCTTGATAAATGTAGTAATATAATTATATAAGAATGTAATGTATTCAATAATTAATTTAAAAATTTTAACTTTCCATCTACGTATAAACCATTTGCTCAGAATCTTAATTTCAAAATTTTTAAAGCACCCCCTGCCGCTGTCCAATTTCTCTAAAACATTTCTTTGGCAGCGTAACAAATGGCATCCAAGACCACATGCACCCTGCGAATTTCAGCCTTCTATCCCTTACCTCTTACTAGCTATTTTAATTTAACTGATTGCACAGACGGACACAGAGCGAAAACATAAGCGCGTTTATAAAATGAAACGCGCTAAAAATTTATATAACCGCTGAGCAAGTGGATCGAAGAAGAAACGAATTTAAAAAATTTGTTTTTGGCATGTTAGTTCCCAAATACAGATAGGGAAATAATGTATTTAAAGCAATTATTTGCATGACATCGGTAAAGCTTACGGAAAAAAGTCATAAAAACAAACAAATCAAGAGTTCGGGTTTTGAAGAAGAATTAGATTACATTGGTATGTATTACCGCACAAAGACAGAAAGATTCATACAAAAAATGTGTTTGATTTGTTCCAACTGTATGTACTATCGACAGCCACTGGCATTATGAATGCTGTTGTATATGATGAATTCGCGCATTTATCAAAACATGCTATCCTGTTTGTTTTCACTTGAAGCTTTATCGTATTCATGGCAACATGAGAAGAATCACTTTAATTCAAATTACATTGCACCCCTCGCGATCCCGATTCCATCGGCGGTTCGGAAGGATAACGCGATAACGCAAAGTCCGTTTCCGGGAGAGTTATTTTCCATTATCATCATCCACAAATACTATTTTTAGATTTCTCTTCCTGGTTGGAAACTACAGGAGGCTGCAACAAAAAATTAATTATTCATTTCTGTTTAAAAATACGAAGGAAAAAACTTCCTGAAAATGCCTTCGCGTGAATAAATAATAAAAGACATCAACCGACCTGAAACAGAACACATCCCTCAAAACCACATTTATCAGCTTCGAAAATAAGGGTTGGATCCACACGCCTGATCTTTCGGTCACCGAACCCCACTAAATATTCGCTGCTCTGCTTTATAAACTCTTCTCGTATTTTAAATAGTCAATGATCGTTCAAGGGAGATACCACGATAACCGAAACCACGGGAGAAATCGGATCAAAGGGGGTTTGCTCACCTGCCTCACTACCTGGCCGACTACCCTACCACAGTAACACCCACTCAAGCGATAAATAAATACGAAAATTCTCTCAGAAGATTACTGATAAAACTTCGCTTTGATAAAATTTGCGAATTATGATACCAATAATATAAGAGCGCAAAAAGTCATGCATCTTCTACGGTTATTACTTCTATCTCTACATTAAAACTAACAATCATCAATTTTGGATAATAAGCTGAACGACCTACTATGTGCATTAGTAATTTAATCATAATTTTTAAACGTGCAATTGCTTTTTATCATATTACATTAATTTTCCTCCATTCAAACCCAAAAATTTTAGATCTTTTTTCCACCAAATATATCAAAATTTCATTCAACTAAGAGAAAGTTGCAGAAAAATTAGGCCGCAAAAATTGTCCACGACCACGAAGTCGAGGGAAAACAAAACAGCTGATGCGATCTAATAGCGTAAAAATGTGTTCGAGGTGTAATGTATTGAGTGGGAAAATGACGGAGGCGGATTACTTGAATTGAATTAAAATATAAAGAGGTTAGCCTTCACTGCAGAAATAACTGCTACTCTAACCTTGATTGTCGAGGCTTCGAACCCCAAATTAGGAAAAGCCGTTAACATCACAAAGTCTTTCGCGAAGATCATTTAAAATCCCCGATCACGCCTAAACGGTGTTAAAGTGTGTCGGATGACGAATGAGTGTTGCTTTCAAATGGCCTCATCTTCGAGGTGTTTTAAATAGACGGAGGTCGAATTTTTAGATAACATTCGCACTCGTTTAGTGATTTGGCAACACCGAATGGGGCTCTAGCTATACTTCGAATAAAAATATTTTTCGCAATAACTGAAGCGAGAATTTTCCATAGCTATTCCAAAATTTCTACCTTAGAAATCGCTTCCTCCGAACGATCTTAAGTCTGAAAATGTACTGCATTATTTATGATTGCAAAATAGTATATGAGTATATTGTAAAATATTGTGTATGTGGAAATTATTTATTATGTATATGACCAGAGGCTTTGGAAAACCAAAATTATCGAACGATCACTGAAATATAACGCTTCGATGATTCAGTTGTTCTTATTGTATTTCAGTGATCGTTCTATAATTTTGGTTTTCCAACGCCTCTGGTCATATACCGAATAAATAATTTACACATACACAATATTTTATAATATACTCAACGAATAAACAGCTTTACACAAAATTTAAAAAAATGAATCACCAAGTTAGGACACATTCAATTTCCTCCCATTCCACATAAAGTGTATTCTTTTCTCCAAAAACAAAATATCCTCCGACCAATAACCTTTAATCCCATTAACTCAACGCCCGCATTATATTATATTTACCGTCAAACTTTCAAGTGGAAGCTGAACTTTCCCATCCAAATTAGCGGCCGAAAAACGCCAAATAGTGCAAACCCGCACGATTCTGTCGAGCAACGCCACCGAAAACGCTGAATACCCCAAAACTATAACTTTCAACGAGATTCAGCAGTCCGCAGACCGACGCCCACACTCGCGCGGCCGCCCTTCCACCACTTCGCCCCGCTCCGCCCCCTCTCGCCCAGCCGAGAATTCTCCGGGGGCGAAGCTAGAGAGGGAGAAAGAAAGATCCGGGCAGACCACTACCACCCGTCCTCCCCTCTTCTTTTCACATTCTACCACCAGCCTACGGTCTCTCCTTTCCCTCTCACCCCTATGTCCACTCTCCTCCCCTTTCAACCCCCGCCCTGGCTCACAGATCGACCGAGAGGGAGCAACCCTTGCTTCCCAGAAGCCGATCCTTATTGGGAAGTTAAGAGAGAGGGGGAGAGAACGGGGAGAGCACGTATAGAGAAAGAGAGAGAGAGAGGGGGGGGTGGTCTCTAACGCGTGGGACAGCATGCATACGTGGGATCACTCGTGATCTGTCCGGGGAGTGGGAGGAGGGAAGGGAGCCTAAGGAGGGGGGAGGGGGGGGGGGGGAGTGCCCTCCCACAAGAGAGAGAAGGGGCGATTAATCCGACCCCAACCCGGCAACATAAAACTCGACATATAGATGGGGGAAACGCCCCGATAAAAATAAATGAAGACAGTCGGGCGAACGTTTCTATGCAGATATAACGTCAACCCATCGAGGGTGTGGAAGACCATACAAGCATCGAACACTGCAGCGTACCCTAACCCTGAACCCAATTCCCGACACCCAATCTCGAGCGATTTACACTGCTGTGTCATACCCTAGAACCCCTAATTCCCTATTCTCGCAACCTTCCCACAACCAGCCTACCTCCGAAATGGCTGTTGGAATATCCGCCCTAACGCTGCATTTCTCCTCAACGATCCAAAGCTTAAGGACCCTCCGGCAACGATTAGTTAGCACCGCAAACTGCTATTTGGTCATGATTGTTGTTCAGAGTTAGTTTTCAGCTATTCAAAGCTTAAATGTGGCATCGAGTTATCGATCCACGCGAATGGAATAGATAGAAAAAGCGGTAGAATATTAACCGTGACGTCACACACAGGAAGGTTTTATAGCAGAGGTCCGCAACCTGGTGCCCGCGAGCACAGCGGTGCTCTTTAGCAGTCTTACCGTGCACTTCTACGATGCTAAAATTTGTTTTTCCTTGTACCAATAATTCGATTTGTTCGCCTATTTCTTTGCTAAACGTAAGCAAGGACATTTTAATCACTTTGACTTTGATCTGATTTTATTAAGGATCGTTCCTACTTTTAAAAAACGATAGTGGTGCTCGCTGGATGATCTATAGTGTAACTTGGTGCTCGCAGCGTTGAAAAGGTTGTGGATCCCTGTTTTATAGGATCGCAAGGCGAACAAAACCAGTTTACGCTACGCCGCATCTCCGATATGCATTGACAACTCGGAACGCGAGGAAAGTTGCCATTTTTAAAATACGACTTCGATCCAACGGATTCTCTCTCTTTCTCGAGTACGAAATTGTGTATAGCCATCTAATCGACAGGAGAAAGTTAATCATCAGAATCTTTGGAAAAATACACAAAATTCGAAAACGAATAAATAAAAAATTAATTATCTCTCACAGCTTATTGAATGAATGCCACAAATGATCAAGGTGAATCTTGTTTCTATAAAACGATTGAATAATTCAGATTATATTTGTTTTCGGCTATAAGACAAGCTCGATAATTCTCTAGTGCACTGTTTATTAGTACTACACTGTATCTAAGATCCAAATTTGGTTATCTTAGCTGTTTAATGGCTGCAGCAGTGATAGAAAAAATAAATTAGCTAATTACAAAGCAATTGCTTGCAAAAAAGAGAAAAGTCTGCTTCACAGGAACTCAAGCGCAAAATTCCGAAGGCAACGCTCTCCGATTTGTAAACACTAGGTCGAAATTAATCCCAAATCCGATATGGGAGCCATCTCTGAACACAAACCAACCGAAAAACGTATGTTTTCTTTCAGATAAATCGTTAGGGAAAAGAAAACGAAGACAGGTGTCGAGGATTCGATCCGGCCGACGATTTGCTCCGCCGACGTTCTATATACGTTTCGTCGACGAGTTCGCAAAGCGCGCGAATCGGACGACGGACCGCAAAAATGGGACTGGGAAAAAGGGATTTGAAATTGGTTTATAAAGTCGCTCGAGGGAGGCCGTTTCCAGCGAAGCGTCGGATTTCGGAGGCGTAAAAAGGGAAGAAGGTGTAAGAGAGGGATGAGAAAGGATGATAACGAGAATAGAAGAGATAGCGAGAATAGAAGAGATAGCGAGAATAGAAGAGTGTAAGACACGTTATAAGTATTCGAGAGGGTAAAAATTAGTTAAGAGAAAAGAACAATAGAGGAAAAGAGTAAAGAGAGGGTATGAGCGTGGGGTGGCGGAGTGGGTCGAGCGTTGGCCCTCCACGCAGCGGCCCCAGGTTCGAATCAGGCGAAGGTCGAATTTTTCAACCTGGGATCGTCTCGTCCCCTATTGTGATTTGAGACCGCCCTAGTCCGAGCTCCGCCCTTCGGAAGGAACGTTAAGCAGTTGGCTCCCTTGGTGCTCTTCGTAAAGAGTAGACTAATGCCGACACGGGTTTCCCTCTTCCCTTGTGTGTGTGTTCAGTGTGGAAGGAATAATGACTATAACAATCCAAGAGGTTGATTAGCCAGAAATTCCAAACAAACAAAAAGGGTAAGAGAGAGAGAAAGAGGGGAAGATGAGGAAAAAAAGAGTGGAAGATGAGGGAGAGATAATAGTGGATGATAAAAATTGAGAGAGATAAAATAGGACAGTGAGGAGAAAATATGACATGTATGGGATCGGGACATAGAAAGGGAAGAATAAAGGATAAAAGGCAAAAGGATAATACAGATAAAAGACGAATATTATGGAAAAAGAAAAGTATGGAAAAGGGAGGGAGAAGGGAGAGAGACAAATGCCTTTATTTGGGGAGGCTGAGAAGGGATAGAGTAGATAGATAGATAATCGTCTTTATTCCTGCGAAATTTGGACCATAAGGTCCATTCCTACATTTAACCCTTGGTCAATATCATGAATATTAAAAATTAAAGTATTACAATGAAGAGTATATAAAATATACAAAACAAAAAGATATAAGTGAAGACATTAAGTTTGTGGGGAAACCTAGGTAAAAACAGATTTGTTCTTCCTAGTAAAACCCACGCAAGAAAACGCCCACAGAGAAGGGAGGTGTGAAAAACCTGCGAAAATCCTACATAGTGTATACGTTACAATGGTAAACTACAACAGAATATAGAAAACAGTAAGTACATCGTAAATACAGTATCGCTGTAGACCGTCACAAATATACATATAAAGACATTCAAGTAATATACACATGAAATATAGATAAATAGACATGAAATAGTAGGAGAGGCGAAGTGAAGTAAGGAAAAATGAGATAGGAAAAATTAAATAGGAGAAATGTGAGATAAAGAAGAGTGGGAGATAGTGAGGGACGGAGAAGGAGCGTGGGTGAAATGGAGATTAAGGGTGTGGGTGAGAAAGGTAATGTGGGCGCCGGAGAAATTGGGCTAGGCGGTAGGCGGAACGACCGAGGGGGAGAATATAAAGAAGAGGCGAAGAGAGGAGAGGAGAGAAGGGCGGTCGTACTGCAGGATGGTTGCCATGGAGACCGAGATGACGCCGCTCCCGCGGAGAGCCGTGGCGATCGCTCCATTTTCGTTTCAATCGATCTCTCTCTTCCCCACACATACATGCAAAAACACACACAAACACATGCTAAATGCGCCGGAAAACTCGCCCCTCGTCCGTGACCTATAACAAGGAGAAAGAGAGACCCTAAACACAATTTTTGTTCCCTCGCGACAGAAGGCACGGAGCGGCGTCGCGGAGTCACGGGTCGTTGAGTGGAACGATCGGTCGAGGCGGAAAGGTCGGAGGAGGTCGGAGAAAGTGGAAAAGGAGAGAGGGTGAGCTACGAGTAAGATGAGATAAACGGTAAGATCCAAACTGCAAGAACCCGCTTCTCCCGCTGCATTATATTTCCGAGGAAGAATGAAGGAATGATGATGAACAAATAGAAAAGAAGAAAATTGAAAGTGGAATATAAGGTAGAAAGATTTTAATATGCCTTGGTCGGTTTAACGAGGTTCCTTTTATTTATGCTTTATTATTCACCATTAGATATCTCGCAGCACTCGAGATGGCAACAATGATCATAAATGCCATTTAGCGCGGCAAATGAGTTACTGGAAAACCCGCGCTAAACGAAAATCAGATTCCCATAGGAATGCACGCCATAAGGGAAGAATTCTCTTCCGACGGAAAATTTTGTTGAAATACCAATTTATAAAATTCGTTGGCCGTGATAGAGAGGCGGTTATCACATCTAACTCATTTTACGATTGCGGGTTCGAATTCTGCTGTAGTAATCATCCTGGTCTTTGTCGATAATCTTATTCTAAAACACCGTGAAAAAAGCATTTATGAGTTTTTTAAAATATAAATACATAAATTAGGGTATTAGTTATAAAACAAGAATATTCATAACCAACCTATAAATTAAGAGAATACGTAGTTCAAACGATTGCGAAGATTATTTTAAACTGGAATATATTTTTAATCCATCCCAATTTGGTATAGTAAATATAACTAAGGATGACAATTTTTGTTGTAAATCGCCCAAATTTTACCATCCTTTGCGTGAATCTTTCACTAAAAATTGTTTCCAAATAGATTAATATGCTATTTTTATTTTACGACATTTTTGTTTTGTAGTTGTGCGTGTTTAATTCCTTCTACCACGACAATAATTAGACCTCAGCAACTTACAAAAGCTTTCTTATGTAATAAAAACACTTATTTGAAAAAATGCGAAAAACCGTAATCCTTCAAAATTTTGGTTGACGACAAAATGGAAGTTCGATTGGCGAAAGGCAAGAATAGAATCGATACATCAACGATAATGGCTTTACGTCCTCCGACACACAGGGGAAAGCTAGGCGATGACTGACAATAAGTTACGAAATGAAACTCGAATAACTAGGACCTTGATCAATAACTTGATTTTTACGGCCTCCAGGAGAAATTCATGCATTTTCTTCTTATGCCTGTGACCCAAATTCTCTCTTCTTCCAAACTTTTATAACGACATTTTATGAAACGAAGGACGAAAAATAGATAAAAGCTTTTTTTTAATTTCCGTGGCAGCATATCATAATTGGGGAAAGTTACCTTAGTTCGAACTTTAAAACACAGAGGAATCGGCACGAGTATACAAGAACGTGACTAAATTTCTTCAAGCATTAGTATTATCAGCAGATATCAAAGTAAAATGTTACCCGCTACTAATATTCGAAAAATAATCCAAGACAATACTTTTTATTTATTCGTAATAATCAGAAATCGACACACACAACTACACAGAGGCGAAAAAATTTCCGCAAGTCGCTTCAACTAAAGAAACGCATTTATTTATTTTTTTAAGTGAGCTTCCGACTTTAATCCGGAGGTCGTGTAAACCAAATTGAGGTCGCCCCAATTTGATGTTTTCGGGAACCGTAAGAATGTCCCCTTAACCGACGGCCAAACGGGGTGATAAGGAAGGAAAGAGAAGGAGGTGAGTCTGGAAAGATTTTCTCAAGCTTATTATTTCCTTCTCGACTCCCGGCAATTTTATGCAAAGATCCGCTTAAAAAAAGAGGAAGTTGATACCCAAATACCTAGCATTTAAAATAAAAACACCCTCGGAATTTTTTCCAAGGAGGAAACCTTTTCCGTCCGAAATACGAGCACGCGATGGGGTTTTCTTCAGCAAAAAATTAATAAGAAAGGATGATTGACTTTCATCAAGGCAGGGAAGAAGTTTTGGGAATGATTGGAGTGACAGAGAGACGGATTATAATGGTGCGAACGAGACGACTCGACAAGGAGCGTAACAAGAGGATTATAGGGTGGTTTAAGTGAGGGGTGGAAGATGGAGGCAGTGGAAGAGGGGCAGGGGAAGTACAGGGGCGGAAAGAAGGGGAGATTGCGTGGGCTGAAAAGTGAGAGGGGAGGAGAAATGAAGGAGGGAGGAGTTAAGAGTCGAAGGAAGAGGTGAATGGAGGAGAAAGGAAATGGGAAAGTTGGCAGAGTAAGAAGAGGGTTGTGAGAGAATGACAGCGGCTGACATGGGAGAATGTTGCGAACGGAGGAGAAACTAGATAAAGGCAAAAATGGAACAAACGAAGAAATAACGGATGATGAAGAACCTTGGGTATCAGCAGATCACAAGGTAAAGTACAAAGAATACATGATAAAAAAACTCAAGAGATAAGAAACAAATGAGAAAAAGTAGGAATAAAGAAGGGCTGTCAAATTAATGGAACAGGTGAGCAAAAAATTAAAAACACGCAAAAAATAAAATCGCTCAAACTGCAAGAGATATATATATATATATATATATATATATATATATATATATATATATATATATATATATATATATATATCACTTTTAATTGCATGGCCACCGTTTCGATGCACTCTAACATCATCAGACCAAACAAAGTATATTCTTTCTGCACTTGTAAGCAACAGTCGATTTCACAAGTTCAGGTCACCACCATCAATTTCAAAAGACTAGAGAGGGTAGAGAATTAAAGAGTGGCGATCAGGACGAAGAATAGAGAAAGGTTATGACAGACGCGTGATAATGTTTTGAACTTGGAAGGAAGAAGTGGTTGCTCAATTTACTGTGCTATTGCAGCGGTGCATACCTGCAACCCGGCCCACCCACGTAATCATTATATGATGCCATTAAAGTTTCAACGACGCGTCATTAACGAGCAAGGGAGCGAGGGTCACTTGACATCGGCGCAATAATGTGCTTCAAGAGGAGGGTGCGACCAGAGGAAATTCGCAGGGAATGAAATATGCGAGGGCTGCGATTGGAACGTAGAATGATTGACATGGCCTTTTGGATTCGGTGGGGAGGCGAATACGTACGAACGGGGTCAAGGCGAGGAAGACCTCTGGAGAAAACGTCAAAACCCGCGACATTATAAATGGAAAACGATTGATTCAATACCTATTATACGTGCATTGAAAATCTCTATTTTTACATCATACATTATCTATACAGGAGCCATTTTTCATTATAATTTTCTATAAGTGTGTACAATTGGAAGTTCAACAACATAATCCTTAAGGGAATAATACATCGTTCTACTTATCTAATCTTCGAGTTGTAAAAATTCTTTATAACGTGTACGAATATCAATGGGAAATTTTAAGATAAGATACTTTTAAGATAAAGTATCCACTAGAATGTATGCGTGGTGAACGTATATAGTTCAAGTAACTCTACATTAGAGAATCTAGAGGTCATTCAATCAGTCCAAATTAACTAGATGATTTTTTATGAAACCGCTTTGAATATGGGCAGGTAATCCTGATATGCAGAAAAAAAACTCTGTACTACGTCTAAACGCATGCTTATAAACAGTAAAATCCACAAAATACTCGTAAAAATCATCCACGCACTAATAATTTCGAAGCAGAAGGTTTCGAAGACAAACGGCAAGAGGCTAGAAAAATGTTCCCACGAGGTTTTTGTCAGATCCTAAATATTTTCGCTCCTTGCCCATTCGGGCCGAATAACAACGTCACAAAGAAAGCGAGAATTTCTCCTACGTTTCCGTCCAGAGTGATAAAAATCATCGATCGCATTCGGGCCCCATTTTCTTCCCAATTTGCCGCATTAAATCTCGTGCATCACAAAGCCCCAGGCACCGCGTAGCACCGATGATATCAATCAACCGACATCTGTCGAGAAGAATTCGCTTTCGGAAAAGGAAAACGGGCATATCTAGCATCGGGAAATTCCACAGTACTTTTTTTTCAAACATTCGTCTATCAGGTCAAATCAAGCGAGAAAGGAATTCGGAGAAAATTCATTTTCGAAAAACTATCTAAATTCAGCAGAATCCTAAAAAAAGTGCATAAATATTTTTTTCTACTGATTATAACTACGCAAATGCTAATAGCGACTGCAATTACGATGTTAAACAAGATAACTCGAATATTCTACAAAAAACTGCACTAAAATTTAAAATTTTCATTCTTCGCTTCCAGCCCAAATTGATACTAAAAGCAAGTAGCGTTACATCTATATATACAGTGGAACTTTTAAACCAGGAATTTCCGGAAACTCTCAAGATTTTTTGCAGTCAGCGTTCCTCTACTTTGGCTTGAAGTTCAACAGAAGAACGGTTCTGTAGAAATAGCGTCTTGATACTGGTCAGAACTTTTACCGAGTTACGATGCGAGAATGTTTTCATCGCAGGAAAAATTTACTGAAATGTAAGAGTGCTACCAAAAAAGTGATGTACATGGGTGAAATACCATCATTTAATTTATGAAAAATTCGTGCAAATATCTTTGTGCTCTGACGCGGAAATTGGGAGGTATTAATTTTGACAAAACCTAATAGACCACGCTGCTTGCGTGAGCACATACATCGGTAGAATTAAGGGATGAGCAGCGACTTGGTAGCGCGACGATCACTAAATTTTCCATCATTTAAAGAAATTCCTCACGTGTTAATGACATAAAGAGACTATGCGGGCGGAGAACAAAGGAAAAATCCTTAGTGGAAAAGATATGAGCCGAGCGTGCCTGACAGGAAACTCCCCGGCGACTTCAGGTTCTCTCTCCGTTCCCTCATATTCTTGCGTATGGAACCTTGAACCATCAAGGAAAACCGAGTGGAAACAAATATAGCAGATCGTTTATTAGTTGAACCTTAACCCTTAAATAGGCGCGTACTCGCAGGGGCACCTGGGAGTTGACCCCATATTTTATTTCTCTGTTATCATCATGATGTTGTTTATTATATTTATTCAATAAATTATATTTATAAAAAAACTGCTGAGATGACGTATGAGAGCAAAATATTTATATAATATTGATCATAAATAATAACAAATTAAATAAATATCTAGTGGGGTCATATAAACCTCACAAATTTATCGAGAGACCTTGGGCTCAAGGCATAAGAATACAAGAAAAATCGAACGTTAAGACTTCTAAAGCAGGAGTTTTCAACCTTTCTCTGCTGACGTACTACTTAGATCATTTTGTTAACGGTCGCGAATCAATTAGAGCATTTTTTTAATGATCGCGTAACCCTTCGTCATTTTGTGATAGTAATGAAATGAATACCGCTTGTATTAAAATACATAACTCATGTTCATAACGTTAAAATTCCCAGTTTTGGCGTATTTTTCAGTTTTATTGCGTTATTATTAGTCGTAACGTGAACATTTTTTTATATCAAAGTCATGCATGAAAGACGAAGAAGAAAAATTATAATCTACACTTCCCCGTACCCCTTCAAAATTCTTGAAGCACCCATAGGGATACGCGTGCCCTCGGTTGAAAACCCTAGTTCCAGAGCCTCGAATGCACAAAAAAACTCGAAGCAAAAATTTAGATTTAATTAATGACATCGGATTCGCGAAGTTAACTGTAAATACAAAGATATTCTAAAATATACCAGTGCAAAAGCTTTATATGGACGGCGAAATCGATTACCCGACATCGCATCACATCGTATCATAGATATTGATTGACGTTTGTCGTGAACAGCTGGCACGAAAAAGCGCACATCAGATCGATTACGCCTCGCGTCGCTCGCTCGCTCGGTTGCGAGCCTCGGGCAGTGACGCATCGCACACGCGCTCTGAAGGAAAACAGAAAGAAAGCAGTCTGTAGACAAGGCGGCGCCGATACTTTTTTCCACCCCCTCCGGGGGCGAAGGTGTCCCCCTCTCTTGGCCTCCGGCCGAATCACACGCACGCAATACGTGCCGACCAATAAGGAAGGCCAAGAAAAGCATAAAACGGAGGAAATAAATAAAAAGGGGGCACGTGTCGAGGAGCTAGGGGGAGAGGATTATCGCGTTTCCGTATCGATTCGCGCGACGATGGGAGTGGCACGGTGGAAATACTACTACGTTTAAATTGCGCCACCTTTAGGACGACGTCGGGTTTCGAACCCAAAACCTTTCCGTTAGAGAGACGCTTCGACGGCTACCACGTTACAGGGAGTTAGGTGGCAGAAAGGCCTCTGAAGTTTGGACTCGGGTTCGTGTTTCCCAAAAGCGTCAAAAGGAGGTTTCCTAAAGACTCGCAACGTGAGAGTTTAATAACCGAATCGGATTTACGGACGGGAAAAGGCCACCTAAGCGTCCCTCGACTACGTCAGCAGTTTGTAAATTTAGATGTACTAATCGGAAGGATTTCCTTTCAACCTTGCAAATTACTACCCATGGGAAGTACGGCGTTTAGTATGCAGTCTGCGAAGTCAAGTTTTCCGTTCAGTTTTAAATATTTTGGGAGTAGATATTATATTAATCCGATTCCTTTTCTTTAGCGATCGTTTGGAATGATGTCGAAGAAACTTCTATTTTTGGTTTTTTCCCTCGAACTTATTCTTCGGAAACGGTATTTCTTAATGCGGTTAAGGAGACGAATGGGTTAAGTCATAGCTGAATGCCTAAGCGTACATTTTCCATGAATATCTTTAACAATCCATGTAACGAAATTTCTAATATCTATGCGCCATTCAAATTTAGTTCGAAAAATCGATAATTACCAAAAATGTGCTCCTGTTCCCTTTTGGACAAGAGAAATGTCAACAAATTGGAGACCATAATCTCAAAATTTTGAGTTTCAAAAGTTATCGTAACGATAAACGTTTCAAAACTTTTAATTTTTTCGCGATTGTCTCTCTGCTGGAAAATATATACTTCCCGGAAAGTTGTTGCTTGGGGAAACAATTTCATCCACGAAAACAAAAAAGTTGAACGACCAGGAAAAGACGGAAGAAAAATTTCCTAAACAGCCTACTCCCACGTTCTAGAAATTAATGCATTTTTCCTGGGTTGATACGAAGGTAAGATAAGTGCTACGATTCCTTTCGAGCCTTTATGTGCGATAAGCAATCTTCACTCGCCCCTTGTCATCAAATCTTCCGTCTCTCAGCGAATCCCTCGTTCATACTTCCAAATTACTTCGTATCAAAAGCCTCATTTTCTTCTCATCGTAGCAACCTCCTCACATTAAACCATCTCCCATGCCATTTATATTCTACCCTCTTAGCATTTTTGACCACTGACTCCCCCACCATGACATCTCATCTACCTAAATCCTTCCATCTAATAACATCCATCATAAATAAACTTCTGACACCGCACCACAGAACTGACATCTATAACAGATCCTTCACTGTCACAGCATTCAGATTATGGAATAGCCTCCCATCCGAAATAAAACACTCTTCATCCCTATGTACCTTCGAACACTCGTACCACAAACATCTCCTATCCCATTCCCATTCATAACATCGATCAAGCAATTATTCTCTCTTACACGCCGTCAAAAATATTTAAATATATCTGCACATGTATAGGTGCGTATTAATGTGTGTATGTTTGGGTGTATAACTGTGTTTATGAGTATTTTGTGTACTTTTATGATTCTCTCAATCTTTAAATATTACTATCAGTAGGTTTCGCAGGTTTTTCACACACCCCTTCTTGCGTGGGCGTTTTCCTAAAGTGGGGATTTTTCTATGGTATAGTACTTTAATTATCCTTAGTTTTTCCCACAAAAAACAAATCTCCATCTCTTTTCATTTCCAGAAATGCTAACTTGGTATTGATTTATGAATATTTTCATTTTATATATTTTTTTTATTTTTCTTCATTGTAACTTTCTTTTTGGTCGTAATTAACAATGAGTCCAAATAATGACGTATATCTAATTATTTATCATTCGTCCCACTCTTCTTTGGTTACACCATATACTCCCATGTCTGTCTCATACGCAGTGCGACTTATTCGAGGATAAGGTAGGGCTTGCGAAGGTATACGACAAAAATAATGAGCGCTGCTGCCAACAAATGAGCGTCACTCGCACCGGGATCGGCGGATTGCGAAAAAGCGGAAAAGCGTCGAAGAGAAATAAAATTCGAGGAACGGCAGTTGGGATAACTAGGCGACGGAGAGATTTTTTCACGACCATTTTTCAAACAATACGACTCGACGCGTTCCAGGAAACGGGACTCGAAGAGTATCTTTCGCAAGCTGGGATGAGACCGCATCGCATCCATATACGGACTCGAAATCGTTAAAACGACCTATAACTATGCGAGGAAAAGAAAGCAATTAAGGGCGTTGAAAAATGACCGCGACATAACGCGAAATGAAATATCAGTTGGAAAAAGTGTGCCGCAGAGGCACGCAGATACGCGGATATTCGAACCACGGCGCGCGGGAGAGAGATTTTTAGCGGAGATTGTTATTGCTGTCGCGGTTGCAAAAGCGGGATTTCTCTCCGAACCACTATGAACATACCGGTTGCCGCGGATCAGCGGTATACGAAGAAATGTCTCCATCGCAGGGAATCCGGTTATTAGAGTAAAACGAGATGCGGATTCCACGAGTCGAGTAGGATCTTGGCGAGAGGAAGAGTTCATCTCGTGAGAGCAGTTAATCTGAGCATTCCAGGTATAAATTCGAAAACGCCGCCGTTATGCTA
Organism: Tanypteryx hageni; assembly: GCA_028673005.1. Taxonomy (NCBI): domain Eukaryota; kingdom Metazoa; phylum Arthropoda; class Insecta; order Odonata; family Petaluridae; genus Tanypteryx; species Tanypteryx hageni. The sequence continues at coordinate 37,959,771 of CM054113.1, read as the reverse complement.
GCTACCGTATATACTTGAACACCACGTGCACCTTTTTTACCGAAATGTTCATCCGAAAACCGGGGTGCGAGTCTCGTGGGAGGATTTCAAACCAAAACGTATTTTCTATTCCAAAATCACGATTCTCATTGCGAGATGCGATGTTAACTATGGTAGAATATCAAATGTGATTTTGGAGAATTAAATCTACCAATTTCAATTGATCTCATCAAGCGGAAAATTCAACAAAATTCTTTTCCACCTAGCTCTCTCAATAACATACGGTCTGCGCCCTATCGTGGGCATATGGTTTTAGAGTAAATACGGTATAGATACTTTTACCGGAGATATGGGCGTTTCCTTAAATCCATTTCCTTTCAAGATAAACGGGCGACGATAAAGAGATTTAAAGTAAAAAGCCTTTGTCCCAACTTCACGAAGTAATGTTTATTAGTTTTCCCACGCATACAATTTTTTAAGTTCGCGGGTACTTAGTAAAATATCCCCAATATTTGATATTAGCGAACCATCAGACTAAGTTCTCTCACTGTTCAAGCTCTTATTATTATTTATTCACTAGCTATATCTATAATTGAATTTTCCGTGTTGTTGTAGCCATTGAAATAAATAGATCTTTTTACGTAGTCTATAATAAAAGAGATCACTTCTGAAAAATGGTAGCAATATCTACAGAAATCTACCTCCCAACTTTCATCTCTCGTCTACGGCACGGGAATCCAAACACACATACACATGTGGCCCACGACTCCATTCAATGTGGCTCTCGAGTCTGTAATAGGTGTTTGCCATTTTTACAAGATATATTAATCAAGCAGTGTTGGAAAACGTTATGCGTAACGTAACGAAATGATTTTTGAATAACGTAACGAAAAACGTTCACAAATTTTTCAAAATAACTAACAAAATACGTAACGAAAACGAAAAAATCGTTAGTTCTTTATGTTTACGCTTCTATTGTGTGACATTTCGTCCCTTATTTCCCATCCCATTTCTTCTCCCTCTCTTCCTCAGCAGTCTTATTAGCCCACACGTGCAGTAATACCGTCATAAAATGCACCGAGGACGGAATTATTGGGGGGGCCCTCTAGTCCCAAAGCGTGGCAGAGATCCACCGAAGTTGTGCAACATTTACGTCTGATTTCGATTCATATTCGGTGAAGCAAAATTAAAAGATTGGACATGTCGAAAAATTTCGCAGAAAAATCGCAATTTACCCAATTCACAAAACCACCATTTAATACGAAAATGGCCTACATTTATATATTTTGCGCCTATACTTTCAAAATATTTTTCATATTGATACTCTGGCTCGCGAGCACAAAATGTATCAACCAAGTGGCCCACTTTTAAAAAGTTTGGAGACCCCGGTATTACGGTTTCAATTTCAATTTAAGCAAGTGCGCAGACGAACGGACAGACACGCCAAAAATATAGGCGCTAAAAACAATTACATATTTTCAACAAGTTCTATCTTTTATCTATGCATTTAGGATTTGGCATTTTTACTTGCTCCTAAGGTACACTTTCCTGTTACTCACTGAATCGGTTGGGAGTGTATGCTATAATCGAGTAGAAAAATTTGTCCTTAGAAGAATTTCATGAAGGGTACTACACTATTTTTAATCGACTAATCACGAATCACGTAATAAAAAGCGCCTTATTATTTGATAAAAGAAAGCTAATATAGATGAAAAATCGAGAATTATCTTCCAATGCCTTTGCTCCTTAATCGAATAAACATCCTCTGTCTTTCCAAACGGAGGCGATGAAAAAAGATAATTTCGACGACGCTTCAATCTCTGGTACCTTTTTCAAAAATAGGCCCAAGGTTTCTTTCAGTTCAGAGGCAGCCTTTTCCCCTGGCGGAGGAAAGTTTTTGACGCCGCACAAGAAAAATAAATAACCCGTGGTTGAGTGAGTACACGCACGCACACACGAACACGAGCGAGCACACGTGAGCACCCTCGCTTTTACGAGTCGACAGGATGGAAGGAAAAGAAACAAAAACGAGCGAATAGGTCACGGTGTCGCGAGGAGGAGGGCCGTTTCATAAGAAACATCATGTCACGACCTCTTCGCGAATAAAACACTGAATCGCGGCCTCGGGTTTTATTTCTCCAACTCATAGGAGGCCATGACACTCGTCGTCCGAGAGGCGGAGAAGAAGGTGCAGGAGGAGGGAGAAAATGCGAAGGAATATCAGAGGGTGGATGGAGCGAAGGCTAAAAAGAAAACGGCGACATCAATCCTTTGCTTAAAATGCCGACGTGGTGGCAGATGAGGAGGAGGCTGTTAAAAGGGAACGCACTCGTGTTGAGGACAGCTCTAGTGATGGACGTTTTCACCCTGGTGATGCAATAAAAGAGAGATGAAAACTCCGGTAGCGCAATTTCGGATTTCATTACAGTGATGTATATTCACAGATAGATTTAATGAATTTAACTACCCCAGTAACTCGATTTTTTTATAACTTCGGTAAGCAGACACAAGCATTTTCGTTTCAGTCTTTTTTCAATAGAAGTTTTTGGATCAAATTATTTAAACTTATAATGGTTCCCACCATAGCCGATTAAATATTGCAACGGCAAAAGGATTCTAATCGGTATTACTTGATGGAAATCCGTAAAATATAGATTTATAAGTTTAAAAAGATAATCTCAAAAATTGGAACAAATTATTTCAATTTTGCTTTTATTAAGAACGGTCACAAACTAAAGACTATAAAATCGTTTTGGCATTAAGCATCAAGTTGAAATTTTTTCAATTCGACTGTTATGACACGCCTAAAGCTAACCGAACACGATTATTTTCACGTCATTGCCTGTCATCACGCTAAAGTAAATACTTCCGAGCAGATAGAAACTTCTTTTGTACGTACGTATTGACCATCACACGTACCGAAGAAGTAAAGATTTCGTAATGGAAAAGAATAAGTTTTATCAATGACACTAATTCATCTGAGAAATGTACGTATATAAGATAAAAAAACTCAACGATATGCTTTCTTACCTGCAATCCTGAGATATTTTAATTGAAAGTTTCCAATTTTAATAGCACCGTTCATCGGGTCTTCTCTCAAAATTTCATCGGGACCGCACGCATCAGTTTCAGCCCGTAGAGCAAACAACTGTAAGTACCCATAATGTTACATCTTTGGAAACCAAGCCGGTAGATTATCTTTAAAATTGAAACGATGCGGATCTCTCTTAGGGCCAGAGATCAACTGAAATGGAATGTGGGAAACGGATTGAGGGATAATTCTAATCGAAAATTTTCTTCAACAGAAATATGCTTCATTTTCTCTTTATATTGTAAGCATATTTTGCGTGGTCTGAATTCTCGTGAGCTATCCGGTGCCGTGGGTGGCATTGAAATAATTCTTTTGTCCAAGACTATTGTTTTTAAGCCGTTTTATCATGCTTATGACCGACTACCTGCAAAATGTAATTATTACGTTTTCAAAAATTTTGGCAAGAAAATAAAAATACTCTCATTTTCACATATTAGCATCATCCTAGTTATAAGGTTGTAACATAACCCTGATATGTGGTCATAATACTATTTATGTTAATGAACGCACGGCCCTTTCTCGATTGATTAGTTCAGTTATCAGTAAGCGTAGTTCACTGATATTTAGTAATTAGCAAATTAACATTGCTAAATAATTTTTAGAATTTGGCAGAGGTCCTCCTTGGATGTGTCTTTAATTTTTGTGCATCTGAAAATATTCTCCGAGACGTCATTTTAAATATGTATTACTTTATTTCCTCCATATAACCCCTTATTACAGCTATTCCACGCAGCTTTCCCCTTCGCTAAACTCCGCTATAAACTCAAATAAAAATAATACCTCTTCCCTCCTGCTCTCACCCTCTGCCTTCCTTCCCTTTTAGAATCCTCTCCCAAAGAGGAAACCTCCGCCCGAGAAGACTACTACCATATTCGCGACGCGAAAGTAACGCACGGACGCGAAAACGGCGACTTCGCTCTCTTCGGGATGGAAATAAAAAAAAGTAAACGGCGGGCAGAACCCGTTTCCGGAAGAAAAAAAGCAAACCTTTTTGCCGACGCCTAGTATCAACTTCCCGAAGAAGAAAACAACAAAGCTTTATAAGGACCTTTCTTCCGTTTCGCTATATATCTCCCAAACCGGACACAGAAAAGTACGCGACTAAATAGGATCTGTTGCGCAAGATATGGACAACTTACAATAGCGGTTTTATATTTCTCCGCTTATTCGAAACGCCATATCCCACCAACACGACTGCATTAGGCAATGGTGCATTTCCCTCGTTTATAAATGAGAGGATAAATATTTACCGACGAAAGCTTTGCGACCATTGCACTTCGTCCGCGTGGCTTGGTATTACAGGCGCGGTGCATAAATGAGCGAGAGAGAGAGAGCAGCTCTTTCAGCAATAAATACTTGGTGCTAACATATACCGTGCGAGACCGAAAAATATAACCGAGTTCTTAGAAAGAGATTTCGAAATGTATGAAGAAAGTGTAGGAAAAATTTGCAGTCTTGGCAACACATGGTACTGAGAAAAAGTAACGCAAGCGAAGGACGAATCTGGAAAGGATCTTATCCTTTAAAATGTTAGTCTATGAAAAAAACTAATAATTAATGGTATAAAATTAATCCAATAATAGATTAAATGCAGTTTCGCGCCGAAGCCTCCGAACGCGCTCGTTAAAATATTTCTTAGAACGCTTGAATATTTAAAAAAATAATTTTACCTATAATAACAAAACGAATGATAAGATTTAATTCCATAATAACTAGTTTTAGCAATAAATTCTGATCAAAAGTTATAAAAAATTACATAAAAATAATATTATAATAAAAAACTAAAATGGTAGATATAATTACTCAATAGAGAATTATCTAGCTATCCGAAAGAACCTTTTTATGGCTACTGGAGATAACTGTGTTAAGTACTTATTTTTTCAATTTAATTTTTTGGGTACTTATTTTTGAATTCATAATAAACATAACAATTGGAGCTCCCTGATCTCGGACGTCCGTGTGCGGTGCACCGACTGCACACCCGCTCGACGCGATTATATTCATGATCCCAGCTACACCTTTTTATATAAACGGGAGGAGTTTTCGCTTTGACTATGTGATGCATTTGAAATCAAAATTTAAAAAAAAACTACGCTTCTCTGGCGGCCCAAATGCTACTCTCCGAATGACACTACGCTTACAAGTTTACGTCCCCCCAGTGACTCAATTTTTTCATCTATAGCCGCAATAAAATTAAGTTCAACACGTTGGCAATTTAATCACACATCCTGAAGATTATGCAACTTTTTTAATAACGCCGAACAACGCGAGACATAACACATGTGTAAACATTAATCGATGTCAGTCACAAAAGTTGCTTTCAAAAGTAGGACTCGACGAACTTGCGAAGGACTCGCGCTCATTCGCGTCCGTTGCTTTCTTGCGAGGCCGGAGAACCAGTTTCCGTCACGGAGTGAGTTACCGACCAATGGTTCCGCGGCATTTGCATTCGTTCCGTAAACTCTCCTTTCATTAACGCGCATTATCGAACGTGAGGCAGGAAAATTAATTTACGGTGATTAACACGTGCAGAATGATTTTCCCCAAAATAAGCAACGTGAGGAGAAAAAATGATTTCCATACATAAACGTTCATCCACGCGGTTGGGTTTTTGGGAGAAAACGATCGTATAGCGCTCAAAAAAGTGATCGCATCAGATAATATAAAAATAAAAAACTATTTTCTAAACAGAAGACGTCATGATGTGTTTTCAGGTCATATTTTGTCTAAAAATAAGTAAATTCTTCCGAAGCATCGGCGAAACCGACAATTTAAATAGGCAATTTATGATAAACAATTTCTCACATATTTCCGGATATTTATAAACGGACATCCGGTTTAATTTCCGAAGGAAGAAGTGGTTTATCCAATCTAAAGTAAAATCCAAATGGATTATTTTTTCCAATACAAAATTAATTCATATCCCTAAAAGTGCTGCCGCCGGGCACATGCAATTTAATTAAAAGAACGACTGTTTGCGCGCAAATACGTGTGAAATCGGCTAACTTCTTTTTTAAATATTAAAATAGTCCAATTACAAAAGATCTGATTAAGTAATGCATCACTACGCTCATATCGTAACTGTGTTAACGTGATTTATTTTTCAATTGATCAGTCTGGAGCTAATAAGTAATTGGAAACGATTTTAGTAAACGTCAATAGACAAAAATATAATCCATTTCTCGATTGAATGAAATAATCACACAAAAAATACTATTGATAACCACATAGCGCATATGAATAATTTATTTCCTTTATACACGAAATTTATTTTTGCAGAATGCTAAAAAATACTTTCACAGAATTTTGTTTTAATTAGAGTAGTTGCTCTAAAATAGACAATAATAAATAAAATCAAGTATGGAAATTCAAAAAAATATAAATCATGCTAATTTTATCTGGCTATGAAGTGCGTCCATGTTCCATAATCGTAAACGTGCTCATGTTACACAATCGTAGTACATGCTAAAAAGAGAACACTAAATTTTGCTATAAGCATTCAGACAATAAACGCCGAAAGGTAACGGCCCTAAAATGGTACTAAACGAAAATAATTAGAGAAGACTGCTAAATCAGAACGACTGACGGAAGATTTAATCGGCAAATAAACCTCATAGAGCAAGAATGCCAAATGGGCGGCTCACATAAATTATTATACCTATAAGAAATTTACAAAAAAGACATTTACTCCATTTATCGGGGAGAGTATATAACACTATATTGTAGTATTTAATAAACGCGTACTAGAGCAATCGTATATAGAAAGTCTTAACGTTTTCCGATTAAGGGCCTTCTAACACGATTAATCGCCTCAACGGTTCTCCGACGCGACATCGATTTTGACGCCTGTCACACCAACTTCGAAGCTAGCCACGCTAAGGGGCCAGGCAGACCAGTTAACACCTCGCAGCCTAATGCCGAGACAGGAAACGCTAGTGAAACCATCATAACGTTCCGTTTTTCAACCTTATACGCGAGCTTGCGCTAGATAAAAGCTTGGTTGCGCTCGACCGGTCTCCAAAGCGGAATTGCCTGCGCCCTGCGCAGAGGGTCGGGGAAGCGTGTTGGCGATGAATCAGCAGAGGCAGGACAGACCCGAACAAATACACAACTTCAACTCCCTTCCCCCCTCCCAAGGACGAGTGTCCCTCCCTCGCTCCTGCCCTCTCACTCCTCCACGCTCCTCGTTCTGTAAGATAACGGCCAACTAAGTTACGTCACGCATACTACAACCCGTGATCGCATGCATGTGATGTGGGAGATTTCTGCTCGTGGCGCAGAATCTCGTGCCACTCTTCTGCCTCCTGGTGAAGGCACATAAGCGGCTGCGGCTGTAACCCGTGTTTACCAGGCAGACTGTTCACCTCATTTGAATCGGACCATAAAGAAAATAGCCGGTACATTGGGGGCCTTAACGTGATAGCAATGGTTCAGCAGAATACACAATACATATTGCGCATAGAAATGTATCAATAGTACTCGAGGTTTTTACTCTACGTTTCTATTTGCATCTATAGATCGAGAAAGATATTTTTTCATGCAAAACATGACACGCACTACAGATATTTTACGCTGGATTCCACATTAAATTCTTGTCTACCAATTTGTAATGCATCACCCCATTTATAAATATGTATTACGCTTTTGTAACAATTATTCAATTCATACGACAGATCACTGAACTATACCACTGAGCTAAGAGTAAGCTAAGTCGTTCAAATATAAGCTCATCAATCCTTTTTTGAAATACGTCTCTTATTGATGCACTCCATTTCATTTGTTAAATAGCAAGATAAATATTTAAATGTTAAATATGTAATTATACATCTGCATAAACGCATAACCGGCACTCCCAATTCTAAGGTGGCGAGTTCGAATCCTGGTGTGGGAATGGGTGTGTATCTTTGCTAGCGTTTAAAAGTTCTGTGTAACAGGCCAAGAAATGGCTGTTAACGAGCTACTGAAAATCTAAATAGCTGTAATGGTGTACGAAATAAAAATTTGCATCCTGAAAAGCTTTCAGATTTCTCCTGTAGCCTGAATCCAGACAGATACAAAGTGTTTATTTGATAATAGGCCCATGTCCAAAACATGGTCTCCACAATACATAGATAAATAGATAACAGCACAGTTGCTCAGCTGGAATACTCGTGGAGCGATTTCGCGCTGTTCTGGAACTTCTTCCCACCATCGTTCTATGCGTACGTAACGATTTACTGAAAATGGTGGCCTAGACTTCGAGATACCACAAATATTTTTAGCCGTCAGAATGATGGAAAATAAAAAACCGCTTCTTTATCTGCGGATGATATACATAAATACGGATAGCTTTCGCCGAAATTCCATAGTAAAAAACCTTTTGAAGAAAAAACTCGATAAAGGAAAGGCCGCAGTGCACGCACGGAAGGATATAGAGTTTTCTTTCGTTTATATACAGTTATACACTCCATTTGAATCCACTGATCCGACAGCCTTTAAGGCGGAAAAAAAATTGCCACTCTACACTCCACACAAGCAACACTTCTAACACTCTTCTTCCTGAATACGAAAAAAAACACAATTACACGAACCTAACAACCGGATGCGCCCGCAATTTTGTCGATAAAAAAACAAAAAGATCGCCGCGGGAACCAGAAATTCGTAGAGATTGCGGCTAAAATATAAAAAATACGAGCGCTTTCCGAGGGAATAGTAGGGTGTCGGTTTTGGAACGAAACAAAAGAACAGAGCGAATTTTTTTCTCATCCTCCTCCCGTAGTGCGGCGTGTGATTTTTCGCATGATGGAGAGGGGAGAGAAAGAGCTGAAGAGGTCGGAGAAAAGAACGTGTTGAATAGGAAACGGAGTATGAGGACGGGGAGGGATGATGGGGTAGACGTCCTCGTCCATTCATCCATCCGCCCATCGCATGTCATTTGTCAGACGCCGCTCCCTCAAGAGGGGCGAGGTGAAGGAGAGGTCCGAGGGAAACGGGAAAGTGTTACGTGTTAGGAGTAGATAGATGACGATCAGGGGGAGGTTAAGGAAGGGAGGAGAGGTTTCGAGCTTCGGTGACGAGCATAACAAGTGAACGACGACGCCCACGACCAATCTGGTCCCGCCCCCTCTTTGTGTTGTCCGGGGAGTGAATGCTCTCTATCAACCTTCCCCGAGGACGCGTGGGCCCTTATTGTTTCGGCATAGCCTTTAAAAGGACACGTCTTCTTCACAAACACTAGCCATATAAGGAAATCGATTCCCAACGCTTTTAATACACGTGGCACCCTTCTCAGACAAACTGAATTTCCCGGCGCCTCACCTCGCAAGTAGATACTTGATCTATACATAATACAGTCCGATAATCCGGCACTATTGGGACTTAGGAGGTGCCGGATTATCAGATATGCCGGACTATTGGATGATACTCCTAGCAATACCCCAAGACACTTTAATTTCACCTTTTTACGTTTTATACAGTACATGGTTTGATATTTTTAAGTACAGTAATTTAAATCAAAATAACATTAAGCGAGAGAAGCGTTTATGTACGCAAAAAATTGATTTTGCTTATCGTTATTATGACAACTATTTTTGAATTGTTCAAGGTCGAAGTTGCATTGTCGTCTCAACCCTTATACTGTATGCACAAGAAAAGCGTCGTTTGAGCGTTCTAATACGTGAGAGAGAATGAGGGAGAGGAAGTAAGAAAGGAGAGAGACGGGGGGGGAAAGGAGTGAGAGAGGAGAACGAGGAGTGAGAGAGAGGGAGGGAGACAAAGAAAAAGGGAGAGGGAGAGATAGTTCCTTTTTCGGGAGAGATTGAGACTAGGTAGTCTATTTTTCCAAAGACGGAGAGAGGGGGAGAGTGAGGGAGGTATTGCGGAAGATAGATATAAAGTGAGAGAGTGAGAGGGAAAGAAAAATAGGAGGGAGAGGTAGAGAGAGATAGATAATGCTCTATATTAGGGCGAGAGACTATGAAGTTTATTTTCCCAGAGAAGGAGAGAGGGGGAGAGGGAAGGAGAGAAGGGGAGGGAGAGGGAGATTGGGAGGGAGATTGGGAGGGAGAGTTGGAGGGAGGTTGGGAGGGAGGTTGGGAGGGAGGTTGGGAGAGTGGGAGGGAGGTTGGGAGAGTGGGAGGGAGGTTGGGAGAGTGGGAGGGAGGTTGGGAGAGTGGGAGGGAGATTGGGAGGGAGATTGGGAGGGAGAGTGAGAGGGAGAGTGAGAGGGAGAGTGGGAGGGAGAGTGGGAGGGAGAGTGGGAGGGAGAGTGGGAGGGAGAGTGGGAGGGAGAGTGGGAGAGTGGGAGGGAGAGTGGGAGGGAGAGTGGGAGGGAGAGTGGGAGGGAGAGTGGGAGGGAGAGTGGGAGGGAGAGTGGGAGGGAGAGTGGGAGGGAGAGTGGGAGGGAGAGTGGGAGGGAGAGTGGGAGGAAGAGTGGGAGGGAGAGAAGAAGAAAGAAAAGGAGGAAGAATGGAAAGTGCCTTAAATTTAATACTTAATCCACGCATATCCGCCATATTTGACAGGCAATTACGCTTGTAGCATATATCTAATACATATATTAAAGATAATTCTGTCCTTTCTGTGTGTTTGCACGTTTTCACATTTGCAGCACATTTTTCATTTGCATTTTAAAATCACTTCGAATTGCGATATGAATACGGGACTTGCACTAAACGACGCCTAAAAGAACGGATATTCATTTTACAGCCCTCGATTTCCGAATACGCGTCGAATCGTTCCACAAATTCGTTATTAACACGAAAATTTGGCTACATTTTAATCGAAAAAATTTCGGCGTCAAGGGCGACGGCATTGTTGCTGATCTAACCAAATTACGTCTTTATCTAAAAGCAATGACATGAACTTTGATATTGTATTTGAAATCAATTGTGAAACTCTTCTTATATATTTTGAATGCATTTTAATCGAAAAGGAAGTAATGATGGCTAAATTTGAACGATAGGTTTGTTTACTGCAGTGCCATTTCTAAGGCGTGGAATAAATTTGAACGAACATACGACCGCTAATATTTTAATTGGCTTTTTGTTTTGTTTACCTTTACGGCAAAAGAACTTAGTAAGTAGATTTTTTAATTCATACATTTTTTGTAATCACTATAAATGCACCGGCCATGCGTCAAATATCTTCCTTAATTATCGAAAGAAATGAATAATAATCATTGTCAATATAGTCATTTGCTTTAAACTGCCCAATAAAATTTGCAATGAAAAAGATATTTTCAATGTACGCGTGAAGTATCTTCCTATTTGAATAGTTGAGTTGTCCATCATTACAATGCATTGGAGTCGTTTCTGACGTGTTTATTTGTTTTAAATTTATACTTTTCACAAATTTTCAAATTGTTTTTGTCCTTCGTGATTTTGTTTCATTGCAACCTCTCTATGAAAAATCGGAAAAAACCGAATATAAACTTAAAATATGAGGAAGGAAAATGGAAGAGAGAATAGGATGAAGAATAAGTGCCTTAAATTTAATATTTAATCCACGCATACCGGTCATATTGACGGGCTTTTGTACTAGTAATAGCAAATACTGTACTACTGCAAGTAGACCAATAATAATAAAGCAATACATGCAAATACAGTAGTTTATTCACCAATATTGTAGGGACGACTTCAGGAGTGATCCCCGTTATTGACTTCTCTCAGGACCGCTTAGCGATAAATCACTTATACAAAACAATATCTAATTGAGACAACTTCGGCTTTTTCAAAGTTTTTCGCACATCAACGTCTTTAGTAGTATCTGATTCAGCTAGAAATAATTGAAATTGATCCTTTTGTTTCTTTATATCATAAATCGTAGATGATCCAATGTTGAACTCATTCATAATAACATTTAGATTCTCGTCTTTCTCAATTCGATTTATTATCTCCAATTTCTGATGTAATGCCGAAGTTACATGCTCTCTTTTGGCACCTTTACCACCTCTGCTCACATTAGAAGTCATTATATGGGATCGATGGTTTAAAAAAATAAACAAAATACGATAAACACAACACAGACTTTGCGTTCGGCAACATGGAAAATGGCAGACTGCACCGCGATAGACACGTTCGGCTAGCGAAACACGTCCGGCTATTGAGTTAGCCCCGAGATACCAGATGTCGAACCGTCGGGATTTCCGGACTACCAGATACCGGACTAACGGAATTTTACTGCAACTTGCGGTCGCATTCTACGGGTAAATACTTCAAATTTAATAGAGATAAGATTACCCTATTCAAAACGAATAATTTCAAAACAAATTATTTGAAATTATTCGCGCCACGCCTAGTGGCCACCTGCGACCCCGCTGAGTGACGGGATACCCCGGCTGGCATGCCAACATGGATGTCTTTTGACAGATACGACATTTTTACATGAATGTAGGATGAGGATAAAAGTTAACATGAAGCAGAACAAGCGATTTATGTTTAACCTTATTCTCCATCCTTAATCTTAAACGTAATCGAACGGAACACGAGTCACCTATAACGTTAACTGCAAAGTTACTGTTTTTACATACATTTCGACACTTGGAAACGAAATTCTCAAAAGGAAGACGTTCGTACTTGATCTAAGGGCGACTTCTTCTACCGAAATGTAGTACAACATGCAGTCGAGTCGAGAATCGAGTTGCGAAATGTAGAATCGATTGCTCGTCCAAGACCGACCGAACGGCAGTCGAATGCGTGACGCTGTATGACGTCGGCGAAGACCGATTGACCACTCCCGGAAATAAGATAAGGACAGCATCTTTTTCAAAATCTTTCCGCGTCGAGCGTCAATAAATAAGATTTTTTGGTCCAATTACCAAGAAAAACGGCGTCAAGACAATCGTCTCCAATAAGAACTACACCTAAATATTCATAATGAATAGGTAATTCAAGGCTTAACCTGGAAATTTCGTCAGATAAATTAATTCTCTGAACGCGAGTTAATTAAGGACGCACAAACGACGAATGTTAATTTTTGTCTCTTGGCATTCCGCGTTACTATCGTCGATCGCATGCTAAAGCATCTCTTTTCCGATGAAATTCCTGGAATTCTGCACAACTATTTCCCTGCGCGTCAAATTATCAATTACCCATTATAATACGAGACGTTTCGCACATTCGCAACCTTATCCTGCGATGATTCGGATAAGGCGAATACCTCACTGCTTCTTACAATTAACGCGCAAACATCCGAGGACGTTTTATGAGGAAACGTCTGACGAGCCGTGCATTCGACGCTGTTCGTCGCGGAAAATGAATGTTGATCAAGAAGACGCAGAAGGGTCAGATGGCGCGCCAAACAAAACTGAAGGTCCCAGTGTCGACAAGCAGGCCGAATTCGAAATTACAACCCGTCACCTTTATGTATGTAGCCGATGCGAAGAGAAATTACTATCTCGCCAAAATAATTGGAAAAAGCACGAATACATTTAAATTTTTCGCGAAAGGTTTCTAGTGGTATGATAAAAAAATCTAAAAGAAAGGGGAGAAAAATGTACGTTCACTGTCATGGACAACTACTGAAGAACACGGGACCAGCCACCCTCCCATCGCACCATTAACGGAGAATGGATCAAATCTTATTTAAAAACAAGTATAAAAGTAGTTCTGGAAAGAACTAATCCGCCTCCTTTCCTTTCAATACAATTTTAATATATCACAAGTACACAGGTTTCCCGTGGTACAGAAGTGCTTTTCGTCAAATTCGCCGTAGTTTAATCGTATAGTAATGTATTTGCTTTAAAATCAGAAAATTATTTTTCCTCATATTGTGGTAGCCCTGCTTTTTTGATCCGTTCTAAACATATTCATCTCGTTTTGCCATTCTATACTCGCCCTACAAACAAAATTTCTTTGAAATCTGTTCAGCCAATACCTTCCAAATTCATAGTTACAGAAAAATTCTAACCTAGATATTATGGTAGCCCTGTTTAGTTGACCCGGTTGAAATATGACATTTTGGTTATTTATTTATATGAAGATTAAATATACAATATTTGGTTAAAATCCATTGGGTCAGTTATTTAGAAATACGTGTAAATATATCATTTAAATTTTTATTGTGGTAGTTCTGCTCTTTAGCTCCGCTCTTAACATCTTGATTCAATGATGATTTGTTGTACAAATCTTATATAAAAAATTTAATTGAAATCCGTTCAGCTAATTCCTTCAATATCCTTAATTGCTGAAAGAGTTTAATTTGTAATTGGCTGATTCGGTTAAAATATGCTAATATGGTTTTGTATATATGTGTATATTATAAGCATTAAATTTGGTTAAAATTCATGTCAACAGTTCAACACGAATACGTGTAAAAATATTTTTTTATCCCATATATTGTGGCAGCCCTGCTTTCTATATCTATACTAAACATCTTGATTTTGTTATTTTATGTTGCACGCCTATTTCATACAAAATTTCGTTGAAATCGGTTGAGACAATTCCTTCCAAATTCCTAATTACCGAAAAGATTAACTTTGCAATTGTGCAATCATGGAAAAGACTGAATAATTGATAGAAAATTAATATATAAGTTTTAGCAGACCCAGCCGGTAATTGCACAGGAAGGCAATACTATGGCCAGTCCGCCCCTGTTTACTGTCAAGCAAGCATTAAACGCGTTTCCTGGTATTTTTTCCGCCTTGTCAGACATTTCTCTCAACACAGCTGATACTATGCAAAAAAAGTTTATGCGAGGTAATATATTTACCTATTATCTTAAACTGTGCCAAGCGCAACCGGAATAATGTAAATATCACAGCGAGTTCATTTTTTGCGTGGTAGCTTAAAACGATCATTTCGTTCCAAAATATTTTTGTGAATTATGCAACGAAAAGGTTTCGCCAAAAATCGTCTATCAGTGGCTTGCCTATTAATTGAGGCCTAATTTGTCATGAAAATCGGAGATACGAATTCGTCAAAGCGGATCGAATGTGAATATTGTCGATAAAGTGAACCTAACGACAAAATCGATCTAGAGAACCACACCCAAACTCTTAAATACGGATCAATGCGCATATTGAAGGTCTATAATTGATACGAAATACAGCCATACCTCGCTTTGCGCGACCCTGTTTTAAGCGGATTCGTTATAGCGCGAAGCAGGCCCGCGCCTACCAGGTGTTCAAAAAGCAAAGGAGGCCGACAATGAGGCGGTCTAGCCATTAATGTATGAGAAAATCCATGTTTTTCAGGTTTATGGATTTTAGTATAACCGTCCTTGGACTCCATTTAGGGTCAGTACGTGGCACACCCATGCTATCAAAGAAACCCCCAGGGTGCCACAACATTCTTATCAGTCGATCGAAGCTTATTTTGGCGTTATTATTTCTAAAGAAAGATGACTTTCCGAATAAATCTTCCTCGTTGATTTATTTTGAATTTCATTCATACAGGCAATCTTTTCATTTTTACCTTAATATAATGAAGTTTTTAGTTTACTATACCATTTGAAAATTATTGATGGGAATGAGTTATTTGATAAATGTATCGATTTGCGTCTGGCTTTGATGGATGGAAGCCGACGAGAACCTATTTTTCAGGCCAACGGCGTACATTTTATTAACTTTAGTAGTTTTCGCCTTCATGGGACCTATCCTCATTGACATAATGACCCCGTTTTGGGCGAATCTCCTCCTAACAGCAATGTCCACTTCTGGGTTCCCCTTCTGCATGTAAACACTAATCTAATGCCATCGTTACTGAAACAGAACACGAGAAGGGAGGCTTCATCCATTCATGATCCCGCCGCCTCCTACCACTTCACCGAATACTTCATGACATTCTCTACGCGGATAGTTTAATTATGTACTTCGTAGTTTGTCCCAACGAACAGTGGAAGGAATTGAGCGAATACGCATAACGCACAGGAAATGAAGCGAAATAAGATGGAGGACGCGAGAACAGAAATGGAATTTCGAGGTCGTCAAAAGTCGGAAAATAAACCTAAAAATCCTAGATAGATAGCGTTAAAGACTAGCGATATGTGTAAGGAGTGCAGAGGAAACCCGATACATACCGGTGATCAGTATCTGCTCTTAATGCGGTTCATTGATCTTCCGGTAACCTCCCTCCCTCCTCCGCTCCCTACGGGCGACAATTACTGTCCGAAGTCCGAGTGACGACAACGGCAGGGGGGCGTATCTAACGATGCACTCGGATTTTTATCAGTTCCCAAGAGGGGAGTTATGTTTTATAAGTGTGATAGCTCAACAAGGGAAGAATGTCCCTCTTGACTGATAGGCTTTGCGAAGCAATTAATGACTATAAATAAGCAACTAATCAAAAACAATTTAACAATTGCTTCATTTTTATGCAACTGAAACCAATAATTAAATAACATATTGAATTCATATGCTTGTTAATGAGATCTAATTCACAAAAAATTGCTTTAAAATTGGAAATTACCGTTGACATTTCCCTTGGAAGTATTAAAATAACAATAATACCGCGAAATTTTTGATAAATGAAGCTAAAATAATTGAATTATAACGGAAGTCTTATCCCTTGAAAAAAATAAAAATATATTTAAAAAATTCAAATGCAAACCCACATCCATATAGGAAAGCAACGATAGTAATTTTCTATTAAGTTCTTCAGTTTGACGAAAATTTACATATTTAAAATTTAAATAGATGCACCAATATTGTGTGCAATTAATGAGTAGCAAAGCTTAAACATAATGCTTGAGAATTAACTATTTAAGACAAAATAATTACGTCCAATGAAAATAAATTCATAACTGCTGTGAATTATAGTACATTAGTCCTTTCCTTGGAATTTGGGAACTCGCATGTTAATCATGATAATCCCCAATGTTAATGATGTGAGAATTCCTCTTTTTTGAAGTCGAAACGCACAGAGAAAATAGCTCATTTCTTTAACCATAGCCCGAGTTCATATATCAATCAGGACCCAATTAAAAATCCTAATTTGTTATGTTAACATACGATAAACGCGCAACGACTGTATTTCAATACACCCCAACGAATATTAACACGTTCCTCCTTGAAACTACAAGAAAGAGTTCAGAGTGTCGATCAAAGCTCGAAATTAGAAGCGCTCATTATGACTACTTTTCGCCGCCGCGAAGGAAGATCGAGGACATCGGGGGCGGTTCTGCGAATTAGCACCACGACGTTATAACGATTTGTATCGTTCACTCGCACGCCGCAATACCTCGTCAAGACTATAAAGAATAGCTCCAATAAGTCACTATACAGTCTCTCACGCTCACGACGACGGAGGAGGACACGCCCACCAGACGTCATCGGCGCCCATCCATTAACGCCGGAGACCTCTGACCTCATTAATCGGACGTCACCGCTCTTCCTAATCCACCGTACAGGAGGACCTTAATTACATCCACTGAACGAACGAAGCGCCCTCTTAACCGCTGTAGCGCTACAACCGTCGCTCGTTTGTTTCAAGAGCTAACCGTCGATCGTTTAATGTGTGGAAGTGACAACTCCCTTAGATTAAAGAGAACGCGACAATGCTTCCAGCCAGGCGATCCGTAGCATTGGTCCCGCAGAGCTGAACAGACAGACGGCGCAGAAAAACTAAAACAGGATGGAATGTTTTTGTCGACGAATTCGTTACATTCCTGAACGGCGACGATCGTCGAGGCCAACTCTCTCTCTCTCTCTCTCTCTCTCTAACGCTGTTATTTTTATATTCGAAACTTTTTCTACATTGGAGAAGTGCTACAGCTTAAAAGAGAATCATCCTAGCTTAGCAAAGCGTCATCAGATACTAACGAAAAATCGGAATGTAACTGCATAGTTTAGCTGAGCGTTCCTTAAACTTTAGTAATCTGAGGACCATTTTCCTGCAAATTTCTTTGCTGTGGAGATCCCCTGGACTAGGGCTGGGGACCCCAGTTTAAGGACCGATGGTTTAGCCGTTAAACTGATACGTTTGAAAGTAATTGTAGCGTAACTTGTGAAATATACCACAGAATGCGCCGAAAAACAGCTATTAAAATTTTGCATTTTCTCGAGATATTTTTAGGATAATTTAGATTGATTTTCTTCCATCATCATTTCCTTATCAGCAGAAAACACTAGGATCAAATCACTGCATTCCGAAAATATAAGAGTACCCTCGTATTCAGTAGCGAAACTAGGGCGGGGCAAGCGAGGCAACTGTTCCGGGCGCAAAAGGTCCAAATAGTAACTAAATACACCCGAGACGATAATTTTTTAGTAGTTTGCTCCGGGCGCTCAAATAGCTAGTTACGGCGCTGCTCGCATTAGTCAATTTACGATTTAACATTTTCCACTTATGTACCCATAGGATGATTCGAAATATTATACGAGTTTTTCCTAATTTCATTTTTGTCTCCCGTAAATGTTCCAGTTCTATATGATATCACATTTTCTACTTTATTCTCTCCTTCCGGAAAGTGCAAGGCCGAAAAAACATGCTTAATCTCACAATTAGAATCTTGTGTATTAACTTTTCTGAGAGAGTTCACGGTTCGTTAATAGCTGCGGTAAATTTAAATGTCGAAGAATAAGTTAGTATTTACTAGTCAATTGACTTTGAGTTCTCCTTACGAGTACCGTTCCATTTATCGTTAAACGGTACCACTTTACGCTGACAAATTTTTGTTGGCAAAATAATTACATAAAATTCAGGGCACCCACGGCAAAATTTCCAACGAATAACGAAATAAAAGGTTTGAGCAACTCAGAGAGAGAGAGAGAAACCCGTCCGAACAATGTCCCTGCAGGTCCAATCTCGTATGTAAATGATGGGAAGAGAGGAGGGATTCAATTTCAAAAAAGCTTTCCCACAAAATCCCGAAACACTTTCGCTCCTTGCCCCTTAAAAAAATAAAATGTTACAAATCACTTAGACACTTAAGCCATCTCGAGGGAGGACAAAAAAAATCCCAAGCGACAAAACGGAGGTAGTAATTGGCTGCGTCACTTAGCGACCACGATGAGATTTAAATAGTGCAAACGCCATACTCGTTCAACGGAAAACACATTTCAATCTCTCGAGTACAACTCTCTGAATGGATCGCAACGCGCGAGATTAAAGCTAATTTCATTCAATCTACCTCTTGAAAGCCTCCTACATAAACTCTACACCTACATGCGATATAAACTTCAATTGTCGAGATGGACGAATGAGCGGACGTTCGAGTCGTCGGTGAGAACAAATTAAGTCATTCGATTAATTTTGCAAGTCTATCTGGATTGAGGATTCGACTTCCGACGCGGGAAAGGCAAATCGACCCTTTTGTCCCAGTGAAAACATTGGCGAGGGAGGGTTCCCGACCAGTCGCAATTAATGGCACACTGCTACAGGAGACATAAACCGCAAAATAATCGATTTTTCTTTATATTTCTCGAGTTAGTCGAGCGAATCCAATAAAATGGAAATGATTTTTATTTTTGTCAAAATGAATAAATGCAAATACGGTGCCAATGTGAGCACACTCGATAAATTTCAAGTTACGTGACAGTTTGTCTCTCGATGTCTGACAATGCTTGAATCACGTATCCATGAACATACCGTAAGAAGGATCATCATCATCATCATGCTTCTGTCCGAAGACAGGTTTTAACTGAATCGCTGCCTCCATTTCTCTCTCTCCCTAGAAGCCTCTTTTATACCTCTATAAGTATTATATCCCTGCTTTATATTATCTAATATTCCTATTCTTTTTCTCCCTCTTCCTCTTCTTCCACTAATTTTTCCTTCTAAGATCGTCCTTTGTAAACACTGTCTTCTCAGTATGTGCCCTATCCAATTTGCTTTTCTTTTCCTGATTGTTTTTATTAGCGTCCTTTCTTCTCCCACCATTTCTAATACTTCTTCGTTTCTCTTCCTCTCTGTCCATTTCACTTTCATCATTCTTCTCCATACCCACATCTCAAAACTTTCTAAATATTTTTCCTCCTTTCTCCTTACCGTCCACGTCTCTGCACCATAAAGAGCTATGCTTCATATGTAGCATTTTGCTAATTTCTTCCTTGTTGTAAGAAGGATAGCATCCTATAAAGCAGCGTTTCCCAACCTTTTGAACTCCGCGGACTTCAGCAACCCTTTCAGGCCCTGCGAACCACCTCATTACTTACACTAACCTACTTACTGTATCTACGTTTAAGAAAAGTGTGTACTTGGTTACGTAGTTTATTTGACCATTTTCAAGTTTATACCAACGCAGGCGAACTCCAAACGACACGAGCACTCTCAGCTTATGAGGTAATAAGACCAGTAAGTGTAAGTTACGGATGGCAGAGAGGTGGAATCGGGAGATATAAAGGAATGGGAAAATGTTCAAGCAAAAGCGCCATTAAGAAAAATATTCAGTATCCGCTTAATTTTTTCCAAAAAATCCCAGCTAAATATGAGGTACGGCCTAAAAATAAACTAATTTTGGAAACCTCCGCGGACCAAAGGTTGGGAAACGCTGCTATAAAGAAGACAAATCTGGAAAACCTCTTATGAAAAGAAAACTAATTGACTAACATACATGTTTTCACGGGAAGAAACAGCTTGCGTGAATAACCAAAGATTCGCAAATCAATGTCCGAGTAGTGGCGTACCGGACACCCCCGCAACCGTGCCTAAGGGAGGCCAATTTTTTGGGAAGACCTTAAATTTTTCCGGGACTTAAAATTTGTTTTGGCGAGGGAGCTACACATTTTCCGGCACGCTACTGTGTGAGATCCATGAAAGTTCCACTAAAGAAGTCGGAAAATTCCAACATCGCGCACATGCACTTGGCAACCATTAAAAAATGATTCAAATGCACACGGTTGGATGGAGTTACTCAACTTTCTGCTTTTCATTAGATACGGATAATGCTAGGGCGTGCAGAATGAAATAAACATGACAAAACTAAGTGTTTTAAATAAAAGCATAAATTTTTATCAATAAAAAATTCTCGCAAAAATACGGGCAAACCACGACGATAAAATAAATTGAACTCCTAAAGTTCTCACCTGAGTTCTCTCAGTCCATCCGTCCATACTAATCTTCAAACTATACATAAACGACTAAAAGTTTCACCTTACAAACTAATGCATTAAGTCCATATTGCAAAAATTGAAATGGAATTAAACATGAAATTCGAGCTTAAAATTTTCAAATTGGGAGCCCTGTCCCATCCGATATCTAGTTCAAAATTGAACGAATGGCGACTCCACTTGTCGCACACTCCGAAAAATTCATCGTCGAAGAACTTCTGGTTGTACCAAAATTTCATTTTAATTAGTGCACGACAAACAGACGCACGGACTGATGAGAAACACAAAATAAACACCGGAAGTTCATTATGGGAACTGAAGCGACGGACCGATAAATCATATTTTTATTAAAAGACCCGTAAAAAAAGAAATATAACAGACCAAAAAAAATCTGCGTTTTTATGAAAAACTCGTTAAAAAGAAATAAAATGATAGCCTAGGATCGATTGCGAGTTAAAAGCTAATTACTACTAACCTGACCTCTTTTTAGACATACCAGATATTCTATGCTCTTACGGCCTAATTCGCAACAAACGTTCAAACGTCTGCAAATCGAACATCTGCAGCTGATTACTCGAAGACGGAATTTTTCCCCCAACGTCTAAATGAGGCTCCTTCACTCCAGCTTTCGATAGTCGATATTTTTGTCTTCCTAAGAATCCAATCGTGAAGGTTCGACTTGAGCCGTTTTCAGCGTCGGTACGGAGCGCAATAGAGAGCACGCGACGCGCTAATCCCCGTAATTCGATTTTCTCAAACGCCCGTAGTTTCTGCCCGTCTCCTTTTCTCAGCGCAAACAAAAGTTTTGGATTTTCTAGGGCGTGAAACTATCCCATCCCCGAAAAGATGATCGGCACATTCATATCTGGGTCGCAGTTTCCCCGTTTTCTAATTCCGTGATTATCTTGCGTAAATGTTTATTCATAGGCAAACCTAAATAAAAAAATAAAATGTCATTTAAATGAGACCGTCCTAGAAACCCGTTGTAACTAGTTGAGTCGCCGTTATTTCTTAAATTTCTATCCAAATAAAAAACTTTCGATATCAACAACGAATAAGATCACCCATTTCCATAAGGCATTTTCCGCGGGTACAAATCAAAACATTACCTAAATTTAACATTTGAGGAATAGGAAACAACCTAAGATAGTGAAAAAAGCTGCAATATGGAATTAAGGCGTTTAGTACTAATTGTTTCCCAGAGTAGAGTTATAATTTACGAACTCCTATTCCCTCTTGTCTACGCGCAATGGGCTTCTAAACAACGAATAGCTGGTACACCAGTATTACACAGGTACTCTTCATAAAGATGAAATATTCCAGATACGCTTAGTAGCCTACGCGGCGCGGCCCACAAAGAAAGACCAAAGGCATCAATTTCTTACTCCCGTTCGCGCAGACATGTACAAAATGATATATCAGGGTGGCCTTGGTAGAAGGATAGTTAGCATGTCTGGCTACCAAAGCAAGGGTCGCGGGTTCGAATCTTGCTGACGGCATGTTCGTATGCCTTTGTCGTCGTTGTTATGATCGTTGTATAAGGCCGAAAATCTGTTTATAAATATGCCAGTTGAGAGTAAATTAATTTCATATTAATTATTAAATCAAAATCATAATCACCCATGGTCTCTTATGGAAGTAATTATTAGTAAAACTAGGTTTTATCTTGTTATTTTATGCATTGTTGTTTGTTCTTGAACCGGGAATCGTTAACACTTTCATTGGGACGATTGGGACCCAATCAGCCTTGAAAAGAAAAAAGATTCCTTCAAATTCGCCCCCAATTATAATGAATAATAAAACAGAGCGCAGAAACCGCGCTATTAGAAGTGTACCACCACGAAAAAATTTCATTTAAGGAATTATAATTGTCCTCTTTGGCTTCACGATGAACCTTACCCCTTCTAGACAGTAACGTCCCGCTGCATCATTCAGGACATCTCCACAATTCACTAGGATACCTTCAGCAGAGTACTGCGTGCTTTACTACCAACATAGCTTCGACTCCACAGGTACATTAACTCATCTGACCCGTTTGTAAACTCTTTACTATTCGGTCGCGTAGTGCGAGGGTGGTTATGGAAAATTTTAATGGAGGGCCATTCGGTATTACCCTAACCGCCACCACCCGTCCCGAAGGATCGCTCTTTGAAAAAAGTAAAAAAGAATAAGGCGAAGCCTTCACCCACGACCGCCCTCCTCCCTCTCATCTTTTAACGGCCAAGGCCAACGAAAAACCATGTAACCTGCATCCGACAACATCTCTCTCCCCCAATAACCCCTACTCCATTCCACAACGGACCCCGGCACTTCAAGGACTTCGTGAGCTCATTCCCTTTCTTTCTTTGCGTTGTTCATCGCGAGAACGTTCGATCGTTGGAGCAGCAAGGTGACCGAACGGCGCAGCGGCGTCGGGAGGAGTGAGGGAGGGAAGATAGGTTAAAGGGGAGAGGGGAATGGAGAGTGGAAATCGCGGACAAACACGCACGTTGTGCGCGAAGCGATTGAACCGCGAATGAATGGGACGACAACCTCATTACGCCCGCCACATGACATGCTTCTCATGGTCCTTTTTTCAATTTTCTTCACTCACTATATAGAGAAGCACGTGAGGCTATACAGACAGAGAGGTCGGCAGGCACGCGAGTGAAGTGACATTAGGGTCGTGTGACGTGCTCGATGCACGCATTATCGATCGATATTGTCACTCCTTTCCGCCCAATATTTTTCAAGTCTTAGATATTTTTGTAAGGCTGCGCCTACCAAATTCTCGACTGGGTGGATTGAATTTTTATTCTAAATATTTATCCGGAGATTGTTTGAATCTTAAGACAGTAATAGAACTTTTTACAACCAGATGTTTTTGTCTTGAAGCGTTGTGGCGCGAAACCTGAACCACTGTTTAAGACATTTTGTTTAACAAGATGTCCCGATACAGCCGCCAAATTTTTCTGTAGACGTTTATTTATCAATTTTATTTTTAAATTCACAATTTTATTATATGACAAGGTTTGATGTGTAATACCGTGTTCTTACATTACACCAATATCCAAGCATCTGTAAAGCAAACATCTTTTATCCATAAATTATTGCACCAGGATGAGGAACGAGAGATGAAAATTTAACTACAAGGGAATTCAAAAATTCATGGAACTTTTAACACAAACTTATATGCGAACTACTCTAAAATTGACATTATCTAACCATCGAAATACCATTTCAATTAAGGTTCTACTAATCTAATTTTTAGAATGATTAAATGTTAGCATAGGCGGTGCGAAATATCACAAATCTTAAATTTAAAGAAGAATTGTTACCATTTCTCCCCGACGAGTCGAACAAATTTAGTGTAAAAAATCACATTTAAGCTCTCACGTAGCGTAACGCTTCACACAGAGAAACTCAAAGCACCAAATACGTTTGAAACTTGACGAGTTCAAATGAAAACAAATCAATAACAAGGATATTGTTTTAACCAGTGGCGTACCGGAAAATGCCAAAACAAATTTTAAGTTTCAGAAAAAAATTAGAGCCCCCGTCAAGAAATATTTGGGCCCCTCGCGGGTTTGCGAGGGTGAAATTCATTTTTGTTCGAATTAAACAGATATTTATAATTTTATTTTATATTTATTAGTAGATGCAGAGACGGAGCTGAGTGATATGGCAAAAATTTAGAAAATGCCTTGGTTATGTAGAATATTATTTTTCTTGCATTTTAACAGAGAATTGTGTCATTTTGTTAAAAGTAAATTAAACATTTAAGTATTATATTAATACTTATTTATGGTAAACTAAACTTTTGGCATGTTTTTCGGTCCAGTTTGGCGTATTTTGCGGACGGCGCCTATGGCAAATGCCACCTTCGCCATACCCTAGTTACGGCACTGAGTAGATGATGAACGTGATAAAGAGGAGTCGCGACGAGGCCTGCTGCCTTAATAGGGGGTCGCAGATGCATTGTTTGGGAAAAGCTGCTTTATATACTTCTGTATGCGAGGAATTAAAACTTTTTTAGCCCTAATGACGAGGCTCTTCGCAATAAATGCGTAATTCATCCTCTCACCCGCCCTCTCGGGCAGCCGCTCCGAGAGATACAACCTCGCGATATCATGTGTCTCAGAGGAGTCAACGGACTTGGGCACGCACCTTGGCGACCCATTCGCCCCTGCCCTCCCGCCACTTCCCCTACCCCCTCCCTCGTTTCGCTTACTCCGTTTAACCGCAATGGAACCGCGATAATACGGATCATTTTACTCCTTCCCTGCACTCTCAGACGCCCTCGCCTCTTCGAAACGCCCGTCAACGTTGCGTCGCGTCTTTCTCCGGTTATTATAATGAATTTCTGGGAGACAAGTATCGAAATTCCGTATGTGACACGTACGTTCACCTCGTATGTATACACTGCTTGACTGTCGCGTGGCATTAGTTACAAATGATCATAAAAATGTCAGCGTTCATATTCATCGAACGCTCGCACAGCCGTTCTGAGCACTCACGATTAATGTTTTAGCCTCAAAGAAAGACTAATAAGAAAATAGCGCAGACAAAACTTTCGTTCACGCTCGAATATAAATTTAATGAACATGTCGAATAAGAATCGTATAATTTCAGCCGCATTGAATTAATGAAACAATTCATTAACAATCTGATGTGGCCACCACATGACTTTCTCCATATATGTAATATTTTTAAAAACTCCAAATAGGTTACATAATAATATTTCAAGACAGAAAATTTTAGACTTGACAAAAAACAGAAATAAACTGAAACCATAGCCTTTTGATATTGGATATAGCTCCAACAATTAAGAAAAGAAAAAGGAGCTTACTAAGACGTAACTAAGCGACAATTGTTAACAATAGTCGTCGGTAGGTGGCGTGGTGGAGGCAGCTAAGAATATCAGATATCTCTTAAACAATGCATTATATGGAAAATTGTTTCAAACAAAGGTTGTAGAAAATAAAATTTCCTACAACGTTTATTCCAGTAAATTTTTACATTTATCAAATATTAAAGCAAATATTTCAAAATAGCGGATAAGTGACAAGAGTAAACACCCACTTCCGGTTGACCGATTTTTACCAAAAACTAACCAGTTCTTGTTACTTTTATAAAAATGTTAAATATAAAATTTCGAGTTGACCTGATTAATAGTTTCTGAGTTAGAGCACCCACAAAAATCTATCACATACACAGACATCGAGAAAATGGTCAAAACGTGTTCAGGGGACCTCAAAACGTGTATTTACGTTGAAATCTCGGTTGATTTTTTCATGAATACAATACTTTCGCCTATACTACGTATATGGAGAAAGTAAAAACAACAGATGGAAAGAGGACTTCAACAATCTACGAGAGGGGCGGGTCAATGGCAAGGTGATCTCTTAACAGAATGTCATTCCACCGGTAGCGGAGACTACTAATTTTATCAGGTGTACACAAATTGTAAAACACTCCTCTTAGATAAGCACAAACAAAGAACTAATCGATTTTAAATCGATTATTTCATTCAGGCACATTGCATAGATTTTCGAGAATTAAAAAAAAACTTGCCCTTGCACCGTATTCTAAATTTTTTAGATTTCCGAGACATTTTATATGAAAGAACCATGCTCATTTAAAAAAGGCAATTGCTCAAGATGTTTATTTCCATTTCAACTAGCTATGGCGCGAAAATCCTAGTCAAAAGCTTATACATATTAGAATTAGAGACTAGAGACGTGAGATTATGATACCTATGATAATCTCTAATGCATTTTTAACGACCCTCTCGGCAACATCATCCTGCCACTTACTGTCTTCTGGATATAACCTAAAGGTTTATAGGGAAAGGTCAAGTAACTGACAGAACAATCCGGTAGCCGGAAACGCAACAATGGTACATCTATCTTTGCTATTATTACTGTAACAATCAGAAACGTTGACCCATTCGAATTAACGATGCAATTGCATATGTTAAGCAGACATTTAAAAAAAGATGACCAATTTATTTCATTTTAAGACCGATTATTGATATGTATAGTTTTCTAGGTGCTAAAAAAATATGTAACGTTATTTAAACGATTTCTTACGATAGTGTTACGTAACAGTGAAGCCAGTTTGGGAGTAGAATTACAAATTATCTGCACGAGAACAATATTACACGAGAATGAGTCTTTGAAATGAAAAATATATGGCTATTTGCACGCCGACAATCACAACTTATCCCGAGTTAATAGTTAAGAAGATTTTCGATACATTTCCAAAAACTGGCTCACGATATGAAGGAAAACATTCGCCGTTTCATAAAAATAATCCAATATTTTTGTAAAGAAAAGTTCGGGAGCGGTCCAGCCTTTACAAAAAATACAGCACCTTCAATTTTAACCGCGTAATCGGAGTAGATGTTGAATTTATTCAAATAAAAACACGCAGGCATCACACGAGCGTGCAATTACGAATCGCTTCATGAACGAGCGCTAATCGCGCCCGCGTTGTTCCGGTTCCCCTTTTTCAAATAAGATTTCATTCGTATTCTCTTTAAAAAAAATCATACACTCACCAATCTGGAGAGGCGCTCGCCCAAGTACTTCTCGTCGCCGCTGATTTCGTCTGGGACCTCCTAGTTTTCGCACGTCGTCACTCGTCTTCCTTCTCTCGCACACGAGAGAGTATAAAATAAGGGTCTTAAAAGCCGTTTACTGGATCTCTACGGTAACCTCACGAGCCTCTCTCATGGGGCTTTGCAGGACCCTTCCCGTCCTTTCTTCTTTCCTACCCTTGCCGGTTTTTGCACTCGCCGCTCCCACGTTGAGAGCTAGCGTGGTTGTGGAAGACCTTTAGTGTGTGTTGTGCGCGAGCGAACCAGCCTTTGTGTGCGTGAAAAGCACCGCTGGGAGAGGCAGCGATGCGCGTGTGCGCGTTCGGGAACACCCCCCTCTTGACCAAAAATCCTCTCAGAACCTCAAATGCACCAAAGATTTTCGCAGTCTGTCTCTGGTCCCTCTCTCAAGAAATACGAAACTACACGGTCCGAGTCTTCAATAAACACACAACACCAAAAACGTCGATAGTTGGTTTACACTACAAAAAGGGGGGGTGTTCGTAAAACGGCTGGCTGGTCGACGGCCGGCGACTGGTGTTACAGACGACGCTTCAAGTTTGTGCTAGCGACGCGAGCGCTACGGTCGAACTGACTGGCGAGGCGGCTCGCTTGCGAGCAGAGGGGCAGAGGGGATGTCGGGTAAAGGGGAAGGGATGAGAGGGGGGAGGGGAGGGGAGAGAGGGGTGGTGTAGGGATGGAGGAGGAGGGGGTTTGGGGCAGCTGTCGGATGGAGAGGGGGAGTAAAAGAGATGAATGTCTGGTTCTCTCTCTCGGTGAGAAAAGGAAGGAGGAACCGAGAAAGCGAAAGGGAGTTTCGGGGGACGGCGGGATGATGATCGACCGTATTTTATTTCTCGATTTTAATTTTTTTTCGGCCGTCTCATAATTGTCGGCGTAATGAATGGATGTGCGGATGATAGGTGACTTAATCCAACCCTTTCCTCCCAAAAAAGTATCGACACTGACAATTCTTTCACCTTTCTTGCGAGTAATAGGATGGTCGTTATCGTGGAGGAGTCCTGAGCATCCGCCCCCGTCGCTTGATTATCGCATGGCCCGTTTAACGCGTATTAATTATTCTCCAGTGTAACGGGAATTCTCAGACTTGGTGGGTGGGCACCTAATAAAAACACCTGCAATGCCTGCAGGGAGTAAAACTCTCCATGTACACACCGTATTTACTTGGATATATGACGCGGTTTTTTGTTTATTTTTGCAATCGAAGGTTGAGTGAGAGTCATCTTATATTCGCGAACAAATAAAAAAATAAAAAATATTGAGTGACTTGTATACCATGGTTTAAATCATATTTATCTTTGCACTGCGCAATGTTATGCCAGTATTCAGAGATTAAAATAAAAACAACTACAAATTATTTATTTGCTTCGGAATGCCTTATAAAGCATTTTTCTCAAAATTAGCTTCTGTTCGTCTTATATTCGAGGTTGTCTTATAGTAGGGTAAATACGCTTTTTCGGCGATATTCATCAGATTAGTGGGTGTGAATAAACCAAGTATCCACAGCGATTCTCAATCCTACCTATTTTTTACGTTATCCTACCATTTCCCTCTTTCCCCAGCTTATTACAAATAATAAATTACAAATAAATCACAAAGCACGAAGTTTTAGAAATTTTTGTAACCATGAATATTAAAATAAAAAATTATAAATATATGTAAAAATCTTGTACATTTAGAGTAATAAAATTTAGAGCTTGTTAATTTATTGAAGAAGATGAATGAAATTTATTCAAATTAATTATTGCGATTTTATTCCATAAATTTCTTGCATAAATAAAACTTGAACCGTACACGTATCAAGATAACTATTTTGTAAACGATCATAATATTTGTATATACGTAAATATACCTAAACAACGGAAGGGTGACTTCAAAATTTCATGTTCTTTTTTATGTTTTAAACACAATCGATGCATTTTCTTTTCGCGTTAAATTTTATTTATCCAATCTATTGCCTTTCTCCAAAGATTTCCCGTCAACTCTTCGAACCGCTGTGCCTAACGTCCTAACCACTACACCACCGGCACCCTCGTTCATTTCTTCGTCGTAGATAATCCACTTCCCTTCACTTACTAAATGTTGCATGCGCACGAAAGAACATTAAAATAATTAGGCATTTACAGCAGATATTGCTTACTTCGGTTTGCCACGAAGATTGCATTCGTTGACAAGAATTAAAAAGCACGGGAAATTTTTTCTAAGTTCAACGTGAATTACGACTTTCTCGTTTATTTTCTTGAAATCGGTTCTCTTCGATAAAAATGTACTGAACCAAACATATGCTATTTGATTAATTACACAAATTTAGTTTAAATATTTGTTGCTATAAATGATATTTTACGAGATATAAAGAAAAGTTCATTTTTAGTCACCAGTAAAGTGGCACTCCCGATTAGGCTACGTAAATTATTTATATAATTTTCTTATTTTCTTTACCATTATGTCCTAAATACCAAATTTCATGAACATCCGCCCAGTCGTTTCGCAGATGAAACATGCGGACGGACAGACACGACGGGATCACAAGGCGTTCTTTGTTTACTTTTTGTAAAGAACGCCTAAATATCTTTATTTCTGTTTATTGGCAACAATACTAATGTTTTCTTTCTGTTATTCATTGGTTGGCACTTCCAAGGCAACGCAAATGTTTATATTTATTTGAGATAATCGAAAGAAAATAATTGTTACGGTTGATTCTGAATATAATTGTGGTTACACGACAATGTTAGCCGTAGGTATTCATGCTTTTTTATAGTGCGTATCATTAAGTGTTATTTTGTCGGAAGATAGCCTGTGAGAATCCTCCGTAGCGGTAATTTTGATTTGTTCCTTCCTATCTTAAGTGTAAAGACGATGTATCGTAAGGATATGTTCTAAGACAGTCCTCGGACTTAGAAATTCTTACAAAATTGGTTCAATTCAGAAACAGATACATCATATTTTTATTTTAAAATTACGACTATGAGGTAGTTTAATTCCTTGTCGCCGGAGGCAGGACTCTCGCTTCTCGACAGCCAATCATATTCCGAACAGACAAACACACATAATGATGATGTAAACAGCAGGCCACATTATAGCCACAAGCAACTTTTCCCAATATAACGCAATGCTGTATATTTAATATCTAAGTATTGACATTTCTCCCAATAGTACCTTTTCAGTTATTGCTATAACTCAATTCAATAATATGTTACGGTTTAGTTTCGCATCAATCGTAGAATTGAGTGCCTTTTACTTGAAGTTAATGCATAACTTTGAGATTAAATATAAAATTTGAAAGTCATAGAAAAAATATAAGCTGTTACGAAATCAATGAAATGCATATTTTAGGATTTTTTCAGAAGAAATTCTGGACTGATTTCAATTATTTTTTAAGTTTCACGAAAACATATTGGCTTGGAGACTTCATATTCTTTGTCAATTAACAGATAAAGATTATAACACAGCCGATGTTTCAGTAAGATTATCGATAAGATGCGCATTTACGTATCAATAAATCAGCATTTGTAGTAAAATCGAATTTTTTACTTGAAAACTGGGTATGCAAATATTTCTCGAAATTTTACGTGACCGAGTTGTAAAGATGAGAAAGTAAAGTAAAAAATGTATATTAACGACAATTTCAATAGAATTTTTTTTAAATTAAGAGAGAGAATGCCACGCTTGGTTGCTCGCTGAGGTATTTTAACTAGATATTTATTATCGCTCTTAACTTTCATCTTTTAGTCTTTACTTCTCTTCCCGAATAATTATCTTTCAGTGAGTAAAACGTCCTCAGACCAATAATTATTCTATCGTCCTTTGATGACCATTTTATGCTATTTTCAGAATTATATTAGATGTTCCCATTCGTATTTCATAGTTGATGTTTCTTAATGATGATGTCCTCATATGGTTCTAAGATTCCAGTCCAACAAAAGTTGCTGAATATTATATTTCCCTTTTAACCACTTAAACACTTGTGCATATCAAATTAAACATATTCAACAGATTTTTTAAACGAATGAGATAATTTTTTCCTCTTCCACTCTGGTACTCGAAAACATTCGCCTTTTTCAATTCTCTTTTCAATAATCACAGCGAAGTATGTGAAGTGTATACATAATTAAGGAAAAGAAAGTTGTGGTGTGAGAAGCAGTGAAGAATTGAATAGGATAAGAAGGAATCGGCATACACTTACCCACAAGTCCAATGTCGTGACAGAAGAAAGGAAGGAGTTTTGGACGTCCGTACATCTTCAAGGAAGCGCAACATAAAGAGTCAAACATCACACAACGGTCACCCAATAAAGATGTCCATCTCTCTTAATTGGTAATTTTTCTGTAACCGAAATGATTCCCATTAACATAAAAACCCTTTCGTAAAATCCCTCTTGGGCTGGCACCTCTCGAAGCGGCCATTTTTCATGGAACTTGGAATGGCCGCCTTACAGAGGTTTGACTATTTTTCATATTTAAATCATGATTAGAAATGAATCAAATTTTGTCATAACACTAAGAAACGAATTTATCAGTCACTCGAAGTACTAAGTGGGATAAAATCTGTTCGAAAGTTCCTACGATGGGGTGGTTTTTCATGGCAAATAAAATTATTAATAATTGTTTCCATTGGATCTCAAGGATTCTTATTGCGCAGCTTTGGAATGAAAATCTAATTTTCTTATTAGTTTTTGGTTTGTTTACTTGTAAACTAACAACTGCATATTCTGAAAGGTTTCGCCTAAAGAAACCGAGCAGTAACCCTATCTCCTGATAGATTTTTACAAAGGAACAATCTTCAAGACAGTAATTAGTAAATCAATTTCAACAGGAAACTACCGAGCTCGTCTTATGGCTGAAAACATTCAAGAATAAGCAATTAAAAAAATGTATTTGCAGTAAATCAACTTGCTTTTTCTCGTAAGAAAGCAAAAATAGCGCGCTTTTAATGGAACCTTGGCGGAATTTAAAATCAGTAATTCCACACATCTCGAGCAATAAAACATATCGGATATACGCTTCCGGTGGCTATATGGACTCCGCTCAAAGATAACTCCCTCATTCTTAACCCGACAATCTCATCAGCCACAAGACCACAGCGTCGAACACACGCACGTACATACATAGATAGGAACACATCCAACAGCCAAGGATAGCGAGAGGACGGGGTCCCTAAGATAACCTTTGTCAAAAAAACGTACGATTTAATTTGAAGCGGTTTTTTATTTTTAATTACCTCGGCCAATAAAATAGAATCGAAACATTACACATTCACAGCAAGGACAATAAAAAAGAAGATTACATACATGTATCATTTGAAAACATCTCGATTTCGACACAGAAATTCATTCACTTCTCTCATTTTTTCATTCGCCCGGAGGAGAGGGGCGATCGAATCATGGTCACTTCTCACGTAAACACTAATTAGACGAGAAAATGGGCCGAAGATATAAGGGGTTATAATAAAAGTCCATGGCCACCAAATGCCGCATCCTACGGAATCGTTAAGGAAAGTGCTCAAGCGAGCCGAAGGAAGGGAAGGTGGTCGAGGAGAAAGAGGCAATTTGCGAGGAGTGGGACTCGGGATAGCGAGCAGCGGAGAAGAGAAAGAAACAAGAAGGGGAAGGTAGAAATGAGTTTTTATCGAGGAACTTTCTTTTAATTAATTACTACCACGTCGCTGGATGCAAACGGCTTTTGTCAATGCGGGAGACGTGCTATGTAAATGAAATTTTAACGAGATTAGAAGATGCGAAGAAGAAATGGCGATGAATAGGTACGAGGAAAATGGGACGCGGACAATTAGGCAATTTGCTAGGGGTACTTCGAAAAAAACGGGATTTTTATGAAGGTCAAAAGAGGAAAGGAAGGATGCTTTGAACGAGCAAAGGAGGGCAAAGAGGGAAGAAATTGCCCACGAAAAGGATTCGCGGAGACGCATTGGCGATCCCGAGCTATTAATTAGAGGTGCATGAGATCGACTCTTTAGGATTCATTCACCGAACTATTTCAAAATGATTCTGGAAAATTATAATTAAAAGATTTTCAGGTCAGTGATTATATATTTGGCGTGTTTGAAATCTACGAAGCGACTTCGAAAAAACCGGTATCATTTCGAACTGTTAAATTAGCTTAATGTGAAGCGAAAATCATTCCCAAAAGTTTTATCTGTACTCTTTACGAATAAAAACCTTTATTAAAGGAAAGTGCAGTAATACCTTGCTATACTTCGGAGGTACGTTCATGAAAACTGCGACTTTTAACTAAACGTGTAGCGAAACATTTTTCCCATAACAATGATAAAAGAAAGGGTTACGTTCCTGGCGGATATTCCGCAGTTATGAAATTATAAGTATTTTTATGAAAAATGCTGGAAAGGCGCATTTTCTCAAAATGAAGATAATAATAATTAATGAAATTTCTGTACCAAATATTAGTGAGTAGAGTTGAAACTACAGCGTAACATTGCTCACACATATTTGGTCATTCGGTAGGGAGCGGGCCCAGATGGGGTCACAAAATGAAATTAAACACGAAATAATTTATATAAATAATAATAAACATGAAATTAAAAGACGAATAGAGGTGTTTTATTGTTATAGCAATAATTTATGTACTGCAATTGGAATTTCTGAAATGTTGCTTTTAGCACTTCACAAACGACGTATATGCGAAGCGACTCAACTAATAACGAAACATGATCCTTAATTGATTGTAGACATATCCGAAACAACGTATAGCAGGGTATTACCGTATATCACAATTAACTGTTAATTAAAATACACAGATTATCATGGACTATATGCAAAAAAGGGATTAATAATCATATTATTAACAACACGTTTTCACTTCTTATTTCCGATTCAGAACTTTTGCCTCGGCTGAAACAATTTTATGGGTCTTTAAAAACAGGTCTTACAATCAGCCTGATTGAGAAACTAACGATTAGTTTGTAATCAAGGAGAATAAGAATAAATTTCATAAAATGCGCAAGACAAAAATACAAGTCCTTTTAAAAAGCAATATCAATAGATAAAGCGCGAGACTTTTATTTACTACAGAAGAAAGCGAAATCGGAGCACTTATCTAATGAGTGAGACAAATTATCGACTTTTTTATCTCGGCAACGCGCTTGGAGTTTTCAGATACACTCCAGTCTTATCCCAAATCCAAGGGCGCCGGTCGCAAGTTTTATTTTTCCAGATGTGAAAGCATCGGAGATAAGGACAGAAGCATTGAACGTGGAATCCCCCGCCAAAGGAGTCAGCCCCCTACACGCGTATAAAATCGGGTTTCATAAAAAATGTCGACTAAGCACGCATTTCGCTTTCAGAGGTTCATTTGTTTCTAACCAACCAACTCAATGCATCGCTTTTTTAAGCGGAGAAAAAAATGAACCGATGGTTTTTAGGGAAGAAAATGGAGAGCGCATTTCTCCGAGACACTCGGATGAGTTGCACAAAGCCACATTTTTACTGACCCAACAAAATTAACATGTCTTTTACGTCGACCTCTTTGGCAGGCAATGTCATAGGACAGAGCTTCTCAACGTGGTGAGCACCAAGTTTATCCTGAAACACCAAGCGAGCACTATCATGCATTTGCACAAATAAGAATGATCGTAAATAAAACCGTCAAAGTTATCCTTAATCTCCTCCAATACGTTTAGAGAAAGAGCAAATTAAATGACTGGTGCTAAGAAAAGAAGAAGAATAGTCAAGGTGCCAAAGAACAGTCAGGCTGACGAAGAGCAGGGCCGGCCATGAGGGAGTAGTGCAGCGGATGCTAGTAATCCGGGCCCCCGTAATTTGTAAATTTTGAAGAAACTTTTACTAAAAAATCACTTGCCAAACTGATTTACAATTTTTTTTATTTCGAAAAAGTTGTAATTAAAAAACTGGGGGCTCCATATATTTCATTCGTTATTACTATATTAATCTCGTGAAGATCCCCATGGATATTTACATCCGGGCCCCATTCAGTGTTAGGCCGACCGAAGAGCACAATGGTGCTCGCGAGCACAGGGTAGGGAACCCGTCTTAGGCGGTGACCTTAGAGGCGCACATCCCGCACGACACGGAAAACCGGAGCGAGGACGAGGGCGGATTGGGGAGAATAGAGAGAGGGGTTTCCCTCCTAAACACTCGCGCGGAGAAAGTATCGGAGGCGAAAAGATCCGCTTTCGCAAGCGATACGGTCGATATGCAAGCCGGTTCGCTGGAACTGTATATCGAAATTTAACCTTCGAATGTTGTTTTGTTTGTCCATTGCAGAATGACTGAAAGGCGCCGTATTAGACAACACATTTTTCTTTTCGGCTACTTCTATGAAAATGTTGGGAAGGTAAGCCGATAACGAATGTTTTCAAGGCGATTTACCGGAGGAAAGATTTAAATAATTTTATTAAATCTCGATATTATGTTGTCCGTGTTAGCTATTTCATTATTATATAAGCAAAAACACCGATAATGTTATTATATTTCATAAAAAATAATAATACACTTCAATGGAAATTTAATTGGGCAAAAATAATGGCGAATTTAATATATAAATAATATATTTCATGAGGAAAAAGACAATTGCAATAAGGGTGGTTATTACCAAAATACTCGGCTAATGAAAAGGTAGCGGAGAATTTCGGAATGGTAAATTTTCAAGATCCCTCTGGGTCAAATATTTTGAAGTTATAAATTTAAATTCGTAACTTAAGCAACGTGATTTTAAAAAATGTTTCCCTTTGTTCCAGAACTTTTGCCAATTTTTCCTCGCTCGTTACATATTTCCTTATCGTTTATGCTCGAGCTTCCAAATGCGGTTCATGATCACGCTCTCCAAATGGAACGCAACGACTACATAAGACGTCATAAATCCATGTTTCTGCCAAGTGCGAAAAATACGTATCAGCATGGCGCCGGGATATAAAGGAGAGCATGGCTTATCACACACACAAGAGATTATCATTTCACGCTCTATTCATTTACCATGTTCATACAAATTGTTTTAAATGACAAAATTTGTAGGAAACAAGTTTTCGAGTCTATAAAGCAGGCATTAAAAATCACACAATTACCGAGGATCGTGAGAAAATTGTTTGAAATTATATTTCCCATTACAGTCCGACTAATTTAGAAACAATCCAATCACCTATTAAAATGTCCGTCGAGAATTGCATAACAAAAAAGGGGAGATTCCCAACGTAAAAGAGCGGCCGAATCAGTTTAACAAAAAAATGAATAATTAACACGATTTCTAGTTTATGCGCCTCATACGTAGCAGAAAAGGTCGACCAATGACGATTCAATTTTTGGTCTATCAATCTTTGCGTAAAATTTCTCAACGTCAACGAAGTAGGCAGGCTAAGCAGACTCGGGCAGCCCGAGAGCTGCCATCCGCTTGGCATTTAAGGAGAGGTATCCGATCGGTTTTGATGATTCACCGCTCTCTCGCTTGCACCTTCCAAACGGCGCTCTCTGTCGATCCCACTGTCCGTGACCCACTCACAACCTCCGCAAGAACCTGGACCACCCCCGCCCTCCCCCGGACCAAGGATACACGAGAGGAGATAGATGACTCCGACAGCTACTAGGTAGACTAATTCAGCCTCCCGCCGCTATGACAGTGAAGGGGTGAAGAAACGCCGACCTGACGAGCGGGATTTTCAATCATCGACTCGAAAAATTAAATTTAATCTCGATAAAACTTCCTCAGTACTGCCGATTTCGGAATTACAGCCGGCGAGGTAAGGGTTTATTCCGACCTCTCCTGCTTTTTCATTATTCAAAATCGCACATTGGATGAAGAAAAGAAATTTAATTATCAAGAAAGTCAATAACGGAGTATTTCGGTGTTTGAGAATCTCACCACCGAACAATCGCTTAAAAATTGAAGCATTTTCTCGCTAGCAGCAGCACTTACAAATTCAAAAACTAAATTTTTAACTAAACTAACCGAAGAAGACATAACTTTGTTATTGCATTTTCAAAAACCTCAATGCACGATTTAAGAAATAAATCTTATAGAAATAGCAGAATTAGACGAATTTGTATAAAATTAATTTTGAAATTGTGCATTAATTTTTTAATTATTGAAAAGTAGTTGGAAATTGCCTGCTGGAAAATAAAAAAACTGCAATACACTAGACAATTTTATGCAACAGCTGTCAAATTCCTTCCAAATCTCACCAAATAACACAGACACACAGAAGCTACTAATCGTTGAAAAAGAAATCAAAACTTCAATAGACATATTGACCACTAATCCAATGTTACCTTTTAAGTACATAAATGCTCAAATATACATATACTAAAAATTTCAATGTAGTATGTAAATTTTTTATGTAAAATAAACTAAAACACCAATATGAAAGTCACAAAACATTTTCAATACTCATGGTCTTTCATTACAATTTTAATGGTTTTTGTTAATTTTGAAAAATAAACATCAAGTTGCTAAGGAATAATTAATCCACAACAAATGCCC
This sequence comes from Tanypteryx hageni, assembly GCA_028673005.1. Lineage (NCBI taxonomy): Eukaryota > Metazoa > Arthropoda > Insecta > Odonata > Petaluridae > Tanypteryx > Tanypteryx hageni. The sequence goes on along the minus strand of CM054113.1, from coordinate 37,921,675 downwards.
AATAAATTCCTATCTAAATTTCAAAATGGAGATTAACATAAACACACCAACTGAGCAAATTCTTAAGTATTTGGTAGCTATGGCCGAAATAACCATGGAATTGGGAGAAAAAATTGCCCTTGCAGAGAAATATATTTGTTTCTTAAGAAGTATAACAGCTAAAGAAGCTAGGACTGTAATCAACTTGAAACACACAACAAAATCCATGATGCAACATGCTATGAAAGCAGCAAAAGCAAACATTAAGTACTTGGAATCTTTACCAATTAATAACTCTGACAATAGCAAGTTAAGAGCTTTGTATGAAAGACTACACAGCATATTTGAAAAAGAATCTCAGGTAGATGATATAGATTGTACAGACATCTTGCAAGATGGTGACATAAGCATGCCAATCATAATGGAGAAAATAAAAGGTATGGAATCAAAACTAAGCACAGAATCATATTCACCTTGGTCATCAAGTTTTAACACAAAAAGGTTGCATAAACAAGAAATAAATGAAAAGTATCCAGAAAGTTGCTCAAAGGAGTCTTTGCTTGATTCGGAAAGTGGAACAAGCCTTCCACCTGTGCCAGAGGATGCATTCACTAATTTCATGATACCAACAAAAAGTTGCAGTTTATCATCCATTAAAACTATGAAGAAAATGAAACACATCTTGAAGCAATATGAGGATTACAATGAGGATAAGAGTGAAGAAAAAGATGCACACATTCCTGTAAGTACTCACCATATGATATCCTTCATTTTGGTAAAATCACTTTGCTTATAATTAAAATCGATGGATGAAGTTGAAATTTGCGGAACTCCATAATAAATGAAAAGAGAAACACTTCGTAAAAAATCCCATTTTATTCAAGAAAACCAAAAATGACCAGTTTCAACTAACTAGATCAGTGGTTCCCGACCTTTTTGTAGGAACAGCACCCTTTCAATGATATATAGAATTTCGTGGCACCCCAGCCTTAAGTAACGTTTTTATATTTTCATAAACAGGTATTAAAACCTTTGGATATACTAATTTGTTGGTATCACAACATAATCAATTTATTAGAGATAAAATTAATGCCCTAGTTACCTGTGAACACATCCAAATTATTGCTTTATTTACAAAACCAATTTTATTGTGGCACCCGTAACAATCAGCTGCGGTGCGCCTCAGTGTGCCGCAGCACCCAGTCGTTTTTGGTTTTCTTGAATAAAGTGGGATTTTTTGCAGTGATTCTCTCCTCATTTATTGCTTATAGTTGATGATTATCTTGATTTTAATTTCAAAATTGTGTAATTTAACTTTAATAGTTGCATTGGATGTGCAATTAATCTCGCAAGATAAATACCATATTCACTAAATTACAAACCCATGAACTTAACAATGAGCAACAATTTTTCTTGTATTTTATCCATATTTAACTTTTGCAAACCAACTTTTACCCAGGAATTGAACCATTCATACAAATAAATGAAGAATCCTGGGAAATCCCAGGCAACATTAAAACCATTTTGGATGAATCTGAGAAATCATGACAACAAATTTAAAAAACAGGTGATTTATTACGAGATATTTATATAGATAATTGAATAAAATTATAAAAGCATGATAGCTTTAGATTATTGTACAAAAATTACAAAAATGCTACCCAGTTTTATTGTGAGAAATACAAAATTCTGTATCTCTTATAAGAAACAGAAATGTTTAAAAAGTTCAAGTATTCACCATCACTGTTCCGAATCGTGATTGAAATTTCTTTCAGAATGGGAACTAGATGTAGATGGAGCAGGTGAAGGGATTGCAGGAACACCACAACCTATGAGGGGAGCCAAAAGAGCTTTGGTCAACAGCCAAACAAACCAAGCAAACAGGAATACGGTTGAAGCCGACAGGAAGCTGCATCCCATGACCCACGACAAGATAACAATAACCAGTGCCATCTTCAGTAGCACTCCCTGATTCGCCAATGACCTCAAGCTCAGCCGTGGAGGCATGTGTACATATTCATGCCTCATACCCGACTCTTTTTTCAGCTCAGCTGCTGAACGAACTATTACTGGTGGACTCAACACCTGGCGAGCTAACCGTCCTTTCAAATTGTCTTGACTATATAGATTTTTGATTTCTTCACCATACTGAAATAAAGAAAGATATTTCTTTAGTTTATCCCATCGCATGTATTTATAATATCAAATTTTGAAAAAACACTAGAAAGTCAACTATGGTAAAAGTGTTCTTATAAGGCATCCATTGGACCTAAATGATGTTGTCAATACAATAACTGCACGTTGAACAAAAGGTTGAACAGATTATTCAAACTCGAATACTGACATGAGAACTAGAAAGTAATAATACTGTGGAATTTGCATAACTCAAATGTCTATAACTCAAATTTTCCATAACTTGAAGTAAATTAATTTTACCGAGCAAAATGTATTTCCATAAGTCAAATTTTCTATAACCTTTTGTTTCCCTTGAAGTTCGACTTATGGAAGTTCCACTGTATATGCTATCTTAATAGCATAAAATTGGAAATCAGAAGTTTTATTTATCTGTAAAATGGTTAATCTGATTAAAAACATTTAGACCAGTGATTCACAGCATGTGTTGCAACACATTTCTGAAGTTAAATTTAAATTGAGAATTTTAGTTAATTATTTGTATTAACAAATGCGATGAGCTAGCCCCAAAGGATTTTTTGTTACACAAATCAATCAATCTGCTGGAGAAGATGGCAAAAGTTATTTGCCTCCATCCCTTAAGAATATTCATCCTCATGAAATTTGCATCCATATGTCGTGAAAACTGATATTCTACCTACATGTGTTGGGCCACAAGAATGGTTGGGAACCTCTGATGTAGATTATAAGAAGTGCACTCAGAAAAACTGATGTAAACAGGATTTAATATTCCCAGTCCTACTTCATATTATTTCATAAATATATTTGTATACAATGCCCTTCTCCAGATGTTAGCATATGTAAAATTTCTGCTGTAGCATGAGCATGTTTTACTATTCAGGTAGTCAGGGTTGGCACAAACTTTTATGAGACCTGGTTCCAAAACATCAATCACAATTCTTAGGATATGCATAACAGCATTATCTCTATATTTCATGCATAAAAACCATGTTTCTATTATTTCCACTTGAGCCAAAAATCATTTACTGCAAACATATGAAGAAAAGCGAAAGTGCTTGGCATGGGGGGACCCACCCATGTGAGGGCAAGTCTCACCAACTGCTTGCACAAGCCAAAAATCTGTCCTGCAGTTAGTTGTTTTTAAGACAATTTAAAATGTGGTTAAAATTTTAGCTATTTACAAAAGAATAAATATTACACCTTGCACCAGAATGTGTATGATCATACTGCTATTGATATTGGTTAAATATATTTTTTGGATTAAATGAGAAAGAGATTATTTGACACAACTATGATTATAAAAATCATATTGAATCAATTTTTTTATCCCATTTTCTAAAAGAAATACCATATTTGCTAATTGTAAGCCAACCGTTTTTTTACATTTTGCTCCATTCAAAAACACCTCTAGGCTTACAATCGAATTAATTCTAAAATAAATGTAAAAATAGGGTGAACTTAAAACTCAAGGGGTTGGAGAGAGCGAGTGTCAGAGGATGTTACAAAAAGAGATTTATGTGCAAAATATAGCATAAAATCCATTATTTATTGATGATAATAAAAACTTTGTCATTAACGAATGGTTTACGCACTTCGTCCATTTTCGTCTACTCGCCCCTCAAGGGCATGGCCACACGAGCATTTATGGAAAAAAAAACATACGGAATGAACCTAATGGAAACAAAGCAAGCTAGCCACATGGACAAAAATTTCCTGTCCGAGAAAACAAATGCTGCATTTCAGGGTTACCCACAATAGGATTGCAATGCGCTGCATTTTAATCCAAATTTTGAACATGGCTGGGCGATGCCACCAGGTGAGCTTCTCAATCACTAGTGTTTCTGAGCAAGCATGTACTGCTCTTTTGTTTATAAATCCATATCATAAGAACTAAAAATGTTATTGAAATGGAGTCTTTTGTAAAAATAAATTTCAACATTTCCACAAATTTTTTTACTTGATGTATCTCTCTAAATCAATTAGGGAAAACGTTTCACACAAACCGACTTTTTCATGTCTCCAGGAAAAGGTTTGCAGAAAGAATAATGTTATTAAAGTTTTAAAGGGCATCTGATTGACAATATATATTTATCATTTATATAATACTTATTAACAATCTTTCATGAGGCATTACAAAAACATTTGTCCCTATTGAATCAGTAGAAGCCGATATATTACATTTCATGTTTAAAAAGAGCTTAACAAACATGGCGTGTGGAAATTTTTAGTTTCTCTAACATTTAGTAATTTTTCATTTTCACACCCTCCAATTTCTGAGCTTGGGCCAGCATTGATGACATCAATTTCCTGAACTGTTATTTCATTTACAGGCATCCCTCGCATAATGACAGTTGCTCAATGACTATGGCTATGACACAATACAGTGAAATGTCAGTATAATGATTTAAACCAAGTTGAAATCATTGCAGCATTGTCAGATGCTAAAAAACAAACCCAGTAAAGATCAAAAAGTGTACATCATGTAGTTTAAGGAATTTATTTTTACAAACTTTGTTGTAATGATCGTATTTTTTTGTACTAGGATAAATTTTTATTGCACTAAACCGATATTTTCATTACAATTATATTTGTTAAAATTAAACATTTTTACAAAATGTTACAGAATAAATTGGCAGGGAATTGAAAATAATTTTGTTTTACTGAATATCTCGTTGCTCTGACATTCATTACACTGACATTTTACTGTATTGTGATTTTTCCACTCTTGCAGCGTGCTCAATTTGCAGAGGTGACGCTGGGACCAGTCGATACACACATCATTTGCGACATTCTCTCTGTTTTCCCACTATGATTTACAAAAAACCAGGCTTTTCGGTGGAATAAATCAATGTCATTATACAAGAAATGTCTGTATGTCTAACTGCAATATGCAGAAGGTTGTTGATCTGACAAAATACGTAATCAAACAATGATATAGATTTTTTGGGGTTGGTAAAACGGGGCTCAGTTTATAATTGGGTAATATAATTATATAATCCATTACAGTAAGTAGTAAATGGATAAAAGTACTTACTGTTTGGTTGATTTTTGAAGAAATGAAACGCAAAGCTCTCACTAAGAAACCTACTTCTACAGTCATGACAGGAGTCATCTCTGGATCTCCTTCATATTTAGCATCGCAATATTTTCTCCTTAACCTAAAGTTTGCTTGCAATTGCAACTGATTCATTTCAGATGAAAACACAGAATTCTCTTGTGGCAAAGTTTCTTTGTATGGACTTTGTAAATGAGGCCGAGAATCACAGAAGTCCAATCCAGGTCCTGGATCAACCTGCAAAATATTAAGAAGTCATAAATGTTAGATGTTAAGTTTTACTTTACAAAAACAGGCTTAAGAAATTTTTGCAGAAGTTGCTATAACTCCCAATATTACACATCTCAAGTATGTCTACAAAATATCATTTAGCAGTAGCATTTTTTCTTCGATATATCCAGATGAAAAAGAAAATTGTCAAAATGAATTTTCACAAGTGTATTGATAAAAGCAAAAAATCAATTTAAATTATTATTAGTCATAATAATAAAAATAAGAAAAGTTATTAACCCAAGTACAGCAAAACTGTAAATTGATGATCCTGCACTTACTGATTCACTGCATTTAAAGGAAAACTTCTGATATATCACCAGGCTTTCAAGATATATAACATACAGTGAAACCCTGATGTATTGTCCTGTATTTAGTGTTTAACTACATTAACCCTTAAGAGGTCATGCAGTAGTTTGTGACAAAAGACATACATCTATTTTTTTACTTTTAGACAGCATTTGTAAGTGAAAAGAAATGGGAAATTTACGATGAAGGAATGAACTGAACATAAAGATTACATTACTACTATTCCAGTGAGGTAAGTTTTAAATAATTGTCGATTACTTTATTAATTACAACTGATTAGGAAATTAGACCGTGAATAAAAAATTCGACATTTTCTTGGCATCTCGACTGGCATTTCAGTTCGTAGACATTATACTAAGCCATTAATATTTATCTTTTGTGACATGATTGTATAAATTGTAAAGAACGCCTCTGCCTCGCGTGTATACACGCATGTGTGTATCTTTCCATGCTCTTTATTAAAATAAGGATCAGAACCAAAGAACCAGATTATAAACAGTTCCAGTTATTTCGGTTCTTGAGAGAACCGGCAGACCTGAGGAACCGAAGAACTGATCGTCCCATCCATACTAAAAATGCATCTATTTACTCTGCACAAGTGAATTAGTGTCACAAGTGGCCTACTGGTGAGAACAAGTGCAAAGCATGATGGATAGGGATGAGAAATAACAGCCCAAAATTTGATGAATACATACTTAATAATACAATTTAGCCTCTTGAATGTGAGAGGCCAACTCTTGAGTTTCAACTGTTCTCTTGCTTTTCTCAGATGTGGTTTGCTGTGATTTTTATAAAATGTACGTCCCATGAACAACGGTTTACAATTTTATTTGACCTTAAAAAGTAGTCACTGGACTGATTTTTCTTTCACTTATCCCAAAAATCTACTGCTTTCTCCAGTTCAATTTATAGCAACAGCAACATTTTGCATAAAAAACAAAGATGTGAATAATTTTAAACATACCCTGAAAATAGTACAGAGCTGCTGGAAAGATGTATCGAGATAGGCTATAACTTTTCTTCTCTCTTCCATACTGTATTCTTCCATATCTGTATCTATTCCCAGAAAGAGATTTTTTACTCCAGAAAAAAAACCACCTGGCCTGTTTCTCCTATCTTCCTCTAGATTTTGTTGAACTTGTTTTGCAGTTGCTTTGGCTAATTTGATGGTTCCAAGGAACTTATAAATCTGAAAGAATAAATGTGCACATCAATACAAGAGTTGCAATTTTAACTAAAAATAAATTATCTACATTTCACTAGAAATTAGTTTCAATCACATTTTCTGAATAAATAAAAATGAAATGTTTATAACTCCATCATTAATGATAATAATATTTCTTCCCCTTTTTTATTTTATTATAATAATGATGTGATTTTCTGTCACATGTGGAATATTGAATCATGAGAGCCATTTAGCAAAATCCTAATGGATTTTAACGATTATCTCACATTTTTTTACTTTTCCAATATTTTTCTTTCACATAAGCTAAGGTGACCAACTTTTCATTAAATTTCATTCATCATTATTTTCACAAAAGGTGAAATAAAACAATAGCAACCTCGCCAAGATAATTTTTAACATAAGTCTATTTCCAATGAAATTAGCATTTACATTGCCTTAAGATCAGTAGTAGATAGCTCGAACAACTTTGGCTACGATTAATCAGTGGTGGAAAACTCCTTCAGCCAAAAAATATAGGAAAATCCCTATGCATTTCACCCACCAAGTGGGCATCCTCAGGGGAGAACCTGACCTGGCAGTGAACAGGGTTCAACTGCAAAGAAATTAAAGGGAGAGGTTATAAAGAAGACCGAAAAACATTTGAGGAACGAAAAGCATTTTGGGCGTCAGTGGTGTTAAGTTCGGTCAATTTGTATAAAGTTTTATCAAAGTCTGTGACTGTATTCATGAGTGTGTTTCTGTTTTTATAAATATGAAGATTTTCCAGAGAGTTAAGTGAACTATTGGCTGAAGTTAGCAGTGTTAAATCCTCTAGGTGTATACTGTGTCCGGTTTCCAGAATATGAGTGGCTACGCTTGATTTTTCAAAATGATTGTTTAAAATGAGCCAAGTGTTCTTTGAATCGTGTTATTAACTTCCGTCTTGTTTGTCCTATGTACATTAGATTGCAGTGTGAGCATTGTATTTTGTAAATTCCGGATTTGTTCAGAGTTTCAGTTTTATCTTTGGTGCTGTCCAGTAGGTTTTTCAAACTATGTGGATTCGTGTATGTTATGGTGTATTTCTTATGTTTGAAAATTTTATTCAAGCCCCTGTTTAATATGGGAAAATAAGGTAGTTTTATATATCTGTTAGCCTTTTTATTGTCAAGTTTGAGAGTGGTAGAGTTGGACAACGTTTTTTTAAGGTTATGTTTTCTTACTAATTTATTGATTATATTGTGATCGAAACCGAGTTTCTTTGCAATTTGTTTTATATGTTTAAGTTCTTTTGCATATCTATTTTTGTTGAGGGGGATGTTGCTCAATCTGTGTGTTAGGAATTGGAAAACAGCTGTTTTTTGATTCATTGGATGGAAGGAGTTATTGGGAATGAAATTGTCAGGATGTGTTGATTTCCTAAAAATATCAAACTCTATTTGTTGTTTGTTATTAATGATAAGTAAGTCCAGAAATGGTAATGTATTGTTCTCTTGGAGTTCATAAGTGAATTTTATGGATGGGTATATATTGTTTAATTGATCCACAAAGTCTTCTACTTATTGTTTTTTTAAATAAAAAATTGTGAAAATATCATCAACATATCTAACCCAAATTTCTGGAAAATAATGGAATTTATCTTTACAAGTCTTTTCAAAATTTTAAAATTTTATTGCAAATGATTTGGTAGGCTAGATACCCCCTGCTGCAAGGGGGCAAGTATGCAAGCTCAGTTTTGGCTCGAACCCTCAAATTTCACAGTCCTAACCTGAGTTAATGACGGTTGTGAGGTCTTTACAGTGGAAAGTTTCGGATGTGGTCCCAGCTAGTTAACATGAGCCAACATTACAATGGCTATAGCAATAACTACAATAGCCAAGTAAAACTAATACAAACTTCTTTTAATGGCTAATGAAAAATAAGACAAATTTCTACCTATTCTTAATGATGCATATGCATAGCCCTGAGAAATGAAAGAAAATGTCCAATAGCATTTAGAAACGAAAGGACAGGAAACAACGGTAACAAAACACAGGTACTGCTAAATTCAATATTCTAGCTTTATATATGAATATTCATCGTAGGTCAAATATTTACTTTACGAAAAATATAGTACTATCATTTGAATGCAATGGCAATGAGAGACATGCTGCCATGTATGGGTGACTACGAGACAACCCTAACCCCAAATTTTTTCTCAGACTCGCATTTAAGCCGAGGGGTGATTTTTTCATGATAGATTTTGACAAAAAACAGGCTTGTATTCAGACAGATACCGTATTATAGTACTGTTTTGATTGTATATGCAATGATAATAATCATTATATATCGACGACTCTTACAGAGGAGGAGGATATAACATACATATAACAGGAGGATACTAATGTTTAGGCACTTCCAGATGTGCTGGAGATTCGAAATTTTTTTCTTAGGTAGGATTTTGTGCAAAACCGACTAGAAAAAACGAAAATCTTGAAAAAGTGCAACAATGCGGCCGCTAAAAATTCGCAATTGTTTAAACAAATTTTCAAGGTTTATGTATTTCCGAATGTGCCACGGAGTTGAAATTTTTTTTATAAGTAGAATTCCTTAAAAAACGAAATAGAGATTATACAAATTTTGATATTTTAATTTGTTTGGCAGTTAAAAATTCTTAAAGTTTAAACAAATAGATAACTGTGTAGGTACTACGGTATGAGCTCGGAAGCTGAAATTTTCAAATTATTTACAGAGTAGTAAATTTGCACAAATAAACATTTCAATTTTACCATATATGAATTGCGGCGGCCGTTAAAAATTATTTAAATTTAAACAATTATAAAAATATTAATTTACTTCTAGAAGTGCTACAACTTTAAAATTTGGCTAAAATGTGTAGCATTAGTACCCCATAATGGAGAAAGTGTAAAATTTTTAAAATTGCAACATTTGGGGATTGTTTTAAAATATTATTTTTACATGTGGGAAAAACGAAATATTTAGAATTAAAAGTATATGTGTAATGATGAAAGATGAATAATGAATGTTTTTTTATGTTGAGATGAAATGCTTGCAGTATGCAAGCACCAACTACTAGTATTCTATATTGCAAATATTAGAAGCATAAATTTAATCAAAACACCAATTAAAACACTTGCTCCATTCAAATAAGATGATCTGCTGCAACTGAAGAAGCACTGCACAACAGATGTGCATGAGAGTCATCTACAGAGTATTTCATTTCATTTTCATGATGACCTTGGGATTAAAACTGCTGGAAATATTAACTGTAGACATTCACATTTAGCTAACTTGATAAACTTAGATGAAGATCTCTCACATGCATTGCACCAAAGCCTAATTACAAATTATCTCAAAATCGAGAATTCTTCAGAAATTTTAGAATTACCTATAAAACACATCCGTGTAAATACATTATGCTATACGTACGCTACATATTTCAAGAATTCCAAAGGTATAGTTCAACTCTTCTTATCGACATAGAAACAAATTAATCCTGCTATTTTAAGATTTCAATATAAGAGAAAAGTGGCAAATCACCTCCATCCGCAGTGCTTGACCAAACATGGGGTTATAGTGGAATGTTGGACCCTCCAGCTCAACCAATTTCTGCTGCAGAGAAGCACCCCACTTTTCCCCAATCCAATGCGAGTCTGAAGAAGAAAGGCTTCTGTTATGCCGGAAGATTGAGGGATGATGCTGAGCTGAACTATTCCAATGAGAAGACGGAGACTGGGATTCTGCAGTCGAGATGAAAGAGTATGGGAGTGATGGTGTTGCTCCCCTTCCTGCCACAGATCTTGATGCCTGTGGAGCCTCCACATAACTTTCCACCTCTGCTATCATTTCATTAAGATTGACTTGAGAAAAAACCTAAAAATAAAGAAAGAACAACACCATTATTTGATAATTCATTTCAACTTTCTCTTATCTTCCACCATACATTTTAAAAGGCAAAAGAAAAATTTCTATGGTTGAATTTTGCTAAGGAATTTATTTCTGAATGAAACAGGAAACTACCGGCATGTATCACAGTTACAAAATTATTATTTTGCACCTTTTTCACAAAAGGGCTTATTTTGTAACTGGAATACATGCTTAGTTTTCTGACACAATTTTGATGTTGGCTTATTTCCTTTATTACATCCAATTAATGGAATACTAAAAAAACATAACAAAAATAACTTTTACAATATTACAAAGTTTTTTGAGATGGAATACCAACAAGTGAAGATCCATACAGTCAAGTTAATGGAATATTATTAAGTATTGGCTTCTTGCCATTTTAACGGGATGTTGCCTAACCAATCAATTACATTGTTAAACCTCGAAACCCTATTGTTATTTCAATCCTTATGGGTGTTTTGAATGCTTTTAATATGAGAGAGAGAGAAGGAAGGTGAGGGAGCTGACTTTCATAGCAACCAATGTAATCAACATTTGTTGCATTATTTACGAGGAATACATTTGAATATAATTAATCATTCGCATATTAAAATTACTTAGAATCATCATAGGAGTTCAAGACTTCAAACAACGAATGCCTAAAATAATGATTTGATATGAAATTTGTTCCTAAATTTCAGCTGTTAACTGTACATTTGAGTCTCATTAATGATAGATATAGAGCAAAAGTCCTTACATACTCTAAATGTTTTGTTGTTGTTTGCAAATAAAACTAGTTATCTGTTCAAAATTTATAACATTAATAGGATTGGGTTTGGTTTACCATATTCACCTGAAAATGCCATTAAAAATATTAGGTATGGTCTTAGAATGGAGTATGAGGATTTGAGGTGAGACTACATCCCTATTTTAAATGCACCATGAAACACCCAGATGTCAAGTACATGTTCGTTAAAATATTTATTATTGTATAAAGTAATACATCGTATTTAATTAATTACTACAATACTTTAAAAATTTAAGGTCAAATGGCAGACATAAAGTGGACGTGAGTTTCAGAGTGTAGAAAATTTATGAGAGCACTTGAGTAGTACATGCTTTGCTGAGTTTTAAAGTGAAATAGAGACAAGTTATTATTTATAACTTTTAAATAAGATACCCCAAACAAATGGCAGATCGCGTAGAGAAAAAAGGAACTGCGGTAAGAGGGAATGTATCGAAAGGAATTAGAAGTTACGACGGAAATTTTAAGTTAATGGTGGTTCACTATGCTGAAGAAACAAATAATTGTGTGGCAGGGAGGAAATACCATGTGACTGAAGCAAATGTGCGAAGGTGGAAGCAAGCAAAAGAGAAACTTGAAGGTGCTAACCCAACACGGAGATCATTTAGTGGACCAAAACGAGGCCAATTTCATGCATTAGAATAGGAAATTGCAAACTTTGTGCGTATTCAAAGAATGGATGGTAAACCGGTGACGCAGGATATCATTAAATTGAAAGCCCAAGAATTAGCACCATCACAAAACATTCCACACCAAGAATTTAAAGCTAGTAATGGATATTATGTGCATATGATCATCGTAATGGTTTTAGCCTGCGACGAAGAACTTCACTTTGTCAGCGTCTACCTTCCGGCTTCACGGACAAACTAATAACTTTCCAGAGGCATGTAATTTGGTCGCAGAAAAGTCACAATTACTGTTGAGCCAAATGGGTAATGCAGATGAGACACCCATTTAAAAGTTTTATTAAGCATTCATTTTTATTATTCACATACAATAACATTTGCATAGCCAGTAGTATTACTCCTTCCCAGAGTTTGCAAATGATGCAAATGGGAAAACGAACACTCAAAATCACAGATACTTGTGGGCATACATAGTAGTGTTAAGGCAAACTTACTTAATTTAGTGTATCAAACTCCAGCATTAAACCAAAACCAAATAATATCCAAATTTTTGTTTAGAGGTGTTGACTCTAATAAATAGGCAGTAAGTTCGGATTTAATCTGCTCATCCACATCATCATGTGTGTCCAAAAATTCGACGATAGCACTTGTATCTGGGTCATGCATAGATTTCTTTAAAGGATCTAATATGGATGCCATTTTTATGAAAGATTTAACGGATGTATTAACATTTCTGTTTATTGTAGCAATCCACTTTGAAGAAAGAACTTCCGAAAATTCTTTTATAGTTGCATTGATATTTGTTGTACTAGATAATGTTTTCAGAACAGCTGCATATGCATCTGTTACAAAGAGAATAAACTGATCACGAATATCTCGGACTGCACTCAAGTGCTTAGGTGCCTACAAGTGCCAGAATAGAAATTCTGTGACCAAATCTTAAGAAAATTGTGTTTAAAGAAAACTAATAATTTCGGTTTTTTTTTTGGTTTTATCAGAAATTTAACCAAGGCAATCGGAGGGTAAAAATCTGGAAAAAAATCGGGCAAAACAAAAAAAATCCCTACCCTAATTATGATGCATCATCTGCATGCAGCATAGGATTGTTTCATTATTTTTAATACCATTGTATTTTTATTTTTAGGAACAAGTTTATTAGTCTTCTGAATTTTTTATGTATTTGTTGTTTTTCATTCAATCAATGTTTCCATCAAAATTTATTACATTGAGTGAGCCCAAGTAAAAAACAAGGTAAAAAAATATAACCCAATTACCGTATTTACCTGAGAGGAAGACGACCTTGAATTTAAGACGACCCCTAAAAAAATTAGGTTCACTTACAAAATACTTTAACATATATGTATAACAAGCTAACATTAAGAGAATGAATAAAAAAAAGTAAATTTACTACTTACATCTCCCTCTCCTCTGTTTCCTTCCCTTATTCTTGCTGTCCTGTTCATTCATCACAACTTATTCAAATTCAAACAAGTCGTCTTCCATATCGTCCATGGAATTTGATATGCAGCATTTCTAGAACCCTTTTGAGATACTATTGGGATCTATATTTTTCCATGCTGCAATGATCCAATTACAGAGAAGTGGTAAAAAGTGTGCCAAAAGCCATTCTGAATAAAATGACTTTATGTAATCCTTAAAGGGCTTCATCACTACAACATCTAGCACTTGAATTTGTGATGTCATACCTCGTGGTATAACTACCAGGTCAGTATTCATACCATGAAGGGTATTTTGAACTTCCTCTGTAAGGTGGCCTTTGAACGCATCTAAGACAAGCATTGCTCTCTGCCTTAATGCCCCAGGTCATCTATTCCACACTATGCTTAGCCAGTCCTTCATTAAATCAGCAGACATCCATCCTTGGCCTTGACATTTAACAATTATTCCATTTGGTAGTACATCCTTAGGCACTGTTTTGCGTTTTAAAATAACATACGGCAGCAACTTTGTTCCATTCGCTAATACAGCCAGCATTACAGTAATGCGCAGTTTTTCATTCCCGGAAGTTTTTATGATGACATTTTTTGCACCTTTTTTGTTGACTGTGTAATTGGATGAATTACATGCCTCTGGAAAGTTATTAGTTTGTCCATGAAGTCGGAAGGTAGATGCTGGCAAAGTGAAGTTCTTCGTCACAGGCTAAGATGTAAGATGATACCTAATATTTTTAATGGCATTTTTGTGAAAAAACCTCATCATCTTTTCAGGTAAATATGGTATTTTAAAAACATTTTTAGCTACCACCACACCACCTAGAGGCGACTTTTGTAAACACTTCTTTAAGCTTACAAGGAACATTCACGAAGTGTAACCGTCTGATTTGATTTAATTATTATACATTAAGTGTGTATGGTGACTAAATACGATTTGTGAAATTATACATGCCCTCATGGCCTATGAGCCGAATTATTTACGTTCAAATTTTGGCTGTTTTAACAACCCAGGCCCCTTTGCGCTCAAGATGGCCACTCTCCATAGCCTCGTTATAGTAAACACAAAGGAATTGGGAAGAAGAAAACAAGTGTGGAATTATACGAGGCGCATTCGGAAAGCAAGTACAGTTTGCGAATATTTCCGCTGCAGAGCTGTCGTGATTTCGCGCATGTGCGCTGATTTCCCTCATTCATTGGCAAGCCAGAGACGCCATTATGAGAACATCCGATCATGTTTAGGTATTGTTCTGTGCGTTAAACATGTTTAAGACGATCGAGCAGCCTGCCGACTGTGAAATACGGTCTGTTATCTGTTTTTTTAATGCAAGAAATGTGAAACCGGCTGACATTTATCGTCAGATTTGTGAGGTCTACGGTAAAAATGCCATGAGTGATGGAATGGTGAGGAAATGGGCCATACAGTTCAACGAAGGTCGTGAGAACGTGCATGACGAGGCGCGGAGCGGCCGGCTGTCTGTGGTCAATTATAATTTGGTGTGCGCGGTCGACGCAAAAGTTCATGAGGGCAGACGGTTCACAATTTCATCGCTTTCCTTGCATTTCCCGCAAATTTCAAGGACTGTTCTCTACGAAATTGTGACAGATCGTCTGGAAGAAGTTCCTTGCTGCAAACTATGGAATTTTTCTCATGGACTACAGGTGGTACCGTAGTGATCGCCTGCAAAAAACTGATGTCTGTAACCAATCAACAAAAATAATAATATTCTTTTCCTTTTTGGAACAGCTTGTGAACTACCCAGCCAACATCCCTGATGTGATTTCAGATCTTATTTTGTTATTTATTGCTAGGATTTGAAATGGTATCGTGGGAACAATTTGTTGATTTCCTTTTGTCTATTTTTGAGATGATTCTTGGCGAGCCTTCAGCTCACTTTGGTCTTAGTTTCTAGTGCCTGCTATGTCGGGTGTATCCCACTCCGCACCCTGAGCATTTGAAAACGAGACTAGCCCTTACCACGTGGGTGGTGATTTGGTGGGTAAATGTCGAAAAAGGAAACAGTAGACCACATACGACAATTCTATTTTTCCCTGATGTTGGCTAGGTAGTTGCCAAGCTCAGCAAAGAAAAGATCGGAAATTGCATCAGGGAAGTTGGCTGGGTAATTCACAAGCTTAGCTGCAAAGTCATAGTGAATTTCAACGATTATCTCATATTTTTAGATTTTTTTTAAATTATGGTGGAAAAGTGCAGCTTATATGTGAGTAAATACAGTATTATCATTTAACCTAATTGGAATTTGTAGAAATATTACAGATATGGAGAAAGTCATGTGGTGGCCACATCAGATTCTTTACATATCAAAGAGATGACATCTTTGCTCTTTTTGATCCAATGAATACTGGTCAACATCTGCTTAATTAAAATAATAATAGATAAAAACAAGTACACAAAATTACTCCCTAAACATTATAGAAAACCAATATATAAAAAAATTATATTCATTTAAACAAGGAGACAAGTCAGAATGAAAAATTGGAACAAAGAAACAGTAGCACTTGTACTTCAAACAAAAGTGACTAACCTTTGTGACTCGAAAGAGCATTTGTGCATTCTTAGGTGTGGACAGGTCAAGACGGGCAAATCTTGGAAGAAGTTGCTGGAAAATGATTGAGTAAGATGGAAGGTTCTCTGCCACAAATGGCAGCCATCGACAGCGATCCACCACCCTCTCTTGGTCTTCACTTTCACTGGCATGGGGTCGATTACTTGAATAAATGAGAATTTTTATTTGCTGTTAAAATTTATTAATACCAAAAATAAAGTATGGAGCTACTAAAGAAAAGAATAATTTGAAGTATATCACAAAACACCAACCATATGTAGCACTACATCAAAATTATTCCTTTGGTTGCCAATCCATGAAGGAGAGAGAGTGCAACTATCACTGAAAACTATTTATATGAATGTCATAAAATGAATAAATTCAATCACATATCAAAATGAAACAAAATTAAAAGATTTAAAACAGATTTGTTATAATGTTCACTTGGCAGAAAATAAACATATGCACTTAATCTACGGCTTACATAAATTGTGGAACTCTTTTGAGATGCAGGGACATAACTAGGGGAGGGCCTGGGGAGGCCCAGACCCCCTGCTGAATACTGTATTTTAAAAAACAAATTAATAAAATATTTCAGGTTTTTATTCTTAATAAATAATTTCCATTTGTGTGGACAAGTGCAGTAAAAATAGTTAAAACGTCTTTTCATATTATTATTTTTATTTTGGTGTGCCTCTCCAAATATTTTAATCCTCCTGCCCTTCCCCCTACAGCACATCCCAAAGTTGGGATGCTAATTACGTCCCTGTTGAAATGACAATTTAAGATAAAATAGGCATTACAACTCGATCCACTCTTACGTCAGGAGAGGCCCAATATTGAAAATTTTCTATTTGTATAATTTTTCTTGTGAAATATGGAAACACATTGAGCTAAATAAACATTTTTCGTAATTTGACAATCTTAGCAGTGTCTAGTGTCTTGTTTTTTCAGAGTAAAAATACCCTATTATTTCAGTCACACTCCAGTCTACCTACATTATTTAGTCAGCTGCAGCATTTCTTTGGTATTAATTTTTCAGAAATTTACTTCTTTAAACAATATTGAAAAAATTTTTAAATGAGAAAAAAGTCTGCTATGACCGGGAATCAAACCCGGGTTTTCCACTTGCAGGGCAGATATTCTACCACTGAACTATCGTAGCAGATAAATTTTCTCATTTCTGAACGCCGTTGGGGCAGTTTGATACTAGCCTGGCTAGTTCCATCCCAACCAAGAAAACATCCGCATTCAGAAACGAGAAAATTGATCTGCTACGATAGTTCAGTGGCAGAATATCCACCCGGCAAGTGGAAGACCCGGGTTCGATTCCCGGTCATAGCAGACTTTTTTCTCGTTTCAAAATTATTCCCAACTTTACAGCTTATGCCTGTCTGCATAGGATCTTCGGATTGCTCTATCCCATCGATATTGAAAAAGCTGTTGTCTTATTCCTAATGTTTGTTATCAGAATGGCATGATCCATCAAACATACAATAAACTGTCAAAACATTTTTAGACAACTGTCCACTAAACTTTCTATTTTATTGTTCAAAACTTTTTCTTGCTCAAAAACAATCTTTTTGCAAAGCAATTAGACTCAAGTTAACATAAGAACTGAAATACAAAAAAATTCAACTATGTTAGATTATACTACATGCCAGCTGTGGAGGATGGGAAAAAACCTGAGGAGTAAGGGTTACATTATTTCGACTGATAGATGCAATTTGGAAGAGCAACATAGATAAAAATAATCAAATGAATCAGTGCTAAATACTTCAAATTTGAAAACAAAATTACAATGAAACCCTGGTTTAAGAGTCATGCATTTACCGAATCTGCCCAAATAGAAGCAGACACCTCAAAAATTTCTACCATTTTTCGACAAAAAAGTATATTTCTTAGATTTTATGCTGAAGTGTGCTGGGCATGCATGCACGGCCTAAAATATTCGAGATCAATGAAAAGAGTGGGAAATGGTTTAGTTCTTGACATTTTGAAATATTACTCCAATTAATAATTTCGCATTGCTGAATAATGTTCCAAGTTCAGTGACGATAATTTCATTCATCTTCATTTTCACAAAAGGTTAAAATAAAGCAATTACGACCTCACCAAGATAATTTTTAATCCAAGTTTATTTCCAATGAAATTAGCATTCACATTGCCTTAAAAAATTGCATTTTTATAATTATACATGTTCATTTTATGTTTTACCAAAATTCAAACAGATGAGCATAATCGTCTGCATAATCAATATACACAATTTTAACAGATTCAATGAATGAGGTTTTAACATGCATACAAACATTACAATGGCTAAAGCAATAATGACAATAGCCAAGTAAAACAAATAGGAACTTCTTTTAATGACTAATGAAAAATAATACAAATTGCTAAATTCTTAATGATACATATGCATAGCCCTGAGAAACGAAATAAAATATCCAATAGCATTTAGAGATGAAAGGACAGGTAACAACAGTAACAAAACACAGGTACTGCTAAATTCAATATTCTAGCTTTATTATTTATTCGTTAATATTCATCGTAGGTCAAATATTTACTTTACGAAAAATATAATATGTACTATCATTTGAACGTGCTAGCAATGAGAGATGTGCTGCTATCTATGGGTGACTACAAGACTTTACCCTAAGCCCAAATTTTTTCTCAAACTCGCATTTAAGCCAAGAGGTGATTTTTTCATGAGAGATTTTGACGAAAAACATCAGCTTGTATTCAGGTAGATATGGTAATGTTTTTCCCGCATTTAGTGTTTATTTTTTGCATTTCTCTCAAATACACTATTTAAGCAATGTATTATTTTTTAAATTAATGTTCCTCGATTTAATGTGTTACCTGGAATTTTCGACTACTTCATTAAAAATTTATTCCAATTTAATGGAAATTGGCGATTACTACCACATTCCTTAAGTTACGACCATATAAACAATTTTTTAAGTCAGAGTTTAGGTGGGAAAAACAGGCAATGGATCCAATGTAAATAGCGCTAGGGGACCTCTCACATTTTCCATCTGACTAAACAAGTACTGCATACCTGGGTCACCAGTAATAGATCACAACACTGCTGCATTTTTAATCAGAATTTCTGATGCAGCCAAGTGGCTATACAAGGTGATTCTCCTCATGTGGGTGATGTTTTGTTTTTAGGTAAATGGCCATCAAGTGGGGTGAGTTGGAGAGGCAACTGCCTAAGGTATCACTTTTTTAGGAGTAGCATTATAGCAGTGGTGCCTACAATCTGCACCTATATGTCATGAAGTGGGGAGCATTTTGTATTTTTGCTTCAGGTGACAGATTTCCACACAATGGTCCTGATCAGGAAACATGTACCTCTTATTTACAGAAAATTATTAATCAGTGAGGTATAAAAAGTGGCTGTTCTAGTTGTTAGGAATATAAAGACAGAATTAATAAAATGAATTACAATAACTAATATTGTTACCCAACTTTCAGTATATAAATAAAAATAATTCTTTGAAAACTAAGGCAAAGTAACAATTAAATTTGTGACATAGTTATGATACCAGGTAGTTATACAGGTACATCCCGATTTATGCTGATGTTATGTTATGCTGTGTTCCTGAAAAGTGTGCCATACATCTAAGCAGTTTTTCTCTTAAGTCAATGGTATTAGGAGTCAGGCATGCAGGAGTTTAGAACAGTTTGGCACAACCAATTGCAGTAACTGCTCAATGTTCGCACTAGATAATCGACAAACTGAGTGCAAGTTCAGACGGAAAAAACCGCAAGTGAAGGATCCAATGGAAACAGTATTAGTTGGCCACGTGGACAAGAATTCCATCTCAGTAAACAGCAGTGCTGCATCTCAGGATCACCCATAATAGGATCACAACACTTGCGTTTCTAATCCAAATTTCGGATTTATTCACCAGGCCACACAAGGAGATTCTCCTTGCATTGTTTTGTCATCAAGAAACATATACAACTTATTTGCAAGAAGAAGAATAAGTGCCTATACTTTAGGACAGGGGTGCCCAACTCAGGAACCGCAGGACATGTAAAGTGGTCGTTATTACATGTCCTGCGGTTCCTGAGTTGAAACGTACATTGTGAGCTACATGTAGTTCTTCATGTAAAGTGGTCGTTATGATGGTCCGATTTTAACCAAAATTGAAATCTTTTGATAAATTTTAGCAAAACTTCCAAATACCAAATTTCATTGAAGTACGTTTTGCGATTCACAAGATTATACAAGCAGATGGACAGATGGAAACTACCTCACCTATATGCGTTCTTTTTGTGCAAAGAACTCATAAAAATCCATATGGCTAATCTCTCAGCTTTGATCTGAAATTTAGTTTTTTTTTATATAAAATTATGCTATTTCTGACAGTATCAGGTGATGTTCACAAGGAAGTTGTGATATTTTTTGTGAACCCACGTGCAAAAAAATTTGGAACCCATTAGTTAATTTTAAACTTTGACTTTAAGTTGTGTTGGTCGAGGTCTAAGGTTCTTTAAAATTTTTGTTGCCATCTTTCTGAAATTCTTATCCGATTGAAATACTGAATCAAAGTCACATACTGCGATATAAGTATCTATTCTCCGTAATATAACATCTATATAAACAATGATCTTAAATATATTGCATCACTCCAAACTCAAGATAATACTCACTAGGCG
Source organism: Tanypteryx hageni (assembly GCA_028673005.1). Classification (NCBI taxonomy): domain Eukaryota; kingdom Metazoa; phylum Arthropoda; class Insecta; order Odonata; family Petaluridae; genus Tanypteryx; species Tanypteryx hageni. The sequence continues at coordinate 37,900,738 of CM054113.1, read as the reverse complement.
ATTGCTTAATATGTTGACTTGGAAGGGTTTCGAAATGAAGGAACAAAGTGATAAAAAAATTGATGAATTCAGTAGTTAAACGCTCGGAATATCCTGGCACAAGAGTGATTTTTTTTCATGTCTGAGCTGACCACTTGACGTCTGACTACTAGCTTGTTGTGATTATGGCGAATTTGTCATTTAAGTAAAATTATGATGCTCAATCATAGTGAATTTCATGCTGAATCTGATAATGCATATTGTAATTTCTAATATTCCAGACAATTATTTAATATTAGAGAAATTAAAGATATAGGCACGGTAGCCACATTTATAATTCTAATTCACTTTATTAATTCTGTCTTAAACACTATTGTCCTAAAGCAGGGGTGGCCAAACTTTTTTATGTCATGGGCTACTTTTAGTCAGGAAATTTTCTTATGGGCTACTCGATTTTTTAACATAAACATAGTACCTTGAAAGTAAAAGTTAGACATATTCACAGTAAAAAAACTATTTAGCATATCTTTATAATGACAAAATATATACATTCAAATTACATTTATTATTGATCTGATCGATTATGGGCGGCTAGCTTGCATTGAATATCTTCAGCCAGTAATTGATAATTAGGGTTGTAACTCAAAACCAAGAGACGTAAACAATCTTCAAGGTGTTGATTGGTGAACGCATTTCTTGTTTTTGATTTAATTAGGTTCATATTAGAAAATAATGATTCACATAAGTAAGTGGAAGGAAAATATGCTTTCAAAATAAATGCAATCTTCCTTACATTTAATAATCTTTCAGGTGAAGCAAGCTTCCAAAAATTTGAATCGTTAGCCCTTGCTTTCAACTATGTCATTCTGCAAAAGAATTATTTCATTTTCTAGATCTGTTTCAGCTATGTTGAACATATCTCCTATTTTGCTAGAAATGTCTTCAATGTCAATTTCGGCAAAAGGAAATGAAAAAACGTCATAATAGGTTTGAGTTCTTTAAAATCTTCAAAACATTCTTCAAATTCTGTATTTAATTTTTCTAGCAAATCAATGTAAATTTTTGTTATGTCTGATAATAATTGCTTGCGTAATCCCTGTTTAGTAATTTCTTTTGTTAAATATTTCAAATGTTTTGTATTATTCTTTTTTAATTACAAAATTATGGCTTGAAGCTTACTTTTAAAACTTTTCACAAAGCTTATCATTTCTGCCACATTTTTATTATTACCCTGAAGTTCCAGACTTAATTGATTCAACAAAATTGTAACATCAGTTAGAAAAGTTAAATCTAAAAGCCAGTTAACATCTTCAAGTTCTGTATAGACAGCACCCTTTTCATTTTAAAACAATTTAATTTCTGATATAAGTTCTACAATCCTTCTAAAACACACCCTTTGCTTAACACCTTGCGTACGGGGCATTTAAATGCCTCCATATTGCCTGTTCCAGGCGAATTAAAGGTACTCAATTTAAAATGTGGTTGAATTACATAAATTTTCATTACTTAGTTATTTATCAAAATTTCAAGTTGAAATTTTGAATAAATACTCACCAATGATGTTAATATTTTTTGCTGGTGTGATAATGCAGGAAGCATTTTCCCTTGTGCAACGGGACACCGCAGAATGAGCAAACATACCGCGTCTCTTTCCTCTTGTTGTTTGCTGCGCACACTTTGCAAGCCCTGGAAGGATATTTTTTCTTCCCCTTCCCTACAATCGGCTCTAGATGATGTTTGCTCAAACTATCCAAAAGTCTCTCTGGTTGTCCTTTTTTCGCAGCGTGCTTTGTAGGCTTTTCAGTCTCTTCAACCTCATCATTCGAAGACTCACCCAATTCTTCCCTACTATTCGCCCAATGTTTCGCAATGTCAAGTAAAAAAGTTTTGAATCTAATTTTACTGGAGTTATTCAAAGTTTTATCTCTAAATCTCTAAATCTAAATCTCTAAATGAATTGAAAAGAGCACAATTTATTAGCCATAACACAACCTTTTTGGACCATTTAATTGTTTTCCTCAAGATTGTATAATAGGACAAATACATGTCTGCCCTATCTACTCCTTTCATACACTGTATCTTACAATGCACGTAGGCTTCTTCACTGGCAGTCCTGTGATTCTGTTCTTCTTTTTGGTATTACTCATACTAGCATTGTGAATCGTACTGATCATCCTAACCTCCCTTTTGTCCTTCCAAACGAGAAGTAAAACTTGACCTTTACGATAATATGTGAATTCTCCCTTTTTCAATTTTTTTGCCTCATCCTTCAATGAGACAGGAAGGCCCCTATTCGATCTAATTGTCCCACAAACTCTTGTATTCTGTTTAATTAGAAGTTCTGCTATTTTAACGCTATTTTAATAGTTATCCTGATATATGTGATGCCACAGATTTGATACTGGTTTCAAAAGTGATAAAATAGTGTCCTCTAATTTTTTCCCTTCTGCTGCGTATATTTCCAAATTTGCAATATAGCCTGAATCACTTTCACATACCATGCGAACAAGTAAGCCGTATTTCACTATTTTTGCGGGGTTATACGTCCTAAATTTGAGCCGTCCCCTCCAAGGTATCACCGCTTCATCAAGGGATAACTTAAAAATAATAAAATAAATAAATTAAAAATTAATACCTATTATTGTATAAGATAATTGTACCACAATTTTTAGATGTACTATGTCTTCGCTACGGCATATGATATAAAGTGACACCGATAACACTGCACACACAAAACATCCGAACGCTGAACCAGCTATTCCAAAACTAATCCATCTCTTCTTGTCACTACTATTGACAAATTCCTGACACTGAAGCTATAAATGACTCAATGGGCTTTCTACGTCATTGAAGAATAAACAGACTCCAACAAGTCAACAAGATTCAAAAATGCAAGGAGCGCGTTTTTGTCCCAAAGCTGCAGCTCGGAATGTTAGACGAAATGAAAATAATTTATTATGGTTTAATGGATATGAGAAATTCTACAAAAATCTTTCATTAAATGCATACAACCTTTATAATTGAATATGGTTGGAAAAAAACGTGAAATATCGGAGTTAAAAAAGACAAAGGAGAAAAGAAATGACATGAACGAAAAAACTGAGATTTCCGTGCCCCGTATGCTACCGTTGGCACGAAAAACGGAAATCTCCGTGACCCGTACGCAACTTGTTAAGCAACGAACTTGACAATGAAGTGGCAATGCACTGGATTCCGAACCTGGGTCTTCCAGAAAAGTTCTAAATAGACGTCGCTGCAAAGCTTTAGCCCTAACCGAATTAACAATTTTGAATACAAGCCCCATTACTTCTTGCATTTTTTTCTGATTTTCCACACAGCACTTGTTGATGTATAATGCAATGAAAAGCCTGGAATTTTTGAAACTGAGGATCTGCCCTACAAAGACCTATGAATCCATTACTGCTAGCTTTCATTGCTGGGGCTCCATCACTGATCATTGAAACGAGTTTTTGAAGTGGCAAGTTTTCTTGCACAATGAATTTCTTAAAAGCAGAATAAATATCCTGTCCTCGAGTTCTACCTTCCAATGGAATTAAACTTAAAAACTCCTCTTTAATACTGTAATCTTTGAATACCATTCGCACACAAACACACATTTGAGCTGTGTCGACAATATCAGTTGATTCGTCCAATTGCAAGGAAAAATATTCACAGGTGGAAAGATCTTTCTGCAGCTCCCTAGTGGTATCTTTTGACTGTGTCTCAATCCTCCTTGTCACTGTGTTCCTAGATAACTGAATACCTCTAATAGCATCGATTATTTCACATTTATTTTTGAAACTATCAAATAAAGAATCACTAGCTTCAAAGAAAGCCTCTTGAATCAATTCACCGTCTTCAAAAGATTTTTTATGTTTCCAGTATGCGATCTTAGAGGAACCAATAGGAATGAAGTAAGCAGAGCCTCCCCCGTCGAGAGCTCATTCTCTCTCTGGCCTCCATTGTGCATACATCAAGTCTCTGAGTGCTGTGTCGCCACGTGCAAATGCCTTTGTTGTCCGAACAGTCAAGTCCCCCCGTAACAGTAGCTCACCGCTGGCATCTTTCTCTTTCTTCTGAGCTCTCCGCAACCTATCCCAGTTTAGTAGATATGGCAGCACTGAGTTTGAGTTCTTCTGCGAGGAGACGACTCCTCTCTAGGAGGTGGGGAAATGTCTCTCCACCTCCAAGCAGCGGAAACACATTAGCAGTCCCAAGTATGTACGAAATGTCAGTCACAAAGATAAATGTAATAGACTATAACTATCAAGACAATATTTAATCTAACCAGCAAGTCGATTTATCGACAGGCAACTACTAGTTTACTAATAATTTCATAAAAAGATTCTATTTTCTCTTTTTCACATTTATTGTCACTTATTACATCAAAAATACCATTAAAACAATATAAAAAGTTTCACTGACCTGGATTTGTTCAGGTAATCTGTATACCTCCAAGGTTGAATGAAGCTTAGCCAGGTTTCTAAAATGAGTCGAAATGAACTATCTAGTGGCCAGTTGTGAATTGTGTTCCTAAGAAAACTATAAATCTTCGCTTGGTTTGAAGGTATGACAATTCTGAAAATATTTAAATGGCAAGATTAATTTTGATTAACATTTTGTGTCATAATCCTAAGCAACATAATGGGAAACTACATTATATTACTGAAAAGTACAATTACAAATGCTGAACTTGATCTATATTTCAGAAAATCTATATGAAATTACATTCCAAATACTACAAAATAACTAGTCAAGCATAATCCACCAACCTTTTCAGTTCATCCATTGCACTCATATCACCAGTGGCACTATTGCTGAAGTAATGGAAATGTTTGATCATGTTTCGTACAACACGAACATGTTCTCCAGATGGAAGAAAATCCTTTAATTAAAAATTAAAAATTTATGAGCCAAACACATGCAGATCAACCTCAAAAATAACAACAAATGAAAATGAATGGCAGCAAGGAAGAAGGATAATGGTTCACTTCAAAGCACCACAATTTAACAAAATCAGTCATACCATATTTTTTCTTTCTGCTTTTAATCTTAATTATGACATCATTATACAGTAAACTTCAACCAGTCACTGAAAATGTAGCAACAATGAAATACAGGCATTAGCAAAAAATTAGAAATCATGTTTAAATAAAATAAAAACAAATCCAAATTAAAATCTTCCTTAGTGATTGCAAACGTATACTCGATAATACTGAGGAACCACTAATGAAATGTAAATGAAGATGATTAATAAGTTAAAGAAAAAATACGGTATTTATGGAAATCCAAGATGATGTTTTTTTTTTCAAATTTCTGCTCGCAAAATCGGGGGTCGTCTAAAATTCAAGTACGAAGTCTTATACCATCAATACATCAATTAATCACATGACCAACTCATCACGCATCAATACATCACATGACAAACCCATCACACGTCAATTCATTGCTAGACAAATTCATCGCAAGACAAATTGAAGGCGAGACACCATGACTGGTGCATGGCAGGGGGATACACTTGCTGGGTTAGGAGTCACCTCCTGCCATACACTATCCAATGTGTCTTGTGTAATATGCAAAGAGAATTGCAATTCATTCTGGTATTATCAAAATATAAAGAAAAATTTTTTGTAGAAAAGTATCTCTTCCTGCCATTCACAAGTCATGGTGTCTCGTGATGAATTTGCCAAGGGATGAATTGACACGAGATGAGGTTGTCATGCGATGTATTGACGCGTGACAAATTTTTCGTGATGAATCGAGGTGCAACGAACTGACCGCAATGCGCTGTCATAGAAGCATAAGTATGGTTACTTGTTTAATCGTTTCTTTTTTACAAATGAAACATAAGATAAAATAATTGTATCTACTGAAATTTTTCATTGCAAACTTTTGATCCAGAATTCAATTAATAAAGACAATTTTAAAAAACTTCAGACAAATATGTAACAAACCATTTCAATTAATGAATGGACTAGTATATCTCTCCTGAATACGTGTTAAAAATTTACACCAAATACAGTGTGAGAAATTAGGTCATAAAATCTTTTTTCTGTTTAGACAGTTTGCTAAAAGGGGGCTCTTATATTCGGGTAAATACAGCAAGTGTAATTATAAACATTCTGACACACCTGTGGCATATTAGTAAATCCATATGCAGGTGGATCAGGATCTGCACAATCCAACCAAAAGTCTGTGAAAACTTGAACAATGCTCTCACTTCTCCAAATCTCTTGCAAGTTGTTCTGTTGAGGAACAGTTGGGGAAGCATGCAAAGGAGATGAAGGACCGCATGATTTCATCAATACAGCTTGGCGCAAGAGAGTTGGAGATTTCACTGGTCTGAAACAGCAGGTAAAACATAGCGACATATTTCAGGAAAATATAATTGTGTCGTATTTATTAATCAAATCTGATTCAAATATAATAAACCATAATTAATAAAACTAGTTTTAAAAATTTTGGAGAAAAATTAAGCACGTTTTACCTTTTAATAAAAAATGCTGGATTAAATACTCTGTAATAGACATTAGGTGAAGGAGAAAAATTAAACAATATTACTCTACATTAAAAGTTTAGACATAGTATACTATAGATTTGTCTCAAAAGAAGTACCATATAAGACGCACCCCGGTTTTTAAAAAGATTTTTTCAGGAAAAAAGTATTTGGTTCACCAAAGCATTTAGCAAGGGCCACATCATATATCATTTCCAGCTGTGATTAAGTCCATACCTGGCAACATTTACAGAAAATATTATGGCATGATAACAGTTAAATATAACATTTTAGATAAATTTCATTTGTAAAATAAATGGGGATGATCTAAAACATAAATAATTGCTTAGAGACTTGTATAGCTAAATGTGCCCTGCGTTAACTCGGCAGTCATATTAATTAAGCTGTCCAAGTGCACCACACACATCGCCCCTATTGATACCTTTTACCGATAGTACTTACTTAAACTTAAGTGCAATATGATTTTTTAAATATAATGGGATAAATAATAAATGGAATGTATATGTAATAATGATACATACACTTAACTAGTTCATTTTTCTGCAACTCTTTTTGCCTTGTACGTAATGATTTTGATCGCTACAGCAATATTAAACTCCCTCTGTTCTACTATTCACCACTTCCTCATCTAGTTGTGGCCATTTAAGATCAACCTTATGAAGACTACATATGTTACTCTTATACCATCAGCTTCAGTTTTTCCTTGTTTTCTCCATTCACGGATGAATCACCTGCAGCTTATAGGTAATAGTGTAAGCAAATCTTTTCATTCTTGTAGCCATTGTGATTTCAATATAAGTAGCGTTATTTATCCTAGATATGTATAAAATATTTACGACATCTACATGAATTCTACTGTATTGTGGCATTAATCTCGCTATTCAATGGGCTGATCTAGGTATGCCCAGATATAATAATAAAGGAACTTACTATAAAAAATATGGAATCTTTCAACAATGTCAGTTAAGGAATATACATCAAGCCACTGTTCTGCATCAAGTTTACTTCATAAAGTGATAAGTTGGCATCATAGAATTATAGGGAGGAATATGAAGAGACATGCCATCACAGCTTAATAGGGAATATAGATGCAATAGGATAATGATCCAAGATATCAGATTTAATGACCTTAGTAGTTACCAAAATGGAATCGAAACTGGATATGTATGACATTATCAATGATAGATGGTTAGTAATGTGAGTATATATATGTTTGTGAATAAATTAAAGGAGCTCAGGAGGCTAAGGAATTCATTCTTATTGTTGCTGTTGCATAGCAAATCGCATTTAAAGTCACCAGTGATTATTAAACAAGGGTTATTGATGGATTTAAATAAAAGATCAAGGAGGCAGCCAAGCTTATTTTAAAAAATCTGATATGGCCACCACATGACTTTCTCCATACCTATAATATTTTTAAAAATTCCAAATAGATAAATATTTTAAGGAACTTCGAGAAAAATTTAGACTTCACAAAGAACAGAAATAAACAAACCATAGCCTTATGATATTGGATATAGCCAGGAAGCTCCAACAATTAAGAAAATACAAAGCATTACTAAGACGTAACTAAGCATCAAGTGTTTACAATAGTTGCCGGTAGGTACTGAGGTGGTGGCAGCTAAAAAATTAGTTTTTAAAATATCTCTTTAAGAATGCATTATATGGGAAAATGTTTCGAACAAAGGTTGTAGAAAATTAAATTAAGTTAATTAAATATTTCAAAAAAACGGATGTGACAAGAGTAAACACCCACTTCCTGTTGACTGATTTTTACCAAAAACTAATCAGTTCTTCTCCCTTTAACGAAAATGTTAAATATAAAATTTCATGTTGACCTGATTAATAGTTTTTGAGTTAGAGCACGTACAAAATTCTGGTCAGAGACACACAGACATTATTGAGAAAATAGTCAAAACGTGTTCAGGAGACCTTGAAACACATATTTCCATTGAAATCTCGAATTCGATTTTTTCCTGAAAACAATACTTTCTCTACACTTCATATATGGAAAAAGTAAAAAGCTGGAAGTCACCAAGAGGCGACCTTTAAAGGGGACAATGAAAATAGAAAGCTCTTTAATTAGTACATTAGCCACAGCACATTCAAGTTCTTGTTCTTTGATAGGGTGATTAAAAAACACCTTGTGAGAAAATTACTAAATAGTCTTTCATAAATAAAAAATACTATTTTTTAAAATTAGAGTGACAACAAACATCAGCAATGTGGTACCCTGTAAGACTGAGTGAGCTGACTTCTTCACCAATGAGCCAGTGTTTGCATATACAAATTATATCAGGAGTATGTTCATCTGCCTGAAGTTAAAGCTCAAATAGCTTATTTCTAATGAAACAGATATTTCAATGTAACACAGACATACCACTATGATTTCCTTTTACTCAACTCAAGTCCTTCTTAGAGATGCCAGATTGAAGTCTGGTGGTCATCCTAGTGGGGGAGCTGTCTGGATATGAGATGTTGACATGGGAATCATTCTCACCACAATTTACATTAAGGGGGGTGTTCGAATTCGCTGAAATATAAAATCTATTTACCACATTATCGTCACTGAGATTTTCTCATGAGTTCTATTGATTGGGAAATCTAAATGGAACAACTTGAACATTGCGAGGTCAAGCATTTTTGAATTATTTTATTTTTTCTATAATAGATGGTTTATGTCGTGGATTCCATGAAAATAAATGAGTACACTTGTACTCATTATAACCAGCAAATACATAATAAGATGCTTAATTGCTGCTAAATATAAATTTCAAAGTCTACCAGAAACTTACAAAATCAAAGCTATTTTCATTTCAGTTTATACCTTTGAGCAGATTTAATATTGAAAGAAATGTCCCTAAAAATTAATGGGTAAATTTAAATTTACAAATTGCCATAATTAACAGTATATGTGTCTTTTAACCACAAGCACTTAAAAGTATTCTATCAAGATACCCAATTATTGAAAATGATTGAACGATTTTTCCAACAATTTTACATTTCGTCCATGTCTTAGATTATCATGCAACAAATTTACATCAACATACGAACCTAATAGCTGTCTGGAGAGGCAGAGATGGCCGAACTGGGTTGGCATTAGCATCAGCATCATAAACTGGAACATTTGAACCATCACATGGAAGGAAATGTGAAAAATATTCTTCGGCCAAATATAAAATCAGCTGACATGATGAAGGGCCAATGTCTCCAACACCGGATATAGATTTTTGATGCCATGGATTAACCATAAAATAGGCGAAATTAAATATATACAGTTCAAATGGATCTTTTATACGGTCAAGAAAAATTGTAATACATTACAAGAAGTCATAGTTTAAATGATAACATATTTAGTTCACTGATATCACCATATTGTAAAGGATTTTCACATTTAAAAGGATACTCAAAGCCAAGGAGAAGGGTTTCCCAGATTGGCTGTCCATTTTTAATTTATCAAAGTAGAATGGAGGAGCCATCCCTTTATCAATCATTTTTCTAACTTTGCACTGTAATGAATCGTGAAACACTTAAAAATATAAGAGAAAATTCTAAGAATAACAATATTCCACAATTTATGACATTTATAGTTAATAACTTACTGGCAGATAAGACAACGGAAAGTCGTACTTCAAGTAAGCATCATTAATAAGCTTGTAACAGAGTTTAAAAATTGGACCATTAGGGTGCAAAAATCTGAATAAAAGGTCGAAATCTCGTGGATGTTGATTGCTGTAAATATTTCTTAAGTTCCATCCATATGTGTCGTTTGTACCGAAGAGACTCTCCAGTAAAATAGGGTAAACTGATTGGAGTTCCTTATTACTACATTGGTCCAAAACATTAACGATATCCTCAACTCGATACTCCAGCGGTTTACTGAGGGCATTGTAGATACGGTACTGTCAAAAAATAGTACGAACTTTCATATTAATGATTATCACTCATAAAATCGATCAAGGTATTATATGAGAGTTATATACGAAACTTGATGAGGTATCACGAACGTGAAATGCTCCCATGAAAAGATTTATCGAACAAAATATTAATTACGTTTTCAAATACTCACACGAACAGTTTCACAGGAAGCCGCCATACTTACAGAGTCAAACTAAAAGCTGAGAATAAACTTTTTTGGGGATTAATTGTTGTTTCAAACATTGATTATTTTGTATGGTATCCTTCGTAATAAAAATGTTCAAAACTCAAATCAAAATTTAAATCTATCTGAATTAACAAAAAATTATTACATTCGATATTCAGAACTCTAGTGTACAAATATGGCGCTCGCCAAAGGTGAGCATGAGTTACCTAATTTAAAAATCGAAATTGAAAATGATCTTGAGGAGGCTATGGATATCGATGATGGGGAGACAAATAAGCAAAGTACCATCGTTCTACATAGCAGGGCAAAAGATGTCGAAGAAGGAGAAGTATGTGAAAATAAAGACGATGCAGCTATGGAGCACCGAGTTTCAAAAACTTCAGATGCTCACCTAAAAATGAAGAATGTGTCGGTGAGATAAAATTTTGGTCAATTTTATATAAAAATTCTGATTTACTTATATATGGCTTACTGAAACAGTACATTAAAACTTTTTCATTGTGAAAAGTGACAATGTTCTCAATGTTTACGTTAGAATCGCAATGATGGAAATCCAGCAGAATTTGTTGCTGTTACTGAAACGATTGAAGATAAACATAATGAAATGTTTGGTGTGAAGTCTAAAAGATTCGGTCTAGCGCCAGATGAAATACAAGTTCTTACAGAAGAAAGACTTTCGTCTCTTTATAAAAGGTGACTTATGTTCTAAAGTTAATAAAAATAGTTATTAAATACCTTTTCCAATCTCAATTATGAACGAGGTGTATTTATGTTATTTTTAAATGAGATATCTAATAACACGGTTTTTAGTGCAAAATTTGTATCATTTTTATTTTGTTAGCATATGCATACTTGATTTAGCCTATTTAATGTTCTTATACAAGATTGTTTGTTCAAACATGAAATTGTTCAGCCCCAATTTTTTGTTATTTGACCTACTGTGCGCGTGTAAATCTTTTTTAATATGAATCGGCGCCTTATGTAATGTGATACATTTTTTACATTATTTTATTTTCTCATCTTATTAGTTTGGACATGAGGGATGACGAATCAACTGAGAAGCGGTATAGATTAGATGCACTTCATATTCGAGGAACTCAGGACATGAGCACTGAAGATGTTTTTACCTACTTCAAAGATTACAGTCCGGCTTCTATTGAATGGATTAATGATTATTCCTGTAAGTACTGAGTTGTGCAATACATAACGTTTATACTATCTACTTTATAGTTAGAATAATATAAAATTTTCATTTAGGCAATGTGGTCTGGCTAAATAGTGTGTTGGCAGCAAAGGCAATTATTGAATTGTCGAGACCCATCAATGGATTGGAAGCAAGTCATTTGAAAGATCCTTTTGCAGAAGTAGATAAGAACATGCAAGAGAAGGGAAGAAAACGTTTATCAAGTGAGGTCAAAGGGGATAATGTTGTTGTTATGGTCACAGAGGTAGAAGATCAGGATGGTGAAGTTTTAATGGTTGGTGATGAAGAAACTGGTGAAGAAGAGTCAGCCAAAGGAAAATCAATTGCAGAGTTCAAAGATAGCATTTCTAGTAAAGCATCAGAAAAGGTATTTATTATAATTTTTTCACTCTCTTTGTTGCAAAAAAACAGGTGATATTTCAATGAAATTTTGTTATTTTCAGAATGGAGGCATTGTTGCACATGATGAAGCAGGTGCAGTTCATGTTTCAGAAATTAATATTCCTATTCCTCCTGGTTTTTGGAGATTAGGTAAATCAAGCCCTAAGGCAAAGCAAATTCTCTTGAGGTTTACCATGAGAACTGACCGTAAACCAGCACGGGCAGAAAAAATGAGTGATTACTACAAGAAACATGGAAACCCTAATTATGGAGGTGAGAGCTACGTTGTTGCAGGACAAGGAGCCATTTGAAGGATATTTTTGATGGTTAACTTTTTGGTAGATTCATTGTTTTTACTTATGTACAAACTATTTGAAGCAAAATATTATTAGTTGAGTACGTTCATTATTAAGGAAAATCTATGATCCACAGTTAGTATTTTTATATTTACATTCTTGCTTTATGCTAAAGAATAAGTTTTACTATTTGCATGAATGATTATTGGGTACATACTTACATATTAACAGAACTACCAAAATGCGGGGCCATCAAGTGGCAAGATATGGAACTACATGAAGGTAACGTATATTCCAACTATGTATCACTTGCATCAAAACTTCTACTCAAAAGATTAAACAGTATACGTGACTTCAGGCACCCAAACTCCGCTGGCATGGAGATGGTGACATTGGTTTAGTAAGGATGCCGTAGGCATCTAACACTAGTTCAATCTCCATTCACATACTAACAGGACTACTGAAAGGCATCTCCCTCAAGCATTGGAGATTGAACTTGTGTTGGATGCCTATGTCGCCCTTACTAAACCCATCTCACCCTCTCCATGCCAGCAGAGATTGGGTGTCCGAATAGTCACGTATATTGTTTCATCTTTTGAGTAGAAGTTTGGATGTAAGCGATACGTAGTTGGAATATATGTTAACTCCACATAGTTCCATATCTTCCCACTTGATGGCACTTGAGGATGCTGTGTTTCAGTAGTCCTGTTAATACGCAAGTACCAGTTGTTCAAACTGAATAGTATTCATTGATGTTCTCTTCCAAGCAAATCTTGTCATTACTGGTTGGCCTGCAGTTGTTTTGCTCACTATACCTGTGAGCAATTTGTGATGAAACTGTCTTTGTAGTCAAGAAAATTTTGATTTGCATCCTAAAGAAGTATCTTGCTAAGTTAATAAAACTTAAGGTTCAACTTATCACTGTCATTACTACAAGTTGTTGCCTGTTACATATTCCTGCCATATTTAGATGCAATTTTTACATTGAAATAAAATTGATGGATTGAATGATAGTATGTATTTTGGTGCAAGATTTTAACCATTTTTCCGTCATCTTTATCAGCAATAGGAAGAAAAACATTCCTCTTTTCCAATTGATAGATAATGAAAATTTCTTATTACATTTGTGAGAACAGTTGATGCAATGCAATTGGAATTCTGCAAGGCATTTCTATTATCTAATTTTTAATACCTGTACTACATTTTTAAATTTATTTACAATCTCATAACTTCCATTTTTGTGAATATATTAATATATTCATTCCCATGTAATGTTTATCATACAGGAATCAAGGGTCTCATCACAAAGTCTCGAAAGCGGCGCTTCAAGGAAAAGACTGTTACGGAGAGTAGCCTTCAAAAGGGAAACCCATGGGGAAGTTTGGCCGAAACTTGGGGAAATATAGATCGCAGAAAAGCTATGCAGCCAGGTAGCGAGATATTGTTCTTTTACATTATATTGCTTTGTAATAACTTTTATATGAACTTGCCTATTATCTTATAAATATTTTAGAATGTATGTATGTTCTTTATAACATTGAAGCTATCGAATTCAAATGTTTCATGGGCCATCCTATGGACCAAAGGAAGAACTTGGTCTAGGTTTGCTGACCCCATGGGGTCAACAAAATACTGTTTCCATAAGAATGCATGGGAAATGATGTGGAGAAATTCCAAGATGCCATGCAGACCTTCACTGATGTGGATATAAATATACCTAAATATTAACACGATCACGGGAAATGGCTTATTTTACGCACGCAAGGCTGAATATTTTAATTCTGTTCATGTTTTGTTGTATTACATTTTAAATTGCTCGAAATTATCCTGTAAGCGCAAAATTTATTAACATTTTCCAGGTGGCAATAAAGCTAAATTTCTTAATTGTTATCCTCTTCAAAGGGAGATAGCCACGTAAAGATTAATGCAAGAAAATATATATATATATATATGTTTGCTTTCGTCCCTTTTCAAAAATTAGCCAAGAAAAATATCTTGCACTTTGAGGTTCGAACCTCAGAACTATAGCCAAACGCATTAACCATTACACCAAATCATTTTTTATATAACTTTGAGTTATTTATTTATAGTTGTAGCTTAGTAGAATATTTTTTGCAAGCCTTCTTTTAATATGAAATTAAAATATAAACGAATTCAGCTTCCGATACGTTAAGTGTAAAAGTATGAATTTAAAAATTTATCCAAGACATATTTCAATGCAAAACACACATAAACTAACAATAAGATTCCCTTTTCCATTGTAATGTAAATGCAACATATTATCTGCTATCTGTTGGCGAGTTTGAGAATTGATTTTGTTTTAGCAACTTATTGTCATTTCATAGATTTGAATATTTCTTTGGAATACGTACTACTTTGTAAGTCGTACGAATTATTATTCAGTGAACTGTTGAGAACTGATTTTGTTTTAGCAACTTATTCTCGGCAATTCCAATCAATTTGAATATTTCTTGGGAATGCTTCTTTTTAAGTCCTATGAAATATTATTCAGTGAACTTTTGAAGGTACTTATTAAAAGACTATGTTATTAAATATTTTCATATCAGTGATACTTGATGCAATAATTGCATTTAGAAATATTGTTTTTATGTTTGCCAGCCTTCATTAGCTATTCATTTGTATTTCTGTACAGAGATTTGAATATATCTTAGGGATACTTCTTGGTGTGTTCTACGAAATATATCAGTGATCTAGGAGTATCCAGTGAACTGTGGTGGCAATTATCAAAAGATTTTTATAAAGGTGGAACTGTTCTATTGGAGTGTTAATGGGGTGGGATCTACCTTTGCCTCAAAATAGAAATAGTGATTTATTTACTTTTTAGTGCATGCAAAATGTGATTTCATTAAATAAATTTAAATAATTTTTTCTTGTTTTAGCTAAAGATTAAAGACACGCATCTTTCCCATAAAGTGTCCCCAAAGTCCTTCAAATATTCATCAATTCAAATCTCGGTATCTGACTTCATTAACATAATTATTTATTTTACGTGTAAAATAAATGATTATCTTGATTTGTTTATTGGTGACTCATGTTTTCTTTTACTGTTATTTTATTGATTGACACTTCCAAGGCAACATAAATGTTTATATTTACTTGAGATAAAAAAATAAATTATGTTGCGAGATTGATTCTGAATATAACTGTGGTTGCACGATAATGTTCGCTGTAAATTTTTGTGCTCTTTTTATATTGTGTATCATTTAGTGTTAGACTGTTGTGAGATAGCCTTTGATAATACTCTTTAGTGGTAACTTTCATTCATCTCCACCAATCGTATGTTTATCTTTGATTTTGCGAAGACGAGGGATCGTAAGAGAGACATCTGAATTAAAATTCATGCAAAATTGGTTCAATTCAGAAACAAATATATCAAATTTTTATTTTAAAATTAAGATTCCTTGTTGCCAGAGGCAGGGCTGTCATTTCTCGAAAGTCAATCAGAATCCGGACAGACAAACTCACACTTTCTCCATTATACATCACCTTTTTGAACTTCCCCAAAAATTGGTTCTGGAAAACTGATGCGAAATGCAAATTCGCAAAGTGCAATTCCTATTTTCCCATAAGATGCCATGTTATTATGAGAAAATGGTTCCCAGCCAACCTTTAAAATTCACTTTTTTATCATAAATAATGCAGTTTAGCAGAAAATAAAAGAAAACATAACTACAAATGAAAACCTAGCATTATAAAAAAAAAAAAACTTTTAATTACCTTCAAAACCTGTAATAGCAAATGAAAACCCAGAGCAATTACACTTCTTTCCACACTTGTACAGTTTACCATCAACACAATTTTGTATGTGATTTTCGATCTTCTTTTGTGCGTTCCAAGGAAATGGTTTAATTTAAATTGAACTACTGAAATAGAATGTTGAGTATGTCATGCATGAATGTTTTCCTTGATTCTGCAACATACATTTCCAAGCCACAAAAAAAACATTATAAAGTGGTTACATTTATTTTACTAATTATGTTAGAAATGCATAACAGAAAATCAAAACCTAGCGTAAGAATGTTATAACATTTCTTTTAGTAATCACGTTCAAAATATGCAGCAGAAAATAATTGTGTTACAAGATGATACCAATTCTTAGATTTACATTAAAAATTCGTAATAAACAATGAAAACCTAACAAAACAACAGTTCCGTAAATTACATTCTAAATACAAAGATAATAGGATTAAATCATTAAATATTTCGGTCAAAAACCAGAAACCTCGTACGCGAAGAATGAATATTTTAAATGTCATACTCGTAAAATTGGTGAAAAACTAAATGCGCAGGATGCTTTTCCATTAGCCAATAATTTCTAATTTGACCGCTAGATGCCAGCAACTTCGACTGCTGTTGGCAGTGAAGTTTAAACTGAGATACAAAAAAATTAAGTTGATGGTTATCATGTTTGTTTACTTTGAAAGCTGCTAATAATGAGCACTATAAATATAATATAATAATAATATCCTTTTCTGGGGTGCTAAAGTTTAAGATGAACTTAGAAACAAAATAGTATAGGGAGTTCACGCTTGTTGGCATTGTAAACGCATAATGCGAAATGCAAGTAATTGACGCGAAATGCAAGTAAAGGTCCTACAAAATTTTGTCGTGAAGTCCAAATTTGCGAACCGCAGGCACAAAAAGGTGGTGTAGTATGATTTCATTAGATATAAAAAATGAGAAAGTTTGTGAATATACACCTGTGACAACCTATAGTAAGTTTTTACTAAATTAAGTATGAATATAAAAGTGCTGAATGAATATATAAATGCTTCAAACAAATTCAATGTAAATATTTTAAATAATGTAACCTAAGTTATTGAAAATAACATTACGTTAATGCATATAAAGTCATTTTCTATATAAAAATTATTTATAAAAATTAATTTTTATATTATTACTTGCTAATACTTATGATGAGACTTTGGAGTAAATTTGCATGCCTATTTAGCATATTTGTTTTATATTAAGTAGACAAAATTAATGTCCATCCTTTGAATAATATCATTTTTTATTTGTGAGACATAACAATGTCATGAATTAAATGTCCTTATGAATGTATGCATTAAGTAACATTTTAACTTGCAACTCTTTTTGCTAGAGGCCTTTGATCGAGATGGGGAAATACCAGTCAGTTTTCCCCCAACGGTACGAGTTCCAGCTCAGGGACAGCGCCCCATTCACATGCTGCCTTTAGTTAGTCCTCCCATTCACCCAAAGTTGCACATGCGACCAGTATCTGGCTCACTTGTCCATCCAAGGAGTTCGTCCTCAGATCCAGAATCCGAAAACTCAGACGGAGAAATTGAAACAAAAGGTAGCAGTTCAGCACAGTGGAGAAGGAAAATCAAACAGCCGAGAATGCGCATGTATGCCGATGAAGAGGAGGAACGTGTTGAGAGGAGGCGAGAGCAGCAGCGCAGGGAGGCCGAGGTGGCAGCAGCCGTGCGCCGAGGGATGGATATCAGCAAAATCACCAGAAGACCATCGGTTGAAAGTGGTGCGGAAATTGGTCGTAAGAAGCCAACTGGTGTGGTAGATCTGCGTAGTCGACTTAGAAAAGACCGCACAGAGTCTGCAAGGGGAAGCACTTCCACATTAAATGTGGGGAAAAGACGTGACAAGGGAACGTCATCTGTTTGGAACCGATTGGCCAATAGAAATACGGCTGCGGCTTCAGATTCCGACGAGTCAGTTGATAGTGAAGTGTCTCCAGCCAAAGTTGATTTGAGAGCTTCCCTAACCAAGAAAACCTTTGAGGGTGATCTCAGGTCAAAACTCAACAGAAGTAAGACTCTGAAGCAGAATTCTCCACTGAGAATTGAAATAGACAATGACGAGTACTATCGTGTCACAGGTTGTGATCAAGACTAAAAAATAAACTATTCCATCAGTGTCTTTGGTTCATATAGTTTGGAGTGAGAAATTTGTGAAGCTGTGAGTTGTTTCAATTAAGTGAATGTGGTCTTGTGTAAATCAATTTCATTGTCATAAAGTTTTGTGTACATAATTGGAAAAATTTTCTTCTCTGAAAATGAGTATATTTTGTATTTTAAATTAGGGAAAATATACAAGTTAACTTCAAGTTATTTAATTTAAGCATAAAAAAACAAGGAAACATTTCACCCACAGAAGGCACAATACTCAGCATAATATACCATGTACTAACTTATAATTGGCATTTGTTCAAGATACTGGAAATGTGATTCATATAAAAAAAGACAATACATTATGATTTATCTGCAGCAATGTATCTGTCCAAGAGTTTTTCTCCTTCAGGATCCACCTTGGATAATTTACGGAATCCTTCATCATCAACAAAGCATATCTCATGACCATCCTGAAAAAGAAATTACAATTACCATACTTCCTATACATTATTAGATATTGCACAAACATGTTGCAGTAAAACTTACAGGATCTGCCAAAATAACCACTCTCACAGTGGCTTTTCCTGGTGTGTCTAAAGAAATTAAGGGAACGAGAATTTTTTCATTTTTAGTTTTTATCAGTTCCTCAACCTTTGGCTGATCATCATATGGGCAGGAAAATGCAATTCTTCCAAATGCTTGAGCATGATTCACAGCAGTTCCTAAGAAAAATTAATATTTGCAATTTGCATCAAGAAATAAAAGTTCTCCATGTCCATTGCTTACCGACTTGAGATTAATTATCAATCAAGATTGCTAAAGCTGACAAATTCTTTAATGAAATTTCCAAGTGCAGGAAAACTGTAATAGTTCTATGATAATTATCTATTCAACTAAAAATCTGAATATTTAACTTGGATATGTTCACTTGTTAGTAAAACAAATAACAATAAAGGTTAACAGTAACTGATGTAATGAAACGACAATAACAGTTTTTGCTAGTATAAAACTATAAATTTCCTTCTAATGTAAAAATACACTTTGAATTTAATCTTGTGTGTATAATAACATTGGATTAGTACTACTTGAGGATAAAATGAAGCACTTTTATGAACGTTTCACCAAGTTGTGAATATTCAATGTGAAGGGTGATATAATTTTACCAAAAATTCCTGTCTCATGATATGAAACATTTCTGTTAAATAACGCACTTTCAAAAGATAAATGAAATATTGAAGGTTTCAATGGTAAAAAGAGAATATATCTTTTGTGTTTCTTATGAGCTGCAAAGATGTGCCTGAAAATTATCAACTATAGATATATATACAAGGGGCACTGCCCCTACGGCTGTCAACCCCCTCCTTGCCTCACTCAGACTTTGATGGATGTTTTTCATTTTATGGCCTTGAAATTTCCCACTTAAAAGTGCCCTAAATTCCCATAACCACAGCACTGCAAATGAAGAACAAGTGAAAAAGAATGCAAAAGTCAAGAGGGTGAAAAAATGAGCATCGACAAATACAAACCCTATGGTAAGGAGAACGTTTATTCTATGGTCTGCATCAAAGCATTTTTTCCGAGTTGATTAGATCAAAATCAATAATTCATTGATGTCCTTAATTATTATTGAAAGTGTTGAGACAATGCAATCTTTAATTAGATAGCCATTTCCCTTTTAAAAGCCTTGAGTTCATTGCTATGGTAGTTAGAATTTTTCATTGTGGCTCAGAAAAATACTTTCTTAGCAATTAAAAACATTTTTATGCTAATTTGGCATGGATTTGTTTTGTCTTTAAAAATTAAAACCATTCTTTCATCTACAAAAGTTCTTATCCAGAGTTTGTATCTCAATTTTAAGTAATTTAAAAAAGCACATTTAGAATGCCCTGGATTGAATTCCATGTTTTTCTTATGAGGTGTTGAAATGGAACAATGAGGTCAAAAAAGACCCCCTCAAAATGCAAATTTTTTGAGATTTTTTTATTTTTCCTGTTGGTTGTGACCTATGACCAACCAGCCTGCCAAATTTCAGACCTCAAGCCACCTTTGTTTTTGAACACTTGGTAGGTCTGCTTCGTGCTATAACAAATCCCCTTAAAACGATCGTGCAAAGAGAGGTGTGTATATATCTATTTTGATGGTCTTGACCCTATGTGGTCAGCATGCCTTAATACTGGGACCAAAAACATATCTACTGTAAGAAATGACATGTGCAGTCGGGTATTATACAAAAGAGTCTATGTATACTACAACTCATCTTACTCTACTACCTTGACAGATCCTACTACTGTTAAGAGTCACTGGCCTAAAGATAGACACTGCAACTAGCACTGTCTAGGTTGACCTTTCAAACTGAAGGCAATAGAAAATAAAATAAACTGATGTGGGCAACACACGACTTTCTCCATAATTATACGGCAAATTACATGTTGTTAGCTCTGAGATCGTTGTCAATATTTACTTCCGGTTGACAATTAAGAAAAGAAAAAGGAGCGTTACTAAGACGTAACTAAGCATCAATTGTTAACAATAGTCATTGGTAGGTGGTGTGGTAGTGGCATATAATATATCTCTTAAACAATGTATTATATGGAAAAATGTATCAAACAAAGGGTGTAGAAAATGAAATTTCCTACAACTTTTATTCCAATACATTTATCAAATATTAAAGCAAATATTTCAAAATAGCGGATAAGTGACAAGAGTAAACACCCACTTCCGGTTGACCGATTTTTACTAAAAATTAATCATTCCTTCTAACTTTTATTAAAATGTTAACTATAAAATTTGGCATTGACCTGATTAATAGTTTTTGAGTTAGAGCGCCCACAAAAATCTATCACATACAGACACACAGACATCATCAAGAAAATAGTCCAAATGTGTTCAGAGGACCTTAAAACGTATTTCCGTTGAAATCTCAAATTCGATTTTTTTCATGAAAACAATACTTTCTCTATGCTTTGTATATGGAGAAAGTAAAAA
Source organism: Tanypteryx hageni (assembly GCA_028673005.1). NCBI lineage: Eukaryota > Metazoa > Arthropoda > Insecta > Odonata > Petaluridae > Tanypteryx > Tanypteryx hageni. The sequence continues at coordinate 37,879,380 of CM054113.1, read as the reverse complement.
CTAGAGGCACAAGAGGAAGAGATATGATATCTTTAGGGGCATAACTCCTTCAAAATGTGTCCATTCCAGAAGTGCATGTATTTGCTTATTGAGATTTCAAAGAAAAATAATGTATGTTTTTTAGATGTTTTCTTCCTTGCCCTAACATAAATACATCTCTTGTGCTATATACAATTGCCTTCTGAATAATTAAAATAGTTGTTCTCTAATTGATAATTCATGATTATCTTGCCATGAGTACCAGGGTGAAAATAATATTAAATTCACCCTTCAACTAGCTTAAATTTCCCTGAAATTAGATACTTTTAATATTAAAGTGATAAGGTACAAGACTTGATAACTTTGCAATGAAAAATCTATGCCACAACCATAGCTACAATTTACATTTCCTTTTGATATTGAGTATCATTTACTAGATTGTATTTGTTAGTCACCAGGCTGCAATCAAATCTTGAAAAGCTGTTTGGCTGTGTATGTCCCATTACCTAAAACTTATTCACCATGTTTGGATGTGCGTTATACGATAGTAACATTGTGTTTTTTAAAAATGGGTACATGGGGATAGAGAACGTCAGCTAATTGTGAATAAAACATTTTGGCGAGTAATTTCCTATTGCATCATCATCATCATAAATATCTGAATCACACATATTCTTTTCCATTATACATACTTTAATTTAAAATTTATTTACAAAATTGTAATGAATGGCTTTCAGCAACTACATTTCTCCCAAACTCAGGGGTTAACTGCCATGAGCTCAGTTGGGCTTGCACGAGCTCATCGAGCCCATAGTTAAAATTTATCAGATGTACATATTGTACGTACAACGACAGGGATGTTGTTGTTGTATTATGCTTCTGTTTGTATTTCTCAAAATACAAACAGGAGCATTTAGACTTTAGATTAAAGTAAATCAGTGAGCAAGTTGGAAAACATAATAACAGGTACATCAACTGGAAAACATTGCATACCACAGATGTAATCAACTCATTTGCAGCCTCTAGGTCGCTTGCCTAGCTGTCATATGGATAGTCCTCATATAAGTTTTGTGATAGAAACCAAAATGTTCCCACCATAAATACTTGTAACTAGGAGTTGAAAAAATTTTATGCCTATGCAGGTTGATTTCTAATCCATCACTTTTTGTTAAGTTCTACTTCTTGCTTCAAGTAGTAAATGTGTGGGTACTGTCCTGCTAACAAAGCATTCATATAGGAAGACGGAATGTAGGGTTATATAGTTTTTATGCATGGCTGCATAAGGCTGATCACAAATGCACAGTTTGAGAAGGAGAAAAAATCCTAAACTTGACCAGGAATCGAATCTCTCACTTGCCGTACATACCTCAATTCGAGAATGGAGAATTGTGATGGTTTGATAGCTTAAATAAATAATGGTGGAGACTTCGCTGACAATGATGTAAATAAAATTGATTCTTTAAGAAGTAACTTTTACTTTAAATTCACTTTTACTGTAGTCTCCACCATTGTTTATTTATCATTATATGGCTTTCCAGCCAAAGGAGTTAACAGATTCCATATACACCAGCTACTGATGATGACAGCAGAGCTATCAAAATATGTATCTAGCACATTGTCATCCTAGTTAGAGAATCTGAGAAGTTCTATTTCTTGCTTCAGGTGGTAAACGTGTGAATTTTTCTGTTTACAAAGCATTCATATAGGAGTCAACAGGTCAGGTCAGAAATTTTTTTATTACACTTGATGCCAATCCATGCTTCTTTGTCAACTGTGGTCATTGTTTCTTTGAATTGTTCATCTGAGGTTAATTTTCAGATATACAGTCTCGATTCCAGGATGTGCAGAATCTTTCGGTAGACCTAAATCCCTCACCAGATCATTTAATTCGCTTTGTGTGAACTTTTGCAGTTCACTCACATTTTCTGGTTGGTAAGAGTCTCTGTCATAGCTTATGTTGACATCACACTTCGAATCGGATGAAAAAATTGGATCAAGAGAGTTCGGTGGTGTAGGTTTAGGTAGATCAGGTCCATGAGCCACGGGTCTTATGGCAGATGGTAGATTTGGATATAAAATTTTATTTTTATTTTTTGTATTATAGCCTTTCACATTGGTTAAGCAAAAATAACAATCTTCTCCATGGCTTCTTGGTTCATGCCACACCATTGGAATAGCAAATGGAAGACTTTTTCTTACCATGAGTCCATTTCCTCAATTGTTCAACACATGTGTGGCAAACTTGACATGGTGTCCATGGTTTATCCTAATCACCAAGTTTCATCACAAAGTATGCATAGTACACCTTTTTCACAAAATCTGTAATGTTTTGCTGCTTCGTTTTCGCAACAAAAGTATCACATATATAACAAAACCTGCCTGGGCTATTTACACCAACTCTTGATGCCATAATGAATAACAAAAAACAAAGACATGATACAAAACAATGGCAGTGTGAACAAGCAGAAAACAGTACTCGGAATGACATGTCCAAGCATTGCGATGGTCACTTGTACACTAACACACACTAATGCCACCTATCATTTTTAGTTTATGTCAAGTCTAGAATGTTCTTCTGTCACAATCATATTAGATATTTGTATAGTCAGTGGTTCACAACACTTACAACTTAAAAAATAATAATATTACTTTGACGATTTCATGTCGAAATATAAAATTGGTTACTACAGTTTGTGCAAAATCTGTGTGTAAAAGCAAAAAATTGTTATCATTTTCATGCTCACCATTTGGATAATAAAAAATTCAGATAATTTGAAATTTTTTAACAATCACTGGATCTCGGTGGTTATTGGGCTTGACAATTCTCACTAATTTAACAGCCAAACTCAACAATATCAATCTTGAGCTTCAAGGTAAAGGAAAGTGTCCTCCAAATAATTGGATCTGTAAATACGTTCAAATCCAAATTAATCTTATGGAATAGTAATAGAAGTAGGAGTCTTTAGTCATTTTCCCAACTTAAAGGGCCCAAGACAATAATCATCATCATCATGCTTCTGTCCGAAGACAGGTTTTAACTGAATCGCTGCCTCCATTTCTCTCTCTCCCTAGAAGCCTCTTTTATACCTCTATAAGTATTATATCCCTGCTTTATATTATCTAATATTCCTATTCTTTTTCTCCCTCTTCATCTTCGTCCACTAATTTTTCCTTCTAAGATCGTCCTTTGTAAACACTGTCTTCTCAATATGTGCCCTATCCAATTTGCTTTTCTTTTCCTGATTGTTTTTATTAACATCCTATCTTCTCCCACCATTTCTAATACTTCTTCGTTTCTCTTCCTCTCTGTCCATTTCACTTTCATCATTCTTCTCCATACCCACATCTCAAAACTTTCTAAATATTTTCCTCCTTTCTCCTTACCGTCCACATCTCTGCACCATAAAGAGCTATGCTCCATATGTAGCATTTTGCTAATTTCTTCCTTGTTTCTAAATTTATTTTCTTGCTTGTGAGAAGCTCCTTCTTCTCGTTAAATGCTGCTTTTGCCATTGCAATCCTACTTCTGATGTCCTGTGTACTACTTCCATCCTGTGCTAAAATACTGCCGAGATATTTGAAACTACTTACTTGTTCCAATTTTTGTCCATTTACCATTATATTTAATTCTTTATGTTCCTTTGAAACCACCATGACTTTCGTTTTTTCGGCATTGATCTTCATTCCATATTGTTGGCCAACCTCCACTAGTCTGTCTGTCATCCTCTGAAGCTCTTTCTCGCCTTCTGCTATTAAGCCCTGATCATCTGCGTATTTAATGGTGGTAATACTTTCACCTCCTATCTTAAATCCTTTCTCTTCCATCAACGCTTCTTCTGTTATTGTTTCTGCATAAATATTAAATATTGCTGGTGAAATAGGACATCCCTGCCTCACTCCCCTCCCTATTGAAGTACTTTCTGTTTCTTCTCCTTCAACCCTAACTCTAATCTTTTGATCAAAGTAAAGGTTTTTAAGCAGTCTTTTATCTTTCCAATCTATTCCTATTTTGTTTAAAATACCCAGCATTTTATCCCATTTCACTCGGTCAAAAGCTTTCTCCCAATCTACAAAACAAAAATACATACCTTTATTGACTTCTAGCGCTCTTTCTATCATGATCCTCATACATCCTATAGCATATCTAGTCCCCCTTCCTCTTCTAAAACCAAACTGATTATCTTGCAGCTCCTTTTCTATTTTACATTCAATTCTTTTGGTTATTATTCTGGTTAGAACTTTAGCTGTATGAGAAATTAAGACAATAATAACTACTGTAAATATCTAGAAGAGATTAAGACAACTTTTGAAGTTCGATTTGCTGATTTTCACATGATTCAACCAACAGCAACTTTTCTTTTAACCACTCATCTGGGTATGCCATATATATTCATCATAGCCAGGCGCACTGGTGTTGGGTATGCAATATATATACAGCATGCTGTTTTCTCTGCGGTTAGCTATGGGTATACCATAATATTCCATCATGCAGCTTCTCTGGCAACTAGCTGCATCCTTTTAGTTTACCGTCTTGGCAGTAGATAGGCTTCACTTCTTTATTTGGAAAAGATATGCTTCTCATATCTAGACCCTGCCTTTGCTTTGCCTTTGTTTCTGTTAACCCTAATTTTGTGCAAGTCAGGGTTTGACATCTGCGACTTTTTCATACCCCAACACGATAAATCCTCTTTCAAATACAGCTAACTGTATTCATGAAAAACATATGTGAGTCAAAAACGTTCAGTTGGCCTTTGAGCATAAGAGTAGATGGTTCATTGTGGAGTATTATTCATTGCCTCTATTCATGTGAATAACGTATGCAGAATACTGTACACTATTTACAGTATTTTAAAATTATTTCATCATTTTATTTAAAAAAAAGAATCAGGGGAAGGTGAGCAGAAAGGAATATTTATTATCTCTTGGAGAAAAATTAATTGAAAAAAAGATTTCCAAACAGGTCCATGAAGAGCCTCAAACCGCCACGACTATCCCATCTAACAGAAAGAAAATTTCCTGAAACTGTCCCTCCTACAACAAAAAAGTGTCTGACAAAGAGATGTGTAGTTTGCTATAAAGCAGGAAAATGTAGGGAATCAATATATTGGTGTCCTGCTGGTGAAGTTGGTCTGTGCACAACCCCGTTTCAGAATTTATCACACAAAAACTACTGATTTATGCTTTCTGGAAAATATTATTATTTTTGCAAATTTTTAATTTATTGTTATTTTTAAAATTTGTGCATTTTCTGTAGAGATATGGTTTTTATAATTTCACTCTTCCCTATTTTAGTATATATTATAACAAGAACTTTTATGTTCAACTGTATTTTGTGTTTTTACCTAATGTTAATTTCAAGTTTACCTTACAGAATATTGTATTTCTTATTATTAACAACATTTGTCATTTATAATATTATTAATTTTATTATTTTTTAATCACTGAGTACTTGTGTACATTTTGAATGGCTTTATACCATATTTTAGGATTTTTTTATTCATTAAATATTATAAACAAATTAATTTTTATTGTAATAATAAATATATATTAATATTTTAATTCATGTCGTGTGCTAAAAATAGTTTAAGACACAAATTTTAAGAAATAAACAAATCAGATACTGAATAGTTAACATATTTTTTAATTGATTTACGAAAGATAAAAATTCACCTCAATTCCAATTTATAGGCCCTTCGAAAAATTAAATACCCAGATTAGTGGTTAAATCCATGTATTGAAATTGACATTATTTAAATGTCAATGCAAATAGCAAATATAATAAACAAAAAAATTGCTGATGCAGAAATCGAAATTATCACTCTGCCATCTGATTTGCAATGGACAGCAAGATCACAAAAATATTTTTGGCCATTGATTAAAAATTAAAAACTTCCATTGTTGAAAGAAACTTTTCAACAAGTGAATACGTTTTGGGTAAACTCAGTGTAAGAGTGGGTTCTCAACATTTAAGATATTCAAGTATAAGCATAGATCGCAGTAGACCGATGCTCATCTCAAAGACTGCAAATTATGACAATTTTTATTAATTTAGAATATTATAATTGCATTAATTAAACTTTTTAAAATTATCTGTAATAAAAAATTTATAATTATTTTGTTTACGTTTATTAATTTAATGTCATGGCTTTCTTATGCTTTATATGCAGCTTGCCAGATAATCTGAATTTAAAAAAATGTGACTCACGGTCTGGAAAGGGTTGGAGACCCCTGCTCTCAAGCTTGATATCAATTCATATTTTCAAATAAAATTAGGTGATAGTCCCTGTTAAAAGTCTATTGGAGGTATCTGGTGCTAATTTTCAATCCCTACACGCTGAATGACAATTACACATGAGACAACTGATTGCAACATTAAAAATGCTAAACAAAATATAATTTGAGGTACACAAAAAATACCCAGGCATATACTGCAAACAAATGATTTACAGGAAGGAATGAACTCCAATGCCATAATTTGGATTTGGTTCCTTTCTATATATTATCTTCATTGTAGTATCCACTCCTTATTAATCTAAATATAATAAAATCCCAGGTTCGTTCGTTTGTTTGTGCATAAAATGGTAAAAATACGTTAAAAGACGAATAACTTGATCAAATATGTACATACAACAATGAAATTTGGTGGAAATGGTCTGCTCATAAGTAAAAATGCTCTGACGAAGAAAAATGTCCCGAGTTTGAGTTCATGGCTGGTGATACATTCCCCTTAACATAACCCATATAAATCGATTTTTCGACCTGCAGGCTATTTTTGCAAAATTAAATTAGAAGTAATTGACCTACGATCTTCGGATAAAAACCATTTGAAAGGAAAATAAACAAAGATTCTTATCGTTGATTTTTGCTTCTGGTTCGAAATCACTTGAACTTTGCATAATTATTCAAAATTTCATGAAAATATTGCATTTTTTTGTGAAAGGTTCCCATGACAACAGAACAGATTGTTGAACTCGAGATCCTCATTATTGTATGCTTTTTTATACATGCATAAAATTGACATGCAGAAATCATGAAAATTTAAGAGTCATGTTCACAACACACCATATCATGGAAAATTAATTCCAGGCGAGGATCGCACATTCACAAAAAACGTCATTTTAAAACAGCTGTTACACTAATCATTAAATCTTTAAACAGGTTTTGCAAAAAATAAACAATACTAAACAATTAAAGAAGTTTTAGTTTGAGAAATTAGAAAAGAAGTTTTTTCATTCACTGTTTTACTGGAGAAAATTTTCACAAACTCGAATTTCTATTTTTAGATTTCTATTATCATCCCATCATTTTTGATGGGTCATCGCTAGTACTGAAAATAATTAGCCATTCGCATATAGGTAATGATGCTACTACAAGTGGATAGCACTTATATTAATATTTCCCTCTTATTACATCTCCATATGACATAAAACTCTTCCCCAACATTTATTCTAATGCTCATCTGGGCACCATAATACTGTCTACTTTACAAAAAGCTTTGAAATAACTGGAAGCTGGCACTTGCTTTTACTTTTCTCATCGCATGAAGGTGAAACTGTCATTTCATATAGCTCATCATTCACCTATTTTATTACTAACTGAAAGTACCCAGCGATGCTCGGGTTTTTAAGTCGAGACAAAAAATACGCATATAGTATAAGGATTAAGGTGACAACACAATCTAAAGGTTTAACAATGACACGGTCAGCAAGGCAACATATTGTTAATAAGCTTAAATTTTTCCAATAAGTATGATTTAAACGTAGGACTTGAGCGATTTTGTATTGTAAGCAAAATTTGACAATAAGAATAACAAACTTTATTTCTAGTTTTAATTGACAAAAGAGTAAAAGCCTGTAAATTGAAAAATCGATTTTTATGTGTTATCTTATGGGAAATGGCACCTCCCCTCCACTTCCCCTCTCCCTGCAAAAATCAAAACTCTGGTCCCGAGTTACACTTCCACATGGTCCCATTAATAAGTGTACCAAGGTTTAAGTACCTAATTTTCTTGGTTTTGGAGTTACAGCATTAACAAACAAACACACAAATACATTTTCTTTTATTTATATGATCCTCGAGTGCTTGACATTTTCAGCCCATGGAACCTCTCTCCTAAGCACCTATACTATCTCCTTCCTTCCTTTCAATTCACATTGCTTTATATTCTCTAAGCCAGACTGCAGTGTTCGAATTGGAAAATTTTAACAAGGGGAACACTAGTAACCAGAACATTCTATTGGATTTTAACAATGAGAACACTATGGGCTACTTTAAAAATTAGGTAATTGTTTGAAATATTATTTTCAACTGATAGTAATTAAAACATCAATGTATTGGTTTATATTTTGTCAATCTCAAATAATTTAAGTTTAACTTGTTCTAGAAATAGGTCATAAATATCAATTATGGTTGTCAGTGACTGTCTTTCGATCAAACCAATAATGTTTACAAATGAATGTCTTCATGTACTTTGGAAATAAATCACTCAATTCAAAACAGTTTTGTGAGTTAGCCTGTGCAAAAGAATCCAAAGTCTTACCTATGTCATGTAATTCCAACTTTGCTTGATTTTCGTCAAATCCAAGCAAAACAGATTTATCAGTCTTATTGAATATCTTTAAACCTAGAATTCCATTCCAATAATCAATTGATTGCTGAAGATTAGAGCTTGCTAGAGTTACTTTTTCCACAGGATCTGTAGTAACAAAAATCACTGACATTAGTGATCGACTACAAGCAATATAACAAGCAAAAATGCATGATTCAATACCTTTATCTTTAGGTTGAGGCTCATTAATGAGAAAGAATTTATAACCTCCAGGGGCTTCTACAACATGATGACCATCCTCTTCAACAATTGGCCAATTATGGTCTTTTGCTCTAGCAATGGCTTCCTGAGATTTGATAGTTAAACCAATGAAGTCATTACCCTTCTCATAAGATTTCACAGGATAGTTGTAAGTCAGCTCCACAACAAAATGGTCATCTTCAGGGCCATAGCCCACCATAGTCTTACTCCAACGATTTGCATAGGGCCTGCAATATAAGATAAATATAAAAAATACAGGAGAATAATGTTGCTTGGACTTTGTCATGAATAAAAATGCAATATTTGGACTCATTCAATAATATAAAAAATAACAAGCCAAAACTCAACACACAAACATAAAAATTACACTTAATGCAAAAATGAAGAAGATATGTTTTTCTCTCATGCTCTACAAGGAACATTTTTTCATTAATATGAATTAAAAATGGTTATGTGCTCAGAATAGAGAGTTTTATAATACATTCAAGTTATGAGTTTATAATATAAGATGAGAAGAAATCTGAAAGATTTATTTTGGTTTTAGTATGTCATCAAACCTATATGTTATTTTTTCACCATGTTCATTACTTTCACAACAAAGAAAGTATGCATTAACCTAAACAGATATTGTACTTAACCTTTAAGCTGTGGCAGCATATTGCCAACTGGCTGACTCAACTCCTGTGTTATTTAAATGTCAAAGAAAATCTTTTCACTGATGAGAGATAGGGCATTAATATTCCTCAGCTTAAAGTAGTTACTTCTTCCCAATAATGCTTACATGTACACACATGAGTCAGAAGTTTTAATCTCTTAGCAATATCAGTACACATTTCAATAAATATTTTTCTTCTATAAACACCATTATTATTATTATATTATTATTTAGGATACATTTTTGAAATTTTGATTGACATGATTAAGACTGTATAACTGAATACATTTAGGCTTAAATGAATACAAATGTACCAGTACAATTGTCCTATTTCTCTACTAATTCATATCATACCTTCAACTTGACATTTCCTTGAGTAAAGTTATTTCTAATTCAACTTGCACAACTCTAGCTATAGAAAGTCGCCCTGAACTATTCAAAAGACTTCCTGGTTAACAAGCCAGCCATCATTGGAATTCCTTAACACCTACCCAACATTAGGAATTTTTGTGCAAATAATATACATATTCATTCAAACTTTCATAAAGTACTTTTCAGTCTATTCATTATCCAGATTCCATGTCTTCAATGCTTCAAGTGGTAACTTATAAAATTTTATGGTATCAGTAATCTGTAGACAAACTGGTAACCATGTAAAATTGTACACAGATCAGTTTTGGCTGCCCATGTGAAATTTTGTATTAAGCATTAAAGTACTTCTTGGCTGAATGTTAGAAATTGCCTAAACTGTTTGAATTCATCTTCTGCACTCTTTTTATGAGAAAACAATAATAATTTTTCCTCTAATTAATTGTAACAAATGGATGCATGCAAGGTTTGTAATACCCATATGTAAAAATATAAAAACTACGTTTCAAGGCCAGGGTGCTGAATCCATCAAAAATTGTGCTATTAACAACAAAATTACAAGATCTTTAATGGAACATTTTTGTTGCCATAGCACATTCAATTTAGTGGCATGACTTTGATCTTGTGGGTGCTGTTAGAACAGGCTTTTACTGTATTTTTGCTCACTTAAATTTACTTAGTGCATATATAACTGTAAAATAAATCCAAGTGTTTGATTGTAATTTTAGTAATTCAAAACTCGTAAAAAAACTTTTAATGTGAGCTGTGGGGGATTAAGTTTAAATTTATTTTAAGGATAAGGATTTAATCAATTTCTATTGCATAGTTACATTTCTCTTCCTTCTGAAATAATCCTCAGAATTTACAGATATAAATGTAAGATCCCTTAAACAGGAAAAAAGTTAACAATAAATACAAGGTGTATTATGTCAGTACAAGTTATGAATCCATATGGATAGGAAAAGACTACTTCTTAGATTAAGGAACATAACCACAGTCAATTTGAGACAGCATTGCTTACAATGAATTCAATCAGAATCTTTAGTGGTACAAAAACTCAGCATTTCATTTATCTCCTTACCCATCACGATTGGTCAGAGATCCTTAATGCAAGATCATCATTTAATAACAGCTTTCATTTATTTTATTCTAGATTTCTTTATTTTTTCAATTGTGCATTTCCTCTTGTACCAATCAAGCCCAAATTAAAACATAAGAACAGCTGGATTACCCCCAAGATCCAGGCTTTACCTCAGGATCTCAAATTGTTAGCCTACCATGACAAGTTTCATGGAAATTTAGAAACCCATGTACAGTACTCTAATCTTAAAAGACAATACAAAGGCTTAATAAAAAATAGTAAAAAAACCTTTAATGACTCTAGGTTCCTGAAAGCTTCTAATCGATCAAAAGAAGCGTGGAAAGTTATAAATGAAATTACAGGCCCTAAGAAAACAGAGTCTTTACCTCTTGTAAAAGATTGCAATTCTGATGTAGTAACAGACCCAATTGAAATATCGAATGCTCTCAACAATTATTTTCTGAATTTGCCTTCAACTTCATATACCATCAATCCCTCCACCCTGCTAAATGTAGGTACTCCTACCTATATCTTCAAGCCAGATACAATATACCTCCAGCCTTGCAATGAGCAGGAGTTATTTGGATATCTCTCAAAAATTGGAAATAAAAATTCTGCTGGCCTGGATGAAGTTTCTGGTAAACTCCTTAAAGCATCTGGGCAGGCAATTATAAAACCATTATTGTTTCTCATCAACCAATCCCTAAGTCAAGGTATCTTTCCTGAAGCACTGAAAACTTCTAAGGTAATTCCCATTTTCAAAAACAAAGGCAGTAGAAGCCAACTTAGTAACTACAGGCCTATATCACTTTTGTCTCAATTATCAAAAGTTTTTGAGTATGCTTTCAGCAAAAGGTTACTACAATTTCTTGAGAGATATAATTTATTGTCTAGTTCTCAATTTGGTTTTAGAAAGGGAAAATCAACAGAGAAAGCTCTTTTCTCAGCATTAAATTTTATTGTTGAGGAACTCAATTTAAGCAACAGAACTCTGGGAATATTTTTCGACTTAAGTAAAGCTTTTGACACTGTAGACCATAAGAAGATGCTAAGTAAATGTGCATATCTTGGTATTAGGGGTGTGGCAAATAATTGCCTGGTAACATATCTCACTGGAAGGCATCAAGTGGTTTCCATACATAAGGAGGGTAGAAAATATTTATCTGAGCCTAGACCTACATACTCTGGTGTGCCCCAAGGATCTATCTTGGGCCCTATTCTTTTCCTAATCTTTATAAATGATTTACCTAGTAGCCTTATGCTTAATCAACAAAAAAAGTAATCATGTATGCTGATGATATTAATGTTTTGTTAACTAAACCTAATGATAAACTCATATCGGACTCAAGTGTTGAAGTAATGCATAGAATGTCTGCGTGGTGTAAGCAAAACAAGCAGATTCTAAATAATGAAAAACACAGGTCATGTTTTTCTCTTCTTGTCTACAGCAATCTAGTGACTTCTACCTGTGTCATGACCAAAATCACATTAAATCGACAGAGGAATTGAAATTTCTAGGGCTACACATAGACCCGACTTTAAGATGGCAAGTACATATAGATAACATATGCAAAAAATTAAACTCAGTTTTCTATTTATTTTCAGTACTAAAACATACAGTAAGCCTTGAAATTTTAAAAATCCTGTACTATGGGCATTTTTACTCAAGAATCTCATATGGTATAATCCTCTGGGGGTCCTCTTCACATGTTATCGAGGTCTTAAAAATCCAAAAAAGGATAATACGCTTAATGATGCTCCTTTAAGAGCTTCTTGTAGACCCATCTTTAAAAAACTATGTCTGTTGACCGTAACTTGTATGTATATTTACCATGTAGTATTATATGTTAAGCAAAATATGGCTGAATTCAATAAAAACTGTTCATTTCACAATTATGATACTCGGAGAGGTAGTGACCTACATGTTTATCACAACAAACTGAAAGTTTGCAGCAAAGGTCCTAAAGCAATGTGTATAAAACTATATAATAGATTACCAGCTGAAATTAAGATAATCAGGAGTCTGCCTGTATTTTAAAAAAATGTTCTTGACTTCCTTATAACAAAATGTTATTATAGAATTGATGAATTTATGTAACTTATTATTATTTTTTTTTTGACGTGTCCTATGCATTATATACTATGTAGTGTCTTTTGGACAAATAAAGTATTGTATTGTATTGTATTACCCAACAGAATTTATGGATCCAATTAACCCCTTGACTATAGTCACGCTTTGGAAAAAATGGCTTATCTCATTGGGGAAAGTGACTATAGTCGCAATTCCTTTTTTACCCGAATCCTAGTTCCTCCTGCCATCTGCTGTATTTTTGTTTAACTTGGTTGAGCTAGTATGAAGCTGCTGAGATGGTTTCTAGTAGTTGATTCAGAGTGCTAGTTTTAATTAGTCTTTCTTTACTGCTTTTCTTTGTATCATGTTTTAATTTCCTCAAAATAATAATTACCATTGATTTAATTACTAAATTAAATATTTATTTTTATAATACAATGATAAAATTTTTCATAAATGGAGATAAAAAAAACTATCTTTTATGAAGTATAAGATGCAGCACATCTGCTGTGCATCTGACTGCATTGAATGAATGCTTACTTAGGCGGTCCGTGAACCCTCATAAAACTGAAAGTGGTAAGGAGTTTGCCCAAGTTAGAACCCTTGGCACTTCTGCTATTTTTCCATGAGATCAGAGTTATATAAATATAACGCTTGGTGTGGCCCCTGTAAGGTATGCTGCACGACATGACTTTTCATATTTGTATTTTTTTATAATAAAGTAAAGAAAAATTTGTTTGTCTTATTTTTTATTGTTTTTATTCATACGACTAAAAATATTTTCGTTAGTAATATAAAAATGAATTCCTGAATCTTTTATGAGATTTTAAGTTATGCCATGATATTTGAACTGACCAAGGCAGTGGCATGTCTATAAATTAGTAATGGGGAAGTTTAAAATTCATAATTCAATTACAAAAAAGTTAATCATCAAGGATCCTCATAGACTGCCAGCCTTAGTAGAGGGGTCTGGCTCCCAATGCTAGGGTCGGTTTGAATCCTGCAGAGGGCTTGGTTGTGTGTTTGTCTTTGTTAATGCTATTAGGCTCACTGCAAAAGACCAATAATAGCTGTTCATGAGCTAGTATAAAACAAATAAATAAAAACATTAAGTGAAATATGGTCCTATGCATGTTACCACAGTTAATTATTAGGTCTACTTCATTCACCAATTAAAAGAAAATGGCATTGACTCATAGAACCGTCCTCTATACCTGCACAGCATATATGGTGGCATACCTCTAGCCTGTTCAGAAAACATTGGTTTACACATGATTCAAGTGGTAAACGTGTAATTGTACATTAAAAATAACTAATTCTTTAGGACTGTTTTAAATAATTGAATAACTTTAATCATTGAGTGGAATCTAACCAAAGTAAAAAAATCTTTGCTCATGTGGTAGGGGGCTTGACCCACAAACCCTTACTCTAGATCAGCGGTTCTCAACCTTTTTCACTTCGCGAACCCCTTGAGCTAACCTATTTCTCGTCATGAACCCCTTGGATTATCCTTTTATCTTCACGAACCCCTTGAGTTGTAACAGTTTTGGCAGAAAACCCCTTATAATGGAGAGTAAATTTTGTAAAAACAAATTTTTTTGAATGAAAAATGAAAATGAAAAATAAAGTTTACATAGCACATAGTAGATGTTTACAATAAAATCATTGTCATCTTTTTCTAGTTAGTACTGTGTAAAATTCAAATATAATTCTTGAAGAATAAGAAAAAATTGAAAATAAAACCATGCAACTAATTTGAAAATTAAAATATTGGTAAGAATTATAAAACCAAGAAAGTGAAAAAGACGCCTTTACCAAATTTTTTTCACGAACACCTCAGATTTATTTTGCGAACCCCTCAAATTTATGTCGCAAACCCCTAGGGGTATGCAAACCACCAGTAGGAGAACACTGCTCTAGATACACCAAAGGACAAATATATAAGCTGCATCTTTCCTTTTGAATGACACTTCAAACAAAACTCTTATCCTACATAACTTTCCATTCAATGGTCATATGTTCATAATAGCAGATAGATGAACAAAACAATAACCAAGTAAACAAATTTTTCACTGAACAATTAAATAACTTTATACTGAAGCTCTATTGCTTGTTTAAGAGCTTTGGGAGATCTCATTCCTTACCCATTGCAAGCAGCTTCACAGCCTTCAGTGAATTCCTCATGCCTTAGCGTCTGAAAAGTAGTTAGAAATAAAATACACCCTCATTTTCTTCATATACAAAAAATGATTAAGTTATTATTGATTAAAATACAATGCAGAAACCTCGTGGATAATTGAATATTTGTATCATAAAAATTAAGCTAGGGATTCAAACAACCAATTCTTGACACGTTGAAAAAATAAGCTTTATGCATGATTCAACAGGGAAATATCGCGGTCATCTTATTGCTGAAAAAATTCTTGAACAAACACAATAACCTTCTGGTGGCTATTGGAGATACTTGAGACAAGTATTTTTTCAAGTGCTTGTTCTATAATTTATGCACGATGCATATTTTTCATTAAAAACCTAATAGAAAAATTATACGTTTATTGATTTAAAATAAGAATAATATCTAAACAACTCGAAAAATCAAATTTCATATAGTAGTTGCATCAAAAATATGTATTGTTGCAGTACTAAGGCATGTAATAAATATTTTTGTATACATTATAAAATTCTCAATTTGATAGTTTACTATACGAGAAGAAAAAACTACACTGCAGGAAAGGAAATAGAGAGGAAGCGAGCTGTCATATTTCAACAGGAGAAATTTCTATAAATACCAAAGATATACCTTACAGTTTTACTAACTAACCAGTTAACATTTAAAAGATGTGAGAATATTAAGATAAAAAAACGTTGACATGAATTTTATCCAGCCCTACACCGTTCATCCAACAAAATGCAATGCAAACAAAAGCTTCTCCTAAAAAGGTCAAAGATTTGGAAGTTTTGATAACGAGGTATACGATACGCAATTACAAAATATAATAATAATTTATTAAACGCATAAATATTAACACCAAATGCAACAAATTGTATAATAAAATAAACTACAAAAAAACTTGTTTTATGAAAACCGAGAAAATGTTGAGCTAAGATTGCTCAAGGATGGCCTTGGGAACAATAACGGGAAACAATACGTGCAAAATTTAAATGAAAAAAGAAACGTAAATTTCCACTAAAAAGTTTTTAGTGGAAATTTACAAGTTCCTTTTTTCATTTAAATCGAATCTTTCCACAAAGTAGAGCCTTCCCAAGTGGACTTTGTTATACGTGTAAAAGTTACATAAACTCAGACAGAATTTTATACAAACTTTCATGGCAAAATCCTTCGGCGAAATGCACAATAACTAAATATTACCTAATTAAAGTCAATCAACAGTTTATTGATGGAAGTAATATTAGTATTGAAATTTACAACTAATCGTCACCTCATAACTCACCTTCATTCCCAATATTTCTCTGTAGAACTTCGCCGTTAATGTTCTGTCCGCAACTTTGAAAACATAATGAAGAGCCCGGCCTCTCATTTTTACCTGATACAACTGAAAATATCTCTCCTGATTAATATAAAATTCTGATTTTAAAACTGCAGCTTACTTGTGTTTATGTTACACGTCAATATCCGTCCAACTCGAACGCCCCTTTCTGCACAGAAAAGTGCATCATAAAATTCATTCGCACGTTCGCACGGAAGAACAAAGACAATTGCATAACGATTGCGGTTTATAAGATTATACGTAAGGAGTACAAGGTGATGTGGATTCCATTTAAGGTTAAAATAGTGTACTTATTATTTCTTCTGTCATTTTTTTACTTTGATAAATTTACTGCAGACTGCTTAGCAGTGGCGGCTCGTAGCTAAAATTAGTGGGGGTGCTGCTCCAGAAAATTTTTAGCCTTTGTTTTAAAATTGTGTAAAAGGAAAAAAACATGTATAAAAAGAAAATTTATTCAGTAACTTGATAAAATCTTAACAAAAAAAAACACATTTTTTACTTACTTTAACTTAAATTGTTCCAGTTCAAGCTTGATCTATTCATTTAAAAATGAAATCCATTCTTCTTGTTTAAATTTGCGCAAAAAGTTCAATAATTTTCTCCTTGATCTCTGGATGACAATTGAGGAAATTTTTCTCCATTGAAAGTACTGCAAGCGCATTTAGTCTTTCCGAATTCATAGTGCTTCTTAAAAAAGTTTTTATTCTTTTCAATGTTGAAAAGCAGCGCTCTGCCTCTGATGTAGTCATGGGAATTGTCAAGAGGATTTTTATCAGTTTCGTAATTTCACTAAAAACATCATCTAGATTATTTTCCAAGATAAATTTCAGCAGCTCAATTAATTTGCAATATTCATGAATATCAGTCCTACAATAGAATACTTTTAGTTCAGTTTCAAGCTTTTCTTTGTCAATCATGGGATAAGCTTCAGTGGTCAGTACTATCTCTTTTGTGGGATGTTCATTCTTAAATCTAGTGAAGCATTTCTTGTTGAACAATTTAGCAGCTACTAAGTGTTTAGTGGAAGAATATCTGTCCATTATATCAACACATATATAGTCACACACTTCCTTAGCTTCTGCCATGAGTGTCTTTGAAGGATTCTCACAGTACTTTGAGTTTCTCAATTCTAAAATAGCAGTTTTGAAATTTGTTATATATTCATTAACTATAAACACACTAATTTCTCGAGATTGCATTTGGTTGTAAATTATTTCAACATGAGGCATAATCTGATGAAAAAGCTCTAACCAAAACTTGAAATTATCATCATTCAGGTATTTTAAAATTCCTGTTGCTTCTGCAATGGTTTGATCTGCATTTGATGTTGACTGAATTTCAGTAAGGCAGTTTTTTAAAGGTTGCAAATTTTCATGAACTCTGTTTATGGTCCGTATGTTGAAATTCCACCTTGTAGAGGATGGACGTGGAATGCTGACGTCCATATGTTTCTTGAGAAAGGACACACGTTGTGGTGATCTTGAGAAGAATGTTGGAATAGCCAGAATGTTAGAGAAAAATATTCTTGCGTTTCGTGTAATACTTGCTGCATTTCTCATTATTAAATTAAGTTGATGTGCATAACAGTGAATGAAATGTGCATTACTACAAACTGCTTTTATTTTTGCTTGAACTCCTGCTTTTTTGCCTTTCATGACATTTGCACCATCAAATGTCTGAGCTATCAGTTTTTGTCCATTTCCTTGAAGGATTATGTCCAATTGTTCTAAAATACGTTTTGATATGCCATCTGCAGTTTGATTTTCTGGAATAAAGAATCTCCAAAAACGCTCAAATATTTCTTCATTCAATACGTACCGTAGAACAAGGACCATTTGAGTGTGTTCCGCAACATCTGTTGTGTCATCAGCCATGACAGCTACAAAGGAAGCTTTTCTAATTTCCGTCCTTATCTCCTCATGGTATATTTGTAGCAGGCAGTCAAGTATCTCATTCTGAATGGTCTTAGAAACACCTTTGAAGACTGCACTGGTTTCTAAGTGATTCTTCAAATCTGAATCTAATTTAGATGCAAAATTTACTAATCCTCTAAATACCCCTGGATTTACTGAATCGTCTTTTTCATCATGTCCACGTAAAGGAGTTTCAAAGTTTCCACAAAAGTAAATGCAGTCTATTATTTTGGACAAAATTTCACTGTTCTTTTTAACTTTTATATTATGCTCATTGATTGAAAGTCTGTATGCCTCAATAAGTTTCTCCTTAATACTTACGGTTCCTAAAAGTGACAGTGAAACAACATTATCAACGTGCTTCTTTGACTTCTCATGCTTTTCAGTTTTTTCTTTCATTTTGTTTATATTTCTAAAACCATCTTTTGTCCACGGTACATCACCTCCAAACAGCAAACACGGGAAGCAAAACAGTGCATTTTTTACTTCACAGCCGCAAAGCCAACTTTTCCGTTGGTACCATTCAGAATTAAAGCTACGAATATATTTCTTGTTGTTGCTTTTGCCTGGCTGAGATATTAGAATATCAGGTGTTGAACGACCTCTTTTCTTAACTGTAACTTTCTCATGGAGAGATAGCTGTGAAAACTTAAGCTGTTGAAGTTCACTTACAGTCACAGAACTTATTTCTTGGGGATGCAAGGCCATGGTTAAAGTTTTCTGTTAAATAAAAGAACCAAAAAAAATGAATCAAATAGAATAGCTGGAAGCAGAATAATAATCTAATTCTACACTTTATCACATTCAAGAATATGGTACACGGTTTTTAAGCACAACACACGCTGAGTAAAAAAAAACTTCCTTCCACAATCACGCCAGAGCCGGCACTACGAGAGCAACAGTGCTCTCTCTACCTGGCAGTCCCGCCTTCCTCCCCACCCCCCTCCTATGTGTGCATGCGCAAAACAGTCAAACACCACGTCGCTGGCACTGTGAAGCGCACAGTTCCATACAAAGATTTTTGTATCTTTTTCATAAACTGGGGAATGGTTACTGAAGTACTGGCATTAAGCTTAAGGAATATATATTGTACTACAAAAAATAAAGAAAGAATTAAAGAAAAAAGGACTCATTATATTAAATGTTATCGATAATATCAAGCGGAAATAGGGGGTGCTGCAGTTCCGCAGTGCCTATTCACGAGCCGCCACTGCTGCTTAGTAAACTTTAAAAAATGTGTTTGCAAGATGAAATTCTCGATAGAGAGGAACTTTATTGTCATTGTATTTAGGGTTGTCAACTGTCCTTTCAAATTTGTCCTGTGTTCTTCCTTAAGCCCCCTAGGTTCCCAACCCAAGCATGCAGTTGGCCCTTATTTCCTACTAATTTGTTATTTAATCTATTTGTACAAGTCTGGACTGCACATGTAAAGCTGTATGAACTAGAAGTCAGTTTTCGTTGTCTAATTCACACACTCAGTTTTAGCTAGAGTTACCACCTTTTTCTGGAGTCATTACTGAACGCTGACTAAAAACCAGTACTACCCTCACCCCCTATCATTTTTTTGTAAAAAATTCTTTTTATAAATTAAATATTTGGTACTTTGGGATTAACGATGCTCCACCTCCGCAGCGCCCCTCTGGGGGCGAGATATGGAACTACAGAGAACATTGAAGAAGACAACTTAGGACCAAGTATTATAGAGAGCGAAGTAGAATAAGCGATAGTGGAACTAAAGAAAGGGAAAGCCACAGGCAGCAATGGAATAC
Organism: Tanypteryx hageni; assembly: GCA_028673005.1. Lineage (NCBI taxonomy): Eukaryota > Metazoa > Arthropoda > Insecta > Odonata > Petaluridae > Tanypteryx > Tanypteryx hageni. Next base: position 37,859,225 of record CM054113.1, on the reverse strand, counting down.
CAGCTGAGATACTTAGTCATGGGATCAGAAGGACTAAAAGCAATCACGAAATTAATTAATAAGATTTACAATACGGGAGAGTGGCCTCGGGATTTCCTAGAAGTAACAATGATCCCTCTAAACAAAAAGGCAATGCAGTGTAAAGACTACAGAACGATAAGCCTTCTGTCACACACTTCGAAGATCATCAAGAGGATTCTTAATAAAAGGCTGGAGAAAAAAGCAGAAGAAATGCTGAAGGAAGATCAATTCGGTTTCAGAAAAGGACGAGGAACTAGAGATGCGATAGGGGTGGTTAGAATTATATCAGAAAGGACAATAGAGTACAGTCAAGATATCTGCATATATCTGGCAGACCTTTGATAGAGTAAATTTGGTAATGTTGATGAAGATATTAAAGGATATAGGTGTAGACTGAAAAGACAGGAGACTGATCAGGAATCTATATGTGAATCAAATTGTAAAGGTCAGGTTTGAGAATTTGGACATCTGCGGAATAAATATCGGTAGAGGAGCAAGACAAGGCTGCTGCCTATCGCCAACCCTATTCAATATATATGGAGAAAGTCTAATGCAAGAAGCTTTAGAAGGCACAGGAGATTTCAAAATTGGAGGAAGGATTATAAGAACAGTAAAATACGCAGATGATCAAGTACTTCTAGCAAGAAAGGAAGAGAGAAGCAAAATGTATGGATGAGATCAGGAATAGCATAGGAAAAGCAAAAGCGGCTTACAGAAGAAAGAAACAGCTACTTACGGGTAGTATAAGGGAAGATATCCGCAAGAAGTTCATAAAATGCTATTTATGGAGTATAGCTTTTTATGGGGCAGAAACATGGACACTAAGGAAAAATGACATCAAATAGTTAGAAAGCTTTGAAATGTGGACATGGGGGAGAATGCTGAAGATAAAATGGACAGATAAGATGAAAAACAATGAAGTGCTACAAAGAGTAAGAGAGAAGCGAATGATTATACAGACTATTAGAAAGAGGAAGGCAAACTGGGTTGGGCATTACCTGAAGAGAGAATGATTAAAGATGTGCTAGAAGGAAAACTAGATGGAAAAAGGGAAAGAGGTAGGAAAAGGTTTCAGCTTATAGTTGATTTGAAAGGGAAAGAGAGTTATCAAAATATGAAGAGGACAGCGGAAAATAGGAGTATATGGAGAACCAGGTTTAACCATGAATAATCACAGACCTGTCTACGGACAGACTACCTATGATATATATATATATATATATATATATACACACAGTCAAACTCGGATATAACGAGCGCCACGGGACCGTTTAGTTTTGCTCGTTATAGCAGATAAACTTAATATCCGTGAAGGCAAAAGCATGCATGCGTATGGTGAAATAAGACATAAGAAGTAAAAGTGAATATATAAACAGAAAGTTTATTTAGTAAATTTATGGAAAAACATAAAAATGAGAATAAACTAGAAAATTTAAAATAAACATTTGTACATATAAAATTTACTCACAGCTGCATCCTTAATCACTCCCCTTTTTAGAAAAATAACTTTGAATGGTAGCCTGTTTCATAGATTTCACTTTGAAGTCTCTTAAGTTTCCTCTTATTACACTTATTGCACTAAAACACCATTGGAAATGTCAATGTTTTCAAAAAAATCATTTAATGTTTCCACAGCATCCTGAGCTTGAGAGTAAGTTGGCACGGCTTTCGTCGGGATTGTGTCTTCGACACATTCAACAATGTCTTCATCACTGTCTGCTGTGTTTTGTACTGTCTCTATTATTTCACTCTCCGTAGGAATTCCACTGGTAATCAAATCATCATGAACATGAACAAAATTGTCAATGTCATTTACATGGTCAAAATTCGCAATTCCATTTTCTTTAAGCCATTCTGACAGAGGTAGATCATCTTCATCAACGTTATGGTTATCAATCGAAAATTCTCCCGATGTTAAACCAGACTTCCGAAAACAGTTTATGATCGTTGTAGGTGAAACATTGTCCCATGCATCTGTCATCAAATGAATTGCATCCAATACAGAGACGTTGCCATCTAAACCTCTTTCCCTCCTTTCAATCAACTGTAGAACAAAAAATCGCTTGAAATGGCCTTTAAAACTTTTAATTATCCCCATGTCCATTGGCTGCAAAATAGAAGTCGCATTTGGAGGCAAAAACACCAGTTTTACATTGGATAACTCCTGCATATGTGGGTGCGCAGGACAGTTATCGACAAGGAGTAAAATGTTTCTATTTTTCCTCCGTAACTCGTTGTTCCACTGACTTACATATTGCTGAAAAATATTGGACGTCATCCATGCCTTTTTATTAGCTGCATATTCAACGGAAAGCTTCTTTACATTATTGAAACAACGCGGCTTTTGTGACTTACCAATAACAAAAAGTTTTTTTTGTCACTCCCATTCATGTTTGCGCACATTAAAACTGTTAAACGATTCTTAGGTCTTTTGCCACCAACACATTTGTCACCTTTGAATTTAAACGTTGCATCAGGCATCATGTTGTAAAACAGTCCAGTTTCGTCGGCATTTTAGATGTCTTCTTCTCTGTAACCTTTTCGACACTCCTCCCAAACACTTTTCACCCATTCACTTGCCGTTTTTGAATCTGCTGACAGGGCCTCTCCACTGACTTTTGCATAAACAATGTTATGCCGATTTTTAAAACGATCGAGCCACCCATTATTGCATGTGAAGTTTTCATGTCCTAACTGTTTTGCAAATTTATCTGCCTGTACCTTTAAAATGGGGCCGTTGATGGGGAAACCAGCATTTCTCTGCGTCTTAAACCACTCCAGCAGTGCTTGATCAACAGTACCCAAGTCACACTTCCTCATTTTCTTGTTCGTTGTTAGGTTGTTCTCTAGTGCAGATAAAATCGCTTCTTTGTTTTTCCATAAGGTTGAAACCGTAGACGACGATAAATTAAATTTTTTGCACACTTCAACATTTTTTTCACCACGTTCTAACTCTCGAATAATATCAACCTTTTCGCGAATAGACAGACACTTCCTTTTATGTACGGACATGTTACTCGTTCAAGGGCAAAATCTCAACTGATTTATGTGATCAACGCTACGAACTTTCTTTGCAAACTGCGAGCATACCAATTCCAGGAAGAGTTAATGAGGAGACGGATTAAATCTGGGATTTCCCATCTTTACGTGGGAAAGGGTGTTGGGTGCATTAGGCTGAGCGACGGGGGCGGGCGCCATTGTACATGCCCTTAGCCCCTTACCCCCCTTCCAAACACAACCTCCTGGCTGTAAAAGAGCTGGGGGTTGGGAGGAGAGGACAAAGGACCTCCGCGGGTACCACTGTACCTGCAAGTTGGGAATTATATATATATATATATATATATATATATATATATATATATATATATATATATATATATATATATCAATTCGGTTTCAGAAAAGGACGAGGAACTAGAGATGCTATAGGAGTAGTTAGAATCATATCAGAAAGGGCAATAGAATACAGTCAAGATATCTGCGCATGTTTCGTAGACTGGCAGAAGGCCTTTGATAGAGTAAATTGGGTAAAGTTGATGAAGATATTAAAGGATATAGGTGTAGACTGGAAAGACAGGAGACTGATTAGGAATCTATATGAGAATCAAGTTGTAAAGGTCAGGTTTGATAATGTGGACACCTGCGGAATAAATATCGGTAGAGGAGTAAGACAAGGCTGCTGCCTATCGCCAACCCTATTCAATATATACGGAGAAAGTCTAATGCAAGAAGCTTTAGAAGGCACAGGGGATTTCAAAATTGGAGGAAGGATTATAAGAACAGTAAAATACGCAGATGATCAAGTACTTCTAGCAAGAAAGGAAGAGGAGCTACAAAAAATGATAAATAGACTAGTGATAACAGGTAGAAAATATGGTATGGAAATAAATACAGAAAAATCCAAGGTCATTCGAATATCGGGTAAAGAAGAGAATCTGAACATAACTATTGGGGGAAAGCCATTAGAACAAGTTTCAGAATATAAATACCTTGGAAGTATCATAACACGAGAGGCAAAATGTACGGATGAGATCAAAACTAGAATAGGAAAAGCAAAAGCGGCTTTCAGGAGAAAGAAACAACTACTTACAGGGAATATAAGGGAAGATATCCGCAAGAAGTTGATAAAATGCTACGTATGGAGTATAGCATTGTATGGGGCAGAAACATGGACGCTAAGGAAAAATGACATCAAATACTTGGAAAGCTTTGAAATGTGGACTTGGAGGAGAATGCTGAAGATAAAATGGACAGATAGGATGAAAAACGATGAAGTGCTACGAAGAATAGGAGAGAAGCGAATGATTATACAGACTATCAGAAAGAGGAAGGCTAACTGGGTTGGACATTACCTGAGGAGAGAGAGTATGATTAAAGACGTGTTAGAAGGAAAACTAGATGGGAAAAGGGAAAGAGGTAGGAAAAGGTTTCAGCTGATAGAGGATCTGAAAGGGAAAGAGAGTTATCAAGATATAAAGAGGACAGCGGAAAATAGGAGTATATGGAGAACCAGGTTTAACCATGAATAATCACGGACCTGTCTACGGACAGACTACCTATGATGATGATGATGATATATATATATATATATATATATATATATATATATATATATATATATATATAATATACATACACATACACAAGACTGAGTGATTCATGCAAATACATCCATATAGACATTTGTGAAAAAAAATATAAATTACTTGCCTAAGTATTGAATGTAGTATAGCAGGTATAGCGTTATAATAGTAATGTGTAAACTTCTGACAGGTGCATATGACCCAAATGTGTAAATATATGACAAACTGCTTTAAGCCCCAGCGTGATACATGCGGCACACACAAGAGCATAGCCATGACTGAAAGTACACCAGGACATGTAGTGCTTAATATATAAGAACACAACAGAAAAAGAATACAAAGTTTTTGTCGGGTCCCAGAAACCTGTCGAAATGGTTAAGCCTCCAAATGAAGTAAGGTGACTTTCTAGATATTTTGCTCTAAGAACTTTAATATGAAATTATGATGCACTAATAAGATACTTGAATCGTGAAATGTTTGAAAACAATGATCCGACTGCAAATTATTGCTTGAAAAAGTTTTCTGAAAGTAATTATTGCAAAACTCTGAATGCATTAAATGATGTATTGTGTGAATTAGCAGAGTTAACCAAATGCCATCAGAAAAGTTCCCATATGACAATAGAAGTTGCACAGCTAGTGAGGGGAAAGATCTGCAAAATAAGAGGGCAGTATCTTGGTACAGCAATGTTAAAAACCTAATTTCATCAGCCACCAGTGATGGATTATTCAGAGGCGATTCTTTTCTTTGTTTCATATCAATCTTGTGTTATCACCTAAATAAGAGGTTTCCAGAGAATGAGCTAAATGAATGGGGAGCTTTCGATTTTAGTTCTTTTTCACTGCAGAGAATGAGTTATGAATATGGCCATGAGAATATTAGTAAGCTAGTTGACAAGTACAGGAGTATTTCGGACCTTAGTCAAGTGAAATAATCTGCAAACAATACCCTGGATGAAAAGGAGTTCATTGTAAACCAATACAATGATTTCAAATATCCGATTGCTGAAAAATATGAAGCCAAGTCAATCACTAACTTCCACGAAATATTGAATTATACTCTAAACAACAGAAAACAATATAGTGTTGCTTCCCAGCTTGTTGATCTATGTGCAACATTTCAAGCTCCCAGCGCTGACTGTGAGCGAGGATTCAGTCTCATGAATAACATAAAAACTAAACCACAGAACAGAGTAAAGGAGGCTGATTTAGATATGATAATGCACATAAAATTTCACTCTTCAAGTAATGGAGAATTGAATTTCGATGCAATTTTTTAACATTAGAAAAATTCTAAAGACATGAGAGAAAAGATTCTAGACCAGGATATGTATCATCTTGCTAAGCTCTCATGTCAGTAAAAATGAATGATTTTTTAAATAAACATTATATATATGGTTATTAAATAAGCATTTTTTTAACTCTTTATCACAAAATAATATGATATTTCTAGTTTTTTTCTATAATAAGGTTAAATAAATTATTTTTCTTTAACTTTCATTGGCTTAGGAATACGATATTGAGTTCGGCAACAATATCGGTTGCCATGGAAAGGAAAACTTTTTCATTAAAAAAACTTGAGATTTTGTATTTAAAGCTCAATTTTGGAAAAATTCGATCTGTATTTGAAATTTCACCATAGGAAAATAAAACCATAATTTTCTTCGTCCTCGTGTTGAAGTGCTGATTTTCTACGATGATTTTTAGTAATTTTAATGTACAAATGAAAAATAGTCTACACTTATTTCCATATTTTTAAATGCTGAAAATGAAAACAAAATATTTTTAAAATAAACTGTTGGAATGAATTGCTCTAAAAACCATCCTATACTCATATTGCGGTAAAAATGACTTACCGTAAATACCCGCGTATAATGCGTACTTTTTTTTTCGAAATATTTGAGTTAAAAATTAGGGTGCGTGTTATACGAGGGTACATAATCTTCCTATTTTCATTTGACCCCATATTTCCACAATTTCGGCACAGTAATTACTGCCCAGGTATCCTCATATTTTTATTGGTGATTTTTACGAAAAGTAAGATAGATAATAGTAAAAATTTATTAACTAATTCTGTAAACATAAATTAATTAGATATGAAAAGAATGAATTCAGTATTTATTCATTTTAAAAGCCAAGAAATTCTTCATCACTGGACCATTCTTCTTCGATGTTGTTATAGGAAGCGTCATCTTACGCATGACGTCACCCTACACCGGCGCCTGGCCTGGTGGTGAGGTACTGGTACTAGGTACTCACAATTAGAAACAATGGCAGCTGATGCCTTTGAGTGCGCTGGGAGTTGATGCTTCTTGTAGAACTAAATAAAGTTATCGTTCCCTACCTTTCTCTCAGCATCCATACGTGATTTATTCTTGATTCTTAGAGTCTTTAGTTAATTATGGTTATTTGCTATCATGTTTACCCACTCCAGAGTGTTCTAATAGTGGTAAAACTGAAGGTTGGGCAAACCCGTCCTCCTCAGGCGTGACTAAAACATATGTAAAAAACATAGGATGATCGTCATTCCTTCATTTTATTAGCTCAAATAATGTCATATGCCCTACTATGAAATTAATATAATTCGATTTATTGTGTATATCCTAATATCACCTTGTAAGTAAACATAGAGTATGTAATGATTGAGTTAGCTGATGTTCTTTTGGAACATTATTCGAAAATTTCATTTCGCACTTTCATTATGTTACCAATACATAATACCAATAATTCGATCATTGCTTTAGTACACGTTACACCATCTACTTTATTCTGGAATGGTAACGCTAAAAAAAATCGGTGCACACTATACGCGGGTATATAGAAAAATCATAGATTACTAGGCTGAAAAACCCCCCTTCGCATTATACGAGGGTGCGCATTATACATGGGTATTTGCAGTATTCCATTTGTCTCTATATTATTTAGTTTTTGAGTTATAGATACATTCTTATACTTGACTGGACACTGCCTCAGACACTATATCATTTTATATATAGTATGTTTATACATTTACTGCAGTAATGCTTACAAAGGCCAAATGAAAAAGAAAAGACACATCGATGAACAATTGAAAATGACTAACTAATACTAAACAAAAAATGAACAAAATATGTTAATCCTACGTCTACAGATATAACACTTACAAAAGACTTTTATTTATCACAAAATGTTTGGTTGAAATAAAAAATCAATGAAAAATATTTGAAACGTAATGTTATTATTATTATTTTATTTACTCTGTTGGTTATGTGCAGACATAGAGTAAGTCATAAATTCACAACAATAAAACTAAAGTGAGAGACAAAATAAACACACAACATAGAACACTTAAATAATATTTACACGAATACAAAGGAAAATCTTATAAGCAGTATGAAATCGAAAAACAAAAATGAAAAAAATACAAAGGTATTCAATTATTATTATTATTCAAGAATACATGCTAATTTAAGGGTTCAAAAAATTCCTGTATACTATAAAAGTTTTTGCTAAGAAGGAAACACTTCAAACGTTTCTAGAACAAAGAAACAGTTGTTGCAGATTTAACACTGCATGGCAGCTTATTATAAATATGAGTGCCTCTCTGGCAAGTAGCCAGAGCCGTGCCATGGGTATGTGCTGCCCATGTGCAAAGTAGAATTTGCCACCCCAAACTAATTTTTAAAAATATTGCAGCTCGAGAAAAAAGTAGATGCAAACTCATAACAATTATATTAACATATTTATTAGTTACTAACATATATTACTAACATTTTAATATATTTTTTAGCAATTATGAGCAAAAAATTTAAAATTTTATAATATACAACAAAGAGTTACATGGTTTTTTGGTTACATGATTAGGTAGTTTATCAAAAACTTTATTAAACATTTAATTTGCGAGCTTTAAGATTGGAAATGTTTTTTGTGACATCAACTATATCTAAATTCTCGCAATTAACAGATAAAGATGAAAGCCTATTCTACATCATGGATAATCGTAAATAATTTTTTATTGTTTTTAATTTAGAGAATGACCTTTCTCCAGACGCAGCAGTAACAGGAAGGGTTAATAATATACGTAGGGATTGTGCCATTTGTTTTATGTTTAAGTCACAATTTTCATCTGAAAACAGTTCAATCAAAATCGTAAATTTCTGGAAAATTGAATCTTAATGGTTTTATAGCTTCAATACTGCTTTCCCATCTTGTATCAGAGAGTGGTTTTAGTGTCAGAATATTTACATGTTTTTTCATAACCTGCCATCGGTGCATAGAAGAGAAAAAATTATACACTTCCTGAACAGTGACAAAAAAATTGATTGATTCGTTAGTGACCTTAGCAGCATCATTCACAACGAGGTTAAGAGTATGAGCAGAACATGGCACAAAGATAGCTCGAGGATTTGTATTTAAATTTTTTTGCAAACCGTTATTTTTCCCTTTCATATTAGCTCCATTATCATAACCTTGTCCCCTCATGTCCTGTATATCTATGCTTATTTCTTTTTTTTAATATAAAAAAATTACTTAAACCAACACCTGTTGTATCAAAAACAGGACAAAATCCTAAAAGGTTCTCTCTAATTTCAATTTGTTTATTTCCAAATTCAACAAGACAAATCGAAATATTACACTTATTTGTTAAATGTGACTCCTGTCTGGAGTACAATCTAATATAATTAAGGTTTATTCACAAGATTTTAACAAAATTAAAATACTTTGTTATTTTAAATGAGATAATTGAAATAATTTCATTTTGAATTCAATTTTCAAGGAAATGTGGCATACTTTCTTAATTTTTTGCACTCAACTAATATGTTCTGCTATAACAGCATCAAATTTGCTTGTTATTTCTACCAGTTTTAAAAAGTTTCTGTTATTTGATTCATATAATGTGCTGGAAGTTCCCTGTAAAGCAAGGTTCTGTCTAAACTTTATGATGCATACAATCCTTTCAATAACCGCATACCAACATTTCCTTTTGAAATCAATAATACATTAATTTTCATGATCAAAAGAGGTATTATTTTTTAGATCTCTGAAAATCTGGATCCAATCCTTGTATGTTGACCACTTTTCTCATGTCTACTTAAAATTTGAGACAAATGCTGCCAATCACTACAACCAATTAAACTACACAAAGTTGAATTGACTCCAAAAATTTTACAACAAAAGCAATATAAACAGCTACTTTTGACATAGAATAAATCAGCCAACTTCTTGCTACCTTTTCACAGTTTCTAAGATTCCATAATGATAGACATTTGGAAAATTTTGAATTGCACACTTGTACAGGACCCTTTTAAAATAATATTAGCTGGTATTTTTCTTGTATGAATTCCGGCCACAAACTTGGATCACCTGAAAAATTACTTTAAAAACCCTCTGCTTCTGAATCCGGATCAACATTACCTCTTCTTTAGTATTATCCATAGTCTCTTCAATAAGAGGGTGCACAATGTGGTTATCCGTTGTCTTGATCACTCCTTGCTACATTTAAAGTTGACGCAGAATTGTCTTTTGTTTAAAAAAGTTATTTGAAGATGAATTTTTAAGCGTTCTTTACAATAAGTAAAAAAAGAATGCATTATGGTCAGGTCGTGTCCGTCCATCCGCATATTTCATCTCTGAAACTACTCGGCGGATATTCATGAAATTTGGTATTTTGGATATAGGGGAAAACAAACTAATAAATTGATATAAATGGTGCACATAGCCTAATCGGGGATGCCACTTTACTGGTGACAACATTAACCTTTTCTTTATGTCTAGTAAAATATCACTTATAACAAATAATCTTTACACTTAATTTATAGATTTAATCAAATAACATATGTTTATACATTTTTATCAAAGGAGCAGCCGATTTCAATAAAATCAAACGAGAAAGTTGTAATTCGTTTTGGACTTAGAAAAACTTTCCCGTGTTTTTTAATTGCTGTCAACGAAAACAATCTTCGTGGAAAATGAAGTAAAAAATATATGCTGTAAATACCTAATTAGTTTAATTCTCTTTCGTGCGCACGCAACATTTGAAAAATGAAGGGAAATGGATTATCTACGACTTAGAAATGAACGTAAATACGTATATTTTCTTTATGTATACACGGCGTAGCGTTTGAAAGTGAAAAGAAATGTGTAATTTATGAAGAAGGAGTGAACGTGAACATAAAGATTATATTACTACTATTCGAGTGAGGTAAGTTTTAAATAATTGTCAATTGTTTTATTAATTATAACCGATTAGGAAATAAATCAGTAAATAAAAAAATCGATATTTCTTTGGCATCACTACTGGCTTATCAGTACTTAGAAATTATTCTAAGCCATTAATATTTATCTTTTTTGACATGATTGCATAAATCATAAAGATCGCCTCTGCATTGTATGTATGCGCGCATGGTGTGTGCATCTTTTCTCTTTTGTTCTGTATTTCCTTAAGTCTTACAATTCTTTTTTTCTATACTCAGACCCAGAAAATCGTTTTCTTTTACCAGCAGGCATCTAAAACAAGGATTAATTTTTAATAATGAATAAAATCAAAACTTTAATACAAAATTATGAAAAATATAAGAAAAGAAAATTGAAAATGAAGCAGATAAATGATTGATTGATTGAATGAAATTTGTGTTTACAGAGGAAAAATTAAATGTCCACACAATGGAACTGACCAGAACCAACGGCATCAAATTAAACACACTTTAATTTCAACAAAGGCAGAACAGAGAACATCCTTAAACTATTATATAAACTGTAATTCTCGTTATCAATATAAATGTTTTTTTACAAAACAATAGACACGCATTAGTGTGATTGTGATTAACATAAAAAACTTCTTCTGGAAAAGTGCGAATAACTTTCTTTAATTCTGAAACAAACAGTAAAAGTGAAAATCAAGATAAACTGCTTAAAGCATAAAAAGTATTCTTTGATTGAAATTACTGAGCGCTTACATCCTGCTCTGAAGCTGACATTTCCAAGTTGAATGCACAAAAAACACACATCACTCTCACTGTTGATGAATAACTTTTTGAATGCAAGAAAGGGCTGACACAGAAGTACATTTCTGAAAATAGATGCAACTTCAACAGAGGTCAACATAATACTGCTGGAATTCTTTCTCAAAAAAGCCTTTTAAGGCTAAAAAGTTAGAACTTGAGGTGGGGTCAAAGAAAAATGACCATCTTGCAAAGAAATAAATCTTTTGAAGACTTTCATATTGGGGACTAGGAATATTGTAAACATTAAACAAGTTGCAAGGGTATTGGGTCTGGCGGTAGGAATTCGTGCAATTTAGAGGCTTTCTCCTAGCAGAAAATAGAGTAATAAAATAGAAACTTATAAGAAATTGCCATTTTCAGCCATACTATTTTGAACACTCAGAATATCCCTAATACGAAGATTTCACAGAAGATTGGGACATTTCTCCTATTTGCTGTCATTCATAAGACAACTCTGTCGCCCCAACGCAATTTACAGGAAGGCCCCCTCTTATGTGTTTTACCATGGCTGGGGCCTAGAACGACACTGCTCCCAACCAACTGCCAATATGCCACAGGGATGCACGATAAAAAAAAGGAATGAAAAAAGTAATGGTCTTTGGTTTAGGTTCGGCTTGCTCCATTCTGATAAAAAAAGAAAGCAATAAATGTAGGGGGTTTGTGCTCAAGTTTGTACCCGCCTTAAACTTTTGAAGGTTGGTGCCCACTGCCTTCCCCTAAAAGCTGCTGCCCATGTGCAATGCACACATTTCACCCATGGTAAGCACGGCCCTGCAAGTAGCCAACCGATAGTTTTTAATGTGGACGTCACCTTTACAACACATAATTAAGGAATGGGGAACGAAAATTCAGGGATTATGGTGCTCTCAGAGTAATTCCTATTTTAATAAAACTGCTCGATTATGCCAAATATTCTTGAAAAAGCAGTCTGCCTTGATTATATGATGGATACACCCATGAGCACAAGCCTGACTAAAATTTTTCTATGGTTTCTTTAGGTGGTAGTTAAAATTCTGTGTGAATTATTTCTCTATATTTTGAGAAATTTGTTAAACAGTCAAGAATGCTTTCAATAAAGTGATTTTCATATTTATAAAATTGATTTAATGTAATGATTATTATTAACTTTCATTCAATTGTTTATTTTTCCATTTCATGCGTGAAAATCACATAATATTCATTATTTTTGTTTAGAGACTATCTGCGCAACAGCATAATGTAGGTGCACAAAGCAATATTCATTCCCTGCATTGATGGAAGAAATTAGAGGGAACTATTTTGATCACCAAAGACATAAGGACTAGAATAAATGTAAACGGGAGACTAACAGAGCCTATTACAATCATCAACTCCATGCGACAGGGATGCCCATTATCGATGCAACTGATTGCCATAACTTTGAAACTATTGTTGGCAAGGCTCTGACGAGAAATAGATGGTTTCTGAATGGGTAACGAGAGAGTCAAGTGCATCGCCTATGCAGACGACGTGACAATACTTCTCTCTTCGGAATGGAACTTACAAAAGACAAAACGTTTATTCAGCAAACACAAACTGACTTCAGGACAGACGATTAATCTTAACAAAACGAAACTGATGGACTTAGCGGGACCTAAGAAAATCCACGATGATGAAATTCAGAAAGTGGACAAACTAAAAATATTAGGGATGATATGGACGGGAGACATACACCAGACCATAAATGCCAATTGGGAAGAGAGACTGATGGACTTAAAAAGGATAATGGCCAACATGAGAGCAAAATGCATATACCTCCTGCAAAAAGTCCTGATGGGCTGAAAGTGAGCAACATGATCTTAGCACGATGGTGGTATCATGGACAGATCTTTCCCATAAAGAATGAGCATGGAGACATAAAGAACATCGGATGGTACTTGTGGGAAGGGCAGCCAATTAAAATGAGCTGCAAACAATCATGCTTACCGCCAGAAAAAGGGGGTCAGGGCCTAATTGATATAAGACATAAATGTGACGCATTATGGCAGAAACAGGCGATAAAAATGATGACTAAGGATGACGGGACAGCAAAGACCCTGACAAAAGAATATAGATCTGACCCGAGACAATTACGAATGAATGAAAAAATCTGTAAATGAATTAAAGAAAACAATAGACGAATTACCAAATGCAATGACAATCATGACTAAAAGACTTTATAAGGTGTCCAGGGAGAAGGAAGGAAGAGACACTGAATATAGTAGATGAGGATTCCACAATATACTGGAAAAACACATGGATAAACATTAGCAATAAGACACTGAACATGAGACAAAAAAGCCAACTGTACATATTAGTAAACAGACTGCAAATGACGAATCACAGAAAATGGCAAATAGGCCTGAATGATGACAAAAAGTGCAGTATATGTGGGAGAGGTGACACAAGCGTGCACAGATACAAGACATGCGATGCATCGAGACATTTGGGAAATTGTGAGAAGGGCATATAAGAGGATTAATGTCTTTGGTGAAAGTGAAATACGGAACAAGAAACTCCCATATTTAGACTTCAATATATTCCCTAAATTGAATAACACTGTGATGGTGTGGCTGGTGGCGAATGCTGTGGAATGGGTAAACAAAAGTGAAAGAAAATCCAAAAATGCATTTCTAAACAAACTACGGACCGAAGTAAAAGTGCTATGTATAAAGATTCAGGAACGTTGAATGCAAGAAAATGCAAACTAAAATAATATGTAGATAAATATAAAAACAGGTAGAGCTCAGGAAGAGATTGTTAATCATAGTACTTATTTTTTCCTGTACTATTTATTATTCTGCCCTTTGCATTTCAGTTCATATTGTTTTTGGAAATTTGCTGTACGAGTGTAAAAAATTAAATAAATTATATAAGCATTTGTTAAAAAAAATACCATGATAAAACCATCGGTACTCATCCGATCACCGAAGTTAAGCATCAATAGGGCCCGGATAGTACTTGGATGGGTGACTGCCTGGGAACACTGGGTGTCAGCATTTTTGCAATGACCATCCTAGGGTGCAGAAGTGTTTAGAGTGCTCCTCGGTTAAGGAAAGTTTAGAGCCCTTATTGGCTTTTCCCATCACTGTGACCAGGAAAGTGATTGTTCACAGTTTATTTTTTCTTGTTATACATATTTTTCTGTCCTTTACATTTCAGTTCATATTATGTTTTTGGGAATTTGTTGCAAGTATAAAGAATGAAATCAATTACATCTTTGTTAAAAAATGCCATGATGAAAACACCGGTTCTCGTCCGATCACCAAAGTTAAGCATGGGCAGATTTATGAACAGTGGGTCCCTGCATGCAGCCTTTTTTGAGGCCCTATTCAATTACCTAAGACGTGACTGTCTGAAAATATGACAGAGCTAAACGCATAAAAATGAGTTAATTTTTACATGGGTTTTAAAGTATCATCATCATCATGCTTCTGTCCAAAGACAGGTTTTAACTGAATCGCTGCCTCCATTTCTCTATATCCCTAGAAGCCTCTTTTATACCTCTATAAGTATTATACCCCTGCTTTATATTCCTATTCTTTTTCTCCCTCTTCCTCTTCTTCCATTAATTTTTCCTTCTAAGATCGTCCTTTGTAAACACTGTCTTCTCAATATGTGCCCTATCCAATTTGATTTTCTTTTCCTGATTGTTTTTATTAGCTTCCTTTCTTCTCCCACCATTTCTAATACTTCTTCATTTCTCATCCTCTCTGTCCATTTCACTTTCATCATTCTCCTCCATACCCACATCTCAAAACTTTCTAAATATTTGTCCTCCTTTCTCTTATCGTCCACGTCTCTGCACCATAAAGAACTATGCTCCATATGTAGCATTTTGCTAATTTCTTCCTTGTTTCTAAATTTATTTTCTTGCTTGTGAGATGCAATACGACTCGGTTACATGGAAGCGTTTCTCACATTTCTGTGGATAAAATGTATCACTTATAGCTTTCAGAAAACTCAAACGAACAACTCCAACAGCTATTTAGTGACACATTTCCATCTCAAGATTGTGTTCTTTGCTTTTATACAGAGTAATAAAAGTATGTATATTCTTTTAGGATTGCATAACGTAAAAGGAACCCAAAAAAATGTAGTTACGATGAAATGTGCTTTGAGCATGTCACGAATTACAAGACATCTAACAGAATGCATATTTAATGAAAAATATATGCAGTTCAGTTATTTCTCTTACATCACCTTTTCTATGAGAATGAACTCTGACTGACATGTCTAGTTACATAGGGCCGTATTCATAGAATCGTTAGTTAGCTACTAAGGCCTACTAAACACTCTTAGTAACACGCTGGTCCATTTGCCATATTCATAGCGCACTACTAAGGGTGATTAAGCTTAGTAATCTACTACCTTAGTAACCCTTAGTCACTCGCTCGCTAAACATACGACGCCGGTGTTTAAGCGTGTCACTAGTGAGTTCTCCTCTTCAGTTTTCGAAGTGTTGTCGTGCTTTTTTGGTGATCGTTTGTTTTTAATATATCTGTATGTATTCCATAGGTAATTAAGGTAGTTTAGGTTAATTCTGTAGTAGTGTCTCATTTTTGGTTAGTGGATTCAGAGTAGGTCAGTTTAGTTTCGTTCTTATTAATTTATTTATCGTATTGTTAGTTTACCGCATTCTTCATCTTATTGTTTATTTTTTTATTTTGTCGTAATTGCAGAAGCTAAGGTATATTTTTCGTGGTTGTTTACACCATTTTCTTCATAGTTTAATTTGTTTTGAAATAACTATAGTGAACGATAGATTTAATTAATTTAGTTTATTATTACGATACATCTTTAGTTATTTCATTTTGGTTTAATTCATTTTTGTTAAGTTAGTGTAATTTAGCTTCAAAGTAGAGTAGGATAGTGCATTTTCGTTTTTATCAAATTAGTTAGCGAATTGTTAGTTTATTTATCCCGCATAGGTAATTGTTGTTGTTTATTATATTTTATTTCACTTTCGTAAATCAGTAATATTTGAAATGGCTGCGTCTGATTTTGAAGACTTGGAAGAAGCAATGGAGTTACGGGAATTGGGGGAACTTTGAGTGAATCGCGCTAGAAAGGTGTATTTGCAGCGTCAGGATCCCTTCAGGGAATACTCCGATAGACTTTTTAGGCGTCGATATAGGTTCTCGAAAGCTGGAGCTGAGAAACTGTTCGATATGATTGGGAATAACCTAGGCCAAGGAGCTATGGGCAACAGCGGGCAACCTATTCCGCCTCGCCTTCAACTCTTGGCTTCCCTCCGCCTTTTTGCAAAGGGAGCTTACCAGGAAGGAATTGGAGAACTCCATGGCATAAGTCAGCCCACAATGAGCCGGATAATTAAAAACATTTCTGTGGCTTTGGCAGGACTCAGAGCTGATGTTATAACATTTCCTGATTCTGATATAGAAGAAAGAGCTGAAATGGCAGCTTTTTATAGAATAAGAAGATTTCCTAAAGTTGTGGGATGTATTGATTGCACCCATATTAAAATTAAAAATCCCGGTGGACCAAATGCTCAAGCATTCATCAACAGGAAGAATTTCTTCAGCATAAATGTGCAAGTAAGTATCATTGTAAGTTGTAGGTATATGTATATTTACTTGATTTTTCATTCATTGAAACAGACCATGAAAATGTAACTGAAATTATTATGAAATGGGTGGTTGCAGCAACCAATTTGAAGATAAAAAATATTGTGGCACGATGGAGAGGCAGCACACATGACTCAAGAATATTTAACGAGTCGAATTTGAAAAGAAAATTTGAAAGAGGCAACTATAAAGGACTCCTGTTGGGTGACAGTGGTTATGCTTGTCGTCCATATTTACTCACACCTATGCGGAATCCTCAGGTAAACCTAAAATAGTCATTATATGGGCATATACATTGAGCATTGTATATGTTAATGAGTAGTTTATACCAATGATCATTACAGTCAGCAGCAGAGGAAGCATACAATGCAGCCCACATTCAAACCAGAAACACAGTTGAGAGGCTATTTGGTGTCTGGAAAATGACATTTCGATCATTGTACAGAGGCCTCACAGGGAACCTGGAAACCTCTAAAGCCATGATAGTGGCAATGGCTGTACTCCATAACTTGCGGATAGAGTACAGAATGGAAGGTTTGCAATCTTACATTATTTCCTATAGTTTTATCCTTGGACACATTTTAGCACCCAACCTCATCTATTACATAGTTCAAAGTTTGACAAATCTGTGCAACAGTTACATTTTTTATTGCTCACTACATCATTCTCTGATAAAAATCCATGATTTAGCTATATATGTATTTCTCTATAATTTTACTTATGGCCTGAGAGGTAGTTATATTACTAACAGACTGCAACATAATTATAAATTACAATTAACCTGTCCCTGTTACCTGCAATAAAAACATTGTTCATTTTCTTTGACAGATTCAGAAAGCAGTGATGATGACAGTGAAGATAAGAACTTGGAAGAAAATGACGAATATGAGGATAATGAAGTACCTACAGGAAGAGGAAATATATTTAGGAGGAATTTCATTGCTAACTATTTTGAATAGGAAATAAAGTAATCATGAAAATATTTGTTTTTTACTCTTTTATTTCATTTTTATATTTTTCAGCCCAATACAGTTTTTAAAATTTTTTAATCTCCTTTTTCTCTTTCATCATCTCCGTTTTCTCTTTCATCATCTTCATTTCCTCCTTGTGCCGCTCCTCTTCCCTTTCTTCCCGCCTTCTAACCGCATCCTTCTGCAACTCTACCTTTTCTCTTTGTAGTTCAATGATGGCTTGTTCATAGGGAGACAACTCCTGACTCCTTTTCTTCCCTTGTTTCTGCCTGTAAGGTCAAGAAAATATATTAGCGATTTACATCATCAGCACTCATGTTTATTAGGGATGGAAGGAGTATTTATACTGATGTTGACAGTTGTTAAGGGAAGTGGGTATGCAGTAAGTGGTTAACTGAAACAAGGGGGATAGGACCAGGTTCATTATTAATGATGTACTTTTTGTATATATATATAGGCTTTCATCAGCATCTAGTTTATTTCTCTTGCATGCTATTCTTTATATATTACCTTTTATTGGAGCACTTTGAGGGATGAGGAGGGGTGTCAACTGTTTCCCCCTCCTTCTCTACATTACTGCAATCGGGGATATTTTCTTCCTGATGCTCCAAGTTACAGGAAACAAGGGTGGTGATCTCTGTTTCTTCATCCTGCTGTTAATTCAATAAAAGTCTTATTTAATACAATTTGCTCAAATTGGTTCAATTATACAAGCAAATTTAATAACTTGAAAATAAAAACCTCCACAATTGTGATCTTAACAGTGATAAGAAATTAAGTTCTCCCCCTTAGCACTTCCAATGACATTGTAATTCATTTTTCACCATATATTATCTCAAGTTCATTCTTAAATCTTAAGCTTACCAACATGTCAAGTTCAGCATTGTCATCAAACATGCTGCTATCCTTCACAAATTGATATGGGATCAAATTCTGTATAATGTAGTCCACCTCAGTTGGGGGAGCACTTCCTGAAGGAACTGGTCCACCTCCACCAGTCCCTCTCTGATAATTCTTGAACTACAAAAATGGCAGTTGTAATTGAATAACCAAAAATCTTTATACATGCATCATTACTCAATAACTTTAACTTGAAAGGCTCTTACCATGGTGACCGAATCTTTGGAGGATAACTTTATCCTCCTCCATTGCTCCTTGATCCTCTGTAAACTTCTATCGCCACCATGCTCCGCTTAAAAAAGTGTCTTCACCTCCATCCACATTTTCTGCTTCCTTAGCAGCATGTGGCCATCGCAACTTTTGTCCTCGAGTATTGCAATTCTATCCCCTACCAACGCTAACAATGAATCCCTCTCTCCCTGCGACCAATTCTGCGATCTAACCCTTTTTGCTTCCATTACAATCAATTAACAATAATAACAATGAACAATAACAACCCTCTTATCAATAACAACACAATTAAATCCAATGAACAATGACGAAATGCAAATACCTACACCAATAAATCCTCAAAGTAACTAAAATTACGTAACCTATATGAAAATTAATATCATCATCATCATGCTTCTGTCCGAAGACAGGTTTTAACTGAATCGCTGCCTCCATTTCTCTCTCTCCCTAGAAGCCTCTTTTATACCTCTATAAGTATTATATCCCTGCTTTATATTATCTAATATTCCTATTCTTTTTCTCCCTCTTCCTCTTCTTCCACTAATTTTTCCTTCTAAGATCGTCCTTTGTAAACACTGTCTTCTCAATATGTGCCCTATCCAATTTGCTTTTCTTTTCCTGATTGTTTTTATTAGCATCCTTTCTTCTCCCACCATTTCTAATACTTCTTCGTTTCTCTTCCTCTCTGTCCATTTCACTTTCATCATTCTTCTCCATACCCACATCTCAAAACTTTCTAAATATTTTTCCTCCTTTCTCCTTACCGTCCACGTCTCTGCACCATAAAGAGCTATGCTCCATATGTAGCATTTTGCTAATTTCTTCCTTGTTTCTAAATTTATTTTCTTGCTTGTGAGAAGCTCCTTCTTCTCGTTAAATGCTGCTTTTGCCATTGCAATCCTACTTCTGATGTCCTGTGTACTACTTCCATCCTGTGCTAAAATACTGCCGAGATATTTGAAACTACTTACTTGTTCCAATTTTTGTCCATTTACCATTATATTTAATTCTTTATGTTCCTTTGAAACCACCATGACTTTCGTTTTTTCAGCATTGATCTTCATTCCATATTGTTGGCCAACCTCCACTAGTCTGTCTGTCATCCTCTGAAGCTCTTTCTCGCCTTCTGCTATTAAGCCCTGATCATCTGCGTATTTAATGGTGGTAATACTTTCACCTCCTATCTTAAATCCTTTCTCTTCCATCAACGCTTCTTCTGTTATTGTTTCTGCATAAATATTAAATATCGCTGGTGAAATAGGGCAACCCTGCCTCACTCCCCTCCCTATTGAAGTACTTTCTGTTTCTTCTCCTTCAACCCTAACTCTAATCTTTTGATCAAAGTAAAGGTTTTTAAGCAGTCTTTTATCTTTCCAATCTATTCCTATTTTGTTTAAAATACCCAGCATTTTATCCCATTTCACTCGGTCAAAAGCTTTCTCCTAATCTACAAAACAAAAATACATACCTTTATTGACTTCTAGCGCTCTTTCTATCATGATCCTCATACATCCTATAGCATCTCTAGTCCCCCTTCCTCTTCTAAAACCAAACTGATTATCTTGCAGCTCCTTTTCTATTTTACATTCAATTCTTTTGGTTATTATTCTGGTTAGAACTTTAGCTGTATGAGAAATTAAACTAATAGTTCTGTAATCCTTACAACATTTTGCATTGTTCTTTTTCTCCAGTGGTACCTAACAACATCTAAAAAATCTTCAGGCCATATGCCAGTATCATATACTTGGTTAAAAAATTTTGTGAGTTGCTTAACTGCTTTAGACCCCAAAACCTTGAGAACGTCCACGGGTATATCATCACTCCCAACAGCCTTCCTTCTTTTCATGTCATCAATTGCTCTTTTAACTTCAGACTCGAGAATACTTGGTCCTAGCTGATCTTCTTCCACATCCTCTTCTTCATTTAATTCAATATTTCTTGGCTTTCCTTCTTTGTCATACAGAACCTCAATGTATTCTTTCCAGACATTCTTTACATTGTCTGGCTCCGATACTATTTTACCACTTTTGTTCATGATTCCTTTACGTCCTATCTTTCTTGCTTTTTTCTTGAATAGTTCCCTTGCTTTGCTATACATGAGGTCTGTTCTACAAATTCTTTCACATTCGACAATCTCCTCGCATTTTTCATTTATCCACTGTTCTCTTGCTTTATCTGTTTCCCTTCTTAAAGCATTATTTAACTCCTTGTACTTTCTTTGGCCTTCTTCAGTGTTTATGTTCTTCCACTTTCTCCGCTCTTCCATTTTTTGCAGCATGGCTGCTGTGATCCAGGGTTTTTTGTTTCTTTCACCCGTTATCTTTCCTACCTTCTTTTCCATTACATCTTTAATGTTGCTATGGATGTATCTCCACTCCTCATCTACATTCTTCCTATTTTCTTCAGCTCTCTCCCCCAACCTTTCCTCCAGCTCAGTCATGATAGCCTCCTTGTTTTTAAGGAGTTCCTCTAAGTTCCATTTCTTGTTAACTCTTATGTTTCTCCTAATGCTCTTCAGTCTACATTGAATATTTGCCACCAAAAGGTTGTGGTCAGAATCGATATCTGCCCCTGGTAGTGTTTTCACATTTTTAATGCTATTTCTAAATCTTTCATTGACTAGTATGTAATCTATCTGGTATCGTCTCTGGTCTCCTGGGCTTCTCCATGTGTAAAGTCTTCGCTGGTGATGCTTAAACCATGTATTAGTTACAATTAATCTATTTCTATGGCAGAATTCCACAAGTTTATCCCCTCTTTCATTTCTCTTCCCTAGTCCATATTTTCCCACTATGTTATCTTCCTGTCCCTCTCCGACTACACTGTTCCAATCTCCCATTACTATGGTGGTGATCCTTCCTTTTCCCTCATCCTCCAATATCTCCATAATCTGTTCATAGATTTCATCCACTTCATCGTCGCCAGCATTAGATGTTGGCATATACACTTGAATTATAAGCATATCCACTGGCTTCATCTGGAGTTTTACACCTATTAATCTGTCATTAACTGTCACTACCTTACTAATTCTTTCAGCTATCTCTTTTCTCATTATAATCCCCACTCCCCTTTCCTTTTTCTCCCCTCCCGAGTAAATAATCTTAAATTCGTCTGAATTTATCTCGCCTTCTCCTTCCCACCGAACTTCACTAAGACCTACTATACTTACATTATTCCTTCTCATTTCCCTTTTTAAGTTCTCTAGTTTACCCCCTGAATTCATAGTCCTAACATTCCATGTGCCTATTTTTAATTTCTCACTACTTGCTTTCTTATTAATCTTACATTTCCTCTGTGCATCCCCTAGGGTAGTCCCCACCCGGAGATCCGATTGGGGGACTATTTTACCTCCGGAATATTTTACCCCAGAAAGATCCATAGAGGTATTTTCAGCTTTTCAGCCTATCATGGGAAATATAATGAGGTAGTTTCCCCTTGCTTTCCTCATCGCAGTTTCACAGAGTGATTACCCATCTGTAGCTGTTCAGATCCACATGATCACCACCTACAGAGGTACTGTGCAAGCTGCTGCCCTTGCACAGGGGGATGTAAAACCCCCAAGACTGCTTCTTAGTCTGACTCTTCCCCTCAGACCTTTCCGGCTTGGATGGTCCTACCAGGAGAATTATCTCCCGCCGGCATAGCTCTTTGGTTCGTAAGAGTACACAAACCCTCCCACCTCTGTAAGGTTATGCAGTCCTTAGGGAGGGAAAAATTAATATAAAGCTAGAAATATAAGGAAAATACTAAATAATACGTCCTAACCAGAGGCGTATATTCAGGGTGTGCTAGGTGTGCGGTGCACACCCAGGGATTTGCAATGTCACAGATATTATATTTTTGCATTTATTCCTGTTAAAGACTCCCCTAATCGTTTTCTGGCTTCGCGTGATTCCTAAAATCAAATCCAATATACAATGTTTCATGAAGAGGAGAAGTTTCGGCGCGTAAACATTGTATCACATTCACGTTAATAGCCCGGGTGTGCGGTAAGAAATACGGATAGCTTTGAGCCCTTTAAACATACGTACAGATGGCGCAGCGGGTCAAATTCTTAGCCACCTTGTGGATTTAAACCGTCCAGAAGGCGTGGCAGGGTGTGCGCTGAGACAACAGCACCCAGAAGTAGTTAGCGGTTGTGATTGGCTATTGTGTGAAGCAATCCAATTCAACGTTGTTACTTGTCATGAGATGCTGTTTTTGTTTTCTGAGTTTCGTCTGTTTTGCGTGCGTGGGGTAAAGTGTGAACCGACGTGTATATGACACCGATTTAGACAAGTTTTTAACATATATTTATAATTTTTTTGATATAATTTATAACTTTTTGCCCATATTTACAATGGTAAACAGTGTTGAGGATATACTGAATGCCCCGTTTTCTGCCAGAGCATTTGCGGATTGTATGAACATAGTCGAAGAAGGTAATCCTCGTCCTCCTCTTCCAAATTTACTGTGCAAGCACAAAGAAACAAAAACTGAGTACATGAGACATTTCTCTGTTTCACAATACGATTCAGTAGAATGGTTAACTGGATGTGAAGTGCTGTCAAGACTTTTTTGTTGGCCTTGTTTATTATTCTCCAAAGAGAAAGGTGTTTGGAATAAGCACGGGTATTCCGATCTTAATCATTAGGCTGCAGCAATGCAAAAACATGAGCGCTCCCAGCCACATGTTCAGTCATTTTTAAATCTTAAGATGTTTGGAAAACAAAGAATTGACACTCTCATTGACAGCCAAAGAAAAATTAAAACTAGTCGTCATAATGAACAAGTAAAGAAAAATAGAGACGTTTTAAAAAGATTAATGGATGCTGTATGTTATTTGGCTAAGCAAGAGCTTCCTTTGAGAGGTCATGATGAGTCTGAAGATTCAGCCAACCGAAGGAATTATATAGAATTTTTAAATGTGCTCCGTGAGTATGATCCTCTTTTAGACGGTCATTTAAAGGCATTGACTGTATTTCGAGGAACTTCTCCCACAGTACAAAATGATATCATTAACGCTATATCTGATGTGGTTAAAGATGCTATAAAGAAAGAAATTTCTTCCGCTACATTTGTGGCCATTCTTCTGGATGAAACTTCTGATGTCATGTCGAAATCGCAGCTATCAACTGTTTTCCGTTTTGTCCATAATGGGCAAACACACGAAAGGTTTATCGGATTTACTGACGTAAGTGATGATAGAACGTCTAGTGGTCTTTTTAAACAAGTTGTAAACAGAGTTGAGGAATTTAATATTAAGGACAAGTTGGTCGGCCAAACTTATGATGGTGCCTGTGTAATGAGTGGACATATTAATGGGTTGCAGAGTAAAGTTATCGAGGCCTATCCTTTAGCAATATTTACGCATTGCTACGCTCACGTTTTGAACTTAGTTCTGAAGGAAAGCCTCTTGAATATCAAGGAATGTAGATTGTTTTTCCAAACTATCAGTGGATTGGCAGCATATTTTTCTAAATCATCGACAAGAGTAAATGCTTTACAAGATTTTGTTGCTAAAAAATTACCCTCCGTCGCACCAACCAGATGGAATTTTACTTCCCGTTTATCAAACACAGTAAAACCCCACAGAAGTCAACTTATTGCATTTTTTGAACACATTGTGGAGAATTCTGGGGATTGGGACGTGGATGCTATAATCAAAGCTCGTGGTTTTCTGTATTTCTTGCAAGATTTTCAAACAATTTTTTTGCTAGAAATTTTTTCTGTTGTTTGGCTATATTGATGTTTTGAATAATATATTGCAAACATCATCCTATGACATATTGTACTGTTGTAAAAAAGTGCATGATACTATGAAATAGCTTAGGAATGACAAGGAACATGGATTTGATGATATTTGGGTTTCTGCAAAGAAAAAGCATACGGTTGAGTCGTCGAAGCCTAAAAGACGAAAAGGATCTATAGAAGAGGAGAAGAGCGCGTGCCTTCGATTATACCAGAGAATAGTCGACTGCATGTGCCTGGAAATGGAAGAAAGATACTCTTCACTTTCGAAACTTGAGTTTTTTCAACTCCTTTGTAGCGAAAGATATGATCAGTATGCGAAAACTTTTCCTGATGGTATTCTAGAAAAATTAAAGGATTTCTACGGACCAGTTTTTGACTACGTTCGCCTAATAATGAACTAAAAGTGCTCTTTTCTTCTGATGAATTTGCGAGGAAACCAGTGCATCACCTATTAAAATTCATGCAAGAAAATCAGCTTCAGGTTGCATTCAAGGAGATTTATAAATTAGCGGAACTTATCATGACGATTCCGAGTTCTACTGCTACAGTCGAGCGTTCTTTTTCGGCTATGAAGAGAATACATACGTGTTATAGAGGAACACAAACGCAGGAAAGGTTATGCGGCCTAAGTTCACTCGCCATTGAAAAGACATTGCTGGTGGAACTGAAGAAAAGACCATCATTTTATGATGATGTGCTAACAAAATTCCTAAGGCAAAACAGGAGATTGGAACTGGTGTATAAATAAGTAAAATGAGTTTTTTAAGCCTTTCTTTGATTCAATCCGGAAAATAATATTTTCCCAAGTGATTACTTTTTCAGATTTCTGTGGGTATTATATGGTTGTACATATTTAAAAATCGTAACAAAATACAGATAATTCGTACCTCACTCTAGTATCTTCTCACAACGAAGCGTTAACCATTCTCACATAAACGGCGCGCGTGATGCATAGCTCAAGTCTATTTGACGGGGAACCTTTGTGTTGTCCATAATTATGGATTGTATAGTTAAAATCATATCAGTTAGTAAATTAAAGTATTCAAAATTATTCTAAGATTAATTGCATTAGACCAATTAAGAAGAGCGCTGCTGCGCTATGCTCTCTTAAAACTTTCACACGTCGATAAAAATGCAATCGTACGTTCAAATTAACACGTGAATTTTGTAACGCGGGTTGCATAACCCCCCTCCCCAATAAAAGCACACCCAACCTAAATGGGCACGCTACGCCACTGGTCCTAACTTTAAAAACCAATCAACAGGAAACTACACCAACAAACCTATAAAAATAACTAGAACAATGATACCTATACGATTATGTAGTTAACATTTGCAGCTTTTCTCTCGGCTAATAAGTGTATTCTAAAGTCCTTTAGGGCATATAAGTATGCGCCATGAAGATTAGAGTCAACAAATTTATATTGAAAATATAAATCACGAACATATTGGGACCTGATAATGAGATGAGGAGAGTATAACTTTCTTTTAAGCATTGTTATATTTTGTTTGATTTTTCTGACAGGAAAGGCTGCATTAAAGCAGAGAGTAAATATTTGCATGAAAGCATTAAATTTAGAATCGACATCACTTGCGTTATGAACACCATCCCAAGATTCATGTGAGAGGTGGTGAAGAAATATTTTAGTAGAATAGTCATCAAAGATACGTTTACATATGTACATGGGGTTGGGTTGAAATATATAATATATATATAATGCATAATAATAATAACCACAAAACTTTTAATCAATTAACTAGGTAACTATATAATCTGAATCCTCTTCCTCTCCTACCTCTTCATCACTTGAAGTTGTAGCAGGTTTTTAGTCATCATGATCACTCATGCTTGCTTTAAATTTCCTTCGTGGAACTTTTTACTCTCTCGCCACTTCCAGTAGCAGGGTTACACAGAGACGATTTTACAAAGTTTTGGAACGTGCGTTCCATCATGCATGATTCTGCAAATGAAGGAGCAGGACACTCCTCTTCAGTGTCTTCAAAAAATTACCAAATGACAGTCGTGAGTGACAAACCCGCATGATGGAACGTCCGATCCAACTGCAGATGACAAAACTGCGTAAATATGAAAACTGCCAAGCCAAAGTCACAGCCAAGGAAACAAGATGAAATTCTTCAATAGAAAACTGTCACAGGTGTAAATACTGCACGTGAGATACCTGAATGGTTAGGGAAACAAGTAAGTTATAAGACTGAACTACAACCTATTAAGTATTTTAGGGAATTATTTAGTGACTACATCCTTGAATATGTTGCTGAACAATCCAACTTATATTCAGTTCAGCAAAATTCAAATAAATGTCTGAATTTGTGTCAGTCTGAAATGGAACAATTTTTGGGAACTCTACTTGCTATGTCCATGGTAAAACTATCAAACTCACGATTGTATTGGAAGGGAAAATTCATTGCCCAATGGTTTCTGAGGTAATGAGTAGGGATAGGTGGAAAGAAATAAAACCAAACTCCATTTTAATGACAACTCAAAGTCATGGGTGTCCACAGTAATTTCTCCAGGGGGGGGGGCAAGAATTTTTGAAAGAGCACCATTGCTATTTTTTTTAAATAATGGGCGTGGCTTCATAGAATGTGTTTAGTCATATCTAGTGTTGTTTTTATTAACTGTATTTGTTACAAAAATATAACAATTTTAGGCTTATAACTTAAAAAGTTAGGATGATTTCATTGTCATTTAATAGAGGCAATGGCATCCACTTGAGTCGACCACCGAGTATCACATATTGTTTTAATTGTAATATATACATATTCTCACAACACTGTTTTCAACCCCTTCTCCTTCAAAATTTCCTCCTCCCTCGCATTTCATATCGGTGACATTGAAGAAGAGCAGTTTGTTGACATTAGTTCCAATACACCCATCGTTTGCGGAAATGTCAGTCGAGTGGTGTGCATCTTTTAGTGTTTGAAGAATCTGTTATTAAGTAATAGCAGGTTAGTTTTCCTTGGGAATAATTTATATGTTTTGTCTTTGCTCAAGAAGTTATCTCAATATTTAGTGCTAATATTATTCTTTTTCCATTTATGAAAGCAGGTTTTTCACCCTGAGAGTTGGAGATATACCAAGTATATGATCAATGGAGTTTTTATACCAGGAGGTTAGTATATATTTTTATTCAATCTTTTTATTTATATCATTCACGCTGGGGTGAATCTAGAAACTTCTCAAGGAGGGGACAATCGTCCCAGTCGTCCCTCCCTTTCCTTGAGTCTTACATTTCCGATTACTCTTTGTCCTGAATATCCTTAGCCTTGTCAGAATGGACCCAGGACAAAGTTCCCTTGTCAGAATATTTCTTTCGTTTGTCATTTGTACCTAATCTGTAATGTTGAAAGGAGGAATTAAGTATGGAATTGGTTTTAGAATGCATACATTGGAGGGTGATGAGGACATACAAGAAGAGGGGGGGTTGCCCCCATCGCCTTCCCTCTTGGATCCACCACTGCAGTCACGTTGTATGGGTAAATTATTTTTTAATTTTATTCAAATAAGTTTGTTGCTAAGTAGTTTAATATAGGTGTTTTTTCTTTAAAATAAAAGTATAGTCTGTATGTTGATTGATTGATTTATTTGTCGTAAACTATCTATTCTACTTTCACTTACAGAATGCTGTATGTCCACAAAAGGAAAATGCCTGTATTTACGTTCATACCATCATCGTAGTTAATTCATTTAATGTACTAAACTATGCGTGTGCACTAAAAGACATTAAATGTATCTCTGTTAATAAAAGCCTTGCTGTGTGTCTAATTCTGACATCTTCAATGGCATTTTTAATGCGTTTTAACAAACTTCCCGATTAAGTGGAAGGTTGAAATTTCACAGGAATGTTTGATTCAGATATAAAAATTAAATGATGAATAAAATACAAAAAAGACCCAGTTTTGACTCCAGGAGGACGATTTCCATTTCCTGTACAATATCATGTAAAAAGCGAACTTTTAAAGTGCAGGGTTTTATTCTTCTGGAAATTAAAATTAGAAAAAATTGACATGATCTTCGAATTTGGACTGTTTTAGGAAAATTAACTATGTTTCTTATTCTATTCATCTTTTTCTGCCTACCATTCAAAATTTCTCATATTAAACATTTAAATCACATATTTTGGGAAAATATTGGCTTTTAAACAGGATGTTATATCATTTGTCATTGTCACTGTTCATCACAGTTCATTTTGATAATGTTTAACCCTTAGTTAGTAGCGTGAAAAAAGTTCCATAATTAGTGGCATGGGGTAAATATAACCCCAAAATGATTTGCAAATTTTAGGAAGAAAATATTGTTTTATCTTTATCATACTGGAAATAAAATCACTTTTAGACTATAATCCAATTATTTATTAATAAATTTTCATGAAATATTGATTAAAATAACATTCATAACAAGAAAAATTTTCTTTTTTATCACTTCCCGTCCCCAAAATCATAGCATTTCGTTAACATATGCTCTTTGCAAATAAAAGCCCCACAATTGGCACATCTAAATGGCACTTTATTGTCCTTAGTTACAGGGCAAAATTTGCATCTACCTCTGGAAGGTCCTGCTGACCCCACGTGACTAATTAACTAATTAACAATCTTCCCGGCTAGGTAGCAGAATGAAATTTGGCTGGAAAACTAGATTCAGTTAAAAAATAGGTAATGAAAAAAAATCAAAAAGTCCTGTGTACGACTACAGAGCATAATATTTATTACTCTTAAGATAACACGAAAAAAATCAATTTCTTGACTTGCAAGATTTTTTTCCTTAAAAATTTCAAATATATTTGAGTTGTCGATAGATAGTATGGAATTTGCAAATTCTTATGGAGAAAAGTAGCAAGGTTAATTTTCTTATCATGAAAATTCAAATCTAACGTGAAATGTTTCAAAATTACGTTTAAAGATTTGTTCGCTTTTTATCCATTTCAAGAGGACCTCAAAAAATGTGCAACAGGGCCTCACACTATCTTAATGCAGTCTTGGTCAATGACTGCGAAAGAGAAAAGTGCGAAGTGCTAGTACATTAGCAGGAGCGGATCATGTTTGGGTGAATGTAAAAATGCACTGAAACACTTTTGTCTCTAAGAAATGATTATGATGGATTTAAAAATGAAGCAAATGGCTATAAAATATGGTATATCAATCGAATTTTAAACAAAACAAATTACAATTAAAAAGAAGTTCTTCAATGAACCTTGTGTTGAGGAACAATTCGTTAGAAGTGAAGCAGAAAATTTTAAAATGAATATTTTTTGTAAAACTTTTGATTTGGTGATATCACAAATAGGTAAGTCGTTCATGAAAATAACAGAACTAAGACATTTTTTCAGTTTTCTCGAACCAAAGAAGCTTTTAATGTTAAGCGCATCTGAAATTTGTGAACTCAAAAATATTTCGCGATAAAAATAAAAAATTATAGACTCGAAGTTAACAAGATTAATTAATAGCACTAACAACAAATTCAAATATGAGGATGGTATTAAATGAGTGCAAGGACGTTAAGGAATTTTTGGAACTTCTGATTATTAAATGGGGGCTAGTATCTGATTATTGCAACATTTGCAAAGCACTTATGATTTATTTAACTCTCCCTATTTTGGTAGCATCCAACAACAGAAGTTTTTTGAAGATGAAATTGATTAAGAACTACCTGTGTAGTTGTATGGCGACAAAAAGATTAAGAAAATATTATCAAATTTGGATGGAGTACTCGACAAATTTGCTAGCATGAAATCAAGAAGGGTAATTTAAATTTTATGTAATACCTACAATATAAATAAAACTATTTTTAATTTTTTAGTATAATGTAAAAATATAATTTCTGTTTTTAATATAAAAAATATCAATGTAAATTCTTTTACTTTATTGATATTGTTAAAGAAATATTTTTTGTATTGTGTATGCGCAATGTAAATAAATGTGCAATTCGAATATAGTATATTTTGTTATTATGTATTTATAATGTTAAATAAAAATTTATATCATATATTTATTTAATTTTATGGGGGGGCTCATTTTAATCATTTGCCTTGGGGCCTCAAAACTGAAGTTATGCCTCTGCAATCAAATATCAAATTTTGGTGATAAGAATTATAATCTACATTCTTTTCCCCTTAGAACAGTACAAACCTTGCTCTGATATCACAATTTTAAGATATTTTAAAGTATTAAAGAAAACATTACTGCAGATGGATTTAAGACTTCCTATGTAAAACAACTAGGGAAAAAAGTTCCTGGAATCAAATCCAGGACATCAATCATCGAAAAATAAAATATAGCCCGGAGGTGGGCCCTGGCAGCATGAGCCTCATACCAAGTTTCATGAAAATCAGTCCATTGATGCAAAAGTTGTTAGTGGGACACACACACAGGACCATTTCATAAGGCTGTTTCCTTTGGGAACCAGCCTAAAAATGAGAAATTTTCCTTTTTCTTTAAAATATTCATGGGCTGAAGAATGCATGTCAAATTTTCCAATATTTATTTGCAATAGAATTAAAGGATGCTGAGTGGCTTTTTAAATATTATGTATTATCTTACAGGAGATGAAAATAACCACTAGTGATCAAACTCGGGACATTTTTCAAGATTTATTACACTGTTGCCTTCATATATCTGATTGAAACATTCCTGCCAAATTTTTTATCTTCTGTGTACACCATTTAATGATTTGTTCAAATTTCTTTACAGTGTGATACACGGACCAAACAAACAAGCAAAGGACCAACCAATAAATATTGCCTTTTATTATAGTTAGAATCTTGCACATTGGCAGATGGACGAATAAGGTTATAATATAAGTTTAAAAAATAACACCAAATAACAAATCCAAAATCTAAGAAATTGGCAATAAGAGGTCATTTTCAAAGACAGAAACAGAAATGAACAGAAAATAAAACACCCTTAGTGATTTCTTTCCTTTCTGTAGATGTGATAATGCCGAGACAAAGAAGCTGATTTACATTTGAAATCCTCAGGGATCAGTGAGGCTATTCTCAGACCAATTAACTTTCTAGATAATTTATATGAAAAAGAAGGTTACTCAGTTAATTTAAAAAATAAAAATTGTATAGATAAAATGTTGTTATTGATTGTTATTCGTTACAATTACCTAGAGAATACACAACTTTTTCAAAATAGATCATCTACATGATACTCTGCAAGTCACCTTTTTGGTCGGTGGCATGGGGTGCAGTGCACCAAAAGTCCCTAGTTTTCCTACATTATCTTTTTATATTGTTCTCTTATTGTCCTAGGGAAAAAGAATGATGGAAGGAGTACCATATTTACCCCTCTTTCTTGATTACCAATTAGTGAGAATAAAGGACTAATGAAACACTACAGATAATGGCTAGTATGTACATTCAGACACACATATTCCTCGCTTTGCTCTACAAATGTATTTCCAGAAAATACTGTGCAAACTGCAGTAGGTTATTCCATAGGAAAGCACGTGGTTGCATTTTGGTACCGTCCTGAACTCAACACGAAATGATTTACTTGCAATGGGTTCAGCTACGCCTCTTTCATCCTTTCTTATAACCTTAGTCGAATTAAAACATTTTTTACTTTTTCATCGTTAACTACCGAGTTGCTATAAGTTATAGCATCAAATTTCCCCAAAAATGCAATTTTTAATGTTGTCGACACTCCGAGCTGTAAACACTCTCCTATTCATTTTGTCAGCGACAAGCAAAACATGTTGCCGACATTAGGTGTGAATGCAGCTTACTAGTGATGAGAGCTTGGCTCTTGAAATGCATGTTTCGACATTTAAAAAATGTGAAATATTCAGTGTTTGCTGCTATTCCTCTTTTGTTTTTTATTTAATTTTACTTTTATTTTCATAATTTCCTTGGTTTTATTTTTCAATTGTGCGTATGTCAGTCACATGTTTGTGTCATTGTGTGGTCAGGAAGCACTTGACTTTTGTGTTGGAGTATGTATTGGAAGTGGACTCCCGGGCTCCCTGAAAACTGTTCATTTCTTTCCTTTATTTGTAGTTTTATCTTGAATGTGGATTCACCTAAGTTCTTTCCTCTCTCTACTACAAAATAGGTGTTGGAAATTGATGAAATAAATGATCTAAAGATCCTATGCAGATAGGCATAAGCTGTAATTTTGGGAATAAGTTTTCCCCATTTCAAAATTATTCCCAAAGTAGGTGTTGCAAAATAAATTTACTTCTTGAGAATTAATGAGTCAGAGATATGTAAATATGACCTACTGTATAAAGAAATTTAAATAAATTTTCCCAACATATGTAACATGCAAATAATATTATATACTTACTCATGAGAAATTTATGAAAATGATAGAAAATGTAAAGAAATACAGCATAAATGCACATAGTTTTATACAAATCCTCAAAGAATTTCAGATGAATCCATTGAATATGTAAAAAGTTATGAATTTTATATAAGTTTACTCCAGGTTAGCAAATTCATTTAAATCTCCTCCAACCTCCAGGATGGCTTTGATTTAAATATCATCCATGCATGAGGGGTTAAAAGTATTATTTACCTTATAAATCTCCATCTTCCGAATATTCCTCCTTACTAAACTCAAGAAATTCTTCCTCTGAACTAGAAACTTCAGTGTTATCTTTGTATAGCAAATGATCTTCTATGCCATCTAAAGCATTGCCAATTCCACATTTCTTCTCCATCAGTGGAGGACCAAAATATCTCTCTGCTGCTCTATTTACATACTTTTCAGTAAAATATGTTTACTTAACTTTTATGTAAATAGAAATAATAACATTGAAATAATATGTTTCAAGTAGAAAGACTACTAAATATAGAAAATCTTTTTCTGTACCAAAGGAAGCTATAGGAGAATTATATAAATACCAAATTTAATTAAAATACTTCTCTGGCATTAGAACCTCCATTGTATAAGATGCTGTGTGATTTGAGTACATGTTTTCACGACAATAAAGTATGTCTTATACACTGAAAAATATGGTATATAAGGGGCATCACAAGTTCAAAAAGTGAGAACCCTCAACTTCAAATAAACTGTCATTCAGAGTGTTAAGTGAAGTGAATTTGGTTATTTAAATAATAGTATGCAATTTAATTCTTTAACAGATTTAATTAAAGGAGAAAAATCACAATCACTAGCATAATTAAAATATAATATATATACAGTTACATTACAATTTGGCATATTTATGATAAACACCAGATATAACAGATTTTATTGTAGATCACCACACTCCAATGTTCTGTCTTCATTCACTGGAGGTTTAACTTGTATGGAATAATGCAACTTCTTACTTCGGAGATAACTGTAGGTGTTGTCAAAAACAACAGTATCTGCAAGAGATTTTCCATATCATTAAAATTTGAGATAATTCAGGCTTCAGTTAGTATTGTATGTCATGGCAGAAAAGCATACACTTTCCTACAATTTTTTAAAACAATTTAAATGTTCAATAAATTTTGAAATAATTCTACAGATATATACTTGGCTAGAAATAGAATCCTCTCAAACAATTAAATTTTATTTAAAGGTCACAGTCCAATTACAGAAATCATTAGAAAAATACTTTATAAGCCTTTAAAATACAAGGAATAAAATCATTAATTTAAAATATAGTACCAACTAGTAACAATAGTATAGGCATCTCTTTAAATAATGAGCTAAGAAATCTGGTGAAGCTTGACTAATATGAACTATTTATGACTGACTGTAATGCTGTTTTAACCTTTAAACGCCGGATTTAAATGTCAGACTTATTTTTGGCCATTTAAATTTTTCTTGCTTTTGATCAGATAAAACCTTGTATTTCCTGAACTAAAAGAGAGAAATTAGTCAAACAAAAAGTAATATTTAGCAAAATTGTTTGGGTAATAATGGGTATATGTCCTTTACACCAAAAGAAAAGAATACAACCCAAATTCTGAGTAAATCTATAATATAAAGTATAAAAAATCATAATAAAACATAACTAACAGTACTTTTTCATATATTTTATAACTTTTAAAGTATTGTTTTAGTGTGGTAATTCTCAAAGCACAAAAATATACAGAGCCCTACATAAAATATTTTGCACTTCACCACTGTTCTTCTTGGATCAGATTTTGCACGAGAGCGAGACAAACCTCTCGATGCGTCATCTGCCTAACAGATGACGTCAGGAGAACATAACTATAAAGGACCACGTGTTTGAGGAGATGGAAGAAGAGCTTCTTTGTCCACTTCCAACTATGGTGGCAGACCTCGTAGTTAGTCATAAACATTTTATACAAATCTAGGATAAATAACATTACATGTATTGAGATTGCAATGGCTACAAAAGTGAATGATCCATGAATGGAGAAAACAAGGAAAAACTGAAGCTGATGGGATAAGAGAAATAGTCTTCATAAGGTTAGTCTTAAATGGCCACAACTAAAGGAGGAAGTGATGGATAGTAGAACAGAGGAAGTTACATATTGCTGTATCAATCAAAATCATTATGTACAAGGCAAATAGAGTTGCAGAAGAAAAAGGACTGAGCATATGTATCATTATTACATATACCCCAGTGTGTCTTATATGCAGAGAATGACAGTATATAGATAATGTTCTTTATAAGGACGACATTGAGACTAGGAAGTCTATTTTTCCAGAGAAGAAGGGAGAGGGAAGGAGAGATAGTGAGGAAGAGAGATATAAAGGGGGTGAGAGGGAGGGAGACAGAGAGGAGGAGGGACACAGAGGAAGGAGAGGGGGGAGATAGATAGATAATGTTCTTCATTAGGTGAGATTGAGACTATGAAATCTATTTTCCCAGAGAGGGGGAGAGGAAGGGAGAGAGAGAGGGAGGAAAAATGGGAAGCACCTTAAATTTAATACTTAATCCACGCATACCTGTCATATTTGATGGGCAATTACTCTAGTTTACATATAATGAATAGTCTTCAGAAATATTACGTAGACATGATTTATGCAGGGATATTTTTATAGTTTCTATGTATTGCAAGAAAACCTTTCATTGATTTCACTCACAAGTTGCCGGCCCAGAACAAGCCACAGATCCAGTTTCCGCAGCTAAATGACAATTTACCCTGTGAATGGGAATAGCTGTGGTCTCAAAGCCTTCTTCATCCTTTCGTAGTATACCAAACTTAATGTCATGTCCCTCTGAGCTGAATTCCCACCTAGGGATAAAAGATACATTATTTTTAACTCTCCATGGATTTTTAACATCTTAACAATTTTTCCATTTGATGATTCTTATTGTTAGTTTAACAAATATTTGTTTGGTTTAATTATGATTCTATTGCAATCATTTGGGCATCAAAAGCATCATGGGATAAGATTGGAATATAATTCAGCTATTTTATTTTTATAATTTTTGCCAGCCTTGGGAAGCCTCAATATAATAATTCTTTCCTTCCCATCCTTCTAACCTTTTCTCCAATCACTTAAGTCACTGTGAACCTAAATAAATTTAAAATTGTAATATTTTAGCTAACCTAAGTTCACTTTTTTCTCTATTCAAAGCTGGTTTTGTCTTCAAATTGAAAGCGAAGATGGATATATCAAACCTAATTTGTTGCTTAAAATTCAAAACTGGGGCTTGACTATGCATATAATGTAAAAACACCCATATCTATTCAATATACATACATTATATAGGAATGAAGTGACTGCAGATCAAATTTAGAGAAAATCATTTAAAGAATTTGGTTTTCATTGCACCAATAAGGGATTTTACATATCAAAATCAGGCAACATACATTGCACAAACATTCTCAGATTCATACACTTTCAGTCCATACAAAAATGCCATCAGTTGCATTATTATTTGAATTGCTTGATGATTGTGAAATTCTGTGTATTATAACATCATAGGTAATATTTTGAGGTAGATGGCTTGTGTAGTATCATTTATGACAACATTATAACTGTATGAATTTTAATTATAATCCTTTAATTAAATTTGATTAAATTGGCACTTTGTGAAAATCGACAAGAATAAACTATTCTCCATTTTTACATTATGTGGCTCATTTGATCAAGATCACTATTCTGAGTAATCTTCTTAAATATAAAAATGAAAGATGCTAGCTTTTCCTATCTGGCAACCTATTAGTGTTGTATTCTACTCACAGATGGCATGTGCTGTGATGCTGATTAGCATATTTTTTTAAAGATACGAAAAACAAATAGCTGGATTTTTCCACTTTTGATTGATTTAATTTCCTACCAAACAGTCTAGACTAGAACCCTTAAAACAAGCATGTTTGTCAAATCTTGAAGTAAGATATTTTTACAATAACAATACTGCCCATTTGAGAATGTAAAAACAAACAACTTAACACAAACAAGCTAATTCTCACAATTCCATAGCAGTAAAATTTTCCAAACATACTGGATAATGGATAACCAACTTTCATAGAACACTAACAAATATACCAAATTTTTAACATAATTTTCCATGAACGAGTTTCATTAATAAAAAGAAATCTGTTTTGAAGAAAAAGAAAAAATGACTTAATGGAGGCTATTGTACTTTACTTCAAATGTTAAAACAAAAACTTATGCCTTTGTAATAAAAATGTACCAACAAAAAAGTAGTTTATTTGGACACAGAAATGAACATGACTAAAGTGGAAAATTTTGTCCATAATCCCCTTGTAATAAAAAGCTATGTTGGTTGGTCCATGTCTCCCCCTTAAAACATGAATAACTCGATCAAATATGCATATATAAACTTGAATTTTGGCAGAGATAATCTACTCAGATATGAAAATGCTGTGACAATGAGAATTTATGAATTATCTCCAGGGTCCGACTCCAGACGATGATTTGCATTCCCCATAAGATAACACATAAAAATTACTTTTTGACGTGCATGCTTTTCTTCATTTTGAGATTAAAATAATAAAGAACTAACCTACGATATTCGGATATTAACCATTTTAAAGAAAACATTATAAGGTTTCTTATTCTGTTCATGTTTTCCTGCCTGCAGTTCGAAATTACTCATGTTAAACGTTTAATTCACATATTTTGGGGAAATCTTGCCATTTTAACGGGATGTTGCCATGCCTACCAATTGCATTGTTAAACCTTGAAATTCTATTGTTATCTCAACTCTTATAAGTTTAAGCGCGTATTGAAGGCTTTTAATATGAGGAGTGAAAGATGGAAGGAGAGGGAAATGATATTCTGCAAACAACATTTGTTGCATTATTTACGAGAAATAATACCACAAGCGCTGAAATACTATTAAAAAATCATGAAAAAAAGAACAAACATAAGTTTGTGGAGGTAACTAAGTTCTTTTTTTCATGATGAGTAAATTCCACAGGGTTGAGTCTGACCTCATTATTGATACTATTCAAAAAGATTAAAAATTGTAATAATGAGCTAAATTCTATATTAATGAAATAGAAATGGTATGAAAATCTAAAGAATGTGCTGGACGTTTAATAAACAAACCTAGCGTGTAAAAAATGTATAGTGAAGGATTGCACGATAGGTTATGGGAGTTAGGTAGAAGGTTGGAAAACTTGAGGACAGTTTGGGAAACTTAAAAAGAATCACAAAAATAATAATAAAAGGCTAATTTTCAGTCAGTTGGTCTGAGTGTAAAGTTATTAAAATGCGAATAACTCAATCAAGGATGTAGATAGAAAATTGAATTTTGGCAGAAATTTATATAATGAGCTAATCAGAATTAGTTTACTTAGGGTTGACATGGTAATTTAAGAAATAACTTTATTTGTGGCGTTATTTTGAGGGAGGAGGGATATATTGCACTTCCTTCAAATAAAGCTAATAAATTTTGATTTAATGAAACAA
Organism: Tanypteryx hageni; assembly: GCA_028673005.1. Classification (NCBI taxonomy): domain Eukaryota; kingdom Metazoa; phylum Arthropoda; class Insecta; order Odonata; family Petaluridae; genus Tanypteryx; species Tanypteryx hageni. The sequence continues at coordinate 37,820,398 of CM054113.1, read as the reverse complement.
TATTTTATCTAGACTGAAAAATTAAAAAGTATATAATTCACATTATACCGTAAATACCCGCGTATAATGCGCACCCTCATATAATGCGCAGGGGGGTTTTCAGCCTCGTAATCTATGATTTTTCTATATACCCGTGTATAGCACGAACAGATTTTTTTACCGTTACCATTCCTGAATAAAGTAGATGGTGTGACATGGTCTAAAGCAATGATTGAATTATTGGTATTATGCATTGGTAACATAACGAAAGTGCGAAATGAAATTTTTGAATAATGTTCCAAAAAATATCAGCTAACTCAATCATTACATACTCTGTTTACTTACAAGGTGAATTAGGATATACACAATAATCCAAATATATTAATTTCACAGTAGCATATGACATTGTTTGAGCTAATAAATTGAAGGAATGACGATAATCCTATGTCAAAGTTTTTTACATACGTTTTAGTCACGCCTGAGGTGGACGGGTTCACTCAACCTTCAGTTTTATCCTTATTAGAACACACTGAAGCACGTAAAAACGATAGCAAATAATTAACTACAGACTCGAAGAATCAAGAATAAACCACGTATGAATGCTGAGAGAAAAGTAGGGAATGATAACTTGATTTAGTTCTACAAGAAGCATCAACTCCCAGCATACTCAAAGGCATCAGCTGCCATTGTTTCTAATTGTAAGAAGTACCAGTACCTCACCACCAGGCCGGGCGCCAGTGTAGGATGATGTCATGCGTAAGATGACGATTCAGATAACAACATCGAAGAAGAATGGTCGGTCCAGTGACGAAGAATTTCTTGGCTTTTAAAATGAATAAATACTGAATTCATTCTTTTCATATCTAATTAATGTATGTTTATAGAATTAGTTAATAAATTTTAACTATTATCTAATTGTGGAAATATGGGGTCAAATGAAAATAGGAAGATTATGTACCCTCGTATAACACGCATCCTAATTTTTAACTCGAATATTTCGAAAAAAAGTGCGCATTATATGCGGGTATTTACAGTAGTATGTTCCAGACAGTTGAATTATATTCTTGGTCTCATATTAATGCTTAATAAATGCACCATTTTAGTGCATTAATACGGACCAGGCTTATATGCAGTGGTATAACACATATACTGAATCTATTAAGTAGTTAGATGGTTGAAGGAAAAGGGAATGGAAATGACCAGAAATTGAGAAAAAGGAAGAGGAGGATGTAGAGTTTGCATAGAATTAAAAGGAGCTGCAGCACAAAAATAACAATAATAAATTATAAATCATTATAAAATACTTTATATGATTGAATCATGCACCATTGCCAAATGGTAAGATTTCATTAAACTAAATATAACGTTATTTTTAATGGATTTCTTTAAATGATAACACAAAATATTTCAAACCGAATTTCTAATACGATTGAAAAATAACATTCTATGATTTTTAAAAAATTTCGTTAAATAAAGCCAATTTTCTGAAAAAATTTCAAAACCAACATAGTTAAAAGAAAATTACGATCTTAAAATATAATTAAAACTCATTGCAATTCATGTAAGTATTTAGTTCACAGTAAGTTACTACACATTTTTCCTTCGATAGTAAATTGACTGTTCATTAACATTTATCCTGTTTTTAAGTATAAGATTAAAACAATTAAATTATTAAGTTCAATTCTATGCATTTTAAATGACTGATAATTTGCTCAAATATTTCAAGTAAATTTCTGCAGATTCTTTATACATTATATCTTATTATTTTGATTTTAGTCTTATTTTCAACAAATATTTGTACAAGAATTTGACCTCTGATAATAATTTTTAAACAATAAAACAAAGATAACTTTCAAAAACACTGATTTTATTGTTCATGAAAGTCAAACCTGATCATAGCAAATTTCACTTATTTTTCATAATGAAATCAAATATCTTTGGAATAATTTGATGACGATTTGATACGAAAGAGAGGAGATAGAGGAAGAGAGAAAGAAGGAGAGAGAAAGAAGGAGAGAGAGAGAGACAAAATGAAATGTTCCATAAATAAAAAAATAGTTTTGGGAACATAAGAATTCAATAGCGTAATGTATTTCTTTGTCATAAAATTTATATTAGCCCAAAACTATTTTTACTTTCTGGAACACTCCATTTTGTGAGTTTTATACCCATTGATTACTTTTTAGTGTTTATAAAAGTTAGTTTCATTAATATTTTATTTCAATTTTATTTTTACTTAATTCGCGCATACCCGTCATATTTTACAGGCAATTACTCTAGTTACTGAATAACATGCTTGGTTTGATAGCAATTTTGGCTAAAATTTGTAATTACTTCAAAAGAGATCCTTCCTGGAGTACAAGGAATTTCAAGCAAAGCTTGTCTCCTTTCTTCACCACAGATGTTGACGAGTTAAGGAATGGGTCATCCGAGTTTCTCTCCAAGTTGGTAAAGTAGTAGGATTTAGGAACTCTACCTCCTTGCTTTATCTGAAATGATAAAAATTATTTTTATGAATCAATTTTCATGGATAACAATTTCATTTATAAGGAATTATTTCCTACTTTCATGGTGCATCTTGGATCACCATCACCATCAGTCATTGTGCCTCCAAAATGCACTGGAAGTTGGTCTTCATCAATTTGTTCCAATATGGCTCCTTTCCATTTGATTTGGTCACTCTTGTAAATGCTTATCTTTCGGAGAGTGTAATCATTGAGGAATGGTTTAATAATAGAAAATGCCAGGGAAAACACCTTTGGGGCTGAAAGAGACAGAATTTATATATTTTTAAATCATAAATTATTACGGATATCAAATAATGCTATGTTTGTGCTGCCAAAGACTGAAGAAGAATTTTGCTAGTGGCATATATCATTATGAACTAATTAACATTAAAACAGCATGAACATAAAAAAGCATTGGTAGAATAATCAATAAAATGTTAGAATGACTGAAATGTTATATTAAAATAAACAAGGCAAAACAAAAAGTACAAATAAAAGTGGTTGAAATGATTCCCTTACCATTTATAATGTAGCACACTTTCAAAATTTCTGGGTAATTGGCCTCATACATTTGGATTAGAGCAACGATTGCTTCACCCGCTACATGAAAATTAAAGAATATCAATTAGATCAAATCCTCTAAGTATACCTCATAAACATTTATAGTTTCCCTTCCAGGATGAAGTTAATCCTCTGATGGTTGCAACGTATCTACTGGATACATGATATCAAAAATTTTATATTCACTTAGAAGTGGAAAATTTGACAAACTTAGGGGTCCTATTGCCTCTCTGTCTCCTATTCTTTATGGTGATAAAGAAAGGCAAGAGTCAGTTTGATCTGAACAGTTATTACAGGCAGAAAACCTGGAAAGGAGAAGAAAAATTCTACCTTAACTGAGCATTGAACCTGGGTCTGCCAAGGCTCAATGATAGAATATCAGCCCAGCAAGTGGAAGACCCAGATTTGATTCCCGTTCAAGGCAGAATTTTTCTCCTGTTTTCCAAAATTTCTTCTAGTGCATGCTTAGAATTTACATCAAGGAATGATAGGAGGATTTTGACACAATCATGGCCATTGTATGGAAATCTACCACCTGAGGTGAAAGAACAAAATGCCACCTCAGTTCATGACAAGTAGGTGCAGATTTGTGGTGACACTGCTATAATGCCACCCCTAGAAATATGCCGCCTGAGGCAGTCGCCTCTCAAACTCACCTCACACAACGGCTCTGGACACAATGCAGGGAGAGGCTAGTGAAGATGAATAATAAAGTGGTGGCAATGGTAAAGTGAACATTAGACAAAACTATTTTATAGATAAAGATCAAATTACTGCAAATACCACATTTACCTGAACCCAAGATGATCCCAAATCTAAGATGACCCCCCTTTTAGTAGACTGTCAAGACAGAAAAAGATTTTATGGGTCCTACAATTTTCTTGAATATCATGGGTCTTATACAGATACATTGTGACCATTCCTATGTATAGGATATTGCAACCAATGGAGGGTTAAAGCAAATTATGTATTATGCCTCATATCAGTCCTATTTTATGTATGCATCATAACAGTATAAATACTGTTTTAAAATGCCATGTATATATGTATAGGTAATATGTATAATCATAAAATTGTTATGAAAACCAGATGTTCATTTTGTAACAAAGCAGCTGTCATCCCTGGTATTTACTGATTCTATTATTACAGAATACCACTGACAATGGTGGTTTTATAGCCAAATTGCACATATGTTATTCATAATGTTTTTGTGGCACTTAGAAATCCAAACTTGTTTTAGCAATATGGCAAGCTTCATAATCTTCCATTAAATAAAAATATTCCAGCAACATAATTTCAACGAATTATTTTCTGCAGGTATAATCTTCTTGTCATGATTTGATTGCCATAGATTAAATAATACCTTGCTGGTTAAATGAGTCATAAATTAGTGAATTTTCAGGCTAGTGAGATTGTATTAATATGAGTAATATTCATAAACTTTAAGAATACATTTCTAATAATTTGCCTAAAACAAAATGCTCATCTATTCAGTGATATTCTAATTACCAGGGCGCCATGCATATGGTCGCAAGCTGAAACCTTCCATGTCAATGATTCCCACAACTTCTGTTGTTGTGGAATGTCGTTTTAGTTTTTGTTCCTGTGCTATTTGTAGAAGATTTTCAAGGGTCTTTATTGTCATGCGTATAAAGTCAGAGCGAGTAACTGAGTGCAATAAACCCGAGATGTCCAATCCAGCAAAAGGAACCACAATCACTGGAAGCAAAGAAAAGATTTTCAGAGTACTAATTACATAATTAACACATTAAAACAAAAGATTCAATTTCAGATTTATAATATTTTTAAACGCAGGATGTTGTATTTAATATGCAGAGAATAATAATTTTGATGTAACATCAAAATTACAATTCAAATCAAAAATTTATAAAATAAGATAAATCTGTGTAACACTAAGTCCTCCAATATAGCAGAGTCCCAATGCCATGAAAATGTCATTAAAGCAAATTTTTAACATCATTTAAACTTTAAAAATGACATAACTTGGTAATCTAAAAATACCTGGTGCACCATCCTTATCAAATCCACATATTCCACTGGGAAAGTACTTCTCAAGAACCTCAGGGGGTTCCCAATTGGTGAGTATCTCATCAACAGCCCATTGCTCTCTCCAGTGCATTGACTATGGGAGAGAAGAAATTATACTTAGTATCAGTCCCATTTTATGATTTTATTTAGCCCTTTTAATTATATGTTAGTTAAAAATCTAGGAAATAGTAAACAATGTATTTATTCGTACAGTATAATTAAATTTATTTATAAAAACAAAGTAAGGTACATTTTTGCTTTGCATACAATTTTAATTAGAGTACATTTACTTGTATCTTACATTAAACAAATACAAAAACAAAAGAAGGAAAATTACTAAGTACGTATATCTTTTTTCCAAATCATAAACCTCAAATATAACTTCATCAAACTACACAGTAATAAACAAGATGGAAAACTATACTCCATAAATGGCACACACAGAGATTTCAAAGGCGTTCTATATGGAATTTACTTACAAAACTGTATCGAGAGATTGGGCGGTTCTCGAATTTTCGTCTCCGAAACTATAAGTCGTAATTATGTGCTCTGCCGGATTTTTTTGTGAGAAGTTTTTAAGAGAATTGTAATCTATCCGGATAAGTTTTTTATCTATACCACACAGATCATATAAGAACTGGGGGGGGGTGGGAGAAATGCCTTTTTACTTGTTGTTTGCAGATAGAATTGGATAGAATCGTCGTAGCGACCGATGTCAACAAAATATGTGATGTTATTCTTGGGATTTTCTAGGATTTTTATCTCGAAAACAATAAGTCGTAATTATGTGATCTCGGAAACTTTCTTTTATTAAATATTCTCCTCTATTCGAATAAATTATTGAGTCGATATATTATAGATCATATATGAGCAAGGGAGAGAACATTTTGGTACCGCACCCCTTCTTTCCCCGATGAGATGCCTTACAAGTCTTTCAACACATCACCCAGTAGCTTCCACCAGCCCGAATTCTATATCACTGGCTTGATTTCATCCAGAGATTCCTTATACATATTTGTTATACATTCAGAGATGCTATACTTTTTCCAGCAACCGCTGACCAAACTAGAGAAATCGCTCTCCATCTGATCGAGAATTCCCTGGAATGTACGACGGGCGTAATACGACACGAACGTCGCGATGATACCATGATGTGGTAGGAGATGGTTTTAACGACCTCCAAAAAGCAAGGCGGAGGAACTCCTCGACTCCCATAAAGAAGAGTTGACCGAGGAGGACCTTGTGGAGCTCATATGTAAACTCAAGTGAAAGCAGCGAAGAGGAAGAGGGGGAGGTGATTTCAAAGCCTCAGCTATCGCTCAAGGCACCAACGGAGGTTCTGGAAATGCCTAAGACTCTGGGTGACAAGGCGTTTGAGGTGAACCCTTAAATAGAGGGGAGCAGACAATTTAAAAGAAGATTGGAGGCTTACAGGTATTTGCAAGGAAAGACGAAACAAACCAGTTGTTCAAGTACATCGCTACTACACCTTCCTCCTCTGCAGACTCTTGTAACCCACCATTCCGGAAAGATCTTCAGGACTCTACATATTTCTCCCATATCACCGCCATCCTCATCATCGTTTCAATATCGTCATAGCCAGTAAGATAAATGGCATTTTTAACACTTTATTTTTATTTACTCTTCATAAATAAGGTGTTCATAGAAGTTAATGGACGAGGCCGAGATTTCGTATTCATAGTGTTCTTATTTATTTTTGTTATAATTAGAATGGTCATTTCACTTATTATACGTTTATCGGTACAATTTAACAGAAAATTTCGTAGTTTTTCAGTAAAATTTTTGTCTCATAACATTTTCTGATGAATATTTAACGCCAGTAAATGACTTGGATATGATTTTTAGGCCGTCTTTACAATAAGTAAAAAAAGAACGAGTTCAATTAAAGTAACAACGTCGTACTTATATAATTTGCTCATCTTCCGAACACACAAAAATGAAAATAATGGAAGTGATTTTGGTAATCCGCGCTACGAGAACAGCGAGAGGACTGACTCAAATAACGAAACAAACTGCTCTCCGTCACCGTCACGTTAGACATGTGTGGACAAGTCTGGGTAAGGAAATATTGAAACCGACAAGCCGGCTCCGGCTTCCGATTTACCGAGATCAACGCCGGCTGCATTTCCCGTGACCGTCGGTCGGGCCGGCAATTCTGCCGGACCGGGCTGCGCGTAAAGGCTTCTATTTGATTGCATTGCATTGGCGCCGGCCTCGGCTCCGGTTTTGCCGGTGTGTGTGTGAAAACGATCTTATTATGGTCAGATCGTGTCCGTCCGTCTGCATGTTTCACCTCAGGAACTGCTGGGCGGATGTTGATAAAATGGTATTTAGGACAAAGGGGCAAAGAAACTAAGAAAATTATACAAATGGTTTATGTGGCCTAATCGGGAGTGCCACTTTACTGGTAACTAAAAATGAACTATTCTTTATATCTTGTACAATATCACAAAAAAGTCTTCAAACTTTGTAGAACTAGTCAAATAGCATATGTCCTGTTCAGTACATTTTTATCGAAGGAGTTTTCGATTTCAAGAAAATCAAATGAGAAAGTCGTAATTCACTTTGAGCTTGAAAAAATTTCCCGTGTTTTTTAATTGCTGTCAACGAAAACAATCTTCCTGACAACTTAAGTAAACAATATCTGCCGTAAATACCTAATTAGTTTAATTTTCTTTCGTGCCCATGCAACATTTGGAAAATTAAGGAAAATGGATTATCTACGACGAAGAAATAAGCGTAAATATGTACGTCCATTTTCTTTACGTATACACAGCGTTTGTAAGTGAATAGAAATAGGTAATTTACGACGAAGGAATGAACGTGAACATAGAGATTATATTACTACTATTCGAGTGACGTATGTTTTAAGTAATAGTCGATTGTATTATTAATTACAACTGATTAGCAAATAAGTCGACGAATAAAAAATTCGATATTTCCTTGACATCACTACTGGCATACCATTTTTTAGTTCTTAGACCTTATATTTACTAAGCCATTAATAATTACCACAGAACCTCTGGATAACTTCGGATGTAAACACTCATCCGGCCCGCCGAAGCTCTCGTGACTTTCAATGCGGCCCTCCGAAGCATTCACATTACGAATTTGGCCCGCCATATAGAAAAGGTTTCCGATCCCTGATTTAGACAAAAATACTCGTCGGCCACGTGTCCCTTAGCGGCTTCGAACAAGGGAGAACAAGGGGATCCCACAAAAATGCACGCAATGACCCTAAACTGGGGTAGGTATGGCAAGAATCGCACCAATACACGCAGAAAACATGCGGCTTAAATTTTCGATGCGTCTTCTCTATTAATTTTACTTCATGACAAGAATTTTTTAAGTTTTGAAATTTTTAAAAAATTTGGAAATTTTGTGATTTTTTTAAACAAGACGGAAAAAATATACTCCAAGATTTCAAAGGCGCTCTTTATGGAGAATACGTATAAAACTGTAGGTATTGAAAGATTGGGCGGTTTTATCTCCGAAACTATATATATAACTATATGGTCCCGTGGACTTTTTTGCGGTAAAATCGAATAATCGTTTTAATCAATACCTTACAGATCATATAAGAGCTAGGGAGAAAAATATGGTATTTATTTGTTGGTTGACGGATGTCATTTAACAAGATACGAGTATAAGTTTATTTATAAATATAATGTGGAAGTTGTAATTGATGCAGTTCAAAATCACAGTTCGGCGATACATTTTAATAAGGATCACTAATACTAAATAAAAATCCGTCTAGCAGTTTAGGAGATGAAAGTGAGAATGGATGGAGGAAGGGGACGTGCCCATAAGGCGTTCTCCTACTAGCGCTTCGCTGGCAAAGAACGCCAAAAAATTAAAATAGGGAGAGAGGAGCAGATAATGTTTATAAGAAGAATTGAATTGTACCAAATAACAATCAACTTTCTCTTTTAATCTTGAACGAGGAATACGAAATTAAGGTCGAGGAAGAAAGCACTCCTACGGAAAATTAAGGGTATAATTATTGTTACATCAGCGCGAATGTGAATCTTATCTCATAAGATAAATCAAGGAGGCGCGAAACTTCGAATTACACCACCAGGCTTGGAAAGTTCAACACGAAGTTTCAGAATGATGTGATTTAGAAGAGGGTTTCCCAACCTGGGGTCGCAAAGAAATTTGAGGTGTGTCGGAGAAAAATTTCTAAATAGTTTATTTTGATAATTTTTTTTAAATTCTCTACGAGTTTGCGATAAAATAGTTAAAGAACTCATGATAGTACATTTTGCGACCTCCGTGAACACGTGTACTATCTACTACTTGAAAAAATTGTTATATAGATAATAGGTGGGTCTCAGGTAAACTCTATATAAGCCTAGGTGGGTGCTTTAGAACATGACCGCGCTTGAATCCACATGAGAACTTTATCTCGCATTATCAACTCAGCTGACGATGTTTTATTTACGACTTCTATTTGTCCAGTGAGTTTTATAATCAGGTATGAATTTTCATTCTCCATATATCGGAAGACTTGTAAAAATTTATATAAAGTTCAGAGACATTTGATATCGAGAAAAGAGTACCAGGAAAAAATCGTGGTTTATTTGGCGACTCGTCACTCTATCAGAATTAATCACTCTCTTATTTAGGTCATGACTGCTTAATACCGAATCAAAACAATTTGTCGATGGAAAAATGGATGATGGCGAAAACAGGAAATGGGGTGAAGGCAGTAATAAAACAGAAACGCCATATCTGGATTGCCAAATCTATTGTTTTAAGGTAACTACAAATTACCTACCATTTACCATTTCGAAGTCGAATAATTAACCTTATTTTCTTTCGTCTTTCAAAAATGGTTGATGTAAACTGTTTAAAACTAACAAAGATATCATGTGTATTTGTAAACAATTATTCTTCATTTGCTTAACAATTAATGTTATTTACATATTTTGCCGAACACTTACCGTACGAAGCATTTTCTCCGCTGCCTCAGGATCATAGTTCCTTGCTGAAAAGAGCAATTCACTATTATTAAAACAAAAATAAAATTAAAACAGCAAATGATTTTTTGTCAGAATGAAGTACAGGACAATAATCTACATTAAAATAACTAAATTCATTTCAGGACGGAAAATTTGATTTGAAATTAATTTCACATCTCTAACAATAACTGCAAAATATAAAAGTTGTTCTTAAATTTAATTTTATTTCTTTTACCTTTCTTTGCTTATAAAACATTAAAAATGATCTACATATAGGTATATGTCATCTTACAGAATTTTCCTCGATAACATTAATTTATATTTAATTAATAACATTTTTTCAAGAAACGATATTCCAACATTAATAAAATACTGCTAGCCTTTATATTCCTATAAATTAAAAATTATTTAACAAAGCGACGATTTCCTCGAAAAAATATTCCAATCTTCAGTCGATATTTAATATATTGTTAAGCCAATTATTTGAACAAAAATATCAAAAGTATGAGTCAAGCACGAAAGAAGAATCAAGCACAAGACTCTCGCATAAATAAATAAATAAAATTCTTAAACATATATAACTATGATTTTATATTAAAGTTGTAAAATTATAGTTAATACAGGAAAATTGATTCTGATGAACTATTATGAACCAAGTAAGTCTTGACATTTAATTCTTGTACGTCGATCAAGCGTAATTTGTAGGTGCGCATACGGTAGAATAAACTCATACGCAGATTAATTTTGTAGAACAGCAATTTTTAACTTTTTTTGATCATGTAGAACAGGCATGTCAAGCTCGAAGAGGCGTCTGGGCCGCATTAAAGCGATGGATGCTATAGAAGGGCCGCATTAAATCGATGGATGTTAGAGAAGGGCCGCAGTTGTTTAATGAGAACAGAGCTGGAACGATAGACTTTAGCTAGAAGACTGGACGCCCGTTTTGCAATTGAAAACAATAATTTAGAAAATGCGTTCTATTGCGATTCGGTAACTATGAGAAAATTATCGTCTCCGTTTCGCTAAAATAAGGCATTTATACGAAATCTCAAACGATTCACTAGAGACAAAAATTAGCTATCGGGCCGCACTAATGCACTGAAAGGGACACATGTGGCATTTGACATGCCTGATGTAGAACCTCATTTCCGGCTCTCAAATGAAGTCCTTAAAGATGAATAGGTAAAGGTGGAGACTACGGCGAAATTGATGTTAAATGAGAAATCTAACGCCTTAACCGTAAAGTTAACTTTACGGTTAAGGAATTAGATTTCTCATTTAACAGAAGTCCTTAAAAGCAAATAATTCATAAGTATATTAAGATATATATATATATATATATATATATATATATATATATATATATATATATAGTTCTCTCTCTGTAGCTGATGTAGGAACAATTTCGAAAGCTTCTACGTTTGTGATGTTTCTGTGTTTTAGTGTTCTTTTACGTGTGTCGCTTCGACATCCCCGGGGCCTCGCCAACCTGAAGTCGTCTGATTGGTGAGTGCTCACTGGGTTTCCTCATCCCAACACCTTGTTGACATCCATATATTCATTTTACCTTTCCTTTTCCGTAAGTTGTTATATATATATATATATATTAACTAAAGGAAAAGAAAAGGTAGTGATGAGGGTGGCAACAAGGTGTTGAGGGAAGCCCAGCGGACACTCACCAAGTTGAGGACCAAGCTGGCAGGCTGCTGGGGGCGTCGAAGAGACACGTAAAACACACGAACACAAAAACACACGCAAGCTTATCGGGCCTAAGCCCTTCTTCAGCGAAAGAGTAACGTAAAGTGACACACTGGGCGGGGAATGACAGGGTGATGTGGGAAGGTTGATGATTGGAGGAGGTGGGGAGTAGGAGGGGTGGATAGCCAATAAAGAGGGAGTGTGATGAGGTAGAGTCCGAATAGTTACAAAGTAACAAGGAAACATTGTAAGGGGGCTAATAGGGTTAGCGGAGGTTGAGGCCAGGCGGAGAGAAAGAGTCGAGAAGATGGATATGTGCTAGTTCCCAGTGTCGGAGAAGGGGGGCAGGAGTGTCATAAGGTAAAGCGCGAATAATCCTAACATTGTAGCAACTATTAAAGGGAACATTGTGGGTATTAGCATGTAATGCAACTGGGAGGGGGCGTCTGAGAGAAACGCTATTCCGGTGACCGTTCATTCGGATGTTTAACGGATTGCTGGTGAGGCCTACGTAAAACGCGGGACAAAGGGTGCAGATAAGGAGGTAAATGACGTTACGGGTGGTGCAGTTGCTTCTGGAGGTGATGGGGTAGGTGATGTTGGTGGAGGGACTCGAGAAAGAAGATGATGGTAGGTGGATAGGGCAAGTGAGGCAGCGAGGTTTTCCGCAGGGGTGGGAACCTATTGCAAGAAGCGTGGTAGAAGTGGGAAGTTCCTTCCTCCACAAGATATTTCCCAAATATGGGGGCCGGCGGGAGGAGAGGAGCGGAGGATTGGCAAAAAGGTTGATAAAGAGGGACTGATGGGAGGAAGAGGTAAGAATTGGGTGGGCAGCATGAAGGATTGTTTTGAGAGCTTCGTGGATACCAGGATGGAAAAGTGTTCCCAATGCACTTTGTACAGTTTCTCATAGAATATAGTTTTTCTTTTGTTAAGCTCGAAATTTTACTTGAGAAACCAGCAAAAATTATGAAATCTTATAATTATAATTATCTCTTTTGGATTTGTAGTTCTTCGCAACTCCTTAAACAGTTCTTTGCGACCCCTATGGAGATCACGACGCAATGGTAGAGAAACACAGACGTAGAAAATTGTTTACAACTGACTTATCAAAGATAAAACATCTGCAGGGTGCCGATTAGCATTCGAAATCTTTATTGCGATATCCGTCGAATGATGGTAAATTATTTGGAAAATAAATATTATAATAATAAATTGCTTATATCAGTTTCCTTGAATTGCACTTATGAAAACTGAAAATAAAAAACATTATTGGATATGAATAATCAATATTTATTAATTTTCTGAGGTTTAAGTGACACCGTTGTTAATATGGTCTCGATTATACTGAGTTAATCTAAAATCACAAATACTGTTCCAAAAAGAAACAAAAAAAGCCAAGGTAGCAGGTGTCATTGAAATTTCACACACGGGAATCGGTATTTTCACTTGATTGTATGCCTCTTATTCGCATTAAACAGTCGCGTGATGCGCTGAGGGAAACTTCATCACAAGAAACGCAAACAAAAGAAGACACTTTCGCGACAGGGAATGGCTGTGGAATTTCCTTAACAATTTTATGGGTACTTTTCGCTCACGAGGCGGCGGAGAGAGGAAAAAGTGGCTAAGCATCGCAAACGCGTGCGAAAGGAGCACGCAAGGAAAAGGAAAAAATACCCGCAGCCAGGGAGACAGTTGTACCGCCTCAGACAATGGAGCTTTGCTTTTCTCATATCTAGACAATGGATGTTTCCCATGGGGAGACTTGTGCTTCGTCACATGCCTCCGTTTTCATCCTCTTTTGAAGGGGAAAGCTATCGCGGGGAGTGTTTAGTGGGCCGGAGATGGCAGAAAGGGAAACGGTAAGGAGAAAGGAAAGGGGTTGGAGGCGATCAAGTGCGATGGTATGCATGGGTCTTCACGTCAGTCAGGTCTATCGAGTGACGCCTTAGAGGAGATTGAATAAGTATATAAGACTTGTACTTGCCTCTGAGCCAACGGAGAAGGTATTGGTCGTCTTGGTGCGGTCTCAAGATATCACTGACGCTTCGCCTCAACTGCAATAGAAAGAAAGGAGAGGTTAATCACAAGGCAGCGAATATCGATGCGACGAAAGAATTGGAAAGGGGAAAATTATTGGTAAATAGTCGCAATGGTTATACTCCGCAGGGTCATGCGCTTTCATTTTTAACTTCTCTCGTTAAAGAGTTTCTTTAATTTTATTTATGGAGCTCGACTCGCTTGTATAGAAGAAAGAAAAGGTTGATGACCACAATTTTTCCTGGATTCGCAACAATCATTAATGGACCGTCGGCGCGTGAAAGCACGGATTAATTGAAAAGGAATATTCGCAATAGATTTCTTATCTAATTACTGCCGTATTTCATTTAGTACGCAACTTCAAATGGAAGAAATTGGCGTTATTCTGTGTATAAAACTACTTCCAGTAAAATCTCGATAATACAAAATGTTCGTTTGTAAGTAGTGTACTTCAGTTCCCTTACGAAAATAAGGTATGGGTTGCTTATTATAAGGACCTTGTGAAAATTTAACTCTCTTGAAGTTTGTACTACTGAAGTTCTACTGTACATTATTCTTTGAACTATACAAATATGTTAACATTTAAACCCAAAAAATTATGAAATTATAACTTGGAAGATCTCAGTTTGAGAAGGCATCCTTAGACAATACACACACACTGATTACAAAATCGTCCTTCTTTGGCGTAAGGTCGTTCACCGTTGCGTTTTTCGGGAACGCATAGGCGCGGTAAGGAAACATTTCTGTTAGAAAAACGTTATTTTCGTAACAGAACGTGATGACTTGCCTTTTTCAAGAATTAGGATACTGTTAGCGATGGTTAATTTACAAATTTGTTTGTCTTTTTGGAAAACTAGGTCACCGCAATATTTGCGTAACCAATACTCGCGGAGGGCGAAGAGTCATTCACTTCCGCAAACCGACGTTACTCTTAAGTTTCATTGATAGGAAGAGCGGAAATTGCTATTCCCTACTTCGTATGACTAAGATCCACGAGGATAATGGCCTCAGAACCGGAATAACTCGTATTTCTCGCAACACGCGCTATACATTTCTCTTTTTCTCTCGGCCTTGAATTTCTTACTCTTAAGGTCAAATATAAAAATTCAAAAGCCACGGACCTTCACAGCTCCCAAACTGCATAAATGTCTCCCAGCGAATAAGTAGTGCATTTTCTATCTGGATTTTTTCCTAATTAATATGCATTTAAAAATAATAAAGTCAGTTTAAATCTAAAATTACCGCAAACCATTCCATTAAAAATTTATTTTAAAAGTTTAAAATAACACATACAGCGAAATAATTCAAATTATAATTAGGGCTTATGTGTTTTTGGACAGGAATTAGCTCTTTAATTGTTTATCAAGGGAATTAAAAACTAATACTAGCCAAAACTACACATCGAAAGAGAAAATTTTCTAGTTTAACATTTGGCAGGTTTCAAAAAAATTGTTTGACTTCGTGTTTACACCGTATTTTAAAATAAAAGATTTAGAACTTAATAGTACTAGAGTTAGAAAAAAGTCAACCACAAAGTTTAAGGGGGGCAAGATTGGGACTTGGTACGCGAGGGAATGTTTCCGATCGCCGAATAATATTTGTTGCCAAACGTGCTCGATCGATCGGGTCTCTAGATGACGAAAAAATAACTCTCTCCATCTCTTTCGAAACACTATTGGAAATCATTGTTAGTATAGTTCGAAAGTATAGAAAACCAACACACGACTGAGAATTGCAAACAATCATTCTCATTTTATGTGGAAAAAATAACAATTCACTGCAGCAAAATAAATGCCGGAAGTGATAAAGGAAAAATATCCTCAGCAAAGAAGTCTCTGCATCATGAATCGTTAAAAATCGGTGGCAAAAAATCAACCGCATTGTTTGAACTTTATCTTTTTTATAACCAGGCTGGCCTCTTTCAACGCTATCCGACTTTCTTCCGTCCCAAATAGCTTCGGAAACGCTTCATCGAATGCCTCTCTCTAACTCTCTTAGCTATAGCGAAGCTCTCCTTAACTCTAATATAAAGTTAGTACCCCGGCAGTTTTCATTAAAGCATTAACCCTCCAGTACACGCGCCAATTTTTCTTCCTCTAGTACACGAAGCGGGCCTGACAGACCCCTCGTTATTTTTATATGAAATTCCTAGATAATCAAGAAAAATAAGACAAAGTTGATTATTTCATAAAGATGCATATTTGTAGTCAAATACTGAACAAAATAATCAGCATTACAATTGTTTTTCTGTTAAAAATGAATGTTTACTATATAAACAACCAAAATGTTCTTCCTTCAGTTTAACACTTGAAAACATTCACTTTGTTTTTTATTATCAGTGTAAATTACAGGATTAATCTTCGATATTTTCATAAGTATTAACATGTTACAAGCAGATGAACTTCTTGCACCTTTTGCAAAAATAACTACTTTTTATGTTCCTGCCTAAGCAGTCTCCGCATCGACCATGTGAAGTCGCTTTCATCTGCAGGTATGATCTTACAAATTCTCCTCATTTCATTAGGAATGGTGTTATTGGTTGATTTCCGTGTTAAGTATAGTAGCTTTGCTTATTGAAATCCCAACATCACCCTTGATTCATCGGTGTAGACAAGTCCCCAAACAGAACATTGGAAAAGAGAAATTTAAGTCTCTTTGGCCTAAGTTTCGTGGCACGCAAAAAAGTTCCGACGAGGCGGCAGAAGTTTCTCGCGCTCAAATATAAAATTCCATATCTCGAAAATCAATGAAGATATTGAGTTCATTTCACTTTAAAAAATAACTTTAATCTTTTCTCACCATTTCATCTACATATATTACCCACCTATTCCTAATAATGCGTAAGTTAGCAAGAGAGTGAACATTTCGTGCACTGATGCAGAATGCGAGAGCATCGTTCAGTTTTATTTAATTTTTAACAACAATCAATTTCTTTACACATTCCTTTTAATGGTACGTGTGGCTTATGGAACACTTTCGAAAGCTATAGAAAAATCTTCGAGTGATTTCAGCGAATAGATTGCGAGATTTGGCCATTCAAATATGAATGCGGTGGAAGAAACTCGGAAGTTTCGATTAAAACCCGGGAACTATTGTTTAACCATGCAAAAATGGCAATTTTTCGGTTTAAAAAGTATTTAGTTTATTTTCTTACTCATTTTGTTAATATCCCATCCTTTGATAGCTGAGTAATTATGTCAAAAACTACGAAAATATGGATTTTGCACGAATTGGCGACGCCGAGAATTAGCAGCATAGGGAAATAACATTGGATAGCGATTCTCCCATAAGAACACGTAGTACTCAGACGAAGTGAAACGCGCTATAGAAAGAAATTTGATAGGGATTCGCCTCTTGTTTTTTTCTTCCAGTGCCAGCCAGCGTTGTTTACCTTTATTATCTCCGAGAACACTAATAAATTTTCCTGGTACGAATAACAACCATTAAATTTGCATAACAATACTATAAAACTAATATATAACGAAAATAATTGGATCGAAGATTACAGACGCAAGTGCACGCAGAGGGCCTTTCAGACCACCAAACAGTTTTTGACGTAAGTACACAACGAAGGAGAGCTCGACTCAGACTGACCTTGCTGTATCACAGCGAACAAGGGATTATAGAAAGGTATTGAGATAACCAAGACAGTGATGTCAACACAAATTTTGCGGTTCACACAGACCAATCGCGTGTACTAGAGAGTTAACTTAAAAATCATCTCTTTTTTAAGAAGAACTATAACACAAGACCATGCAACTAACTTTCGTATTGGCAATAGAACCGCTGAACGAGGATCGTTCTCTTTCATATTAGGTTGTAAAGACCGGAAGAGATTAAAGATATTCTCGGCCGAATTCAGTCGGACAGTCGTACCGGAAGAACTAAATGAGGTTCGTGCCAATGGACTGCAGCATACACGAGGTTTAAACAAGAGCGTTATCAAAATTATTAAGCAATTCGTGTCTGTGTACAGGATTAGCATATGCGCATGAATTGGATCAATTGATGTGCGCCTTTCATGTTGTTAATATGCATTAACTTCGGCAGTTTTGAATTTTTGCGTCATCAGTAATAGTATAAAGCGAGAAATGAGTGAACACGAGACATTCAATTAGCAAATATTCAAATTAACGTTGGCCGAAATCATTAAAAATCCATTTCAAATTGAAAGAGCAGAGCAAAATGACGTGCTGTTACATTTTAAATGCTTGTGGAAACAAAGAGGAAAATTTTTCTTCATTTTTTATTGCTAATGTAAAGTCGTAACTTAGTTATCTCAATTTAAAAAGTAAACTTGTGATTTTGCAGTTCTTGACTCAGTGAAGTTGAAAAGCTAAACGATGATTCTACCTTATAATCACGATTATTAATCATATAAAAGATAAAAATAAATACATAGACAAATTGAGCAGAAGGACAATAGTCGTGCGCGATGACGTCCTAAGTGTGGTCCAGAGTTGTCGCTGCGTCGTGAATTTAAATTAACGCAATGAACATGTCCGAAGCGTTGGACAGGAAGTAATTTATACTCATAAGAGAACTTATCATGTGCCGTTACTGTCGACGTTACTTAAGACCTTGAATTTTGAAACTAAATATTGTAATAAATTCAAACTCTCTCTTCTTCCAGCCACCACCACACGTGGAACCGAAAAGATCAATCTCGCTTGGATAAAAAGCATAACTAGCTACACTCAAATTAAGAAGACTGACAGGAACTTTCCTTGGAGCACAAAAGATAACACCTTAAATTTCATTTGGCTGCAATGGAAATCTAAACTAGATCCTTATTAGGCAACATTAATATCCCTTCGACTTCCTACGAACACGAAGAGAAACTCCGATGGGTTAAATCTTTCAGTAAGGTTTCCCCGGCGGAATGAAAACGCCTTTTTTGTGTTCCATTTGTTAATCCTCCCACCGACTCCTCTCTCCTTCCCCTCTGCATCCGATTGTCTCTCTCTTTTTTACCCGCGTCAAAGGCGCTGTCGAGCAACGGAGAGCTCGCTTTCGTCACTCTTCACGAAACATTTCTCTCCAATCATTCCACTCCTATTTTCCCTCTCCCGCCCACTTTCACTCTCCCTCCCTCTCCTCCTCTCTTGTACACAAACCCTTTCTCTCTCCGCCTCCCTCCCTGCCTCCGCAGTGCATACCCTTTCTCCGTCGCAAAGAAAGACCGTAAACCTTGTCCACTGTATTAGGTGTCGCCCCCTTCGGCGGATTTTCTTCTCAGCTCATTTTTTCCATCAACCCGAGAACGTTCTCCACCCGATCCCCCATCGAGTAAAAGTTATGGTGTAACATGATTTCTGGGTGTATTGAGTGGTGGTAGTTTTCAGCGTACCACTATGCTTTACCATCATTCAACGCTATTCAAAGTGTCGGAAAAGATGCGAATGTGATATATCGCGATATTTTTTTCCTCGCTCCAATACTAAACAAGAAATGTTATTAAGAGCTTAGCTATTTGGCACTGACAGATGACCGACAATAGGTGTTTATTTCGCGTAAAGGTAGGTAAGATTTTTGTTGAAGACATGCATTATAAGTACGTTGCTTCTCATGAATGAAATATCGAACCCAAGTTCAGAATAAATGTTAACTCATTTTAGTTTCATTTCAGCAAATATAAATCACACTAACGTTCAAGTTCCATCGCAAGAAAACATGTAGAGGAAGCGAGGGTCTGTTATTATTAAATATATATTCTATAAAGACATTTCTTTCGATAAAAATGAAATTGGAGAAACCTCCTTATAACCATAAAAATATGTTTCTTTCGATGTTAAGGTAATATTTTTTACGTGTGATTTAATACCGTCTCTTTCCAACAATTTACCATTAAGTAATTTAATTACACTATCATACATCATTATTGTTTCTTGCCATAATAATATCACATCCAACATCACTGATATATGCGTAATTCTACGATTTTAATATCGAATTCAATATATTAAAATGTTGAATTCAATATTGAAAAAATTCTTCATCTTCCTCTACAATAATGGAAATGGAGTCCAATGGCATATAATAGAGGTATAATGGAGGTTTTCCATAGTAATTTTAACGGCTTATTAAGAAATAAAATGTAGTTAATTAGTAGTAATTAGAAAAAATACCTCTTGTACGGCGAATTCTTCGATACCGAAGTCCATCTCTTCGAATCTGAGATTGTCTAATAATAATATAGATCATAAGTTTTCTCAATGATTGGATTGATTTTGCTATAAGATTATATCGTTCAAACCCAACTAATTCAAATTTCGATGCGCAATCATCATTAGAAAGTTTCCACATTTTTCTTCGACGTTCTATATAATGAGTAAGTATGTAGCACAAGAATAATAGTCAATTCAAACCTTTCTCTTTAATGACCAATTGTGACCGATTGTGACTCTATTAATCCAAATGTCAATATGTTGCCCTGGTTTCAAAAACAAACAAATCATGAAGGAGTTTGTTGAATAAACAATAAGCTTGGTGAAAATGGACAATCGATTGCGTTGACATTTCCGTAGTTCTAAGGAAAGATCAAAACACTTCATGAAAGTTTTCGCTTGCTCATGATTTGAATTTTCGCGCAAGATATTTATCGTTTCGAAGCCGAGCTAACGATGTTAAAATTACTTCGCACATTGGAGATACCCTGGTTTGAAACTGCAAAACCACAAGTTTACGGGAAGAGTCACCTATCAAATTACAGAAGATTATTTTTATTACTGTTATCAAAATTATATGAGTTGCTGTAAAGGAACAATTATTTTAGATTTGTACTAAATGGCGATGGTAATATATAATCGTTGAACTTATTTGTGTATTAATACTACCATTCCTCACCATTCCCTATTCAAATAAGAATTGATTAGATGATTAACTTTAATTTACAAACTCTTGCGGTGGAAGCAAATATTTATATTTCTAAGTTATGTCGATTTCTGTTTACATAGATTCGACGAAGCAGCGTAAATCTATATGAAACGGAACTTGTGCATTCATACTTTGGCCTTAAAATTTTCTTATACCAAGAAGCAAATATTTGTTAATTAATGTGTCTGGTATGTAAAAATATACGGAAGAACCCAATATTTAGAGTTCGTATTTCAGTATTTTTATCAATGAAACCTTAATTGTTCTGATTTTTGATACCACAAAGGTTTGTCTACACCTAAATATTCAAAGTTTATTCGAGATCCTGAGACTTCATCACCTTCCCGGATTAAAATATCCATCCATCGTGCCTTCGAAGGTGAAAGCCATAAGTAAGCCAAGAATGAAAGCACACATGCATACGCACACGCGCCTAAGCGGGGGACAATGCGAAAGTCACAGGGAAGTTGACTGAATGCGTAATTGGCGCATTTCGACTCCTCGAGGAAGTGATTCGATCAAAGAGTTAGCCTACGTCATCGAGGCAAAGTTTTTTTTAGACGCTGCATATAGAGCGGTGAGAGTTACGGCGGCGAAAGGACGATTCCATCAAAAGCGGCCCGAAAAAATAGGAGAGAGAAAGAGATTGAGGAACATAGAACTACGGCAAATGTCAGAGTTCCAGCTACTAATGAGGGTACATTTTACCTTCGTCGCCAACGCCGTTTCACCAAAACAAAAACGCTATTACCTTTCCGCTTCGTCTAACTGAAGCCTCTCACCGCCACAATTAAACTTCAGCCGCGGGCATCCTAGCGCGGGTATGACTACCGCTATCTCCGTAAAGCCTTTTCAACGCGAGTTTTCTATCTTCTGTTGTTTTCATGGTTCAACACTTCCAATGTACTAATTCAGACCACTTCCTTTCAAAAGTTCTAACCAACCTGAATAGAATAATAATTTCTTGATTTTCGAATCTTGTCACTCGATAGATATATCAAATCGGCGGGGTGAGAGTACGCTCTTGCGGGTCTAGGACATTCACCGCAGCCGACTCGCCGCGAGATAACTCGCCACGACCAGCTCGCCGCAGAGACATCTCGCCGCGAACTCGCCGCTAAAACGCGAATAACTCAATCAAATCAAATAATCTATTCAGATATAAAAATGCTATGTCGAAGGAAAATTTATGACAAACGCCAAGGGTTCGACTCCAGGGGAAGATTTGCAATCCCCATAAGATAACACGCAAAAATCGACCTTTTTCTTCTTTTAGGGATAATAATAAAAAGCGTTCCTACTCTGTTTGATTAACTAGCCAAGAGTTGGAACGTAGACTGCAAGCCTTTTTTCGTAAAAAATTTAAAATATCATTAATTCCTCAAGCCCGGACGACGTTTATTTAAATCCCACCCCACATGATTTTTAAAAATTGGCGATTCAGGCGCGGAAATTGCAAAAAATATATAAAAACTCGTAACTTTTCACCATTATATTGGAATTTTAAGAAATATTTGGAGGATTTGCGCCAAAAATGATATTTTAAAACTGTAACTTTTACGCTAGATTGGAATAAGTAGAGACTCTTTGCTGCATACCGGTCCGTTTCCTATCCAGCGCGCGCCCGCGCTTTCATATAATAATCAATATCGTAAAAACTATAGAACTTATTGGCGTGCAATCTCCTTCAAAGGTAAATATAAACTATTCTAAACATTTCATTCACTGCATAGACCCCTCTAAACCAATTAGGGAAAAAGTTTCCCGCAGGTGAACTTTTTCATGTCTCGACTGAAAATTTTAGATAAATGATACGGTTGTTATTTTTTTAAAAGACAGTTAATAATTTTTATTTATACTTGAGTTACTTTGTAGTTATTCGGAATCATTACAGAAGTCGCATAAAAACTTGTCCCTTTTTATTCAATGGAAGCCGAAATATGACGTTGTATGTATAAGAACGGACGATATACGCAGAATACAAAAAAAGACATTTAAAAGTTTTTCAAAGTTTTAAAGTATTTACCGATAATTCAGAATGTTTATATATCCATAATCAGATTCAGCATGAAATTTACTATAAGAAAACGATAGAATTTTAATCTAACGTCCACAATGGTTGTTTTAATCGTATTCTGTTATAACATTCACAGCGAAGTTTCAATTCGCCTCGTCACCGCTCGCTTCCAAAAGCGAACGCGGTCTTTTTACGAGTTGGTTTCTCAAGTTACTCTTTGTGTATTAAAATTGCGAACAGTGATGGTCGGTGTATGGCAGGGAGTGAATATTTATGATGATATGATTGACTGACTTTTGGAAAATTGAGAAAGACGACTGGATGGTACCGAAATGGTATTGAAATTTAGGTTTATTTCTATTGGCTGATTCTGAAACAAAAATCCCATTGGTAGAAATAATAAAAGTTAGATTTTATTAATTTAATATTTTCGTGATTTATTTATACTAGAGATTTCCCCAAGACATTTGCGGGTTTTGAATTGTAAAAATATTTTATTTAATTTTTATTCCTTATATTAATTTTTTAGTTTTCTGACTTCATACCTTCCTTAATCAGTTAATGTTTAATGACTACCTAACTTTCGTTAATATACTTGTGCTATCACTTATTTTTTGCTATGAATTTTGCCCCACGTAGTCATTTAAATATTATAGAATCTTAAATTATCAATGTAATTTTATATATATTCCCTTTCCTCTCAAAATTGGTCATAATCTCACATTGAAAAAATTTCGAACTCATGTCATTTTGCTTATAAGTTAAGAAAACATAAGTGTTGTTTTAAAATATTATTTTTTCTAGTTATTAAATATTTAATAGTATTTGTATTTTTGTGGAATCATTTCTAACAAAATACCTCGACTTTGAAAGCTGTCATCTTTGGCATAAATCTTCAAATATATGCAACAAAATATACTTATATATATACTTTTTAAATATTAGCAGCACTTTCCTCAAAACATATAATATTGCAACCGCTCCGAGGGTTAATTTATTTCCCAATGGATATCATATCTCGGCGATGTCTGAGATAATGAAGGCATGTGAATATGCCATTAAAGAAAGAGCATATAAATGTGAGAAACAATAAAGATCAATATCTTATAAAACAAAACTGCAGTCGTTGAAAGTAGATGGCTATCAAGGCGAAAGGCAGAATAAAGAAATATACAAAACGTTTGTTCCTCGCCAAAGATACGATCGCGTAATCAAGGACGTTTTCTTCCATGGGCGTGAACGTTGTTTTTAAAATTTCAGCGAATTATATATTTTTTATTTTGGTCTTTCTAACGTAACTTCCAATGGAGGCAAGTTTCTTTTCTGATAAAATTCAAGTGGAAAAAAGCATGCGCAGAGAATATTCCTGCAGTTTACATAAATAGATTACCACATACGAAGAGCTCGAAAGCAATGTGCGGTATTAATGGATTCGCACAAAGACAAGATTGTAAGATCGACAGAACGAGGATGTGACTTCCTGAAAAAACCTCTTGGTAAAAATTGGCGAGTGACGAGAGAAGTAATAGATGAAAAGAACAAAAACTCTCTCGAATTTCTTCACGAGGCGCCGGAATAGGCTCCATCCTGTGACCTTCCAAGGCGAACGATAGTTTAAAAGAATAAAGGAAATGAAGAATGAATCCAACACGAATTGCGTGCCTTGCGAAATTATAACCCTCGGGAAATAATAGTAGGACTCGTAGTGTTTTTTTTGGGAAAGCTTCAACGGAAATCCTCCGGTCATTATTCGGAAGTCGCTATAAATAAATTTCGTGCCTCCGAAAGCTCCCTTTAAAAAAGCATTCATCGACCTGGCGATAAATTAATTCCGACCCTTCGAGCGTCGAAGTCTCCGCACTCCAACTGCGCAATTGCAACATTCCCCTCGCGCACGTAGAAGGCGAGGTGAAGTTCTCCGCGATTCGCCCATGCATCTCTTTATTAAACTTCATATCCGCAGTCTGGAGACGCTTTTTTAAAACATAGATCTGCGGTCCCACATAGATCACGCCTAATATATTCGCCGCTGCACTTAAACGTATGAACTTCTCCGTGCCGTCGCTCGAGAAAATACTGTAAGAAGGAGGTAGAGCTGGAATTTTATTAGCGGCTGACCTCTTTGGCGGGGTGGGGTCGGAGAAAGGTAGAGGGCTAGGATAGAATTGGCAAGGCGACTTATGGGTTGGAACATGAATTGTGCGGACGAGGAAGTGGGGAAAGAATGTGATTAAGGAATAAACACGGGTGGTGCGACCAAGGGGTAGCGCTGAAATAGCAAATTATAGGGGTTTCCAGGAGATGGAGTTGAAAGCGGCCTCGGGGAAAATGTGCATTTCTCTAATATCTTAGGTCAATTGAATAATGAGAATCTTACTCTAAAGGTTGAGGGACGTTTGTTCATAGTAAATAACATAAAAGAGGAAATCATAATCACTTCCTCCAAAAACGTTTTGATATTTAGAACACAGAAAATAATAAAAATACCTTAAGGACTAATAGATGAAAATAGTATCGCAACAATCTTGAACTTGAATAAAGTTTGATCTTAATTAAAAATAACAAATGTTTGCAGAAAGAAAAATAAGCTTTTTCCTTGGAAGATTTAAAAGTTATAATATTACAAAGTAATGTTTAATGCGATCTAAAATTGAACATGTTCGGTTTCTTTCGCGTTAAAAAACCGAATGAGAAAAAATCTCACAAGAATCGTGGTGAAAATGGTTCAAATGAGCCACGACAAATGGTGAAATTTCGTCACGAGTTGAGTTTAAAAAAATGCATTCTCCCTCAGACCTTTAGTTCTTGAATTATTATGCGTCGGCCATCTGGCTTTGTCAGAGGAATGAAAGGCGATGTAGTTGCAAAATCGCGCCAATACAAGAGAGATTTTGGCGAAGGCACAGAACAGAATTCATACGATTTCCACATATTTGTCAAATAAACAATAAAAACATATTTAGAAAATTTTTCTCGGCGTTCAAAGTAATTTAAACGAGACTATGATTTATAAGAATATAAAAAAATGAAATGAAAATAGAACGCATAGAGGAGCTATAACCAAGGACATGGGGTCAAACAATTCAGTAATTACAAAACAAAACGACGGAATTTTAAAGAGCTTCATATTACACCTTAATGACGTAAAAGAATAAATTTCTAATACAAAGATCAGGGCACTTAATACGATATCGTTCACACAGGCACAGAAAGTCCTGCATTTATTTAATCTCTTTAATGAAAATATATAAGAAATTAGATTCATGAAATTTTCAAAAATAGGAATATCAAAGACAATATTGAAGGAAATGAAGAAAAGCAGGTGGAATATTTTACATGTTTGACTCAGAATCTATATGAAAGAGATATGGAGGAGAATAAGAATAGAAACAGAGTATTTGTATAATATTTGATAATAAGTTGATAAAACGAATTTTGAATAATCCTACAGGAATGAAATAAGTTAAAATGTTGGTAGGAAGTGTAATATAATAGAGGTGTGAGACATGGAGTCAGAAGAAAGAGGGTCTAAGCAGATTGGAAGCCTTTTATTCGAGGTTATGGAATGGGAAGAAAAGAAACGAGGAAGCATTAAACATATAAGGAATGAGAAGCTTGATTGGAGTAATTACATAGAGGCAGAAAAATCTTTGGGTAAGATTTTGAGAGGTAAGAGTCCAGTTGAAAAAAGAAGGGAAAAGATGCTATGGGAGGGACAAAGATGAAGGACGAGAATAGTTATTTGGAATTTTTAATGCATCATTTTACAAAAACGGGTCGCGAAAATTTTACGACCCAGAAATCAGAAAAATATGGACTCTCAAAAAATAAAAACTAAACGATTGTTAAAGGATTTAAGATTTCCACGGAAGGATGAAAATAAATAACCTGAAGGTAAAACTCATTACAAAGATAGTAACGCGCGCGCTGAAAAACTGCAATTTACTTGATTAAGTCAAAAAGCTCATTTTCGCTCGATACAGTAATTTTCTCGCTTAGCCGCGCCATCACGAGAGAATCTCTTTCTCATCGAATCGAGAGAAAGGCCCCCGGATAAGCGCGAGATTAAACGTAGCGGAGTGAAGCGGAAAGAAAAAATAAACATCGTGGACAAAGCCTTCGCGTTTTATCCTCCCCCCTCCTAACATTTGACCAAGCGCGGAGATTTTCGTTTGCCTTTTTATCTTGTTCTCCTCGAGTGAGTGCGAAAAAAGCGCAAAAAAGAAGGACCTCAATAAAACCTTTTTATTCTGCCGTTTCGAAACACTCGCGTCACTTATTGCTCGAATTGTTTTCTCCCTAAAGATGGCGGTACAAAGCATAGCAATTAAACTAATTAATTTTTCCTGTTATAAAATAGGTCATCCCCGGTTGCGTTAAAACGTAGGTAATTATTTTATTAGCTTCTTGATAAGAGAAGAAGAAAGAAATAGCTGATATCAACCTATTCAAGACAATATTTGTGTGTAGTTCATCAAAAATATAATCCTACTAAAGTCGTCTACGCAAAAAATTAACCGACTCAAGTTTGATAGGCTATTGTCATCCTTGGTGAGTTTTACAAAGTAAAAGGTTAATTTTCCAATAGATTTAAAATAGGAATTTTTAAGGGATTTATAGTTATTGTCATCGAAGTATATCTTGAGTAATAAAAATTACTATATTATTAAATTGCTTCTTATTTTACCCATTATGATTTTAGTTTTGGAAAAATGCCTTGATAAAAAGTCAGATTTACAGCGCATGTACAGTATTATCGGAAAATAATTGAATGACTGAATATATGAATGCGCTGTGAAGTGAGGATCAATTATAGTTTATATAATTTCCCCTCTTTAATGAGATTTTGAAGCGCCGACGCTCAAAGCATTGCTAATCGTCTAACTCAAGAGGAGGGGTTCACGCAGTTGGTAAACAAACCAACAAGGAAAGGAAATATTCTTGATGTCTTTCTTTTAAGGCCGTATTTACAAAACATATGCCCGGAGATCATGCCAGGTTTAAGTGACCATGCAGCAGTGCTTATAGAATTAGAATGGCTCACGACCAAAGCAACTAAATCGAGCAAAAATTTTATTTGGAATTATAGAAGAGGAAATAGTGAAGGTTTTAGAAACCACTTAAGGGACCATTTCCCTATGTGGGCAGGTGAAGGGGGGAGTATTCATGATATATGGAATGCATTCAAGGACATAATTTATGAAGGGCTAGTAAAGTATGTTCCACAAAAAATGCTTAAAAATAATAGCGACCCCGAATACTATAATTTAAACATACGGAGGCTAAAGAGAATAGTTATAATTGCGCATAAAGAGAAACACTTAGGACCTGAGTACCTGGAAAAATATAAAATACTATTTAGTAATTTAAATAGAGAAAAAGCGAAAGCCAGGGATAATTATTTACTGAACATCTTAGACAAAAAGAATACAAACAAATTCTTTAAATATATTAAAAGGAAAAAGGATAATCGCGAGGATATAGTAGCCATTGAATCCAACGAGGGTATTGTGATACCGGACGACATGGGCAAAGCGAACGAACTGAATAACTGGTACGCTAGTGTTTTTAAGGGAAGTGATGGTACAAGTAGAAGTGTGGATACCTCAATCAATAGAAGGGATTTGCCGTCAAAGAAATTTGAGGAAGACGCAAACAAAATGGACTATATAAAGGTAAAAGATGGTGAAATACTGAAAGTCATCAGTGAGCAACCAAAAAATAAGTCGATGGGGCCTGATAATATTTCGATTGATGCACTGAAGTTGGGTGCGGAAGCAATAGTTCCATACATAAGGACATTGTTCTACATAACCCTAAATAACCATGACTTACCATCTGATTGGAAAAAAACAAATGTTATTCCTATATACAAGGGAGGGAAAAAACTAAGGTTGAAAACTATAGACCAGTAAGCTTAACGTCGTGTGCAAGTTGTTGGAAAAAATAATTGCGAAATATATTCGAAAATTTTGGGATAAAAGTAACTGGCTCTATAGGAACCAACATGGATTTCGAAAAGGATATTCGTGTGAGACTCAGCTTCTAGGACTCTGTCAAGATATTGCTGACACCTTAGACAATGGGGATGAAACTGATGCAATAGTTATAGACTCCAAAAAAGCATTCGATGGTGTACCCCACAACCGTTTACACGAGAAAGTTAAGAAGCTAAATATTGACAAAAGGGTTATAAGCTGGATAAAAGAATTCCTCACCGGGAGGACACAAAGGGTCAGGGTAGGACAAGCATACTCAAAAGAAGTACCTGTCACATCCGGGGTGCCCCAGGGGAGTGTCCTAGGCCCCCTATTGTTCCTCATGTATATCAATGATCTTCATAAGGAAGTAACTTCAGAAATACGTCTTTTTGCTGATGACTGTATAATATATAGGAAAATAAGAAGTCAGAATGATAGGATCAACTTACAAGAGGACTTAGTGAAGGTGAATACCTGGATAGCAATTAATAAAATGGACATAAATGTTGGGAAAAGTAAGCTTATAACTTTTACCAAAAGAAGAGTTAAGGAATGTAGGCAATATCAGCTAATGGGTGACTACATACCTAAAAGTGACTTCTGTAAATACTTAGGAATAATCATTTCAGTAAATTTTGGGTGGGGTCAGCATATTGACCATGTGGTAGGAAAGGCATATAAATCCCTACATTGGTTGATGAGGAACCTCAAGGGGAGCGGTACAGCCACAAAGGAGTTAGCGTATAAAGGCATTATTAGACCAATTTTGGAATACTCTACGAATGTATGGTATCCGTATGAAGTGGGGCAAATAAATAAGTTAGAAAAAGTCCAAAGAAAGGCTGCCAGATACGTGATGGGGAAGCATAAGAAGACTGAAAGTGTAACGGAAATGATAAGAGTGTTAGGTTGGGAATCATTGGAAAATAGAAGGAAACTCAACAGGCTACGTGGGATTTTTAAAATATTGAATAATAAAGGGGCATGGGAAAATTTATCACCTGGGATCGAGAAACCTCACTACATAGGAAAAAACGACCACAAATATAAAATTAAATACAGGCCGCAGAAGACAAACGTCGCTAAGAACTTTTTTCTAAATAGAGGAATCTGTGAATGGGATGAGCTACCGGAGGAAATCTTTAAGCCCTTTCCTAAATCGCTTAAGCAATTTAAGACAAAATGTAAAGGTTTTCTTTTTTTAGAGGGTGACGAGTGAGCCGGAGGAAGTAGGGTGGTAGGGTGAAGTACGGTGGGGACTTCGTGGGCCCCGGGACCGCTACGGTAACCGTGAAGGCCTACCATGAACCTCGAAAACTTCGGCTCCGATTAAAGCCAAGGGGAAAGTAATTGTATTATAAGTATTTTAGCCAAAATTGTATTATTTTTATAAAATTAATAATTTTATTCTGTTAAATTTTGGACAAGTGACCTTGATCACGCAGTAAGTTATATGATGTGAAATTTATTGACAATGAGTCATGTAATGTTGCCACCTGGCATGTAGCCAAATTGCAACTCATTTAGTAAATAAATAAAATAAAAATATTCCAAAATAATGGTTGATTTTTAGACATATATAGATTTACATGCAGGTATTCTAGAAAATGGGGTCATTTGATGACTATATCCAAGGCGAATGACAAAATAATTTGCGAAAATTTTCAGTAAAAAACTAAAATATTTAATTCTAATGGTAACAACGGAATAGAAAACTTAAAAAAATTTGATCAAGTAAAAAGAGGAAAAGTATTTCTATTATTTATATAATTGTCTTCCATTGAAATCATACCCTTTTGGTCACTGGTCACTTCGTAGAAGTGACTCAATCTCTATTAGAACGGAGGTCGATGTTTTACGGTGTCATCATCTAACAATAAGTACTCTCCCTTGCGTCCCAAATTATGGCAGGCGTTTCATCATCGAGCTGATCTTTAGAGTCAAATGTTGTTCCCCTTTCGCGGTATTTAATTACACCAAAAATACGGCGCGAGAAACTAACTATTCATTTCCACATTCACGATATCACGCTTTCACGAATGTGTAGCGAATGCCATTTTAAAGGGAAGAAGTAATTTCATGGTGTAAGATTGGCAAAAAAATTAGTAGACCTTATCGATGCAGTGCATAAGAAATTTCGCATTAAGGCAATCGCCGTCAAAAATCGGTGAGTTTTGTAACAAGCAAACAGATAAGATCCTAATTTATGGCAGGAAATAAAGATTAAGCAACGCAAAGATGAAATAATAACAGTAAACCTAGAACAATATTTTGACTTCATTGTTTTAAAGAAAATTTACGCAGACATTGCGTCGAAACTTAAAAAATTCATACGCTTATGATTACACGTTTCCCAGAATTACAGCAATTTCCATTATCAAATTGCATCTCAATGAATGTGTTCTACAATCACTAAACTCTACAATTGTAAAGGCACATAATTTACACAATTAAGGAGACAAGAAAATGTTGAAACGAATGAAAATAATAAGAATGCAGTACACATCGGCAGTGACGCTCAGCTTACTGATTCTTAGAATCGCAACGAAAAGCTTTTAAAAAAAAATCGAAAGCTGGATTGAAAGAGGTTTTATTTTTATCATGAAGAACTGCTTTTAAGCAATAAACGGGAAAGCAGCAAATATAAAGAACCGAAGTACACGACTGAGGAAAGCACTTGGCTTTTCATAAGATAAATATATCTTCATTCAGTCCAAGTTGTTAGAAGGTCCGTCTTCCATTAAATATTTCGCCATTGCGTGTGCGTTATAAGCGTTTATTTTTGTTTACTTACCGTATTTGATCGCAAAACTCTTCATTTTTGTCAATATTTGACAGCTAAAACAGGTGGGACAATTGCGGATAATGATTCACTTTTGTGTTGCAACGGCGGTGATTTGACGAAGGATAGTATACATCTTTCATTTTTCTGCAGTAAGAGTATGATTAGATTTTGTTGAAGTAATGGATGAGAAGTTATGCGAAGGAAAAAATCATTTATTTGCGCCTCAAAATTGAAGGGCAGGAAAAACACGATAGGGAAAATTATGCAAATAAAAACAATAATTATTTAAATGCGCGGTCTAATATCGATAATTAGAATTTCAAGGTCAGGCAAAACAGTTCGGATCATCGAACTTTATGTTGACGAAAATACGGGCGGGAAAAAATATCTTCACGTAATGAAAAAATTGAGTCATGAGAGTTATCGAAAGAATATCATTATATATCGACGTTTCTTACAGAGGAGGAGGAGGAGGATACTAATGTTTAGGTACTTCCAGATGAGCTGGAGATTCGAAATTTTTTTCTTAGGTAGGATTTTGTGCAAAACCGACTAGAAAAAACGAAAAGCTTGAAAAAGTGCAACAACGCGGCCGCTAAAAATTCGCAATTGTTTAAACAAATTTTCAAGGCTTATGTATTTCCGTATGTGCTACGAAGTTGACATTTTTTTATAAGTAGAATTTGTAAAAAAACGAAATAGGGATTATACAAACTTTGATATTTTAATTAGTTTGGCAGTTAAAAATTCTTAAAGTTTAAACTAATTGATAACCGTTTAGATATTACGGGATGGGCTAGGAAGCTGTAATTTTCAAGTTATGTACAGAGTAGTGCATATGCACAAATAAATATTTCAATATCTCCATAAACAGATTGCGGCGGCCGTTAAAAATGTTTAAAATTTGAACAATTGGAAAAATATTATTTCACTTCTATAAGTACTACAACTTTAAAATTTGGCAGAAATGTGTAGCATTAGTACCCCATAATGGAGGAGGTATAAAATTCTTAAAATTGCAAAGTTTTGGGATTGTTTTAATCAATTATTTTTATATAAGGGAAAAACGGAAATCGCTCCGGAGGTGAAATATTTAGAATTAAAAAAATATTTGTAATGATGAAATATGAAAAATGAATGTTTTTTATGTTGAGATGATATGCTTGTAGAATGCCAATTAACTACTAGTATTATGTATTTTACATTTATATATTAATGTATAATATTGATTTTATAAGCAAGCAAGCCTTTCTGGGAAAATATAAAAAACAAGTAGGCATGTACACGGGTTTTTCGTGGTACAGAAGTGCTTTTCGTCAAATTCGCGGTATTATAATGGTATAGTAATATATTTGTTATGAAATCAGAATATTATTTTTCCTTATATTGTGGTAGCCTTGCTTTTTTGATCCGTTCAAAACACATTCATCTCGTTTTTCCATTCTATACTCTCCCTACAAACGAAATTTCTTTGTAATCCGTTCAGCCTATTCATTCGAAATTCATAGTTACAGAAAATTTATAACCTTTATATTGTGGTAGCCCTGTTTAGTCGACCAGGTTGATAATTAATATTTTGGCTATTTATTTATAGGATGATTATATATACTATCTTTGGTTAAAATCCATGAGGTCAGTTCTCTAGAAATACGATTAAAAATATTATTTAACTTTTTAGTGTGGTAGCCCTGCTTTTTATCTCCGCTTTAAACATTTTGATTTCATTTTGGTATGTTTTACAAACCTTTTATGCAAAATTTAGTTGAAATCCGTCCCGTAGATTCTCTCCAAACCCATTATTATTGAAAGTGTATTTTGTAACTGTGGCACTACTGTTTGGCTGATGCGGTTTAAATATGCTATTAGGGTTTAGCATAGATGTGTTTATTATAAATATTAAATTTCGTTAAAATTGAATCAGACAATTCAACACAAACACGTGTAAAAAGAACTTTTTTTATTATCTTTATTGTGGCAGCTCTGAATTCCATATCTACAGTAAACATATTGATTTTGTTTTTCTATGTTGCACACCTCCTCCGTACAAAGTGTCGCTGTAATCGGTGGAGCCAATTCCTTCCAAATTCACAATTACCGAAAAGATAAACTTGGCAATTGTGGCACCCCTGCTGAGTCGATCCGGTCCAAATATTCCATTGTGATTCATTAATTTATGTGAATATTCTATGAACCAAATTTGGTTGAAATCGGTTGAGCCAATTCTTCCCTGATATACGTATACGGACGGACGGACGGACATCACGAAGATAATGGTGCTTTTCAGCAATGACGAAAAGCTCTAAAAACGGAAGGCAAAAATGAAAATAAAATTACATGAAAAAAATACGGCGACACCGATTCGAAAAGCATCTCGAATATGGCGACCTCAATTTCTCTTTCTCTCTCCATTCCTCTTTTAAGTTTCTTTTCGCGATTATCCGGAGAGAAAAATGGACGAAAGGGGAGGGCAAAAAAAAAACGCGGAAATCTCCTCGCTCGCTAGAACAATTGAAAGTGTTTCTCCGCACGGACGATTCCATTTTGGGCAAAGCTCTAAAATCATTCGGAGGCGCGCGCATGGTTTTCGCCATCCATCCTGGGTGTCAGTTTCATAAGGAGGAAAAAATATCCCTCTCGAGAGGAAGAAGAAAGCGAGAAACAATGGTAACAACTCCCCTCTCTTCATCTCTCCCCCCCACCTCTCTCTCTTCGGTTAGGTTTTACGGTCGCTAAAGGAATCTTCCGGGTCGAGAGCAGGAAAAATGTGTCCCCTTCAGTTTCCTCGATTCAAAAATTTCCGTCTATATATAATTTGTCATGTTGTTGATTTTTTAAGTGCCGCGTTTTAGTAAAATTTCAGGATTTCTTCGAGCGATCGTAAGGACAAATTTTATTTGGTTAAGTATAAAAAATCTACGCAGCTAACTCTACATTTACATCATATATACCTCGCAGTAAATAAAAAAAGGTTTTTGTTTGACATGCCGAAAATCGTGATAAAGCATCCTGAGCAAGACTTTATACTTGACAAAAGATACCAATATAACAAATACGGATTATATTTACGCATGTTATTTGTTCATGAAAGTCAGTTACATAATAGCAATTCCATAATGGTTTTTATGTGTATAAACTTGCAGAAGTTCTTCTAATAAATCTCCCGACGCTGCTCTTCCTTTAGTTCAGAAAAAGTCTAGGGAAAATGTTGATATAATACGCCGATGTTTTGAGCAACCCTTTATGAAAATATATTAAACAGAAAAGTGATTTAGGTAAACAAAAAATATAGATAGATTGAATGACTTAGACATGAAGCACTAAAGGTGACGAATATTATACGTATTTAATGTTAACAATGAAGAAAGTGATTATATTTGGTCAGGCGCATTAAGAATTTGCAATGATCGTAAAACCAGATATTTATACTAAATACTCTAACAGCCATCTTCACGAGATCTTATAAATAAAAATGGACAATTCCAAGTGTAAAATATTAGTAGCTTGGGATTCAGAGCAGGCTGTTTTCTTTGCGCAGGAATTTACGTTTGAATAACCACGTGTTTTGGAGGTGATTTTTAAGTTAAACTATTTCGAGAGTCCCGAAAAAATGATCAATGTTCTTCTCATTTCTGTACTCTTAACTTTATGAACAATTTTTCATATAAATGAAGAGCCATGTCAAAATACGACCAACACAGGATATGAGTTGTAGTGCAAATAATAGCACGAAAGCAAAAAAGAAAATATCTAACGGGCGGGAGGACATTTTTCTCTTCTTGGTAGAATAATGGGCTAAAAAGGTTCAGAGTATTTTAAAGTTATTGATTCAATGATGGTGCTTGTTTGTTAATGCGAAAACGCTTATTCGAGATGATATCATACTTACATGCTTCCTGTGACGCTAATTAGAGAAATAAACAGAAGTTGATAGCATCGATAGATTCGTGGAAACTGGGAAGAATGTGCAAAAAAGGCAAATAAGCTATGACTTGAAACTGAACACGGTATAGATGGTGAGCAATTCAATTTCGTCAATTCATCTAATTGGGTAAAAGAAAAAAAACACGGCGATGATAAACTTTCCACTCCACGTGACTCTACGAGAATATGAAAATAATCAAGTAATTTTCCACACCCATTACATCAACTATTTCACGCAACCAATTTTTTTCAGATTCATCAGCTTTTTTTTTAATTCGTCCTCTTGGAAGATCTTGTTGGATAAACGAAAATCACAAGGGAAAGAACACTTAACTACTATTCATTTGAATCGATTTGTCGAATGGGAAAAGATAGATGGACGATTCACATAAAAAGGATTGTCGTCGGGACGTGATCCAAGGCTCAGTGTTTCGAAACAAGTTCTCACAATTCGCCATCGGCATAACTGGTATATTAAATCTTCTCCCATCCATCCATGTTTAAGGTAATTCGGTGGACTGAGGGCGACTTCGTCATAACTTTTGGTAAAACGGGAGTGGGTTTCGATTGTTGGGTTTGTGAAGTCCCGAAGCGCAAGTTGAGCCTATCCCAAGGTGAGCGTCTTTGTAGAAGTACGGATCAAGTACCGATGGTCACCTGACTCGAAGAGCAAACCTCGTTGCCGATCAGATTAGGAATCAGAAAACAGGATTTTCAAACTAATTCTCCCATGAAAAATATCTTTAAACTCTTTAATAGGCACTTGAAGACAGCATAAAATTAGAGATAAATATTCGATTGCGAACATTCTCCTATCTTAATGTGTTCCCGGCAAACAATTGTTTATTAGAGTTTGACGACAAAAGCAAAAAATCTTAATTATTTTAAAAGAAGTCCTCAATGTATTCCGAATTGAAAATTTATATTTGTACAGCAAGAAAACTATCATAAAATATAGAACGCATGAAACTACAATAAAATGAAATTATCTGATTTTAAATCTTTATTTTTTTGTAACGAAAAATTACCGAGTTAACGAATTAGTCTTTGCGGTTAATAATGTTTCACATTCTCTTTTTCACTTTTCCAATTACTTGCAAAATATTTTATTGAAACTACACTTTGCACGCAGGTCGCCGAATTAGTAAAAAGAAGCGTATACGAATCGCCCAATCGCCTTCTGCCTATAGGTCCCTCCGGTGTGGACTTTCTCTTATATCTTTTCTTTCAATAAATTGCACTTTAATAGATTCTATATTTTTGCACAAGCTTCCTTGTTTTTCTATTGTGGAAAAAACGCATGAAAATGGTAAACTCCAATCAGTCGCTGATTTTCCACGATCGATAGAAAACGTGAAATCTTTTGATAGCACAAACATGCGTGCATCTCAGCTAAGCGCTAATTCAAAACACCAACGTAAATAAACAAATACATGTCTCATCGTCAAAATTTAATGAATATTACAAAATAAAAGCTAATTAGCTTCATATCATTTGATGATTTAAACAATGTTTAAAGTTAGATAATTTTCCAGATTGTTTACTTGGGAAACAAAAACTAAATTACAAAGAATATTTCCAGTATAAACAAAATACTGAATTTGTTATAGAATAAAGTATTCTAATACAAAAGTTTGAAAATAATTTTTGAATTCTGGTGCAAACACATCGATTATTTTTTTTGTTAAAACTAATACTAATAAATATCCTGTTCCTCTAAACCAGTGGTGCCCAAACTACGGCCCGCGAAGCTATGGCGAAAAAAGCAATTTGAAAATTTTAATACACAAATTCATACGTTTTTTTGAAATTTTTGATAATAAAACTTTAAATATTGAAATGTTAACCATGAAAACCTTATTTTGACTTGATTTTCACTTATATGGCACCTCAATGTATAGAAACTTTCGATTTAAACTCTAATCCGGCCCGCCGAAGAATTGGCAACTTCCAATACGGCCCGCCAAGGGATTCGTAAAAACTGATGTGGCCAACCATTACAAAAGTATGGGCACCACTGCTCTAAACGATACAAAAATACACTCATTTCGACTTAACTTCAATCTGCGCAACTCATGAAAAACCATTCCATTAGTTATTAAGGCAAACTCGAAATGCTGTCATGTTTATCTTCGTCTTGTATTGACACTTCCTGCTTTTTTGCGGCTCTCTATATCGTGGTGGCAATGAACAATATTTCTACAAATGGCTTAGATTTTCGATAAATAATTTCATATGCACGATAAATTTTATAAAAATATACCACAAAATATTTACTCGATGCTTACCTTTTTCTTTTGTTTATTAAAATTTTCAGTTATTCAAAATAAAAGATTAAAATACATAAACTCTGAAACGATAAACAGTTTCGAGGTTTAAAGAGCTCAGACCAGCGAAATCTTTATCATTCGAACTTTCTCTCGCTTAAAGAACGTATCTTCTTGTCAATATCCTTACGCGGAAAAATGTAATTACATAGCTAGTACGTTCTACAATTCGATTTGTCGCAAAAAATAAAAATGACTGATTTGGCGGACTCGCGAGGTATAGTTGATCTTTTTGGCATTTTATTAACTCGGAAATTTAAGAATAACCATAAGCCGGTTTAAAATCTCACTGCCAGAGGGGATATTATTACCTTCGGAGTCTAACTTACCCATCCAAAGGGCGACACTCCGAAACACCGCTTCTTTTCTGCGCCAATAGGAAAGCGGAGGGGAAAAACCGATTCGTCCAGAATGAGTTATTCGCGCAGCTATTACTTTTTCGTGCAGATATCAAGTACGCATACTCACATACTCATACTGCTTTCCCATCCTCGCCTACGAAATTTAAATTGGACATAAAAAAGTATATTAGCCTACCCATCCATCTCTCACGAGGTTTTAGGACTAAAGACACTCCCAATTGTCAGATGGAAAGGCAGTATAGGTAAAATACGCGAGGTCGACTCTAGGACGAAACGGCGGAGAGATTAGCTTTTCCTAGGGCTATTATGAACCATAGACGGGTGGTCGAGTATCTTCCAACGAATACTAAAGTCGCGGGTTCGAATCCCGCCTAGGGTATGGATGTCTGTGTTTGTTGTGTTATAGATTTCACTTTAAATTGGCCCTTTGTGTGCTTTATGTGAAATATTAATGAATAAATAAATAATAGGAGAACCAAGGTTGTAAGAGACGACTCTATGCAATTTAAAATAAAAGCTCGGATGGAATCCACTTAATAAATTTCGTTGCTCCAATAACTGCGTAAAGGATTGAAAAGCCAGATGCACATACCGGCAAAAAAGCAGCCGTCATCAGCGGTGACTCACCGAAAGTACATTAAAAAAGAAGAGCTGTTCATTTTTCCGAATCTACTATCAGTGAAACACCACTGATTGCGGCTTTGCTTTGCGACCGAAATTTTTAACTGGTTTTCTAATATTTCTATGTCTATTGGAAATGCTTAATCTATCCACATGCGCAATAAATTCCAGAATCAGTACTTAAGAATCAAAACTTTAAAAATTACATACTTGTATCTCCAACAAAGTTATCGTTAAAAAAATCTGGTTATATCTACTACAGGTGCTAAGACAAGTATTAATTTTTCAATTTTTTATAGTACTCAACGTGTTTATTTTGGAATTAATTTTCAGCCATGAGACGAACACGTTAATTTTCTAGTATACATGTCTAATTTTTACCAAGGTGGGGTTTGGTTGATTTTTAGAAAGGAAAAAAGGGCAGATATTGGTCATTCCGCTTTATTTTCGCTAGAAAGGAGTTCGAGCGCATTTTGATCCTACATGACGCGCGTGCCGAAAAAACAGGTAAAATTTATTCGAAAAAATGCGCATCGCTGCGTGGATGTTTTTCTTTTTGATAATTGACGGGTTCAGATCGTTTCAAAGTTTCCCTCCACGTGTACCACAGATGCGATCGTAATGAAACAGGTTTCGGAGAAGTGGGACCGACCAAACTAGCTTCAGCTCGGTAACTCGGGGGTATGGATATCAAGGTCAAAACAATTCAATGGGAGATATTACATATGCGTCACGGTTTTTTTTATATGATTCGATTATAAGATAACATTTCATTCGAATACACGTTGCGTTGAATGCAGATGCAAGCAAGCAAGCGGGATGGTTAATATTAGGTCACGGTAATCCTCCGTGCATGTTCACGTGATATACCCCTCAGAACTGTAAAAGACCCACAAAAGATATCGGAACGGTTAAAGAAATCTGTTAGGGAATGAAAATGAGATAAAGTTTTTGAAAACTTAGATCAGCGGTTCCCCAAATTTTTAAGCTGGCGACATATCGCAACTTTCGGCCACGCACAGGTTTGTCATGACATAAAAAAGCATTTAGTTAAAAATATTCACATAATAAACAATAATAATGACCGATTCTGCGATCAGGAAAATAAATTTGTAACAAGAAAAATCTTACATAGGTTACAATGATAAGTTCGTATAGAGTTAAAAATTCCCATATATGAAAATACATTTTGTTGACTGCAATGGGTATTTGTTAAATCTATGGGTAGATATTTTGTTTCTTTATAGAAAGAGACAAACATTAAGCAGAACTGCGTGACACGAACAGTTTGAGTGAACATAATTCCTCCTTCCTCAAGGTGAATGATCGTAACTTTGGCTTCCACTGCATGTGGTCGATGCGTTACATTTATTAATGCAAGGCAAACCTATAATTCCGACTCTCTAAAATTCGAATACATATCGTACATTTAAAAAACTAATGCCAGCAGATTCATAATTTCCGTCTAGAATCGAGCTTCGAGTTTGCGAAGTTTGCCTCAATGTTTACGGTGAGTTTTATTTATCAATTTATTCCCACATTTGGATTCTGTGCTTTATTTTTTAAAACTCTACTAGCGTAATAAATATCTTTTCTTCTCTACCGCTGATGAAAACTTAAAATAAGTATTTTTAAGTAAGTAAATACAACAAATTATTATGGAAACAGCCGCAAGTTTTTATCAGCACTTATGAAGTTAGTTCACATTCGCCAATAAATCCTTCTGCATTGACTCAAAGGCCGATGAGAGGCATTACATCATCAAATTATTTGTTTTTCAGTTCATTAATTCAACAAATAAAGAAATAACTGCCGCAGCAGAGATTAAATGTTTTTTTTTCAAAAAAGACGGAATACTGAATCGATAGGCGAAAAAACGAAATCTCTATCAGCTTTCGTTTACGAGTTAACGCGCCAGACTGACAAGACGGACAAACCGGATTTTAACAACGCTAAAAATTAAAAGGCAACGAATCACTATTTTGCTTACTATATGATCTGAATAGGGTAGAGGTTAACGATATTCAGCGGTAATTTATTTGCATTTAAAACATTTTAACTGGGCATGCAAATCACAGCGTTTTCATGCATGTACGAATGCGATGTTTTTAAATCTGAACAATGCTTTGGCAAAATCAATTGAGACTTTTGAGATTACACCGCATCTTAATTGGTTAATAAATAAACCACAATTTTTTGTGCAATTAACGCATTATCCGAAGTAGCGGGGTATTTCCGCCCGTATATTCTCCACTTCAAGGAAAAGTTCTTCTCCGACATAATGTCACCAGTTACCAACACGCCTTCTCCTGCGTTTTCCATTATGTAAACAGATCTGAAGGGGTTCTCACTTTTGCCGCGTGACGCGCAACTCTCGAGAAAAATATCAATTAAAATTCAGTATTCGGATCAGCACCTCTTTGCAAAGGCGATTTGCGTATTTATTATTCCAGAATCTGTCGCCACGGCAGTTTTCGTTAGTCAGATGTTGATTTATTCAACAGATAAGTATAGAGCTCACCTTGGGGCTCAAATAAATAGTGGCTATGTATCTTTAATAGCCACAAAAAGATTGGGAAAACCAGATGCACATTTCGACTACAAAGCAGCAGTCATCAGCGGCGATTAATCGATAGCACATTCTACAGTCGGAACGTTCGACCTTTTTAGCGCAGTTGGATTCGTCTTTACAATTTATTTTATGCAAGGCATACGTTCAGCTCAGTAGTAAATTTTTTGAAGGCTTAGATTTGACTATATGGTGGCTATCTCAGCTTACCGAAAAAGATTTTTGTCTCATCTTACATCCCTCCATAGATAGAAGGAAAAAAAAAACGCATTGAAAATTTTCTCTGCACGTTCGCGAGCGAGCATGTATCATTTTATAGCATTTCGCGAGCGTTCGCTAGATTCCCATGTAGCCTTCAAAAGGCGGGAGATAATGGCGTTAACATTTTTTATATCGTGGGAAGAGCGGGAGTTGAAAGAGAATAGGAGAAAAGGGTGTGAATATTTTCGGCCATTCGTCGCAGTGGGAGCCGAACCAGTCTCAAGGTCAAGAGTAGGGACCGGTTAACAGGAAGGGAAACCGCCTTTCTCTAAGGAGAAATGATAGTAGTAGGAGGAGGAGGAAAGGGGAAGGGGCACGTTTTAAGCATTCTTCTCGGAAAACAAAAATTTTTAAGGGTCGCGCCCGAATGGTAGCCAAAAAACCGTGCGCAACGTCACGTGCATATGTAAATGTAAGGAAGCAAACAATTGATCTTCGATCGGTTTTAATCCCGAGAATCCTGGGATTTCCCGCAAAGAGAGACGCAATCACAACCGCCGCTTTGCATTATAGATAATCCGAGACTTTCGCAACGCTCAGTTTCAAAAAAGGCAAAAAAGATGACCAATTTACAAATCGTATGACGTATTTCTGTTCCCATGCGCTTATTGCAAACGGCGAGGACAATTACACGATCGCTTATTTTCCCTCTCCTAGGCTCGGAAAATAGCACGTCGTTGCTTATCCAAGCAACCAGTTTTTCCGCTGCACGCCATCGATTCTCGGATTAAAGTCATCCAGCTACGTCAATACTATCGAGACGGGCGTCTCGTGGGGGAGAGGAAGTGTGGTGTCATCAGACCGGCGCCAAATACGTGCGTCCGCTTCTCGGAGCGAATCTCGCTCTAAGCGAGAGGAATGCAATTTTAACTACCATTAGTTTGGACGAACCAAAATCTTAAATTTGTGATTACGGTGGAATGCTAAACTTTGATTTTGGTTTCGCTCGTGGAAGCAATGCACAAGTGGAGGAAGAATTGCGGCGCAAATTACATAAAGCGCTTTTTTCTAAAGGCACCGAATATTCCTTAGTAGCAAATCCTAGATCCACCAAATTTTTACCATGCCAAGCTCTCGCATAGGCCGACCTATTCTGACTTATTTGGCTTCTCCAAATTTCGGGATTCCAGAGATATTGCTCAAACAGATAAACCGATTACACAAGAAATATTTGGAGAAAAATATGCTAAAAACATGCGGATCGTTTTTCTTAAGTCATGAAACTGGTTGAATATTTATATATATGGCATGGAAAAAGTCGAAAGAGGGCGGATGAGAAAGTTCAGCACGAATCGTGATGCGCAGATCTGAAAGGTGGAATAACGTCAAGAGCATTTAAAGCGCGTCTTTGTTTTGAAAAAGCGCTCACTGTTTCGCTTTGCAGCCAGTCCATGGTGCACTAATTAAAACTGAAATGTTTGCTTGAACAGAGGGTTTACAGAAAACAGGACTAACGACGTACCGTCTATTACATTTCATATTAATATTATTGATAAATCCATTTATTAGCCAGTGAACCAATCTTTTTATGACGGCAATTCTATCTTGTAATTATGCTAGGTTGAAGAGGTCAGAAAATGGAAATGGATCCGATAAATCGAGAATGTGTGATCTTAATGACGAGACGCAATCAGTTTGATGAGGATTTCAGATGCGACGTGACTACAAAGATGAAATTAAAGTAAAATGAGTTAAAATGTGCTAGTTCAAACAAAATTAGACACGCACACATACTTATAGTCTGTTAAAGTATCGAGTAAATGTCATATTAAATGAACTCAATTAAGCATTTTCCCGGCATTGCCATATTCATCCGATTACAAATAATTTAAATAGAACGGCATGCCCAAGGTTTTCGATTTCCTAAACATTATAATTTTTTATCAATATGAAAATATTACAGATGCATTTGTTTAATCATGTAACATGTCCTACGCACGCAACTGTAGTAAATACAAATACGGGATTCCTTGCTCGTTCGTCTATATTTTTAATCTCCTATTGAACTTAACTGATATTTATGAAATTTCTTATGGGAGATGTCCACTAAGAGTTGTCGCGTCAATTTCATTTTGGTCCAATTAGAACATGAACTTTACGCATGCGTCACAATGAACTTTTTCGCGTTTCTTGTCAATCTCCACTTGGGTAGGCTCGATTTTGTGGAAATATTCCATAATAGAAATGATGCTGTATAAGCGAAACCGCTCAATAAAATTCTTGTTCAGTGGAAATTACAATTGTTTTATTTATACGTATTTCTCGTCAATGATACACTTATAGCGTATACGTAGTTGATAAGGAGAGATTATTTATTCCTAGCCTTTCTTAACAAGAAGTCCAAACCAGGACTAATGCAGGCTGGTTTCCCAAAGTTGACGTCCCGAATTGATTACTTTCATTGACAGGAAATGTTTCAGTGTGTTTAGTTATTCCAAGGAATTCTTATATCATAAATACCACTTATAGTTCATAGTTTATCAATGATAGATAAAAATTGGAAAACAAATTAACAGAACATCATCAGGTTTAAAATACTAAAAACAATGCCAAAATCTCTTTCTGACTATTTTTTTCATGTAATTTTTTAAATAAAGGAATTTAATAAATGCTACTGTTTTACGCAAATATTTATGGATCAACTGTATATTTATGAGTAGTGGAACAGATAAGAAAATAATCCATTTGTTCACTCGTCTATGCTTAAGACTAGTTCGGTAATAATCGTCTCCATGGCAGCAACCCGATAAAATGCGATTTAAAACACAAAAACGCAAAGTTTTAGTGGAAATTCAAGAAAATACGATCAATTATCAAAATTCAGGGATAAGAATTAGAATCTACATTCTTTTCTCCTTAGAACAGTACAAACTTCGTTCCGATATCACAATTTTAAGATATATTAAGGTATTAAAGAACACATCTCTGCACGATGAATTTGAGATTTTCTATGTAAAGCAAATGGGGAAACATCCTTCCTGGAATCAAACCCGGGACTTCAACCATCACAAAATAAATTATAGCCCGGAGATGGGCCCTGGCAGCAGGACCCTCATCCAATGTTTCATGAAAATTGGTCCATTGATGTAAAAGTTGTTAGTAGGGGACACACACACACAGACAGGACCATTTCATAAGGCTGTTTCCTTTGAAAACCAGCCTAAAAACAAAAATACCCCGAGTTGATGATAAATTGTAGCATTTGTTATAAAAATCG
Organism: Tanypteryx hageni; assembly: GCA_028673005.1. Lineage (NCBI taxonomy): Eukaryota > Metazoa > Arthropoda > Insecta > Odonata > Petaluridae > Tanypteryx > Tanypteryx hageni. The sequence continues at coordinate 37,775,642 of CM054113.1, read as the reverse complement.
TTGATATATAGGTTCGTTTAATTTTTTAAATCACATAACCGATGATTTTTACGCATATTTTGCCGATTCGCAAACTCTCTTAGTCTCTTTAATCGAATATATTCTCTAGTCACTAGTTTCGAAAAAAGGAGCAAACATTTACGATCATATAAATAATTTCTCTCAGTAAAACGTGAGCTAGAATGGACACATTGTCTATTTCATTTATTGCTTCGTCCGCCGTATCATCATTCCTTTTCGCCCAAGGTCAAATTTGCCATTAGTTTTTAGCCTACTTTCCAGAATGGAAATAGGCTTATAGTTTTGTCGTTGTGTCTGTCTGTCTGTCCGTCCCCCCTATTAACTTTTGAACCAATGGATCGATTTTCATGAAACTTGGTGGAAATCTCTTGGTACATGGGCCGAACTCTCGAGGATAATTTTTGTTGCGAAGATTGGAGTCCCGAGTTCGATTCCAGGAACTATCCTTCCCATTTGATTTACATGGGAAATCTAAAATCCATCGTGCAGGGTAATTTTCTCTTGCACATTAAAATATCTTAGAATTGTAATATCTGTGCGAGTTTTGTACTATTCTCTGAGGAAAGGAATAAAGATTGTAATTTTTATCGTAGAATTGTCGATTGTATATCTTAGAATTTCGCGTAAATACTGGCGATTTTGCAGTTTTTATTACTCATTATGAGAGTGTTGCCATAGCAACAACTATTGTTGGACTCAGATTCGGTATATTCTAATACGTACACGCTTTTTTTTCTGCACAAATACGCGTGACCACTTTAATATTCTGTTCGAATGTATTTGTAGTATTTTATAAGGCTAAATTATAAAATTTGGGAACACAAAGAGCTACATAACCGCGATGACTTTAAAGCTATTAAAGGCAATATTAAGTATTAAATAAATGATTAAATGGAAAGTAGGCACCATAAGTTCTGTTTGGATCATCTTGTTTTTTATTCCTTCGAGCAAAGGTGTTCGCTATAGCCCGAGAGATGATACATCTCAATGGCGGTTTTCCGTAGACTTTAAGCTTAGAGTCGCTTCTACGAGTAAAATGGGAAGTAATCAATAATTTTTTAATGCATGAATAATAGTATTTCCATTTTTACCCGCACCGTGAGCTGCGTCCCGCTTTCGAACTTTCTACTCGCGAGTTTCGAGAGCACCGAGGATCTCAAGTTTACTACTAACAAAAAAAAGCGGCCAGTACTTCGATTAAGGTATCTCACAGCTATTATTTTTCCAAAGAATGAAAATGCAGATCCATGTCGATAGGACAGGATGCATGCAAGACGACCAGGAAATCTTAACCCTTAAATATTGAGGAACTGTCTGTGATACACCACCTAAGTTATAGTATCCATTTGTCCCGCTACTTACTTTCTACTAGCCCAAATTTTCCAAAAAATATAGTGGAAATTAAGTTTTTACATTAATTATTTCTCAACCCTCGCCACAAATTATTAAACAAGGGAAATCCAGTTGTAGATATAGGTAGTGAATAAATAATAATAAAAACAATAGCGATCTGGGAGAACGTGCTTCAATTACATGTTCATAATTTCACCTCAGTAGCTAAATGTCAATACAAAATTTCGTCGATAAGTCGTTCCCTTCCATCCGTTTTTTTGTAAGAAAAGCGAAATATAGCATAGAAAATGCTTTCATTTCAAGCGGATTTTCTAATCTTTTCAGGCCATTAAAAACACCATGAGCATCATGTCAGCTTAATCTATAATTTATGCTGTAAAATCAAGATAATAACTGGCCGATAAAAGTTCGGTATATGAGTGTGTTTCTAACTACTACTGCCCCAGTGACTCTCCGAGTATATAATGAACCTCTTCCAGCAACCTGTCATCTCTACAATATCTTTCACCTTTACTTTTCCTTTAATCTGTGTATATATTTGAGTGTATGTGGTTACGCGAGATATAGACATGTAAACTCATACTTGAAGATATCACTGAATAAATATCGAATATGACGATAGCACCCATTTTATAAACTTTAATCAGTCATAAGTCAGTAAGTTAGAAGAATTTACATGACCCGGTCAGATATATTCGTGTTTTGACCTCGCTGAACCTTTCTCGGCCCCAACCGGCTGGCTGCGTTGCGTTATAATGAATACTTTTGGCTCTTAGATGGAGATGGTATCGCAAGAACCACCCTCAATTCTCGCATTCGCACCGAGAGAAACCAGGCTTCGTTCTATTCTCGCGAAATTCACTTGCGATTGTTATCCTCCTTTCCAAAGATCGTAGCGATGCGTTTACGTATTTTTCTTCAATTCACAGCACAAGATGTGGGTTGAAAATTCGCCGAACCAGGAATGCGTAAAAAGCCCCACTCCTCAAACTACCCTCCCTCTTTCTTCCAGCTATGCAGCCGCCCTCGCAACGCGTTCGTTGACGTTAAAGCGAGGGCCGGTTTTTTTGAGCGATTAACGAAAACAGCGATTCTGAAACATTTTACCCAAGCGTAAAAATGAAAACCGAGCACTTTCATACACGGATCGCGTTGTTTTCTCGCTTAACCCAGATAGCTTGCGCGATGTTTTTTTGGCTCTTTCTACGCAGGCGTTTCACTCTTCTCTGATGAGCGTCATTTTTTTTCTTCTGGATGCAAGGCGCGGCTTCCAACGAGGTGTGCGAGATATCGTCTCGCCAACTCACGTACCCAAGGAGGTGATTTCTAAAAGTGAAGACGGCACGTAGAATGAGTCAAAAGGAAGTTTCGATTCGAGATTCCGTCTCGAGATGTCCTTCCTCGCGTTGATATATCGAACGAAGAAAGTTTCAGAGACGAGCGAGCATGTCGCGAGGGAAATCGTCGAGTTTTCGGGATAAGGTGTTTTGATCTCCAGAACCCGTTATTCCTCCCTTCCAAACATTTCTCCGTCCCCCGCGCCGCCGCTAAGTAAGGCGTGAGACATCCCTCAAGGGTATCGTTCGCACGCGTCCGTGCACGCGCGGAAGCTGTTTCGCAACGTACAATTTGCAAAAGAAAAATACCGGTATCGGTCCCGAGAGAATGGACGCCCGGAGAGTACGTCACGAATCTTCCAGTGGTTTGAATGGGCATTCGAGGGAAAATTCGAGGACGTTGCACTCGGCAAGTAATTTCATAATGAATAACAAGTAAGACACCCTTGCTTAAGCAAGGGGTGAAAGCACGTTTTCTTAAAAATGTTATGGTTTGCCTTCTCCTTTAGAGAGGGGGCAATCCACACCCTTGTAATCTTCAACAGACTTCCCATCCGCGAAAACCTCACTTTTCTAGCTTTAGTATTTTAACTATAACAACATTTTATAAGTTTAAAATTTCCGGACTACCTATGAGAAAGACTATGAACTACATGGAGGACCCAATCAGTGGAAAATTCACAGATTGATTTCAAAAAGAATTATCCAAATATCTCTTAAAACAAAATAATAATAACTTAAGTTAATAAATGGCAGTTTCAAAAGTCTAACTACGATTAAGACATTAAATGAAGCATTAGTTATCTTTGATCCGCAGATAAAATGATGTTACAAAATTATCAATAAATATGGTCATGTGATTAAATAGCTGAAGTGTGAGTGAGAACGTGGTTTTCTATGGCCATGAAAATATTTAAAAGCATGTTCGATATATTAGAATTTATAATAAATGAAAGTGCTAGAAAAATCTATAAATAAAAATGCGCGATAATGATTCACTCTTATATTCAAACGCAAAACGAGAAATTAACTCGGAAACTAAGTCCACCGTTACAGGGTGAATAAACTCCGCATTATAATTTTTCACGATTTTCGTGTTTATCTGGGTCTTACAACACCTGCTAGGGGACCAAATTATTTGAATGCGTATTTCTTCCGCAGTGCGGTAGTATATTAGGGTATTTAACAGTAAGAAAACGAAAAAATTTGCATAAACGAATTTTTTTAGTAGACGGACGAGATTATTGGATAAACGGATATTCAACTCTGGAAAAGTTTTGTAAAGAATCTCTTTAGGTTTGATACGAGATGGCGCGATATCTTATTTATGATCACACGGATAGCAAGTCTTCCAAATTATTCGCATCAAATCGATCTTTAGTAAACATAATTGAATTCGGCAGGAATTATTTCTCAATACCATCTCTAAAATTTTTGTCTGCGTACAAAACGCATAATATTCAGTTTCATAGGCAAACCTCCAATAACGAAGGATAGAATTCTTTACTGGGAGAAACTATTGGCTGACTTGGATATGCTAATTTAAACGCGATTTCTATAGCAATTGAACGTCTTATCGATGTGATGAATTGCGGAAAGAGGTATAACTTCTTCTCCTAGTTTGTCGCGTCATTATACCAACAGGTTTGCTGCCATATAACAGCCGTTTCCGATGAAAACCGTGAGATCGCGTGATAGACTGTGCCCGAGGGCTCTCTTGTTCACGGTGCGGTGTTTTACGCCTATATATCGAACCATTCATCATCCTTGAAGGCTTATTATGCAACAATTGGACGTTAGGTCAACAGAGTCCTTCATCCACGGCTTTCTAAATTACATCAACTCATCCTCAAGGTACACTGCTGTTGCTAACCCATGGATAATAAAACCCTATCTATCTGTTTTTTATAGATAGAATATGCTCGGGAAGATACAGATTCCGATGAAGAACTAAAGGGTGCGACGAATAAATTTTAACCTTGCCATTCAATTCCTCAAATAATAAAGAAAACTGCGACAGTTAAACGTTCAAAGGGAATATTTCCATTCTAAAGCCATTTTCCTGGAGGAAAATCCCACGATACTTAGCGGTTTCGATCTTATAAACTTCGCAAAAAATATTTACGGGAGTGAACTCAAGAACTAGAAGAGGGCGAACATCCTTAGTCTTTAGTATCGTTTATATACAGATAAAAATATAATAAGTATCTTCCATGAAATATATTAATAGATAATTTTCGTGGAAGGCACTTGGTTTATTTTTATCTATATAATACGTAAATTCCACATAGTGGAACCTGATTTAATAATGAGATTCAATATCCTACAATAATTTAAACGCGTATGATAGCCAAATATTTTTAAAAATATACCTAATTCATGTGTATGGCTACCGGGGAGAAGATTGCATGTAAATTAATGCGTCCCGCAGAACCCTCCGATATGTTTTTTGTAATATATGGTCCGAATTATTAGATATTATCGAACAACAGCGCATGAAATAAAAACATTCTTATATTTTACGTAAAAAATCGGAGTATATACTTTGGTATATGTTTTTACTGTGGAGTGTTGGTGGAGTGGCTAGAGTACTTAGCTTTCACGCCGTGGGACCGAGTTCGGTTTCTTCTATACACTCTCAACTCGAGTGTCTTGAGAAAGACACTCAAGTAAAATCTCTCCGTCCTTCGGGAAGGACGTTAAGCAGTTAAGACTCTTTGGTGCTCTTCGTTAACAGCTGCCTAATGCCGGTACCAGATTTAGCTCCCCTCTTTTGTGTGCGCGAGTGTGTGTAACGCGCTTCTCACGGTAACGTGAATGCATAATAGTCTAGCTACCCATCTGCGCAAACTGGCTAAGAAATCTTCCATAAAAGAGGACGGCCTCGTGTGTCTGTATGCATGTTAAATCTAAAGTTTACTCACTTCTGATGGGGTTATTTTTTAATTCGCCCGACAAAACTTGGTAGAAATGCCACACTACGAACCGTAAAATTTCCTCAAAAAAGTTTTGATTTAACTTCTCTTCAAGAACCGCTCTGTTTCAGTCCACCGCGCTAGTTTAATCCCACGCTAATCACACGGACAGTTTAAAACACGCGTGTCCTCATCGGTGAGGAATAGATGAGAGGAGGGACGTCCCTGAAAGAACGGGAGAAATAACCAGGAAGTCGCAAATAATTACCGAGTGACTTCGAAACTCGATATGCGGACACCGCGACGCCTAGCGGTTTCATTCGACCTTGCCGCTGAAAGATAAACCGAACCGATATGGATATGGACCATAATTAGAACAAACTATGCACTCCAGTTCTCCTTCTAAACAGAATGCGAAAGTCATACGTTTAACTGCATTCCATCGCAAGATCACGTCCCTCTTTCGTCACACACTCTCTCATAGTAACTCCTTATCCTTGAGACTTGTAAGGGAGTTTACCATTTAAGTGATTGTTACGGTGTAAGCCTTCTAAGTGGTGAAAAACATTCTCTTTTAACGCGAACATTTCGTTTGATTTAAACAATAGTGCCCCTTCAGTATGATAACATAATTTTCCATAAATAGAGCAAATTAGGTTAATAAAGATGTCAAACTCAGGAAGAATCATGTATGATTTATGATCTCGTGGACCGCATTGTAACGTATGACAAGAAAAGAAGTGATGAATCAGATATTAAGGGGTATTTTTTTAAAGGTTCATTCTGCACACCCAATAAACACTTTAAGCTGCCACATAAAATTTCAACCGCTGGAAGAACTTACGGCCATCAACAATCCCACAAGTTCACCGGACACGGAAGTGTGACGGACGAACTGACGGACAAAACGATTACATTAGCGGACTTAAAAAAATATTAAAAGTACATAATTTGTAGAGGAAAAAGACCCGTGCATGAGAATTCTTTTCGCAATATGGAAATTAGATTTTTTCGAATAAAATAAAAGATAAAAAGTTAGATATTTAACAAAAACCGGAACATTTTGAAATAACTGACAAATGTTAATTTTGGTAAGAAAAACTAATCACCAACCTACGTACGACCAACAACGCTAGTTTTGAATTCATAAAAACAAATCAATAAATGTAATCCTATTCACACGAGCAAAAACTAAAAGTAGCAAAGAACCTTTATAATACACATTCTGCGAAATGAAGGCACAAAATCCAAGGCAATGATGCAATAGAAGCTATTTTCGGTTTTAATTGCATATTCCCCCCCTTTGCGATCTTTCCTAAATCCCATAAAGTAGGATTTAGGTTATCACCAAATGCATCTCCGCGAGGTTAGTAATGGTTGCCCAGCAACGATGATCTCTGCTTCATCCATTGCACATGTGGCTAAGGCAAAAGATTTGAGCAGGTGCTGTATTCTGAATCACGATGAGTTTTGGCACAGATCCTGTTTGCCGTCTATCTTCTCTCCAACTCGCCAGGGAAATCCCCGTCTCGTTTCTTAGTAATAGTACAGCACTAATAAACATCTGAAAAACATACTCAGCCTAATTTGAGAATTGGATTTTTTTCATTCGAAAAAACTCCGTTTAAATTCGTTACTGGAAAAAATTTTCGTGACTAGTAATAGACAGAATATAACCGAAAGCGACAAACAATAAGGATAAATTATTTTTTGTGGAGTTTGGAACAAGAATTTCTTTTCCAATCTTTACTATCATTCAATCTTATTTAATATCTTGAAACAAAAACAATAAAAACAGATTCAGAAACTTCCAGAGAGGATCTAAGCCAGTGTTTCCCAACTTTTTTCGCCATGTGGCCCAACTGGCTTTTGGCCTGGCATGTCATGGCCTAGTGGGGATCATAGCCGAGCAATTTTTTTAAATCGATGCTACTTGAGGAACGACACCCGTTTATGTATATTTTCACCATATTATACCATATACGTATATGTTCTTCACTATAGGAGTTGTTACCATGAAATATATGAACAAATAACTAAATAATGACAAGAATTGGGCAGTCTCTGTGGCCCACCTGGAAAACGTGCTGTGGCCCGCCATTGGGCCATGGCCCACGATTTAGGAACCCCTGATCTAAGCCGTTACGCCGCCTAAATAGATTTAGTGCAAAATAGGTCAAAGGGCAGATTCAAAGTGGGAGGAAGGACGATCACCCACATCGCCTCTTTGGCCTTCAGCACAGGATAAATCATGATTCCCCCGTTATTTGGACGTGAAATTTCATAAAACTTTTGTGTAGAGAGTAAAAAGTAACTCTACTATTTGTTGAGAATTTAAAAGTTTTCCTTTGTTTCACGAGATTTCAATTTATTATGGAATCATAATATCAAATTATAGCGTGAAAACTTAGGTTATCAAGTAAATAAATTTAATCGTTATCTAAAGAAGGCACCAGGAAATTTTGCTTATATTATAATAGCCAGAGATATTTTCTTACACTTGGATACCTATTCTATCCCGAATTATTCAGGGGTAAGCAGTCAATCTTGACGTCAAATAGAATACGAATGCGAGAACGCAAACACTAACACGTCTTTTATGTTGTCAAACTTTTAGCCCGATGGGTCTTTCGAAAAACAAAATAAAATTTCCGAGGCAATCAAGCAAAAGGGTATGTTTAAAGCGGCGAGAGAGCGAATACAATAAAGGAGAAAAACGAGTCGGACGATGAGACGGCAACTTGCGTCATACCCATTGCCGCTTTATTTCCGTAACCAAGGCCTCGCGAAGCACGCTCCAGCTTTTACTCCGTGAATGAGTACTTGGGAGAGAGGGAAAAATCACCCGACCCACTTGCGGAATTTTGCGGGAATTTTCGATTCTGGGAAATTCAGAATTAAAATTACCTACTTCGCTGGTGTCTTGCATCTAATTAAACAGAACATATGTAACTGGATACTAAGAGAAAGCAGAAAACGTCCTAGGTTCGTTATATATAGTCAATTCATCGCGCTTTGTATCTTAATAAACTAAATGTGAATTATCTCTGATGATAGATAATTTTCAACTGAAAAGTGCACATAACAAAAGTTTCATACCTACATTATTTGTTCGTTCGGAAGATTTTATTTTAACATCCGTCAAGTTTCTGAGCGATAAACTAATAAATTTCTATAAATCTTCTCTCTACAAACAGCAAAACCGGCCTAAACCATCAAATATTGGTTTAAAGCAGTGATTCCCAATATTCTTGCAGGCGCGGCATTCCTTCAAAAATAAAACAATTTCGCGGAGCCCTCACCTGGGAAGAAGACAGTAAATTTTTAATTACGGGTATAATAACGTTTAGACGTATTCATTTATTGACACGATATCATCAACTCATTGCAGGAAAGATTATTGCCCTTATGAACAATCAACGTTTCCAAATCGTTGATTTATTTTTATGAAGTTTTTCGTGGAACCCCTAACAAAAAACTATGGCGCTCTTGCTGGGAAACTGCCAAAATCTTTTCGGCTCAAGGGTTACCTAGCCAATTTCCCCACTCAACGCGTGCCACATGCAGTCGAAAATACAACATATACAATAATATATATTATACAATAAATACAATAAGAGGTAACTATAGGTCTAGGTTTTAGGTCAATACGTATTGGTTTAAATGTATTTATCTATTACTGAAATAGAGGATTGCACAATTTTCCGATTCCTTTTTACGCTACGTTGTGCCATTGAATTTCTAAACTCATGGCAGGCCGGATGTGGCCCGCGGGCCGTCGATTGATAACCGCTGCTTTAGACAGTAAGGTTTCAGCAAACAAGGGCAAGATTGACAACCTGAACTTCATCAAAATTTTGAGGTTTCCAGAAAATCTCGGGAACTAATGAAGATGGCTATAAGGAGGGATGTGCCAAGTTTTCTGTTCTCGTCAAAACAAAAGTTGGAGTTTGGTCCCAGTTGTAGAGTGGGTGAGGGACGGAGTGCAGTGCAACGATGGAGAGGGAAGAGGGAGAAGGATGGGGAATGGTCTGAATTAGCTCCACGTCAAACTCAGCTTCGGAGAAGTCTACGGGAGAGATTTCGTGAACCTAAACAGCGCGTTCCGTGGAACGAGGAGAGACTAAAAGAGAGTTTTGGGGAACAGGCAAATGTTCCCGGTAAGTACTAATATAGCCTCAGTTTCAGCCTCGTCCATCTGTTCCGGGAATCGCGAGAGAAACAGATCGAAACCAAAAACTATTTTCAGAGAGAATAACTTCAGATTATCACCCTGGCTAAAAATATCCTACTGTGTGTGTGTGTGTGTATATATATATATATATATATATATATATATATATATATATATATATATATATATATATGTGTGTGTGTGTGTGTGTGTGTGTGTATGTATATGTGTGTGTGTGTTAGAAGGAAAACTAGATGGGAAAAGGGAAAGAGGTAGGAAAAGGTTTCAGCTCATAGACGATTTGAAAGGGAAAGAGAGGTATCAAGATATGAAGAGGACAGCGGAAAATAGGAATATATGAAGAACCAGGTTTAACCAAGAATAATCACGGACCTGTCTACGGACAGACTACCTATGATGATATATATATATATATATATACTTAGGAAAATTCTCAAGTGGGGGTTCAATGTGTGGGATATTTTATCTGAAGTGTTCTTCAGGTCCTGACCTTAGAACTGTTTTAAAAAAAGTGGAGATGTTTATAGGTTGCAATAATAAATGTAGAAGTTAACAAATTAATAATGAGTTGGAGGAAGTAAATAAATGCTTGATAGGATATTAATACGTGGTCATTTTGAAAAAATTAAGTTCGAAATAAGCTTAAGTTTTTAAATAATTCTAATCTAATGATATTACTGATAGTACAGGCCGTTCCAGACGCACGATGTTTCGATTTACGATAAACACGGACATTAATACATTGGCACCTCTAAATCGACATCCGATACTGTATCCCAGACATAGGACATTCGAAATCCGATATTTGAGATTTTTCAGCATTCCGAGTCAACTTTATGGCGAGTATTTTCGGCCGACAATTTTCAGTTGGACGAAACGACCCGTCCGAGCTCATACTGGCCGTTACCGAATTTAGGATGTTTCTACTTACGATAAACCCGGGCTTACGACATTAATATATTGATATTCGATTTGTGATCGTAATTCGACTTGCAATGCAACTTTCAGTAACGTGTTAAAGGCATAAGTGGGGAACGACCTGTATAATCATTATATATAGACGTTTCTTACAGAGGAGGAGGAGGAAACTAATGTTTAGGCACTTCCAGTTGAGCTGGAGATTTGAAATTTTTTTCTTAGGTAGGATTATGTGCAAAACCGACTAGAAAAACGAAAATCTTGAAAAAGTGCAGCAATTCGGACGCTAAAAATTCGCAATTGTTTAAACAAATTTTCAAGGTTTATGTATTTCCGCATTTGCTACGGAGTTGAAATTTTTTTAATAAGTATATTTCGTAAAAAAACTAAACAGGGATTTTACAAATTTTCATATTTTTATTTGTTTGGCAGTTACAAATTCTTAAAGTTTAAACAAATAGATAACTGTTTAGACATTACGGGATAAGCTAGGAAGCTGAAATTTTCAAGTTATGTACAGAGTAGTACATTTGCACAAATAAATATTTGAATCTCTCCATAAACAGATTGCGGCGGCCGTTAAAAATGTTTAAAATTTGAACAATTGGAAAAAGATTATTTCACATCTAGAAGTACTACAACTTTAAAATTTGGCAGAAATGTGTAGCATTAGTACCTCATAATGGAGAAGGTATAAAATTCTTAAAATTGCTAAGTTTTGGGATTGTTTTAATCAATTATTTTTACATAAGGGAAAAACGGAAATCGCTCCGGAGGTGAAATATTTAGAATTAAAAAAATATGTGTAATGATGAAATATGAAAAATGAATGTTTTTTATGTTGAGATGATATGCTTGCAGAATGCAAGCACCAACTACTAGTAATATATACGCAGAGACGAACATCCATCACGTTTGAGGCTTTGTAAAATCGTCATCTAAATTTCAGCATAACTGCAACGCATTAAAACAAGTTAACCTTGCGTTTCCTTCAGAAAATTAGATTTGTAAGAGCTTTGTCAACAGCTCGGAGGTTGCTACATGAACTATCATTTTTAATATTAGATATAATCTGATGTACATGAAATTTTGTTCCGAGTGCCTAGAGAACAAAAATCATGAAAACAATAATTTTCTTTGGGCATAAGCGGCTTTTGCGGCTACAATAACAGCAATAAACGAGTTCCACCTGCCGAAACCTTGCACTTTGCCAATTCATCCGATTCAAGGGCGTGGAAACCAAATAACAACTCATGGGAAAGCGTACGTACGACCTCCAAAAGATTTTTTGGCCTATTTCTAAATAAACGCACCGCAATTATTTTGCTTTTATGCTTTTTATACCGTAGAAATAACTTTCGCGTTATATTAAAATCTCGTGAAAAGATAAGTGTGATTGAATAATAGGTCTATTGTAATTTATTGTGACTTTAAAGTAGGGATAACAACGCTCCTCACAATTTTGATAGACATGGATTCCTGGTGCTGAATAGCTATTCTAATAAGTGAAAAATTAATTAAGGCGTTAAGAAGATAGGTGCTTTGAAAAATCATATACTAGGTAACTTCTGTAACCATGAATTGTTTGAGAAAAGCAATAGCGCAATAACTTGGCAAGATATCAGCAAAAATACACTCGATCATTCTCTAATATATAAAGGAGAATGTTTGTATATTTGTTCGCTAATAACTTGGACACTATAAGAGCTATCAAATTCAAAATTTTCATGGTCCATCCTATGGACCAAAGGAAGAACTTGGTCTAGGTTTGCAGACCGCGGGGTCTCTTATACCCCATGGGGTCAACAAAATACTATTTCCATAAGAATGCATGGGAAATGGTGTGGAGAAACCCCAACATGCTATGCAGCCCTTCACTGATGTGGATATAAATATACCTAAATATTAACTTACGATCACGGGAAATGGCTTATTATACGCAAGAAAGACTGAATGTTTTAATTCTGTTCATGTTTTGTCGCATTGCATGCTAAATCGCTCAAATTTTCCTCTAAGCGCAAAATTTATCGGTTTAGATGATCATTTTCCAGGCGGCAACAAAGCTAAATTTCTTAATTGTGGTCCTCTTCAAAAGGAAGATAGCCACGTAAAGATTAATGCAAGGAAAACCCACGCCGTGGAGGAAGAACAGCCAAAGCCAAGATAAAGGGTACAAATGGATTCATGCCTAAATATAGGCTATAAACACTTTTAAAGTGAGTCAAATGATTTTTAAGGAATATTAGAACATTGTTCTTTTACCATTAAGCTAGTTGATTCTAATGTGAACTTGGAAGCAGAGATCTATCATTAACCTTTGAGGATGCTTACCCTGCAATCAAAATGCATATCTTTTTGTAAGGAAATATCTATCTACCCTTATCCACCAGATAAGGAATGAGAAGTTTGATTCGAAAAAGCACCGTAAAGAGCTGATATTACTATTTTTCGCTTCGTTTATAGGAAGAAAGAGATTTGTTTGTTTGCTTGTTTTTCTAGTTAATCAGCCTCTTGGATTATTATAGCAGGAAGAAAGATGATTCCACGCCTTTCAATGGCCAAGGGAGAAAGTGCCATCGAGGAGTTTAAAAAGCCATGAAAATAGTCGATTTCGCTTGAAGTGATCTACTTCCGTAAATTGCCCTTGACTTCAAACATTCCGTCGCTTGTCTCTTGGGTCGAAGTCGAAGAGAGCAGGAGTATAACAGAAATTTGGCAAATATATACTGACATCCGATTTTCAACCTGCAGTCAAGAATAAGATACCGAGTCAAAGACATTTGTCTTTTAAAAAACCGGTTAATATATCAGACTCGATATCATATCTTGCGGCAGAAAGGCCGAGTAGGGTTGAAATTTTTGCGGAAGCATGTTCTCTAAACATATTAATTTGCAGTTTATAATTAGGGAACAAAGATATAGGTGTTATAGAGTGGACTCTTATCAAATACTTCCAAAAATGCGTGGTTAAGACATTCGATTCGCGGACTCTTCGGCTAGGTCAAAGTTGTTAGATTGAGTTTGGACAGGCCGTTCTTGCTTTATGAATAATATTAAAATTCAAAACTACTCAGGTTTCACTGTTTCTGTTGTAACGAGCAATTAGTGTCGCGTGAACAAATATATGCTGTTCATTCAACGACGGATATCAAGAAAGTGGATGCAGTTGGTGAGTTCCTGTGTGATAGCAATGCGATAAGTTATCACAACAAATAATTTTATGTATATAAGAACCACTGATCTAAACAACCGTATATTAACTTCGTTCTGTCGGCGGTGCTCGTGACCTATTTTTAAATTTTGGATGGATAATATGATAAATATGTGCCATTTAAATCATAACTTGGGAACCTTCGCTTATATTGCGAACGATGTCCAGCATAATACTTATATAGGGTGATGATGAGCAAGTACTGAAATATGTGAAAAAGTGCGGATTTATTTCATTCCTCTCTAATTGGCGTTCAAGGTTAAAGATTGGAATAAAAGAATTACGGAGATATGAGAATTCGCGCGTGAAAAAGCAGCTATGGGTAGTAAGTTAGGAGAGAGATAAAAGCGTGAAGATGTGAATATATCGAAAATTTACGCACGTGACGAAGTTAGATTCTTTTCTGGACACAGCCTGAGGCCGCTCTCTATACTTTTAACATTTTCATTCATCTATAATCACTTCCCCTCCCTAAGGACTGCATAACCTTACAGAGGTGGGAGGGTTTGTGTACTCTTACGAACCAAAGAGCTATGCCGGCGGGAGATAATTCTCCTGGTAGGACCATCCAAGCCGGAAAGGTCTGAGGGGAAGAGTCAGACTAAGAAGCAGTCTTGGGGGTTTTACATCCCCCTGTGCAAGGGCAGCAGCTTGCACAGTACCTCTGTAGGTGGTGATCATGTGGATCTGAACAGCTACAGATGGGTAATCACTCTGTGAAACTGCGATGAGGAAAGCAAGGGGAAACTACCTCATTATATTTCCCATGATAGGCTGAAAAGCTGAAAATACCTCTATGGATCTTTCTGGGGTAAAATATTCCGGAGGTAAAATAGTCCCCCAATCGGATCTCCGGGTGGGGACTACCCTAGGGGATGCACAGAGGAAATGTAAGATTAATAAGAAAGCAAGTAGTGAGAAATTAAAAATAGGCACATGGAATGTTAGGACTATGAATTCAGGGGGTAAACTAGAGAACTTAAAAAGGGAAATGAGAAGGAATAATGTAGGTATAGTAGGTCTTAGTGAAGTTCGGTGGGAAGGAGAAGGCGAGATAAATTCAGACGAATTTAAGATTATTTACTCGGGAGGGGAGAAAAAGGAAAGGGGAGTGGGGATTATAATGAGAAAAGAGATAGCTGAAAGAATTAGCAAGGTAGTGACAGTTAATGATAGATTAATAGCTGTAAAACTTCAGATGGAGCCAATTGGAAATGCTTATAATTCAAGTGTATATGCCAACAACTAATGCTGGCGAAGACGAAGTAGATGAAATGTATGAACAGATTATGGAGATATTGGAGGAGGAGGGAAAAGAAAGGATCACCACCATAGTAATGGGAGATTGGAACAGTGTAGTCGGAGAGGGACAGGAAGATAACATAGTGGGAAAATATGGACTAGGGAAGAGAAATGAAAGAGGGGAGAAACTTGTGGAATTCTGCCATAGAAATAGATTGATTGTAACTAATACATGGTTTAAGCATCACCAGCGGAGCCTTTACACATGAAAAAGCCCAGGAGACCAGAGACGATACCAGATAGATTACATACTAGTCAATGAAAGATTTAGAAATAGCATTAAAAATGTGAAAACACTACCAGGGGCAGATATCGATTCTGACCACAACCTTTTGGTGGCAAATATACAATGTAGACTGAAGAGCGTTAAAAGAAACATAAGAGTTAACAAGAAATGGAACTTAGAGGAACTCCTTAAAAACAAGGAGGCTATTATGACTGAGCTGGAGGAAAGGTTGGGGGAGAGAGCTGAAGAAAATAGGAAGAATGTAGATGAGGAGTGGAGATACATCCATAGCAACATTAAAGATGTAATGGAAAAGAAGGTAGGAAAGATAACGCGTGAAAGAAACAAAAAACCCTGGATCACAGCAGCCATGCTGCAAAAAATGGAAGAGCGGAGAAAGTGGAAGAACATAAACACTGAAGAAGGCCAAAGAAAGTACAAGGAGTTAAATAATGCTTTAAGAAGGGAAACAGATAAAGCCAGAGAACAGTGGATAAATGAGAAATGCGAGGAAATTGTCGAATGTGAAAGAATTTGTAGAACAGAACTCATGTATAGCAAAGCAAGGGAACTATTCAAGAAAAAAGCAAGAAAGATAGGACGTAAAGGAATCATGAACAAAAGTGGTAAAATAGTATCGGAGCCAGACAATGTAAAGAATGTCTGGAAAGAATACATTGAGGTTCTGTATGACAAAGAAGGAAAGCCAAGAAATATTGAATTAAATGAAGAAGAGGATGTGGAAGAAGATCAGCTAGGACCAAGTATTCTCGAGTCTGAAGTTAAAAGAGCAATTGATGACATGAAAAGAAGGAAGGCTGTTGGGAGTGATGATATACCCGTGGACGTTCTTAAGGTTTTGGGGTCTAAAGCAGTTAAGCAACTCACAAAAATTTTTAACCAAGTATATGATACTGGCATATGGCCTGAAGATTTTTTAGATGTTGTGATGGTACCACTGGAGAAAAAGAACAATGCAAAATGTTGTGAGGACTACAGAACTATTAGTTTAATTTCTCATACAGCTAAAGTTCTAACCAGAATAATAACCAAAAGAATTGAATGTAAAATAGAAAAGGAGCTGCAAGATAATCAGTTTGGTTTTAGAAGAGGAAGGGGGACTAGAGATGCTATAGGATGTATGAGGATGATGATAGAAAGAGCGCTAGACGTCAATAAAGATATGTATTTTTGTTTTGTAGATTGGGAGAAAGCTTTTGACCGATTGAAATGGGATAAAATGCTGGGTATTTTAAACAAAATAGGAATAGATTGGAAAGATAAAAGACTGCTTAAAAACCTTTACTTTGATCAAAAGATTAGACTCAGGGTTGAAGGAGAAGAAACAGAAAGTACTTCAATAGGGAGGGGAGTGAGGCAGGGTTGTCCTATTTCACCAGCGATATTTAATATTTATGCAGAAACAATAACAGAAGAAGCGTTGATGGAAGAGAAAGGATTTAAGATAGGAGGTATTACCACCATTAAATACGCAGATGATCAGGGCTTAATAGCAGAAGGCGAGAAAGAGCTTCAGAGGATGACAGACAGACTAGTTGAGGTTGGCCAACAATATGGAATGAAGATCAATACAGAAAAAACGAAAGTCATGGTAGTTTCAAAGGAACATAAAGAATTAAATATAATGGTAAATGGCCAAAAATTGGAACAAGTAAGTAGTTTCAAATATCTCGGCAGTATTTTAGCACAGGATGGAAGTAGTACACAGGACATCAGAAGTAGGATTGCAATGGCAAAAGCAGCATTTAACGAGAAGAAGGAGCTTCTCACAAGCAAGAAAATAAATTTAGAAACAAGGAAGAAATTAGCAAAATGCTACATATGGAGCATAGCTCTTTATGGTGCAGAGACGTCCGAAGACAGGTTTTAACTGAATCGCTGCCTCCATTTCTCTCTCTCCCTAGAAGCCTCTTTTATACCTCTATAAGTATTATATCCATGCTTTATATTATCTAATATTCCTCTTCTTTTTCTCCCTCTTCCTCTTCTTCCACTAATTTTTCCTTCTAAGATCGTCCTTTGTAAACACTGTCTTCTCAATATGTGCCCTATCCAATTTGCTTTTCTTTTCCTGATTGTTTTTATTAGCATCCTTTCTTCTCCCACCATTTCTAATACTTCTTCGTTTCTCTTCCTCTCTGTCCATTTCACTTTCATCATTCTTCTCCATACCCACATCTCAAAACTTTCTAAATATTTTTCCTCCTTTCTCCTTACCGTCCACGTCTCTGCACCATAAAGAGCTATGCTCCATATGTAGCATTTTGCTAATTTCTTCCTTGTTTCTAAATTTATTTTCTTGCTTGTGAGAAGCTCCTTCTTCTCGTTAAATGCTGCTTTTGCCATTGCAATCCTACTTCTGATGTCCTGTGTACTACTTCCATCCTGTGCTAAAATACTGCCGAGATATTTGAAACTACTTACTTGTTCCAATTTTTGGCCATTTACCATTATATTTAATTCTTTATGTTCCTTTGAAACTACCATGACTTTCGTTTTTTCTGTATTGATCTTCATTCCATATTGTTGGCCAACCTCAACTAGTCTGTCTGTCATCCTCTGAAGCTCTTTCTCGCCTTCTGCTATTAAGCCCTGATCATCTGCGTATTTAATGGTGGTAATACCTCC
The DNA here is from genome assembly GCA_028673005.1 of Tanypteryx hageni. Lineage (NCBI taxonomy): Eukaryota > Metazoa > Arthropoda > Insecta > Odonata > Petaluridae > Tanypteryx > Tanypteryx hageni. Next base: position 37,757,515 of record CM054113.1, on the reverse strand, counting down.
TATCTTAAATCCTTTCTCTTCCATCAACGCTTCTTCTGTTATTGTTTCTGCATAAATATTAAATATCGCTGGTGAAATAGGACAACCCTGCCTCACTCCCCTCCCTATTGAAGTACTTTCTGTTTCTTCTCCTTCAACCCTGAGTCTAATCTTTTGATCAAAGTAAAGGTTTTTAAGCAGTCTTTTATCTTTCCAATCTATTCCTATTTTGTTTAAAATACCCAGCATTTTATCCCATTTCAATCGGTCAAAAGCTTTCTCCCAATCTACAAAACCAAAATACATATCTTTATTGACGTCTAGCGCTCTTTCTATCATCATCCTCATACATCCTATAGCATCTCTAGTCCCCCTTCCTCTTCTAAAACCAAGAGATGTGTATAGAGGTATAAAAGAGGCTTCTAGGGAGAGAGAGAAATGGAGGCAGCGATTCAGTTAAAACCTGTCTTCAGACAGAAGCATGATGATGATGATGATAATCACTTTACGCATTTTCTATTTGTTTTCTTTCTGCTTGCAAGATACGAGTTCCGATTTACATAAACAAACATTAAATCAACAAATTGGCCACAATGAAGGATATCTTATAGGATATATAATTGTATGTTCAATAATAGCACAGTTCGGATATTATATATGCAGTATCTATCGCGTACTGTCTACCAATTTCGAACTTGTGGATGAAGGTATATCCTTAAATCTTTCATGCAAGCCTATCCGTGTCCTAATTTCCCCGTCAAACCTGCAACCTTTCGTTTTTTTCCCGCCGCCTCCCCTCTTATCTCGGGTAGTAATTAAAAGTCGATTAATTTCTCCTTGGTTCATATCCACAATTACACTTGTACAGCCACGACTACTTGCTCTGGCGGCGTATTCGATTTTTTATATATTTTTAACTTTTCTTTTATTACATTTACCTGCATATTTATACTATTATGTGCGGGTTCGTCTGGGAATAAAAATAATATTTAACGTTCTTTGATTCGGCATTACTCAGTTAAAGCGATTTTCGTCGGCGGAAAAAAGAGATTTTCCCACAGGATACCAATAGCTCAATTATAACAGAAAAGTGCACATATGAAGGAGAGAAAATTCAACGTAAAAATTTGTGGCAACAATGGACCACTTTCCGAGCCTGAAAATGGTAATGACGACAGGTAAACACATCTCTTCGAACCCTCATTAGCACTTCCTTTCACTTTTTCCTATTCCCTTCTCTTTATTTTAACATACTTACACGACAATTATCATTTAATCCTGCTTCCATCTCGCTCTCACATTTATTTCTTCTGTATTTAGTCTTCATTTATAACAGCATCAGTCGCCATCGATTCCTTCGTCCTCTCTCTCATTCAAACCTACTTTTCCTCCAGTTTCTTTCATGTATGATTGATCTACCTGCTTATCTTATCCCTATCTCATATGCCTCTTTTCTTCCTCTTTCCATTTTTTCCCTACATAGCCTCCGTCTTCTGTCACGCCAACGTACCCAAATTACCCTCGACACGTAATTACATTTAACGACATAGCAATTTTCTGAATATTTTAGTTTTTTCAGCAAAACTGCACGAAAACGATATTTAGCATACCGAACTTCATATTTATAGCGTACTCATTGTTATTTTATTAACTGCGGATGATAAACTGCAGGACATAATAAAATGTCACTGCCCCATATAATAAAAAGAAAATACGAGGCCAAGGGCGAAGGATTCCCAGATAACATCACGCTTATTATTTCTGCTTTTAGATAAAAATCGTAGAAAATCGCCGATTCGGGACAAGGGTATTTATAATTGTACCTTGATCTCTTTAGGTCAACGATCGCTATAAGAGAGCGATGGGAATATAAACATGCTAACAAAAGGTAAGCTAGACATGTAAAAATTGATTAGCGTATAGATGTCCAATAACTAACTTATTTCGATTGATACATTTTTATTCTTGAAGCTATTTTGAGTATAGTCGCGGTGTACTCCGGTTTAACTCTATACTCGTTCAAGCAATAAATATAACCTGATTTATAAAATAGGAAAAAAAAACGGAAATATCACCAAGTTAAACTACCTTTTACTTAAGATGTTGAAGGTCAAAATAAATTTAACCTCAATTCTATGTATAAAAGGATTCGATTCCCGGTCAAGTACAGGATTTTTTCTCCTTCTCAAATCTCAAAAAATGGAGTGTGAGAGAGTGTTGCCGCTAATAAATCGAGAACTGTTGGTCCAATTTCTACCAAACTTAGATATTGGTGAGTTAACTTAAGTAAAAAGTATAAAAATTTGAAATATTTGTTTAAAACATTAAAAATCTTGGAATCTGTGACAAAAGCGAAGAATATTACATGGTGGACTATATTAAGCACTGACTTTAAATATTTCCCTTAGCATTAAATATTTCTCTTGCTTTCCTCTACAGTTCCATTGTAGATTTCAAACCTTAAACTCATTTATTTTAGTCAACAACTTTTAGCTTTGATTGTGAAGAAGTATTGAAAATGATTAAATGCGCAAACATTAAAATTTAGCATCGTGAGTGTTATTTCTTTAAAATTTACAATCTTGATTATTATTTTTGGAAATTTTCATGTTTTTTACCAAGTGGTTACCTTCCTATATTTAGACTTTCATTTGTCTCAATAGATATTTACAGGACTGTTTTAATAGGCATTTATTTCGAAGAATTTCACGCCCATCACTAAGGACGGACCAACAGATGTCTAGTATAGTCTTAAGAGAAAGCTTTACATGCTGCAAAAAACGACGGTCTCTAAGGTTACGCAATCAACAGACCTCTTCACGGGCGTGCATTCAACGACATTCTCCCTACTAATGAAAAATCTCCTCTTCGCTGCCGTACGTTGAACTTCGACAAAAATTTTACCGATTCTCGGACTTTGTTTGTATCCGCGTTTATCGACTGTTTCGCCATCATCGGTAAATGTTCCGTCGCTATATACTTTTCTCCTTAGTACAGGACTGTCTAATCCAATCGATTTTCTCATCTTTAAAAATATTAGAAAAACAATCTTTTAGACCAAGAGAAAATCACCGCACTCCCCTCTTATATTAATCCAATGCTTGATCTAGGTAACTACTTTAGTAATGAAACGATTGTCAATTCATGAAACCAAGGTTGGTGGCTTGGTTAACTTATGGCTCGATTATCATCGGTGAGACAACTCCTTCAGCCATAAAAAATATTAAAACCCGATGCATTTCGCCCACTAAGTGGGCATCTTCAGGGGCGAACTTTCAGTCACTGTCGATACAAGTTCGCCACTTAGTGGGCGAAATGCATCGGGTTTTTAATAGATTTTTATGGCTGAAGGAGTTGTCTCACCGATGGGAATTCATGAAACAATTATCGAGCCAACAGTATGGCTGAAATTAAACTGAAAAAATATCCTCCTCCAATAGCCATGGACAGGTCGAGGAAGCAAGATGCGCGCTTCGGCTACAAGCTATAGCGGAAATGAACATCTGATTTCCTCAACACTTGCATGGCTTTTGGATAAACATAGTTTTCCAATGAAACGGTTGCGATAGGCGCTTTGTTTATTAAGTAGCTTTTCTGCGACAACGAAGACAGGTAGTTTGTCACTGGAAAATGTTTTGGATCGCAAGAGCAGCAACTTTCATTTCGGCATGTAATCATGATCCAGAAGTAATTGAAATGCCGCAAGCCCTTTAAATAAAAATAAACTGTCATGTCTTCTCCAAAAAAGTCAACCCGTAAATGTTTTCACTTCCTCTCCTATTCGAACGTAAACCAACCAACCAACATATACATGGACTCAGGGGCGTTACAAAAGGATTGACTAAGGACAAAAACAAGAGCAAACCATCCCGGGTCCGCCCAAGTCGCTTCCTTCTTTCGTTCTCTTCCCATAATATTGCGTCGGCATTCTTGAACTTCGCAGAACACTTTGGTATCGAAAAAATCGCCTGGGTTCGTTGCGTGGAAACTTTCCTTTCCTCGAAATCACGCGCATGATTTACTCCATACGTTTAAGAGAGCTATGTTAAAAAATTAAAAACAATACCCAAAATATATGATGCCAAAAATGTACGTATACTTGAAGTATAAAAAGCATAAGAGTACAAGGCCTAATTTCCCTCCTCTTCTGGAACCAATCATGCTAAATTCCAAACAGGAAGTAACTTTCAGTTTCCTTTGGTGGGAGACATGTTTGCATGCATTTAAAGAAAGTCTTCTGAGCCCCTATAGCGTAACTACAATTTAAATTTAATTTTAAATTAATTAGTTATCAGCAAATCTAATAAATTAAGTTTCACTCGAATATGGTTGATCGAAACTAATCAAAATTAAAGACACAAATTACTTTTACAAAAAATAAGCTGTTAGAGAAATTTGACTAACTTTTTGTTAACAAAAAGTCATAATTTTGGAATGATCAAGGAACACGTACATATCAAAATGTCAAAATATTTGGTCCTTTCTATCTCGAATTTTTTATGTTTTACTGTATATTGCCTCAAAAAGTTGTTTCGATTAGGATTAAATAGCTATTAAAATATTTGAAAGAAGAACAAAACGCTGTCCAAAATTTTCTCTGCTGTAGTAAAAACGAACGAATGTTGTCTCGAACATAGCAGTAATGGATGCGACATTGATTTTATCCGAAAGATAAAGCTAATAAATATCGGCGATCAAACCGAGGGACTATTAAAAATATACGACAGGACCCATTTTATTTTTGGTTTGAGTTTCTCTAAAGGTTTGCTGAGAACGCGGATGGCATTGAAACTATTTTGTGGGTTAAGGTTCAAGGCCGATTTCACTGTTTGAAAACTATTAATCTTCGCGAGAAAGAAAACACGCTGTGATATACATAAATCTGACGTTTTATTTCGCAAGAAAACTTTTGCTAACCAGATTGCGTACATTATAGGATAAGGACGCCGTGAATTTATCCACGATAACGTGGTTATCAATAAAATATAGGAGCTACGACGAACAGCTGTGTGGCTTGTTGTTTGAGATAATGTTAAGATGGTAAAAGTTTTTATTTATTTAACTAACACCGTCAAAATTATTTCGAAGGCGGACCGTGCCATTAAATTGTGTAAACTGATGCTAATAAGTAAACACAGCATTGAGCGAAGTATAATGTTGATGTAGTGCCGTCTCAACAAGCTACAAGCGATCTGAAGAATAAACTCATTGATAGCCACTGAAAGTTCGTTTAAACATAAGTCTGAAGGCCAAGTATTTTTCTATTTTATACAGAAAGGAAAAATGAAACAAAGTATTTAGAAGAAAGAAGAAGAAACCGAAATGGAATTAAAAATCTTGTCTTGCCTTTGTTATTGCTCAACGTATGTAAGTGGACCTAAGTCGTTAATTATCCAACGTTTAATGCTACGCTATTACGAGAAAATCTTGCAAACATTTGAAATTATATTTTATTATGCAAACTGCATAACTTTGAGGAATGCTACACTGAAATATTTTTGTGTAAGTTATACAGGGTACTGTACCGGCAATGTTAAGAAATAACTACATACATATATCGTTATAACGAAATTTTCCTTAATATCCATTTAAGACTTAAAAATTATATTCGTCTCTCATAAATGATCTGATTATATGTATTCAAGATTTAAACATAAACAAATAGCCAAATGATTCCAAAGGGAATATGATAATTTATATTGAAGCCTCTGATCCGTTTAACTTTCATACCTAGTTTCAACCAAAAGATTTTCTTTGCAATCGCAATTTTGATTACACGATGATTTTCATTTCATCGTCATAAGGATATTACAGCTCATTCTTCCGAAAAAACACGATCATGATGTTTCCCTCGTATTTGTATTCTGCAAAAGCATTTAGGCACCGTCGATTTTAACGTAGAATGCTTTTTTAACTTGGTAGAAAATCGACAACGTTTCGAATATTCGTTTTCCGTTCGACGACGGTTTGGCTGTTGCATCGAGGAAAAAGATCGAGTGAAAATGGCACAACTTCACTTTTCAGCTCTCGGAGTGTTTGCGAAAGAAGGAAGAGCGATAAAGGGAGGACTCGTGACTTGAAAAAGCGACGTGCGGACTAGAGAATGGCGGGATTCGCGAAACGACGTTTAAGCCAAGCGTGAAATGGAAACACACTTCTGTTTATCCTGCGAGAACGACCACTCCAAACTACCTTAACACTCAAAACTCCTACGCTTTATCTCCGCTTGAGTTTACCTTTCACCAAAACTATCACCTCTAAACCTCCTTCCCAAGAGCTGTTAGCCTCCGTTCTAAGGTCGCGACTCCATAGATCTCTTGTCACTGCGTGTTATTTTGAATATTGTCTTGAGATAAAATCAGCATCTCCTGCTTAGCAACATTAAACAAACAAACCAATAAGAGTGCGCGTTATTTATTATTTTACGATTCAAAATACTTGATACAACAAAACTGCATTTGTATCTATAAAATAAGTTATCACCCTGAAATCGTTTCATTATCTCCAAATGTGCGAGTTCTAATGGTGAGTCGTTTTACTGAATTTAGACTTAAAGCCTACGCCGATTTATCTAGCGACAAAAGCCGTAAGAGTAATGACAAAAATTAAGGCACAAATCATGACTGTAAATACTTATTGAGTTAATGTGACTTAATATGGATGAATGAATGGTTGAGACATAATAGTTTTGCCACCAAAAGTGTTGTGCCATCTTACTGTAGGAACACGTAATTTATGTCTTTGAAACTGAAGGAATATGTTGTCTTTAAATTGTGCTTTCGTATAGAGTAAAGACCTAAATAGCCGTATAGTATATGCTAATTTTTAACTAAATGTGCGCTATATACATATCTATATAAAAGCTTCGATTTCAGCTCAATTGAAAGCCCACATACATTGAAACAATTTTATCCCCAAGCATTTTGCCTTCATGACCTACCAGGAAATTCCACGTTTCAGCGACACTTCATTAGGAACGGTTCATAGAATTTTTTTGTGTAAGTCAGAAGTGTCAAGATTATTCCTTAGAATGCGATGAATAAAAGTGCATCGATTTTTCCTAACTATTTGCAGAAAAATAAAATTAGTACCAATAAACTTCATTTGAAAAGTTAATATTTGATCGTAAGAAAATGTGGTTAGCAACTTTAGTTGCAGGTATTTGATCTTGGTGACAACGGAGTCTCCTCTTGTGACGATTTTAGAGACATTATTTCAGAGCTGCTTGTTTTTTTTTGGCGACTTCAAAATTTTCCTCTCTTATAAAGCCCTCGAGCATTTCCTTTCCCCTCGTGTGATACTTCCCGTGTCCTTCCGAATGTTAACCAAACAGAATCCGCCCGTCCTCGATCTCGCCTTCTCTCCATCCTCTCCTCTCTTCCCATTCCCTCTCTCCAGTCTCCTTTCTGTCCATCCCCTCCCCACTCCTCTAGCTCTCCAATACTCGCTCGTTGTGACTAACACTAGCGCGGGACGGAAATACATTCTTAAAACAATAGATCTTTCCATCTGCGGATATCGAAACATCCGCGACGATAGCCCGGTCAGAGAAAACGCTCTGCGCGGTCGTTTCTACGATTATTTTTTGTTTGTTTTTGTATCATACGTTCCGCAGCTATCGCGAAAGGCATTGAAAGCGAGATTTACAGCTAAATTAAAATAAGCCATTCAGGTAACTCTTTCGGGTATGAATGGTCCAACAAGTTGGATCAAGTCGTATAGGGTCCGCATATATATATATATTCTACAGAAATACGTGTTATTATTGTTGCAGAATCTTCAACATCGGCAATGTTCTCTTCCTACTCTTTAAAAATATTTCCCCCAGGAAATAAGAAAGGTCAGGCGAACTTGGAGGCTAAGACATTACGCCCTCGGAAATTAATATTTCAGGAAAGTGGTTATTGGGCCACTGCATGGGCAAGCGAGCTGTTATATGCAATTTCTCCGTCATGTTGAAACTTCGAGCATCAGCAACGGTTCTCACACGCCAATGAAGCAAGTGAACGTCCCAGATTTCATTCATTTATCGATAGTTCTTTCCGTAATCTCACGGGAATCGGTCTGTGGTGTAATTGAAAAATTTTGCATGCGCATTTGCTTTCAGAAATGGGAGGTAGACATTTTGAAAAGTTTCGTTGCCGAACAAAACTACGTGATTAACTTTCTGTTCGTAATAAATTATATGGTTCTGTAGAAGAAATGTAAGAGTTGAAAAAGTAAAAGCGGATAAATTTTTGTGGCACCATGTATTGATTGACAAACTGTGGCTTTTTCTGCGTTAATTTATCAGATAAAGTACGTAAATAATCTTTAAAGCGCAATTTACTTCCTACGGTGAATTAAAAAATCAACAAAAATATTTATAGCACTGCAATGCATGAAATAAATCTTTCTCTTTTCCCTCCTCGCTAGAAAGTTATACGTATTGTTCTACTTCCCGTCTGCACTATTTCTCTAACCATGCGGCGATTCTAAATGTTAGGCGGCATGCGCTTACCGAGAGAAAGACGGCGTGCACTACTTTATAGTGGAGATTTTCGCAGAATGGATTACGACATATCGGGAATAAAGAGGTGCTCAAATGATTAAAGCTTTGAGCGAAGGAGAGAGCCACACTCGACGAGTTAGAAAGTACATAAGAGGAGCGACCGCGAGGTATTTTCATTAGCATTAGAAAAAAGTTGGTGCATCGTGAAATAGAGATAATGAAATGAATGAGGAAACGGAGAATTATGGACGAAGCAAATGAGATTTTGAGAAGAAAGAAGGAATGGATGTTACGGATTTATAGAGGCAAAAAGAATACCGAAGAAGGTCTTAGGGGAAGGATCAGTGACCGGTGATGATTGACTGGAAATTTTGGATTGAAACTCAAGTGACGATGAACGGAGCCGATTTTGAGGCATAAAATTCTCGCAAATGGAAAATAAACCCTGCGTTGAACACATTTTGGAAATAATACACGGTTTGTAAAACGCAACTCAAATTAGAGAATAAATGGTTAGGACGGATTAAAACAATTATCGATGGAAGGACAAGGGCTAAAAATCCATTGGGTTAATAAATAAACATATATTCTGAATAGATAGAAAGAAATGTGAATGTGAAGATTAAAAGTTGAGGATTTGCCGAGGGGCGGAAAACTTAAATACACCGTAGTACCATTAAAAAAGGCCAATAGAGTTACTTTCCCGTTCAACTTACTATTACAAGCATTGGGGTTGTTACCCCCGACAGCAAGCTATTCAACGTAGCAGATAAGGAGATATGGAAACGTCGCGGAGGATGGATTATCCCACAAGGAAGTTTCATTCAGCGCAAAATAAAATAAAAATTATGGGGTTGAAGGACTCACCTCTCCTTCCCACCTTTCACCGCGATAATGCAGGACACTGCCCACGCTGTGTGGACGTTCGAGCTCGAAAATAAAAAAAAATATCCGCAGCAATTCCCGTCCCCAGCTCACGCGGTCGCATGGGAGGCGCTCGGGAGTTAAAAGGGAACCGGTTCTTGTTACGTCAGACGGCGCAACGACCCAATTTAGAGGGCGCTGTTACAATGAATGCAGGGATTGCACCGCAGAAGCGAGGGGAGGAGACACGGAAGGGGAAACGGTCGTCTCCCTCTTAAAGCGTTTCACTCGTCTGGTTATGAGGTGCATTTTATACTATGGGTGTATTACGCGTCCATCCAGTGGGAGGGCATATACGTAACCGCACGTCTTATTTTTCTCCCCATCTCTCTCTCTTACGCCGAGAAGCGCGCTTCTTTCAACGGATTGGCCTAGGAGGGAGGAATGGGGAGAATGGGGGAGTGGAGTACCTGTTGCCAACGCAGGCGGAGAGAAGGACAAGGCGTGTCTCCAAAGCATCCGGGAACTTATCCTCGTGTTCAGGAAAAAATCGAATCGAATCACCATCGCCCGATAATATCTTTCGAGATATCGTCGGATTAAGTGTTCGGTTAATGCTGGAATGTTTCTAGAAAAGATGCCAGGATTAAATCGCAAAAAATTGTATAAATATTATTTTGTTGGATATCGATACGATAATCGATGCATTCGCCTTAATGTATCTTTAGTAAATACCCCGAACGAATGAACGGTAACAAAATGACGTAGCTGATAATTAGTCTAATTTTAATATATTTTAATAAATGGCCAGTAATACACGTCGCGAAGGTGAGGATCTTCCGGACCAGTGCTCTCCTTACTAACCTTATGGACCGCTTTATGTATAAATTGCTTTAAAATAGTTGAGCTCAATCCTGTTTTCATACGTTCGTAAAATACGTAGCAATGTTTAACATAGTACTCTCAGGTTAACAACATTTATGAATATATTTCTCTGATAAGTGAACTCCACCAAGCATTGCGAGTGCCACTGGTGATAATAAAATCAAATGAATGTGGAAAAGATGACTAACGCCTAACGTGTTGGACATCCTCGAAATCTAGCGCGATTTGCAAAACTGAGCGTTTTGCAATTCAAATTGACGCACGAGTGAAATTCTTTTAGATATTTATTGCATAATCGCATGATATCGTTGATATGTCGCCTCAGCTGTATTTATCTATATATTTATATTTATCTATATTTCATGTGCACATTACTTGAATGTCTTTATATGTATATTAGTGACGGTATACAGCGATGCTGTATTTAACTACTGTACTTCCTGTTTTCTATATTTTGTTGTAGTTTTCCATTGTGATATATACACTATGTAGGATTTTCGCAGGTTTCTCACACCCCCCTTCCCTGTGGGTGTTTTCCTGCGTGGGTTTTACTAGGAAGAACAAATCTGTTTTTACCTAGGTTTCCCCACAAACTTAATGTCTTCACTTATATCTTTTTGTTTTGTATATTTTATATACTCTTCATTGTAATACTTTAATTTTTAATATTCATGATATTGACGAAGGGTTAAATGTAAGAATGGACCATATGGTCGAAATTTCGCCCAAATAAAGACGATTATCTATCTATCTATCAGCTATTCAAAATCTCGAGCGCTCAACCGAAACACAATGCAAAAGGAAAAATGAAAATCCATGCCCTTAATTACAGACACTCAAATATGAAACAATTTCCACGAAGAACGAGACACAGACGTTTGATTTATTCTCACTCGAGAACGATCAACAGGTTTCATATTTAACGAGCGCAGGCAAAAATTACGAACTGTGTTTATACTTGCGGCGCGCGTTCTTCGTAAACTCTTTCTCATCAATTTTCTAAAACAAGTAAAAAAAAGGCAAAAACGTTTCGCCGAAGGGGACATTGTACTCCACTAATTTTTGTACAATCATTTTGTGTTATGTTTGTACTGTCATTTGGAAACGACATTATTGTTGGATATGTTAAGTTTTCGAGGAGGATTCCCTGATCGTCAGAAAAATTGCAATAGATGGACATGAGGGGTGAGAGCGGAATATGAGAAAGACGGACGAATGAAGACTTGAGAGGGAAAGGGAAAAATGGAGTTAAGGCGGTTTGGAGACTTGTTAAGGCAGAAAGGTTATCGGGTGGAAGAGAGGAAAAAATAGAACAGAAAATCTGTTAAGTGCGGATGCGAATTTGAGAGGATGACACTGTACTGTAAAGTAAGAACGCACATACTCAGGACTTACCTGCAATGCAAATTAATAATTTCGAAACAGACGCGATAGACGTTAGGCTTGGTTGAATTTGAAAATCCTAAATTATAGTTTTTGGAATAAAATGCGAACAATAAATACAGGAGTGCAGACATTCTCTTAATCTAGCACGCACTGCACGAGAGAGATGAGTGAGAGTATGGGACGGAATAAGTTAATGAAATTTAAAAAAATAACAATGTATGGTCACAAGCAACCACCTTAGTCATCAAAATTTGTAAAACTGAGTTTACTAAAGGTTAACCGACCTAAAATGGAGCTTAAAATAAAAACTTACTGGGTCACACGGACATTTCTAAATCACGGCGGCAGAAAAAAAAACAAAATTTGAAAAAACTTAAATTTTCACGCCTGCGTATCAAGTAAAATTTAATTACACTTGCCAATTTATATTGAGTAACATTTTCGCCAAATCCAGCGCCATGTTAGTTTGATCAAGTAATATGTATCATAAAGAAAGAGGGTTATTTACCTCGGCAGTATATTCGACGCTTTGTGGTGCTAAAAATATCTCTTGAAAATGGCACGAGTTTTACGACAGTAACAAATCGTAAAATTGATGAAGGACTGAGCAACTCGGCGAAATTTCGTGATGACTAAAATGACCTCCACTTTCCCGTCCCAAATGTGAGAAATAAACTAAAATAACTACCATAAAAACACCAACAAATTTATTTATTACCAATTTCCATGCAATCTCACCTGACTGATGATCTGTTCCATAAATGAGGAAGCTTAAGAAAAAAATACTAAATCGATTTTTGAAAATGATAACTTTCATCTCTGTACTCTCTAGCCTCGATGTTCTTCTTTGTAAATATTCGCAGTGCTACTCAGTGGCGGATTACCGCGCAGGCGCATGAGACGCTTGCCCGAGGCCTCGCCACTCATGGGAGCCTCAAAACAGTCAAAACTCGATTTTTTTCAATATTATATTAATAAAATATTTCACAATCGGTATAATCTACTATTTACGTACATACATATTTAGGTAAATCTTGTTCCTAATCTATTTATTAATGGTTAATACCAAAAACAATGTGATTTGTTAAATATAGTATGAAGAATATATTTATTTTGTTTATAATTCATGTTTTGTTTATTTTTCAAGATATGCAAGTTTATATAATAAGTACTAGCAGAAGTACCCGGACCTTTCTCGGGTTTAAGGTTAAGAACAAATAATCAATGCAGAGAATACAGAAACACTTTAAGTACGAAAAAGTTGCAAGTTATTTGACTCAATTCAACGTTGTTCGGGTTTCTGATTCAATATTTATAAGAAAATTATATTTGAGTGTTAATCATTCAACCTTCTATTACATAACAGTCCTGTATTAATACAATATATGAAATTTAGCAAAGATTCTTTTAACAAAAAAACTACAAATTATGACAGTGAAGAGGGAAGCTATGAAAACAGAAATTTCTCCATGAAGGCCCAGGTGGGCTTTATTTGGATCATACATCACATTTTCTTGAAAATTTAAGTCAAGTTGTCTTCACTGGCACAATGCGATTAAATAATTCAGGTTATATGTTTGGCCGGGGAGATTCTCGTTAAAAACTTCAGCTCCAAATTTCAACACCAGCGAAGACCCATCGCGGACACAAGACCCGCAATTTTAGCACTATACACTTTAAAATTATGCCTCTTGCATTTGCGAAGTCGCTTTAACATATAGCTTGCGCTAATCCTTTTCTCACGATGCAAACAATGCTATTGACAGAAGTTTGTTTATTTACGTTACCATGATAAAAGCAACAAACTCGGATACCCGGTTTTCCTAGTTTAAGAAGTCGGCAACAATTGGATATACATGGTAACCATAAGTTTTCGATTTAAAAAATGTCGGAATTTTACTATTAAAACTGTAATTTAGGAAATCTTCGGTCCGTATTTGAAATTCAACGGTAAGGAAAAAAAACTTCATTCATTTCTGCGTTCCCGGGTTCAAGTCTGGAACTCGTACTAGAGTTATTAGTAATTTAAAAGTCCGAATTAAAATTTGTCTACACTCATTCCCGTGTTGTTCAAATAGGAAAAATTAGAAGAGAAAATATTTTAAAAATTAAAAGGGTCAATCAAATCGGTTAAAAAACCCTACTACACCACCTTTCTCTGTACTGCGATTAAAATGATACCTTTCTCTTGCTTCTACGTTCTGTAGTTCTCGAGTTATAGAATCACACACATACATACAAACACTTTTATAGATATACTAGGGAGATGCCCGTTGAAATTCAACGGGAAAGGTTTTTGCGAAATAAAAAATGAACAAATATGCCTTGACTTTCTTTGGATGGCAAGAAAACAAACTTTCGTTCTTTTAGGCGTTCGTTGTTTCAAGTTTCGAACTACTACGATGATTCGAAGTACCTAATTTTAATATGCAAATGATTAATGTTCTACATATTTCTTCTCGTAAATAACGCAACGAATGTTGTTTACAATGGTTGCTATGAAAAGAATTTCTCTCTCCTTCTCTCTCTCGTACTAATTGTAAGAGCATTCAAAGTACGCTTTCACCCATAAGGATTGAAATAAAAATAGCATTTCGAGGTTTAACAATGTAATGGGTTGGCATGGCAACATCCCGTTAAAAGCCAAGATTTCCCCAATATTTTTGAATTGAACGTTTAACATGAGGAATTTCGAAAAGATGAACAGAATAAGAAACGTCATACTTTTTCCTTTAGAGTGAGCTAAATCCGAAGATCATAGGTTAATTCTTTCTAATTTGGATCACAAAAAGAATAAAAGCCTGCAAGTCAAAAAGTCGATTTTTACGTTTTATCATATGGGAAATGGAAAGGCCTACCTTGGAGTCGAACCTAGGACTTTTTTCGGGATTTCTTTCCGTCATCATCTTACAATACGTGAATCGATCATTCCTGCCAAATATCAAAAATGAACCTCGTTTCATTATCGAGTTATTCGAATTTTTATAGCGTGACAGAGGGAGTCACAAAAGGACAGAAGTAGCCTTCTATTATTGTTAGATAGATAAGATTAAATTTTCTATGTATGCATGTCTGTAATTCAATTTATTTAACCTGCTGCATACATTTTTCCATTCGTAAGTTGTAAAAACGGACAGTTGGAGACCTCCCGAACCTTTTGCGCCTCAGGCCTTCAGATACCTTAATCCGCCACTGGTGCTACTTAATCATAAAGTGAGGTTGCGACAGAAAAAACTTTGCTTGAGAAATTCTTGCAAATTTTTCACTTTTTGTCGCCATTTCCGATGTTATTCTGCTCGTACAAACTCCGAAAGCAAAAGAAAATCTCAAGATAAAGGTTGCACAATTTAGAGTAATGAGTAATAAATCACAATAAATAAAAATCTGATGTGGCCGTCACATGACTTTCTCCATACCTGTAATATTTCTAAAAAAATTCCAAATAGGTTAAATAATAATAAATAGTTTAAGGAACTGCGAGAAAAATTTAAAGACTTTACAAAGAAAAGAAATAAACTCAAACCATAGCCTTCTGATATTGGACATAGCCCCGAAGCTCCAAAAATTAAGAAAATAAAAAGGAGCGTAAAATGTTTACAATAGTCGCCGGTAGATAGTGTGGTTGTGGAAGCTAAAAAGCTTTGTTTTTAAAATATCTCTTCAACAATGGGAAAATGTTTCGAACAAAGGTTGTGGAAAATTAAATTACCTGCAACTTTTATTCCAATACATATTTACATTCATCAAATATTAAAACAAATGTTTAAAAAACGGATAAGTGAACAAAGTAAACACCCACTTCTGACTGACCGATTTGTACCAAAAACTAATCAGTTCTTTTTCCTTTAACAAAAATGTCAAATGTAAAATTTCGCGTTGACCTGATTAATAGTTTTTGCGTTAGAGTGCCCACAACATTCCGGTCACAGACACACACAGACACACACGGACACACATACAGGCACACACAGACTAACCCACAGACATGATCGAGAAAATAGTCAAAAGGTGTCCAGGGATCCTTAAAACGTACGCATTTCAATTGAAATCTCGAATTCGATTTTTTCGTGAAAACTATACTTTCTCTATACTTCGTATATGGAGAAAGTGAAATGGGATTAAATTTTACGGTAGAAACTGTTTGCGTTTGGAATAGCTTGATATTATTGATCGAGCGATATAAAGTGTTTGCGTTACGTTCCAATTTAAACCAAAACAAAAAAATCAATGAACATTATACAAAGATGTAAAAGCTGAATATCGATGTTATTTATGCGCCGATATTACCATACTGCACTGAATTATCGATCGATGGACTAAAATCTCTCGCAATCTATTCTCACTGAGCGAGGGTTGAACGCAAAAAAATAATTCTCACAATTCCCTGAAATCTTCAACCTTGTAACCAGTACTCGCGAGATTCCGCGCGGCATTGTGTCGTTTCGTAACAATTTGAACCCGCTTCGAGCAATCCATTTGGCGGTTGACGTTGAGCTTTAGAGCGAAAGGTGAGAGGATGCACTCCAGGCTAAAGTTATGAAACCAAGAAAATAAATATTAAGTCATGAGGCGGTAACCTATAAATTGGCATCTGCTAAAAAGTTTAGACAGCGTCAATCGGATAAGAGACTAAATACTATCAACGAACACCGCATAGATCAAGTAAATCGCCGATTAATTTAATTCCACCAAATTTTATAATTATAATTAAGATAGTTGGATTCAACAAATCGATAAATAAAACTGTCAAAAACTAAGGAACACGAAGTTATTTATTTTCAGTTTCGAATTAACGTTATATTTTAGAGTAACTGAATGGTAATATACAGAGGGAGCCTTAGCTTTTCAAGCATCTTCATAGGAAGTTTTGAACGTGTGTATGTTCTTGTTGATTTTAGATATATTTTGAAATGCTCATCTCATAACAGTAAATATAATAGTGCCTCACTATAATAAATTCGAGAAAAATTGGGAAAAATGCATTTGGAAATTATTTCGCTAGAACTCTCACGTTCATACTAACTGTACAGAAACAAACTGATTTTCTCATTTTTGCCATTTTATAAAATTACTAGAATAATTTACCGGAACAAATGGGAAGGCGGTTAGGACGAAACGTCTTACGAATGCGCCAGAGAAAATAAAACAAAAAAGAGAGGCAACGCACGGAGAACTTTCAATTTCGTTGCGTAATGTCAGTATTGTGCAACGAGTTCCCTGCCTATTTGCCTAGGAGCCGCGTTAAGACGAGTGCGACTCTTCCTCCACTCGAAAAGTAAGCACGCGATCGTTTATTTTCTCACGTTTTGTTCCAAGTCGTTGGAACTGTTGAATAAAAAGGAGTTGCGACGACAGTCAAGGACGCCGCCGTTGGGAATATGGGTTACTCGTCGCATTTTACCTCATCTCTCATTATCTTCGTTGAAAACTTTTTTCGATGTCAAGTGTTCGGTAACAATACTTAAACCCAAACAAATCGTGCGTTAATGCTGAAGTCACTTTTCTTGAAGAGTTAAATGAGTTAGATCTAAATGCATTATCGGCAAAATCGCTTCCACTTAAAAAATATAACGATCAAACATGGAAGTGAATTTTGGATGGTAGATGAAATTTACAAATGGAGAGCGAGAAGGGGATTGACTATATACGTACATCGACATACAAATGAAAACAATGAATTAGGAATGTGTTGGAAGAGGCTCGAAAGTGCAATCAGGCGCGATTTCGTTGTGCTCATTTACCGTAAAATAAAATAAGAGAAGAATTTTAACTGGAAAGATAGACATTGGATGGCAGTTGGGTAACGCACGTATTAAAACTTGAATTATTCCAAGGCAATCGAGTAAGCGGATATCGATCCAAAATCGAAACAAGGAAAATGAAGTCGTGGTCAATGATCTCATTTTGAACTGTTCACACGAATTCAGCCCGGATGAAGGCGACAAGGTCGATAACCGTTTTTTGTCCGCGCAAAAGTTCCGAGGGAGAACTTTGCGAAAAAACACAGTAATGCTCTAATTGAGGGTAGATGCTTCATATAGAAGGCCAAAAGCTGCACAAAGAATTGGATGCTGGCGCAAACTATTTTGGCAAAGAGGTTAGGGTTTTAAAGGTTTTAAGGAGGATAAGTCCGAATGTTACCTCGATTAATATACATGCTAAGTACAATTTGTCTTTAACCTTTAACCAGTGATTTGAAATTATGATCACATTGCAACTAAGGTGAGGTCTCCCATACTGCTATTGTTTATTATTATTATTTACTCACTACCTATATCTAAAATTGGATTATCCGTGCTTAATAATGCCATGAGGGTTAAGAAACAATCAAAAGAAAAAACTTAATATTCACTATATATCATCGTAAACTGTAAATGAGCGAGATCGGAGTAACTTGAGACGATAACCTAAGTGGTGTCTCACAGACCGCACCTCAATAGTTGAAGATTAACCTGATTGGTACTGTAATGTTCGTTGGCGTAGGCATGGTAGAAACTAGTCTGACCTCTGTCTACAAAAGCGATTCATTAAATTTCACCATCTGATGATGGATTACTTTCGGTGTGTTCGAATATGAGATTAACTAATTCACAAAAATAAGGTAACGACCGCTTCGCTTGAATGGCGAAAAATGTCAAAACACGAAAGGTCGCTTTGAGGAAAATAGTCTCGGTGTCGATGAAAAAGTTTTGAAAAAGCTGATTTGAACCGACCCACGATAAACCCTATCGTGATGCCAAACCGCAGCGACGGAGACTTGACCACACCTTTTTTACAATTGAAATTCGGCGCTATCCACGTAATTAGACGCCGCAGTTTGAAATAACTCATAATCGGAGTCCTAGAATACTACTATCAAATGGTAAAAAAGGAAATAAATATGGCGTGATCGTACCCCCTTACACGGCATAGAAGGGATCAAAGCGGGTACCGCCCTCGAACAAAAAAAAAGACACTCGCACTCGAATGTTCGAAAGGTAAGGTCATTATGCCCTCTCAACTTCTCGCACTCAGCCAATTGCGCGCGGCGGTTTCGGATCGGTCCCCAACACGGCCAAGTATACAAATCCACGGTACGTCAGAGGGAAACTCACTTGGCAGCCGATGCCAGCGGAACCTCGGGACGGAGGAGAAAGGAGTGTACCGTTACTCGAAGAAAGAAGCGCGGCAGGTGAAGGAGAGGGGGTTGGGGAAGGGGCTCCTGCGACCGACAAACCTCAAAATCTCATCCTTCCGGACCGCTAACCTCCCCTCCAATGGAATGGGATACAAAACACAAGAGGATTCTCTTCTCCTCCCTCCTTCGCATCGCAAACCACGTCTCCCCCTCCCCCTCTCTCTACCGTGTTCGAAGCCGCGAGGTGAAATCCTCATCCTCCAAAAGGGACGGAACGAATGACGGCGCAGACTGGCGGATAGGGCCCCGGGGCCTGCATGGCGCCTCGCTTTTAATTTTTCGCGGTCGTTGTCTCTTTCTCGCGAAAAACGAGGGGCAGACGGCCCAAAAGAATGGGGGGTTTCCAGATCGGCGGCGAGATCTGCGGTCTTGCTGGCACGGACGTGCTCCGGACCACGGCGTCGCTCTAGGATTCGACGGGTATTTGATCCGGGTTGCGTCACTAACGTTCGATTTTTCGGTTGGTCTTCTGGAGTCAGCCAATTTAACAGAGTCGCTTCCGCCGAATCTTCGGGTTTTGGTGGAAGTTTTTCTAAATGTTCGCAGAGGTTGTCCCGTTTCACAGCCGTAGTCGAATTTCGAATGAAATAACATAAGAGTTAAATCACAGCGTGAATATTTTCGAGATCCATACCCATGTTCGTCCAATATCTCTTTCTAAACCTTTCTGACCTGAATTATACATTGTAATAGCAATCATCTTCTGTTTAAAAAAATAGTAAACCTAGAAAGCATTAAATGACAGCGCAAATCCATTTGATTTATCCTGAAGATGCACAATATGTTTATAACCTTGCTATGGCAATTATATATAAAATACCTGATACAAGCACTTAATGTTTCAATTCTTGATGTTTAAGTACATATTCTGGAATACATGCGCAATGTGTTTGAAATGGTACAATTTTTTTTATAGAAAAATGGAAATGATTTAATATTTTTTAAATTTATTTTTCTATAACTCATAAACAGGCCTTTAAGTCCTTTTACAATGAGCGCAACAACAATAAAAAAGACATGTGCATAATTGTGTAAACCAAATTTGAAAGTGTCACGCCCACCCAACCCTTCTAAATAAATCGAAGAAGTCATGACTTTATACGGCGAATTGAGATAAAAAGCTGCAGTTTTTAAATGATGCCGGTCTTAGGATAAGATATATGATATTGATATATATATATATATATATATATATATATATATAATATAAGATATGGTTGTATTTGCTCGTTTTTGTTACCTTCAACTGCAAAAGGCCGTTAAATGCCCTTTATGACCTACTTAAAAATATATTAAAACATAAATGATATCGTATCCAGGGCCGGACTGGTCCACCGGGATACCGGGAATTTCCCGGTGGGCCGTTGAAGGACATTCAATCGATTTTATTATTATATTAATATTAAAAGAATTTATTAAAGATTAGTTGATGGTCCTGTTACATCCAGTGAACTATCTTCTGTTCGTATGACAACCCGTCAGTGACATAACAACTTAGCTAAGGCCCACCAACAAACTTGTAGTTGCAATTTATTGACATAAAAACAAAAATTGTGAACAAAATTTACTGACTTAAAAAAATAGTGGTTAGGGCCCTTCCCCTTTTGTGGGCCCTCTCCGCAGTCGCGGGGGTTGCGGGCCCTAGCTGGGTCAGAGGTACTTGTAGTTCGCCGATATGTAACAGTTCTATACATACATAGCTACAGAGTGGACGTTCTTTATATAAAAGTAAGGATTTAGGTTTGTAAATTATTTATAAGTTGCCATAATCGAAAACAGTTTTATTTTTATGTTTGTAAAAGAACTATTTTTCTATGTAAAGAAAAGATAATTGATTATAATTTTCGGCATTTGATTTGTTAAAAATAATTTATTTCTTATCTTTAGGCCTTAGCCACAGTGTTAGGCAAGAGAAAAGGTAATCAAAGATGGCTCAAAACACTTTTGGCGTAAATTGAAGGAAGGATAAGACTCCAGCCCGATGCATTTCGCCCACTAAGTGGGCATTTTCAAGGGCGATGTTCCTTCGACAGCGACCAGGGTCGACTGTGCCGGAGTGGAGGGACCAAGGGTGGAGAAAGAACGAAAGACAAAAGAAAGACGAAAACACGGCTGGAGTAAGAACAAAAGAAAAACGAAAACAGAGGCGCGTGTGTATTATCTCTGGTCAATAAGTCTGTAAAGTGTCTTGTTGAAGTCAGTGTCACTGTTCATCAATGTATCTCGATTTTTGTAAATGTGAAGGTTTTCTAGGGAATTTAAAGAACTATTAGATGAGATTACCAGTTGTAAGTCCTTTAATTGAATGCTGTGGCCGGTTTCAAAAATGTGATTAGCGACACTGGATTTCTCAAATCGGTTGTATTTATAGTGGGCTATGTGCTCCTTAAAGCGAGTGACCAGCTTTCTCCTAGTTTGGCCTATGTACAGTTTGGGGCAATGCGAGCATTGAATTTTGTATATTCCTGACTTGTCTAAAATTTCCGTTTTGTCTTTCGTGTTGCCCAGAGAATTTTTCAAACTGTGTTGACTCGTGTAAGCTATTGTAATGTCCTTTTTCCTGAAAATTCTGTCCAAACCCCTGTTAAGTGAAGGAAAATATGGCAATTTAAAATATTTGTTTTCCTTTTTATTGTATTTTGTGTGGGTGGTGGAGTCTAAAATTAATTTTTTGGAGGCATGCTTTTGAACCAGCTTGTTGATGAGATTCTGATGGTACCCTAATTTGGACGCTGTTTCCTTAATATATTTAAGTTCTTTCTCATATCTCGTTTTGTTAAGTGGAACATTAACCAGTCTTAGGGTTAAGAACTGGAACACAGCTGTTTTGTGGTTGGAAGGGTGAAAGGAGTTGTGGGGGATGAAGTTATCTGTGTGTGTTGTTTTCCTGAAGATGTCGAACTCTAATTGATGCTGGTTATTTATAATTAATAAGTCTAAAAACGGTAAAGTGTTATCTTGTTGTACTTCATAAGTAAATTTTATGGAGGGATATATGTTGTTAAGTTGATTGACGAAGGCATCAAGGTTGTGCAGATTTAAATCAAAAATAGCAAAAATGTCATCAACATATCTGAGCCATGTTTTGGGGAAGTAACTAAAGTTGTTTTTGCTTGTATTTTCAAGGTGAGACATAAATGTGTTGGCCACAAAGGGTGACAAGGGATTACTCACGGATGTGCCTTGAGTTTGTTGGTAGTATTCGTTATTAAATTGAAAAAGTTTTGATTCATGCACAGATTTGTGAGTAATAAATATTCTTTTACCATGTCTTCAGGAAAATTTTGGTTTTCTAGTAGTGTTTTTAAGATCTGAGAAGTTTCAGGCAAGGGAACACTAGGGAAGGCATTTTAGCATATTCAAATTTATATTTGGCGTTTAAATATGTCCTAACTCTCTCCTCAACACAAGTGCCTCGTGAGAAATCATTCTCAAAGTTGAATTATATTTTGAATAGGCTTAGAAACTGTTTGAATCAATCTCACTTGGCGGCATTTTCATGCGAGAAAGATATTTTAAGTAAAATAAAAAAACTAAGATGTCGTAGATATCATGACACAAAAGTATTACATAATAACTATTAGATTAAAGTGTAATTTTCTTAGTCTATTTCGTATTCTGTACGACGTATCCATAATTATTATTTCATAATTATTGTATCTAATGAAAATAAATAACGACTATATATATATATATATATATATATATATATATAGTTTTTTGAGCGCATGCTTATAAACAAGAAACAAGTTGGCCTATTTGGTTAATATATCCCGGGCCTAAACATGCTCCCAGTTCGGCCCTGATCGTATCCCTAATACATGTAAATGAGCTTTACGGCACCACTAAAATGGTATATATATATATATATATATATATATATATATATAATCTTAATCTGATTCCTTAGTTTCACATCGTTTATGTAACTTGCCTCCTATGGAGTTTTTATGTCACATTCAGTGATTAACGCAATCTGCGTTATATATTTTACTGACTCGCCTTATGTTTCGCATGCCATTAGGATTCAATAAAGACTTGTGTAGATATTTATGTTGAGTCGACAACAAATACAATATTATAAAGTTTAAATAAAAATATGTGCATTAAATGTTGCAAATTCTATAGCATTTCTAATTTGGACTCCGGGAATATTTGAAATTTAATTACAGAACCGAAAATTCTACTTTCAATGTTTTAATATTATCTAAGAAAAATAATATGAAACAATTTGTTATTTTCCTGATAATAATACATAAGAATAAATCGATAGCTTGATTTTAAATATTTCACCGTATTTTCCGATGTATGGGACGCTTTCCTGTTAATGAGATACTTTCAGTTGAAAGCAATGTTCCCTAAAACAAAATTGTCGAAATCAAAGTAATCGCTCGGGAATAATCGCCGCTTATTATTGGATATGACGGAATTCATTGTAAATAACATCGCTAAATTATATACCATATAGCTCGTTATGTTTATTGCAATTAACACGGTAAACCACCAAACCTAACAAGTTTTAGGAAAAACTTTCTGAAAATAATTCTACAAGTTGAATGAGAAAATCCGTTATTTTCTTGCTACAAACTTCATATGAGACGATAATTTTTATTATCGATAACTTAAATGTGAGGTCGTCATGAAACTATTTTTTCCCATTTTTTATTCTGTCAAAATCAGCCTTAAGAACAATTAATAAAATGTGTATACCAAATATTAAATGACTCGACCTTCATAGTATAAGATTTAGCATGATTTTAGAGCGTGTTTTGGACACAAAATTTACTTATTATAGATCTGAAATTACGGTATAAATATTATCGAATCCAATCTACAGCTGCGCATTTGGTGTTCCCTCTATAAACACCGAAGATCTTCGGAGAAAACACACCAGCATTCAGGTCTTTTATTTTGGTTTCCAGCAATTTCGCTATGAGAATATTGCGTCCATAGACTTCGATCATGCTAGCGAAACTAGCGTTCCGTTTCGCAAAATTTGTTTCGAATACTGGAGCAAGCGTTCCGTTTCGTAATATTTTCCATTTCAAGCACTGTATATGGTTTTAATTTAAAGCTCGTTGATACAAACGTCTTGCACAAAACATTCATTTTTACGGAAGAATACTTCTAGGGCCCGGGAGGGGGTGGTGCACCTGATGCAAATAACCGAGACCCGTACCCTAAGGGGGCTCTAGCTCAAGCAGGAATATATTAAGATTCCTACGAGCTATAATACACAATGGGTAATTTGAAAAGCTTGATTGTTAAATCTTGGCAGCGGAAATTATAAACATGATTATGGTGGGAGAAATGTGTGGTAAAGGATCCGGGAACAGGAGAAGCACCAGAGCCCAAGATTTCTCTCATGGGCCCTACATACTTCCGACTCCCGCAAAAACATATCATTATATATCGACGACTCTTACAGAGGAGGATAGATATAACATATAACAGGAGGATACTAATGTCCAGCCCAAACTACAAGAGCTAGAAAGCTCAAAGTTATAGTTTTTGTAGATATAATGGAGAAATCTACAGATAAAATGAGATTTCTTACCTAAGTGACATGAGTTCGACTCCAGAAATTCCGAAAGTTGAGTTTTTTCCCATAAGAAAAGCATTGCGCCATTTTTGAAAATTAATTATGGGCATTTGCCGGTAAGCTAGAAAGATGAAATTTTCACTGTTGCTAGATGGCCGCAATATCTATTATGTATTAATGTCACTTTTGCTTACAGTGTCTTGGATTCGACTCCAGAGACCCCGGAATATCTCCCATAAGTTAGCATGGGGAAACGCAATCCAGTGTGTAGACCAATCTAATAAGGTTTGGAAGCTGAAATTTTGGAAGATTATAGAACTTTTCTGATAACCAACTATAAAAATCGAAAATTTTAAAATTGTAAATTTTAGGGGTTGTTTTAACCCCATTTGAACATTATAGTTTAATAATTTTTTAGGTAATACGGGATGAGCTAGGAAGCTGCAATTTTCAAATTATTTACAGAACAGTGCATTTGCACAAATAAACATTTCAATCTTTCCATATATATATTGCGGCAACCGTTAAAAATGATTAAATTTTAAACAATTAGAAAAATATTATTTCACTTCTAGAAGTGCTACAACTTTAAAATTTGGCCGAAATGTGTAGCATTAGTACCTCATAATGGAGAAAGTGTAAAAAATTTAAAATTGTAACATTTGGGGATTGTTTTAAACTATTATCCCAGTTAACATGTAATAAAACTTGTAATTTTTGAACCTCGACATCGGTCCCAACCATAGCAACGCGCGGAAACCAGAACTCAACAGGTCCTAGAATTTATTCGGGATGTTGCCTTTAGCATAAAAACATTCGCACGTCTAATACTCACTAGCACTTAGTTAAAAAATCTCCTGTAACTTAAAATAAGACAGCCCTTCATTCAAGTGTCAGATTCAAGGGCCGTGACAATATGTCACCCAGACATTACATGACCATGAAAATTATAATGCAATAAAATTAAAATTATTCATTCCTTCAAGAGCGCGACCCTGAGGTCATACTGCGCGCGGTACTAATCTCGATCGGAATAATACAGATGCGATCGGACGCATCATTCTTCCTTCCAGCTGACTCATCGGGTTTGGCATCGCAAAGTTCAAGGGAACTTTCACAATATTTCGCGCAGTTGAGATGACAGCTAATTAATTTGATCTGCGTCAGTAGTTGTGGACGAACTGCCACGTTTGTTTTTCATTTGGCGTAAAAAGTGAAATAAAAAACAAACGTGATCCACTCCGAATCAAGTATTAATTTCTCTCGTAGTGCTAAAGTGCTTTCAAATATTGACCGATATCGACTACTGAAAGGCGGTTATAAATTGTAGTTTGATATTTTGAAAATTGATTCTTTGCTGAATTAGCAAGGGTCTAAATCAGTGTTTCTCAAACAGGGTGACATCACACCCCAGGGTGACGCGAGAGTTATTGAAGGGTGACGCAAATATTTGATAAATTCCCAGTGTATCATATTCTGGATTATAAAAAATAAATAAAACCAGAAGAATACCTGCCTCTGCTTCTTTGAATGCATAAATTTTGATCTTTATGTTGTAGATAAAGCCTAATTTATCTTTAAAGATGACTTGAAGGAAATGGAACAGTAAACGGGGTGACGCAGAACAGAAATGGGGTGACGCAAACAAAAACAGGTTGAGAAACACCGGTCTAAATAGACGAAGTTTTATAAAGCAAAAAATTAAAATAATCATTAAGAATCAGTTTATTTCAACGATAATGTTACTATTGTGATTCCAAATATTACGCAGCAACGTGAACATACTGAAACCATGGCTAAGTGTTTATGTTTGAATATATAATCTATACATGAATATGACTTCATTCAAACGTGTTGAAAACAAACTCAAAGTACTGTATTTTAATATTTATGATTAGAAATATTTTACTGCTTTGGGAAATTATTTACTTATTTAGGCTTATTAAATCATTTTGGAAAATAGCGCCATATCTTGAAGTAATTTTTGTAGGGATTGTGCAGACAATGGACAAATAATCCATGTGGGAATCCAAATCAATGCCCGACTTATTAGAATATGTTGACAAAATAATTGCAGTTCGCATATGAACACCACAAACACACCTATTTTGTAGCATGTTCATTGTAAAGCTTTCTAAAACGTATGCTTCTATAGATCTCGCCCTAAACAAGTAACACATATACCTACTAGTTTGCTTCTAGGCGGAAAAAAGCTGTATGCACGAACATCAACAAACATTGCAGAATGTTGTATAACGAAGAATTAATAGACGTTTGAAAATAATCGCAAGAGGTAACCATGAAAGAGAAAGAGAGAGAGAAAGGTGAAAAAAGTAGAACGAGTTTATAAAAATAAACAAAAGCGAACATGTCGTGTTTAAGGCCAATTTTTTGAGATTCCAGATAAACTCAAACCTTGAGCACGAATCGTTGACTCCGCGTGAATGGGGACGCAGCAGACGCACGCAAGTGATGCGCTAATAGATAAATTCCACCTACCTCGTAAAAAATATATTAAGGTTCGTTCGTGGCACCGCCAAATTGCAATCGATCACAATGACGCCGCCGTCAATTTCATTCGGCGTTACGCGCGAGCTCTCGAATGGCGTCTACTCTTCAAAGAGGACGCCGTATGAGGACGGAACGGGATGTCAACGTCTACGATGAAATTTGAAGTTGAGGAGGACGAATGAAACCTCTCTTGAGTGTGTGATTGCGTGCCAACTGAAGACCGACCACGCGTTTGAAATAAATGAAACGCGATGTTATTGAATCCAATTCTTCGACCCACGTGGGTTACGAATGTTTAAATATTTGAATATAAATGTGAACTTCTCATTTCAATTTAAGGAATAAAAATTGAAAATACAAATGTCCCTATATATTTGGTACTAAGTTTTCGAGATAAGAAACTCCAAGATGCCATACTCATACAAAATTAGTTGCATATGGAAAATATTAAAGATAAATATACATATACACATACATATACAGCCGCATATATATATATATATATATATATATATATATATATATATATATATATATATATATATATATATATATACATACACACACGCATGGCGCAAGGATTGACCGCTAGAACGAAATCGATAAAAAATTTAAGACACGTTAACTTAGCGCGTTGACAAAAGAAACAAAACATCTCAAAGGTCACATTAAAACAATATGTCTAAATAGTTACACAATCGCAGGAGCATATTGGGAATGCACGCTAAGTCGCATTTGAAACGAGAAAGCTGACGATATACGTATTATGTTAATTTCCGCAACACAAGACTGAGAACTATACTGGCGCGAACAAAGTTCATGGGACCGGTTTTGAGTGTCAGAGATATATATTCGAAAGTACGTTGAGCG
Organism: Tanypteryx hageni; assembly: GCA_028673005.1. NCBI lineage: Eukaryota > Metazoa > Arthropoda > Insecta > Odonata > Petaluridae > Tanypteryx > Tanypteryx hageni. The sequence continues at coordinate 37,729,810 of CM054113.1, read as the reverse complement.
ATTCACATAGCAGATAGAAATGAGAATAAATAGAAAAGCCCTGTTTTTCTAAGGTTTGGGTTTATAATCATCAGATTTATTGAAATATATTTAAATAACCTAGGAGAACTTTAAAAGAAAGAATCTAAGTCATGAAATATCAGCTTTAATTGAGATTATAAGGATCTAAGGACAATAGATTAAATAAATGAAATAAGAAAATTCTCGTTTTAAGAGCTATATTTTCCTGAATACCATTAGTTAACTCGATAGTATTGCCACGTGTTAATGATTCACAACCTCCTGCCATACTTCAGCGTTAGTACTTGGAGCGGAATCGTTCAGCTCTAGTTGTAGACGCAGGTGTTCGTGCTTGTCAGTTTAATGTGTAACATATGTTGGAAGTCTAAAAAATGAAAGGAGGCTTTATGACGGTGGAATTACTAAAGCACTCTATAGTGTAATAGGGGCGTCGCACGAACTCACAAGGTGACGGAAATCTAATTCGGGAATAGTCCCATTGAGGGGGGGTTCAAACCGCAGATTTGGATCAACTTGCGTAAGCATTTATTTTTCGCGATCGATAATTATAGTCGGACCGGATTTTTTCATGCTCCTACCAAGTGTAATACATCACCGTTTTCGATGCGACAGTTAACTGCGAATTGTCAAATCACATGAATTCTTGAACTGTAGTAATCTGGATTTATTTGTAATGTTGTGTTCAACCCAAGGTAAACTAATTGTAAACCAAAATTAGGTTCGATTAAAAAAAAACATATTCAAGTAATATCATTCAGAATTAATTTAAGTACTTTATAAAGCGTAACAAATACAATATACAATCCTGGCATAGAGTCCAACACAAGATTAATCAACACGCTTTAAGACAAGTGAATATATGAGCAAAAAGACATCCGAGCGCGCGCAACTGATTTGCTGTTCTTTTGAGCTAGGCCATAAATGCTAAATAATACCTAATTAGTAAACACCGATACACATGCCTACTTTAAACAAGAAATGTTGGGAAAGCACTAACATAGGTGAGCACCTACTGCGTTCTGACTCTCCCCTCCCCCAACCGAGCAACTTTCCCTATAAAAACATTTTCATGTTTAATAAAGTTTTAGTTATACATGTATTAAAACTGTAAGGTTAATCTAATGGAGAAAATATTTAAAATTTCTGCAAAGAAATTATGCTAAGGAATGAAAAAGGCACTTATGAGCATTTCGGAAACCCCAATCAAAATAGCAGAAAACGTAAGTGGCCCGTACATATTTGGTAAAAACCATTTTAGACACTGAAAGGTTTTTGAGTGAAGATATTAATGGTACAGTCCGACAATCAGTTCGTAACCTTAACGTTATGCACACCTGCATATTTTTTATTTTAATACGAGCATGATATGTCGAGTAAGCTATTCATTGCTGTGGAACCATTTAATTGAAATCAATAGAAATCGCTGGCATATTATCAAAGGAGGATATTTTAGCAGAAACAAAGAATTTTATAATATGGCATCTTGCGGGTCAACTTTATTCTGTAACAAAGATAAATCATTCAATAAAGCCTCGCCCTTTCTGAGTGAACATGTAAAGATTTAATTTTGAAGTGGCGCAACAGGAAGCTAAAGCATACTGAGTGAATTTCCCTCACTGCAGCACGAGCAGCACGGAGATCCCGGCATAATTTAATGGCTATGCATGCATTCATGCGACCCACGGACGTCGTCATCGAGGTCGGAACACGTGACGGACGCCGCTTATTGGAGAGGATAGAATAGAGCGAGAGAGAGAGGAGGGTGAGTGAGGAGAGAAAGGAGGGTGAGAGAGGAGAGAAAGTGGAGAGAGAGGAGAGAAAGTGGAGAGAGAGACAAAGAAGAGAGAGGCGATTCTCCCACATTCGTTTTAGTGAGTGGAAAAAAATCCATTGTTGTGGGATGTTGTCGAAAAGGAAGAAGGCAAAAACGCGATTAAAGCGGCAGTTATGAGGTAGATGACGTAGCCCCAAGATTGGTCGCCTTCAAAAGATTCATGGTGGAATTAAAACAGGGATATAGTGCAGTAAACCCGGAAAGCAATCTTGGCGCGCCTTGGTGCGTAAAGGATCAAAGCTGGGATAGCAATTTAGCCTGAGAAAATAATAACAGTGGGTGAGTGTTGTTCGCGAGGGTATTGTTCCATGATCCCATAACAAAATTTTAGCACTCTCTTTTTTTGCTGTTGCTTACCAAATAAAAAAGATAACGAAAATGAATCTCTCCTCTCTTCAATAAATATATTTCGCATTTAAAATATCAATTTAACAACTTTTTCGTCTCTTTCACTTTCTCCTTATACGCCATTAAACAGCACTTATGGCATTGCTTCGTCTTGAAGTCATTTATGGACGTGTATTCAAATCAATTTGGGAGTATTGGACCTTACTAAGAGTTGTGATAATATTATTTTGCCTCTGCAATCGTAAATTAGAATATAATCCAAATAAAACAATTCTGATTCCTGTTGCATGGTAATATGAAAGAAAAAAACCGATCATGCAGGTTTTTAGACAAAGACTTCATTTTGCACTGTAAAATTTGGCGAATTACTTCCGTTTAGATCATCTCCATCTCTCATATTGGAATGAATGGCTCTGTTATTATTAATTACCGCTATTACGCTTATTGAAAATAAATTGTGGTAAGGGTTTATGATCTCATGACATGGATAAGTAATGAAAACAAATAGAATTTGCATGTAAATTGATCTGCAACTTATAGATACCGATCTGTACAGATTTGAACATGTACAGTGAAACGGTAAAATTTTCTACGCTTAATACGCTAATTAATGTATTTTCTCTTAATCACCAATCTATTTTCTCCCGCTAGTTACCAACGCTTTGATTCTTGCCTACCTCGCCCTTTTTCCACAGTCTCATCCTTCGCTATTTCTTCACTCAACTGTTTACTTTCCATTTCTCCATTTTATCAATTTCTCACCCATTCCTTTTCCTCATATAACTTCCGATGTCAAGCGATCGAAAGCAATCGCAAAAAATTAGTAACGTCTATTTGCGCCGGTCACGTCAGAATCGAGAGCAATTAAAATGAGCAACGATTTCCATCGCAGCCGAATCGGTCCTTTAACGATAATTGGCCAATTTACATTTCCTCAGGAATAACGAAAAGGCAATTTAAGGAGTCGCGTCAATCGGTAAATTCAAAAAAAGAACAAAATCAATCAGTTGATGCAATAGAACGATCGAATCCGAAATTGTACGACTCGATATCAACATATAGCTACAACGCTTATGTTAAAATGTCGGAAATGGCATTCATTTTATCCTTGTGAGTTTTTAGGTGATTCACTATAATGATGGATGGAAGAAATAACACAAAAGATGCCTTTTTGTTTGACTGAAACGTAAACTTAAAAAATAGTGGCATACGTAGTTTCATGGAACATTTGTCGATGAATTCCATTCGACTGCAACCACGCATTTTCCTGTGAGTAATTTTCAATGAATGGCATTGGCAAGATAAACAATTGCGATTTTATTTACTGCGATCTGATTTTTTCAACGTTTTAGAATTTTTTTGTCGTAATGGCACAAGGCACTTGAGAATCTAACGATTCATTAAACGCAGAAGCGACAATGAAAAATTCATTCATACACTTAATTCTATTGAAAATTTTATTCCTTTGTAACATTAAAAACAAGTTGTAATAATTTCAGGCGTTAAGGGTAGAATAAAAGAGTTTTGACGGAATTAGCGCGCGAAATTCTATGTAGACGGATGGATTCTCATCGTGAAGGACAGAAAATTTTGGCGCGGCTGATCTTAAGAATATACTCCTACCAAATAAATTGCCTACTACAGGTTGTTTTAAGTCATGCCGATATCATAATGTTGATTCAACTTTTGTTCGTAATGGCTGGACCACATAATACGAAATAGCAATGATGCGGCAGGATAAAAGTAGTGAGGGCATTTTCGAAAAATCTTAAGGCTATCCCTAAAATAGTGCTCTCTGAAACTAGGTTAAGACTTCCGGAAAGATACAGCACGGAAAATTTTAGGAACATGAAACCTTAAGAAATGATAGACGGTCCTTAATTACACCGGAAGCTCTGACCATGAATGCGAAAGAGACAAACTTAGCGACAGGGTATTCCATTAGAAGATTGGGGACAAAACAGGAGATCGTGCATGACCAACTCTGTAAATAAACTGTTATTATTATGGGTCACAGTTTTTTCTACGTTCTTCCTTCAGTGTGTGCTGTAAAGAACTACTCCGCGAAATTTCAAACGCTTGTAAAACGCACGCGAGGTCATGAGCTCCCTAAAAGCATTTCGGTTTCCGCGCGAGTCATGTAATTGAAACGCATTCAAGGCCGCGCTGTACGAACGAAGACGGAAAGACTTGATGCATAGGCAGTTCTTACACGTGCGCGTAAGGCACGCACGTGTTACTGCTCCACCACACATGCACGCCTCGAGGCGAAGTTTTTTTTCGCAGAGACAACCTAGGCTGTTTTTGGGCGAAACGATTTGTATACACCTCCAGGCTACGGTTCCCTTTTCAAACGAGAAATTACTATATATTCCGAACGCGTAGGGTTCCCCAGAGCCTTCGAGGACACGGCTTTTAGAAGCTTATTTCGAAATGGAAACACGCGTTTTTACTTTCCACTTTCCGCGCAGCGAAAATACAAGACGGAGAACCGCCTTCCCGAAGAAGGTATTGTCCAAAAATAGGTTAACGTGCTTGGCTTTTCTATCCATAACGTTTTACAAGTTCAGCTCTGGAAAGGTAAAATTTTTGTTGCCTATATATAGCAACGGAAAAATACCTCGTCAAATTAATTTAACTCGCCAGATATTTCGCATTTTCAATTTTACAAAGATATTCCATTAAAGAAAGCTGACCGATTTAATTTTCCAAGGATCTGCCGTTAAGTGATAAGTAGAAAAGCAAATCAATGATGCCTAACTTTGTCCTTAAGTATGTCTAGCAGAGGTTGCATTATAGTACCGTTTTTCACGCCAACCTTCGGATAAAATTTATTACGAGCGTGGAGCAATAAAGGCCTGGAAAAGACGCAACAAATAATTAAAGATAGGATAGACTGAAAGCGGATAGGGCGATTGGATTAAATATCCTCCTTAATACTCGAGTTTCCGCTTATCGTAGAGTATGAGTCGACAAATAAGGTAGCTATACTTATTTATTTATTAGAGAACTCCTAACCAAATAAAAAAATCTATTTGGGAGTACCGCTCGTGTCAATCGTTTAATTATAGGCAATTATTTTTTAATTTGAGACCAATTACGACTTGGTCGTGTAAATAAAATATCCACTGAGCAAACGAGCTAATTATTAAAAACTAACATTTAAGACCATATAAAGACTAACGAAGTTATAACTTTTTCTATTACTTTCGCCAAAATAATAAGCATCCCGAGATACAAATATAGAACAAACTTTATTCTTCTAGTTCATTCATATGGTGGAAAGCAGGAAATGAAAAATCACTAAAATATATTTTTATACGGAGTCATAGACAAGGTTCTCCTGCTGTGATGCCTAAGAGTTACATGGAGAAAAAACAAACATTTGACAATTTAGACAATCATAAAATAAAAAATAATACTGAAAACGTTTGGTACACTTGGGTTTTAGCGTGAATACAAATAGGTAACATTTATGGTTTCCGAGTGAATGAATCAAACTATAATATTCAAACTAACTAGGTTAAATAACTTCACCAAACATTTTTATTCGATGAAACGACACATCTGTTACTGATATAGCTTGCCGATGAAATAAAAGCAATATGAAAATTCGAATGATTCCCTGACATCGCATAACAAATCAATTCCGAATGTTTAAATGACTCTGCGAAGAAGAAAAGACGGATTATCTGTAAAATAATTGTTTCCTTCGCCAATCCTAAAAATGAGGTTCCATAGTAGCATATTAAGCAAACCAAATGGGAAAGCACGTCATAATTACGAGATGAAAAAAATTGACTTAGGCGTAATGAAAAGGCAGTTGGAAACTACTTCCTATCAAATCAGCGCGAAAGGTTGATGACCACGGAATAATCATTTCCCGTCACCTCGACAACGACGTCGTTTCCTTGTTGCGGGGAGATATGAGCGTAATTAAAGACGTTTATTTCCTCCTATTTTTCCTTGAACTCGATGGTCAAGGAGATTAATATTTTATTATTTTCTTTTTAGGATAACGTGTTACAGTTACTCCGTACCAGTTTTTTTATCGACCGATCACAAAAATAAAAATAAATTCCGATCTAGTTATCTTTCGAACTTATTAAAGAGTGCGTATGAACTTTCTGCGATCGTAGAGATAACCGACCAAGAAGAGTATTTTAACCTTCACTATCTCGCATAAAAACGTGGACTAAAACAATCGATCAGCGAGCACGTATTTATCGACATTTCTTATAAAACGATAAGTAGAATAACAATACAAAGTGATACCCCGAGTGCAGGCATGTCTAAGTCACCAATCGGAGATTAATATCAGTGGTTTTCAAACGGTTGGGAAACGAAAGCTTTGACAAAAGTACATACAAAAAACAATTTGCAAATGGCATTAAATAACTTTCAATGGAAAATAAAGTTTTACGAAGCACATATTTCTTAGAGTTATATGTACGAGGGAGAATTACATATATATATACATACATACATACATATATATATATATAATATATATAAATTTTTGTTTATTTTTCAGAGTCGAATTTCTTGTTGAAAATTAGAAGTTAGCTGTAAGTGCGTTAAATGACGTGAAAGCGCATTAAAAACTCTATAAAATACGTTAATTGTTCTTCCTGAATACTTTATTTAATTAACTGATGTATACCGCCGCTCCATTTATTAAAAACAATATGCCGGATTGGTAGGCAACCACGCCTTACAGGGGTGAACTGATTCTAATGTACAGCTCCACGAGCCCTACAACATATCCCAAATTGGTAAATATTGAAGACATCGAGGGAGAAAAGGGGTCTAGTTGACATGGAATATATATATATATATATATATATATATATATATTTAAGAGAAGCGGCGACCGTTTGCTTTATCATCAGTTAAGAGACTTATGCGACCACCGAATGTAATATCATATTTAAAAAGACCTAAACAAATGGAATTATTATCATAAATTAGTGCTCTGTTCCTCTCGCTAAATTCCTTTCTTTGTTTACGGTCGTAGTCGAATTTTCAATTCATGGAATTATGATGTCAGAATTATTTGAACAAGCATTTAAATCCATTTTAGTGACGGCGAAACCTTATGTCTATTACTCCCTCCCTCGGCAATTAATGCGAATTGTCTCTACAAAAATAATTCATCGAAGGGAGCCTAGAGCCATTTAACCGTTCTTTGGGCGAGGCAATTGCGTATACTAGGAAGTGAAGCGAGGAGAAACTCTAAGACTCGTCTACGAAATTGTTAGGAAAGAGTTAATATTTGGAAGTTGTTTATGTTTCGGTTCAGAGACAAAATCTTAATAGCCTCAATGTTTGAGGTCCTCCGAAATGCCAAATAATCGGAGATGCGACACTACACATAAGGTTTTTTTGTGCGTGGGTAAAAAAGTTTTCTCATCGGAAGATTTACCGCACTTTAATTCTCATGTGTAATCTGCGTAATATCTTTCGCTTTGGCCGGAAAAAACATAGCATTGAAGTCAAGTTTTTTTTTCGTTTCAAAATTATTCTCAAGTTCAATGTTGATTGTATACATGAAATGCCCGAGTGATTGACCGTATATTAAAAATAACATGTATAGATGGCCTAACTTCGCGACAAATTCAAACTCAAAATCCGGGTTTGTATTTATAAAAAGAAAAACCTCCAGATCTACAGAGTGGTTTATGAGGGAAGCTGCACTACAACAAACTATACGAAATTCTAAATAGAGGTAAGGTCGTACACCGTACAGGCTCTGTAGCCCGCCCTCCCAATATATGTCTACGAGTTCTTGTTACTGATCTACTCGTAGTGTCAATTATTTCTTAAAAAATAAAACACTCATGTTCGTCCGTACGAAGTATACTTCATTTATTTGCGAATGCATCGGTAACATATTATAAAACCTCGTTAACCCAAAATGGGTAATTTAAAAATATTCGTTTAAAGGGGGTATTCTTGATTCTCTTGTGAAAACGTTAGTAAATATATATTCGTTATTAGAACAGACCTTGTTGCAAACCTCGCTATTAGAAGCAATGAAAATTCTGACCCATTGAAGTTTGAATTTACGATAAAATGGAAAGTTGAGGAAATGATGTCTTATGCATGTGTGCATAAAGCTTAGACTGAAATTTGACATTTGAGAAGAAGAAAAAAATCCTGTACTTGACTTACCCGACAAGTGGGAGACCCTGGTTCAATTCCCAGTTAAGTACAGGATTTTTTCTCCTTCTAAAATGTCAAATTTTGAATTAACGAGTTTATACCACAATCTCATCATAACAGATTCAGTCATTATAAAGGTATTCAATAGAAATCACGAAAATATAGTAACCGCGGGAGTTGCCTTGACGTGATTTTACTGTACATCTATTAATTTTTCTGACCCTCAACTCTCAAGATAACTGTTCTGCCAACAGGTGGTGTTAAGTTGACAATGTCCAATACTACTTCAATGGTCACCTAACGCTTTCTTCCCATTCTCTCCTTTTTTAACGGATTCGGCTGCCGTTTGCAGCGACTTTTTTCGAAATGATTATGAAGACTAAAGAAGAAATGAACAATCGAGGACACTTCGCGGTTTGTATAAAAGAAAATATCTCCTATCGTGATCATACAAAAATCTACAGCGCACCAAATGCACATTTAAACTGCAAAGCAGCCATTGGTTGGTCAATGATTGTTGATTTTCATAATGAGTAGCAATTCTTTGTTATACAGAACTCGAACAGAATTAAGAGCGATGAGTTTAGCATACCGCGCGCGACAAAATGTATTGGAATCTATTACGTAAGATAATATGCACTACGTATTTCTATGTCCGCATTTGAAGTGCTTTTAATTATTAATCACTGCCGTATGATAAAATCGGTGGAACAAGGTATATTCATGTACTTTATCTAAAGGATTTACAATAGAATACTGCAGCTTAATGAGTCGAGTTCTAAGCATTTTCAAGGAAACGCGAGACGGGGATAAATTAAATGCGTGGATGTTATCGGAGTGAATAGATTTATTTCCATCAGATTGTAATTACTTCTCTATAATAGAAAACAAATTAAGGTTTTACCTCGTGGCAATAATATTAAATGAGTGTAACCTTCATGACCAGAAATAAATAAAACATGTAAGTTACGGCCAAAGAAAAAGTTTCGAGGAAATTGTTCAATGGTTTATTTTTAACGAAGCAACAACAACTGTGTCATTATTGCCCACCACGGGTGAAAATGAACGGCCTATCCACACATGAACAATGCCCACTTACACATATTATACAACAATGAATATTAACCAATTCTAAAATTACTGGTTCACATCAAGTGAAGTTATGTGGTGAAACTGAAATGGTATTCTACATTCTTTGTTTCAACTGAATTTTTCAGTGGACAAATAAATTGATGCATCTCCTTCAAAAATTATTAAAATGAATGATTTGTGAAGAGCTCTTTATGAGTAACACGTGTACTGTTCACTATGTTTTTAAGTATACTCAACATATTAAAATTTCAAATAAATACTTGTTCCCTCTTTTTCATTGAAACATTTGTGTACTGTTATACCTCAGTTTCTGTTTTTCTCTCATTGATTGCTTGTTCAATATAAAGATAGAGATCACACATTTACTTACAAAAATAAGTAGATGGGACATGAGAAAATAGAGGAGTATCCAAAGAAGATGAATTTAAAGCACTAGTTTTGAGATCTAAGCTACCAAAAACTATGATGTAGATTTCAAATTCATTAACGTAAAACGTGTTACCATTCATTTTGTACATATTCTGTCGTGTGTTATGGTTCCATCTATGTAAAGTAGTTCATTATATTATTACTGTTCAAAAATATCTTGAGAAGTTGTGATTTTATGGTTTTTAAAAGTGAAGAGCTCTTAAGGGATTATTAACATCAAGTCCTCACGGTAAGTAGTATCCATTATGGTTTTTTAATGCTAGGATCTTTCTTCAACAAGATACGACTCTCCACAAAATGACCTCAAGAGTCTTTGTTTGGTGTGATAAAAGCCTCTTCTAGACCATATAAAACAAACTACTTTTTTGTAGATTGCACGTTACACATCCTCGGCGAGAGATGACTCTATGGAATGACTGACCTCTGAGACGGATTCAGAGAATTAAATCGGAGAAGGCAGACGCGGTCTAGAAAACGTAGTCATCTCTTGAAAAAAAGTTTTTCACCTCAAGTTCAAACGAAAAGATTTTTGGTTTCTCTTAAGGATGATATCTTTACGTATTTCAGGTATGTGCAGACCGAAAAGTAAAACTTCTATTATTCGAACGTCTAGAACAGTGGTTCAAAATATTTATTTAGGCGCGGCATCCTTTGAGACAGAAGTTTCCAAACGTTACAAAGCAGCGCCCTCCCTCGCTAAGAAAACTAACTTCGCGCCCCCCTCTATACCATGTTCAATTACAGTTCATAAACAATACCTACTGGACATACAATTACCATTACCATAAGAAAAACATGGACGCAAACGATACCTCCTAGTCAATTGAGGACTAGAATTCGGCTGCTGCATATTGTAGGTCTCAAGATTAGGATGGTTAGGACGGAAATTAAATATACGAGAAATACTTACCCGAACTACCCATCGCGCCCCCCTCGGGGGGCGCGTCCCACAATTTGGAAACCACTGCTTTAAGAGATGGACAGTATTTCGCGGCATCCCAACATTGAAAACAAGGGTGCATATGTATACATTCGGGAATCTCAACGCTTAGACGCACTGCGCATTGTTGGTATTACATCATTATTGCCCATCAGACTTGTCAATATTTACAAGTTGTTCATTTATTTATTCAACGTTTTCCTCGGCACCAAATTTGGGAACCACTAGTTTAGCTTAAGAAAATTCGGGAGATGATGTTTAATTTCTTTGCCTGAAATCGCATATCTCGAATTTTGTACAAATCTTATATTCTCACTCGAGTGGACAGTATTTCTTTCATTAAAAAACCGTCAGACATAGAGGGGAGGTTGAGAAGAAAAATTAAAAAACTCGGGACAGAAAATACGAATTAATACACATGAATACATGCAGGAAAGACCTCTTCGATTTACAAAAAAATCGAATTAAAGACGTTCTGTTATTAGAGAATCGAAAATTCAGCTTAGGGTGAAGACGTTTTTAAGGGTATGATCTAATCGGAATCATTCCCATAATATCTTAAACCAATCAGCTGAAATAGTTCCGGCATACCCTTTCCTGTCATTTGTCATTTAAGGAAAAGAAACCCAATTCGAAGTGCATTCCGTAGACAGATTATCCACGTGTTCTGTAACACTTTTTAAAAATTCCCCTGGTCATAAGCATATTATATCTATAAGCCGCGTCTAACACGCTAGAAACGAGTTTCGCCACGAGGGGATCCAGGAGGGGGAGGGGCTATAGAGAGAAAGTTTACTTCCGACCCCAAACACAAGGAGACGTAACTGACCTTCATGAGGGCGAACCTCTGATCGTCCGATAGCCCCAGCGATATGGGAGGCATGGCTGCTGCTCCTTCCTGTTGCTGCTGCGGCGGCGGATGTTTCGAAGGCTCGTCTAGACAGCTGACTCCCGACGGGAAGGATGAGTCGGTACCGCTACGAATCCTGGAGATGGAAACCGGCCAAGGCGGACCTTTCAGAAGAAAGCTGCGTCCACCGAGACGGCTATGACGCACCTGCGCATGCGCGTGTTAAAAATGAAGTCAAGGGAATGCTCTCGCGTTTATGAGCTGGTATAGGTGCGGTCGGCGAGAAGGCCTGGCTCGCACTGAAGTTAAGATCCCCACGGCGCTGCACTACGTACGGCCGCGGAGGGGAGAGTAGGGATGCGGAGGGGAGAGTAGGGATACGGAGGGAGAGAGGGAGATAGAGGGGGAGAAGGCATTGATTTAAAGAGGGATGGACTCTAGGGGAGGGAGGGGAGAGAGGATAGGAAGAGAGAAAGGTTTTCCTCGTAGGGGAGGATGTGGGGAGAATGGGGGAAGAGGGGAAGGGGAGGAGAGAATTAGGGGAGGGTGGTCAAAGTGTGGTTAAGGGTGCAATCAACCCGAGATGTCTCGACATGCAGGGAAAGGGATCGAGGAAGTGGAAAACAACCTAATGTGAAATGTCTTTTCTACTAGAAATGATTTGATGCTCCGGGGTGAAGTACGATAAACTATTAAAAAGTCAACGGATCGGAAATTTAATTCCGCATTAACAAATTTGTGAATCTCAAAGAAATCATTTAAAATCTTAAAAGAACTTGAAAGCGTTTGAGATACGGGAAAAGTTTCAGTTTTCCGCGATGTACCTTTGTAAGTTATATGAAAAGTCAGCGAAATTATCAACGAAGTTGCCAGTGATGCTATCGACAAAGTCAAGAATGAAGTCACCAAAGAAGTAATTTTCAAGAAAATTCAGCAAAATTATCGACGTAGTTACTAATGAAGATATAAATGAGGTTAAGAACTAAATTTTTAACGAAGTGACTTCCAAACCTATTCACTTATCAACAAAGTACATAAAAATTTGGTCATCAAATAGCTACCAACAAAGCTACATGAAAACATAAAAAAAGAACCTCCGATTATCCGCATTTAATGGAAGTAAAAGGATAATGGAAAAAACACGTAAAATCCAATGATGTTACTTATATAAAAAGTTACTTCTGAAACCAATGTTAAAACTAAGGCATTCGTTATTATATTTAGGATTTTTCTTAAAAATAAGATATAAATTTGGTCATTTTTCGGTCCGCGAGATTATTTTATCCGACCAGTAAAAATATTCTTATAAAGTGGTCGATAAACTGTATTGCCAGAAATTTGTAAAACAATAATTGGATATTTAAAAAACATGTTAAAATGTTAATATTTTCATTATGTTTTCGCGTAAAGGACATTGCATAATTTGAATTAACTTCCAATTTAACCTATCCTAATCTAACAAGAACTGTCAACTTGTAATGGAACACGCTCGGTTAAAATGTTAGCAAACCTCTCTGTTTAGGCCACTCTCACTATAAGTAAATTTATTGATATGTGGATATTTAAAGGGCAACTTCAAATAATTACAAGTAATAATTTTCTTCTTATTTCAGTTTTAGGCTGGTTTCCAAAGGAAACATAGCCTCATGAAGTGGTCCTGTCTGTGTGTGTGTATGTGTGTCCCCTACTAACAACTTTTGAACCAATAGACCGATTTTCATGAAACTTTATATGAGGCTCGTGCTGCTAGGGCCTACCTCCGGGCTATATTTTTTTGGCCAAGATTAAAGTCCCGGGTTCGATTCCAGGAATTTTTCCCCTATTTGTTTAACATAGGAAATCTCAAATCCATCGTGCAGAGATGTTTTCTTTAATAAATTAAAATATCTTAAAATTGTGATATCGGAGCGAGGTTTGTACTGTTCTAAGGGGAAAAGAATGTAAATTCTAATTCTTATCACCTAATTTTGATAATTGATCGTAATTACTTGAATTTATACTAAAACAAAGCGTTTTTGTGTTTTAAATCGCATTTTATCGATTGTTGTCATGGAGACGATTATTACCGAACTCGGCTTGAGCATAGACGAGTGAACAAATGGGTTATTTTCTTTTCTACTCAACTACCCCTCAGAAATGGACAGTTGATCCAGACGTATTAGCGTATAAACAGTAACATTTATTAAATTCGTTTATTTAAAAAAATACATGCAAAATGTCAGAATGAGATTTTGACATTGTTTTTAGTATTTTAAACCTGATAACGCTCTATTAATTTGTTTTCCAATTTTTCTCTATCATTGATAAACTATGAACTACAAGTGGTATTTATGATATGAGAATTCCTTGGAATAACTAAACACACTGAAACATTTCCTGTCAATGTAAGTAATCAATTCGGGAGGTCAACTTTGGGAAACCAGGCTGCATTAGTCCTGGTTTGGGCTTCTTGTCATGCATAGCTTTGGAGGCATAGGTTTCGATGTTACGATGAAGAATCATAAAATGATTTAGGCATTATTTTACCGACTATGAGGATTTAGAATAGAAAATCGTTTCAATGTTTTCGCGTATCTTTTAACAGAAGCCTTCATAACCGTAAATAAATCATTGAAAAATGGGAGGTCTTTTCTTGCAAGAGGTCATTTTGACCGTTTTTAAAAATACACGGAAAAGAGAATCTTATCATATTTTGTTTTAAAATATTTACAACCATCATGCCCACTTAAGAATTATTCTGCTCGTCTTGTGGCTGAAAACAAATTCAGTAATAAGCACTTATAAAAGAATGACAAATTAAGAACTTGTCTTAGAGATCTCCAAATTTTAGAATCTAATTTCGGCGAATCACCACAGAAGACGGCTGCACGGCAGCCGAAATTCGCTTCTGTTTTTTATAACCTTGTTATGGCTTCTGAAGATATGTACTTAAGTAGTCCATTTTCTACATTTAAGTGCTTATTTCGGAAAAAGAAAATTGGTCCGTTTTATTATCAATTTGAAATGCTCCATGGGGCACGCGACTGTTTTTAAAAAAATGCTTGAAAGGCTACGTCAGCAAGAAAAAAAGGTCGAAGACCTCAGCTGAAGGCTAATGAATGATTTATTAAAACACGAACATACGCTATCGTTACTAATGTGTCCCAAAAAGGTAGTGACAGCAGATCTTCACCGTCGGTGAACTTCTCGTCCTCTCTATTGCATTCAAAAGCATCGCGATTGACCGAAAGTATTCCTTGTCTCCATCTCCATTAAAAGTATCTTAACTTCTTTTTCTTTTTAAAAGTACATATCCTGAATAAACGATACTAAATTAAATGCGCAATTCACCGATATTTTCAGCAGTGGTTTTTATCTGCTATTTCTTTTTTCATGCATCGACGATATGGCAGCGCATTTAGTACTCACGTCGCTTAACTGGATGTACGCCGTAGTTACATAAATGCAAAATTCATAACTTTTCAATCCGAAACGTTTACCGAACTCATCGAGATGCTGAAATTGAAAGTTACTTGAAAATATAGTTCGGTTCGGCGATACAATTTAAGTTTAAAACTGGGGTGGGCAAACTTTTCTACATGGCGGGCCGCATCAGTGGTAGCGAATCCTTCGAGGAGCCGCAATGGAACTTGCCAATGGTCCGACGCGTCGGATTAGACTGGATCACGGGAGTTATCTTGAGATTCTGTGGTATCATATAAATGAAAATCAATTTTGAGGTTTTTAGGTTTAACATCTTTACTATAATTCAGAAGTTTGTTTAGGTGTTGGTTTGTATGTTTGTCCGGTTATACAAATCCACAAGGTTGATCCTAGAGCCACCAAACTTGGCATGCTATCTAATAGGACCAAATGAAAGAGCATAGGTGGGGTTTGAAACCCGTGGGGTCTTGGGAACCTCATGGCGTCCACAGAATAGCATTTCCATAACATTAACACGGGAGTAATACGGGAATAGGTTTAGTCATTTTGTAATTTGAACATTAAAATATGATATCATTGACCTAGAGTCGTCAAATTCATACTGATTTACTCCTAATAGTATAAATAATATTATTCAGGTCGTACAATTTCGTCTCTTGATCGAAAACGATCAAAAATTACATTTGAGTATGAAAATTGCATGGCATTTTCACAGAATATCACTATAGTTACTTCTAATTTTTGGGGTTAGTTTGTTTTCATTTTAATAGTAATACTTAAATGGTTTTTAGATTTGCAATGCCACCCACGTTTAACTGGCAGCAAATCAAATGCACAAAGAAAGGCTGCTTCGAGAGCATCAGAACTCACAGAGAGCCGCATAGAAAAACAAAGATTACGACAAGAAGCCGTTCGAAACTCTTTTCCAAACGAGAACAGATAGAAGCTTAGCATGTTTTGGCTAGACTATTGTTAGAAATTAAAATAAAATATTTATAACTCTCTGATGTGTACATCCTCCCCCCTCCCCGAGCAACGCCGGGTAATTCTGCCAGTTTATTATATTAAATTTATATTAAATGATTTATTATAATTCAATTTAAAAAATGTGAATTCGAGTGTAAAATTTTAGAATTCATTTTTTTAAATCACAGCTTCGCGGGTCGCACACAATCCTCTCTGTAGCAGTTATCCCCAAGTTAAGGAACAACAAAAATTGTCCATATAATTTCTAAACGCCATCACAAGTAATTCTTTCTCCTCCTACATTTCTTGTTATTGTTTCTATGGTGGTATTTCCGTGGTTCACCTGGGTTTTCCACTCCGCGGACCCATAATTTGCTCCATTTTCCATGGAAACCTACTTCTGTCTCTTTCTCTCTCCTGAAAAATATCTTGTTCCTACATGAACGGAAAATATTTCCTTAATCGATTCATTCTCCTAAGGAGAGAAGGAGGTGCAGTTAAGGAACCTTCGTCCCAAGGCTGAGGCGCTTCCATCCGAAGGTACAAAAACCGCGCTCCTTTCCACGCGAGGCAAACTGCCTCCTATTAACCATCGCATTTATTTTTATTCCATCGATAGAGAATAATAATAATCCGGTAGGTTTCCCTTCAGAGAAACGACAATATCTGCATATGCATGAAGGTATTGCCATTTAAAGAGATAAAAAACAGGTAACTTAGAGGTTTTAACTGAGGATAATGTTTATGTTACATAGAGGTGCTTTGAATAACGGGAGAGAGAGTATTGGAAAAAAGACGCTCGGATAAAAAAGATTCATTGATTTGACCCTTTGTTGGTGAGGTTAGACCATGTTGGTCCTCTCTTCCACCTAATCTCGTATATGTGTCACTAAGTCTAAAGTGCAGTGTATAGTATTAATAACAAAGATGAAGACAAGGACAAATTAAAAACATGAGACAAAGAGAAGAGTAAGACAAAGAAGCTGATGAATTAAAGGGAGTATTGAAATAACGAATGGCGAAGATCCGGTCTTGAGATTAGAATCTTACACGGTTGCAAAACATTTGAACCGTGGCGTCATTATCTCCTAAACTATGGTTAATTTTGTTTCAAACATGAGAAGAAATTGATAACACACCAAAATCTGCGCAGAGAAAAATCAAAAAAGCGTAAAAGTTTTGTGATACAAAATCAGTCGCGTTTCACGAACGTTCGTCATTCCTTTCAAGTGGAACGTAGGTTTTTTATATATTCTTCGTGGCACGATTCTGTTCCGAATTTCGAAAACTTGTTCTTTGATTTTGACGTAAGCACACCTGCAATCAGACACTTCTCCATGGCAACAATGGATCGAGGTATTTATTCCGCCAGAGGTGGCGATAAGACTCACCAAAAGAGAAAAACAATGGACTTCAAAGAACTCGACATTGGCAATACTGATTGTAAGACAAATACGGTATATAGGAATTCAGTTGTTTTTCTCTCGAGTGCACGCGAGTACTGTCTCTGTGGCAACACTCGGGCACATGTCATATTGGCGATATATTAAGTGCGACTAGTGGTGAATAAAAGCACACGATAGGTTGGAGACTGTAAATAATAACGTAGAATTTAGACAACGGATAATTAATTTAACCTGAGAATTTAAAATTATTCATAGGCCTGAAATTTTCTTAAGCCTTTCAAATATTAATTTAATTTGAAATTGTTATTTTACTGACTGGAATTTGACATTTTTATGCGTTCTTTGCACGAAGTGAACGCATATAGGGGAGGTCGTTTCCGTCCGTCCGTCCGCATGTTAAAACTCTGAAACCGCTGGACATATTATGATGAAATTCGGTATTGGGGAGTATTGCGAAAACTGGTCGACCGATTCTAATTTTGGTTAAAATCAGAAAACAAAGACGACCACTTTACATGAAGACCTACAATGTTCCTTTGTTTCGACTCGGGAACCGCCGGACTTATTTTGATGAAATTTGGTATTGGAGAGTTTTGCTAAAATTGGTAAAATCGGACAACAATGACAACCACTTTACACGAAGACCTACATGTAGTTTACAATGTTAATTTGTTTCAATTCGGGAACTGCTTGACGTATTTTGATGAAATTTGGTATTGAGGACTTTTGGTAAAATTGGTCGACCGATTCCAATTTTGGTTGACATCGGACAATAAATACGACTACTTTGCATGAAGACCTATATACATTTTACAACATACCTCGCTTGCTTCTCGTTAAATACTCATCTGAGCGAAAAATATTGAGAACATTGTGCAATCCCAAAGAACGCATTTGAAAACTCTGTGTACTCCGACATGGAGTACACCTTTCCAATCTTGTCTATGACTAAGCACGTGTACCTGTATAAACATTTGAAATTTACCATATTGGCAGGTGACAAGAGGTTCTATGCATAAAATCATCCCTTACAACCCTCACCTACTGCCATGTTTTTTCTACTATGGTAGATATTAATTACACAAAAAAGGTTTTTAAAAACAAACAACAAATTAACATTATTTTCAACATTGTAACTTCATTTCAAACTTCCACTGATGGTTTATCATTCGTTATCACGTTGTTATGATTGCAAATTTCTATATGTATTATGAAATGTTATTATTATAGTATAATTATTTAAATTTGAATTTTATAATGGGCGTAAGTACTGAGCACTTGAAGGGCTAATATTTAAATTTTTATTATTTAAAACAAAAATAGCTATGGAAAAATTGAAAATATTGAACTTAAAATGTTTCATAAGGAAGGCTTCTAAATAAGACACTGTAACGTGGTGTTTCTAGCTGTTTTACTTAGTTTAGTTTTGACTGGTTTTATTTAATGAACAGCAAATATTAGTCATGAATATTTTTCCAGCCTCAAATAATTCACCGTTTCTATTTCATGCATCAAAACTTGCAAAATTAGTTGTGAAGGTCTTCTTGAGATATGCGGATTTTCATTATGGGAAGAACAGGAGCTTGAAAATTGCTGTAATATCGTTGTTTCAGGAAATTAACATATAATTTTTCCTCGCATCGTTACACTTCTTCGCCTTCTCTTTTTCGAGCGTTCCGAATCTGCACTTGTTGGAAAATTGGCGCCACGCCGAAAGCTGCATTTATCTCGTTGCCGAATTTCAAAACCTCACTCCTCCACGAAGAAACCTTTCTCCGCCAATTTTCCAACACCTCTTAAATGACGCAAACTCATATTAGCTTTCAAATTTGGGAATTTTCAAACGTTCAGATTGACCCTAAATGAAATTTTTATGAGAGCCGTTTGTTAAATTTCTCCATTGTTGAAGAGAGGGATATCCTAGAATTGCAATAACTAAGCATAAATGGAGGATTCAAAAAATTTAAGAGGCCTGAAATGACCGAGGATATAGCGGTATCGTTACGCCTATTGTTGATAATGAGCTAAGACGTTGACCAAAGTTGACCATACATTTGATGTGTTGCTATCAGTAAAAGTGAAAATCATTACAACTATTATAATTATTGCATTTATATAAATTAACCGCTATATTCGAAAAAATGCCACATTTTTATATTGTCATTATAAGATCTTAAAACTATAATCGTAATTTGGCATTTGAGGAGAAAAAATACTGTACTTGACCAGGAAACGAACCCGGGTCCCCCACTGGCCGGGTAGGTGCTTTAACCAACTAAGTACTATAATCGTACTTATCAGTATCTACATGAAAAGTAAAATACGTATGAGCCATGCATGACGGAAGCATGACATATATTGGGGGGGTTCGCCAAAGTGGATACGCCCACCTAAAGAGGGTATGTGCTACTCCCACCATAATGGATCGCGAGTATTGTGAACAGTTTTCCGAGATGTCTCGATTTTCAGGGCTAAAATCATCCAATGTTCCGTACTTCCTCTCAGGAAACTTTATGTTCCAGTTTTGCTTCCTCATAATCGCTCACCCCGCTGTAGACGGAAAATTATGGATAGTCTACGATTATAGAGGTTATCTGTTTCATAGTATTTGATAGATTTGACGTAGGTGTTAGGAACAGAAATGTTTGCCGATAAGTGAACGGCAAAGCCAGAGATCTCTCCAAGGATTACCGGTATTCTATTTATGGCTTATCCACAAATCCACTCAACTCTCTCACACACAATCCACGTGATTGTTCCTCTTATGGTGCCCTGTAATCAACGAATTCAGCCGGACGATACGGGTGACCTTCATATACTAAAGTTTGGATTCGCAGCTGTTATCAAGGATGAGATTAAGTATCCTATCTATCCATTCTGCGCCTTTTGGAAATCTTTTCTTTCAAGGAAAAATCGGTAAAAGGAAATGATCTCAAGTCTTATAAGGTTTCGATACCTGCGACAAAGATAAACAAGATGGAAAAGTATACTCCATAAATGGAATACACAGAGGTTTCAAAGGCGTTCTTTATAGGAAATACGTGGAACTCGAGCGCCTATAACTCGAATTTTTCATAACTCGAAGGAAATTTATTTACCGGGCAAAATATAAAAGTGAAAAAGTAATATATATATATGTATGTCGATTTTTTAATAGCTCGAATATTTTTTTGTTCCCCTTGAAATATGACTTACGGAAGTTCCACCGTACAAAACGGCATCGAAAGATTGGGCGGTTATTGAATTTTTATATCCGAAATTAAAGCCGTAATAATGTGAACCCGCGGACTGTTTTGCGGAAAATGTTGTCCTCCATCCAAATATTTTTTTAAATATATAACTTACAGATGATATAAGGACTAGGAGGAGAAAATATGGTATTTAATTGTTTTTTGCTGAGAGAACCGTCTTAGCGATCGATGCAAACAAAATATGCGAGGTTTTTCCCTGGATTTTCTCGAATTTTTATCTCAGAAACTATAACTCGTAATTATGTCGTCTCGCGGACCTTTTTGTGGTAAATGAAGTGCTCTATCCGAATAATTATTTAAATCTATACCTTACAGATCATATAAAAATTAGGGAGAGGAAAGTATGATATTTCATTGTTGCTTGACGAATGCCATTTAACGAAATATGAGTATAAGTTTATTAAAGTAATTATGTAAAGTGGAAATTATAATTGACGGATGCGGTTCAAAATCACAATTGGGAGATAAATTTTAATAAGGATCACTCCTACGTAATTTAATTAAAATCCGTTCCGCGGTTTAGGAGTTGAAAGTTGCGACGGACGGACGGACGAGACGTGCTCATAAGGCGTTCTGCTACTTTCGCTTCGCTGGTGAAGAATGCCCAAAAAGCTTCGACTTGATGGTTACTTGGCCAATGTGGAAAATTCTGGCAACTTATCGCGTGAGATACATGCTGTGAGGATTTCAGTTGCCTCTATGACCTTGGTTTACTTTGAATTTATCTTAGCTGACAGGTGAAATAAAAAGAAACGATTTTAAAATTTCTATTTGCATTATTGGGAGTAAACCTACAGAAATTCCTTTCTTTTAATCATGGATCACACTTCTATAGAGTTGCATCTACAATATAAAAAAACATATGTAATATAGAAGAGCATCTGATAGTAGATGGAAGGGAAATTGATAAACGAAATAAAATTTAAGTTTTTCAGGAGATAACGTGAGTTTTGATACCAACACCTAACTATAGAGATAGATAGAGACAGAAAGATTGAATGACCCAAGGTGTTGAAATGGGAGTTATTTTCTCACGAAATGTTGTTAAAACATGTAAGATTATATAATCGACTGGCAAAAAATTCCATTGTCGGCCTTGGTAGAGGGGTGGTTAGCAGCGGCGGATGAAGGTATCTGAAGGCCCCAGGAGCAAAAGGTTCGGGAGGCCCCCCAACTGTGTCCGTGAGGGGGGAAAACACAACCTAAATAAATATTACAACTTACAAATGGAAAAAATTTATGCAACGGGTTAAATAAATTGAATTACAGGCATGCATAAATAGAAAATTTAATATTTATTATATAAACTTTCATATATTTAAAAATAAACAAAAACATAATTATAAACAAACAAATATCTTCTTCATACATTATTTAACAAAAATCATTATATTTGGTATTAACTATTCATAAATACAATAGGAACAATATTTATGTAAGTATGTACGTAGGTAGTAGATTATACCGATTGTGAAGTATTTTACTAAATAAAATATTGAAAATAAATCGAGTTTTGACTGTTTTGAGGCACCCATGAGAGTCGAGGCTCCAGGCAAGCGCCTCCTGCGCCTGTGCGGTAATCCGCCACTGGTGGGTTCGAATCCTGCCGAGGGCAAGGTTAGATGTGTTCGTCTTTGTTAACGTTATTACGCTCATTGTAAAAGGCCGTTAACGACTGTTTATGAGCTAATATAAAATAAATTTAGCACCCTCGAAACGTTTAAGTTTGACATTTTGAGCACAATCATATTTCGTTTAAAGTTTTTTCCATAGCAATACTTGTTTTAGTGATATTAGGTACATTTTTGTACCAAGGTATAAGCAAGCATGTCCACTCTCCGGCAGAAAAACTGGCTGATTTGAAGAAAGACTTAGTGAGATGTAAAGGGAAAGAATGATGATGATAGGGTGGCTTATGAGACTTTTGCCATCTAGCTGTTTTCATTAGTATTCTCTTGATCGAGAGCCGACGCCAATACAACAAAACGCTAAATGTAAAATAAAAGTTGAAACCATTTTGTAAAATAACATTACTTAAAATTGGTGAGTTATCGAGTGAATGGTGGTAAGAAGCCATTTATATACACACTTAAATTACTGTATAGTGACAAAATTCGACAGTTGAAAATATGACACATCCTTTGTAATTGTTTGATATTTTTTATGAAAGTTCAATTTGATAAAAGGAATACCACAGGAGATTTAATAGTTTTTTGAGCATTTCATGAAAAGAATACTTATTTATGTGTGGCAATAAACATACCATTCCGTTTTAATGAATGGAAAATACCGAACGCGCTTTAAACGGCATTAAATGTTTGAACAAATCATTTTATATTCTAACCGGAATGCAAAATGATTCCAACCTATTTCCAAATGAAACGTAGATAGGTATTACAAAAATCAATAATTTCTCCATAACTCTTTGTTTAACCTTTATCTTCTCGAAAAAGTGCTTCACAACTAGACAGCTTGAGTCGAGTCCTCTCGCCCTACACTCTCGGATAATCGATGAGCTGCCATCTAAAAAGTCCCAGGACAATTCTACACCAAGTTTGCTTTCACCAGACGACCTTGGTGTATCACAAAACACGAAGTGATCCACTACAAACACATCAGAGAAATAACTTTCTAAGATAAGTTGGTCTTTTGAGTTTTTCTTCACTAGAGTTTACTACTCAGAAAAGTACTTGATATAGGACAAAAATTTCAATCGCACCAATTACTCCCAACGTCAGGACTAAGTCCGTTTTTACGGGCTTCAACCTGTATCAAAATAATCAGAATCAAGAAACGACTGATCGAGATATGATTTTTCGCGAATACGTGGTGACTAAATTAAGGATACAAATTCTAGGACGTAATATTCTCTCGCTTTTATGATTAACAGAATAGCAATCAAGTCTAGTTTTTTACTGTTACAATTACAGCAGGTCTTGGTAGGACTGGTCAGGTAACTGCTTCTTAAATTAAATCGAGCCCAGATTTCGTCGCGGGCGTCTAAGATCGCTATTGTTGCTGTCAATCGCTCGCTGCAAAAGGCCGAGTGATGTTTATTTAAAAAAATATAATAAATAAAGAAACCCGAGGCATTTTTGGGAGTTGAAATCGACTAATAGACGTCAACAGAAAAAATGCCTCAGTATCACTTTTAAAGCAGAAGACATACAAAAAGAAATTCTTACAGATATATATTCCCTATTTTGTAGCTAACTGAATTTGTTTTTATAAAAGGGAATGCTAAAGCCAATTATTTCAAATATCGCCTTTTAAAATGGATCAACAATTTTTAAATCCTTAAGTCGTTTGCATTGTTCAAATTTGATTCATATTTATTTCTAGCCTATCCTCATTTAAAAAAATTTCATTAAAAAAAACTTTTATAAATGATTTCGAGATAGAACCCACGTTGAGTGTAGGGAAACGTATATTTTGTATCTTCGAAAGTGCGATAATTTCAAATTTAAATGATTAGAAAGGTTTCGTTCTTTTAATGCGCGCTCTCCGCGACGATAGCCTATCCACCTGCTCGTGATTACTCTGGAGGAAAATTGCCGACCTAATTTTTTGTACCTTTCATGCCAAATGGTCGACTTAGCGATAATGATCTTGTTGTTTCTTTTTCTCTCCGTGCTACCACGAGTCAATCTCTGCCTAATAACTCATCATTTCCTTTAAAACCTTCAGCTTCCATCATGCTAAAGCTGTTTTTCAGAATCTCATACGGCAAACACTTGATGAGAATGCGAATACGTTTGAAGTCAATTTTAACCGGAAACGCATATCCCTTTTCATTAAAAGTTCGAAAAAATACCAATTAATCATTATAAAATATTGAAAATATCCAAAGACGTATCAGATCATTCGTTGGAAATTAAAATGGCTATCCTTTTCATACATCGCATTGATAGTACAAGTTTAGCGTGTAGCCATCAAAAGTTTGTCATTGCATGAAAAAGAATGCAACTGAAATGACTAACAAATCATTTTAAAAAGATTTATTCATAATTTATATTGAAAAAATTATCTTTAAATTACGGCAATGCGTTTTTGATATTTCATTCGAAAGGTCTGATATTCTAATCGGCACTCAATAAAGACAAACAAACAAATATGTCATTTTAGTCCTATAACTCAGTTGCAGTATAGAGATGGATAGATGTACGGGGCAAATGACTTATTCATCGATTCGGAAGGAAGCAGACCAGACTGGTTAGAAGATGATCAAAATGACGATGATGCCGAGGAACACAGAAATAAGCCATTTTCCCGCGAATAATTACGACCGATTATTACGACAAGAGAGAGTTGAATTTGGTGGAGCATCGCGCAAGGAGAGGAGAGCGTGCCCAAAATATGTGCGACTCGACCTCCGAGTAATGTGCGACTCATTAGCGAGACAGACAGCTGGATAGCTCCCTACAGACACTTGGCTGACACTTCCACGGATGCTCACTTCTGTCGCCTCGTCTCCATACGTCACGCGAAGCAATTAAAATCCATAAATCGCCCATCGGAAGTTTCGTCAACACCCGTGAACTCATTCGCTCCGTTGCCATGGCGACCGTCGGGAAAACCTCGATTCGAGCTTTGAGGAGATTAATTTATGTGAACTGTTATAATCAATTCTTGGCCGCAACAAATTTGAGAATCGCGTAATGACGTGGAAACCTAACGTTTATTTTTAATGAAGGACCTTTCCTCTCGACATGAAGCAGATTTGTGTCAACTTCGTGGATTCCATCTTTACGAAGGGGAAATTTACTATTTAATTAAAGTTGTTCAAATATTGCTCTTCCTATAAAAATTAGCATGAATGAGGTGGGCGTTATAATGGCCGGAAAATGTGATCGCAAGCGGTAGTATTACTGCAATGTACGCATTATATGTTTACAAACAGATTTATGCTTGCGAAAGGATTTTACAGCAATGAAGATTTTCGACTTCTCCTGATTGTTACCTCACTTAAGAGTCTTAAAGATGACCGATTAAAGGCGGCAGTGTTCTACGACGTGAAGATAAGCTGCAGAACGGTACACAGTTAATGCTAAACGTTACACACCAATTAACTTCAAAGCAACAACCTCATGAGGCTCGACAACCAGAAAATAACGCCGCACCCTGACGACCTGCTGTAAATGCAGTATTTGTCGTCGTTAACTACTTTCGAATTGATAATTTCGTTCACTTCAACATCCATAAGACGGTTGGGTAAACCTCATGCGCTTTCCTTTGAAACTCAGCCGTCCTCGGCAATAATTCATTGAACCTGGATTCTAAAAAGCCACGATGTCTGAGAACGGCTGCGTTGTAGCCGAAATGCGTATTTTGTGTGCATAACCATGTTATGGCTATCGGAACTATCTTAATTATCAAATGGATTACGGTTATGAGATGAGCCTAATAATTCATTTTTAGAAGACAATCGTGTCGCTCATTTAGACACATTTCTGTTATTTTAAATTAAAAATCAACTTGATCGCGTTCAAAATTTTAGAAAACAAAATTTACAGGAGTTTCTCCGACCGCCAGGGAATAGAAGAAAATGCTGAAGGCTTTAATAATAAACGGAAACCATATTGCTATAGTGTTATTATCGGAGCATAAAAAGTGAAAGAAAAAGGTAATAACAGAGCCCTGTGGTTACAGCTAACGACAAATGGAGAAACCTCCTAATAACCATTCCCCTAAATCCAGGGTATGACATTGCGTGAGTATTCGGTTCCTGGCGTGGAGTAATCTTCCCTAAACCGGCGTGTGAATTTCCTTATTATTATTTTTATGGTTACTAGGAGGTTTATCCGTTGGTCGATAAAAAGTGAAGTTGAATATCGTTTTCTCATGCTACTGAATGTAAATATATACAAAAATTGTATATTTATCTCTTAAAATTTAAAAATTACATGATTAATTAAATTCCCAAGTATAACGCGCACTCATGCATAACGCGCAGGCCAACCTTCGGCTGTTTTCCGCATATCTCCAAAATTTCTAGTATAACGCGCACTTGTGTATTACACGCAGAACATGGGATCGTTGAGCTTAGCGTTTTTTTAAAGAATGCTACACTTTTAGCGCCCTTCCCCAACTCTCCTGTGCGAAGGAGAACATTTGGGGAAAACCCCTGGATACCGATTTTTCCCATTCTTATTTCCGATACAATGACCACTCGAGGGTCAAAGAAAACTGGTTGGGGAGTGAGGTGTAAGGAAGTGGTGAGGGTGTCATGAGATGTGTTGGAATGGTGGGGGTGGGTAGAGGTGCACAAAACAAAAGAAGGACCACACCTCAAGGGTGGTACGACAGGGGGCAAGAGAAAGCTAGCATAAACAGCCAGAGAATCTGAGTGTGGGAACGAATGTGGAGGGCACACATTGTTGACTCACAGACAGAGAGACGACCTGTAATCTTCATCGCCCATTCATTTGTGGTTTGCAGTCTGGCTGTAACGTTTTGATCAACGAGGTAGGGCACTGAAAGTACGGAGTTTCGTTCCTCTTTGACAGAAACCAGGTGAGGTATTTTCAAGGATATTTTGTTTTCCTTAAAAACATTGACATTATTTTTACTGAAACTTGTTGAATTTGTCATTTATGGAGTGTTACCTATTTAATTTTTCTTTACCTGACTAAGAAACGGTACGGTTTCTGTACGGTATTTCTTGATTTGGTAATGCACAGTTATTGAACCTAATGAAAAAATATTAATATTTTTTATTTTTTAAATTGTAGACCCACCGTTGGACCATAACCCTATTTAAAAATGCCAAAAAGAAGGAAATCTTACATGGCGCAGAAAAAGTTAGAAATGTGAATTATGCCGAGATTCACGGTAATCGGTCAGTGGCCCGTTTCTTCGAAGTGGGCGAATCCAGCATTCGCGAGTGGCGGTCCCAAAAGAATTTGTTGAGTGTTCTACCTGTGGCAAAAAGGGCACGAAGGAAACGAAAGGAGTTTTGGCCAGATCTGGAGCAAGAATTGAAGGACTGGGTCTGTGCGCAAAGGAGTGAAGGAAGAGGAGTTTCAACTGTGTCACTTAAATGCAAAGCAATACAAATAGCTCGCGAGAAAAATATTGATAATTTTAAAGGCAATAATTGCTGGTGTTATCATTTTATGAAGCTAAATAGTTTAACAGTACGAGCAATTACATCTACCGGACAAAAGTTACCAGAAGATTGGAAGGTGAAAGTGGAAGAGTTTAATTTGTTTGTTGAGCAGGAAAAGAAGGGCGTTGAACCAAGTCAGATAGGGAACATGGATGAGGTACCTATGAGTTTCGTCATGCCATCGAAATTTGCAGTTGACGTTAAAGGCACCCAAGACATAAAAATGTGCACTGCTGGAGCTAAAAAATGCTGCTTTACTGTTGTGCTAACAGTGACGGCTGATGGAGAAAAGCTTCCCCCAATGGTAATTTTCAAGCGGAAAACCATTCCTAAATAGGAATTTCCTAAAGGTATTGTTGTGTGCGTAAACCCAAAAGGCTGGATGAATTGCGATATGTTGCGAATGTGGTTAACTGAGGTATGGGGAAAAAGGAAGAGCTCATTTTTTAAACCAAAATCGCTGCTTGCATTGGATTCAGCTAGGTAAATGATTCGAAAATATTATTGAAAAAATATTCCAAGATTGCAGTTATTCCTGCAGGTCTAACAAAAAAGCTGCAACCACTGGACATCTCCGTAAATAGATCATTCAAGTC
Source organism: Tanypteryx hageni (assembly GCA_028673005.1). Taxonomy (NCBI): domain Eukaryota; kingdom Metazoa; phylum Arthropoda; class Insecta; order Odonata; family Petaluridae; genus Tanypteryx; species Tanypteryx hageni. The sequence continues at coordinate 37,701,381 of CM054113.1, read as the reverse complement.
GAAAAGACGGAGGCACTGGTAAAAATGCATGGTAGATGGTTTCCACTCCTATACAAAGTCTGGAAGAATGCAGCGAGCGAGCTTCTTATGCTGAAATTTGCAAATGGATTGTGAAAAGTTGGGCCGATGTAACCCGTGAATGTATAATTAATGGTTTCAGGGTATCGGGAATTTATTCCCCTAATGTTGATAGGGGTATGGAGGGTATTGTGATTCATCATCTGATGAAAGCGATAATTTTTCGCTTGAAAATTTTCCGGACTCATTGGTTAAGAACTTGAATAATTACGATATAAATTGTGACTGAATCAGAAGATTTTTATGGTTATGTTAATTAATAATCGAGTGGAAATAAAAGTTTATGAAGAATTTGTGATTTTTATATTTTTATATGTGAATGTGTTTTGTTTTGGGATTCGTTATCTTATTTAAAAAGGCATTGCGTACATTTTTTTCAACTAATAACTTCGAATCTGCCTTAATTTGTCTTAGGTTGAATAATAATTAGGTAACTGAAATTCGATTTTGTATCTGTAATGATTGAAATGCATGGTAATTTATGCCAGAAAATTTGTTTTTATCAACGGAACAAAAAGAAAGAAGTTTCGAAATATTTCAGCCATTTAGTGATTTCACGAAGTTAGTATTTGAACGCTTTAAGGCATTTTATTTTATAAAGCTGTACTTCTTATGCATAACGCGCACTAGTACGTCTTATGTATAACGCGCACTAAATAATTCCGAAAATTTGACAAAAAAACCTTGTATAACGCGCGCGTTATACTTGGGAATTTAGGGTAATTATCAAGGCTGAGTAAATATGGTCGGAAGTACTAGTTTTAGAATAACCTACTAAATTTATAATAAGAAATTGAAACAGGCACCGTATTTAACACAAAAGAAGATAATATATCACTGGTATGACGTGATCTTTGAGAGGTTAAACATTGACAGTATAAATGACACGTTCGTTAATAATGTTTTTTTATCTTAAACCATTTTGCTGGTATTGGTATTTTAATAATGTGACATTTACGTAGCTTTATCTTCTAACGCTATTTTGAAATAAACGTTCCGTAAAAGGCTATTAGTTCTCAAGAGAAAAATGCGTACTCATTGAAAACATTCCTTGATTGTCACAATACACGATTTATTTAGGAAGGAATGGAAAAATAAATCTTATTGCCAGAGGGGTTTAGAATGAAAATGATGGTTTCCGGTGCAATTCTAGATCTATCAAAGACTAGACGCGAGGGAACTATGTCAATGCCAACTTCTCCCTAAACAGGGATATCAATTTCCAGTTTCCATGAATGTCATTTGGATATAGAGAGAGAATAAAGAGAGACGCAAAACATGTCTGTCACTGCATGAAAAACATCATATTTTCATTTATTTGGTTAAATATCACCGTAATTTAAATGCAGCGTAATGACAAGGACAATTTGCTAAAAATATTCTCAAAACCTCTGAAGAGACTCGCAACGCTCCACTGCGGAAACCTCGGCGTTAGGAATTACCGATGAATATTAAAGCATATAAAGCATATTTCCTTCGCTGCATTCAAATTCTGTACTAATTCAAATGAGGGGAATACATCACCAATCACATATTTTACAACGAACTACGAATAACTTCTCGAAACCATGCAGGTATAAAAGCTTGTGATTGGACTCGGGTAGTATTTTTCCATATGTATAAGTTACGTTTTCGGTAGGACGTAACAAATCCGATATTTTTTAAAAGAGAGAAAAAAGTCGTCGATTCACGTGGATGAAGCTCATGTTTATACCTGAAAGACGTTACTGCAAGAAAAGCGTCAACTGGTTATTCCGCAATGAGATATATTTTCAAGAGGAAGAGAGGAAAGGTCAGGAATGGAGAAAATAACCCACCTGTAATACTCGTCATGAGCTATCATAAAAACAAAAGGAGGGAACACTCTTCCCTCGACAGTTTATCGCTTCTCGCCGGTTGCATGAAAAGGTATTCGCAAAAAAGCTGCTGAAATAATGTATTCTCCGCAGTGCGCAGAGTGCCCTGAGAACTTGGAAGGAATATAATTTCACACGTTTTTTTGTCCAAGTTTCGCAAGGCGAATCGCATTTTATTTTATGGAATAACTCCATTAGAGGAATGACTAGGAGGTATTATGGTGTTCGTCGGGTTCATTAATATTCACGAAATTTCGCAACGTGAGAGGTAATAGCCATGATAAAACTTGGAAATAGTCTGGCAGTATTTTAAAAATTTGCGTTAACCGGTCGCCTTCTCTAGAACGCGATGTTACATAAAATATAAGTGCAAAAGAGTTATTTAATTTTTCATTGAATTTTTTCCTTTTTTTCGAAATTCACGAAAATTTAGCGAGGTAATTTACACCGAACGATTCCTGATTTAGGAGTTTTTTCCCTCTGACTTCGAGTTCGCCTCTTACCATAATTTGAACGAATAATTATACGATATTTCACGCTATTTAGTACTAATTCGAGGACGAAAGCTTTTGTAGCAATCAGAAAATAAATTAAATTATTTAATTTAATTATGACACTAAAAAGTTTAGATGGTAGGTGTGGCTGTTACTTCTGCCCCAAATTTCACTTATGGAGACAGAATCTTTGAGCTCTAAATTCAGCTTTTAGTGGTTAAACGGTCTCAAAATCAGTTATTATACAGTACTTTTTATAAATTTTAGAGTTTGACATAAAAGATTCAAAATAGAATAGAATAAACGACTTGTTGGGCGAATCCATTAAGATTCGACGGGCATTGAATTTAATGAATAAGGTTCCTGCATATTTCACGGGCGCATGGGAATGCGCCTTTGATCCTTATCAAAACACCGACTTCTCGAAAACAATTCAAAACTTACTTATTTTCGCATGGTCGTAATTTAATTAGATGTACTGACATGCGCTCCTAATCACCCTCCCGTAAATATATTACCTCGGCCTCAAATGCGGTAGAAACAATATATATCTGAAGAGGGCCTTGAGCAGAGCAGACGATGATTAATGGAGGCGATGGCAGCGAATGCGTTATTTTTTTACGGAAATAATTAGCGATTTCGTTAACGACTCATTTGGTTTGAAAATCTTAAGAGTTGTTAAATAGTATAACTAACATTTATAGCGGTTAAAACTTCTCGATCCATTTGCAATAGAAGTGTGATTTTCAATTAAGTTCCTAGCAGAATATTTTAGTGAAATTTTAAAGTAATTATGTAATTTGAATCAACAAGAGGTTATTTACATGGAAATATAAACTAGGAATGATCAACTATTATTTTGACAGATAAAGGTATAAATATAAAATAATGGTCATCACACTAACGTGGCAATAGGGATAATGGCGGATTTACGATAGCGATAAAGAAGATCATCGCCTAATATGGAAGATTTTTGAGAAGAGAAAAAATAACCCGAATAAATTAATAATCATATACGTACATATGTACATTTAAAGTCGGTGTTCCTTCAGGACTGGCAGTAAAATCGTATAAAATCTAAGGTGACCAGACATACATTAAAAAACTATACGTCGCCATTTAAACAAAATTATAAGCAATATTGTAATTTACATTAACCACTGAAACATCCAAATTTAATCATTCTTCCTGCAAAAATCATATTTGTAAGCACGTTGTATCCATTTAGTATAATAAATAGTTTTAGTTGGATAGTAAAAAGCCTGCAGCAAGATGAAATATCGGGCTCGTATTTGATCCATGCCAACCCAAAAATAAATTAAGACAAAAAATATCTCCTCAAATTGACTTCGAGATAAAAACAAAAATCTATAATAAATTTTAATTGGTATAATTAACATATATAATTAAACAAATTCAAAAACTTTTCTATGCGTGTTACTGAAGCCTTTTCCTCTAGTTTTAATGAACGGCTGATTTATTGATAAGAGCAATTATTAATAATTTTTGCCCTTATTTACTCCAAGGATTACAAAGTAAATATAGGAGTGCGGGCCAATAGCATCTGTGACAAACCGGTACAGAATAATAACCTCGAAAGAAAAAAAATAAGCGCGAAGTTATCGACTTAAATAGTCCACAAACAATGCGAATGCAATTTGCGTGGGAACGAGAAGAAGCAAGAGCTGCAGAAAAGAAGCACTGATCAAAGATCAGTTCCGGATCGTGAAGAATTTAGTTTTTAGTAGAAAACATAAGCTGCAGCAAAATCATAAAGGTACTTCAATAATATCTTAAGCTAGATAGCGACCTTTCACATTCACAAAATACTATTACTTTCTTCCGGGTGTCGCGTGTGGGGAGTTCGAGAGGCATGGGAAAGCACTTTTCTTTGAGCGGCAATATAGCATTGTCGCCGCCGGTCTGCACCTGTGTGTCGTAAACTAGAGAGGCCTTTTGTCTTTTTGCCTCATGCGGCATATTTCTAAACAGCTGCCGTGATTTCTTAGATCAGCGTACTTAATTACACGAATCCGATGCTACGATCGTAGCGAAACTGGTCATTTTTATTAAATTTGTGTGGAAGTGACCAAGTTGTTCATATAATGAGTAAATTCCACAAGGTTGAGCCTGACTTTATTAATGAGATTTACGCTGTTTCCAATTTGAAATACATTAGAATTTTCATTCTTCTATTTTCTAAATAATTTCTAACAAGCGTAAAAATTGATATGCGCCTCAATCTGTCGACGATTTTGTAAGAGGGACCGAAATGTTTATTAAATACAGGTAATTCATATAACGTTTGTGGATTATACTGCAACGCCCACGATTAATTAAGGAGCCTTTAAAATGACAAAGCTGCTGATTACATTGAATGTCTCCATAGGTATATTTATATTGCTCAATTAATACTTATATACAGGTATGTAGCGGATAAGGGTGGTAAATTTCATTATAAAATTCAATAGGTACCTCTCAATGAATTTGATCGATCGGACGCTCTCCCGGAAAATACGCGTTTAACATCAAAGCACCTGCCTGTCTGGTCGTGCTACCTAGCGTCTGAATACAGAACTTTGAATATCAAACACTAAAAGAGCGGCAATTTTGAAAATTATATTATATCAATCCTTCCTAGTAAGAGCGATATTTTTGAAGTAATTCAATATTTTAAAAACCTTTTAATTAATAATAGTTACTATGCATAGTTTACATTTTATTAAAGTTGAGGCTAAATACCTTTATGAAATAAAATACATGAAAAGCTAAGACTTTTTAACCCTCCGAATTTTTTTTGCCAGATACTTGGATCAACATCTTCCATGTTTTAGATATATTATTGCCTATCCGAGTGGTGCTCGCCGAATGATTTTATCCTGTTTGTCATGTATATAAGGACAAACCTTCTATTTCAATGTTACATAGTTACTTGCAGGGGCATCTCACAGTTTTTTGGGAGCTCTGAAAGATATAGCTAAGGAGGCCCCTTACTCATTAAAAATTGATATTTCATTTATCCTCGCCTCTCTCCTTCCCCTTTTTCGCTGAATTAGAAAATGTTTACATAGATTTTTACAACTACTTCCATAGTAGTACAGCAGGGGTTACCATGCATAAATAGTAGGGGCCCCTAATTATGTTGGACCCTGGGCTCCCAAAGCCGTAAAAACAGTACTGCAACAGTGTGACACAAAGAAAATAGCCTTACATATAAAAAATAAACATATACAGCTGTTTATTGTAAATATGCATTTGGAAAATGTGGTAGTAAATATTGGATTACAGATTAGAATAAGTTAAAAATATAATTAGTCAAAGTGTAAAATGAACCTCAGAAAAGTTTTATAGAATATTTTGAGTTTATTTTTAGATAAGTTAGGAGATTAATAGGTCATAAAGAAATTACAAGAGTTGATAGAAGTAAACATTGATATTGGAAATAGATACATTTATTCGCTTCCAGAGATCAACATTAAATTATTAGTTTTATTTCTTAAAACATTTAATATGGGATGAAGACATATGCATTGGCTCTAATACAGGAAAAAATTGGCAGCTGCCTGTGCCATAAGCATAATACTATCTTATAGGGGTGTAATAGACAATTGAATATAGAGAGTTGAATATTAGTGGGGATAAGAGAGGAGGAATAGAAGATAACTTTGGTTGCGATTATAAGGCGAGTATGATTTTTCTGCATACATTTACAGAAAAAAACATCATCTTACAATTGGGAAAGTATGATAATTATTAAGTTAAATTTTAAAATTTATTAAAACAAAAAATAAATATGAATGATTACTTCCTTAAAAGTTGTATCTTAAATTTTGTCATTAAATAATCAATTCTGATGGCATTTATGTTTCAAGATGTATGAATTTTATTTCAAGTCATATGCATTTTAGCAGTGATTTGAGTCAATTTCATCAAACAAACAAACATTTGTTAAACAAATTAAAATTATTTTCATGAGAGTATTCATAGGAGAAAATGGATTTGTGTGGTAAAATGAATTTATTAAAACAAAAAATAAATATGAATGATTACTTCCTTAAAATTTGTATCTTAAATTTTGTCATTAAATAATCAATTCTGATGGCATTTATGTTTCAAGATGTATGAATTTTATTTCAAGTCATATGCATTTTAGCAGTGATTTGAGTCAATTTCATCAAACAAACAAACAAACAAACATTTGTTAAACAAATTAAAATTATTTTCATGAGAGTATTCATAGGAGAAAATGGATTTGTGTGGTAAAATGAATGTAATTCCAGTCACATTAGAGTTTAATCATCAGGAGTGATTTCTCATTGTGCCTCCTTAATTTTGGAAGAAAATCAAAATCTCTCATAGAATATGGAAAATATGGAAAAGTACATGCTATTGCTAACTTTATCAATGAAAAATGTACTCAATAAAATAAGAAAAGTCTTTAATGATATATGGCTAAATGACAATCACACTTCTGCCCATGCTATTCATTTGAAGATAATATGGCCCAAATAATGTTTACAAAAGAACTGGATTGCAGAACTTTGCCAATTTTACAGTACCTATACAATTAAAATTTCTGATGATGTTTCAGTGTTAATCATTGGTTTTAACAACATTAACTTTGTTACTTTTACTTTTTCATGTACGTTGTATAAAGAGTAAACATATTAATCTTGAAACAATTTGACTCCAAGATTTGAAATACATGCAAGCATTCACTTAATGCTGCATAGACATTAAGAAATAAACTTGAAGAAGTTTTTCAATGACTAGCTATGTCAACAAAAGGAACAAATCACAATGTGATGACATATAATTGGTACACTAGCCTTCTCCATGAAAAATCACTTATTATGAAATAAAAATTAAATTACATCATATTTCAATTGTGTTTAATAATGATATTAGAGTTTTTAATACCCTTATGACCAGAATAAATTAGTATTACCAGGTTAAAATAAAAACAATAAGAGTGGGGTTATATTTACCCACTGTGACTAATTACAGAACCTTTTCACACAAATAGAAAAGGGTTAATTATTCAAATCAAATCGTTTTTAGCAGAAATTATTACCAAACGAAAACATAATAAAATGAGCAATATATATTTTTTTTAAATGTATCACTACCTGTAAAAAGACCCTAAAGGTTAACTTTAATGGCACTTTAAATTGTTTTCTTTTGAGGATTATAGGAATTGGAATTATAATTTCATTATAAAAACCATTAAAATAATTAAATACAAACAAAAACTTAGAAGCTAATTACAACAGTTTGTTTAATCCTGTATGTTAATAATGCTACAATGTTTCATTAATATTTAATGAGTTAATCAAATTTTTTAATAAATGTCATTTATTGTTTATTTACTGAATCACTGAAATGTCAAAGATATCGAATGAGCATTAACCATTCCATCATCAACATTTCCAAATGAAAATATTACATACATCATATAACTACTACTTCGCTTTTTCAAACATTTCATTTCTTAACCCGAACAGATTGAAACATAGATAAGTGCAATAATGGCAGCAAAAGAAATAATTTAAGGATGGATTTGTTGGTATTGAATATTTAATGCTAAATCTTTTATATAAGTTGTTATCTGGATTACATTTTCACCTTTTGGACCAGTTGGATTAGGTTCACCAGAATATTTGATTAGTACCTAGCAAAAGAGATTAATGGTTAGTAAGCATATTAAAAATACATTAAAAATATTTAAATCCTAAAGTTATTCACATGGTTAATGCATGTAATTGATGCCTTCTATTTACACAAGCATAAATATTTCAATAAATTTATTATTCTATTGTTAAAAATTATGTTTATAAAATGTATGCATTTAACTAAAAATAAAATTATGAAATTGCTAGAATAATTTTAATATTAAGGAAAAACATGAACATGAAAGTAAGAAGATGGCTAACATATAATAAGACCTCAATGGAATTCCATTAATGGCAGTATGGTAGTTAGGGCCATGCAGCAGCGGCAACTGCTTATCGTCCAAGATTCATATTATGCATCAACTAACATGTGCTTGAAATACCTGTTTTATACATGAAAAGAATGAAACAGTGAATTAATTTTGCATGTTATGGTCAGAATGTATTAACCATGAGCAAATTCACTTTTTCAGAGATACAGTGCAACCTCTATAATCCGAACCCACGTTAATCCAAAATCCCAGTAATCCGAACTGTTTCTCAACACATCAGGTGCAAAGTGTCGGTTAAGCGAAGCGAGCATTGGAAAGTGAAATTTGAAGCTTTTATTTTGTAACAAAGTGGGGCACAGATGTCCACTACTAACGCCTCTTGCGGCTGAATAGACGATTCTTTGAAACATTGTTTAAAGAGGAATGAGCGATATCAGCACGACCGGCCTGCTGCCACGGACCAGTGTGGAATATAATTTTCCCGTCCATCAACGCAGATCTCTCACAGTCATTTAGTGAACTGTAAGTACAGTAATTGGTGTTTTATTTAAAGAAATTTAATACATAACAGATTTTTTCCTCGTTATTATACATGAATATTGTTATACTACTACTATATTACTGATATACATACTACTACTATATCGTCAGCTGTGTGAGCGTGAAAGGAATAAAACAAAAAAGATGGATGACTATTTACTTTAACAAGATGTAATCATGTATGTACATACAGTATAAATTTTCAGTTTTTACTGTGGAAATGTACCTACTACACTTAGAATCCAGTAATCCGAACACCTCGATAATCCAAACACGCCCTTGCATTAATCAGTTCGAATTATAGAGGCTGCACTGTATTTCACTAATTTTGATTTTCAATGTTTCTTACGTTTGTAAAATTACACAGGGGGGGAGGGGGAGGGCAGGAAATAATTTAATTTACGGAGAGTTGATGTGCAGAATATGATATTATGCTTACGATATTATTATACACAATACATTCTATCAAAAGGGCATTGATATATAACATGATTATTTATTCAAATAAGCCATTATTTATCCTAAACAAAAGAATTCTTTAGATAATTTTCAAGCAGCAATTTTTAAAAAATGATTCATATGAGAATTTTATGAAGGAGAACATTTAAGCAAAAATCAGGTTTATGATTAAGGTCTTGAATTTACACAATTTATTGATTTTCTGCTTCTAGATCTAAAATATATTCATAACCAATGGGAAACCTTGGCAAATTGTTTAAGAAATAATAATATATTTAGAAGAAGACCGTCCACAAGAATGAAATTAATGACCAGCTGCAGATTATCTATACATGACCAAGGGCTACATTTCCATTTCAGCATTTTCATAGATATCCTCATTCTAATGCTCTTTAAATGTTGGCATTTCAACTGTGAGTAGGAACATACAGTTTGGGTTGTTGCTCGTTTGTTTAGTGGTGGCAGTCGGCAGTGCATGAGAGGAGAAGGGAAAGACTTGGGGGGGAACCTTTAAGGGGAAAGTCGATGTCATAGCCATGCGCAGCAGCCCATTTTGGGTTAAGACTAATAGTTCGGAGAATAGATCATGCAACTTTTGCCCACGGCTAAACATGGTCTCCCCTATAGGCGATCCCACCTCAAGGATGGACTAGTCCTTCCGTGAGAGTGCCTTCTGCGCACTGCCTCCACTAAATGAACATATTATACTACTGTATGCACTCTTTCTTCAAATATAGGCTGATGAGGCTATGACTGATTATTACTAATAGTGTAGTTTAATTATTAAATGAAGTTTCAACATGAGAACAACAAAGTATTCCTTTTTTTATGCAACACTTGAAAATTTTTATTTATAAAAAATAAATATAATCAATTACATTGAAAAAAAAACTTTTTCTTTGGTATTTTTTTAAGTATTAAAAAAGCGTATGGCACTGGAAAGAAATTGTGTAGCTTTATGTTAAATATAAGACTCAGAAAAACTTTCAAACTAGTTTTTGTCTCTTGAATTTTAATGTTTTTTCTTGTTAGCATTCCAAACCTTAAAAATTTATATATATATATATATATATATATATATATATATATATATATATATATATATAATATAATATTTTTTCTTTTTATCTGAAAACTTCTCAAATGTGTTCTAGCATAAATTCATCAATGTGAAAGAAAAGGGAAACTAAGCTGTTAAGCTGTCCTATTAAGTGACAAGTTTCAAGTGCCAGGTGTCCTTATGCGGCCAATGTTGTTTCACTCACTTATCATTTATGATAATCCAGACTTTCCCTGTGTTGGTTGAAATTTACAAGCACCTGTTCTGCACAAAAGGTCACTAAAGCATTATGGGTCAGTTGGTTCATTTTAGTTTCAGATCGTCAAAGTGGCTACTCCATCTCTAATTCATCTGAAGATTTCTCAATAATTATAACAAGGAAACTTCCAATTTATGTTAAAAATGAATGGGAGGCAAAAATGTTTCATTGAATTTCTTAAAACATTTTTACTTTCTCCATATACGAAGTATAAAGAAAGTATTGTTTTCATGAAAAAAATCGAATTCGAGATTTCAACGTAAATACATGTTTTAAGGTCCCCTGAACACGTTTTGACTATTTTTCGATGATGTCTGTGTGTCTGTCTATATGTGATAGATTTTTGTGGGCGCTCTAACTCAAAAACTATTAATCAGGTCAACGCAAAATTTTATATTTAACATTTTTATAAAAGTTAGAAGATCTGATTAGTTTTTAGTAAAAATCGGTCGACCGGAAGTGAGTGTTTACTCTTGTCACTTATGCGTTATTTTGAAATATTTTCTTTAATATTTGATAAATGTAAAAATGTATTAGAATAAAAGTTGTAGGAAATTTTATTTTCTACAACCTTGGTTTGATACATTTTTCCATATAATGCATTGTTTAAGAGATATCTTATATTTTTAGCTGCCACCACCACGCCACCTACCGAAGACTATTGTTAACAATTGACGCTTAGTTACGCCTTAGTAATGCTCTTTTTTCTTTTCCTAATTGTCAACCGGAAGTAAATATTGACAACGATCTCAGAGCTAACAACATGTAATTTGCCATATAAATATGGAGAAAGTCATGTGTTGCCCACATCAGTTTATTTCATTTAAAATTGTGATGCATATGATATGAACACATTCTGTTTCGTCACTACTCTTTGATCGATATATCTTGCAGCTAACAAAATGACCAAGGCATATGTTATTGAGAAATGAAGCAAAATTTAGCGGAATTTCGGGAGAAATTATTGTTTCTAGGAAATTTTGCGTAATTTATTTCCATATAATAAATATATTTCGTCGATTTTTTATCAGGAATACAGAACATTTTTAAAAACACGCTCACGTTTTCGCCTTGCAGTTTCGTCTGTCAGTCGATTTGTGAAAATATTGGAAGAAAAAACATTTGAGATTGGAAGTTGAAATGTATTCATAGGATTATTCTTTCCAAAAGAGAGCAACCGGTTTATTATGAACCACCATGACGCATTGGAAGCTTAAAATTTAATAACATAATAAATCATTAAAACAAACGCCAACTTATTTGCCTCGAAAGCTATGTAAAATTTTATGATTAAGATCCATAAATTCCTTAGCAACATATTTGAAATATACGTGGGATTCAGTTAAATTTATAATTTACGCTAAAAGCTCTTTTCATCGAGATAAACATTGTTTATGTAACTTAAGATTGGAATGTATTATGAAAGTTATTGAGTGATAATTAACTTGATAATAAAATCATAGTATGCAGCACAACATCGCTGGCCGAGCGTCTGAACACGAGTTTCCCAACAGCATGACGATTGCGTCTCTCGAGTTTGGTTTAGTACAGGAGGATTTGAAACCAAGTTTTTTTAACCCCACTGCGGCTACACTCAAAGAAAAAGTAAACGGCGTTACGTGATTAGCAGAGCTGAATTCTGTTACAGCTGTAAAACGCTAATTCCTGGCACATCACAAAAAATGCACCACCTGAACATGCCATAAGAGACTAGATGAAAAAAGGCTATGAGACAGGTTTGGAGCATGGCATACCACGGTTCGGTAGACCAGCAATCAGTTAAGGGGTGATAAAATATGTTCAAAATGCACTTAAAATACGTTGCTAGTGCCTTCCGATTCTAAGGTCGCGGATTGGAATCCTGCTTTGGACATGGATGTCTTTGATTGTCTTCGTTACCATTTAAAACCCTCTTTGTAAAAGACTATCGATATTCTGTTTAAGAGCTAATTAAAATAAATAAATTTTCCATTGAACAAAGCACATGTGTACACATGATTCGCTGCGCATTAATGGAAAATATTACATATTAAGCTTAATAATTTTATCGATTATACAGCTCTATTTGGAATAATAAGTTATTGATAGTTTTCTTGTAACAATCCTATATAAATATATGTGTAAACCTAATTCTTTTCGTTTATCTCAGATAGAGTATGAAAATAAAATATTTTAGGTATGAAATGTAGATGATTTTTAAAATTACTTTTCCATTTGCTGCAACAACGGAGATTATCCATATATTTTGGGCACTTGTTAATCAAGAGATAAGTATCTATGTGGGAAACTTGACGAAAAATGTTAAGATTTCAGAGAATTTAAAAAATATACCTTTCTCGATTCAATTTTCTATAAGAGAAAAAAACTTTTCCTGTTAAAGTGAATGAAATGTTTCAAGTCGAAATGAAGTTTATAGATAGGGGCGAATGAAAACTCAATATAATTTACACAAAGGCGAACCAATGGAAAAAATCAATTGCGAAAATCTTCTCATAATCAAGCATCGTAAAATGACCGACGAACGCAGGCTGAACTAATAGTATCGATTCGGCCAGTTACATTTTGCGCATGTTTGAGGAACGGAAAAATGAGGAAGTGAATTAATTACCTGGTGGGAATTCACTCATGGGTGGGCGGGTCCCATTAGGGCTCGACGGCAGACGAGAAAAGCAACCGCTAATACCACGGGCGTCACCGTGGCGATGGTTTCCATGTTGACAGAAGAGAAGTCCAGCATCCTGACCGCATGAAACCATGAATCTTTCGGCAAATCCAGCCAAAACCTGTTCAAATTTGAACACGAAGCAATTTCATTCCTGCTGGAAATTATTTCAGGCCAACACGCCTCGTGTGGTGATATACAGTTGGATTTTTATGTGGAAAATTGTTTGCCATTAACAAAAGTCACTATTTTTTCACTAGGTAATTATTTCATAAGGTAACATTAAAAGTTACTTATTTAATAAGGTGCGATATTTTTTCAACCTTTGATTTAAATATATTTCTTTCAGCGTTGATACTGAAATTTCATGTTGAAACTATCAATAATAAATGCTATACAGAATACGGTACAGAACTATAAGAAAAATTATTTTTAATGAAAAAATGGAAAATCTTTCATGGAAATGAGAAGATTTTGAACAATTTCGGGTGCGGCAACGTAATTTTCAAAAATTAATATATATTATCGAGAATTCTAAGCGAAATGAAAATGAAAGCGAAATACTTTCACAAACAATTTATATTTTCTGAGAAGCACCTAAAACTTACTTATGTGCAGAATGAGCAATCTAATACCTAAATAAAATATATTTTTTATCATAATTATTAGTTTCATAAATGGAAAAATAATGAAGCTTCCATTTTTTAACTGTAGAAAAATCCACGTAACTTAAAAGAAAAAATATGGTTAATAGGGGGCGCTTTCCTTTGATACAAGAGACAAAACGGATTCCGGCAACAGACGTTTTTAATCGAACCACGAAGTACATACATACTTGAACGATCTGATTTCAGGGAAATACTCGAAAGCGATTTTTCAAATGTAACACGATTAACATGAGTGTAGTTCCAGGCCGCCATTCCATCCGATCAATCTCAGAGGCAATTAGGGCAGGTAGTAAACTTTTTGTACCGTTTTAATGCCGGTGGAATTGACCCAGGGCGTTTACGATCCGAAGCGAATGGCCGAAAGGGATTGAAAAAGGGGCGATTGCGCACGGTTGTTAAACCATCCATCAATGAATAGGGCGCGATCTTTATTGGCTCACCTGTTCGTGTTCCTCTCTCCCAGGGTGGGGATTCGCGTGAACGTGACCGAAGACGCTAAGCGAAACGATTGTCTCTCTCTGTCTCTCCAAGTCCAGCTCCAAATCTCCGGCTCCAAGCTGCGAAGAGACAAAATACACGTGTTGAACCTTATTCTTGAGATCTTTCGTACCAAGGCAAAAATTGCTTTTAAGAGCTACTTGTTCAAGCATGATAGCTGTGAATTACATTAATTATTTGAAGCTGCTTGGATCTCGACGTTTGAGTGACCGAATGATCTATCAAGATCGGTAGGTACTTCTATAAAGACTTCAGATCTGAATTTTGGCATGTTGGTAAACATGGGCAACCACAGAAACCTTTCCACGTGGAAGAAAACCAATGGTCGGCTTGAGGCTTGTGCAATGGGACCCATGGTCTCAGTTTCGCCCTAAATAAAGTCGTTTGTCTATCTGTCCTAGATAAACTGTTTAACTTCAATAATATTTATTGTTATTTTAGTAACCCTGTTTTATAATACTGTTAACAGCACTTATTTTCTGTTTTTATTATATACGACAAAGGAGTGAAATTACGCCCCAGCAACTTCCCATCAGTGAAGGCCATTAGTATAGCCAACTGAAAAATGCCGAAATAAAAAAATTACTTTTAGAAAGTGTTTTATCCATCCATTTGCTTCATTCATATTCCCATTACGAAATAGATGGGAATTAGTGCAGGGGATTAAAAAATTGCATATTAAATAATATAAAATTAACATAAAAACTTGGGAATTGAAAGTACAGGTAAGCCCCGCTTAACGCGGGCGATGCGTTCCTGAGGTGTCCCCGTTCAGCGAAAATCCGCGTTCGCCGGAGCACCATAATCTTTAGGCGTCCAGAGGGAAATAACTTCCCAAATGGTATTTCTGGACCCACATTCTATGTAAAACATATTTCTACAGGACTTTTAGAATGTAATTTATTAAACAAAGTATAAAATTACCTAGTACAAAGTACAAAAAGCTTTTAGAGCGGTAAATGTACATAATTTCAAAATATTTCTCAGAACACCTACGAAGTTTTATTAAAAAAGGGTCCAGGGTCAACTACTAAGCTTTTTTCGCTTATTACGTAAAATTTGTCGGTAGCATTCAAATAGTCGGCCGCAGCTCCACTTCACGGCACTCAATCGTGTGAAGTCATTTTAAGTCATCCCAAAGACTAAGTGATTAATTAATAATGATTTGTACAGAAACAGGCATAGAGCGCTGATTCAAATCTTTCATCCATTTACCTAATAAATTTTCCATTTCCATCATTAATGAACTCCGAGTGCGAGAAACTTTGATGGCTGTTAATGGCGTAACACTCGCCAGCCTTTAATAATTTGTCTTTGCTTTTCATAATTGTTCTGACTGTAAACTCCGTCAACCCGTAACCCCTACCAACTGCTGTAACATCACTGCCCCTCTCTACTTTTTCAATAATTTTTAATTTCGTAGTAGAACATTTCAACCGCTAAAACCCAAGCCGCCCTATGTCAATCCTGACATCCCTCTGATCCTGACCATCCTGACACATAAGAGGTGGAATAGTGGAAGAGAGGCAATAGCCAATGGGGAAAGAGCAACGATGCTTATAGATCAAACCCATATTAGTGTGTGCTGGGTTTTCTGCAATTTATTTATCATTATATATTATTATACATTATATGCATTCAAACATTAAGATCCCTCCGCGTAAACATAATGTTTTTTCATACTTATGTAAAAAGTATTTTTTGATGCGTAGCGTTTTTGTTTTATTATTATTTATAATAATATGTTAATACGGTAAATTAACATTCTAATAAAGTAATTTTGGGAATAATTTCGAAACGAGAAAAAAGTCTGCTATGACCGGGAATCGAACCCGGGTCTTTCACTTGCCGGGCGGATATTCTACCACTGAACTATCGTAGCAGATCAATTTTCTAGTTTCTTAACGCGGATGTTTTCTTGGTTGGGACGAAACTAGCCAAGCTAGTATCAAACTGCCCCAACGGATGTCCTCGAAAAGATACACCGAAGAAAACTCCTCCCTCTCAAATAGTGAGATTGCCAACCAAGAAATTGATGGAATAAAGCGATCTAAAGACCCTATGCAGACAGGCATAAGCTGTAATGTTGGGAATAATTTAAAAACGAGAAAAAAGTCTGCTATGACCGGGAATCGAACCCGGGTCTTTTACTTGCTCGTTTCGAAATTATTCCCAACATTATAGCTTATGCCTGTCTGCATAGGATCTTTAGATCGCTTTATTCCATCAATTTCTTGCTTAGCAATCTCACTATTTGAGAGGGAGAAGTTTTCTTCGGTGTATCTCTTCGGGGACATCCGTTGGGGCAGTTTGATACTAGCTTGGCTAGTTCCGTCCCAAACAAGAAAACATCCGCGTTAAGAAACGAGAAAATTGGTCTGCTACGATAGGTCAGTGGTAGAATATCCGCCCGGCAAGTGGAAGACCCGGTCATAGCAGGCGTTTTTACTCGTTTCGAAATTATTCCCAACATTACAACTTATGCCTGTCTGCATAGGATCTTTAGATCGCTTTATTCCATCAATAAAGTAATTGTAGAAAATTATACATTTAAAAACTATAAATCATCAAAAACATTATTCACGATCCAATGATGCAAAAGAAACATGAATCATATTTCTATTTCCGTTTTTCAAATGTTTTTCGCCTTAGGAGATATACATTTTTGTTAGGCTCGTGAAATTTACAGGGAAAAGAATGAAACTGGCCACCAGACAATGCAATATTATGCAGCACTGCTGAAATATCACAATATTTAGGATACTTGATGAAATTTTATTAGTACGAAACATAAAAAATCATAAGATACTAGCCTGCGGTCGCACTGTGCATAAGATATATATATATATATATATATATATATATATATATATATATATATATATATATATATATATATATATATACATACATACATATATATATAATAAATTTAATTTGAAATCAAATCTGCGTTATAACGAATCCGCGTTGGCCGGGGCCGCGTTAAGCGGGGTTTACCTGCATCTGGTGCTGAAAGTATGAAACTTAAGTTAGGTATCGCGAAAATTCAATGACGTTTCGAATGCGCCAGATAATATTTATAATCTGAAAAACGATAAATTTTAGCAACGGAAAATTTTAATTACCTACTTCGCACATTGTTTGATCTGGTGTAACACCAGGTGTTTTTCCATAAACTTCAATGGATGAGCCAAATTTAAGTGCTTATATGAATTAATAATTCAATTTATAGTTAATGCGAAATACTTACAAAAGTGCCGACAGTTTTAGCCCGACGTCCATGCAATTTGAATTATAAATGCGTAAGTGCGTTTTTATTTGAAAATATATTTTCACCACGACAAATTTTAAATGTCTTAATTAATTAGGCTTTCATTTATTAATACAATATAAAGTGAGCGCATCAAAAGTGACTTACGTTGCACCTTTTGTTTTAAGGATTTACCTATTTTACGTGCCGTTTTTATGCGGCGATAATGGAAAGACAAGCGATTTTTTGTAAAAAAATCATTTTTAGGTAGTTTCTTTTTTTTGCTTTGAAAATTAACAATAGCTATAATACTTATTAAGCAAAAAATACATTTCCATTCAATCACATTTTCCAATATCACCTTTTTTACATCCATTCTCAGCATGATGCTCCTCTTAATATAAATACAAGCAATCATTCTGAACTAATAATTGGCAAGTTGCAGACCTATTAATAACAATTGTTAAATTACGACATAAAAAAGTAAAGATGTATTGGGCGTTAAAATAGACACAAAAATATCTTACAAAATTTTACCGTGAATAAGATATGAATCTGCATCTCCAATTTACTCCGTGGTTGCTAGGTCAGCCAAGTTACCAAGGACGCATTACCATTACCTATTTTAGCTCCACTTACCTGATCAGTACGCCGACTACGAACTGAAAAGCGTCTAACTTGGCTCTCCTGATTTCTGGCGCCGTGTCTTCGTATAATATATGAATGGAGATGTGGGCCGGGACACCTTCACAGATGGAGACACCTTGTGCATCATCCCAGTAGCCATCGGGCATAGTCCTAGGAAATAAAGAATGTATGCCGGAAATTATTTAACGCAAACGTTTGCACGGCTGTATCAAAAACATGGTATAATGCAACCTGCGTGAAAAGAGACATTTAAAAACAGATTGTGATTTGAAGACGTAAAATCAAAACCTATCTCAACAATTTATTACGAAAAGAAGATAACAAGTGATAGGTTAAGTCCACTGCGCGTATTGGGGTGCCGGTGTTGTAGTGGTTAGGACGCTGGTTGCTACTCGCCTGCTGCTTGAAAAGGCAGCGGGAACGAATCCTGCGCATGTAGGATTTTTCCAAGGTTTGAGGAGACCGCGCAAATTCAGCTGTTCCGTCCTTCGGAAAGGACGTTAAGCCGTTGGCCCCCCTGACGTTCTTCGTAAGAGCAGGCAAATGCCGGCACCGGGTTTCCCTCCTCCCTTCCCCGGTTATTCATTGCACTACCTCTGAGATACCCATTTGTGCTGTAAGACAGGCGAATTGGCTGGGCATTCAAACATTGCGCGTAGGCAAGAGGGAATCAGCAGGTCGTTAAAAAAAATTAAAAAGCTATTCATTGCACTACCTCTTATATACCCATTGTGCGTAGGCAAGAGGGAATCAGTAGGTCGTTATAAAAAAATTTTAAAACTTCGCAGAAAGAAGAAAAGTTTCTTTCTAAAATCTTTGCAACTGAGCAGCTATTCATTGCACTACCCTATAGATACCCATTGCGCGTAGTCAAGAGGAAATCAGCAGGTCGTAAAAAATAGTTGAATTATTGAAAAATATTAATTTAATTATGCCATGAATACTTTTGGGACATATCATCAACATACCGAACATTTTTTTAATTAAAAAGATACCAACAAAATAATGAAACTCTTCAGGAAATGGTTTTCCGTCACTTCAAAGCTCCATTAAAAAGGTAGCCACCATAATTTAAGAAAAATATTATTCATTAGGTAACATTCATCGCTCATCTAGCATTAAATTGGTTTTATTAAATGGCGCAATCGGTTAAAGAGAAGGAGAAAGATCGTTAGACAAGCGACTCGACGAGCACGTAAAAACGAAAGGAAAGAAAAAGAGAATGAATTAGAAATAGAAGACACGAGGAATAATAAGAGGGATAAGGCGGTGGGAAAGAAGAAAGGTAAAGAGCATCATGAAAGAGAGAAAGAGAAAAAGTAAAACGTAAAGAAAAGAACAAGAAAGAAGAAAGTGTCAGATAGAAAGTGGCGAGAGATTGAAATGAAGAAAACGACTTGAGAAAAAATTATAAATTGAAATAAGGGAAGGAAGAGAGAAAGGGGGGAAGAACATTTACAGAGAGAGAGAGAGAGAGACGGAGAAAGAGGGAAACGAGAGATTAAGAAAAAGGAAGACAAAAGGGTTGAAGAATATAAAAGCCTTCCATTGTTACTTTAAATGCCTTTATTTTCAAACGAGATTAAGTTCACCAAAGGGCTTTCGAGCAAAATGGACGTCCTCGGGGGAAGGAGGTTGTAGTGGACAGCGGGAAGAATTACGAGGAAGAGGAGAAGAAAGAGGGAAAGAGAGAGAGAAAGTGGAGTAAATAAGCGTGGGAGGAAAGGGAGAGAAAGAGACGGCGTGAGTGGACAAGATGAGAGGGAAGTACGCTTTGGGTCGCTGTTTCTTTAAGTGGAACGGATTGGCTTGAGAACGACGCGATCTGCGTTGAACGGAAAAAAACTCAGGAAACGCACTAATATTTAAACAGGAGATTGCTTGGATCTCCTTCAACAGAATAGGGCGATCCTCATAATATCGCATTTGTCTTTTTGTATTAAAAATAGAATAAATGTATATTTTGATAAGAAGAGGTTCTTTTATACGGGTACGGGTCATTTACAAATTTACATTTCTATAATTCCATCACAGTGCCGTAGTTAAGAGCAATCGCTATCTTCATGGGTTAATGCATATCAAATTGGATTTAGAAATGCGGCAGCATTACGTGTTTGCTTAAATGACTAATATTGAGCTATTTCTCGAGTTGAGCAGATTAAGTCATTATGGATGCATCTATATTATTGTATATTATTTAAATGCACGTCAACGGATTAGTAATTAGCGTAAATGGTAACAAAATAACTGCAGCGATTACATTAGAATTTTTCTTTTATTTATTAAGAAATTTAGTTTATTGTATTGGAACTATACTCTTTCAACTGCTGCCTATGAGTTAGTTTTATTCTGTTTACAAGACAACAAAAAAGTTGTTCCTTTAATTTTCAAGAGTATTTTTGGTGCTGCCTCAAGTTTTCCAAAGGCAGGGTCTGAAAAATTAAGCAAGTAACTTCATCGAAATAGAAAATCATCAAAGTATAACTATTAAGAAAACGAGAACAAAACCATGAACACTATCTCAAAAGGAAATCAAATTAAAATTCTGAAGATAGAGAAAAGCAACTGAACAGAATGAGAGAATATTCAAGATTAAAAAAGTTGCGAATTGAAAGTGAAACGAAAGAAAAAAGTAGAAAAGAGAAAAACGTTTGAAGAAAGTGAAAGCATATTTAAGAAAATGTTTTGAGATGGAAACTGAAGATGAACGTAATCTAACATTACATATATTGAAAGAAAATCGAATCAGAATATACAAATGGAAACTGACATTAATAGGAAAAACAGCTAGAGAAAGAAAAAATCAGGCAGACAAGAAAAAGACCTGCTGAATCTACGCGGAATCGTTAAAAATGACTTAATGAATCAAAGGTATATATGCAAAATTTTAGAAAATAAAATTAATATAATTAAAAAAAAAATAAACGTGTATTAATAAAGGTTTTGTACTAATAAGACAAAAATAAATTCGATCACTTCAAAATGTGAACAATTTAAACTTGAAGTCAACCATTAATAAAAGTTGCTTTGTGAATTTACTAGAATTTTATTTGTAGAGCTGCAATTTGATGTATTTAACATGCAATTTTTGTTATTGGTCAAATTCAAGTTTAAATTGTTGAAATTTCGGAATCATCAAATTCAGTTTTGTCTTATCGGTGAACACTTTCATAAATAAAACTTTATATAAAAAATGTTTTTATATTAATTTTACATAATAATGCTCAACTAGTTTTCTCGGCCGTTTAACGACTAAAGGAATAGATCGCCAACTTTGTTAAAGTCATTATTTAAATCTATTAATTTTGGCAGACTGTAATACGGGAGAAGAGTGAAGAGAGGAGGAATGGAGTGAAGAGGGATGTGGTGAAGGGGGGAGAAGCATATCAACGAGGGAAACGTCAGGAGAGTAGGGGAAAAGGGAATAATAACAGAACAATTGGGGATGGTGTAGAAAAAAAAATTTGCACGGGAAAAAGCCATTAACAACGGAGAATACGAAGGCGTCTGTATTCCACTGGGTTTACTGATCCAGTGTAGCATTTCCGGATAAAATTCTGAGAAATTATACAATATACAACGAAAATGGAAGGAATAAAACATTCATAATTTTAATTCGTAAGTCTTCATGTTTGCATAGTATTAAGCCAAACGCGGAAATTAAAAATCCTTTTAAGTTTATAGATAGTTCAGTTGGATATATTTTACAATAACATTTTGCATGATACGGAACTATTATGTAGCAAGCTAGAAGTGATTCTCCGAGACTCGACAAAATAACGTGGCTTTTTCGCCATATACTTGCTAACCAACCTGACTGATAAACCGCTAATCCAAACGTAGCCATCTGAGCGGAGTAAACGTAAAGAGGAGATTTCGCGGGATCACAAAAATGATACAGCACAGCAGATTCAAGATAAAAAAGGAAACTGGAGTGTAAAATTTTGAAATAACTATCCTTAAAATGCCTCGAATCGATTCACAAAAAATTGAGTTGTACCGCATCAAAAAGTAAAAAACAACACAAATATCTTGATGGATAAAATTAATTATCCAATCAGAATGAAAAAAAGTTTCTACAGGCTAACATCAGGTCCATCGGTGGAAAAAGCCGCAATTATTTTGCTTCACCATATTTGTCCTACTAATTATGTATCTTTCCTGTGAATCCGTTGGGGCAATTCTTTATTTCTCAAAAGTAGAAATAACGTGCCTGCCAATAAAAGCATCCCCTCTTTCTAAAAAAGGTGTTGAATATATTATTTATAAGTATTTATGCATATCAAACTCAAAATTTCTGCACTCTATCGTTAAATTTGTTGAATAAACTCGACGGTAAAACTAATGTCATTATTAAACCGGTCAACATGAGCGACGAAGGTAAAGAAATCCATGTCGTATTAGAAGTATATAGCAATATTACTCATGCTGTAAGCGCTGATTAACTACTGATAAGAAATAATATAATAATTTCATATAATTTGTACGAATATGCCGATTGAACTCAAATAAAAACTAATTATAATAGAAAAACCTTACGCACGGCATCGGAGAAAGATGAGAAATGCTGGGATGCCATTTTTCGCCGGGATAAAGCAAGTAAATTAAAGGGGAAAAGACGGATTAGAGAGGGAGATAGTGGAATGAAGGAAGGAAAAAAAAGGAATAGGTTGGGTAATGAATGTGCAGAGGAGAGTGGGAGAGAGAGAACCGTGAGTATACCCGCGTGGGTGAGCGTAGGAGGGCTGGGAGAGAGGGAGGGAGGGAGAGGGAAGGAGGGAGGGAGAAGGAGGGAGGGAGGGAAATTGATTGATGTGGTCTTTATTTGGGGCGAGATTGAGACTAAAATGTCCCATCTTCCACCTAACCCCTCGTCATGAAACATAAACAATAATACATAGCACTTAATGTAAATACAAGTAACAATAAAAATACAAGAATTGGAAAAGAAAAGATGTAATTTTGTGGGGAAAAAATAAGGACTGCTGAATAATGAAATCCATGTAAAAACCCACAGAGAGAGAGGGGGGAGGGAGAGGGAATGGAGAGAGAGGATTGGCGGAGATTAGAGTAGTGGAGTGGAAAGAAGAAAGACAGGAGGGAGAAGGACTTTGTTGAGAGATAATTAAGGAGCAGCAAAGAGAGGATTTTGGTTTCGAGAGGAGAGATAGAGAGGGAGTTGGAAATGGAAGAGGAAAGGGAAGGACTCTCGATTCAAAGGTATTGCGACGGAGCGAAATGGAAAATACGATATTTCGCGTCGACTGATCGATATTCGTCATCATTTCCGATGCAAATCGCAAGGCTACTCGGAAATGTTGAGCTTCCGAGAAGCAGTGCAGTTTATTTTTCTTCATAGCCGAATTTTTTTACGTTATAACTCCTTGACAGCGTCGGAGGAATGACTTCTCCACGTCGCTATTTCACGCAACGATGAATCACGTGGAACCGGAATGAAGATGGCTTGGGATCCATCGTGAGTGACTGTTTATTGCTGTTTAAAGAGAGCTCTTAAATTAACTTAATCAATGGGTTTTCAGTTAGATTTTTATTGGGTCAATATCCAGATAAGTATACGATATATATTCATATTATTGCGAATCCCGTAAATAAAAGTTTCCTTAATTAAAAAAGTTTGTAATGCATGACTTGTTTTCATTTCCTGTTCTCTTCGAAAATATTTTGCATTTACAGTTAAATTAGTTTGCGTAGACTCAAGGAAATGAAGAATTTGAAATAAGATGTAGCAGGCTTTGAGATTTTGCGGATTACAAAATAATTGAAAGTTTAATTAAATGCAAACGTAAAGGAAAACTATCTGTCAAGATAGGTGGCAACCAAACAGGGGTGAAGAAAGACTTTATGTCAGTCTTTTAATGTTGTACGCATGCAAAATACCTATTAGACATTATTTACATGGATGAGCGCAGGCAATAAAGTCATCCCGAAATTATCACGAGAAAACTTTATAATTGGAAAATAAATGCTTTAAATGCAATTTTTAAAAGAGTGCGCGTGTAACAATTTACTTATGAAAATGGAAAATTCATTAGTTGTACATATAAAAAAGACCTTTTTTTAAAACCAGAAAATTCTACCTGCTGGGATGAAGACGAACGGAATATTTACGCTAATTAACTATAGTCCGGGAGAGACGTCGCATTTTCGAGTGCGGGGAGTTCAGGTCATCCTAAGTCGATGGCTGCACGTGCAGTTGTTCAGTGAGCTAAAAGAAATGTTGTGAGGTGCACGCATTGACAATCGGTGCTGTTTTTTATGAGTTACGACTGATTTTATGCGGTAAGGTTGTTATTCTTATGCTCAAAGTTTTTCTACTTTCAACAAAAAGTGTCTTTAATTGGTTCCGGACGAAGTACATATGAAATCACAATACACTCGAGGTTTCCAATATTCTTGGCCTTGACTTCAGATGATGTCACCGCCATGTTGATCATTCATTACGGCAAGTGGGGGGTGCGGCGTCTCTCCCTGAAGATTGGGAGAGATGCCGCACTTTAAAAAAATTTCTTATCTGATTTTAACACATGCATGTAGCTACATTAAAGAGTACTCAAAAACATCAGTTCTGTTATTTTATCTTGCAACTAGATTTAATTGTTCTTTCTAAAAATAACGATGGAAACAAGGTTTGCCAGATTTGTGTGCTCAATTCTCAACATGCCCACTGAATGCAAAAGAAAAGGAAACCTCCGAGATGTAGTTTGGAGGTTACAAGCAAATGAAATATCGTTCAGGGAAGCAGAAATCTATTATAGTGTCCCAACAAGAACTTCAAAAAGAAGACTGGACTCGGGAAATTTAAACAAAGGCCGACTTGGACCTGCAAGTATCTTCTAACAATAATAAAAGGCTGCTTCTGTCCCTTTGTGGCTCCCTCTGTCACGCTATACAAATACGAATAACTCGATAATGGAACGAGATTTATTTTTGGTACTTGGCAGGAATGATTAACTCACATATTTTGAGATGATGACAAAAATAAATCTAGAAAAAAGTCCTACGTTCGACTCCAAGGTAGGCCTTTCCATTTCCCATATGATAAAACGTAAAAATCGACTATTTGACTTGCAGGCTTTCATTCTTTTTGAGATCTAAATTAGAAAGAATTAACCTATGATCTTCGGATCTAGCCCACATTAAAGAAAAAGGTATGATGTTTCTTATTCTGTTCATCTTTTCCAAATTCCTCATGTTAAACGTTTAATTCAAAAATTTTGGGGAAATCTTGGCATTTAACGGGATGTTGCCATGCCAACTCATTACATTATTAAACCTCGAAATCCTGTTTTTATTTCAATCCTTATAGGTAAAAGCGTGCTTTGAATGCTCTTACAATTAGTACGAGAGAAGGAGAAAGAAATTCTTTTCATAGCAACTAATTTAAACAACATTCGTTGCGTTATTTACGAGAAGGAATATGTAGAACATTAATCATTTGCATATTAAAATTAGGTACTTAGAATCATCGTAGGAGTTCGAAACTTGAAACAACGAAAGCCTAAAAGAACTAAAGTTTGTTTTATCGCCATCCAAAGAAAGTCAAGGTATATTTATGTTCATTTTTCATTTCACAAAAAACTTTCCCGTTGAATTTCAACGGGCATCTAATATATTATAACCGCTGTGTCTCTTCGCGCGTGCGTCCCTGCCTGCCTGAGTCTGAAGCCTT
The DNA here is from genome assembly GCA_028673005.1 of Tanypteryx hageni. Classification (NCBI taxonomy): domain Eukaryota; kingdom Metazoa; phylum Arthropoda; class Insecta; order Odonata; family Petaluridae; genus Tanypteryx; species Tanypteryx hageni. The sequence goes on along the minus strand of CM054113.1, from coordinate 37,675,272 downwards.
CCGGCATGAACGCAAATAAACCGGGAACGGTAGGCTCGATTTCGACGAATCTTTCGCCTGAATACTCGGCGCGAACTCTTGCAGTTTTTAAGTGGGAAGTCGTCTCCCGAAAAGGCGTGGGTACGATATCAGGAAAGTTTTCGTTTTTGCATTTGACTATCACATAATCGGCTGGAATACGAAGTACAGACCTTCAGTGTTTAACATTTTAAAATTGCTTCGATTTTTCAACATTTCAATTGTTGACCTCGGATTTTTGCATTGTTAGACTCGGGCTTTCAAGTGCATTTGCACGAAGCCTACAATGAAACAAACGCATCAAGGACAATAACCGATTGAAAATTTATGTGAAAAGTTTCGTGTAAATATAAATCAAATGAAACACGTAGCGAAGAAAAGAACCGATTCCAATGCATTGTAATAATGGACAACTAAACATTTCAAATAGAAAGATTTTTCACGCAGGCAATGAAAATATCGTTTCGTTTGCAAGTTTTATTATGCATTTTAAGCAAATTACTATATTGATAATGTTTTTGATTAATTTCTTTAGACATTGACGCGTGCCGGTGCATTGATTACTTAATATTAAACAAACCACAGAACATACGATATGCTGTACTATCAGAAATATTGAGTAAAACAAAAAATATTGTGTACCGGTAGTATAAATCATGTAGGTATGTGCTTTTGGTTATGAAAATGGTGCGAGCTGGATCATTATTTTAAGAGGGGCAATGAAAGTGCTTCAACTAATAAAACTCTTTGTAACAATTTTTTGTCATAGGAAATATCGCATTGGGTCAATACACTCATGGGTCTCTATATGTTTGCCGGAAGTACTGCAACGTGCCTCTAGTTATTACTATTAATCCAATACCGAAACTTAAAAAAAACTCAACTGCAAGGAGGCAAATTTGTGTCCTCACGGAAGCAGGCAACATTGGGAAAAGGCAAAAGAAGCAAAGAGAGAAGGAAATCAAAGAGCAGAGGAAAAAATCACAGTAAAGTTCATTAATTTTCATTTTAATGTATTGTTTTTTGAATTCGCAGGTCATTTTCAAATGATATGTCCGGGAGAGACGCCGCAAAAAGAATTTTTTAAATATTTAAATAAATGTAAGATACTTTCATTTCTGTAGTTATTTAGCTTGTGGCTTAGTAAAAGAGATATCTCAAATATGTTACTTCTGAATTTTTAGCCATGTTGACCGTTTTGAGATTGAGTTAATACGAAAATTGCAAAAGATGCGGCATTTCTCTCGGATTCGTCCTATGATGAGAGTTTAGGTAGAGTTGTGCTAAAAATGGCGCCGTATTTTTTGGGAACTGTGGGTGGTATAATTCTCACAGCACCATGAAAATGCGTTCCACACATGAAATTGATTTTATGTAAAAACGCGTAATTAATTAACTATTATTCGCTAGTATTTTTTTCGATTTTACCCAAATCATTAATTTTCTCATAATTGAGTTTTCCTTTTTATTAAGATTCACAATCTTGAATTTTTTAAATAACTTAAGTAAATAGCTAAAAATAATAAAAATATTCAGTTATACAATGTATCTTTCACATTAATAACGGTTAATTAATATTCTAGATATTTATCGTAGAATACTGTGCAGTGCTTGGAGTCTGGCATACAAAGGAGCTCCACCGTAATCGCCATTTGGGCTATAAATTTCCTATAGCGAAATAACGCTCAAATAATAATAAATAACGCTTATGTTTAATTTTCAGACTTTAATTATGCCACTTTAAAAGCCCTATCTTTTCAAGATAGGGTTAAATAAAGCGATGCTAAAAAAATCAATCCCACGTTAATAACAATTTTAATTTTGCTGATTAGGAAAAACGAGTTCCAACGAATACTTCATAAGCTTCAAAGAAATTCATTAAAGCAGAGATCGATGCTCTCACATCTCTCTCTCCTCCCAGCCATCCTCAATATTATTAGGTAAAATCAAAATGCCTCGTAAAATTATATCGCTTCTTTCATTTAAGTTGTAATTTGTCACGGGAAATTAAAGGTTTGATTTCGTGAGTAGTAACGTCATTGGGCAGTCTATAATACAGATTGCCACAAAGAGTCCCGCATCAAAAATATCCTTAGGCAAAAGCCCTGCCTAAATGTGCTCTGAAACCGGCTCTTCAGAGAGAAATTAATACCTCACGCGACGATAAATGCTTCGAGTACATATGTCGATATTTCCCTCTCCATTTTCCTTCTTCCTCTCCATACACGTTCCAGAAGCACTCATCGCTACGCAACCCGCTGTAAATATAAATTCTTTCCTCACGGTATGGGCAAAGCATCGTGCCACTCATAGAGCTCGTATTGGAGTGAATCCGCTTGCTAAATAGTAGACATGTCATTGCAATTTACGATCTCGCACTCTCCTCTCTACCAAAGTGAATGGCGGCTAGTGGGGTAGCTAGCACTTAACTTTACATGCCACAAGCAGCCCGTGGATTTTTATTTCAATACTGGCAGGATGAGTAATCATTCACCGTCAGGACTCTTTATGTATCCGACTATTTTTTGCATCTGATCCTGAATAATGTCGGGCATAAAGGATTTATTATTATTATGACAAATGTTGAAAAGAGATATCTATTTTGATTTGTATAAATGCGTTTCGGAAATATATATTTTTTAAAGACGATAAATTTTTAAATTAATATTTTAAGAAAATAAAAAGCGGGCTCCAAAAACACCCGGGAAAGATAGAGCTTCGTCAACAGGCTAAGATTCCCTATCGCAGATAATTTTTTGAAATTTTCTACGCTGTCATTAACTCCTTTGTTACAAAAGAATCGCTCAATAGCTTAAATTATACTTGACATTCTTATAGATTTTAGGAATTTCCGGACGAAGTATTGGTGCATTCCGTGGGAAAAGAATGTGCTTGGGGATGAATCTTTGGACACAACCATGTGAAGCGATCGAGAGTCGAACGTGAAGTGGGTATGTAAGTCAAAGAAATACAATAATAATAATTCGACTTTATTTTACGGACGATATTTAGACCATCTAGTCCAGTCTTACATATAAACCAGTGTGATGAACGCAAACGTCCATATCGTCGGTGAGATTCGAACCCATCGGCAGATACTCTAACCAACCATCTACCAAGGATACAATCTAAGCAATGTTTTAAAGAATGTAAATACAGTTCTTAATAAGTTGCACTTAATCTCTCTTTGGATTCAATTTTTATTTATACGATATGCGTTTATCGCAATAGTTATTCGCGGCCTTCCAACACGCGAACATGAGTCACTTGAATAGGAAACATAAACACGCTGATATGCAAAAAAAGAGAGAAAAGGGCGACGTCTACCGTAGCCGACGTGAAAATTGAATAATTTTGCCACTGAAACGAAAATATTCATCAAGAGGAACTGAAAAAGTATTTTAAAACAACTCACGTTTTCTCTTTTCCATTAGAAGTTGCAAAGCGAATTAACGTGGATTTATCCCAACGAGTAGACTGACGTCGTCAGCTTTGAAGCGCTTTGAATTTTTGACGCGGCGTTATCACCATAGCCTTGTTGATTCCCTCCTCCCCTTACCACCACCTCCTTGGAATTCCCTTCATTCCGAACGCTTGAAAAATTTAAATCGTGATGTCATTTAAACGTGAGTGAAATGGGAAATTACATTCACGAATTAATTTGTCTAAGAATTTGTTATTACGTAGTTTTCGGTCCAAACTCATTTCTCAAGATGTCACTCATTTGCACGTTAAAGCAACTTTGTAACTCATTATGTTGAAAAATAGTAATTTATGTCTATCATTATTTTTCCTGTTCTTACGGAGGCTTTAGTTTTAAATGTCCGAATTGTTACGAATAATTTACGCAGCGTTACTCATGTGACTGCGTCATGCTTTAACTTAAAAAAAGTAAAAATATCATCGGATGTAAGGTGCCATAAAAACGCGAACATGTTGAACTTTGACGGATTGTGTTTTTACGTACTGTGGCATAGAATATTTTATCCTGGTAGATGATATACGCAACTCCGGAGGTCATAAAGCGGCCGAGTAATGGTTTACCCAAAGTTTTATGGCTGCAGAATTTACATAGATCATCTATGGAATACAAGTCATAAATTGGGATAGAAAATTAATTTTTTAAAATTATTTGTTTGAGCTTAGGTTAATAGGGTTAGCTTAATATGGTAAATGAGTTACTTCTAGTAGTAAAACACATTTATTTTACTATGACATTTCAAGAGGAGTGCATTTTGCAATATTGTGGAAGCGATATATGGATTTTCCTACTTTTTAATACATCAATATTTACCTAACGATATCATCTGTAACATTGTTTCTCAACCAAGGGTTCCCGGACACCTAGGGATTCGCGAGTTGAGTAGGACATGATATATATCTATCTATATATTTAAATACCGACATGCGATCGTTGTCCGCAAAATTCCTCCTAGGGTTCTCAACGGGTCGGGTCGGTTCAAGTGTCATTCGACGCCTATTCACGGATTGCAAAATTCAGTAAAATCTGTAGAAAATGTACACGAGGTCTGATAATGGCGGAAAACCTTGTCCAGGAGGCGCTTATGCCCGCCCGATTAGGTCACGCGACCAGCGCTACTGTCGCCGAGTTGTCCGGCCGGCCGCCTTAGTGCAACGCGCCTACTTTAGTCATGCCTACCCGTCATTTTGACAGACAGTTCCACTAGTTTATTTTTATCTATAACTCTCTTGATTCCGCGCCCAGGTCTGATTAATATTTCAAAGTGAAAAAACAAGGCAATGAATGGAAAATGTATGAACTTTTCATATGGAGAGGGTCCCCAGAAACAGCGGAACTTCGTAAGCGGGTACGCGGCTCAAAAAAGGTTGAGAAACACTGATCTATAATACTACGTCCGTTGGAACCATAACCTCCATTAGTATCCCTTTGTATCACATTTTATTAAAGCAATGTTTACTTCCCTCCATACTGTTCAGCCACACTTATCATAGTTGTCAACTTTTGTTCCGTCCCCATCTAGATTTTTTCCACTTCTTTCTTCCGATCACGTAAGTAATCTGCAGGCAATGGGGGGGGGAGAAGGGAAAGGGGAGGATGAACGAGAGGAAGAGTTAAGAGGATGGGAGAGAAGATGGAAGCAGTTGGGCCCACAGGATATTTGGCTGCCGCGTGTGAGAGGTGCATGCGAATTGGGGACGGGAGAGGCGGAGAGGAGGGGTGGTGCGTGGGTGGATGGCGCCAAAGGGGGTGCAGGGAGGAGAGAACGAGAGAGGAAGGGCGGGGAGAAGGAGATGGTTAGAGAAAGAGGAGGAGATAGAGGGGAAGCGCCGCATTAATACTTCAGCGGTGGTAAAGATGGAGGTCCGGCGTGCGGAGGATGAAATGGAGGAGGATGAAATGGAGGAGGATGAAGTGGAGGAGAATGGAGTGGAGGAGAATGAAGTGGAGGAGTATGGAGTGGAGGATGGAGTGGAGGTGAATGGAGTGGAGGAGGATGGAGTGGAGGAGGATGGAGAGAGGAAAGGGATAAGATGCACGTGGGAGGGGAGAGATACGAGGAGGAGAATAGTCTGAGAGGGACGATTAAGTAGTTGTGGCACTTTGGTTAATTCAGATTCTGCACGGAAGACGGCGTGGTTGCGTTTGTCACTAGGCAAAGGAAAAGTAATAAACCAAATGTAGATAAGAAAATAGGTAAAACGTTCGTAAATAAAAATCGGATGTTTTAAAACAATATTAAATTTTCGACCGTTTGAAACGGGTGTTCTCAACCTGGTGATCGCGAACACCGCCGTACTCTTTGGGAGTCTTGCCGTGCACTTCTTCGATGTTTACAATCGCCTTTCCCAGTACCAGTAATTTTATTTGTTAGTTTTTTTTTTCTACAGATGGTTTAAAATATAAATAATAAGACAAGAGTTTGAAACGAAAAAATGTTAAGCAAAAAAACTGGAATACCATAAATTCAATAAATCGTATTAAACATAAATATAGCAGTAAATAGATGATTAAATTAATATACAGTCAGACCCCGATTTAGAGCCACTGTTTGTCAATCACTGACATTGGCGCTAAAGCGGGAGGTGGCGATAAATCGAGGTATATGCTTGCTTTATGTATAATAAGGTGAAAGTTTTGTTCACAACGATTGGTGGGCGGTATGAGGGGATGACATTATACATGGGAGGCGCTAAATCGGGGTCTGACTGTAAACAAAACAAGAACGAAATAAACATTTTAACCGAGCGTCTAGTTAAAAAATATTTGGGGTTTCTAAAACTATTCAAATGACAAGTAAAAATAACTCCTCAATAAGCAAGACGAACGTCGTAAACTGCAGGTGCACCAACCGCGTACTCCTCCAAAGAAATGACACTCCCAACTCACTCCCCTCTCAGCTGCCTTCTGTTTGCCAACCACCTCATTTCCTTACGACTCCATATTTACCCATAGGACTCGGGGATTCCTGAGCAGCGGTTTCCCGGGCACTAGAATCAACAGCGCATGAAACTCCGCGCGTGCGGGAACTTTGTTTGCCCCCTCCATGCGCTGCAAAGGGTACATCTCCTGGTGAATTTCGCAGCTTACCTCCTTCACTTGTTTAATTAACTGTGCGACCTCTTGAAATTTCATAAGTCGGAAAGAGGCGCAATTCCGACTCGAAATTCACTCCTCACACGTTTTCAAAACTCAAACGGCCCTTCTTCCGGGGCGCGCGAAGTTGTTTAAAAACTCGTTTATTCATTAATTCGTCAAATAAATGCATGCATGATTCGAACTCGCGACTAGAGTTTTAGGTTCCCGGTAAACTGGAATTAGATTTTCAAATATCCCGGGAATCCCGGGAACCCGAGAATAAGAATGATTTCTCATTTTTAATATTTAATTCACCATTTTTCATTTAAACATGATATTTATTATTGATACAACGTAAATACATAAGTCTTTATTAAATCCCAATGACATGTGATACATTATTTGCGACAAATTGTTAACAGATTCAATAATTCAGACGCACTTTGAATTGCGCAACCGATCTTTCCTCGATGTTGACGAGGTGGAGATAACAAGAGACAAACTACTATTAATGTATCCTATATTGCAATTCCCTAATAGTTAAAATTGAGGATAGAAAATGTATGAAAGAAGTTTAAAAACAATCTAAAATCTTTAAGAGCTTTCTTCTGTCCCTTTGTGGATCCCTCTGTTAAGCTATAAAAATGCAAATAACTCGATAAAGGATCGAGATAAATTTTTGAAATTTGGCAGGAATACTCAATTTACATATTTTAAGGTGATGACGAAAAATCTCGAAAAAGTCTTGGGTTCGACTCCAAGGAAGACATTTCCAATTCACATAAAATAACACGTAAACATCGACTTTTCAACGTGTAGGCTTTTCTTCTTTTTGAGAACTAAATTAGAAAGGATTAACCTACAATCTTCAATTTAAACCATTTTAAATAAAAAATTATATTTCTAATTCTGTTCATCTTTTTTCACCTACAGTTAGAAACATTAGTATCCTCCTCCTCTGTAAGAAACGTCGATATATAATGATAACAGGAGGATACTAATGTATAGGCACTTCCAGATGAGCTGTAGATTCGAAATTTTTTTCTTAGGTAGGATTTTGTGCAAAACCGACTAAAAAAAACGAAAATCTTGAAAAAGTGCAACAATGCGGCCGCTAAAAATTCGCAATTGTTTAAACAAAATTTCAAGGTTTTTGTATTTCTGAATGTGCTACGGAGCTGAAATTTTTTTTAGAGGCAGGATATGAAAAAAACGATATAGGGATTATACAAATTTTGATATTTTAATTTGTTTGGCAGTAAAAATTCTTCAAGTTTAAACAAATAGCTAAATTTTTAGATACTACGGGGGAAGTTAGAGAGCTGAAATTATCAAGTTATTTAGAGTTTAGTCTATATAACGGAATAAACATTTCAGTGTATCTATGAAATTCTTATTGCGGCCGTTAAAAATTATTTAAATTTAAACAATTAGATAAATGTTATTTCACTTCTAAATGTGCTATAAATTTCAAATTTGGCATAAATGTGTAACATTATAAACACAATGTGGAAAAAGCATAATATTCCTAAAATTTTAAAAATTAGTGATTGTTTTACTCCATTATTGTTCCATAAGGAAAAAACGAAAATCGGTCCCGGGGAGAAATCTATTGAATTAAAGAAATATTTAGCATGATGAAATATCTCTCTGAAAAATGAATGTTTTTTCAAGGCTAGATGAAGTGCTTGCAGTATGCAAGCACCTTCTACTAGTAATAAATATGATATAGGAGGATACTAATGTTTAGGCACTTCCAAATGAGCTACAGACTTGAAATATGGCACGATTATAGGTTTTTAGTCACAACCAACCAAAAAAATCGAAAATTCCAATAAAGGTTATATTTAAGGGGTGTTTTTAACCCCAATGTTTCATTTAAATGCCCCGTAAGAAAAGCATAGGATTCAGTGCAAGATTTTATAAAAATTTATTTTTAAATTACTTAAAATTGGGATACGAATTCGGAAAAAGAACAGTGGTCTGAAAGAACGGAGTTTTTAATTTTTGAAGGCAGAATTCAAATACGTGCCGAATTAGCGTAAATATTTGCTTTTAATCGAAAAAAGTGTAAATATGTCCTCTTTTCAAGAATGGAAATCTTCAAATATTATGGCAACGTCCTCAATGCTTTAAAGGGATCTGATATTATACGCTACGATTGCAGTGATGTAATGCTTTTAATGGAAATAAAATAAATAAGATTAATGCCCTCATAACGATTTATAGCGAAACTTCCATAACTCGAATCTCATGGGAAAGTATTCAAGTTTCACTCCTACTAGTATCTAAAGCTGAATTACTCTCAACTAGCAGTATATTTTCATTAATTTTAAGCAATATGATTGGATAAGTCAGTATTTTCATTAATGAAACAAAAGATACAATCAAACTTCTTATTACTTATATGCCAAACATTTTTACGTTTTTCACTGAGTTCTCTACTTCTGTCTGCCATTCTCACAACTGTAAAAAGATTCAAGTTTAAATAAAGAGACCCTCACATCACTCAACAGCTGGTAGACACTTTTGAAAAATTTTACGCCCATGCAAGCAGCAAGGTTATCATAATTATATTATAGAGTTAATTCTTATTAAAGCATTAACTATATAAAAGTTGGTTATAAAAATTCATTTTTATATCTTCACTTGTTTCCGATTAAAAACATATTTCTTCATTAATTCGGCACCGATTTGAATTTAGTCATCAAAAATAATGAACCTCACTTTTTTAGCTATAGAAATGTTTCGTCCCGAGTTTCTATCTGAATTATTACCAATTTAAAAATGCAAATTTATGAAACTCTGCACAGATTTCCATGTTTTTCTTATGGAGTATCGAAATGGAACATGGGGGTCAAAAATACCCCACTAAATCTTTTAAAAATTGGAATTTTCGATTTTTCTGGTTGGTTGTACTTAATAGCCTATCATCCTGTCAAATTTCAGGACCGTGGCATAACTAGAAGTACCATAGGTTTTATATCATATACAAGTAGTTGGTGCTTGCATTCAGCAAGCATTTCAGTCCATATCGAAAGTATCACCGTAGGATTTTGAGGGGATGCAGTGCATCAGGAAGTCCATGACGTGACTAATATTTCCTGTATTTGGATTTTGATCTCGTTATAAGTTTATGCCGTAGTTTTAAATCAATGGCAAGATAATAAAATCCACTGATTCTCTTTAGAAACACTAAATTAAAGCTATTATTTTATACAGTTCATCAACCCCCATAATTGAAAGGAGTAACGTTCTTTTATTTAACAACATATATCGCGTTTTGAAATCATGACGTCATCATCTGTTTACATCTTTGGTTAAAATCAATGGGACAATAAGAATTTCCCTATTAAACATCATTAAAGCGATGCTATTATAATACGGATTGCCAATTCTCATTGAAGAGTATTGCCTTGGTTGCTATGGTAGCTGAATTTCTTTATTGTTGAGCATCTGCTTTTCCGATTAACAACATATTTCTTCGTCAATTCGGCACCGATTTGAATTTAGTCTTAAAAAATAAGAAACCTCATTCTTTTATTTATAGAATTGTTTTTGTTCCGAGTTTCTATCTGAATTATAACTAATCTAAAAATGCAAATTTATGACACACTGCACAGATTTTTCTTATGGAGTATCGAAATGGAACATTGGAGTCAAAAATAACCCACTTAAAATTAAAAAATTTGGAATTTTCGGTTTTTCTGGTTGGTTGTACCTAATAACCTATCATCCTGCCAAATTTTAGGTCCGTGGAATATCTAGAAGTAGTTTAGGTTTTATACCATATATATATCCTATATATATATATATCCACCGTAAGAAGCAGCTATTTATAATAGATATAAATGTGAAGCTAATAAAAGTTATTAATAAAAGGTAATTTTCATTGTTTAAAATTTGGAGCTAATATTCGGAGGAATATCTAAAAAACCAGCTATGAAAGCAATTCTGAAAAAACTTTACTCGGCACATAATTTAAACGAGAAATTCCCGGGAATCATTAAAAATTTTCCCGGGAATTGAGAATAAGAAATATCGAGTAAAATCCCGGAAACCGGGAGCGAGAATTCCAGGTTCCAAAACTCTACTCGCGACCCTAGCGTTTAGATCAGTGCTTCTTAATCCCAGGGTCGCGACACAAAATTGGGCCGCCAAGCCATTCTGAGTGGATCGTCAGAGGTCTTCCGTGGCTCTGTATATTCAAATATACCATTCCTCCCAACAACCTGTTCAACGCTAATGGCTTGAGAGTTCAAATCCATCTACTTATTCAATTCCTATTTATTTAATCATTTATCACAAGTGAACTGAGAAAACTAATGACTTCTGGTACACTGCACCCCATGCCATTCACCAATAAGATGACTTGCAGTGTATCATGTAGATGTAGATGAAACTATTGGAGGGCATGAGTCGCCGCGATAGGAATTTGCGTCGCAGCCAAAACAGGTAAAGAACCACCGCTTTAGAATGAAAACACGTTACCCAACCCTCAAACAACTCCTGAGACTTTTAAATGCTCAATTCCTACGCTCGAGAGGTGAAAAACTTGAGTAAATTGAACTTTAAAACGGCGTCTCGGGTAGTTTGCAGCGTTTTGAGAGTCTCCCGTAATATTAACGACAGCACGGACTATTAAGAGAAAACAACCCCGTGAATCGACCTTAATTTGAGGAAGCCAATCCTTTACTGCCAAAAAAGATGCGCCCCCAACCTCCGCCGTAGGGCGACACCTTTGGTCGGTTGGCATAGCAACACGGCATAAGGGTCAGAGCAAAGCCATTCTCTCCTAGAGACGATTTTCGTACGCGGCTTATTAAGGAGCAAATGTACCGAAACGGACGCATCGTTCCCCTTGACGACCCACGTCCGAGGACAACGCGACGACGATGAATTTAAACGTTAATGCGACTCGAACGTTGAAACTTAAAAAAATATTCGTATTAATCGAGTTATTCCCCCGAAAGGAAAATACTATAAAGTTGTAAATTCTTTAAGTTGGAGTTTTTCGCAACATTTTTCCGTTGCAGACGTACTAAAGTTCGCGAGGTCTCTTTGTTCCCGTTTCATTCATCGCAAGGGATTTCATCCTTTATTTTCATCTGTGGGAGACTTTTTTTGCTCCACCTCGAAGAAAAATATGCAAATGGGAATCGAGCTACGTCCTAAAGCGGAAGCGTTTGCTCTGTTTCTACTTCGATTGGGATGCAAAACGATTTAAAAACAGAGTATTCTGAATTAAAGAGAATAAAACAATGGGCGCCGTATCTATTCAGAAGTTATTCTAGCGGATAATGAATCAGCGGAGATAAATAAAAAATTACCGCATCATTTTCCTTAAAACAGTTCTTCGTAGTATAAATGTATTCGCGTTTGAACATTCGTGTAGCTTAACTATTTAATATAAATGTGGGCGCCAGAATTTTACAAGGAAAATACCTATTTTTTTAAATTTAATTTTCCAATATTTTTTAAGCATATACAAAGGAAATCAATCTACTCGAGAAAGGATAAGATTAAATAATACCTAAACACGAAATCTATACTCATCTCCTTCCCGTGCGTAGACTTCCAAGTGTATAATTATCAAGCTAGTCTAAAATGAAATTGATAAAATAGCTATCTCCAAATGCCATAAAATTTTATGAAAACCAAATTCATATTATGGCTAAAAAATAGCCATCTAAGGCGATTGTTTATTTGAATCTACTGTGGGTTTCCTTTAAAAAGAAACAACACAAAAATATATTTGGTCCCGCGAAAATATTTCAAATAAAATTCCTTCATATAACGCGAAGCATAAAGTGGATGAATAATAACAATTTCACTATATCACTCAAAAGGAAATTCAAAATCAACAAAACTTAAAGTAATTTCACGACGTTTGTTTCGTGGCCGTGTCGGAGGAAGTGTTTTTAGTCGAAACTGATACAGAATATTTATAGAATTTTAATGGGAAAAATTAATTCGAAAAGCTGAATATTCATCTTGCATTTTATTACATAAAACAGGGGAAGAAAAAATTATATGAATATGGAAAGCCTTGCGTCATTTAAACGACTTTATATATATATATATATATATATATATATATATATATATATATGTACACACACACACAAACCTTGCTTAAATGTTTTAATTAACTCCAGAGCTCGGAGAAATTAAAAACGTACCCGAGTTTTGCTAATTGGCAGAAAATTTGCTTGCGGTAACCTATTCGAAGCATATGTGGATTTATTTTTTTAATTCCCTAAATAATTATCGAAAATGGGAAAGAGAATTATTAACGCAAGCGAATGGCGAATTTGCAGTGACACGAAAAATTTGGAGCACGAATTCGGGGATGTGTTACAAATTAAAAAAGGTTTATTTTGTCAGTTGTTTGCCTAGAAAAAATAAATAACTATCACGTAGCTGCCGTTTCTACGCAGACTTATCAGCAATACTGCTGCGATTTCAAGCTACGAATGAACTTGTCTAAAATCTCCCTCGAAGGCAGGTTTCTAAAATAAAAAATTAAAGGCTATTAGAACAATTAAAATATCATGGTCAAATTTGATTACGAATTTAGATGAATCAAGATGTGACTCGAACTAAAATTCTTATGAAATTTGCAAATTGAAATGCTTACAAAAACGCGTAAACCAAATTAAATTTAATCCGCATTTAACAGTAAAGGCCTTAATGGTAATTTACATCAGCCAGAGAATTAGTTTAAAAAACTCAATCCAAATACACTTATGCAAAATCCACTTATTCCCAATACGAAGTGCAATTTTTTGACTCATTCCGAATCTTAATTAGAAAAAAATTTCCGTTTTACTTCAAGCATGATTTATTCATTTATATTACAAAACGCCTCCAAAATAATCCTAATCGACTTGCAGATTCAGAAAAGGGGCTATTTAGCTACGGATAATTCGACGTAATTATACCAAGGAAAAGGCAGCGGTAAGCGCATGTTTCAATTGTTCAATAGCGACCGATCAGTGGAGCATTAAGAACCCCGTTAACAACCTCCAGACATGCGATTCACTTGGTTTCCCATCAACAAGAATAATAAATAATTGCCGACAAACGGAAAAGGGGTACGCGAATTTCCTGCACGGAAAAGTGGCATGTGTCTTTAAAGGCGGAATTGGATTAATCACGATAGCCGATACGCAAAATCATAATATATTTACGAATACCTCGGCGTACAAAATAATTTATACATTTATAACTGTATATATATTGATTGAATAGACGTGTCATGTGTAAGGTTCGTGATTTTCTTATTTTAGAAGTTTTTAAAATTGTAAGCGTGCGAATGCTTTAAAAATTCAACCCTGGCGAAAATTAAAAACGATATTCCAAGCCAATGAGTAGCAGCGGTTTATTGAAAAAATGTACGCTCAACCGAAAATGTATGGAAAACAAAAGAAACCTATCAATCAATGAACTATTCATAAAAACTAAAATGACATTGCCCAAAAATGAGCTTTATTATATCTGTAAGCGTTTTTGCCGTTTTATTATTATTTAAAAAAATGTTGTTTAAAATTTTAAATTTAATGTTAAAATTAAACTGATTTTTCGGCGATTAATTATGTATGAAAGAATAGAACTCCTCACGCATGGAGCTACGGTGTGTTGCGATAGCATGACCGCGGGATTTTCAGGAAAGACCATAACTGTGTATTATCATTCGCAGGCCACGGGCTCGGAAAGTTCCTGCCAATTAGCCTTTCCATTACATACGCGTAATTAGACTTGAACCCAGTATGTGAGACGAGGAAAATTTCTTGGTATTTGTTTTGGATTAACGACGCCCATTGAAAGGGATCATAACAACGGAAAATATTTTTTTTAAACCAGCCGAAATATTTCATTATAAATTTGATAGGTTATTTTTGGCTCGCCGTATTCAAGTGTGACATGAGTCATTTTTCTCCCTCTGTCGTTGAACGGCGAGTAATGAAATAAAGTACCTACGCCATTGCGTTTCGTTCGGGGATTCTGCTAAAATTGGGCAGCACCGAAAAAGTGAATGCAAAACAAAGATCGAAAAACATCACGATATACGATGCAAAGGATCTCGGCGTGGGATTTGCGGGCTTTAACGTGAACTCCGCACCTTAGTAATTATATAATCTCCATATAATGTTTATCGACGAAATAATTTAGAGAAACCACACGCCAATTCAAAATAACATTTACATTTATTTTCACAAAAACTAAAAGCTTAAAAACCTAACCATTTATCATTCATATATTACATTTAGTTAATAATCGATAACAACAAACGAAACGTGTATTAATGACGTGGTTAAAATCCAAGACCAAAAGTTTTTGAGGGTACGAAGATTGATCGACATAACTTCTTAAATTTAATGAGAGAAATGACGACCATATAATCGCACTTTTCCTTAGCGATAAATAGCCATAGTCATTCGTTACTCCGGAATCCGCGGAGGAACTCAAGCTTCTTTGTAAAAATAAAACTCCTTTTTCTCTTGATTTCCTTCAAGAGAGATAGAAAACAGAATAACGAAGAAAAGAATATCTACTCACCCGTTTAACTGACGTCGCAGCACTGGAACGAGCGAAGTCGCCGAAGTGAGGTTGGCAAAATCTCCGCCTCGAGCGACCCAGGTCGCGGTCACAAGAGACTCCTGCGTCCGTCGCACCCTGTCCCTGCGGAAAAAGACGTCAAAATTCAACACCCGATGGGAGGAGGGAGGCGGTGGAAGAAAGCACCCACACACGCCAAAGGATCCAATTTAACGTGCATTCGAAAAGTGGGCGTATCGCCGCTGACGATGATTTGGAAATTAAAATCTCTGGGCGAGCGTAGTCAGGCCCATTTTGCGTCACATGAAACAATCTACGCCAAGAAAGTAGGAATAGTTTTATTTTCAATCCTTGGCGAGACAGTAGTTTACGTATTGCAACGCGCTGAAAAATATTAGTCATAACTAGTTTCGGAATTTTAGAACAGAGATAACCCTAATGTTAGAACAATCATTTATGCAACCTAATGAAACCATCTTTAATTCCCTCAGTTTGAAGACAAATTTATTTTTTTATAAATAAGGTTCAGGATCGATATTCTGCAGAATATTACGCATAGAAAAAGATTACAGGAAATATAACTTAAAAATTCGAGTATAAATATACTAGCGAATTCAAAAAATATAACAAAGTTAAAAATGAAATGACACTATAGAAGTACAAAAATCAGTAAAATATATAATACCACATGAAATTACTTTTAACCTGAAATAAAAATATTTCGTAATTAAATGCTGAAATATTGTCATAAATTATCTGTCAATTAGTAATTTAACATTAAAGTGCATTCAGCATACCAATAAATATTACCCTTTATGATAAATGATAAAAAGCTAGGAATATGAAATTTTAATTTTTAAAATTATTTTTAGTAAAATTGTCACTGAATACCGGATAAAACGATGTGGGGATATTTTTTACTCCTTTTTTATAATCCTTTCAGCCGGATCAGCGAGACGAGAATCCATTTGAAATGTGTCTGGGCGTCGGTAGATAGCAGCAATTAGCTGCCTCCAACTTTAAACACGTCGAAGAATTTCCCATTTTTTAACGAATCCATCCAAAGAGAAAGTGCTTTCGCTTCGGAGCCAGCCAATAAATTAAACAATGCGTTTCCGCAACATGCTCTCTCTCTCTCCCCCCCCCCCCCTACCTACCACTCCCTCAATTCCCCCTTCTCCTCCCCTCTGTTTCCTCTCTCTATCCCGTGCGGAGGGCCAACGTGTTAGCACAACACCAATCGATATCGCAATTTTAAGTATGACCGCCTTCTCGCGTGAAAAGCGAAATATTCCCTTTGCTCTTTCTCTCTCCTCCTCGCACTCTCTCTCCATCCCTCCTTTCCCATTCTCATGAAAATTCGTCGAAGTGTCTCGAGAAAAAAACAAAAAGCCATCGGCAATATCATTGCTTTCACACCGATGCTCTCCATTGCGTCTAATCGTATGGGATCTCTGGGAAATTAATGCATGAGTAATTTGTCCTAATAGCTCTCATGTTCAAAACGGTTTTATCGACGAAATCCATGCCATTCCGGTCTGTATGCTTAGACGAGATTCTTGATTATAGCTATCAAGCAGCAGTTCAATATTTTATGATGGTTTGCCATTCAATTGAAATTAACAAAATTCTTCGCAGATAATTTTAATATAGTGTGATTTTGTTGGCGTATCATTCTACTTAAGCATACGCAAAATTCATCATGTCCTCTCGGCTTAATTGATGCATTGATTAAATTTTACGAGTAAAAAAAAACGATTATGGAAATATCTCAATTCAGTTGCTACAAACAATTCGAACGTTTCCCTTATCTTATATACGATACATACTAGATATTTCTACTTAATAGGGTGGTTAAATTAATTTTCAAATGGAGTAAACTTTGTGACGTAACCTGTGTAATACGATACTGCATTAAATAAAATTACTTTAATAAATTATAAGAAATTTTAAGGCAGGGTTTTGTTGGAAGCAGAAGAAGATAAATTATAATTATATAGATTCATTCCATATAAAACTGATGTACGTAGATTTTTTAGATATTGTTGATTTTTTATTAGGAATACCATGTTATTATTATTCTAAAAAATTACCGTCTGAAATTTCCTTAAGCCCATGCATCCGTCGCGCCCATATTGAAATAATCATTCCGAAATAATGGAGATAAACTTTGCGTAGTACATGGAAATTGATTAATTTGTACATTCATTTCATTCAGAAACTGGTTTACTCTTACTAGAATTGAATTCGTGGCTAAACCAGAAGTTCGAAAAAGACGAAAACTGAATTACAACGAAGAAAATCATTGATCAAGGCCTCTTAAACGCTTAATGTTAGAGTTGAATTTGAGCAGTTCTCTGTATTAACGAATCAGTAAAACTCCTAATAACGAAAATCACGATCCCTTTGATAAATTCTGTTTATTTTCCTGCGAAAAGTTGTCCATTATAAAATGCAAGAGATTAAAAAAAATTATAATGAGACTTTTTTGACAGCCCTATACGTGTTATCTAGAAGCAAAGGTGCCATCTTCAGGTTTCTGTTTGGTTATTGTACCAGCTGATGTTTCGGGAAGTTAGTGGGAGGCACTTCCGCCGCTGCAGTGGTGCCCTCCCTCGGGGCGCCGAACCAACTCTCGGTCGATAAAGGCAAGCGGTGGTGAGGAAAGAGGAAAGGAGACCATTTTTCAGAAAAAAAGGAAACAGGGAAGAGAAAATGTAGCGGACAGAGAAAAAGAGGGAGGGAAATGGCGGAGGTAATCGGAACGAATAGAGAAGGGAAAGAACGGAAAAAGGAAATATGAAATAAGCGGCACGATCTAAGAAGAAGAATAGAGGATCTAAAAGACAAGCCTTAGATTAACACTCGTCGAAGCGATATAAATTTTCTTTTTAAATTTATGAGAGTTGTACATTAAAATAAACTCAAATGATTAACCTAGCGTACCATGTTAAACCTATAAGTAATAGGACGATTAAAAGCTGGGGTCGTTTCTCCATCTTCTCTGAAAATTAATCTTCATTTAAAAATTAAGTTACTTTCCATGATTTAGAAAAATTATTTTTGCTAAAATGGAAATAAAAGCTCAGAATTGCAAAAGCCCGGAATATTTTATACTCATCTGACTTATCAACGAAATTTATTTCAAATATTCTTTAACCTTTCATTGCTGTTCCGCATTTTGAATTCTCGACGTGAGGAGATTCATAACAACTGACTGTCACATTAGCGAGCAATTATTCAAAACAACGATAAACTCGAAAGGATGCGCTAAATAGGCGCACAGTCTTTTTAGATAATGACGAAAAACTTTAAATTCCTCCTACTAGACTATACCTCGAAGTGCTACTTAAAGCATAACAAATTCCGGGCGAGGAGAAGGAAAACTTGAGCGTTTCGCTTTACGCATCCAATCCATTTTACTTAGGGATTTGGCGAGCATTGGATATCCCCCTCCCAAACTCCTAAAGCCTCATGCGTGTGCTGTCTCCGGGCATCGCATTGGTCCCCGAGTAGATTTATGCCCGCCGCGATCCGTGACTGGGATTTGCCTCCCCTCCTACCAAACAGCGCACACCGAGATGGATTCTAGGTTAGAGGATAGATCAAGACATGAAATTTTCTCTTAAGTTCTTTGTTGTTCTCTCGAATTGATAAAAAGCAGCATTTTGGTAAAAAGGGTTTTTTTCAGTCGCAAATTTATTCCTTTATAGCACGTTATCTTAAAAGAAATAACCGTGTTTGTGTGATCATTCTGTCTGTCCGCTCTGTCCGTCTGAGAACAATAAACTTTTTTGTCTTAAGAGAAATTTGGAAAATACTTTTTGAATTAGATTACTCTTATCGATCAATGAATTTTCCAATGTTTCATGTGGTCCATAGATTTTCGGTTAGGTAGCTTCAAATTCGGGAAATTAAAAACTTTGAAATGGTATTGTGGCCAAACTGCTGAAGTTATAAGAGTGAAGTTTTCACGCATGGGAAGGTATAGTGATGATCTGCATTCCGACGGTGTGGGATATCACCTTCTCAAAGGGAGACGCAAACCAGAGCACTGAAAACTTTTAAGAAAATGTGCTTCCACCTCTTACTTTAGCAACGGTGTTCTACTTGTAATTTAAAGGAACAGCATCTGCAGGTGTACTATTCCATATTAGTTCTCGAGTTTTGACTAAATCTTGTTTGACTTTAAACTTCTTTTAAATACGATGAGAGAATATTTACACACGCTATTTTGATCAATAATGAAAGCCTTTGAAAAAATAATATCGTTGCATTTTTATGTATCGCAACTTAAAAGAAAAACTTGTTAAATAATTAAACGTCGTAATTCATTCCTAACTGAAATTATATAATATTTTAAAACTTGATGCAGGTCTTCATAAGGGAATTCGCATAAAAGCACATGGAGATAGTTCTAGATATGTCAATATAAAATTATTTCAAAACACTATAATATCGTAACTTCCCATTAAAATACTCTGAATCATAAGCTTAAATGTCTATTGAATTTTCCTAGAAAATTTGTTAAGATTATAACGCCCTATGTAATAACGGTAGTCGGATTTTCTAAATACTGGAATTAAGAGGCGAGATGAGTGCTATAAAATTACGGAACGGCAGCGAAGAGTAGCAGATGCCAAGGGAAAGAGAAAAAAGGAAGAGAAAGAGGGAGATGAAAGGAAGAGAAAGAGGGAGATGAAAGGAAGAGAAAGAGGGAGATGGAAGGAAGAGAAAGAGGGAGATGGAAGGAAGAGAAGGACGAGGAAGAAAAGGCCGCTGTAAAAATAAAATATGAAAAGAGAAAGATGGAATGATAAGGAAGGAAACATGAAACGGAGGAAGTCATCCTCAAATGACAGCTAGCCGCCATTAATCGATATCACTATCGAGTGGGAAGAAGAGGGAAAGGGGAAGAGGGAAAGAGAGATGAGAGAGAGAGAGACGAGAGAGGGAGGGAGAAATAGAGAATGTGAATATGTAATAAGTCGTATTCCTCGTCGATCCGACCAGAAAGAGGATAAAAGAAGTGGGATGAGTTGATCCAGATAATGGATTAAATTGCCGTAAAAGCAACGCGGATCAAGCGAAAAACGACTTTTTCTCTCTCTTTCTTTAACCGTGTAAAAAAACTTTCGATCGAAAAAATAATCGTTCACGATTATACCTTTCATTTTCCGCGAAACAGGTATGAACTGCCAACTCTTGACATACCCTACAAATTCAAAGAGAGAGAGAGAAATAATTAAAAATTCTTTGCTTAATTTATTCTGGCTTCCTGCTGCTCTTGATCGGAAATTTTTGTATTGCATACGCTGAACGTATATTTTTCATTCTCTGAATATGAAGTCATTTATATCAATCCCTAATTAATATATATTTTGGTTTCAGAAAAGGACGAGGAACTAGAGATTCTATAGGGGTAGTTAGAATCATATCAGAAAGGGCAATAGAATACAGTCAAGATATCTGCTTATGTTTCGTAGACTGGTAGAAGGCCTTTGATAGAGTAAACTGGGTAATGTTTATGAAGATATTAAAGGATATAGGTGAAGACTGAAAAGACAGGAGACTGATCAGGAATCTATATGTGAATCAAGTTGTAAAGGTCAGGTTGCAGAATGCGGACACCTGCGGAGTAAATATCGGTAGAGGAGTAAGACATGGCTGCAGCCTATCGCCGACCCAATTCAATATGCTCGTATATGGAGAAAGACTAATGTAAGAAGCATTAGATGACACAGGAGATTTCAAAATTGGAGAAAGGATTATAAGAAAGGTAAAATACATGTATGATCAAGTACTTCTAGCAAGAAAGGAAGAGGAACTCCAAAAAATTAAATATAAACTAGTAATAACATGTAGAAAATACTGTATGGAAATAAATAGAGAAAAATCCAAGGTAATTCGAACATAGGCCAAAGAAGAGAATCTGAACATAAGTATTGGAGGAAAGCAGACTATAAATACCTTGGAAGCATCATAACAGGAGAAGCAAAATGTACGGATGAGATCAGGACTAGAATAGGAAAAACAAAAGCGGCTTTCAGATGAAAGAAAAACCTACTTACGGGGAATATAAGGGAAGATATCCGAAAGAAGTTCATAAAATGCTATGTATGGAGTGAAGCTTTGTACGGTGCAGAAACATGGACGCTAAAGAAAAATGACATCAAATACTTGGAAAGCTTTGAAATGTGGACTTGGAGGAGAATACTGAAGATAAAATGGACGGATAGGATGAAAAACGATGAAGTGCTACGAAGAGCAAGAGAGAAGCGAATGATTATACAGACTATTAGAAAGAAGAAGGCCAACTGGGTTGGGCATTACCTGAGGAGAGAGAGTATGAATAAATACGTGTTAGAAGGAAAACTTGGATAAAGGGAAAGAGGTAGGGAAAGGTTTCAGCTGAAAGACGATTTGAAAGGGAATGAGAGTTATCAAGATATGAAGAGGACAGCGGAAAATAGGAGTATATGGAGAAGCAAGTTTAACCATGAATAATCACGAACCTGCCCACGGACAGACTACCTATGATATATATATATATATATATATATATATATATATATATATATATATATATATATATATATACACACACACACACACACACTAGTAAAAGGTTCTTTCATTCTGCAAGCATTTCATCTCACCTTGAAAAAACATTAATTTTTCAGAGAGATATTTCATCATTGGAAATATTTTTTTAATTCTAAAGATTTCACCTCTACACCGATTTTCGTTCTTTCCTTTTGTAGCAATAATAGGTAAAACAATTCTTAAAATTTGCAATTTTAAGAATATTACACTTTTCCCACATTTCTGCCAAATTTTAAAGTTGTAGCATATCTAGAAGTGAAATAATATTTATCTATTTGTTTAAATTTTAAAAGATTTTAAAGGCCGCAACAACATATTCATCGAGATTTGCAAATATTTATTTGGGTATTTGCACTAAGCTCTAAATAACTTTAAAATTTCAGCACCAACACGACAGTACTTTTTTTTACAATTCTCTAATATTTCCTGTTTTTGGATTTTGACGTCGTTGTAAGTTTACACCGTAGTTTTAGACCAATTGCACTATAATACAATCCACTGATTCTCTTTGCAAGCACTAAATCAAAGCTATTATTTTATACATTTCAACAACCCCCATAATTGAAAGTAGTAAGGTTCTTTTATTTAATAACATATCGCGTTTTAAAATTATGACGTCATTATATGTATTTGTCTTTGGTTGAAATCAATGGGACAATAAGAATTTCCCGATTAAACAGCATTAAAGCGATGCTATTATAATACGAATTGCCAATTCTCATTGAAAAGCATTGTCCTGGTTGCTATGGTAGCTGAACTTCTTTATTGTTGAGCATCTGCTTTTTCCGATTAAAAACATATTTCTTCGTCAATTCGGCACCGATTTGAATTTAGTCTTCAAAAATAAGAAACCTCATTCTTTTAGCTATATAATTGTTTCATCTTGAGTTTCTATCTGAATTATAACTAATTTAAAAATGCAAATTTATGACACTCTGCACAGATTTTTCTTATGGAGTATCGAAATGGAACATTGTGGTAAAAAATAACCCACTAAAAACTAAAAAATTTGGAAATTTCAATTTTTCTGGTAGGTTCTACCTAATAACCTTACATCTTGCCAAATTTCAGGTAAAAAGTAGGGTAAAAGTACCTTAGGTTTTATATTATATCTATAATAAATAGCTGCTTCTTACGGAGGATATATTATATATAATGATATAAAACCTAAGGCAGTGGTTCTCAACCTTTTGCCTCTTGAGTCCCACCTATCACTTCCTCAAGATATCCAAGTCCCACCCATAAAGAAACCCTAACTTTTTCTTATAGATGTATTTCTACATTTATAAGCATATAAGTGGTATATTACTGATTAGTAGACATTTTTAAGGATTTAAAAAATATAGTCATAATTTAAAATGATTTTATTTCACAAATATGAAAGCATAAATTATGGAAATACTAACAAAATTATGACTTTGACAGAAATATGACAAATGTTTTATTAATGAGAAACCTGAGATTGTACTTCATTGACAAGCATGTCAATTCTTGGCGTAATACAGGAAACGGCAAGTCGAAGTGTTGGTTCAAGTTGAAGACGATTTCTTTCTTTGTTTTTACAGTTGCCATGGCAGAGAAACCCGTTTCACAAAGATATGTGGAAGGAAATGGAATAAGTTTCTTAACTGCTTTTTCACTTGGTTCGTATTCTTTTTTAACTTTAAGCCAGAAGGTTTTCAAAGACAAACTCTTAAATAACGCTTTCAATGTAGGGTCACTTGCTAATTCAATCAGGCTATCCTGCTCTGAGACTGAAAGAGATAGCTTATTAGTTTCAGACTCATAATGAATGAATGGATCTAGTACCCACAAAAAACCAATTCTTGCATCGTCTTCAGAAGGAAAATATTTATTGAATTCGATTTCCAGTTTATCTAAATGTTCGGAAACAAACTTGGAAATATAATTAATGCCACATCTTCTGTTGTCTACAACTTCAGAAAAGCAATGAAACATATAAAATATTCCTACATCTACCCTATTCTTCCAAACAATTAATTTCTTTATGAACGCTTCTATCGTAGTTGCGAGGTGGAAGGTGGAAGACTTTGGGCCTTGTAATCGCAAATTTAGTTCATTTAGAAGTGAAAACATGTCTGCCAAATATGCCAATTTCGAACCCCCAATTAGTGTTATCAAACAACTCTGCTAGTTTTGATTTCTTTAGAATCAAGAAACTCCTAATTTCCTCTCTGAGTTCAAAGACACGAGATAACACCTTTCCACGTGATAACCATCTAACTTCCGTATGTAACAAAAGAGTCACATGTTCTGCACCCATCTCATCACAAAAAACTTTAAATAATCGGCTGTTTAGTGCATTGGCTTTGATAAAATTCACCACTTTAATACAATCAGACAACACATCAGAGAGTTCCGGAACCATTACTTTACCAGGTAGTTGTTCGCGATGGATCATACAATGTGTGGCTTGAAAATCATTATGTGCAACTTCGCGAATTTTTGCTGCGACTCCGGAGTGCGAACCTGTCATTGCAGCAGCGCCATCTGAACAAAGACCAATTAAACATTTCCAATCTAGACCCTTATTTAAAAAGTAATCATTAATAACGCGGAATATTTCTCAACTTGTTTTTGTCTGCAAACTACAAACCATTAAAATATCCTCAAGTAATTCGTCTTCATAGATATATCTAACATATCCCGTTAAAATGGCACTGCTCGAATTATCCAAAGATTCATCTAACTGAAGAGAAAAAAGCTGTGATTTTTTCAAACGGGTAATGAGTTAAACCTCGATATCACAAGACATGCTTTCAATGCGACGCTTAACTGTAACGTTTGAAAGTGGGATAGTAGTAATCTTATTTACTGCTCCATCGGCAAGAACCTCTCTGCAAGCATCTATCATCGCTGGTTTTATTAATGTTTCACCTATTGTGTATGGCTTTTTACATTTCGCAAAGAGATTAAAAAGGATGCGCGAAGGGCGGTAGAGCCAACATTTGAAAAAGCAAGCATATCTTTTTGTTGAGCTTTCATTGCTGAATTAAGTCGTTGGAAATAATCAATAGGCTTATCATTTAAGTGCGGATGTTTTCCCTCCAAATGTCTCTTCAAATTTTGAGGCTTCATTCCTTCATTCGTTAATGTTTCTCCACGTACGACACATAATGGAACAGGTGCATTATCAGTTCCTCTCTTCGAAAATCCATACTGTATGTAGCTTTCGTTGTACTTTCTTCTTACGCTCTTTTTCTGTCTCTTCTCCGCTGGAATCCATTCTTCCGAGTTCTTTGTTTCCAATGAGATGAATCCAAATCTTTTAAGTCCTTTGTTACACATTGTGATTCTGAGGGTAAAAAATGGAAATATAAAGCAATAAGTGAAAATGAAATTGGATTTAAAGAATGAATTGAAATTATTACTACCATTACGCTAAAAATTAAGTCGTATATCATCCAAAGAAAATATTCTTAGCTACTATAAATCATTAAATAATTATATAAAAATAATAAATAAAATATGGAAATACAAACAGGATAAAACATTATCTCATTACTCATGGTCTAAGAAAAGTCAGTTATTGTTTAGCGACAGTAAGGATAAGAAATGGCTCTAGATATTCTGTCGTAACAGCGATGCACTAAATGTGTATTGATATTTTAATAGAATATAATTACAATGCAGTCTCAATTAAATGAGATTATTAGAAAATTAGAGAGGTTTTGTTTAACTCGAGGCGCATGAGAAAAAATTTAGTAAAGAATTGATTTGAAAATCTGTAAATGAAAAGTGTAATGTTCGATATAATCGCATCAAAGTTGACTCGTATGTATGGCATGTTTCCCGGCATATAAGTTTACCATACATGCCGGGAAAATAGGTGATGGAGTTCTTTAATGATATTTTACATGAAAATCGGAACGTATTTTCTGATTTGAGAAGTTTCTTATCATCTGATTTTGATTGTCGGAAATCAATGCAGTCCCTTCAGCTTCAATGAATTTTATCTGGGGGAATTGTCAAACATTACAAAAAGCAATATACGCAATAAGTCAGTTACAAAACTAAAGTAGAATGGCGTTTCTATCTGTGTGAATAAGTAGTACTGATTTCATTAAACTTATTACATTAATATTAAAATAACTCACCTTTCAGGAACAAAATGGTTTCCCAGGTTGATGTTTCGCTGGCTTAGTGGCAGAAATGGTGAAAAGTATAGCTTCTTTTCCTCCTTGAAATCACACAATACGAATGTACTTCTTCCACTCCAGGCAAAACGACAATGTTCACTAAGATCATTCACATTACTAAATGAGAATGCAGCAGAGGGCTAGGAGGAAAAGACCACAATACGCGAAAGATATGTCCCGTGATGCTTAAGCATTTTTATCTTTTCCCAAAAAAATAAATAGGAAGGTAGTAAAGAAGATAAAGCACCAAGCAACGCATTTTTCATTGTTCCTTTGGGTAGGATGACGGTGATCGGGGTAATTAGAGAGGTTTAGGCTATCGAATTTCCTGCAGTGCAGTGTACATGCCTGTTCGAGTCTGGAGGTTTCGTGATCCAGAAGGACCGAAAATGAAATCTCTGGAATAGGTTTTATGATCGGATTTACCTCATATCATCGGTCCCTGTCATTTGTTTTCAAATTGCTTCTCTGAAACATTTTCTTTGATCCTTTTTAGAGATAACAATATACTCCCAGGTTACCCATAGCCGATTGGGCTACCAAAATATCTTCAAACCAGTCGAGTCCCACCTAGAAGGCTTTCGAGTCCCACCAGTGGGACGCGTCCTACCGGCTGAGAAACACTGACCTAAGGTACTTCTAGATATTCTACGGACCTGAAATTTGGAGGAAACCTTGGTGTTGGTCCAAAACCATCAGAAAAAATCGAAAATTTCAAAATTTCCCCTTACCACGGGGTCTTTTATACCCCAAAACGTTCATTTTCAAGTCCCATTAGAAAACCATTTAAATCCGTACAAGCCTTTTTATAATTGCATTTTTAAATTACTTGTAATTAAGGTACAACCTCGGACCTGAATTAAAAGACGGGAAAAAGAACGAAGATTAATTTCCTGAAAGTAGAACACGAATCCGTGAGGATTTATTCCAATTATTCGATTTTTACTGCATAAAAACGGGATTTTGTACAATTTATAACAATGGCTCAATATTTCTGTCATGACTACGAGACAATGCTTTTCTTCGGGAATTTATTTTACGTGTTAATAAAACTTATATGTTCATAATTATTTTTGCTTTAAGGAACATTCAATTACGTGAATATTATATTTATTGGTCACTTTTTAGTGCATATAAAAGTTAGTTTTATTAATTTTTTATTTAAATTTTGTTTAACTTAATACATAAATCACGCATACCAGCCATATATGAGCGCTAGTTTTCTTGTAAAAGAAACCTCACAAAGTTTAGTCGACGGTCATTTATTTGTTGTTTCGGGGTTTTTATGAACGTGCGAAAGAATTTCTAAAAAAATAGTACGCGTCAGTAAAAGGCACAAATTGTTGAATGCTTGATCGAAAGCAAAACATGTACGCATGCAAGGTAACTTTTGGGGCAAGGCAAGAAAGGGAATTTCCATCAAAACGATAAGCAGAGAGACTGACATCTAAAATTTATGTAGAATTATTGCGTCATACAGTGGAAGTGCTCTGGTCGACTACATACAATTTCTGAGCATGCCTGACGTGTGCGGGAGTCGTTCATTCTGACCTTCGAAGATAATTTGGAAAACTTTCCTGATGCTACCTGCGACGAAGTGTTCCTCCGTGCTAAGTTAAAATGCTGCCGGTGTGGCAGGCAGAATGGACTGAATAGACTAGAGTCCATCTCACATAGGTAGAATGAACTCGAGAGTCCATCTCGTCTAAACCAGTCATCAGTCATCAGGCAGGATGGACTTTGGGCGGACCTTGGACTCGAAGAGTCCGTCCTGCCTGGGCTAGTCGCCGGACACCCAGTATTTGTTACGTTTTAGGATTTATAATTGCTATAAAGCGTTAAGTTCGAGTTCTTTTCCACCAAAGTGACAAATTTTCATATTTAAACTACTACTATATTTACAAATTAACAAATGCTTGGCAAAATGGGAGTTGGAGGTTGAGTTATTCTAGAAGCCCTTCAAATGTTCTTTGCACGCAATGCTGTATTTTCTTCCAGTCTGTCCAACGTAAAAGTTAATTTTCTCGTGCTTTCTTAAGATGGAATACCACCAAGAGAAGATACATATATTCAAGTTTCTATTACAAATAAGAATTTTCAAAAAATTAGAAAGTATATACAATTTACAGATGCTTTCTCATTTTTGTCTAAAAATAAGTGTAAAGAGAAATCCGTGCCGTATTAGCCCAAATAATTGCTTTTAATCCAGAAAACTGTAATTTTTCCTATAACAGAATATAATTAATACTTTTTATTGGGTTAAATACACGATACGGAACTATCATTAATGCCAATTCACTATGTAAACACACTATTACGTAATAATTCAAGCACACCAATAATCCTGTTTATTCGTAAGGAATTTTCCAGACATTTTTTATCGCTTTTCATTATGGAATGTTGTTTCTTTCAAGTTAAAAAAGAAACATTGTATGAAATTTAAGCAAAATTTCGTTTGATGCGTATTATTCAGATAGGGAAGATTGTTTAACTGTTTTCAATAATTGAGAGGAGATACATTCGATAATTATTATAGAATGTATCTTCTCTCAAGTTGAGACCGAATCGTGTGTAATTATGCGTACAACTGATTTTATGCATGATCATCAATTATCAAATTTGCTTTGCTCAAAAAATGTATGTAATGTTGATTATTTCTGCGTTTCAAGCGCGCTAATCTGTGAGTTATACATTAAAAGATCAGGCATTAAGTGGAAAGCAATTCCACTCTGACGACAAGGTTCTAACAGTGGCGCATGAGTGGCTAAGAAAGCAATCGAAGAATTTCTACTAGGACAAAATCCAGGGACTAGTTTCGTGAAGGAAGATGTGCGTTGAAAGAGAAGGAGACTATGTTGAAAAATAAAGAGTTTCTTTAACCTAGGATTCAAAAAATAATGTTTTATTCAACTTTTGCTGTTTACACTTGAATTACCCTCATATTTAAAATTATTTTACTCCTTTTCGTGAACAATAAATGTGAAAATTTTTTAACAAATAATCGATTAAATTTTAAAACGTTATTGGGTTTTCTCAGAATGAAAAACTTGCGAAATAGGGAAAGAGGTAGGTGTGGTATATTCATAGGGACATTACTTGGTTAGTGTAGGATATAAAGACGGAAGAGGATCTTCTGTAAAAGAACCAATACAATAATGAAGCCTAAAAGCGGCTAGAGAATTTCCAAAAGTGTTTTGTAATCTTTAATGATGGCAAAAGAAACAGTAAAGGAAAATATGAAAACGCCAATGTACGATCATCTGACTGGTAGGAAATTGATTCATTATAAAACGAATGAAAAACGTAACGGAAAGAGATGAACTAGAATCCGAGATTCAATCAAGGCACTCGTGAATAAATTTAACTAATTAAGTAGACTACTCCTACCCATATTCCAAGGACGCGAATTACTTCCATGATTTTTTAATTTCAAGAGATCACGGGTTAAGCAAATTGTGTTCTCAGTCTCTTAATCTGCCGCAGTAGATTTTTAATTCGTTACTTTAAGTGTTAACGAGATATAATAATAATTATCAACACGTACTCCTGCTATGCAAATATAGTGAAACTTTTCCTTTTCCTCGGAGACGAATCAACTTAAATAAGGTGGACATTTCTCCTTCCATTCATTCGTATTCCTTTGGAATATCAAGATTTTTTTAATGTCTCAGTGGCTAAAATACTTCCGACTTGTTTCAGAACGACAGATTTTTTAAAAGTGTTTTATCGGCTAGGTTCTCACTTCAGAGTAGGAGAAACGTGAAGGGAACGGCATATTGAAAAATTTGAAGACATTTCCATAATAATAAAGGCCAATCTCATTTTGTTAGCCTAATTTAAAAAAAATGAGATCACCTCGGAGTCCGTGTGTGTCCCCCCCCCCCCTAACGTCTTCTTCATGAATGAACCGATTTTAACTAAATTTGGTAAATAGAATCTTCACATAAATTAATGAACAAAATGACATATTTGGACCGAATCGAGTCAGCAAGGGTGCCATAATTGCAAAAAAACTTTTCGGTAATTATGAATTTGGAAGAAATTGTTCCAACGAAATTTTGTATGAAGTAGGCGTGCAACATAAAATAACAAAATCATGATGTTCATTATAGATATAGAAAGCAGAGCTGCCACAATACAAGGAATAAAAAAATGTTTTACACGTATTTGTGTTGAATTGTTCATATCAATTTTAACCAAATTTAATACTTATAACATACACATATGTATATACAAAACCATATTAGCATATTTTAACCGAATCAGCTAAACAGGAGTGCCACAATTACAAATTAAACTTTCAGCAATTAAGAATTTTGAAGGAATTGGCAGAACGGATTTCAATTAAATTTTGTATATAAGATTTGTACAACATACCACAATGAAATCAATATGTTAAAAGCGGAGCTAAAGAGCAGCACTACCACAGTAAAAAGTTAAGTAATATTTTGTACACGTATTTCTAGAGAACTGACCCATGGATTTTAACCAAATTTTTTGTATTTATATAAATTTATATAAATAAATAACCAAAATGTCACATTTCAACCGGATCAACTTAACAGGGCTACCATAATATCAAGTTTAGAATTTTTCTGTAACTATGAATTTGGAAGGTATTGGCTGAACGGATTTCAAAGAAATTTCGTTTATAGGGAGAGTATAGAATGGCAAAACGAGATGAAAATGTTTAGAACGGATCAAAAAAGCAGGGCTAACACAATATGATGGAAAATAATTTTCTGATTTCAGAGCAAATACATTATTATACGATTATACTACGGCGAATTTGACGAAAAGCACTTCTGTAACACGGGAAACCTGTGTACACCCCTACTTGCGATATATTATAAATCTATTTAAAGGAAAGTAGGCGGATTAGTTTTTTCCAGAACTACTTGTCATTCTTTGTGTTAGGTTTTAACAATTAATGGAAATTACCCAAGAGCTGTCTACTCGATTTCAATGACTTTTACGTCAGATACTGGGCGCGTGCCCATGCAGGTTTGAAACGGGTCATCCTCCATGATAAGGTTATGGCTTCGATTCCATAAGCGCATACCCTCTCTATCTGATTAACATGTGAATGAGTGTAGGATATTTTATGCTTGCATTTAAAAAATATTTAAAAATCAAAATACCATCTCGGAACTAGGAACGTGTTGAAGTTAAATAAACTAAATTTATTTGAGAAAACTTAAATAAGATACGAGTTGGCTTAAAAATTTATTTCAAAACCGAAAAAATGACAATTTTTCAACGGTATAAAAATGAAAAATTATTATTGTTGCCACAGCCACTTCACACACTATCACGGCGTTTAAAGGAATTATAATTGCTAATAGACAACAAATTTGTATTTACACAACAATAATTCAACTTGTACAGAAAGGGATTAATATGTTTGATTAAGACCGTGAGTAATGTAAATAAACCAGCAGCGGTCAGTTCGATATCATTCAGATCGTATTCATAGATTTGGCAGCAGGAAACAATTATCATTTATTTTGTAAGGTTCATTAAATGTTGACAATTAGTCTTGGATTTTTCATAAAAATAAACGTAATTAGTGAAAGATTTATTAGGAAAGATAAATAAATTAGGAAAAGAACCGATATGCTCCCCTTGAGTTTTTCCCAGGGGGAAGAAGGAGGTTTCGCGTATTTTGAAGTAATTAAGGTGATGCTGCAGATAGGTCTCTACTTCATTGCTAGACGGAAGAGTTGGTCCTCTCAGGTGAGAAAAAAATCGCACGCGAGCAAACGCAGTCGAAGAAAAAATGATATTTTCCCATTGACCCATTTCTAGACATAATTTAACGTTTGCTACGGACCCACTGGCCATATTTCCTCGTATCTGCATCGCCTTGGGATACAGATTCGAGAAACTCTACCGCGGACATATTTATAATCCCTATGGCTTCAACTATGCTTTGTATTTTTTTAAATGTCAATCAGAATGGTAAGGAAATGAGAAATAATTAAAGCCACGCGTTGAGGGCGAGGAGTAAAAGAGGAGGGGAGGAGAAATGAGGGACTAGGAGTCATCGCAATCGTTGGACGGAGTTAAATGAAAATGCAGAAAAATTCAGACACTTTAAGAATCCAATTAATAGGAAAAATGGACATAGAGACTTCGTTTCCGTAGTACCGGTATTAACCTGTAAACAATTATAGAAATATATTCCGTAATAAATGGCCGAAAATGGTATTTAGTTAGAGAGGCCATGAACGGGAAAAATTAAAGGCTTTTTCGAACTCGTAGTTAATTTCTGCGTTAATTCGAATGGATTAAAGCTACCTGTGCAATTACAGTAAACTTCGTACTTATGGCCTCAATAAGTTCGAAAGTCAAGTTCGGATCGGGATCATAGCCTTTTTAGAGAATCATGATAAAAATACCATGAATTCGTTCCCGTTCAAATTAAATGGAGAAAAAAACAATTCCTGGAATGAACCGGTCCCGTAAGTAGATACATTGACCTGATGTGAAAGGTCATCATGAGTAATCTATTAAAGTTCGACGTAGGTCAGATCGATCATTCTTGACTTATTCACCACATTCACTCTATGACGTAGGGAACCTAACGTTTCTTTAATGTTGTTAAATATTCCGAAAAAATAAATAAAAAGACCACTGACCTACGTACGCCATTTTGGAGCTATGGCGGGAGTAAGAAAACAATCGGAATTAAGGAGAAGGACGTATGATACCACAACAAGGGAACGAGACGATAGGTTTTCTTTCGAGACGAATACCGAATAAATGTTTAAACGGAGAAAAGGATACCAGAGATAAGTATTCCGAAGATGTAGTGATGGGAAAGAAGGGTCGGATATAAATCAATAAAAGATAAAAACGCGGAAGAGAAAGGGGGAGAGAGAGAAAGAAAGATCGGGAGGGAAGAGAGAGCAATTTATGGAGAGGAGAAAGGAAATTGGGGACAAGGGAGGACGGGAAACATAAAATTGAACTGGAACGATAATGACAGGGAAGATGGGAGAGAGGTATATAGAGATGAAAAAGGAAGGAGTGGGAAAAATGAAGACAAGAATAACGTGCAAGGAAAGGAGAACAGAAGAGAATTACTAGCAGAGGAAGAAGAGGCTTTAGGAAGTAAAATTATATATCAAAGGGAAGTAAAAGTAAAACTTCTACTTAGAAAAAAACACTGAATTAAATTTGACGACATGAACGGTCAAGGAAAAATTGCGAAACAAGTATGAAAATTGGTAAAAATATTTCTCATGATAAATCTAAACAATTAGAAAACAGCGCTGGAGTTGTGTGCTTTAAAATACGAAAATACATGATAATTTAGATTTTGAATCAAATTGCGGGGGCGAATATCGACCTTTATGAGCATTTTACTTTGTTTCAGAAAATCACACGGCGTATTTTATCAAATGAGAGATTTTGGTTATTGAAAAATAATTGAAAATTTTTACGAAATGCGCAGCAAGATAGCCACATGTTCAAGATTGAAATGCGTCTGTTTAATAAGGAAAATGTGATTCACGATACAAAGGGACGAAACTGAGAGTAAGTGCGAATGAAGAGGCACGAAAAATGGAGATGAAATGAGAAGAATAAACCGCGACAGAAGGACAGAAAAGAAAGACAAAAGAGCAGTTAAACCGAGAACATTTCCACTGAAGAGGTATGAAGAGAGGGGAAAAATAAACTGCGATAAAAATAAAGATCAGGCGGCCAAAATGAAGAGAAGAAATGCGAGATAAATTAGGAAGGGGACAGGATGGTACTGTGTGAGCTGAAGAGAGATAAAGAGGAATTAGCGGGTGACGAGTGGAATAATAGAGGAAATAGGCAGAAAAAAGAATGGAGAAGAGAGAAGGGAAGTGAGGGGAAGAGTAGAGAATGGGAGGGAGAAGGAATGGAGGAGGAAAGGATGGGAAAAGAGGAAGAAAGGGAATTGGGAGAGAGATAAAGAGGAAGAGAGTATAGGGACGCGAGGACGAGAAATGGATAGGGAGGGAGAAAAGAAGGAAAAGTGGAGGAGAGGAGTGAGGCAGCGAGAAAGGGAGGGAGGAAGTCACCGAGTAAGATGAGGAGGGAGAGTGGAGGTGAGAGAGAGAGATAGGGGAGGTGAGGGAGAGTGGAGGCGAGGGAGAGTGGAGACGAGGGAGAGCGGAGGGGAGAAAGAGTGGAGGGGAGAAAGAGTGGAGGTGAGGGAGGAAGGCATGTTGAGAGTGTGAAAGGGGAAGAAAATTGGAGACAGGACAGGAGAGCCCTCGCGAGGATCTGTGGAAAATGGGAGAAGAAAAATAAAGAGTAGAGAAGAGTGGAGAGGAAGAACGCGAGAGGGCTTTATAAAAAAAGAAAAGCGGGAAAAATAGAGTGGAAACTGAAAGGGAGGAGAGAAAGAGAGAGAGCGAATGAAAGGCAGCATAAAAAAGGAGAATGGGGGAGGGGGTGGGGGAGAGGGGTGGGCGAGTCGGCTCACTTGGTCGGTGTGGGCAAAAGGGTTGGGAAAGACAAAAGGAGGCGAATAGAGATTGGGTTCCCTCGCGACCACTTCAACCATGGACATGTGGACGTAAAGAGTCTTAAAAAATCTTGATCAAGTCCGCGGCATTGCTCCCGTTTTGAAATCCTACTCCAAAGGCTCCCCTCTTCATCTAAAAAAAGAAAGTGTAATGATTCTCTTGAAAACTGGTGGAAAAACCTCTTGCCTTGATCTCTCTGAGACTTGTCCCACTGGCGGTGACGTTTTATCGAATCATTTCATGCGAAAAGTCAAGGATGAATGCCAGAGGAATATGAAACGTTGCGAAAAATCGGACTATGCGAAATGAGAATATCTTCATTTGCCTTCGATGGGACGGATTTAGCGGGGAATTGTCATTTACAGAATTTCGTTTATCTCTATAATACTCGTTTCGTTTTATTCTATCCTGATTGTATTAAAAATCAATTAAATAAGATACTCTGCTTCCTAATTCAATGATTTTATGAAAGAAAATGTTCTAAATGTAAGAAATAATAACAGAATAATATATACTCGTAATTCAGGTTTCCTAGCCTGATGAGATTGTAAAAATATCTTGATGTTAAGAAATAGTTTTTATAAACTGAAGAAAAGCATAAACATTAAATTTCCAGTATAAAATAATTTTAATTCCGCTTCATGTATATAAAACTGGTTTGGATAAAAAAATTGAAATTTTTAAAACCAGATAAGAATTTCAGTCGGTTCTCGCGAAAAAACATTATATAAATCTATCCTCACACAATGCCTAGAAGAAAAATACCCTGCAATAACAAATTTTTCTCATGAAAGGATGAAACGACGAAATTTCGCCTCTGGGTTACATGGGATACAAATATTTGTGGCTGTTTTATTTATTTATTTAGTTTTAAAAACAGCACAGAGGTCCCATTACATTGACACATATAACTGTAACAAATAATATAACATTAAAATAGATAACTATAATAAATACAATGACACAATAATATTGACAGCAATAGAAATGATCATAACAAAACAGCGACAGAAATTAGGCAAATTTCGACTAAATCGAGAACATAGACAGGAAAATGTCGTTTCTTTGCTGTAATGGTGGTCACATTACGACACTTTCATGTTGATATAAAGCTTTTTGCTTTTTATTTTTCTCCTTCGGAAATAATAAACACAAGCTACAATTTATGCCAAAGAATAATTAAAGGAAAAATTATCTTAAATTAAATATTAATAATCCACTGTACGATTGCAAAAATCGATATGTTACTTTGCTAATATCTGAATAACCAATGAACTGTATGTTTAGAATATAAAATTGCTAGAATAATTTTATATTAAATAAAACAGAACAGGCAAAATAGGTTGATAACTTGATACTGTTTCCAGGCCATTTCGCGGAGAAAACTACCAAGCTATAAACCATTTCTGGTGCATTATATTTTATCTAGCATGCAATTATTTCTATTACGGAGTTCCACAAAGTAACAACGTCTTCAGTGGATTTTATAAAATGGTAAATTTTATATTGGACAAATTTTAACGGTCAGATAATTGTAATTATTAAAACAAAGTGATAATAAAAAATTGACGACTCGAGTACTTAATATTTAGCATATAATTACGGAATCAATGTTATGCGGAGTAGAAAGCCCCTTAATTACGTCGTCTTGTGACTTCAACTAACATATAAAAATAATCTGGTATATGATGTTGACTAATAATTTATTAGAGGTAAAATGAAGCAAAAAAATCTGTTAGAACTTTTATAGATGCGTTAAAAATCAGTTTGAAAGCTAAAATTAACTTCAGTTTTTTTAGCCATGCAGGCAATATTCCATTCCAAGCAAATAATTTGTAATGATCCTCTGTAATAAATTTAAAGATGTGAAAATTTTCTTTTAGTAAAAATAAAATGAACGGCTAAAAACCAACGTTTGCAAGAACACATAGACTTGTAATTTCCGTGTCTACTCTTGCCATTTTCTCCATTTTCCCCTATATTTCCTGCGCCAGAACTTTGAGTAGGATCATTACGCACATATTTATGCAGCGTAAACTTGTTCGTGAGAGAACTAAATTTTTTAAAAAAATAATAATCTATTTCCTTATAGTAATTTGTCTACTCTTGTTGGATTTCACAAATACACATTCTCGTAAAATTAAAATAAACGTATAATTAGTTTTGCCCAAGACAACGGAAGAACCCAAGTCACCACAGCGACTCTTAGCAAGACATGCTAACTCCAGCCACCCTTCGGTAGTTCAAGGGTCGAAACGTGACCAATCATCAGGCGGGGAAAGTTATCTTTAGCGTAATTCGGTTTGGTAATGGCTATACTTCCTTTTGTAATTATATTTAAGCGACAAATACGCTGATATTCGATTAATGCCTTTTTGAAACCTTTGTGAGAAGCAATTCAACCAATTATAAACCGTAAATTTAAAGACAAGTTTCTAATTTACGGTGAAAAAATAGTGCCTATAATATCCGATTTCTATACATAACCTCATATTGATTAAAAGGTCATAAATAATTAAGCCTTGGCTCGGACAGAAATCGACGCGTAATAATGACGGCTTTGAAGGAAGAAGATACATCCCGCACCAACTGGCTTGCTTCCAAATACGTACTAGGGGCTGGTTAAAAACTGTTTTTATACCATCGCCTAGCGGGAGGTGATCGCCAGATTTTTTCCAAATATTCGGATACCGGATGGATAAGAATCAAAATGGTTCGCAACCATTATTCGCTCGCTCCTATAAAAATAAAAAATAAACTATCACCACATCGGAAAAATCGCAGCCGCTATAGATAGGTTGGCTGTAGTGCTAACGTTTTCAAAAGCACCCGGGAAAACAAACGGAAAATGATACTGCACCAGGGAAGCGGACACGATCGATTGTTTATCGTTATTGTTTTGGGGATTTCCAGAGGCGAACATTTTTTACGGAGCTAATCCCGGGGAATAAAAAAAATGTTATGAAAAAACGAACGACGTGTGTAACGAAAAAAAGCACGTTCCGTATCAGACCACGAAAAATCGACAAATGGAGAGATAGTAGCTAAAAGATAAACCAAAAAAATTTTATTATAAAAACACACGGATTGTTTTGTTTTTCAATTTAAATAGCTGATTATTTTCCTTTTGTTTCCATTCCCGCGGTACGATGGAGCGCCAAATGGCACTTGGGTTCATCCACTAAAATTCTCTCTCTCTCACTCCGGGAAGAGCGATAATGTGGAGATACATCCAAGTTTACGCAAACTAAGGAACCGAAGTGAGTGAGAGAGAGAGATATCAGAAGATATCTCTCAATAACAGCGACTTAAATATTGTTATTATAAGCATATAAAATTTCAGCCAAAAACGGACACATCGAAACTTCTAAAAAGAAATGCCAGTGGGGAGGCTTCCATATTAATTTAAATAAAGCAATTAAAATAGCACGCGTCACAAACAATACACTCGGGAAATCCTCGAAAATGCAAAAAATAGAACGAACCGTTTATATCTTATCCCTAGTCGTGGCATGTTGTGAAAATTACTGTTCGGGGACTTAAAATCATCGCTGCTCAAACGTTTCGCTTTGCAAAAAGGTGAGTCGCGTTAATCGAATGACTTCATTAAGGTAAAGACCACCTAAACTTCTCTATTTTGGAGGTGAGACGCTTTAGAAAAAATTCGTTCCAGATAATTCATTTTTGAAATACGTAAACGTAAAAAATCTCAATCGTGGCACTAAAAATTAGAACGAACGAAGAAACATCGAAAGAAGAAACTTTAGAATTTATGGTACATAGACCAAACAGTTCGCAGTATGCTTTTGCAATTTAATGTTATAAACGAATGCATTTGTTCCGTATGGTTCTACCTAATAAGATCCATCATCATAGGACGTAGAACTTCAGCTCTAACCCTGCGCTACAGATATGGCTCAACATGTCACGTTAGGCCCAAGGCTACCCCATAACTTCCTCCGTCAGAGCTTGTCCTGGCGTTTCTATATTTTTAATTATCTTCTAACAAATTTAAAAACTTTTAAGACCGAGTTAAAATTTTAATTTAAAATTAATCGTGATGGACAGAAGCGCGATAATGAATTTTAACTACGAGGAACATATCGTTAGTTATCAGAATGCGTTAATCGCATGTTCAATTACTTTTTATAATTGTACCATTATATAACAAATACATATTATCTAAATTATCTCGGAATATTTTGGAAAATTGTCCTTCAGAATCTGCACCATTTAACATCAGAATGCCTAATTTAAATTTATGACAATTTACCGCGCAAATAATTACAAACTATTTTTAATGTGAAATTTTATTTTTCTTAAAATAAGCAACAGAATAGTCACTCTCCATTAAACAGAATCAGAGGAATAAAAGAAAAAATCTTACAACGCCCTAAAATCATTACGAATGTATAAACTTCTCCTCAAAAGGTATGCGTCACTTACGTATAATAAATACCACTCAATCCTTATATCAGAACGAACAGTGTCGTCCATGCATTAATAACGGAATTTATTTATGACGAATGAAGAAGTCCATATAAACGAATGCCAGGACTGATTTAGAGTGACAAAATAGTGTGTCTTCGTCATTCATCCCTTGATGCGCGACCTCTCTCATCTCAACCACGCTCCTCCTTTTCTGACGATATGGAGCGTCCCCGAACGGCAAAAACAAGGGCACGGGTTGCGGGGACGAACGCGGGTAATGGGGACAGCTAGATGCGAGTGACTGCAAAAAGGGCGAGGGCGATGTTAGCACGATGAAAGGATAATTAAGCAAGGGCGGATTCTCTGCATTCTCGAAACCTTTTATGCCAGGAGCTGCCCCCTGCTGCGGTTGATATCTGGGAAGATGGAATTTTTACTTGGTGATACGGTCAGGCTATTGTGTTCCTACCAAGTTAACACAAAAATTATTTTCATGCATGGAGATGGTCCGCTATGGAGGATGATTCTTTTTCATGTATCTCATAGCAGAATCTAGTTATCGGTCAATTTTAATGATTTTTGGATCTTTCTTTAGTTATTTAGTCACTCGCAAAATATTCATTTTCTATTCAAGTCTCCTTAATAAAAACTAAATTCCTTAATAAATTAATTAATAATAAGATTCATGATACCCAATAATAATTAAATATTTTCTTAAATATTTTTAGCGAAGGAAGTCTAATTTAATGACTTGATTGAGATTATTTAAAACATTAAAAAGACCGAAACTATATCATAATTACAGGTTGGTTTCAACAAGAATTCGGATAATTTGTTGGTCATGAAAATGGTGCACACCATATTACGAAAGACGCATTTGTCGAAAAATCACAGGTGCTAACAGTTCGCCATTTATGAAAAATATATTCGCCATACCATTCATGTACGGATGATAGGATGATTTCAGCTACGCTTGAATTTCACTTTCCAACCTGCTATATCAAATATGCTTACGTGACTTTACCTCTTCAACATACGATCCTTGATATTATTCCTGAATTAAAATAATTTATCTCGGGATTACGTTTTAAGTGATTTTTCAGTTCAGCTGAAATATCAGACGACCAAGACGACAAATACACTCTCATAAATGGGAGCACCTTTTATCAAAATGG
This sequence comes from Tanypteryx hageni, assembly GCA_028673005.1. Classification (NCBI taxonomy): domain Eukaryota; kingdom Metazoa; phylum Arthropoda; class Insecta; order Odonata; family Petaluridae; genus Tanypteryx; species Tanypteryx hageni. The sequence continues at coordinate 37,635,254 of CM054113.1, read as the reverse complement.
AAATTATATCTGGGATTTGTTAAGTATAAATATTCGCTGGGCGGTATATTTACTTTTTGCAATATGATTAAACTAAATAATGCAGCGTGATAAAGGTTAGAATATTTTCAAGATCGTAAAATATTTTATATCATATTTCCAACCGGAGTGCCGCGAAATTTTGGGGAAGTAACATGTTTCGATGGAAAGCGCTACAAATATTTCAATATTGGCTCAAGAGCAGCGTACCGAATCAAGTATAGTTCGCAATTTTTCCATTAAATTTGAAGAGATTCCGTTGGAAGCATTCTGGTCGACTGTTACAAATGAGTATCCAGAAGTCCTATACAATGCAATTTAGTCGCCATTTTTGACAACTTACGGGTATGAATAAAGTTTTTCAAGTTAAAATTGCATAATAAACAAAAAAGGTAAGAGAGCGGTTAAGAAAGATCTCCGAGTTTCACTGTCTACAATTTCTGCCTGGATAAAGTGACTGTGTACTTAGAGACAAGTTGAGATCACACTTTGAAAGTTTGTGTGTGGGGGCGAAATACGGCAAGGAGCAGTGTATTTAATTTGTGCAAGTGTACCGTGGAATTAAAAAGGCTGGAAACCCCTCTTTTATATTTCTTAGGAGGTAAGGTCATTAACATAAAATTAAAATATTAAAAACAGACAATATTAAAGTGAAAAAATTGTTATTTATATCTTCCACATTCCAGCAAAAAAGTGAAATGACATAAATGTTCAAAATGAATAGCCAGCGATTAAATGAACGCACAGATTACATTAAATTGCTCTTATATTACAGATTATGATAACTTTCAACAGTAAGGATACAAAATTTTAACAACTACATTTTTCACACAGCCCTAAAAGTAATCAAGCAAACTTAAATAATGTGGTTCATTTAATTGACATGTGTGCTAAATTCTTTACGCGTTTATGCAAAATTTTCTATCGTTTCCTAAAATGGCGTGGTGGGAAATATAAGATCCCCCGCCAAAAATATATAGAATTTTTACTAACAAATTATGTCAAATACGATTCAGAGAAGAGTTTGTCCATGTCAACCGTCACCCCGCATTGCGAAGATTGCGGGGGCCTTCTCTAAGCCTCTGGTTTTATTCATAAACTGCCATTGAATGATTTAAAATGAGAAAGCTGGTGAATAACTTCTCGACAAGAGAATCCACGTTTAAGAATTAAAGAAATATATCAAATTAGCGGTATAAAGGACAACAGCATATTTTTTTATTTAAGAGGCGTCCGTCAGATACTCGCAAGCTTTTTTGTTTCGGCTACGATTCTCGTTTTTACAAAAGATAAACATTTTGGAGACCTGTTTAAAAGGTCGAAGAGATAACACAAGGATCGGTCTCCCGTGATCAAAAGGCAAGGCGACACGGGGTGTACTGTGAAACGGAATCTACCAAACACCAAAAACTTTTTATAAACAGACCGATCCGTTCTGCGGATGCGGCATTTTGAAACAAAACGTGATCCTCTAATTTACATGTTAAAACGAAAAAAGGGATGCTTTACGTGGGGAATTCTTTGGGTTTACCGACACGCGAAGACTATGAGAGAAACATGCTCCCTCCCTCCGTTCAATATCTAAACCGGCGGGATGGTTAGGGAAATTTTCCTTGCCTTAAATTGAGACAACGGACGGTGGTGTAAATCGTCGGATGTTAAACTAACTTAAATATTAATTGATGTCGAGAGAAAGATGCTCGCGAGAGAAAATTGGGGTAAGGGAAGTAAGGACGAATGTTTAGCAGTAAAAATTTTCTCAGGAAAAACGTTTTACATATATGTGGACGGATCCCACTGCGAGCGATATTACTTTATCTACTGGAACAAATTTCGAAAGATTCATCTCAAACATTTTCATGCAACGAAAAAAAAAACTATTGACTCCTATAAATGTCAATTCAAACTGTAATGTTGTGCACAAATCACTAAACTTGACATTTTTTTCGTGGCCATTTGGAAAAATTGAGTTTCATTTCCTCGTGGGTATTATTTACTTGGTTGATAGGTGGCAGTGAAATTAAACGAGGAAAGGATTTTTATAGTGATTGGCAGCATTCAAAACGAGCCAATACATTTTTCAGATAAATTTCGGTAATGAATATTTCTTCTCGGGATAAAAGAGCTCCGCGATGTGACGTGCTTACACGGGAACCGCATTTGCCTCCCTCTGCTTTAACAGAGGAAAGCTTCGAGGCTCCAGAATAATTTATAATTTATTTACGCCTCGAAATGGGATCCAATTGAAGTAAAGTAAAATGCGTCGTCACAGTAATTGCATAATTACTCGTTGAATGGATAGTGTTAATAGCTCAATTTTGAAGCGTAGCATCAAAGAGAGGAAATTTCGAGCATTTTTTATAAAACATTACCAACCTCTTTAAATCATTTATAGCGTTTCTTTCCTCTTACCTTTAAAACCTAAAAAGTGCTATAACTGATTTTTAAAAATTAGAAACGGTCAGAGAAGCTCTCAATTCGGTTCCTCAGAAAGTTTAAACAAAAAAAATCTTCTTTTTTTAAAAGTGCTCGAAAATATCAATTTTTTTGCATTTAGGCTTCGGTGTAATAAAAGATAAACATCTTCCCCTCCTTTTTCCCCTGACTTAAATTCTGCCGTACAGAACGACCACTGTGGTGGAAAGAAGAGAGATTATAAAAAAAGAAGCTCGACAAAAATTTCCGAGGGAGGAAGCAGGCGCAAAGGAGATGGCGGGGGAGTTAGGAGCGGCTGAGAGGTTTTTATGAGGGAGGAGTTCCGGTGTTGTTGGTGGCTAATTAGAGAAACTTAGGGGGAGGAGAGGGAAAGAAAAAGAGAGGGGAGAGAGAGGAGGGTGAGGAAGAGGTTAGGAGAGGGAGGGATATGTTGGAGGGAGGCAGAGGATGCCATGAGACACACAAACAAGCCCACTCGCCGTTGTTTCCCGGGGCGAGCTGGAGAGACGCGAAGAGGGAAAGGGAGTGCGAGAGAGGAGATGATCTCGGTAAGTAGAAACGAGAAAAGAAACAGGTGCGAGCACAGTAATTGGGAGGAAAAGAGAGACGAGTAAAGATAGAGAGTGGTGCTGAGTGGATAGGAAGGAGGGTGGGGAAGGAAAAGGCGAGGCGCAAAGAGGGGAGAAATAGATGGCGAAAAGATCTAGGTAAGAGTAGGAAGAGTATGAATAACGGTTAGGCATGAAAGGAAGGGTTGGAGAAAAGGGGCTAGAAAGGGGACCAGGGTAGGAGACGGGAGAGGAAGAGAAGGATAAACAGAGAAAGAAAAGTAGGGGGAGATAGGGCAAGAGAGAGGAATGGAAGAGGCAAGAGAGAGGAATAGAAGAGGCAAGAGAGAGGAATGGAAGAGGCAAGAGAGAGGAATGGAAGAGGCAAGAGAGAGGAATGGAAGAGGCAAGAGAGAGGAATGGAAGAGGCAAGAGAGAGGATGAAAACATGAGAGAGGGGAAGAGAGAGAGGGAGAGAGAAAATGAGAGGAAGACGTGCTGGAGGACAGGGTGGAAAAAATGAAGAGAAAGAGGGGGAGAGAGAGAGAAGGCAAAAAAAACAGAGAGCGCATACAGATCTCGCTCAAGGAGGTGAGAAGAAGGAACACTAAGTTTAAGGATAAAACCTCGGGGAATCACTTTTTGTGAAGAAGGATTTTCAAATAATTTTAATAACACCTCCGCGCCTAGATATTTATCCGCTACCTACCATAACTTACATACGAAACAAGTAAAATTGCTCCCTAAAAACGAATCGTTTAAGAGCGTTTTATGCTGGATTTAATGAGAGGAATAACTACGCCCATGCACTTTTTTGAGTTTCAGCTTTGCACTACAGTTTCAATTCAAGAAAACGTCTCACATATATAAAAATACGGACAGTGTAAGAACGACATCGTTATACCCATACTTCCTTTGATTCACCAGGGTTTTTTTATTTCTGCAAGTGCGCGAAGGACGGACGAAAAATAGATGCTATGACAGATTTTTTAAAAAACTGTAAGGGCACTAAAAATAATAAAATATTTACGACTTTTGAAAGAGTAATTAAATTTAAAGCAAATATTTTTTCGCAGTTAGCTTAGTTTTAAAAATATATAATTGGCAAAATTACCAAAAGACTCGTACTATGCATCACACATCTCCAGCTATGAAAAATATTTTTCTTAACCCATTTGCGTTTCAGTAAAAGTCTGCACCAGTAAAGAGAGCTCGCCCTGTTTGCATCCTTGAGTTAGAGAACCGGAGCGTGAAATTACATCTGCCGAGGATTAAAAGCCGTTTCACGAAGACTACAACAAATACGATGAAACGGACGCCGGTGCACTATTCATTCATTCTTTGTGTAATAGAATATAGCCTGCGATTATTTATTAAATAAGATTTTATTTGTCATCAAGTTTTATTCGTAGATTTTTTCGTTTTTCATTTTTTAATTAGTAGTACATACACGTGCGATCAAAGACTCGCCGAAGGGTAAATTTCCCTTTCTTTTTATGTCAATGATAAAATAAAAATAAACAAAAAGAAAAATATCTATTATATTAACGCTATAAGATGGAAAAGTAAAAATTCCAGTAAGAGGTACTTCGATTTTGGGGTTCTATGAACTTTATAATCGTAGGAGGTTTCGATTTCGGTGTTAACAAAAGTTAATAATAAAGTTTTAAGGCACACAAACTTTTTTCCTTTTTGATGCGTTAATAGATGTTTTTAATTTTTATTTTAGAATTGTCTAAGTGATTTTTCTTCAATCAATAAATGTTACTTAAGATTAAATATTGAAAGTTCCCGTTGTTATTAGAATATATATGATCCAACGTAGTGACACTGGTGGGACTCGTTCTCCTCGTTCCAATCACTTACAAGTCTCTAACTTTTCTCTTATGACTAAAATATGTTATTATTCATTTACGACTACTTAGAACATAAGTCTTAAGCTTACTTGTAGACTTTGAGGCCAGTTGTTCCAGTCCAACCGATAGAAACGGAACCTCAAAGATAGACAAAAACGATTCGATTTATTGAAAATTCGAGTCAAATAACAGCAAAACTACACATAGTTAAGAATTCTTTGAAAAATCTATTTATAGACCTTTGAGGAAGATCAACATTTATTACTAAAAGTCTATACAAATGTACAGAAGGTAAACATTTATAATTTTGTTTTATTCCGATAAAATGTTGGTATAGAGGTGTATCGCGGGTTCGAATCCTGCCGAGAGCATAACTGTATGTGATCTTCTTTCTAATTGTTTATATGCTCATTGTAAAAGGCCGGTAACGATTGTTTATGAGCTAGTTAAAATATAAATAAATATATAAATAAAAATCAATATAATATTTCTTCTTTTCTTATCAAGTTTTCGTTAGGACAAAAAGCGCATAATACGAATTAATGGAACAAATGAAGAAGTAGATACAGTTCAAATGCAAGGAGAGTCCTAATGAAATGCCGGACGAATATTTTCCATCTAAAATGCTTTTAAACGTACTTAATTCAAAATTGAAGCACATAACATTTCAGCCGAGCACTGTCAAAACTCGAGCAATTGTCTCATTAAAAAAAGGAAAAAATAAAATTCGCAATTGGAATTTCATTTGCCAACGGAAATTAGATCTGCAATTGAAACTCAAAGTACGCTCACGGTTTAGCGGCTTTGATAGGGAATACTAAAATCGAAACCTGGAACGAAAGCGTAATTGCGAGGAAAATGGCCTCTCGGTTATGTCACTTTAACGGGTTTGATTTCGAAAAGGCCGAGCTTCAGATTATCCCAAATTATCCCATTAGACAGGAGAGAACGGGTACTTTGGCATCCATCGAGGGCGTACTAATGGAACTATGAAACAAGGGACTATATCAATGACAAATGGAGAGCGAGAGAGAGAGAGAGAGGCGGGGAGGGGAAGAGGGTGGGAGCGAGCATGGGAGTGGCCGCTAAATTCCTATATTTATGACGACTCCAAAACGTCCACAGAACGAATGTATTCCATTTGAAATGGAGATATTTCTAAGTTAAAATAAGTATGTTAGAAATCGATTTTATATTTTTTTAACTAGACTTTCCTTCCTTAAGAATGAGGGTTTGTTCTCATAAATGAATGGCTGAAGTTGTTGGCCTATATAGCCGGAGCTGCATGTTTCCTAAAAATTAAACAGCTATTTTCGAGTTCATCTCGTGAAGTAAGAGAAACATAGCAACCGAAAGAGAGGAAAAGGGAGAAAGTTGAAATGATTTCTCATACTGCACACGATTGAAGAATTAGGTGGTTCCAATAGCCATACGGAGGTTGGGAAGACGAGATGGTGATTTGAGCCAACGTGGATCCGTAATACTTTAAAAATCGCAATTAACTTTGTCGCCTTTTAACTGAATTACGCATCACGTTTTGCGTACATGTTATGGCATTAGGACCAGGTAATCTATTATTTGGATTCCATCCATTAGGTGAGCTTGATATATTTTTTTCAAGTTCTTATAATGATGAAATTACTAATATTTTCCAGAAATGTTCAGGTAATCGGCGCGAAATTGGGTACAAAAACGTAATTACCTATATTCATTAACTCGCTAAAACTGTAGAATTAACAACGTGTGCTAAAATCGAAATATCGATTTTTTTCGTCCATGTGACGTAAATATATTGTCAGAATTTTAAAAAATGTCGCAACAGAGTTTGAGCGATACAATTTGTGTATGTATGTGGTAGTATCACCAATGAAGGATCTCCGAGGTAAATATTTATAATAAAAATTGACAATAAAATAAAACTTAACGAAACTACTTCATGATACGTCACGTTAGCTGAGGTACTTCAATATTTAAAAAATTAATATACTCCCACGTTTATTTTCTTAATAGAACATAGAATTAATAAACATAATTACACCAAAATTAAAACCAAAACAAAACCATAGCATGGACGAGAAGGACGTGCTCAGATTAAATGCTGAGGTTCGATAGTAAAATAATCAACGAAATTGAGAAAAGAAATATCTACATCTACAGTTTACCCTGCAAGCCACCGCAAGGGGGTGTGGCAGGGGGTGTATTAACACCAAGGGGAAAACTCCAAAATTAGGCCTTGGTTTACGCCCCTACGCGAGGTTACTTTTGATCGCAAGTTTTATTCTGCTCAGCTATCGTTCTAGGGAAAAATGAGCCTTTGTATCTCTCTGTCCTACAGGCTATCTCTCTTATTTTACGAGGATGGTCCATTCTACCGATATAGGTGGGAGTTCTTATTATTTCTTTGACGTCGCTGGAGAAAGTACTCGTTCTAAATCTTTCAAGAAGTTTTAACCTAACACGTTATCGGCGCGCAGCTAGTGATTCCCATCCTAAGTCCTGTATCAAGCCTGTAACGCTTTTATTTCTATCATAACAATTTTTGACGAATCTAGCAGCTTTTCGCTGCACTTTCTCTAACTCGGCGATTAATCCTTTCTCGTACGGATCCCATATGCTCGACGCATACTCTAGCAGCGGTCTAACTAAAGAAAAGTAACATGTCTCTTTGACTTTTTCTTCGCTTTTACCTACTATCCGTTTGATGAATCCTAGTTTCTGCTTAGCTTTCCCGGATATATTTCGTATGTGTGTGTCCCACGAGAGGTTACTTGTTAAAATGACACCTAAGTATTTGACGGATTCGGCTAATTTTAGATGTACGCCTTCTATACTGTAATTCATCGCCTCAATTTCTTTGTTTCTCCAGAATCTCATGAGGGAACACTTACCTAAGTTCAGCTCTAATTGCCACTCTTTACACCACTCGAGAATTGCGTGTAGGTCGTTAGAAAGTAATGCTTGATCAGCAGGACTGTTAATCTCTCTGTAAACTACCGTATCATCCGCGAATAACTTGATTTTACTTGTAATAACATTATCTAACTCATTTATGTATATAAGGAATAATAAAGGACCGATGACACTTCCCTGTGGAACACCGGAGGACACGCTGACCGAATCTGATTTAAATCCATCTATGACTACCATTTGTTCCCGATCATTGAGAAAGTCCCTGATCCACTCGATTATCTTTCGATTTATTCCACAGGCTTGTAATTTTTTCAATAACTTAATATGAGGGACTTTATCGAATGCCTTCTTGAAGTCAAGAAAAACCGCGTCTAGCTGGGTCTTTCGATCACCGGATCGTAGTATATCATGTGCAAACAGAGCGAGCTGTGTTTCACAAGATCTTGCCTTCCTAAAACCGTGCTGATATTTACTGAGCAAGTTCTGGCTATCTAAGAAGTCCATCACAGAACTAACGATGATGTGCTCTAGAATCTTGCAAGATATTGAGGTTAGCGAAATCGGCCTGTAGTTTTCTCGGTCGTCTTTTTTCCCGCCTTTATGTAGCGGAGTTATAAACGCTAATTTCCATTCCTTAGGTATAACCCCATGACTAAGTGACTTACTGAAAACTGTTTCGAGATAAGGTGCTATTTCTAACGCTAATTCCTTTAATACTCTAGCTGGTATCTCTTCCGGTCCCGGGGATTTATTTGCATTGATGATTTTGAGCTGTTCTGCTATACCTTTCGCTGATATAAGTATATCGTTCATCTTCTCTTCGCTTGGTTCGGGTGGATCGACCTTCCTTTTCTCCACTTCGGTCGTAAATACGCTTTGAAAAAATGAGTTTAACAAGTTTCCTTTATCAATGCTATCGTAAACTACCTCTCCTTTGTCGTTTCTTAATGGTGCTACGGTTGGGCGTCGATCTTGAACTTCTCTAACATAAGACCAAAAGATTTTGGGATTTTCGTTTAGATGTTCATAGAGAATCTTTTTCTTAAAGTTCATTAATGCCTTGCGCATAATCTTTTTAGTCCAAGTCCGACAATTTCTGTACTTGTTTGAAATTGTATTTATTACCTCCTGTGACATATTATTTTTGGCGCATTTAAGTTTTGAGTGAAGCTTTCTTTGTCGCCTGAGAGCACATCTAACCTGCCGATTATACCACCTAGGTTCTCCATTATCGGTAATATATTTACTTGGTATGTACGTATTTATACCTGTTCTAATTACAGATAAGAAAGCTTTCCAAGTTTCCTCAACGTTCTTCGTGCTTGCTAATTTTCTGAAAGTTGCGTAATCTTTAATAAGTTTCTCTTTAAAGTCCGCAAAGTTAGCATTTTTAAATATGTGCACTTTTCGCTTAGGCTTGCGATACTTTACGAATGCTATGTTCAAGAGAACTCGAACTACTCGGTGATCGCTGATTCCTTCTTCAATAACTACTTCAGAAACTCGTTCAGGGATATTAATTGCTATTAAGTCTAATATATTGTCCTCTCTCGTGGGTTCTCTGACTACCTGAATAAGGGAATGTTTAATGAAGATGTCTATTAGTGCTTCGCATGACTCACGATTTCTACCGGGTGGTGTGAAGCTGCAACTGCGCCAATTTATCGAGGGTAGATTGAAGTCTCCCCCTACTATAGTAAGACTTTTGCTATTTTTCATCTGTATTGAGTTGATTTGGGCCTCTAGCTCATAAATTTCTTCTGCGTCTGCACCTGGCGGCCTATAGCATGCACATACGTGGATGTTTCCTAAACCTCCCCTGCTGATTGTACACCAAATGCTTTCTATTCTGTTTTCCGTAAACTCAATTGGCGAACTGATAAGCGTGTCCTTCACCGCTATAAAAACTCCACCTCCGTTCCTATTTACCCTATCTCGTCTGTGAATATTATATCTTAAGGGGAAAATTTCTCGGTCGTGTATATCCGAAGTTAGCCAGCTCTCTGTGCCTATCACTATATCTGCCTCAGTTTCCTCTAATAAATTCTGAAATTCTGCTGTCTTATTCCTGATACTACGGCAGTTTATATTTAAAATTGTTAATGAGTCGCTTTCGGGCCGCTTCTGAATTTTTTCTGTGTTATGGATGGTACGACTTCTAAGAGCGGCGTTATCATTGCTATTGTTAGCGCAGAGTTTATTGAGTCCCAACGTCGACCTAGGTATTGACCTACTATCGGAGTTAATGAAGTTATTCTGATAATTAGTGCAGTTATTTGATGACCCCGAGATTGACCTACGCACTGGCCTACTCCCTAATCTAAAAAAGCTCTACAATGCTCGTAGATTCTACCACCTACCTTCTGGGCTGCCACGGCAGTGGTTTGAAATGGTTTGAAAATGGTTTGAAATTTTAAAAGACAAATCAAATCCGTACATAATGATGTATAAATTAATCTTATATGCCTCCAAGAGACCTCTTTCTTCAAAGAAAGCTTACAAAAACACTATAAATCCTGTCCACCGCTCATTTCCACGTGAATTTAGAGTTTAGGATCGTAAATGCATATGTAAATTATAATACCCTTTTGTAGTATTTGAAAATCACTACAGAGATATACAAGACACGGAATTTTTAATATTCCGTGTCAAATTCACTCATAATAGCCACACCTGAGACTCGTGTCTGAGATAGCACAATGTCTCCTGAATTAATAAAATTACGCCGTGAAGATGAATATGACAAAAAAAAATTGTTCGAATACATCTGTTAATTGTTAACATTTTCATAGAATAAATCCTTGGAAGCATAAAATAAAAGAAGAAGAATATTCGATCTGGCTGGAATCCAAATGATGATTAAGGTATGACTTTTTATGATTCTTCGAGCTATCAAATTTATTCATTTAATATTTAAGTTTTTTAATATAAAATATCTTTCTGTGTGGTTAATTTTGGAATGAGAATTAATTAACTACCTAAATAATATAAATTAATTATTTTTCCCAAGGTCTAATTTTATTTCTGTCTTTTAGTGTTTGTGCAGTCATTAAAAAAGAGCAGATGAAAATGAAAAATAAATAATCACCTATATCAGTGGTGATGGGCGGTAGGTTGAATATCCTTGACCTAGATCGCCATACATTCTCTGCCAAAACAAGGTGTCTAGATACTACTGCAACTACAAAAGGTTTTGATGAAATACCTATGGATTTCATCTACATATTATCCCCCTTCCCCTATGGTAACTCGGCGATTATGGATTTTAATTAGATGAAACAAAATAAGTCCGAGTTGCTTACGAAGACGGCTGCTTCATAATCGAAATCTTGAAGTTTGTTTATTTTATTTTACGTTTTTTAAAAATCGTTTCTAGCACCAATGTCGATATTTTAATAATAAAATCCTACATGTGTTTGTTTTTGTATAACGCTGACGTCATCAATGGGACTTTTAAACTCGTTCTTAAGAAACTTTCCCATTAGGTGGAAGGTTGAAATTTCGAAGGAATGTTCGATTCAGGTATAAAAATTAAATGACGAAAAAGATCAGAGGTTCGATTCCAGGGGTGATAATTTTCATTTCCTGTAAGATAACACGTAAAAAGCGACTTTTTAATTTGCAGGCATTTATTCTTTTGGAAATTAAAATTAGAAAGAATTGACGTACGATCTTCGAATTTTAACTGTTTTAGGAAAATTAATGAAGTTTCTTATTCTATTCATCTTTTTTCCGCCTTTCGTTCAAAATCTCTCACATTAAACATTTAGATCACATATTTTGGAAAAATATCGGCTTTTAAACGGGACGTTGCCTTGCCGACCACGTCATTGTAAAACTTGAAGAATAAATTGTTGTCTCAACCCGCATACGTGTAATATATACGAGTACATAAATTGCCTTAAATTATCGTAGGATTTTTCGCGAAATTACGTAATCCTAATGGAACTGGGATTTAGTTTGGGTTCTTTTGCTTATCTAAACGACTATATAGATGTAGAGTAAGAGAGAGGGGGATAGAAAGGAATGGATATAGAATGGAAAGTACATAGAGAGTAAGAGAGGTATAGAATTAGAAAAGGACGGGAGGAAAGAGATAAAGAGGGAGACGGAGAAAAAGAGGGAGAGCTACGGATTGGGACAGGAGGGAATGAGAGGGGGGAGGTGGGAGAAAAGAGGCAGAGAGAGGGAGGGAGTGAGAGAAGGAAGGAAAGAGAGAGGAATAGAGGGAGACAGAAGGAGGGAGGGGGACGGCGAGAGGGAGGAAGAGAATATTATTATTTATTTATTATTATTACTTCATTTTTTACAAGGGGCTCATCGATGGAGAAAACAAGAATGAGAAAGAAATTCTCCCGAATCTCTATTTTGGCAAATTTTACACCAGCTCTTACTCAATAATTACAGCTGTTATTATTCATTTCTAAGTTTCCCGTAAATAAGATATTCCTACCGTCATATTGACGGGCTTTTATACTAGTAATATATATTACGAAAAAGGAAATGTGCGCAAAAATAGATCGGTAAAGCTCTTCAAAAATAACATCAATTTTTCAACAAATGATTCGAATTTCTCGACCTGGAAATAGAAGCTTCATATTTTTCTTGATATTCTAGCCGAATATTACGATCTCTTGCCATTCTAGGTGTGGGATAATTAATTAAATTGTCGACAACATCATATCGAATCCCTCTTTGGCTTGGTTAGCAAATGAAGATTTCTACAGAAAATACGCAGGAAAAGATTCTAGATTATCCCATTTTTATCTTCTAAAAAGGCCGAGCTATGGTGATGGAGCCTGAGTGGGGAAAAGTGGCTCTTTTGATTTCTTGTCGTATTATTTCAAGGGAGACTTCGCTCTCGAGAAAGAATATAGTAAGTGGAACAACTGGATAATGAATACTAATATATTTTACTTTTCTTGTTACAGTTATTCACGGGTGGATTGTTTTTTCCAAACATTCATCAAGAAATTTTCTTCCTTTATTGGAATCATTATTCTCCAGACCAGAGTTCCTAGAAATTTTTGTAGGTGCGGCACTCTTGAAACAAATACGTAATTTTGCTCTCTACCTCCAGCTTGAAACGATGTTGTATACTTTTACATACGGGTATCAAAATATTTGGGCGCATTCATTTGTTCTGGCTACATCATTATCAACTAAATATTTAAAAAACCATTTCCTTATCAAGATTTTCAAATTGTTGATTTATTAATTTGTTTTCATCGGCATCTTTAACAATCTGCGGCGCCCCTGCGTGACGCGGCACTCAGTTTGGAAGCCACTACCCTAGACGCTTTAATTATTAATCGACAACATTTGAATTCCAAATTTTGGGCACCAACCTTCAAACAAAATATTTTAGCATAAAATTTAGATTGACATGCATTTCAATAATTTTGGTGGTTATTTAACTTGACATTACTTAAAAACAGTTATTTAAAGATAATTACCGTTATAAATATTAAGAACTAACCTTTCCGTTATTACGAAAAAAAGATTTATTTTTTAAAATATTGAAGGTGTAAGAATACACCATTTCAATGAGTGTTTGCAATTCATCTTTGGTTCACACAAAGTCAGGGTGTGAAGTCTCCCGGTAATCCAAAAATTGAAAGCTAAACAATTTCAACAGTTCATAGTAATAATATGATGGTCCAAAGACGACTTATGTTCCCAAAACTAGCGAAATCAGACTTTATGTTCCATATATGAATAAATGCCGGCATACTTTAGCGTCGAGATGATGAAAATATTTCTGGCAACCTTAGCTCCGAAAAGCTTAACCTTCATCTCCACAGCCTATAGCTCCATCACACACATACACACGTGCGCGCACGCACTAACACACAATAGGAAAGCATACATTCAACTCAATAATCAAATGAAAGACTAAAATTCAAATTGGGGAGCAAGTATAGCATTACTTTATCACTAGTCCCACGATGAGAGATTTATTCTTGATTAGCTAAAATGCTACGTTTTCCTCAACACACACAAGTTTAATTTATATCTTTAACGCTCAGGTTTTCCTTGCTCGGAACATTATTAAAATTACACCTTTCTGTCAAACCGCTATTTTTAACTCTCACATTACGTAAACCGCTCATCTCCGCTCGTTATTTCTCCAGACCTTTTTCGCAGCCGAGGAAGAGATGAAAGAGATCGAAATTGATGAGGAGGAGGAGGAGAGGGAGAGTAGTGAGAACAGGTATGAGAGAGCGGTGTGAGGAATTAGCCGTACGCGGGAGGAGAAAAGGGATGAATATGGGATGAGAAGTAAGGTTTTCGAGGGATTAAGAACCATCCTTTCCTCGCCTCAATCCCCTAACTACGTGACGTGATTTGGGTGTCAATGGCCGCTCATCTCGGGAGGCATCTCCTCACCGTTCCTCTCGTTAATTAAGAGAAAGTGCTTGATGGGTGAGGGGAGGGATGGGAAAAGGAAGGTGAGGACACGTGGGGTAATTTGGTGGGACCTCGGCAAGGGGGGAGGAGGACGTGGGAATCAAGGATCGCAGAGGAAAGAAAAGAAGAGAACGAGAGAGAAAGATGAAAAGAGATAATGACAGAGAGAGAGAGAGAGAAAGTAAATCAGCGCGGCGTGTCCAGAGGAAAAATGTGTTCCATTTTATCGAAATCGTATGCTTAGTCTTATTCTTAAGTTACTAGGGCAAAAGCCCGTCCATATGATGGGAAATGATATATTATTTGTTATTTAAGGGTGAAAAGATGGTGAAGCTCTAAGCGATGTCCTAAATTTGTCCAAAGAGCAACAATGCAACAACGGAATATTTTAACTCGAAAATTGCGTTTTCAAAACAAATATATGTTCCGTATTTAAAAATTGACGGTAGGAAAATTAATTTTCTATCTTTAAGTCTTTGTTTGGTTCAAGTACCATAGCTGTACCAAGATTCTAAGAAATTTTAAAATGCGAATGAAAATTATGTTACATTACTTCTCGTAAACGTAACTCCCATAAAAAATACGGAATTACAGAGGAAGATACAAGGGAAGATACAAAACCGAGATTCTATTCTATTTGTGAAGATTATAGTATAACTGTTCGAATTTGAATTATCCGTAGTCTACCATAGAATATGTCTATAATCGCAGAAAAAGGTGATCAACGCACATTTGCAGAAGTCGAAATTCTTGTTTTATTTTCCTAAATATTTATGAAATTAAGCTTGTGAAATATATCAAACAAAAGACTGGATAAAAAAATTCTTTGTGAAGTAGATATTTCCTCTTGTAGGTTGGAAGTCGATATTATCAAGCGTATGGAAAACATCAAATGTTAGATATCTGTTTGAGTACAAAATGAATCACGAAAAATTAATAACAAAAATCAAGGTTGAGCAGAAAATCTGACAGAGCAATGAAGTGAGAAGAATAGTATTTCAATTTTGATTAGTAACAGAATAAATCAGGAAGCAAAGAAATATTCCTATAAATTTAATTAAATAACCTTGGTATGCAATGATACAAAGTACTTGAGCCTCAAAATTACAGATGATATCTTGGGCATTGATCAATATTAATATTTCGTTAAGATAAGAATCGAATTAATAATGTGATATCGATAACAACATTTTTTCAGTTATCGAA
Organism: Tanypteryx hageni; assembly: GCA_028673005.1. Lineage (NCBI taxonomy): Eukaryota > Metazoa > Arthropoda > Insecta > Odonata > Petaluridae > Tanypteryx > Tanypteryx hageni. The sequence goes on along the minus strand of CM054113.1, from coordinate 37,619,869 downwards.
CTATTTAACAAATGTAATTTTTTAAATGTATTCTCCGTAAAAAATACTGGCGCAAGATACTATGAAACATGATTTCGTGAGATAAATAATTATTTTACCAGGAGTATTAGTATTTTAAAGCTATAATTATTGACAGGCAATTTATTTAATTATAGTCAATATTTACCTTTATTACTACTTCAGCTATTGTGACGCACACAATAATGTTATATCTATCTCAAAAACGTATAAGCGAAACGTTCTCCATCGACAAAAAAGTTTGACATCGACACAAATTTATGTAGACCAAAATCACGAGTACAGATTCCTATTATACGAAAAACTTTTCTTTTTTATTCATTTAACCCATTTCAAATAGAGATATATAAAGTTAAAAATAAAAGAGACAATACGCAACGAAAAACATCCATTTAGGGAAGAATTGATGGAATGGCGGACCGGGGACCAAAGGCCATTTGAAACATATCGATGTAATCGCGAAGCATGTCAATTAATCTCCGCAAAAATTTCGAACGCGAGGTGTAAACAAGAGTGTAAGAGAATCGAACGAAACGCGTAGTTAACCTCGGAGAGATCGGTTAAAAAATACCAGAGCGAAAGAACAAGGGAAACCTCTTGGGAGGCAGAGGTGAAAGAACTCGTAAATCGAGACCAGTAAGGAGGGATAGAACAGAGAGGGGATAAACAGGGAGATTAAGTCAAAGAGGCCGGGAGTTGGGAGGGGAAAAAGAATGGAAGTGGAGAAAGGAAGAAAGGAGAGGGAAAAGAGGAAACGGAGAAAAGAGGAAAGGACCTGCATTAGGTAAACGTATCACATGATCGCGGGGGAGACCTTTTTTAGATTAACCTCCCGCAGACCAACGAAAGGCTTACGAGGAAAGGAAAGAACCATCTATAAAAATGCCATAAACTGCGAGATACCATCGGATATGAGAAAAAGAGAGAGTGAGAGAGAGCAGTAAAACTGGAGAAATGGAAAGGCAAAGGGGGATAATTTTACGGAAATAAAGGGAGTTTTTGTTTCTCGAGACCGATCATGAACTATCGAGTTCTTTTTCCGTTGCCGTATTAATTAGCAACGAATAAGAACTTATATATTTCGTTAAATATCCCGTAAGTTCTCTTATGAGTAGCATTTGCTCTTTGTTCTTAGATGCCGCACCACATAACTTTTTAAGAAAATCACCAAAGGCTAGTTTATTTTTCATTTTAGTACCATTCACGTATTGCTTTTTTATCAATTTTTATATTAACTTCCCTATTATTTATATATAATCTGAAAAATAATCCAAAGCTGTTTGCAGGGTTCGAACCACCTCACTATCGCGTAAGACGAGTGATTTAAGGTGCGTTACGCGCTTCGCCTGTTTACGGTGTAGATATGAATTCCGTTGACGAATTCGTTATTGACGATATCATCATCCCTCATTTTACAATATAAAGGATTAAAGATATAGGGATAAATATCTCCGGGAGAAAGCATGGAAAGAAATTGGACATAAGGCTCAGATAAATGGCAATTTCCTCATAATATAAATTAATGCATTGTCAGTAAAAACGTGTCGGACACACTGGAAACGTGTCCGAGATCATTATGTGAAATGATTCAGAATCCGCAAGTAAAAATAATAAAACATAACGCCATCTCACCACTCAATCGTTCATTTTTTCACGCGGAGGGAGGGGGTGCAAGGATCTACGTATATATAATAATAATTGTTATAAGATATATACCAGGAAGTCACCTTACTAAACTTTTGAAACTGACAAGCTATTCATTGCACTAACTCTTAGGTACTCATTGCGCGTAGAGAAGAGGGAATCAGCAGGTCGTAAAAAAATCTATGTATATAGAGAGACGGGGAAAAAAGAGGCTAGTGAGGGAGTGGGGAATACATTTACAAAGACACCAACAATAAGCAGAGGCATAGTAAACACACTGTGTTTGAGGCAGTGGCGGATCCAAGGGGGGAGGGGCGAAGGGAGCGATCGCCCTCCCCTTGGGCGACCCCATTACCCTCCACTGGGCGCATTCTTAAATTCATTCCGCGCAACATTCATTGTTTCTACACCGGAGATTAAGACTGTATGGCAAGGAAAAAAAAGATTCTGATAAGGATAGGGATTTTCAAAATGTATGGTCTCCGGCTGAGGCGGAATCAAGAGGGGGGAGGGGCAATTTGGGCGATCGCCCCCCATGGGAAGTTTCAGGATCCGCCCCTGGTTTGAGGGAAGGTGATTAGCGGTACGTAGAATTCTAGCAAATGGAAGAGAAAAGGATGGGTAAGGTTAGCTAGCTGGCTGTAAAGGCAAAATTGTCAAGAGTACTCGTAAGTGATTAAGGGGAGTGTGGTTGAATAATGATGAAGTACCCACTTTTAATGAACGCATACTAATCCATTTGTCTCATATAAGAGAAAATTCTCTAATTTTTCAGTTGTAACTTTAGCTATAATTAGTAAGATCTAGAGTCCGATGCTCCATTCGTCCTATTTCTATGAAGGTAAGTGGAAGCCGAATTTTTCCAATATCTTTGAGAATGAATGGTACTATCTTTCTTTGATTATCTACAACTTCCTAATATAAATAAACAGGAATGGAAACAAATAATGAAATGTTTTTGTCGAGTGCTGCGAAAATGTAATTAAATTAAGACCGTAATGCATTGGCGAAGGCGAGCACCGGGTTTCTTCTGCTCTTCAATTATTCCATTCATAGACTACAAAAAGGAAAGTTTCCATCTTAATGTTAGCCATCCTTATACTTCTCGAGCCATTCTTATTGACTTATGTTCAATTAACCTTTCTCTTTCTGAGTAATTCCATATTCCTATTAAAACGTTTTGCCTTCTCTTTATAAGTAGAGCAATTAGTTCCTAATGAAATGTGTTACTAGTGATATCAATCGAATTCATGGTGTTAAATTTTAAATTATTAAATTTTAGTAAAAATCTTCATAATTCCAAAATTTTTACCCATACTTAGCGTCTGTGATGTTTATTAAATAGATTATAATGCCAAAAACTAAGTTCATTTCGATGACGATTTGGGAAATAAATAAATGATATAGCGGAGCGAATGCTGGGTCATATTTAATTATATTATTTAAAAATATTTAACCAACAAACGCATTTTTGTTCAACTGCATTTAATGGGGAAAATTTAAGTAAAAACTATTTCCGACTACAAATATCCGACGCAAAAGGAAGACACGTTTTATGCACACGAAAAATCTGTATCCGCCGTCAAAGATATTCCTAGCTAATTTAAACTAACCAAGATCTCGATCCGTAAGTAATTTTCGCGGCAAAGGGTAATTGGTGTGGTTAGGTTGACGAAAGAGGTGTGTGTGTGTTGATGGAAAGAGAAAATGAGACAAGCGAGGAAGAGAGAGTGTTTGAACCGTGCGGTTTGAAAAGGTCTGGATACGTATGAAATAAGGTCACACGTTTATTGGATCACATGCGAGAGGGGAAGAAGGGATGAAGGTCTCTCCTAATCAAGTTGGGCAAGTTAGCACGGAGGATGGAAGGAGAATGGAGACAAAGAGGAAGAAGAAAGTGTCCGGGGAAGGAAGAGATGAAGCGGAGAGGACAAGACATCGGATTAGAAGAAAGAACGCATAAAATATGAGAAGGAATCGGTGGAGGGAAAGGAGGAGTTTATAAAAGGAAGGGGAATGATGATTTATATGGGAAGAAACTGCGAAGAGATATAAATTGTGAGGAGGAAGAAGAACGTGGATTAAATAGAGGAGAAGGTGCTTGGTGAAGGGGAAGAAGAAGAGAGCCGCGTGAAGGAGGAAGGAAAATAAATGAAAAGGTGGAGGACCGGAAGAAATGAGTGGGAGGAAGAGGTGGTGGAGAGTAGGGACACGTGAGATGAGGGAAAATGGGGAGAGAAGGGAAGAGAAGGGTTGAGAGGATACAGAGATTCGAGTATAATGTGGAATGGTGAAAAGGATGGAGGGAAGCTTAAAAAGAAACAGAGTGAATGTGGGTAGATTGAATTTAACTGTGCTTAAAAAAACTTTGGTTTTTAAAAGCGGTTTGAGTCGTCGTAAAGTAGTTAAGTACATTTTATTCCATAAAATGCCTGCAATTGAATTTGCGGAAGACATTTGTAAATTCTCAGTTTAATGTTAAAGACTAATTATCCATCAAAAGTTTCTTATTGTTTTAGTTTTTATAAAAATTATCAAATATAAGAACAATTATTAAATTCATCAACATTTTAGGAATTAAATGTTTAAAATACAGATATATTTAACTCTACGCAAATAACTTCTAAGAAGTGAAACGCGATACAAAACAGGGATATTTTTATTTAGGTCTTAAGATAGAGTATTATGTACAAGGTAATGTATAGACAAGACTACGAAACGTGAGTTATGAAGACAAGAGAAGGATTTTATCCCTCTGGGATATATATGGTATGAGCTGCTTCACGTAAAGGAGGACCTTCTTCCCGGTATGAACTCCTTGAGAACGTCTTGTTCATATTGCTTCATCTCATGGACCGGTCACATTCATTAAGCACACCCCGAACCTAACCTGCAAAATGCTACAGAACAGCTTCAGAACTAAAGGGATTACACCGTATATTGCAAAAGGGCGCATGTTTAGGGAAATTTCCTCTCTCTCTCTCCTGATACTATATTCAAATAGCAAATAACGAAACGATATTGAGGTTCGAAGATATACGATAAATATTGAAGATTAAAAATTAACATTGTTATAACGTTGAAATAAATTTGTGTTACAAGCAATGTTAAGTATTTTTTAACTGTCAGTAAAACATAAATAAGCACAGATGTGAAATCAAAGAAAGAATTTTGAAGCTCATCTTATGACTGAAATCAAGTTGAAGGTTTATAATTCCATTTTCAGCCCAAGCAACCGCGAAAACATTTGAAACAACATTACATACTAAATTAACGACAATTAAATTAGAGTATGGATATATTGATTAATTACGAAAGCAGCGATATTTTAGGAAAACTACTTGCGTCTCTGATACAGAGAGAAGGAAACATGGACTGTACAAAAACTTGCATAATTCCATATAAATTAATTAACAAGTAACTGTTAACACCGTTTCGGCGTTAGACACTGCAATGCGACGAATGTAAAAGTACGTCCTTGCGGTTTGTCGCTTCCTGGACCACAGCAGTGTACATTCGGCGTACCTTAACCAGACTGCATCGCTAAGTTGTTACATCTCTTATACTGGTACAGTGTACGCTCGGCATCGACATTGCCTCCAGCACCCATGGCGAAAAACTTGTCAGACATTCGGAAAGGGGAAAATACAACTGCAACCATAAGGGACATTTCGCGCGCGGGAACTTCTTGATTAAAACCGATGCTGCGAATAAGGCAGTAAAACAATTTTCCAAGAGGAAAAGTGTCGGAAAATAGTGCGACGAAAGTTTTTGTTTCAAAGGAGAATTCGCTAGCACACCAGAGCTATAAATTACGGAAAATACGAATAGGTGCGAGCAAGGCCGGCCAAGTGGGGGGTGCAGCGGATGCAAGGCATCCGGGCCCCCGATTTTTAGGAGCCCCAAATGTTGAGTATAAATAATATATTTACATCTTTAAACAATTTTTTGCTTTTTTATTAAATTAATTTTCATTACAGTATATACAGTATAATTATAAGTACGTTCTCTCTAATCTGTAACATTGATGCGCATAAAATGACAGGTTTTTTTTAAATAGGGGGTCCCCAAAAACATGTTTGCATTCGGGCCCCCGAAAGTACTTGGTCGGTCCTGTGTGCGAGGAAAGGGAGGCATGTAAAAGAAGACGTATGAAAGGAGAAGTGAAGGCAAAGAGAGCGAAGAGGAAATTGAGAGATATGCGGAGCAAAAGGAGTGAGAAGGGCTGCAGATTTGTTGCGGAGACCCACTTCGAAACTGGTTCCACGGAATACGAAGTTTTCGTGTGATTTACGATCCGGTAACCGAGCGATGTGGCTGAGTGCAGATTAATCGAATAGAGAGCTCCTGCCGACTTCGCGGCCGACCCCACGCTGCTTTTATAAAATCATATCCCGGGAGGGTGCCGCTTGCTTGAGGCGAGCGATGATTCACGACCCGCGATTGCAAAGAGAAACAGATAGGAAGAGAATCACCGTGTTTAACAGGAACCGAAAAGTGACTCAACACCGAGAGAGAGAGAGGAAGAGAAAGAGAATATTCAGTTTCTCAAAGTTCCGTGAGAGAATAACCGAAGGTTTGCATTTGGCAGAGGTCTGGTATCATCTCCGACAAAAAAATATTAAACAAAACATTTTCACAGACATCCGAGAATAATTATACATGTTTCAAAGATGAACAGCAAAAAATATCCGTTTATTTTCACCAAGAATGAGGAAAATTGGTTTTTTGTTGCGTATATTCTCGCCAACGGGGAAAATTAGTTTTGTTTTGTACTGAAGACAGAAATTATGCATACCAAGGTTAGAAAATAAGGCTCCGCTGCCAAAAAAGCAACAATTCCATAAAAGGAGGACTCGAAAGAAACCTTGTTTCATATTTTATTATTAACCCAGCAATTGATGTTATATCTTCGCCATAAACATTAATGATGGATATCGAGCTTTGATATGTAAATTTTCCATCGCATTATAGATTTGCATACCAGGAGGACAATGTTAAAAAAAATTTCGTCCATTTAGTTTATGTGATTTTATGCATTCAAAGCATTTAAAATTAAATTATGATATACGTAGTTGTTTATTTTTTCTGCTGCAATTGGCATCTTAAACCACAAATAATTAATAATGTTTAGGAGAATTGAAGAGAATTTAAACTGATGATATTGGAATCAATTATACTACTTATGTCAGCCGAAATAAAAACGAATACATAAATATCTGAATGATTATTTTTATTAGAAATTACATATAAGTCCATTTGATTGTTATTATGGCCTTTCATACTAAATAAAAAATTGAATTCTTTTGCTAAAGGAAAACATGCACGAAGAGTTTTGAGTTCCCGGCGATATTTTTTCCTCCGGGAAACGGGAATTAGTTTTTTAAATATCCCGGGAATTCTGGGAACCCGGGAATAAGAATGAGGTTGCATTTTAAATATGTACTACACCATTTTTCATTTAAATACGATCTTTCATTGATACAACAAAAAATACACATTTCTTTAATAAGTCCCAATGACATATGATACATTATTTGCGACAAATTGTTAGCAGATTCAATATTCAGACGCACTTTAAATTGCACAACCGATCTTTCCTCGATGTTGACGAGATGGAGATAACAAGAGACAAACTACTATTAATGTATCCTATATTGCAATTCCCTAATAGCTAAAAGTGAGGGTAGAAAAATATGAAAGAAGTTGAAAAACAATCTAAAATCTATAAGAGCCTTCTTCTGTCCCTTTGTGGATCCCTCTGTTAAGCTATAAAAATGCAAATAACTCGATAAAGGATCGAGATAAATTTTTGAAATTTGGCAGGAATACTCTATTTACATATTTTAAGGTGATGACGAAAAAAACTCGAAAAAGTCTTGGGTTCGACTCCAAGGAAGACATTTCCAATTCACGTAAAATAACACGTAAACATCGACTTTTCAACGTGCAGGCTTTTCTTCTTTTTGAGATCTAAATTAGAATGAATTAACCTACAATCTTCAAATTAAACCATTTTAAAGAAAATATTATATTTCTAATTCTGTTCATCTTTTTTCACCTACAGTTAGAAATCCCTCATGTTAAACGTTTTGTACACATATTTCGGGGAAATCTTGCCATTTTAACGGAATGTTGCCTTGCAAACCAATTACATTCTTAAACCTCGACATCCTATTGTCATTTCATTCCTTACGTATGAAAGCGGGCTTTGCATGCTTTTAATGCGAGAGAGAATGAAGGAGAGGGAAATGATTTTCGTAACAACCAATGTAAACAACATTCGTTACGTTATATGCGAGAAGGAATACATTTGAATTTAGAACATTAATATATTAAAATCAATTAGAATCATCGTAGGAGTTAGAGACTTGAAACAACGAACGCCTAAAAGAACGAACGTTTGTTTTCTGCCATGGATTTTTGAATACGCGTCGAATCGATCACCAGATAAGCTTAATGCAAGAATTTGACGCATTCTTAGTGATTTGTATTGTTGCCGGTTTCGTGTATTTGGGTGCCACTGTTTTGGGTAATTGCGTCTCGTCGCATCTATTCACGAAATTTCATTTAAAAATCTTTCCCGTTGAATTTCAACGGGTATCTTCCTAGTTTATATATAATTGGTCAGAGTAACTAATTTGGTCGATTAGTGGAGGAGGAAGGGGAAAGGAAGGAGACTAGGAGGGGAAGGTAGTTTCACTTCAGCGCCTAGTTTCAGATTCATGCAACCATTACTTTTGGACCTTTTTTAATAATGACATTCACAGGCACGAGAAGAAGGCATTTTGACGTATTAGCGTTCCATTAAAATTGAATTAATGGCAAGCAACGCAACCTGATCCTTAATCTCAAACTCCTAATAACTCAATTACCAAATAGCATTCACTAAAAAATATTTGGTAATCATTAGAAATTCTATTGGTGCAACACACATAAAATCAAAACTAATTTGATAGCTTAACATTTGGAGCAGAAATTCGGAGGAATATCTAAAGAAAACAGCTATGAAGGCAATTCTGGAAAATCTTGACTTGGTACAAAATTAAAACGAGCAATTCCCGGGAATCATAAAAAATTTTCCCGGGAATCGAGAATAAGAAATATCGAGTAAATTCCCGGGAACCGGGGACGGGAATCCCCGGTCCCAAAACTCTACATGCACGTGTTATGAGTGATAAATACAGCACATTTTTCACCTCAACTCAAACATAATTCGCATAATGCAATCAATTTCTGTTGATCGATACCACGATGCACATGATATATATTTCCATTAGAAGCGTAAACAATAATTCTTGATTACCAATTTTCAAAACAACAGGAAGGATAAATAATATTCATGAACATAAACAAGTTAACCTGGGAATTTCCTCGCAGAATTCTGAAATGTGATTATAAGTGAAATAATATACGTAATGAGCGAGGATATTTCCGATAATCTACGTACCAGCGCGTAGAAACCTACCGTGGACATATCATCCAATCCACATTCGTTTTTTGTTCACTCAATTTTTCATTAACGTGAGGATTATATTCCAATTAAAACACGGGAGGTGAAACGAGCCACCTTTAAAGCCCGACGAAAAAAGCTAGAACCGATGGCTTTCGACGAGAAAAGCAAGGCACGTTAAAAAATCCGCGTGCATCACGGTTTTTTCTGGATGAATCGGGAGGGATATATAATAAAAGAAAAGGAAAAAGACGGGTTTTTATCCTTTTTAAGCACGAACTCATCCCTCTCTCAATTCCATAAATCAAGTTCTCGGCTTGCGCTCCGGATGGATGTCTTTATGCTTTTATCTTAAGATGCGAAAAAGCCTTTCTCCCATTGGTCTCAATTTCTCACAGATGGTTTCCCTCTCTTTCTTAATCCGCTTCACTCAGGTCTGAAGAAAAATTTTCTTCTCCGAACTAGAATAAGCTATTCTTTGCGTTTGTAAATTCGACGCATATCAACCATCTCAGCAGGGGATCCAAATTTCTGCTCATTAGAACCCTATCTCAACCTCACCTCTCTAACAAAATATAGGCATCATGACATCATTGGGAATTATCTACCTAAGGAGCAATCATTCATTCTAAAAAATTCCGACCAATATTCATAATTTTTTTTATTTCTGCGAGATCTTGAAAGATTTTGACTCTGTGTTTCTTTCCGAGATGCAATGAAAGCTGCCGTTCAACTTAATCTATTGGAAGTCATTCATTCGCATAAATATTTTTAATCAATACGCGATAATATTTCATATGAATGTTATTATAACATTATAGTAATATTTAATAAAAATATTATAATAATATTATATTTAATTAAACGACAGAATACACTCGGTTTTTACCATATTATCCCAACTGCTGATGCTCTCGCATTTTTAATGCTTTAATATACGAAAGTTTTCGTGTGAGTTGGTTCTATAGAAAAGAATTTCGCGTATAAAACGTAATCATTTGGAAATGAAACTTCAAATTAACTTTTAGGGCATAAAAGCAAAGTAATTACCTTTACAGGGCCGAGATAAAAAAACACATTTAATCGCGGGAGTGAAATAATTTCCATCATAGATTCAATGGGTAATATTAAAAGTGAATTGTCTCCCGCATGTGTGGCATTCGCGGTGATGATGATATATTCAGCTGCACTCGCGATACCATGACATTTTACAAACAACCATTATGTCTTTTTCTTTCAACATTTTGATGTCTACTAAACCACGTGTTGTTGCATTAAATTAATTAGCGAGAAAATTAACCAAAGCAATACTAATGGAGAATAATAGTCTCCAGTTTACTCTCACTTTGATAGTGGAAAGAATTTTAATATAGACAATTCGTAACACAAATAGAAACATGCACTTGTGAACAGACGAGTAAACACATCCAAGTGTATGCGAATAAATGCTTAACGTAATGGAAAACTACATTAATTTACTTTAAAAAATCTAATTTTCTTGAAAAGTGGGCTTGTGCGATCGGTCTATCGATCGGCCAGAAGTCATCTTCAAAAATAAATTATGCTTTTTTTCACATTTCTATTCCAGTTCACTTACAGAAACAAACGCCTTTCCACCATTTATAATACTTTTAACTCATCAATGTGTCAAATGTTTTAATTCATCCGCCATAAGCAAAATCCGTGCAGATCTAGATTTATAGCGAGCAACAACGGAGTAATCCAAACGCCAAAGAATACGCCCGCATGCCTTCGGGATACGCTCTTATTTCGGAGTCAAGACTCACTCGTCCCTTGCTCTTCCCCCACGCTTAGCATCCCATCAACATTCTCATCTACCGACCCTTCTCTTCTTCCTCCATCTTCCCTCCCCGCTCTCATCCGATCTCTGCTCCAATTTCTTCCTCCCCTCCTCCCTCCCCCTTCTCTATCCACTCTCACGCTTCCCCTCCTACCTCCCACGCGCCTTCTACACCCTAATCCTTTATCGGATGAAAGGGCCGGGGAAGAGAAATCGCTCGTCTTTTGTCGAGCAGGAAACTGGGTATAGGGAAGGAAGGCGCAAAAGAGGGGGGGGGGGTGGAACCGACACACCACGTTCCACCCGATTCTTCGTGCTCCATCGCCCTCTCCCCCCACCGGGGATGATTTCCTCCCAGCCCAATAGAGGGCAGGAAGGGAGCTTAGGTAACGGGAGACGGTTGAACTCTGGATCGGCTAAAGGATTTCGTGAAAAGCCGCGCTCGCTGCGATCATCTGGGGAAGTACCTAGGAGGATCGAAGATTTATTTCTCCTACGGAGCGATTGAATTGAACAGGATGGATGCCGCATAAACATGTGGATGTAGTAAAAGAGGATAGAATCGCAGAAAAATCGGAAGATTTTTTTGTAAGAAAGGATTAACGGTGTCGACAGAATGGTTACGCTGAACTATAGGTGGTAGCCATCACACACATTGCTCGCTAGTGTTGTCAGGCGTTTGCTATGGTTGTTTAATGTCGCGAGAGGATGGGAAATACGGATAAAATATACCCATAGCAACTATATCCAGTTATGATTGTACGATCATTATTCTGAGGTAGGTATAGAAAATATTAGCTATATTCAGAAATGTAGAAGATTCAGTAGGTACTTATTGTTCGAAAGGAAAGAGTGGGATGAAATTCTTGGGCAGAGGAAAAAAGAAAGTTTACAAATATCCTGCCAAAATTATTTATACATTTTTACGATCAACGATTCCTTTAAAAAAACGTAATATTTGAGATTAAAAAATAAAGAAAACAATAGTAAAACATCAAACTGTTGGGTATTTATATAAAAAATAACCCGTTCGATTCTGATGACTACAAATATTCCTGAATATGGCTACTTTTCGTTAATAGTTTTATCCAAGTTTTAAACACGAGGTTAATAATCATTAAAGAATAGAAAAATGAAATAACACCCGAATATATTTTTAAGAGGAAAATTCAATCCATATTAGTAGTATAACACATTTGTAAATTATCATCATCTAATATTAATACTATTTAGTTTTTTAATGACATTTTGACAGTAAAAGATGGGTGACATGTAAAAATTAGGCTTTTATGGGAACAGGAATTGGAGATTAAATGCTGGAGATGAATAATAGTGTATTTAAGAAAAATTATTCGTTAAAATATATACTGCAGCACTTGCCAAAAGAATAAATCCGCTAAATGGTTGTGAAAAATATCCTAGATAGAATGAAACGATATTTGCCTTTACTCTGCACTGAAGTGAAATCACTGTTGGTGGAGAAAAACGGCAGTAAATGAGTGAAACTAAATTATAAGCTTTACAAAAGAGTACACGAGGCGAAAACAGATAACTATGCTCTTCTTCAAAAGAGAAAGAGTTTAATGCGTATTTTCTTATCAAAGTTGTTTTCTTCTATCCACGTCATTTTCCTATCTTCCCTACAAACTAAGTGCGCATAATTTCACAGAATTTCTGAAAATACTATCTATTAAATACATAAAATATGAAATTTTTGTAGAAGGTTGACATTATTATCGAAGATTTATTCTTTTTTTAATTTTGTAAACACATGAGCAAAATCCTACAAATTCATTTATAAAATAGCCAATAAAATCTGCTTAGCGGATTTTTAAGATATCTGTACCCAAGATGATCAAGTTAGATTTACCGGAAAATACTCCAGATTGGTAACAATGTACTGCAGGTTCGCCAGACAGGTAAATAATCTGCACAGTCGCCATCTTCCTTCACTGTGGGAGCTCAAAATTAATTTTTCAGTTTATATAGAAGGAATGGAGTAAAATGTACAGTCAATACTCTAAAATTCCTTCTACAAGTCCCTAAGAAAGGCCATGAGACTCTTAAGTGGTGAACGCTCACGTATTCAAAATCGCTGAAAAGAGCTTGACTTGTTCAAGAAGGCTGCATGAAAGGAAAAAATGGGAAAGCTGAGGTAAAAGGGGGGTTTTCCATGTGCGGGAGAGTAGGAGGGAATGGAGAAGGCGAAAGGAGGGGAATTGGGCGAGGAAAAAGGCTGTTGCATGCAATGATCGGCAAGGCTGCCAACCTTTGAAACATAACGAAACGACTTGAGAAATTTCCTTCAATTTACCTCATAAGCGAGTGCGTTAGCCAGGACCAATCAAATCTTTGTCATTATTAAAGTTATTACAATATTGATTGAAGATTTTAAAATACTACTATCATTCCCGTTGATTGATTCTATAGAGATGCTCTTTCAACGATATAGCGAATGGATTCATTATAACAGTTCTTCCATTTAAAATGGACTTAGATTTTTTAAAAGTACATTTTCCGGAATTTCTATACACGCACAAAGCATTTATTATTTTAATAATTCTAAATGCTTTTTTTTAAGTTTACCTTAGATATAGAGCAAACATAATTTTCAAACCACAGCTTAAAATCACTCAAGGAAATGATACTTTAATTATACCGAATTATCAAAACAAGTGCAAATAATAAAAAATAGAAGGGAATCGGTTAAATAAATGTATTAGCCTTTATATGATTGTATGAGGTTTCTGTATTCAAACAAAGTGTCGATAATGGAAACTTATAGTTGACAAAACACAAATGTAAGAACAATTTATCCACATAAGTGCATTTGGAGACGCTACAAACTACTTTTAGGACAAGGGTCAACCGAATTCCATTGTGGTTACGATTTTTCAGGACAAATTAGATTAAAAATTTTACACAACCGAAATTTCTTCGTGCAAAGGGAAATGCGGGAGTTTTGCATTTGCAGCACCGCAGGTTAGGCCGAAGGGCGGGCGTGGGGGCGACGCGAGCGGTCCCTTGACACGCAAGTGCTCCCTCCATCCGGTGATCCGTAGGGGAAGAGAGATCCTCTCTCCCACGAAGAGGGCAGACGTGGACTAGAGTCTGGAGGGAATGGAGTGGAAAAGGAGAGGAAAGTGGGAGGAAAGGGAAGCGAAGGTGTCAGACACCTAAGTGACGGAGAAAAATGCGATTACCCATGAATCATACAACGGACACGTCAAACGCTCGGAAAATGATGCGCGCGGAGGCTTGAAGGTTTAATCGCAGGCGTCGCTCACTGCCGATTTAATGTGGTGGGCTGCGGAGAAAAATAAGAACCGGTAGTAGAAGAGGCGAAGCAATACGTGAACAAATGAGGTCGCCTCCCACGAGAAATTTATTTTACAGCGGCCAAATTTGTCGGAATTTCCGGGTTTAGATTTTGAGCACAAAAAGTATTTGAAGTGCATAACCAAAAATTACCAAAACGAAAAAAGAAATATACATGACAAGTGCCAATCAAAGATCAATCAAAGGTAATTAAAGATTATGAAGATATATACCATAACCAGATGATTTAATGTTGTTTTCTCTGTGCCAGTAATTGAAAAACGGAATAATAAAATAACGATCAGTTCCACAAATAATTTTTCAGCTTTAATTGCACGACGGAAAAATGTTTCATAGAAAATCAACGTTAAAATAAATAAATAATAAGACCCAAAAAGAGATAAACTGCTTTGTATTTCGTGAAGTTTACTAATTTTTATGAAACATAATAATAAGGAATACAGCAATTGAATGTTGCGACAATAACTTGGAAGTCACAATTATAAAACCAAAAATTATTCTTTTTTAATTTCATAAATTCTAATTTACTTAAAATATTTTTGTGCTCAGAATCGAAACCCGTAAATTCCGACATATTTGGTAAAATAAATCTCTCGTGGGATGCGACCTCATTTGTTCATATAGTGCGTTTGGTTTCATGTTTCGAGTTGCCGGTAGGAAACCAACTACGTTTTTTCATACGATGCATCCTTGAAAAAACCAGGCTTCCTTTTTTCTAATTCCACTCAGTGAGCATATAATTCGCGAAATAACGAAATCTGGCAACTCAAGTTGATCGCTGACCTATAATAATACGAAGAGAAATTACAAAAAGGGACTAAAAAATCTTACCGGGGTTCCGCTTTATTTTTGATTAAATTAAAACCCCCTTCTAAATTTCATGAGAAAAAACTGGACATTTTCAACAAAGCTGACTAAAAGTAATGAAAGAGATGAGGAAGATAATATGGAGCTAGGATAAGGGATAGGAAATAAACAGGGGAGAGACGACAGGGAAACCGCCAGGTTAGCGGTCAATGATTGGGTTGGCAGAATGGCATAGAGAGGAAGAATAATCAGACGTCGAAATTTGAACGTGATATGTAATGTGACAAGCATCCCGCTGTCGAAACATCTTTCTCTTAACTAAAAGCCGACATACTCGGATTTTCGTGGTTCTAGATGATTTTGAGCAAAAGAAAATTGTTAATAGGGCAATGACGTCCATTGTGAAAAATGCGGATTCAAAAATTACTCTCCCAGTTTGTGTAAATTGAAAATAAATACAAATATTCGGTAAAATATTTCTTGACAGCCGTAAGTCGAACTGATTAAGGCTATGTGAAAATTAAATACATCACAGTACACTTCCATGTGAATCATCTTGCGTTTATTCAGTTTATCAGTTTATCAAATGTATATTCCATGAGGAGAGGAATGAAATCTCTCCTTTGGTACGGTATTATTGAATCCATAGTTCATAAAAAACACGAGTATATTAAGTTATGTTAGCTACATTTTCCGCTTCATTTATGATCGCCCGCATAGAGGGGAAAGAGGAGGAGAAAATGCTGGATTCTCCACCACGCGAGAATAATCGGAAATCAATACCGTTCCGTTGCTCGCTGCGACCTTGCAACGTGATTACCCGAGGAAGACATCCGTTGTGGATGGATAGCGCGCCTCAACGCCGTCCATGACACCAGAAACTCCCTCAACACCGCTCCTCTTTTCCCCAATCTCTCTTATACACCTCACCACACCTCCCCCTAACTCCCTTACTCCCGTCACCAGCCTCTGCTCCACTGCCTCCGCTCCTGGTAAACTCGATTTTATACAAAATCCATCGGTCACTCCGCCTCTCACGCTCTCCACTGCTTTCTCATTCTCTCGCTCCCTCTCTCATTCCCGTTCCCATCACACTTTCTCCCTCTATTCCCATCTCCCCTCTCTATGCACATCTCCCCCCCTTTCTCTCTCACTCTGTCCCTTCCCCTATTTCCTTTCCCCTCATTTTTACTTTCACTCCTTCTCTCTCGCTCTCTCTCTCTGTGACATTTACATCTCCCATCTACCTCCTTTCACTCTCGTCTCCCGCCTCACTCCTGCAACTCCTTTCCTCTCTCTCTCTCTCTCTCTCGGCGCCATCAATCCCAGTTTTTGATCATTCCTCTCTCGCACCCTGCGAGCAATTACTTCCCGTTAAGGAACACTGAGATTCAGTTTAGGCGGCACGGGATCGCGATTTTCGATTTGGTTCGTATTATTTTTTGTTTTTTTTTCTACTCGCACACGAATTTTACGGCCATAATCCAAAAAAGTGGAAAACGCAATTACGTAGAGGACGTCGTTTTAGGACAATTGAAAATGCTGGACTCGAGGACGCAAAAAAGGAACCTGTAAAGGTCAAATAAGAGACATTTCAAGCGAGTTATTTTTAGTGGTTTCTAAAAAAACAGCTTATGCGTTCGGTCTGAAGATCGAACTCCTAAACGAAAGCAGCTAGAACCTTCGTTTTTTCGCCATTCGATTTAGTATTCTGTCTCGTTGTGCACGTTTTCTTGTGGAGGTCCGTCTGTCTAAATATAGGCAGATATAGGCTTCGTTTTCTCTCCAATCGATTCAGTATTTTGTCTCTTTGTGCAAGTTTTATTGTGGAGGTTCTAGTGGATATCAAAATAGAAGTAAATATTTAATTTAAATTTCCTTTTTTTGTTTTAAAAATTCTTTTTACTTATATTAAATTATATTTATAATAGTATTTCAGACTAATTACATTAGAATACATACATTTTAACTTTCTGTATTAACAATTTAAAAAACTGCCATTTACTGTCTGCTTCAGCAGCTCATTCCTTACTTGTTTTGTTTTCATATCCCATATTTTACTTTTACATTAATTTTCACTTTTATGGAAAGACAGCTTAAAATCACCAGATAAATTAAAATCTCTTCAAAATTGAATAAAGTGCTTAAGTGCTTGTGAGGCAAGCTATGCCCGAACGTGAGAGCAATTCCTCTCTTATCACTTTGATGAATATCACCGCTTGAATCATTTGTTATGGGAGAATCAATTCGCGTTTTGGCGATGCAATTTTATTTCGGAGCTTTTTTATGAATAATTAAAAATTTGCGGTTATATATCGAATATTAAATAAAAATATACTATTCTGGAACTGAGATGCTTTTATCACGATTTTAACTGGTCTGATTAACTCACGAAAATAAATATTTATGAATTAGCGAGAAAATAAACCACAAAATGTTTTACAATATTGCTAAGAAGGTAATAAAGGGACAATTATAGCAAAAAATTCTATTATCTTAAACGAGATAACAAATAAAACTCTCCCGTTATCTCAGGTTATAAGAAATCGGGAATAAATATCCAAGGTAGCCGTTTGACCGATAAGATCCGCCATAAATAGAACAAGTCACTAAATTACCTGCTCAAGCGGTTTCGGTTCCGTTGCTCCCTTATCCGATTGCCTAGAGAAAAACAAAACGTTTTTTTCTGACGTAAAAGACATAAATATCGGCCCCGTGCGAGTCATTCATCGTGGTCTTGCAAACTCTAAATGTCAGTACGAACGCAAGGCAAAGATGATAATGAAAATGTGATAAAGAAACGGAGAAATAGGAAAGAGAAGAAGGGAGGGAAGGGAAATGGAGAGAACGTGAGATAACGAGAAAGAGAAAATTAGAGATAAATAGCATTAGGGACAAGCAGCGAGAGAATGGTAAGGGAGAGAGATGCAGAGAGAGAGAGAGAAAATAAAGAGGTGAGTGTGAAACGAAAATACAATATGTATAACATCCGCTCGCTCCATTTCAAGATCTAAGCCCTCCATATAAAATCTAATCCCACCCCTCATTATTCCAATTACGCCCGCAACAAAACAACCCAAAACGTCCAAAACGGTCCCCGTATTCCTCTTTCTCCTTCTGCGAGCGCCATTTCTCTTGCGATTCCTGCCTTGAATAGAAGAAAGATAGCCTGATAGACAAAATAACGATTTAATTAAAAAACGTAAATATTATATTTATAAAAAAACTATAAATAACGATACGGTTCGTTAGAAACTTAACTATTTATAAATACAATTACATCTGTCCTCGAAAAAATACTTACAACAATGTTAATAAGCAAGATTTGGTATAAGTTTCAAAAAAGCTTCTGTCAAAAATTAATTAAAAGGCGAATGATATTAATTCTCCGTCCAGACAATAATAAATGCAATTGTGGTGTTTTATGGAATCGTAACAAAGGCGTCCATCAATTTTGCAATAATGACGTTACTGTAGAAATGGGATAGAATGGAGTAATTCTATGCAAAGCCACAGATAAAACTATCAACCTCAAATTACACGGCCAATTTAATTTTTGAGACAAAAACAATTCGTGAATTGTGCAATTAACTGCGAACGCCTGGTAGTTAGGCTTCATCGACGGAAATTTGTACTGCGGGTGACATATATTAACGGCGTTCAGATCATCCGTAATATCATTTACGCCGTAGTGCTTTTTTCATTGATTTTATAGGCGTGTTACAGTTGATAAACGGAAGAGTTGCATGGATAGATTCAAAAACATGTAGCATTAAACGCGAGCGAGAAATAAGATTGACTTAATAAAGATTAACAAATTTACAGTGATGGTTTTGGAGAAAGATAACAATAAACCGATGAGCGTACATATTTTCACTTTTCCTTGTAAAATTTTGATGGCGTAAAGAGTAAAGAATTTTATGTAAAATGGAACGATGAAGCAAGGTGAGAATGTATATCTGTTAAATTTGAACCTTTGATGAGATTCAGATCGAACGACAGATTGAAAATTATTATTACTAGCCAAATATACACTTTTTTTAGTTACATATTTTGAAACGTGTTTAACCACTAAGAAAATATAATCCGGATGATTGTGAGATCGAATTGTACGAATCAATTTTAGGTGCGATTCGTTTCCAACGTTAGCGCTTATTGCCTTCTTTCTGTCCGTTCTACCGAAAGAATTTTCATGAAATTTGTTATTACGGACTTACGACCAAAGGCAATAATAAAATGGCATAAATGGTTCACATAACCCAATTAAGGGTGCCACTTTAGCAAAAACATAAAACAAAGTTTTCCTCATATCTCAAAAAATATTAGTCATACCGTAAAGGTTTTCAAATAACAGTTGTGGAAATAAAATATTTCTTTTCAAATACATTTTTTCGTAGGAATGGCTGTTTTCAAGAAAAAATCTTTGCAATAAGTGAAGTAAATAAGAGCTGCCATAATTACAAAAATACGTTTATTTCATTACGTGTGCATGCAGCATTTTGTAAGAGGAAGGAAATGTGTTATCTATGACGAAGAAAAGAACGTTAACGTAAATGCTTTCAACTACTTAACTTAAGTGAGGTATGTTTTAAATAATTTTAGATTGTTGGATTAATTAAAACTTATTATAAGAGAAATCGGTAAATAAAAAATTTAATATTTCCCTGGCATAATTTCTAATGCATCGTTTTGCGGTAGTTATTCATTATATTGAGATTATGTAGATACGTTTGTTAATGCACTAACTTAGGGAGGGAAAGAGGTTTTTAGTAGACAGAGAGACAATCGGGCAGTGATGTTTAGCTGTTTTATGGTGTGCGTTCGCTCAAATTATATGGTTTAGATTCAAAAATGCACTACGTTGCACGAAACGCGCCTAATTGTTATACAATGTACACTTTCCTAACCTGTTTGTATTCAAAGACTAACAAACATCACTGACATTGAGCATGGTCTGAGAAGAAGCATAGTGATTCTTTTGCTTAACCTGATTTAGAAATAACTAATTTAAATCCTAGACATTCTTTCTTGTTAATTCTATCATATTACTATAATATACTCTATACCGAAGCAACTCAGTTTTCATCATTCTGTTTAAATCAAAATAACAATGCACTTTTCAGTTGAGTGAGACACTCTGAGTGAATTCATGAAAACGCTGAAATTTAATTGGGTCACGGCTGTCCGTAATTCCAACTCTGGTTCGAATCCTGATCACGGCGGACACTTGGGTGTGCTGTGAGGTGGTTATGTATGTAGAGCGCTCCGTAACTAGTAATGGGCGTCAGGCCGCATAGCCCTTAAGTGCATTTCATTAGAGTGTATAAATGTCGATTTCCGGGTTATCTTCCTCCTTTCAGCGCGTTTCCTTCGGATTGAAAGTACGAAAAGACGGTACTCTATCATAAAGAATGGTCAAATAGTACAGTTAATTCATTGCGTACTACCGAGAAAATTCAAAGGATGAATGAAAAATAGTTTGAATGACATCGATTGCGCCAAATTTAAATAAAGGACATGACCTCGAGGCGCGCATCAAATGATGTAGGGAAGGTGAGTACACGAAGCAGATACATGAAAACTATATGTAAAACTCAAGTAGTAGAAATATATGTGCCACGGAAGACGGCATTCTTGTTTCTGAAGTTCGCCGATAATTCTAAAAACTAATTAAGGCTATTATTTTTAACTACATTTATTTATTAAAATCAATGTAACAAACTCCTTCAGCCATAAAAGAATTAACAATAATCCCGATGCATTTCACCCACTAAGCGGGCATCTTCAGGGGATCTTACAACGACAGTGACTGGAAGGACAGTTGATTTCCAGTCACTGTCGTTGTAAGATCCCCTGAAGATGCCCGCTTAGTGGGTGAAATGCATCGGGATTATTGTTAATTCTTTTATGGCTGAAGGAGTTTGTTACATTGATTAGAATTGAGCCATAAGTCAACAAAGCCACCAATCTTCACATTTATTTATCTATATGTTTATTTTCAATAATCCCATCTATCCTTAATGATTAAAATGTTAACCACTAACGTATTTACCGTCTGAAAAAAGCCATTTTGTAGCCAGGATGATTAACGTAGTTACATAGAAATATTTTGCTTTCTTTGAGATATATGTTTTCATAGTATTATATTTTAAGCGTGGCGCTAATTATACCTGATTATCAAAATTAGATTTTTTATTTTAATAATAAAAATATGAATTGCGGTATAAAATCAATTCTGTTATTATAAACAGCGATGTTATTTATAATATTTCAATTATCAACATCATCAAGATATTTATAAATATTAGAATGCAAAAGCTAACAAAAGATAGATATCTAAACAGTAGATACTATTTGTTTCTTGATCATGTAACTGTAGAAATACTGTTAACTTGTACAACAAGGGACATAAGGAAAAATAAATGCAACAAATTTTTTTTAGGCGTTCTTTACAAAAAATAAAGAACACCATATGGTCAAATCATGCCCGTCCGTCTGTCAGTCCGCATGTTCATCAAATTTGATATTTAGGACATAAGGGCAAAGAAAATAAGAAAACGATGGAAATGGTTCACGTAGCCTAATCAGGAGTCCCACTTTACTGGTGACAAAAAATGAACTTTCCCTTATATCTCGTAAAATATCACTTATAACAAAAAATCTGATGTGGCCACCACATGACTTTCTCCATATCTGTAATATTTTTAAAAATTCCAAATAGGTTAGATAATAATAAATATTTTAAGAAACTGCGAGAAAATTTTAGACTTTACAAAGAACAGAAATCAACTCAAACCATAGCCTTCTGATATTGGATATAGCCAAAAAGATCCAACAATTAAGAAAAGAAAAAGGAGAGTTACTAAGACGTAAATAAGCGTCAGTTGTTAACAATAGTCGTCGAAAGTGGTGTGATGGTGGCAGCTAATAATATAAGATATCTCTTAAACAATGCATTATATTATATGAAATCGTTTTAATAAAGAAGACCCCAGCGTCTCCGATAAATACTTCCATACATCTATAATATATGATTTATTAATTTGAAAAATATCAATACGCCTATGTAGTGCTTGGTGCAAAGTTACTCAGCGACTAACTTTTCAACCATGTTCTCTCTCTCCTTTCTCTCATTTCTTTTTTGTCTCCCATACTTTCATTTACATGCGCACTAGTCTGCTTCCCTCAATCTATCCTTCCCTCTCTCCCTTCGTATTTCTTCGACGTTCTCTGTCTTTTTATTGCTGCTACCTCGTCTACGTCATCCCCTTCCCCCGCCCCGAACGGAGCCCTCCCTGTCACCTCCAACGCCCCTGCAGACAACGTGTCAAGCAGCTGCCAAGCAGTTGAACGGAAATCGCAGTTAATTAGGTGGAAAAGGGTCGTGGGGAGAGGTTCGCTGGGCGGGTGAGAGGGCTAGGAAAAGGGGGGGCGAGTAGGAGGAATGAAGATACGGCAGACGGGTTGGGAGAGGAGCGAGGAGAAGGGAATAGAGAGTGTGGTGGGGAGAAAGGGGGCGAGAAGTGATTGGTGTTTTAAGGGGAGGGGTACTGCATTTGGAAGAAAAATCCTCACATTGTGTTGCAAGAAGAAGCAGAATGGTGTAAAGGTTAGTGACCGGGAAGTATTCGGAAGGATGTAGGGTGAGGGGTTAACAAAGAGAGGTCGGTTGAAAAGTTGGAAAGGAGAGAAAGAAAGAGAGACGGGCTTTAAAGATGTGAAGGTGAGAGGAGTGAAGGCGACAAACGACTTCGTTAGAGTGGACAGACATGCAAAACAGATGAGCCCGACTGTTTCTATCTTATGTCACGTCCGAGCGATGAAGATAGAGGGAGAAAGGGAGAGAAGAAGAGATAGAGGCGCGGGAAAATTTACGATTTTTTACTACCTCATCTATGTTGTTCCTTTTTCCTGCGTACTAAACAAAATGTAAACAAAGTCCTCCTCGTAAAATTGGAGAGGGTTTGTCGCAAACCTTGCGGAAATTGTCCGTTGGGGAAATATAAGCTAATAAAACCTGCCAGTTCGAATATATATTTCAAAATAACATGTATACAAATAATGATTAGGTTGTTGAGCGTTATCAACATTTTCGGAAAATGTTTATAGATAGGGATAAAAATGTTTTTCAATTAAAAAATATTGTATGGTCTTCATATGATTCAAAAGTTATTAAAAACAGAAGAAAATGGGTTTGATTTAGATTATTATTTTTTACAGAGGATTATCCTACAAAAGTACACCTACAATTTTACTAGGTAGAAAGCGATAAAGCTAAAATTAGCCATTTACACATTAGATCACCAATAAAAAAACTTTTTCTGACTTAATGAACGGTACTCTTCCTCTTAAGGTGATTGAAGTTAAAGAATTTTGTAAACAAAAGCAAATAAGAAATGGAATAGTAAGATAAACTCGGTAATAAATTATTATCGGAAAAGAAATGTTCCAAAACAACATTAATATTAATAAATATAACTTTCTTAATATCACTTTTCAGTCAGCAATTCTTAAATGGAACGTGAAATACGCAAACGTTTGACCTCCATCCATGTTTCACTGCTCAAGCGTTCCTATTACGTAATACAAAATCTACTCGCGAAAATATATACTCGTGGCTCTGAATACAAATATAAACTTGTATTTTGAACTTCCAGAAAAAATTTCGGAAATAAAACAACACAGAAACCAAGAATGCAGATTATCATTGAAGCCGGTGAAGCGACATCTTTTAACGTTTACTAAAGTTAGAATTCGCGCGAGGCTTTTTGTTAGTTATAAGTCAGAGAATCATTATAAATAGCTGCTTCTTACATATATAGGATACTAGTAGAAGGTGCTTGCATACTGCAAGCATTTCATCTCACCTTGAAAAAACATTAATTTTTCAGACAGATATTTCATCATTACAAATATTCTATTAATTATTAAGATTTCACCTCCGCAGCGATTTTCGTTTTTCCCACATGTAAAAATAATAGTTTGAAACAATCCCCAAATGTTGCCATTTTAAACATTTTACATTTTCTCCATTATGGGGTACTAATGCTACACATTTGAGCCAAATTTTAAAGTTGTAGCACTTCTAGAAGTAAAATAATATTTTTCTAATTGTTTAAAATTTTAACATTTTTAACGGTTGCCGCAATATATATATATGGAGAGATTGAAATGTTTATTTGTGCAAATTCACTGTTCTGTAAATAATTTGAAATTTGCAGCTTCCTAGCTCATCCCGTAGTACCTAAAAAAATATTAAACTTTAATGTTCAAATGGGGTTAAAACAACCCATAAAATTTACAATTTTAAAATTTTCGATTTTTATAGTTGGTTATGAGAAAAGTTCTAAAATCCTGCAAAATTTCAGCTTCCTAAACTTATTAGATTGGCCTACACACTGGATTGCATTTTCCCATGCTAACTTATGGGAGATATTCCGGGGTCTCTGGAGTCGAACCCAAGACACTGTAAGAAAAAGTAACAATAATTCCAAATAGATATTGCGACCATCTAGCAACACTGAAAAGTTTATTTTTCTAGCTTACCGGCAAGTGCCCATAATTAATTTACAAAAATGGCGCAATGCTTTTCTTATGGAAAAAAACGCAACTTTCGGAATTTCTGGAGTCGAACTCATGTCACTTAGGTGAGAAGTCTTATTTTATCTGAAGGTTTCTTCATTATATCTACAAAACCTAAAACCTTCAGCTCTCTAGCTTTTATAGTTTGGGCTGGACATTGGTATCCTCCTATATGTTATATCCTCTGTAAGAGTCGTCGATATATATATACTAGTAGTTGGTGCTTGCATACTGCAAGCATTTCATATCACCTTGAAAAAACATTCATTTTTCAGACAGACATTTCATCATTACAAATATTCATTTAATTCTAAAGATTTCACCTTCGCAGCGATTTTCGTTTTTCCCACATGTAAAAATAATAGTTTAAAACAATCCTAAAATGTTGTAACTTTAAAAATTTTACAGTTTCTTCATTATGGGGTACTAATTCTACACATTTTAGCCAAATTTTAAAGTTGTAGCATTTCTAGAAGTAAAATAATATTTTTCTAATTGTTTAAATTTAAATAATTTTTAACGGCCGCCGCAACTCAGATATGGTAAAATTGAAATGTTTATTTGCACAAATTCACTACTCTGTAAATAATTTGAAGATTTTAGCTTCCTAGCTCATCCCATAGTACCTAAACAGCTATCTATTTGTTTAAACTTTAAGAATTTTTAACTGCCAAACAAATTAAAATATAAAAATTTGTATAATCCTTATTTCGTTTTTTTAAGAATTCTACTTACAGAAAAAATTTCAACTCCGTAGCACATGCGAAAATACATAAACCATGAAAATTTGTTTAAACAATTGCGAATTTTAAGCGACCGCATTGTTGCACTTTTTAAAGATTTTCGTTTTTTACTCGTCGGTTTTGCACAAAATCCTACCTAGGAAAAAAATTTCGAATCTCTAGCTCATCTGGAAGTGCCTAAACATTAGTATCCTCCTATATGTTATATATCATTATATATCGACGACTCTTACAGAGGAGGAGGATATAACATACTAGTAGTTGGTGCTTGCATACTGCAAGCATTTCATCTCACCTTGAAAAAACATTCATTATTCATCTTTCATCATTACACATATATTTTTAATTCTAAATATATCACCCCCGCAGCGATTTTCGTTTTTCCCACACGTAAAAATAATAGTTTAAAAACATCCTCAAATGTTGCAATTTTAAAAATGTTAAACTTTCTTCATTATAAGGTTCTAATGCTACATATTTTAGCCAAATTTTAAAGTTGTAGCACTTCAAGAAATAAAATAATAATTTTCTAATTGTTTAAATTTAAATAATTTTTAAGGGCAATTGTGGCAATTAATATATGGTATATTTGAAATGTTTGTTTGTGCAATCTTACTACTCTGTAAATAATTTGAAAATTTCATCTTCCTAGCTCACATCGTAGTACCTAAACAGCTATCTATTTGTTTAAACTTTAAGAATTTTTATCTGCCAAACAAATTAAAATATCAAAATTTGTATAATCCCTATTTCGTTTTTTTAAGAATTATACTTTTAAAAAAAATTTCAACTCCGTGGCACATTCGGAAATATATAAACCTTGAAAATTTGTTTAAACAATTGCGAATTTTTAGCGGCCGCATTGTAGCACTTTTTAAAGATTTTAGTTTTTTACTCGTCGGTTTTGCACAAAATCCTACCTAGGAAAAAAATTTCGAATCTCCAGCTTATCTGGAAGTGCCTAAACATTAGTATCATCCTATATGTTATATATCATTATATATCGACGACTCTTACAGAGGAGGATATAACATATTAGTAGAAGGTGCTTGCATGCTGCAAGCATTTCATCTCACCTTGAAAAAACATTAATTTTTCAGACAGATATTTCACCATTAAAATTATTCTATTAATTCTAAAGATTTCACCTCTGCAGCGATTTTCGTTTTTCCTACATGTAAAAATAATAGTTTGAAACAATCCCCAAATGTTGCCATTTTAAACATTTTACATTTTCTCCATTATGGGGTACTAATTCTACACATTTGAGCCAAATTTTAAAGTTGTAGCACTTCTAGAAGTAAAATAATATTTTTCTATTTGTTTAAAATTTAAACATTTTTAACGGTTGCCGCAATATATATATGGAAAGATTGAAATGTTTATTTGTGCAAATGCACTGTTCTGTAAATAATTTGAAAATTGCAGCTTCCTAGCTCATCCCGTAGAACCTAAAAAATTATTAAACTTTAATGTTAAAATGGGGTTAAAACAACCCCTAAAAATTAACAATTTAAAAATTTTCGATTTTTATAGTTGGTTATGAGAAAAGTTCTATAATCATGCAAAATTTCAGCTTCCTAAACTTATTAGATTGGTCTACACACTAGATTACGTTTTCCCATGCTAACTTATGGGAGATATTCCGGGGTCTCTGGAGTCGAACCCAAGACACTGTAAGAAAAAGTAACAATAATTCCTAATAGATATTGCGGCCATCTAGCAACACTGATAATTTCATTTTTCTAGTTTACCGGTAAGTGCCCATAATTAATTTACAAAAATGGCGCAATGCTTTTCTTATGGGAAAAAACGCAACTTTCGGAATTTCTGGAGTCGAACTCATGTCACTTAGGTAAGAAGTCTCATTTTATCTGTAGGTTTCTCCATCATATCTACAAAAACAAACTTTGAGCTCTCTAGCTCTTGTAGTTTGGGCTGGACATTAGTATCCTCCTGTTATATCCTCCTCTGTAAGAGTCGTCGATATATAATGATGATATATAACAGGAGGATACTTATGTTTAGGCACTTCCAGATAAGCTGGAGATTCGAAATTTTTTTCATAGGTAGAATTTTGTGCAAATTATATCCTCCTCTATAAGAGTCGTCGATATATAATGATGATATATAACAGGAGGATACTAATGTTCTTAAAAAAAACGAAATAGGGATTATACAAATTTTGATATTTTAATTTGTTTGGCAGTTAAAAATTCTTAAAGTTTAAACAATTGGATAACTGTTTAGGTACTACGGGATGAGCTAGGAAGCTGAAATTTTCAAATTATTTACAGAGTAGTAAATTTGCACAAATAAACATTTCAATTTTACCATATATGAATTTCGCCGGCCGTTAAAAATTATTTAAATTTAAACAATTAGAAAAATATTATTTTACTTCTAGAAGTGCTACAACTTAAAAATTTGGCTAAAATGTGTAGCATTAGTACCCCATAATGGAGAAAGTGTAAAATATTTAAAATTGCAACATTTGGGGATTGTTTTAAAATATTATTTTTACATGTGGGAAAAACGAAAATCGCTGCGGAGGTGAAATATTTAGAATTAAAAATATATGTGTAATGATGAAAGATGAATAATGAATGTTTTTTTTTGTTGAGATGAAATGCTTGCAGTATGCAAGCACCAACTACTAGTATGTTATATCCTCCTCTGTAAGAGTCGTCGATATATAATGATATCATATAAAACCTAAGATACTTCCAGAAGTGCTACAGAGCTGTAATTTGGCATGAATATAGGTCATTGGTTACAACCTCTGGAAAAATCCGAAATTTCAGAAAAGGTTATATTTAAAGGTTTTTTTTATCCCAAAGTCCAATTTTAAACACCCATAAGAAAAGCATTGAAAACTGTGCAGGGCTATATATAATTGCTTTTTTAATTTATTTAAAATTTACATACAAAGTCGATATATGCACCACACTGTGGAAAAAAGAATAAAGTTTATTTTTCTTGAAGACAGAAATCAAATCCATGCTGAATTTGTGTAAATATTTGATTTTAATTATAAAATTATGAATTTTTTTGTCTTCAAAAATGAAAACTACCATAGCAACGACTCCAATGCCTTTCAATGGGAACTGATTTTCCATACTTTAAGAGCATTGATTTAATGCTTAGACTGCATTGTAATCCATTTTATTTCAGCCAACGACGTATACATATGATGACGTGATAATTTTAAATTAATTTTTTATCCAGATACGTACCAAAAGGCACGGATGATGAAACCACAATCCTAGCACACAAATTATATCCTAATTTCTACATAAATTTTAGTGTAACATATAAGGTATTGTCTTAATGATGATTATAGTTATTGCTTAAAAAGGGCGACCTGAGTCATGAAACTTGAAATTAGAAAACTTGGACGCGAAGCCGATTGCCAGAGAATTTAGAAAATCCGGATAGATGCCTTCATTTCTGGGCAAATGAAAACTATTATCTTAAATAACTGGGCTCTGTGTAGTTCAAATGCTGTCGCGTTGGTTTATTTACGAGTTTATATCTTGGTGTATAGTGATTTTTTGAACGCTTGCAGTATGCAAGCACCGACAACTCGTATTACAAATAATCAGTCCGCATAACATACGAAATAAAATGTGAAATATATTTTTTAACGGTTTTAGAGAAAGAAATTTTATGTGAATATAAAGTTATATTATACTCAATAAAAATTAATTTGGGTATTCAATCCTTCAAAACGAGGTGGTTTTCATATTATAAATGGATTAAATTTGACGGAGGGATGAATTATAGCAACGTGTAAAGTAGCCATAGTAATTTAATTCCTAGTTGCTGGTAATAAAGAATATGTGTTTTGCCTATAATCCAATTTCTGAGCCTTGTCAAAAAAAAATTATCTCAGCAAAATATATATTTTTCATTCTTTCCATCTTGTGTACGTGTCACTGCAATGTTCGTATCCTAATACTACTCTATATAAAATGAAGACTTAATAATATCCCAGCATGGAATCCCAAAATTATACAGAGAAAATTTGCCTGGACCGAGACTTTATCATTTTTCAGAAAAATGCGAAAAAGGTGAATCTTCCGGACGAAATTCAAAAGTGATTGTTACACATAACGTTCTCCTGTCTAATATCCAAACCTTAGAATGCGAATAAAAACACAGTGGCAAAAGTGGAACCGAGTTTATATCGAAACAAATGATTTCATGGGATTATTTTACTTTTCAAACGAAAACGTCGATTAAAATTATTTTTACTTTAAAAGTCATTAATCATTAATAAAAACCCAGGATATGCGATAAATACGACACTTAATGTAGACTGCTTACGGAAAAAACTGAAGTGCATTATGTGGCCAGATAAAACAATTCCACGGCGATGGCCAATAAAAATAATATAGGCCTTTAACGAGAGAATAGTAATAATAATTATATACACCCTCTCAGAATCTTGAACTGGAACCCCGTTCCGGCTGATGTTCACCACGGACAAACTCAAATACAAATCCAGGTCAAAAAATATATTCCTATGATATTTCCCTTTCTGTAGTTTTTAAACCAAAATCTGCCATTTCAACATTTATAGTCAATAACACAACGTGTAATCGATACTGAGAATATCTTTTATATAAACTGATACAGCTAAAATAGGTAATCAGCCGAAAATTTATTAAAACTAAAATTCTCATACTAAGAAGATATTGAATTTCCACACTTATAAAAGCGTATTTATGAAAAACTCACGCTTCAATGAAAGTATTACCTTACCGCAGCAGATTTAAAGCTGAAACTGCCGCATCATTCCGAACTTCAAACGTAGCATCCGCCAAAAACATGACGCCACAAAAGATCGAAAAACGAATGGAATTTCGAGTCAACGGCAAACGGTTTTTCGAGACCTTTAAGAAGGGTTGCCTCTAAACGTGAAAAACCCTTAGTCAACTCTTGCGCAGACGTGCTCAACACTCAGAAACACAGCTCGAGAGGAAAAATATGAAGCATTTTTAAAGGCATCTTTATCCCGTCAACTGTGAAGGAGAGAATTTATAAAATTAAAAACAGGGTTTTCGGGAGGGAAAACAACAGAAGACAACGTAAATTTTATTCGAGTCGGTCCTGAATGGAGGAGACATTCAAAACTCAACAAAAATGAACCGTTTTAAAAGGGAGGAGATTAAATATTTCTTTTTCGATTAAAATCCTTTTGCGCTTTAAAATACGCAGCGTCGAGACTTCAATCGAGGAGGAAAATTTAATAAAACGTTTTATAATTTGTGCCTGCAAACGACCTCCGGAGAACAAAGCAAAAGAAACGAGGGGTGCGTTCTTCTGTCCAGTTAAGTAAGACGTAGCTTAAGATGAGAAATGGCCACTTCAGTATTAACGAGAAGGCAAAAGTATAAATATTAACTAGAGAGGAAAGATGCACACATCATGCGTGCATACATGCGAGGCAGAGGCGTTCTTTACGATTCATGCAATCATGTCAAAAAAATACATATTAATGGCTTAGTATAATGTCTAAGAACTGGTATGCCAAAGATATATCGAATTTTTGATTCACCGATTTATTTCCTGATCGGTTATACTTAATAAAACGACCGACAATTATTTAAAACTTACTTTACTCGAATAGTAGTAATATAATCTTTATGTTTACGTTCATTCCTTCGTCGTAAATTACCCACTTCTTTTCACTTAAACCGGTGTAGACGTAAAGAAAGTAGAAGTATTTACTTTCATTTCTTCGTCGTAGATAATCCATTTTCCCTCATATATCAAATGATTCGTGCGTACGAAAAAAATTAAATTAAATAGAGAGCCTGTGACGCTTCGCTGTCACATTGTTGATTTTTTCAAATAATTAATTTGATCAGACACATTTATTTGGCAAAAGATGTAAACTTCTTTCTTAGTAAATACAACAAGATTCTATTTATGTATTAGGATTAAGGATAAGTATAATATAATTTTTATTTAATTTAATTTTCCAAGTGTTGTGATAAATAAAAATAGCTGACCTTGCTAAATTCTTTTAAACTTCATTCTTCGTAAATATTACAGAATAAACAGGCTCAACCAGGCTCAACATAAAGACATAAATCAACATAAAGGGAAACAAACAAAATGACGTAATATCATCAAGGGGCTGTATTTTAATCTTATACTGTTTAAAATGTTTTTCACTTGGCTTAAAGAAATTAAATAATTAAATTAATTTTTTAAACGATACTACAAAAACGAATAAAATGGTTCGTTAATTCAAAGGTTCACTGATTCTTCAAAAATGTTCGAAATCCATGTAAACCAGAGGTCGGCAACGCGGCGACCGCGGGCGCCATGGCGCCAGCAAGACATTTCTGTGTCGCCCGCCAGTCAAAAAGAGAACTGAAGTTAAACAATTACGGAAAACTCTCAGAAGACAAATAAGTTGCGGAACAAGATGAAGAATAAAACTTTGTAACCAAGATCTTAATCTTACATCACACTGAGCCAAATCGTATGTCTGTTACAAAATAACATCGTCAAGGTCAGGACTTATAAGCGAACAGAATGGGGACATACATTGTTGGATAAAGACATTGTTGTCATTAACAGAGTTCTTTTCATAATGACTCCTCCGTTACCCCTCTCTTGTTTATCCACGTCCCTTTCTCTTCTCCCTACCCTGCCCTACTTATAAATACATCCTTCACAGCGTTTTTCGGAGATTACTGGGGGTGCCGGTGGTGTAGTGGTTAGGACGCTGGCTGCTACTCGCCTGATGCTTGAAAAAGTCATCGGGTACGAACGAATCCTGCGCAAGTAGGATTTTTCCAAGGTCACCCGGCCCCCTGTTTGTGTGGTTTGAGGAGAC
This sequence comes from Tanypteryx hageni, assembly GCA_028673005.1. NCBI lineage: Eukaryota > Metazoa > Arthropoda > Insecta > Odonata > Petaluridae > Tanypteryx > Tanypteryx hageni. The sequence continues at coordinate 37,587,626 of CM054113.1, read as the reverse complement.
CGCGCAAATTCAGCTGTTCCGTCCTTCGGAAGGGACGTTAAGCCGTTGGCCCCCTGGTGTTCTTCGTAAGAGCAGGCAAATGCCGGCACCGGGTTTCGCTCCTCCCTTCCCCGGTTATTCATTGCACTACCTCTGAGATACCCATTTGTGCTGTAAGAGAGGCGAATTGGCTGGGCATTCAAACAATCGGAGATTACTCGCCGAGAGTAGGAGAAGCCGCTATCGTGTTTGTGTGATTGCCCTGCCTGTGCTGACAATTCATACAAACGTTCTCGTATGAACTGTACGAAAAGATAGGGAATTCTCCGTCCCTAGTTTATGCTAGATGAAGGTGTCCTGTCGCCTTCAATCGCTATTACGGGTGCAACGCTAACTGAGACCCTTGTTCTCAACCCGTCGTGTACTATAGCTCCGTTAGCCGGTTCAGGCTATTTGGAGGTAGGCGCTCGATACGGGAAAACTATTTCCCTATGTCGCGTGAAACTCTCAAGTTCTTGTCAAAAGTCGTTGGTTTCGGAGTTCTGTCCTCCGTCTTGTAGCATAACTTGGCTCGAGTTATTGTTGTGAGTCGTTAGTTTCGGAGTTCCGTTCTTCGCTTACTATAAAAAGTACAGGGTTTGGGAGATTTTTATTCGTCTCTTACAATATCAGCCAGTGATAGCCCATTTCCCTCTTCATTGGTTAAACATAAATAAATTTCACAATATTTCTGGTATTTTCCCGATATTGTGTGTTGTGTTTATTAATTCATTTGCAGAAAAAAATTTCCCCATTATGAGTAATAAGAGGCAAAGGACATATTACTCCAATGTTGATTGGGAAGAACAATTCTGTTTTATTGATTTGAAAGGAAACTGTGTTTGTTTATTGTGCAATGCTTGTGTCGCACTTTCAAAGAAAAGTAATGTTGAAAGACATTTTAATACGGTCCACGGAAATTTTAATACTAGTTATCCGTTAAACTCTGAGATCAGGAAAAAGAAAATTTCTGATATGAAATCTATTTTAACTAAACAGCAGAGCATTTTTACCAGACCAGTGCAGCAATCAAAATTATTAGATACACCATAGGAGACAACCGCAATTTTATCTCGGCCCTCAGCCACTTGACAAACCCTTTGTTAATTCTCAAATTAACCGGTACCTGCTGACCTTCACGAAAAAACCGACTAAGACTACTACCAGACTCGAATGGAGGATGTGGAACTTTTTCCTTGTTAACTTTTTCCTGCGACAGCACAGACAATGGAGTGCGGGGAACAAAGGACAGTAGTCTAGCCATGGGAGACACCCGTAACTGAGGATGGTGTTGCACGGTAGCTCAGTAAACAGTCGAGCAACCGCTGGATCACCGAGAAGTGCTTTGTATCTTTTGATAACATAGACTTTATCAAGACCTTCTTGAAAGTTTGCACCGACCTTTCGGTGATACCGTTTGATTCTGGGTTGTACAGTAAATGTATGCTTTTATTTTTGCAAAAAACTTGAACTCCTTAGCTCAAAACGGAGGACCGTTATCACATACTATTGTATTAGGATAAGCAAAACGAGAGAACACTTCGTCTAATTTTGATTGTAAATGCGGGTACGCCGTACCCGTATTCATCAGGAAACACTCTACCCACTTGGAATAAGCGTCACACAAAATGAGATACATGGACCCTTGCAAGTCAAACAATCTAAGTGAATCCGCTCCCAAGGCTTGATAGGCTCCGGCCACGACCGACGGAACTTGGTTGGGTTGGTCCGTTGGACAGGCTGACAAATGTCACATTGAGATATGACCCTCTCTATGTCCTGATCCATGTTTACCCACCAGACATAGGACCGCGCAAGCAACTTAATACGGACAACCCCAGAATGACCGTGATGTAAAAACTTAATAACTGTTGACTGTAACGAGCAAGGGACAATAACAGGATTACCATTAAATACACAATTATCACGAACCAACACTGAATTCCATAAATTGAAATACCTCCTCAACGACGAGTGAATAGGAGCCTTTGGCCATCCCCGCATAACAAACTTACTGACCTTGGACATAATACTGTCCTTTCCAGTGTGGCTACTAATTTCTGAAAGAGGAATGAGCGGAGTGGACAAATAAATGAAATTACACTCAGCAACATCGACTAACTGAGCAGACGGCAATCGGGGCATCACATCGGCTTGGGGAATGCTTGAACTTTTCTTATACACTATACTATAGTCGTAGGCAGATAAGATTATAGCCCAACGAATCAGACGAGAGGATGCCATTACAGCTATTTTCTTATTCTCTGCAAAAAGTGTTTTCAGAGGCTCATGGTCACTATAAATAGTGAAATGACAACCATACAAATATTTATAAAAATTTTTAATTCCATAAATCACTGCCAGACCCTCTTTGTGTAGTTGACTATAATTACGTTGAGCTGGTGTCAGGGAAGCAGACTCAAAAGCTATGGGACGATCAACTCCATCAACAACCTGGCTCAACACTGCACCTACCCCGTAAGCACTGGCATTCACTTTGAGGCTAACAGGTTTGTCTGGGTCAAACAACACCAGCAATGCTTCTTCTGAAAGCATGTTCTTGCCGGTCTCGAAGGCATACTCACACTCCGGGGACCAGTTCCAAGGAACACCTTTCCGAAGGAGCTCATGAAGAGGCTCTAGGACGGTAGGACATATGGGAATAAAATTCCTATAAAAACTAAGCATTGAAAGATAGGACTTGAGCTGAGTTACATTCTGAGGTGTGGGGGCAAACTTAATTTTCCCGAATTAACACTTTGAAGGACTTTTACCTCGACTGGACCAATTAAACCCCAGAAACTCCACAGAATCCACAAAGAATTCACTCTTCTCAACATTTAATTTCACATTATGCTTGCCCAGGCGTTTCTAAACTTGCTCCAGCGCTACGCGGCATGACTCGTGGTTGTCTCCCCCAACAAGTATGTCGTCCAAAAAAGCTGCGCAGCTATCTACGCCTTTTAGAATAGTATCAATAACCATTTGGAACAGCGCAGGCGCTGAGGAAAGCCCAAACACTAACCTATTATACACATAAAGACCATTAATAGTGTTAACCGTGAGCAGCTCCTTGCTAGCGTCACTAACCTGCAGTTGTAAATACGCATTGGTCAAATCAAGGCGACAGAAGGTTTTACACCCTACAAACATATTGAACACATCATCCGATCGAGGAACCAACCAACCTATCAAAAAGTTCGCCTACGACGATTACGGTCATATAAGATTAGTTATTTACACCAGATATTGTTTAATTTAGTTTAAAAGAAGATTGTTTTCGTTAACAACAATTAAAAAACACGGGAAAATTTTTCTAAGTACAAAGTGATTACGACTTTCTCGTTTGATTTTCTTGAAATCAGTTACACCTTCGATAAAAACGTACTGAACAAACTACATGCTATTTGATTAGTTCTATAGATTTAGTTTGAAATTTTTTTATTATAAGTGTTATTTTACGAGATATAAAGAAAAGTTAATTTTCTGCCACCAGTAAGGCGGCCCTCCCGATTAGGTTACGTAAACCATTTTCATCATTTTCGTAGTTTCTTTGCCGTTATGTCCTAAATACCAAATTTTATGAATTTAAGTCCAGTAGTATCGCAGATGAAACATACGGACGGACAGACCATAACACGTTCTTTGCTTACGTTTTGTAAAGAACGCCTAAAAATAGTCAAGGGAGGAAAAACACGGAGGAAGATGGCAGGACTCGTTCTCGAAAATAGATATGCGGCAAAAAATTCGGGATGAAGCAATTTAAAAAAGTAATACGGGAAACATTCAATTAGAATTTAGAATAAAAACAAGTAGGGGTGCACACCGGTTTCCCGCAGTACAGAAGTGCGTCAAATTCGCCATAGTATTATCGTAAAATAATGTATTTGCTTTAAAATCAGGAAATTATTTTTCTCATATTGTGGTAACCTTACTTTTTAATCCGTTTTAAACACACTTATTTCGTTTTCTCATTCTGTAATCGCACACATACGAAATTTCTTTTAAATCAGTTCAGCCAATACCTTCCAAATCCATAGTTACTGAAAAATTCTAACCTTGATATTGTGGTAGCCCTGTTTAGTTGATCCGGTTGAAATATGCTATTTTGATTATCTTTTTATATGAAGATTATATATACCATATTTGGTTAAAATCCATGGTGTCAGTTCTTTAGAAATTTGTGTAAAAGAAATATTATTTTACTTTTCATTGTGGTAGCCCTGCTCATTAGCTCCGCATTATATCATTATGATATGTCGTACAAATTTTATAAACCAAATTTAATTGAAATTCGTTCAGCCAATTCCTTCCAAATCCTTAATTACTGAAAGATGTTTATTTGTAACTGTGGCACCTCTGTTTAGCTTATTCGGGTTAAATATAATAATATGGTTTTTTATTTATGTGTATATTATAAGTTTTAAATTTAGTTAAAATTGATGGAGAAAGTTCAACGCAAATACGTGTTAAAAGAATTATTTAATTCTTGTATTGTGGCAGCCCTGCTTTATATATCTATACTATGAATCTTGATTTTGCTTTTTTATGTTGCACACCACCTTCATAAAAAATTTCGTTGAAATCGGTTAACCCAATTCCTTCCAAATTCATAATTACCGAAAAGTTTAACTTTGCAATTATGGCACCCCTGCTGAATGGATCCGGTCGAAATATGCCATCCTGATCATTAATTTACGTGAGTATTCTATGTACCAAATTTTGTTGAAATCGGTTCAGCCAATTCTTCCCTGATATATGCGTACGGACGGACAGACGGACATCACGAAGATAATAGTGCTTTTTCAGCATTGACGAAAAGCACTAAAAAGGAAATCGGTTGGAATGTGAGATGTAAGTGAATGTTTGTGAATAACAGAATATTCATTGGTAAGAAAAAGAGATAGATAAGTGATAGAGGGAGAAATATAACGGAAAATGCGAAAGGAGCGGAAAATAGATGCAGGGAGAGTGGAGGGAGGTGAGATAGCGGGAGGGTTATTCCTGCTCTAGTTTCGGCTGGGGTGATTGGTCGAGTAAAGTAGGTCTGCGAGGAGGAGCGGCAGGGGGGGGGGAAGGAGGCGCGGCGATGGGGAGAAGGGTGGGAGGATGAAAGGACGCGAGGGAGGGCAGTGAGGGCAGATGGAATACGGGGGAAGAGGGGATGCGGGTGGTGACCTGTGGCCTGAGGGGCGATAGGGATTAAAAGGGGATCTCCTGAGGTGTGTATGGGGAGAAAGGAGGGAGAAAGAGGGAGAGAAGTGAGTACCAAAAAGGTAGGGCATAAAGGCGGCTGGATTGGATGAGGAGTGAGTATGTGGGGTAAAGGACAACTTTGGAGACTTCGTTAGAGGACCTAGTGTTAGAGCATTGTGAATGGCAGCGGGGAGGAGAGACTGCTGGGAAAGAAAGGAGTGGGAGGGAGCAGGAAATCACGAGCAGGAGGAAAAGAGATGCCAGATGGGAAAGAAGATAAAGCGAATTGAGAGAGGGCGAGTTAGATAGAGAGAGAGAAGCTTATTGAGAAAGGGATTAAGTAGTGTGTAGAGAGAGGGATTGGAAGTGGAATTTTTGGAGGATTTCATTAGAATTTCTTAATGTTAGAATGTGATTATTCCAGGAATATTTTGCGAATAGGTGTCACAAATGGAAATTTTGAAAATGAATTAACATTTTAAATCAGTATCATTTAATCGCCTAGGAGCGTGAATAGATAAGATTGCCGTTAGGGTACCTGTCTAAAACGTATAAAAATCTGTTGATTCTTCTAAGCTTTTGGCATAATATCACTTGGTTTTGTCCAACTTCCGCATACAAATTATTCTACAAACCAGAACATAAAGCACTCTTTGTAAATTGGCAAATGTTTAAAATTTTTATTAATTCTCTGGGTTTCTAACACTATTTTCCTCCAAATACTTTTCAATCTATGTTTTTTTCTCTTCTATAAAAGTAATCGTATTCTTTAATGGAAAGGAAATATTATCAAAACACTGATCATAAAAGCAGCTGCGAAGAGGATGAAATTATGTGAATAACTTTCGGTATAAATCTTCCGTATCTATATTCTGGTTAAAATTTCTGTAGAAGTTATACCTAACAGTAATATTGTATAAAAGTCATTAATAGAAAATATTTAAAAGTTTTGAGAGAGAGGCAAGCAAAATGTTTGATTTGGTACGTAAAATTGAATGCAACTTGCCATCAATAGAGATGTGGCGTGGAATAAATCATTTGGTAAAGGCAAAAAGGTGAGAGAATACTGAATATAAATTGAGAATAAACCAGTTTAATTTCTGAAATAAAAAATAGGTAGAGTGTAATTTGAAATGAGACGGAAAGTTGAATGAGGCCATAAAGGAAGTAAAAGGCAAGGAGAAATTCTAAAGGATTCTATATTAATTTTAAATTTTAAAGGAAAAGAAACATTTGATAGAATATGAGAGACCATTCTGAGGCTTGGATGGTTATCAAAACTGAAGACCAACATAAAGGTCCTAAAGGCAATATGATAAAGCTTTTTGAAATTTTTATATGTAATGATGCGTGCTTTTGAACAGGTAACCTCTAAGGCTATCAGGGAACATTTTCATTCAGGAGCATAATCTTTCATGGTGGAAAACAGATTTTAATTGAATCAGTTGAAATATTGAAACTGAAAGTTAAGTTGTTGTTCGAAGACTTTCGGTAAATTAATACTATTACGTTACAAATATTGACAAGTGTTTTAAACAATAAAATCTTATATTTCCAAAAGTAAACCATGATGAATTATATGAATACCACTCTTTCAGTTTCGAAAGCAAATGAATTGAAATAAGAGGATAATTGTTTCAACCGATTTTCATTTTAAAAGAGGAGTGAAAATATACAGAGAGCTTATTTTGAATAACTGAATATTCGCTTTAGACAGTCATATCCGGATCATTAAAATGCTCAATAACGAACGTAAAATAAACAATGTTCGCGCGATTTTTTAAGGAAAGGAATAATGACCTTTTCAATGGAAATTCAAATTTGCGACCGGAAAAAGCTGTTATAAAAAAAATTATTTCTTTTGTGTATTAATATGAAAAATTATAGTGCAATTTATATTAATTAATTTATAATCGAATGGACTAGATAATTAGATTAATTTTCAGAATGTAAAGGTTAAAGTAAGCGCATACATTGCTTTTCGTTGATGTTAGCGAAATTGTTTTTATAAATACACACAGATCGATTATACTTGGTAAGGGTTAAAAATATCACGTAGGGCCTTTCCCCTTAGGCGATTAAAAGGTTCAACCTTACCCTCTTTAAATTTCACAGTTTATAACTCGTCCCACCACCAACCGATCCTAGTACGAAAAATTAATTCTCACAATCAATGGATGACAAAATTAAGCGTCCTGGTGTTGAGAAAGATCGCAGCAAAGCCGAGCAGAATTTGACTGCAATAAAAAGCTTGAATAATACGAAGGGTGGAGGAAAGGAGAGGGAGAATGATAGGAGGAGAAACAGCGAAAGAGAGGAGAGATGAACAAGGAGATAGGATGGGCTTAAGAGTGAAAGGAAGAAAAGATAAAAATTTAAGAAAAGGGAAAAAGATAAAATTATGAAAGCGAAAAAATATAGGTAAATCGAGAGAGAGAAAGAGAGAGAGAGGGGGGAGAAACAGAGGAAAAGAGGTGATGGGATGAAAAGGAGGATGGGAGAGGAAAGAAGAAGAGAGAAAGAGATGTTGGGGAGAGGAAGGAGAGAAAAAGAGGAGGGGAGATAAGGAGAGAATAGGAAAAGTGGGAGAGGGGAGAAAGGAGATAGGATGGAGAGAGAGGGAGGAGAAGGATATATGGAGGGAGAGAAATCAAAGGAGAGAATCAAGTATGGAGAGAACGAAATGGAGAAATAACCCTAAAGAGGGAAGGAAGGCAAAGGAAGAGAAAGGGATGAAAGGGAAGAGAGAAACAGATACACTCAGGGATAGGGGGGAAAGAAAAAAACATGATGCATCAAACGAGAGCGGAAGAGAACGAATGAGGAGAAAAGGAGCGGACGATAAAGAGGCCTGGTAGGAAGGAAGGAGATGAGAGAGTGGAAAGAGGCGAGGAAATTGGAGAGCGGGCGAGCCGTTGGGCATCCAGAATGTTTGGCGCCCCGTAATGCGCCCGAAGCCCTAAACAGTGAGCGTCGCCTTTCTCTAATTAAGTGAGCTCTGGTCCTCGTATTTCTCTCTCTCCCTCTCTTCCCCCATACAGACAGGCGCAGATGAGTACGCTCCGAAAAACTTTTTTCACCTATTGAAATTAATGCGAAAAGTAGAAAGGAACTGCAACGGAAATTACATTTTAAAAACACGAGCGGGGATTCGTTGGTGGAGTACTCGTTGCTGGAGGAGAACTCGGGAAAAGATTTTTAACTCGGGAGCACACTTCACCGAGCGAAATGCATGTTGAAGAGGCTCGAAATATTTCTATGTCCGACAAATAACGAAGCGCCATTATTTCCAGCAGATGAAAAACGCGAGTACTTGAGAGTTTCACTCAATCTATTAAGCGTATTCTACACGCGCTGCTTACAAAAAACGGAAGTTTACGATTTTTATCAAATATAAAATTAATATTTGGGAAATTTTTTGGGAAAATATCCGCGCGGGGAAAAACGATATTTAATTTCCATAAACTATGGGTGAAGCCAAGCAATTTTAAATCCAATGATGATAAAAAAACGATTACATTATGCCACATAAAACTACAGTTTTTAATAAAACATTTAAAAGCTAATAAAATGCATACGGATATAGCAATGTTGCTCTTAAAAACGATACATTTATAAATTCAAAATTTGACGCCGTTAAATTAACCAACACTTTTAAAGCAAAATGAAGAAAATAAAGTCATTCTAGTTGCAGAATATGCAATTTAAACAAACGCACTATTATATTGCTCTGGAATGTTTCCATTGATATTCAAACAGAAATAAACATAACAAAGAGATGCAAATGTAACTTTTTCACTAAACTTGACTTGATGGTAGAAAATTACGAACGGAGGTAGAGTGCCAACATAAACCTTTGATTTCCGTGATAAATTCGAAAGGAAGAACTGGTGGCTGTGAGGATGTCGGAGAAAACTAAGTTTCTCGTGATGATAATGATAATTACGCCGCAGAACTCCGAGGGGAGCATGTTTTGCGAGAGAAACTTCAATTTAGGAAACCGATGACTGGAACTACGTGAAATGAGGAAAGGAAAGCAATGCCACGACCAGGACGGATTGGAACTTTAAGAGGAAACTTTTCAAAGCTAAAGAGGGTAGAAGTTTTGCTAAGTAGTTGGAATACAATTAAAACGCTAGAGATGTAAATGGCTCGATTATACGAAGAATTTTTTCATAAGCTTTCTACAATATTATGAGTAAAGTTAAAACTTACTGAGCACAAACAATCAAATTTTCCTTACTTGATCAAAATGAACGACGTACCTACATGTTATAGTTCATGGTTTCAGGCGTCACTGTGTAATTTCTTCATAGTAAGAGAGAGAGAGAGAGTAATGCAAGAAGTGCGCGAAAGCAACGGAGATATCACAATTAAAGGAAGGACTAAGAGAACAGTATATTTTCTAATGTTGAAGTATTTCTACCAAAAAGAAAAAGAAACTGCATTAATTATAATAGACTGAAGAAAATAGGTAGAGAATACGGAACGAAAATAAATGCCGAAAACTCGGGAAAAGAAGAATACTTGAACATAAGTATTGGTGAAAAGACACAAGAACAAGTTTCAGACAATAAATGCCCTGAAAACATAACAGCAAGAGGTGCGAAATGCACAGATGTAATTAGGACTAGGATAGCGAAAGCAAAAGTCGCGATCAGAATAAAATGAAGAAGATAAGAAAATGAAAACAAGTAGTTCTGGAAAGAACTAATCCGCCTACTTTACTTTAAATACAATTCTAATATATCACAAGTAGGGGTGCATACATGTTTTCCGTGGTACAGAAGTGCTTTTCGTCAAATTTGCCGTAGTATAATCGTATAGTAACGTATTTGCTCTGAAATCAGAAAATTATTTTCCCTGATATTGTGGTAGCCCTGCTTTTTTGATCCGTTCTACATATTCATTTCGTTTTGCCATTTTATACTCTCCCTATAAACGAAATTTCTTTGAAATCCGTTCAGCCAATACCTTCCAAATTCATAGTTACAGAAAAATTCTAACCTTGATATTATGGTAGCCCTGTTAAGTTGATCCAGTTGAAATGTGACATTTTGGTTATTTATTTATATGAAGATGAAATATACTATATTTGGTTAAAATCCATTGGGTCAGTTCTCTAGAAATATGTGTAAAACATATTACTTAACTTTTTACAGTGGTAGTGCTGCTCTTTAGCTCCGCTTTTAACATCTTGATTTCATTATGATATGCTGTGCCAATCTTATATACACAATTTAATTGAAATCCGTTCTGCCAATTCCTTCAAAATTGGGGTAAAAGAGAAGATTGGTAATAATGAAAAATGGAGAAACCTAATAACCATAAAAGTAATAAAAAGGAAGTGGTCACACGGCGGTTTAGGGGAAATTACTCCACGCCAGGGGCATAACACTCATGCAATCTCACACATTCTTTGGGTTCCTATTGGAAACTAATTGTGTTTTTCTTCAAAGAAGTTCATAAACAAATAGGCCAAAAAGGTGAAAGTGTGTTCCCAATGGCTGTCCAATCATGTTTGTAAAAATATTTATTGAATAAGAAAAAAGTGCTATGAAAGAGAGACATGACATCAAAAGAAACTAACGCTTGAAAATCATTAAATCTTAAATTTAGGCATTTTCAATGAATCTTCAGCATTTTAAGTAGATTTTTAAATTCGTCAACAATTCATTTAGAAAGGAGATAAGTGTGGAAATCAATACATGGCACAAAAGATCTCATAGAAATTCCAGGTTTGTGGACTTAAGAAATACAATGTAATTGAGATGATAGGATTTGAAACCGTAATCTTATAACGTAAGACCTCTTCTGAGTTTTGGGCAGTTTTTTATTTTATGGTATTCTTGGTAGAAATAACCCTTTTATTAAAAGTATTTCTTGTGAGAAGTGAGTAAGGTCCGTTTTCAAGTAATTGTTCAACTTTATCAAAATAATCATGCTGATTTATGACACGATGACAACGGAATTTCCTTGATCGGTTTTTAAATAAAAAGTCTTTTAATTTTAAATTTTTGACAAGTTTGTAATCGGGAATGGAAAGGCGGTTTATACTGTTGTTTTTTATATCATGTTCTAGTTGAATTTTTCAAGCAGCTCTTACGTGATTTTTGGTAGTATCATTCAGATTTATAATGGATGATTCAATGCCTGTAATACTATCCAAAGGAGGTTCTTTGTAAGAGTGACAAAATTTAAGTCCTTAGTTCAAGAGATTGAGTTCTTGTTTAGTAAATGTTTCTTCAAAGAAGTTATGGAAAATATCGATGCCATCAAAGTGTTTCATTTGGTCACTAAAAGATATGTTTTGTGCGTGTGTGAGAAAAACTCTCTTCCCGTAAACCCGGAGTGTGTGTGTGAGGTTGCGTGTGCTAGGTCCCTGGCATCAAGTAATTTCTCCTAAACTGGCGTGTGAGTTGTTATTTTTACGGTAATTAGCTTTCCCCATTTTGCACTGGTTGTAAATAACCATATAGCTCTGATATTACTTACTCTTTGAACTAAAGATTGGTTTATGGAAGTATACCTTCAAGGAAATTTATCCTCAGATATAAGAATATTAAGATTGAAACTCAGGAAAATACGCTTTGCATTTTCCAGGAAGATAATTAGTGAGGAAGCAGATGGTGCTCACTTACTATGCGAGGGTGCTGCAGTAGGTCAGTTTTGAGAAAGGAATAGGACAATGACAAGTGCCCTAACAGCGGGAATGGGTGAGAAAATTTGTAAGGAAGGTATTCGGCTGATTTGGTAATAACCATTTTAACTATCGAGGCACTATAAACCTTATGAGCAAGGGCCTTACGGCCCATTTTCAACATTTCGCGGCCCATACTTTAAAAAACCCTGAGTTAGGCGATGCACGTTTTAAGGACAAACTATCGTAAGATAATAGCATAAAACCAGGAGGATTTGGTCAGTTTGGTGGCATAGAATCATTGGCATTTGATAATATACGTTGTAGGAGCAAATTTATGTAAGATGGGTGGCATAATAGAAGGGGACATATATTTGTAAATTTGGTGGTATATGTTCTAGGGGCAGTGTGGTATAATATGAGTTGCATAAAATTAAAGGCCATTTGGTGTAAGTTTGATGATATATGCTTAAAGGGGAAAATTGTGCAAGGTGAATTGCGTTCAAGTAGGGGTCATTTGGTATAAAGTTGGTGGTATTCGCATCAGGGTCAAATTAGTATAAGATGAGCAAAACTATAGGTTTATCAGTTTTAGGGAAGATTTAATGTTCGTTTGGTAATATGTATACGAGGGTGTTTCCAAAGTTTTGGAAATTGGTTTCTGCTGCGTAAGTTTAAAGCACGTAATGAAGCATAGGAGTTATAAACAATTGCATACATTTTTATCATTCCATAGCAACAAAGCTATTAAGTTGCTTCGGTCACTCGGTAAATAAACAGCTACTTTAAGTACTCTACAATTGTACCCATGGAAGACGCAGTAAAATTGCAAACATTTTCTTTTTGTAGAAGGAGGGTGTTAAATCATCAGAAATTGTTCAGCGCTTGCAAGCAGTTTTTGGTGAGTCTGCGAAATCAAAAATTACCGTTTATCGCTGGGTTGACCGATTTAAAAATGGACGACCAAATCTAGAAGACGATCAGCGCAATGGACGACCAAACACTGCAGTTAATGAGAAAAATATTGCTGCAGTTGAAAAACTTGTGATGGAAGACAGGCGTGTGACAATTCGCGAAATTGGTAAAAGTATCGGTATCGGTACTAGGCAAGTTCATCAGATTTTGCATAAGCATTTGGGAGTAACCAAGGTTTCGGTTGGATGCCACGACTGTTGGGACCTGAACAGAAACTTTGTACGGTGAATGTCTGTCGACAATTGCAAGACCTAATGTAAGCATACGGTGACATATTTTGGCATCGATTAATAACAACAGATAAAACTTGGATACCCTACTTTAATTCCGAAACAAAAAGTCAATCCAAAGAATGGAGGCGAGCAGAAGAAGGACCCTCTATCAAAGCTCGTGTTGTGCCGTCATTCGGAAAGGTTATGATTACGATTTTTTGGGATTGCGAAGGAATAATTCTCGCAGATTATCTCCCAAAGGGTTCTACGATTAATGCACAATATTATTCAGATTTTATTTCTGGGTCATTGAGTAAAGCACTTATCAAAAAGCGGCCTAGAAAGCTGCACGCGCGACCGTTTCTGCAGCAAGATAATGCGAGGCCTCATACGGCTCGTCGTACAAAGGAGGTTTTGGGTGATTCACGATGGGAATTTTTGCCGCATCTAGCCTATTCTCCTGACTTAGCACCTAGCGACTTCCATTTATTTCCAGAAATAAAGAAACCGCTAAGAGGTGTGCGTTTTCAGAGCCTGAATGAAGTGAAAAGTGCTATAGACAGATGAATAAAAGGCATGCCATAATATATTTTTGAAAGCGGTAAAAAAAAACAATTTCACGTTGGCAAAAATGTATAAATCTCAATGGAGATTATATTGAAAAACTAGTGTGTATATATATATATATATATATATATATATATATATATATATCATCATCATAGGTAGTCTGTCCGTAGACAGGTCCGTGATTATTCATGGTTAAACCTGGTTCTCCATATACTCCTATTTTCCGCTGTCCTCTTTATATCTTGATAACTCTCTTTCCCTTTCAGATCGTCTATCAGCTGAAACCTTTTCCTACCTCTTTCCCTTTTCCCATCTAGTTTTCCTTCTAACACGTCTTTAATCATACTCTCTCTCCTCAGGTAATGTCCAACCCAGTTAGCCTTCCTCTTTCTGATAGTCTGTATAATCATTCGCTTCTCTCCTATTCTTCGTAGCACTTCATCGTTTTTCATCCTATCTGTCCATTTTATCTTCAGCATTCTCCTCCAAGTCCACATTTCAAAGCTTTCCAAGTATTTGATGTCATTTTTCCTTAGCGTCCATGTTTCTGCCCCATACAATGCTATACTCCATACGTAGCATTTTATCAACTTCTTGCGGATATCTTCCCTTATATTCCCTGTAAGTAGTTGTTTCTTTCTCCTGAAAGCCGCTTTTGCTTTTCCTATTCTAGTTTTGATCTCATCCGTACATTTTGCCTCTCGTGTTATGATACTTCCAAGGTATTTATATTCTGAAACTTGTTCTAATGGCTTTCCCCCAATAGTTATGTTCAGATTCTCTTCTTTACCCGATATTCGAATGACCTTGGATTTTTCTGTATTTATTTCCATACCATATTTTCTACCTGTTATCACTAGTCTATTTATCATTTTTTGTAGCTCCTCTTCCTTTCTTGCTAGAAGTACTTGATCATCTGCGTATTTTACTGTTCTTATAATCCTTCCTCCAATTTTGAAATCCCCTGTGCCTTCTAAAGCTTCTTGCATTAGACTTTCTCCATATATATTGAATAGGGTTGGCGATAGGCAGCATCCTTGTCTTACTCCTCTACCGATATTTATTCCGCAGGTGTCCACATTCTCAAACCTGACCTTTACAACTTGATTCTCATATAGATTCCTAATCAGTCTCCTGTCTTTCCAGTCTACACCTATATCCTTTAATATCTTCATCAACTTTACCCAATTTACTCTATCAAAGGCCTTCTGCCAGTCTACGAAACATGCGCAGATATCTTGACTGTATTCTATTGCCCTGTCTGATATGATTCTAACTACTCCTATAGCATCTCTAGTTCCTCGTCCTTTTCTGAAACCGAATTGATCTTCCCCTATTATTTCTTCTGCCTTTTTCTCCAGCCTTTTATTAAGAATCCTCGTGATGATCTTGGATGTGTGTGACAGAAGGCTTATAGTTCTGTAATCTTTACACTGCATTGCCTTTGGCTTCTTCTTTAGAGGGATCATTGTTACTTCTAGGAAATCCTGAGGCCACTCTCCCGTGTCGTAAATCTTATTAATTAATTTCGTGATCGCTTTTAGTCCTTCTGATCCTATGACTTTAAGTATCTCAGCCGGTATTCCATCGCTGCCCGTGGCTTTCCCCTTCTTAAGTTCCACTATCGCTTTTTCTACTTCGCTCTCCATAATACTTGGTCCTAAGTTATCTTCTTCAATGTTTTCCTCATTTTCCAGTTCTATTTTTGCCGCTCCTGTCTGTTTGCTGTATAATTCCTTAATGTATTCTTCCCATACCTGTGCTACATCCTTTGTTTCTGAGACTATCTTCCCATCCGTATTCATAATTCCTTTACCACAAATTCCATTAGACTTCTTATCTTCTAATTCCAGTGCCCTAGCGTACATCATATCGTACCGTCCTAATTTCTCCATTTGTTCTATTTCATCACATTTTCCTTTTAGCCAATTTTCTCTAGCTTTATCTGTTACCCTTCTCAACTCATTGTTTATACGCCTATAGTTGGCTCTACCTTCTTCACTGTTAACGTTTTTCCATTTTCGTCTCTCATCCATTTTCTCCAGCATTTCCTTCGTGATCCATGGTTTTCTGATTTTCTTCTCTTGTTTTCCAATCTCTTTATCCAAGGTATCCTTGATACTGGTTTTAATTTCATCCCATTCTATATCGACGGTCTTCGGTTTGTTTTCCAACTTTCTTAGGTTATCTTCCAACTTCATGCTGACTACATCCTGCCTTTCTTTCAGTTTTTGTAGGTCCCAGGTCTGTCTTTCTCTTCTCGTTTTTCTTATTTGTTTGAGCTTTGTACTCACGTCAAGTATTAGAAGGCTGTGATCTGAATCAATGTCTGCTCCTTGCAATGCCTTGGCGTTCTTTATGCTGTTCCTAAATCTTTGTTTTACAAGGATGTAATCTATTTGGCATCTCATTCTATCTCCTGGGCTTTTCCATGTGTATAACCTTCGTTTATGGTTTTTGAACCATGTATTAGTCACTACAAGGTCATTATTGATGCAGAATTCTACGAGTTTCTCCCCTCCTCGATTTCTCTTCCCAAGTCCGTATTGCCCGACAACATTTTCTTCCTGTCCTTCTCCGACTATGCTGTTCCAATCTCCCATTATTATGCAGTTTACCTTTCCTCTTCCGTCTTCTTCGTAAATTTCATTAATTTGCTCATAGATCTCATCTATTTCTTCATCGTCAGGAGCTGACGTTGGCATATATACCTGGATTATCAGTATGTCCACTGGGACTGCTTTTAGCTTTATTGCCATCAGTCTATCGTTCGTTGCTATTATCTTTGTCACGCTTTTCATCATATCTTTCCTAAGTACCAGAGCTACTCCCCTTTCCCCACTATTTCCTCCAGAATAAACTACCGTGAATTCTTCCGAGTCGAACTGTCCTTCTCCCTCCCATCTAGTTTCGCTTAGCCCTATAATGTCAACTCTATTTCTTCTCATTTCTTCTTTCAAGTTCTCTAACTTTCCTGCCTTTCTCATAGTTCTTACGTTCCAAGTCCCTATTCGTAATTTACTTTCGACAAATGTTTTCCTCAAGGCAGTCCCCGCCCGGAGATCCGATTGGGGGACTATTTTACCTCCGGATTGTTTTACCTCGAGAGAACTCATATTGTCCAACCATATAATCTTTACTAGGGATTGTAATGTGGTAGTTTCCCTCTTGCTTTCCACATCGCAGTACTGTAGCCGTTCAAATCGTCCTGATCACGCCTACAGCTGTATTGGATATAGACCCAACCAACATCATTTGTTTTCGGCTCTATACCATACTGACAGTACTGCTGCCTACTGCCAGGCACTGATGATAGTTTTTTTTTTTTATAAATAAAACCTCCATTCGAGGGGTTTGAACCCCCGAACTTTGCAATAGAAAGCCGACACGCTAACCACTACACCACCAGTGTATATATATATATATATATATATATATATATATATATATATATATGAAATATAGGTAATCATATAAAAATAAAAAATAATTCCCAGAACTTTGGAAACACCCCTCGTATATTATCGGGAAAACTAGAATAGGTTGATATATATTCTGTTCGCATGGGTTCTCATACACGCACAAATAAGGAATCTCCAGGGCTGTGCTAGGCGGAAAAGGCATTTGCAAAACTTTTGGCAGTATATAAATGGTATTGTGGTCACAATCAAAATAGCTCAAGCTAGACCTTAGCTTAGAGTTAATGCAAAATGTCGCTCGATGGGATTTTTGGGCATCGTTCATGATTTTCGGTGACTTAACGACCGTGGATTCTTTTACAATCTTATATTTATGAATCATCACTGATGATGATATCTCTTACTTTTCATGGACACCGGAGACAATTTTTCAATTTAATTTCACTCGTAAGATAAATTCGATAATTCTTTCTTGGAAGATTTGCTAACTTAAGTCCAATACTTAGTCCATCCGTAGAGCATGCACGGATAGAAAAGTCGTTTACATACATCAGGAAAAATATCACAACGTAAAAACACACACAATCGTATTTCGGAGACCGATCACAGGAAACCTTGCGAAGCGAAAAAAATTATAAAGCAACTATGTATAATGTAGAACAAGAGAGAAAAATTTATCGACGCTCGTGTCAGCCCAATTTTTCCATTGGTATTCCTTTACCCGATCCAGCAATTGATTTTGCCGTGTCCTGTAATGAATTTTAAAAATTCTGAATTCAAAAATCACTTCCGTCGACAGTGCGTTTTTTTCTAAGGGAAAAATATTTACCTGACGTGCGCTGCATTGAAAAAAAGGAAGAAGTAATCCCATTTACTCGAGAAAGGGAGAATGAAATTGAGCGTAAAAGGGAGAAGATACTTTAAGGAAGGGAGAGAATATAGAGAGAGGAATGGAAAAATAGGGCGAAACTTGAAAAGAGTAAGAGAAAATTCACGTGAGAAAAGACAAGATCACATCGTGAAAGATAGAGCTTCGAATAGAAGGCCATAAGTTTCCGTAGCGAGAGGAAGCAGTTGGGTAGCAGGGGGAAGATAGGAGGAGGACGAAGAAGGAGGTAGAAAGTGGAGGGAGACGGGAGGAGTACAGTGAGGAGTGGAGTGAGGCAAGAGAGAACTGGAACCAAGCATGAGGGAACACAACGGACATAAGAGGGGCGCAATTTTTTTGGAAATGAAACAAGGGAACGACCTCCATTATAACCATTTAAAGGATCCACTCCGCCGCGGAGGAAAGGAAGAATTATGCGAGAACGAACGTAATGTGCCGAGGAAAATATGTGAGGCGGAGGAGCGGGAGACTACGATCGTATCATTGCCTCCGTTCCAGAAGACTATCGTGGTTTTTTTTTACATGGAAGCGTTCCCATTTATTCGAAGAAAATTCAGATGGAATTGCTTTTCACGCCGTGATCGAAAGAGGTTTCTCAGTAGTAGATGATAATCGGAAAAGAGAGAAAAACATGTTTGTGCAAAAAAATATGAAGAATAATATTATCTTCGTTGTAGACGTTACTGAACCATGTTTCGAAATAGAAAAAACTTTCGAGGAAAAAAGGAAAATTTCGTCATTTTCTAGGGTTGAATTTATTTCAGGAACATTTGTTCAATAACTTAATGTATTTCCGTTCACCTGGTATTCATAGTTTTCTATACTCTAGGGGATTCTTTCAATAATTTCAAAATTTATATAAATTAAGTATGAAACTGTTCGACCTTGAATCCGAAAACTTAGGATATGGTTTGCATTAAAGGAAACTTTCGAAGTACCAGAAAACCATGGGCTCACTCAATAGCTATAGAGGTTTTGTTTCAACTTCAACAGGAGATTTGTAATTCATTCATTGGCCTTTGGTAAGATTCATGGTATTAATGACGCTCACAAAACAAATTCTCTAGGTGAGAACGACGAAACTTGATCATTTTGTAGATAATAATTGTAAATCTATAAAAAAACATTCCATCAACAAGTGCATGACCTGATATTCATAAGGAAAGGCGTGGGTGGTGTAGTTTTTAACGCATTAAAAAAATGTGATGTGGCCACCACATGACTTACTCCATATCTGTAATATTTTTAAAAATTCCAAATAGGTTACATAATAATAAATATTTTAAGAAACTGCGAGGAAATTTTAGACGACAAAGAACAGAAATAAACTCAAACCATAGCCTTCTGATATTGGATATAGCCACAAAGCTCCAAAATTAAGAAAAGAAAAAGAAGCGTTACTAAGGCGTAACTGTCAATTGTTAACAATAGTCGTCGGTAGGTGGCGTGGGGGTGGCAGCTAAAAAAATGAGATATCTCTTAAACAATGCATTATATGGGAAAATGTTTCAAACAAAGGTTGTAGAAGATTAAATTTCCTACAACTTTTATTCCGATACATTTTTACATTTATCAAATATTTCAAAATAACGGATAAGTGACAAGAGTAAACGCCCACTTATAGTTGACCGATTTTACCAAAAACTAATCAGTTCTTCTGACTTTTATAAAAATGTTAAATATAAAATTTCGCGTTGACCTGATTAATAGTTTTTGAGTTAGAACACCCACAAAAAAGCTATCACACACACACACACACACACACACAGACATCATCGAGAAAATGGTCAAAATGTGTTCAGGGGACCTCAAAACGTGTATTTCCGTTGAAATCTCGAAATCGATTTTTTCATGAATACAATACTTTCCCCTATACTACATATATGGAGAAAGTAAAAAAAAATGCGCTTATAGTTTTACACTGGCGTCTGTCTGTCTGTGTACTAGCTTAAAATGAAATTGTGACGAAACTGTAAACGATAGATAGCTGAAACTAGCAGGGTATATTTCTCTACTGCTGCCATTTATTCTTCTTTAGATTTGAGTTTTGAAAATTTGTAAAGTTCGGTTAGGAACCCATTTAAAATTGTTTTTTTTATATCTCCAAAGAGGTTAAAACATGAAAAACTGAAATTCTGAGAGTACATTTCCACATTAATGCCACTTATTCTTAAAATATTTGAGGAAAATCCAACAAGAAAGTCGTAATATATTTTAGCATAAAAAATTTCTGACACGGTTTTATTAAATGTTGTCAACTAAAACAATCTTCGTAGCAACTGAAGTAAACAAGATCTACTACAAATACGTAAATGCGTTAACTTTCCTTTCGTGCGCACAAAGAGTTTTGAAAGTGATAAAAGAACGGATTATTTATGACAAAGTAATGTACTCGAGCGTGAATATTGCGTTACAATTACTGAAGTGAGGTGTGTTTTAAAGAATTTTAGATTGTTTTACTTGTATCTTCGAAGGTATAAAAGATGGAAATCTGAAACCTTGAATTTAAATTTGTACACTGATGCCACTTTTTATTGTAAAATTTTTAGTTTTGAAAACTATAGAGAGGCGGACAGGGAAACGTTCAAAATTCAAATACAAAATTGATTGAGTTATAAACTTAAATGACATTTTGGAAGTGCCAATTATCCAAAAATGTATATTTAGACGTAAAATATATGTACATTTAGAATGACGATGCGCAATAAAACGCTAACTTAGCTATTAAGCATCTCTTTTTAAACGCTAATCTCACCTCTCTCGTGGTACCCCCCGTTATAATTATGTATAGGCGCTATTGAACGAATATGTGGCGGTATAACCACATGAAAAATAAAAAGCGCTCTAATATTATCCATGTTCATGGATGACTCTCTACTTATTCATCCACAGTATTTTGTGAAAAGGTACTACTTGTGGTTTATTATGAATAATATTGAACAATTCCACGAAGTCACGCCTGATAAAGTAAGAAACTCTCTACATGTTAACTATGGGTTAGGGTACAAAATACAGAAGTATGAGTTTTTAAAGTCAATTCAAAAATTGCATTCGTTTAAATTTTACTCGGAAATTTACGTTAACCTTGCCTATAGCTGTAATGCATATAATGCAAATTAATACATAGATCATATTACGTAAAATTCAAGTTAAACCGCTTGTGAAGTATAGTCCAAGTTAGGGTCAGGTTTTTATCTGCATAATAAAAATTAGGCATTAGAAAAAGCTAGACATTTAGCATAAAAGGGTAAACAAAGCTTCTAACATATGTTTCGCTTTCACTTTGGAGATGCATTCCAAAAGCCACCGAGAGCACAGCAGTATCCTACTCTTTGCAAAAAAACTACGCAGAACACCATAGGTATCCAACAATGCACGCACGCAAACGAGATGTACACAACATGACCCACGATAAACATTCTCCAGAATTTTGCGAGGGAGAGAACTAATTTCATCGTAGTCATAGCGTAATCGTGGGAACCATAACGACCCCTTTGTCTGCAGAGAAGAGAAGGATACGGCGTTTTGGCAGTTTTTCAGTGTTATGGCGGGTGTGCGAGAGAGAAAGAGTAGGGAATCCGAGGGGGAGGGGGATTACAAAGGGCGTTTTACTCAAAGGGAAGATTAGAAGCGGATGAGAGGAGAGAGGAAGGCGGAAGTATGAGGGAGAGGGAGAAATGAAAAGCCTGATGGAGGTGAAGAAGTAAATAGGAAAAGAATCGGAGAGATATAAAAATATGAAGAAAAAGGGAAAGAACAAGTCATGAAAAATGAAAAATGGAGATAGTGAAAGGAAAGGGAGAGAGTGAGGGAGAGATAACACAGAAAGAAGAATACAAGAGGGACAATACGGGAGGAGAAAGGGAGAAACAGGAAGAGAAGAGGAAAATATCAAGGGGCAGAGGGAGGGACAGGAAGAGAAGAGAAAGAGAGGAATGGAGTCAAGAAGATTGATTGATTGATTGGACCCTTTATTGGCGAGGTTAGGCCCTGTTGGGCCTCGCAACCACCGAACCTCGTATTTCGCTAGTAAATACAAATAAAAACTATCTGTAAGATAAAAAAGAAAAAGGACTAAAAAAGTAACGAAAAAAATAAAACTTACAACACAAAAATAGTATGCATAAAAATATTGCAAATACAACAGGACAACGATAAAGAAAATATTATAAAAGGAAGAAAAAATAATACACATTACAAAAATACAAGATAATATGCATACAAAAATTAGGAAGGAAGGAAGATATGGGGAGATATGGAAGTAGAAAGATGAGAAAAAGAGAACAAAAGAATAGATTAAGGTAGAGAAGCAATTTTACTGGAAGAAAGAATATTGGGATAGAATTGGGGAATTACAAGAGAATTCACAGTGAACTCTCAAAATTTACTGTTTTGATTATTAATATTAATATTCGCGGATTTAAAACGTAATGTCATGCTCAAGTTGCTGCTTTCAATGCGTAAGCCTTAGTACTATACTTTTTTGCAATATCCGTGTTTATATTCTTGCCACTTCGTTTTTCTTACGTGAAACCGATAGTATTTTCAAGAGAATTTCATGTTTCTATTGTCCCAAGGATTTTCTACCACTGCGTTCTAAAAAACAATTTTGAAGTGTTACACATATCTATCGCCTACATGTGTGCATTGCCATAGAGGTTTTTCTCATATGTTTATACTTCTGACCGATGGGTCTTTCATTTCTCACCTGCTATTTTATCTCATTCGATGTTGGATATGTTTCCGAATATCACATTGCAAGAATCAGACTATATTGGCAGATCGTCGTAGCAGTTTTACTCAAGTTGCAAAGCGTATTTTTCCTCTTCTTATTACTACCACTGATACCCAACAAACATCATCATCGCCGTCTCAAAATCATTATCATCTTATCGGTGATTAAAATTCTTTAATAGAAATCTATTTGATTTATTCATTATAAATAACATATTTATGTTATGGTTTACATTTGTTTTTGAACTGCACTTATACGGTTATGTTTTTCATCCGTGAAACATCACCTGCGTCTCCCACTACTTCCTATTTTCCCATAAGCTGAAAGTATTAACGATCGCGGCTTTGAAATTCGCGGTACGTAATGCTAGGAAAGATCAAGGGACTATTGTAACAAAGGTGTGGGAGATTTTTTTAGCTTCTACAGAAAATATTCCAAGGAAAATAAGAAAGAGGAAGAAGAGAAGTGGGATTCTGTCGTTCGAACATGAGAAGGAAAATAATTTGGGTAAGATAACCTAAGCGTGATAAAAAAATTAAATTCGAGTAGAATCGCTATAAATCAAATCCACGCCTTTTTTCAAGTCCCCCCTCCATCCTTTCCTGGTCCAATTTCTCTCGATATTTTCGAGGATTCTCTCCGCTTCCCTATCCTCTCTTTCATTCGGCGAATTCAAGCGCCAGTAGATTTCCTACAGCTTCCCCTCCTAGCACACACTATTGTGTAATGCTCAATAGTCCATTTCTTCTTCTTCTGCATTCTTGTCTTTCCATTCTCACCTATCACTTCCTCCTCCCATTACCACGGCCCTTAATGGAAAATCTCATTTTTTTTATAATTTGCAATTTTTTTGGAAAATCAAAACTGAAGCCCAAAAACGTGTGAGAATTTATCGAAGCGTCAGCTTCATGCAGCGCTCTCCAAAATTCCGACGTTACAAGAGATATTTTAAATACCCCGAGAATAAATATAAGCTTAAAATTTGGGGAAAGAAACGTGGAAGAATGACTACGTAGAATACAATAAACTTTAAAAAATTCGTCGAATTTAGCTCTTGTTTTTAAGAAAACCAATGAAATAGTGATCATAAAACATACTTTTTCCTTACATAAGTTTATTATCAAGAAAATTTTTCGAAAGTAATGTTTGAAATATTTCATCAAGGTTTTATTTGGAAGTCAATCAAGTAAAGAGTAATTTAATAGCAAAAACTGGAAAAGGGGATTAAATTTGCAAAAAAATCCATTTTTTCTATATGTTTCACGACTTTGAAGAAATAATTAAAAATGTTAATGGGATTTGTAATTTAAGGTCTAAAAAAGAATTTGCGGGAACCACAAATTATTTTATTTCTTAGTATCTTCTGTTCACAGAATAATAAGTTTATTAAAGATGAATTATCTTGAATATGTATCATTAAATTTTAATATGCTTTCATTAATTTAAAGTTTCGATGTTACTACATTATGATTAAAATTACTCTCTTCTATATAATATGGGTATAAAACTGGAGTAATTGTTAAGCATTATGAACAAACGATATTGCCAGTGTGTAATATCGAGACATATTTTGAAATTTCTTTACAAGCATGATGAATTTCAAAAAATACTTTAACCCCACAATCCGGCAATTTTTTATTGTGATTTTAATGTAAGACAAATAGATTAATAGGATATTTAGGTTTGAGTAAAGAGAAGTCAGAGCCCATACAGATGCACGGACAACCGATGCCGTGGCGGGACTGCAAGGTCCATAGACGAGTACGTCGAATTGACTTTAGAGGTTAATACCATTCCTCTTTATTTTTCAAATTTTAGAAACGCTTTCAATTCATTTAGAATAGTTTTTTGTCTAGTTCGATTAAAATCAGAAGTATTCATCCTTTCAGTTTTGTTTACATTACTATTTATCGCCATATTAAATCGTTACTTTTACAAATATCTTTCGATAAATGTACGAATCTACCATTCTCTGAGATGACCGTAATCGATGTATTATATTTTCTAGCGACCTTATTACACATCAGTAAAATTCGTCGGGAAGAATGTACTGATCTTGCAGCTTTATTTGAGACAAAGTAAAACATTAGTACATCCAAGCCAACATGTGGACATACAAAGAACGCTGTCTCAATTGATTTCCATCCCTCCGGCCACTTAGGCGGATTGACTCAAAATACCTGAAATCGATATTTTGCGTAAATATTTTATTAAATTTATAAGCTCTCAAAAACAAAAATATTCCGCATTTTGTCGTAAAATGCCTATATGTTCTCGGCATAACACTTTAAAACAACCTCTTAACTTTTCAAAGAGAAATTTGAGAACATTTCCTTGGAAACGATCCCCTTATATTCACACCACCTAGTTTTTAAGCGTGAGAAGCAAATTTTTAGGTTTTTAAAAAACAGAGTTAGGGAGAATCAAATAATCGGAGAATGCGTTGATCACGTTGCTTTCTTTTCATTTGAGCATCGACAACCCACTGAAATGGTAGTGTGGAGTTCCGTGTTCCCAAGAGATAACTTGTACCTCACCCTTCCGACTTCCTTCCCATTATTCCGATTCCCAGAAAAAATCACCTGCAACAACATTCACACGATTCCTTCGAACACGTCAGAATGAATGCATCGCTTCACGATATCGGTGTATTTGGATTACACAAAACATTTCCACCATTTCCCGCTGCCCATCTTACCCTTCCTCCAACTACATCACAATTCATCCTCATCCAAGAAGGAGCCTCCATTCCTTCCCTTATATTATATACGTCCCTCTCTATTTCTGGATCTTCCTTCGCTTCCTCCGTTACCCACGCAACCAAAAATCCTCCGTTGCTATATTTCAAAATCTCCTTGCCTGCCCATAGTTCACGTTCCCGTGAAGTAATCTCTACGGGAGACCCGAAAACATAAAAAAGATATATATGAGAGATGAAGAGAAATATAGATAACAGTCCATGTTATCTTTTATCTCTTAATATGTCCACGTCCACTCTATCTAACTTCTTTTGGTTTTTCCATCAATTTTTACCCCATTTTCGATCATTCTTTATTCCAACTTCTCCAGCTTTTTCTTGATATATTTGACGTCTTACATCGATCTCCACCATTTACCAATCTTACGTTTTAACATTCTTACTTTTACTCTCCTTGTCTATTCCTATATTTTCTAACCAAATCGAATTATTCATCTTCCTTGCTTCCTTCCCCTTACATTACAATCAATTATGTAAAGAGCTTTTATGCATATTTCCTAAATGCATTATACATCTTTCTCCTAGTGAATGTTTTATTGAGCATGTATGGTAGTTTTGCGCACAAAATATTTTTGAGATCCAGGTTAATAAAAGAAATATCATCAATAATAATAATACTGAAATCCATTTATGTAATATCCCCATCGCGCACGAAGATGCAGGAAACCATAAACTGATATTAAAGTTCCATATCCTCTAATTTATGAACTCCTAAAAAAGTTAATTCGCTGGAGGTTACTTCATGTGGAATTAATTTAAACAACGGGTTTATTAAATGAAATTTTTATACAAAATATGTATCAAACATGAGGTTTTTTAAATTTTCACTGTATTTTCCTTCCTTTTTATGTTTCTCTTTCGTTCTCAACTCTGCATGGCTGCCGCAAGAATGGATTCCAAAAAAATCTTCAGAAAAAAAAGAATAAATGAAACCTCCCTCTTCCTTTCCCCCTACTCCTCCCCTTCACTCCTTCCCTTCTATACATTCCCTTCCTCACCCCTTGTGTTCTCCTCCTACCCTCTCTCTCTCCACCCCATTACGACGACTCGCAGAATCATCACGCCTCCCAGAGTGCTTATTATTGGGTTACTTGGACGGAATAGGAGAGACGAGGCTTTGGGAGGGGGAGAAGAGGATGGTTTGGGTGAGGAAAGAAAAAGGTGTTCCCGTCTTTCCGATATCCCGCTTAGTCTCATTCCCTCTCTCGTCCTCCTCCCTCCCTTTCCCTCCATAGGATACGTCTAGAGAGAAAAAGAACGAATCAATTCTCTCTCTCTCTCTCTCTTTATTCATTCCTTTCCCGAGGCTAAGGCAACGGAGAAAAAAAGAAGAAACAGGAGGACGATTTACGCTTTCCTCCGAATCCATTGCAATGGAATATATATATATATATATATATATATATATATATATATATATATATATATATAAGATATAGATATGCATGTGTGTGTATGCATATCTGTGTGTACATACACACATATACGTTCGCGATATCTGTTCAAGATAACTTGAGAAATGGAATACGATGATTGGAGAGGATTTTTTGAGGAAAAAATGTCGAGTATGATTCTCGTCTAGAATTCCCGTTGTGCCCTGAGTATTTTGAAAATAGAACCTCGTGTATGTGCCGGGTAAGTTATGGTAATGAGGTAAGACTATCCGTAAAGCTGTTCGATGAACCAGACGAGGTACATTGTTATCAAAAACAAATCATAATGGGTAATGACAGACTGCGTTTGTTTGAGATGAATCCAAGCGGAATCACATGACTCTGCACAATTCTGACAAGCCGATAATGAGTTCAGTTGAAATAAATTTACAATTTAATCAAGCTCCCTAAGTTATTCTAGTTTGAATGTTCTTGGAAAATCAATTTCGGTTCCCATTATTCGCATAATGTTTACGACTGGAAAATAATATCCCACGAATGACTTTAAAACAATTTATATATAAATTTGAATTCATTCATAACATATTTTTAAATGTAAACTGAATTTAAGTCATGCAAAAAGTTTTAAATTAATGAAAAAACGCCCCTCATTCTTATAAATGTTTTATGTACATGGAATAGTATAGAAGGCCATATGCACATATACTTACATTCATTGTGGAAATAAAGAAAGCAACATCTATTTACAGTTTGAAGGAAGTGAACGGAACATTAATGTAATTCACTATAACAATGATTTTTAAAAATATACATTAATATATATATAAACATAATATACATATTTTATAATACATTTTCCAATGAAGTTTTCTAAATTATTTTCGCGCCCTCACGCACCTATAACTTCTATAACTCCCAAATAAATGAAAATCCACTCCTAATTTACCATTTCCAATTCAATAAATAAATATATTTCATCCTTATTAGGAACCACTCATTTTTTCACGAAAACAAGCAAAGAAAATAACGAGAATTTTTCTTCATTTATTTAACGGGAGGACCATAAATTTTTCGTCATAAACTCCTTTTAAACTCCGTAAAAAGATGCGGAAGGACTGTTTTTCACTCCGCGATACAAATGACGGTCCTGAAATATTCGGCGGACAGCGGAGGAAAAAAATTAATAAAACGTCCCTGCGAACTCCTGTAAATCATTCCTCGCTGC
Organism: Tanypteryx hageni; assembly: GCA_028673005.1. Classification (NCBI taxonomy): domain Eukaryota; kingdom Metazoa; phylum Arthropoda; class Insecta; order Odonata; family Petaluridae; genus Tanypteryx; species Tanypteryx hageni. The sequence goes on along the minus strand of CM054113.1, from coordinate 37,559,595 downwards.
GTTTGCTTTCACGTTCGGAGCCTCGTTTTTTCATGGAAATCGTACGAAATAAACAGCCGTATTCATCAGGAGTTAAATTTCGTTTTGTTCGAGAGCGCGTTCATTTTTTACAACTCTGTCGGTCTGTCTCTCTCTCTCTACAATGCTTTGACAGCCAGGCTAATTCATGAATCAAATCGCGAAATGACACGAAAAACGTATACGCCGCGAACGAATTTCAATGGGAAAGCAACAAAGGCTCAGTTTTTTAAATTGTTGCCTGTGTGTGCCGAATTTCCGCGTTCGCCACGGTTAATTTATTTCCCATGGGACTAATGAAGCCATAACGTTTTCTGTAGAGATACCTCCCTTGCTTAACCACAATTAGGTAAACCTTAAAACATAATAGACGGAGAGAGGAAATTTGCGTGCACGAGTGATCTGGAATGTTATTATCTCAGAGAAAGAAATCGATAAACTATTCAAATCAAGGCTCATTTGACTGAAACCTCGCCAATTAAACGGATGTTTTATAATACGGCCATCGCTCGCCGCAAAACTCTGTCACAAATCCGTTTCAATTCACTCAAACAGGTGTAGGAAATGCGCTTAGGGAGTATTATCCATGCTTGTTTTAAAGTGATATTAAATCGAATGAGAATACACAATGAAATGTCTATGGTTAAACTCACCGCAGCGCGGAGCAGTTGTCAAACTCTTCCAGTGTAACGTCCAAGGCGCAGGATGATGAAGCGTCGACACCAAATAGTACTGCTCTTTCCGTATTGCAGAAACCATCTGGAAAAAACGCAATTTTGTCATATTCGAGAGATAACACATTATGAACGAGGTAGCCTATATTGAAGGAGTAATATAACTTATAACAGGTTTTATATCTGGAAGTATTATTATCAGTATACATTAAGGAAAAATAAGAAGAGAAAGGAAAAGGACAGTTGAATTGAAAGGGAAAGGAATTTATCAAGAAGTGAAGATGGCTGCGGATAAAAGCAGAATGTGATAAGTGGATTTAAAACATTCACAGACCAGTCTGCGGCAGACTACTAATGATGATGTTGATGGCTTGAAAGGAGTAGATGTCATGATGCATGTCTCAAACTCCGGGACCTCTAGACTGTTTTAAAACGAGTTTATCTAATTTTTATTTATTTATTAAGAATTATTCAAAAACAGTCAGACTTGACATTTTACATTGGACATTGTAACGAATTATTAACAATAACATAATCAACAATAACAATAATGAAAAATGGATAAAATATTAGATGAAATGAAGATGGGAATGGGCTGAGGACTACTGGTTAGTTTCTCATTATTGCGGAGCTGTATGAGGGAAGAGATGAAAACAGGTTGAGGGAGGGATTGAGGGTTGATAGGGAGTTGAAGGATTGTGGGATACGGTAAAACATGGATCTTTGGGATGAGGAGAGGCGAAATTTGAGTTGATAAAGGAGTCGGAAGTTAAGGGTAGGGCGAGGAGGTACACGAAGAAAGGAGGAGGTGATGTTTGATCTGCAGCGGCCGTTCATTACAAGGTAAAGAAATTTCAAATGGGCTATTTTGCGTCTGAAGGGGAGAGGGGTTAAACAAAGGATAGAAAAAATTTGGTCTCGCGTTAAGATGCGGAAATTTGGGATACGATATCAAGCTATTGCGAGGAAAAAGTTAATTGGACGGTTAAGAGGAGTGAGAGTTAAAAAAAAGTCCCTGATGTTTTCGATTTGACCGCCTGTTTTGGTGCTCATCTTCCCATCTGTAGGCGTTATAACGCTCAACATATTTCGTATAAATTTCTTATTCATATCGAGGTCCAAGATGAAAATAATACACTCCATTCCAATAGTTTAATCACGCGTTTTTATTTAGAAAATGGTAATAACATATTTACTACTACGTATCCATATCGCAATATGGCGTTTTATATTAGGGACTTGTATTAAAATAAAAGATGCAAATCGTATATCTGGGGCATATCATTCATTCAGGTTGGTCAATGCTCACTTATACTATTAAAATCAGGAGTTCAAATAGGACTGTTTTATTGCCAGATTTTACAACCACTAAAAATTTTGACAGAATTTCGTCGTTTGGTATTTATGAAATTCAATTAGAGAATAACTAAATAATTTGTACCGGGTCGCTCTCTTGGGCCTACAACCTAACTATCGAAAGAGGAATTTCGATTGCTTAATCTACTGAAATAAATTAGCCGAATTAATGTTAAGCTTCTAGCGTTCATTATCCATACTGTTGATATAGAATGGTTGATACTGTTAAATTCAAAAAAATATTGCCGAATTATGCCGAACATCATTCTTCAATTTTATCATACATCAACTATATAGTTGTCAATATAAAATTATAATTCCTTATCTTATTTATCGCAGAAAGATTTTTAATGTGTCGCACCGAATTTTTAATTTAAAATGTTAATATGAAAATAAAAATTAAAGAGATAGTAAAGTAACTCAAAGAAAAATCAAGCGCCATTTGTCCGTGAAAAATTTAAACTGGAATTCCATTTCTCATTCCTTCACTTATTAGGTGCGCATCAATGCAAAAAAGTGCGCAGAATGTTTCTTTTAAACGCGATTTATCATTCAGAAAGGAGTATTTTACGAAAAATAACAAATGTAGGACTATTACGCCATATATTTTTAAAATTATCACTAAACCGGTAAGTCAACTTAATAATTAAAAAGCTAAATAGACAATATAAAATTATTTTTATTAGATTTACGTTTGAAATGAGATAACACATAATTTCCCGTAATTTTTAAACCGTAGGTCGATTTAATGTGCATGTACATGCTGAGTTACAAAATTATCCCGATAGTGGAAAATAAACCGAAATACATCCCCCATGAAAGTGATTGCAACGTGATGCGTAAAATGTTACGCGATGGTAGATACTAAGTAAATTTTTATGTAAGTACTATTTCAATTCATGTTTTATATTGTATGTATTCTAGTAATATTTTGCATAAATCGAAGTTGTGTAAAATAAACTCTATATTTATTATAATGAGACGTTATTATTTTATACACTATGTATCCGTAAATATATTTCCTCCACCTAAGCTGTGCGCTTAGATTCGCCCCTGTTGTTAGGTCCATGTGAGACACTCATTTCAATGCGATGTCATCACGGATAATCGGTGTACCCATAAGGGACTATCCTGATAATGCCAAAGACAGCTAATAAATTTCCACAAAGGTCTGGATAGATATACCACCCCGAAATACCGTAAAAAAAGGACTCTCGCCCATAAACCTTGGCAAAAATTCCCAATCCTATTTATTTATTCATGGAGCCTCCACAAAGCTAAAAAACGACTAATTTTTTCCCACCACTTTTCCGGCACCTGTCCATCTCGCGCTTTTCAACAGATTAAATCCTGAGGCGTGAAAAGAGGGAAGAGAGGAAGGGTGTGATAGGGCGCGCGATAGGCGAAATCCCAATCAATTCACTTTCCATCCCCTCTCCGATCTCTCACCTCGCCCTCCCCCCCTCTCTCTCTCTCTCTTCCTCCGGATAATAATAATTGAACGCGCCGGCAGGTCGGCCGAGAGAGGGAAGATATCCGCGTGAAATTAGCGAGAGGATGCAGTTCGGTCTGCGGAGAATGCTCGGAATAATTCAAGAGGAGAGATGAGAGGAAAGGGAGAAATAGATGCGAGGTTGGGTAGAGCGGTGGGGAGAGAGAGAGCGAATGAGTGATGAAAGGCAGCGGGATAGAATGGGCCCAGGTAGAGGAAAGGACTAGACATTAGTACACGAAAAGGTGAGGAACGCTCGAATATGCGAATAAAGGAGGTGATTATGAAAGGGAGCGGAAAGGTCGTTGAACTAGGGGGAGGTGAATACGATGGACAGAAGCAAAGGGGAGTTGGAGGATGAAATTCAAAAATGGGCGTTCTCGGAAAATGGAGCGGCGTTGGTAAGACATGAGGGATTTTCTTTCGATGAGTATGTTTCGGAAGAACAGCATCCGCGTCGATTCGCTTCAATTCGAATCGAGAATATGTAAACAGGCGTCGCAAGCTTTCCTCGCAATCGCAAAAGTGACGAGAAATTTTAAGTAAAGAGAGAGACAAATTTATCTCGAGTGCGAAAATATTTTGTGGCAGTAATCATTATGGAGCTAAAATATCTGTCAGATGCGGCTTGTGATATGGGTACTATTTCATTAAAATTAACTTTCTATGAAGCTTGTCTACTTCCTTTATAGGTTACTGGTACAAAAATGTGCCATTTTATATGATCGAATACGATATATCCTCAATATTTTACGGTATTATATTTTATCCAAATGTAGATATCTTTGGTATCGCTAATGTCAATAGATCTCATATTTTAAAAATTATGATTTCAGATCATATCAAGTAATCATCAAAAATACTAAAAATTTCAATTCGTCTTTTTCTAATATAAAATTAGTTCATGCTTAGTTTGCTGGTAGAGTCACTAAAGTTAGCCTAGAAAATATTTTTTCTTATAGTCAGCACGCGAAATGAATTATTAATGCTACAAGCGAAATCAAAAGCACTTCAAAACACCGTTCGCGAGCTTGGAACTGTGTTTTCCTACGCCATGTCGACCGAGGCGATCCCAGGAAGAAAAACAGTCCTTAAAAACTTCAATCAACGGAAAATGAGTCCCGCAACAAAGGGCGGGAAAGATGGAGAGCAAATGTGGGTGGAACGAGGGCGAGATTGAGTGACGCCAACGACCGCTGCAAGCGCCACGTTTTCTCCTCTCGCCGCCAGACTTTTCAAATGCTTTCAATATCGGAGAGAATTTTTTCATTTGAAAATTATTTTCACACAGAAAACCTCTCTAATAATTAATAACAACATTTCAGTGAAAGTCGAAACAAGGTTTATCAGGATAGAAGATAGTGTCAATATTTAATTACAATAGGATTTAGAGAAATCTACGTTCGATTCTTTACATGTTACTTTCGATATTTTATTAAGAGCCACTCCAGCTAATGTGATAGGTAATTATTCATTCATTGTTTATGAACAAGATTTTACCGGAGCAGGTTTTACCGAAAAAACATTATTTCATTTTACACGTACACACGTCTGCACGAACAGAACTTCATTTACTGATTCTCTATTTCTCACGCATACACAAAACCATACAATCACTCACGCACAACGGGAACACATTTATTCATTCGCTCGAACGGAGAAAAGAGGGAAACCCTCTGCCATCATTCTTGCCTCGTCAATGTACAAGAAGATTATACTGCATTACCCTCATTTCGGAGGAATGAGAGCTTTCATCGCTCATATCCTTCATCTTAATATCCCCACGGAGAAGATCGGTCCTCCCTTCTAAATTGTTAGTAATACGGTAAAACTTACCAAGCGTCTAAATTTTAAAACGATGTATTATTTAGCACGAACCAACTTGCGCAATTTCATTTATTAAGCATACCCTGATGCATCGTAAGAAAATTTTCCCGACAATCTTCAACGAATGAAGTGTACCACCAATAACGTTTAGAAGCAATCACCTGAGAAATTAAAATTTTAAACATTAAAGAGCAAATTAATTGTATTTCTCACGGATAAAATACAAAAAGATTCCCAATTCCGACAATTTACATTATTTAAAATACAATGTTGTTTTTTAAAACACGGCTTTTTCGTATAATCGGTCAATTATGCATAAGGGGTTCTGTTATGACACCCTACTCACCCTTATCATTAACCTTCTCTCTCTCTCTCTCTCTCTCTCTCTCGCGTCATTACCATCCACTCGCATACACTGCTTATTTAACGCCACGCACATAGGGAGACCGGGGAGCCCTTTAGCTCCATTAGTTGCGTGACGCAGAAATAAGAGCCGACCAGAAATGCCAATATCGCGTGCGAGTCAATTGTCCATATTAGAAACAAACGCTCACCAACGTGAACCGGTGAATTACGGCCGAGGGATAGTGAGAGAAAGGGAGAAGAAAGGAAAAGAGAGGGCGAGAAGAGAGAGGAAGGAAGGACAGAGAGGGAGGGATAGAGGGCGAAGGAGGGATACACAAAGAGAAAAGGGGAATAGAGGATGGAGTTGGAAGGAGGAGAGAGAAAGGGGAGAGAGGGTGAGGAGAGAGTGAAGGGAGAGAGAGGAGGCAGATCGAGAAAGAAAAAAGGAGAACTAGGGAGGAGATAGAGGGAGAAAGGAGAGGGTGAGGAAGTACGAGTGGAGGAAGGGATAGGTGGAAGAGAGAGGAAGAAGCAAGTTGGGGAGAGAGAAGAGCGAGATAAGGGATAAAGGTTGCAAGAAAGCTGATTGAAATTGAATAGAAAGATGACGAGAGCAGAACTGAGCATGAAAAGAAAGGATAATTTGAGGGAGAAAGAGGAAAAGAGAACAATTGAATTTAAAGAGGGGAGGAGAAAGGGAGAGTGAGGAAAGAGCACGGAAGAGGAAGTAGAGAGAGAAACGGAAAACGGACGAAGGTAGAGATAAGGGGAAAAGTGAAAGCAGAAATGGGATGGATGGGAGTAGTTCAGGAGAAGGTTCTCTCCCTCTTTCTTCCTCTCTCTTACACACTCTCGCTCTCATTCTACTTCTCCGTAAGTTGAGACAATCGATCATTCGAAGGGGGAAAACACTCGAAAGCTTCATGTGCGTGGATTCGCCGAAGACTTGTAGACAGGAAGACAAACATATAAACATATAAGAGAATAACGCCAAAAACGGGTAAAAGGAGTCCATTTATTACAAAAGACGTCATAGGAAGAGGGAGAGAGTGGTAGGAAAAGGAAGTAGAAAGATATTAAGAGGGAGGCGTGAAAGGCGACATGCACAATTGAACAAACCAGAGCTGCCACAATAAATTAATTAACCAAGGGAAAGGGAATCCCATTTCTTCGAAACGTATTATGCGGTGTCAGAGAAATAGGGAAAAGGAAAAATGCAATATTATTGGAAATACGCAATTTTTCTGCGTGTGTGTGTTTAAAAGCCTACAATTGTGGGATCGTCCATTTCCAAGAGATGGCCACCAAAGTATTTCACCAATAGTGTTTGGTCGCCGCCGTCTACAGAAACCAGCAGTGGTGACATTCAGTAGTGTTCAGATATTCGTACAAAGCAAATGAAAAAATCATTTTATTAATGGATAGCCACATTCCCAGACGGCATTCTCGTGTATTTTGCGAAATTAATTCTGAATGACTCTCTGATATAGTAATATATTAGGTACACCCAAATCATGGTTCATTTAATGGCTTTTCACAAAAACATTCGATCCAGTATCTTGTATAATATAGAATAAACGTGACTTTAAAGACACCAGTGAAGAAGAATGAACTACCGCCAGATTTAAAGTAGCTACCAGGGCAGGTGTCAGTTCAATAAGAATTAAAGGTGTTAAGTCGTAAGCACAACTAAATGCTTATTTTTTATTCTATCTCAAAAGTAATTTATTATGTTAAATCTTAGTTATACCTTAAATTTTAACACTGACGGCATCCAAATATAACATCTCATTCAAATACGCAAGCTCAAGAATAATTATTTCATTAAAAAATTCCACATTACATAGAACAAAAAGTGAGGATAAAATGGAGGGAGAAGGGGAAGGAAAATGGAGAAGGGGCTGTCGCAGAGTCGACACAGGGAAGGGGGAGAATGAATGAAATAACAGAGACACGAGTGCGTGAATAGAGAGGCGAGGAGGTGTGGATTGGAGAGAGGTAAGGGAGAGAACGATGGAGTGAGGTAAGGGAATGAAGGATGAAAGGAGGGATGGGAAGCGAGGTGATGATCTTTGTGAAACAGGCCTCTTCCATTTCCGACTTGCTTCTTCCGAAGGCTCCCAAGGAGACTAGATATCGGTCGCTAAGGGAGGCGGCAGAGCAGAATAAATATTGTGGAAGAAGGCGTGTTGACTGTATAAAGAGAGAGAGAGGAGGTAGGAAACAAGGGTTGGAGGAGGAAGGGACGGGAAGGATTGCGACAAAAATTGGAAATACGAAGCATGAATTTCAGTTTTGTGTTGCGAACAGTGGTGGGCACCAGTAAATAATACTATTTAGTTTCCGCGTTGTAAATCGAGGTCAATCGAAATAACAGATTATAAATGCAATAAAAGTTGTAATATATACCTCTGCGCATTTTTGTGTGTTTTCCTGCGTTTTTGTACCCATTCTTGCGGGGGACACCTTACTTCTGCACACATAAATATTAGAAAACCGCCCACCAACTACGGAATCACTATCTACTGAATTTACCTATAATTATACCTTTATCATACAATTCATATTTAACTAATTTGTAAAAAGAATTAAGAGCTTTACGGTTAATGTATTTGTAACCCACCAAAGCGAAAAATATCAACATTAATTAAGAGACAACATTTCATTGATTCAAGAAGTTCAAATCGGACCAGTTAATCGTAATCGCGGCGCAGAAAACGCCTCCACCTAGCCATCGACTCCTACGCCTCACGTGGAAAACCTCTCGCGGAAACTTCTTGCATTTTTAACTAATTGAAAAAAAATGAGTCGGTTCGAGCTCTCGTTTCCATTTCGGGTCGAAGAAATGACGGAGAACGCAACATGGTAAATTGAATGTTACGGTCAAGTGGAAGGAAACCGCATAAGTTGCAAATTCGCAAAATGGAATCACGAAAAATGCTCCTAAATGATAAGTGCTACATGAATTTTCAGACAAGAAAAGGAGCAAAGTCTCACATCCTGTCTGTACCAAAGTAAAGACCGGATGTTTGAGGATAGAAAATTATTACAGTATTTTTTTATTGAAACGTTAAGAAACTGATGGAATAGCGTGGGAGCATGGCAATATTTTTGTCTTCCACAGTAAGAAGCGACGCAGTATGAGACAGAAAAGCAATACGGTGATAAATCACCAAATTCAGAAGATTTAAACAAAATATGCGGGTTTGCAACAAAACTTGCGATACACTGACGCAGATTTTCCCGGATATGATGGGTAGAATCTTGCATTTTGGTTCGAATTAAAGGTACCTATATCTCGTATGTATATGTGTGTGTACAAGCACAAACATTTACGATCTACAGTTTCCTGTCTTCTAGAAAATGTCTGTCACATGAAGACTAAAAATGTAATAACTTATAAAAATGAGTTGATTTATGGGAGAATAATACTAATAAGTTAGTTAGCAGAATTAACCATAAAAGTACGGAAAATCAGCGTCACAAATAATAGAAAACAAAATCCGGTAATTTTTAATTAAATTGATTAAATAATTGCATGCATAAAAAATGCTCGCCCCTTCAGGAGTGAGGCAAGTGAATAATTTCAATTTGTTCCGCGGATTTTTAATTTCACCACTTATAACTCATTTAATATTACTAAAATATGATAAAATACTAATAATGACAACGGGCAAAGGGATCAGCCAGATCATTTACGGGGTGACCACGAATGATTCTTTAGTTTCTATACATGTTGGTAATCTGAGAGATAAACCCGGAGGGAATAATTGGGAGGACTAAGTGGATATAGCAAAAAGCTATTTCTCATTTCAATGTACGAATTAAAAGCTATAAAATGCTATTCCACGAAATTACTGAGTAAAAGATGTTCGATACGATATTATTAAAATTTTCCCGAAATCATCAAAGGCTTTTAAAGTCGTCCAGGGAGTTGAGCTACACAAACACACCAGTTATATCGATTCTTCCGTAAAAAAAGAAAGAGACGATGTTTGAAAGAGGCGAGGACAGTGTTACGGCGAACGAGAGGAAAGGAAGGAGGGAGAGATGGACTCTCGAGCACTGGAGCAAACACTATCGGTGGCTCAGGATGGACCCTGTTGGTACCACCAGAAAAGGAACGGACTGGAACGGATGGCCTTCGGGAGTAGATATCTGGGCGCGAGCAAACAGGTGGCGAGCGAGTGGGAGGAAAGTAAGATATAGAGAGGGAGGGAAAGGTTGAAGGGCAGAAAGCTCTTGGGAAACAACCTGCTGTAGCCAGGCGCACCGGTAGAGGGTTAAAGAGGGAGAGAGAGACCGACGGGTCGGGATAGAGTTTTAGAAGGTAAAAGAGAGAGAGTGGAATGGGGAAGAAAAATAGAGGAGAGTAGGAGAGGAATGGCGGGCGGTAAGAGTCCGTCATTGTTGTCTTAAAGGCTCAGATAGAAGCAGCTCAGGCAGGCGAATCCATTTCCCAAGAGAGAGAAAGAGTGAAGGTCTCTCTCTCTCTCTCTCTCTCATTCCCTTCCTCCTTTTTACTCCCCCTTTCTCTACTTCCTCTCGTTCTCCTTCTCCTAACCCAGGGCTCGCCCATCCTACTCTCCTCCTACGGTCCCTCTCTTACCTCTATCGAAAGAGAGGACGAGAGGGCACGCACACAAACACACACAAGAAGGAATCGAACCGGTATCTCTCCATCTCTATCTCTCTCCGTTTCCAATCTTCCTACTCACGGTGCGTGTGAATGAGACGGGTTCTGACGCCACAAAGGCAGTTTACGCTTTCGGGAACTCGGACGTTGTAGGAAAACAGTTTAGGTCGTCTCATCCGAAACGCTAAAAAAAGCTCCCTTTCTTCTTCTTCTTACCTCCCTTTCATACCACAGAAAATAGGGAATCCCAACAGAAGTGGCAAAGAAGGGTGGTTTAATAAAAAGAAGGAAAGGAGGTGGGCGTGCGCGATATGGCGTTCCTTCCCTCTTATACCGCAGGGCAATCTTCGGAGGCAAACAAACAAAAGGTAGTTAAATATTATAAATATTGGCGACGCAAAACCACGCATGTCTTCGAGTGATATCGCGGATTTCTAATCACATACAAATAAATGTGTAGAAAGTTCGTAAAGTAAATCGAGAGAATAAAATTAAAAATTCACATGAAAAATCACGTTTCTTGTTTGTACTAACAAAAGGGTAAATTTATAAAATTTTCTTGAACTTTAAAATTATACGCGGAAGAATGCTAAAATATTACAATGAAATTATCTGAAATATCCTCAGCCTAATCAATTCACTCCTAAGTAAAAGTAATTTAAAATCAAAGAAATAATTACTCTAAATGATTTAATGTATATTTCTAAGATTTAAACGAGACGAATCATTTTTGTAAAGATTACACTTTGATGACTTAATTAACTTTAAAAAGTTTCGAATGCCATCAAAATACAACACAAAATTCGATCTAAATGTATGTTAGTGGTTTTAATTTATATAACTCCTATTTATATATTAATTTCTCCGTAAATACAAACCTGAAAAATTTTTCGGTAGTTATCTTTCAAATAAAAATAAAAATAATACTGATTAGTAGAGATAAAAGGATTAATTAAAAAGGAATCTGTTTACTCGACAAAGCTTATTATCGCTGCATTAGGGAGTTATCTCCAAAGAGCAAAAAATCAGCACACGTTAATGTCCCACGACTGCAATCACACGCTTAATTTACATTACATATCCCTTCGTTACTAATTATTTTTGCGAGAGATACGACGATAATTTATCAGAGAGAGAGCCATAAGCTTTTCAAAGTGCTCCGAGAAAATGCTATATTTTGCGGAAATCAGTTCCCATTGCGCTGGGAATTAGCAGCTAATATTGTGATGAGTTAAATTAATTGTTATTTTCGTGGAACGACTAAAAATTAGTGCGTATAAGAGATAACACCGTGACAGCGTTAATTAATGAGGTAGTTTAGATCTTATGATTTTGCAACAACTTGATAAGTGTACGGGCTTTAGTATGCATCCGCATTTAATTGTACATATGAAAGCACTCACCCGCAAACAGAAATTGCCACTAAAACACATAGTGCATTTTAAATTAAATCTGTAACAGATATTTCAACAGAATAACAGCCGAATAAAATGTAAATAATTTCCATAATGCGGTAAGACTCTTCAACAACAACTACTTAAGTATAAAAATTGAAAAATTAAGTACTTTTCTTCGGTATCTCCGATAGCCATGACTCGGCTATGAAGAACCACTTTTTCATAACCTTGTCATGGCTATCGGAGATGCCTAAGATAGTACTTAACTTTTCAATTTTTGATACTTGAGCACTTATCCTTGAATTCGTTTTCAGCTTTAAGGCGGTATCGGCAATTCTTTAGTTTGATAAGCTTTATTATAATTGTTTCGTAAAATTGCACAGAATTTGATTGGTCTCGATTTTTTTACCTCGAAAAATAACTTCAATGGTTCTCCACCTGGAAAAAAATTATGTATTCCAAACGCGACCATGGAAAATAACAAAGAATGTGCTCGTACATTGAAAATTATAGCCCAACTATAGGGGTTGAATAAACTCGTTACAGCGGCATAAAAGCGGAAATTAGGGTAATCCCAACACCGAACCTAATGTATCACCACGAGTATGGAAAAGGCTTGCTAAATGACACACAGTATCCTCACCCCAACCCTCCCACTTCTCCTTAACCGCGTAACCTCCAATCTTCTTTCGACCCGCGCCGAGACCTCAAAAGCCCTCATCACTCACAACTCCACTGTAAGATGCATGGCCTCCTGAAAGTTTCACCATTCTTTTAATTTCCCTTGCATTTCGGATGATATCATCTCGCAAACATCCATTTCGGGTCTGTAAAAAGCTTAAACTACACTCATAGGACGGGGTTAATGGTAAATAGCCTTTAGAAACTGCCTTCATTTCGCCACCGGGATGGGGAACGGGAAATGCAAATAAGGACCACGCAGACTCTCTCTCTCTCTTCCCCATCTTCTCTTCTTGGTTATGACTACGAAACTAGGTTACGATCTGCATTCCTTCAATTTTTAAAGAGTGAGCGACCGTTGAAGCCGGGGCATGCGACGCAGGTGCCACCAGACGGAGAGACAGCGCAACTCCCAGGACCTCATCAAAATTTCAGAGCTCGGTTGTTTCGGAGGCTGACTCAAGGCTGCGTATCAATAGGAGATAAAGATATAAAAAGAATGTATTAAAGGAATGCACGGGAACGTTCGACGAAATTTGGTCAGGTGGATGGAAAGTTGGGAAAGTCATCCATCATAGGAAATATCGCAGCACACAGTCGACAAAAGTGACACACAAAAAGTTCTTTTCCTCAAGACTGGTAAAACCACTTTCCGCCAGATGCCGCATCGAATAAATAATTATAATGAACTTAATACAGGATAAGGAGAGAGAATTAATCACTCCTATGTATACTAGAATGCGGATGAAATTTATGAAATGATGACCTAGAACAAAATAATCAAAAAGCAACAAAAAGTAGGTGAAAAAGTTGATGATTTCCTTTTGGCGTCCTGATGCTACCTTTTTTGTTCTTTAATTTCGTTAGAAGGAACGCAAAATGAGCCTTGAGCGTCATAAACAAGACCGCCATAAATTTTAAAAAGAACAAAAATATCTCCCTCACGTGGCTAGGGGACCCAAGATCAAAGGGTGCCCAATATAGAGAAACACGAATATGTTGCGATGAGCCAGAACGTTTCCGATGCACCTTTGCTAGTCACATATTCCAAATTCGAGAGAGAGGATGAGATGAATTAAAAACGTATCCTAAAATTTTGTGTTCGCCATATTGAATGAGGCGAATCTATCTCCCGGGGTCGTAAGAGGTCGAAGGTGAAGGACTTGAAAAAATCTAGCACCGGTGACCGCTCAATCTCGTGTACGCCAACGAACAGAACACCAACGGCAGGATATACGCGTCGTTCGCAACAAATATCTACCGCAGTTGGCGGGGATTAATTCGAGGAAAACTCTTGTGAAGACTACCAAAAGGCGACGGAACGCCATAAGGTGGAGAGAGGATAAAGAGACATCCCCACGACCGAAGCCAAAATCACAAGTTTTAGATCAAGAACGCAGGACCCTGGGGCATAATTTCTTTGATATACCGCACTGATTATATCCATATATCCTTAGTTTTCTAAAACTTCCGCCAATTCGCCTGCCACCACAGAGTCGGTTTTTTTTTAATTACTAATGATTTACTGTTGCGTTCGGGCCGCCAAATATAGAAAACGACCCTCTCCCTCATGTGTCATAAGTTGGTTATGTTAAAATTTATACGTCCTGATAATTGACAAAATTATTATCTTGCATGATAATTGGAAAAATAAACTACTCTTCTAAACATTCGAAATTGTTGCCTAACTTAAATATAGCAATCGGATTACGATCTGACTTATGAAGCATAATTCAACATGATCACTCAAAATGCATCCAAAAATGAATTTCTTTAAAAGAAAGTAAATCCATGATTCGAAATCCCGGATGAATTAATCATCTTAGAAATACTTCCAACTACTGGTGTTTTCAGTCCAAAATTGAGGACTTTCGCGGAAATAAAAGAATACCTACGGTAGCCATAGGTAAATGAAGAGGCTTTATTTAAGAAACCGAAACAGCAAACACTGGGTGGATGGTGAGGTCTAAATCACGTCTGAAGACCCAGAATCGTAGTTATCCTTATAGAGAAGTATATTGTGTCACATTTAATATCTTATCTGTTCATTTATAATTGCGATCAAATTCAAAAGGTATTTCCGTTCGGAAATTGCCTAATGTGATATTACTCCAAGCATACTACCAATTTTTTCTTCTTTTCATCGTAAAAGAGAAATATTTTTTCCTACAATACTTCCCGCGATTGCGGAAATGTTGCAGAAATTTCATTAAAGCGATATTATCAAAACGAATAGGACATTACCACTTTTTAATACCACTAAGCGCGTTGTTGATAAATAAACAACAGATTCTGAATTATAAAGGTTTGTAAAGGACATAATTAATCTCGAGAGGCCATTAGCTTGGCGAAAGGAAATCAGGCTGAGCCAGTCCTTGTAAAGGAACAAGACGTTTCGCAAGTCAAATAACACTGTCAAAAGTGCATTCCATTAATTTTCAAGATAAAGTAAGAAGCCGATTGAATAAACTTATAGTTATTCATGTTTTTTCATAACCTTTTTAACCCTTAAAGATTACACATCTAAAAAACCAGGCTACTACTACACACGGGTGAATTTTCACCCGGCAGCTTTCGTATGCGGATTTAGTATGAATACATGTTTTTAACAACAAGTACAGATGTTTTTATTAAAAATGCTCATATCTTGTACTGCACATAGAAGCAGTACAAAATTAGTAATGATACAAAATGAATTTCAACAAAAAATATTAAAAATCACTTTATGAGCTATCTTCTGATCTATTTTTAATACAGTTTTCACAGATTATATTGCGATGTTGACAACAAACAATCTGCTTGCATGATGTGCACTTCACCGAATATAGTTTGTGTCAACATGATTATCTTTTTTCGCAGCGGTAATATATAAAATCCTCAAAAATACTTTGAGCTCCACTATAGAAAGATCTCTAATACAACGACACGCTATGACCAAGGTCTTAGAGTGAAGTGAAAACAGTAGTAGAAGACTTAGGGGAAGGCATATCTAAGGGGGGACGATGTTTACTCCGTAAATTCTTGAGCTATAGTAAACACAGCTGCTCTGGGTGTTTTTTCACCCATAGTGTAGCATTTAAGGGTTAATATATCACATCTCAACGTTCGTTCCCCTTCCTTTCAACTTTCGTTATTCTTTCCTCAAAAAGCTTCTTTTTGACAATGGTTTCTTGACCGATAGCTGAAATTTGACGAATAAGTTTCCAATTTGCTTGCTTCATTTAGTTTCATGCGTTCTGGCCCACATGCGCTTGACTAGATTCTTCCCTGATGACGCACGTTCAACTCTGGCAATTTGGTAGACGAGTTTCCGAGTTTCTCCTCGCTTCACTCCCTAGTCTACTCTGGTGCCACGCCCGAAGCACGGTTAAATGGCTCTTTGCTTCCTCCGATGAATTACTTTCGTATAGACAATTCGCATTAAATGTCGAGGGCAAATTGAGTAATAGACAAAATATTTTTCCGTTATTATTAATGTGCTGCACATAAGCACTTTCAATAGTGTGTCCACGTATTTCCAGAAAAATGGGCTGAATGCTTCTTAAATAATTCTGGTTGGTCATACTTCCATTTTTATAGGCATGTTTAAATATGATATTACATTCGGCGTCCGCAAAACTCTCTTAACTGATGACAAAGCGAACGTTCACCGCTTTTTCTACATCGACGTCAGGTAATATGTTGTTAGTTTTCTTTTGACAAATAAAATATAACATTCAATATACAGGAAACTGCGATGAATAATTTGCACTAAAATTGGAAAACGATGATTAGTTTCAATGAGATGCACGCGGAAGGCTGCTTAAACTTAACCGATTCTGGCTTATAAGCTATCAAAATAGGTTGTAAACTAAAAGAAATATTTTTCCATACGATCTATCGGCCTCCATTTGACGGTGCAAAAGTAAAGGACCGAGGGATGAACATTTCTTCTCCTCCTCCCAGCACTTCGTTATCGAGTAGTTAACCTCCCAAATGTCACGAAGAAAACTCGTGACGTCTTATGATTTGGCGGGAAATCCGAGCATCGCTTAACTCAGTTTTATTTGAGACATGGTTGTGTTTGGAAGTGGAGAAGGACCAGGGAACTCCGCTTCGAAGATAGGTCGATGCAGTTCCTCTATTTTCTGTTGCAGTAGTAAATAATTAACAATTTATTCATCATTACAAAAATATTACGTGACCTAGGGAAATTGTTCTTTTTACTTTCTCGTATATGTAGTATATTGAGAAAGTATTGTCATCGTGAAAAAATTCGACTTCGAGATTTTGTTGGAAATGCACATTTTAGGTGTCCCTGAGTTCATAAATGTGGTTTTCGCCATGCCGTATGTCTGTCTGTCTGTTCGCCGATCTAGGGCCCAAAAGCGTATATGAAATCGAATGATATTTCGTATTTCAGCAATATATCATCTTTTGCAGACCCTTTTTTATAAAAATGATATTGAATAAAAATTAAGGGTAGTTTATTCTTGGCGATTTTTTGAAATATTTTATTTACTCAAAAATGGCTACAGAGAATTTGATTAAAATTATACCAATTGTAGAACCTGATGTCACAAATAATACTACGTAAGCCATATATCTTTTGAACACTATATGCCGTCCAGTGACATTATAATGTACGCTAAGCTACCTTACCTAGGCATTATGACGTCACGCCTCCGCCGCGATCCATTCCAACTCTTACCACAGCCTTACGGTTAAACTAAATCGAATGATATCTCATATTTATGGACAATAACACTCATAAAAGACATTCTGACGAGATAAATGATATTGTGCAACAATTAAGGGTACTTTATTCTTGGATATTTTAAAACAAAATTCTATTTACTCAAAAATGGCTCTAAGGATTTCGTTTTAAATGCATCCAAACGTACAGCCTGAAGTCACAAATAATACTAACTAAGCCATATGTCTCAAAAAAGTAACTGTATATCGTCCAGTGGCACTATTTCTGTACAAGACGCTCAGAGGGGAGAGTTAATTTCGGGGCAAAAAGTGTAGTGATATCAAACGTATATACACGTGTATGAAAATGTTTGTACAATGTATACTGCGCCGTTTATTTGTTAAGTTTTCGATTTAATTTTTTGAAGAGGCATAATTCGTTATACTTTCAATAATATATTTAATTTTTAATCCACGTGAAAAGAACGTTCTTGTTGGGAATGAAGAAGAATCGTAATACAAATTTTCTGAATGATTTTGCTAGCGCTAAGACTATTTAAGGTCCCTCATCTTTTTTCGGATAGAAGCACTACCGTCAAGTTTCGTTTCTTTTCTCATTCCAGGTGTAGCGCGATTGTGAATCCCCCCTTTCTTTCATTTCTAATAACAAACCTTTACCCTTTATTTCCTTCGTGAATCCCTTCTCCCCTTTTCTAAGCTTAGTCTTATACGCCCCACTGAAGTGATATGGCCATTCTGTGTTACAGTGGTGTGCGAGTTTGAGTGCGTCAAGAGGAAGTTTCTCTCATCGCGGGAAGATGAGGATATCTTCTCCCACCGCTGGAACCGCAGCAAAGGTAGGGAGAACTCTCCGATTCCCTTTTCTTTTTCAGTTTCGGTTGAGTGGCGTTTAGGCCGTCTCAGGCAAAGACATCCAATTAAAACGAAAGCTCGTGTGCCCAGAATTTGCGATTAGGATATGCCGTAATTAGAGATGAGTCAAAAGATGTTAAAGTGAACGCAAGTCTTTAGTTATAAACACAGACGAATGAATTTTATAACTATACATAGATACCGACTAACCATTTATATCCTCAAATTGCTTGAAAAAATCAATATTTTTATCGGTCCAATTTTCTTAATCTGGAAATCGCCAAAGCTTAAAAATAGCATCTATTTATAAAATCTAATCTGCCTCGGAAACGACAAATTATATCACCTAAAATATTAGCATCTTATCTTCAGTAGACTATTCTGTTCATTTTAGCGCTTGCCAAATTCACCAGCTTCAGTTAATATAGTATCCGCTATTTCAGTTTGTATTAGTTCACGCACATGAATCACATTACACACAATCTATGAACTTCCATCGTATAAAAATAAATAAATCTAGAGTAAGCAATTCCCCCGGAGAAAAAACAACAAATTGGTATGACATCAGTAGTTCTCGTTCGTGAAATGCAGATTCGCTTGACGTGATGATTTATGAAAATGTATCGCAAACATGAGAATAATACTGGTCGGTCGAGGTTTAGTTTCTGACGTTCTGAGAAGTTGTGGGCGGCGAAGGGTTTAACGGAACTAATTTTCGTATTGATTATTGATTCAATACCAATATACAGTATCAGTGAGAAGGGAAAATTGTACACAAATGTTCCATTCTTGGTGAAAACTACTCATATCTCCCTTTTGGTTCACTATAGGTTTATCCACTTCGCACAATTTAACCGTGCGTTGAAAAAGTCAGCGACTGTAATGTTATATTTGGTTTATAAACTAACGATAAATTCAACCCACAAGTAGTGGCTTAACTATCGCCCGAGTAGCGCACGGTTTAGGGATGGCAGGGGACGCTAGATATTGACTGTTAATGCCTTGGAAAAATCTAGTCCGGATGCCCGCAAAATCCAACCTATGCCACCGAATATGGGTCACTATCACCCAAATGTAACGAAAAAAAGACAATTCAATGGAATATCATAAATTAAAACTGTACGGACTAGTCTCGCGCTTGACTTGGATATAAACGATATTGGGAAAGTACAAAACAATTTACATAGGACCTTTTCAAAAATTTTGAACTGAGCTTTCAATAGATCACCAAAGCCTGTACTGTAGGTGCAGCGCAGGGCAGCTAGATTCGTAAAGAGAAATTGCGATAAAGCGTAACTTCATTAATATAAAAATCTGAAATAGGGTTGGTTAGAGGAACGTAGATTTAAAGGCTAGATTTAAACTGCTGAATAAATTTATGTCGGAGGAACTAGAAATGCGACAGTAGATCAAATCAGAAGCCCGACATATCTCGGACGGGAGGACAGCGAAGATAAAATTCGCGAGATAAATTTTATTGTAGAACGGAGCGATATAGTTTCCCTAGGACGACAAGACAACATACTAGGAAAAGTTACCGTAGGAAAACCAAGGACTTCTGATGCACTTCACTCCCTGCCATCCACCAATAAAGTGACTTGCAGGATATCATGTAGATGTACGTATGGGCGTTGGAAACTTCCTATGATTCTTCAGAGGATTAAAAGTGGCTTAACCCGATCAATTGATTGATAGTGACATTTAATTAATAATTTTTTTTAGAATCGATGACCTCAATCCGATTTCGATTTGCTTGATAAGATAATCAATTATGTTTTCACAAAAGACACGTGTTTTTAAATTTTACTTCGCGATAACCGATTAGAAAAAATAACCGAAAAGAAATTTTATACTAAGACAATTAAACATTTTCTCGCGTTAAAGTAATTCATTATCACGTCTGACCCAAAAGAGTTAGAATAATTAGTGAGCGTAAGAAAACTTTGAAACTATCAAATCTTTCATGAGACATCCATAAGGAGAGCTCGACTCAAGATTATCCCGTTAAGGTAGAGCTCTTTGAATAAAGAAGGAAAGGTAAGATCCTTACGACGTAAATAAACAACTGGCTCCAAATTATTTATAACGTGGAGCAAGAAAACGAAGAGAAGAAGCATGGGAATCTTCCGTTGTGGAAAAGAAAGAATTAAAGGAGGAAAGTTTGGGGAAAACGAGAGTTCGTTACGACGCGACATTCACCTCCTGACACCCGCCTGTCTGGCGAATTACAGGGTAATACGTAAGTAAGTTGTAGAAGAGATAGAGACGGTAGCAAGAGAGCCCAAGACGGGGAATTATCAGGGATGGGTGGAGAAAAGAGCGAGCGTGAAGGAAGAGAGAAAGGAGGGAGCGAGAGGATGGAGCGAGAGGATGGAGCGAGAGGATGGAGCGAGAGGAGGGAGCGAGAGGAGGGAGCGAGAGGAGGGAGCGAGAGGAGGGAGCGAGAGGAGGGAGCGAGAGGAGGGAGCGAGAGGAGGGGAAGGGGAATGAGGCATCCCGCGGGCTAACCGCCTCCCGAGAAAACACTTATCTCGATGCAGAAGCGAGAAGGGGAGTTTTATGGAAGTGGATGAAGGGAGCTGCAGAGAAAGGGAAAGAGGTGGATGTTCCGGGGAGGATGGGTGAGAGATGCCGCACTAGGTCCATCCCACCTCGCACTGCCTCGGGATAGGAGAAAGAGGACGTGAGATAGGGCGGCGTCGAAGAGGCAGATTACGGGTAATCGTATACACGTAGGTGTACACTCCGTGTTTTGAAAATTTAACAAAACAACAAAGATGAAATCCGGAGATTGTAAAACTAATCAGCGGAGAAAATTGATCATGACATCGGAAATTAATTGAAGTCGACGCGGTAAGATATGCGGCTGTCAGTCAGTTAGCCAAACAAAAAGTAAAAAAGCGTAAAAATCGAAATTGGTCGATTAAAGTTTAGTGAAATTACAAAATCGGTGACTTTATGTTTTTTAATTAAATTAGGTTAATTGAAGTTTCAGGTTCGAAAGAAAGCATGGTAAAAAACTTTAAAATTTACAGGTTGTAGATTTTTATTTCTGACGGAGAGAAAAATTATCTTCAAGTTTTCTCCTGCGATTAAAGTTCAGCTTTTGGAGTTATGTCGTCGTCAATGTGAAGCTATCGTAAATTGATTTTCTTCTCCTAAAATTAAATCGCTCTAAAATGATTTGATAATGTGGTTGGACAATTTATTGCAGAATCTATTGCTGGATATTATTTTAATTTTATCGCTAAACATCATTCCTATATTGGCATGAACTATAGAAGGCCCATGTTGTTTTAAAAGTTCCATAATTTGATGTCAATATATTTATGCTGACGAAAATGAGAGAAGGTAAATATTTTCATTAATTACGCAAATGACCACGTAGATATATGGTAAGTAATGTGAATCTATCGTAACCGCAAGCACACTATCAATTCAAAGAAAATTTGCTAATAATTTCCATAATTGTAAAAATATTTTGGATTAACATTCCGAAAAGATCTGATGTTAGTAAAATCATTCACGACTTGGAATGTGTATTATTATTTCATTTCTGCAAGAGATTAATCGATCGCGCCTTATGGTTTAAATCAGATTCATATCTCTCCAACAGCCAAATGCTTACTTCATATACAAAGCTGCCGTTATCAGTAATGTTTCACTGATATTAAATTCTAAAGCAGGTGTGAGGAACCTGTTCTATATGGCGGGCTTCACTAATGGTACCAGAACTTTGAGGAGCCACATTGATGGCAGCGAATCCTTCGGGGAGTCGCATTGGAAGTTGCCAATGCTTTGGCGGCGAGGATTAGAGTTTAAATCGTAAGTTATGTCGAGATTCTGATGTATCACATAATTGTAAATTAATTCTAATGAGATTTTTAGGGTTAACATTTCAATATTAAACGATTTATTATCATAATATGAATTTTAAAAATATGGATGCGTTAAATTTTACTAATCTCTTTTTCAGCACACCTTCGCAGGCCGCATGTGGCTCGCGGACCGTAATTTCCCCACCCCCGTTTTAAAACAGTGGTGATCAACCTTTTCTATTTGGCTGGTCACATTGGTGATTGTGAATTCCTTGGCGAATCGCATTGCAAGTTGTCAATACTTCGGCGGGCCGGGTTAAGCTTTTAATCGGACGTTAACTAGATATTCTGAAATATCATATCAGTGAAAATCAAATCTAAATTACGTTTTAGGATTAACATTTCAATCTTGTGTTTTATTGTCGTAATTTAAATGTATATGATATGAATTTGTGTGTTAAATTTTACAGATTACATTTTAATAACTTCGCAGGCCGCATAAAATGCTCACGGGGGCCCCGTGCGGCTCTTGGGTTGCTCGCCACTGTTTTAAAGTATAGAGGAGTAAACTCCTGAAATACACGTTTTTTGGCAGTTTGTCGAAGCATTATAAATAATTGGAAGCTAGAAAGAAGAGGACTGTGTTCATGTAATGTAGTTCTGAGCAGGATATAAAGCGTGAAGAGAGAGAGAGAAAGAGAGCGCGAAAGGCGTGGAGATAAGATGAAACGTGAGACGCTTGATAATAAATTCCAAGCAAACGAGTGCTGAAGAGATATACTCAAAAGAGTCTGGGAGAGCCAAGATGACAGTGGAAGAACGTATGGCGGAGAGACAGAGGAAGAGAGAGATCTTTACTGTCGCCAACGTGTGGGATACGAGCATATGGTCTAAGAAGAACACGGCGGAAGAGCTAGAGAAGGCGATGAGAGCGGCCTCGTTGGAGGGATGGGAATTTGAGGAAAGCGAAAGAGACGGGAATGGAGGCGCGTGCGAGAGAGCGGATGGCGCGAGAGCTTCCAGATGGGTCGATCTTTTTTTGCCCATCTTGCATCCTCTCCCTTCTTCTTCTCCTCTTATCCCGTTCTCTCCCTCGTTCGGGGCGGCAATTCGGGGGAAGTTTTTTTCCTGGTACAAGGCGTTCGATACAAGTGTACGCGGTGCGCATATTCGAGTAAAGTCCTCGACTGATTTTGAGCAAAGTTTGAGCAGAAGGGTGGAGGTGAAGAGAGAGAGAGGATGTTGGAGCAGGTGAGGAGAGGGACTCTAGAAAATGGAGAGAATGAATGAAACGGGTGGGGACTATTACGGCAGAATGCTGCCGAGAAAGGAACGTCAGGATGCTTGAATATTTAACTCGCTGTAGGTTCTTTTAAAGCGACAAAAACTAAAAGTTAATTCAAGGGAGTATAGACTAACTATGCCATAAATTAGATCCGCTTTAGAATAAATATTGAGGGAGATACGACGCCTTTGGGCAAAAAATGAAAGTTGGCGGAATTTTTTTAGAGAAGAGTGCATCCAAATAAACAACAAGAATGAGAGGAGACTTTATGGTTCGTTGCGTAATTATAATGCAGCATGAAATCAAAAATTAAACACGGCCCCCTAGCATGCATGAATAAAGTATTCTTTTTAATAGACATCTTCAAAACAGGAATGGAATAATTTCATATCCTTGAAAATCAGTGTTAACATCACTAACTCATTCATCAAGGACTCGTTTCTCGGAGGAAACTTACGCGCATATTTATCCATGCGATTATTAAAACTAGTATATATTGATTCATCTTACTCCAGAATTAGCTAAATCTTCAAGAAAAATGTGGTGACATTTAAGGAACTGCAGTGAAATACTTTGGCTGGCCAAACCTATTCATTTGTTCATTTGAAAAGGAACAGAAAGGGAAAAGAAATCATATTATACGTTAACTTTGATGGGTTTAACATTTCTTGTACAGGCATACCTTACAACAGGTTAGGTTCCAGACCACTGTCCTAACTCGAAAATCGTCGCAACTCGAAGCAATGCATTTTTTTCACTTATCGATGCATTTACTGCACTGAAATCGTCATATACGGACCTAACTGTCGTACATAACACATTTGTAACTAAAATAAGCACTGTAGGCCTTATATTTCGAAAAAGGGTAAGCGTACAAATCACTAAGTTTAATAATTTTGATCTTTGTATCTAAAGTAATAGCCTTGCGACTTTTCTTTCCACTTTTATCTGCCATTATTATGTTATTTTAAATTTTAATCACAACAAAAACAGTAAAATAAAAGTTATAATGTAAACAGTTTAATAAAAAAGAAAAAAGCGAAAGATAAGTTTTTACTGACAGTACTGCTGCCTACTGCCTGGCAGTAGGCAGCAGTACTGTCAGTATGGTATAGAGCCGAAAACAAATGATGTTGGTTGGGTCTATATCCAATACAGCTGTAGGCGTGATCAGGACGATTTGAACGGCTACAGTACTGCGATGTGGAAAGCAAGAGGGAAACTACCACATTACAATCCCTAGTAAAGATTATATGGTTGGACAATATGAGTTCTCTCGAGGTAAAACAATCCGGAGGTAAAATAGTCCCCCAATCGGATCTCCGGGCGGGGACTGCCTTGAGGAAAACATTTGTCGAAAGTAAATTACGAATAGGGACTTGGAACGTAAGAACTATGAGAAAGGCAGGAAAGCTAGAGAACTTGAAAGAAGAAATGAGAAGAAATAGAGTTGACATTATAGGGCTAAGCGAAACTAGATGGGAGGGAGAAGGACAGTTCGACTCGGAAGAATTCACGGTAGTTTATTCTGGAGGAAATAGTGGGGAAAGGGGAGTAGCTCTGGTACTTAGGAATGATATGATGAAAAGCGTGACAAAGATAATAGCAACGAACGATAGACTGATGGCAATAAAGCTAAAAGCAGTCCCAGTGGACATGCTGATAATCCAGGTATATATGCCAACGTCAGCTCATGACGATGAAGAAATAGATGAGATCTATGAGCAAATTAATGAAATTTACGAAGAAGACGGAAGAGGAAAGGTAAACTGCATAATAATGGGAGATTGGAACAGCATAGTCGGAGAAGGACAGGAAGAAAATGTTGTCGGGCAATACGGACTTGGAAAGAGAAATCGAGGAGGGGAAAAACTCGTAGAATTCTGCATCAATAATGACCTTGTAGTGACTAATACATGGTTCAAAAACCATAAACGAAGGTTATACACATGGAAAAGCCCAGGAGATAGAATGAGATGCCAAATAGATTACATCCTTGTAAAACAAAGATTCAGGAACAGCATAAAGAATGCCAAGGCATTGCAAGGAGCGGACATTGATTCAGATCACAGCCTTCTAATAGTTGACGTGAGTACAAAGCTCAAACAAATAAGAAAAACGAGAAGAGAAAGACAGACCTGGGACCTAGAAAAACTGAAAGAAAGGCAGGATGTAGTCAGCATGAAGTTGGAAGATAACCTAAGGAAGTTGGAAAACAAACCGAAGACCGTTGATATAGAATGGGATGAAATTAAAACCAGTATCAAGGATACCTTGGATAAAGAGATTGGAAAACAAGAGAAGAAAATCAGAAAACCATGGATCACGAAGGAAATGCTGGAGAAAATGGATGAGAGACGAAAATGGAAAAACGTTAACAGTGAAGAAGGTAGAGCCAACTATAGGCGTATAAAGAATGAGTTGAGAAGGGTAACAGAGAAAGCTAGAGAAAACTGGATAAAAGGAAAATGTGATGAAATAGAACAAATGGAGAAGTTAGGACGGTACGATATGATGTACGCTAGGGCACTGGAATTAGAAGATAAGAAGTCTAATGGAATTTGTGGTAAAGGAATTATGAATACGGATGGGAAGATAGTCTCAGAAACAAAGGATGTAGCACAGGTATGGGAAGAATACATTAAGGAATTATACGGCAAACAGGCAGGAGAGGGGAAAATAGAACTGGAAAATGAGAAAAACATTGAAGAAGACAACTTAGGACCAAGTATTATGGAGAGCGAAGTAGAAAAGGCGATAGTGGAACTAAAGAAGGGGAAAGCCACGGGCAGCGATGGAATACCGGCTGAGATACTTAAAGTCATAGGATCAGAAGGACTAAAAGCGATCACGAAATTAATTAATAAGATTTACGACACGGGAGAATGGCCTCAGGATTTCCTAGAAGTAACAATGATCCCTCTAAAGAAGAAGCCAAAGGCAATGCAGTGTAAAGATTACAGAACTATAAGCCTTCTGTCACACACATCGAAGATCATCACGAGGATTCTTAATAAAGGCTGGAGAAAAAGGCAGAAGAAATAATAGGGGAAGATCAATTCGGTTTCAGAAAAGGACGAGGAACTAGAGATGCTATAGGAGTAGTTAGAACCATATCAGAAAGGGCAATAGAATACAGTCAAGATATCTGCGCATGTTTCGTAGACTGGCAGAAGGCCTTTGATAGAGTAAATTGGGTAAAGTTGATGAAGATATTAAAGGATATAGGTGTAGACTGGAAAGACAGGAGATTGATTAGGAATCTATATGAGAATCAAGTTGTAAAGGTTAGGTTTGAGAATGTGGACACCTGCGGAATAAATATCGGTAGAGGAGTAAGACAAGGCTGCTGCCTATCGCCAACCCTATTCAATATATATGGAGAAAGTCTAATGCAAGAAGCTTTAGAAGGCACAGGGGATTTCAAAATTGGAGGAAGGATTATAAGAACAGTAAAATACGCAGATGATCAAGTACTTCTAGCAAGAAAGGAAGAGGAACTACAAAAAATGATAAATAGACTAGTGATAACAGGTAGAAAATACGGTATGGAAATAAATACAGAAAAATCCAAGGTCATTCGAATATCGGGTAAAGAAGAGAATCTGAACATAACTATTGGGGGAAAGCCATTAGAACAAGTTTCAGAATATAAATACCTTGGAAGTATCATAACACGAGAGGCAAAATGTACGGATGAGATCAAAACTAGAATAGGAAAAGCAAAAGCGGCTTTCAGGAGAAAGAAACAACTACTTACAGGGAATATAAGGGAAGATATCCGCAAGAAGTTGATAAAATGCTACGTTTGGAGTATAGCATTGTATGGGGCAGAAACATGGACGCTAAGGAAAAATGACATCAAATACTTGGAAAGCTTTGAAATGTGGACTTGGAGGAGAATGCTGAAGATAAAATGGAAAGATAGGATGAAAAACGATGAAGTGCTACGAAGAATAGGAGATAAGCGAATAATTATACAGACTATCAGAAAGAGGAAGGCTAACTGGGTTGGACATTACATGAGGAGAGAGAGTATGATTAAAGATGTGTTAGAAGGAAAACTAGATGGGAAAAGGGAAAGAGGTAGGAAAAGGTATCAGCTGATAGACGATTTGAAAGGGAAAGAGAGTTATCAAGATATGAAGAGGACAGCGGAAAATAGGAGTATATGGAGAACCAGGTTTAACCATGAATAATCACGGACCTGTCTACGGACAGACTACCTATGATGATGATGAAGTTTTTAGAAAACTCTATAATAAATAACGGTTGGGGAAATCTTCATAAATATATACGAAGAAGACGTAAAGGCCGAGATGAGTTAGACAATGTAAATTTGGACTTAAATGGCATAGTACTCAAAGATGACATAGCAAAAGCTGAAGCCTTTAACGTTTGGTTTACGAATCAGTTTAGCAATGACGAGAGTGACAACAACGTGCTCTCGATAGCCAGCAACGAGTTTGAATATATAAAAATAAGAGACAGCGACATCTTAAAGAGCATACTCAGCATTAAGAAGCATAAATCTTGTGGTCCAGACGGAATTTTGGGAGAAGTTCTGAAACTGGGGGGCGAAGCTATCGTACCGTATCTGCTAGTATTATTCACAGTATCGTTGAATAACGGGGAAATACCGAAAGAGTGGAAGAGCGCAATTGTAGTCCCTATTTATAAAGGAGGTTCTCGTTCCAATTTGAATAATTATCGCCCGATAAGCTTGACAAGTGTAGTTTGCAAGCAAATGGAGCACTTACTGTCTCACTATATTAGAGAATTTTGGAAGGCGAAGAACTGGCTAAGTAAAGCACAGCACGGTTTTCGTAGAGAATACTCGTGTGACAGCCAGACGACCGCACTAGTACAGGATATTGCAGAGACGCTAGATAAGGGGAAACAGATAGATGCAATTCTCATAGATTTTTCCAAGGCCTTTGACAGAGTAAACCATAGGTTACTTATGGATAAAATATCTGGAATGGGAATGGACAAAAGAGTGGTTAGATGGATTGGGGAATTTTTATCAAAACGTAAGCAAAAGGTTCGAGTAGGCGGTGAACTTTCGAATGATGCGGATATCACTTCGGGCGTTCCTCAGGGAAGTGTCCTCGGAGCGTTGTTGTTTTTGATATTCATAAACGACCTAACTGAGTCTTTGGGGTGCAATGTTAGGTTATTTGCGGATGACTGTTTAATTTACAGATTAATCGAGAGTACTGAAGATTGCGGATCATTACAAAATAACTTAGATGAACTTGTACGTTGGGCAGAAGTAAATAAAATGAAAATAAATGCAGAAAAAACAAAACTAATACGTTTCTGTAGAGGAAGAAGTGCATTTAACTGGGAGTACGTTTTAGAGGGTAGCGTCCTAACGGAGGACGATGAGTGTAAGTATCTAGGGGTAACTTTCACGAAGGACCTTCAGTGGGGACCGCAGATAGACAGAGTTGTAGCCAAAGCTTACGGAGCACTGCATTTTATAATTAGGGTCTTAGGAAAGAGTAGTGCCGCCACAAAGGAAATGGCTTATAAATCGTTAGTTAGGCCTATTCTGGAATTTGCTGCAATAGTGTGGGATCCTCACTCAGTGGGTCAGATAAAGCAGCTTGAGATGGTGCAGAGAACTGCAGCGCGCTATGTCTTAGGAGATTTTAGAAGAACCGAGAGCGTAACAGAAATGTTAAAAAAACTAGAGTGGGAATCGCTAGAACATAGAAGAAGCATAGCAAGGCTAGGGGGACTTTTTAATGCATATACGGAAAAGCCAGCTTGGGCAGTGTGGCGATTTTTTCCTCCCCCCCCCCTTTACTCCCGCACTTATACGATATTCGTGATATCGCCGGACTGAACACCACGCCCACGGACGCCACGCCACGGTCGACACGCCCTCCCGTGGTGCCTCTCTGCTTTATATACCCTAATTACCCCTCGCCTCTTTAACCTTCCCTCTTTCCCCTGGTTATGCAAGAACAGTGGAAAAGCGACCAATTACCGGGAATAATTCAACCATTTTGAATTACCCGCCTGACGTCATTACCTCCCTCCTTCACCACCGGCGTCACGTGACAGTCCATTCCGATAGTGGCCTTCCGAGCGACGAGACGCACAGGGGAGCAACGAGTGAAGTCGACGCAGGTGTCCCACTCTCGTTCCCATCCTAACCGGCAGAAAACATTGTGTGGAGTGGACATTGACCTACCGGGAGCCGGAAGAGGATAGTAACTACTGGATGTGATTTAACTGACTTTAAGTTTCGTTTCGAATCGCCTTCACCTACGAGGTGTATTTTGTTTTGTGGTATTACTTAAATCTATTCAAATTCAACTGTTGGATTGTTATATGTCTATATTTCTATGTTCTATTTATAGTTTGTCATTAGCACTTAGCACATCAGTGGATGTTTTTGCCCCGAAAATTATAGTTCGCTGCAGCAGATATTTGTGATAGAATTAAAAAACCTTCTTATCATGGACGCTGGGATCATGAGCACAAGATGGAGCCTCCTCCACAAAAAACAAACTGGGGAAAATTCTCGTTTCTTAATAGAGGGATTGAGCATTGGAACGCATTACCTGCAGAGGTCTTCAAGCCATTCCCTTCCCGCGTAGGTCTCTTTAAAGCGAAGTTAAATACCATTTAAAATGCATAATAATTATGGGTAATTCTAAAGACGAGCTTTTGAGTGATATGTGATGTTTCCATTTGTGTACCCTTCCCTAGAAATGTTAAAACCTTTAAATCAAGAGAAAAAAATATCACTGGGAACGATTTTAATTACTTTTAGTTAATTTATTGTTAAATAATATTGTAAGATGAATTAATTAACGAAGGAGCTCGAACTCGAAGCTCCTAACAGGAAAAATATATGAATAGAATATTGTACGTGGTATGTGAAAAATTGTAAACTGAATCTTCTGAATATGTTTTTATATGTTTTAAATATGTTTTTTTATATGTTAATTTTGTAACCTTGCCACCGGGCCAGGCGCCCACTTGCATTGTATATTGAAATAATAATAATATTCACTTAATCACAGAGCGTATCACAGAGATGCAAAGCGAAACGTGTTTGTAAGCGAACTGACGACAGCGACGCCAAGTGGTGAAAGCCGATGCGAGCGGTAGCGTCATGTCGCTAAGGTGTCGTAACTGCGAAGCAAGCGTCTCAAGTTCAGGGCATGGTGTCAATTGAAAAGCGTCGTAAGGCGAAGTGTCGTAAGTCGAAGTGTCGTAAGTATCCACTGCGTGGTCGTAGATTTTTATAAGCGATTACATAAGTTTTCAGTGTCAATATTAAATTTATAATCTCCTTTATCATATTCAATAATATAATTTACAAAGTTTTTAGCTTGTCCTCCAAATGTGGCAAGTAAAAAATTTGTGTAACGACAAAAATAATTTATTATGCACTCGATCGACATTCCCGTTGAAGACCATTTGCTGATGTCCTGATACCAAGATATTCCTCTCGGGTATCAAGAAACGAATTAGTAGACAGATTTGCTTTAACTGAATTTAACTAATTAAAATATAGATAGCTAACGAAACGATAAAATAAAATGCAGGTTTGGGGGAATGCCTAAGATCACCTAACAGATCGACAGAACCTATATTTTGTTCTTTTAGACGCCGATATAAAGAGAAGGAAAGATTTTCCATTCACTGCTCAACAAGGTCGGATTAAGATAATCGGGGATCCTGGCGCACAATTTTTCGTAGACCACCTCCCACGCAATCCCACACAGTGTCCTGGGCCTTCGTGGGGCCCCACTACTCACAGGCCTTTGATGCAAATGCGCCACTGCTTCTCGGTTAATCCGGCATTGCTGCTCAAGTTCGGGAACATATTTAAATGCAAGATGTAGCCGAATAAATCGCAGTTGGTGGGTTTTTAAAGAATATTTACACTTCGCGAATGTTCTGAAGTTAAATATCAGAGGAAAAGAAAGTGAGGAAGAGATAAACCCTGTGTAAATAACGAAGTGAGTGATCGATAAAGGAGCGAAAGAAGAAATTATTAATTGTCAAAATAAAACGTCGCCGTCTGCTTACCGAGAATTCCGGGTTTTTAAAAGAAGTTCCGTGAAATATCCGAGCTATTTTTACGCCCCATCTCATTATTTTTTCATGGGACAAAAAAACTGACTGCGTCCAAGAATTTTAAGAGAGTAGTATTTGCTCAAAAATTATTTCAAAATTAATTTTCATTTGTTTGCAACAGCAAAGAAAGAGTTGTCGATTTAAGTGCATTTTCTATAGAGATTATGAGCGTTAAGTGAGAGCGAGAATTATTGTGATCCAGATTTATCATCCAAGTGTTTTCTGCGAAACTACAACAGTTGCAGATGGCGCGAAAAAGAAACTTTGTATTAGTTTCGTCCATATGCTTAGCTTCAAGAATCAAAAGAACGTGGGGCGCATCACTGTGCGAGGTAAGAATGGTAATTAGGAGTTTTAGAAAAGTAAATTTGTGCAGACCATTACTTTAAGAGCTGGAAAAATGACGCTCTTTACCTCGGAACTAAAGAGGGAATTAACCGCAGCAGGGAAAACGCTAGGAGAAATGTAAGACAAGGGATAAGGGCGGAGAAAATTTTTAAAATCGTTTTATTTTCTTAAGAGGCAATATATTCTCCATTTTTTTCACACAAAAGCACTTACAGGCATTATATATGTTCACGCTCAAGTCCTTTTGAGAAAGGATAATGGAAAGAGGACTAACAGAGGCATACAAATGAGTTATTGTCGACTGCGTCGGTTTGGAGCGTTGTGCTACTTAATAGGAAAGAATAAGAAGGAATATGGAGTGAGAGAGACGAATGGAATCGTAAAAAAACGCAAGACCCCGACTGAACAAATTTATTTTGTTGCGGAGGCTCCTCGCGAAACATTACTTCAGTTTTATAAGAAATTTGCACGAACCAAGCGTTTTTCCTTATAAAAATGGAAGTAAGCGGTTTAACATAGAAAATAAACGGCGCAATATACATTGCACGAACTTTCTCACATACGTATATACGTTTGGTCCACTGTGTGCGGTTATAAAAGAAAAACGTTTATAAATCAAAGTTAACCGTAGTTTAGCGTATATATATTTTAATGCCACTGGTCGATATTTAGTAATTTTTTTGCATATATGGCTTAGTTAGTATTATTTGTGGCATCAGGCTGTACGATTGGATGGATTTTAATCAAAATCCTTAGAGCCATTTTTGAGTAAATCGAATTTTGTTTCAAAATATCCTAAAATAAAGTGCCCTTAATTGTTGCGCAATATTGTTCATCTCGTCAATGTCTATTATGAGTGATATTATCCACAAATATGAAATATCATTCGATTTAGTTTAAACGTTTAGGCTGTAGTAAGATTTTGAGTGGATCGCGGCTGAGGCGTGGCGTCATAGGGCTTAGGTAAGGTAGCTTAGCGTACATTGTAATATCACTGGACGCCATATAGTGATTATAAGAGATATAAGGCTTACGTAGTGTTATTTTTGACATCAGACTCGACAATTTTATTGATTTTAATGAAATTCTCTGGAGCCATTTTTGATTAAATCAATTTTTTCTAAAAATCGCCAAGAATAAATTACCCTTTATTTTTGTGCAATATAATTTATATGAAAAATTTGATGTGGCCACCATAGGACTTTCTCCATACCTGTAATATTTATAAAAATTCCAATAGGTTACATAATAATAAATATTTTAAGAAACTGCAAGAAAATTTTAGACTTTACAAATAACAGAAATAAACTCAAACCATAGCCTTTTGATATTGGATATAGCCACAAAGTTCCAACAATTTAGAAAAAAAAGGAGCGCTACTATGATGTAACTAAGCGCCAATTGTTAATAATAGTCGTCGGTAGGTGGCGTGGTGGTGGCTGCTAAAATTGAAAGATATCTCATAAACAATGCAATATATGGGAAAATGTTTCAAACTAAGATTTTAGAAAATTAAATTTCCTAAAACTTTTATTCTAATACATTTTTACGTTTATCAAATATTAAAGCAAATATTCCTACATAACGGATAAGTGACAAGAGTAAACGTCCACTTCCGGTTGACCGATTTTTACCAAAAACTAATCAGTTCTTGTGACTTTACGTATGGAGAAAGTAAAAATGGTCTGCAAAAGATGATATAATACCTACATAAATACAAGATATCAATCGATTTTATGCACGCGTTTGGGCCCTAGAACAGCGGACAGACCGACAGACAGACAGACGGCATGGCGAAAACCACTTTTATGAACTCAGGGACACCTAAAACGTCTATTTCCATCAAAATCTCGAAGTCGAATTTTTTTCACGTTTACAATACTTTCCCAATATAGGTACTACGCATATGAGAAAGTAAAAGAAGGGGAATAGAAAAATTGTATGGGTTTTATTTTTCTCAATCCACTGCACATCGTAAATATAGCCTTAATAAAGCTTAAACAAACGTAATTTTGATTAAAAATACTAACTAAGCAGTTTCATTAAAAAGAGGGAATTTTAGTATAAATTTTGTCGCATTAGTTATTAAAGCACAAGTTTTTTTTAAGAGTCGAAAAGTGAGGAATAATAAGATCGCTTTCTTCCTATCCTTTCCATCCTTCCACTCTCTCTCATTCCCTTTCCTCGCGTTGGCAGCAGAGGGAAAGTGCAGAAAAACAGAGAGATCAAGTATTAAAGAAGGATGAGGCGCAAAATGGAGTCATTTAGGAAATGAGAACGTTTTTCCTCGAGAGTAAGCGGAATAGAGAGCTGAAGAAAGGGAAAAGAAGAGGGAAAGAGAAAAGCAGGAGGGAATTAGATAGCAGGAGGGAGAAAGAAATAAACGGGTCCCTGGCCTTGGGCATTTTTCCTACGAAAAGAGGTGACAGAAGACGAATCGCTTTCTGGCCTTTTAAAGAGGTGCACCTCGCGGAATGATAGAGGGGAAAAAAGGCAACGGAGGAACGTGAAAGAAAGAAAAACGAGAAAAAGGGAAGAACATAATAGGGGTGGTCGGACGAAAGGTTAAGAGAAAGGAAGAGGGAAAAACAGAGAGGAAGACGGAAGGATTGAGAGAAAAACTTGAATGGCGTTTCTGAGGATGAGAAGACTAAATGGGAGATGAAAAATGTAAAAGAAATAAAAAGAAGAGGAAACTAACGGAAACTAGAAGAAAAATTTAGTAGCTCCAAATTTAATGAGGATGTGTGTGTGCCATAGTTGTTCCTGGTAGTGCTATGGAGTTTAGAGGTAAACCACATTGCAAAGGATAATACGATGAAATAATTTTTAGAACCGACAGCTACTACGAATCCCTTTTCCCAAATGCGATAAGAGAGACAAACGAATTTTGTTCAATG
Organism: Tanypteryx hageni; assembly: GCA_028673005.1. NCBI lineage: Eukaryota > Metazoa > Arthropoda > Insecta > Odonata > Petaluridae > Tanypteryx > Tanypteryx hageni. The sequence continues at coordinate 37,525,165 of CM054113.1, read as the reverse complement.
TGGGTATAGTGGGTAAGGTGGATATAGTGCAATATCAACCCCTGCCATACGCTCTTCGCGACTTAAAGGGTTATTGTGAAAATGTAAGGAAGAGAGAGACGGGAGGATCTAGAGAAGTACATTAATTTTTCCGGCAATGAGAAGATTTTGCGGAAGGGAAAGAGAAATTGGAAATACGTATTAAGTTTAGGAGTATATAAATAAGTGAAATAATGAAAATGAAAGAGACATCAGGCCAGAGAAGTGAACGGAAAAAGGCAGATAATAATGGTAAAGAGAATAGTTGAGAAAATCAAAAGGGATGCGGCGGAGAGATTTGATCTATCATGTTAGAGACGTGGGCAGCATCACCTCCCTCGCTACGAATACGGGGCGATACGAAGATGCGACGGAATGAGAAAGAAAAAAGAAACGAGGTAAATAAAGCTGTAGGCAACTACAGAAAACAACTTTTTTTAAAATTAGGAATAAAAAGATAACAGCATACAGACAGAATGAAAAAGTGGTTATATTTACCATCAAGATAAGAGCGAGAGCGATGAAAACAAGGCCAATGGCAGAGGGAAACGGACATTTCAGATCGATGGAGATGAGGGAAACTGATAAATGGAGAGTAAAAGCGTTACGGGGTTTGGAAGCGACAGGGAAAGAAGAATGTAAAGGCGAAGGGCAGGTGGGAATGGAAAGGGATTAGGAAAAAGGAAAGCCGAGTAGCACAGAGACGGAGTTCCACTTTAATCGATTTCCGCTTTCTTATTTATTTATTTTGCTTTCAGGCAATGAATGCCTCTATAGCGCGCCGGTCTTTCAGGATGTCTTTCGATAAATGGAGACAAATATAAATGCCACGAGCGTTAGCAACCCGATAGGCTAGCTATTGAGTTTCTTAAAACGACGTTCCATTTTCCAGGTCGAAAGATTTCCCGAAGGGAGCTCATAGCTGTAAACGCTTACTCAATGCGACATCGAGGGTGACTGCGTTACATTCGATAATCCAGTAAAAGGAAGGAAATAATATCAACATATCTCACATTTTTGCCTATGAAATGAACTACCCCAAAATGATTTTAACGAAAATAATGCGAAGAAAATACATAAACGACGATTAACAAACCGATCTGAATTGCATTTCGATGCAAGTATACTTTTGATGGAGGGCAAAAATCATTAAATCTTCAAACGAAACTCTCGCCTTCTCTGTGACAGAAAGTAGTTTCCCCGCGACGACAAACTTACTAATAGGTGTCCTCTCGGAGAAAACCGAAATCGACGGTAATTATGAGACATTAGAGCGACAATTTTAACAGTTTTGGGATGTTTTTTCCTCTAGTTAGGTCGCGTCAAGTCGTCTAAACGCGATATTGTGATTAGATAACGCAGCAACCTCTGCAAACCGTGACCTAGCGATTATACATACAGGAGAGAAAGAGAGAGCGAGTCCCTGACACATTACAAACAAGTCCACCCTCGGTTACAGGGAAAAACGATGGGTCCCTCGCAAAATGGAGTCTGGTGACGCTTCGCCGGCCGCGAGACGAGATCCCTCGCCTGGGAGGAGGAGAAATGTCAAAGCGAACGGTTCCTTTCCCACCCTTTTTTAATCTCCAGGGAGAAAAAACGCTCTTCGTTACGAATACGTTACTCATACTTTCCGCTGTAAAATTTCCACCCTTTCCGCGCGGCAAAGAGAGAAAGGGAAACGAGGGGAAAGGTCGGATGTTGACAAAAAAAACATTTTCTTGATAAGCAGTTTTCCGCGACGGTGATATCGTCTCGATGCCGCTTAGAATTAAAGAGCTCCCATCCCGATAGATTTTTTAAATTGTTTTTCCAGAGGAAAAATGAAATTTGACTGATGGAGAGATGCCAAGTTTTTCGGATTCCTCGCAGCCGGATGGGGAACGAGAAGAGGAAAAGGAAAAGAATAAGATCAAAAGAAAGAGGAAGAGATGGTGAAGTGGAGTGAAGGACGCCAAAGAGTAAGGCAGATGCAGGGGAAAACACTTTGAATATCGGGGAAAGCGATAAAGTCGTTCAACATGACCATCCGTGATCACGAAGACAAACGCGTAAAAAGGTTAAGGGATTAGGAGAAGAAACAGAGAAAGAGAATGAGAGAAAGGAGGGAGAGAGGAATAAAGGAGTGAGAGACAGAAGTCGGTTGGGTTACACTCCGGCGACCGCGGGAGACAAGTTTAAAATGAGACAACCCGATAAGAAAGTTTCCGAAATTTAGGATGGCGGAGATGCGAGTATAGAATGTAGCACTACCGGTCTATTTAAGTATCTATATCAAAGTTTCCCTTGAAAGGAAGTTTGAAAATGGCGTACATTTCCAGATAATGTGGGCAAAGATAGGAGTATTTGTAAGAATTTCTACTGTAAAATTTTTTGAACGCATTGGAAAAATAAACGTCCCTTAATCATAACTAAACCAATATGCTGCGTCATTAAAAACAATAAAATCTTTAGAATAAAAAGAAAGATCCGACTATTAAAAATTCAAGTTTTAGAATAAAAGTGATACGAAGATAGTATCTTTTTCGTGTTATCGAAGATCCAATTCCTATAATTCCAAATAAGAGGTTTGCTTATATTGATAACTGGTGCACAACTATCGTATCATTTTATCTCGTTGTATTTAGAACCGAGTATATGTGCGTTAGTGATTGAGGACCGTGATAAAATAGTGATAATATATACCAACTACGATTAAATTTAAATATTTTTAAATTTTCAGATATATCGGCATCAGCATGCTAATGCTGCTTGATAGACTATGGCTCTCCAATAGCCATGAAAAGGTTTTGAAAATCAGAGGCACATGATATCGACAAAGCAGACTTCATCAGTGGCGATTCATCGATGATAGATTCTAAAATAACTTCGGCGGATCACCACTGATGACGGCTGATTTGTTACTGAAATGCGCAACTGTTTTTGGGGGCATTGTCTATTCATTTGATTTTATCCATAAGGAGGACTAAATGATCATATCTTGCACTGATGTTGCTGTTGAAAACAACACATACTTAGATTCGTACAGAATCACAGGTCAAGGCAATGAGAATATCAAACGACTGTTTATAATAAATAATAAATTTCACGCATACACTTTACCTTAAATGCAAAATGTATTTTTGTATATACCTGCAACAACCGAAGATTGTTACATCTTCGGGTATTACTTTAATTGAATTAAAATATCGATCTGCAATAAGTAATCCAATTTTCTTATATTGGAGAACGTATTAGTTAGGAACCACTCCAAATAAAATTACATCAGTATACGACAAACGAAATGCTTTTGGGGATTGGGAGGAATCGATTAAGTCGATTCCGGTTATTTCAAACGAAAACGTATATTGGGATTACTTTCCGCCCCTAACTCGCGACGATAAAATGGTACTGAAGATATTGATTTTTTGCTCGCCGAGCTATATCGTTATGAGAGATTTATGTATTTTATGTGCCACCATGCGCCGGAACTCCGAGTAAACATAAGGGGTTTATGTTAGGATCAGCAGAGACTTATAGAACGAAAAAGCAATACCGTCATTCATAAGGTCTAATTAGAATTAGAGTTGAAGTCATTATTTTGATACTTTAGTACCTATATATACATCCTGTTAAACTTTGTAAAAATAAAATCGCTTTATACAAAATGCTTATATCCCCCCTTATAATAAAAGGCATGTTGATCCGTTGGTTGGCCCATGTCACGCTATTAAAACGCGAATAACTCGATCGAATATACCGATATAAACTTGAAATTTCGCAGAGATAATCTACTTGGATATGTAAATGCTTTGACGAAGGAAATTTTACGAAAAACGTCCAGAGTTCGACTCCAGGAGATGATTTGCATTCTCCGTAAGATAACACGTAAACATCGACTTTTTGACGTGCAGGCTTATCTTCTCTTTCAGATTAAAATTAGAAAGGACTAACCTATAATATTCGGATCTAAACCATTTTAAAGAAATTATTATAAGGTTTCTTATTCTGTGCATCTTTTTTTGCCTGCAGTTCGAAATTATTCATTTTTAACGTTTTATTCACATATTTTGGGGAAATCTTGCCATTTTATGTTCCCTTGCCTACCAATTACATTGTTAAACCTCGAAATGATATCGTTATTCCAATCCTTATGGGTTTATGCAAGCTATGAAGGCTTTTAATACGAGAAGGAGAGAAAGACGGAAACAACATTTCTGCAAACAACATTTGTTGCGTTATTTACGAGAAGGAATACCTAAAGAGCTTAAATACTACTCAGAAAGATTAAAAATCATAATAATGAGCTAAATTCAATATTAATGAAATAGAAACGATAACTGAGGGACGTTCTGGACGTTTTAATAAACAAACTGAGCATGTAAAAAATATATAGAGTGAATGATTGGGTTATAAGTTACGGGAGTTAGGTAGAAGAATGGAGATCTTGAGGACGGTTTGGAAAATAGGGAGAGAAAGAGAGGTTTAAAAGAATCACTGAAAATTAAATAATATAAAATTCACATTATAGTATGTACCAGAGTGTTGAATTCTATTCTTGGCCTTACATTAATGCTTAATAAATGCACCATTAATTCGGATCCGACTTTCAGACACTGGTACAATACACATACTGAATCTATTCAGTAGTTAGAGGGAGGAAGGAAAAGAGAATGGGAATGAGCAGAAACTGAGAAAGAGGAAGAAGACGTATCATTTGTATAGGATTAAGAGGAGCTGCAGTACAAAAGTAACAATAATAAATTATAATTCATTATAAAAATTTCATACGATCGAATCATGCGCCATTGACAAATGGTGGGAATACATAAAACTAAATATAACGTTATATTCAATGGATTTCTTAAAATGATAATACAGCAAATATTTCGAACCGAATTTCTAATAAGATTGAAAAATAACATTTTTATTGCTTTTATTTAAATTTCTTTAAATGACGCCAATTTTTTTAAAAGATTTAAAATTACTATACTTAAAAGAAAATTGCGATCTTAAAATATAGTTAAAACTCATTGCAGTTCATGGAAGTATTTAGTTCAAAGTTAGTTAATACCCATTTATCTTTTGATGATAAATTCACTGTTCATTCACATTTTATCCTGTTTTTACGAGTAAGAGTAAAACAATTTAATTATTAAGTTAAAATCTCTAGGTTTTAAATAGGTTAAAATTTGCTCAAATATTTCAATTCATATTCTGTAGATTCTTCTTACATTATATCTTATTATTCCGATTTTACTCTTATTGTCAGAAAATATTTGGATAAGAATTTGGCCTCTCCGATAATAATTTTTAAACAAAATCATTATAAATAGCTGCTTCTTACATATATAGGATATATCATATAAAACTTAAGGTACTTCTAGGAATGCTACAGAGTTTAAATTTTGCATGAATATAGGTTATTGGGTACAACCTCGGGGAAAAATCCGAAATTCCAGAAATTGTAATATTTAAGGGATGTTTTGATCCAAATGTCCAATTTTAAACAACCATAAGAAAAATATTGAAAACTGCGCAGGGCTATATAAAATTGCTTTTTTAAATTATTTAAATTAAGATACAGAGTCAAAACATGCACCATACTAGAGAAGAAAGAATGTAGTTTATTTTTCTTGAAGACAAAATTCAAATCCATGCTGAATTTGCGTAAAAAAATTATTTTAATCATAAAATTATGAAAAGTTTTTCGGTTTCCAACAATGAAAAATTTTAACCGCCATATCAACGATCCCAATGCCTTTCAATGGGAATGTATTTCCCATACTTCAAGACCATTGATTTAATGTTTAGATTGCATTAAACCCATTTGATTTCAGCCATCGATGTAAACATATTATGACGTGATCATTTTAAATTCTTTTTTTTTCCGGATGCGTACTAAAATGCACGGATGATGATGTCACAATCCTAACACAAAAAATATCCTAATTTTTACATAAATTTTGGTGTAACATATAGACTCATCTTAATGATGATAATAGTTATTGTTGAAACAGGCCGGTCTAAATCATGAGACCTGAAACTCAAATACTTGGACGCAAGCCGATTGCCAGAGAATTTAAAAATTCTGGATACATGACTTAATTTCGCAGAAAATGAAAATTGTCTTATATATTTTTCTTCTACTTCTAGCAAGAAAGGAAGAGGAATTCCAGAAAATGATAAATAGGCTAGTAATAACAGGTATAAAATACGGTATGGAAGTAAATACAGAAAAAACCAAGGTCATTTTAATATCGAGCAAAGAAGAGAATCTGAAAATAAGTATTGCAGGAAAGCCTTTAGAACAAGTTTCAGACTATAAATACCTTGGAAGGATCATAACAAGAGAAGCAAAATGTACGGATGAGATCAGAACTAGAATAGGAAAACCAAAGCGGCTTTCAGAAGAAAAAAACACCTAATTACGGGGAATATAAGGGAAGATATCCGAAAGAAGTTCATAAAATGGAGTATAACTTTGTACGGGGCGGAAACATGGACGCTAAGGAAAAATGACATCAAATACTTGGAAAACTTTGAAATGTGGACTTGGAGGAGAATGCTGAATCAAATGACATCAAATACTTGGAAAACTTTGAAATGTGGATTTGGAGGAGAATGCTGAAGATAAAATGGATAAAATGGATGAAAAACGATGAAGTGCTACGAAGAATACGAGAGAAGCGAATGATTATACAGACTTAGAAAGAGAAAGGCAAACTGGGTTGGGCATTACCTGAGGAGAGAGTATAATTAAAGACGTGATAGAAGGAAAACTAGATAGAAAAAGGGAAAGAGGTAGGAAAAGGTTTCAGCTGATAGACGATTTGAAAGGGAGAGTAAATGGAGAACCAGGTTTAACCATGAATAATCACGGACCTGTCTACGGACAGACTACCTATGATGATAATATTTTTATGGATAGTTGCCGTAATTACGCGGAAAATTATAAATATTCTGCTAGAACTTGTAATAAAGATAGGCTCCATTTGGCAGAAGTGCTGTTGCCCTGGAGATCGCGTTGGAATATTTACAAGTATAGATCTTGGTGTATGGTGATTTTTTTTAAAGCGCTTGCAGTATGCAAGCGCCGAGAACTCTTAATTAAAACAAAGATAACTTTCAACAACTTTGATTTGATTGAGCATGAAAGCCAAACCAGATCATAGCAAATTTTCCAATAACGAAATCAAATATCTCTGAAATAATTTTGATGCTTTAATACGAGAGTGAGAAGGAAAGAGACAGGGTGAGAGAGAGAGGGAGTGAGAGTCAAAAGTAAATGTTCCATAAATTAAAAATAGTTTTGGGCATATAAGAATTGTATAGCGTAATGCATTTCTTTGTCACAAAAATTTCTATTCGTCTAAAACTATTTTCACTCTCCGGAACACTCAATTATGTGAATTTTATATCCATTGATACTTTTTAGCACATATAAAAGTTAGTTTCGTTAATATTTTACTTCAATTCACGCATACACGTTATATTTGACGGGCAATTACGCTAGTCTTACATACAGTTTTCCAGTTCTGTCTGTGTGTAACGCTGACGTCATCAATGGCACTTTTTAACGCGTTTTTAACAAACTTCCCGATTATGTGGAAGGTTGAAATTTCGCAGAAATTTTTGAATCAGATATAAAAATTAAACGAAAAAAATACAAAAGAAGACTCGGGTTCGACTCCGGGGAAGCGGGTTTCATTTCCCTTAAGATAACACGTAAAGAGCCACTTTTTAAAGTGTAGGCTTTTATTCTTTTGGAAATTTAAATTAGAAAAAATTGACGTACGATCTTCGAATTTAAACTGTTTTGGGAAAATTAATGAAGTTTTTTATTATATTCATCTTTTTCTGCCTATTTTTCGAAATCTATTATATTAAACATTTAAATCACATTTTTGGGAAAATATCGGCTTTTAAACGAGATGTTGCCTTTCCGACCACGTCATTGTTAAACTTCAGGAATCAATTGTGCATAGATAGCCTTAAATTATTGTAGGATTTTTTGGGAGAGTGGGAAGGAAGGGGAGAGGAAGGGAGGGATAGGGAGGGAGAAAGAAGAAGGGAGAGGGAGGGAGAAAGAGCGAGGGAGAAAGAAGGAGGGAGAGAGAGAGGGAGGGGGAGAGTGGGAGAGAGAGAGAGAGGGAGGGGGAGAGTGGGAGAGAGAGAGGGAGAGAGAGGAAGGGAGGGAGACAGAAAGGGAGAGGGACGGCGAGAGGGAGGGAGGGAATATTATTATTTATCCGTCATATGACTAAAAATTTTACTTATAAATTCGCTTGTAATTCCTCATTTCGATTATTGTGATTCCGTTTTTCTAGATCTAAAACAAGATTTGTTACAAAAGCTCCAGAGGACTCATAACTCTTGTGTTAGATACATTTTTAATATGAGCAAAAGTTGCCATATAACAAACGCATTCAAAGAATTGGGCTGGCTGTTCTTGGAAGAACGTAGGAAGATGCATATCCTAACGCAACTAAGAAGTATCCTCACCTCTTCCTCGCCTAAATACCTAAGCTACAACTTCAAACCCCTTAATTCTGGCCACTCCCTGAATACCCGAGGATCATCCAAACTACTTATTCCCACTCATCGTAGCAGTTTCTATAATAAATCCTTCACCGTTACCGCCTGCAATCTTTGGAACTCTCTCCCCTTTCACTTTTACTCTGTCAATGGTATTAACCAATTTAAGAATCATTGTGCTAAATACTTAGCCAGCATTAGGTCCTCATAAAAATGTAATACTTTCCTCTGTATTTTTCCCTCTATCCTTCATTTAAATATCAGCACATCACTATATCCATCAGCAAACAGGGCAGTGATGATGATTTTTATTATTTTACTTTGTGTATATTTGTGCTGTACTCTTCTTATTTTTTTATTATTTATGAATACCTTGAAATGATTTTCATTTCACTATATTGATTTGTATTGAATTCTGTACATTTAAATTTATCATATTGTGTATCATAAGGTTAGGTGGAAGAAGGGGCCATATGACCTCAACCTCGCCGTATTAAGAAATAAATAAATAAATAAATAAAATAAAAATATGACGGGCAATACACTAGTAAATAAATAAAATGGATTGTTACGGAGTAAATGGTTATTCATTGAAAAAATTAAAACGCAGTAATGTCTTTCGTTACTTTTACAACACTCCAGTCTAGGGAAAGAAATGAACGTTTTTAGCACGGACGCATATTTCAAATGGCTACCTTAAAATGTTTGATGGGATCAGTTTGCAACGAAAAGACAACCGCCGGTGAATCTTCGAATAGGATTCCTCCAGGGCTCTCCTAAATGGCATCCGTGAGGGAGTTTCGAAGTAGGGCAACCCATTGGAAACTAAAGAACTTGGACAGAATGAATGGGATGACGTAGCTTTTCCGGAGTTGGGGTAACGAGCGGGGGGAAGGATGGCAGAAGAGGAGATAAAGGCACAAAAAGTAGCGCATTTCCCAGGGGAAATATGATTTTTTAAAACGCCGGATGATGTAGGAAAAAAAGACTACGCCACGTCATACGCAGCGGATGAGAATTACGAATTAAGTAGACAGGTTATTTTGTCGGAGGAGATTTCTATTAAATGAACCGCTCATTTTTGCCGGCAGCGTCCAAGCCATTCGAGACTTTCTCATATTTGTAAATTCTCATATACATAGTATATTGAGAAATTATTGTTATCCTGAAAAAATTCGACTTCGAGATTTTGATGGAAATACACGTTTTAGGTGTCCCTGAGTTCATAAAAGTGGTTTTCGCTATGCCGTATGTCTGTCTGTCTGTCGGTCTGTTCGCCGATCTAGAGCCAAAACGCGTATATGAAATCGAATGATATTTCGAATTTGTGCAATATATCATCATTTGCAGACCCTTTTTCATCAAAATGATATTGAACAAAAATTAAGGGTAGTTTATTTTTGGCGATTTTTTGAAATATTTTATTTACTCAAAAATGGCTACAGAGAGTTTGATTAAAATTATACCAATTGTAGAGCCTGACGTCAAAAATAATACTACGTAAGCCATATATCTTTTGAACACTCTGTATGCCGTCCAGTTACATTACAATGTACGCTAAGTTACCTTACCTAAGCATTACGACATCACGCCTCCGCCGCCATCCATTCAAACTCTTAATACAGCCTTACTATTAAACTAAATCGAATAATATCTCATATTTATGGATAATATCATTCATAAAAGACATTCTGAAGAGAAAAATGATATTGCGCAGCAATTAAGGGTACTTTATTCTTGGATATTTTAAAACAAAATTCGATTTACTCAAAAATGGCTCTAAGAATTTCGTTTAAAATGCATCCAAACGTACAGCCTGATGTCACAAATAATACTAACTAAGCCATATATCCCAAAAAAGTAAATGTATATCGTCCAGTGGCATTATTTCTGTACAAGACGCTCAGCGCACGCGGCAGAGGGGAGAGTTAATTTCGGGGCAAAAAGTGTAGTGAGATCAAACGTATATACGTATATGAGAAAGTTTGTGCACTGTATACTGCGCCGTTTATTTTATAATTACACTCCATGTAATGCTTAGGATTATAGTCGGGACAAATAAAATATAGGTCTATGTAAAAAATATCCCATTATGGATATTCGATTATAAATCTGCACCTTTACATTACAAAGATATGAAAGCCAAAAAATCATCTTCGGCAGCAACTTTTTAAAAAATGTTATGAATAAGACTAGTAGCAGTATTTACGATCTGATGACTAAGGAAAACAGTATTCCTATCGCTTCAGTTAACGCGCAGTAAGGAGCTCTAGAACATGATGACACAGCGGGATAAGAGCATCTTGTAGCCAAGCAAAGTTTTCAAAAGAATACTCGAGAAAAAATAACAGAAGAAACGCTCGAAGAATTTTTAGCAGGGCACAAATGTCTGAGAACTTTTATGCAAGACGTTGACTTAGCAGGTGCTTTTTTACAATGAGCTCCATGTTTTCCTTCTGACATGACATCTAACCCCCATAATGCCAAAAAATATAGAATTTGAGAATTAAATTGAATCGGGACGAAAATAACGGAGGAAAACTAAAAATACGGAGTTCATGTCATGGAAAAGTACGAACAAGTCAACGACATCGGAAGGAAAGGAAGACAACAACGATGTTTAGAAGAAAAACATCTTGCTCTGCTTCGGGAAAAATTATGTCCTTCAAATTCGTACATCAAACGAACCGATTTAAAGAAAATTTGGTATTAAAATCTAACGGCAATATTAGTAGAAATTTAAAAAGCAATAGAGAATGATAAATGGACATAACTCTATTTGTTAAAATATGAAAGGTGGTCGTTCCTTTGAAAGGATTTAAATTACCGATCCTCGAGTAAATATGTCAAAATAAGAACAAACTTAAAATTATGAATATATGAATATTATGAGTACTTCGCTGGAAGTGGAAAGACATACTACGTAAATACGGGCATTTGAAACAAAGTAAATCTGACGATAAAAATATCTCATAATCCCTGACATCATTAAGTAATTACCGTTTGACAAAAGTATATTTTCAGGCCAACTGATATATAATTTAGGGGGAATAATGAGGGTATCACTTTTGTTAGTTCATTTTCTATTTTAAATGGGTTAATTTCTAAGTGATCTATAGTGATCAAAATTTCCTTAAAATTGCATGAATAAAATCTTCTACGCACTTTTGATATTTCACTTTATGTATTAAAAATATCATCAAGGAACAAATGATCCCTAATAATATTTAAAGTTTATTTATAATGAGATTAGAAGTGATGAAAAAATAGGAAAAATTGGACTTGATTCGAAAAATGTAACAACTACATTTTAATTACTAAAAGCTTCTGAAAATTCTGCGTTATAAATAATGGTGTAATAAAAAATATACAATCAATTTTTGTCACAGCCGAAATTTTAATGTTTTAGAAATTAATGAAACCGAGACATTGCCACGTAAATGAATGAGTGATAACTAGCCTCAATAACATACCGCCGAGTTAGGAAGGAGCAAAACGGAGAGATTTCAAGAAGAGCGAAACCAGATAGGCGTGGAAACGACCTGATTTAGCTGCGCGAATACACTTTACGTAGGAAGATCAAAGATGTTACCTTAGTATACACATAAGCCTCCTCTGCGCACGATATGACGAAAAATAACAGGCGTAAACGGTTTAATGCGTCTTTCTAGTGACATAGAGCAACATCTGGCTCTGCCGACATTCCTCCATAAATTGGCAGGTCAATAGATATTACATACCGCACCAAAGTCGCCAAACAGTGGAAAATTCGACTGAATAAAGTTGACGAAGAAAGGACAACTGAAGAGAGAGAGAGAGAGAGTTAGAAGGAACGTGTAAGAGGTGGCGGGAACGTAGAGAAAAAGTGAACATAATTTGGCGTGATTTCGAGTTTTCGTAATCAGAGACGTGCCTGGGAGAGATGGCACCTATGACAAAGCTTTAGGAAACACCTTAGGTGCGTAGTATATTATTTTTTCCAGCATTTTTATTGAGTAGATTAGCATTTTATTAAACATAACTATAACATTTGAGTATTAAGTTAATACTTATTTATGGGAAAATAAACGTTTGGCATATTTGAGGGAACGTTTGGCGCCTTTTGCAGACAACGCCTATGGCAAATGCCACCTTCGCCATACCCTAGTTACGCCACTGATCGTAATCATATACATTAGTATCCGATAGTACGTATACATACCAATCCATACTAAAGAACAAAGAAAGAAAATTTTACCAAGCAACGATAAAAAACACCGTGTGCGCTTCAGTCTTTGATAAGCAAAGTGAAAACAAAAACAGACAAGAAAATTTGCGTGATATAATGGAAATAGAGAAAAAGAGGCAAACCCGAAATAGGAACAAGAAACAGGCCCGAGTGAAGAGAGAGGGAAGACGAGAATTCAGGGTTTTCTCGCCCTTAATTTCGGGTTTGATGCGTAGCCCACGTTTCCCTCCCCCTTTCTCCCTCTTCGTATACTGTCTTCTCCCACGAAGCTAATATGCTTACTTCCAACAACGATCGGCTGATAAATTGGCGCTTAGATAAATACGGTCTCTGAGGCGGCGTCGGCGGGGTCGAAGGCGGCGGCGTCGAAGGCGGCGGCGTCGTAGGTGGCGGCCGCGGCGGTCTGGGAAAAGCGGGAGAAGTTGGGAGCGAGTGCGCTCCATACCTTTGTCGCGAAAACACAAAAACCGCCTCCATCTGCATCCACTGGCGTGGAACACACGGGGAGTCGAGATGAAAAGGTGAACGGAGGAAAATTGAGAAGAGGGAAGAGAAAAGAGATAGGTTTTAAGGGGAGGAGAGAAAGATGGAACAGTATTTGATGAAGACGTCAAGGGTGGAGAGAGTGGAATGGCGGTTCAGAGTTTTGAGAGGTTCGGAAATTCTCTAGCCATGAATTCAAAATTATTTGAAATGAGGAAGACAATAACTTAAAGAGGATATAAGAGTGTGGGTAACAGAGAGTCAGATGGATAACATCGAGCGAGGCAGCACAGTTTTTAAGTTTTTACGAAATAAAATTCAAACTTGTAATTATGGGCAAATAATAAACGATATAACTATTAATTATTCCGATAATTAGTTTTTAATACAAGCTACAAACATAAATGAAAGTCACTCAAAAGTAGATGAAACGGAAGAATACTTTGGAACAACATTTTTCATGTAAACAAATAAGAATGTCAAACATATTGTTGAACTTCAGAGTCTCATTTTTATTGGGCGGGCGTAGACCGTTTTTTACACCTTAGTATCTCTTAAAGCGAAAAATACCTTATTATTCGCATCTTTTTTAACTTTAATTACTTAAAACTGTAGGTGTAATTTTGAAGATAATGAGAAAATTCGTTAATTGAAACATTCGTTAAATTCTAGGAAGACCAAATTAAAATTGCATTGTCTGAAGTACAGTGAGCTCCTTACTTTATATTAGACAATTAGACTAAAATAAAAAGGAATGAAATGAATTCTCTCTCTTGCACCTTGCTGAAAATACAGCCGGCGAAAGGGAAGTGGTTGGATGGGAAAATAAAAAGGGGGCGATAGGCGAAGAAAAAGATGAGAATTGAGGAGATAGAGAGGCATAAGACTTGAGCGATGCCTGTGTAGTGAGAGTGACTGTATCAAGGCAGCCCAAGGGGGATATGGGGAGGCGCGAGACAGAGGAGAAGGGCAAAAGGGGTTGAGAGTTACCGAGGGACGTAGGGAAAAGGAAGAGGAGCCGGTGAGAGCAGGATCGAGGGGGGGGGAGAGGGAGACAGAGGTGTGAGGGGGCGGTAGAGGAGAGAGAGAGAGTTGAAAAGAGGAAGCGGAGGAGAGCTTTGCAGTGGGGAGTCGTGGGGCAGAGATATTGACCGTGCCGGGTCGCGGCGGAGGCGCCTGTCCCAGTCTCCGCGTGGCGGCGCTGTGTGTCCGTGGATGAGAGATAGGAAGAGAGGGAATGGGAGGGGCGAGGGTGCGAGAGAGGAGGGAGGGAGAGAGGGTGGAGAGGAGGGAGGGAGAGAGAGAGAGGCCACACTCGTAGAGCGACCTCCGGCGGGAGAGGACCGGCGCGGCATCGCACCACATACACGCACAATCTCTCCCCCTTTTTTGTCGAGCGCGGCTTCGAGGAGAGAGGTAGGAGGAGCGAAAGCGGGAGCGGCCGACGGGGCAGAGCATCCCGGGGGCAGGAGGGGCGGGGGTGTGCGCGCGGGGGCCGGCGGCGGCGGTGTCGTGCGGCGGGAGGATCGGGGGAGGCGATGGCGGAGGCCGCTTTTCCCCTGGTGCAGCAGGGAAGCCTCCAGTGAAGAGAGAGGTGAGTGGAGGCGGCAGAGGGGCCTATCTTCCGAGGGAGATATTAAAAGTGTCGATTGAGGATGTAAGCGCGTTCGTGTGCGTGTGTGTGCGTCGTTTCCATTAGCGGTCGAATGGGGAAAAAGAGAAGCCGACGCGCGCTTTTGCGAAACGCCGCAAGTACGCGATGCTATTTTCTCTGTTGTCCGCGGATCATTTCCGCTAAGTTGGCAGAAAGTAACCGCCGTATAATGAATGAATAAGAGAAACGATTGGCAGAAATAAATTAGTATAAAATATCCCAACATGGTCTATTTAAATCACGAGAGAAATTCAATTAAGAATTTTATTCTAAGCGATTTTTGTACTATTGGGTAATTAAATAGAACAATATGATAACAAAGCTAATGAATGTGATATTTTTTCTGAAGATGAAAAGGAGGGGAAAAAATATAGAAATTTAAGGAATGGTTCCTTTTTGCGACGCGGACGATAAGAATCGCTCTCGATTGGTTGGAATATTTGTGAGGTCATATTTATTATTATCTCCTGATTAACATAGGGCATGTTTCAAGGAGTACACTTATCCAACGCGATTTAAGAGCGGCATAAATTGAAATGATAAATTAAATAAAAATATTTGCGGACGATAACGGAAATATGAAAAATAAAAATATTCTTAGCGTAATTATTATATATAGGACAGGTATTCCAAAACAACTGAAATTCGTAAAAATCTTTTGATTTCCAGCTATATTTCTTAGTTTTTATACGTTTAAACATCACTTCGTTTGATGATTACGCACAAGGACAGAAAATCAAAAACGAATTAAGGGATTAACAAATTTATTCGAAGAATAAAAATTATTACTCCTGAAATATTTAGTGAGACGTTTTTGTCACCAATCACACCCATCGACATTTTTACGTCAAATTCCGTTTATCAAAATCCAAGATCCAAGGACTCTATTAATTACTATATGTACATGCTAAAAACTTTTAAATTCTCAAGAAAATCATTAATATTTTTATAGAGAAAGCATAGCATTGCGGGAACTTCAACGCGCTGTAGTTTCTGCGCAAAAACGTCATTGGTGTCAAAAAGATGCAATATTTTGTCCTATCAAGTAATAAAATTAAAATTTACCCCAATAATAAGAAAACAGATATTAATTAATGGTGGTAGTCCGATTTCAAATGGCCTTTACTTTTCTCCTAACTTCAGGAACAAGTGATCTTAGGGTTAGGGTAACGCAATTTCTTCTCAAAGAAATTAGTATTCACGATTCGCTCCAAGAACACATTAGATGAACAGCATAAGAATAAAGTGTATTCTCTTCCATTTCTTCCTGGTCAGTTTAGTAAATAAACCCCGAAGAACAACCAAAATTTTTAATTAGGTGATTTAATTAACGCTACGCAAGGAGGAGAAATAAATTTCATTATTCTATCCGCTCGCTCTGTTGGCTAACTTGTTTCCGCAAGGGAGATAAAGTTTTTTGGAAAAGGCTTCCGAGCGGAAATTCGATAGAGGAAACATTCGAGAGGTAAAACTTGGAAGGTTATTCGTAACACGCAGGTTTCGGCAATAGAGGCTCCTTTAGGCAAAGCATTTCCAAAGAACGAATGTACGCGATTGTTCAAAATTTTATATCTAGCTACATGGCTTCAAGGACGTTATTATCGCTACAATATCACATACGTTGCTCGATAAATTATTGATTTTAATTCCTTACCTCTACAATATAAATGTACGTAATGAAAGTTGGGGGTAATAAGAACCAAACCACAGGTCAGACCATCATGGCTACAATCTCTAAAGTTTCCATACTTTTACGAGAGGATATTTCCGCCAAATAGAGGGAAAAGAGTAGGAAAAAGAGGCACTCTCGTCTGATTTTGACATATACCCGTTCCAAATATTAATTCAGGTGACAGCCGTCCATTTCAGAAAAATCTTCGCGAGGCGCAATCCACAAGTTGAGGATGTTCAAGATGGCGTCGGTCACTTGTTTGACCAGTTGCAGGAGATGACGAGAGAAGATTGGAGGGGGGGGGGGGAGAAAAAACTCGGTCGAGTCTATTTGAGATGGAGGGGCATGCACGGAGGAGGAGGATGAGGAGAAGACGGAATGACCAAATTACGATTCAGAACGTAATTTCGGATCGACTGCTTGATTCTGTGAGGGGCGAGCGAGGGAGGATTTGATAGAAGGGAGAGGGTGAAAGGGATGGAGAGGAACTGGATTGGCTGGCCCCTCTCTCTCTCTCGCTGCTAATGACCCTCATTCGGACGCTGTGTCATCCGGCTTCAATTTAACGACCCCTCCCATTTCTCTCTTCCCCATTCCCATTACACGAGGTCTTCATATAGGATTCCTGTTCCTCCTACTTTGCCATCCTCCCAACCACCCGTCAAAGAGAAATAACTTTGGTGAAGTTCGTGTGTGTGGAATGCATTCTGTCCTTTTTACTGCGCATCGCCTGTTGCTTCAATCTAGCCAACGCCGAGAGGGACTTTGAGAAATAATACTCCTTAATGAACATAGGCGTTAAATTAATGCTCCCGCATTGAGAATATTTGAAATTTTATTTTCTTTGACCGAATAACATTGACTAATTAAAAGGTGAGAAGTTGACAAAAATCGATTATTAGAAAATGTTATCTCCATCGGTATATACTGGATGTAACAAAAGCCCGTTCTCAAAGGGACCAAGATATAACGGAATTAATCGAGAAAGTAGTTTTAATTATTGTTTAAATTATTGACTAGTCAATAAGGGAGAAGTTGACAAAAATCGATTTATAGAAAGTGTTATCTTCATCGGTATATATATAGGGTGTAACGAAAGCCCGTTCTCAATAGGACCAAGATATAACGAAATTAATCGATTAATTAGTTTCAATTATAAAAATCAGTACAATAGAATTAGCAATTAACACAGTTAATGTTCGAATTGCATTCCTCGCAACCACTGACAAATCTCTATTTGCCGCTGTAAGCTGTCGGTTACGTTTTATAGTTTTTCACGATAATGTTTTTAGACTAATCGGTATTTTTTCTTTTAACTGCTGTATATTTTGAGGTGTTGACTCATAAAAAAAGGACTTTAAGTAAGTCATAAAAAATCATCACGATTAAAAAATAGAAAAAAGAATGCTTTTCTTGTTTAACTCTATAATATTTTATTTACCAAAGCCAACTTTGGCCTCCAACCGTGTCAATAGCTCGCCGCGCACACAGATATCAAGGTGGTCCCTAGGACGAGATGGGCCTCTGTCGTTTAGAGGAGAGAGTGCTTTTATGGAAAGATAACAACGGGAAATGACGGCGTGAAATAATTTTTTGGACGATAGAAACTCCAGCAGAGCTCATCTCTTATATTTTGGAGAGGCTGACTTAAAGAGTTAAAATTACTAATTGCAATAAAGATCAATTTGCAGTTTTCAAATGGAGATATCCTCGTTCCAATTATATGGTACAGGTAAATTTTATAATGATACAATTACCGAATAAATCAGATACGTCCATCATGTACAGAATAGCAGCTCGCAGTTTTAATTCATATAGGATCGATTCTAATTAGGAAAAATAACATCTTAGAAGGACTAAAGATAGCTGAGTACAACTAATCCATGGCCACATTGTTCCAACCACCGTTTGTTTGTTGGAGGATTCAATCTAACCCATTGAGTTGACCTGAGACGTAGTGCGTGGTTGAATAGAAACCTCATTTCTGTACCATTTAGGAATCTGTGATATACGAATAGAAATAAATATATTAAAGTCAGAATATCACTCATTCGAAAATCGGTAACTGTGTCGCTACAAGAAAGTAACAAAATAATTATTAAAGCTTAAACTCAGGCACACATAAAACGGACGCATGGCCTTACGTAAATTTCAACTACAAACTGACATATCACGGTGGAAAATCACCAATCCTGAATTCCACTTTGGCAAGACGCATTTTTAACACTGGCGAATAAACGGTGTTCATGCACAAACATACAAAAAAGGAAGGCTGACTCGATTAGACGTTGAATTCGCATACGGGTCTAGAATAGCAGAAGTAATAGGTAAATCTTGTAACGGAGAACTTTGAACCCGTGACTTTACCGACGACAAAGGGAACCTTCCCTCTCAGAGGGAGTCGGAGGGGGGCAGGGAATGTGATGGTGGGAAGGCAAATTGAGGGGAAGAGGAGAGCAGAGCGGAGTAATTTATACCGGGGGAGTGACAGGTGTGATTACTTATGCGTGAAACGGGATGGGGAGGGAGGAATAGCGTGAGTTCCGAGAGAGGCATTACCCGCGGTTAGTAGAAGATAAAGGGCGAGGTAGGGGAGGATTACGTCGTTAATGGCTTACGTGTAGGCTTCAGCCGTGCGGGGAAAAAAGGGGGAGACTGGGGTGGACTGGGAAAAGGAGGTACGAGATTGGAGGCAAAATGGGAAGAAAAGGGTTGACCCTATGTTGTGCTGTATCCAGGGGCGTGGCTCTCACTCTCTCTCTCTCTCTTAATAGCATTTTGAGGGTATTCAAGGTGAGGATAGAGAGATGAAGAAAGAGAGCTGTAAGGATCGGCGCCGTGTCCATCGGCCGACCACCTGTTCCGGACCAAGTACGGGAACAAGAGAACCACCTGTGAGGACCACACTAACAGCTCTCGCCCCACAAGACGGAAGCTTTTCGTGACAAACATTCTGTAGAAAAATAACAACGTAGTTGTATTCCGATAGGAAATCGCGCCGAACTTTAGATGCGTGAAATAAAAATCAATAGTGCTATCGGTATAATTCAGTTATTCACAGATATGGCAGTTTCGTGTTCAATTTGACAGGAGAGACGACTCAAGCCTCCGTATCGATTTATTGAACATGAAATTCTAAAAAAAACCAAAAACTTCATTTAGCATCGTTCTGTCGAGATATAATCGAGTGAACATATGTAAATATTTCTCTTTATATAAAGCTCTTTAAAGTACGATTACTGATAATATCATTCATATTTCTAAAAAAGGCCCCTGCACTTTCTAGCGAAACGATAGCAAATGATAATAGTAGTAGACAAGAAATGCCAGCGAAAACATAGGATTGGATCAGTAGCATTAATTCAGAGGAAATTTTTAAAAATTAGTATCATTAAATTTGAGATAATTAATTAAAATTAAAGGTTTATATAAGTTAAATATGAATGTTAAATGTATTTACAAAATAAAATACTAAATTTTAAAGAATAGAGTCTAAGGAAAAATCAATGACCAATAACTACTTTTTCAATCCTAACCCCTTAGAATGTTAACCGTGCTTTTATTTGAAAACCAGCTGATGCATTTAACAAAATTAAATTTCAATGGAAGCTCAATTTAATGCGAAGAAATGATTTTCCAAACATAGTATCCAGCGGTATATATGGAATAATTACTGAGAGAGTACCTCGTTTAGGTGGTCATCATTTATTTTATCATAAGCAACATTGGAAAGGCTGGCACCGGTATGAACTCGCAGTTTTTTTGATTACACATTAAACTAATGAAAACAAGATGATCCAAACGAAACTTATGATGCCCACTTTCGATTTAATCATATATTTAATACTAATATATGCTTTAATTGCTTTAAAATCACAGCGGATATGTTGCTCTTTGTGTTCCCAAATTTCATAATTTATCGTTATAAAATATAACAAAAAGATTAGAACGGAATATTAAATTGATCACGCATATTTATGCGGAAAAACGCGTGTGTATTAGACTATACCGAATCCGAGTCCAACAATAGTTGATGCGATGGCAACACTCGTAATCTAATATATAAAATTGAATATCTGTTTGTCTGTCAGTTCCCTATACATTCCCACACCCTTGGTCCTATCGCGATCAAACTTTGCAAAGTGACTTCCTATGACCCTACGGGTAACATAGAGTACCCGGGAACCCCGGGCACAGACAGACAGACGGATATACAGCGGGTCCTCATATATCGATTTGTTTTCTTTATGACGGTGTAGACCTCGCACAGACGGATATACAGCGGGCCGTCATATATCGATTTGTTTTCTCTAACTTATGTGAATTAAAAGAATATACAATATGAATTAATCATAATATCGCAGTTTGATTTTTAAATTTTCAGAAATCGCGATGCTCTAAGTTTCTATAAACTGTTATTAGAAGTTAGTACAAATAGTCCTCCAATATTATGATTTTAAGATATTTTAATGTGCAAGAGAAAATTACCCTGCACGATGGATTTCAGATTTTCCATGTAAATCAAATGGGAATATCTTACTGGAATCGAACCCAGGACTTCAATCTTCGCAACAAAAACTATCCTCGGGAGCTCGGCCCAAAATGCAAGAGGTTTCCAGTGCCATGAAAATCGGTCTATTGGTTCAAAAGTTAATAGGGGGACAGACACACAGATGGACCGACAGACTGGCACGACAAAACAATAAGCCTATTTCCATTCTGGAAAAAAGGCTAAAAATACCATACATTCGTCCACAAGCCTGCAGTATCACGCGCTATGAAATAAAATGTCTATAAAATTTTCAATTTTGGTCGGGTGATTTAGCAAATAAGGGTTTAAAATAACTGTAAACCAAAAGCATCACAAGGGATAACAAACAGTATTAGCAAAAGATTCTCGGCACAAGATTTGCTGCGAATCATAAAGCTATTCTTACGATGAAGGCTTGAACGTGCATCGAATCTTCGCGAAGTTTTGGACGCACCTTGACTATTAAAATCTTTCTAAAACTAATTTCAATTTCAAATAAAGTTCTACCATTTGCGAGGATTTACATTATTTAGGTCGCGAAGAGAGAAGATTCGTAGAGAGAAAAGAATCGTATCCCAACGAGCATTTGCGTACAAAACGAGTACACACGCAATAGGCCATATCAAATTTCGTTTCGTAGATAAGAACGTCTTCTATAGACTCTCTCGTTTGGAAATTTTCACTTCTTTAATGATCTCTTCATCATTGTAAGAGATATCTTTCAAAATGGCTCTTTATCGTGTTTTTTCACCAACTGGTTTTGAGTTAAACGAGAAATTAAGGCGAAAAGAGTTCGTAACGACCGCAGCTTTAAGCACAATGAACAAAACATCGTTTCCCTATATAAAATAAGAGGAAAACGGCTCCATTTCGAAAACTATGGTCGCTTTTCCGGCCATCTTCAAAAGAACCGCGAGAGTTTTCGTAGCAAACATTATCGCAAGACAGAACGAGCCTTAACGTAATCGACGAGCCTCTTTTATCTCGTGCTTTTTTCATCTGAAAACAACCCGATGAACGACATACAAATTTTGATATATCGAATAACACGCGACGCAAATAAATTAACCAAACCGTTTGACAAGAAAGAGTATGATTGTTATTTTTATTTCTCCACGACCGTCAAAGCTCCGGAAAAAATTCTCCGAACGCAGAATTCGCAAATTACGGTGAAAAAAAACGATCGAGCGGCTTGAAAGCTTGAACAATTTTCCCTTCGGCCTAAAGGGCAAAACCGTATGGCGGCAAAAAAGTCCGATTTGGTGTGCAAGAAAAGATACAAATTAGCAGCTCCAACGACATGGAATAACCCATCATTTCCGCGATGGAAAAATGAAAAGGCCATCGAAGAGTGGCGACTAGTGGGTGGTGAGAGAGAGATATTGGTAGGAGAAGAGAAGAATAGCGCAAGTGGAGGGTTACGTAGGAAGCCTAAAGAGTTGGGGAATGGGAAAGACTAGAAGTCGCCACGGGTGCGATAGGTGGGCGGTGGGAGAGAGAGGAGAAAGAGGTGGAGGTTAAATGCCATACAGAAGGGGAGGGGTAGAGATCGCTTGAGTGGAGAAGGATGTTCAAAGCAGGAAAGGATATAGGACAGGAGAACTCCACCAGCGATTGTAACGGATGATTGGTTGGATTTAAAGAGGAGAAAAAGGAAGCGAGAACGAGGAAGGAAAGAAGGGGAGGTATGGAGCGAGAGAGCGGAGAGAATAGAATGGAAAGAGAGAAGGGGGAGGAGAGAGAAGGGGGTGAGAGAGAAGGGGGTGAGAGAGAAGGGGGAGAGAGAGAAGGGGGAGGAGAGAGAAGGGGGAGGAGAGAGAAGGGGAGGAGAGAGAAGGGGAGGAGAGAGAAGGGGGAGAGAGAGAGAATGGGAATAGAGAGAGAGAATGGGGATAGAGAGAGAGAATGGGGAGAGAGAGAGAGAATGGGGAGAGAGAATGGGGGGAGAGAGAGAATGGGGGTAGAGAGAAGGGGGAGAGAGAGAAGGGGGAGAGAGAGAAGGGGGAGAGAGAGAAGGGGAGAGAGAGAAGGGGAGAGAGAATGGGGAGAGAGAGAAGGGGCAGAGAGGGAGACGGGGGATAGATAGGGGGAGAGGTAGAAAGCAAGAGAGAGGAGAGATATAGAAGTGAAGAAAGAAGGGGGAGTGAGAAAGAACGGGAGAGAAAGGCCGAGAGATAGAAAGGGAGGGAGAGAGAGAAGGGGTGAGAAGGGGAGAGTGAGAAGGGAAGAGTGAGAAGGGGGAGCGGGAAGGGAGAAGAGAAGGGAGTGAGAGGGTTGAATGAGAAAGGGGGAGTAACAAGGCGAGAGAGGGAAGGAGAAGAGAGACGAGGAGAGAGAAAGGGGCGAGAGAGAAAGTGGAGAGAAGAGAGAAGGAAGAAAGAGAAGGGAGAAAAAGAATGGAGTGAGAAGGAAGGAAGTAATGAATAGAAAGATGGTGGAAGTGATAGGGGTGGGGTCGTAGGAGGAACCGCAAAATTGGTAATTAGCTCCTTGCGTTCTCCACTCCCAGGAAGCAGAAGAAATAACTAATAATACGGAGAATAAGGATAAAATAGGGGCAAGTAAGTAAGTGAGTGAGGTGGGGGGAATGTGAGCAAACGAGCAGATTAGAGAAAAGAAGGGAAATCGATAGAGAAAGATTTCCCGGGAGGGAGTTTATAGAAAAAATAATATTATCGAGCTCGTGGGTACACGTTTACATTTTAATTGGCCCATTTCCTCTTGCGGATTGACTGTATTTAACGATTGAAAATGAAGTGTTAGAAGAGGGAGAGAGAGGGAGCGACGGGGAATTGGAAAAAGATTCCCGAGGAATTTTTAGAAATATTAAGTTTCATGAAAGGTTATATAATGAGTTTTTAAAAAGAAAGTGAGGCATGAAAATAAATAGCGACGAATAAAAAGAAAAATTAAAATTAAATTAAAAGAACAGACCAAAACAAATGGGAAGAATTCTCTTTGCTGATGTTAAATGTGTCAGCATGTTTCCTAAGAAAAAGTCTTATTGATTGGAAACTAGTAATTACACGAGACTTTCGACAAAAAATATAAATTAAAAAAAAATACGTTTCCCTCAGTGAAAATACGGTGAAATTTCAAACTCGACTGAGTTCCATGGGACGTCTGACCAATTAAGTTTTCTCAAAGTACCAGTCCTACTTCCGAATAATCAGCTACTTTAATTGATAAATATCCTTAGGATAATTTTAATACGAGGAAAAAAATTTCAAGATATAGTCCAAAAAAGATATTTTTGAAAAATATACAAAAATACAGAACATGAACCGGTAATAAAAACACAAAAATAAGAGTATATGGATATTTTTTAGGGAATCACGAAAACCTCTGATATTCTAACTATATTAGCGCGTGTTAGATTTTCTTTTTATTGAATTAGTGAAAATAGATGATTTGTAATGGTATTAATGCCAAGTCCTACATCAAATTAATTATCTCACTGAATATTATCCTCCACGCTAAGGGTTCTTGGCTGAAATTATTTAAACGAGCAAAGGAAAAACCTGAGTATAAAAGACATTTAAAAAATGCACAGGGAAACGAGAGTGGCCAAGAAAATTGAGTCGGCAGGTGAAAGAGAAAAGTAAACGAAAGAAAGGATAATTAAAGAAAATTGGGTTTTTGTAATTTGTAAAGGAGACAGCGTGTCTAAGGGGAGAATTCTGTAGAAAAAAGGCACATTAAAAAGATATAGAAACATTTGCAGACATTCCACGCATATTCGAGACAAGAAAGAATTTCTCCTTATCCATTTGTGCTTTTATTTCGCTATTTCAATGACAACAACTACATTTTATATTATTACGTATTACGAATCACATACAATAGTTTCATGCTATGCATAAAACGAAGATCCAAATATTATGATATTTTAATAGAAAAACGTTGATAGTAGAAAACGCAGCAATCGACTATTAAGATAATTATTACACTTTCGACGTAAATTTAGAAGATTAGATTTGTATTTTATCTCTGAAAACGTTCACAACTATTCGTGTAATTTCAATATCGATTCTTACGAATATCCGAGAATAGGATCTGAGAACCATAAAACCACGTTTCTTTGTGTCAGAGATGCCATTCGATATGAATTCCGAATTTAACATTCCTCGCATTTATTCCGAAATCAAAAGTATCAATTTTTTAATTAGAATTTTCCTGGTATCCATATTTTATAAAAAGAGTATAACCTTCATTTTAATAATAGTTTACGCCATGTTTATAAAACAAAGCACTAGGTTAACGACAAGGTAATTTAGGGTTTTTGTCATTTCCATCAGTATTTTAATAGAACAGAAACTTTTCAAGGAGTGAATTAAAAATTACCTGTTCCTTACAATTTTTCCTTAATCAGCACGCAAATTTTTCAGTCATTTGGGCGTCCCATAAACATATTTTTCTCCATTAAAACAAACATTAAACCACGAGTCTGAGATACACTACCTAGAAACTCATAATGTCTTACGAAATTAGAGAGAGAAAAAAGTAGGGAGGGGGGCTATTTAGCTTTGTCTTGACATTAGGGAGACGGGAAAAAGAATCAATTGAAAATGAAGAGAGAGAAAGAGAAGGGGGAGAGAGAAGGGGGAGAGAAGGCGGAGAGAGAGAATGGGGAGAGAGAGAGAAGGGGGAGAGAGAGAGAAGGGGGAGAGAGAGAAGGGGGAGAGAGAAGGGGGGGGGGAGAAGGCGGAGAGAGAGAAGGGGAGAGAGAGAAGGGGGAGAGAGAGAGAGAAGGGGGAGAGAGAAGGGGGAGAGAGAAGGGGGGAGAGAGAGAGAAGGGGGAGAGCGCAAGAGGAGCTAGAGGGTGAAGTCAGTGCTGATGAAAATTTCTTATCAATTAGGAGCAGTGCAAGAGGGAGAAAGAGGGCCGAGGTAAGGAGGTTAGAGTGGAGGGAGAGAATCTCCAGAATGAAGAGGGAGGTAGACGTGAGGGATGCCGGAGAGAGAGAGGAGGACGTGGACGCAGTGGGGTGGCTGGTGACGTGCTCGGATCCACTCGCCGAGACGAAATCAAGAGATCCCAACGCGAAGACGGGGGGAGCAATCAAGAGACACTTATTCGGAAAATGTCATGGAGCGCTTTACTGGATTAAGAACTGTTGATTTTTGAAAGGGGTTCCTGAAAGAGGAGGAATCGGAGTTTCCATCGCTGGAATTCTTTTCGAAGCACTCGTACCAAAGATCTCTCCATTTCATACCATCAAATTAGTTTTTAACCTCGAACCAGAGTTATTCATCAAATCCTAAGAATGAAAGAAAACCCCTCGATGAATTGATATACGGCTATTGATATAGAATTTTCACGCTTACTTCTATTAAACCGAAGCAAATACAATAACTAATTTTGGAATAAATAACGTTTCGCCTCTCAAAACATTTAAATTTAATATTGTGAACGATTCTCTTAGAGCAATAAAGTTCATTGCAGCGGATATGTGCTCAGAAAATTACTCGCCTGGTGAAATTCCGCGCGGATAAATGTTAAAGATCGTAAAATTAATAATATAAAATAACTATAAATATCACCCGAAGTTAAATATTTGATTCTCATTTCATGAATAAACTCTTCAGAAAAATCACACGGAACGCGTTCTCGTCAACTGACAGTCCTCTCTTTTATGGAAAAAAGTGCAAGGAAAAGAAAGAAGCGCGAGAACGAAGCGAGGCTCTGGTGTTATAAATGCGAGGCATTAAACGTCGCGGGGAATATCGCGTAAACCCTTAGGGAAGCGGATTGCAGACGGAGATTAGAACGCAGGCGCTGCGAATTTAAACGAATTATGCAACTCCGAAGTTTTGCACGGATCCACATACGCCTTCGGTCAGATGTGTACAGAAAGAGGTAACAAAACAAAATCTCGATATTGCAGCTTAAGCACGAAAGAAGATCAATTTCAGAGTTCGACGACATAAAAATAAATCGTGATTTATTTTTTTACCGGTTAAATGTGTGTTGACGAATATCCGAATAAAATACGATAAGAATATTTTGAGATTGCGGGGAAAAGGAGGATTCTCACAATTAAACTGATGGAGATTTTTTTTAAAATGCGGTGTTTATAACGGGATTTTAGAGTGAAAATTCTCGTTCATTTATATCGAATTTCTTTACTAATTGTAAGACAGAAACATGAAGAAAAACCTTAAATTCAAAATCGGCTCGATTCACGTGTGCAAAAAAACAATCCTGCGACTTTGAGGCAATCTCTGCGAAAATGAATATTTAAAATGATGATTCGGAAGAAATAGAGGTATTTTAGGAAGAGTTTTTATGCGCCGTCTGAATTTAACGGCCTTCATATGCAACGAAAATCTTGTTTAAAGAAGACCGTGAATAATGTGGCACCAACCGCGAAGTTTACTTCCTGCGCCACAGAGGGCGTGCAGAAAATATTTTCAGCATTAAAAATGATATGGTAAGATATAACACAGCGCTGTGTTGGGTGACAGTTAAGGAAAAAGCGGAGAATAAGAGTTTGTGAAACTAACGAGTAGAGAAGGGTTAAATCTTTCGAATTCTATTTCACTTTATATCGTTTTTTCAACAATGATTATGCTCTAATTACGCTAAAATGCATTTTATAAAATAAAAGAGAATTTCAGAAATTATGAAAGAAAGACTTCAAAATTCCTATAGTATACAGGAGAATTACAAAAAGCGATCTATGATAATAAATATTAGCATGATGTATAAAGCCTTTACTGACCGAGAAAACATAAACATAGACATTAAATGCATAAAAATCGCGCTAGTTTAAAAACTGATTTGAATCAAGAAAGCTAAATGCAAAAGCCCAAGTTAAAAACGACTTGAGAAAAAAAGAAATCAGAATTCTAAAAAGGGAATCAGAATACTTAGTCACGGCCGTCAAAGTGAGAGCATGCAGAATGTCTTTATTTCCATAGCTAAATTGATTTCCGTAGCTTAGCGATGGAGAGATAAAGATTACTACGTCACACTGACACACATTCGCCCTTTTTATTAGAACGACCCCAATCCTATTATTCCTCGAGATATCTTCAACTCCATCGTCATAAATCCTTTAAAAAAAGAACGCCGGAGCTTTTAGTGGCGACCGGATAAAATATTTTCCTTTTTCTCATTCGCACTGCGATTACGAGAAACTAGGCGCGCACGAGATTCGCTTCAAACCGTTTGCAAAAATCCTCCAGCAGATGGCGGCGCGGACGCCTCGCCTGATGAAGGCGGATGGATGAGGATCTCGATTCGATTACAACGAGAAAGAGGGAGACACACAAACGCGAGTTGGGATGCTTCCTTTTTTTCATTCGCATCGGACGGATGGAGTCGAGTAGGACGAAGACTATTTCTTTTTTCCCTCCAAATGAACGAACGGGAAACGATGGGGTCCATCGAGGTAAATGACTTATTCAAACAAAAGCTCCCAAAAGAGGCAGAAAAAAACGCCGAAAATTGTTTTTACTTCCGAACGTAAAAAACGGACGCATGCGACAATAAATTGAATTGAAAAGTAAAATCGAGGGTTTTTTATCCTCTGTGTTCACAAGAGAGTGAAAAAATTAGCTCGGAAAATATAAATCGGGGTTTTCGCGATGAAAAAGAGGTCGGAGAGAAATAAAAAAGGAGCAAAGTTCCCGTAGCGGCAGGATAAAAAGCATAATAGGCGAGATGAAATGGTGAGAAGGCAGGATATTGTGAGGCTAAATATAAAATCAAAGAGGCGGCGGGAGAGTCGGTAGTTCACTGAAGAAAAGCGAGGATACATACGATATTTAGAACCGCGAAGGTATATAAATGTCATATTGAAAAAGCAGTCAAGTATGTATACATTAAGCGGGCTGGAAAATTCATTCGTTATAATCGCTCTATGATGGTTAATTTCTATTTAAAATCGGTATATAATTTTCGTCGCCGAGAACAATAATTACTATTTCACGGCTTAAATACTTCATGAACTTCAGTTTCACCTCCAAAGTCCTCCAGCAATGTAAATTTAACTCTGCGTGGGATGGATTTATCGTCAAATCCGATTTTTAAAAATAACTACGTAGAAGTGATTGTATAACGTGCGAATGCCTGTTGGCGTGGAAGTGGAAAAGGAATAAAACCAGAGAACGCGAAGTTAAAACAGCTATGCTGAGCAAATAAGTCCTCAGAGAACAATAGTGATCTGATTATAGCAACTAATTGATGCCAGCGCCACAATAAAAGTCACGGCATCTACGACTGCGTTTCTCAACCGTTTGAACTCCGCGGACCACTTTAGCAACCCTTTCAGGCTCTGAGGACCACCTCATTACTTACACTAACCTACTTACTGTATCTACGTTTAAGAAAAGGGGGTACTTGGTTACGTAGTTTATTTGACCATTTTCAAGTATACCTACGCAGGCGAACTCCAAACGAGGTAATAAGATCAGTAAGTGTAAGTTACGGATGGCAGAGAGGTGGAATCGGGAGATATAAAGGAGTGGGAAAATTTTCAAGTAAAAACGCCATTAATGAAAATATTCAATACCCGTGATAGTGTACAAATTGCATAATTTTTCCAAAAAATCCCATCTAAATATGAGGTACGGCCTAAAAATAAACTAATTTCGGAAACCTCCGCGGACCACCAACAAAACCTTTGCGGATCATAAGTGGTCCTCGGGCCATTGTTAGGGAAACGCTGATCTACGATATGAAAACAAAAAATTAGAAATTCACAATTTGACGATTCTAAAAGAGTGACATTTAATATAATAACACAGCCTTCCAGAATAAGCGGAAACTTTTGTAAAGGCCACCGTGCGCTGTTTGGTTAATTTACCAATCGGATCAAATTAATCGACAGAGCAAATTAAGGCACGTCCAGGCGATGTTTAAATATTCTTGAATCAGAAAAGGCAAGTATTGAAAAACTGTAATACAGGAGATGAGTTCCGACACGCATGGAACCAAATGTCTAAGAACATTTCGAAAGAATGATTTTTTTTAAGAAAACATACTTGATCACGATAATTGCGCACAAAATCTTGGGCGAATATACTTATAAATGATAAATTCTCTATCAAATCTTACTTTTGTTCAAAAAATTTTAGCGTCATAACTTATCTCCCCTTGTTTATTCAATAAAATTCCAGAAACCGTAGCAACTTTCATCATTTCGAGGAGTTTGATGAGCGTTAGGAAGGGTTCCTCCAAGTCCGAAAATGATCGAAAAGTTTGTGGGATTGTGGGTGGCGGCGTAAGGTAAAGTGTAGAAAGGCATCTCTTGAAATCAAGATGCAAATTAGAACGGAGAGACGAGGGAGGAAGATGGGATGGCCCTTAGATCGATGAATTAGCGGAGCGACCGAGATATGAACGACATGGGTACGTGTGGAAGATTAGGCTTATAATGATCGATTAAAAGGGAAATTAGGTAGGCATAGCTGGAGCTGGTCGAGGAGAACAGGAGAGGTAGGAAGAGATACGAGAACAGAGGCTTGGGTCGATAGGATAAGAAACTGGAACAAAAAGGAGTTGTGACAGTTGAGAAAGTATAGATCGGAAAGGGGAATGCGTGGCTGAAAACATAAAGGGTAAAATATATTCGGACAAGGGATGATAAATAACAATTACGAATAACTTGCGAGCTCATTAAAAATCAAAATCAGATTTTACAATCCAAAAAGCACTTTCGAAATTTCCGAAACTTAAATCAAACTAAAGCGATTACCTAGGTGGGCGAACGCCCTGTATTAAAACGAGAGTTGTGATTTAACGTAGTTACGACAGATTCGATCACAGAGAACGAAGGCCTTCTGACGTTTTCTTATCAACCCTAGCAATGTGACATCTCAAATTAGTCCGAAGTGTCAAAATTTGCATACGTCCTAAGTTCAAGCCTTCATTCGTCCAGACTTAAAAAAACTATTTTCTTATCAAATGTCGAACTCCGAAAGTTCAAATATTGCGAATATTTTGACAGCGTAGGAAGCACGGAATTCTCGTGGATTTGAGGATGAGAGAGAGAGAGAGATGAGGGAATTGATCGTGTAGTGGGCGGGAAAAGACGTGGATCGCGTATCAAATAAAAAAGAAAAGAGCTAGAAGTGAAAGGAAGTGGTGTCACTCGCTTCATATCTGTTCACTCTCTCTATCTCTGATCCTTTTCTCTATCTCTCTCTCTCTCTCTCTTTCCCACCCAACATATCATGCGATCACATTCACCCAACATCGATTTTCCATTCGATTGGTCGAATTTTAGAGTCCGGAAATGAAAATATATATACATCGGAAAAAATTCCATACTTTCCGTCGATTGCACGCCACTACGTCCGTCGCGCGTTTCCATCGCGGGAGCGATTAGAACGATTTAAAATGGAATTAGGACAATAATGGGAGGAGCGTTGAGGCTATTAAAAAATTCTCAAAACGGGGAGGCCGTAGTTAAATTATCCCGTAAGTGCGAGTAATTAATTGTTAGGGAATCAAATTATCACGTTACAGTCCGTAAATTATAGAGAGAGCCGTTTTTCATTCATTAACCGAGATTTCACATTTAGACCAAACGTCCAATTCTACACTGCTGGGTGAGAGAAATTCTGCAAAGCAAGAGAAAAATTCTACTTTGACCGGGAATCGAACCCGGACAGATAGTCTACCGCTGAACTATCGAGGCAGACTCACCCTCCTGTTTAAGAATGTTTGAAAGATAATTTTCATGAAGAAGTGTGTGGCCGTAAGCGTTATATCTACAGGTTCGAGTAAGGTCACCCTGGAGTCCCTCAGGGTAGCGTATAGCCTTTGTTACGCATAAATGGAATGGCTTGTCCATAAAATTCAAGAATGTCCTGCGAGATTGGGACCTCTGGACCAGCAGATATTTTTCCTGGTTCCTCCCAAAGTTTATTAGAAGAATAAGTGGAGAATCTTCCCCCGTACTAAGGTAAACATAAAATCTTAGCATGGAGCTATGTGTCCCTGACATGCACTTTGGTGAGCTTATCGGTTAAATTTTAAAATTTTGATATAATTTAATATTTTGAAAATAAACTAGTAATTTTCTCTTAGGGTAGCTAAAGGTTCTTTTCTATTTTCCAGCCGATAGGATATCAAAAGTCTCAGAGCCCTTAAGTGCATGTTAGGCAATCCTCAATGGGTATATAACGTTTAGAAAGACAGTTAACTCCTGTAAAAACAGCTCGGTGATAAAAACTTCATATTTTTTTAAGAATATTCACTTCCACAGCATGCTGTATCCCGTTCAACGCATCACGGACACGCGTGATTACGTTTTTCATTCCAAGTATATTTAGCACTGACAATGAGCGAAAAACGCGTATGTAGCTTACTTTTATACGTTACTCCGCGTTATACTCTGCACGTAAACCTTCTTGTATTAATATTCTATTCCAAAAAACAAGCAGCCTTTACAAAGCGCTCGGGGGCATTACAAAACAGAAGGTTGGAGACAAGATAAAGCATGTCATAAGCAAAATTAAAGATACAAGACTGAGAAAACAAACGAGGACCAAAAAACAATGAAAATTGTGTCCGGATTTCTGCGAATTCAGAAAGCCTCCAAATGTGAAATGAATTTCGTAAGGGGAGTATCATTTTGATAATGCTTATATGTACTCATTTGGAATCAAAATTTTGTGCCGAACGTTGAAACAGAAAATTCCGACAAAAAGCGTAACCGTTGCCATTTAGGGCATTATAATATAAACTAGGGAGATGCCCGTTGAAATTTAACGGGAAAGTTTTTTGTAATTAAAAAATATACCTCGACTTTCTTTGGATGGCAAAAAAACAAACTTTCGTTCTTTTAGGCGTTCGTTGTTTCAAGTTTCGAATTCCTACGATGATTCTATCAATAAGTACCTAATTTTAATGTGCAAATGATTGTTCTACATTCGAATGCATTCCTTATCGTAAATAACGCAACGAATGTTGTTTACATTGGTTGCTATAAAAAGACTTTCTCTCTCCTCTCTCTCTCGTACTAATTGTAAGAGCATTCAAAGCACGCTTTCGCCCATAAGGATTGAAATAACAATAGGATTTCGAGGTTTAACTATGTAATGGGTTGGCATGGCAACATCCCGTCAAGTGCCAAGATTTCCCCAAAATATGTGAATTAAAAGTTTAACATGAGGAATTTCGAATTTTAGGCGGGAAAAGATGAACAGAATAAGAAACGTCATAGTTTTTCTTTAAAATGGTTGAGATCCGAAGATTATAGGTTAGACCTTTCTAATTTTAATCTGAAAGAGAAGATAAGCCTGCACGTCAAAAAGTCGATTTTTACGTGTTATCTTACGGAGAATGCAAATCATCTAGATCCGAAGACCATAGGTTAATTCTTTCTAATTTAGATCTCAAAAAGAATGAAAGCCTGCAAGTCAAAAAGTCGATTTTTACGTGTTATCTTACGGAGAATGCAAATCATCTAGATCCGAAGACCATAGGTTAATTCTTTCTAATTTAGATCTCAAAAAGAATGAAAGCCTGCAAGTCAAAAAGTCGATTTTTACGTGTTATCATATGGGAAATGGAAATGCTCACCTTGGAGTCGAACCTAGGACTTTTTTCGAGATTTCTTTTCGTCATAATCTTACAATATGTGAGTCGATTATTCCTGCCAAATATTAAAAATGAATCTCGTTCCATTATCGAGTTATTCGCATTTTTATAGCGTGACAGAGGGAGGGACAAAGGGACAGAAGTAGCCTTTTATTATTGTTAGATAATATGTTCCTCTCTAACTTCCTCATTTTATTTGTCTCGCGGGTGTTTTATAACTCATAGAATTTCTACTTGTTTGCCACATTGATAAGGGCCTCACAGGAAACTCGGTCTGGACAACATTTATCTTGATTTTTTTAAAGGTTGAGTAATAAATAAATATTGTTGGTGTGGAGCTTCATTTTTTCGACTAATAGCTTTAACTAAAATACGGTATTATGTTATTTTATTGAACATCTCATATCTGAAATTCATTAAGTGTACGATTTTTCGTAAATATAAAGGAGTATTATTTTGTTATTTGAGAACAGAAGATCTCATATAAACTCAAGTGCTACAATTACAGCAAATAAAGATACGGGCAACAGAGAAATAGAAGAGAAATTAATAACCTAACCTGAGATGCATAAAAAGTTGTGGATAGACACGAAAAGTTTCTTTTTACACATCTTAATATGGTCCGTTGTTTTTTAATAAAGCCAACCAACGTTAACAGTAACAGCTAACATTTGATAGCAGTTAACAAAGAGGGGCCATAACCGCAGAAAAAGAAAACAATGGCAGGACAACACACCGTGGACGAAGGGAAACAGGGATGTGGGGAAATAGGTCTACGTCCGCCCTTTGATGCGACTTTTTGTAGGCGCGAAGAGTCTCTCCATCAGCTTTCCAATTCCCAGCCCTAATACGAAAGCCCTTCCCATTTCCCCCAAGTACACTCCGTACCCCCTCTTGACGACGTAACTTTCCTCACCCTTCCCCTCGCTACGAAATCACTCTCTCACTCCCTTTCTCCTTTTGACTTTGCCCCCTTTCCCTCCCTCGCGGGAAATCGAAGGCCAGAGAATCGATATGTTCAACTTTTCTCTCTCGCTCCCTTCCGCACTTTCTTCCAAAAAAATCCTCTCCTCGACGAGTGCGCGGTGGCTCCGTAAACAGAAGGGCGATGGGTTAAAGGGCATCCACACGGCGGCCACCACACCTCCGCCTCGCCTCTGCCACCCAACCCTCTCTACGCGTTCGGGAGGAGGAGGAAAGGGTTATTTGCATGCCGTGTGACCACAAACTCCTCCTCTACTAGATCCATACAACCACCTACCGCCACAAGGCGAGGGAAATACGTTACCATCACGCCCTCGCAACCCAAACCTCCGTTCCGTGTCCTGACATTCCTTCTTCCACTCCCCTCCCCCTTCTTCTCGTCGCCAACCTAATCTCTGTCAAATAAAAACGACCAAAGCCGCCGCCGTTACGCAGCGCTGGCCGCCCGAGGGAAATGTTTGTTTTTTAATCTCCTCCCCCCGGATCGCTGGAGATTTCCGAAATTGTTAATTCCCTTCCGAGTCAAAGATAAATGTTAATTTGAGTCTGTCAAAGCTTGTCAGAGACGTCCTATATCGTTGCCCATGCGAATCAAAATGCGGAAGCTTTCGATTCTTGTTTTTCTCCTAAGTACACGATGCTACTGTTATTGTGATTCTATGTCTATGAGTCAAAGCAAAGCATTTCGTCATTAATAAACAATTCAAACTGGGTATAGGTAGAGGTGCGCCGACTGAACGCTAAATCGAACCTTCTATAGGTACAAGTCGGAGACACGAAGTTTTAGGAATAATTGAAGGCAAGTCCTATAGATTAAGATGGCCACAAAGATAATAAATATATGTAAGGCCAATAGTATGACAGAGCGATATTGAGGTTTGTTTTTTCATGGGATAGTCAGAGTTGATCTTAGTAGCGAGAATCATTAGGGGCAGCTTGGTGCTTTGTACCCCTACCTCCAAATAGTTTGTTAAATTTTGCAGATGTAGACATGTCAAAAGGAATTCGAAAAAATATTAAACTGATTTAAATTTGAAAATTAAACTATTTAAATGTATTAAAGAAGCCAAATCGAAATAAGCACAGCACTGGTTATAGAAAACATATTAAAAATTTAATTGATGTAAATGATATTATGCAATCCACGGCAAATACTGCGCCTTAGAAACTCACTATCACCAATCTACCTGAAGATCGTTTTGGACAATCCGTTACTCCGTACATTGATTGCAACCCCTTTGTTGCTTTATAACACAGAGCCTACAAAGATGTAACTAAATCCCATGGCGCCAAAGCGCGCGCAAATGTTTTGCATCAAAATGACTTCATCACGCGAAGTAATTTCGGCTGATGATAACCGAACGGCGAGCATAAATACGCATATATAATGAAAAATAAAACTCCATCGAGCTGATTTAGACGGAAAAGTTCCGCCGTTAATGCGTCGTCCTACATATTCATCCGATATTGTACACGATAATTCTTTTGATACAAAATCCTCGCACGGTCCTTTTCACACGACTTCATCCCGTTATTAGCTGAATTTCCATAAGAATGGACCCTTTGGAGTTAATATTGAAATCGTCTCCGTCAAAGGGAAACCAAAACGAGAACTACCGCGCAGTGTAACAAAGACAAAATGAAATATTAGCCGGTTTTATGTTTGCGGTCTTCCCACCATTATTATCCATTGCTTGCATTAAGAGAGGTCTCAGAGAAGCAGAAAAACACAAGGCGCCGAAATACCGCAAAATCAACTTACGTTGTCGCTGCAATTAGCAAAGATTAGGAAAAAACGTATATACTTTTCCCTTAAGTGAGATTGTTCAATCAGGGCTGATACGTTCCTATTGAGCATTCATTAGCATCCCATGTTTGCAGACATATAATACTCGAGGATGAGAGAAAGCTGTTTTAAGGAATTGCTCCGTGTTTTTCGAGAAACCCGAGCGTTGTCAGGAGAAAAGTTTTCCCGGGTTGCGTCGCTTCGCACCTGGGGCGATCCTTGAGAAGCCTCTAACCGTTATGCCAGGATCTTCCCGAACGTTCCCTCATAAATCCTTTGGAGATTTTACTTTATCTTCTCTTTTGGAAAGGTTCCGGCTCGATATTCTCTTGGAAAGCAATATTCTGTTGCGCCATTGTTTTTAAGATCTCAAATTCACCGCGTCTTGACCTTTTTCTACATCTTCGTATATTTAGAAATATCCTAAATGTCTTTAAATTCGATTCCAGGTTCTTTCTGTGTACTGCCAAATGAAAACATTGCTTCTAAAATATACAAGAAATGTTAATAGTATTTAAAATGAACATGGCAAATTGTGATGATAATAAAAGTTCATTTAATTTACTAATGGATAAAAAAATGTATAAAAGATGCATCTCTAACATTGATACTATTGTAGAGCCACACAATGAAGAAGAATAGCTTTCAACTATAGGTATATTATTAATTTTTTCTATATAAAATTACTGCGTCTTGAGATAACTTTCGAATGCGAACGACTGAGCAATGAAGGAGAAGTTTTCGTTTGTTGAGAGGTAATTTCCTTTCATCCAGATAAAATTACTTTCGCGACATCCAAATTGTATCCAAGCCAAAATGATGTTTTTATAATAAATTTATATCTCGACGCATTATTAGGAAAAACAAATATCATAAAATATATTAAAATTGAAAGATATCCCACTAAAAAACTTTTTAGACTACTTCGGGAAGAAATAATCCTGCGAGCATAATAAAAAATAACCATTACGCCCTTGCAAATGTTGGATTTTTCCTGTAACTTGGGTTTCCAATATTTTTAACAACAATTTTTACGCATACTTTATTCACGTGAGGCAATAACGAAATAATGCTCTCGCGATCGAATTTCGATATAACTGTACACCATGCTTTTATAAAATACTTGCTTTTTTAACATTCCTATTTTATTGCATTTCACGATATCGTTCCACGCCATCGTATCGAATGAACCAAAAAGTGCGCGGCAGTGACCAATAGCGACAATATTTCCCATAAATGAGAGAAACTGCGAGTTGAAATTCGCACTCTTGCGTGGATGCGGAAAACCTAGAAACTAACCGGCATATCGATAAAAACGATTATCCAAAAATAAAAAATTGTGATGGTTTAAAAATTTCGAAGAAGATAATTCGAAAAATTCACAGAGAAAATATACTACAAATTTTTGTTGCCGCCATTCTTTCTTGTCCAAGGAGGAAAGGTCTGACTCGGGATTTAAGGCGAGTAAGGACCGGCTAACTCTTCTCGTCTGTGGAAATGCAGCAGGCGAATTCCTGATAAAGACGATGGTGATATCTATGAACCCCAGGGCCCTCAAAGGAAAAAACAAGGATCATCTCACGGTGTTCTGGTGCGCTAACAGGAGGGCCTGGATGATTGCTGATAAGTGTTTTATATATGACGTGAAAAAGTACCTTGCGGCCAAAAGCCTAGCATTCAAGGTCCTTCTGATCTTAGACAATGCGCCAGGCCATTCTGAAAGTCTGCAGTTTGCCCACCCGAACGCGGTGGTAGTCTTCCTATCACCTAATACCACCTCTCTTCTCCAACCCATGGATCAAGGTCTCATCGCAACATTTAAGTCGCATTATACCCGCCGTACGTTTGCGAGAATTTTCGACCAGATGGAGAGCGATTCCTATATTTCAGTCAGCGATTGCTGGAAAAAGTATAACATCGCTAACTGTATAACAATTATAAAGGAGTCTCTAGATGATAGCAAACCATCGACTTGGAATGCATGGTGGAGGAAGCTGTTGCCTGACGCGGTGAAAGACCTGAAAGGCGTCTCATCGGTAGAAGAAGAGCTGCTGAGAATTGTGAGTTTGATACATGATGTGGAAGGAGAGGAACTCCTCGACTCCCATAAAGAAGAGTTGACTGAGGAGGATCTTGCGGAACTCATATGCTCAAGTGAAATTAGCGAGGAAGAAGAGAAAGATGTGATTCAAAAGCCTCAGCTGTCATTTTAAGGCACTGGCGGAGATTTTGGCTGCCTAAGGCTCTGGCTAACAAGGTTTTTGAAATGGATCCTTCGATGGAGCGTAGTCTAAAATTTAAAAGAGGGTTGGAGGCTATTACACCCCCTTACAAGAAGAACTACGGTTTTGCAACGAATGACGAAGCAAACATCCTTAACGAGTTTTTTTAAGAACATCGCAACTACACCACCTTCCTCTGCAGGCCCCTGTAAGTCCCCTTCCCGGAATGATCTTCAGGAGGATCCTGCATCTCTCTAAACCACCTTCCTTTATACCCATCCCCGTCATTATCTTCTCAATATCGTCATCGTCGGCGAATTAAATGTTTTGTTGCATTTTTTGTTTATTTATCTTTCGTATATAACATATCCGTAGTGTTTTTATTTATTTTTATTATAATGAACATGGTTATTACATAACTACAAGTTAATTCTTATTGATAATGAATGTTCGCCTTGCTTTCCGTAAGAAAGGTCCACCGAACCCCCTTTTTTCATAATGCTTTGGTCTTAAAATTCGCGGTTTTGATATTCGCGGCGATTTCCAGGAACGTATCCCCCGCGAATATCGAGGCTTTACTTTGTGTGTGTGTCTGTGTATATATATATATACACACACGAAAATATTGAGCACCTTCTTCCTTGCACAATGCAGGTAAACTAAGCCTAGAGACTAAATTGCTGCTCAATATCTAAATACGCTCTCATAGCTGCGCTGCACGTCATGCAAGCGAGTACTCCATCGCAGTCCCTCGTTTGCCAAGTACAACGGAGGTTGAAGCGCCGACTGGGTCCATTCAAAGGTGGTAAAGGGCAATGCGGTTTTGAGCGCGGGTGGGCGCTATGTTCTAATTTGGTACATCAGTGTCGACAAAGCCGATATCGCGGTGAGGACTGCCGCCATTGAAGTAAACCCTAATTTACGGCGGATGCACATGAAAGGTCCCCTGCTTAGAGGCAACGATTGCAGGTGAGCGGAAAATGGAGATAAGATAGAGAGAGAGAGAGAGCGAATTCGAACTCTCAATTATCCCCTCACCCAACACACTCCTTACGTGTAAGCTGTAGTCCCAGAGCTTCCTCGACTTTCTTTCGTTAATCCGTTATTATTCGAAGTGTACCCTCCCTCGACCTTCTCCCTTCTTTATTCCCGACCTTAAAACAAGTCGCATTTTCGTAACTTTTCCACTCTCCCCAAAAATCCTCGTATACCAGAACATATTTTGCACTCTAGCTGTAAACCTAGGTGCGTTTTCATTAATATTTCGCTACCGCTGTTCGCGGCCGACGTAGCTCCACTTTTTATTTTTTTAACTTCCCCTCCTATCACCTTTCTTACGAGCGACTTCTCCATTCTTTTCCCTTCCCCGTGTGCCCACCACCTTCAGCCCCCCGCCATGCTTTTAGGTAGCAGTTTCGCCATGATCTAGGGAGGGGTTCCTACTGCGCGCACACCAGGGTCTGGTGGGTGCACCGCGGAATTATTTACGCCGCGCAAAACTATTTCTTGCGCCGTTTTACTTGCCAAGGTGTTTTTTTTGCTTCGTGCGCCGTTGTAAATTTCGCGCTTTTGCGCCACCAGACTTTCGTCTCGGTAATTCCCGGCAGAGTAATGCGAATATCGGACTATCTGGTTTCCTGCGCGTTTTTTTCTTTCCGTCCATTTCAAATTAAAAGCAAAAAACATAAACTAACTTCATTTTAAATATAGAATATTATCCAAAATTATTATAATGAATGTTTCGCCACGTTAACGTGATATTACACGAATAAAAGTTCCATCAGTGGCAGCATAGTAAGTAGAGTAATTTACGATACTGAATTCGTGGGTTTGAACCTTACCGCTAGCAGATATGCCTGAGAACGTCATTTTGGGTTATTATTATGAATCCTCAAAAGGGTCCAATTCTAAAAAAGCATGCATTTAAGGGTTAACATCAAGTTACCTGTTGGCCAGATATTCAACTGCTGGCGACGTTGTCCAGTATCTGCAGATATCAATTAAATTGCACGCATATCTACCAAGTAAAACAAAATTTCAAAAATGAAACAATTTTGATTGTTTGACGTTTAATCAACAGCTGCAATTGCTTAAAAAACAACAAAAGCAAATTAAATAAACAAATTAGTTTATAAACGCAAAGGTTTATATCTCAGACGCTAACACGCAACATCTGAGAAACTGATTATAAGTCCAAGTGCGATTTAGGAATTATTCTTCTCAGAATGAGCTGAAAATTTTCAAAGTAGTCACTTTTTTCTTTAATTCTATGGCGTGCACCAATTTTTATCTCAAATTCAAGCGATTCAAAGGGATTCATGTTGATTTATACTCACCAGATTTTGAAACTTAAAATTACTATAAGAGCTCAAAGAATAGTGAACCTAATCAATGAGATTAGGCAATAAAAATTCGATGTCGCATTGAAACAATACGGAGAGAAATAGAACTATAATCTGAAAATGAATTTAGATCCAAAACAAAGAAACTATTGCAACTAAAATACAACTACCGCCTCTAAGAGAAATCCCTAATGGTAAACAACCATTTTATTGAAAAACAGCCAGTCATTAATTACTCCCAAAATTGTGTGGGAGATATAATTTGCCATGTTCTCCATAATGTTGCAGTTTTGTCATTTTTATACGAAATGCTAAAGCATATTATTATCCAAATAAAACCGACGACAGACGAATAACTCACAACATATTTTCAAAGTCGACCGCAGATAAATGCCAAATAATTCCGAGAAATCCGTGAATGATAAAAATAAATTAAAAACTCGAACGACCGCTAGTTTGACAAGGTCAAAAAATACTGATTATTTGTTCCTTAATTCTCGCGATTTGATGCCATACAGCCTTATCTGCGTTACGCCAGTCTGAAGCTCCCTTGAACTCTAATATGTTCCTCTAAATCCTTTTTCTAATTGACCTTTGATAAATTAAAGACGGGCGAATTTCGATAATTAGGGCACCATATTATTATCATCTATATGATCAAGTGGATAATGTTAAGAGAAATTAAGTTCGGAATAGATCTCTCTGAAGAGCTGCCATTGCTGAAAAACTATTCGGGAGCGTAATAAGAATGAGTTAACGTAGACTCCACCCTGCCCTAATACACACTTGCAAGACATCGTATTGACGTAGATATAGAAGTTGCAAACTCTCCATTTTAAAACTTCTCTCCTCTCCTACACTTTGACTTCCTCTTCGATTCCCTCCAACGTCCAACTCCAGAATCACCCTTTGCTCCGGCGGTTGTTGCTCTAGTGTTTTATGACTCGCAGCAATCAGTGTTCCGGTGGATGCATATTTTAAGGAAGGTTCACCTCATCCACGCCTGCAGGATTTCCTTCTTTTCACCTCCTCCACCGTGCACCACCCACGCACGCCCCACTCCCCTTTTGCACTCACCGTGATACCCACCTCGCCTACTCCGCCCTCGTGCCCCGGGGATCGTTCCTTCCAAGCCTCCCTCCTCTCGCCAAATCCGCGTCCCACCTCGTCGACCAGTTATTGTCTACCCTCCTCCTGTCTCACCTCTTCTCCCCGCCACCCAACCTCCCTCTCTCTCTCTCATTCTCCCCCTCTCTCCCTCCTTCCCCCCTCTCCCTCCATACCCCTCTCTCCCTCCCTCCCCCTCTCTTGCCCTCCCTCCTCCTCTCTCTCTCCCTCCCCCCTCTTTCTCCCTTCGTCCCCCTCCCTCCCCCTTTCTCCCCCCTCCCCCTCTCTCCCCCTCCCCCTCTCTTCGCCATACTTACAATTCCTCGCCACCTCACCCTCCAGGAAAGAGGGGGACCTTAATCACGGAACCTTTGAAAATATAGAGGGAATTGGCGTCAAAGCGGCTGGGGAAGGCGGGGGAATAGAGGGTGGGGTGGAGAGGAAAGGGGGAATGAAGAGGATTGTGGAGAAAGAGGGGAAGGGAGGATTTTTGGAGTGAGAAGGCAAACTCCGCGGTTATAGAGCCGCGACACTGTTTGCCTAATTGGCTTTCTTGAAATGGCCTCTGAATCTCTACCGTTGCCCTTATCATTCCTTTTCCAAAATCTCTCTCTCTCTATCCTGGTCGACTATCTACTCACTCCCTCCTATTCTTCCCAAACAGCAAAATACCTCTTTTCTCGTCCCTCCTGCCTTCCATTCAACGTGAGTCGGTACGAAACGATAAAACAACAATTATGTGGTCGCAGTAGCCACTGGGACGTGCTAATTATCACATATCGCGCAGACGCCGTAATAGGACTCTATCTCGAATGGGTAGTATTCATTTCATGCCCTTCATGTTACTTTTGCTATTAGCTTTCGCTTCTATGGCTCTTCTGCTTTTGCTGATTTTTAGCTTTGCCGACCTTAGCGGTTTTAAAAATAATACTATCGTTTTACCATAGCTATTAAATATTCTCGATTTAAGTAACGTATTAAACGAAAAAATTAGAAGTAAAATTTTGGAATTATGACAAAATGTGCACACTCATCTTTAAATGTATGCATTTATGTAATTAAATCGGTTCGCAAGTTCTTTGATTACGATTCAATCGGGAACATAATTTTAGCACAAAAATTCGAGC
Source organism: Tanypteryx hageni (assembly GCA_028673005.1). Lineage (NCBI taxonomy): Eukaryota > Metazoa > Arthropoda > Insecta > Odonata > Petaluridae > Tanypteryx > Tanypteryx hageni. The sequence goes on along the minus strand of CM054113.1, from coordinate 37,481,938 downwards.
ACGAAGTATGCATATAAACTGAGAACACAGATAGTATCGCACTGTTCTGGGAACAGGCTTTATTGTCGCGTGTATCTTATCGCACAAATTGGTTTAAAACTAGGGTAGATAGACTATAAATCAGGATATTATCCCATTCTCACTTTTAATTCCAGCTTATTTCAATATATCGTAAAAGGTTAAGTGTTAGAATAGGTAAGTATAGCTAAGAATTATGCATTCACCGCACGCATATCCCCATAACCTACGTGATTTTCTCGCAGGCCTCCCACATACCCGTTATAATAAAATCTCATTTCCGTTTATTTCATTTTTCCCACGCGATCTCGAAAGGTACTTTATGAGCACATTCAAAAATCTCACCTCGGTGTCGATGAACTTCTAAAATGGGAATTGAAATGTCTCTTTTTCGTCAAGGAAAAAATAATTTGTTGAAAATTAGGCAACTACGGAGATGGTAGCTGTAATCAGCACCGTAACTAGAAATTTTAGCGCCCGGGGAAAACTAGTCAAACTAATAAATATGCGCCCCCCCATTCAATAAATTATCATTAGTTACTATTTGGATTTTTTGCGTCCCTTACTTACTTAGTTGCGCCCGGGGCAGATGCCCCGCTTGCCCCGCCCTAGTTCCGGCACTGGCTGTAATACAACCTTATATACAAATATATCACGAAAAAATAAACCATTTATTCAACCAAACCACATCCAGAATTTATCAAGATGAAAACTGTCGAATGACACTTTTGAGTATTCTATTGAGAGTTCAAATTGTAAATAACTTAGCCGATAATGTTAAAATAGATTAATCTATTTTGTTTCTAATTGTAAGTATTATATTCAGATTGAAATCGGTTATGGAAAAATTGCATTTAAACTCTCTATAAAATAAGAAAATATTTGCTTTTTTTTCTCTATAGTTGAAAATTATAATGGCCTAAGATTTATCAAACGAAATTAAGTTGTTCAATTCTTAGCTAATAATAAAGACTCAGAAATACTCTTAAATTTTTGTTATCATTTGAAATTATATCAGACAATTTCAAAATCTTCAGTTCTGTTAATGTTAGAGCGATCGATACAACAAAGTTGTTTTCCATCCCCAGCTTTCATAAAATTGCATTGAGAAATTCAGATAAAGGACAAAAACCGACGACGCATGTTTTTGGAAAACAGCATGTTTGACCTTTTTCGATACAGACTGCCTGGTGACACTACGGACAGGACAATACTTTCCTCATTCGGAGAACTTCCAATTTAGCCTCAATTGGGCAAACCGCTGACCTTATGGCTGCTAAAATGAGAGAGAAAACCCTTCAGTTCTTTCCTTATTTCCATTTCAAATTTCCTCCCAACTTCGTCCTATCGATACCTCCTTCATTTTCAATTGCCAATCGTCTCTCTTTTCTCTCTCTCTCTCTCTATCTCTTCGTCTCCCTCTTTTGCAATACCCTCCAAGGGATAGTTGGCGAAGTTCGAACCTTTTTTTACCTCTCTCAATAGCTGCATCAATACTTCCAGCTAAAACTAACCCCCATAGACTTCTTTCTGTATCTCTATTTCTCCTGTCCGAGATTCTTTTTTGTCATTATTATTTCACATTATTCACTTCTATTAACGATTTCCAACCTAAAACCAATAAACGATTTAGCAATGTAGAAACATCTATTATTTATAAATCCTTTCGTTATATGCATTCGAAGAAGTTCTTCCTCGTGAGATAATCTACAAAATCTCGCATGCTATCAAACCCGTTATTAGCGTAAAAAATGCTCGGAAACCTCCAAATATAGAATTAAAAAATCGATTTATATGAATCGGCTAATTTTGGAAATGCTACAACAGGTGGCAAATTTTTATGGTGGCTACAAAATCGGATTTAACACGCTATCCTATTCATACCCAACAGCTTTAACTATTGATTTCTCGATGTCTTTGAATGAGGTAGTGTGCGCATCAAGTATCGTGCCAACATTTTCGGATGAACCTGGCTATCACTCGGGTCGAAATGTATTTCTTCCTTCCATGCCTCGTAACTTAAGCAAAAAATCCAAAGTAGACCCGACATTACGAAATATCACAAAGTAGGCATGTCACGCTGGCGACCCGCGGACCGCAGGCGGCCCTTTATGCCTAATTGCAGCCCGGATGCTAATTTTTGTCTTAATTAAATCTCTCAAAATTTTATATAAATACTTCATTTTAGTGAAAACGAGGTAAGATTTTTTCACTCACACAGTAGAACGCCTTTTATAAATTATTGTTTTTAAATAAAGTCTATTTTTCCTATTTTGGCCTTTATTAAACAACTGTAATCCTAATGCGGCCCTTCTATAACATCTACGCGTTTAACATGCCTGTCATCAAGTTTATAACAGATTTCAATATGTACGATTTCAGGATATTTAACCATAAAGATGTTTCATTATGTTAGAGAACTTCATAAATGCTTGAATAATTAAATCGATTGTGAGCATATTTTCGCCACCCAAATAATAACCATCAATCTTCGAGTTTTTAATTTGACAGAAATCTTTAGTTATTTTGTGCACCATATAAAAGTAACACAAACGCCACAATGAATAAAAGCAGAATACGGAACACGTCGACATGCTCTGCGCAAATAAAACATAAATCACAAAACCGGTAGACAAGGTAGGTTTTTGACAAGTTCGATGCTAAAAATTTCATTTATTGATTAATCAAATTGTTTTAAATTTAGAAGAGAAACTATATTGAGAAATTAACTCCCAAAACTCACTATATACAAAAGTCTCTAGTTAATCCAGCAATGGCCAACTCATTTGCGGCTAAAGCAGTGCAAAATGGAGATACCCGTAATATATTTTCCTTCAATCCCGCATATTTACATAAACATATGTAATTCGTTTCAAGGTAAACGTTTACGAATGTATCAACGTTGTTATCAGCAGGAAGGTTCAAGGAAGCGGAATAAGGCAGGGACAAGCTACATTTACCAATAAGTAAGTGAAATATATCACTTTGAGTAAACAGCGACTTTCACAGCAAAAATACCATATCGTAAGGCCAAGGGTAGTTTAGGGCTCCTTGTGCTCTTTTTATGTAACGGCCGAATAACCATCATTATATATAGACGTTTCTTGCAGAGGAGGATTAACATATAACATACTAGTAGTAGGTGCTTGCATTCTGCAAGCATATCATCTCACCTTGAAAAAACATTAATTTTTCAGAGATATCATTACAAATATTTTTTTTAATTCTAAAGATTTCACCTCCGCAGCGATTTTCGTTTTTCCCTTATGTAAAAATAATAGATTAAAACAATCCCCAAACTTTGCAATTTTAAGAATTTTACACTTTCTCCATTATGGGGTACTAATGTTGCCGTTAAAAATTCTTAAAGTTTAAACAAATAGATAACTGTTTAGGTACTACGGGATGAGTTAGGAAGCTGAAATTTTCAAGTTATTTACAGAGTAGTGCATTTGCACAAATAAACATTTGAATCTCTCCATAAATATATTGCGACGGCCGTTAAAAATGTTTAAAATCCAAACAATTAGAAAAATATTATTTCACTTTTAGACTTGTACTTCTAGTACAACATTAAAATTTGGCAGAAATGTGTAGCATTAGTACCCATAATGGAGAAAGTATAAAATTCTTAAAATTGCAAAGTTTGGGAATTGTTTTAATATATAATTTTTACATAAGGGAAAAACGAAAATCGCTGGGGAGGTGAAATCTTTAGAAATAAAAAAATATTTGTAATGATGAAATATCTGTCTGAAAAATGAATGTTCTTTCAAGGTGAGATGATATGCTTGCAGAATGCAAGTACCATCTACTAGTCATTATATATCGACGTTTCTTACAGAGGAGGATATAACATACATATCATTATATATAGACGTTCCTTACAGAGGAGGAGGAGGAGGATACTAATGTTTAGGCACTTCCAGATGAGCTGGAGATTCGAAATTTTTTTCTAAGATGGGATTTTGTGCAAAACCGCCTAGAAAAAACGAAATTATTGAAAAAGTGCAACAATGCGGAAGCTAAAAATTCGCAATTGTTTAAACAAAATTTCAAGGTTTATATATTTCCGAATATGCTACGGAGCTGAAATTTTTTTAGAGGTGGGATTAGTAAAATAATGAAATGGGGATTATAGAAATTTTGATATTTTAATTTGTTTGGTAGTTAAAAATTCTTAAAGTTTAAACAAATAGGTAAATGTTTAGACACTACGCGGCGAGTAAGGGAGCTGAAATTTTTAAATTATTTAGAATTTAGCCTAAATGAACAAATAAACATTTCAATGTATCCATGAATTTGTTATTGGGGCCGTTAAAAATTATTTAAATTTAAACAATTACAAAAATGTTATTTCACTTCTAATAGTGTCATAAATTTAAAATTTGGCAAAAATGTGTGGTATTATTAACCAAATGTGGGAAAAGTATAATATTCCTAAAATTGTAAAAATTAGTGATTGTTTAACTCCATTATTGTTCCATAATAAAAAAACGAAAACCATAAAAGTCATAAAACACTAGAGCAACAACCGCCGGAGCAAAGGGTGATTCTGGAGTTGGACGTTGGAGGGAATCGAAGAGGAAGTCAAAGTGTAGAAGAGGAGAGAAGTTTTAAAATGGAGAGTTTGCAACTTCTGTATCTACGTCAATACGATGTCTTGCAAGTGTGTATTAGGGCAGGGTGGAGTCTACGTTAACTCATTCTTATTACGCTCCCGAATAGTTTTTCAGCAATGGCAGCTCTTCAGAGAGATCTATTCCGAACTTAATTTCTCTTAACATTATCCACTTGATCATATAGATGATAATAATATGGTGCCCTAATTATCGAAATTCGCCCGTCTTTAATTTATCAAAGGTCAATTAGAAAAAGGATTTAGAGGAACATATTAGAGTTCAAGGGAGCTTCAGACTGGCGTAACGCAGATAAGGCTGTATGGCATCAAATCGCGAGAATTAAGGAACAAATAATCAGTATTTTTTGACCTTGTCAAACTAGCGGTCGTTCGAGTTTTTAATTTATTTTTATCATTCACGGATTTCTCGGAATTATTTGGCATTTATCTGCGGTCGACTTTGAAAATATGTTGTGAGTTATTCGTCTGTCGTCGGTTTTATTTGGATAATAATATGCTTTAGCATTTCGTATAAAAATGACAAAACTGCAACATTATGGAGAACATGGCAAATTATATCTCCCACACAATTTTGGGAGTAATTAATGACTGGCTGTTTTTCAATAAAATGGTTGTTTACCATTAGGGATTTCTCTTAGAGGCGGTAGTTGTATTTTAGTTGCAATAGTTTCTTTGTTTTGGATCTAAATTCATTTTCAGATTATAGTTCTATTTCTCTCCGTATTGTTTCAATGCGACATCGAATTTTTATTGCCTAATCTCATTGATTAGGTTCACTTTTCTTTGAGCTCTTATAGTAATTTTAAGTTTCAAAATCTGGTGAGTATAAATCAACATGAATCCCTTTGAATCGCTTGAATTTGAGATAAAAATATTTCCAACGATGAAATATCTCTCTTAAGAATTAATGTTTTTTCAAGGTGAGATGAAATGCTTGCAGAATGCAAGCATCTTCTACTAGTAAATGATAAAAATATAAATGCGAGTGTCACAGAAAATTTCCACCTTAACTGACAGAAGTTAACTTCAATGCTCTGATAAGAAGATAATGTAGGCACGCTTATCTGAAATAATTCCCGTTATTGCTCCGTGCCTTATCCTAAACAGTCCAAAGATTTGTCAGAAAATGTTTATGTCCGAATCAACGATGCAATATTTTAACTCGCTCTTCAAGGTACACCTTTAAGCTCGTTTTACTTAATAAATAATTGTCTTCTTTCTCCTTGTAATCTTATTCAAAAGGTGTTTTTTACTTCATTAGCAATTAACTTGGTCTTGGATAAGATGAGCATCGTTAGAAAGTTTGATTTTTCTCAATATTATGGTTTGTTGAAACAAAACATTTCCTACATCACAAAAGTCATTCATAATTGTAGCTCTGTTGTTTTATTTTTAACTCTGCATGAAGTAATTTGTTGGATGATTTGATGGAAAAGTCAGACTATAAACGTATTGTAGAACTTTATAATAATGACATATTTCATAACAATTTTCGAACTAACCATTACCATAAAAAATAACTTTTAATAGTTTCTCATGTTACAAATGAATTAATAATTAATACAATCAGTTAACATGCATTAAAATTTGTGATATGGATTAATTAAAAATTGCACGTTATATGCCACGATATCATTTCCATAATGCACTTTAAAATGTTTTATTTCGTGTAATTGGAATTTCCGTTTGAGAAATTGTGCATTTTTAATTCGCAATTTGTAAAATATTCCATGTACCCTATTTTTTCCTTTATCAATTGCGGTGTTTAATTAACACAACAAAATTTAATGTATTTAATGACCGCGGAAAAAATTTGGTAATGGTAAATCACTTTTCTTTTAAATTCAATTTTTTTCCTTCCGTTCGGCAACAACAACGTAAATTACTTTGGTCGTTAGAATTTTGCCTTTGATATTTAAATATTCTCGAGGACATTATCCGGTTTAACATATTTAATGTCTCGCTTGCCGGGGCCCACTATATTAATAACAGTTTTTCGACCCGTTTTCATGCTATAAAATAAAATATAAATACATTCATCAGAAAAAATTAGATATTGAAGTAAGACAAATACAAGTGGCATTTAGGTGATAAGACTCTTTACAACACTTCTCTTCCGTGACATTGTGCGCGAAATATTTACACCATCGTTAAAAGGTGCAAAAAAGAGGAATTTGCTAAGAGAGGTTAATTTTCTCGCTTTTACCCTTCCCTACATGCATGGGTAGGGGCCAATATCTCAGCGCGGCGATTACATTTCCTCCACAATCACTACTCCCTTAGCAGTAAATAATCGCATCGTAAAACGAAAAAAATACAACTCGCCGGTCAAGAAATGGGTTGCTCAATTATTTATTGCGCTTTTATCGCGGATACGTGACCCTAGTAATATTTAAGTAATGGCGGTTGCGAGAAGCGGAAAAGCGGAAAAAAAATTCCAGACGCTTTTAGCCTAGCCATATCAATCCCTCAAAAGAGAATAACTACTTTGCAGGCCTAATAAATACCCGAGCATTTACTCTTCTCTCTCTGAATCCTGAGGCGCTATTTATTTCTGCGCAAGCATGTGCTTCTGGCAATAATTTCATTACTTCCACGACGTCCTCTTAAGAAGTTGGTATACTAAATGGCGACAACATTTCTCTTCTTGTTTTTGTGTAACAGAGCTTCTACATTACATCTCAATCAACAACCATCTTTACTCTTCCTCTCTCTTTCTTCTTTTATGCATAGATAGGTTAACCATACGTGCCGGTTTGACCGGAGTCGTCCCGGTTTCGAAGCCTTGTTCAGGATCAATTTGTTGTTCTGTCCCGGAAAATAAATATGATTCAAAGTCAGGGCTGGTCGTAGACGTATGCCACTGCTTCTGATGTGTTGCTTTCGGATCGCTACTACTATTTGTTATCATGAGTTTGCCATTGTAAATATTAAAAACACCATCCTAACTAATGTGAATACAGTAAAACCTCAATAGTACTACCATTTTGTCTAATTCGATATTATTGCAGTCTGTAATAATATCGTAATTTATAAAATGGAAAAATTGTTAAATAGCGATAAAAAATACGTTTAAGCTATGCAGAATTCATTACATTAAAGTGTATGTAAAAAGAAAATAATAAAAGACACGTCCTGGTTACATCTCGATTGACTCGGTTTTTCATGTGCAGAAATCGTTTTGTCCCATGAATATATGGTAAGCCTATGCATAGTACTATTCCTCCCGTTAATCGTATTTCAACTATTTCATCCATCAACTGCGCATCTAACTCAACCAATCGCCTACTTTCAAACCAGACGAAGAAACAGACTTGGTTCAAATACTAATTACGTCTGAACTCCGTCGTGGCATAACTTTTCTAGGTTATCATAGGAAAAATATGATGCATGTAGTAACTGTATTTCCAAAATTCTATGTCACACTGGGCGAATTATCTAAGCGCCAATTTTGTAACCCCTCTCTCTCTCCCTTCCTCTCGGGTTCGCTTTGGAAAACTTATCTATTTCTGGGTATCACATTCATGTCATAACCTCGGCAATCGTTCCAGATTTAGCAGAATAATGAATAAGACACTCATCCGACCTTCAAAACAGGAGAAACTCAATCAGTCGGATTCCTCTCCATTATTCAAAGGCAACCTTCACATCAATCGATATCCCTTTCCTCGTTCCCTTATTAAAACATACCCTTTGCTCACTTTTAAACTCCCTGAATCTCTCTCTCCTTTCCTATCTCCGATGATTCTAACTCTACCTCCAATCGTCGGCTCCGACGTCCAACCCAAACCCTCCCACGCTTCCACTCCCGCCCCATCTCCCGTAAAAGTCCATTCTATTCGAGTGGTATTTATTCCTTCTTTCGCAAACACTCACTCCCCCTTAATCATTCCTCCCGCGCCTCCGTCACCAACCCACACGACTCCAACCTAGCCCTCTCCTACCATCTCCGGCAAAAAAGAGACTACAACTTTTATATCCCAGGGGCAATAAATTCTTTTTATTTCATCTCTATCTCTCTCCCCCCGTCCCATTCGTCCCCGATGTTTATCTGCGCCGTGACCGTGGCCATCTGTTGATTGCGTAGATTTGGTTGCAGAGATTTCACTCGTCGCCCTTAATTGGCCTCGCTCCAAAACTCTCCCCTTGTGCAAGCCATTTCAGGGTCTCTCTTTTTTACAGACCCTTTGCTTCTCTTCCCTAACTCCCTGCCCTTTATCCCTCTCTCTCTCTCTCTGCCCTTTCTCTCCCCCCTTCCTCCCTCCATCTTCCTTCATTTCCTACCTCCCCCTCCCTCCTCCTCTTCCTCCCTCCTCTTCCTTCCTCCTCCTCTTCCTCCCTTATCACCCCCTCCTTTCGTCTTTCACCCTCTCTCTTCCCCTCATCTTCTTCGCCTTCCTCTCTCCTTCCAATTCTTTCACCCTTGCTCGCACACACCATCCTCCCTTAAAACCGTAAAAATCGTCGCTAAATCAAAGCCGGTGATGTTGACTTGGACAGAATTTCTCCTTGACTTCTCTCATTTCGTGGAAAAATTTACTGCAGGGAGAAGATAGCAGACGGTGTTTAATCGCTAGGGATATATGCTCGCGTTGCGGTCGTTGAAAATGTAAAATATATGAGGCCTTGTTTTTTCCCTCTCGGCGTCTGCCGGAGATTTATTTTCCAGACATGAAGTTGTGTTTTTTTCCGGGAGCTCACATAAACTTGCATGTCTATAGATAAAACGCAATTATCCTAAATTATCACTTCGTTTGTAATATGATATCTTGAAAGAGAATAAATAAGTGGCCTTCTACGGCCATAGAAACAAAAATCAAATTACACCTTACTTTCTTGATGCTTTTCTTATTCTTGGGACAAACTGCAACCCTGTAATCACGGCAAATTGCAATACAAACATGATAAGTTGGTTGCCTATCGACACGGCGCTCTTCCGGCCCAATCCTAAACAGCAGGAAGGAATCTGGTTGAAATCAGAATTATGCCTTTTATTATAATTTGGGTCTTACACTTCATTCTTCTTTCTAACAACTTTTGTTTTTATCGATTCCTCAGTATCCAAGAGAAGTGTTTGCTTTCACGAGATCTATTCCAGTATCCGTTTCTAAAAATCCAAAAAATCGCATTAGCATCACCTTCACCAAAACAAAACTAGTTTTAGTCTTTCCTGTTATTTTCTTCATTCTCTATTAACAATATCATATTTAAGTTCATAACGGCATCAAAAATGTTTAAATAAGAATTTGGAAAAATTGTTTAAATAAAATGGAGGTTTTCTGCATAGACATCAAATTAACAATGATAATTTCAATAGGCTTTCGTAAAAAATAAAATTAAATAGTTCTGCTATAAATGGTGGTGACTATTACACATAGAAAATGCGATGGACAGCAAAATAGAGTCCAACTGTTTATTGATCTAAATTTTGAAAAATAAATAAATTTCAAAGGCCAGGTTTATTTTTCTTCTACCGTCTATGAAAAACGGAGGTATAAAAGGGTTTTTACGTCGCTTACGACATTTACAACCTTAAAGTTAGGATATCCTGATATTGTAGATACAAGGAAAATGCATGTTACAAATGATTAAAAGCACGGGAATCACAAATATTACAGCAATAAAAAATAAGTGTTTCGAAATATATTGAATAACTTCACCACGAATCTTAATATGCATCGCTTTAAAAATGTTCCCTGGTTTCATTACCGAGTGACTGGCAATGGACCTTATAAAAAATGTATATTCCCAGAAAGTTTTGTAACGGATTGTTATCGCAAAATGCTACTCGGCCGCAGTAAAACAATAAAGCAAGATATTCCGGCACGAGACCGCACCGTACCATCGTACTCGGTCTCAATTTTAACGGGAAAATACACTTAAAACCCTATCGCTACGTGGATAGCAACGTATCATAATGCTGTCTATAAAAAATAAGAGACAATCTTAAGGGCACCTTGTAAAAAAATCGAAATATTTGGAGGTGGACTTGTTTCGAATACACTTAAAATTAAGTCTTTTGGGGTCAAAAGAGCGTATAGATTGGTGAGGGAAGAATTTAAAACTTAAATGAAATTCGCCAAGGGAGACCGTTGGCAACGGGACAGGATCACGCAACATCGTCGACCTGAGTGACACGGTAACTCCATTCCTTCGCACGCAAAGATAGGAAACACACGCGCACGCGAAAGGGAAGCGTAAAAAAATAACATGATTTTTTTCCCCCTTTTGTACACAAAACTCGTGACAAATACGCGTGCTTTACTTAAGGAGAGGTAGCATGAGATTCGAAACCGATATGTCACTTAAGTGTCCTTATATCTCCATTTCCCTAGAAAAAGGGCTCGAGGATAACGCATAAGGGTACGAAAGAACTGTCCAAGATGGTCGTCAAGGCACAAAATACAACGCAAAATTTCTTACAGGAATGTTTTCGATGTTAAAATTCTTAATCTTAATAAAAAATGAACATGCCCAAACAAACTTTAGGTATACATGTTAAGATGGACAAACAGACGGACGATGGCCAAAATTTAGCAACACCTTACTATGGGATAGAAAATAAAGCTCAGTACATCTTATTAAGATTACACAGAAGAGAGTCGGGTGGAAAAACAGAAAACATAAGAGTATTTCTTCAAAAAGTATGGTTTGATGTAAGGTGAGGACCCCGTGAAACTCTCAATTCCCCATGTAATTGGTGCTATATCTGTTAATGAAGAAAATATGTATATGAGTTGGATGTGAAATTATCATTTTGTTACCATATAACTAATCATAAATATCATCTAATAAAAAAGAATTTTCGATAAATATCCGGAAAGAAACTCTCACTACTTAAGAGGAGTAGAGACGGTTTTCCCAAAAAAATATTTAAAAGCCGTTCCACCATCGGAATCCTATAGCATGTCACTATTTGAATTTTCAAACGATCGTCCTCTACAACGAAAAAAAATCCGAACCAACAGGAAAATCCTAATCGGCGAAAAAGTAAAATTTTGAAAATATCCTAGACCCAAAATCTCGACTTTCTGACGACCGGCTTCTGAAGGAAGCGAAAAGAAGAAGAGGTATACAGAAGTTATATTCCTTTTTGGGAAGTAAAATGAGATCTTCGATAAGCACTTCTGGAGCGATGATAAGAGCGCAGATTGCTGGGTGAGGAATAGGAATATGAAGAGTGGGGGGATGGCCGTTGGCGTTGGAATGGAGGGAAGAAGGGAGAGATCCGTGAACAGGATACTGCGCGATGCAAAATTAAATTGGCTAGCAGTGTGGGTATGGTAGGGAGAGATCTGAGAGGGTTTTGCAGAGTCCTGAGGGATTGAGAGAGGGAGGGGAGAGAATTTGGCCCGGGAAGAGGATTGGCGTTGCTGAAAGATATGCAAGAATAGAAATAGCTCTGGTGGAGACGTCTCCGTTGCGGAATGGGAAGTTATAATAAAACGGATGGATTTTAAGGGAGATAGAGAAAATATACGAGAACACTGGGAAAGCAACAGATGGCAGACTCAGATTACCGGCAGTTATCCTCGCATCGTCAAATCAGTGCGATTTCCCTAGAACAAATTGCCAGGAGAACGACAAGAAGACATTATATAAAAATATTTCGGCATTGAAATAACCGAATTTTTATAGTCAACTTTAGATCAGAATTAAGGCAGAAGTCCAATAAAACGATATTTAATTTTTTAAATCTCATTAGCTTCCATGGATATTCATAATTTTTAAATATGAATACGTACGAATGACGTGAATAACGAACACGTACCGGGGTAAAATATATAATCATGATTTATGAACGGAAGAATAGACGTTTGTTTGACTTACGAACTTGATGGAGATGAAGATAAAAATTAATTTCAAAGACAAAATCGATATTAAAGCCGTATGATAGAAGCATATAAGAGTTTCAGAGCTTGTATAATAATGTGCCATTATAAAAACAAAAATACAGCACTATACAAAAGACCCTACCAATTGAAGATGAAAAAATAAAATTAATAAATCTCATGAATTACCAGGTTAAAATGAAGGCATACCAAACTGTCAATCTTATGTGAACCAGTTTCCTCCCATTTCCGTATATTCGTGTTAAACATTTTTTCGTCCAAGTAAAACAAAAATTTTTTTCGTGCATAAAATTTCTACTCCCTTATCAGAAGCAGGCGATGTATCATTATCTCGATATTTATAAATTAGGGGTCTCCACTGAATGATTTGGTACAGGGAACATCATACGTTAGCGCCAGTCCTGAATCTTATTTGCACAGTTAAACAGCACCGATTAACAGGCCACAGCCACAGAAGAGTATTATTGATTTTTTAACGCACTTACATACGGATGAGATCTGTTGTAAAATTACTCTAGTAAATTTTACTATTCATTTTAAACACCCTAGCGCGTAATACACCATCGTAGATGGCCCAGTATTCCACATGTTTGTGGTTTAACCCTTTCCTCCGACGAGAACAATAGATACCAAAAAAGGTAGTTAGGAAATATCTCCACCTTACGGTGAAAAAGTTTTATTTTAACATCCAACATAAATCAAAGTACACGAGAGAACTTCGCGAAACATGCCATAGCAGAACGGGAATCGTTTGTAATCGGATACAAATCCTACTCGTTACGGTGAGCAATGTACAGACAAACATTCCGAAGCCTCTGAAATAGAGAGATCAGGAGGGGATGTTTGGGAAGTTGTGTTGTGTGGAAGGTAAGGAGGACACGGAAAACGGAGAGAGAAAGAGGAGCGGGGACACAGGTGGAACATATGGCATTAAGAGTAAACGAAGAGAGGCAGTTTCGGATCAAAGGAGCCAAAGGTGTTCCTCTTGGATGGAGTTAATCCGAGGATCAACAAGAGGAAGTCAAAGAGCTGAAAGGAGAGATGGCGTCAGTTCTTTAGCATTCGAAGAGGGAGAGTGAGAGAGAGAGAAAGAAGTGTCTCGCAGATGGAGAAAATTTTTCGAGTTTCTCCCTCTCTCTCTCTCTCCCTCACTCCTTCTCTCCCTCAATCCTTCTCTCCCTAACTCCTTCCCTCCCTCACTCCTTCCCTCCCTCACTCCTTCCCTCCCTCACTACTTCCCTCCCTCACTCCTTCCCTCCCTCCCTCACTCCTTCCCTCCCTCCCTCACTCCTTCCCTCCCTCCCTCACTCCTTCCCTCCTTCACTCCTTCCCTCCCTCACTCCTTCCCTCCCTCACTCCTTCCCTCCCTCCCTCCCTCACTCCTTCCCTCCCTCCCTCCTCCCTTCCTCTCTCTCTCTCTCCTCCACTCTCACTGCCGAGATGGATTAAGACGCCGCGCCATCGACGGAATACTGCTCCGCGAAACTGTTTTACCTCTCCGCGAAACTTTCAGGAGAGAATGATGATGGATCGTTTCCTAGAGTGCGCGGCGGGGAAGTTTTAATGATCAGTTTGAAGAAGATCTTTTGTTTTTATTTAAAAACCAATGAAAACGTGAAAAACTTAATACTGACCAAATTTTCAATTCAATTTTTCATTTTCATATAAATTATCATTCATTTTAATTACTGTAACCAAATTACGTCTGTCCCTCGATGTCAATAACTTGGTGGAAAAGATTTTATAGCATGTGTCCCTAACATTTTCATTATTTCTACCATAGTTATTCTTAAAAAGCGAGCGTCCCTATACTTCTGAAAAAGCCGGAATAATCAAAAATAAAAGTTATCACTAATATTCTTAAAAGAGCTTAGAAAGAAAACAAATGACCAAAATAAATTACTGATGGTAATAAATGCGATTTTGAGCATCGAAGTAAAGCTCAATCGGATCTTTTAAGAGTACCGAGTTTCTCGCGAGCACCAGATTGGGAATCACTGTAGATGGATAAAAGATAACGTTAGGAAAGAATTGAATTTTATTTTTACATTCGCTCGTATTCTCAGTTTTTAAGTGAGATGTATTGACGAAGATTTGGCCTTTTTGTTTGATTTTCAGGCTTTTTCGGGAATATGTAGATCGTTAAAAAAGCCGAGAGCCTTTTTATGGAAGGCCATAACAACGAATCTCCAATTGACGGCAATCGGACCTACACTTGATCGCCGTCATGTGAATAGTATGAGGCAATTCTCTTTAGAGGTCATAAATCGGTGAAGGTGCATTCGCTATCGATATAGATATTTGTATCAGTTGGTAACCTCAAAAATAATTCCAGGCCAATCAGTACTCGGCGTGATCGTTACAGTTACGTTCAAATTTCACGTAAAAGACTCTCTTAGACTACTAAAAAACAGAAAAAACTTCCTGTTATGAACATTCCTAAGGAGGAAAGTGTAAAGACCAGAAAAATGATGCAAAAAGTAATATAGAATACAAATATTCGAGAGATAGTATTTGTCTCCGAGCTTTCCGAGGGAAAATACCACAATTTTGATACAAACTATGAATCATTCATGAACCATTGTCGGTAGATATCTCATTCAGTCTTTCGCAGCGAAAAATATCTCATAAAATCTCGATAACATGGATGATATTATTCTCCAGAAATTTGACGGAGCCTATGCAATGATTATGACGGACGAGGAATGGTGAGGGGGTCTGTGAAAAATCAATATTCTGGTAATAATAAGAGAAATAAAAGGAAGATTTTTCCCGTAAAATCTAGGTGGCAGAGAGAGAGGAGAGGGGAGTAATGTGGAGTAGGGACGTGATGGAGAACACGACGAGCATAAAGGTCCCCAGAAATGAAAATAGGAAGCCTTGAGAAAGAACGACGAAAAGAGGAGTGGTGAAGGAAGGGAGGGGAAAGGAGTGTCTTCCAAAGAAAAAAGAGGGAGGGTGATTGAGTTCTGTAAGAAGCCATGGCGCTTCACCCCCTCCCCCCCACCCCTTCTCTCTATGGGAAAACCGTTATCGTCCGTCATCTTCTTCAGATTGCTCCTCTGCTTTCTCCTGCTCTTCCCTTCTTACTCTCCAGCCGTTTCCCGCTGCTCGCTTATTAAAATAAAAAGACGAGTCTAAATGCGCGTCGATCAAACCGTTTGCGGCACGTTGATTTGTTCATTTGCTCTAAGATATACTGCTCCTTTCGCCAAAAGAATGCCTCAAATATGTTTGCAAAATCGTTGAACGGGACGAGCTGGATGCAATAGGACAGCTTCGTTACCATGACAACCATGCCGATTCAATTTTCGAGCTAAGCTAATTTCCTGGCTAAGTTAAATGTTCCAGGCAACTACAGTATTTACTATTCGATCTCTTTCGTCAGATCAAACTTATGTGCATAAGTTTAACTGCGATTCAAGGAGGCCAATATATTTTTAGTTTCAATCATAATTTTTTCGCACTTATTGCGAAGCCGCAATAGCTTTCTAAGGCGTTTTGTTCACCTGTTTGATGCTATCACTATGCATTCATCTCCCAGTTGCAATACTCACAACAATTTGTCCATCAATCACCCAAGTGTGGCTAAAAGTCTCTCAGGAAGGCAGTCAATGAATAAAATACACCGCAGCGCACTTCTTTTGCATTAAAATCACGAATATGAATCGATCTCGAATTGATGCGTTTGAAGAATAGCCATAACTTAGGGAATGATTGAAACGATATGTTTAGCAGGAAAGGTAATCTCGTCGTTCATCATAATTTCATTCGCGACCTGAAAGAGAAAATACATACCTCTTGCTTTTTCACATGCAAAAACTGAAGAAGTTCTATTGATATCCGTAATGCCCGCCAGCAAGTTTCTGGTGCTCATTTTTTAGAGTATGCAAATCGTGATGCTTGAGTCAAAAACTCAGCAGACAAACCGCGGCCAAGATATATGTAAATCAAACGCAAATGACTAGAGATTTCATTTACCAGGAGAATATATTTCTTACCTCAAGTTTTACTGCTCTAGTTTTGTTTAACTGAAATTCTATCTTTATCGAAGGTTCATGACATAAGATGTTCTTTCGTCTCTTCGTTCGTTCGGATAAGGAAGTGGAGCAGTTCGTGACTGTGGTCGAAGGACAGAAGACATGACATGGCGGGCGTTCACGGCCGTCTGTGTAAATGGAGAGAGCGCGAAAAATAAAAAGGGGCGAAACGATCGCCCGCATGGATTTCTATCGGAAATTCCGCCGGTCGCCTTTCGGAGACGTAAAATTCCGCCGGTCGCCTTTCGGAGACGTAAAACGCCACGTCGGACGGCGACGTGCCGAGGATGAAAAGACCACCTTCCGACCGTAAAATGTTTTACGTTCGCTTGGAACCGCAGTTCGCAGTCCCTTCCGTAGCATCTCTTGTTCTCTTCCTCTCCGAACCCTCGTCCATCGCATCCCGTAAACTCTACTCTCGCTCTTCCTCGATCACCACCAAGCCTCTTGGATACATTGGGCACACGCATGAACCTCCATCACAAAAATCTCATACCCTCCCGTTACCCTTGAGACACCAACTCACACATTGTCTCTCTCTCTCTCCATCCTCATTGAAAATCGTACTCTTTTTCTGGCAAATCCTTTCACCCGCCAACCTCGAAAAATTCCTTCCTCCCTCACTCCCTCCCTTATCAATCTTCATTCATTCCTCGAGCTCCTTTCCCCCATGCTGTGCTTCGCCCTTGAATCCTCATCTTCTCCCCCATCTTTCTCTTCCTTCCTCTTCCATAACCGAATCGCTCCAGAAATTGCCTCTACCACCGAAAGGTATTGTGCTCCTAAATCTTCTCCCAATTCTCGTCAGCACAGGAAGCGGGCAACGGCAAAAATTGAGCTCTTTCATAACGATAGTTGTCTGGTTTCCTTTTCTTATGCTCGCTCTAGCGAACTGACCAATATGCACTATTTATGGAGTGACCCAAAAGGAAAGATATATCGAACGTAAATAATCTATAATCATGGACCAGTCAGCGTGCAGAATCAATATGATGATATATATATATATATATATATATATATATAAGTTTGACAACAATAGCGAACACGTCCACTTCCAGGATAAGATTGGAACCCTGAGCATCAATAATGGAGGACGATTAATATTCTAACTTACAATAATGGCATATGATATATGATACAGATATTAGGACGCATATGATTGTTTATCACCAATATGAGATTAGTATCCCACGTATTCTCTCAGATAGGTATTACACGTAAAGAGGTATATGTTTCGAATCACTTGATGACGACTCTCGAGTTCTAATAACATTGTCTCCAACGCAACTGGAGATTTGACAAAATAAACTTTAAATCAGTCGGAGCGATGGGATATTGAACATATTTCAACAGATTCAAGTTTTCAGCGCCAAAACTGAAAAATTAGTTAAATTTTTTATGCTCGATGGTGTGATTTAAATATTCAGAATGGTATCCTTCCAGTTATTCTAAGAAAAATATTTGAAGAATTAATATGGAGCTGAGCGATCGAACAGCGAACATCAATTCACAGTGGGAGGACAACAACCATTTCTTGGAATAACGCGTTGATCTTAGTCGTTTTATATAGCCGATGGAATGACAAAAGAGTTTCAGGAATTCATTTTTCCAGGATGCATCCGTGCACAGCAAGTAACTTTGGGAAATCATTCTCATGTAGCTTGGATGAGATGAAAAGATTGAGTGGAAAATAAGGAAAGAAGGAGTTACGTGTGAGAACCGTGGGAACTGCGGCGAGGGAAGTGAATGTGAAGTGGCATAGAAATAGAATGTGCAGAAGACGAAGGAACTGGCTGACAGACAAACCAACCCCAAGATATACTAAGGGCGTAAAAATGGAACTAGTGACTTTCATATGCTCTCTTGTAAACAGGTACTTATTAGCACTGACGATATTTCATTTCGTGGGAAAATGATACATCATAGTGGTGATCGGATATCTGTATTGGCGAAAAATAAGGTTAAAAACAAAAACATCTGTTCCTATAGAGTCGTAATGATCTTTACTGCGCGTTTCTATGTCCGCTAGGAAAATCATTAGATATCTAATTTTTGTGCTAATGAAATTAATTCGTGGATCGTGGATTCTGAAATTCAATATGTAGAAATAAAAATATATTCAACAGTTACACACAATAATTATGCAGTTTCAAATATATTCTTATTTGGAGACTATATGAATTGCTTCATGAATCAGAAAAATTTCAGATTTTTTATCAAAAGTCCCTAATATAATTAAGGTCTCAAAGTTACAATGAAATAGGAATCTAAATATCGTCAAGTTTATATATCTAGCCTTATGATTATATAAATTATTAATTTCTTCACACAATAGCGCCAAAACATTGGGACTTATTAATATTATTAGTTCTGCCGATGTTAATTTCGCTTGCTCTAACATTTAAACTTTCCGTCATTATGTATAATTCAAAAATATTTTATTAAGTAAAATATATTTAGTTGTTTCGCAATTCCGCATCCCTTTAAATTTTCGTCCAGACGCCACATTTTTTACTTTCGTTTCCCAAAGCAAAAATTAGAACCTCGAGGAACGAAATACCACCAAATTAAAAGATATCACTGTTAATAAAACGCTAAAATCTGAAATATTTTCACAGGCGATACTTCCGGAACATATATTCTTCTAGAAAGCACCACCTAAAAAGATCAAGCATCGTTTTCTGCAAATCTCTCTCTCTCCCAACAAGGTAGATTCCCACGCACAGAGCGAGGCGAATTTTCAAAGGCGGTCGTTTTCCTCACGTAGCAGTACGTGATCGTAGAGACGAATGCGGAGTGTGGATTTACGGCGAGGAATTCTGACGCAGATCCCTGACCTTTGTATTACAGGTTATCCTTTCCGCATTCGGTCTCTCTCGCTCGCTTCCTATGCTATCGTCGACGACGCAGAAGGCGCAACAGCCCAGAATACAGGCGCTCGGTGTCACGGTCCTTCCAAAGTTACTCGTGCGATGACAAAATGGTTTATTTTTCCACTTGTGCGACGCTTTACGAAAGAGCACGAAAACCCCCGTTGCTTAACAACTTGCGCTAAACTTGCAATTCGTGCAACACGTAATCCTAAGGAAATTCCCTGAAAGTTAGCGCGTCAGCTATGGAGTTTCAGATCGAAGCAAGTTGCGAATCTAAATAAAGGCAGTCCTGTTTGCGCAGTTGTTTTTAGATGGGGAATAGTTTTCTATCAGTACTTGTCTTTTCTTTTTACATTTAAGCCATTTATTTTAATTTCGTAAAATGGCTGTAGAATTATATTCAGTCACGCCGTAGTCTCTCCAACCCCACTTTGTTAAATATAAATAATTCACAAAAACTATCGCATTACTCAATATTTAAAACGGTCGTGTATATAATTCGAATAAAATACCGTGAATAAATCAGGTAAATAATTCCATAATTCACGTGAGGTTGAATAAGCCTCATTTTTTATCAAAATTCTGCCAACTAAGGAATAACAACGAATTCATCTTTTCTGTGTTCTTAAAATATATTTATAGAGAAGACCACATCTCCCTGTCATTGGAAATTTTAATGATGAGAATAGAGCTACCTAAAAGTAAGAAAGAGATATAACGTGGGAAAACGTCTTGGAGGATAGCACGTGGGATCATTTGTCTTTGGGACATCGCATGACTGATGGGAGAGAAAACACTCGTTAGGATCCGAAAGTAATAAAAAAGAAGTCCCTCGGATCTTCTCCTTTTCTTCTTCCACCACGAAAAAGATTGAAAGGCAGAAAAACGAACAAAAGCCCCGTGCTAAATTATTCATCCGTCGCTTTTTCCGTCTTTTTTTGATCGCGGAGAAAAAATTTCGCGCGCAGAAATGGGATTTTAAAGCGATCATTCTCTCTGATGCATCCATCCTCATCGACTTTTCTACCTTTGCTTAGGACTAGATCAATTTCTAAAAGCTTCGAAAATAGCGACATGTTAAGCTATAAAATATACCTCATAGAATACAAGTAACAAATAAAAGTAACATTCTATACCAGGTGTCGATAACGTTTTTCCGTTGAGTGCCACTCTTTACCAATATTCACCATCTGTGGACCTTCTCGCGTGCCACCCTTCAAATAGTTTTGTCCATAACGCTTGCAAAAGGGTGAGTCATATTTTTAACAATATAATGCGGTATCATTACAATACGGATTATAAGTGAAATCAAAGAAAAACTATTTTTAATACATATGTTTGTAATTATTCTTTGAAATATCGTGCCATGTAAAATCTCTTCGCGTGCCATAGGTTGCGGACCCATCTTCTATACCATTACTTAATAAATTCCACTGTACAATGCCACGCAACTTTCGTAAATGTTGGTTGTTAAACAGTTATGTGTTTATTTTTATGTGCATATATGTTAAATCTACCTTAATCGAAGGTGATATCGAATTTTAAGACACCAAAAACGGAAAAACAAATTTTAATTTACAAATGCCGAGGAACATCTTTTTAGAGGAAAAATCTACTTATGATAGCAAGTATTACTTATTAAATATTGCTTTTAACTTGTTTCTTCTAATAGCATCATCCATCATCACAGAGAATTGCACCAGCAGAGAGCAACGATGTTTGCATGTTGAATAAAAAATCCAAAATGCTTTCATATTGATACAAAACACTGTCTCCTAACTTATTAAATTAACACTGGACTCATAAAGTTTCAAAAATGGAAACTATTGAGTTGACTTCAAATGACAAAAATCATTGTGAAAAAGATTCTAAATTTACGCCTTTTTAATACGACCCCCTCTTTCTAAAAAAATAAAAAATATTTTCTTTGCTTATACATGTATAGGCGCACATTCATACATTCTACCGGTAAACTTTGAGCCTCCGTAACGACCTACTAAATACTCAACTTCTCCGACGCTAACGGCCTCATAAACAGAGAGGCTTTAAAAAAATGATGACATTGTCGGAGGCAGGGCCCACTTCCTGCCCTGAAACGCAACTTTTAGTGTTCCGCGGGGTGGTTGATAGAGGAGGGAGGGTGAAGAAGTGAGTGCACCGAAAAGCCGCGTGTGAGAGATCGAGAAGAGCCACCGGGATGGGATATTGCGCGTTTAAAAGGCTTTGGGTTGATGGGCAATCTTTCACGCCTGCCGAACGCCCTGCGTCGCTCAGTGTGTGCTCACTAGAATGGCCATCGCTTACTGCGAAGAGAAAGAGGAACTACGAAAGGACGAAGGAAAGAGAGGACAGAGAAAAAGAGGGGAAAGAATGAAGGATAAGAGATAGAAACAGGAATGGCAGGAGGAATAGAAAGCTGCAGAACGAGAGGGAGGCGGGTAAAAAGAGAAAGGAAAGGACGCGGAGGAATGAGAGACAGAATACATAAATAGAGATGAGGAAAATTGAGAGAAAGAGGAATGTAGGATTGACAAAAAAGGGGGAAGAGAATTGAAGGGAGATCGAAGTGAAGGCAGAAGAGGAAAGAGGAAGCGATGGAGACAAAAAGAAAAGGAAGAAATGAAGGAAGGTAAGAAGAAAAGGAGAAGAAAGGTTAGAGAAACTAAAAGGTTTTTAACGGCAGACCGCACACGCCACAGGGCGTCGCTATACATCAGAGCGAAGATTAAGCGCTCCCACCTTTCCCAAGAAGTACACAAGAAAGAGAGAGAGCTCAGACTTTGTCCATGGATACGACAAAAAAGACGGACCGTAATCGTTCGTGCGCATCGTGACGATCATAAGAGGAGCAGTTTCTATACGAAGCGATAGGCAGTTTTTTTAGGATACACGTTAACCTAACGTTATAAGACAACCGAACGATGTCTTGAGGAGTAGAAAGCGGAGTAAATACCCATATATAATGTCTGTTTTCCTACAGAATTTAATACCTCATTTCATACTTCTATACCTTTCCCACTATCGTCACTTTATGCGGTGGACCAACTCTTGCTTACCAGGTAGATACCCATTAAAAGCACAAAAGAATATATCACTGACAGTACAATTTGATAAGTACAATCCAATTTTCTTCATTAAGTTACGAGTATATTTTATAAACAGTAGGTTCCCAGGTCGTCTTTTTCATTCAGTACATCCTAAATATTTTTCCCAACTCTTACCGATTTATACATTTCCTAAAGTGATTTTTCCATACTATCTGCTGCTACCTTCTCCTTAGGACACTGCATTCGATTCGAATCGAAGTATAGCGGATAAATTTCCATTCCATTTTGACGTCTCTTAATCGAAGTGGTTACTACAAGCATAAAACCGTGCATCAATGAGTGATGAAGGATTGGACCACTTTTGTTGAACCAACGGCCGAGCGTAAAGCTCTACTCTAATGAAGCAATCTCGCCGAACGAGTCAAGATACCTTTCGAATTTTTGGCAGATACCTCGAAAAATAGAAACAAAATGATCCAAGCGGAACTTATGATGCCTACTTTCCAATTTGGTGCAGCAATTACTTATATTGGCTATAATAACTTCAAAAACGCCGCGGATGAGTTGCTCTTTGTGTTCCAAAATTTTATAATATAACGTTATAAAATATTACAAATACATTCGAACGGAAAACTAAATTGATCACGCGTATTTGTGTGGCAAAAATAACACGTGTATATAGTAGACTCTACCCAATCCGAGTTCAACTACAGTCGTTGCAATGGCAACACCCTCGTAATTAGCGATAAAAACATCATAGACGCCAGTATTTACTAGTATTTACGCGAAATTCCAAGAAATATGATCTATAAGCAGAATTCCACGATACAAATTAGAATCTCAGAGAATAGTACAAATCCCGCTCCGATATTACAATTCTAAGATATTTTAATGTGCAAGAGAAAATTATCCTGCACGATGGATTTCCGATTTCTCATGTAAATTAAATGGGAAGTATAGTTCCTGTAATCGAACCCAGGACTTTCAATCTTCGCAACAAATACTATCCTCGACAGCTCGGCCACAGTAAAAAGAGATTTCCACTAAATTTCACAAAAATCGGTCTATTGGTTCAAAATGTAATAGGCGAGACAGACAGACAGACAAATACAACGAAGAAAGTATAAGCCTACTGCCATTTTGGAAAGTAGGCTAAAAATCACCTTCTGAACGAAATGCGTGAACGTGGAAAAAGATTAAAACGGGTATACTCTCGAGTGCACACGAAATTGAACGACCGAGAATCGTAATACAATATCATCCGAATATGACGAAAAAAGGTAAATCGCACCGAAAGAAAGGAACGTTTTCGATTTTCCATTTCTGTATTTAAAAACCCATCTCAACACGAGCCGAGCGATATAAAAGGAGACACGCGAAACGTTTGTGTGTGTGTGAGAGAGAGATAGAAGGGAACTCACAATTTTTTGGAAGGATAAAATCATGGAGATTTCCGTGTCTTTCCACGCAATCAAAGAGTCCGCAGCGTGAGTTCGAAGTGGGATAATAATAAAAACAGAAACCCTTTCCATGTTTTCCGCTTCGTTTTCCATACCAATCCACACGATAGCATGCAGAAAGAGAAACGAAGCCGGAACGATCGAGTAAACGAGGTGGCGAGGAGGAGGCGAAGAAAAGATTCTTTTTGAGGTTTCGTCTAGCAAACGGATTTGTCGAGATATGGGAGCAGGAAGGAGGCGCTTCTCTATCTCTCCCTTTCTTTCTCTCTCTCCCTTTCCCTCCATCTACTGAATGAGGGACCTAAAGGGTATGAGATTCAGGAAGAGTGTGTGAGAATCCTTTTCTTCCGATAACTAGTCTCCCTCTCTTTCATCCTCACATACAGGTAATCCCACAAGCGAAACTTCCCTGGGAATTGAAGGGAGGACGGAAGGTGGAGATAGGATGAAATAGGGAGGTGGAAATGGGGTGTTAAGGGAGGGAGGTTGAGATGGGGTGCGAGGGGAAACAGCGGTGGAGAAAGGGAGTGAAGGGAGAGATGGAGAGTGAAGGGAGAGAGAGAGAAGGGAAACAGGAAGGTGGAGATAGGATGTGAAGGGAGATAGAGGGGTTGAAAGAGGGAGGTGGAAATAAGGAGATGGAAATAGGTAGGAGTAAATAGGGAGGTGGAAATAGGGAGGTGGGAATAGGGAGGTGGAGACAGGGTGCGAAGGGAGAGAGGAAGGTGGAGATAGAGAGTGAATGGACAGACAAACAGACAGACAAACGACTTTATTTAGGGCGAAATTGAGACTATATAGTCCCTTTTTACATAGTAAATGGAGAGGGAGGTGGACATATGGAGTGAAGGTGGAGAGGGAGGTGGAGATAGGGAATGAAGGGAGAAAGGGAAATGGATATAAGGTGTGAAGGGAAATATGGCGGTGGAAATAGGGAGGTTGAAATAGGGAGGTGGAGATAGGGTGTGAAGGGAGAGAGGGAGGTGAAGATAAGGAAAGAGGGAGGTAGAGATAGGGAGTGAGGTGGTTGAGTGAGAAAGAGATAAATTAGGTAGAAAGTAGGAGAAAGAGGGGGGGAAAGGATTCGCCCATTTAAATACCATAAGAAAGGAGAAACAACGAGAGGACTTATAAAGTAAAATAGGACTTCAAACGATAGACAGACTGCACGAAAATTATATTTATGATACTTGCAAAAAAAAGTCGATCACTAAATGTGCATGGTATAGAAATGTTTTGAGCAACAAGCGAATACTTGTTTATATTCGATTCAGGCAGAGTCTATGCAGGAATCTCTTTCACTTTGATAGATGGATAAAATATATGGTATTTTAAGAAGAAACCGGTAGATTTAAAGCACTATACACACGTATATAAGTAAAGAAATAACGAATAGGAAAACCTAATTTACTAACTCAATATTTTCTTTTCTAAAACTTTTACATGTCAACGTGTCATAAAATTATAGATCCGATAAATAAACAAAAAATATCCACCATGTCGCTTCCGAATCTCTGGTTATCCTAAAATGGCACGAAACGTATTCAAAATATATGAAGAATAAAACCGAAATAGAGGAAGGATACAATCGTAAGATAGAGGAAAAGATATAACGAAGGTGGAGAAGAAAGAATCAAAATGGAATACCCACAGAAAAGATGAAAGAGGAAATGTTACATGGAAAGGGGAAAAAAATCATCATGGCAGAAGATAAATATTAAGATTAGGTTCGCTCCACCTATTTTTCGCGAAAGAGATAGAGAGAGAGAGTCAACTAAAAAGACACGAATGATTCCGCGCGGAAAGAAAGGAAGCAAATGCCTGTGGAGTTTATGGAATGGAATGATTTACGTTTTTCACGGCGATTAGGTTTAGAAGCGGAAATGCATGGATGAGATATTTATTCAGTATAAAATAGGTTTTTAAGATAGAATTAAGTTTATAAGCGAGCGATTAATGAAAAGAGAAATTCTAAACTAGTGTGACGGATAGAGTTGATTTTTAATATTATTATCCAGAAAAAACTACCGTGTAACTCAATGGTTAAAATACCTTTAATATTTTTAGCGAAGAAAATACATGAGGGAGAATTTAATATTCGAGAAAAAGTTTTTGCATACATTATGGCTCCATTGTTTTTTGTCTAGTATGTTAAAAGGTTTTTTAAAACTATCGTTAATATTTTAATTTTGGTCTATTGAGGACCATTCCACGTGAAAGTATTATAACGCTGCATGAAAAGTAAAATACCAAAATATCGTATATCGGTTATAGTTATTCACCATTTAATTAAGCGAGAAATTCACATGCAGGACGTTTTAAAAATAATGCAAATGAATTAAAATATAAATTTATTTTTCAAAATTGAACTACTCTCCCTCAAAACTTTTCGGTTTCTTATATTTTTAAAGGAAATTAAGATTTTCCAAAGGATAAACTTCTTCCACTTCGAATGGTATTTTGGGTATAAAGACAACCGCCGCCGCCGAAGTGCGGTGGGAGTAAACAGAGCGGAATTATTTCGGGGGCGAGGGCAAAAGGGAGAAAGAGAGAGTAAAAAAAGATATAAAGACCGGTCCGTTGTTCTTTTGCCAGGAAATATAGAGAGAGGGAAAGAGAGATGGAGAGAAGCGAGACGTTATGAAGGCGGAGAGAAAGAGAGAGTTGGGAGAAAAAGTAGGGTCGAGATAATTTGGGATGGGCGTAAACTTTCGGATAAAAAGAGGAAAGGTAGTTTTGTTAGAAAGCAAAAATGTGAGGGAAAAAGAGTTCAAGAAATGGAAGTAAGTGGATGGAGATGAAGGGAGAAGGTCAAGTGAAGCAAAGAACGAAAGAAAGCGCAACGAATTTTATATAAGGGAAGAAAAAAGAAGGAAGTATAAAAGAGCGAGAAGAGAACGAAAGGAAATGTGAGGGAGATAGACGATAATAGATAAGGAAGAGATGAAAGAAGAAACAAGATCTTAAAAGGAGAAAAGACGGAGAGGGAAAGAGGAAGCAAACAAAAAGAGTAGGAAGGGAGGAAAATAAGTACCGGGATGAGAAAACAGTGGATAGGAGTGGCAGAGAAAGGTAGGGAAGAGAATAAAAAGGAAGAGGGAAAGAAAATAGGCGTGGAGAGCAGGAAGGAAAGAGGAAAGTAAAAGGGGAAGCAGAAACAGGAGAGCCGGTGGATGCGGTAAGAAGAGAAGCAGGAATGAGAAGGGAAGTTAGGTGAGATAACCGGGTCCTCGCAGCCATAGTGGGCGAAAGGCGGGGATGGCAGGAGGCTCCCGTGCGGGGGCGGAGGGAGGAACGGGGTTAGGGGGCGGGTGGGGTGAGGAGTAGGTTGCGGGGGCGGCGGAAGCGGGAAGAGAGCCGGGGGCAGAGGGAAAAGATGAAGGGGCGAATGGGAAGTGTTTTTCCAGAAAGGCGGCGTACCGAAGAGATGACGAGTCCCAGTGGTGTTGGGAAGCATCGCGGTGGAAAGAGTGAAAGGAGTAGAAGAGAATGGAGAGACAACATAGAAAGTCGGAGAGATAAATAAATGGCGCGTGATGATAAAAAATATAATTGTAGGAGTGGGAGGGTTTTTTATAAACTTTTGAATAAGAGAAATTGGAATTTACAACCTTTCCTAGAAAATGGGAGTAAATGAGGAACGCTTACCATAGAATTGAAACTTCAAACGACGAATAAAACACTTAGGTCGCCTTAAATTCTGTTTGCGGTATACTAAGCGTTTATTTTTTCCCGAACTAGATAGTCCGTGGTCTTAAAATGTTTAATTCATTCGCTGCTTTGACAGAGAAAATGTTTACCAGGCAAGAAAATTTCCGCAACATAAATTTCTATTTTCATCCGAACTAACGATGACGTCCCTCGGCGAAGCCAGTTCGATTGACCTTTATTGTTTTTCACTAACAGCGGAGAGAAACAGCAGATTAAAGGATAGAAAGGTGATCAGACGAAAGTAATTATCGAGTGGTTCGAGGAGGCTGGACAGGAAGTGGTGTTATAGAGTGGAAGGGGAAGGCGGCGATCGTTGTGACATCTATCGGGGATTTGAGAACCTCTCGTTTGCAACCCCCGCGCAAAATTGCGCAAAGAATACCAACAGAGAGAGGATATTAACGGCATTTCTCTTTGGAGTAGGGAGGAGAAATAGGAAGGGAGAACGATATGGGGGAGAGAGAGGATCGCTTACGAGAGACTGACGTTCATGGCTTTGACAGGGTGCGGTTACAACACATCTTATTGTTAGATTTATTAGCAATATTGTCGAAGCCTCTAGATTAGTGTTTCTCGGCCTTTTTTGTTTGCGTCACCCCATTTCAATTCTGCGTCATCCCATTTCAGTTCTGCGTCACTCCATTTCAGTTCTGCGTAACCCCGTTTACAGTTCCATTTCCTCCAAGTCACCTTTAAAGATAAATTGGGCTTTATCTACCACATAAAGATCAAAATATACGTATTTAAAGAAGCAGAGGCAGGTATTATTCTGGTTTTATTTATTTTTATAAGCCAGAATATGATACACTGTGAATTTATCAAATATTTTCGTCGGCCCTCAATAACTCTTGTGTCACCCTGGGGTGTGATGTCATCACGGTTGAGAACCACTGATCTAGATATAATCAGTGAGGAAATGGCACCCAAAAATAATTTCCTTGCTTCATTTTCTCATAATAATTTATGTGAATCATT
Source organism: Tanypteryx hageni (assembly GCA_028673005.1). NCBI lineage: Eukaryota > Metazoa > Arthropoda > Insecta > Odonata > Petaluridae > Tanypteryx > Tanypteryx hageni. Next base: position 37,453,316 of record CM054113.1, on the reverse strand, counting down.
AACAAACCACCTCAATGAAATTATATTTTATTTTTCTTATCTTTATTGGAATAAATATTTTTAATCCGATTAATTACTCCTCCATAGACGAATCGCCTATCCTTCAGAGAAAATTAGACGGAATTTAAGAAATGCCACCTGGAATAATACCATCTCTTTCAGAAGTGAATTTGCAATTACAACTTTTCCCATAAGCAACATGAGCCCTTTTGTAGTGCAAAAACTGCAAGTAGGTAAAATTATTTCTGAACAAAAATTAACTTCTGCGTGTACAAAACTTAAATCGCGATTATATTTTAACTCTTTAAGGCGAAATGTTCTCGTTTTTTCCTTTCAGAAAACTGCCACTGCAAACTTTACCCTAGTGTTTACAGAAAACATATTTTCCAAGAAGCTTACTTATATCACCCTACTTTCACCAGGTAATTCCATGTAATGCTTTCAATGTGAAGGAACAAACTAAATGTGTATGATGATTCATGCGTAAGTATCGAGTAAAGTGTGGTAATTTCCCTTAGTAGACGAAAGTATAGAACATTTCATTAATTAACCCTACTTATGTATTATTATATTTGAACGTTATTATAATAAAACACATGCGATATATTTCGCGAAAATTTCTCTAGAATAACTTGCGTTCGGTTAAAAAAAACTAAGAATGCTTTTCAAAGATTGGGAGTAGAAATTTAATTTAGATTTCCTTTTTTGATAAACTTTGTTTTAAAATGATTCTTCTTAATCGTTTTAAATTATTTTTATAATATTATTTCCTAACTATCATACTAGTAAACATAAATTTAAACATTTTGTATTAACAATTTCTTTTGAAAAAACCGCTATTTACTGTCTGCTTCAGCAGCTCTTTCCTTATTTGTTCTCTTTTAAATTCATCAATGCCCATAACTGCAACACGATTTCGCATCCTCCAAATTTACACAACACAATTACCAAAACTCTTTAGATAAAGACACAAACTAATAAGAGTATATTTTTAATTCAACCTGAGCTACTCTGAAATTTATTTTTGTTTTAAATCCATACCGCAGCCTTTTGGCAACTTTAGCCGTAACAAGCGTAGTAGTTGAGAACGAATCGAAAACCTCTCTTTACCCGAGATCATTCTCCATGTCTTTACGGGCGGTTTAATCCCAAAGGAGTGGCAACAATGGAGGAGATAAAGGCCAAGTGGGAACCACGGGATCTGCTCCTTTGTCGCGCACCTGAGCCTACTTCCTCCCTTTGGGTCACGGCCGCAATTGGCAGCAGGAGTTAGAAAGAGAGAGAGGAAGAGAAAGAGAGAGAGGGAGGGAAAGAGAGGTGGTATTTCAGAGGATCGTATGAATGTGCGTGGAAAGGAGGATGAGAGGAGGAGAAAGTAAAAGAAGCAAGTGTAGGATAGACATATGGAAGCGGGAAACGAGATTGAAGGGAGCTGAGGTAAAGAGGTCCTACGTTAATAGGAATAGGAGAGACAGAGAAAGAAATAAAATGGAAAGCGAGTGATAGTCGCAGAGGAACCGTTCACCTAGCGCAATCGGGCTAAGAGGACGAAGCAGGTAGAAAGACGTAAAAAGATATATAAGACTTCACAGTCGTTATGCTAGAGAGAGAAAGTGAAGGTGGAGGAAGTAGGAGAGAGAGAGAGAGAGAATACGAGGCGTATAAGAGCTCGTTTCGACAAATGAGAAGCGATACAAAAATCCCCATTCCAAGGGAACGAATTAAAAACGTACATTTTAATGCATTTTTCTCCGAGAAACCGACAAAATTTCGCCTGCTTTGTTACTCTGGATCGAAATTTTAAACCTATTTGTTTTCTAAATGTAAATATTTGAAATATCAATGTAAATACCATTTAGCCTTTCAATTTCTACTTAGCTATGAATTACTATTTCGATTTACTAAGCACACACAGGAAATTAATACGAGGACACTATTACGTTGTCATTGAATATTGTTTTTAATTGGTATTCTCTATGGCAAGGGTTCTCAAACTATGGCCCGCGGGCCCTAACTCAACTCCTAAGGCATATTCGTATATTTACCAACTGTACGTACCATTTATGAAATCTAAATTATATTTTTCGACTGCGTGGACGGAATACAATTTTAATATAGGCGCATGATATATTACACAATCAAAAACTTGTTCGAAAATGACTCTTTGAAATTTACAATTAATTCAGTCATTTGAAAGGTCGTATATGGCCCCCACAGTGATAGATAACTCTTCACGTGGTCCTTTTAGTAAAAAGTTTGGCGATCCATCTTCTGCGGTAAACTTTCACTAATTATTACGTGCTTGCACTCTAGCGAAATAATTTTCTCAAAAATAAACGATAGAAGGGTGCGTAAAAGAGAGAGAGAGAGAAGGGTTAGGGAGCAGGCTGTAGTGCACACGCGGAACAAAGGAAAAGGAGCTAGTGAGGAAGGGAAATGGAATGGCACCCTTGCCATGAGTGTCTTCGCCGGGAAAAGAGGGTCAAGAGCGTTTGTGCGTGTGTGCGCGCGGGTGGATGGGTCGGGTGGAGTGGTATCAGTGTTAGAGGGGATGGAAGGAAGGTATGAGTATAAAAGGGGGGCTCAGATGCTCCTGCCGTTGGTGCTGGGAAATGGGACGGATGGGGGGAGAGGGGGAGAATGAGGGGCGATGTGCTGGGGTGGAAATGCGTTGCGTGGACACAATCCCGCCCGATTTATATCGTGGATTCCCCGCGAAGCAGAAGGGCGTCCGATCTGTGGAAGGATTGATGGCCGGTCGTAAGTCATTCTGCGTGGATGTGGATAACGAGGATGAAGAGAGGAAGAAGAAGAAAAGTGGGAGATGGGGAGAGGATGGGTGAGAGAGAGGGGGGAGGAATGAGCCGGGAGAAAGAAAAACTGCGATGCGAAGAACGACGGAGGCAGAGACAGAAGATAAAATCGACGGATATCACGGCATTTATAACCAATCGTTAATACGTGAGGAATAATTCCTTAAAAAATCACACCTCTAAATGATAATTTTAAATAATAATTACTTTGGCTTCCAGAATTAGTGTGGTAAAACCCCGGCTATTCGTGATCGGATTAACCGGATGACGAGGCGTTCTGATGTGAGTTTGAATTTTCCACGATGACATTTATTCAGAGCTCCACTTTTCTGCACAAATTTTCTAGCCCTTTTATAAATTTATTTATTACTTATCGCAAGCTCATCAAAAGCTTTCTAATGCAAAAACATTCTCATTAATTATACGTATCATTCGATTTGCGTATTAGTAAATTAATCTCAATGTTAAATTCAATAATAGACTTTTCTACATATATGTCGTCTTCATTCTGGCGAATACGGCATGTGACCTTTTAACGTGAATAAATTATATATATATATATATATATATATATATATATATATATATATATATATTAAAAGACATTTTAACGAATTTCGTCTTTTAAGTTCCATCCTTCGTATTATCGAAGCCTTCCGATTTTCCGTGCCCTTCCTAGTCTCTACTAACGCGAATAATCGAGGTTTCACTGTACCATCGTTGGAAAGGGTGAAAATATTCGGAATGCGAAAGTGCCTGTGACAGAGAACGAATGTCGATGACGTTGAGCGATTTTTCGCAACCGAAATTTCTTTCAAAAATCGATGGTTGACAAATGGAACACTATCAATAACAAGCACGCCGTTAATAATCGATATCTGGAAGGATGGATCTTACGAAATACCAAGCGACAAAAAAATAAAGAACTTAAAATTATCCAGAGAACATCACCTCATTAACAGGAGAAATGATCATTTTAAACGTCCGTACCAACCCCATAGTTTAAACTAGAAACCGCAGCATTGGGAGATGCCCAATCTCCATGTTAAATGCCAGCGAAGGAAGACGAGAAATTAAAAGTACGAACGAGACGAAAAATAAAGGATTCGAAAGAAATGGAAAGGAAGAGGAAGGAAGGAAGGAAGGGTAAAGGGACCGCGTATATTTAATGACTGGTCTACGTGCATTCACAATGTGAAAAGACACTTTAGGCGAACCCTTTTCACTATTCCGGACCCTTCCTTTTTCAGCGCCTGATGCTTTATCTGGAGAGCGGATGAGCACAAAGGCCCCGGAGGAAAAGAGGAGAGGAAGAGAGAGAAAGATGATGGAGAGCAAGAGTGAGAGAGGAAGATGTTGAAGAGCGAGAGAGAGTAAACTGCGAGAAACGGAGGAAGATACGGAGCAGGGAGAGACAGGAAAAGACGGATAGAGAGAATATAGATAGAAAGGGTTTGGGTTTCACAACGATGAAGATTTCCCGGTTTAAGGCGCCCCCCCACCCCCTCTTTTGCCCTCTAACATAGGGATAGGGGAATGGAGAAAGAGGTACGTGATTCGAGAGAGAAGCAGATAGGGAGGGAGAAGGAAACCATAACACGGCCAAAAGCCATTAGCGCAGTCACGGTGACTGATGCAACGGGTCGTATTCCATTCCTCGTATTTAGAGGTTTCGCATGGAATTATTTACGTGACGAAACACGATCCCGCTTTTAGGAAGGGCGAACGGCAGTTTTCGAGGAAAATTGACACGCACCGGATCGAGCAGAACAAGGTTTTAAAGGTAAACGTAAACAAGTTGGGAACTCTCTTTGGATCTAAAAACTCTTGAGAGGATTTAACAGGTAATTGTTTCCCTTTGGTAATAAAGCATTATGTCTAAAGTAGTATCAATTTGCGTCATTCTGAATTACTTAAGCCCTCGGTATTTTCCTATAAATCCATTAGGATGGAAGTGCTGCTTTAGGACAATCGCACGAACGGGATAGGATTCGTGATTACTAAGCAACCAAAAATAGATAACAAAACTCACGAAGGTAAGGCGAGTGATTTCTGCTATAAATACACCGTTCTTCTGTCAGCCGGGATGTAAATATCGGATAATGTTTTTTTCTTTTGTTTTGCAATCCGGGCGAGTTAAAACAGGAAGCCCTAGGTGTTTCAAAAAAAAAAGAGGATCGTGAAGGTACGAAAAGGCAGAGTTGAAAAGGTAAGAGCTTTAGCTGTGATTCATAGCCTCTTTATAGGTGAGTACAAACTCAAAGAAACTTGGCGGAGAGACGGAAGCGGTGTTTCAGAAGACGTACACGTGTAGAGGGGATTTGGATTAAGGATAGATTCGGAGAGAGATCGAGGAGGAGAAAAAGCGACGTGGATGGAAAAGGAGAAAGATGGGAAGAAGGGAAAGGAGTGGAGGAAAATGGAAAGGCATCTTTGAGAAGAGATACTTCCCTAAGGCCAACTCTATACCTTCAAGGCCCTCTTTTAAATGCAAAGGAATGTGTGAGAGTCAAGAGAGAGAGAGACACCCTCCAACGGTTCAAGGCGTTGGAACAAATCATCACGGGCCTAATTTAACAGTTAGGTCATTTACTTGGGGGACGGATCTCTTGCGCCTTACGCCCTCCTCTCATGACGTAAGGAGGAGGAGGAAGGAAAATTTCCTTACCAATAAACAATGAGGTCGTCGTAAATTCCTCCGTGGAATAAGGGGTTCCGCGATCATTTATAGGGAAAAATTCGAGTGAAAAATTACGTCCCGTGAAGGGTTAAAAATATCAAAAGCCGCTCCCCAAAGTGAAGTTAAAGTTTTTAAACTAAACATTGAGGAGTAAACGAACTCGAAATTTAAGAAAAAAGAACTTCCCCTAGAGCTTAGCCCGTTATTTTTCATGAAAGCTTATTCTCCTATCAAAAGTCGGTCGCCCATATGCGGGTGTTCAGATGACGGACGACCAAATTATTTTGATTAATATATATTCCGTTTTTAAATTTTGTAAATATCGAAGATTTCCCTCGGGCAATATTTCCTATTTCTTGACTCCATTTTGAAAAAAAAAAAACTTTTTTTTAATCCGAAAAAGGTTGGCTAAAATATCCCTGCTACAGAAATCGCCAATCAAGGAAAAAAAACTTTAAATTTCTATCGCTTATGAATATTCAAGCTGCTATATTTGTTTGTACGAGATAATGCGAGGGCACTGGCGCCTAAGCTAGAGCATATGCACCATGTGTTTCAGTTTCAGCGCACGGAATATTTTTTTTCGATCCGATTTCCATCGCCGTGTGGGTAATCATTTCACGATACGGGCGAAGGAGGTTTTCCGTAATGCTTTGTCATGGCGGATGACAAACGCAAATAACGCCCACCTCCGCCGCCCCGCTATTATGGCAAACAGATCGCTCCATCCATCTATCGTTTACGATGCAAAGCCGCCCCGCGGTAAACAATGGGACTCGCCGCAATTAAGCGAATCACGCATTCGAAAGGATGAAAGGTCTGTACGGATCGCGAAATTTCGCCAACTCGTTAATCTGTATTCTATGAGGGACCGGGCTCTCGTGAGAGATGACGATGGATGCCGATATCGCGTGGTTCCCGCGAACGGTTTCGGTTCCTCCTTTGATAGACGATCCGGGCGAGGAAGGAACCTTCACCTATACGGCAAAAATCCCTTGTGAAGCAACTGCAAATGGAACGGGAGGGAAGTGGAACGGTACCGGGAAATGGCGGCCGGAAACGGAAAAATGGTGGCGCATCGAATAAAATTGAAAAGGGGTTGACGGTAAATGAGGGGCGTGGCCACATAGGTAGAGAGAAAGGGTGAGGAATTGGACAGAGGGACCCCATTCAACGCAAGTCACAAGTCGCTTCTCGGATCCAGGGACAAAATGCGAGGAAATTAAAGCCAGACTCCATTTCGACCCTTGTAACATCCCTTAGCCATTTATTAACATTAACTGCACCGATCTGACTCCGTGGGTCAGCTCACGTGTTCCTCTTTCTTCTTTCATTTTTGGACGAAAATAAGAAGAGGAGCGACCCCCGCTGGGATGGAAAAGAGTTTACAGAGGGGCCGTGGAAGATAATGAAGGATCATTTGTGGAGACAAAGAGAGGGAGTTAGGGATGAAAAAACTGGCAGTCCATTATTCAATTACCAAAAAAATTATTCCCTCTTCCATGCGAAATTATTTTCTTCTCGACCTCGTTAAAATCAATACCGTTTCCTCCAATTTTCGCGTTCCTTCTGACCTCCCTTCTGACCTTTTTACCTCGCTCTTTTCGCTTCTTCGGCTAACGTGGAAGCTAATAATACGGTAAACCTTTCAGTTTTATAAATGCTATCCTCCCTTGCCTATCTCTCTCTCTCTCTCTTTAATTCTCATCCGCTTCTTTTTTCCCATCTCCCTTCCTTCCTCTATCTCTAAGGCGCCTGAATGCTTTCGTAATCAAAGGGGAAAAATAAGCGATAAAGCATTAGAAATGAAAGAGTGGCGTGAAAATACCGGTTAGCGTGAGTGGGAGTATTTGCACCGGGAGATAATCATGCCCGGCGTATTTTTGGGACGTCGCTGAGAACGGCGAAAGAGATTAAAAACGAAATTCCCAAAGACTGATAAAAAGTTTCGATGGAATAAAACTAGAGCTGGTCGGGTAAATGTTATTTCAACGCTGAGGAGAAATTCCGATATTTTTGTCGAAGGAGAAAGATTAAATAGATAAAAGGTTCAAGCGTTTAAGGTAATGACTTAATTGCGCTTAACGACCACATTTAGACTAAAAAAATACAATTTTCACTCGTATCGTGTCGTTATCAGTGACAGAAATGAAATTGAACATTTTTATAAAAAACGGCAAAAATGAAACAATTATAAAGTATAATCAACCAGCGGTAACATTCCTAATGAACTAAATATATCTATGAGTATCCCGATGCTTTCGAAGTTGCCATTTACCTATCGCTTGCCAAAAGGAATAACAATAATATAATTGAAATCACATTTACACTTATGAGCTATGTAACTGTTGTATATTATTTATTTATATATATATATATATATATCGAATAAAAATATATTAATATAGCAATATAACGATCACATTTTGACTAAAAAATACAATTTTCACTCGTATCGTGTCGTTATCAGTGACGGAAATGAAATTGAAGATTTTCATAAAAAAACGGCAAAAATGAAGCAATTATTAAGTATAATCAACCAGCGGTAACATTCCTAATGAACTAAATACATCTATGAGTATCCCGATGCTTTCGAAGTTGACATTTACCTATCGCTTTCAAAAAGGAATAACAATAATATAATTGAGATAAAATTTACACTTATGAGTTGTATATTATTAATATATTTATCGAATAAAAAAATATTAATATAACATTGACATTGGATATGCGCATATTAAGTTGAGAGAAATAGAACATAGCCTTATATAATCTACTATGGCTTAATCCTCGATTTTCAAACGGCACATGACGATCTAATTATAAATTATTCTTAAATATATACCACTTGGCCTAGTCAACTAATTTGAGACGCTTCATTTGGGCATGATTATAAAAACGAATTTCTGCCTACGATTAAATCCATTCGGTGGCAATAAACTGCTTTAAATAAAGCACCAATTAGAATCAGTAGCGGAACAAAATATCAACTACTTTACTTTATCGTCGACAAGGACTAAACTTACCGCCCCACCGAGCACGATTTAAATAATTACCTCACGGTCGAAAGCTATATAGAACGAGATTAAAATGAAACACCGGGGGTAAATCGGACGTGATAAAAATTCTAAGATTTATTTTAAAACGTTCACCTACTTGATACCATCGGAGGAGAGCCCCACGAAAAAAAAAACAAAAAGAAAATTAAATGCAAATCTCCGAGGAGATTAGATCCCGATTTCTCTCCTCCCCTTGATGCTGCCAAACAACAGATCCTATTCAACGATAAGAAATAGCGAGAGAGAGAGAGACGGGAGAATGAGGTGGAGGGAAAGAGGAGTAGATTGATTAAATATTCACTCCCTCCGCGGCGCATGGAATTCGCATGACGTTGAATCGCCTTGACCTTTGCCCTCGTCTCTCTTCGTTCCTCTTCTTTCCCGCACCCCCTAATTCCCACCAGAGTGGGAAACAGAGAGAGTAGAAGTGAGTTGTAACACGCACGGGAGAAAGGATGGAAGGGGAGAGAGAGCATAAAACGCATACCAGACGAGTGAGAGAGACCACGGTTATCGATGAGACCCGAGATGCGGTGGCCCAAAACCCCCCCTCTCTCTCTCTCTCTCACACACACACTAGTTTTGGACACTTTACTTAGTCCCTTATTCCCTTCTCGAATCCCGCCCACCTTCCATAAACTTTCCACTCCAACTCTCTCGCGATACGTACAAGACAGGTATTGCATTCGTACACACACGACTCGCCGGCCTGGCTTCGTGATCCAAAGGCTCGCTTTAACCGTTCCCTGAAAACCTCTTGCACCCGAGGCGGACAAGGAGTGCCGTAGAAGGAGGTAAAGATCCTCGAGTCACGCAATGACCTCATCTGCATCCCTTTTTTAAAGAGAGATTCGAGCCGTAAGGGAATGAAGGGGAGAAAGGGAGGATGGTATATGGGGAATAAAGAGGAAAGGGGAGGGAGGAGATTGCGGGAAGAAAATGAAAAAACTGATTACCCCGATCCGATGATCTTCCTTTTTCAAATATCGTTCTGGGTAAGCGGTGGAGGAAGCTTATTCGAGTTATACGGAAATGTCAAATATCAGCTTTCTCGGCACGATTCGAATCAGTCGTACAGGATTAAAAGATTCGGTATATTGCAGACGTAATTTGGCGGGCGAAAGATACGACGGAGAATAGGAGTCTGATGAATAAGGAGCGCTACAGAATCGTTTTGAGGAAAAAGATGGAAAAAATGAGTGGAGTAGGAAATAGATTACATATGTATGAAGAGAATTGGCAGTTACGGGGAAAAATTGGTTCCTAAGCATGAATAATATGAGATATAGAGAGAGAGACTGAAAAAATTGCTAGAAATTCGGGACTTCATACAAAACTGGAAGATATTTAGATATCCGAAGAGCTAAAGTTATTTATATTACACTGAAACTCTATAGGCTTCCTGATATTAGCGGAGCGAAGAACCTCATTCCATTTCGATGCGTATAAAAAAAATCACACAGTCGCATGAAATACTGATACAAAAAACACAACCACAACAACGAAACAAACACAGAAAATCAACTTAGTACAATGTATAATACAACTGAAAAGTGTTCTTTGAAAAAAAGATGTTAGATATTTGCTAACATTAGAGTGTTTTCTCAGAAGAAATTATGACCTAAATATACACCTTATCGATTAAGATGTAATCTCGACGAATGATCCTCTAAAACAGTAGTTTTATTTAAAATATTTCAGATTTAAAAAATGCACTATACATAGTTAATTTATAGGACTTCAAAATTCGTAATTTCTCTTATCAGATATAACAAAAACTGAATAATCTAAGGTATAAGTACAATTAAATGAAATCTCTGTCGCTGGGTCGTTTTTTTACGACGACTTAAGACGATTTATTCCTTACAAAGAACCTAAAGATGAAAAAAAATGTATGACGTCAAATATTTTTGTGAGTTTTTATGAAAAATTATGCCTTATTGGAATTTTTAGGGTAGAAACATGATCTCGGAATTTTTATGAGGTTACTTAATCTCACTAAATAAAGGACCTCAAACTGAGGCAAAATGAAATTTTAAGGCCTGGAACGGATAACGCAACAACAAATGAGATAAAACTGTTGTCATCAAAAATTCAATGAGCAAATTCGTAACTCGATGATTAATGCATTAACATGTTTTATGGGCGTACGTTTATAAAAATGAATATTGCAGCATTTAATATGAATAAAATGGCGAATTTGCTATAAAGAGCGTGAGAAGTCAGAGGTTTTGCTGTATTCGGAAAATATTCAGGTGAAGACTGCTTTTTAATTTGAGGTAATTTTTGTACTTGAATGCAATAATTTTAATTGTGATACAGCGTCACTTTTTTAAGTACTGAAATTTTTTAATTGCCTTTTAATATGGAAATCACATTAAAAATTAATTTTAATGCCTATGTTTCTTTAAAATATTCTTTCAAATAAATCTTCATAATACTAGAATCGGATGCATCCTAGAGAATGGTTTAAATGCTTGTACAATCATGAATATAAAGATAAAAACATTTGTTGAAGATTAACTTATTTCAAACTAGCTGAAAGGCTTCGCTCTGGAGTTTTCTTTTATTTATTTATTTATTATTTTTATTGATATATCACTTTTGATGTCATATTACAATAAAACAATTGCAATAAATTCTGAAATTTACTTACTTTCGCTGTTGGGTACCCCAAGTTTAGCAAACGTTCGTCATTCCTTAATTACGCCAGCGATGTTTACATTAATATTTACTATTTTATGTATTGTATTGTAAAGTTTTATCATTAATAGAACTACGCATTAACGTATTACTTAATATTCACATGGACAGATGCACCGAAGTCTTTAAAGCAGCAATAAAATTATGTGGATTATGTCAATACCATTAGCCAAAACGTACACAATAAACATCTTGGTTACCGAACAAATATAAGTAGATTTATCGATTTATCTTGCGATAAATATTTCAATGTTAATGGTAAAAGATAACAATGTTCCTTAAAAATCATTTTCCTCACTTTAAAAGTATTCATAGACTATATTTAGGCATGAATCCATTTGTACCCTTAATCTTGGCGTAGACTATTCTTCCTCTACGGCGCGCCACGGCGTGGATTTTTCTTGCATCAATCGTTACGTGGCTATCTCCCTTTGAAGAGGACAACAATTAAGAAATTTAGCTTTGTTGCCGCCTGGAAAATGTTAATCAATTTTGCGCCTACAGGATAATTTAGGAGCGATTTAAAATGTAATACGACAAAACATGAACAGAATTAAAATATTCAGCCTTTTAAACGTAAAATAAGCCATTTCCCGTGATCGTAAGTTAATATTTAGGTATATTTATATCCACATCAGTGAAGGGCTGCATGGCATTTTGGGGCTTCTCCACACCATTTCCCATGCATTCTTATGGAAATAGTATTTTGTTGACCCCATGGGGTATAAGAGACCCCACGGTCGGAAAACCAAGACCAAGTTCTTCCTTTGGTACATAGGATGGTCCATGAAACTTTTGAATTCGATTGCTTCAACGATGTTAAAACGCATAAAGAACATGCATACATACATACATATATACATACATACATACACGCATACATACACACACACACTAAAATATTTATAAGATGTTTAATTTATCACGGTATACAGAAAAAGTGGAATATTAAGTAAATAATATCTCAAGAACAAAATATGACGTATTTTAAGCCCTCGTTTGCTTAAAAAGGCCTTAACGGAAAATCAGGATGACCATTCCAGGCAAAAGGCAAAGTTTGGAAACAGTTTTTCAGAAATACGATTACACTTGGCCGGATACTGTTGGGCATAAATTTTCGAGTCTACTCCGGCCAAGAGTTAAAGCAGAGGCAAAAAGAGATGCCAGCATCATGTTTCGAGATAGCCCTTCATCGCCCCTTTCTTTGCCCTCAACTCTGCCCCCACTTGTCCTCCGTAACAAATAAATTTCCTCCTCGCCAGCGATGCGGCTTCGTAAACGAGCGGATTATATGGAAAATCAAATAGACCGACTCTCTCCTCGATCCACGAGCGCACGTAAGCTCATCTCAGGCGCGTACCGCACGTCCTCCGCGGAGAGCCCTTCCTCCCAGGAATACACGCGCCCCTCTCCCTCTGATGCCATCTTCCCCGCGTCCGTTCCCCTTCCCCCGTCACCTCTCATTTTGCCTCTGCCGCGGGAGAAATATTAAGGCTTCGTGGCAACAAACCTTTCTCAATATTGAGACCTTTCGCCTTTTTCCCCCTCCTTCAACCTCCATTCCTATTCCACTCTCTCCTGTTTACACCCGCGCTTTTCCCCATCTCCCTCCCCCCACCTTCAATGTCACCTTCGTCCTCCCACTCCTTCTGTTTCCTTTTTCACTCCACCCACTATCTCTATCCCTTTCCAACCTTTCTCTTCAAATGTCCTTTCTCATTTCCCTCTCCCGTACCTCTCCCCTTTCATCTACTCTCTCTGCCTATGCCTACTTTATCTTCTTCCTCCCTCTTATTTCTTTCATTCCTTTTTCTTATCTCCTTCCTCCATCCCTTTATATTTATTTGTGAATCGCTAAAAATTTTCCACTCTTCAAACTTCAACCATCTGACATTATTTTTAGATGGTTTTTATTTCCTTGACTCTTTAATATGTAGATTTTGGAACGTATAACTTAACATTTGTGTTGCATATTTATATATTCATCATGAAAATTGTATATATATATATATAAATACAATTTGTATTTTATGACGAGGGGAATGTAAGAACAAGCTTCATTATCTCAATTACGGCCATAAATTACACACGGACAAAAGTTTACCACACTTTAAAAAAATATCAGTGTTGAAAATGTGGCTTTATTTGCGTATGAAATTTACCCAAAATGATTTGAAGCCCTTTATTAATGAAGCACCTGCAAGGTGCCGCAAACATGCTCAACTTTTTGCACAGGGGTTTAAATAAGATGAGCGATATTTAACTTAGCTCTTTATTTAACTACCTCTCTACCCTTTTTTCTTCCCCACCTGACTTTCCCCATCTCTCTCTCCCCTTCTTAGTTCCTGTCTTCTTTCCTTCCGTCTCACTTGTTCTACCCTTTCTTCCCCATTCCCTTCTCCATTCCACGCCATCTCTTACCTCCCCTCTCCCCAATCTTCCATTCACTCTCTCTCTCTTCTCTCTCACCTCTTTTGCTCTCCCCATTCTATATTTCTCTCCCCGTTATCTCTCTGCGCCTCTTTCGTTTAACCGCAACTCTCTCTCTCTCCCTCACCACTGTTCTCCTCTTTCTTAATGAAATATAATCTTTAATCAGCGTTCCGATCAATTAATGTTGGAGCGCAGTTTACAAAAACAAAAACAAAGCCACCACAAAAGAGATGAATTACATCTGCAGGATGAAAAAAATTCGCCGGCTCGATTTTAACCGCAAAAACAGCGTGTTCGTTAGAGCGTTCCACCGCTTAAAATAAAAAAAGAGAACATGTTCATTAAATCGTATAATTTATGGACGAGAAGACGTTACGCAAAATTTCCGCGTATATCTTTACAAGCTTCGGGATATGATACTTTACGAAGCGAATAGAGAATTTAATCGCAAAAAATATGCACAGCTTAAATTTTATACAAAGCTATATTTCAACTCTCAGACGGGTAATTACCTTGTTAATAAATTGCCTAATAGGATTTTAAATGCAGCAGATGATTACTATGCAAATAAAAATGTCACCATTATGCACGAAGTTACATTTTCATTTAGCTCCTGGGCCCTTTTCTCGTGTCGCCATGCAGATAAGCGACGTTTTTCAACAAGCACTTTCCATATATAGTAGTATATACGCGTTTTGCGAAAAATTCCATACAGATATAAATTTTTACCGCTTCTATACGACGGTTCGGTTGCATTTTACGGATTGTTGATTTTTTTGCACCGTGTTCAACAAAAAAACCCGCTTTTTATCGCAGGCAGATGAAATAATTGACATTCCATTGTTTCAGAACGGTCTTAGATTGCCCTTTGCAATGATAAACATGAAAATTACGCGCGAAAAATATGCACAATTTCTCAGAGACCAAATAGTTCCAGAGAGATATAATCTATTACATATAATTTTGAGAAAGGTTTAAACGATTTTGTAGTTGGATGATGATTAAACATCAACTCATTATGGATTAAAGACTTTAAATGCTCATCATAAAACTAGTCAAGATCGAAAAGTTATTTGTGGTAGTGAAACGTAAAAGCAATACCAAAAACACGAATAAATGCATCACGCCGATACTTACTGAATACAATAGGCAAGGCTCGAGCGGTGATATTGAAAGATAAAAATCGATCCCATTAAAAACGTCAATTGAGATGGTTAAATTTGATCTCGCGTGCGAATCAGACTACAAATACGAGAAAAATGTCTCTTTTTGCTATTTGTTGAACACAATAGATCGAGCATGGCAAACTGGCGGCCCTTTCTGTGCCTTGGGAATTGTTCTCAAAGAAATCGTACGGGATTTTATATAAACTAGTGGAACTTCCCGACAAAATTATGGGTAGACATTACTAAAGAATTGAATTAAAACTCTTCCCATTTTCTTATAAATCAAGTGCACTGCACATGATTTCACTAAAACCCATATGTTAACTGATTGTATCTTCAAACCAAAGCTTCCGTTGCTATGTAAACAAATCGAAAAAGAAACGAAATTACAAATGCTTATGATTGAAATTTAAGTATATCATTTGTTAAAATGTATTCTCGTGTGTATATTTAAGTATATATATATAGATATATATATATATATATATATATATTGATAATGTTCATTTATGTTTTGAAAAGTCGAAATTTTATTTCAAAATTCAAAATAAGGCAGCAAAATTGATGAAAGTCTTAGCTTCTTTGCGAAAAAGTCAGTCAGTATGCTTAAGAAGGCACGCATTAATTCTTACGTATAATATATGTTCTTACATATTATACTTGGACATTAATTATTCGCGTCTTTAAGATATCAACATTTGCTTTCAAAATGCAAAATAAAGTAACACTAGTGGCTTGTTGCAGCTAAAGCTGCAAGACACTGATTAATAAATTATACTATTTTAAATAATTATAATAATTACACAATACATACATAATACAATATAAAATGAAAAGCGAAGATAAAGAAAAGATATAATAACTATAATAGAATAAAAGAATAAATAAATAAATAAAATATCAGCTTAATTCGATGTTTTAACACATTATAATTGATTACTATCAATAATTTAATTCTTCTTCTTCAGTTTCTTTTTCTCTTGTTTCTTTACTCCCAATAATTTTCCCGGCCCCACACAGCTGTAAGCTTTCGAATGAACCCTTGTATGCTTCTCTAAGTGCTACCGTTCTCTCACAATTTCAATTACGTCTTATATTATAGGTAACTTACCGATATTTAGATGAAACGTGTCTAAATTTTAGCACTAATATCAACTTATTAGTTTATCAATATTATTCTCTTCTCTTTTATACAAAATTTTCTACCCTAGCAGAAAATGCTCTTTAAGACGTACGACAATTTAAATCACAAAATTTGAATTATAAACACTCATCAACACAGTATCAATGACTAATAATATATTTATTTAAGTTATCGCCGTACTGTTTATCATTACCAAGGCATTGTTTAAAATTCGAATTTTTACGTTAAAACTAAAACAGGCATCGATTCAAAGCATATACGTAAATCGACGACAGGAAAATGAATTTTCATTCTTTTATGCGGCTTTTGGTTCAACTCCCAAATTCGTACGATGATCAAAAGTAATTTTAAAATGCTAAAGAGTAAAGACTTGCATACCAAGAAAATCGATATTTAGGTGTTATCTTATCGGAAATTTACCGATATTTAGATGAAACGTCACCCTAAATTTTAACACGGCTTAGGATCACTCTCTCCCTCTATCTCCTCTATCACTCCCTCTCTCTCTCCCTGTTTCTCTCCTTCTTTCTTCCTCTCTCACGTATTAAAACATTCAAAGCACGCTTTCCTTACGCATATAGTATAAGTGTTGAGACGACAATACAATCTCGAGGTTTAACAATGACACGGTCGGCAAGGTAACATATCGTTAAAAAACTTATATTTATCAATAAATATGATTTATAACTTGAGCGATTTCGAATCGTAAGTGATATGCGACGATAAGAATAAGAAACTAAATTTATTTTTATTTAAAATGGTCCAGGGCCGAAGATCATAAGTCATTTCTTTCTAATTTTAACTTGCAAAAGAGTAAAAGCCTGCAAGTCGAAAAATCTACTTTTACGTATTATCTTATGGGAAATTGAAATCACCCTCTGGGGTCGAACCCGGGACATTTTCATATAGATTTCTTTACTCTCGATAATTCCCCCCCCCACAGAGCTGTAAGCTTTCGAATGAGCCCTTGTACGCGTCTCGAAGTGCTACCGTTCTCTCACAATTTCAATTACAAAAATACGGCTTACAGAATTATATATTAAGATACTTAGATAAAAATCTTCCCGTTTTTGTTCATAGGGGTACGTTTTATTAACGGCGATGTACAACTGTATGCCCATGCGGATAAAATCGATCAAAATATAATGATCACGATTGGTTTAATTTCCTCTCAAAAATTATATATATAGAAAAATAAAATGTATTAGATCTTATTAAGCCAATATATCTACGCGTATGCTTATGCGGGTAGTGACAAAAATGAGTATTTCGAGCTAAACAATGTCGTCTGTCGCCAAGGAAACTTCTTACTAAAATCTCTATATTTTGATAAATTAAAACATAAAATTCGAGCGATTTAGAACCAAAGACAAAAATCAACGAAAAGAATA
Organism: Tanypteryx hageni; assembly: GCA_028673005.1. Lineage (NCBI taxonomy): Eukaryota > Metazoa > Arthropoda > Insecta > Odonata > Petaluridae > Tanypteryx > Tanypteryx hageni. The sequence goes on along the minus strand of CM054113.1, from coordinate 37,435,927 downwards.
AGAACCTATGCTCATTTTTCTTTAAAATGGTTCCTGTCCAAAGATGGTAAGTCAATTACTGTTAATATAATTTTGAAATATAGAAAATAAGACGGCACGTCAAAAAATCGATCTTTACGATTAGAACGGAAAACAATCGACTGATTATAATATGATACTTCATTTTGTGACAAGGAGGTAAACATTTTTCTTAGTTATTGAGTTACATTATAACGCAGTTTATAAATTGTTTTTTGCCAACCAGAAAAAGCCCAGTTTTTCAACTCTGGGCTTCATTAAACAACTTATAATCCTAATGTGACCATTTCATAACATCCATTACATTAATACGGCCCTGATTTCTATTCGAATTTGACATACCTGCAATAAATGAACCTCGCTCGCTAATATCAAATTCTAAAAAACTTTGGGAAATTTTCGCACTTCCAAACATTCTCTGGTCCTTCATATCCAACCGTCACCAGCCTTACTCCCTCAAAAATATTCCTCTCTCTCTCTCTCCAAGTACGCATCATCTTTTATCTCTGAGTCTCCTCTTTAGTTCCACACGCGTACGTTTCCTTAGACCCGACCAACGCCTCTCCACCAGGCACACGCGCAGAAAAGAGATCGTCTTACCTCCTTCACGTCCCGTCTTTATCTCTCTCTCTCTCTCTCCCTTTCTCTTTTTTACCTCCCGGGCCATAACTCCGACGTATATCCACTCAAAAACCTCCTCCTTACCTCCTCCAACAGCGTTCATCCTCTTCCACATCCTGTACAAAAAAAAACTTTTTCCGTCTCTCTCTCGCTTCCTCACCTTTCGTCTTTTATCTCAATTCTTCTAATCTCTTCTCTTTATCGCCATCCCTCCCCTATTATCCTCCATCTTTATCTACCCATTCCCATTCTTCGTTACGCTACCTCGTTACCACTATCGCCATCCCTCTCACATTCTCCTCTCTTTCATTCTCTCATCTTTCCCCGTACTACCTTGCTTCCTCTCCCTCTCATTCTCTCTCTCTCTCTCTCCACTCCATTACTCCCCCCGTCTCTCCTTTACGACTTAGTCATTCCGGTCGCCACGTCCTCCTACTCGCCCATACCTCATCCATTTCTCTTAATCCTCTTCTCACGTCCCTACCACTCCCAATTCTCTCGTTCCCGTCTCTTTCTTTTAACTTTCGCCCCTCCTCCGCACACGGCTTCGAGGTAAATATGGCCCCCAATCTATCTTTTCCGCGTTTACGCCTCCCTCCCTCACTTTTCCTGCCTTTGGATCTTAATCTCGCATCGCCGTAAAGAAAGGATAGACCGTAAGCCATCTCTTACCTTGAGACACTCCTTTTATTCTTTCTCGCTACAGCATTGATCAATCGCAAAATGTTTTATTATATCGGAAAGAATGTTCGGAAGCGATTTTCTCCGCTTTGATGATAAAATTAAGGGTACAAACTTGGCCTTTTACCCACGGGTGGTTGTTAGTTAGTGAGGAATCCCACACGATCGAGAAATATATGCATTAAATTTACGAGCTACAAACTACTTAGAGCGTATGAATAAGAAGAATAAGAAATGAGCGATCATAAGGCCACGTATGTGGAGTTTAAGTTAAAAATTGAGAAACCGGTCAAGCCAGGGAGAAAAAAGCTTGTTCGCCAAAGCCAATTTTAATGTTATAGGGCTTTTTTGTGCAAATAATACTAATTTCTGCGAAGCAACAGACAACGCAGGCACGGAACATTCTGGTGTATCTTCAATGATATGATGCGAAAGTGTACAGATAAAAGTATCCCAAACGAAACCAAGCGTGATAATAAAGAACCTAGACGGTTCAACCAGGAAGTTATGAGCGCTCTTAGATGACAAAGAAAAATCCATTTCCGCGAAATTAACACATCAACAACAGCCACGGATGAACAAGGACCACGATAAGACAAAAATATAGGGAGGCGTGCTCAAAGATTTACTGTAGTGCTTTTAATGAATTTTTAAAAAGTTTTAAATGATAATTTAATAGATAACACAAAAGCATTTGGTCTTACTTCATGGAGAACCGATGTAGGGATAATGCGGAGAAGGAAAACTTATTAAATAAACGCCTCAATCAAATGGGATCCGTATGAGAAGAGCCACATACTTGAATTGGACGGAGTCCAACGCAGAGCAACCAGATTCGTAAAACAGATGTATGATCATAAGCATAGCGTGACGTCACTGTTAAAGAATTTGAACCGGCTATCTCAGAAGGATCGGATATTAACGCTGGATTAAGGTTTCTGGAGAAATATAGGTTGGGGGTTAAGCAGAGGAGGTTTTAGGAATAGTTGAAGCACCAACACAAATAGTAGACACGACCATGAAGATAAAATACGTGAGATCTATCGTAGGATAGATCATTATCTACGCCAGTCTTTTCTGAGGACAGTACGATCGTAATAGGATAGCCAAACCCGCGAGAGAAAATTGTTGGGGATATTATGGTAAACACACCACTTTTATGAATTGCAGGGTAACATTTAGATCCAGAATTCATGATCAAATCGACGGAAATCCACGTTTAGGCGGGTGAAAGTCGAAAGGTTATGTAAACCCTCTTCCAATACCGTCTCCAGGGTTATTCTAAAATTCATAACTTATCTCGCTCTCTCTCTTTTTCGATGTTCCCCGCGGTCCTTTTCGATTCCTACCTTTCTCTCTCTCTCTCTCGTCTCCCTTCCTTCTCATATTCCCTCTCGTTTTTAATGTCTCACTCACTCTTATTCCTCCGGCTGGGGCGTAAAATATAGGGGCACAATAATTTCAATTTCGTACCCATAAAAGCTTCATTTCTTTTCTTCCTTTTTTCCCTCACTCTCCTTATTCTCTGCCATAACGTCCTAACCTGGAGAATCATCATCTCCCGTATCTTCTTCTTTCTTCCCTTCCTCTTCCGCGGTATCCCGGCTCCATCAATAGATGGCGCTGTTTTCGCATCCGACGCTATTTTTTTTATATCACCACACGGATATCCCCTCGCTTTTCTCACCCTTTTCACTCCACATTTCCACCCGCCTCGACTTCACCCCAAAACAACACTACATCTCACCAACGCCGTTGAAACCGACAACAGCAACCGGCGATTAAAACGTGATTCTCCTCATCTCTCTCCATTCCTCTCTGACTTCCTCCTTAACATGTGCCGCACCTCACTACCTGACGCCCCCGCATCCCTTTGACATTCTCCACCTCTCCTCCTTTTCATCCCCTCGCCATCAAGACCTCGGAAATAAAAACTTTAAACCACTTCGCTACATCACTCTATGCTTCATTCCATTACTCGTCTATTTTCTTTAAAAAAAAAGCGACGCGTGTTAAATGTACGCGATTACTAAGCGCACGCTCGTGTTCAGGAAGCAGTTAAAAGTTCCGATTCCTCGCCGTGCTATCATACGGAGTAGTTTCGGAAACCTTTAAACCCGACGACTTTATTTTTCTCTCTCGAGGAAACGAGGCTTCAAATTCTGTCTCGGAAGTTTTTTATTTTACGGACAAACGCGTTTGAGACCCGATCGCGGAAGAATGCTTTGACGCAATTTCTCCGGATCGTTCAACCACTTTAGCCACTTTTTTACGTTCCATTAAACAATAAGTGCGCCTGCGGAAACTAGAGAGACCTTTAATCGTGCAATTCTTCGGGCTACTAGACGTATAATATTGTAAGTCTTCGTGAATGACGCACTGCGTCAACAAAACTTGTGTATAAAAGAGGGAATGTATTTTTTTAATATGTGGATAGGATCCATGCCGCGCGAGGAAAAATATACGGAAAGGTTATTTTCGGCTCCTACTCTACATATTTTCATAGAGCGAGGAAGAAGAGGAGAAAAACGTAGATGGAGGCGCCGCAGTAAACTAAAGTGGCGCAAGAGTCGATTTTCGCCGTTTTAAGTCGAGGCTTTAGTGAAAAAGGAGCAGTCGGGCGGAATTTTTATTTTTCATGCGACATTGCTCGGCAGCACCAAGTGTCACAAAATGGATTTCGCATGTCGACAACGTATTTGGCAGAGCGTAAAATGAGAGGACAAGGGATTTAGAGCGAGGCAAAGGGGTGAGAGAGAGGAAAGTGCATGGGGAAAAAGGGCGGTGGAGATTTTCGAGATAGAGGGAGAGACTGAGTGAGGATGGAATTTCGAACGCGTTTTTCAGATAAACGCGGGAAAATGCGGGGGAGCGAAAGAATGTGGGCGTATGGGAGAGAATGGTGATTAGAAAGACGGAATTTCATGAAACGACAAAGGAATAAGGCAAAAAATCTCTAGATCTCTAAGGTACCACACCTATAATAGGTGGTTACATATATTTTTGTCTTATATCGTTGGGATGTTGGGGATAATTTATTCAAAAATTATTTCTCCATTTGTAGCGTGCTTTGATTAATATAAAGATGTATCGCCAAAAAGCGTACCCCGAACTAGAGACTCGGTGGATAATTTGAGATAAACCATCCACTATGAATCAGGAGAATTAAACGATAAATATATTTCCAAAAGAAAATTTTGAGAAAGGCAATTTTTAACGGAAGATGAAGATTGAAAATTCTATATGCAAATTTTTCAGAAAAATTCTTTTTAAAATCACGATAACAGATATATATTATCCAATCCGATTTTATATCGAAGATTCGTAAACGCGTTTCCCCATAGGTGTTAACTGATGACAAACCCTTTTTTCCCTGATAGAAACCAAAAGAGAATGTGCTCAAATGAAGAAACGATGGCGGGAACGCAATGATAAATGGAAGGGGTACGCCTAACGCACAGGTGTTTAACAGAAGGGATCTCGACAAAAAGCGAAATATTTACAAACGTCAAAATCGAAAAAAGTTGGATCGGAAGAAATAAAATGGCGAACGATGAAAAGTGAGCGAGGGAAACTACATGCGTATAAACAAATAAATCTACGAGAATGCACAGAAGAGGGAGGGAAACGTTATAAAACCCACTCTCGCCCACACCTCTTCCTCCCTCTCCTTATCCCCCTTCACTCCTTTTCCCTCCACGCACACCTCTTGCGTGCCCAACACGCCTCGCGCACTTATCCGCACGTAACACGAGATTTTGATTAAAAGCACTCCGCCACTCCCTTTCCGCACACACACACACGCCCTCACTTCCCCTTCGAAACCTCCCTCCTTCGCGTCTCTTCCTCTCTTTCCTTCTCGATTTCTCTCCCTTGCCACATCCCTCTTTCACCTGCTTCGCAAATGCCACGTACGCAGCCCACACCGCATGAGTTAAAGAGTGGGTAGCTTAGCCTTTTCACTCCCGCGCCTTGCAAACTTCTTCTTTCTCATCTCTCTAGGCGCTCTCGACATCGCTTCCTAACCCTCTCATTTTCTCTTTCTCTCCCTCTCTGGCCATCTCACTTCCTATCTACCTCCCTAACCCTTTCCCTCCCCCTCCTCCACTCCCTGTCGTCTCTCTACCCTCTACTCCTCCCTTCACTCTAAGAGGCTATATCTTCATCCCACCTTCATCCCTCTCACCCTCTCCCACTACCCTTAACATGTCCCTCCCTCCCTCTTCTCCCAGTCACCTCCTCTCTCCCCCCTTCATATCTCCCCCCTCCCTCTCTCTATCTCTCTTTGTAAAGCGTAGGCGACGGAGGTAGCCGAAACGTAGGAGTATATGGGTTATTTAGACCGTTTCGAGTAAAAGCGGAGGGGGAGTATGGGGAGGGGAGGAGGCGCATGAGTGGGAGGTTGGCGTTCGACGTGCGGGAGCGAATCCAGCAGTATCGCATTTCATCCTGCCTAACTGGGGTGAAAAGTCAACGATGCTCTATAGTAACCTCAACCCTCACACCCTCCCCCAACCATAACACCCTTCTGCAACCCTCTTCGATTCGCTCCCTCAGATTTTTCACCCGTGTCCTAAAACGCCAACCCTTTAAAAGCCTCCCTTAGGATATCCCCTTCACCCTTCTGCCCTTTTTCTTTCCTCCTCCTCCTTTATCACACGCATGCATACACTCTCGCCTCGGACCAAGAGCTAAAAATCACAAAAAAACAAACGCCAACTTTTCCTTCGAAGTCGATGCGAAATACGCTGCCAGCGGAAGTTCTTCTCTCCATCCGTTCATTTTGCGTGCATTGGTGCCATATGATCTTTAAACTTCGGTGGATAAACATGTTTCAATTGCAAAGGTCATGGATTTGCGTCCATATCGCGCACGTTTCGCAATTTGGCACGATTGGTGTAATATATGGCAATGACATTAAGAAGCGTTTTTATTCCGATAGAAAATGTTGTGGAAGCTTACAGCACTTTTTCGCATCGTTTTCTATTTTGTAGCATAACCTTCCATGAACGTTCTAATATTCAGTCTGAATAAATGAATGTACCCTAAAGAACTTTTTCGTAAAAAGTATTTCATAATTTTCCATAGTTAGTTACAAGCGTGTTTTCCGCATGTTTTAGATGCAGAACCGATTTTCTTCCTAAACAACAAATATTTCAGATTGCTTTTGTTTTTAATAGTAAAGACTCATTTAACTAGTTTCACCTAATGTGTTAATTAGGTGAAGAACTGCCAAATTAAACATCCAGATAAGAGCATTCAAACCTTTCGGAGCGACTTTGATGCCAATCACCAGCAGGAAAATAATACTTATATGTTTCCATTGTGATGGCATTTTGAGAAAAAACTAATTTAACCAAAAGCCTAACATTTAATTGAAAACTTATATTATAAGTAAAGCATTGTACTCATAAAAGTTTTAAAAGATAGGTTGTTTGAGGATTATGAATAAAACGCTAGATTTTTTAAATTATTCATGCGAAATATTTAAAGATTTTATCGCGTGAGATAAGCAATTTTACGAAAAAAATATTTTCGACCAATAGTTTCTGCTTTCTCTTATTGGTACAGCAGTTAAAGATGTACCTTGTATAATAAAACTATTCTTCTGGAAAAGAGGAATCATGTTTCGCAAAACTTCTTAATTCTGTTAGTCAATCGAATCCTTATCCTTCCCATTAATCCCCACTATTCCAGCTTTATAAAATTTAGGCTCTAATTAATAGTTGTCAAGTAATGGCATATCCGACTCAAAACTTCAAGAGCAACTGCTTGGAATTACTACCGCATGCTAGTTATTTCTGATGCACCGCAATTCTAACGGATCGATAAATCCCACACACAAGGATTGCGAACGATAATTTTCTTCGACTGAAGTTTCATCTACGGCCTTTACGTCATTCATTGCACAGGTCACTTTGCAGGGAAGAGGAATTATAAACTGCGCACCGCGAGTTCTACGAACCAAATCCTGCCAATAAAAACAAAACAACTATCCACCCGCTTGTTTTCGTAAAATTTAGTGGATAGAAATAAATAAACATCGTTCTACCTTAAAGCTATTTCGATTCAATATTTGAAATAGATCATTTCAATCGACTTACCGATCAGATTTTCTGAATGGTAAACAACTCAGTCGTTCTTAACCAACATTCACATAGAAAAAATAACCCGTTGATTCAAACAAGGGGTCACCTCATTATCTTCAAAACAGAACCACGAAACATTACCTTTCTAGCAAATTGTGTCTCCTCGGACAATACGTAAAAAAATCTTATAAAATCTTTTGGGTGTCTTGACGGGAAAGGATAGATTATAAATAAACAAAAGAGAAGCGAATCCGCAACACGTCCCTCGCGCCATAAACTAGACGGAAGCGCGTTAGTTTTTCCGATTACAGTGAAAGAACAAGTCAGGGCGAGAAAGCAAACAAGAGAAGAACACGAATCCGAAAACTGCAAACAAGTAAACGAAGCGAGAAGCAGGAAGGTTTATCAAGGCTCTCAGGCGAATGAAACTCTTTCTTAGACAAATTAAGCTAATTTGGCGATAGCGGTCAAAACATATCCATCCGCTTGTTTTCGTAAAATTGAGTGGATAGAACTAAATAAACAGCGTTCTGCCTTAAATCTATTTCGATTCAATATTTATCAAATGCTCTGAAGGAATTTCAGAAACTTATTTTAAATAGAATCTCGTAAATTTATAAGGGATCGAATATCCAGATTTGCCAATAAAATTAAAAAATATTAAATGCCATTATATTATGAAGTCTATCAACATTTCCCGTCAGTTAAAACTTTTATATTGTCATATATATACTCGCGCACATACAAAATATTCACATTAATTTTAAAGGGCATCCTGGTAAATCATCATAAGATATTAATTCCATTATTTGCAACAAATATTAAAATTTTTCGAACTTATTATTTAACATTTCCATTTCACTGTCGACTTGTAATTATAACTTAGAAAGTTAAAATAAAATATTCCACTAGAGGAAAACATGTCGGTAGACGCGAAAGCAGAGATCTAACGCGAGTGCGTGATCCTCCCCGCGAATCCACATCTCCTCAAATCAGAGAGATAATTAAGTGAAACCTCAGTTTGTTCCGCGCCACTCTCGTTTTTCCCCTCCCCTTCCCTCCATTTACCATTATCCTCTTCCTTCTTGTCAACTCCGCCTCTTCTTTCTCTCTCTCTATCATCCCCGTCTCTCCCTCTTTATATATCACTCCCGGCTCCAACAAAATAGCTTTCGGATTTCATGTTCAATTCTCCACCAGCAATACACTATTTTTCGGTTCGATTCCTCTCTTGCCATATTACATTTTAAAGTAGTGATTGAGTAAGTACACACGAACAGCACAAACCCACGTATATCGATAGCACAAGTCATTCCTGAGCTCTGAACAAGCGCCAACTTCAGTTGAAATAGTACATATTTAATTTTCCCACGTCACGAGTCACCTCAAAAGGAATGATTAATTCCACAGAAATCGAATTTGGCACAGTCTTTAACAAAGATATTAAATGCGCAAACGATGCACAAAAATAGACGTAGCATGAGTATCAATTTGGAAATGACAAATAAATTTAAACAGTGATTAATTTTTCAATTAATGGAGAAACAGTTTAACAAAAGAATTTAATTTTAATTATTCGTGTGTACCATGGAAAAACCTAGCTTAATTATTCATACAGACAGTTGAACCATTTATTTCTTTGCAGTCCATTGGCTCAAACTCGCGACTTTTTTACAAAGAGCTTAAAAACAGTAAAAACAGATAAGCTCATACGTAAATTCTTACGGCTTGCGACACGCTATGCTCCCCTCTGCCACGGCCCTTCCTTTATATTATTTATAATCACAGGGAGAGGAAATTATTTTTTTCTCGAAAAATCGATAGCCCTAGAATCGCAAAACGGACATGAAGGAAATGCTCTCTCTCTTTCTCTTAATCTTATCGATACGCATAGCCTAATCTGACTTTTATGGAATCGCAGCAGGTGAAAAATCCAACGTAGGGCAATTTGACCCTAATATGAGCCCCGACCGTGTAGTGGGAGAAAGGAAGAAAGGGAGCGAAACTCAGTTAATATCCCCGAAAGGTCACGGTCGTCGTCATCGCTTTAAACTTAGGCGGGAAAATAAGGATCGCCCGCAAGAGCCGAACCCTCCCGCCCAATCACTTTTAATTCCACGGCAAACGGCTGCTTCTTTGTCAAGAAATAATGTCGTTAGGGTCGCGTCGTTCAGGAGAAGCTTTTCTAGATTACTAGTTACACGAATCGGAAAGCAATCGGATATCTTACGGTCTTTAAAACGGTTGACGCTCTGCGAAAACGACCTGAATTAAGGCTTTATTTCTGTACTTAAAAACTGTTCCCCAATGATCCCACATTGTGTGTGTGTGTATATGTATATATATATATATATATATATATATATATATATATATATATATATGTCAACAAGGTGTTGGGATGAGGAAACCCAGTGAACACTCACCAATCAGATGACTTCAGGTTGGCGAGGCACCGGGGATGTCGAAGCGACACACGTAAAAGAACACTAAAACACAGAAACATCACAAACGTAGAAGCTTTCGGAACTACTCCTTCATCAGCTACAGAGAGAGAACATCCCCGGTGCCTCGTCAACCTGAAGTCGTCTGATTGGTGAGTGTTCACTGGGTTTCCTCATCCCAACACCTTGTTGACATCCATTATCCATTTTACCTTTCCTTTTCCGTAAGCTGTTATTTATATATATATATATATATATATATATATATATGTATGTATGTATGTATGTATGTATTAAGGAAAAGAAAAGGTAGTGATGAGGGTGGCAACAAGGTGTTGAAGGAAGCCCAGCGGACACTTACCAAGTTGAGGACCAAGTTGGCAGGCTGCTGGGGGCGTCAAAGAGACACACGTAAATAAACACGCACACAGAAAAAACGAAAGCTTATCGGGCCTATGCCCTTCTTCAGCGATGGAGATAGAGTAATATATATATATATATATATATATATATATATATATATATATATATATATATATATATATATATATATAAACTTTGTATGTACATATGATGGAAACAATCTGTAAGTGGCATACAAAGGCCAATTTACTACATTTTTATCGCTGAAAACATTTCTAGAGGTCAACATAACCACCATCAGCGTCAAATCTGATTTTCCAACTCGTTGAAAATATTCCCCAATTGCTGTTGGGTGACCTCACAAATTGCGTTGTTAATCCTGGTCCTCAAGTAACCTGATTTCGATGTGTAAATTAAACTTTTAGCATTTCCCCATAAAAAAGTCAGATGAACGGGATGACCAAGAAATTGATCCACCTCTGCCGATACATTTCTCCGGAAAGATATCATTCTGTAACTTTTATATACTCAATGCATAATTGCACAGATCACCATCTTGCTGTAAGAAGGTGGTATTAGGAGATTAAATTGGCGAATTTGTGGAATGAAATAATTCTTCAGATTTGTGAAGTAATTAACTGTTTCGTCTTCAAAGAATCACGGACCAATTATGTATGACTTCCTTACAGCGCACCAAATGTTGATTCTTGGGGAGTCTCTTTCATGTTGCCATTTTTTAAATATTTCTAACCCTAGAAATGTGTACAGATATAACACTATTAAATTCGCTTTTATATGCCTTTTACAGAATGTTTCTATCCTTTGTACACATAAATTTATTAAAGTTTAAAAGTGTACACGGACTTAATAAGCACACCCTGTGTATACATAAACAATAATTATAGCCTATTTCTGTATTTTTCCTGGGCTAACCGTTTGTTGTAGCAACAGAATTGAAAACACCCCAGAAACCTCTTTGCATAATTGATTGATGTATATTGTCATTTGAAAAATAAATTATTACCATTATTATTATGATTACAACATTTAAAATAGAATTTAATAATAAGATTGGGTTCATAAAATTGAATAATAACATAATTTCCGTTATATATATATATATCAGCATAGGTCGTCTGTCCTTAGCCAGGTCAGTGATTATTCATGGTTAAACCTGGTTCTCCATACACTCCTATTTTCCGATATCCTCTTCATATTTTGATAACTCTCTTTCCCTTTCAAAACCTCTATCAGCTGAAACCTTTTTCTACCTCTTTCCCTTTTCCCATCTAGTTTTCCTTCTAACACGTCTTTAATCATACTCTCTCTTCTCAGGTAATGTCCAACCCAGTTTGCCTACCTCTTTCTGATAGTCTGTATAATCATTCGCTTCTCTCCTATTCTTCGTAGCACTTCATCGTTTTTCATCCTATCTATCCATTTTATCTTCAACATTCTCCTCCAAGTCCACACTTCAAAGCTTTCCAAGTATTTGATGCCATTTTTCCTCAGCGTCCATGTTTCTGCACCGTACAAAGCTATACTCCATACATAGCATTTTATGACATTCTTGCGGATATCTTCCCTTATATTCCCCGTAATTAGGTGTTTCTTTCTTCTAAATGCCGCTTTTGCTTTTTCAATTCTAGTCCTGATCCCATCCGTACATTTTGCTTCTCTTGTTATGATGCTTCCAAGGTATTTATAGTCTGAAACTTGTTCTAAAGACTTTCCTCCAATACTTATGTACAGATTCTCTTCTTTGCCCCATATTCGAATAACCTTGGATTTATATTATATGATTTATTCCCATTTTCCACCTGAAAAAGAAATGCGTCTACTTGTTCGAGATTCTTTTGAGAAACTACCTGGGAGTCTGGAGGTTATAGACCTTCGAAGAGAGGTCTCAAGAAAAAAGAAAGAAAGAGCGACGAATTCCACAAAGCGATTCCAGGAGCCCTTTTCGCGCACCCGCTGAAACCTTTAAAAACCGGCCAGTTGACCCTCTACAGCGACAGCACTCGTTCAAAAAATCGCCAGAGAGGGACGAGAGCATATAAAACCACCCACAAAGCCGCTCGGCATGGCAAAAATGAGGCCTATAAATTATTTTTACCTCCAATTTGGTTTTATGTCTGTGTTGACTAAGGAGTGGTTTTTGGCGACGGCTTTGTTTTTATTCAGGCGACCGCTCTATATCCCTCTCCTCTTTGTCTTTCTGCAGCATCCGTGAAAATTTTTAGGGTTGAGAATCCGCCATACGATCGGACGTGCGTGGGCGGGGTTTTAAGGGGAGAGATTTCATGGACACAGGTTATTGGCCGACCTCTTTGAGCCCCGCATTGCGCTATGTATTCCTTACTCACCGTTGGAAATGTACCCCTCGCTTCAAATGGTTTCAAAAGGTTTTCCTTTATGTATAAACCGGACTTCAAACCCGGTTTAAAAACGTCTCTCAAAAAACAGAAACGAAATGAGGCGATGTAAAACTGCACGAAAACTCTCCGGGCAGAAATCTAGTGCGTCGTATCACAAGTGACACTCGTGCCAAAAAAATGAGCATCGGCGGTAACTACACTCGGAATGAGACTGACCGATGGAAGAAGCTTTTTTTAGCCCTCTTTGGGGACTAATGAACGTGCGTCGGTGCATGAAGAAAAACAACGAAAGGGCGTTCGAACTTACCTCCCTCGCATCCTCAACCCTAGATTACTAACTATTCGTCTGTCAGACGATGGTCAAAACAAAAATGTATTCCCACCGCGTGCAATATGCGGAAAACATCGTGGAAACTTGTGTGGACCGTACCGGGTAAAATAAATTATTACTAGAATTGATCTAGATTATTATTTTTGTGCGTTGAAAATGTAATTTTATATAGTTGTTTTTAAATAAATATCAACATATCGTAGTCTATCGGACTACAGATTAGTAATCCCGCTTCGGGAGATAAGGTTAGTAATCCAGAATTAAGGGCTTACATCATGGTAAATCAAATTCTCTATGATCCTTCCGAAAAAAATAGCTCCAATATTGAGTCTCCATAAAAAACATTTGGAGAAAACAAACAAACGTAGATCGCGTAAACGACGGGAATATTTTCCTAAAATATCCCGAGAGGGCGGTGAAAGAAGCCTTAGTGTGTGAAAGCATCCTAAACAAACGCCGATCGAAAAACCGGCGGGGAAAGAGGGGAGAGAGAGAGAGAATTTTCATCAAAGCGTGAGTGATAGAGAACTCTCTTGAAGGATGGAACTCTGGAATTAATCGAACCATCGCAACGGGCGAGAAAAAAAACATGGGATCGCATTTGATGCGAGAGAGGTTAAGGGATGCCTTTCAAAAATGCATCTCGGCGACCATTAAGAAAGGCTGCAATGGGACTAAATCGCCCGAAATGTTTTCCCGGATCGATAAGAGGTCGCTTACGCGATTTTTAAACGTCGCAGCCGCGGAGGGGAGGAGGAGCGATTCGTGCGGGCGATTTCTACCGTGGCAGCGGAATGGGAATTGGAGGAGGGAAAGAGAGAGGAGACTCTCCGAGAGCCTTTAAGAGGGATTTTGTGGGTCAGGTGGGCGGGTAATACGTCTACTCTACTTCCGTCCCCACCCCCAAATTCCCCACCCTATCCCCTCCACCCTCCCGCCTCTCGCATTCTCTCTTCATCTCCCTTCCGGTCTCATTTTCTCTCGTTCTCTATTTCTCTCGTTCTCTATTTATATCTGTTCCTCTCTTTTTCTATCTCTCTCCCTGTATTTTGTCCTCTTTTTCTCTTCCTATTTCTCTGTCCTTGTTTCTCTCACTCCCTTTGTCACCCTCTTTCTGTCTCCCTCCCTGTCTCTCCCTCACCTCTTTTCCCCATTCTCTACCCCTCACTCTCTCTCTCTCTCTCTGTCCCTCTCTTTCTTTCTTTCTTTCTTTATTTCTCTCTCTCTCCCTCCTCTTTTTCCTTGTCTATCCCTCTCTTTCTGTACCTCTGTCCCTCTCTTTCTCTATCTCCCTCCCTCTCTCTCTCTCCATTCCTCTCGCTCATTCTCTACCTCGCCTCTCTCTCCCTACCTTTCTCTTCCTTTCTCTTTCTCCATCACACCCTCTCTCTCTCACTCTCTCTACTTCGACCTCCTCGCAAATCGGCTGCATCACGCGATGGGTGTAGGGAAGGAGAAATGGGTGGGGAAGGCGTCAAAGAAGGGAGGGCAATCTCGTTTTGACCCGTGAGCGGTAGCTGTACATAAGAGAGAACGCCGCGATAAGATCTCCCATAAGAGAAAGACGTGCGTGAGTGAAAATATGCCCTTTTTCCTCTCCTTCAATCCGCTCGGAAGTATGTCAGGGAAACGGCGAAAGCGACTTAAGGATTCGAGATATATCCGGCAATGGCAAGGGGTTTATGCAGAGCGTCTAGTGAAGTCGCCAGAGACGAGGGGCAATTTTTTAATAACTCCGAACGGACCCCTTAGTATTAAGTTAGCAGTTAAAGAAAAAAATAACCAAACTAAGCTACTATGATCGTTTAAAGGAAATCCTTTGTTGGATTCGGCAGTTTTCTTTTATACTACACATTCCTAAGACTAAACCATTTAGTCATTGATATTGACAGCTGATAATCATTAATGTGAGTCGGCAATTATAACGTTACAAGTTAGCACTATAATTGCCAGCAGAGATCCCAGTAACCGCTAATATTCTATCGCAATCAGATAAAAACTTTCTATTGCAGCGATTCATATAAATCTCATATAATATTGCAAAAACATGTCTATTTAACAGCCAAAAATAGGCTGGAAAACTACATGCGCGTTTCGGCTACAAAGTATTTGTTATAAGCAGTAATTAACCGATAGTAGATTTTAGAAAAGAAACTTTCTATAGTCTAAATGCACCTCTTTCCAACATTTCTATGCTAATTGGAGAAACGGTTTTTCAATTTGATTTAACCCATAAAATGACCTAACTCTGTTGCATTTTGTACATCATGCCAATAACAATCTAGATGTGTCAAAAAGGCAATGCATGACATCAGCTTCACCCGTCATAACCTAATATTACGCTACGTTTATTTCAACGACTGAAAGGTCTTCCGCAGCGAGTTTATTTAGTCCAAAATGAAATTGCGACCTTTTTTAGAATTTTTTCCCTTGCTCAATCTATTAACCTCGTAAGTTGAATGCAAGGTGGGTTCTGAAGACCGTTACTTAATTTGAAAATATTCCATCGTCCCTTTAAAAGACTTCCGTGGCCAAGCAACCACTTACTGAAATTATGTTCCGTTTATTTTTAACCTTTTTTTTTTAAAAAAAAAGATCATCGTCAGAGTAAATACACCTCTCTATCCTTCGACGGAGAGAAGGAAAACACTCCCGCTTAATCTAAGGCCCCGATCGCGGTAACGAGAACAGAGCGGAGATAAATCACGCGTGCAATTGGGCGTCCTAATTACAGAGAGCGTGCGTCGCCTAGCGACGCGTAAATGAGAGGAAGAGGTCAACGCGAGAAGAAAAAAAGAACAAAAGAAAGCCGAAAAAATGACGCATCACGCCCCCTCTTTTTCGAATGCATTTTTTAAAATGATATAGTAAAAAATTTCGTTCCCCTCGAAACTAATATTTATTCCCCTTACGCACGGAAACGGGGGACGGAATATATTCAAAGCGTGAAAATGACGGAGATTAAAATGGAGGAGGTGGAGGATGAGTAAAAGGGTTAGGGAGATGGAGAGAGGGAAGGGGATGGAGAAGGAAAAGGGGAGGGAGATGAAGCGGGAGAAGGGGAGGGAGATGAAGCGAGGGAAGGGGAGGAAGGGGAGGGGAGGGAGATGAAGCGAGGGAAGGGGAGGGAGATGAGGCGAGGGAAGGGGAGGGAGATGAAGCGAGGGAAGGAGAGGGAGATGAAGCGAGGGAAGGAGAGGGAGATGAGAAGGGGAGGGAGATGAGAAGGGGTAGTAAGGAAAATGGGCTAGGAAGGCAGAAGGGATGAGCACACATCTCTCCCACGGGATCGGTGACGGAGCGTAATGATATTTATGCAAAAATAAACGAAGTTAGCGGGGTGAACATGAGAGAAGGGATGCGTGAGAGGAAAAAAGGATTTGTGCTGCGGGGAAGAGGATGTCAAGGAGAAGGGGAATTTGGCGAAAGGAGAGAAAATAAGGATGAGAGGTTGCTGAGTGAGAGAGTAGAAAAGAGCGAGAGAAGAAAGAAGAAAGGTAAATACGATACTTTCCTCCATCCCATTCAACCTCTCCCTCTCTCTTACGCTTCTCTTTCCAAATATTTTTCTCTCTCTTCCTCATCCTATTGCCCTAACACCCTAACTTCTATCCAACTCCATCCTCTAATTCCATAACACTGTAGCTTCCCTCTCTCTCTCTCTCATTCTCCTCAATCCTTCTTCCCTCTTCCTGTATCTTATAAGCTCCTCCGATTTTCTCTTCTCTATATTCTTAACTACTCCTTCTCCTGCCACACAAAACTATATATATTTTTTTAAATTATCGAGCTCACCTTATGGGTAAAATCAAACTGACAAATTATATCTTTCTAATGCTCAAAAATGAAAGGTTGGGAAAAACAGATGCGCAATTTTTCTTCCAAGCAGAAATCATCAGTGATGATTCAGCGATGGCATATTCTAATAAAGAATATAATAAAGAATATAAATATCAAATGTCGGTGAATCCCTATTGAAGACAACCATTCTGTAGACGATGTGCATATCTGGTTCTCCTGACATTTTTTATGACTATTGCGGGGAAGGAAGAAAGCGCAAAAAGCGAGTAAGAGACATTGAGAGAATGGACTTCAAAACAGGCGGCAGAGAAGATGTTAACTTTAAAAAACGGAGACACAATAGTTTGATTAATCAATTAATTAGACGGCATATTACGGTGATGATTCTTTGTGAGCATTTTTGCAAGAGCGTACGAGCATTAACCGAATAAAGTTTAACATGCAAACAAGCACGCTAAATAAAATCAATGATGCAAATAAAGGAACCAAGGACGTGAATAAATGCATAAATTAAGGAAGATTTTAGACAGAAGAGCCAACGGGTACTGAGAGAATTATCAGCAATATAGAAGCTTATAACGAGACGGTTGGAAATTTTTGTCATTTTTTTATATCGGTGGCACATAAAGCAACTTAAAATTATTTCATTATTAAGAGATCGGATAGGCGAAGAGAGTAATAGAGAGAGTGATATGATGAAATTAATTCGCAAGAAAAAAATTATTTCGAAGGAAGAGTTTTCTGTATAAATTGCGGAAGTGATCGTTTGGACACAAAAAATAAATGGAAAAAGAGAGGATGATACATGCGCGGTCATTATCTATACATCAATTTTTACGATACTTTGCATCAAACTAACATCGAGCTAGTTTTGCGCTACCATAAATAAATTATTATTTTGTATAAAAGGTTAAACTGGTTCGTTTTTTATTAATTACGAAACAATACATGTATGCAAATTTCCAACATTACAATCATTTACGTACATATAATTCATTAATTAATTATTCGATTCCATTAATGTTCGATTACGCAAACAAATCGATAATCCGAACTTGGTCCATCATCAATTAGTTCAGATAACCAAAGCTCTAGTGTAATGTAAATAATATAATTCAAACTAAAATAAAACAGGTAGATTAATTAACACGTGAAATACAGCGAGCATGAGATAAAGCAAGAAGGAAACGACAATGTGTTGACAAATCGTGCAATGAATTTATATTTACATTACCGCTTTAACATCACACCAAAATTAAAAAACGATGAAAATAAGTTAAATTAAAAAATGATACAAAACATCATCAAAGGCATATATTTCAATTAAAATTTATTCAAACTCGAGAATTAAAAGTCACAAATCATAAAAATAAACGCAACTTCAAAAAACTTCCGTTGACCGCATCTATTTATACACACGTGACTTACTTCAACCCTGATCTCATGCAGTCACGAATACGTCAGAGATCACCGACAAAGTTTCACAATACCGCGCAAGCTGAAAAATTAATAGAAATTCATATAACGATAAAATATTACAGACATACCCACGATAAAGAGATCCTAAGGAATGGGAAGGCAGCGAGAGGAAAAGAAAAGTAAACCTAGAGGCGAGGGAAAGGGAGCTTTAGGGTTTTCTTCGAAAGACAGGATCCATTGATACAAATAGAATAAAGGAGTTTAACAGATGAGGTGGATGAAAAACGGAAAGGAACAATGGGAGAAGGCGAGGCTGCGAAAACGCGAGAAGTTAAACGAGAGGAGGAAACGGAGAGGTAGCGGGAGGGAGAGAGTGAGATTGAGTTGGTTTTGGAAGTGAAAGGGCGAAAGAGAGTTTCATATTTGCTGACAACGCGCGTCATAATTCACGCGTCGCAGGCGGAGGTCGCGCACTAAATGGAAGAAAAAAGTCGAAAGAAATGTAACCTAATGGAGTAGAAGGGGAGAGTACAGAGAGGAGAGATATATGTAGAGAGAGAAGGAAATGGCAATTCAGAGAGAGAGGGGGAGATGTGAGTGAAAGGGAGAGAACCAAATTAATAGGGGTATAATGTGAAAACACCAGGGAACTGACGACGAGCGAAAGGCGACATAAGAGAACTATAGATAAATAAAAAGATATCAATCACATAATTACACGTAAACTCTAAATATTCTCTCTCTGTCTATCTATATATACAATATTAGTCAACGAAAAAATGGAAGAAAAAGTAATAAATTTTCCTACTACATTTCTAAAAAGGTAAACAAAAACTTGAAATATTTACCTAAATTTTATTACTTTCCCAGTTTCTGACAACATTATAACGTTTGCAAAATGGTAACGAGAGCTCTTAAAAATTGCTACTAATCGGGATGTCACAGATTATCGCCATA
This sequence comes from Tanypteryx hageni, assembly GCA_028673005.1. NCBI lineage: Eukaryota > Metazoa > Arthropoda > Insecta > Odonata > Petaluridae > Tanypteryx > Tanypteryx hageni. The sequence goes on along the minus strand of CM054113.1, from coordinate 37,416,825 downwards.
ATTGTTTTGTTAGGAAAATTATTAACTTCAAAATTCTTGATGGATTTTGAGGTTGATAATGTTCTACGTCGTATACCTGATAGCAATTTAATTTCACCGCTAGAGCTGAGTAAAAACGTATGCGTCGAAGTATTGTCTTATCTCAGGATGAGAATGTCCGGAAAAATTGTAGAGATAGTGCGTGTTGAATATTCTTGGTAATAGTCACTCTTTACTGTGACGATGTTCATGTTTATTACGAGCCCAAACTTGTCTCGGTGCTAAGTATATTGGACATGAAAAACAGAGGGAATAATTATGCGCATGGAGAGGGATACGAAATAGGACGTCTGGGAAAGAGGAAAAGAGATAAAGGAAGAGAGAGAGGATAAGAGGAGGCACGTGTTTTGCTTCCGCATCACAGTCCTTGTTTGCTGACGCGTTTAAGGAAGTGGAACGAAGTGTAAGGTTCAGCAGGTAGGAAGAGAGAAATAGGGAGGAAAATATACAGAGGTGAAAGGAAAGAGGAATATGGACAGAGACGGAAAACAGAGAGCAATAAATTAGAGAGACAAAATATGATATAAAACACTAATTTTTCACTGTTTTTGTTTATATTTTAACACGACCTAGGTTTCGATGCTTAGCGTCATCATCACCATCAGCGGAAAATTACCGAGTTTGATTTCATATTATGGAATTATTCCACAAAATTACGCCATAAACAGATGAGATTACAGAGACAGTACAATATGAGAGTAAAGAAAGAGAGCGGAGAAACGTAGTATAGAGTAAACGGCGTTAGTTCAAGGAGATAAAACAGAACAATAAGGAAAAACAAATATGAATATATAATAGAGAGAGATAGTAGAAGAGAGGGAATACAAAGAAAGAAGAGGGAATAGAGAGAGAGAAGAGAATATATAGAGAGAAGAGAAAGAGTTCAGAGGAGACGAGAGAATACAGAGAAAGAAGACAGAGATAATGCAGAGAGAGAACAAAGAATATAGAGAAGAGAGGATACATAGAGTTGATATAGAATACAGAGAAAGAATAAAAGAGAATACATATATATATATATATATATATATATATATATATATATATATATATATATATAGAGAGAGAGAGAGAGAGAGAGAGAGAGAGAGAGAGGACGGGGTATGGTAGTGATAGGACAAAGTACGTGGTCCCCAGGGAGTAATCCATTCAGATGACTGGATGAGCGATTGCGTGTGGAAGGGAAAAAATCCTCGGCGGTGAAAAAATGAGAAAGGAATACAGCGACCGCGAATCGAAGGTCTGTTGTTAGGAGGAGGCCTACAGGATTATGCGTGGATGGTAATGTTAATAATAATAATAGTAATATGGAGTATTTTAATTAGTAAAGGTTCCGCAGGAATGTTTTCTCCCATGTAGCATGATTTAAAGGGATCAGAATAGTGGTAATTTCACATTGTTTCAGTTAATTGTGGAATGTGAGTGAAATAATGGAAACAAAAGAGTTCGTTGCTGTCTGGAGTTGGTGGAATTATTTCGCACATTCAGCGGGCACGTCGATAGAGAGAACAGATTAACTCAGATCTGCATTCTCCATTCTGGACACAGCTTCGTTGTTTGAAGATTCTATTTAACGGAATATAAATAATAGGTTTCAATGGCAAACACAAATAGAGCGGAAGATAAAAAATACAAATCATAGAATAAAATAAAGAAAAAAATATGACATTCCTACATCGCATAAAATACGCTATAAAAATAAATTCCATAAATTAAGCGCATAAGTATTTAATCGTTTATGCTGTTAGAGATTTTAGTATAAAAAATCCATATAGTCAAATATCGGTTTGGGTGCTCTTTTTCATTAAACCACATACAATTTATGAGTTTTTCTCTCATTTATCATTAGATTTTTTCCATTTGAGATAGCAAACCATAAATGAGAAACGCTTCGGTTCGCTAGAACTACAGCCGACGTGAAATTAAAAAGCAAATTGCCCACCAAATTTCCCGAAGGATGTCGTAAACGCGTACGTGTCCGCCAAGACCTAGAGATGCATAGATGGAATGAATGAGGAGGGGGTGAGTTGCCTTCGCGCAAGGGAGCGGAACCCCCTTGAATGGCATGTAGCTCGTAGGAGTGAAACCGTGTTCAATAGTGCTCTATGCCAGAACGCGGTCTCTCAGAAGCCATGATCAGAAATCACCGAGGATGTAGAGCACAGCACTGATTATATAACCATGTAGGCTGCAGAGTTAAGGGGCATTAACTCGCAGAGGGGAGGATGGCATGGGATTCTTAATTCTATGTGTACTACGGTGGGGCGTAGATCAAAGTCTCGTGTTATTCCGTCACTCAAGCGTCCACTAATCAATTATATAGGATCGGTTACATATATACAGTGCCGTAACTAGGGCGGGGCAACCGGGGCATCTGCCCCGGGCGCAACTAAAGAAGGGGCGCAAAAATTGTTAATGGTAAGTTGTGATAGGTTTCATGGCACAAGGACAAGAGCGATTTCACTACTATACTTGTTCCAGACATTACGCATAGCAGAAACTACAAATTTCGATGATGTTATTGATGAGTTTGCTGCATTAAAATCACGTAGAATAACTCTTTAATATTAAAATATTTATATTTCTGTATTTAAATTATGTACAGTCATAGTGAGAAATTACATAATTTATAGTTTATTTTTATTTATTAATTGTTCACCCAAAATCCATATAGTAAAAAATAGGTATTAGAGAATTTTTTATGAAGGGGGCGCATATTTGGTAATTTGCCCCGGGTGCTAACATAGCTAGTTACGGCGCTGCATATATAAACAGCTGAACTCTGATAACTCGAACCTAAGTTTCGATAAGTCGATCTGGGTTTTTTTAGGTTGTGTATGTATACATAAGTTTAAACAACTTTTATCTTGCATAGGAAAAAACACCACACAAGCTTAAATAATTTCTCGAAACAGATTTGAGTTCAGTATCCTTCAATGCAAACCAATAGTATTTATTTTAAGACGCGTTTCATAAAAGCAAGTTTCTTCTGTGTTTAGTTTGTCGGTCTGTCTGCATATACAATGTGCTCTACGGATGGACGTGGACGCATTTCGAAGAAATTATGTAGTAAGGATTTAAATCAAAAGTTGGAAGCAAAAATGGCCTACTCCGTAGATACGAATGACTCAAGCCTGCCATATTACCGAATATAAATTTTTAATTTTAACTCCATGATAGAATTTCATTAAATTGGACATTTTGAAAAAAATAAATAAATACAATTAGATTGCACCGTTGGTAAATCATGTCCCTTTATCATAACTACCACCTTAGCGGGAACAAAAACTGAAATTTCAATTCCGGAGTCTCCCGAGAGATTTATGCCATGCTTCTTGCGTGTATTTTTCCTACAAGTTTCATTAGTATAATTGAAGCTAACGAAATCACAGAATATGTGAGCGGTTGAATAATTCATATGAGCGTTCAATGAAGCGAGGAAAATTCACCCATGCAGCTAACTTTCTATAAAGGTTAACCGTTGACTAAACCCGTTTAGAAGGCACCCATATACTAATAATTCAGTGTCTTTTGAGCGAAATATCATCATCTCTTTCTTCTTACACCGAAATCACTTTTCACTGTGCCAAGTCACGCTAGAAAGAATTAACAAAACAGGAAAAATTTTAAAATTTTAATTATGTAAGCATCTGTGTATCTTCCAAAAAGAACCCTAAGAATATAATTCAGTAAGAGATAGAACGCAAAAGCTCGGTTTATTTCATTCCAAATTTTCCCCAAAACGCGAAAAAGCCACGGTAAGGAGAGATAGCGCGGGAGATCGATAGAGTGATTTGTTTCGGAGTGCACACGACCCAGGGAGGAAATCGAATTCCGAGTGGGAGGAAGAAAGGAGAGCGATAGGTTTATATTTTTTCCTTCCGTTCGTCGTGTGACGTGAATTAATTGTTGCGCCAAAAGAGAGAACTCGATTCCGATTCCACGGGACTCGAAAACGCCCGCCATTGGTTCTTTTGTAAGGAAGAAAAAAGTATTAAAGAGCGATTCTCCCGACCCTCGGCGGAGATAACCGAATTTCTACATTGAGTCGAAAAAAATCCGTCCTCATTTTGTTTATGAAAGGCTACCCGCGTACATTCATAGGATGGCCTCACGTCGTGTCAGTAAGAAATATTTCAATTTTTCGAGCCCTACTTCGTTGATTGAGGTCGCCGCGCTCGATAAGAGAATTTATATGAATGAAGTCGGAATACCTCCCGAGAAAAAAATGTCACATTTCGTTCGGGAAACTAATGCGGAAAAAATCCTATTCGCATGACAACCCGAGAGGAAAACATCAGAGAATTTTTAGTGCTCGCCCATGGTTTTTTGTTTATTTTTATTCAAATGCGTAACCATACGTCAAAGGCCAGTACATTGACGTACAGAAATTAAGCATCCTTCATTCTTCTTTTTCGTTTCAAATCTGGGCTTGGAAAAATCGATATGACATCTACGTCAAACAGACTAATTACTCTAATAAATTCATTTCTTATAAGAATGTCGGGACATAGGAAATTTCCCGTATTTGTCGCCATAGATGTTGAATTAAAAAAAAATAGTAAAAGCGCTTTACTTTGTATTTTATAGTAACCTGCTCAGCTTATGTGCTCACATTATGCGTGTCAGTATACCCTCTCCCTCCTTGTAACGATCAACAATAAAAATTCGCAACTCAATCCAAAGTAGGGATATAAGTAGCTCATCCTAATTTTTAAAATGTAAGGTTAAAGATGGAGTAACTGAAACGTGGAGCAACAGAAGGTTAACATATTCCTACAGAGTCATCTAAGGAAACAAAAGACACAAGAATTCTTTAATTTCTGTTTGTGGTGTGAACAGGAGTGTTAAAGACTTTTGCAATAGTTTTGGCATTGTATATCAATCAATCCTCTCACACTCAAAAGCACGCTGGCTTTCGTTATCCAATGCAGTAGACAGGATTCTAAAGCTGCGTGACGCGTTGACAGCATACTTTCGATCCGAAAGAAACATTTCTAAAATCCTCGAAATATTTTTCAATGATCCATTGAGCGAAGTGTTTTTTTCCTTGGTTTACAGTCTGATGAGTATTTTCAATAGAAAAATCATGCAAGTTGGAGGAGAAAAAAGTGTTATCGAAGTTTTACAGGAGACCGCAGATTATGTGTAAGAAAGAGTGGAAGCAAATTTTTTGCCTTTAACCCTCCGTTAGTCGCGCCACTTTTTAAAACACATTTAGTCGCGTGGCGTCTATCAGACTCCATTTAATTATTACTTCAGGAAGTGTACAGACTTACAGAGAATGCTTTAAATTGATAATATTTATTCACTACAAAGGTACGAGTAATGTAATCGGTACAAAAATACCTATAATTTTAATGTACATTAACATATATTGTTAATAGATTTGAGCGCACGTTCCTCTGACATACATTTAAATTTTTTCGCACCGTAAACAATGTTTAACTAGTTTTATTTGTACAATTAACACCAATGTTTTCAGAATGCTCTAAGCAAATATAATTGTTACAGTTTGTACATTTATATTTTTTCATGCGATTATTTTTTCGCTCACAAATATAACACCTTTTTCGAGCAGTAGTTTTACTCTGTGTTTCTCGTTTCTCTGTCTCCTTGTGTAATCGTTTAGAGGTGCCAGCACTTAACTCGGGGTGTTCCTTTTCAATTTCAACCTGAGTACTATGTTCTTCTGTTCTTTTGTTTAATTGTCTTAGTAAACAGGTAATTTGAGGCCTTTTTTGTATGTGTTCTGCTACTAACTCTTTTGCAAGGGTTTTAATGAAATATCTTCTCTTCCGAAGTTTTTGGGAATCAGTATTATAATTTTCTAGGTAAATAACCTAAGCATTTATTGCTCCTACATTTAGCATTGTATAAAATATAGTCATAGGCCACCGATTGGTGTTTCTTGAAACAGAGTAGGTCGCACATAATTTATCTATGACATCAACTCCACATTTCGTAGCATTATAGAATGTCACTATTTCTGTTTTTTTTGGCCGTACCTGTTGTTTCGTCAATAGCAGAATCATGATGCATTGATGAAAGTAGGAGGACATTTTTCCTTGCTTTGGGTATGTAAGACATTAAAGTGCAATGCTTTTGAAAACCAAAACGAGATGTAAATGGTTCCCGACCTTGTGCTGATGCAAAAGAGGGTGGAAGCTGCCTTTTATTGTTCCTTATTTTACCTACATATGTAAGTCTGTCACTTTTTAAAATGTCTGTAAGTAGTTCGCAACTAGTTAACCAATTATCTGCGGTAATATTACCTCCAATACCACTAATTGGCATGATCAATCTTATGACAACATCATAAGGACTGTTGCTAACCTGAAATGGACCATGACTGTTTCCCTGCGTATATTTCTAAATTTTCTGTGTAAAAGTTTTTAGCGTCTGCCAGTAAAAATATCTTTATTCCATATTTTCCGGGTTTGGTGGGGATGTATTGCCTAAAACTGCACCTTCCCCTGAATTTTGCCAGCATTTCATCTATAGTTACATATTCCCCCAAGGAATTACTTTCACGGCAGTTCTGAACAAATATACCAAAAGCTTTCCTCACAGGTGCAAGTTTATCTAAATCTTTTCTTTCATTCCTTGTTACTTTGTCATCAAAACGAGTATTTTGTAAAAGGAAATGAAAGCGTTTCTGAGACATTACCAGACGAAAAAATTCAACCCCAGTAGAATTAGTATTCGACAAATCACTTGTATTCAGTCTGCTGTTTCTAAGGAAACCAGCCATATAAATTAGCCCAATGAAAGCTCTAATACAAAGAACAAAATATAGTAAGTAAATAAATTAACAAATATACTATATATATATATATATTTGTTATAAATAAAATAAAATATAACGCATTAAAAATTATTGCAATGGACACATGAATGTCATTTATTAAAGTTCCGACATGGGAAAACAACCCGAAGAAACCTGCACCTATCTCAACGAAAGAGGACCAAGAGAAAATGATAATACTCTCTTGTTGAATCAGTGGGCAATTCTGAAGAAAATCATTGAACAAAACCTCCAGTCAAATATGGAAGATTGGAATAAGCAACTTTGCCATGTGAAGTGGTAAGATATTATCCATAAAATCGAATCTTACGAACAATTATTATTATTTATTTGTATGTACTCAGTATTCCAGCTCACAATGCTCCTTAAGAGCCAAGAGAGGGCCAGACTGAACATATCTACAGTGGAATCAATTTAACAATGTTTAGTACATTAAAATATGTCGTGGCACGAGTATTATCGGTATGTAGGTACTTAAAAATGAACAATCACTGAGAGATGCAAAATCAGAATATCACAATACATCACATTTAGCCAAATCTTACGTGTTAAATTATTAATAACAGTCAATATTTATTTTTAAAAGCATATCATTCGATATAGATACATAACAACCAAGTGAAACTACGTCAATTTAAATAAAAATAAAATATTTACCACTTTAGAAGTGATACATGATATTACTTTTCCGTATTAATATCGCAACCATATAACCAATGTCTAATGTTAATTTACTCAATGTCTCTAGCAACGTGATAAACAGCTTCTGTATATCGCATTGAAATACAATATAAAGTTAAAACCATTTAGATGTTTATATGCAACTATATATTTATTAAGTTAATTAATATTTAAATTGTTTGCTCAGAATAAAAGTAATGGCTTCAAGAGCAACAAGTTACGCTGATTGAAGAAGCAAATCGAAGAAGAACGAATGGAGGGAGAGAGAGGTTAGAGAGGGAGGGAGGGAGACAGAGGGAAGGAGAGAGGGACGGGGGGAATGAGGGAGGGAGAGAGGGGAAGGGAGGGAGAGGGCAAGGGAGTGTGAGGGGAAGGGAGGGAGAGGGGAAGGGAGGGAGAGAGGGAGGGAGGGAGACAGGAAGGGAGGGAGACAGGAAGGGAGGGAGAAAGAGGGAGAGAGGAAGGGGGGGAGAGATGAAGGGAGGGAGAGAGAGAGGGATGGCGAGATCATTTGACTCTCTAACTATTGTATCAGCAAATCAAGAGATCGAAAAATGTGTGTATAAAGAAATTTATAATACTGAGCAATAAAGTACTAGAGCGCAGATGCTCTGCGCGGGTAAAGCTAGTAATTACTAATCTTATAGTGATGGCAGTGATGCGTGACAACTTTAAAATATATCTGATAAAAATAGCTGACCACAAAAAATATATGTAATTTGATTGAATTACATAAAAAACTAATTAGAAAAGGCTGAACTTCGTGAAATTGATTCATACCGAAGCAAGATGAGAAAAACACTTTGCAACAATTATACTGTAACGATAACACTATAATTGTCACCTATATTGCACTGCACTGCAACATAATCAGGTCACCATCACCACCTGATCATGTTATAGCGCAGCGCAATCTTGACCATGATTAAAGAACGTTTTCTTTTAACTTTTTCGGAATATGTGGAGGTCGGAATATTAATACTTCAAAAGAAAGACTATTTTGTTCGATTGCTGATCCGATGCTTAGAAAAGTGCCGGCGAATCAAACAGCCCAAGTAAAACGTCCATCTGCCGCAGTGACGGGCTTTTGATTTCGAGTAGATCTCCACCGCAATTTGTGGAGTACCGCACGCCCAGCAGTACAAAAAATAAACTCTTTGTAATTCCGTTGCGCAGAGTGAGGAAGAGGAGCGTTATGAAGATGGAATCCGCGGGAACGGAATGTTGAATAAAATATGAGCCTATTCCCGTATTTGTGCGTTCGGCAAGGCGTGGATTGGGATACGGCGCCGAACCGCCGCAATCCCTCATGCATTCTAAACAGCAACAATATGGTGGCATCTGACCCTTCCATCTCTCCCTTTGCTCACCCATCGGAAGAAAACTCGAATAAATGCTCCCATCGCGGAAATCGTCGGTGTAGACCAAAAAGGTGGAAACATGTATTCGCGTGATTGGGAGAGGCGCGAAAAAGGCTGCGGCGGAAGATACAAAAGGAAATGTAAAATATACGATCCTTTTTAAAGGTGAAACGGTAAATCACCAAATACATTATTCTTTACATTGAGAAAACTTACATTCCTCTTAATGGAATAGAAGGACACGCAAGAAATTTAGTTTAATTTACTGAATAAAATATATCGTTATGAAACAAAACCTTTCAACGTAAAAAATAGCAAATCGTTCTAGATTTTTCATTTATGTAGATCCTTCTTTTAACCCATTTATAAAGACAAATAAAGCAATATGGCGGCAAATATTAGCTTCTCCATCCCTACCTGTCGAACAATCCGCCCTTGCACTCGAAAAAGCGCCACTCTTGCTTAGGTGGAATTTGGATTTCTGTTCTTAGTAAACTTTTCCGAAGAAAATTTTAAATTGACGGAAAGAATTGATCGTAATATCGCAATGGATACAGATATAAGCTGGAATGCTGTAAATAATTTAGAAATAGGAGAGAATTTCCCGCAGAATTTTCCTTGTTTCAAAACTATTCCGAACAAGATTTTGTCCAAAATACACCATTTGGTGCATGGGACCTCAATCTGATAAAATATTATACTCGATCAAAAATCAAAATTCAACTATTCAAAGATCAAGAACTGCGAGCATCGTTACTACATATGTATAAGCCAGCAGACCTATTTCAGGCTAATTGTCATTAAATTGTACATATTAAATAATAAAGACGCCCATTTTCTTGCACTCATTCTACATTCTTGCTTTATGGGCAGAGCTAATTTTATATTTGAAATAGAGAGTTAATACGGATTTATCTACATTAAAATATAAATCATTACATTAAACATCGTAATCTCAGAATCCAGCTTGATAATGATGAAAAGATACGTATGTAGAGGATGAAGTACAAGGTATCCTTCAGCATTCTATCTTTTAAAGTCGTTACGCATACATTCACCTGGAGGAGGAGATAATGGAAAAATTAAACAAGTGAAGGAAGAATTGCAGAGCAAATTGTGTAAGGCGCTATTTTTCACCGACTGCTATCTTTCCAGCTGAGTAAAGAATAGTAGACGCGATGTGTTGCAGGTTGCCTACATTTGTAGCAGCATACACATTTTAGCCATTTTTACTTTCTCATATACTTAGTATATGTGTCCCTGAGTCCATCAAAGTGGTTTTCGCCATGCCGTCTGTTTATCAGTCTGTCTGTCGGTCTGTTCGCTGTTCTAGGGCCCGAACGCGTATATAAAATCTAATCATAACTCGTATTTGTACAATATATCATCTTTAGCAGACCCTTTTTTATAAAAATGGTATTGCACAAAAATAAAGGGTAGTTTATTCTTGGCGATTTTTAGAAAAATTTGATTGACTCAAAAATGGCTCCATAGAATTTGATTAAAATTAATCCAACTGTAGAGCCTGGTGTCAAAAATAATACTACCTATAACGTATTAAAATCACTATATAGCGTCCAGTGGCAATATAATGTACGCTAAGCTACCTTACCTAAGCCCTATGACGTCTCGCCTCCACCGCGATCCTATAAAATCTTATTACAGCATAAACGGTTTGAAAAATTTAAGCTTTTTAATAATATGTTGCCTTGCTTACCGTGTCATTGTTAAACCTTGAGATTGCATTGTCGCCTTAATCCTTATCATTATATATCGACGACTCTTACAGAGGAGGATATAACATACTAGTAGAAGGTGCTTGCATACTGCAAGCATTTCATCTCACCTTGAAAAAACATTCATTTTTCAGACTGACATTTCATCATTACAAATATTCTTTTAATTCTAAAGATTTCAACTCCGCAGCGATTTTCATTTTCCCCAAATGTAAAAATAATAGTTTAAAACAATCCCCAAATGTTGCAATTTTAAAAATTTTACACTTTCTGCATTACGAGGTACTCTTGCTACACAATTTAGCAAAATTTTAAAGTTGTTGCACTTCTAGAAGTCAAATAATATTTTCTAATTGTTTATTAGAATATACCGAATCCGAGTCCAACAATAGTCGTTGCTATGGCACCACTCTCGTACTAAGTGATGAAAACTGCAAAAACGCTAGTATTTACGATAAATTCGAAGAAATACGATCGATAAGCTAAATTTTACGATAACAATTAGAATCTTCATTCTTTTCCTCAGAGAATAGCACAAAACTCGCTCCGATATTACAATTCTAAGATATTTTAATGTGCAAGAGAAAATTACCCTGCACGATGGATTTCAGATTTCCCATGTAAAGGAAATGGGAAGGATAGTTCCTGGAATCGAACCTGGGACTTTAATCTTCGCAACAAAAACTATCCTCGGGAGGTCGGCCCATGTAGTTAGAGATTTGCACCAAGTGTCATGAAAATCGGTCTATTGGTTCAAAAGTTAATAGGGGGGACGGACAGACAGACACAGCGACTAAACTATAAGCCTATTTCCATTCTGGAAAGTAGGCTAAAAATATTTGAGGGCGCTTTAATTTTAATTATTGTGTGATCATTATTATTTGTGGTTATTATGTGATGGAAAACACTTCACTTGAGTAATAAATATTCGTATTTGAGAATTTTATTTCGCTTTGGCTTGTTATCAAATTTACCTCCATTTCCAATAGTTTCGAGAATCAGTTTTGTAGTTTTTTATTATTTCTCGTTTTTAATCTTTTGTGTTTTTCAGTCTGTAATAAAAGTTGAATATTTTATGAAGTTGACTCAATTTTATGATTTAATTTTCAATTTTTGCTGCTCATTATTCGGCTTGATATTTGTTAAATTTTAACCGAATTCGAATACCAAACCGAATATCCATTTTGTTAAATTCCGAATTCAGAATAGTGGGAAAATGGCCGAATACCGAATAGTTTTCGACTATTCGGTACATCCCTACTATCTATTGATTTATTAATACTTCATCGTACATAATATTTTGAATCGTGTGTTTATGTATCGTTTTTAGCTACTGTAATTTTGATTTTGAGACTGACCATGGATCGACACCAAGAGAGGGCCACGTATAGCTGACCGTGACCAAAGATTGGCTTATTCTGATATATGTGAATACCGTTAAATGTTTGGCCTTGAGATTTATAAATTGTCATAGCAAACGCTAACCTTACGGGGAATTGTTTTCTGTTAATAATAAAAGGTAACTCATGACTATCTTGTAGGGTTGCCACCTTATGAGTAGTTGATTCCGGGAGATTCCCATTTCATGAGTAGCAAATTCCGGGAGAATCCGGGAGAATTTTGTTTTAACATTATTCTATAAATTATAATAAACTCTTAAAAATAGCATTACTTAAAAAGCCATGCTTCATTTAATTAATTTGAATTTGTATTTTGAACTACTCCGAGCAGTCTCCAAAAGATCTGGTTTCGATAGTAAAAAGGCATGGAAATCTTTACGTAATTAAAATTGATGACTTAAATTTCTGCCTAGATATGATCCACACTTAATTTGTTTCGACCTTTACACAATACATTAATGACATGGAACACACATTCGCAAGCTGCGTTGGATACTGGAACTTAAAGCAAAAACGTTACAATTTCTTTAATTCTCCGCTCACTTCATTTACTTTTGAAAAGAAATCGAAAGCAATGTTGAATGTTTCTTGATTGGTTTAAATTGTAATAAAAAGCAGGCGCCCATTTAGTGGCGCGTCAGAGGTAGTACCCAACATGATCCTGTATAAAGAGTATATTTATATATTAAGTATCGCTTCACTGGAAACAAAGGAAATGATTCTACCAAAATCTCAACTTAATATAAGGTAAAAATATTAGTAAAGCTGAAAATTACATCATTACAAAGATTCTCTCTCGGACAAGTTCCACCAGATTCCGGGATGTATCTAAGGGGGTTCATTCCGGAAGACTCCCGGAATTCCGGGAGAGGTGGCAACCCTACTATCCTGAGTATTTAAAGAGATTCGAAGTATCGTAACGACATTTCCTTGTTTGTCACCTGTCAATAGTGAACAGTAAAGAAATGATCTATCAATTCTCCGTACGATTAATCGAGTGCCGTTACATAAGCCATCATTGATACAAATGTTTCGAATTAAATTCTTTCAACGCTAATTTTGAGGTGGTAAACCTGAAGGGGTTAAAGACGCAGATATTCGGGTTGGTAACGTAACATGATTTTTCATCACTGTCTGTGCCCAGGGCCGGCCCGAGCTACGGGCGAGCCGGGCGGCTGCGCGGGGAGCCAAAGTTTTGAGGGCGCTATCCCGACCATTTATCTATGCATTACTTCCAAGTGAATAAATGTTGGATGCCAATTTATATTGACAAACAGGCTAGAATCTTCATGGCATTCCTCTTAATTTTTCATTGTCAATCATTTTTACAGAGTGGTGAATAAATTAACATGAACTTTGTAAATATCTCAACAAACATTAACGTAGGGGAGCACTGGAATGCTACCTGGCCCGGGGCGCCAAAATTCCTCGGACCGCCCCTGATCACAACGTTTGGCCGCAACTATTTGTGGGTACCCAGGGCCGGCCCGAGCTACGGGCGAGCCGGACGGCTGCTCGGGGCGCCAAAGTTTTGGGGGCGCTATCCCGTTCATTTATCTATGCATTAGTTGCAAATGAATAAATATTGGATACGAATTTATGTCAAGGAACAGGCTAGAATCTTGATGGCATTCCTTTTCATTATCGATAATATTTACAGATCGATAAATAAATTAAAAGGTACTTTGTACATATCTCAGCAAACATTAACGGAGGGGGGCGCTGGAGTACTATCTCGCCCGGGGCGCCAAAATTCCTCGGGCCGCCCCTGTGTCGTCTCCGTCTACGGCTGTTGCCCAACTGTATCCCTCACAGATAGTTTCGTCTCCTGGTAATCTATCCAAAACTTTTTTGTTCAATGAATTTACTTCATTGTTTCTCGGAGCGAGAGGTACGCCGGTTCTCAACGACTCTTCAGTAACAGCGAGGCCGTAGACAGCGGTGACTAAACCGTCTGAGCACAGCATTTCTGGGGGAACAATCAATCGATCTACTTTACCGTTGCCAATGTCCATCAGCCACTGACTGAAAGTTTCGGCGTCTGCTCGCATGTTTTGCTTTCGCGACTGGCGGGAAACTTCGGCTGCCTCTAGCTCGGGTGTTCTTAACCGAGGGTGCGGGAAGGGGGTCCAGGGGGTGCGGGAGGAACGTTGCCTTTCAGGTTCGTAGCGCCTACTTACAAAAATGAAAAGGGATCCCTGGGAAAACCAGTGCAACCTAAATAATTCCTACCGCACACCTGCTGACATGGGTATCACCATGTGGTTAATCTCTTTTCTGGGAAATTGCGACGAGGGTAACCGAACAAGTAAGAGGCGGTGGAGCAATACAGTACCGTAGGCCTATAGCATCCATGCCGCCGATTGTTCCTTCCCTACCCCAAATGAACCTTGCTTGCCTCCGAGAAATATCAAGCAGTGCGAAAACGCGAGAAGAGAGGCGAGAGGCGGCCTAAAATGTCATAAAATATTCCACCAACACAGAGGCGAGCGAGAGGTAATGAGGGTCGAGGGGCAAATTACTCTGCTGTGAACCCTCGGCCTCCAAGCCGGACTCTACGTGTATGGCCCGCTTAAGAAAGATGCTTTCTTTTAACTTCCGAGAAGGGATATTCAAAACATTTGTTTCGTTAAGGAAAGTGGGGAACCTAGAGGTCACCCATGATCCATATTTATTTCCTAGGAGATCATCTTCTCCTTCGGCCAGTATTTCATTGCTAGTTGCTGAAGATAGTCGAGTTCTTCTGTTTCAGACTGCATTTATTAACATAAAGGTATAAAAATTTTCATAAAATTATACATTATTTAGTACTTAATTTTCTAGTATGAAAATATCCATTTTGTTTGCATTAATACGTGCCTTATATAATTATTGTATTAATTGAATAATGTTTCATAACCCATAGTTTTTGCTAATACATAAATTAATCTGTTGCACTCTAGGTTTAAATATTTTGTAAATGCCGAAGAAAAGGAATTACGATGAATATACGTATCTTTTGGCTTCACATTCATCGAACGCCAAAGCATACAGAAACCTCAGTGCTTCTTATGTGGGAATTTTTTTTGCTACGATAACATGAAGCCAACGAAACTGAAAGAGCACCTTTCTTCCATTCACCCTGAGAATGTCTCGGACAGTCTTGAGGTATTTCGACAGAAGAAAGCTCGATTTGAGACATCAGCAACTTTGCCGAAACTTGGATTTGCTCATACGCAAAAACCTTGCCTAGAAGCATCTTACAAGGTCGCTTTTTGTATGCAAAAAACAAGAAGCCACACAATATTGCAGACACTTAGTCAAGCCTTGTGGCCTGGAGATGGTTGAGCTTGTGTGTGGTAAAGAACAGCGGAAGAAGATTGAGGCAGTTCCCTTGTCAAATGACGTTATTCGTTTTCGAATTGCTGACATGTCTTCGAATATTCTTAAACAGGTCATGGAAGAATTAGAAGATAGCCCCTATCAGTTCAGCATGCAATTGGATGAGACTACCGATGTATCACAGTGCAGTCAGCTACTCGTTTTTATTTGGTATGTGCACACTGGTGCCATAAAAGAAGAATTTCTCTTTTGCGAGCCTATTATAACAACCACCAAGGCCTCAGACATTCTTGAAATTGTGAAAAGTTTCTTTGCCAAGCAAGGGTTTGATTGGAAGAAACACCTCGGTTCAATATGCACCGATGGAGCACCTTCCAAGCTAGGAAAGAAATCTGAATTTTCCGCACCGGTGAAGAAAGAAGCTCCACACGTCATTGTAACTCACTGCTTCCTACACCGTCATGCTCTGGCTTCTAAGTCCCTTCCAGAAACTCTTAAGGATGTTTTGTCAATAGCAGTGCAAGTAGTCAACTTCATTCGTGCCCGAGTCTTGAACCATCGCCTGCTCAAGCAGTTTTGCAAGGAAATGAGGGCAGAACACGAAGTTCTTCTATACTACACAGAAGTCCGCTGGCTTTCCAGAGGTCAAGTTTTAAAACGTTTGGTGGAACTTCGTGTGGAAATCTCACTTTTTTGAGGGAGAAAAAAAATTCCTTTTCTGAGCGGTTTGAAAGCAAGGATTTCATTCTTGCCTTGGCATATTTGGCAGATATATTCTTTCATCTAAACAACGCAAATATGTCCATTCAAGGCCCGTCTGTGACCATCATGGACGCTGCTGAAAAACTGAATGCATTTCTAGGTAAACTGTCCCTTTAGCAGAGAAGAGTGCAAAACGGACATTATGCCAATTTTCCGACCCTTGAGGAAGTACTTTTTGAGGCAGACATGAAAGGTGATAAAATATTACCATTTAGCCTCCAGGAAGACATCTGCAATCATTTGGAGACCCTTCAAAAAACTTTGAATGGTTATTTCAGCTTGGAAGGTATGAAAATCGACACATGGATTCGCAATCCTTTTCTTGCTAATCTTGGTGACATTGAAGATTTTGGCTTAGCAAAAGATGACTTCATCGATTTAAGAGCAAAGAAATTGTTGAAAAGTGATCCACCAAATTTTTATCGTGTCTAGCTCTCATATAGACCAATCATTCCTGAAAATTTGGCTTCTCCAGAAATATTGCCCGGACAGACGGGCGGACAAACCGAATACATAAACGTTTTTTTATAAAAGCCGCTGAAAAGGATATGGCTCCAAAGCAAGATATCTTTAGACGCGATCGATTAAAATTCCTCGGAAAATTTTAAGTTAAATAATTTCAAGATCAACATTATCAGGAGAAAAAAACATTTCGCACTGAGCCCAGCACCAAAACTGAGCCACAAAGGGATGCACACCGGGGGAGTGCGTTATGATCCAGTAATCTCGACCACACTCCCGCACCATTCTCAAACGAATCTCATTGAAAGACGGACTCGCTTTGTGTGCGACGGGACATATATTACAAAAAGTGTACATATTGTCACTCTTCTGCGGCTGCATCAATGTTTAAAACCTCCGAGCAAAGCTTCTATTGGCAAAGATTTGTTTTTCATCGATATAAAAAAGTGTTTAAAAACTTTCATATACAAATGTATCGTAGGGAATTGGTTGAGGGGCGTTAAAGAGATCCTGCAAAGGATATTAATTTTAAATATCTCATAAGACCCGTTAGCAGCCTTTTACAATTAGTGTTATGACAATAACAAGGATGAACACTACAACTATACTCACGGTCGAACCCATGACCTCAACATTAGGAGCCAGACACCATCCCTCTATTAAGACCGACGATTAACAATGATAATGGCGAATCGCTGAGAAATGATTGCTACGCTCGATAAAACGGATAATGACGATTAATTGTAGCAAAAATAAATAATTCTTTATTTAAAGGTGCCTATAAAAATACGTTTATGGTTTTTCATCGTATGTTGAGCCCATGGAATAAATAAATAGAATAAGGATTGCCAACGGTGACCTAATTCCAACTGAAATATGAATAAAGTTGACTATAAAGCATTGGCTCTAATATAATATCTTTATTTATGCAACAGACATTGATGGAATGATATGATCCGAAGATCCTATGCAGACATATTGTTCCAATATGCAACAGACAACAAATATTCGGTCGTAGGATTATGTGCGAATTTCCAGCCTAATAAAACATGTCCAGAGAAATTTCTATTTTAAAATATCTTCTGATGTACGAAAGGTATTATGAAAATACTTCTGTCTGCATTTTCAGAAACTTCTGTATAATTTAAAACCTCCCATTTAATTCCTCGAGTGCAACTACCACCAATACTAAATCTTTGAGTCAGTGGTTGGAAATTAGCATGTAACGCTAAAATTCTTGGATAAATACCGAAGCTTTATGTACTTTATTGACATGAAGAGATTTAGTCTATACACAGACATATTATGATCAATCCTATGTTGTTATAATACTGCAAATGCCACTGTCCTTGTTATAAATTACCTTCGTTTGTACGTTTTCCCTTAGACAGAGGCTAGATGACAGCATAGCATTTACAAACAATTAATCCTCAACTAATTCCAACACTGATTTTACAGTATATTCGTCGCCATTTATTAATGATAAGTTACGCTGTTAAAGTACTGAAGTGCTATTTATTTCCATATGTACTATGTACAAAAAACTAACTGAGACTTAAAAACATAATTAATCCGGTTCATTAACCAGACACCTGAGGATAAATAAGCATAAGTTAGTTTAAAAAAATTAAAAGTAAGGACCAGTCTACCACCATAAAATATGGAAGAAAATTCCATCAATGAGTTCCATAACTGCCCCAAAATGGAGAATATATTTTTTTTAAGGCTTCAAAGGAAGCAACAAAAAAAATGAACAAACACTTCACCGACGAAGGAAGTGAAAGCGTTAACATCGCCGTAATGCACGTTTCATTTAGTGAAGTAAATAACTAAATAATGTAAAATTCTGGATGATAAAGTTAATCGAGAAAAAGTTTTCTGGAAAGTTGGAAGAAACAAAAAGGGATGAAGGAACGGGACAACGCCCACGTTAACTTTGCACTGTTCGGAAAATCTCTTCGCCACCCCTACTAAAATCCTCCCGGTCCATCAGGCTTCCGCTCCATCAACTTTTCGCTCTCTCACTTCCCTCCGCTCTCACCTTCTTCTACCCTCCAGGCACACGAACCACTATACAATCCTCTACTACGGCCCAGCTACCGTACCCGCCACTATCTCATCCTACCTACACCACAATCTCCCGACACCGCAACCTACCGCTCCCTCGCCGCCCAGCAATCCATCAGTTCCATCCGTCCTCCGCTTGCGATGGACTCCGCAGGGGCTGGACTAACAAACCAATCCTGCGGTGCAACCGTACACCTTCACGGTTACGAGTGTGACAATCGGCGACGAGCCATCGTTAGCCGGTGAAAAAGCGACCGAGTCGAACGCAAGAGCGTCGCCATAATTACGAGAAGGGAGGCCTCGTGTGTCATGACGAAGAATGGCCGCCCACGAGCTCGCCCACGGAGGCAGATAGATGCATGAAGCGAGCACAATATTGGGTATGTGTAGGATAAACACTGTTGAATCAAACTGATTTTAGTACCTACTATTCGGAGAATATAATTTCCCTATTAGAGGTGGATTGGTTCGAATACCCAATACGAGACAAAAGCTCATACACTAAAGTATCGTTATAACGAATGCCCTAATAAAGAAAATTTCGCTACAGCGATAACATTTATAAGCACCGTCCGAATTCTGATGGTAGAAGCACTGAAAATCCACATTTATACGAGAAAGTATTTTTTAGCTTAATTAATAATATTCAACATTTTTGAAATATTCATTTTTTTATTTACTGAAATCTATTGTTTTTTTTTATTTAGCATATCCAAAGTTTAGTAGAACAGTCAATTTGGAGTATTTTTGATACGCATATAAAATATTACACACAGCAAAACCTTTAAAAAGAACAAACGACGAAAGGAAAATACATACACAGGGTAAGTATAGATACGAGCAATGTGATGCATAAGAAACTATTTAATGGTAGCTGTGTACTAGCAAAAACACAAACATATTGAGTATACGTAACGTTTAACTATTCCTCTTATAAAAGCGTTGGAATTTCAAATGCGGCGAAATTGATCTGTCGCGATAGTTTATTTTCTCATTCTCCTTGAACCGAGTCCATTATCCTATGATAGACGATGATCTGCCAAAGAAATGTAAGTTAAAATCCAGGGTATTGCGAAAAAATCGTCGAAATTGGATTTACCGTTCTCGACTAATTCAGCTCGTCAGAAAAAGGGAGAAATCATGTTCCAGGAGCGTTTATTTTCTCTATTTAATTAACACGGCTATGAGTGTAGCATATCATTCATTTGAATGATATGCTATATTTTCAAAAATTGTTCCAACTTTCACAGCTTATGCCTGTCTGCATAGGATCTTCGGATCATATCATTCCATCAATTTCATGTTTGGCAATCTCACCATTTGAGAGGAAGGAGTTTCTTTCGACGATCCTCTTTGAGGACATCTGTCGGGGCAGTTTGATATTAGCTTGGCTAGTTCCCGTCCCACAAAGGAAAACATCCGTGTTCAGAAACGAGAGAAAATGTTCTGCTACGATAGTCCAGGGGTAGAATATCCGCCCGGCAAGTGGAAGACCCGGGTTCAATTCCCGGTCATAGCAGACTTTTTTCTCGTTTCAAAAATTGTTCCAACTTTCACAGCTTATGCCTGTCTGCATAGGATCTTCGGATCATATCATTCCATCAATTTCATGTTTGGCAATCTCACCATTTGAGAGGAAGGAGTTTCTTTCGACGATCCTCTTTGAGGACATCTGTCGGGGCAGTTTGATATTAGCTTGGCTAGTTCCCGTCCCACAAAGGAAAACATCCGTGTTCAGAAACGAGAGAAAATGTTCTGCTACGATAGTCCAGGGGTAAAATATCCGCCCGGCAAGTGGAAGACCCGGGTTCAATTCCCGGTCATAGCAGACTTTTTTCTCGTTTCAAAAATTGTTCCAATTCATTTGAATGTCAAAATTACTTAGAATCCCGAACACGGGATTTGGACGTTTCTATGCATGAAAGAACAGTTTATTTCTTTAAGAGAACTAGAACAAGAAAAAAGTGAATTTTCAGTACTTTAACAAGGAGAGAAAGAGCTACCATGTTAACTCGCCTGTCGCCGCTTTTGACTCTCCTGGAATCAAATCTATAATCTTATAATAGACGAAGACGTCTAAAAGAACCACAAGGTAGATGCCAGTGTATTGCGAAAAAATGGTGGAAATCGTATAAACCGTTCTCGAGATTTAAGAGTTGAGCACAAAGAATCAGACACTAAAAACTCTAAAATCCACATAACTGAATGTTCCATTAAGCAAAAATAGATTTTCACACTTAAAGTTGCGTAAGGTAATGTTTAACGAATAATCTTCAATAATATTTCTCTGCCACAACTTTTATTCTCCCAAAACATTCAATTATGAGAATTTTACTTTTGTTTACCTTTTATTGCATATAAAAGTTTGTTAATTAATTTTTTAATTCAAATTTTATTTTAGTTCATGCCTAATTCATGCATACCCGTCATATTTGGCGGGCAATTACACCAGCAATTAAATAAATATTTCAAATCAGAGTTATTTTAAAACTGAAACATGAATCTCCCCTTTAATAAAAGGCTATGTTGGTTGGTTGGTCCGTTGGTCCATGTCACGCTCTTAAAACGCGAATACCTCGATCAAATATGCAGATATAAACTTGAAATTTGGCAAAGATAATCTATTCAGATATGAAGATGCTGCGACGAAGAAAATTTTACGAGAAACCTCCAGGGTTCGGCTCCAGGGGATGATTTGCATTCCGCTTATGATAAAACGTAACACGACTTTTTGACGTCCAGGCTTTTCTTCTTTTTAAGACTCAAATTAGAACACACTGACCCAGGACCATGCACGTAGCCAGAAATTTACTTCGGGGGTGGTCTGAGGCCGAAAACCAATTTCCAGCAATTGATTATATAAAACTCCTATTCAAATAATATAAACTTTTATAACGTTTTTAATTCTCATAACTCAACGCAGCAAGTGGCAGCGTAGCAAGAGACAATGTAGCAAGTTTGTAGCGTGGTTATCGCAGATAACACAAACGTCTGTACACAGAGGGGGGGTTCGGATCCCCCTCCCCTCTTCCTGGATACTTTCTTGCCCACGACCTTTAGATCTGGACCATTTTAAAGAAAAAATTATAAGGTTTCTTATTTTTCAACGTTTTTCGCCTACAGTTCTAAATATTTCATGTTAAACGTTTAATTCAAATATTTTGGAGAAATTTTGCCATTTTAACGAGATGTTGCCTTGCCTACCAATTACATTGTTAAACCTCGAAATTTTATTGTTTTATCAATCCTTATAGGTTTACGCGTGCTTTGAAGGCTTTTAATACGAGAAGGAGAGAATGACGGAAGGAGCAGGAAATGATTTTCATATAAATCAATGTAAACAACATTCGTTGCGTTATTTACGAGAAGAAATACCTAAAGAGCTGAAATATTAGTTTTTTAAATTAAAAATCGTAATAATGAGCTAAATCCATTATTATTGAAATAGAAACTATATGGAATTCTGATGAACTGCTGGGGGTTTTAATAAACAAATCGAGCATGTAAAATATTTGTAGAGTGAAGGATTGGGTAATAGGTTACGGGCGTTAGGTAGAATGGAGGACTTGAGGACGGTTTGGGAAATAGGAAAAGAAAGACGTTAAAAAGAATCAAAGAATCACAAAAATTTTGTCCGTCCGTTGATCTGAGTGAAAGGTTATTAAAACGCGAATGACTCGATCAAGGATGTAGAAAGAAAATTGAAATTTGGCAGAAATTAATATGAGCTAATCAGAATTTGTTTATTTAGGGTTGACATGGTAATTTCAGAAAGTAATGTCCGTTTGTGGTGCTATTTTGAGAGAATAATCTATTGCACTTCTTCCAAATAAAATTTATAAATTTTAATTTAATGAAACAATATTTTATGTAGACTTAAATTTAAACAACAACAACACACCTTGACGCTTTCCCTTGCGGGGTAAGCCATGCCATATGTCTGCCAATTACCAACCCATCACCACATGCTTCCTCCACACACTTCTATCCTTGCACACTTCTTTTGCTTCACTTACACTCATACACTGAGTCACACATTTCCTTTTATTCCTCATACTTTTCACGTCCCTTTTTCTCAGAGTCTCACTAACCACATCCAACCAAGTCTTGCACGGTCTGCCTCTCCCTCTCTCGCCATTCACTCTTCCTTCATATATTTGCTTGGTGATTCTACTCTCCTCCATTCTTTCTACATACCCGAACCACCTCAGCAGACCTCTCTCATACAAATCTGTCACACTAGCTTTCATACCACATTCGTTCATCACCCAATTATTCCTTACTTTGTCCCTCCTAGATTTTCCACAAACTCTTCTCATGTATCCCATCCCAACCGCATTCAAACTACTTTTATGCTTCTCCTGACACACCCATGTTTCACTGCCAAACAGCAAGGTAGGCATTAAAACACTCTTGTATACAGACATTTTCGCTTCTTTTGACAACCATTCATTCTTTGCAGTCGACCACACTCCCTGCCACCTTTCTACCAGCATTCACTCTGCTTTTGATTTCCCCATCTACTCTACCATTTTTACTGAACATTCTACCAAGGTATACAAATTCATCCACTACCTCAATCGTTCCACCATTTATGCTAAATTGACAGTCGCTCAACCTCATTCTCCCGATCGAACACAACTACGTTGGATTTGGCCACATTTATCCTTAAGTTCATTCTCACTGTCGTATCATGCAGGCTATCTAACATTCTCTGCAATTCTCCTGGGTTCTCAGCCATTAACACAGCATCATCAGCATACAAAAGTACACGAACATTTTCTCCACCAACCTTAACACCCACCATATCCATACATGCCTGTCTCACACATTTATCCATGAACACATTAAATAACCAAGGGGACATGACACATCCTTGTCGTACACCTTGCTCAACTCTAAACCAATCACTCATCATGCCATTCACCCTTACACATGCCCTACTTCCAGTATACACTACCTTTATAGCATTCAGCAACCAACCATTCACTCCATACTCGCTCAGAACATTCCACAATTCATTACGATTCACTCTGTCATATGCTTTCTCTAGATCAACAAATGCACAGTACATTTTCTTTCTTACATCCATGCACTTCTCAACCACTTGCTGTAGGGCAAATATTTGGTCGGTGCAACCCCTTCCAGGCATGTAGCCACATTGCACTCCCCACATTTTATCCATAGTTACCTTTTATACTCTTTCAATCAAAACTTTCCCATACACCTTTCCAGGTATACTCAGCAAACTAATCGCTCTATAATTCTTACATTCAGTCCTATCTCCCTTACCCTTGTAGAACGGTACAATTACACCATCCTTCCATTCAGCAGGCACTCTCGAACTCCTTGCACACAGATTGCACAGACCCCGCATCCAACACATAAGCAAATCACCTCCATACTTCAACAGCTCTCCCGTTATGCCATCCACACCTGCAGCTTTTACATTTTTCAACATATTCACTGCTTTGACTACCTCGTTCTTACTAATCCCCTCATATTCATTAATATTCACTCCAACAGATTCACTCGGATTTTTTGGCCCATTCACAACATTTCCATACAACTCTTCAAAATACTTTTTCCAACACTTTAAAAATATATAATTCACATTATAGTATGTTCCAGAGAGTTAAAATAATTTTGGCCTGCTAAAGTTGCCTAGCGTAATGTTTAACAAATAAATATTATTTTTGCATGTAAGATTTGTATCTATGTATACCATGCTGAGAGATAGCTTATTTTTTAGAGAACGAGAAGAAGAATGTGAGGTAGAAAGGGAGGAGAATGGGAGGGAGGATGGGAAGAAGTGAGTGTGAAGAATAGGAGGGAGAGGGAAAATATGAGGGAGAGAGGGAGAATAGGAGGGAGGGAGAATAGGGGGAGAGGAAGGGAAGAGAATAGAAGGGAGGCAGAGAGAAAGGGAGGAAGAATAGGAAGTACCTTAATTTTAATACACAATCTGCGCATACACGTCATATTTGACGGGCAATTACGCTAGTAAAATAATAATAATTTGTAATAAAAATATTCTGTATTTTTAAAATTCAAATGCAAATATATCAATTTTCCTTCGTTGCAACTTACGTTAATAACTATCTTGTCGACGCGCGTCTAAACAACAAACAAATACATTGCCAAGACTCAAAAAATAGCATTTTATGCCACATATTAGTTATTTATATAAACATGTAACGCTATCACACACCTAAATCCAATTTGGTGCATATACCCTTATGACTAGAGTAACAATACGGTACAAATTAGATTAAACACTATTAGATCGCTTAAATATTGCGGTGCAAACAAAGCAATCCTTTCGGTCATTCCAGTTTCAATTTTCACAACTCAGAAATTCACGTCACATACTAGCTATTTAGATACACAGTTAAAACTATTCTATAACAAAATCCAATTTTATTTTTCGTGATGTCGGAAACAATGTATTAAATGTAAATAAACAAAACCCTAGTTGCACTCTAGAAAAGAGTAATAACGTGCATCCAATGTGGTTCACATAATTTCGTGGTTGGCAACAATGCAGTTGCTCTTGAGGACGAAAGTTTTTGCTCGAGAAAACGTAAAATTGTCGCGTCTAAAATACATTTTTTGATTAATTGGAAGATTACTCGAATTTCGACGATTGGAAAATAAAAGTTAATTCTTTTAGACGTTTTCGGGTTCAAATTCCGAGTTTTTATCAAGATTCTAAGTAATCTCAAATGTTAACGAAAAAAAGGCTTGCACGCTACGTTTCAGCTCTTCCCATTCTATTTAAAGGACAAAAGATAGGCTCCTGGAGTCAATACCATGATTTCACTATAGATGACGAACAGCTTAATTCTAAAAGTGTCTTTGCCCGGTAATTCCTGAAAGTTGGATCGCAAGAGATCGAAAAGTTTTCAAGTTGTAAGCGGTTTTATCATTCTCCCATTAAACTCCTTATAATGTTCCGACACACACACAGATTAGCCTTTTATCTATTAGTATAATAATATTATATATTACATAATATTATAAACAATTTCAAGTTTCAAATTTTAAAACTATTTTTTAAATCTTAATTTACTTCCGAAAATATGTATTTGACAAAGAGAGAAGTAAGCAAATATAAGTGTCTTTAGCAGAGCGGTTCGAAAGTCATCGACGAATTTGACATGGCTCAAAGGTGTACAAATTATTGGTTTGTAAATAATTTCTTATTTTTCATATTTTCTGAAACTCTTGGCACAATTCACTGAGAGAGCCTTACATTTGAGAACTTTCATCTCAATAGACACGAATTGATGAACATCTTATAGAAATATACACACAAAATTATGTTAATTACGTTTCCACAAATGATAGATATTACCGCGATGAAGATGAAGAATACTCGTTCATATCACAGGGTTATTACAAATTATTGACTTTTACTTCTGTAAACAAGTCGATAAAATCGTATTAATTTATTTGTCGTATATTTTAATGTCGATTTTTGTTAATTGTGCAAGTATCGCATAGGAAATCTTTATACGAGAAAATGAGAATCGGAACTTTCTCTTTTTTTATAACCTTGAAGCAATAATTTGGGTCTGTAAAAATGGCCCAATAGCGAT
Organism: Tanypteryx hageni; assembly: GCA_028673005.1. NCBI lineage: Eukaryota > Metazoa > Arthropoda > Insecta > Odonata > Petaluridae > Tanypteryx > Tanypteryx hageni. The sequence goes on along the minus strand of CM054113.1, from coordinate 37,390,587 downwards.
ATACACAGCCTGAGATTTTTGGCTCCATACAAATTGCGCTTACTATACCATTCAAACTACAGATTATGCTGGTACTTATCGTTCAATTAAAGAAAATTTTCGTCAACTAAACTCAAAGAAAACTTTTATCTGGGATAAAAACCACTCTTAATCATCACAAGTTTGGAGAAAATAACTTTTATTTTTATTTTTTTGCCTTTTATGATACCGCTATATAATTCCTTTCACATAATAAAAATAATCGACAAAGCGAGCAAATTACACTAACTCCAACTTGATCAAGTTTTCTAATTTTTTATTAGTTCATCGTCGTACTTTATCTTTTTATAGTTTTTTTATTTTTAACTAATCAAACTAATTGGTTTTGGACCTTCCTTATTTTTGTCTGTCATTTAGATGAAATTAAGTGATAAAATAGGAGAATTTTAATCTAGTTATACACATATCCTTTGTTAATTAACATTAAAAAATTTGTAAATGATTATATCCCTAGGGTTGGCAAATAGCAAGCAACAAGCAAAAATATTCGACGAAAGAAATCGCCCATTTCCAACCGTCTAACTCCGCTTCAATCAACACGCGAGATTAATTTCGATTAATACCACGGTGCCTTCGCAAATCTCCGGTAAAAAAATTACGCCGGGATTTTTTTGCTATAATAATCCTCCCGGGAGCGACTAGGGACGGGTTGACGGAGCGATAAGCCTCACCGTTTCACCACCAGAATGCGCAGTTTTCTCGAAAAGGGGCGGATCTTTACGGAACTCAACCCTCGTCTGGTAAAATGTATAGCTCTCTCGACAAATTCGCCATTCCCCAACAGTTGATTACTCTAGCTCGGGCTGCACCACCTTTCATTGCACAGACATATTATTTTTTACACGGAACGACCGGTGATAAAAATTGCAATTTATAACGGTGCGAGAGAGAGAAGCGCGACAGTTTAAGATGTTATTTTTTAAATTCTGATGATGAAAAGTTTAAAACCTGAACTCAAAACTCATTCAACTTTTCTTTACGGCCGCAATGAAAAAAAATGTTTTTTGTAATCCTTCGTAAGCGTTTTATTGCGCCCTCCGTAAACTTTTCGCAAGTTCGCTAGGGAAAAATGGTCAGGGTACCGGGCTGCGTGGGAGGAAAAAAACCTGCGGTCATGTTGCTGTGATACCGGGCTGCGTGGGAGGAAAAAATCCTGCGGTCATGTTGCTGTAACATTGCAAATCATTAGCGAGAGATCCGAAAACCCTTGCATTGGTGCGGGCAATAAATCCCCGGGTGATAGCAGCGACTCTCAGCGGGAGACCTAGGCGATGAGATGAAGGGGCGGGACACAACGGCCTCATTAACGAGAGCGGCGGGGAAAGGAATTAATTTCAGAATCAACCGAGAGAGAGAAGGAAAAAGAGGAGGGTTTAGAGGAAGAGAGGAGCAGGAAGCGAAAGCGCTGAGAGGAGGCTGAGGATACCGAGGACAAAGAAGAGCACGAGAGGACAAGAAGACCCTAAATAATTAAAAAGGAGGAAGCAGGGAGGAATGAACTGAATTACTTTTTCGCGAATCTCATATCTCCAACTTTAACATTAACTTCTCTATGATATGTATTACAAAATATTTCTTCATTCGCTAATATCTGCCACATCTGGAATGACGAAAGCTTTAACTCTACATACGCTTTGACAATAGCGAAAAACGATCGAGAGAATTGAGCATTAAGCTAGATGCAAATCAAGCTGCTATATCTTCTTACAAAGTTGGTCTTAAATGAGAAAACAAAGTTTATTTCATTGCTATTGAGCTATGGTGAAACGAATATGAGCAAATTTAAATGTAGCTCTTTTACATTTGTTGTAACGCCTAAAATTTTAGAATTCAAATTAAGTTGTATTTCCGATATTCTTCGTCTTCCTTCGTGGTTATGAAATCCTATAAGCACCACAACCGTGTTGATGTTATCCAAATTCGAAGTGGACTTATCTCCAACACTGGAAAAGGCTGATAACAGGCATATATTAATTATAATCTTGATATTTTTGCGAGAAAAATTGATGAAAAGGTAGTGTTAAACAACACTTCATCGTTAGAGGGATAGATGGTGGAAAATATCCATAGTGGCATGTAATCAACAGATTCCTATTCGTGCATATCTTGGGGTACATGCAATTTCCGGGGCGTGACGGTAGGAATTATAATCATTTTTGAATCGGAACTAGGTCTCTACCAACTTTTACAATTCTTTCTCTTAGACAGAGGCCTACGAATGGACATCTTTCCTCTACTGTCCTTCGTCTTTAAGTGAGCCGGATAAGTGAATTTCCGGGTAATTCCGCATTAATGGAAGCGGCTTAGCAGGCAATATGCATTGTGTGGCATTTACAGCCAGCAAATGCCGGAAGCCTCTCTGGAGACGCAAAAGGTTCCTTCGTCATATGCATCTCCGTCGAAACTTATGCCTCGGATAAGTGAAAGGATAGAGAAAAGAAACTTACATTTTCTCACCCGATGCATACGCTCCTATGAATTAAGTGAGTAGGAAAACACAAAATAAAGAGAAGGGCAAGAGAGAGAGAGTGAAAATGGCACGGAGAAAATTCCTTCGGATAGAAAATTGCGTGGAATGAAAGGGCGTGAAATGGGATAAGGAGGAGTGGGGGGGATGAGGAGAGTGGGAATGTAGACGGGATGGGATTCGGAGATGAGAGAGAGAGTGTATGGCAGGTGAATGGCAGGAGTTTAAATCTTTAAGCTGGAGACGAAATGCTTTCCATTTGTTGTGAAGCGAAGACTATCATATTTCAAATGAGAGCGTGGTTTCCAAAGTCGCAGGAGGTGAAAATATTCTTCAGGGAGGAGAGAAGCGTCTCGGCTTCAGCGTTGGAGTCAGGGTATAACGAGGGGCGTTTCAAGAATTTCCTGAGGATTTCCATCGAACTGAATGGAAATTAAGTCCAATAGAAACTTGGTTATTTTCGATAAGAGAATGTTCGATATTTTTTCTAGAGAATGAAGGGAAGAGCGGTATGTTATAAACTAGTTATCTTTTTATAACTATGAAAATGAAAAAATCCCTGGTTGAATCTCCTTTTTTATTTGTTTATCACAGGATTGTTTCTAAAATCATATTTAGACTTTAAATATGTCAGACTTTTGGAAACGCTACGCTCGTAATTAGCATTAGTGAACAGAATAACATAAATTGTTCTGTCCCAGTTAATACGTCTATATAAAACAGCCATACCACATTCTTAACTTGTTCCCTCCAGTGAAATTTTGGGTAAATAATGCGCCATAGTAAGGAATAACCCTGAATCGGAAAACTTTTTTCAGTTAAATTATTGCGACAATTTTATTCATTTTAGAATACCATTATAAATGCCATGTTTTGTGCGATAAAAAAGACAAATACGAAAATCTTTAATTTCAATGATAAAAGGTGAAACGCCTTTTTTAAGAAATTGATTCCAAAAATTAATCTGCTATGTTGACACCACTCAGGAACATTTACATTAACCTGAGATAACAAATAAGATGATAAAGTTGAGTGATGCATTTTTGTCAATGCGCATAATTATTTTGTTCAAAATTCCTTACGCACCACACCCATCTTTGATGTATAACTACAAAATTTTAAGTTCACTTTTGTAATTACTGCATACACTTGCAAAATACACCATTTTTTAGAATAGGGAATTATCGAGTACTCAACCGATAAAATGGTCCAATTCAGAAAGTGAGGTCACTCAATATCTGTGCAGAAGTAAATTACGATTGACGAGTAGGTTGCAGTTACAGAATTCGAAGAGGGAAACGATCTGTCGACTCGACGGCCGTGGCGACCGACTCCCGCATGGATAATACACGCATGTTCGTGATGTTAGCATATTTAACAGACCAGTGACTGAGAGGAAGAGGCGCGTATGGCCAAAAGGACAAGCTGAAATAGCGTTTCGCACGGATCGATTTTGTCGAATTAGCGAATGAGAAAGGGAACGACGGGAGGAAGTGAAAGAGACGTCACAATGACAAAGCCTCGCTCTCGGACGCAAGACCTGCAAAAGATGTGCCGAAGCGTTGCGCTCTTTCATCGTTCGGATTCTAACCTTACAGTAAGAAATCCTTACTTTTGCCCTTACCCAGGTCCTGGATTAAATGTGTTTGCTTCAGTGTTACTAACACCGGCAAATTTCGTTCTGAATGTTATAACGCATCCGTTAAATTTGAGTTGTTCATGCCGAGCAGAGCCGGGACAAGGCCTAGGCGAGCGAGGCACCCGACTAGGGCGCAACGCACTTATGAGGGAGGAGGCAGGGCAGCGACTGAAAATTTGAACTTTGAAGTGCAATGTTTTATATTATAAAATATATTTTACATATTTATTTTACCTCTACAGTGTAAATATACTAGTTTTGAGAGATAAAATTGTGCACCGTAAACTATCATTAGGAGAGGGGAGTAATTTTCAAACCTTACCTAGGGTGAAAAAATGCCTTGTCCCGGCTCTGATGCCGAACATACAACTAGTAATAGATTAGTGACTTCAGAACTTCGAACGGATTCCAAGTTAGCATCAATTGTATTCTTCTATTTTGCATAAAAGTGTTTGTGCAAATTTTGATTCATTAATCGATTTCACGAAATCTGAGGAAAACCAAAATTATTATGAAAATATGGCAAATGAATCAATTAATTCCATGTCCTGCATCAATAATGAAAAATGGAAAATGTTACATTAAAATGGCATATAAACAAAATACTTATGAGCTCAATAAGTGACAGGAGACTGCAGTGGGCATACGGCAAACACTAAGGAGCCAAGAGAAGATACGAGCTAGAATGGCTAATGCTAAAATGTAAAGCAAAGGAAAATCTCCGAAGTCAGTCAATTAGATTTAAAAATAGCCGATACGTATTTCGATTAACCGAAATATATATCGACTATTTTTAATCTAATAGAATGGTTTCGGAGATTTTCCTTCGCTTTACACTTACACTAAGGAGCCATCTCATTGAAAATAAGAAATGCTTAAGAATTCGACAAGTGACAGGAGAAGACAGTGACAAATACTAAAGTCCGCATTTTTCGTAACTAATAAAAAATTTAATCGGAGGTTAGATTAAAATGGTATATAAAAACGCTTAAAGAGCTCGATAAGTGACAGGAGACAAGAGTGGCATTACGGCAAACACCGAGGAGCATCTTATTGAAAACAAGCAATGTTGACGAATTTACGTACTTGGAATTTGGGTGAATTAAGAACCGAAAGATATGACCTCAAAGTCTAGTTAAGAACACGCTCAACATCGTTCCCAAGTTTTATTCCCATTTCTACAAATTCTTTGATAGCGAGATGAGACAGAGGGTCGTGATGAGTAGGGTGCGCATCGGAAGCTATGTAAGCGTGAAAGAGACAGGGATTGCAAAAGATGTAAGGTTTTCCCATCGCTTTTGGCCATTGGGGTGAGAAGTTTCTTCAGCGAAGCGAACAGAGTGGAAAGGGGAGGAAGAAGGGGCGAAAATGGAGGCAGGGAAGAAATCCAAATCAGAACTATTTTCCTCGTTTCAATGGGGGTTCTGATTTCGTCGAACGAATGAACTCCCCGGCAACTATTTGCCTTCCCCCCCTCCCACTACTTCCTTTAATCTGCCAAGAAAAAATACAGAAAGAATGAAATAAGGAGACGGAGAGAGGGGAGGGAGAGGGGGGAGTAGGATAATATGGATGGGACAAAAGCGAAAATGTAAACAAAAGAGAATGAAAACGAAGGGAAAGGTAAACGTGAAGAGAATATGTGAGAAAATTAGTTTTAAAGAACAATCCATAGTGGCAAAGGATATCGAATTTTGAAAGATAAAGTGAAGGACGCAAGCAACATAAAAAGCATAAAAAATGGAGTGATCAAAAGGACGAGAAATTTCTTCAACTATTTGCACAAAAGTATTTCAGACGCGTTTCAGCGAAATGACGCTTGCAGATACTCCTTTATCTTACATTTTGTTTTCTTTCGCATGCGTCAAGCGTCGATAATAAGCTATAACATGCAGATTCCATAACGACTGAAAGGAAGCTGAGGGATGTTTTCAAGAGATTCTCGTCAGAGAGAACTTTTTCTAACAATGCTTCGAGTAAACGCATCGGTTCTCAGCCTGTGTGCCGCGACACAATGGTGTGTCGCGATGAGTCGGGAGATGTCGCCGAAAATTTAAAAAACGACGTAAAAAATAAGATAATTTTTAAGAGAGTAGTTTATGTATTTCCCTTGGGTCATCTTTAATAATAACACGTTAGTGTAATACCGGACCATATCAGAGCCGTTTCGTTGCCAAGAGCAACCAGCATTGTTGCCGTATTCATAATATTACATAAGAACTTGTTTAAAATTACTGTTCTGTGATGAGGAATAAGGAGTTTATGGCTCCCTCTGGTATTATACTCCTGAATTCCGTGGAAAGATAATGTGGATTGTTAGAAGTAAGTAATTGGTATAGTAAGGAAAGCAAGTGGAGGCATCTTCGGGACTCCAAATTTAACCAGTTTAGTTTCACGGGTGAATCAGAAATGTGGTCTGATTTCTTCAGATTAAAAATATATCTAATGCACGCGTTATGTGTTCTCTGAATCTTTAACGACAACTCTTGAGATAAATCTTGGTAGGCTATAGCAACATAGTCAAAATGCAGAATAATGAGTGAAGTTACCAGATGCTTCTTTAGAGAAACCGGAGTACTGCTGCTTAACTTCCTAAGTGAGTGAAGAGATGAGTTTACTGTTCTACACACATTTATAGCATGTGGGGACCAAGAGAGGGTTTCATCTATAAGCAATCCTAGATTTTTTACCACTTTACAATAAGGTATAGTTGTATTTGCTATTAATATAGGCTAATATCTTAGGGTAACCAATTAATATAGCCTGTGATTTTTCTGGATTGATACTAAGAAAGTTTTATTGCTCCACATCTCTAGCATTTCTAAGTCCTTATTGATATTCTTTAGGGTTCTCGCGAGATCGTTTGCGGTAGAACTTGAATATATTTGCAAGTCATCTGCATAAAGGTGATGATTGCAGTATTTAAGGGACAAGGAGCAGTCATTTACGTACAAAGAAAATAGTAGGAGACCCAAAATTGAGCCCTGTGGGACGCCTCTTCCATTAATAAGCCAATCAGAGGAAGAATTAATGGAAATAACTTGTTGGGAATGATCGCTTAAATAAGATATCCAACTTATGGCTGACGGCGAGAAATTCATTGCGAGCAGTTTTGACAGCAGAACATCTTTGTCTATCGAGTCGAAAGCTTTACTGAAATCCAGTAGTACTAGGGTTGTAACTTCCCGTTTGTCCATTGCGCGGTGAATGTCATCGGATATTTTTACAAGAGTAGTGGTGGTGCTGTGAGATTAACGAAAGCCAAATTGAAAGGGATCTAACAATTGATTTTCGTTTAGAAAGAGCGTGATTTGTTCATGTGCTAATTTTTCTAAGGCTTTTGATAAGGTAGGCAAAAAGTTAATTGGGCGAAAACCGTTGATTTCAGCCGATTTTGATTTCTTTGGTAATGGCCTTATGAAAGCGCGTTTCCATTGCACTGGAAATTTTTTTTAGATAGGGAGCAGTTAAATATATTAGTTATTATTGGTAGAATAATATGTATCGATTTCTTGATGAAGATAGTAGGAATGCCATCTGACCCTTGTGCTTTAGATTTAATTTTTCGAAATGCATAGAGCACTTGGAATTGAGTGACCGGGATGAACCTGAACGGGTTAAAATCTTTGTTTGATTTTTCGGTTGCGGGAGTAATCGAATTAATAATTTCTCTTTTTATTTTATCATTAATGACATTCGAGGATGTAGAGAATTTAGCATTTAACGAGTCTAATGATATGTATGGATGCAGTTTAAAGTCATTTTGTTTGCTAATACCAATCGACCCAAGTTTTTTCCAAATAATCGAAGGTGATTCGTTCGGACTAGCTATTGAATGAATAAATCTAATTTTTGCATTTCTGATTAGCTGTTTCGTTTTGTTTCTAATGCGCTTATATTTGTCGAAAATATTATCGTTTTTTGTTCTTTTGAACAAACGAAAAACCGAATCGCGATGCGCCATCATTCTTTTAATTTCGTCATTAACCCAGGGCGCGCGAGGTTTGGAAATGCGAATGGTTTTTTCAGGTGCGAACTGGTCAAGTAACTGAATTAATAAAGTGTTTAAGACTTCAACTTTTTTATTAATATCATCGATAAATTCAATGGTATACCACGAAAGAGTAGAGGCTTCGTTCATTAATTCAAAGTCATCTATCCCTTTTATATCTCGGTGACGCATAAATGTTTGTTTGAATTTTGACGAATTGAGTGAGTATACTAAGAAGATTAGGTCATGAGAAGAAATTCCTAGGACTGGCAATTGACCATGAGTTATTGTTTTTCCAAGGTTTGTCGTAACGGCTAAATCAATCCAGGTTGAAGCTGTTTGGATGTTGCTAGTCGGATTCAGCGGAACGATATTGAGACCATGCGAATTAAAGGAATGTTTTAAAAAATCAGTATCATGAGAACTATCTGTAAAATTGGCATTAAAATCACCGGTGATTATTATGTGTTCATAATTGGTAGTAAAATTCGAAAATATGTCGTATAAGTCTGATAGATGGGCTATTTTGGGAGGTCGATAAATTATTCTTCGTAAAAGTTTTTTGGCATTGACTAAAGTTTCTAAGAAGAGAAATTCAGGCTTTCTTGTGCATTGAGGTTCACTTGCAGCAATCACTTTACATTTCAAATCATTTTGTACGTAAAAACCCATACCACCACCAACTTTCCCTAAGCGATCGTTGCGATAAAAACGGTAACCAGGTATGTCTATAGTAGAAGAGGAGTTGGAAGGTTTAAGCCAAGTTTCGGCCAAGGATATTACATGAACGTCATTAGAAGGAAGTATGGTTCGTAACTCATCTAGATGCGCAGTGAGGCTTTGTACGATAAGATAAATCAGCTGAAAGGCTCGTGGAAATGGTTTTAAGTAAGAAGAGAGCAATTTACGAGTGGAAAGGTCATCAGAGAGGTTGCAATGAGGAGAATTCCCCATGAAAGGGGAGGATGAAGTACAAAGCAAGATTTTGGGGGAATCCAGGTATAAAATCCGGGTCGCAAGGATTGAGGGAAAGAGGGAGGTAGAGAGAGAGAGAGAGAGAGGTAGAGAGAGAGAGAGAGGTAGAGAGAGAGCGAGGGAGGTAGAGAGAGAGAGAGCGAGGGAGGTAGAGAGAGAAAGGGAGGTAGAGAGAGAGAAAGGGAGGTAGAGAGAGAGAAATGGAGGTAGAGAGAGAAAGGGAGGTAGAGAGAGAGATAGGGAGGTAGAGTGAGAGGGAGGTAGAGAGAGAGGGAGGTGAGAGAGAGGGAAGAGGAGTGGGAGGAAAGAAGAGAGAAGTCCGAAAATAGGGTTAGATATCACTATATATCGACGTTTCTTACAGAGGAGGAGGATATAACATTTAACATGTAACATACAGGAGGATACTAATGTTTAGGCACTTCCAGATGAGCTGGAGATTAGAAATGTTTTTCATTGGTAGGATTTTGTGCAAAACCGACTAGAAAAAACTAAAATCTTAAAAAAGTGCAACAATGCGGCCGCTAAAAATTCGCAATTGTTTAAACAAATTTTCAAGGTTTATGTATTTTCAAATGTGCTACGGAGCTGAAATTTTTTTTAGAAGAAGGGAATGTAAAAAAACGAAATAGGGATTATAGAAATTTTGATATTTTTATTTGTTCGGCAGTTAAAAATTCTTAAAGTTTAAACAAATAGCTAAATGCTTAGACACTACGCCGCAAGTTAGGGTGCTGAAATTTTTAAATTATTTAGAGGTTAGTTTGTGTAAACGAATACACATTTCAATTTATCAATAAAATTGTTATTTTGGCCGTTAAAATTTATTTAAATTTAAACAATTACATAAATGTTATTCACTTCTAATTGTACTATAAATTTAAAATTTGGCAGAAATTTGTGGCATTATTAAATCAATGTGCAAAAAGTATAATATTTCGAAAATTGCAAAAATTAGTTATTGTTTTACTACATTATTGTTCCATAATGAAAAAACGAAACCCGTCCAGAGGAGAAATCTTTAGAATTAAAGAAATATTTCTCATGATGAAATATCTCTCTGAAAAATTAATATTTTTTTCAAGGTGAGATTAAATGCTTGCAGTATGCAAGCACCTTCTACTAGTAATTTTATACCTTATACCAAAAAGATGTTCAGGGTTGCACACGGGCAGCGGACGAATTCGCCTCGGGGCACGAGCTTGCCGAGCTTAGCGCGTAGGAGCCGAGCCTCTAATTATTAACAATAATAAAAACAATGTTTATGCTGAAACTCTTCATTATTACATATTACTCATTTTTAGTTCGACGAATTGAAGTGTCCAGTGTGTCGCGCACGTTATAATCGATCGTCATGTGTGTCGCGACAGATAAAAGGTTGTGGAACGATGGAATAAAGGAAATTAAAGTTATTCCTATAACATTTAATTCAAGCAAGGGAGATATTAATGCCTTTGAAATGCCTTATTTGAAACTTTTCCAGTTCACATTCAGGGAAAGTAACGACGCTTTCCTGATCTATTCGTGAAAAGAAGAAGAAAAACCGACATGGTTTTTAGCGCGTCTCATTCTTTTCGCCCTGTCTGTCCCTCTGCCCAATTTCAAAATAAATCTCTGAGCAAATGGTCATAGATAGAAAATTAAAATTTTCACTATTTGTGTGACCTTTAATGCCATCTATAACACTGCAGAAGAAATGTTTTTTTGAAAAATCAGTGGACGATAGGGGATGTCTCCAAAATTTTCAAATTAAATTTGTTATTGATAAAAAACTTAATCAATTGTTGAATAAATTACTTTGTCATATAATTATGTTACTAAATTTATAAATAATTTTAAGTTTACAATTATAAATAAACCTCAATAAATAAAACGCGCCTTTTCATACTGCGTCAGCAAAATAATCTCCTATTTTTATTAATATCGATAGATTAGCTAAATGCATCATTTTTCAAATGAATGGCATCCACGTACCGTGCAAGGAAGTCCAAATTCCATTTATGTTTATCAAAGCAAACTTATGCATCGAAGCCCTAGAGATTGACATATATTAATGTCCATGAGCTTGTTGTTTACCATGTCAAGATATTCGCGCGCATGTTTCCAACCGATACGGAGATTATACGAATAAATTGCTTGATTCAGCAAATAACCCGAAAGTAAACTTGTATTTATTATCAATACCAAGAATAAAGTGCGTGAACAATGAAATACTAAGTTCTTCTTAAAAACAATTTTGTCGTTATGAATAGTTTCCCAGCGATGCTATAGAGATGCTTAAATGAACCGATAACACAAGAAGTAGACAGGACAGATGTTTTCGCCGAGCAAATAAAGTGGAGCGCATGCATTACTCTGAGTAAGAAAGTTATCACATTTTTCATTACGAGTAACCACAATTTTTCGTCGATATATAAATTTCTCTAGAGATAAGTCCCTGATTACATGAAAGAATGAGCCAAAGGAAAAGTTGCATAATACACTGGATTTTTAATCTTATCAACCCCATAAGAAAATTTTCGCAAAAAAATTACTATTGAAGTAAAATTCTTATAGGAGGTAATAAACTTTTCCATCGAATGGGTGTTGGATATGTTAAAGAGTTGGATCATTCCGTGAGAGAGAAAATTTCACTCTTTCTAAAGAGTGGAAGCCCTCTTATTGAGATTCGGAGAAGGTGAGAAAAGAACCTTGGGAAGAAATATGACGAGCGAATGCGCACCCAAGAATGGACGAGGTCTAACAAAAATCGATGCCAGCTCATCATCGTGCGATTGAAAAAAGAATAAAAAAGTTGTCAATAAAAAGACGTAAAATAAAATCTGCGAGCGATTCTATCTGTAACTTTTGGGTTTGGGAAGAGCGTCTGGCTTTGTATCTCACGCTAGAATTCATTCTTTGGAGTAGACATGTTCTTACACTCGTTTTATCGAGAAAAAAGATAAATGACGGCCAACAAATAAAACTAAAGTATTTATTTGAAATGCGTAAAAATAATGCATTATGAAGAGTACATTCATTTAAACTTGACGACACGGGGATTCAAAAAATAACCTACCAATTACCCAATACTGATCATTCAAAGAACTACATAATAAATAAAAACCGTAAAAACCGATGAATCGAAAAGGCACAACGAAAATAAATTCCTTCATTAACATTCGACAAATCAAAGAGAAACCGTTCCTAATTAACCCGCCAAAAAGGGACACAAAGGTTATCCCTTTTCCTCAAAGCACACAAAGATGAAGGGGCGTTTTATAGGGACAGATAGAGAGGGCTCTGTGGTCCGAAATAAAAGGGACCGAAATCCATCGACGTTGGCATTCACATGAGCATCGAACTATTCGAATAAAATGGATGGACTCCACGGAGCGAATAATCTCCCACATTCTCCCTCTCTCTCTCACTCTTTTCCCGTCATTCACCAAATAAGGATCTCCTGTTGCTAGTGGAGCGGAATCGACGTCTATTCTTCGACAGGTGAGTCAGGTGACTGAGGTCGGCCAAAAGGAGGAGAAAGGAGGGAGGGAGAGAAAATGGCGAAAGGAGAGGTAGGGAGAGACTGTGTGGAGAGAGAGGGAGTGGAAAAGAAGTCGGATCAGAGATACAAATGAAAGATTGATAGGCACGAAGGCCTATCCAGGGAAGAGCTCGCTATAAATAGAACGAAGGGCAGAATTTAAATAAACATCATAAAGAGACTGCACAAAAATATGGAGATTGAAACTGTAGAGTTCACGGGGATTTCCATAATTAATATCATCCTGATGTTGGAAGGACGTGTAAGATTACTTCCCTATCGATTAATTACAGAACTTACCAAAGATAAAATGCATTTAGATGCCATCGACGTCATCATCATCAACTTCAATTTCAACTGTATAAACATCGACGGAATAACTTCGCTCGATAAATTAGTTCTTCTTATACCTTAAAAGAATGGAATTCTAATGTAAATGAAAATGAAGCAGAACAAAAAATCCGTCACATAAATATCAAATCAAAAGAAGAGTTCGGCAATTTAAAAAAATCACAGAAATTTTAAAATAAATTCCTGTTTGCCTTTTCCCGACTAGCGATTTTTTCAAACGAAACAAATTTTGAAAAAGGAAGCGATTAATAATTGCACGAAATAAGATGAGAGTGACTGACATTCTGCACAAAACGTAACTTGGAACACTCATATTTATACTTATTAATCAAAAACATTAATATTTATCGATACGTCCCGTTCAAATTTTACACGTGCTCTATTTTTTATTCGATCCTGGCGCTTAAAGATAGTGAGCAATCAGCACAAAGTATAGAAGAAAAATTGCTCTCTCTCGCTCTCTCTCACACGCACTCTCTGCAACATAAATTAACACTCTCCCCCGCGAGTTATGAAGAAAATTTTATTGCGAATCAAAAATAACTTTCCAAAAGTCATGCATCACAAAAGAAATACTGGAGATAGTTCAGAGAATTCCTAGTTTCCTCTTCCCTCCTCCGTTTTATTACATTTTAAATATCTACTGTCATTATAAGAGGGAACTTTAGTCATTTTACGTAAGTTTCGTTTAATTACGAAAAGCTTCAAGTAAACAGCGCCACTAGTAAAAACGATACGAATTAAAAATATGCAGCATGGAAATTATTAATATTCCAAAAATTTTCCATCAAAATTAAGTCTAGAATATTTTATAATCAAAAGTTGCACGAATTTGGACAAACGGTAAGGGACAAAATGATTAACATTAAGCACGTTATCGTTCTCAGAAAAACATCCTAAAAAGAATAAAAGTACATTTATGCGCCAAAAACTCGTCCTATTCAAAAAGCACATAAAGAGCGAGAAATAAGATGAAAGGATCGTGACGTCAAATAGATGGATTTATTCGTCTGACCTTGAGCAAAATCATTAAAGAACAAAGTTCTCGTTTCCAAGAAAGAGCGTCACAAAATAAATTTGCATTTTATGGGCTAACATCTCTTCAGATTCAAAAAATATACAGCTAGGGGTATGACGAAAATGTAATAGTTATCTAGTTCCGTTGGATTTATCCTTCCGGTCTCTGGCGGCGGTCATAAAAAGTCTTTTCATTAAGCAAACGTTAAGTTATCGCGGGGCGTGAGGCTGGCACACGAGAGCCGCTTGTGAAAGGACGACGGAAAAAGGACAAAGGGTTTCGCTGAGTGCAAGAGAGAGACGAGGGAGTGCAGAGGGAATTGCGTGCATTATTTTTTTGAAGCCATTAAAACTCATCTCTTCCGCCATTCCTACTTTTCGCTTCCATTGAATCCCCGACACATTTTTCCGTCTCGAAACGCTTCCTAATGGCTCCGCAAGAGGTCGCATTTAATGAGAATTTTTTCCACGATTTCTCTTAAGCAGTTAGCCATGTTTCGTTTTGAACAAATAGTGGCTATGACATATTATACGGTTATTATTGATTCCTCCCATTTGATCCACTTCTTTCAACTATGGTCCTAAAGAATTAATGCAAACAAATATCTGCATTTTGCTCCGGAGCGACACTTGCGCATGCGCTATACTTTCCTTCGCACGCGAGCGACATCCTCATTTTGTTCCATTCTGGTAGCAAACTCAGTTGTTTTGCAACACTCGGTATACTATAATGGCAATCGTACCGATGTAACATCTAAAAGAATTTCGAAATTTATATCGCATCATACATTACTTCCAGAGATGCATAATTAAATTTTTCACTGACAAAAAAACAGATGAAATTCCCGTAGGGTTATTAAAATATATCGATTGCTTCTTCCGATTCCAACGTGTATTACCTTAAGTGTGATGAAAATCTTGATTTCGGGTCTAAGCATTAATCATTAATCTCAAAGTTCAAACAAGCGCGAATATTTCGGCACATGAGAGGAAAGATTTCTTTGCAAAATAAACTTACTCTAATTATGGGCATTCATGCATTATACATTATTTTAGATGTATGTACCCTTCACCCATTCCCAACTTTTTCTCTCACTTTGAGTGGAGAGGATGGGTATTTTAGACATTGGCCACTGCTCTGGTTACGGTAATGGCAGGCTATTAAGCTTCGGGACCTCATTACATGGCACCACAACCACGGACATTTGATCCAGTTTTTTTTCAGTTTTTATCGCCCATCAGAAATGCGCCTAGGTATCATACTCGTTATCCTACCTTGGGATTTTCCTCGCAGAGTTGCTAGTAAGAGACTCAAATTAGGTTGATTCCGAGAATGTCATATACATATTCATTTGCTGAAATTCTGTACTTGGCGTAAAGCTTCAAGGCGCTCTTACTAGCGATTTTACCGAAAGCCTATATTTGTTTAGCCAGTGTTGCTCCAAGAAATTATGAAATTAAAAACAAATATAACGCTTAATTCGTACAATACTAAAATGTTGTTTGCATTAATATTTCGGGAAAGCTGATTTGAAATACGACTTATTTAAAATTATTCCTCCCTGATTTCGGCAGTTTGAGGAAAATACTTTTTCATTAAATAAAATTGCTAAAACGCTTCAACACGATGTGAAAACGTCATAAATGTATCAATACTCTTGAGGTTAAATTTTTGAGAAAACTATATTTCATTGCATGATCATTTGTTTTTCATGAGGTGTTTTACACGAAATTTCTATAGGCAGCAAATAATATTTGTTACAGTAAAAAAGAGTAAAAGTATGATGGAAGTAGGCGTATATAATAATAATTTAGGACTAACTAAAACCTCTTTGATCAAAAGTTTGAGAGTTATACTTCAAGTGTAAGCTGAGTGACTGAGAGAGCAGTTAAGTTTATCGAAAACATGCTAATTTAGATCAAGATGATAGGAAAGCCGGTTCGCGCGAAGTCTTTTATGTGCGGAAGATATATTCCATTTAGCCAAGAACAGTTAAAGTCAGTAGCAAAATTAAAATTTACGGGATTTAGAGCAAACTGTATAACATTGAACTTTAAACAAATACCTCAAAAAACTACCCTAATTACCTACTTTTCTTGTTTTCCACAAAAGAGCAGATTGTATCGGAATGCTACTTGCACAAAATCTCTCATATGCAGTTTAATTTTGAATTTTCACAATTGCAGCAAACATTTTGATATAAAAACCTCAAATAAAATATTCCTTTCCGAACATCAAAGCAACCAGATATAATCATAATAAAAAATTTAACACAAGGGCAGAAATAAAGCGGTCATAAAATGTATGTCATAACTGTATGACACGAGTAAACTTATTATCCAAATTGTAGAAAAATAAAGTTATTTTTATATATATATTACATTATTATACTCCCACATTTGTACTGTTCTGTGTTATCCCCACATTTGTACCGATACTTTTCCGTTATTACCCAGCAAAAGTTTTCAAATTTGTTCTTAATATTTTAAAACCATACCTAATCTAACCCCTCCACCCTAACCCGGGAGGGTAGATACGGTATACGGAAAAGTATCAGTACAAATATGGGGGTATAATAGAACAGTACAAATGTGTGGGTATAATAGAAGTGCCAAAATAAAGCCACCTCATCGTCTCTCTATCCGGATTGACAACAGACGCTATAATTACTGTTCCTGAGGTAGTTAATCATGGGTACCATTTGTATCGCTGAGGAGATTGAAATTCCCTGTCCCTTGATCAATAAAACTGACAGTCTAACTGCAATCGATACCAGTGGCATCTCCGACCTTTCGAGGCACATCTACCTTTCTATTGTCCCTCTACCTTTCTATTCTCCCACTGCCTTTCTATTTTCCGTCATCCCTAGATTCTCTTGTCTGCATCTCCTCCAAAACGATACAATCCACTTCTAGAAAGGCACTCACGCCCTCATTATACCTCGGCCTAATTCCACCGCCATTAGCCATTGAGAGAGAAAGAGTGGAGACGATATAGGGAGGATTTTAAGGGGAGAGAGAGAGAGAAGGAAAGGAAAGAGAGAGATTCACTCAAATGCACTGCGCCACAATGTGCGATCCCATTAAAACCGTTCCCAGAAGCAAAGCCCTTCCCAAATACGCATTTCCCTTCAATACACCTTAACCCACACCGCCTCTTCGCCAACCCGCCGCAAAGCGTTCCCTGCACTGCAATTGTTCGCTTCCTTACCCTCTCCTCTCGAACCTTTTTAACCGGTCTCCAAAAAATTCCTTCTAAACCACACGCTGAGGGAAAAAATTCCCATTATTCCCCTGAGACCAATTATTCGAACCCAACTCGAACCTAAAACACACGAGGAAAGAACTACACGGAAATTTTTTGGTGGCTCTAACTCCATTGATTCGATAAATATCGCCTGAACGGACAGACGGACGATCACTTAAATGTTTTCAAAATCTTCACTTGGATGTTGAATAATTTCCAGAAAACATAGTTGCTCTATCTCAATTAATTCGTCAGGCATCTATTACTAATACGTTAATAATTAATGGTGGAGACTACGATGAAAATTATATTAAAGTAAAACTGACTCCTTAACCGTAAAATTGTGTGAGTGTGTGTGGCTGCTTATTAGGACTCTGTCGCGGTTGTACAACGGTATGATATTCGATTCCCTGGAGTATAACATTCTCCCTTAAACCCGGTTTTTATCCTTTCTATCTTTAGGATTTGTGTTCGAGTGATTGGGTGAGTGCATGAGTGAGAGTGACAACAGGGCCCTGGCGAGTAATAACAACCCCTAAACCTGTAAATTTGTGGTTTTTGTTTTAATTTATTTTTATTGTTTTTCAACCCTCAACGTTGACGCTTTGTTCTATTATTTCTTTACTGTCCTTCTCAGTGCGTCTCTAAATATTGAATTTTACGGTTGAGTCTATTTTACTTCAATATTACTAATACGGACAATCATACGAACGAACTAAAAATGACTGAAATATTAACGCTCATTAATTACTCCTAGATGAAGCATCATATCCTGAAATGTGCCCGCTCTTCCTTCTCCCTACTTCGCCTTCCCTCCCATTAATAACTTGTTCTACTTCCTCCCTATCTCCTTCAATGAAATCTCTTATACCACACAGACCCGACCTCCTCTTCCTTTATATTATCATGCAAGAATACTTTTTCCGCAGCTTTTCTCTCTCAAACCACTCCCCTTCCTTAACCTACCCTCCCTCTCATTTCCTCGATCTAACCCTACCTTTCGCGAAAAAAGTTTCGAGCATGTTTAAAATTCCATGGCTGAGGTTGGATTTTAGCCACAGACTCACGCCAAGACTCTCCGAGCTGCACGCACGCGTTTTCGTGCCTTTCCGGATCATTTTCCTGCCTGCTGCCCCAAATCTCGAAGAATTTCATTCAAGTTTCTCCTTTTTTCCCTGCACTCAACCTAGCCGTTATCTTTCGACCTTTGCTTCCCTCTTTTTCTAAACACTCAATTTTTCTCCCTTCCTCTTACCTTTCTCTTCCTGTGATCTTATTTCTTTTACGCCGTTCTACCTTATCTTCAATCATTATCTCTCCCGCTGTTCGCCATTCCTTCCAAACACTCTCCATTCCCTTCTATTCCATCTTTCCTCTCGCACATTTCCCCCACATCCAGTCTTTCCTTGCATCCTCCTCTCATCTCAATATTTCTCTTATATTACCCATGCATACGCGGTGTTTTAAAACTTGAAACTGCAGACATAACCGGTTGAAAATAAATGGTCTATGTTTTTTAGAACATGAAAGAGTGCAAGAGAATATTCTTTAAATAGTTAAGGTCTGATTTTCATAAATTAATAATTTCTCAAAGTACTGCGATATAAGTCGTTCAAAATCCAACGAAGCTCGGCTACTCGAGAAGAACTTCTTTCTCGTTTTCTTTTTAATTTTTGAATTTTAAAATTGCATCATTTTTGTATTAATATGCCAAGTGATTCCTCTCGGACCTTTATCAACTAACTTTGTTAAATAAATGGATATCAAAATGTGCATTTCAATTTCTCCGTTCCGTAATTTATGAACGAGTATAAATTTGACTCATTTTTGAAGCTGAAGCCGTAAGCAGTTATTTTTATTTTCTTATTTTCTACAGAAGAGAAAAATCATATGGAAACAATAATGAGTGCTACATCAAAATTATGTTTGAGATGAACGGATAAGAAGTTTGCTAAAAAAAGTTGGGACTTTCTTTGAGTTATGCGTTTAATATTTATCCTTTAGATTTATATTACAGTAAAAATAACTATTTTCCGTTTCACCTGCAAAAATATTCCTGAATTAATTTTTTTATATTCTTCCATAGAAAAACACATGCCTAAGGAGAAGAATTACCCGTTCTAAAAAACGTGTTCCATTCAGATCAAATCTCCCCAGTGTCTCTCTGAACCAAAACCGTCAACATGGCACCATCCATTATTATCGCCAGACGGAGTCAACATCTCACCATTGAGAGGCATTTTTAATTAAATAAAATGGAAATCGGAATTCTGGAGACACTTTTAGATGAGTTTACCAAGTTAAAACGTAAATTTATGTGTAAATAGATATCTAATTTTATAAAAGGCGTTTTCTCCATTCATTGGAGTAAAGAATTACTAATTTTGGCCTTATTACAAGTTTACTTTCACCACTGTTCGATCCTCTTGATACCTATTTTATTTTATTCTATCACAGAATTCCATGCAGAAATAATTTTCCGATGGCCTTGGATTCGCTTTGTATAAAATCACATTCTTATAGCGCGGGTAAGGGTTGAGAAAAAATTTCACGTAAATGAAACAGCACATATTAGAAAGAGATTCAGATGAGACAACTTCTCTTTTATAATGATTAATTAACCATTTAATTTGCATTCCTTCCCTTCCATACTCCTCTTTTTCCTCTACAAGACTGCCCTCGTCCTTTAGCTTTATTTTCTCCCTCCTTTCCTTCTGCTATCTTCCTCTAAGTCTCTCTTGACCCTTAATTATCCTAATTGCTTACTTTGCCACCATAACGAAACTAAGCGAAACTACCCCGTAGACGCCAAAAATATATGATGATAATTATTTTAATTTGAAAAGGAAAATGTTAAATTAAACAAGCCCTCCATTTTATACGAAAATGTCACCGCCCTTAACTGTGATAAATAAAATAAAATTTAAACTGAGGAAACGTATTTTTCATTGCGTAAATAACAAGCAATAAATGCAGTAAGCCAATCCCCTAATAGATAGTTGATCTGCATAGTGCGACTTTAAAATTTAAATCCAACAAATAAAAATTCACGGAGAAAATCATCAGGAACAGCAAAATAATCATGACGTAATTAACGCTCAAATTAACAGCAGCTAATTTCTTTCTGTTTCATCTTACCGGCTAATTCTGTAGATTTTCGAGACAAAATAACTTGCTCGCCCAAAAACGATTAGACTAAGAAAATGAAATTTTTACAAATGAAATGAGACATTGTGTATGCGAAAGATTCCCGTCATTTCAGGATCATTAAAAAGCAAACTTTGCACATCTAGCAACAACAAATCTTGGCCGCCATCAGCCACTGCACACATAATCCCTAATATTTTAACGAAGAGAGACTCGAACCCGAGGTAAACAATGGAGAGCGAGGTTTTGGGACGCTCCCAACGCGATAATTAGTAGTCCGCTCGTTACCCTCATAAAAGAAAAATAAGAAGAAAACCGATGCTAGGAATCAAGGATCCTCAGTTCTCCGGGTCCTCATCGCAACTCGGGCGTCATCAGCCGAGAGACGCGAGTGCCTCACCCAACAACTCCACCTCCCCATCACAGCGCGATGCATTCTCGTTGAAGGAGAAGTCGTGCGCGTAGTTTTGCACGCGGGATGTGCATTGCGATGCGCGATAAAACACTCGTACATCTTAGCGATCGAGGTCACGGGAATCAAAGAAAGGGATTACATCGTGGCGGTATTGCCTCGACCTCTCACACCGCCGCACCTTACCCCCTTTCGCTGCTAGGGTCCCGTTAGGACTGGGTTCCATTAAAGGCCTCCCGCTTCCAATCCTTCCCTCACCTTCCTCTTTCCTCCCCTCTCTCGCTCAGAGCTTCCCCTGTCCCCGTTTCCAACGGAAAACAAAGAACTGCCACCCTTCCACGTCCCCGAGTGCTCTCGACAACAGAATACATAAACTGCCTTCGCAACACAAAGGGTGGCATTCATTAAGTAAAGAAAAACTCGGAATTCGGAGCTGTAATTAATTTACGCACAGCAAAACGAACAATGCGATATCTTCCCTCTATTTTGCATATTTTCCACCATTTTTTCGTTTTTTTAGTGGTGTACTCTACGACCCACTTTCACTGAGATGCAATGCAATATAAATAGAATTGTATATATCCTCTGGTAAAAGGCCATCACTTTAAGTATATCGTTAATGATGAAAAGAACTGACAGAAAATGGGGTAAACTTTTTTGCTTCTTCAGCATATGCAGTTGTAATTTAAAAATTCATTCGCCCCTTTTTAAAGGCTGCAATAATTATGTAGATATCAATTCGACGTTATTACCTTCAAAACTTTCTAGCTCTCGAGTAAAATTAAAATGAATAAGCTACAAATGTAAAGTAAAAGCCAATTTATAGGGAAATATATGAATAGAATGATTCATGCCTACATTGTGCAATAACTCAAAGGTGACGTTCACCTATCCTAATTTACATTTACGCTTTATATCGACAGCTAATTATCGTACAGCGATAATTCTTCATCTGAGCGCTCATTCCTTCTTCGGCGTGAAATGGTGAAATTTGGGACGTAAAACGAAGATTAATAGAATATCGATTCGAAACAGTTGGTTGTGAAATTAATAATTTTTGATGAATCTCGTAAAACATGAAAAGAGCGAGGGATGTCATTTATAAAACACGTGACTAAGCTAAATGGCTCGGATGAATGTACAGAGAATCGATGACTGCAGCAAGAACGAGTCTTCCTTACAATTTACATTCTTTGCGTATCATCCTCGACCACGACGAAATGACGATCGAAAAACCAATGGAAAGGCTTTTCTGAGTACACCC
Source organism: Tanypteryx hageni (assembly GCA_028673005.1). NCBI lineage: Eukaryota > Metazoa > Arthropoda > Insecta > Odonata > Petaluridae > Tanypteryx > Tanypteryx hageni. Next base: position 37,368,515 of record CM054113.1, on the reverse strand, counting down.
TTGTCATAGCAAACTTCAACTCAATCAATGAAACACGTGAATACGTACTGATGGCGCTCATTTAATAGGAATTGTAGAAAAAGTAGGAATTACCGCTATACCGACACAAAAATCTCTAAACGCAGGATAATAGGCGTGAGATGTAGGGAGAAATGCAATTTTTACGAGCCGCGCTAACTGCGTATTGTGTGCTGATTCTATAGAAGCTATATGTACCAGGATAGCATTTGGTTGAAAACAATTGTAGCTGAAGAGATAGTACGTAAGAAAACTAAATTGAACAAATTACCATTGGGATAAATTTGTGCGTCATTAAAATATAATTTACCAACTAAAATAAAACATTCTTCTATTCTCGAATGATAACTATTCATTAATTCATGGCCTCGAGCCACTCGGTGGCTTAATTCTTAAAAATATGTAGAAAAAGTCAAATGGAAATATCTCTAGTCTCTGTTTAAATTCACTGAAAAAAGTAGAGTGGCGCATCTACTATGTAACTTAACAAACATGTTGGTAATAAGTAACGAGTACGGAGAGAACGAACTTGCAAAATTAATCTATAATTTGAATAATGAAACTAGGGTAATTCAGCGAATTTCTGCGCCTCGAAACCAAAAGAAAACTTGCGCAGTATGTATAGAGACATAACCACCTGAGGGTATATTCCCCACGTTCAGCCAGGTATGCGAATCACAAGCGGTGGTGAGGATTAGCCTTTTATGAAACGCGTTAGCTAGAAGACTGATAGCGAAATATGGAGATTATATTTGAAACTGGAGATTGGGACATCATTCTATATATCCAGGATGACACGAGAAGGCGGATTCCCTAGTTTGATCAATGGCTAAGCAGAAGAAAAACGACAGGAGATAGGATCACTCAAGCGATCCCAATCAAGAAATTACTTTTCCTTTCCAAGTGGTGTTGCCTGTACGTTATGCTCCAAGTAACGCAAGCCGTATCGCAATGCTATCTATTGACAGAAAAAATACTACTTATTACTTGCGTTTAATGGATTACACGGTTTCCCGAAAGGCCCTTTTTCTTAGGCAGAACCTGGACAAGATATTCTTGCGCCCTAAACAAGGTTTGAAAATTGCGCTCCCCACCTAATTAAAGTATACAGTACACAGTTTTATCCCTCAAAACCAGTATACTTACAATGTAGAGGTAAAACAAAATAGGTATATTTTATAATATAAATCCTTACATTTAAAAGTTCAATTTTTAAATTGTCGTGCCCCTTAATCGTGTTACGTCCTAGGCGGATGCCTCGCTCGCCTGTCTCTTGTCCCGACTCTGCCCTTAGTTATTAAGATGAACAACTAAATTAAACTAAGAACAACTGAATAATTAATCATAGGAAGTTGGCCACCATGCCTTTATTTTTCGTTCGTTGTTAAAAATATTTTGTTCTTTAACTTTGTTTTTCTAGTCATTACTTTATGCACACAAAATGGACTAATTCAACTAACTTCAACAGGTTCTGCTCCCAGAGCATCAATAAATAAACGGACGAATGAACTGAAAATGGCTGCAATCGAAAGAAAAATAAACAAAATAGCGTTTAAATCATCCCAATCCATTATGTTTCAAAATGCACCTCCGAAAGATTATAAGTGCGACGGAAAAATTATCGATTTTTATAGTTTCCCCCGGGATCAATTAATTAGCGAGAGAGCATCGGCTTCGGTGCTAATTTCCTCATTTCAACGCGGAAAAATTCGCCTTCCCAAATGCATTAAAAAAACTCGTTTAACCCGCCCTCTTGAAACGGATCCGAGCGCCATTAAACTAATTAATCGATGCGCGAGTTTCTAGCGTCGAAACGATGACTATCGAACTCGGAGCCATGATGGAACTGCGCGTCACGAAGAGAGGACGCATTTCGCCGGCTTCGGCAGATGAGAACGGGAGATGGAAACCGGTCGAGTTTTGGACATTGTTGTGGCGATGAGTGATTAGAGGTGGTGGAAGTCGGAGGCGTGTTTGTGTCCGCGCGCGTGCGTGCGTGTGTGTGAGAGAGGGAACGAGCGGTCGGTAGTCGGGGAGAATCGAACGGAGGTAGGAACCGCAGAGCGGACGGAGAAGGGGTAAAAAGGTCGCGGGATGGGGTCGGGGGAGGCGGGGGTGGAGTTTGCAAGAATGGGGAGAGAGAGAGAGCGCGCCCTCGAACGGGGAATGGAAGTGAGGTCGCGGGGAAGGAAAGAGAGGGAGAGGGGAAGGCGAGGGAGGTCGCGAGAGGGGAAGTGGGAGGTTGCGGGTTTGGGCGGCGGGAGGAAGAGAAGGAAGGAAGGGGGGAGACCAAAGTTAGATAGGCTCCGATTTAACTGGGGGAAGGCCGGATGAATACCCGAGGGCTAACCCGTTCGGATGGGTGGGTGGGAGGAACAGGAGGGCGGGGGGGAGGAGGGGGCAGGGGCGACACCAAGGAATGTTAACCGATCCGCCGACGAGAAAATAGAAAGCTTGACACATACTACGCGACGATTTGGAATGTTGCTCTAACTCTATTGGGAGACGGTGGTACGTTCTACTGACTTAAATAAAGGGTTAATCTGAAGATAAGAAAGGAATAAACTAATCTATAGCCGCTAACGCATTTTCCTTGAATCGACTGCGTTGATGTTAAATAAAATATTATACTATAGTCTGAATTTTGATGATAGTTTTTTTGAATAAATTAAAAGAATAAGTCTCCTGATGGCGCATGACACCTATGTTCCTTCTATTGCGCACTGCACTGCCGCGAAACTTTCCAAGTGCCTCGTACTTAATAATATTATTGGAAGTGTAAACGAAAAATATCCTACACCCACATATTAATCAAAGAGATAAATTAAACTCTTCTGGAATCGAGCGCTTATCATGGACGATGATTCATTGAAAACCTCCAAAGGGTCGTTCCGAAAATCTACGAAAAGATGTATCGAACTCGAAGAAACCGTTGGATCACTTCATAAAATTTTACACGATGAGATTGGCTTTTATAATGCGTTCTTTGCACGAAGTGAGCGCATATAGGGGAAGTCGTTTCCGTCCGTCCGTCCGCATGTTAAAACTCGGGAAACCCTGAACGTATTTGATGAAATTTTGTATTGGGGAGTTTTGCTAAAATTAGTCGATCGATTCCAATTTTGGTTAAAATCGGACAACAATTACGACTCCTTTACATGAAGACCTACAATGCTCCTTTGTTTCAACTCGGGAACCGCTGAACGTATTTTGATGAAATTTGGCATTGGGGAGTTTTGCTAAAATTGATCGACTGATTCCAGTTTTAGTTAAAATCGGACAACAATGACAACCACTTTACACGAAGACCTACATGTAGTTTACAATGTTCCTTTATTTCAACTCAAGCGCTGGTTCCAATTTTGGTTAAAATCGGACAATAATAACGACAACTTTACATAAGGACTTACATGTATTTTACAACGTACCTCACTAGCTTCTCGTTAAATACTCATCTGAGCAAAAAATATTGAGAACATTGTAAAATCCCAAAGAACGCATTTGGAAAGTCTGAGTACTCCGACATGGAGTAGTACACCTTTCCAAACTTTTTATAATAGGAATTAATTGTAATTATACAAATGTCCTTGATATTGATGCACAATAAAATTCATTGCGCCCAATGATGGAGAAATACTGGTAACATTGCATATGTCATAGTGGTAAAAACTATAAAAATCCAAATATAGATGCCATTGCCAATTACACGCTGAAAGGCTCCAAAACATAGCTTCCGTTGGAGAATTTCAATAACACTTGGTAGAATATAAGCCTGAGTGGCATTCATTTACACCTACGTATAAAAATGCTTTTAAATAACCCCATTTTTTAAATATCTTGTTTATAGAATAAATCCTCAACATTCGCGGTTTTAATATTCGCCGCTTTAATCGTTCGCGAGTGGTTTCTCCGTACATCTATTAAATATTCGCGTCAAGCAAACCTCACTGTTGTTAGGTATAATCCGCGACGTCATGTGCAAATCGTTCCTTAAATTGCGTAAGCAGTTGAGCTATAATTTACTTTTTCACTTTTCACTTTTTCCTGTGCGCAGGTGTGTAGTCCTACCATGCATTAGATATCTTTTTCCCAAAAGCAGTAATATATCTTCCTGCCTCTCCGTTATGGTAAAAAAAAACTTTGAAGCGTTAGTTCATCTATTGATTCTTATTTGGACTGCCAATGAGAGAGCTTTACTGCTCTTCTTTCTGGCTTGGCATCTCTTCTATTTTCCTCTTTTTTATCAAATCAAATCAAACTCAATGAGTCCATTACAGCAGTGGATCTCAAACTTTCAATTGTCGTGGCCCCCTTGAGTATCATGCGCCCCCCTTTGAATTGTAAATAGTAAAAATAAGAAACTTAATTGCAAATTTCTTAATTTTATGTAACTTTTATCACACCATATTTCCAAAAATTTCCTGATAAAATTTTATTTGTGAAAACTTTATATTTCGACATTTCACCTTGCATCCAAAATAATTTTGCGGCCCCCTGGGGGACCGCGGACCACAGTTTGAGAAACACTGCATTACAGGATGAGAGACGATGCGTGTAGCTTAAATTATTTTAACTAATAAAACTAAATTTTCCTCACCTAATTCTTCTAAATTACATCAATTACATAAAAAGTTTATTTAACACCCGAATAACACTTTCGAGACAAGACTACATTTCTAAAAAAAATCTGATGTGTCCAACACATGCCCTTCTACATACAGGACGAATAGGATTTAAATAAAAATGAGAAGTTACATCAGTGTCCTTAAGAATAATTATCGGCAATTCCACTAGTGAATACCCATGTAACACAATACTTTTCACAGTGAAAGATACTATGAATCGCTTTTCACATCGAAAGAACAATAAGTACACAAAATTATTTGTTGCTATGGATAACAAAAGATCGATGGCGATTAAATTAATTAATTATCGTTTGCAGCTCTAGAATCGTCAATATTTACAAGAAAATTTGTTGACAAAAATGACGTTAGGTGGCAATGGGATAATTTTTATCACAATTAAAGTTGCCCTTGGCAGCGTAGTCATCGCTATAAACATTTATAAGATTTGATCATAGCAACAGAAACTAAGGTATCACGTGGAGACATACTTAACAAATTCATACGGGTAATTGAAATATGTATCTCTTAAATAAACCGTTTAATAGAAAAATGTTTCAAACAAAACTTGAAGACAATTACATTGTCTCCAACTCCTATACTAAAAAATGTTAATCTCATCTTCGAACAATAAAACGGAAGTCACCTTTCTTCCTAAACTTTTGAATCTGGCCAGCCATTCATTGCACTACCTCTTAGATACCCATAGCGCGTAGAAAAGAGGGAATCAGCAGGTCGAAAAAAAATGTTTATCTTAATGAAGTTCTTACGGAGATATTAGGTAGACCGGTTGACCAACTTTAGCCAAAATCTAATCCGACCTATATTTTCTAATTAAAATCTAAATATAAAGTTCTGTACTGATTTGATTAGTAGTTTTTTAGTTAGAACGCGCACAAAATTCCTATCACACACAGACATCACCGAGAAATTAGTCAAAACGGATTCAGGAGACCTTAAAACGTGTACATATTTCCGTTGAAATCTCGAGTTAGATTTTTTTGCGAAAACAATACTATCTCCTATACTACGTAAAGAGAAAGTAAAAATGCCTACTTTCCGGAATTTCTGACCGCTTACTGCCCTCAACTAGCATCAACCAGTGAAATGTAGTGGCTTCGTGTGATGATAATAGTATCGCAGTTGGAAACACGAAGGGCAAACGGGTTCGTGTTCAATCCACTAAAAGCAATCATACGACTCTAGATAAATATGAGAACGTGTATATCAGATCATACAAAACAAAATTTAATTCCTCTCGCAAACATTTACGTCGAATGCCAAAATTCTAGCAAAGTAATTGAACAAAACTCGCTTTTAATTAGGAATCGAATAACGTATTACAAAAAAAATCCCGCCGCCTTTCCACTAGTGTAATATAATTCCCTGATTTTCCTCGTTTTATCCATCCAGAAAATTTTCCTTCATCTATCAAATTAAACTACCCTAATAAAATTTACATACATCACGCATTGTTTAGCGCAGTACTTTTTCGTCCGACATAACCTAACCATGTTTGAAACCTCAGTTAATATAACAAAAATAAATATTAAAGTTGGAGGGTACGTCTTTTCAAATAACGGATCTCAAAAATATTAATTTTGGTCCACCTGAAAATGACTCACAAATATGACTAAACCGGCTTTAATGAAAGATAACGTGAATATGAATCGAAATTCAATTTTGTACATTTTATAAATTTCACACCCCTTGCGGTAATTGTCTTGATGTTTCGTAATTAAATCGTCAAGAATGCTCGCAAGGAAGTAGTAAATTATCTTCCAGCTAGAGAGAAATTTGGATACCAATAAGGCTAAGTAAAAGTGTCAGTATTTTTGTATAATTTATTCCGGTTACTAAACTACCAAAACGATAACTTTCTCGTGAAAGTGATAATCATAAGTAACAGGCTTTGCGCTGAAATCCTCTGTGTAGCTTATGGGAAGGTAAAAGCCAATACATTTTCCCACGGAACATACTTTCATTCCTAGAACGCTTGAAAGCGCGGAAATTGGATGCGGTTGCTCCTATAAATATGGACAGTAACTCGGACAAACACAATAAATATATCGATTAATTTTGTCGCAATCTTATAAAAAATAGTTTCCTGGCGCGACTTTCGAAAATGACGGAAGACTGAGACGATATATTTTTTTTTAAACTTCAGGCTCCGTCGCTTAGCATATCAATCACAGTCTCCCTTTATTACACCAGAGCTGCGCCGTAGAAACTCTATACAAATAACTCTTTCAAAGCGAAGGAAAGATTCGTCTAGCACGTGTGGGAGGCTGAAAGAGGGTCTCTATGGAGGATGAGATCAAGAGGGAAATTCACCTGACCCTTGACCAGAAAGAAGTCCCGTAAGGGCACTAAATGTCTATATACTCGCACTGTATACACTCCCCTTTCTCCCTCACTCCCAATCTCTCTCCCTCCCTTCCCATTTCCCCCGTCTCATCTTACTCCGTTTTCCTCTCCAACGGATCTTTCCCTCCAATACCACCCTATTCATATTTCTCTCTCCGCAAATATTTCGCGTTATTTACTTCATATTTTCCTCTCTCATCATTTGCCTTGAACACTTCACATTTTCCTCGAGACAATCATTCTTTCTACTCTTCTCCTCATCTCGCCCTTCCATTCTTTTCTCCAACTCACCGAAAAAATATCTTCCTCCCTCTTTTGTTTGAATTTTCTTTTTCACTTTTTTCTCGCCTCTTTCCCATCTCGTCCTCCTTAGCTCCTCGCGTTCTTTCCTACCACTTCTCCACTTCCTCTCCAATTTTCACCAGAAACATTTCTGTCCTCTCCCTCTTCATCTCCGTTATTTTTTCCTTTCTCTCATCTCCGTATTTCATCTCTTCCTTATCCTCGACCCATCTCCTCCTCACGCTCTCCTCGTCATCATACTGCCCTTCACAGATCCCCGCAAAACCTTTCGCTATTTTTTGCCTCTTTAAACCTCTCCCAAGTGTCTCTATCTCTCTCCCTCTCTTCCTTTTTCGTGTCTCATCCTCTTTATCATCGTTCCAACCTTCTACCACACCGTAAGGCCTTCATTAACGGAAAATTTCACCTCTACTCTTCCATACTCTCCTCTCTCTCACACACACACACTCACTCGCTCCATGTGTGTTTCCAACTCATTACCAGCGCTGCGAAGGGCTAGCATCTGGGTTTATTAAAGTCTCGGAAGGCATGAATCTCAAGTTTTGGTGGGCGATACATAAGCGGTAATTATGAGGAGTTATTAAAGGGACGTTGGAGGTGACGCTATAATCTAGCAACGCCTTATGAATGGTTTCACGAGGGAAATATTTATAAGCTAAGTACCATTTCAATGTACCTCCTCCTAGTTCTTTTTTTAAACCGGACATCAAAAATCTATCCCTAGCATAGGAAGTATATTATATAATAAGACCATTTGTGTGGAATGAAAAAAACAAGCCGTTACTTCGAGAGAAAGTGGTGTCCTATTTTTAACAACTTACAAAAAATATACAGTCGCTAATAATGCGATTTTTTTCTTCAATATGCATCATATGAACGCATTTCCATTTAAGATTCCTGCTTGGGGGACCTTTCCAAATGGCTCAATTTTAATATTTATGTTACGAAACATCTACCGTTAAGTTATATAAAAAAGAAAAGGTTATAATTATCCACTGGATATCCATGGATAAATTTGTTTTAAAATAAAAAATCTTTAAAAACTTGCTTATAGTGGCCTTGGGTTTTCGCTGCGTGGAGATCATTGTTGATTCCCGACGTTTCGCATGCGTTGCAGTATGCATCTTTATACCTGAAGACGCATGCTGGAACGCATGCGAAACGTCGGGAATCAACAGTGATCTCTATGCAGCGAAACCCAAAATCCACTATACGCACTCATCGGCTCTACGAAAGCCTTCAACTCAAACTTGAAATTTTTTTAGACAATAAGCCGATATTGTTTTACAAATTAGGCCAACTTATCTTTGTGTCACGTAGGTACCATTTTGGAAAAATTCTCTTCGATGCTTTTTCATGCCAAGAATCTTTATATTTAAGCATACACTGCGATTGGAGTAGCAATAAATGAAAATTCTCCTCCTTATTTAAACAGTAAATATAACGAGTCAAATTTAACTGCATATTCAAACATTGTATATTATACTATAATTCCTCGGAAAAAATCCTTCATTATTTATCATGATATATGATTTAAGCAATACACTGTAAAACGACGATTTTAATCATCTTTACTTCAAACTCAATCGAAAAAGTTGCAACGAAATAGTTCAAATACTCTAAAAAAAAATTAAAGTGGAGGCTGTTACTCTGCTTGCCACTCTGAAATCGTACGATCACGTTGCCCAATCATTCGCAAAACTCCTTCCTCTCAATAGCCACCTCCTCCCACTCTCTCCCTATCTAGCACTTGCGAACATTTCGGGAATATTCCTCGCGACTAAAACACAAAAGTCCCATCTCTATCGTTTCTCAGCCGGTTCCATTAACTGTTCTCACGGCAAAACAAACAGCAGGCCAATCGTTCCCACGGGAGTCGTTCCACTCATTCATCGCGTCGCCAACTCCCCTCCCCAAATGTTCCACAGCCGTCTTCCTCCCGCTCCGCAAATACAGAGCTCCTTCCTCGGCTTCCAACCGCATAACGCAAAACCCACGCTGCTTACATCGTTGCAGAACATCCTCGCTTGAGGTGCGATGCGCAGTATCACGGCAATAGAGGCACCGGAAACGCAACACGACTCTGCACCTTCGCGCCGTGAACCTCAATTCCTTTTGGAAGTGGAAGCTTATCCGCAACTCGCAAACGTGAAACTTTTTATGCGGCGCGAACAAAGGATGTTTCATTGACTATATAGATGTAGTTTTTCGTCGTATGCAGGGACAGGTTGTGAATTTTAGGGCACCCGAGTTAACTTCCTCTAGAGGCTCCTCTGTGTGCAGTTCATCGTTTGTTCTATGAGTGAATAGGGGAACAGAACTTGGTAAATCATCCTACAGCTCGAGAGGTACGGGCTTAAGCTCATACAGCCCATTGGTAGTTCCACTCATGATATTATTAACAATAAACAGGATTTTTAAAAATATTTTCTTTTTTTTTTCAAATATTTGGAATAAGAATCTACTTAAATCTATATTTCATCCATCACGTACAAGGTCGAAAGTATTTATGCACATTTTAAAAACCATAATAGGAATGCTCCTCTTTAATATATAACCTCGGCGAAGAAAAAGTATTGTTTTTGTTTTTTCATTCTTAATTCTTAATAACAAGAAGATAACGTCAGGCAATATCGATCTTAAAGCAAGGATATAAACTATGGAGGCTAAAGTTGTGCAGATACGTTTCCTCGGCTAAATATTTCCTCGCCACAATGTGATTCCACCTAAATTGTTAGGATAAAAATGTTAACAAATGCTGCGTGGAATACAGGGAAAGCTGACGAGGGTGACATTGCAGTTGGCTGCCACGGCAATTATAAATTTATTTAAATATAATGCGGCATGACTTTTACATTGGTCAAGTACATTAGCATAAGTTGGAAAACAAACACCCATCCATACACACGCTTTGATTTCATGTAGTTACAGATCCTACGAAATTTTAATATATCTGTATCCTGTTTAGTATGTTAATTGCACTAAGCTAAAAAAATGGAACAAATTCAGACCAATCTGAATATAATATTTATATAATTTTTAAGCATTATTTGTTCATAATACAGATAACGTTTCCAATGGTCTTTAAACAAACTTTAACACTATAATGAGTCTTAATCTTCACTTAGTATTAGACTCGAGATTCCCCTCTGAAATTCTCCATCTAGAGAGGAAAGCCCAAACCCCACCATACCTCAGGAAACCTCTCTAGAGCAAATATATTGCGTCTCAAAACCCCTTACCCCTGTCCTTCCTCCTCCTATGGGAGCTATAAGATTCACCCCAACTCCCTTCCACTCCCGAAACTCATTCCATCCCGTCCTATATCTCCCGCGATTTCCCCCTCCCCTCTCTCCAAACCGTCGCCTCCTCCGCGCCACCCACACAGAATTTTGCCACGGGGACAATCAGGATCCAACGCCCAAAAGGGAAGCGCAGAGAGAGAGAGAGAGAAAGCGATAGAGAGAGGGGGCGTTTGGGACTAGAGGGAGCTGCGTGGGAGGATGGAAAGGAGTCATAGAATTGTCGGGAAAGGAGATAGGAGGGAGGGATGGGGCGCTGGATGTGGAGGAAATTCGGGATGGATAGGAGGATTTGCAGCAGGTGAACAACTCCGAGTAAACAAGGTGATAGGGAGGGAGAGTGGAGGGAGTGATAGGAAAAGAGGGAGTGATAGGGAAAGAGGGAGGGAGTGATAGGGAAAGGAGGGAGAGAGGAAGGCGTTATAGAGAGGGAGGGAAGGGAATGACGACGCAAAACAGAAAGAGGCAGGGCGAGAAAGAATGAATTGCAGAAAAATAGAAAACGAGACAAAGGCTGAGAGAAAAAAACAAGTGTTCTGCGCGTTGCGATCGCTTTTTAATTAAACGACCATCCCGATTAAATAAAAATTCCGAAGGGGGCTGGAATTCTGATAAGAAAAAATTAAACGCCACAAAACCTCTCGGTCGCGAAATTCCGAGAAAGAAATAAAAATATTGTGATTTCGTCGTGTTTTTCGACGGGAGAAGCCTTTAAATTCGATAGGCCGCCAAAATTCCGAAGACAAAGATAAACCGTTTTTTAATAAATGACAAAAGACAAATGAACAAAAAAAAAAGAGGCGACGAACTTTCGTATTCCGCGTCCACGGCGGCGATCGAATCGTAACTTCACATTAAAAACCGACTCATCTCGGGAGTTTTAAATTCTCATCCCTCATCGCAAAACTCTCGAAGAACCACCGCGCACATAAAACAGCGCGAGATGAAAACAAACTTGCGGGGGTATGACAAGTTGATGAAATATACATAAACACCAAAGACGAACATCCAGATTATTGAATTCGGCATTTTTTATTCCAATATTCCCACCACCTTGTTTCGCAAAGTGCTCTCTTTAATGTGTCAGTTTCGGGAATCCTTTGGAGCGTATCTCTTAACCAAAATAAATAATAACGATCCGGAAGTTAACATCCGCGGAGACAAAACTTCCGACCAACAATTCAAAAGCAAGCGCTCTCCTCCCCATATTCCTTATCCGGCGAAATAAAACTGGTCGTTGGATTGAGGACAACGATTCAAACTCGGAGAGCGTCGCAAAAGACCCAAAAGTTGTAAACAACGCGTCCGAGCTGGATGGAATTTAAAAGCGAGTGGAAAAAGGTTCTTGGGGGAGGAGATGATTGACGGATGTGACGCAGATGATGTTCCCGGGCAAAAACACCTGGAGCAGAACTAAAAGTTGAGCGAAAGTTAAGGGGGGAGAGAGAGAGAGAGAGTGAGTTTGTAAATGTTTTCGGTGTGTTTGCACAGCGGCGACGACAAGGGTGATATGATGGAGGCGAATGGGAAGGGGCGAAGGAGGCGGAGGTGAAGAGAGGGATGATATAACGATGGAAGGAGGACCGATGGTTTAAGAAGGAAAAACCGGGAAGCCAAAAAGCCTAACGGAATGAAGGTCGAATCAGCTACATGCATAAAACCAGCATATCTTTCTAAAATAGGACCGCCGATAGAAGGTCTCTAAGCGTAATGTGTAGTTCACGGAGATTAAAGTCGACTTTCGTGTTTCCAAAACCCGGGGAACTGTTTGCATCCACAACTTACACACAACGGCGGTTTCATAGTAATGGAATTCGAGTTGGGAACGTTGCAAAAGCTCAAGGGTCGTCCCTTTTTATTATTAAACAAAATATTAAGTACCATACAATATAAAACCAGCCAAAAAAGGCTAGGAAAATCAGACACGTATTTCGGATATAAGCGGCCATCAGTGATGATTCGAAAGTAGTAGATTCTAATTCCAATTTTTTATCCTTTTATAGCTACTATAAAAACAATGCGTCGAAATTATTTTTGCCATAAGAGAACATAAATAATTCTCCATTGAAAAAATATTACTTAACCCATTATATTCGTATAGAGAGTTACTAATGTTTTCCCATTTTATTATTTAACCTATTATAATTCTACATACAGACAATACATATAACTATCGTCAATTTAATTTATCATCCTTCATATTACGTATTTCTATGTTTTTTTCCCATCCTGATATTAAAGACAACCGGTCGTGTTGTAAAAATATAATAATTAATATGTTTGCATAATAATAATTGTAACTGGATTTCCTGATTCCTCGAATGCCTTAGATATATTCCAGCAAACATTAAATTTCCACCGAAACTAAGATTGCCCTAAAATAACTGCCGAACAGTATTGAGGCATTCGAAGAGAATCCCGTTAATGAGTTAGACGAAGTATATACCATTTAGGTGACTAAGTCGAGGTAAACGACCCACATTTAAAATCTCTTTTCTTTATAATTAACGATCCTCCTCGGTTAGCGTAGCTACCGAGATTGAACTAAAGTGAAAATTCGTCCGTCACACCAAAAAGGTTTTGAAAAACCTCCGCCTCCCTCTACCCGAATAAAAACTCTCCTTCCTTTCCTATACCTCTCGGAGACATACGCGCAATACTAAGAAAAAACTCCCTTTCTCACGTCAATCACTGGTTAAAAAGAAGAAGGAAGGGGCGAGAGAAAGTTGAGGGATAAGAAGTTCGTAAGAAGGGAGAGGGTGGCCCAAAAGAAAACGGGGAGATAACGACGCAAGCCGGAGAAGAGGAACGAGTGGAGAGAGAAGAAAGGAAGGAGCTATCGGAGGGAGCGACGATGGCACGGCCAAAAAAACAAGAATGAATGAGGATGTTTGGATTTTAATGAGCGTAAACAAACCTAAAAAATGACAGAAAAAACGAGTTTCCATCTCGACCATATCGTTACGGTCATCTTGACCTCAAAAGAATATATATTAGACCCACTGCTCATCGATAAAATAATCAATTCGAGAATTCAGACCCTTAACGCGAAGAAATGCTTGAGTTAATGCCCGAAAATCCCTAGGGACCGAGAATTCCTATCCCCATTTGGCGATAGCAGCCGAGTAGACGCTGAAATAAGGGGTTAGGAGTCGGGAAGATGGTGTGTGGAGGGGGAGAGGGGAGGGTAAGAGGGGAGAGATGGAGTGGGGAGGGGAGAGATGGAGTGGGGAGGGGAGAGATGGAGTGGGGAGGGGAGAGAGGGGAGAGGTGGACTGAGGGAGAGGGCGGAGTTTCTGAGAGATGGGATTAGAAGAGAGTTTAGATAAGGTCGGAGAGAATAGAAAGGGGGAAGGGAGACGGAAACGACGAGAAGGACGGGGGCAAGAAGGAGGAGAGATAGGAAGGAGAGCGGAAAGATTTGGCGAGAAGGGGTGGGGAGAATGGAGTGGAAGGGAGAAAAAGAGGGAAAGAGTGGGTATAATCGAGACGGAGACTTTAACGTCATAAATGTCTTCATTGTGGCTGACACACACCGATCTAATGTTTAGGAGAGGAAGGGTATGGGAGGTGAAGGAGGGAGAGGAGATACGAAGCTGACGTCACCCTCGATGGAGTTCGCCGGAGTGACCTTGTTGACCCGCATGGGAGTAAGACATAAAAAATGCATAGTAATAAAGTGGGTTAGAGGAATGGGTGGGGTGGGAATGAGATAAGATGAAGAGAAGGTTCACCATCACCCTCGACATCATCTGGATAGCTATGTGGGGCGGACCTCTCAATGATTGGGACCCTCTCTTTATCCCTCCATCCCTCACTCGTCTCCCGCCCTCCTTCCTACCCTCCTCCCGCGACCTCTCTTCTTCCCCACCAACATATATCAGAGCAGCCAGAAGGGGGAGCTGGAAAGGAAAGCCTTATGCCATAAGAGGCACCGCACGAAAGCCAAGCTTCGGTTATTTTAAAGCATTTATCGGCATAGAAAATCTATTAGGGACAGCGGTGTTTCGGAGGCCGGGATAGGCGATAAACGCAGCAAAGGCGGCTATTCACTGAATAAGGTCGAAGCCGCCATGCTGTACTGCGGAGACCTACGTCCTAACCTACCGTCTGATGGCGCAGCGGGAAATTTTATACTTCACTTTAAATTCCTTCCTTTTAAGAACGTTTAGACCAAATTCGCTTCAGTTTAACGAAAATTCGAATTTCGCAGATTTTTGGTAATTTTTTAAGCATTGATTATTATATGGAAGATTTAAAATGTTGTTATTGACTGAAAATTAATTTATAATTTTCACAATAATAACACATTATACCATTTAATGATACAAACACCGTAACGCGTAAAGAGTCATTAAATATAGATTTTCCTAAACTCATGTGTATTTTACAGCCAAATTAGGAAATACAAGCGTTTGTTAAAATCTTTATCTTCTTCTTCAGCGTACCCATTAACTCTAAATACCTACCTTCTTATATTGATAAAAATAAAAGCTACCTGGAAAGAGTCATTGCGCATTTTTAAGAACATTAATTTGTTTCCCGTGAGAACCCATCTTTTCGCGGGTTACTTTTAACGTGTATCACATTTCCACCAAAAAAGTCATAAAATAAGTGATCATTTCGGAAATACGCTTTGATCAATATTACGAATTTATGGCTTGGCAACCAGATACACGAGCGTGATCCTACGGCTTCTCGCTCGTAAAATGTTCCTCAATAACCTCATATTCCGTTTACGGCAGAAACGGATCCTATCATAAGAAGCGAAAATATTAACAACATATGGAGACAGGAAGAAAAAACAAAAATGAGTAGAATGAAACATTTCCCTAGCTCTTGTAAAACGTTTGATTTCAATAATTAACCGGAAGAGGAAGAGAATACAAAAAATACATTGGGCGTGGGTGTTTTTCGCGTATTTCTTTTAAGGACGTCCTAGAGTCCATCAGGAGTTGGGTTTAATTGGACGGAAGCGGAGGAGGGCAGCGGAGAGATGAAGACGTAAAAGGAAATGAATAATGAATGAGGAGAGTGGGCGGTGGGAATGGCGGAATGAATGGGAAGGAAGAGGGTTGAAAACACGAGGATAGAGAGGGGAGAGAGTGAGAGATTGGAGGGGAGAAGTGGGAAACGGGGATAAGAGAAGGTAAACGTAAGTATTGGAGAGTCGAGAGAGGGAGAGAAAATGATGGAGAAGGAAGAGGGTGTAGATAGAAGGAATGGAAGGGTTTGAGAGGGGAGGAAAGAGGCACTTCACGGACAAAGGCATTAACTTATGGAGTTGCATTGCATTTACATTTTTTAAGATTGACAAAACCTAGGTTTCAGTACACAATAGCAACCCGGCACACCCGATAATGCTGCTGTATAGCTTTTGTTGTTTAATTTGCTCCTCATCATAAAAGAAGGTGTAAGGCAGGTGAATATGGTAAGAAACATAGAAAACAGGAAGAGCAGGAATAGACGAAAAATCGGAAAAGAGATGGAAAAGATGAAAGGAAGGAAAGTTTTGAGTAAATGCTAGAAAACGGGAAAGGCAGGAAAAAGAAAAGCAGAAAGAGGGAAAAAGGATTGACAGAGTAAACAAGGAAGATAAATTGGAAGGGAGGAGAGAAATACGCAGGGGATAGGAGAGGAAAGAGAAAGATACGGAAAATACGTGATTTGAAAGAGACGATAAGAAAGAGGGAAGAAATGATTGGAAAGTAAAGATGGGCCAAGTATGTACATTTTAGAGCTAGGGTAGAGGAGGGAAATATAGAACTAAAAGGGAGATAGGACTTTAAATCCAGAATACGGAAAGGTAGTGAGAAAGAGAGGGAAGACCACAGGTGGTGAGAATAAAGTGTAGAGGATGAAGGAGAAAAGGGCTTGTAGAGAAATGAAGAGAAATATATCGCAAGGAAGAGGTATTTGTAAGGTGCAGAGGCTGAAAGTTTAATGCAAAGTTGGATAAATGAGTGCAGAAGCGAATGGCAGAGGTTGTTCAAAGAGAGAGAGGGAGGAGATAGTGTGGAGAGAAGGCAAAGTGAAAGTGAAGAAAGGATGCAGAGATGGAGTGTGTGAACGCAAAGTGAAGAGGCAATATAGTGGGAAAGAGGGAGAGAAGGAGGCAAGGGACAGTGGAATTAAAAGGAAAGACGAGAGAGAGAAACCAACATACCCCAGATAGGCCTCCGACCCCGTCCGAATAAAAATAAAAGAATAATTCTCCAATCAGCTTAATGTTCGCCACTTGACGCTTAAATCACGCTCCCTTCCCTCCCGAAAGAGAGGGAGAGAGAAAGAGAGAAAAAGGGGAGATCGAGAGGAGAGAGTGTGTGGGCGAGATTGCCAAAGAGGGAGACTAAGCGCCATGTACTACGTCGACAGTGTTGCCGGATGTAGTTCACTGTGCGGGTTTATTTAAAGTTTCCGTTCTTATTTGATTAAAAATGAGAAAGTACGAAAAAGTGGGTCATACGAGTAGTTCCTAAAAATTCAAAGTGCATCATTTTTTTCAATTTATTTCGAATCCTTCATTCCGCTACGTTCAAACCTTTTAACCGTGTGTTTAAAAATAAATGCCAGTCATTCCGTGTTTGTTTACTGCATAGTCCATGTTATTCCGTCACGCTCATAACGGACGACTTCTCTCGTCATTTTCGTAGAAATAGCAATTTAGTTTAACAATAGAGACGCAATAATACCCGGAATACTCACACTTGAATTGGGCATGACGAGTTAGTTCGCTATAACCGGTTAAATTAATTAACATGATCAAAAAGTTATCTCCCGAAAGAACTCTTGAAAAACGGTTAACTCGATATCAGGCAAAAACTCGAACTAATATTCTTGTAATGTGAAATTAACAGGCAACCGAGACCGAAACACTTAATTGTCAAATGCGAAAAATAATGAATGCCATTATAGGATTTAATGTGATAGCGTTTCAGTGAAGACCAGTAACTCCAATGAAAACGGTGATGTCAGCAAATTGATGAGAACACCACAACTACACCAGATGCGCCAGTTTAATTAGAGAACTGAATCAATAGAACTCGACGGCAGTCGTCACATCTAACGGTACGTGCCATGGGTGCTTGTTTTATTCATGTTTCCCCGTGTCATTTTGCTTAGGTGAGCTAACGTTAATTAAAACAAGCCACGCAATTCACAGCTATTTTTTTTATTTAGAAGTATATTTATATTGCGATCTAAAATCCACAGTACAATAAAAAAAGGAATGGACAAGCCATCAGCGGTGACGTATTCCGCTGAGTGTAAATACTAGGGTAATATAAAAAATCATTAAAATTCAAAATTTTCCATTTACACTAAAAAGAGAGGATGACAGTGTAGCAACCAACTTTATCATGGATTTAAAACATCAATATAAGCATTCAAATAATTAGTTTTTCCGATAACTGATAATGATCGTGAGGTACTTGATGTATCATGAATCGATCTCCAAAATCCATCGGGTATTTTTCTTCTCTACACCACTTAGAGATCAGAAATTTCCACTAGAAAAAAACAACTGATTTAATTCGCTAGCGAAATCAATTGATAATAAGCTCCTTTAATGACATTCTTTGGCAACTTCTCCCTCAAATTTTTTCTCACGGCCAGACATTACAGCGATGCTGACCTTGAACCTGCAAGGCCCTCTGATAATGTAAAAAAAAGTCGACCTCCCACAGCTCCATCCACCGAAATCACTCATGGCGCCGAGCTTAATTGATCCAGCCAAGCCGAAGGGGCCTCTGGGAGAGGTTTTGGTGGATGACGACGGGGTGAAGGAGAGGAGGAGGGCGCAACAACATGTAACAGGAGGAAAGGAGAGTTGAGCAGACAAAACAGAGAAAGGAGAATCCAATTCTCTTCCCAATCGCTCCTCTTCGTTTAAACTAAAGCAAAATCTCTCACAAGGATAAAGTGCCAAAAGTGGAGCAAAAACTGTTACCTTTCGAATCTGCTAAAGCGAAATTTCCTACACAGGGTATAAATATAAATCCGCGACCTCTACCGGCAGTAACTGCGATGCATACTAGCTTCGGAAACCGCGGGGTGGGATTTAAATTCCGTTATCCATTAACGATTTCGATTGTTTAACTCCAATACCCATCACTGCGAAAGTGAAATAGGGTAATCGAGATAGCTAGTTAATCAATCGCCGACGAATATAATCGATGAGACAAACTTCCGGAATAATTCATAAAATCAAGCTCGTTAAGTGGAAGCTGTTGGCTAAAATTCATTCGCTCATTCGAAGAGGGCAACAAAAAAGATACGCAAAGGCAATCCCGACAAGAAGACTACAAAATAAGCTTTACAAAAATTGATAAATGATCGAGCTCGCCCTCTCCTTCTTGTCCAGTGATAATTATAATCCGAAGTCATAAAACTCTTTATAAAATCAGATGCACAAGAAGAATTCTTCTGTTGTAACTCAGCGATAGTTGATTCTAAACAAGTAAGACACCCTTGTTAAAGTAAAAGGCGGAAACACGTTTTCTTAAACATTTTCAGGGTTCTGGTCTGCCTCCCCCTTTAAAGAGAGGGCAGCCCGCAGTGTTGTTATATAGATCCTCACTAGACCTTCCCATACGTGAAAACGTCACTCCTTTAGCTTCAGGAGTTTGGCTACAAAACCATTTCAAAGTTTAGAATTTTCAAATTTCAAAGCCGCTTAGCAGAAAATCTATGAACTACGTGCTTGGAAAATCCATTCATTGGAAAATTCATATATTGATAAGAGCTATCTAATTAAAAAACAGTTTTCCAAATATTTTCAGTAGTTTGGCTACAATACCATTAAAATTTTTAATTTTCCGAAACTGAAACAAACTAACGGAAAATCTATAAACTAGTTGGAAAATCCAATCTGTGAAAAATTCATAAATCAATAAGAGAAATCTAATTAAAAATAATTTTTCATGTATCTCTTAAAACAAAATTGTTCACAGAAAGACTGGCAGACGCAGTGTTCACATAAGCACGTTTTTTACTTTCTCCATATACGAATTATAAAATATTGTTTTTAAGGCCTCCTAAACACGTTTTGACTATTTTATCAATGATGTATGTGGGTGTGTCTGTGACCGGAATTTTGTGGGTACTACTAAAAAGTTATTTATTAATCAGGTCAACGCGAAATTTTATATTTGACATTTTTGTTAAAGGGAGAAGAACTGATTGGTTTTTGGTAAAAATCGGTCATCCGGAAATGGGTGTTTACTCTTGTCACCTATCCGTTTTTATGCGTTCATTGCACGAAGTGAACACATATAGGGGAGGTCGTTTTCGTTCGTTCGGCCGTCCGCATGTTAATACTCGGGAACCGCAGGACGTATTTTGATGAAATTTGGTATTGGGGAGTTTTACTAAAATTGGTCGACCGATTCCAATTTTGGTTAAAATCAGACAAAATGACGACCACTTTACATGAAGACCTACATGTAGTTTACAATGTTACTGTTTCAACTCGGAAACCGCTGGACGTATTTTGATGAAATTTCGTATTGGGAAGTTTTATTAAAATTAGTCGACCGAATTCCGGTTAAAATCGGACAACAATTACGAGCACTTTACATGAAGACCTACATGTAGTTTACAATGTTCGTTTCAACGTGGGAACCGCTAGACGTATTTTGATGAAATTCGGTATTGGGGAGTTTTGCTAAAATTGGTTGATCGATTCCAATTTTGGTTAAAATAGGACAATAATTACGACTACTTTACATAAAGACCTACATGTATTTTACAACGTACCTCGCTAGCTTCCCGTTAAATACTCATGAGCGAAAAATATTTATAACACTGTGAAATCTCAAATAACGCATTTGGAAACTGTGTACTCCGACTTATAGTACACCTTTCCAATCTTGTTACTTTCTTCATATAGAGAAAGCATTGTTTTCATGAAAAAAATCGAATTCGAGATTTCAGCGGGAATAAATGTTTTAAGGTCCCCTGAAGACGTTTTAACTATTTTCTCCATGATGTCTGTGTGTCTGTCAATCTGTATGTGATAGGATTTTGTGGGCGCTTTAACTCGAAAACCTACACCCATATCAATACCAAATTTTATATTTAGAAAGTACTATACAATGAAGAGCTGATTAGGTTTTGGAAAAAATCGATCAACCGGAATTGGATGTTCATTCTAGGCATGTTTTGGTTTTTAGCAAATAACTAAATAACTCCTTTAAATATTCATAAATGTAAATGTTGTTAATTATAAATTGCATAGATAATATTATTCTCTATAACTTTTGTTTGAAACATTTTTAATTGAACGCATTATTAAGGAGATATTCCATTTATTTAATATTTGCTTTAATATTTGATGAATGTAAAAGATTGGAATAAAAATTGTGGGAAATTTAATTTTCTAAAACTTTTGTTCGAAACATTTTCCCATATAATAATATTTTAAAAACTAAATATTGTAGCTGCCACAACCACACCACCTACCGGCGACTATTGTAAACACTACTCTACTTTTTATTTTCTTAATTGTTGCAGTTTTAGGGCTATACCCAATATCAGAAGGCTGCGGTTTGAGTTTATTTCTGTTCTTTGTAAAGTCTAAATTTTTCTCGCAGTTCCTTAAAATATGTATTATAATTTAACCTATTTGGAATTTTTAGAAATACTACAGGTGTGGAGAAAGTCATGTGGTGGCCACATCAGATTTTTTATATTTGCTTTAATATTTGATGAATGTAATAAACGGCGCAATATACATTTCACAAACTTGCTCATATAAGTATATACGTTTGGTTTCACTACACTCTTTGCCCCGAAATTAACTCTTTGTGCTTGGCAGTTCACTGCCAATTATGTTAATAATGCGTAGCAACAGAACCAAAGCGACTGACACCATCAACCTCTCACGTCTAATAACTCGTACTAATAAGCGCGTGGCGTTAAAAGAGAAGTACGGAATTTTAGACTAGGAAATCCCTGGGTTCCCCCTCACCTCTGACGCGTGCACTGAGCGTCTTGTACAGAAATAATGCCACTGGACGATATATAGTAACTTTTTTGGGACATATGGCTTAGTTAATATTATTTGTGACATCAGGCTGTACGTTTGGATGGATTTTAATCGAAATCCCTATAGCCATTTTTGAGTAAATCGAATTTTGTTTCAAAATATCCAAGAATAAGTACCCTTAATTGTTGCGCAATATCGTCTATCTCTTCAGAATGCCTTTTATGCATGATATTATCCATACATATGAGATATGATGGTACAATTAAAAAAATAAAGGAAATTATAAATAACTTGGCAAACAAGGCACCTGGCTATGATAACATTAGGTTAAAGGATATTAAAAACAATTATGCATTATTAAATGCTACAACAAATTTAATAAAAAGTTGCTTAAAATATGGCGTTGTTCCACATGATTTGAAGATAGCAATATATAAGGGGGGATTGCATACCGACCTAAATAATTATAGGCCAAGATCAATTTTACCCACAGTTAATAAGATTATGGAAAAATATGTTTCTGAATATATATTAAAGTTCTTGGATAAATATAAAATTATATCAAATATGCAGTTTGGGTTCCAAAAAATAAAGGTACTAAACAGGCATTGGAAGAATTTTCAGAACTGATTAATTATAATTTAGACAGAAATAACCATATTATAGCATGTTATATAGACTATAAAAAGGCATTTGATACAGCAGATATAGATAAATTGATTGTAAAACTTGAAAATATTGGCATTAGGGGATCAGAGCTTGATTTGTTTAAAAGTTTCCTAAACAACAGAGCGATTAAAGTGTAATTAAATAGAACTGTGAGTGTTTCAGAATATGTAACTTATGGTATACCTCAGGGTTCTATACTGGGCCCTATTTTATTTATAATATATATAAATGATATAATTCATTTAATTAAACAATAAGATTATTGCCTATGCTGATAATGTGGTATTGATTAGTGGCCATAAAGATTACAGTACAGCAGAAAACAACTTGCAAAAGGACTTTGATGCAGTAAATAGATGGTCTCATGATAATAAAATGATAATTAATAGTAAAAAAACCAAAACTATGCACTTTTTTAATAAAGTTCCACAAAGACAAAAGGTAAAAATCTGCCTTCATGAACATGATTTTTTGCACAGTCAAAAATTAAACTGCACATGTGAATTCCTAGAGCAAGTACAAACATACAAGTACTTAGGCATAATTATTGATGGAAACTTCAAATTTAATGAACACATTAAAAAAATAAATAGCAACCTAAGAAAGATCTCATTTCAACTATATCACCTGCAAAATATTTTGCCACAACAAGTTAAACGTATGATATACTTTTCCATGGTGGAAAGTCTTTTAAGATATGGCATAACCATATCAGGTAATGCAAACAAAACTTACCTAAATCTGCTTATCAAAAATCAAAATAGAATTGTAAAACTTATAGTTCCTTATCAATGTGAAAACAAGTGTTATTGTAATAACTATAAAACATTATACTGTACTAATATGTATAAGAATGCTGGAGTATTGGCAATACCTCTACTGAACAAGTATGTTTGCATCACAGATAACTATTTTTCTAATAAATATAAAAAACAAATACATAGTAACAACACACCAAAAAGATATTAGAAATAAAATTAAATATGAAATTCCGAAGTACTTTAGTAAATGTGGTGGAAGACAATTGAAAGTGAGTATTCCTAATATGTTTAAACTACCTAAGGAATTACAAACACTAAATAGACAAAGCAAAGTAAAAATTAAAATTAAAGATTGGCTCCTTAGTATAGAGTATTCATTGCTCTAATGGTATGTTAACAGGCATATGTTTATGTGTGTAATTGTATATATGTAAAGAGATATGTGTGTGTGTGTATGTGTATATGTATGATATAAACGAGGGTGAATCAAAAAGTTCCCGGAAAGTTTCAGTAACAATGTTCCTGCATTCCAAATAATAACAAAGCATTGTGCCTAAAACTAGCAATATCTTAGCCATATAAATTCAATATTTTGTAATAATTCATTCATTTGTTATAATATAAAAGCAGTTTTTCTAACCCATTAATTCATGAGTATGGATAACTTAAAGTTTGAGATTTGAGTAAACATAATGTTTTTGACAAAACTTGGATGAAATCGAATGCCATTATTCAGGCTTTGCAGAAAGTTTACGGAGATGATGCATCTAAGAAAACTACAGTTAATGAATGAATTAAACAGTTTAAGCTTGGACGAGAAGACATTAAAGATGACTATCGAAGTGGAAGACCATCAACGTCGATCAACGAAGAAACCGTGGTCGCTGTCCAATCAATTGTGGAAGAAGATAGACGAGTTTCAGTGCAAATGATAGCAAAATGTTTGGGCATCTCATATGGCTCAGCTCAATCAATCCTCAAAGATAGTTTAGGATTAAGCAAGCTTTCTGCTAGATGGGTACCGAAAGTGTTGCGCCCTGAACACAAGACTCAGAGAGCTGACCAAGCAGTTGAGTTCCTCAACCGATTTGATGTAGACCCAGAAGATTTCTTTCACCATAGTGACTGGTGATGAAACATGGATCTACCAGTACGATCCAGAAAGCAAAATTCAATCTAAACAATGGTTACCAAGGGGGTCAAGTGGACCAATAAAGTTCAAAACTGAACAATCAATCAAGAAGGTTATGGCAATTGTTTTTTGGGATAATGAAGGTGTAATCATGGTCAATTTTCTTGAGGGGCAACGGACAGTAACAGGAGGTTATTACGAACAAGTTTTAAAAAACTGAACGCTGCACTTATAAAAAAAAGGCCTTGGAAACTGCACCGGCGAATTCTGTATAACTATGACAATGCTCCAGCACATTCATCTACGGTATCAAGAGCTGTGCTTCGAGAATTGCGCTGGGAAACATTGTCTCACCCACCCTACAGTCCAGACTTGGCTTTTTCGGACTTTTTTCTGTTTCCCAAATTAAAGGAGCACATCAAGGGAGTTTGCTGGGAATTGATATGTGAGGCCAAACAAGCAGTTTTGAACTGGTTTCATTCAAACGTAGTAAGAGTTTAAATGGATCGCGGCAGAGGCGTGAGGTCATAAGGCTTTGGTAAGGTAGCTTAGCATACATTGTAATGTCACTGGACGCCATATAGTGACTTAAAGAGACATATGGCTTACGCAGTATTATTTGTGACATCAAGCTCTATAATTGGATTGATTTTAATCAACTTCTCTGGAGCCATTTTTGAGTAAATAAAATTTTTCCAAAAATCGCCAAGAATAAACTACCCTTTATTGTATGGCAATATCATTTTTATGAAAAAAGGGTCTGCAAAAGATGATATGTTGCAAAAATACGAAATATCATTCGATTTTATGTAAGCGTTTGGGCCCTCGAGTGGCGAACAGACCAACAGACAGACTGATGGAATGGCGAAAACCAATTTTATGGACTCAGGGGCAACTAAAATGTGTATTTCCATACAAATATCGGTTTAATTTTTTCACGATAACAGTATTTTCTCAATATACTACGTATATGAGAAAGTAAAAAAGTAATGGAATAAAAGTTGTAGGAAATTTAATTTTCTACAATGTTTGGTCGACACATTTTCCCATATACGAATGCATTGTTTAATAGGTATTTTAAAAACTAATTTTTTGCTGCCACCACCACACTACCTACCGGCGACTACTGTAGACAATTGACGCTTAGTTACGTCTTAGTAACGCTCCTTTTCATTTTCTTAATTGTTGGAGCTTCGTGGCTATATCAGAAGGCTGCGATTGAGTTTATTTCTGTTCTTTGTCAAGTCTAAATTTTTCTCGCAGTTCCTTGAAATATTTATTATTAATTACCCTATTTGGAATTTTTAGAAATATTACAGGTATGGAGAAAGTCATGCGGTGGCCACATCAGATTTTTTCTTTTGAGAAAACGTACTAAACATCATAAATAGAAGAACTTGAATTGCCACCGAAGACAGCTGATTTGTAGTGGAAATGAGCAGCTAATTTTCCCAACCATTTTCTGGCTATTGGAGTTAACTTAATTGTACTCGGAAAGTAATATATCCTTTATGTAACACTGCGATGTTGTGTTGTCTCTAATCTATATAAGTAATTAACTTTAACTAGCCATTGTTTCGGTCCCTCCCTTCGTTATCATATCGTTTAGCATCTTGTAACGGACAATTATTTTTCTGTCCTTGTTTTTCCAGATGGAGTGATAAATAGCGCAAGAGGTTGCTTACTTTAACTAACAGTTCCTTCGGAACGCCAATCAGTTATTTGAGCCAGTTTCTATTTTTATGCCCGATTTTATCAAGAAATCCTTCGAATTATCAAAGTTATAATTCTCTACATATACATTTTCGTTGCAAATCCAGACGATCTCTTATCTCAGCCGCTCTGAAAATAAACCCTCATTACTGCACTTTGATTCTTTTCGTAGTTAGCGATAACCAGAAAACTTTGCTGGCCTATGTAAATTTCTTCCGGAACACAACACATCTGTGCATGGTGTCTATGGCATGCGTATCACGCAAGAAATATTTGATTAATACGCTGCGTGTGTGTATTCTATCTGCATTTTTATCTTAATCGTTTTTGAAGAATAAGAATTTAATATTTATCATTCAAATCTATTATTCTTAACATTAGTCTAAAAAACAGGTTAAAATATTTTATTATTACGAATGCGACTTGTAATATAACCCTGACCCATCATCGTACAGTTGCATTCCTGTGCCAGGGCGCAGGTACCACCATTCGGTTATTGAATTTTATGTGTACGTGTGTGTATATATATATATATATATATATATATATCATTATATATCGACGACTCTTACAGAGGAGGATATAACATATATATAACAGGAGGATACTAATGTTTAGGCACTTCCAGATGTGCTGGAGATTCGAAATTTTTTTCTTAGGTAGGATTTTGTGCAAAACCGACTAGAAAAAACGAAAATCTTGAAAAAGTGCAACAATGCGGCCGCTAAAAATTCGCAATTGTTTAAACAAATTTTCAAGGTTTATGTATTTCCAAATGTGCCACGGAGTTGAAATTTTTTTTATAAGTAGAATTCCTTAAAAAACGAAATAGGGATTATACAAATTTTGATATTTTAATTTGTTTGGCAGTTAAAAATTCTTAAAGTTTAAACAATTGGATAACTGTTTAGGTACTACGGGATGAGCTAGGAAGCTGAAATTTTCAAATTATTTACAGAGTAGTAAATTTGCACAAATAAACATTTCAATTTTACCATATATGAATTTCGCCGGCCGTTAAAAATTATTTAAATTTAAACAATTAGAAAAATATTATTTTACTTCTAGAAGTGCTACAACTTAAAAATTTGGCTAAAATGTGTAGCATTAGTACCCCATAATGGAGAAAGTGTAAAAATTTTAAAATTGCAACATTTGGGGATTGTTTTAAAATATTATTTTTACATGTGGGAAAAACGAAAATCGCTGCGGAGGTGAAATATTTAGAATTAAAAATATATGTGTAATGATGAAAGATGAATAATGAATGTTTTTTTATGCTGAGATGTAATGCTTGCAGTATGCAAGCACCAACTACTAGTGTGTGTATATATATATATATATATATATATATATATATATATATATATATATATAACAACCTACGGAAAAGGAAAGGTAAAATAGATATATGGATGTCAACAAGGTGTTGGGATGAGGAAACCCAGTGAGCACTCACCAATCAGACGACTTCAGGTTGGCGAGGCCCCGGGGATGTCGAAGCGACACACGTAAAATAACACAAAAACACAGAAACATCACAAACGTAAAGCTTTCGGAACTACTCCTTCTTCAGCTACAGAGAGATCACTCTCTGTAGCTGAAGAAGGAGTAGTTCCGAAAGCTTTACGTTTGTGATGTTTCTGTGTTTTTGTGTTATTTTACGTGTGTCGCTTCGACATCCCCGGGGCCTCGCCAACCTGAAGTCGTCTGATTGGTGAGTGCTCACTGGGTTTCCTCATCCCAACACCTTGTTGACATCCATATATATATATATATATATATATATATATATATATATAACAACTTACGGAAAATACATTTCACGTTATATTCATTTGTGCTAGTTCTATACGGAAAAATTAATATAATTGGAAAGTAATAATGCTATTCCGCTATTTCTAAACTTAGTTTCACTTTGGCTCAACAAGTTTCGCCTTTTCTAATAACAACAGTCAAATATTTCTGAATCTTTAAATCAACAGAGTAAGAGCTCTGTAATTTTCTCGAGAATGTTTGCGAGACTCTTTGTATGTTAGTTATGATGGACGGATGTATCAAAGCTTCGGTGCGAACTTTCTTCGAACTAAAGCAACAAATCCCTCTGACGTTGATAATCCCGCAGACTTCGTTTACAAACTCAACGAAACGTTTCAGTAACCTAGCAATGGAGATCGTCTGTTGGCAGAGCCTTACAAATGATAAGTAAGGTCTCGAGTAGATGGGCGCCTAAGAGACTGATACGAGGGGATGGGAAGATGAATGGAAGAGAGAGAGAGCCATAACTTCGTGCTGAAAGTGTATTAAGAGGGGTGATGATAAGGAAGGGGGATGTGAGGAGTTATAGAGAGGTAAATGTCAGATGAGAGGAAAGGTGAAAAGTGGGAAAATATATCGCAAAGAGGGAGAGAGGTCTGAGGGAGCGGGAGAGACGAAATAAAGATACATAAGGATGAGTTGAGAATGACGATAAACAAGGATGAGGAAAGTATACATGTACTTTTGAAATCCATGCTAAACCAACGACAGAAATGTTTTCGGGAAAGCATTGTAAGTTGCACTATCTGAGAAAAAATGTCCGTTTCGATTAGTCGCAGTGTTACGGTTGCTATTTAACGGTATTCAATTATTCACAGACTTGGGAAAATATTTAAATTAAATTGTATAATATTTTAAACAAGAACCAATTGTGTCGGTATATCAATACTGATGAAACCGATTGGATTAGTATTTCTTGAGAAATTTTCATTAAAACCAAAACGGCATTCAAGGAATTTCGCTTTGAAAATAACTCATGGACTCCGCATAACAATAGTAAACGACTCTCAGCGGAAATGATATCAAAAGTAGAACATATGAGTACAGAAGCGATAATGTTAATAATAACAGTAAAACATCCCGTTTAAGTCGTTCTTTTTGGTCAAGTTAACTCAATTACGGCTTTAATTATGTTAGTACATCAAAGTAATGTAGTCTATCATGACATATCAGACAAAAACTTTATATCGAGATACAAATGATGAAAACTAATGCCCGATAAATTACCAATTTATATCTGAAATATTATTATCTTATCATATAGTATGATAAAAATTTCGAAGTCGCAACTTTTATCGCTGAAAATATTCTATCGCCTTGTTTATTTTTCGCGGCGGATCGATATTGAGCTAATTATTTTTTAACACGATTCTTACAACAGTGAATTTAAAATGATAAGTTTAAGTGATTCCATTCTTCTTCAATTCATGTATTTTTTGTTCATTAAAGTACAATAATGACGATATAGCTAACATCCATTTTGCAAGATTCGTTAAATTTTGAAAATGAATCGTGAATTAAATTACGTTGCTTTTTAATTCAAGTTCAACCAAAAACTACATTTTGAACTCCTTTCATTTTAATTTAATGCCTAGCCGTCATTTTTGACCTGCAATTAAACTAGTAGAAAACAAGAAACCATATTAATGCAATGTATCTATGGAAATAATGAAAAAAGGAAGACAAAACACACGAAAATAGGTTCATGTTTCCAAAATTTCACCTCTCGTAAGGATAGTCCTCTCCCTCCATCCTTCTCCCACAATCCTCTCTCTCGTTCTTTCCCATCTCAACAATTGGACCAGCAAGCCAAACGAGATAGTTGTCGCAATGGCAACGTCTAGATGCACACTTGTGTTTCAAGAGAGCGAGAGAGCTCTTTACGACCCCCAATGGCTCATGGCTCCGCGGATATCAGTCGATCTTGAAGAGGCCGTGACGTCTGAACTCGCAGGAACTGCCATCTCGTTAAAGGTGGCTTGTTACGGTCGCAGCGAAAATCACTGACGCTCAGAAGACAAGGGCCGTGAATTCGCGGCGATGATGAAAGGAACTCATGCGACGCTAATGCGCCTTGCAGTGACACGCACCACGGTTGTGGCTAAGAAACTTAGGGAATTTATATTGCAATTTTTCGTTAACTCACAAATCTGTGTGTAGTAATCGCGGATTGCGCGTCGAAATTTTTCATTAACATTACAAGATAAGATCTTTAAATGGGAAGAAATCCTAACGACTGAATTAATTCTCTTGCACCAAGTCTCTGAATTGAAAATAATTTTTTCATCTAAGAAAAATTGTTTTGCCCCTAAACCCCAAATCGCAGCGCCAGAACGCATCCTATTTTAAAATAAAACCGAAATTAACTAACATTTTTTTCGATTAAATAAGCACCAAGAAAACTAAACACGTTGGCGATCTCGGAATCCATGACAGATTTTCTATATGTATGTTATCATGAATTAAATATTCGGTACAATGGTCACTTGCGCAAAGCGGTTGTTATGTTTTTGGATAAGGCTGCGTTTGGTAAGACCGTGTTGCGCACATTTCATACCCTATGGAAAAAACCACATTCTCGCATAGGCCATGAACTTTCTCATGTCACGTGCATGCGTAGGTGAGCGCTCAATTTCGGAACCAAATACAATTAATTTTTTTACGTTTTGTGTAAATAAATTCCAAATTTATGTAGCCATGCATAATCAAATTAGCGTTGGGGAAACTCGCATAAGACAAGAGTGTATTGTACCTAATCGCTTTGAACATCAAATATTTTATGCAATTTCAGATTTAATGATAAAATCGGCGTAACTTTAATGGGTAAAGAGTGTTTTGCTATTAAAATCATATTATATTAACGATGAATGAATCGGCATATCCCTGTCTTTTATTATAATAAATTAATTTTCATTTTTCCGGCATCTCAAATTTCAGGACTTGCTGGTGCAGTGCTTCGGTTCAAGGGCATAGAGCGACCCTGGAGATAAAACGAGAGGCTTCGGAATGACAGCTACAGAGAACCCGTCCATATCAAGTGAGTGTATAATTGGAAACGATATCAAGCGCCGAAAGAAACGCCATAAAAATATCGATATGATTCTCCACACTATCAACGGCCATAAACAATCAATGGTTCACGTAATTTACCAGATTCAATTAGCGTATTGAACAAGAGCGGCATTTTCATTCTACAAGTTATAACATTTCATCGACGTATACCAAGCGTTGGGCTATCTGGCTGAAACAGATCGCATCATATTAGCAAATGATAATCGCAACGAAGCTTTTAAGCGAAAAAAACTCAAAATGTATAACGAATGCATTTTTATGAAGAGGATCAAATCTCCATGCCCGAAGGACCGGAAACCCCTTAAAATGAATGTAGTAGCATGATTTTATTGATCGTTATTTTAAATACATCTATCTTTAAAAATTTTCTACATGAATGATATCATTATTCTAATGTGTGCAGAATTATTATGTTAGGAATCCACAACGGCACATAAAAATTTTTACCAACACCATTCCAAATTAGGTTGTTCTAATTATAATGCTCATTCACAAAAACTTTTTACAATTAACTTGCATTTATGATGATGGTTGTAGTTATACTTTACTGATTGAGTAATCCAGGGGTTTTGAGTTAAAAAATATCGATGTGCTGGCATGTATATCAGTTTAAATGTCGTTTGCATGAACTGACAATTGGTTATATATTAGGAATCGCTTCCTTCGTTTCAGATTTTTCCGGGAGAATGATTTGCTATAAAACAATTTACAAAATACGCCACCATGTCCCAAACGGTACATATTTAAATAATCTCAGCAGACCGCACACAATGTTCTCACAAACCTCATCCTATCCGCAAGCCGCAATTTTCACGGTCGCATCTTAAATAGTGGAATCTAAAAATTTTAAAGTTATGGTTAGGTTTGGTAGCATTCGATTTATACCGATAAATGTCGATAAAAATCGAATTCGCAAAAATTTCAAATTCGAAGGAAATGAATTCCCGTCGATAAGTGTCAATTTTTCACCACTTCATTTTCTACGAAATTATAGAATTCCCCACACTTTGCTTTCTAAGGTCCTTTATATCATTGTCTTAAGAACCCATAATGAGCTGCCGCGGGGTCCATAGTTAAGGGTAAGGGACAAAAAAATATGGTCTGTTTATTACACACTGTCTTAGCCTCGACTAAATCCGATAATCTCTACTCATTTTCACAATACGATCAGCTGCCATACTCCATTTACCGAAAAGTCGGTGGGCGCCTCTGTGCCTTCTGTCCGACAAGATCTACCGAACTGAAAGATGAACGCCGATCGTCAGATGTCCCTTTAGTATTTTCACAAACACACTTATAAAATTATTATATTTTTAGGAGTTATAGCCACAATCTATCCTCAAATGAGAGTTTCTCGTGCTTCGTTTCTCCCGCATTTCTGTCAAAGGAGTATCGTTCCGCGTTCTCATTTTGGGCTTCTACATTCATCGTCGTTACTCAACAAGGTAACGCTTTTTTTCTTGAAATGTTTATATATACATTTGTTTGTACATTATGTTCACGTCATATTAATGTTGTTGTTGAATAGTCACGATTTAGTGAAAAAGGGGCGCAACTTAACGGATGAAATGTACTTCCTGGTGTATTCCGAAACATTAGCTGTTTCGGGTTGGCGGTCGAAGTCAACAACAACATATTTATCAAAATTTACAGAACAATAAACAGTCCGACATAAAAGAAATAAGTAATTTTTATATATACACCTTTAGTAAAATTTGATTAAAAGGAATTCAGTACATAAAATCTTTCTAGATAAAAATCAATAAAATTAATAAAAATAAATGTCGATATTCGTAGTCTATGTTTAGGAAAAATAAACATTGATATTAGAGGTCGCTTTTTAGAAATATTATATAAACGCCGAAAATTACCAAGCCTAATAAATTCAATTAAAAGAAATGCCGATTTTAGTCGTCGAATTTCAAGGAAAATAAACGTCGAAAACTACAAAGCCTAGCTATGATCCTAATAAGTGTACGCAAGTTCTATCAGATGATGTAAAACGCAAAAAACTTCCATGGGCTAAAAAGGTTCCCGGAGGTTAACGCTGTTAAAAATCTGCAAAGCGACCTCGAAAAATATGAAACCTGACACTCGGTTTATTTATGAAAAAACTACAACTAAAAACATGATGGAAAACCAATACCTTTCATCAATAAAAATTTTAACGTGCCCTCTATTCCGTCGGTCATAAGACGCGCGTAATTTTATCCAAGCTAAAAAAACGAAAACACTCAAAAAGTGTGACGTTTCTGTCCGAAAGAACAGATTGCCGAAGTGATCCTCCCCTTTCTCCCCGTCGCTGAAGACGCCAGGAGTTTATCCGCGCCTTTTTACGTAGTAAGAGAAGACGAGGTAATTTCTTTCCGCCAAAGGAGTTGCCTTCATCTCTATCAAACACCTCTAAAAACAGGATGGGAAAGGAAGAAGTAAGCGGGAGCTCAAAGGAGAAACATCCCATTCCCCAAGAGAGAGAGTTAAGTAAGAACAGCCCTTGGAGCTTACCTCCATCATCCTCCCACCTTACGCGTGAAAGATGAGATTCATTAAAAAATCCAACGAGAGGTACGTGGGCGATATCTGAGGGTTTCGTCGAAGGCAGGGAGGAACTGGAGGAGGTATTCCTAAGGTAGATAAGGGAAGAGGCGTTTGGAAGGAGAGCCATCCTTCTAAAAAAAAAGATCCGCAAGGTCTCACAAGATATATTTATCGAGGATTCGCGAAGTAGATAAAGAGGGCGGTATTCAACTTTTTAGTCCACTTTTTTTCTTCGCCCCGAGCCGTTTCTCCCATTCGGATTCTGCCGATTTCTCTGTATTTTTTTATACATCTGTAAACCTGTTCCATTCCAGATTCGAAGCTTCCACGATTCGCCACGTTCTCGATTTTCGTAGGAGTTCATTCGCGCCTTTTTTCGATTCGCTATTTTTCTGATTCGTTCCTCCTCTCGATCTCGAGTTTCAATCGAATTCGTCCGGTTTCTCTAGATCTCTTGTGTATAAATCCTAAAGAGAATTATTGCAATAAAAGAAGCTTGAAATTAACGTATAAGCATTTTAGCGTACAGAGATTCTCTATCATTTTTGTTATTTTGCACTTCAGTCATCACTTTTTGTAAAAAATTCTTCGGCACACATTCTAACAATTATAATAATCTGAACGTTAACAAGGCAATTTATTTTAATAACTTGAATAAATTTTTCAGTTAGCAGTTATTCATTTCTACAGCTCATTTTTTTATTTCATGAAGTTTATTGTCTTATATGTAAGAGTTCTCTCGAGGTAAAACAATCCGGAGGTAAAATAGTTCCCCAATCGGATCTCCGGGCGGGGACTGCCTTGAAGAAAACATTTGTCGAAAGTAATTTACGAATAGGGACTTGGAACGTAAGAACTATGAGAAAAGCAGGAAAGCTAGAGAACTTGAAAGAAGAAATGAGAAGAATTAGAGTTGACATTATAGGACTAAGCGAAACTAGGCGGGAGGGAGAAGGACAGTTCGACTCGGAAGAATTAACGGTAGTTTATTCTGGGGGAAATAGTGGGGAAAGGGGAGTAGCTCTGGTACTTAGGAAAGATATGATGAAAAGCGTGACAAATATAATAGCAACGAACGATAGACTGATGGCAATAAAGCTAAAAGCAGTCCCAGTGGACATGCTGATAATCCAGGTATATATGCCAACGTCAGCTCATGAAGATGAAGAAATCGATGAGATTTATGAGCAAATTAATGAAATTTATGAAGAAGACGGAAGAGGAAAGGTAAACTGCATAATAATGGGAGATTGGAACAGCATAATCGGAGAAGGACAGGAAGAAAATGTTGTCGGGCAATACCGACTTGGGAAGAGAAATCGAAGAGGGGAGAAACTCGTAGAATTCTGCATCAATAATGACCTTGTAGTGACTATTACATGGTTCAAAAACCATAAACGAAGGTTATACACATGGAAAAGCCCAGGAGATAGAATGAGATGCCAAATAGATTACATCCTTGTAAAACAAAGATTCAGGAACAGCATAAAGAACGCCAAGGCATTTCAAGGAGCGGACATTGATTCAGATCACAGCCTTCTAATACTTGACGTGAGTACAAAGCTCAAACAAATAAGAAAAACGAGAAGAGAAAGACAGACCTGAGACCTAGAAAAACTGAAAGAAAGGCAGGATGTAGTCAGCATGAAGTTGGAAGATAACCTAAGAAAGTTGGAAAACAAACCGAAGATCGTTGATATAGAATGGGATAAAATTAAAACCAGTATCAAGGATACCTTGGAGATTGGAAAACAAGAGAAGAAAATCAGAAAACCATGGATCACGAAGGAAATGCTGGAGAAAATGGATGAGAGACGAAAATGGTAAAACGTTAACACTGAAGAAGGTAGAGCCAACTATAGGCGTATAAACAATGAGTTGAGAAGGGTAACAGATAAAGCTAGAGAAAATTGGATAAAAGGAAAATGTGATGAAATAGAACAAATGGAGAAGTTAGGACGGTACGATATGATATACACTAGAGCACTCAAGTTAGAAGATAAGAAATCTAATGGAATTCATGGTATGGGAATTATGAATACGGATGGGAAGATAATCTCAGAAATGAAGGATGTAGCACAGGTATGGGAAAAATACATTAAGGAATTATACAGCAAACAGGCAGGAGCGGCAAAAATAGAACTGGAAAATGAGGAAAACATTGAAGAAGACAACTTAGGACCAAGTATTATGGAGAGCGAAGTAGAAAAAGCGATAGTGGAGCTAAAGAAGGGGAAAGCCACGGGCAGCGATGGAATACCGGCTGAAATACTTAAAGTCATAGGATCAGAAGGACTAAAAGCGATCACGAAATTAATTAATAAGATTTACGACACGGGAGAGTGGCCTCGGGATTTCCTAGAAGTAACAATGATCCCTCTAAAGAAGAAGCCAAAGGCAATGCAGTGTAAAGATTACAGAACGATAAGCCTTCTGTCACACACATCAAAGATCATCGCGAGGATTCTTAATAAAAGGCTGGAGAAAAAGGCAGAAGAAATGCTAGGGAAAGATCAATTCGGTTTCAGAAAAGGACGAGGAACTAGAGATGCTATAGGAGTAGTTAGAATCATATCAGAAAAGGCAATAGAGTACAGTCAAGATATCTGCGCATGTTTCGTAGATTAGCAGAAGGCCTTTGATAGAGTAAATTTGGTAAAGTTGATGAAGATATTAAAGGATATAGGTGTAGACTGGAAAGACAGGAGACTGATTAGGAATCTTTATGTGAATTAAATTGTAAAGGTCAGGTTTGAGAATGTGGACAGCCTTGTCTTACTCCTCTACCGATAAATATCGGTAGAGGAGTAAGACAAGGCTGCTGCCTATCGCCAACCCTATTCAATATATATGGAGAAAGCCTAATGCAAGAAGCTTTAGAAGGCAGAGGAGATTTCAAAATTGGGGGAAGGATTATAAGAACAGTAAAATACACAGATGATCAAGTACTTCTAGCAAGAAAAGAAGAGGAGCTACAAAAAATGATAAATAGACTAGTGATAACGGGTAGAAAATACGGTATGGAAATAAATACAGAAAAATCCAAGGTCATTCGAATATCGGGCAAAGAAGAGAATCTGAACATGAGTATTGGGGGAAAGCCTTTAGAACAAGTTTCAGAATATAAATACCTTGGAAGCATCATAACACGAGAAGCAAAATGTACGGATGAGATCAGAACTAGAATAGGAAAAGCAAAAGCAGCTTTCAGGAGAAAGAAACAACTACTTATAGGGAATATAAGGGAAGATATCCGCAAGAAGTTGATAAAATGCTACGTATGGAGTATAGCATTGCATGGGGCAGAAACATGGACGCTAAGGAAAAATGACATCAAACTTGGACTTGGAAAGCTTTGAAATGTGGACTTGGAGGAGAATGTTGAAGATAAAATGGAAAGATAGGATGAAAAACGATGAAGTGCTACGAAGAATAGGAGATAAGCGAATAATTATACAGACTATCAGAAAGAGGAATGCAAACTGGGTTGGACATTACCTGAGGAGAGAGAGTATGATTAAAGATGTGTTAGAAGGAAAACTAGATGGGAAAAGGGAAAGAGGTAGGAAAAGGTTTCAGCTGATAGACGATTTGAAAGGGAAAGAGAGTTATCAAGATATGAAGGGGACAGCGGAAAATAGGAGTATATGGAGAACCAGGTTTAACCAAGAATAATCACGGACCTGTCTACGGACAGACTACCTATGATGATGATGATGTAAGAGGCTCGAAAGTATTAAAGATCGCCGAAATGCTGCATACTTTGAAGAATACTTCAGAAAGTAACCCAAAAAGTGAGAAGTAAAATAATTTTTATCCCTAAATTTAAAAGAAAAGAGTGCATGACCTACAGTCCGTTCGAAACATGCAAAGAATCGTTCACGAATGTATGAATCTGTGATGCTCTTCGTCATTGGCATTTTTTCTTCTCTTTCGAATTTATATTCGGAACGCATTTCTTTTAGAAACAAGGAAAAAAATGTTTTCAGTAGCGAATGATGTGATATTTTGAACCTGAAATCCAGCGTTAAAAACGCCTTAAATTTTACCCAACAACGACTGACGTTTTTGTATCAGCTTGCAAATATTGCGGCATGAAACGCTACTGAATATTGAGGATACGGCGAGAGCAACTCTTCGTATTTCTGCATGAAACAAAGGGATTTTATCAACGCCGGTTTTCCAAAATTTCATGAATTTCAAGAACGAAAGCACCCCTTCTCTATGATACTGCACTCATTTTCATAATATTAACAAAAACAGGTTAGCTATTACATCAACACTCAAGAAATCTCATTAGAATTAGCTCATAAATTCGTGTAAACGCTACTGAAACTGCCCGCGAGGCGAACTTTGCAATATCAAATTACTTCCCTATTACGAAGATATTTTAATTCGATATTTTCTTAACATAAAGGTAATGAATGCCTCAAAATCCACATTTTTGGACGTTTTATATGAAATATTCCAGCCTATTACGATTACAAAAGTACTAACGCAAAGAACTTCGCGATATTTTGGATTTTTATTATCTAAGGTGGCAATTAAATAGTAATTTCTATTTCGTATCTAAATTTGCAATTTTTTTATTAAATCGAGAATCCGGAGTCGTTAAGTCTTACAATGCAGGGGGAAGATGAAGATAGAGCGAGGAATTACAAATTCCGTTCAACAGTCAAGTTCCATCAGCTTAATCCTATTATTTATTCGGCACATTCTCACAATCTATACAACAAAATCGCACGCCAAGTTGTTGTTATTCAGGTCATCTAACACTTATATTCCGACATCATCGTGGAGAAATGACCTCGAGGCAGATGTCTATTATTGGAACACCCGGCGGCGAAGGACTTAGGGCCCAATCATCCTGTTGCGTGATGGAGAAGAGACTCGGATATCGAGGCGTTTATGGCACGCAAGCGCGGCGAACATTTTCCACGAGCACTCAGTGAAGTCACGGGTAAATCACGTATGCGGGGCGCAGCTGGTGCAAAGATCCCTGCGGTCGCAACCATTATCCTCGCACTTCAGATTCAAAATGGCGCCGCGAGAAACGACAACGGCAATTGGAGGAGCGACGTAGGTTAAACTAAAAACTTTCAAATTCCAAACGCCTTGCGACCTTTTGCTGAATTTATCGTTTGGAAATTTTCTACCGGGATACTTAAAAATACTTAAACTTAGGCATCACCGACCGTCTACATATGTAGGTTTCTGACAATATTTGATATTTATTAGCCTAAAATTAAAAAAAAACATCCGCCAGACGAAGATGGCACAGAATTTACACACTAATAAACGACATTTTAAAACGATTTCAAATTCAAACTTTATTTTCGTATTTTTCGGAAATAAAATGTGTTATCGTGATAATCTCTACAGCCGAAACCGATAAATAGAGTAACCAAGAGCGGGAAATCACAGGTCACTGTTACAATGGATGGGAAAAGGTACAAACAGAGAATATTTTTCATATTTATGTAGTATTCCGACACAAGATGGAGGAATTATTAAAGAGACCAGGACAAGGATATCAAGAGCAAGAAGGAATTTATGAGAGGAGAGTTGTTAACAGGCACTTTACATAAAGATATTTAAAAAAGATTACTGAAGACTTGTATATATTGCAGCATTACCTAGGTATGAGAAAAGAAGATGAGAGCAGATTAGAGGCTTTTGAGATGTGAGTAAAGCGTGTACTTAAGAAAATTAGCTGGACTAAGGGGAAAATAAATTAGAAAGTTTTAAATGTAGTAGGAGAGCTTAATTTGAGAAATAAGAGAAAGAAATGCGTAGGTCAAATCTTGAGAGACGAAAGTCTATCAAAAGAACTCATAGAAGGCAAGATGCCAGGAGAGAGGAAAAGAGGTAGGAAATTGAATTTAAGATAGCTTTAAAAGGGGGAAGATGTATATAAGAACATGAAGAGAAAGACTCGGAATGGGACAAATTGGGTTTGATGAGCCAAAAATATACCGAAAGTTAGAAAATTTATGAAGATGAAACTGATAAATGACGCTCTCTAAGCAAACATTACAGCTTGGAACCGACAAGATTTTTTAACTGCATCCATAAACTTCTGGTGGACTTGCGGTTGTTAACCCAAATAAATGAAAGAATTCGCTATACCGTAGAATTAAACTGATATATAATTGTAATCGGAAGGAAAACTAAGGCTAGATTCAAAGGTACAGGTGGCTAGATAGGGACGGGGTATTAAAGAAAGCGAGTCACGAAAAAATTAAAATTCGAATTTAAACGGGCTTCATCGGTCTGAGTGAGCGATACTCCGACCTAAACTTAGTAAGCTATATTTCGAAAACGAAGAGATATATTGGTAATTAATTACGAAAAGAAGCTGTGTTGTGTTAGAGGGATTTTGGAGAGGTTTCATCTCACGTGATACATTTTTACAATCGACGAGCGCTATCATTACAAGCTTACAAAAATAAATTGCCTCAACTTAATGGAAAAAACTGATAATTTTAAATTTTATATTATTTTTCATTAAAAGAATTCAGCTGAACCATATCATCAGTCGTCCGACTTCTCCGTAAAAAAACTAGTTATATATATTTCCGCAGGTAATTGCTTTTTCGATACCATTCAACTGAAACAGATGGAGCTCAGGTAAAACTCCTGAAGCTCACAAGAATATTTCGCTACCTCGCAGGATTAAACATCTAAAATTGTAATGGATGAGATTTCGAACAAAAACAAGAAAGAAAAAGTCAGATGGTGCCATATGCTAGAAAAGAGAGAGATAACCATATTTCTTTTCCTATTCTCATTTATCCTTTTATCTCAGATTTAATCTTTTCTTTATCCAACTTTTCTCTACAAAGCTATCCTCCCTCCCTCCTTCCTATTCTTCTTTTGCTCCTTCATCTCCTCTAACAATACTCTTTTTTCTATCCCAGCATGTCTCTACAGGACCGGCATAAATAATTGCGAGACCGAATGCAACAGTATTGCCCAGGGCCTGTTATCATTTACGAATATAATAAAACCAAATTTATTATATAAATAAATTATAACAAACATTAAATATTAATAATAAGAGAAGTTTATATAAGAGCGCGAGGTCACTCCAAGCGGGGAGTCGGGTGCAGTCGCACCGAACATACACGCCGCAAGCCGGCCCTGCGTCCCTATTTCAGCCGTCACCAACCCTTTTATAATCTAACCACGTCTCATCCCCTTCCAATCTCATCCTATAACCTTCAAGACTCGCTTGTGCTCGGCGAGAACAAGCAAGTCTGCTTGCATTATAAGGTATCATACAACACAGCCTCCAACTTCTCGTCATCAAATGGAGGAACAGAGTAGGACAGAATCGGAAGGGAAGTGTTGGTCCCTTTGAGTCTGATTCTGCATCTGGATGCAAATATCTCCCGATTTACTTGTTCCCTATAGGCGTTTTCGCTTATATGCTAATCCACTTTTTAGAAGCACTAGCAGCCCGTTGGAGCTACGCTTGCAATTAATTTGTATTAATCTTACCACATCATTTTAGTGGTACACGCGCAAAATTTTGTTGTCAGTCAGAAACCTGCGCGTTAAAAAATTAACTTAGAAAGGAAAATAATGACACATTGTCTACCCCTTGGCATTTTTTAATATTCTGTGATTTTATAGCAATGTATTACAGCAGCGATTCCTAACTTTTTCACTTCGCAAACCACTTGAGCCAACCTATTTCTGGTCACGAACCCCTTGATAAAACTTGTATCTTCGCAAACCCCTTAAGTTGCAACAGTTTTGGCAGCGAACCCCTTATAATGGAGAGTACATTTTGTAAAGTTTATATAGCACATAGTATGTAAACGTTCACAATAAAATCATAATCTCTGATACTGTCATCAGTTTCTAGTAAGTACCGCGTAAAATTCAAATATAATTCTTAAAGCATAAGGAAAAATTGAAAATAAAACCATGCAACTAATTTGAAAGAAACTAAAATATTGGCAAGAATTGTAGAACAAAGAAAGTGAAAAAAAAGCCATTACCAAATTTTTCTTGCGAACCCCTCAGATTTATTTCGAGAACCCCTAGGGGTACGCGAACCATCGGTTGGGAAACGCTGTATTAGAGTAATGCCGTCGTCAGTGTCACTCAATGTTATTTAGTCTTATATCACGGTATATTCAAAGGGGGAAAATTTTCAAATCTACCTTACCTTAATTCCAATAATTATCGTTCCACACCATTGTAGAGAAACAAAAAATCACGTTCTTTCAAGTGTCCACAACAACTGCTTTTAATTTCTTAGAGGGCCTGCTACAAAGCCGACCTCACAATATCGCACAGTTACTCAATGTTAGCCTTATATCACGGTATATTCAAAAGGAAAAAAGGTGAAATTCTACCTTACCTTATTTCCAATGATTATTACTACTTCATTAAATATGAACTCACAATCAATCACGTTTCCTCAAGTATCGGACAACGACTGCTATTAACTTCTAGTGCCTATATGCAATGTTTTTCATATATAATTAATTCAACCATTTATTTCATTTTTTACTCATGAATTGTTACCAACACAGATTTTTTGTATTTCACGTGTTAAATTTCATTTATTAATAATAGCCCATATTCTCCTTATCATCAAATTTCAAACTGATGCGTAAGCCTATTTGCGTTAATAAACATTAAATATGTAGAATATAATGATTTTACTTACGAAAAATATAATATTCCAGCAATGAAATAAAGAAAGGAGATTTTTTTCTTTCAGTCAATCGTTTAAAGCTCCCTCAGTCCACACGCAGTTTAATGAATGATAATTATCTGCAATTATTTACGTTACAATTTATTACGTTTTACGTTGCTACAACAATAATTTCGATGCTTCATAAAAAGCGCGGAGCGAATAACGCGATTCTTTCGTCTGTTTAAAGGCTTAATGGACGCTGATTGAATCGGAGACAACAATGCGGGTCGCCTTGGCAATACCCGGAAAGAGCACGAAAAAATCATAAAATGTCGAACAGAAGTGTGTATTTCTGAAAATTCTTCCGTATAACATCTAAACATCGCAAGAATAAGATATTTTATAGTCTTCGAATCAAAAACGGAAAAAACTGGTCTACATTTATATATTTGATGAATGAAAGAATCTTGCATCGTGAAAAACCGAAAATCCCGCGTAAACTTATAGGAAAAGATAATCGTCTCCCGGAGTCGAATCCGGGACTTTTTTCGGGATGTTTGATTATTCTAGGGGCCACCCCATGAGAGTTTAACGATTGTGAAAGTTTCAGCTCTTAATTCCATTGTGAAATGTCAAAAAGTACCCTGACAGATGGACAGACAGACAGACAGACGGACAATACACGTATATGGGACGGGTATGGATGCTAACGCGGACCGTCCCGCGATTCGACAATGCGTATGTGGGTATCCGTCGCGATATTTGGGAATGGATTTTAATTTTCTCAGCGAGAAAAATAGATTTGATTGTTTTACACATAGGAATGTAAAAATCCCGGATTCGTAGATCGAATCTAACATTTAAATGTGAAAAGAAGTGGATTGCGTATATTCGCGTAAATTGTGGGGTACCTTTATTTGTGAATTCGAAAGTACGGAGTACGGTAAAGGTCGTGAGTTTCTACCAAGCCGCCTGCTTCAGGTTTGCAATTAATTCTATAATCGCCAATACTTTCGCGCAATAAATATTCACATTAAATCGATAGTTTTAGGCAATAATTTATGGATTTTTTCATGATTCATCAAAAAAGAAAGACAATTGTTACTTATCGCAATTTTCAGATTAACACGGCCAAAGTTTCACCTAGTGAAAGTGTCTTCTTGAGAAACTTAGGTCGTGTTATAATAAAAAATGGTGCAAAGTGAAAATTATATTTATTTTTGGTCGAAATTTTCAAATCTTTAAAATGCGCAAACTTTACATTACTATGCGACCCCAAGTATTTTAACATGTATAAAATCAAACCCTCGTCAAAGAGAAAAACATAACACACAAATAAAACTTCCAGAAGAGAGACGTTAATTGTAGGGAAAATGATGCCAGGAAACCATATAAATCTATAATAATGAAAGCTGTCTGTGTGTGTGTGTCTGTGGCAGTCATTACTCTGCAGAAAATAAACGTAGGAACTTCAAAATTTGGCAGCAGCTTCAGGTTGATCCCGA
This sequence comes from Tanypteryx hageni, assembly GCA_028673005.1. NCBI lineage: Eukaryota > Metazoa > Arthropoda > Insecta > Odonata > Petaluridae > Tanypteryx > Tanypteryx hageni. Next base: position 37,325,052 of record CM054113.1, on the reverse strand, counting down.
GAGTTGCAGTGCAAAAATAATTCAAATCGGCCTACGGGGGACGAAGGTCCCCATTGTTGGCCCAAATGTAGGCTTTTGAAGGCATTTCAGCAACAAATTCACCGATTGTTATGAATTCTCAACCAATGTCAATGTTTTGATGAGACATATTTTCGAATCTAAAATGGATAAAATCGGTCTACGGGGTCAAGGATCATAATGAAAGGGCCGATCTAAATTTCAAGATTTCGAGGGGTCCCCATGGAACGGTCGGTCCAAATTTCGGCGATGTCCGTCCGCCTGTACGCATATATCAGGGAAGAACTAGCTTAACCGATTTCAACCAAATTAGGTACATAGAATCTTCACATAAATACATGACCAAAATGACATATTGCAAAATAAATCTTTCCGGTAATTATGCTTTTGGAAGGAATTGGCAAACCCGAATTCAACCAAATTTGCTGCATAGAATTTTCACATGAATTCATGACCAAAATGACATATTTCGACCCGCTTAACTAATTGTAAGTAGAGGTGCCACAATTTCCAAGTTAAACTTGTCGGTAATTATGAATTTGGAAGGAATTGGCCGAACCGATTTCAACAAAATTTTGTATATAGGAGTTGTGCAACATAAAAAAAAACAAAATCAAGATATTTAGGATTGACACAGAAAGCAGGGCTGCCACAATAAAGCTAATAAAAAAAGTGTTTCTGTTGAACTGACCGCATCAATTTTAACCAAATTATAATATTTATTATGCACACACACACACACACACATACATACATATATATATATATATATATATATATATATATATATATATATACCCGTAATAGCATATTTGGACCGGATCAACTAAACAGGGGTGCCACAATTAAAAATTAAACTCTTTCATTAACTATGGATTTGGAAGGAATATGCTGAACGGATGTCAACTAAATTATATATATATAATTTTTACCAAATACCATAATTAAATCAAGATTTCTAAAGCGGAGCTTAAGAGCAGGGCTACCACAATTAAAGGTAAAATAATATTTCATTTACACGTATTTCTATAGAGCTGTCCGCATGGATTTTAATCCATTATGGTATATATAATCTTCATATAAATAACCGGGTCGACTAAACAGGGCTACCACAATATCAAGGTTAGAATTTTTCTGTAACTATGAATTTCGAAGGTATTGGTTGAACTGATCTCAATAAGAAATTTCGTTTGTAGGGCGGGTATAGAATGGTAAAACGAAATGATCATGTTTAGAACGGATCTAAAAATCATGGCTATCACAATATAAGAAAAATAATTTTCTGATTTCAAAGCAAATATATTAGTATACGATTATACTACGGCGAATATGACCAAAAGCACTGTTTGAAGATATCTCAGCAACCAATTGACCGACTTTGATGAATCCTCCACCAATATCAATGTTGAACCAAGAAACTTAGAGACTTTAAAACTTGGTATACATACTAAAAAGACGTTGAGGATATGCGCCTCAGTGTTAGAACTTTGATTTCTTGGGGGAAGGGAGGTATCAAATTTGAGTTGTTCATACCAATTCAAGGGGAATATTGGTCACTTATCTTGAGAGTACCTTGAGTTTGAATTAGAATATTACCGAGTGATATGTGCTTGAAAAATTCTAAATTCTAAACTCAGGGCAAAGCTCGGGCAATTACGCTAGTTTAAATAAATTATAACCATACATAACACAAAGACAACAAAATACAGCAAAATGATAACAAGTAATAAAATTCTCTCCTCCGTCATATAAAATTCAGCAAACAAACTTCTATAGACCGATCTTGTTACATCACATTCTACTCATCAAATTTACATCGAGATAGAGAAATAAAAAATAAACTCCGAGCCAAAAATCATTTAATTCCGAGGATATCTCCTTTCTAACGAGTACTAGCGGCAGAGAATATCATCGGGAGCGAATGAACCCGCGGATTCGGAGAAAAGCAAACATTCGACGTATTTTAAACGCCAAGAGAAACACGAACACTTGATCAAATCAGCGAGTATCGCTTCACAAAAGAAAGATCCGGAGAGCTTTTCCAGTTCCACGATTAATTATAGTGAGAGAGAAAGTAAGATATCAAAGAGAGAAGGGAATCACGACGTAAAAAATGGAGCAAGAGCAGCAGTATGTAAAGTGAAAAGAGATTGGAGGAGAAAGTGGAGATCCAAAAAGAGGAAGAGAAGGAGAGGAAGAAACTGAGGAGAAATATGAAGGCAAAAGATACAGACAGAGAAAGAATGGAAAAAAAGGCGAAGAGAATGAAGGAGAGGAGGGAGTGGGAGTAAAAGAGGAGGGAGAATGGGCAAAGAGGAGGTAGAGAGAGAAAAGTACGAGAAAAAGAGGAAAAGTAAGAAAGAATGGATGGAGAGGATTGGCAGAGGGAGTTAAAAAGAGGATGAAGAAAGGTGGAAATAGAAGAGGCGGAAGAGATAACGGATGAAGAGAAAATATATTAGAGACAAAGGAAAAAGGAGGGAAGATTGGGGATTCATGACCCAAGAAGTGGTTTGGGGAAAGATTTAAATACGACAGAGAAAGTGTGAGCGACATAGACGTCAAATAAGAGCGACGAGGGCTTTGAAAAAAAAAACATAACGAGGCAGATGAAGAGCCTCGGAATTTTCATGAATTAATGAAAAGCATCTGGGAAATGCCGAAACGGAGGGAGTAAAAGAAAGAAGTAGAATGGAAGAAATGTGGAGAAAAGACAGCCGTAAGAGAAAGGAACTAGGAAATGCCTCGTTTAAGGAGATAAGATGGGAGGAGGAGGTGGAAGGAGTTGAAAAGAGGCGGATGGAGTCGAAAGGAAGGATACGGAAGGGTGAAAAGAGCCTTTGGAGACTCCTTTGGCAAAGGAAAATGCTTCCTTCCAATTGCTGGACTGGAGTGATAGTTTCGATGGAAGCAGTTTGGAGAATGGAGGATATGATTACAAAAACACGACTGCAATTAAATGAACAGAACGATGAGGGGAAGTTACCAAAGTAACAACAAACGACAAAAAGGAGAAGTTTTGTCTCCCTCCCACAAACCCCGCCGCCTCCATCGTCTCCACTTCCATCCACAACTCTCTCTCTCCAACTCTTCCTCCGGCCCCTTCCTCACCATATATCACCTCCAACAAAAAGTATGTTTCACTTATTAAGAGCCGCAGGTTCGAGAAGTTCTCCCTTTCAAGATCTCACGTAGAATAAGAATAAAAAACATTTTTAACAGCGGGCTCTGCGATTGAGGTTGCGTTTTACTGACATAAAAGAAACGCTCTCAACTCCTATTCATATCTGGCAAAATATCCACGACAATGGTTTGAAGATGGAGATGAAAAAGTAAAAAAATCGAAAAAAAAACAGGTCACAAACACCTCGATGTTCTGATAACACTTGGCATAAACTATATTATTCTTTTAAATTTCTTATGCTGATGCAGAGTATTTTTGGATCTCACGTGTCGCGTTGTTTTAACTAAGCCTTCTGTGGCTTATAATAGCTTCATAAAAATAATTTGTCTATATATTCTTTTCTTATTCGTTTTATGCATGCATATGTTGTTTTAATAATTATTTATTCAAAATTACCAACACAGTTTATCAAGTTAATAATCCTGCTCACTTTTCAGAAATGTATCAAACACGCTTAAGACGTTGTAAACGTAATCTATTCTCAATGAAAACTTCTACAGAAAGCAGAAATTGTTCACCAATTCCTGGTTAATTATTAAAAAGCAGTGGTTCAGCGATTTCCGTAATTTCCAGGGGATACGAACGGGGATTTTTAAATTAAACAGCGGCAGACCAATACCTATTAAAGATCTGGTGGTAAATTCAAGCCGGTTATCCCAGAAACCATAACGGAATTGGAATTAATTTATCGAAAAATAAAACAAGAGTCCCGATGCATTAATAAAAAATCTCCACTCTCAGCATACCTTTCTTTTGTAATAACGCAACAAGCGTCAGAAACTCGTTACAATTTCGCGACTCACACCCCCACATCCTATTACATGTACACCTCTCACAATCAGTGCGATTGAAGACCTCGTAATGTGCCGATGAGCGCCGTTCGGAATTCCCAAAGACCTGATTCATTTCCTAGCGGAATACAAATCACATTTTTGCATCGTGTGTTCAGTACACTTAATAGCAGTGATCCGAACGAGAAAGCGCTTGCATTTATCAAGTTCGGACAATTATTCGGTGCCTACCTAACGGCTAAACGTACATGCGTTTTGTTACTGATGGACTCGAAATCTTTTATGCTCTTCTATGAATTGTGCGGCGCATGCAATGACGCTTGGCAAAAAACCGAGTTTTTTGTCCGATACAAACACTGCATGGAAAATCAGACGGCATCGAGTTAGGAGCGATGTTGCGGACGTTGACAAAAAACAGTTTCGTTCGCATTGGTTGTTTTGACGAACGCATTCGCGAAAAAAACGCCAACCTCATTTATTCCTTCCCGAAGTCAGAAGGTTGTAATCCAGCCACTTTCCAAGAATGTGCTAAAAATTTTCCATCAAGGTATAAAATGTGTGAAATCGGTTTTACCGAGCTCAAACTCATTTTATAGAAAAACTTCAATCCCCACTCGATAGAGATCAAAATTTCGCACAGAACAAATTTTTCGTATCCAGAGAAATTAACATTATATTGTGATTTCATTCAAAATAAACAAGCGGAAGAGAATCATATACTTAACATTGTCCCGTCCAAAAATTGTTTTAAATATCCGAAGTCGAAATAAAAAAACGCTTATAAATCGGACCTAAATTGGATAAATAAAACGCGGAATATGAGTCGCTGTTCTTTTATAAGCAGCCTGTGAGACAATAAATGAAAAATGCAGGAGAAGCGGATTCAGAATGCTGAGAGAGGGAGGGGGGAAAAAGGGATAGGGGGAGAGAGAGGGGGGAGAGATAGAGAGAGAGATAGTGGTGAACGGATGAGAAATGACCCAGAAAACATAAGTTGTAGCAAAAACTATAGGAATTTAGGAAATCCTATTTATAATGAAAGATGTCTTCTATCACGCGCCGTGACGAAATTCGTAAACACTAGCTCTACATCTGTTCAACGTGAAATTCCATATCCTTATTCATAATTCCTGACCTTTAAAACCGTTGCGTCCGCAGCAGCAATTGCACTCGTTAGACTTTGAACAAAAGTACGCAGATTAAAAACTGAATAAATCCGATAAATATTTCAGTCGTTCAGTAATGCGCGAGGCGAGAGTGAAAGGGAAAGGAGCCAGTCGCGATGGCGTACTTCTCTGTTATATATGCGCGATTGGAAGCGGAGAGAGGGCGGATTGGCAGACACATCACCGATATGAGGAGCCTATCATTTTAGTAAATTGAGCGCAGCGATGGACACTCGCTCTCCCTCCTTCCATTCTCTCTCTTTATCTCTCTCTCAACCCACGGGAAGAGAGAAACAAAAAACGAGAGGTTGGCAAAATGGGCGAAAGGGGAGGATGGTAGGAGGGGGAGAGAACGGGGAGGTACGGGGGGACGGGGGAGGGAGGAATGTGTAGATGGAATGACGAAACGGGTCACGTGGGCAAGCCATTGGTCGAGAACGCCGTAATTCCAGAGAAACAATCCGAACGAACGAGCATTCCCTTCTCTTTTTTTCCGTCAACCTCTAAAGCGAATTTAAAAAAAAACTCCAAAAGGTTTCGATTTTTAGTTTACGACGTCATGCGATTTAGTATGCCCACAATTACTGTACTTTTGTTCAATTTCACGGATGAATTATACAATGTCCACTGCACCAAAAACAGTAACGATAAAGAAACTAATAAGCAATGCAAAATTACGGTAAAATTAAATTGAATTAAATTAGCGATGTATACACTATTTACGATAATATATCATGTAAATCATCAGTGTAGTTTTGTTATAAGTCATACGGAAGTTTTCGCTAGTTGCGGGAAAATGACGCATTAGATATAAAAACGTGTCCTTTAGTATTGATGAAATGTTAATAGATTGGTTCACGCTGGAGGGACGGTCGGAGGACAGTCGCGGTGAGGGCGCTATTAGGGACAGGACTATTTTTGCGGAGACCATTCACACTTGTAGGTTAGGCCTCGGTCGCGGCACGGTCGCATTCCGGCCCCCACCTAGAGCGTGACGTAGTTTATGGATGCTCCTAACCACGGTCGTAGAAGGGGAGAGGGGAAAGATGCTGACTTGCGGATAAATCCCTGGACTTGACTATAAGTACACAATAGGGGATGGAAGGATTGAGATAGTGAGAGGAAATGATGAAAGGAGTGAGAGACGTAAAAGATTTGGAAAGATAACTTCGAGGAAACTTAGTTAAAAACGGACAAAATCCGTTCTACCATATTTCTGAACTCACGGAGAAAAAATGATTACCGTTTTTAACAGCCGATCGGCCCGTCCCCACTGGCCCATTTTTGCTCCGGCCCACCGGGAAATGTCCCGGTGTCCCGCCGGGCCAGTCCAAACTGGATACATCTCATAAGAATTAATTCCTCATTTCAAGTTTCCATAACGTAATTCTTTAGGAACGTTATTAAAAATTATAGTGCCGTGATTTGTCGAAAACAGTAACTTTCAAAGGCGTTTCACAATGAGAACCAACAAATTAATGATAACGATCTTAGCTTCATTAGTAGCGCAATTCAAATTAAGCCTACATTTTTAAAGTGTAATAGGCGGATCGCAATCTGCAATTGAATTTTTCTTACAAGATTCAAATTTCACCTCAAACGATTAAAAAATACACGGCCATAATTACTATCAAACAGTAAAATATAGGACGGACTGAATTTATTAGGTCTTCTAAAGCCTGGTAAGTTTCTTTTAACTGAAATCTAATCTTTAACCGACTGAATTCTAGCTTCCAATCTTGTGTCACTCAGCGGTTTTATTGTTATTTTTAAATGTTTACATAGAAAACAATTCAGCAACAACGCCGAGATAGAGCAGTTTGCCTATTTAGTTGATTCAAATGCCAGAAGATGCCACCGCGCACTCGGAGTCGACTCCAGAACCGGGAGTATCGGTTCTTGGGTGTCAAAGAGTCGACTCCTCTCGATTCCTTCGCGGCCCATCCCTAATTTTCACCCATCAACAATGTAAGTAAACTTCTGCACTCCAAAAAAGTTACGGTAACAACACAATAACTGAAAATTTGTTCTGTTGTGATTTATTAGTGCTCAAACCGAACTTTCTCCGGTGGCAATGCCTATGTCTTATGAAGCTTTAAAGGAAAACCTATTGTTCCGTTTCTTAATTATAGAAACACTTTAACTATTCTTCATATATTTTAACAGCGCGACAATTTTTCCGACCTAAAATGACATCGTTATATGCTATACAAAGAATGTTCCCGCAAAAAAATTACCTATTTGTATGAATAAGCAACATTTAACGTAACGCTTTATCATAGAGCATCGCCGCTGATGATGTACTCAGCTAGACCATTCTATCGTATTTGTTCCCATTTATTACAGAATTTTCTCATTTCGTTTATTTCACCATCCGTTCCTCAGTTTGCCACTGAAAAAATTTCAGCGCTCGAGCCGCTTACGTAAACCGTTCCGAAATAAAAATATACTTAAGAAAAAACCATGTCAGCATCAAGACTCGAACCGGGAAACGTGGGAGGAAACTTGCCTACCATTCTCGCAGGGTTAGCATGTGTTGAAAGGAACTAACAATAGCGATCTAACAGCTTGAAAATAAAGAAAGGAGGAGAAATTCCCGAAAACGTCAATAAGAAAAAGGAAGAAGAGAGGAATTGCAATGAAAAGACGTTTTTCGTAGGGAATGGCAGAGAAAAAATGTGCGGAGGAGCGTGGAGGCAGGAAGGTTCGAGAGTTTGGAATGGAACAGGAACGACGTGAATGGAAGCACCTGTAATGCCAAGGGGTGAAAAAACGAGGAAAACCGACGCCTTCCATTCGAATGAGCTGATGGCGCCCATAGGACCCCCGCTCGCCTGCAGCATCTAAAAATATATCTTCATTCTCCGCCGCCGATGGCCATGACCCAGACGTGACCGTATACGTGCCCTTCCTATTTTTTAGTAGATCTCCTTCGCCGCGGTATCTCACATATTTAGGGTCACCGACAATCCTACCCTAGATATATATGTATATATCTAGCACTATGCAAATAAAGGGTGTCCCTAAAGTAACGCAACAGCTTCAATTTATACACTTAAATTTTAAAGCATATTATCGATGATTATATGGCAACTGAAGACCTTGGTATTTACAAAAGAAGAACTAATCTGCAATTTAAAGATTAATTATAAGGCAAAAACGCTCGTGAAGCATCAAGAAGAGATGGTTTTGAATCCCAAAATCAAACTAGAATTATAAAACTAGCACTAAAGTATAAAAAAAACGATCCATTTATAAAGAAACACGATCAGGCAAGCTTTTGTTTGCGCAAAGTAGGTGGAGCTCCAAAGTGATGTGATTTACCAAATTGACCAAGAAGGCGTAGCTAGGTCCACTAGCAGAATTTCAAATCAATAAGACGATGATGATCGACCAGAATATAAAGTTAGCCATCGAACTGGACCTAAATTGAAATTAAAACTGTTACGTTGCTTTTAGAACCTCCTCTATATGTTTTACGGTTTTCAAAAATTCGCTCTGGTATTGCATATGCGTGTATAAGCGTAAAAACCAACATGTATTATTCAGCTAAATTACGTATACTGGCAAAATGCTTGTTTCCCAGGTTTTTGCACTCTCTCTAAAACACAAAGAATAATTATTTTAAATTTTAAAAAATAATTACATTCTCCCATTTAGATCTTTCCAAAAACCTAACAACGAAGTTCCAAAAACAAACTGAAAGTTTAATGCGTGGGCCAAAATTGACTGCAACATGAGAGAGACTAAATACGTACATATGTTTTTGGGTCAAACTAACAAAACCAAAGGCCAGATATTGAATCTGAATCAGCAAAAGGAACCACAACACAATGTCCAAAATAACTCCCAACAGCTTATGCCGCCGAAAACTGAGATTTTCTTTTAATTTACACATACCAGAAACCCAACATAACACATTGACGCGGCCCTTCAATGCAATTCAACCAAACCATCGATCAAATCCATCTAAAAAGCTCCATAAACCACCCCAACAATTGAACCCAAAACAATCATACCGTCACAACTCCTCAACCCCACCCAAATCCTCTGACGAGAAAACAATAGATATATGTGGATCGAGATAAATTTCTCTTTAATTGAAACAAATTTAAGCTCAGTATCGTGAATTGACATATCATCTCTTTGGCCGACGGCGCTATGATTTTCGTCCCTACCTTCGATTCATAAGCTATACAACAATACGAATGTACACAACCGTCGTTAAGTAAAAGAGTCTCTCTACTCGCGGTTCGCCGTAATGAATCCATCCATGTATTTATTCATATCTTCCACGCCGACTGGATCCTAAATGCTTTTGCGTGGGACGGAATATTTACCTGTTTTTCGGATGTGCTTAATGCCCTTTCCCGTTACGACCTTTTCCTCTCCATCCATGAAAATGTCACTGGATCGCAGAATGCTTTCGAGGCTCGAACACACTGCGCAATTTTACCCGGGGGTGTAATCGGGCGAAAGGGGGATAGAGAGAAAATGTGTGTGGGTAGGATGCAGATCACTGAAAATTTCCCGCGACTGAACTGCCTAATCCTTGCATACAGACAACGAAAATTCATAAGAAAAATATTCTCCGCTAATTCATCAGTAATATTCGAGAATTGTGCGGCAGAATTAAACGGTGCATATATATTTGGACGAGATTAATGTAGTCTATTCCCTCTAAAAAATATACAGCAGGAAGTGTGAATAAAAAAACTCGAACTTCATTTGCCCCATCCTCATTCGACTTTCAAAAACACACCGAATAAAACGATTTTACGTTGTTCATTTGTCAAAATCCTCCTCCGTGACAGAGTTTTAACGGTATAATAATAATAATAAAAGTGATAATAGGATTTGTTTTTCGATATAATAGTTTTGCTTAAAATAATACCATTTGTTTTTCAATATAATAGCTGTGTTTTTGTCTCTCTCGTGAATAATTGTGAATAATTGAGATACAAGGAACCGAAAACCCAAACGGACATCGATAAAAAAATATTTTTATGATGGTTAATCGTATATTTGATCGGAATTTTTCCAAATAATTTTGTCGATGTTAAATTATAAGCGCCAACGCAAGCAGAACATTTATTCGATACAATGACATACTCCCAAATTAGATCGTTAATTATTCCATCAATCAATCATTGTCCGATTTAATTCCACAAATGTTTTACGCCATACTTTTCAACAGAGCAATTTATAAATGATACGGTCTTTTTACATGGGTTAATAAATTTTTGCTCCAAAAGTATAAACGACTGGCAGCGAAACCAAAAATAGTCTTAAAAAAGAGCGAATTTCTCATTTAGCGGGAGGTATATCCAATTCTTGTCTATCAGAATTATAATAGGGTTAATGATAGCAATTGCTCAAATAACACTACCAACTTGATTGGGTAACTGATAATTATCGTCCAAATAAAAGTTTCAATCATCCAACCCTTCAAAGTGCCTCTTCCACCATTTTCGAGCAAAACACCCTGAAAAGGACGTCATAATGGAGGCGAAGTATTAGGAGAAAGCCTTACTCCCTTACCCCCTCTGTCTCTCTACACCCTGTCTTCCGAACCCCCAGCACCTGTTTCGACAGAGCCATTCGTCTAGCCGCAAGAGAATTAACGGCTTTGGGCAAGAATCTTAGACTTCCGACAAGAGCCATCAATTCTGCCACCGAGACCGTGTACATTACACCACCGTTCATCAGCGCAGCCTCCGCCGAGAAGAAAGAAAGAGAGAGGGCAGAAAGTAGAAGGGGAAGGAGGACATCGAAGTTGTTTCAGGCGAAGGGAAGGAGAAGGTATACTACATCGTGAACCTTTCCCCACCCAGAGACAAGCGCGTGAAAATACAGGAGTTAAGAGCAACCGATTATCACGGCGCTACATCCGTGTAGAGATAAATTAAGAGAACCCGTGATACATGGTAGTACTCCGCCTTTTCGCCGCAGACGGAGAGATCTGATTGGAGAGAAAGAAGAGGGAAATAGAGAGAGAGAAAGAGACGATGTACATCGCTTCTAGAACATAAAAGACGAGTGCCCTACTCTCTCTTCTCGCGTTATGAAGAACGGCCGCTAAAAATGTAGAAGCGTGCCCTAGGGAGAGAGAATCATTACTCTACCTTCCACTGCGCGAGCAAAGGGCTATAAATATTTAGGCGAGAGGAAAATGGTTCTCTTAGCGTTCCTAATGTAATCGTTTATCTCGCGGGGAATAGGTTGGACCGGTAAGCTCGTGGCAACGCGGGATGGGCTACTCGTTTTTTTCCAATTCTAACAGGCGCCCTAAGTGAATTATTTCGAACAACCCATTTTGGAAGCAGCGGAAAATGAAATTGTGATTTGGCTGCCTCGGTTCGCGATAGGTTTTCAGTAAACAGTAATTTTCAGGGAATCGCAAAAACCAAGCGAATTACACACAAAAACTTCAAATTTCTTTTGAATCGCCATCTGTGCAACCGAGGGATAAAAGTTAATTTCGAATTATTTTTCAATGAATACGATAACTTTGCCGTTAATAATGAAAAAAATCAAATATAATTTTTTTCTTGTGATATCCAATTAGTACAGAATTACGGCATGTCATGTGGCAAACCACAATTTTTCGGATATACCCATCACAGTAAACTGGAATCAATAACAAATTAATGCTTCTGGTAACGATGAAAATACTGCACTTTGTGGATGCCGAAAAAAATCTATATCACTCCAAAGAATCATAATATACCACTCATGAACGAAAACAAATGAAAAGTCGAATATTGTTTATCAAAATATATCTTTGATTAACTGGAGTTCAGTTTATAATTTTCAATTAACTGTAACATATCGCATTTTTACCGTAGTAACTGCGTCCACAAAGCTTGTAAACTATTCATTTATTTTAAATATTTAATTCTAATATTACAATTAAACGCCGAGTACCTCTGCATACCACTAAATAGATTATTTCGACTAAGATAACTATGACATATTTTATACAATACGCTACTGAAAACATAATAGTATCAACGTAACAACTAAAAGGCAAAACAATCATTATCATACACTTCCATTTATCTGAATTATCCATAATTTATATTAAATTATGGAAATTATCAATGCACATATTTACTTTTAATTATTTTTTAAATTTGAGTAAGACATTTAACTCCGCTTGTTATTGAAGAAGTACTCTATTGAACTAATCTCATTCAAGCTGGCATATATCAAAAAAGTGACTTGGAAAATCGCATTTTCACCGCGTTACTAGTTCGTTAGTAAAACGCAGAGATTACTCATCACGCCAAGCGACGGGAACATAAAAACGTAAATCCAGGTCCTTTAAATTGCGTGAGGGGATAATGCTACCGCCAAAGCCCTCGCCACCACATCTTTTTCGAATCACTTCACGAAATTTCAAAAAGAATTACAATCCCTCTCGTTCCCTTTATTCCATCTCTATCTCTTTGTGTGTCTCTCTCTCTCTTCGTTCATCTGTTTTATGTACGAGTCGGGTTCTGATACAAAAAAACACGACTCCCCACAAAAAAACAGAGGGAGAATCTTTTCCTCTTTATCACACCCAAATCCTTACTCCCTCCTCTGATCCAGTCTTTCTCTCATTCCATTATAAATAAGCCCTTCCCCTCTTTCTCTCCCTCTTCCCCTTCTCATTCCCCTTCCTCCCCTCTCATCCTCCCTATTCAACATCTTCTTTCTTCCCCCCACACACCTATATCGCCAGCACTGCCATTTTCCCTGCGTTAGTGGAGGTGTCGGAAAGTTTGGCACGGACGCAAGGGGGAGGCATGGGGAAGAATACATCACGCTAGCTGTCGCTCTCCTTTATCTCCGGCTGGGAAAAAAATAAAAGCGCTCATTTTGTTCCGTGCGAATTTTTTTCGGAGGGGCAGGTGAAATCCAAGGCAACCACGAACTTCACCAACAGTCTTCAAAATCCCTCCAGCCTACCCTATGCTTCACTATCTCCCCCTTACCTTTCTCATGCCTCTCCTTCCTTCTTTCACTGCCGAACCATAAGCACCTCATGCATGACTTCGAGTACGCAATGTTGGTGTTGGAAAATGTGAGGGACACTGCGAAACTTCTTGTGGCATTATACTCTTAGGAGAAGTTTAAAATTTAAACATGACACTCGCCGTATCAGAGCATGAAAAACTACGAGTCAAAGAAAAAGGAAACACAACAGTTTCAATTTATAATCCGTTAGAAGCGTCATTATAATGCTAAAACTTAAAACAGGCAGAATAAAAGTTAATTTGTATGAAAATGTAGAATAATTTTACCAGGACTCGTGTTATACTGCCCATTCTACATCGATAAAAAGCAAAACTCGTGCATTTCAAAATTTCGTTACTGTTGGATCACCCTTGCATAGTTAAATTGGAGTTTAATTCCGTTTTGAAGCATCATAAATTCTTCCGCTCTCTGCTCTCGACCTATTTTTACCCACGTACAAAATTAACTCCCAGAAAATTTATAATTGACCAATAGATTTAAAACTTTTGAAGCATGTCCAAAAAAAAGTTGTTTTTTCTCCCTCCTTAGTTAGAAAGGGACGACATGCCTCGCATCTAATTGTTAACGATTATTAACAATTATCACCCTTGTAAACTTGAGACCTCTATCATTAAAACTTTGTCAAAATATAACAGCATGACTTAAAAAATTTTAAAAATCAGTTGCTCTAGCGGAATAATAAAAGTTATAGGAAATTTTAAATAATGAAAACTGTTATTTTCCAAGAATTTCCATCGCAAATATAATTTTTGAATGTATCTAAAACTAAATAAATGAATAATCATTTTTGATAAACTGACTAGAAACTATTTTAATCTTTATTTGCCTGTTATATTGTTAAAATAGTTTGTTTGCCTTCAATTAACCTGTCGCAATGAGTAATATAACCTAACGTTCGTAGCGAATAAGCATTTGTATAGTTAAAAAACATTATCATAAGAATGTCAACCGTGGAAATCTTATATTTGAATATATTAAAACGGAACCAAACTATCTCTTTTTATAATTTTCCTGAATTTGGTGAAGGGAATTCCATACAATGAGCAAAATAATATATCAACCCGGATATAACAGAAAAACCCTCGGGGAAACGAAGGCGGAGTGCGCTCCGTTCCACTTATCTCTCCAGGAAAATGTATAATTGGAGATGAAGTTGAGAATAATATAGCAGCACAACTAATTCTGATAATAACAAGGTTACAACGAAAACGTGAGAGGAGCTGAAAACTCGTGATGAAAACGCTATAATGATATCGCGTGACGATGTAAAAGGGTGTTAACTTGTCACGCTGTGGGCCGTAAATTAATAGGAAGCATCAAAGCTAGTAGCCGCACATGTCCACCGGAAGCGAAGATATTGGATTTTTACCTGTTGAACGATGTAGCAAAAATGCACCAGAATGCAATGTTGCCAATCTAGCGGATTTGTACCTAGATTTAGCGACTTTACATTAATAAAAAAGGCCCTAGCGACTTCTTATAAATCTAGCGAATCGATTAAAAAATCTAGCTATTTCTAGTGACTACCCAAAAAATCTTGTTTAAGTTGGGGATATTTAATCCCAGGTAAATATTTGTTATATTTAATCGGCAAAATGCTCTTTGTCAGCATTTATTCCTAAGAAAGCGTCATTTTGTAATATTATACACACGATCAACTTGGAAGATGGGTACATGAATAACAGCGTCTGTTTTCGTATTCAGTCATTTAAATATCATTAAATCAAAACAGAAACAAAATGGGGATAAGAACAGTTAACTCTCTTCTATGCACTAAGTATGGCTTAAAAAGTTACCAGAAGTGCTGCACAGATTATAATTTCCCAACGGAAATATTAAAAAATATAGGGTGTCAGGATTCATACAAAAATCAGTTCCTATCATCAGCTAACCCCTCCATATCAAGAGATGACTTTTCCTATCAATCTGACGATGATGATGAAATTTTATATATAGAGGTCGTAAGCGTATCTGAATGAGACTTATGGAATATTAAATTTTAAATTGTACTAAAAGCTTTCAAAGAAGAACAGCCGAAGAAAACAACTCAATTTTCGCTTTACATTTACCCCGAAAAGAGTAGCATAAAAATGATAATGAATAAAAATTTTAAAATGTACTCGAATTTGTTTGAAATTGACATTGGATTGTATCGAATTGATTCATTAATCGCCAGATTTCAAATTTATGCACTCATCAATGATTCTTGAACCTTGCATACAGGCTAATAATTTGCGTATAGATGAATTCATGGTAGATTGAGTTGTTAATTACTCAAAAAGGCCGATTTTTACGTCTCACAATCACAATTCTTCGGTAGTAATTTTAACTAAAACAGATAATACAACTTATGCGACAAAACTTTCTTTAGAAATATATTCAACCTAAAATGTCGGTAATACTTGAGTTTACATTAAAGAGATAATAGAATCCATTATTCAACGTGTATTTGACGTATCCTATCACACGATAAAATGAAAATATAGTACTGTCTATTTTGGTCGCCAAAAAAGTAATTAAAGAGACTAGCCAATGAGAAGTGTCTAATGATATAGCTAACTTCTATGCAAATAAAATTTTGGATAAGATATACGCCTTTTTCAAGTTAAAAGGTAGCAGTTTTCGTCACTGATAATATACCTACGTACCGTTGTTAATAAATTTATTATTAGAATTAATGATCCCCAAATCACCAATGAGAACGATTAATTATGCGCATATGATTTAATCATAAGTTCTATGGGTTACTTGTATTCATTTCGATAGATGATCAACGCTAACATTGTGGAACTAATCCACTTGTCTCTCAAACGATGTCACTTCTCAGCAGACGAAACGAAAATGGAACAAGCTTGTTTTTTTAAAGCGACGTTTGACTTTTTCTCATGACGTTGAAAGAATGCAGCTGATGACCTTCCCACGCCCCAAGATCCAAAAATCAGAACGCAGTTAGCTTCTGGACCCCGCTAATCTCTTCAGGTAAAGAGAAGAAGTTATCTCGGATTGGACTTCCCCACCCACGGCAGAAGAAAGCAACCGCCTCAACCCACGGGAAATCTTCCATTTGGGCCCCACCCAATTCTTCCCTGGCGCCACACCCCTCTGAGACCTCACTCCCTCTCCCGACAAGCTCCCCACGCCCTAACACCATAGTCCGCCCTCTCAACGAGGATAAACCCTCACATCCAAATCCTCTAACCAACCGAGGACGCAAACCTCATCCAACCCTTTCCTCTGGAAAACATCCGAAATGATCCTTCCATCACTAGACGCACACCTCCACATCATTTTTATTTGTATGAATCTCGATGCCTTCCTCATCGCCCACCCAAACCCACTTCTTCTCTACTACATACTTCAGTTTCCTAGTCACAATGCTCCCATCGAAAGAACGTGATCTTCAAAAAGAGACAGAGTTGTCCAAATGGACAATCCTCGAGGCTTTAACTCCCATGATATCACCAATTTAAAGCAAGAGACAGTTAGATAACTTCGTTCATCCTTCCAAATAACATGTCTCGCGTGTTTACCCCAAATGTCTTTCCTTTCACGGTCCAGGGTAAAAAAATATTTTCGGTCTTTAGGGAGCAAACCTCGTTCGCCAGCTGTGTCATTCAATGCCCGAGCGTAAAGGAAAAAAAATTCCCAACGCTACGAAGCAAATACTGGGCGTCGTAGATGAAAATTCTTTCAAAAGCTATAGCATTTCTTCATCTCCCCGAGGACTTAAATGCTATATACGAAACCAGATTCCATCTGATTCCTTCGAGTGAAATGCTGAAACAATCGCACATATCTCATGAGAATTGCCAGAAAATGGCGAAGCAGGCTAGATATTTCTTTTTGGTGTAAAACACTCTTGGGAGAGTATACGGACGACAATTTTTATCTTTAACTACCTAAATTAAAAAATTTAAAAGTTCTTCGACGTTAATTATATCATGAGGATAAAATACTATCAAAATAAAAATTAAGTTGTTAATATTAAGACCTTCAGCTACCAAGGCCAAAATAAATACCACATGCGAAAACAGTGATTCCCATTGATCGTTGTCCGCTAATGCATGACTACTTGCACACTCTGTGTTATCCAAATATTGACCTCGTCACATATTTTTCCTTTTCTTTGTCACCCACGCAACTTGAGAAAGCATACAAAACGAATATTTAAGGTCATTCATGATATGCTATCTGCTATCCAATTTGTGCATTCCTCCATTTGAATTAGAGCTTGCAAAGCGTATCGATAATAATGACATAATCGCTGAAATTGCATCCATTAAGTTGAGGAAAATAGCACTATAATTTTTATGCAATCATGAATAAATTATTTTCTTTCACAGTCTCAAATAAAATAAAGCACCATCAATAAAATGAAATTTCAATATTTAAGTGGAGATGGCGCAATCTTGACACGTGAGCAAAATATTCCTTCTCAGCAATACTTATAATATATACTCTGAAATTGACAGTAACCCTTCATCGCTAAGTGTTGAATAAAGAAATCGAATATATCTCTGGATAAGGAAGGAATCAGAAGAATACAAATAAACTTTATAAACGTAGCGCTAAAGTGAATTAATTTCAACTTTCGGCAGTTTTTCAACTGTAGAAAATCGCTAAAAGCTTCCGGATAGAGTTACTTCTTTCCAGGTACTCATAGGATTTGCACCGTTCATAAATTCCATAAAGACGTTTCCCCTCTTCTGGAATCAACAGCGAAACCCTTTACCCTCTCTCTCAACTTCAAAAGTATTCTCCATATAGGCTTACATAATCGATTCCGCCATCTTTATCAGTTTTAAGGCACTTCAACGTATTATTCCAAAGCCAAAATGAATTTTTCTCCTCTCTTCAAAAAGGAAAATTCTCCACTCTTCCGGGGGAGGAAATTTGTATTCTCCACTCCTAAGGGGGGGATGTGAATTCTCGATAGGATCCTCCCGATATAATTACGTAAGATAAATTGTGAGTCATGGCGTCGTTTTCAGCCGCTATATTTTATTGTTCCTCGCGGGAAGTGTTTATCGTCGGAATAGAGGAGGGGAGGTGGGTGGGATAGGAATAAATAACGGAAACGCGGAAGAAATTCCACGAAAAACAAAATGCCTTGATCTCTCTAGAGTTTTTATGCTGTCCCTTTCCTCTATTTTCCAGACGTCAATCTCACCGCTAGCAAAGGGAAATGTTTGCCTTGTGGTTGGTTCTCGCTCTTTCCCGTCCTCCCATTCACCTAACAACGGCAATTCCCTATTCGCATTGACCCACACGATACGTACTCACTTTGGAATGGAGGACAACATTAAAAATCGGAAATAAGGATAAAACGTACCTTGTCGGCAGGAGAATCTAGCCAAGACTGGATAACTGAATAACCTCTATTTTCCAAGACGCTTGAAACTCAAGGGACTGAAAAAATGCTGTTCCTCGGATTCACGAGGACAAAGTACGATGAATTGAATGTACGTTGAAGTTTGCAGGAAACTGCCAGCATGACCGGAATAGGCTTAACCCAGAGATACGTTCGGTAACCTCAAAAATGAATCATTCATAGGTGAATTATCTATCTCAATCAAAGGCTTCAATGCAACTCATGATAAAGGTAATTCCTGCAGTCATAAAACGGCCGAGAGAGTCAGATTTGCATTTCAACAGTACAGTATCCGTCCTCTGAACTTTGATTGTAATAAAATCTCCTCTAGAAAGAATCACCGAATGCTAAACTAGAATCGAGTACGGCTACTTAGTCGCTGAATGTCCAACTAGTTTACTCAAACATTTGTTGGATACTGGAGTTTCCTTGATCATTTATTCCCTTTGCATGGTAATTTGAAACCAAACATCTAGGAAGTTTCAATTTTCAGTTTTACCACCTACCTGTAAAGCTAACGAGACATTACAAATTTATTTCATGATGATGCCTAATTTAAATTTACGAAATTTCTATTCATGACAAAATTTTTCCACTGCATTAGAATATAGTTTAATTTCTGCAACTCCAATTTTCGATAATACGGATAAAATGTTTTCTCCGTTGATCCTTACTCCCAACCGTTGCGTTGAATTAATAGAACAGGAATTTATTAGGAATAAAATATTGCTCATCGTTCAGTTCCAAGATAGATAATCGTCTTTATTCGGGCGAAATTTAGACCATAAGGTCCATTCTTACATTTAACCCTTCGATCGTAAATCTTTTATTATTTATATTCTCGATTCCACCTAGTTTTCAACTTGGCTCACTTTTATGCCCTTCGATGATGGTATTATTACACTGTATTTAATATCCGACCAAATTTCGCTAATGCACTAGTTCCGCATGACTCCCTCTTTCAAGCTTTCCTGACATTTTTTGGTAAAATTAGATTGTTCGCCAAAACGGAATCATCAGTAGTATTTTTATTTTCCAAATATATTACCATTCCATACATATCGTTTCATAAACATCCATACGTAATAATAGGTAATCTTATGAGTTATAAGGAACGAAAATAAGCGTATTCCCTCTCGAGATCACCGCGTTACATGAGCATACTAATTCGACTTCTCGGCAAGGTAACAAAATTTACCAGAAGAGTTTTACAAAGTTGGACTTTTATAAACTTGAAAACGTTATAAAAATGGCCAATTTTTTCTTAAATACGCCAAAATCACCGGTAGCATTTCTTGGGATAAAAGTAAACTTAGTAAAATACCCTTGCTAAATCAGGAGATTGAAGTACGTTTCCTTAGAATTTTCGTGGTTCTGGGTTGTCTCTTATGAGGAGAGGAGAACCCGCACTGTTGGAATGTAGATCCTCATTAGAACTTTCCCATCCGTGAAAACTTCACTCCTCTAGTTTCAGTAGTTTGGGTACAATGCCAGTTCAAAATTCGGAATTTTCTGAATATGAAGTTATCCAGCAGAAAATCTATAAGCTACCGCGAAAGTTCAATTTTGGAATACTTAATGAATTAATAAGAGCTATCTAATTCAAAAAGAATTTTCGTAATATTCCCAGTAGTTTGGCTACAATAGCATTTCAAAATTATAAATTTTCCGAATTTTAAGCCATCCAGCAGAAAATCTATAAGCTACCGCGAAAGTTCAATTGGGGAATACTTAATGGATTTATAAGAGCTATCTAATTCAAAAAGACTTCTACAGATATCTCTTAAAACAAAAAGTTGATTGCCGACAGACGGACAGAGACAAACAGAAAACATGCTATAAAAAAGCAAGATTAGCAAACTTCCGTCTCGAATGTACATCTTCGTTAATACTCTCAAAAAAAAGCGAGCCGAAATTCCTGCCTGATCAAACTTCCAGTGGTAATTGGGATGAAGCTTAAGTGGGGAGAGGAATTCTATGTGGAAGAAAATAATGGAGAGGAACTGGATGTGGAGAAAGAGGAGCATAGACAGAGATTTAGATACAAAGATAGAGATTGAATGAATGAGGGTGTGAGGAGGAGAGGGGGAAGAATACAGAGAGGAAAAGAAAGAGAGGTAGAAAGAGATGTAGAAAGAGGTAGAAAGAGATGTAGAGAGAGGGAAAGAGAGAAGGGGAGAGGAAGAGGGTAAGACAAGAGAGAGGGGAAGAGGCATAGAGAGAAGAAGATGGAGAGAGAGAGAGAGAACTGGAGAGGAAGACAGAGAGACGCTGATAACAGAGGACTTGGTGGTACGTCCCGCGTAAAATCGTCTGCGCGAATCTCGTTACTGCAATTCCTAAAGCGCCGTAGCATCTCTCCCACAAATTATAGGGACCTGGTGAGCGAGAATAAACTCCTTCCCCTCTCAGCCATAGTGGAGAAGGGACCACCTGAGGATAAGCACACAATGCATACATGAACAGACAATGCGTGAACGGAGGCGTAAACTTTGACACGCCCATCATGCTAAAGCAAGGCCTTCCGTCGCTCTTAGCCGGGGCTGAATGCCCCATTATTCGAAAGGAGTGAATCAGTCGTCACAGACATTCCGACCTGATTATTATTCGAGAATTAAGTGCAGTTCAATCAAAGTTATTTGAGCAACAATAAGTTTTTTTTACAATGAAAGCAGAACTGGGTTTAATTTGGACCAAAAACAATCCGTTCGAAAATAGCTGCCGCTAATGATTGCCAATTAACAACTTTCGGCTAAAAAGGAAGAATCAATTCCTTTGCAAGTGGAGTTTACCGATGTGTTAATTAATTTCCTTTCAACCCTTCTGAAAACGAATAGAATGGGAGATAAACAACTTCAAAATAATCTATCGACTTGAACTATTGAGCAACTTTTGTGAAATTTCCGACTCTATTTCCCTCTTTAACAGTTGATAAAATTTGATTTGACTGCTAAAAGTTTCACGACAAAGGAAAATAGTAATGAAGTACGTTTCAGTTAAAAAGGGTAATTATACAACGAATTGCATTGTCGCATTGCCAAAAAAATATTCAAATATTGTGTAATTAAAATGTGCGTTGATTAAACACTAAAGCGCTGATTGAAGTGAGCTATCAACTGTAATTAATACAATATATCTATGCAATCCTATATTTGTTCTGGATGGACGAAATACACAGGTAAATGTACAAGATTAATAATATTCATTAATAAGGGTAAATGAATAGCTTCCAATTGGTTGTCGAGTTAGATGTAAAACAGAATGAAGAACTGTGGACCTGAAGTTTACTGAAATTTCTTTGAAGTATTAGCTAAATATTAACTTTTTGTAATATTGTTTCAGATAAAGTCATTTTTCATTTTCATTTTTCATTTTTCTTTCATACCTGAATCAAAAGAAATTAAAAAATAACATCAAATTAACTGAAAAGACGCCGAAGTTTTGTGCCTTAATTCATGCTTAAATGCTGCCACTAAAATCTGAATTAAATTAAAGATGAGCTCGGAGCCTGACTTGGACAGCGCGCCGCCCGTAGGCAATGTAGCTCCCCTCCTTCCCGTAAAAATAGGGTTTCCACGCGTCCTGGTTTCCCGGATACGATCTCTTTGAGATGATCGGCTAAAGCTGGAGGAAGAAAAGGGATAATTTTAATTTAAAGTAATTATTTTTAAAAAACTCTGAAGAAAGATTGATTTTTCTAATTTGTATTTTAGTATGTGCATTTCCATCCCTATCAAGCTTTCCCCCATAGACGAATACCAAGTTTGCCTATGCTTATATGGTGTCCCGCCAATTCGTCGCGGGCAATTCGTCGCGTGTCAAATTCGTCGCATGGCAAATTCGTCGCAATACAAATTCGTCGCAAATTTAGTAATCGCTGAGGAAATAGGAAATCCTTTTATTCATTAGTCCTGCGATACACCATATTTAGTGTATGGGAATATATTCGTATCTTATCTGATCAGGACATTAATAACAGACATTCCTCTTGTCACTTTATGTATGACGCTTTTTATACGTGTTTTAACAAACTTCCCGTCTATGTAGATGATTGAAATTTTGCAGGAATCCAGCACGTGCCCGCTGCAACTATCCCTCTAAACGAATTAGGGAAATCAGATTTAGTATAAAATTTATTATAAGATAACGTTAGAATTTGAATCTGTAGTACATAAAGATTTTTTTTTACTCGCATTCGCAAGAGGCGAACGGAGACTTTGTTGCGAGTGTTATAACAGAATGCAAGTTGATTTGGCAGTAATACTTTAGTCACGCATTAAAAGTCAATGACGAAAAAATCTCGAAAAAGTCCCGGGTTCGAATCCAGAAGCG
This sequence comes from Tanypteryx hageni, assembly GCA_028673005.1. Lineage (NCBI taxonomy): Eukaryota > Metazoa > Arthropoda > Insecta > Odonata > Petaluridae > Tanypteryx > Tanypteryx hageni. Next base: position 37,302,165 of record CM054113.1, on the reverse strand, counting down.
TTCCTTCTCTGTTTGATTAACTAGGGAAGAGCTGAAACGTAGCGTACAAGCCTTTTTTCGATAAAATTGTAAAATATCTGTAAGTTAAGATATCTACGCAGGATTTGCGCATTTATAAGAAGAAAGGTATCAAGATTATTTTCTTATTGTGAAAATTGAAATATTCTAAATCGCTAAATTTAACGTTTAAAAAACATATTTTGGAGAAACTTGGCATTTTAATAATACTATTCTGCGTTTCACTTCGCGCATTACTTGTTCTTATAGGAGAATCGTCATCCCATGTTATTTCCCTATACTGCTAATTCTCACTATGCAAATCGTGACATTGAAAATAACAGAAAAATATTTCCTATTTCCTCAACGGTTCCTAAATTTGCGACGAATTTGTATTGCGACAAATTTGCCATACGATGAATTTGCCTTGCAACGAAATTGGCATGCGACGCATTTGTCTTGCGACGAATTTGCCATGCGATGAATTTGTCATGCGACGAATTTGACACGCGACGAATTGCCTGTTTATATACAGGGTTGTCGCTGGGCGGAAAGGTAAGCGTCATCTTCTGTGCCCTCACCCTATGAGTGATTTGAGGGCCCACTGGCGGGCGAAGTGATGGCAGAACTTTTACGAAAGTGAGCACGGCATCTTAAAATGAAGGACTTTCCGGAAATAAAACTTAAAACAATTCCAAGAAAATTTTTCAAGATATAAAAAAGTTCCAGGAAATAATTTTATAAAGGAAAAAAGGCCAAAAATAAATAAATATTAATTTAAGTAGATTCTATTGTGGCACTAAGCCAATACTACTTAAAGGAAACAATGCCTATAAAGATTGAGAGGATTTCCTTATTTTAGATCGAAACAATGAAATACATTTAAGCCACTCGTTCGAAAGAATGAGGGAAAAATGTGATTTTTCGATTAAATATACTGGAAATTATGTTTGCAAAGTATTTCAAGATACTATTCTAAGAATATTTCAATGGATAACAATAAAGCTTAATTTTCACGACTCAACTTCAAGAACACGAATTATCGGTATCTAATTATTGTTTTTTGACGCATAACAACTAAAATGCTAAAATATTAATGCTCAGTTTTTATCTAACATAAGACGGAAAAAAACATCATCCTTTGTACAAATATTTTTTCATGTTTATATCATAATAAATATCGCACTTTTCCTCCCAGAGATTTGACAATAAATTAGTCATTAATATATGAAGGTTCATTTGAGGAATAAAAAATATAAACATTCACCATAGCATATCCATAAAAATCAACATTAGGAATTCTACCTAATTATATATTTAGACATCCCATATTCCGGAATGATATTCGTCAGGTTGCCGATACACATATAACAAAAAACCGATACATTAAATCTCAAAAGCACTTAAAGAATGGCTAAATTTGAAAGAGCAAGTTTTTTAGTTCTAAACGAAATGTTATCTAAAAATAACTGCTATGTCAACTTATTCCATAAGTATACAAGATTATTTCACTATTTTCTGAAGTAGTGTTATTTTTAAAACTTTCTCTAAAATCCAAGAAAAAAGAGACTTCGTAAGCAATATTTATACACTGTCTGAAAGTAGCCGGCGTTGCTCTGGAATTCTAGGAAATCAAAAAATACTGAAATTTATAAATGGATAATTTATTTTTTTATTACGTGGACAAAAACCTGCTCCTTGATCTCAGGAGCCATCATGCAAAATTTGATTACGATATCATAAGAGGTGTCCAAATGCATTCCGAACAGACAGACACAAATTTTCAAAATATATAAAAGGTGAACACGAAGCAAGAGAGGGAGAAATCAACAGTAAAAAAGTTCTCTTTCTTCAATTCTATCCGAGAACAGGACGAAAATGTTCCCGCATATTTTGTTATTTAGAGGTTTTGAAACTCTTTCCACACACTGCAAGGTTTTTAAGTCAACGTAGACGACTGAAACTATCTTTCTTACCATTTGATGAGAACGAAACATGTTCACACCTTAGGCCACGAGGCGAGCGAAAAATATGCCCTCTGACGGGAAAAGCGTAAAATTTAATCGTTCTTTTCGTTCACGCCTCCTCCGTCCTCATATGAAGAAGCGAAGGATAGCTTCTCACGCTCGCACTTCACGCCACTGGCCGGGAAAACAACAAAGCACTCATCAATTCCACCCCTCCCCACGGCTAGAACACGATAGAAACTTCCGACGGCGATTGACGTCAAACTAATGGCTTTACAGGCCGAGCCGCGGCTTAACACCGAAGTTTAACCTGCGAAAATGTTTACGCCAGAAATGAATCGTTTGACGCAGCGAATCGCAAAATGGGCGCAACGAGCTGTCATTTTCCGACCAGCGTCCATATATGACGGCGATCTACAGGCACTCGCCAAATCCCTGAAACCCTCCAAACAACGGACGGATACAAATTAGCGAAAATGGATTACCTGCACGGGGGGTTTTAAAAACAATACGATACATTTCTGTTTAATAATATTTTTCCCAACATTGCAAGAACGACGTTATCCGACCTCTTCCTTGAAAAAAGACCCAGCGATATCTGAATGATTAAATTTACTCACTGTTAAATCTTCTTTGAATAGGCATGCGAAGATACTGACATAATTTTTCCATTCCCACCTCCCCTACATCCGTACAAAAACCTTCCTACAATGTTTACAGCGCTATTCGTTATTGTAAAATCGCCAACTTCTGATTCTGACGTAAAACATGAAAGCTGAAATGAGTAGAGAAATAAATTATATTTAACCCTTTGGCGAAGTATTTTTACAACTAGACCTCTCGTGTCAATTCACCATTATGAGATCATTTAAATGAGAATTCATATCTCCTAGATATTGGAGAACTGTTTAAGCAGATGAGAAATTGTATGCTTGAGGATATACGTATATCACAGATTTAATTTGGTAGAAATATCGTACAAGAGCTTTGTCGCACTTTCTGAATTACGTTGCAGATACCCAACCTTGCAACTAAGGTTAAATATTTTCTCGTAGCCCATATAAAACATTCGCATAACTCTGAGATAACCAGTACCCCTGGATGATAGCCTCTGCCATGACGCACCTCTCTCATCTAATATCCAAGCTAAACATTAGGAAATTACGATCATTTCCAATACCTAATTCTTAAATTGGGTTTCGTCCCTATGAACAGAGAAAGAGAAACGATGACGTTTCTCTTTCCAGGGGAGCTTTGCGTTCGATATTTTTTCCTCAAAGGCAGGTCGGAAACTCTCATTCGCCTAATCGAACACTATTACACTTTGCTTCCACCTCGTTCGATATCGCAGTAATATTTGGATCGCGTGGAATACCCGGGAAGCAAACGGACAGAAAATCAGCTAGATTGGAACCGCAAAGATTGACGGATAATACGCTTAATTAGAGGGAAGAAGAGGGGCGTGAGAGGGAGAGAGGCGGAATACGTTGGAAAATGGCAGGCGTCACTTATGAAATGGAATTAACTCCCGACCGCCCCTCTTTCAACTTTTCCATTTCGTTTGTCTTCCTCGTTCCCTCTGTTTCTCTCTCCCGATCTCTCATCTTCTTTCCATCGATAATTCTCATTATTATTTCAACTCCTTCCCCCACCCCCTCCTCTCGCCGTGCCCTTATCTCTCTTCTCCTCGAGTAGTAATGTCCCCGTTCGTCGTCCAATAACTATTTTCGGCTCCGTGTTATTTTCTTTCATGCTACGAATGGCTTTTGCATGTCCCTTTTTGGATCTCCCTCGGTATTTTTGGATCGGCTTCGCATTCAGACGTATTCCAGATAATACGTTCGGCGGAAAAAAATTAATAAAACTAGCTGGGAGATGTTTTTTTACGTGTTCAGTAAAATTGCGGAATCGAATTAACGGTTAATTCGAATTTGAACCAGGATTAATCTCGCTTTTTTCGCATTGACGCCCTTTCCGAAATTCTCGGAATTGTTAATTAAATGAAACAACCGCCATGTTAAATGAGGTTTGTCATTCGATTTTCACGGAGGATAAAGCAATTTAATGGCTGACAATTTTTGTAGGAAGCCGCTTTTTGTTTTTTTCTAATAAAGTCAATGCTCCTCATATTTTACTAAAATTGTAGAATGGAGGGAAATTTCTAGTACGAATAAATGTCCTCTTTAGGTCGTAAAACGCATATAATATTTAATTTTCTCATTTTAAAATAATGTAACTTTTCATAATGTCGTCGAAGACAGATGAACGACTGAATAAAAATCCTCCGAATACAAATGTGATTATACCTGTTAATGGAAGAAAACGTTATTTGAAAAAGTCACTTAAATAGGCCCTAACGGCCTCTATATTCATTTCCCAACCACTATATGCAACGTGACCACTTCTTGCCATTATCTTGCCTTCAAATTTTCATAAGTTCTCAACCAATATAAGAGTTTATTGTCGTTTGCTAACCTATAATGATCCGTTTTCTTATTTTTTGAAGACGGGCAAAAGAATGAGCAATTTTTTGTAAAAGTGGCGAATAAAAACAGTTCTCTCAACCTGCCGAAAATAACAAAATCGCGTTTAGGGATAGACTCCCTGGTAATTCCCATCGCTGTCTCGATAAAGCGACAAGGTTTGAGGATAATACTTTCCAATCTCTCGAACCCACTCCATTTGCACCTCTCACCCGCTCACTTTCTCCCCCTCTCCTTCCCTAACATCTAACCACGCCCTCCTCTTCCTTAACCTCATTCACCCCCTAAAGTCCTCCTCTTCCTACGCCTAACTCCGCTTCCTTCCTCTGTCTCTCTCTCTCCCTTTCTTCCTCCCTCCCCACCCAACCAAACCCATCGATCGGTTCCGCTTCAGAGGGCTGATGACCCTTCGTGATCCGGAACTGCTCCCCATTCTCTCTTTTTCTCTAGCCCACCTGCTGGTCGCAAGCAAGGGAACAAGAGGGCAAAAAAAGGATAAACTGATAGAGAAAGAGAGAGAGAGGGTGAGAAAATAGAGAGGGAGAAGGATAAGAGGAGAGAGAGAGAGAGAGATAGAGGGTGAGTTTGTTGGGATTTTTACTTTCTCTCACCCAAAACCGCGGAAAAAAGGTTGCGTTTCTTAGAAGTGTGTTCTGTAGCGCGAGTCCCTTCGGGCATTTATTGCTGTTTTGCGATAGTCTCGAAACTCGTGGAAATATGAGATGGGAGTGATAAAGTTTTCCAATAAAATCGAGTAAAAAAAATAAAACAAAGCTTATCGAAAAAGTTTGGCTGCAGTGGAATTTGTATCAAATATATCTGTTAGCGCTATAATCTCGTATTCAACCTCATCCCAAAAAAGCGCAAAAATAATTTGATTTTCCGACATATCATACGAATAAACTAAAGCCACGAGAACTGAAGATGAAATGAGGGGTGTTTCTCATTTTTAGTGGAATTGAAAATTAAAAAACCACCCGTCTTTTACCGTTCCCAAATTCTGTGACCCATTAAAGGTAGATATTGCCGGTGATTGTCAAGTAGCATAATAATCCAAGATGTTGATTAGTCGTAAATGTAAACCAACATTGTCAAATAGTCATGATAATTTTAGCATCTTTGTTATTATTTACTCGCTCAAGTATGAATACCAAAAATAAGATTTATGCAGTATTTCACTTTATTTCAATAATTTTAAATCGTATAATTTATTATTCGTTTATTCTAATATGGATTTTGTGATGGGCTTTAAAAATATTACCTCTGGTAAACATCGCGTAATTGCGGCCAGAAGATACAGTACTTACTAAAAAAATTCAGATAGTTAAAAAACAATGAATTACTAAATTCCATTTCTGAAATGAACAGAATAAAGGTCTTATTTTTGTCAAATAAAAAATTTTAACGCGATAAAGATTAAAGCATAACGAAGAATACCACATTTTTCTATCTGGTATCTGGTTCTAATTGGTACGGTGAAGTCCATGCTGAAAGACAAATTTGTCAAATAGCGTTTTAATGGAAATAAATGTTTCTACAGAACTACTAATTAGCAGATTATGCCTCGAACGCATATTATTCGTACTGTGGTAACGCGAAGAAGATATTTTCCCTAGTGTCTCCATTCGATATATCGAATTTCCATAACTAAACGTTCGATAATTCGAACCAATTTGTCTTACCCTTCAGATATGCGTCATAGAGATTCTTCTTGGAATGTATTTATATTAGTTTATACGAGACTAGTTTATAACATTTTCTTCAAGACGACAACCATCATATAATATACAATCATGGCATGTCTGTTTTTCATCGTAATACGGCGATAGCATGCACTTTGGTGGCGATGTTGTCCGCCGCTGCTTCTGCGCATCTAGCACTCCGATCACGGCGAGATTATTGACGCGAAAAAACCGCTAAAACGTCAATTCCCAAAAGATCGCACGAACCCAAAAAGAGAGATGGAGACGAGAGAGAGAAATGGTGAGAGAGCCGCAAAGAAATCCAGGGAATGAAAGAGAAAAGCCTCGATTTAAAAGCGCCGTTTCGAAATAGGGATCGGCTGAAATCCAAGGGAAAATATCTCCGAGATAAAGTGGGGATCGGTTACAAGTACACGAAAAATAAAATCCCGACCTCGTTTCGTCACTCTGGTTCGAGTGATTGCCGAATTTACTCCATCGCAACGATGGGAAAGCGAAAAAGACGCTTTCACTTTCACCAAAGTACACGGTGCTTCGACCATATCCTCAATGAATCGTGTGCTTTCCTTTCTATTATCGCCTTTATACCTATGTAATAATTAGACAGGTACGCGGAAAAATCAATATGATCGCTAAGTAGGATGAGAGAGAGAGAGGCAAACATTTGACTGAAAGCGTAAAAACAGTTTTTACTTAAAAATCAATAACTGCCACATTGAGCTTAAAATGAACTGGGAAAAAGTAAGTTGAACCGATTGGGTATTGTCGCAAAAAAATAAATTATCTAATTTTCAAAATTATCTTTCATTTTGGTTCTAGCTCATCATACGTGACACGCATTTCAATTCGAATTTCAAGAACTGGTCGCGGAAGAAACGCGATTTATTCAACCTTCGCTTCCGAATTTAGAATGTATCGTTTCTTTATTTTTTAGTTATTCGAAAATCAAGGATTTTTTTGAAAAGGTGCATAATGTTTTGGAGTTGTATTTTAAAATTGGGTAAATTTTAGAGTTTAAACGTGTGAAAAAATTGTTGCTCATTTTCATTCCACGCAGGGCATTAGCCATTCAAAACCAAATCAAGTTTAGAATCGAAAACGTGGAACTTTTTCAGATTCCGCATTACGTTAGCGGTTAAAATCGTGGTCAACCCAAAAATTGTTGATGCGTTTTAACTCGCCGGAAATATAATCCGATTAGAGGTCGTAATTGTGCTTATAATAATACTTTTGATGTGAGCAGAGTAAAATTTACTAAAAACTGTGGACTTACTTTTTACAAGAGAAAAATTGAAACCACAAGAGAACAAAATACGAACATCATACGATAAACGAATTACGAAATTTATTAAAGTTTTTACCGAATATAAGCTTTGAATAAATATGCTTCTTGCGGTAAATGCAAGAACACTGACAAGATGCACATCCTGCAATGGGAACGAAAATTATTTTATGAATCTGGTTAGAGCTACACGACTTTCTTTTTCGAGTCTCTTATGCCCTCTAATAGCGCTAAATCAAGCTAGTCTAAGTTTAGACCCAAAGAATGATTCTCTAAGATATTACAGGGTATCGCGCTAAATTATTTAGCGCCACCTCTGGGAAGATATTTTGCGTTTTGTTGATTGTTACAATATTATTACCGAATAAATGAAATAGAACAAAATCTATTATTCGTTTCATAAGCGTGAGAGAGAAAACACATTTCACCACCTTTCTTTTACTCACGCATTCTTAATTTCATTTCGACGACGCGTCTTCAAGTCGCCATCTCCCACGCTTTTGTTTCATTGCCGCGTAAGCGCCATAAACGTTTTGATGATAAAAACCGCCAGAAGGCCCCGCTGTCTCGAGCCTTGTCTTTTGATGCGTGGGTTGTGACGTGTGTATTAAAAGGATACAGAGAGAGAGAGACAAAGAGAGGGGGCGGTAAGAGAGAGGATAATAGAGGTCAGTACCACAAAATTGTTCCTTTTTTTACGAGGGGTACGTGCTCAGCCGCCCATTTTCCGTACGACGGCGCCCTTTGAAACAGAGATGGAGGAGAGCGAGGCTTGCAGGAGGAGGAAATGAACGTGCACCATATAACCCTCCCTCTCGCCTCCTTCCCCATCACCTTCCCCTCTCAAAATCTCCCCTCCTATGACGTGACGATCGAGAGAACATCATTCCGAAAGCGTATGTACATTAGACTCACTTTGAAAAGCTGTGCGCGCCCTGCATGATGATGCACCTGACTCCTCGCGAGTAAAAAGGGTACTTCTGAAGAACGGACGTTGTCTTATTTAGAGAGAGAGAGACAACGCCCTCTCGTGGGCTATTGAAAAGGATTACCCGAGGAGGCTCCGCTGAAATACTTATGAGATGCTGACCCGTTCAGACGCGACCAGAAACTACGTGAAATAACTCGATTACCTAGCGTATACATATCTACTTATTTTCTTTATGGAGGTTATTTGCATTTTCAAGCAGGGGAGATGAACGTTTCCTCCTTGTTCGACACTAATTCCATTAATACAAATGAAAGTGTGCAGCTCGATAATAGATTTAAAATGTTCTCGGACAACTATGGTATTTATAAAAGATGTCACCTTTTCCAAATTGAATAGAAAATTTTCGGATTTAATAAACAGAATGTGAAATTCTCCTACGTTTGCGCGTGGAATTATTTCTATAGAAAACTGTAAAAATCCTTTTTGGAGATACAGTGAAACCTCTCTTAACGACCACTCCTATTAAGCGACCACCCCTCTTAACGACCAAATTTTCGTGGAACCGATCTCAATTTCCGTAAGATCAATGTATTTTTTACCCCTATTCAAAGACCACCCCTCCTCACCCCGACCAACGACCACGACTAATAGAAGATTTTTCCCCTCTTAAGCGACCGGTAAAGACAACGAGCATGAGTTTTTCCAACAATCATCATATCACATCGGAAAATTAACGCTTTAAATCAAAGACCTACATCGTTCGCCGAGTGTCATTACGTTTTGAAACAGTTTGAGCAGTGAAGAGTTGGAAATGTCAGGGAAGAGTAGAGTCTGCTTGAGTTTAGAGGATAGTTAAGGTGATTGAAGAAAAGGACAAGGGTGCGTCGGAAAGAAAATTAGCCGAAATGTTTAAATGTGGGAAAACGCACATCAATGGAATTTTGAAATCGCGGAGTGAAATAATGAAGGAATGGCAGGAAAATAGGAATAAGGGGTGAAGAGAAAAAAGCAAGAGAAGTTTGAAGATGTAAATGATCTACTGCTTGGGTGGTTTAAGGTTGTGCGTAGGAAAAATATTCCCATTAGTGGTAGCATACCAAAAGAGAAAACTTTGAAAATCGCAACAGAAAAAGGAATTAATGACTTCTCGGCCAGTAATGGTTGGCTCGAAAGATTTCGTGTACGCCACAACATTGTTTTCCGGGCAATCAATGGAGAAGCTGGTGATGTCAGTGATGTTACGTGTGATGATTGGAAATCCCGAATTCCTTCCATTATCAAAGGCTATTCAGAGAAGCAAATTTTCAATATGGACGAAAGTGGGCTGTTCTTTCGCTCACTTCCTTAAAAGTCTTTGACGCTTAAATCTGAGCAGTGCAAGTTAGCCTAGGAGCGGTTGACTGTCGCATTGTGTGTGAGTGGAGATGGTGAAAAGGAGCCTCCTCTTGTGATTGGTAAATCGCTGGAGCCGAGGTGTTTCAAAAACGTTGATATGTCAAGACTGGGAGTGTCTTTGCATGCAAATAAAAAAGCCTGGATGACTTCGGCTATTTTTGAAAATTGGCTTAGAGAGTTTGATTTGAAAATGCGTAGACAGAACCGAAAAGTAATCCTTTTTTAGACAACGCTCCATGTCACGCGTATCAAGTGAAATTGACACATGTTATGATGCAATTTTTACCTCCGAATAGCACAGCAAAGCTGCAGCCGCTTGATCAGGGAATTATTCAAGCTTTTAAGCTTAAATATCGGAAAAAAGTGCTTCAGTACCTGATAGCAAAAATGGACGATTCAACAACCGCGTCCCAACTGGCAAAGGAAACCACTGTTAGTGATGCTATCTCGTGAGTGATTGCGGCATGGAACGGCGTTGGGCGAAGGACCATTGTGAGATGTTTTAAAATGTATGGGGGTTTAGAAAATGAAAATGACGATCGTGATAGTGAAAAGGAAGAAGATGGTCTTGAAACAATGGCCCAGGCAGCAGGGATCCCCTACAATGAAAGATATTTGGAGGAGGATGTCTATTGCTACGACGACTGCAGCGGTGACTGAGAGGAGTCCTTATTGCGTAATTCGTTTGGTAAGATCTTCCAGTATACATCTTTGAATGATTTTTTAAATGTGGAATTTCAATTTCAATTAATTTAATGTCATCTGTGCTTCATTACAATTAGGACCCTGTAGTGGTAATACTGCTGACGATGATGATGACGATAAAGACTCCCGTTCTGTGGAAGCTGAAGAAGCATTGTCTCCCCAGGACATTTTGTCCCTATTATATAAGTGCTAAGGACAGAAAAGTGAATCTTAACGTTATGGGTAAAAAATGAATCAACTTTTTGTGGAATTAAAGGGTGCATTTGAAAAAGAAATAATCGAGAGAAAGGGCAGAAAAATGACCCAGTTCTTTGAACGATTTTTTTTGCAGAAGGAGCATTGAATGAAGGCCATGTTAAATTGTTTAATTCTAACTGTAAAAAGTTCCTGAAGGTGTTAATTATTGCGAAGTTGTGGTTTGTGTAAAATAAAGGGTATTATTTTATTATTAAGCATTTTTTTATCTTTTTATTTCTCATAACTCCACATTAAAATATTCTTTAATTGATTTCATCGCTGAGCTGTCTATTATTTTTGTTTAATCGATAAATTCTTATTAAAATATATGATTTGGATAATTACTGCAATGCACAATGTCTTTAAAATGTTTATAGAACGGTTGTTATGAGCTTTGAAAGTCAATTATTACATATGATGATAAAATACTATGTACGTAAATCAAATATGTAGTATGAACGTAACCTTTAAATAGTCCACCCATAGAACAATCCCCCTATTAAATGACCACCCCTCCTAACGACCAATTTTCAGCGGAACCATCCGTGGTCGCTTAACAGAGGTTTTACTGTGCATATAAAAAAGGTTTTCGTCTCCACCTATAAAGGAATACAATGTTTCTACAGAGAAAACGTCGTTTGATTTAATATTTTTAAACTATAATAATTTATTGTAGTAATACGGTTTTTTCTATTTTGGAAATTAACCCATTAAAGGTAGATATTGCCGGTGATTGTCAAGTAGTATAATAATCCAAGATGTTGATTAGTCGTAAATGTAAACCAACATTGTCAAATAGTCATGATAATTTTAGCATCTTTGTTATTATTTACTCGCTCAAGTATGAATACCAAAAATAAGATTTATGCAGTATTTCACTTTATTTCAATAATTTTAAATCGTATAATTTATTATTCGTTTATTCTAATATGGATTTTGTGATGGGCTTTAAAAATATTACCTCTGGTAAACATCGCGTAATTGCGGCCAGAAGATACAGCACTTACTAAAAAATTCAGATAGTTAAAAAACAATGAATTACTAAATTTCATTTCTGAAATGAACAGAATAAAGGACTTATTTTTGTCAAATAAAAAATTTTAACGCATAACGAAGAATACCACATTTTTCTATCTGGCATCTGGTTCTAATTGGTACGGTGAAGTCCATGCTGAAAGACAAATTTGTCAAACAGCGTTTTAATGAAAATAAATGTTTCTACAAAACTAAGCAACGTCATAGAGATTCTACGAAAATTAAAGACAGCCGTCTGCGCACCACCATTCCATCTGGGAGCCAACCCCACGTTTTTTGAAATGCGCTATTTTCATCCCCTGAAGCGAATGATTATCCCCTTGTTTTTCCGGCATGAGCTAAAAATAGAGGGGCCAAAAGAAAGGGTCGTTTTTTCATAATCTCGTTCGGGAGGCATTGTTGCAATAGGACTCCCCTTCCCTCCGAATGCAGTCTGCGGCTGGTCGCGACGAGTACGAAAATGGAAATTCTAAATATTCATCCAGTAGAAAGGAGGGCGCGGGCATATATCCCTCACTTTTTTCATCGCGAAGGGAGCGTGACACACATGTGAGCCAGATAGCGCCCGGCTGCTCGTGGGAACAAGGGATAAAAGCTCGGGAAAACCACGCGAGCGAACCTCGTCGCGGCACGGCGGACGGAACCCTCGCGCACGTTATCCGCGCGGCTTGTCAGTCACTGCCGACGTCCACACGCCTCGATTCGCAGGCAAAAATAAATATCCCCTCACCCTACTGCCTCGAACTGCTTCTCCGACCTCAAAACCTTCCCCCTTCCACTTCACGCACATTCGTAATATAGGCTTTTAAAAAACTCCGTTTCTTGGCAATTATATTCCATTTTAACTGCGCGTGATTAGATTTGAATAATCGCAGCTGTATACGAATCATTTTCAATGCCGTCGCAACAAGGATGTGGGAAACGGAATTACAATGGTGAATAGAATCGTGATTGCAAGTGCATTCAATTTGGCTCTCGGAGATCTACCGGAATCAAATTGCATTATCTACATATCACATCTATATTAAAACCCTAATACTGTAGCCAAGTTTAAAACGCGTCAAGATTAACTAACATAATAATCTATTATAGAAATATACATCAGCTATGTAAGTCAACTGTAGCGAGAAAAAACAACCATGGCGAAATGAACTAATTTCATGAATAGGGTCGTTTCGTGCATTACCCTTAGTCATGAATTCCATGAAATTGCGCAATTCATAAATGAGGAAGGTCGCGCAAATTCAAATTTGGAAACGACGAGTTAATGCATAATTGTAACTAAATTGTCATTAATGAAATAGGAAAAAACGTGATTTTTAGGATTTCATGGTGGTTTTGGCTTATTTAAATGATACCGCCAAAAATTAACTTATATTCGCCGTTACCACTCGTCTCTACCGAGTTAATGTTACGATAATAGCATTTCAAAAAATCAAACATTGTGATTCCCTGGACTGTTTTACATATAATACACACATTGAGTTTACATAACTAACTAGAAGTTGTTGCATAAAAAATGCAGACGGACAGACAGACAGATATGCTGCATTTATTAGGCGCCACCGCATGTAATCAAAATTTGCCTTCAAAACTTGAATGGCTAACAAGTTCTTTGATAAAATTTAGTGGAATTTTTAACTACATTGAAATTTTTGGACTTTAATCGGCACACGCTAATGAACTGTAAAACGCGCTTAATTTAAGTTAGCACGATCCTGTCCCAACGTCTACAAACATAAATCGCATCTTGAGGAAAACTGAATTTATAATCTCGTTTCGAAGATATGACTGGGTCATGATCCACTTTTACATCAAGCCCTATACAGAGTATGTCATCTTGCACGGATTTGCTAATAGCCCCAAAGAGTATTTTTTCTGAAGAGATTCAGCCTAGTTTCATCATATAAGTATGATGAAACTAGGCTGAATCTCATCAGAAAGACTACTGAAACTGCAGGAGACTAGCAGTAACAACTCCAACCAAAATTGAACCTTCGTTATTTTCACGTTAACTGACATGCCTTAAGACTATTGCTTATTCATAGGATCAATCGAAAGAGTAAATTTATCTACACAACCTAACTTTCATGAGTCGAACCCTTAAAATCCTATGTTCTCATATCTCATGTAAATATGTCTGCCCGTTTCTCGCATAATTTCCTGGTTCCAGTGAAGCTTTGTTTTTCGATAGCTTAAATTTCCATCAATCCACATTCTTTTAAACTTACCGTTGCGATGGCTCGGGTGTAAAGGTATTCCGTTTTTTTCATCGATAGGCGAACGGCATATCCGCTTTCCTTTAATCACTTTCGGGGATAATAAAGCGTTTTGAAGACCGATCGATGCGTATTTATAAACGGCTTCTATTTATAAACTGCCCATTTCATGCCATGTCTGGTCGCTCGCTACGGTTATAAATGTATTGCAGAGAAATGGACCACCATTTCGTTTCACTGTTTTCTTCTTATTACACAACTGCATTCATTTAATCAAGCGTTGGAGAGATAAAAAGCCTTCAAAAATTAATGGTAAAAACAGCATCAAGAACCACGGAGAAGCAGCTGTTCGACTTTTTTGAACGAATTAAGCCAACTCGCGAGCAGGAAAAGATTCGGCGTTTGTTTTCTCCGATTTTGGCGCCGTTCCAATTGTTCAGAACGATGTGCATCCTTTTTTTTACAAAAAGGACTAGATCTGTTCACGGTTACCCCAGACCTCTCATACACCTTGTTGCGACTGATAAGAGCTTCGGTGGCGGAACCAGCGCATTTGGTTCCACTTCGAAGAACTGATATGGGCTTAATGCTGTGCCTTACGCCACGTTTTTAGTACGCGAATACTTCGGAGTTTTTTATATAGTCCTTTTCGAAATGCAAATTCCAGAAAAAACTTCAACGAACCCACGACACGAAGTAGCAGAGCATTTCTGAACCTGAAAACTTAAACGAGAGCACTTTATTATTTTCCCGTTATTTTACATTATATTTTATTTTGACGCAGCCTACGCAACTCACTGGGACGCATTGTTTCTAAAATGTTGCTTTTATTAAAATATAGTTGTTAGGGTTCGAACGGCACAATGAATTTCCTCCGCTTTCGTCGAATCTTCATCTATCCACATGAATTTAGGCTGTTTACTTAAATAGAGTGCTTCCGAAATGGCTAACGGGCACAGCTGCGTCTCTTCTTCCAGTAAACGAGGTCATAGTTTCGATTTGAGCAGTTTTTAACCTTTTCAAATAGCAGTCCCAGGAGAATAGAGAGACGGAGCATGAATTCTCCGTGTGAGTGGAGAAAACTGAACTCCTCCACACGTACAACATAAAACTACCGAAATCTAAATATAATACGCACCCATATCAAAATTTGAACCTAAAAAGGATATAACAATCCGAAATACAAGCACGAGTCGTTATTATGGGCTTTATATTTCATTCAATTTTTCTGGGACCCTGCACAGTAACCGTAACTTCCTTAACACTTAGCATTTTTTCCAATTTTCCCACGTAACGTGAAATGCATTCATTTTTTATAGTAACTTTATATTCATTCTCTACACTCTTTACACTCTTTCACTTCCTTTTTCTTATTTCTTCTTTGTGTGTTTCTCCCTTTTTCTCAAATGTACAAAATCGACCCAGCGAACTTTGCACAAACTTTCCCATACCCGTACACTTATAGTACATACAGTAATATCACCTGTTACATTTACGTATTTTCGTGTAGAAAATACTACCTCGCAATTTGTCTCGTAGCAACAATGCTGCTATTGTGTCACTGAACGCTATACATTTTTTATTTGAACAAATGGCTTACGAAGCATAGTTTATGACATAGCTCTATAACTAGATGGATTTTAAAAAAATCCTCGAGGCTATTTTAAACAAAATCTACATTATGAGTAGGTACATAAATCGACCCACCACCAATTTTGCGCGATGTTGTTCATTACAACAATACTTCTATCTTGTGTAATAACATAAATAAACAAGTAGGGATGTACACTGGGTTTCCCGTGATACAGAAGTGCTTTTCGTCTAATTAGCCGTAGTGTAACCGTGCACTTATGTATTTGCTTTGAAATAAAAAAATTATATTTCCTTATATTGTGGTAGCCCTGCTTTTTGATCCGTTCTAAACATGTTTATTTCGTTTTGCCATTCTATAGTACTCGCCCTACACACGAAATTACTTTTTGAAATCGGTTCTGCCAATACCTTCAATATTCATAGTTACAGTAAAATAATAATCTCGATATTGTGGTAACTCTGTTTATTCGATCCGGTTGAAATATATTTATTTATTTATATGACGATTACATATACCATATTGGATTAAAATTCATGCGGTCAGCTCTCTATAAATACGTGTAAAAGAAATATTTTACTTGTTATTGTGGTAGCCCTGCTCTTTAGCTGCGCTTTAAACATCTTGATTTCATTACGATATGTTGTACAAATCTAACATACAAAATTTAATTGAAATCCGTAGAGCCAATTACTTCCAAATGCTTAAATACAGAAAGTATAATTTGTAACTGTGGCACCCCTGTTTGGCTGATCCGGTTTAAATATGCTAATATGGTTTTGTATATATGTGTACATTATAAATATTAAATTTGGTTAAAATTGATAAGGACAGTATAGCATAAATACGTGTAAAAAGAATTTTTTTATATTCCTTGTATTGTGGCAGCCCTGATTTCTATATCTAAGCTAAACATCTTCATTTCGTTTTTTTTATGTTGCACGTCTCCTTAATGCAAAATTTCGTTGAAATAGGTTCTGCAAATTTCTTCCAAATTCATAATTACCGAAAGGTTTAACTTTGCAATTGTGGCACTCCTGCTGAGTCGATCCAGTCGAAATATGTCATTTTGGTGATTAATTTATGTGTATATTCTATGTACTAAATTTGGTTGAAATTGGTTGAGCCAATTCTTCCCTGAAATATGCGTACGGACGGACATCACGAAGATATTAGTGCTTTTCAGCAATGATGAAAAGCACTAATAAGGGATTTAATCAGATTCTGTTGAACGATCAAGCTCTTATAGCTGCGCACAGATGGAAAATTACAGACAAACGAAATAGCAAAACCCAGTTTTTAGGCATTCTTTACCAGCGAAGCGGTACTAGCAGAACGCCTTATGGGCAAGTCTCGTCCGTCCGACCGTCTGTCGTAACTTTCATCTCCTAAACCGCTGGACGGATTTTAATTAAATTAAGTAGGAGTGATCCTTATTCACATGTATCGCCCAATTGTGATTTTCAACTGCATCCGTCAATTAGAACTTTCACTTTACATAAATACTTTACTAAACTTATGCTCGTGTCTCGTTAAATGGCGTCCTTCAAGCAACAATTAAAAATTAATATTTTCTCTTTCATGCTCTTATATGATCTGTAAGGTACATATTAAAAAAATTATTCGGATCGAGGACTTCATTTACCACAATAAGTTCCGCGAGACCACATAACTACGAGTTATATTTTCGGAGATAAATATTCGATAAAATGCAAAACATCGCATATTTTGTATACATCAATCACTAAGACGGTTCTCTCGAAAAACAATTAAAAATCCACATTTTTCTCTCCCATGCTCTTATATGATGTTTGAATTAATATTAAATTTAAAATTCGAGAATCGCCCAATCTTTCGATATTGTTTCATAAGTATTTCCCATAAAGAACGCCTTTGAAATCTCCGTGCATTCCATTTATGGAGCATACTTTTCCATTTTCTTCGGACTTGATGGGCACCAAAAACGTGCATATTCATCAAAATCTCGTTAACGAATTTTTTGTCCCGATCACAATACTTTCTCTCCAGGGGTCTTTCGCGAGGAAGTGAAAAAGAGACTAAAAGTCTAAATTTCGCCCGCCCGAATGAAGACGATTGTCTGTCTGTCCTTCGTTGTTTCTCTCCCTTAAAATACCCACCGCTCTCATTATCATTCCTCCCAAGTCGCTTCAATTCCTCTCCGATAACTCTCTCCCTCCGCCCACACATCCTTCTCCTGGATAATCCACTTTCCCTCCCCTTCCCCACTCCTCCTCCGCAACGCAGCGCTGCCCTTCCGCCCTCTGCCAATTTGCTGATTCGGCCGAATGAGAGGAAATCGCACGAACAGGAAGCGACGAGGGATAAGGGAAGCGCGCCGTGGTCAGAATTTCCTTTCTCTCTACGCAACACAAGCTCGACGATAGCAGTGCGTCTGGAGGCTCTCTAAATGCCCGATCGGGTTAAGCAATATACGACGGTTTCCGCTTGTACGTTATCACCCATTCGCATTTCTTCGCGGACGTGGTTCGCGCTGCACCGTCGAGGAGGAAAATTTCGTATAACAGAAATGCCAGGAAACAAGTATAAAGAAAATAATTTTGTAATCTGCGCTTCGTCTTTTTTTAAATATATCTTTTCGTAACCCCGAGCTCAGCTTTTCACGGATTAAAATAACGTCGAGCATTTCATGAATGCAACTACTCTTCGTTTTTGTAGTTCTGAGACAGCAAGTGTTTAAATATGATCTAGATACGAGTCCTCAAGAACTATTGAGTATGCTAAACGTCTTTCGTAGTCACAAGCAATGTTCCCTCTAGGCTGCGCGTCCGCGCACAGATTACTATACTCCGCGCACTACAGACTAAAAACAGTGACATAGGGGTCACGCTCGAAATTAAAGTTCCTATTTTGATCTATTTTTAATACATATTTCCTTATCACGACTGCCTTATACAGTCTCCGTTGACACAAGGTAACCAGTGAGGTCGCTAAAAGCGACAGCCCCTTTTGCACTATTTTATTACAATTTTCATAAAATGGCTAATACAAAGTAAAAAAAGTATCTTAGAATAATCTTATAGTAAATTTTATAAATGAAATTAAATCTTAGATTTCTTATTTCTACCTTATTTTCATATAGAAATGTAAAAGGTTGTTGCATAAAAGGCCGCTCAGTTCATGCTGTGAATACACAAAGGCCGCGCAGACTCCTCCATTTCCGCTCAGATAGTCAGCCACATTAGAGGGAACATTGGTCACATGATTATTTATGTACAAGAAACCAAACAACTTTGGAAATAGCTCAAGGGAATGCTGTATCTTCGACGCCGATCTGTTAATTTCGTAAAATTCAGTGACGTAGTAGTTTTATTAATTAAAAGTTAGCTAGCAGCTCTAACATCGGTTTGCCATATTCATGACACTTAAAAATCAACATCGGATAAAAAATAAAGTTGTGCCACATATTTTCTAGAGAATAAAAGCAAATATATTCCATATTAAGGCAATTACAAATAAAGGAAAGCTATCATCTGAATAACTCAGTCGATAAAACTGTTACAAAGCGAATTTTTAACACAGTAGGAGAGGAAGAGTAAAACCGTTTTTTTATTCACGGCTAAAAGCTTGTCGTGTGAAGTTCCTTTGTCAGCTTGTTTATTAGCTCTGTTATTACTGCTAAAACTTGATCGTGACAAAGTATAACTTATGCTATAGGAGGAACTTACACCAGCTATCTCTGAGAGGGGCTGTGGCGCGCAAGCTGAATACTCTCGCGGTATTCCAAGTTAAAGCGGTCGGCGGGAGGATATGTATAGTATCTGTCCTCGGAGTCCAGTGGTCTGCCAAGTTCCCAAATATACTCCCTACCCGGATCTCTTGTTAAACTTTGCATTCGCATCAGCGATAAACAAGACGGAAATAAAATATAACTCACTTTTAAACTTTATCTATAAGTAAATTCTGAGTCATTATTAGTGTTTTAGATACTAAAGAAATTCTGAGAAATTTTCTGGAATTACCAGGAATTTCAACTCGGATTATCAGTTTCGTTCCACAATTGTTTCGCCCAACGCAGGTCTCTAATACCAAATATCATTCACTTCCTTTAATCAATGTAAAAATAAATTAATATGTATCAATTCAGCGACCGTTCTTATGATTATGCAGGAACGATTCCTCTTTCTTTTTTTAACCAATCTCAGAAGCCCGTCCGGCATTACTCTTACTTTAAATAATGCCTTAAAAAATAATGCGGACCTAAGATTGATCCGTGGATATTTCAGGCCATCAAAACGCGTAATGAATACGCATTTACAACCAAAGTTATAAGCAAAAACGAATACATAACATCTACTGAGAATTTCTTCTGAGCAAATCACGTCGCACTTCTGCATTTCGAAATTCTTCCGTTAAGGACAGAATCAATTCAGCTTCTACACAAGGTATCCTCGGAGTATTTTTAAGGAAAGAAAGCTTATCGCGGGAAAGACATGCGGAAAACCACACACTGAAATTCCTATCGACTTTCTAGACACTATACACTCAAAAGCGACACTCTCTTTTATTCCTCTGAGAACCCAAATTGATATTGAAATTCCATCAGCCGGACCTACAAAGAGCTTAGCAAAACAAGACCACGGAAGAAGGGGGAGAAGAAAAATAACAATATATAAAAAACGATGGACTAAGACAGGGCTCGGACTGGAAGGAGGAGGGGTTAAGAGTAGAAATGGTGCGGGATACAGTAGGAGGTAGAAAAGAGAGAGAGATGAGGATATTGAATAGAGATTTTGGAAGAGGGATTGGGTCGACCATAGGGGGAGGTGTTACTTTGGCGCGGAAAAGAGGGTGTTTTGGGAGGGCGTGAATCGAATTCAAAAAGGTGGCTTAGGCGAAAGAGCGGTGACGAGATTAAGGCGATTGGTTGAGAAGGGACACGAAGAAAAGGAGAGAAAGACCCGGAGATGCAAAGTGGTGATAAAGCTCTTTTTTTCCTCATGGAGGGAAGGAAAAAGATTCCATTTGGCGGCACGACCATTTAACCGCCGAGGGAAGGTGGGGGCGAAGGGTAGGAGGTCCATGAGCAGAATGAAAAAGTGGGGAGAATTCGGGAATAAAAGAGGATACAGGCACTCTCGAATGAGTTATGTGCCTCGGAAGAGAGACTACAGGATAGGTTGATGATTTGGGAAAAGGATTTTCCGAGGGGAAAAGGACGGCATTGCTGTGCGAAATAACAAAAAAACATACATAGATGTAGTGATTTTAAAAAATTTATTAGTGCATCGAAGTGACTGTACATTACCACATTACTGGTGTAAAGAATAACGTGAGATAAAAAAGCATATTATAAAAGCAAAACAAAATAATACACAACATAAGGCTAGACAATTCAAAATGTTATATGAATAATACAGTACCATTTCAAAAAATTATTGTACATATTAGTGCCAAATTATCCAAATGTCGTCTATGCCAGCGGTTCTCAACCGGGGGTACAATATTTCTTCCAGGAAGTACAGAGTGACTAGGGTGCTGACAGTGCCAACAATGCGTCGATACAAATCCGAGGAAATTTTTGGGAGGGAAGGGGGAAAGTAAAAAAAAATCTTAAAATGGGTGTAGAGTGAGTATCAGTACACAAGACGTTATTAGTATACAAAGTTTTAACATTGCAGGCAAGGGGTGGTGAATACGAGGAAAGGGAGAGACATAACTCGCCGATTTATTTAGTGGAATTCAATTAAATATCTTGAGAGGTTTACCAATGCTGAGACAGGATTCTCTATGACAGTAAATAAAGACGCAGAACCGCAATCGTTTGACCTCCGAACACGACCTCATCCTTGCAATGACCAAAATTCGACCGCGCATCGAGAGGATTGTGTCTGGAAAACAGGTGCAACAATCGCACTAATGTACAGTGGGTCAGAAGCTAAATCTAGCGGGAAAAAATTATTTTTCTAACATAACTAAAATAATGATTTATTGTTCTGAAATAGGAGCAGCTCTACTTAGCACTAAACAAAGAATGCTGCGATTTGGCAGGAGTGTGCACTCTTTTGTCTGCGCTCTCTTATCAAGAGATAAAATGTAAGGCACGCCAGTCTAGTTTTGACTGTGACTTTGAGAGCTTCTGTTTGCGTTTTGGAAGCGAAATCTGCCGTTGTGCGTTATGGGACTGTGCGAGTACAGGTATGTCGCTTTATTTTACGTTAATAGCAGATTTCATATAGCTCCCTGAAATTTTAATTTACATTTTTCATATTTTGTGACGTCCATCCCAGATTTCCTATTAAATATTTACATATATTAAGAGTTACAAAATTTGCCCCGCGAGTCCCTGCCTTATTTCTTTCACAAAATGTAGGCCAATTATGATAGTTCACGGGGCATATTTCAGTTTTTACTCATATTTGCGCCTTTTCTAATAAAACAATTTTCTTCAGAGACGTGCCACCAACCGTATCCGATGGTTACACAAAGAGAGCTGTTTGAAGTGTTATGTAACGAAAGTGCTTCACAAGAAAAACTTAAAAGTTATTGATTAACAAGACTATATGCCGATTTAAAAGTAACGTTGATAAACGATGGATAGTGTGTTCAAAAACGATGGAAAGATTCCTTTCCAAACACAGTAATTGGCTGAACAAAGAACTGAAGTTTCCAAAAAATCTCTAAGTCTCTGAAATCCAGTACAACACTTACGGAATCTACACCTTCATCATCACGTGTTGGAAGACCCTGAAAATCATTCCCTGAATTCTATAGGAAGTCGAAGCGGAATATATAAATCTATATCCTTGGTACTATATGCCTGCTAGCATTCATAAAGTACTATTTCATGGTGCAAAAGTGAGAGTCATCAATTTTGCCTATTGGCATGCTTTCAGAAGATGCTCAGGAAGCCATGAATAAGCATCTTCAGGCTTACAGAGAAGGTCATATCAGGAAATTATCCAGAAAATCGAATTTGGAAGATGTCTTGCATCTGCTACTGATATCATCTGACCCCTTGATCTCTCATATAAAACTCACATGAAAAAAGAAAGGAAGTTTGTCTAATGATGTCTTGCAGCTATTGATGCAACCAGAAATTCCTATCACAAATTGTAAGCAAGAAGGAGAAACAGATAATAGTGATGGTGACGAAGACTCCTCAGAAGACAGTGAAAGCTCTTGTAATAATTTAGAATGATAGCGAAAACTCTTAAAGAATACAGTACAGAGGCTTAAGTTGAGTTAGATTAGTTTCTTTTTAATTTGTGTTAATAATTTTCAATATTTATTTTCCGTCAAAATACATAACATATTCTCCAGAAAACCTTTTTTTCATTGCACTTGAAGATATAATAATAGACAAGTGTAAGGCTTTTCAACATATTTAGGCATATTTACAATATTTGATACTACCTGACAACATAAAATGTAGTTATGGTGCCATGATAATTTTTCCCATTAGATTTACTTTTTAAATTATGGATTTCTACGAAGTAACAGCCGAAGCAGTTGACTATAATGTAAGTAACTTTTTACGTCTCATGCATAACTGCGCGTTGATTGTTTAGCCTTACAAATTGTAAATATTATTTCTGTTTTGTTGGTTTTTTCTAGGAAACGTAGTATTAACAAGGCAATTGAAGGCAGTTAATATGGCGCACTATTTGAAGATTGTGAAAGTTACATCATAACACAAGTGCTTAGGAAATAACACCAAGACCCCGTTAAATCTACCCCATCGTTAAAAATCAATGAGATTCTGTTTCCTAAATTTTTAAATTCATAGTCTTGGTGCCTCTTATAATCCGAAGTGCCTCTTTAGTCCGATAGATATGGTAAATAAATTAATAAATCGTCTTTATAAATTACAAGAGTGACATTTAAAAATGCGGTTACAATATAATATTTCATTAAATGTCATAATAGTTATTTTGTTATATAAGAAAACCTTGGTCGTAAAATGCAAGTAGAAAGAGGGGGTGGGGGGGGGGTACACGACAATGTTGAAAATTACCGAATTACCAAAAAAGGTTGAGAACCGCTGGTCTATGCAACCAGACCAAGCTCGCATGGACGCATTTTTCGCAAAGCGAGCAATGTGTCGCTCAGCCTATACGACTCTGGAACGTGGCCACGTCGCAAAAGATGATATACTACATTACTAATAATTGTATATACTTCAATACAATATGCTACATAATATAGTGCTAAGCATTTCAATGTATTATCTTAACAATCAGAAACCAGATAAAAAATTGGTGCATGCATTAATAGTAGTTTTGTGAGTTAAAATATTATTCTAAATATTATATAAAAATGTAACTTTAATTAAAAAGAATTAATTAAAAGATATTATTCGTGTTTTAATCGTACTGCTAAATTTGTCATTTGCTATGATAGATAACTTATTCGATAGAATGTCAGGGATGGGAAGTGGGAAACAGTTCAAACTTGACAGGACATCTGAGAATTTATCTGAATATCAAATCTCTCAAAAACCCCAAGCAAATAAAAACATCATTAAATCAAACAGAAGAATGAATTCCCCGCAGAGTGGACGAAACGAGGCCAAAACTCCATCATAAAAGGGGAAGCCTGGGTGGTAATTCGCCGATTGTTGATCCCTTGTAGGACGTATATTTTGTCTTTGAAATGCATCCACGATTTACTCAGCCCTGTAGAAATTAACTGCATAATTTATCAAATACAAGCCAAATTCGAGATAGATAATTCTTTTCCCTTTTTCTCCAGGGCCTCCACGGCGCCGTCGGCCAGGGGGGCAGTGTGGAGGCGATCTCGCCTCCAGATTTTCCCCAGGAGAGAGCGACTGGTACGCGGCGGGAAGAGGCGTAGGGTCGTGGGGTGTCGGAGCGTCAAGGTCGGGAGGCGCCGTGACCGGTGTGAAAAGGCAGAGAAGGATCGCGCCCTTCTTGCTGAGGCTTTTAGTGGCGGCCGCGGTGGCCGGCGAGGCTGTGGCCGGGAGCGGAAGCGGCTCCTCGCCATCCCTCAGAACCTACGCCTCATCGTCTGCCTCTTCGGGAGCAGCCACGAGCTACTCCCAATGTCCGAGTCACGCGGAGATCACACCCTGCGCCTGCTCGGTCAAGAAGAACGGCCTCGACCTCCTGTGCGAGTTCACGGACGCTTCGAGGATAAGCAGGGCGATGGGAGCGTTGAAGGGGAAACAAGGGGTGGTATTGTATTACCTAAAGCTGCGCCACAATTCCCTTCCCAAGCTGCAGGCGTTCGTGTTCCTCGGCCTCGACATCCGCCACCTCACCATCCACAACAGCAGCCTGGCGGTGGTTGAAGAGGCGGCACTGTCCTCCGTGGGGCGCGCGCTTACGCAGCTCGACCTTTCCCAGAACGCCCTTGGCTCCGTGCCCTCCCCTGCCCTGCGTTCCCTACACTCTCTCCTCATCCTAAACCTAAACCATAACAGAATATCGTCGCTGAGGTCGGGCGCCTTCCAGGGTCTCGACACCCTCGAGATATTGACCCTGTACGAGAACAAGCTGGCGGTCGTGGAGCCAGGAGCTTTCAAAGGGCCAGACAAGTGAGTGAGAGGCGAATAAACGAACAGAATTTGTTATCGTCCGATTTTACGAAAGCGATCATAGAGCATGGCGCCCATTTAGCGTAGTAACGGGCATAAATGACGACACAAGAATGTTCTCGTGGTGATACATGCTATTCTCAGAGCATTTTCCAGAGCTACTAATAGTTTACTTTCAGCGAGGTAGCAGGTAGCCGGGATAACTGATCTAATATACATCACTTTTCAAATATTTCCTCTGATTTTAAAATTCGGATCCTTTCCTCAATGGTATAAAGGCTCAACGCCACACAGATATGACTAACCAATGTGTATCCACAGATTAGCAGTAGCAACCCTCATAGCCAATACAAAATCAGGTAATTGCATAATACTACATACGCCAATACATGATTAATAGTTACATGATGAAATTTATGGAAATACTTCATGATAAATGCAGAATAAGAGCTCCCAAAATTCACAAAATACAGGAGAACTTCTATAAGTCTAACATCTAAAACTCGAATTTTCCATCACTGGAGGTAAATTCTTTTTAACTGTCAAAATCTTCACCTTTTTCGTGTTATTTTTTTCTATAATTTGAATTTCTATTACTCGAAAGATACTATTCCTAATTATATATTTTTTCTTTAAGTCTAAGTTTCTGGTATATAAATACGCATTCTCATATTTAAGTTTGCCTGCATTGACAAAACAGCAAGGTCCTTCACCACAAGGGCCAAGGACTACAAATATTGCCCATTGTGCAGGAAACCAACCTCATTATTCACAAAAACCTATTTCAGGAAAACCACAACAGTGATTTGAAATGGAGATTCTCCATTATGAAACCAAAGGATGGATCACTTCGAACAGCGGAGATCATCTCCCACTGATCCTATTTTACGGTACCACTCACAAACAAGCACATTTTCCTTTCCAATCTCCTCATTGTCCACCGTATGCTGACCTATCTTAATTGAGTTAAGTTGATTGAAGAAGTTGAAAAAAGGTATAAAAAAGAAAAAGATCATTGCGACTGATTTTGGAATTCCTGAAAATACTTTGTCAATAATTATTTTTTAAATGTGTAATTCTGAGCGACGCAAAAGAAAAATCATTGGTTCAAGAGAGAAAACATAGAAAAGATATGGTGACATGGATCAAATGTGCAAGAGATAAAAATATAACACTGTCAGGTCAGATTTTGAGAGAAAAAGCACAAAAATTTGCTAAAGAATTTAAAGCAAGTATGGGATGGTTAGGTACATTTAAAAATCATAATGGTATTGTTCATAAAGTTATGAGCGGTGAAAGTACTGCAGTCTGACATAGACTGTGACAATTTGAGAAAAGAAGATCTGCCAATGTTGAGGCAGAATTATGATCCAAGTGATTTTTTCAACGTAGATGAAAAATCACTTCTTTAAAACCCATCCAGAAAAACACTATCTTTTAAAAATGAACAGTGCCATGGTGGAAAAAAGTAAAGATCATATGATTGTGCAACTATGTATGAACAGTAATGGCATAGAAAAATTAAAACAGCTGGTGATGGGAAAATAGAAAATTCCAAGATGTTTTGTAGGCGTGAAGTCATTTCCTGTGATTTATGAATCTAGTCGAAATTCATGGATGACCAGTTCATTATTTGAAATGGCTGCTTGGTTTTTGACCAGAAATTCTATTATGAAAATAAGAAAATCCATTTGCATATGGACAATTATCCAGCACATCTTACTGTATTAATATTTATCGGCTGAAATGCCACAAAACCTCTTCTGAAATATGGGCATATTGCTACAATTTCAGTCCCTGTGTTTTAAGACTGCCTACAGATGTTTACTTTGTCATGGAAGGATTTATCATTAATAGTTCCTGAGATATGAGAATTTATACAAACAAAAACATATTGTGTTTAAATATCCCAAATTAACCCAGCCATAAGATATCACAGTGGCATTTAAATGCCATACGATAAAGATTAATGAAAGAACTATGTGCAATAAAAGTTGTTATTTACCACCCAACATGATATCTACAATACAGCCTTGCAGAAAAATATTTAAAAACTGAAAGCATCATTATCGTAAAAGAAAAGCTCTAAAAATTTTAGGCAGAACTGACAAAGGAAAAATATTTGACATAAAAGTCTTGACTGTGTTATGGAGCTAGACAAAACATGGCATGAAGTCACTGAGGGAATAATTGAAAACTGCTTTAAAAAGGCTGAAATATGTAAAGGTTAAAGGGAAAGATAAGAATGGGAAGAAGAAAATCAAGCTCCACAATCAGAATTTGAATGACCCAAATCTAATAAACAGGTAATTATGAAGCCACTTTTAATTAATATGTGAATACAACTTGTGTTAGTGACAGAATTTCCAACCAATGCTAACATTATTGAAAGGATAAAAAAGAGTGCAAATATTAATTATGAACAGTTAGATGATGAAGACAAAGATGATAGCATTGAGAAGTTATCCTTAATCCCAGAATGTGATGCGATCAGTGTATTAGAGATTTTAAAATCATACATACAGGACCAGTCCTAGACAATTGGCAGCCCCAGGCAAATTCATTTTTCACGGCCCTCTTTAACATTAATAAATAGTGAGTATTGTGAGAAATAACTATTAATTGATACAAATAAAAATGCATAATTAGATGAAAAGTTTCATTTCAAAACATAATGAATTCATTTTAATGTTTGAAGTTTATTGTATCTCATAACAAACTTCTATCAATCAAAAGTTTATTTTTCTTGCTTCAAGAATTGTGAAATCAGGGATTAATGTTAAATTAAAAACTGAGCAATGATGCTACAGAATTTTCAAATAAAATAATAACATGATCAACCAGCCTTATGTCATCATTGAGCACAAGTACGTTTTAATTAATTTTAACTTTGAAAAGCTACGTTCACCACTAGCTACAGTGACCTGTATAGTCAATAAAATTCAAAGCACATTAGAAATATTTGGCATAATTTCAATAAAACAGCTGTCACAAATATATCAAGGCATCCGTTCTCAATTGATTCAGGATTATTTGTGACAATGTTGTAAGTTCAATAAACAGGCTAAATACCTCAATGTAACTTTTAAATTCATCCTATTGCTCTGAAAGCAATAGTTCAAGGTCTTTACACTGTTTGAGTCACCATCAGACATGTTTTTCAAGGTCAAAATACTGTACAAAAAACCGAAATATTTATTAAAACGCTTTAATATCTGAAACCGTTCTTTTAATGACATAATTTCTTGGTTCAATAAAATATTTTAAAATCCAAAGCGTAATTTTTTTCTCAGGATCATTAATTAATTCTCCTTCAACTTCATGTGAAAATTGTCTCTATTTTTCTTCATCAAAGATACAATTCCACTAAATAAACAGCTACTTCTGGATCCATTTCAAGTTCTTTTGCAAGCTCTTTTGCTAGAAATGTCAAACATTCACAGCCTTTCCCTTTAAATTGCGTTAAGAAACTTTCTGTGTTTTGCAAAAGTGATAATACTTGGTCTAACTGCATATTTTAGCTTTGCATAATCTTGTTAACAACATTAATTTGCATGAAAATATCGTACCAAACCACTGAAATCGCCAAAAATTAAAAGTTTTTCAGTTCTTTAGCCAATGAAAGTGCTTCTGTTCGGCACTTTAGGCCATTTGTTGTTTCTGAAACAGCAACTAATGAGGTATAAATGTCGCCAACTGAAACCAAATCACTTCAACACAATTAATGTTACATTCCCATCGACTTTCTGATAAAGATTTTGTAAAACTAGTAACATGATTTTTAAAAACTTTCAAAAAGGCACATATTTTGCTGCAAAACTCCAAAAAACGATTTAGCAATAGATGACTCTGCCATGTCGCCCAGCATTAAATTTAAATTGTGGCATCCACAGGGTATAAAGAGACTGGCCTGCCCTCAGACAAAAATGTCAGTGGCGGTAAAGAATTGCCACAATCACCTACCGTGCAATAAGTATAGAATTAGCAAAACAAATTAAATACGAATAAAACACAAGTAGGCAAAGACTAAGCCCCCTTTCACACTGACCACTTCATGCCAAGAACCTTTTTTGCCACCCGACACAAACGCATTGGGCCTATTACCACGCAAACAAAATTCTTGCAGCAGAATGGAGGAGAGTTAGTCTTGGAAGAGACACTGCTAAGTGTCAAACACTGGATAACCATATGGTACGGATGTATTTAAGTGTGATCAATCACAGGAACCTCTCTTTTCTGCACTGCAGCAGTATGCTGTAACTACTGTGTTTCACATCCTTCATGCAATGCCACGGTCTTTTTATGTTAACCCTCCCTTCACCACACTTGGAGACCTTTTTTTATGAAATGGCGCTTAGACCACCCTTGAACTTCACACCATTTCCCCTTTGTTGACTCCCCATCCCTTTTTCCGAAAAATGAGGTGCATTTTTAGTCTCTTCCTTCTCAACACCGTTCTACCCAGATTCAACAGCATTTCTGGGAAGAAACGGATCACTACCACCACCCTCATCGCTATTTTTTCTACCACCAAACATGCATTTAACTATCACCAGTGACGTACCGGACACTCCCATGTGACGAGAGGCCCAAGGCCAAAGGGGACCCAAATGTTTTTATGTGAGGGCTTTAAATTGTTTTTCAAGACTTCAAATTTGTTTTGGCGGGGGATCTACACATTTTCCAGTAAGACAGTATCACTAAACGATATAATTGTACTTCTATTTAATCTTCTAATCGCATCCAGGAAAAATTATGAAACGTATCTGGCCCAAAAATCATGCGATTTTTTTCCAGTTTTTATACATAATGTATGTACAATTCAGCAGCCCCTTAAAAGTGGCGGTCCCGGGCGACCACCCAGCTCACCCGCTCCTAAGACCAGCTCTGCATACATACTATTAGCACAAGAAAATGTCATTGATGATGTTTTTATAGTATTCATAGTCTTAAAAAAATTTTGTCCATGTCAAGAAAATAATGACAATAAAAAATTACCAAATTTTAAATAAAAAGTAAGTTACACAAACACATGTATTTGATACTTTATTTATGCTCATACAAATGCCATAAAATAAATTTCAAGTAACTATTTTGAATTTGAGAAAATTAATATTAATTTTCAGAACTTTTTGAATAATTTACTGTGATTCATAAAATAGCCAAAATTCCTAGCTCGATAGAACTCTAGGCATATTAAACTTTATTATTAATTAAAATATGGTTCTCAATTTTATCTCTGTCAATAGATGATGGAATAAATTAACTTTTATGCATAAAGGCACAAACCTGATGTAAATTCAACTAAAAGAGAAATGAGAAAGATGTATAGACATCCCTCACTTAGTGCTCTTTATTGGTTCCTGAAAAATGGAGCACTAACTGAAAACATATCAAGTGAGGGAGTTTTTCTCATTAAAACTAATATCATTAGATTTAATCCATACCTCCAACCATAATAGATAGAGTTTCCAACTTTTTAAATTAGTTGGAAAGAACGATTTTTTTCAACAAAACCGTTTGCAATTTAATTTTTCTCAAAATATTTACAATCACTCCTGATTTTGTCCTCCCACATATCTGGAATGACATGGTAAAATCACTGTAGATTTTAACACTCAATTTAAATGTGCAATCGAAAGAGTTACACGAATTGTGATGTTTAATTTAATGGTAAACATGTATAACTTCAGCCAATTATATTTAGTTTTCCTCCTCTGAATTCCTTTTAACTAGAAATGTGTCCATCAACATAGTTGAAATTACCACTTGCATTCTTTGGTTGCGAGACTCACAGCCAATGTGCTTTTTAATTGCTCCAATTCCAAGATTTGCAGTATAAAATATAATATTGCACCAAGTACATCTTGCTTAAGTTGAATTTTCTTCTGCTGACTTGATCAAATCAAATTGCTTTTCTCGTAATTTATTAAAACTATAGAAGCATTTATTTGTTTTAGGTGAAGTCATGGAACTCGTATTGGGAAGGTTTAAATTCCCTAAAAGTGAAAAATTTTAAGAGCATTTGACAAGTTAATTTTCTTAAATTTTGGATCATTCCGTGGCAGATATTTTACTCAAAAAAGTCCAACTGATTGGTGGATAATTCATCTAACAGCAACAAGCACATGTGAAGGGGGGATTAGACGCTCAGTTTTTTACTAAGGTAAAAACTGAGACAGTACAGTTAAAACTGAGTGTGTGAACTAGAAAATGAAAACTGATTTCCAGTTCACACACAACTTTAAATGTACAGTCCCAGGCTTAGGTAAAACCTGAGCATGTAAACCCCCTTTAAGACTTTTTTGTAAATTGCTGATTTTAAACAAATCATGACTTGATGAAACAAAATAATCTTGCACAATCTTATTTTGTGCACACTATTAATTTGTTTTGATTTACAATGGTGTATAGCAGTGACTGTTTTCTAATTTATAGCTGTTAAATATCAAATTGGTTTAATAATAAATTCGTTGGAAAGAAGGAGAAACTGCATCCTTCCCAAACTAAGGGAAGGGCACAAGACAAATCATTTGAAAGAAGGACCGTTCTTGCTAAAGGAGGATGGTTGGGAACCCTAATCGTAGACAAAACTGATTTCACTTGGCAAAGTGATCAATGAAGAGTATGGAAGTAATAAAAGTATGTTATTACAGTAAAAATGAAGCAAATGATACATATGCAATGATTAATTTTCCTAGGAAGTTGAAGCGACTGAACTTGGGAGGTAACGAGCTCACCTCCATACCAACTGAGGCCCTATCTACACTGGATACACTCCGAAAACTAGAAATACAAGAGAACAAGATCTCGGAAATCAAGGAGGGTGACTTTGCAGGTAAATATATATTTCCTTTTAAGCCATAGATCCAATTTCGATTCAGGTTGAGTCGAACATGCCTTGAGAAAAACCTACCATTCACTGTGAGTGAAAATCGGCAAGTACAAGTAGACATTGAATATTACATAGAGATGTTTAATGGAAATGCTATAAACTGCATTCAAAGTTCTCGAATAAAGAGCATTGAAACTTTACCCTGTACATAGGTCTTCGTGGGCTGGACTCACTGGGATTGGCGCACAACCGCCTGCGTGAGGTTCCAGCAAGGGCCTTTGCGGAACTATCTCTCCTAAATTCCTTGGAGTTGGAAGGGAACTACATCAGCCACATCCACCCAGAAGCATTTGTGGGATTAGAGGGTGAGCAGACAGCCCTTTCTCTCTTTCAAAGAATTTCATAGTTAAGAAATTGTAGTGACCTTCATAGAATTCAATGATGGTATTCCTATTTCTAGCTCTTAAATCGTTTTGCTGAACGGGGCAGTGATTGGAAAATCTAAGATTCTTGCATAATAACAATAGAACATTAACCCAAACAAAGTGAAGTGATACCTTGCCAAAATGTGGCAAAATTATCTATTCCAAATAACCATAATAGGGGCAGCCATCTTCACATTTCTAGTTTCTAACAAATATTACTGATTATGCATCAATGTTATTATCTTTTTTGACAGAGAACCTCCAGTATCTTCGTCTAGGAGACAACAAACTGCACAGCATTCCAAGTGATGCCCTCAGACGCCTACATCGCCTAAGGACACTAGACCTCCGGTCAAACAATATCACGTCCATGCCTGAGGATGCCTTCAGTGGCTTTGGTGACTCAATTACTTTCCTTAACCTCCAGAAGAATGGGTAAGTGATAAGTGAAAAAGTCTTACTCTGAAAAATCAAGGATGATACAATTCTTTCTTTGAACATAGCATTTGGCGAATGACAAAGTTTTATATTGCTAAGGGTGAATATGATGAAACAATATTAGATCTTAAGGAAAGACTCCACCAGCCGATGTTTGAAAAAGAATATACAGCCTTCCCTCATTTTACGAACTTCCGTTTTACGAGTTTTTGCTTATACAAACTGAGCAATTTCATATCTATTTTTCAATTTGCGAATAAAAAATTGCTTATACGACTTTGTTACATTCGCATGAAAATCCTATTTTTCAAATATTGAATAAATTTTCCCATATGCATGTGCTATCCACATCGGGAAAGTTCAGGAAAGCTCGGGAAAGCTCGGGAAAGTTCAGGAAAGCTCGGGAAAGTTCAGGAAAGCTCGGAAAAGTTCATCAGATTGCAATTTTTACATAGGAAGTAATGAGAAAATAATTTTCGCTTGTAGTGTTTTCACCTAACAAACAGTTTTTGTGGAACGAATTAAGTTTGTAAAATGAGGGAAGGCTGTATACAAATAAAGTTACTCTCAAAACAATTAAGATCTGCTTGAACTAGAAATAGAAAAACATTTAAAATAAAATAATAAAAATATAAACAAAATAATGCCTGAACAATAAAAAATAAGGAAAATAATAAGACAAGTAGTTAATAACAAATAATAAATTTAATTCAAACAAACAAAAATAATAAAATAAGTAAAAAATATGCACTTTTAAAATTCAACTAAGAAATTGAGAATATTTTGTGAGTAAAAAAGGCTGAAATTTTTTAACTTTAATTGATTCATTAATTCCTGTCAAATACACAAAAACTATACTAAATGTGGTTCAAAAGTTATCATGGTCTCTCTATTGCTCATTAGAATCAAGACATTGCCAGTATTGGCATTTGAGAACCTCAATTCCTTGGAAACTTTGAGCTTGCAGAATAACAAGCTTCAACATATACCAGAGGAAGTTATGGAACCCGTGGTAGACACATTGAAAGTTATCGACCTCATGGGTGAGTAACAATCCTTAGAAAAGGTAAAAAGGTTTAATACATTCCTACCATTTCATGTAAACTTCAAAATCTGATTTTAAAAGTCAAACCCCGATTTAGCACCAATTGTCCATCCCTGACATTGGCGCTAAACAGGTGTGGCAGTAAATCGAAGTATATGCTTGCTCTGTGTAATCATAAGGTGGAAGTTTTGTTCACTACGATTAATGGGCGGTATGCAGGGGTGGTGCTATATGGGGGGCGCTAAATCGGGGTTTGACTGTATTACTCTCCATAGAAGTTCTCAAAGTGAACAATTCAAGTATGAATTATGAAGCTAATCTTATGGCTTGAATCCAATTACCGTATTTTTCGATAGATAACGCGCGCGTTATCTATACAAAA
The DNA here is from genome assembly GCA_028673005.1 of Tanypteryx hageni. Classification (NCBI taxonomy): domain Eukaryota; kingdom Metazoa; phylum Arthropoda; class Insecta; order Odonata; family Petaluridae; genus Tanypteryx; species Tanypteryx hageni. The sequence goes on along the minus strand of CM054113.1, from coordinate 37,267,957 downwards.
AAATCTAAAATTCGGCAAAAATGGACATGCGCGGTATACATAAGAAAAAATTGAAAACTTTAAACGCGAATATAAGTTTACGAGTTATGGCATTATTACGCTTTTAGCCATCTTGACGATTAATTCATAATCATTTGTCTCATTTTCTCAGCCTACACAAGTATTTAAAATAGGATTTTCGTAAATTAAGAATATATTAATTTTGAGTTTAAACATATTTTACTACAATCTGAAAGTAGTTTTTTAAAATGTTCGAAAATAACATATCTCAAGTGAGCCGTATTTACTTAACTTTCGAATTTTAGCCAAATTGTAATTAAAAGTTTAAATAGTAAAAGACTACATATATTTTCATATTAAATGAACGAATTCATGAAATGCTCCTTTATTATAAAGCAGTCAAGCTCTAAATACGACAAATAACAAAAAGACCGGGACTTAGTTATCAATGGGAAACTCAACAATTTTTGTAAGTTAAATCACATGTAATGATAAAACTCTGGAATAAGGTAAAACTATTTACTAAGATTTAATTAAGATAATTACATTAAATTATTCAAATCCATAAAATTCGTCACCAGACTCGATCATGAAAGTGTCAATTGCGTTGAAGATTTCTTACGGTACATCTTGGACCTCGATTTCAGAAGATACATCATCATTTAGAATATCGTTATCTTCGGACACCGTTGCATTCCCTTGTACTTTAATAAAACAATAAATAAAAGACGGAATACTGCCTCTAGCGACCGAAAAATGGACTGCGTTGTCATAGAATCATGTATTTTATAAAACTTAGTTTTTTGTTAATTTTCGTGATGTATTGGATGTTTAAATAAATTTTTTGTTTAAATTTTTTTTACGAAAATACTTCAACTAACTAACCCAACCTGGTGGGTCAGACTACAATGTTCCTACGTATTTGGAATAGCCGTATAGATGTTGTGACTACGAAGTACATTATTCAGGCGCTGGAGGCGTTAGTAGTTTTGGCTGTTGAAGGAAATCTAGTCTAAACGAAAACTAATATTGTTATTAATTTGATAAAAGAATCTGCAATATTGAATCTGCGTTAATATGCTGTTGTTGTTGATTTGTAACGACAATAACAGGAACCTAACCCAACGCAAAAGTACCAATATATCTAAGTATCAAAACTTTCGTCTGCGCGTTATGTATACATGTATACATTATAATGAACGATGTAAATATCGAAGTGCGCGTTATACATTAGGTGCGCGTTATCTATCGAAAAATACGGTAATAATCTTATGACACGCATGCGATTTTACTTGGCATGCATAAGCTAGTATTTTCTGTATAAAATATGAAGTTTCTTAGAGAAGGAGTCAACTAGTGGCACATGAAAAAAATTCTGATGATTCAAATTACTTTCTTGGCACACGAGACAAAAATCATTTGCCATCCCTGATCTAGGCATATCCTCCAACCACTCTATTGTTAAGCAAACCAGATGCATAATTCCACCACAAAGTAGCCATCCTCTGTGATACTTCCCCAAGCGCTGATGCTAATAAGAGCCTCTTTGCAGCTAAAATGCAAAAATGGTTTATGCAACTGTTTTATGGTTACAAGAACTGTCTTGATCATAAACTAATAGTGATCCCAGGAGGATAAAAGATATGCAGGATAGGGCTTACAGTAGCAGCTGCATAGGCTGGTATATTGTAATCTGACGTTTTGATCCCAATGCTGATGGTCTTCTTCAGGGATGAAGTTTTGAAGCAGTCTTCTGCCTGGTATTTATATGATATGCCTCTGTCTTCATTATTGGAGATTTAACAATCAGGCATCTCCCTCCCCCCTCTACTTTTTGTGTATTGATGTTATTTTCCCTTTCACTTATTCCACTGGTTCTTTCTCCTAACTTCCTCCAACCATTGGCTAGGCCCTCCCCTCCATTGGAAGCTCTTTTCCCTTCACTTTCTCTATTGGAATCCTTACCCCCTCCTATCATACTGATAGGTTCCTCCCTTTCTTTCACTTCCTTTCTTGAAGCCTCTCTCCCTGCTCCTCTCCTCCTCTTTATCCGTAAGCCATCTAGGTGGTTGGAAAAGTTGTTCATAGGTTTCACTGGTATTGTAGCCATCATTTCTGTTGAGATTTAAAGGGTGTTTCTCTATTTCGATGACCTCTCGAATTGTGTGGAAAATAAAAATTCTCTTTAGCGAGAACCTTTGTTTATTCTAATATTACTGTGGTCCTCTCCTTTAGTTGAGTGTTCAGCTAAAGCAGATTCACTCGATTGCCTGTTGTTGATGGCTCATCGGTTTTTGCTCAGTCTGTATAAGATGGAATGCCCTGTTTGCCCAATGTAGACTTTACCACAGGGGCAAGGCACTCTCAGTGTTCAGGGGATGTGGCCGATCCTTGGGAGATGGAAGTTGGTCCTGTATTTTTGTAACTTTACTGAAATGGACGTTCATGTTTCTTTTTCATAGGAATCTTGAGATCTGCTCCATAGTATCAGCAACATAGGGGATCTTGGCATAAGCATCAGACTTGGGTCAGTCTTTAGCCAGTTAGTTGGTACTATTTTAATTGTTTTATGATGAAGGTTTTATGGTATCCATTGTTAGCTAGCGCCTTCTTCAAATGAGTCTCTTCATCCCAGGGTGATTCAGAGTCTGATCGATATTTTCACGCAGCCTCATATCACCACCCACAACAGAAGGCTGCCTTCGTAAAGACACTCTTCCATCAAGTCAAAGTGGTTTCAGTGAAAGTGAAAGGGAAAATAACACCAATACACAAAAGGTAGAGGGGGAAGGAAGATGCCTGATTGATAAATTTCCAATAATGAAGACAGAGGCATATCATATAAATACCAGGCAGAAGACTGCTTCAACACTTCATCTCTGAAGAAAATCACCAGCATTGGAATTAAAACATCATATTACAATTACAAACACTCTTAACTCATTCTTTATTCGACCCTGCCTAGAATCCGAACTAAAATTAATTATTTCTAAATTAGACCAAAAAAATAGTGCTGGCCCTGATGAAATACCAGGAAAAATTATCTTTCGTTGCTATGACTTCATAAAACTTCCTGTTTTATTTCTGATAAATGAATCCTTAAAACTTGGTATATTTCCCTCCTCTCTAAAAGTTTCTAAAATAGTTCCCATTTATAAAAACAAAGGATGTACAAATGACATGAATAATTACAGGCCCATAACAATACTGAATATTTTCTCCAAAGTTATTGAAAAAGTCTTTTATAAACAACTAATCTCCTTCCTGGAAAAACACCACCTGCTGTCCACATGTCAGCATGGTTTCAGACAAGGAAGATCAACTACATCAGCAATATATCATGCTATTGACTATATTCTGTCATCACTTGATCGAAAGCAAGAAACCCTAGGCTTATTTTTTGATTTTTCAAAAGCATTTGATCATGTCAATCATAGTCATCTCATGGTTAAACTAGAAAGAATTGGAGTCAGAGGGGTCCCCAATAATTGGATAAGATCCTACCTACAAAACCGTTCCCAAGCTGTAACTCTTAACGTGAAAGGTATAAAATATTCCTCCAACTATAAAACTAACTCATTAGGTGTTCCCCAAGGATCTATTTTGGGGCCTGTCCTATTCTTAATATACATTAACGATCTTGCATTCACTTTTAATGAAATAGAAGGTGCAAAATTGCTTTTATATGCTGATGATATCAACATTATACTTTCTGCCTCATCACGCAACAGCCTTGTACACAACTCAAAACTAGTTAGTCTCCATCTTAGCAACTGGTGTCAAGATAACCTCCTAAATCTTAATGTACAAAAATCCCAAATGATCCATTTCTCACATAGCAAAAAGTCAACAGAAAGTCTGTTAATAAAAATTGATCAAAAATCTATCCAACAAGTCTCTACTAGCAAATTTCTTGGTGTTCACCTAAATGCTAATATCTCTTGGGAATCACACATTGACATTTTATCCCATAAGCTAAGCTCTACATGTTACCTGATTAGGCAACTGAGAGAAACAGTTAGTAGAGACGTCCTCTTGAATCTATATTATGGCACATTCTATTCCCATATCACACACAATATTATCTTCTGGGGTTCTTCATCTCATTCCATCAAAATTTTTAAGATCCAGAAAAGAGCAGTTAGAATCATCTCTTGGAAACCATATGACTCTCCTTCAAGGCCCATTTTTATGACTTTGAAGCTTCTTCCCCTCCCATGTATTTATATTCTGTCAGTAGTACTGTTTGTGAAAAATAACTTAAATGATTTCACAGTTAATTCGGACCATCATCACTACCTCACTAGAGGACAATCTGATTTGTATCTTAATTTAATAAGGACCAAAACCATAAAATTAGGACCTAGAGAAATGGGAATCAGACTTTTTAATAAACTTCCTCCACAACTTAAACTTATCCAAAACTATGATTCCTTTAAGATAAAGGTGAAAAGGTTTTTACAAGGTAATATGTACTATTCTGTTAATGAATATTTAAATGATAGGTCATTGTAATTATGTATGACAGCTAACTTTATATTATCTTTTTTTTATTGCATTTTTTTACTTTTTTTACTTTTAGCGTTATTTTACTGTATATTGTCCTATATCATCTGAATGTATGATCCCCGGACCAATAAATTTGAATTTGAATTTGTGCCAACCTACGCAGCTGCTACAGGAAGCCCCATCCTGCATGACTGAACAACACTGCGGAAATCTATGTCAGAAAGGATGAAAGATAATTTGGCTCAAACTCAATATCCTGAAAACCATGATTAAGATGCTGTAACTATAGTGATAATTCACCAAAAATAGATTCTTTTTAGAATCTATTTTTGGTGAATTACCACTGAAACAGAAACTGTGAAGAGATGAGAAGGAACATAGTTTAGAAAGATATAGTTTAAGAAGTCATAAATGATAAAATTAATAGAAACCAGAAATAATTGTTTCCATACTTAGCGCATTTTTTGCCAATATGTGCACCATAATTACTTTTTCCTCAGCCAATTTAAATCAAACTCGTACTTATTCACAGACAATCCACTGGAATGTACCTGTGATCTACATTGGTACATGGATTGGATCAAAAGCCTTCGAGACAAGGATGATGAAATGATGCAGAAGAAGCGCACGGTTTGTACTATCCTGAGGGAGCACAGAGAATACTCACTGAGAGACCTCCCACTGGAGAGAATGGCATGCGCCACCTCCTCCTCCTCATCCTCCTCCCCATCCTCTTCATCATCCTCATCCTCTGCCTCGACAGCTAGCCACCTACTCTTCCGCTACCTCTTGTTCCTCGCAGCACCAAGCCCTTCACACTCCATCTCCCTTCTACCTGTACTCCCAATACTTGTGGTACTCACTCAAGGTGCATGAGAGCATAGTAACCCACTCCTTCACCTTTATTATATCCCTAACGATCTCCATAATAGGTTAACCTCAAATGACAACAATCTGAGACAATTTCCTCAAATCCCCTCCACTCCTTACAACAATGTAATGGCCACTATTAAATCTATGTAGCAAACAGAAGGTTAGAAAAAAGAAGTAAATGTTGTAAATTTCACCTGACATTGAAAGAATCTTCAACATGTGAATTAAAATTCATCCTTCATGAGCATTCAAGGTGTACAGTGTCACATGAATATTTTTAGTTAATTGTCTCAGATTGCTTCGTTCGAAACCACCTTAGAAGCAAACTCAGATTCAACACTCACGATTTCTCCAATAGATTCTGATCAGATTTTCACCCATATAGACCAAGAGAAACCATTATATAGATACTCTTTTAATATTAATACAAACGTACATATCATTGATGGTTGATGATTTAAGTAGGGAGTTAAGGGTATTCAAACCTGATACATATCACGGGCCGTTCCTACACTGAGAATAAACTAAATTTTACCTTTTTAACTTCAGTACAAGTTACATAAGCTTTTAAAAACAATTAAAAAATCATTTGATTTTTTAGGGAAAGCATTGTTAATATAGTCCTTAATATAAACTTTGATATCAATTTTATTTAAAAAGCAAGAATGTTTTCTCAATATCTCAGTTAGGACCTGCATATTTTAAGCCTTTCATGAAATTTAAATACGAAGATGGTGTAGTTTCAAAATATTAAGCCATTCTAATATTCAAGAATCCTGAATGATTCATCTGCACAATAATATCCGAATGAGTGCAATGTTAGTGATCATGGGTCTTCATGAGTCTTAAACTTTCAATACTTTGGTATTGAACTTGGGGGAAGATTACCACGTAATCAAAATTGCTTAAGACATTTTGAATGACCTATATCAAATTCCAAGACAAGGAACCTAATGCATATCAAAATTAAGCCGTTCCATTGAAACATATCAAAAAAACAAGCACATATTACAAACAGGAAAAAAGGGGGAGTGACCATCATCAGTTTGAATGTTAATTTCACATTTATAGATGTTTTAAATATAGTGGTGTTAACAATGAACCATTTATTAAGTGTTAATCAAATATGCTATATTCAGGATACAAATTTCTTCTATCAAAGTTGAATTGCTGTACTTGAGATTTCTATGTCCTTTTCAAAAAGTTATGCATGTATTAATACATTCTCTGTTATTCCTATTATTATTATTAAAGTAATGAGGCTAGTGTATATTAATGTGCCGTTTGTTTAAATTTTTACTAAAACATTGGCAATGCTGTAAACAATAATCAGTGTTGCTGATAAAAAGACTAAAAATATGTCTTTTGATATACTTGGCAAAATGCCAAATACTGCTGAGAATGCAGTACAGAACCATGTTTAAACATATCCAGAGTTCTGGGTTGCATGCCTTTCCGTGGACATTAAATTGTGGCTCACAATTGCGCAATATTTTTATACAATATCTTACAAAATGTCAGGTCGTTATCTAGAGTGCCCACGGAAAGGGCATCCGCAGACAAACCTTTTTGTGAGTTTTTTTAACATATGTGATGTGTACATGTAGTGTAATGAAGAACCTAGAATTACAAGAAATTGATGTCCAATAAATGTAATTATAGCTTATATTAATGCCATGACATGGATGTAAATGCTTGAATGTTTCAATGTATCTCAATAAACACGATGGACTCAACTTTATTGGCCTAGAATTATGCTTGTATAGTCAAAGTCACTTTATTCTCCAAAGACCTTACAAAAGAAGGTATAGATTTCGTCAAATACATATATACAACATAAACAGATATATTAACATTTGTCATCTAAAATATCATTAGTGCTATAATACATTTCATGTAATAAGAATTCTTTCAACTTTGTTTTGAACATACATAGGGACATAGGCGTCTTGAGAAAACTTGGTAAATGATTAAATAATTTTACCCCCATATTTCTGGGGCCAAGGGAAGTACCTCTGGTTCTGACATAGTTAACATGTAAGCTATTATAATTTCTAGTACTATAATTATGAAATTTTGAGTTGAAATCCAAATCGCTCAGATTCTTTCTCATAAAAATAATTAAATTAAGAATATTATACACATGGCATAGGTAATATGTTAAATCCTTTAAAAATGGGTATACATGGAGCCATTGTAACCTTCAAATGCCATAAGACGTACATTTTTTTTAATCTTAAAAATAGTGAGGGCATTAGTAGAAGAACCCCAAAAAAGTATACCATAAACAATTTGTGCATAACATAGACCATAGTAAATGGAAAGCAACACATCCTTCGAAACTGTGAGTCTTATACTTCTAATGAGGAAACAAATGGAACTGAGTTTACTGCCAGCTCTTAAGAAAATCACATTTTTAAAGATGTCCTAACTATGCATACATAAGCATGAGCACAAGCTTTTTTGCTGATAAGTACACAGTCATCTAAAAAGTTGACCTTCATTGGGTAAGAACATTAGTCGCAAGGGTACCATTTGATGAAAAGGGACTCTCTCCACTTTTATGATACATGAATTCCCTTTCTTGAGCAGCAATCAGTTATACAGCTTTGTGAGTAGCTAGGTTTGAATTTTTTTAATAACTGTTACCGCCATCAGTATTTTGGGACATTAGATGGGAAAAAACGATCCATATAGTAAAACCTCTATCTTACGAACCTCCCTATAATGAGAACCTCCGTATAATGAACTCGGATCTCGGTTCTGCCCCCAGAACATGTAAAATGCATAGAAGAAGCATCCGTATAATGAACCTCCATAACTACGAAACTCCCATAGAGCAAAGGCTGAACCTGGTCCCCAAAATTTAATCCATCTCTGCACAACGAAATTTCAATGAAAACAAAATTGTAAACACTGGCTGTCACTGGATCATCTTGGTGCAAAAACAGCATCGCCCTAACGCTGCATGCCTATCTCTCTACTCCCGCCGAATCACCATCCCTAGTTGGGAATGGCCGAATGAGAGAATGATCATGATCGCTGATTACTCATTAAGCTATCACCATCGCAAAGTGCAGTCGCTAGATTATTATCATACTTAAAGCGCTCATCCGAATCTATCACCATCACTTGTGTAAAGTTTTTCCCAGCTGTTTTCACTCCAATGAATAACAATTGCCTTAACTGGGAGAATTAGAACAATGTGTATGGACATGATATCGTAAGAAAAAATATGGGCAATGAATGAAATCGATACCTCATAACAAAGTGCTATATACATCACTTCTGTGTAGTGGTATCTCAATATCGACTCTTTCTGAGCTGCTGCACTCACTATTTATGAAACCACCGACTTATAGACTGCTCACAGATTTCATGATACAAAGGGGAGGGTGGAGACTGACAGTGTTCCTTTGTGCTACAGTAGGTAACAGGGTTGCCAAACATCCATATATTTACGGACAGTCCGTAAAAAAGAGCAAAAATTGGACATGTCCATAAGGTCCATAAAAATATTTAGATGTCTGTAAAAATGCTAAGAAATTTCCAGAGGTTTAAAGCAGTGGTAGTCAACCTTTTTAGTTGACGTATCTCTTAAAATATTTTTGACGAAATTCGTGTCCTCGAGTATATTTTAAAGTTAACAAACGCGGTTATTATTGGGTAGAGTTTACAAATATATATAAATATACTTTCTGATGAAATGATTACATATATTTTATGCTTGAGATAATTAATAGATGTTGCTTCACTATTTTTTTACATTAGATATCCTTAATATCATATCTCTTTGAAAGATCCTGCATATCCCCGGGGTTATGGGTACTTTAGGTTGAATAACGCAGATTTTTAAAAAACATGTTTGTTATGTTCTCATTTTGGTTATATTTTTAAAAATAAAGCAACCATTCATTTTCAATGAGCACAAATTAAAAATATAAAACAAAATGCTCTGAATGAAAAATCAGGTAGTATTTGTGTACCAAAAATATTTACTTAACACATTCAAAATTTCCTGTTTCCCTGAGCCAGATAAGTGCACTAAAGTAACGTAATTATATCATTTCTGTTGCAATGTATGAATGACCAAAACCACCTCTCAGTATGAATGCCTCGCTGGCAGGGTTACATGAAGAGTGTGGATAGCATCAACTTCCGAGTTGAAAGAATCTTGGCTTATCATTGGTCAGAAAAGTCTCATTTTTCCCTCCCACTTGTGAAACTTGAATATTTTATATTTTAGTCACCTAACTTAAATGACAAAAATAATAAATTGTTCTTTTCCTAACATCACATCAACCATCCATATAAAACCGCAGTATAGTTAGCTGAAGAATTGCTAAGTTACAACACAACACTTTAAAATGTTTTATTTAAATTTGTTCAAATTAACATCCTTTACAATAGCATTACCTATGTTAAATAGTGAAAAAAGTAATATGATACTTAAATGTGAGGGCTTTTTGAAAAATGCAAGAACAACTGGTCTTAAAAGTCTAACATTAGAAAAGATTTCATCCAAAGTAAAAAATTAAACCAAGTGAACAGTTCCAATGAATAAAATTATGTTCATGGCACAAACTACATAAACAAATATAGTCATCTAAAGTAGTTTCCAAATGAATTTTCAATGTGAACTATTCCGAGAAGATTGCATTAATGATTATTAATAGTAGAGCAATACAAATATGACTATAATGTAATAATAATAAAATGCATGTATAAGGCAATATTATAAGAGGAGCAATAAGAATTTAATAATAATAATCAAATTCATCAAAGGCTTACATGTACCTTGATTTTCCAGACGTAATTCTTAATGAAACTCATAGGGAAAACAGAATAATCTTAAATGAATCAAGATAAAAAGTTTTTAAGATAAATAAAAACTTACTATCAATAATAATTACGATAAATAAAAACTTACAATTATTAGCAGAAATATCTCTTCAAAAAACGTAGGAATGCTAGTATCAATACAAATCCATATTAAAATAAAGAGACTTCAATTAAACAATGACACTAGTTTGTTTAATCTCGTTGCTATGATGGACAGGTCTATCTTCCCACGCGAATTCAAATACACATTTATTGCAGCACATCTGGTGGCCGAGGTGACTAAATCAATTGTCTTATGCGAAGTTGAGGTGAGGTGGTTCGAACCCTGCAAGCATCCTTATATATATAGTTGAAAATTTGATTCTCTAGGTCTTCAAATCCCCCAGTTGAAGGTCTCCTAAATGCCTTCCTGGTTGAAATTCCACATTCAAGTTTTTCTAATTGCTTCTGCCATAGAGATATATTTACTTCAGGAACATCATACTTTTTCAAAGCTTGAATATTGTTTGCTTTTTCTGCCTCTTGAGCTACGACAATTTTAAAATTCATGTCATAACTTCGTTGGATTCCTCTGTTAACCTGGGATTTGGAATAACCTTTTTCTCAAGATGATCAACACCCTTTTTGTCACCCAATGTTAAAATAATGGATGGGTAGAAACTCGCTAAGGTAGGTACAAAGAATATGCTGATGCACTGATAGCTTCAATGCAATGACTATCGAGGGGATCAGCTGCCGAGTGAACTTGATCTATTCTCGCCTTCAGACGCTTTTCAAATACAATGTCACATGCATGCCTAATGTGTCTACACTGTAACAAGTATCTTGTATCTCTTAGGGGGCTCACACACCAGAGGCATGCGACATGCAACAAGCGGTAAATGTCGCATAAGGCTGATGTCGCATTTTCTCATAAAAATAACATTAGATGCCCCATTGCTCTCACACACCAGTGAGACAGCAGCATTTGTTGTAAGGTATTTGCCTCACAAGACAAACAGTGCTTGTTTCATGCAGACAGTACTGCGCGACATCATGCAATGACATAAGGGACGATCCCGTTTCTAGCATTCTCTTTGTGCAATGTGTGGAAAAATTTCAATGTTTATGGAATTTTAGGATAAAAGATTATAGAAGAAGGGAAGCGTGCCAAAGAAGTGAAAGAGACAGGTAATTTGTTTATTTGTTCTCATGTATTATTTCTTTCTCCTACACTATAAATCTAATACACTATGCTATACTACAGAAATATAATATCATGGAATCTTTTTTCCTTAACTGAAGTAATGACTATATTACTTTACTTTGTACACAGAACATTAATTTACTTACAAAGTATTCTAATAGAACAAAAATGTTAAAAAATATCTGAAAAATGCAAAGAAATACTAATATAATTTAATATTAATTTGAATTTCATTACCAATGTAAATATGTCTTCACTCAAGGAACTCATGACTATTAACCTAAAGTCACCAGATTTTGCCTTAGTGAGAAGAGGACAAATGGTTAAAAAGCGACGAAAAAAGAAGACAAAAGAGTACAAATAAAATTTGATGTAAAAAAGCTTTATTAGGGATTTGCAATAATAAATAAGGTGTTATATCTAAATTAACCATTTCTCAATCAAATAAACAAGAAAAGGAACATTTTAATAAAATAGATGTTTAAGAAACTCCTCTAGTCATATTTGTCAGATAGGGTCACTAATTATGTGGTGGAATTACTAAAAGCATGGCTAAGGCACCAGAATTTCAAATTTTCAAGATAGCTCATTTTAAAAATAAAGAGTAAAAAAAAACTTATTGCAAAATCCTTTTATTTATTTATATTTGTCACTACTATTAACTTTTTTAAATCATAATTTGTTTATTTTAAGTTATTACGTTTTGTATCTAAATTTTCTTTTACTGCAATCTGTGCAGTAACACATGCCAAAGACATTTCAATATTTTCAATCGCTCAAATGTCATTGATGATTGAAAAAACTCTTTAAACTGCATCATTTGAACCTGATAGCAGAAAACAAAACTCGATAATCAAGAAAAGATTTGGATATGGTATGAGCTCCTTATCGAAATGCGCAAAAACCTCCATCCATCATTTATCCGCACAAATATTAATTTGGTTCCATATATTCAATTTTTCACATTGCAGTGTAAGTTTAAGCATCTTATTTCATTGAATAACCGGCTGTCATTAATACTAAAAGTTTTGAATTTCTTAGTTATGGATTCTAAGTATCGCTAACATCTTCCCAGGTGACTACTTTTTTTAACATTGTCCATACAAAATATTTAAATTCTTTCATAGGAGCTATCCATTCTTCCAAGTATACTCCAGAAGCCAATTCTATTTTATATTTAATGGATTACAGTATTATAAATCAGGGAAATGGATGAACAATGTATTCCCTGATTTATAATTATGGAATCGCTCCATAAGGTTATGCTTAAGACTGTCAAAGAATTATAGTAAATAAATCAGCAGGCGTGAATTGGCTCAATAGTATGTTATATTTTGTATATAATTGTTGACAGAATTAACAAAGAGGGTGTATAAAGGACAGAAGAGGACATCATTTTCAAAAAGGACAAAATCCTCACAAAGAGAACTATCCTCTTTTCAAGAGGATGTCTGGTCACCTTAACTAACCGCATGTTTCATGTCTCTTTGGTGTGCGAGCTTCAGTTCACGCAGCATTTACCGCATGCCTCATGTTTCATTTTTCATGTATCTGGTGTGCGAACCTCCTTAAACAGACATGCAGAATGTATGGTGATTTTTTTTTTTAAACACGATTTTACGATATTTTAAAATCACTAGTACTCAAATATAATGCGGGGCTACATTTAAAATTTAATTTTTGGAAAAAACATTGCATTATATTCGGAACAATATAGTACTTGGAAATCAAATCAGCGAAAAATTCATAGATTGATAACAGCTATCTAAATCAAAAAGAATTTTCCAAATCTCTCTTAAAACAAAAAAGTTGGTTGCCCACAGACAGATGGACAGACAGAGTATTAAGAAAACATGCTAAAAATTACTTAAGTCATAAAATAGCTGATGTTACAAACATGAAATATTACATGAAGATGTATGAGGCCAGAAAGAAAACCATTAGAGCAAGGTAAGCATTATTCACAAAGCTATTATGCTGTTCCCCTCCCTAAGGACTGCATAACCTTACAGAGGTGGGAGGGTTTGTGTACTCTTACGAACCAAAGAGCTATGCCGGCGGGAGATAATTCTCCTGGTAGGACCATCCAAGCCGGAAAGGTCTGAGGGGAAGAGTCAGACTAAGAAGCAGTCTTGGGGGTTTTACATCCCCCTGTGCAAGGGCAGCAGCTTGCACAGTACCTCTGTAGGTGGTGATCATGTGGATCTGAACAGCTACAGATGGGTAATCACTCTGTGAAACTGCGATGAGGAAAGCAAGGGGAAACTACCTCATTATATTTCCCATGATAGGCTGAAAAGCTGAAATACCTCTATGGATCTTTCTGGGGTAAAATATTCCGGAGGTAAAATAGTCCCCCAATCGGATCTCCGGGTGGGGACTACCCTAGGGGATGCACAGAGGAAATTTAACATTAATAGGAAAGCAAGTGGTGAGAAATTAAGAATAGGCACATGGAATGTTAGGACTATGAATTCAGGGGGTAAACTAGAGAACATAAAAAGGGAAATGAGAAGGAATAATATAGGTATAGTAGGTCTAAGTGAAGTTCGGTGGGAAGGAGAAGGCGAGATAAATTCAGACGAATTTAAGATTATTTACTCAGGAGGGGAGAAAAAGGAAAGGGGAGTGGGGATTATAATGAGAAAAGAGATAGCTGAAAGAATTAGCAAGGTAGTGACAGTTAATGATAGATTAATAGCCGTAAAACTTCAGATGGAGCCAGTGGAAATGCTTATAATTCAAGTGTATATGCCAACGACTAATGCTGGCGACGACGAAGTAGATGAAATGTATGAACAGATTATGGAGATATTGGAGGAGGAGGGAAAAGGAAGGATCACCACCATAGTAATGGGAGATTGGAACAGTGTAGTCGGAGAGGGACAGGAAGATAACATAGTGGGAAAATATGGGCTAGGGAAGAGAAATGAAAGAGGGGATAAACTTGTGGAATTCTGCCATAGAAATAGATTAATTGTAACTAATACATGGTTTAAGCATCACCAGCGGAGACTTTACACATGGAGAAGCCCAGGAGACCAGAGACGATACCAGATAGATTACATACTAGTCAATGAAAGATTTAGAAATAGCATTAAAAATGTGAAAACACTACCAGGGGCAGATATCGATTCTGACCACAACCTTTTGGTGGCAAATATACAATGTAGACTGAAGAGCGTTAAGAGAAACGTAAGAGTTAACAAGAAATGGAACTTAGAGGAACTCCTTAAAAACAAGGAGGCTATCATGACTGAGCTGGAGGAAAGGTTGGGGGAGAGAGATGAAGAAAATAGGAAGAATGTAGATGAGGAGTGGAGATACATCCATAGCAACATTAAAGATGTAATGGAAAAGAAGGTAGGAAAGATAACGGGTGAAAGAAACAAAAAACCCTGGATCACAGCAGCCATGCTGCAAAAAATGGAAGAGCGGAGAAAGTGGAAGAACATAAACACTGAAGAAGGCCAAAGAAAGTACAAGGAGTTAAATAATGCTTTAAGAAGGGAAACAGATAAAGCCAGAGAACAGTGGATAAATGAGAAATGCGAGGAGATTGTCGAATGTGAAAGAATTTGTAGAACAGACCTCATGTATAGCAAAGCAAGGGAACTATTCAAGAAAAAAGCAAGAAAGATAGGACGTAAAGGAATCATGAACAAAAGTGGTAAAATAGTATCGGAGCCAGACAATGTAAAGAATGTCTGGAAAGAATACATTGAGGTTCTGTATGACAAAGAAGGAAAGCCAAGAAATATTGAATTAAATGAAGAAGAGGATGCGGAAGAAGATCAGCTAGGACCAAGTATTCTCGAGTCTGAAGTTAAAAGAGCAATTGATGACATGAAAAAAAGAAAGGCAGTTGGGAGTGATGATATACCCGTGGACGTTCTTAAGGTTTTGGGGTCTAAAGCAGTTAAGCAACTCACAAAATTTTTTAACCAAGTATATGATACTGGTGTATGGCCTGAAGATTTTTTAGATGTTGTGATGGTACCACTGGAGAAAAAGAACAATGCAAAATGTTGTAAGGATTACAGAACTATTAGTTTAATTTCTCATACAGCTAAAGTTCTAACCAGAATAATAACCAAAAGAATTGAATGTAAAATAGAAAAGGAGCTGCAAGATAATCAGTTTGGTTTTAGAAGAGGAAGGGGGACTAGAGATGCTATAGGATGTATGAGGATGATGATAGAAAGAGCGCTAGAAGTCAATAAAGATATGTATTTTTGTTTTGTAGATTGGGAGAAAGCTTTTGACCGAGTGAAATGGGATAAAATGCTGGGTATTTTAAACAAAATAGGAATAGATTGGAAAGATAAAAGACTGCTTAAAAACCTTTACTTTGATCAAAAGATTAGAGTCAGGGTTGAAGGAGAAGAAACAGAAAGTACTTCAATAGGGAGGGGAGTGAGGCAGGGTTGTCCTATTTCACCAGCGATATTTAATATGTATGCAGAAACAATAACAGAAGAAGCGTTGATGGAAGAGAAAGGATTTAAGATAGGAGGTGAAAGTATTACCACCATTAAATACGCAGATGATCAGGGCTTAATAGCAGAAGGCGAGAAAGAGCTTCAGAGGATGACAGACAGACTAGTTGAGGTTGGCCAACAATATGGAATGAAGATCAATACAGAAAAAACGAAAGTCATGGTGGTTTCAAAGGAACATAAAGAATTAAATATAATGGTAAATGGCCAAAAATTGGAACAAGTAAGTAGTTTCAAATATCTCGGCAGTATTTTAGCACAGGATGGAAGTAGTACACAGGACATCAGAAGTAGGATTGCAATGGCAAAAGCAGCATTTAACGAGAAGAAGGAGCTTCTCACAAGCAAGAAAATAAATCTAGAAACAAGGAAGAAATTAGCAAAATGCTACATATGGAGCATAGCTCTTTATGGTGCAGAGACGTGGACGATAAGGAGAAAGGAGGAAAAATATTTAGAAAGTTTTGAGATGTGGGTATGGAGAAGAATGATGAAAGTGAAATGGACAGAGAGGAAGAGAAACGAAGAAGTATTAGAAATGGTGGGAGAAGATAGGATGCTAATAAAAACAATCAGGAAAAGAAAAGCAAATTGGATAGGGCACATATTGAGAAGACAGTGTTTACAAAGGACGATCTTAGAAGGAAAAATTAGTGGAAAAAGAGGAAGAGGGAGAAAAAGAATAGGAATATTAGATAATATAAAGCAGGGATATACTACTTATAGAGGTATAAAAGAGGCTTCTAGGGAGAGAGAGAAATGGAGGCAGCGATTCAGTTAAAACCTGTCTTCGGACAGAAGCATGATGATGATGATGATTATGCTGTTCAATAGCAAGTACAGATGATGCTATAATCTTTAAAACATTGTAAATAAAAATTTTAGTACTTTTTAATTTCGAATTGCAGAATACAGATGGCAGCACAAAGTAATTAATATTTTATCGCTCATTATGAAATATGGTTATGAAAATATGAGAAAAAAAATATCTTTAACTATTTTAATCTCAATTGGTTGCTAATCAATAATAAGGTTACTAAGCAATAATAAAATTTGAGAGGAAGGAGTTTCTTTCGACGATCCTCTTTGAGGACATCTGTCGGGGCAGTTTGATATTAGCTTGGCTAGTTCCCGTCCCACAAAGGAAAACATCCGTGTTCAGAAACGAGAGAAAATGTTCTGCTACGATAGTTCAGGGGTAGAATATCCGCCCGGCAAGTGGAAGACCCGGGTTCAATTCCCGGTCATAGCAGACTTTTTTCTCGTTTCAAAAATTGTTCCAACTTTCACAGCTTATGCCTGTCTGCATAGGATCTTCGGATCATATCATTCCATCAATTTCAAGCAATAATAAGGTTACTAATCGATAATAAGGTTACTAACTATAAAATAAAAAGTTAACCTCTATATGTCGATGGGTATGTAAACATTTTCTTTAGTGTTGAAGAAAGTCAAATAAAAATAATAGTAAAAATATTAGCACCCAAAAATATCAACTCCCTTGTGATCAACAACAAAATCCTCGACAGAATGACTTTGGCTCCAGGACAACATGTCAGCATCGATGAGGTCATCAACTGTACAGAAGATGAAAGAGCTAACTTTCCAACGGAATTTTTAAATTTGTTTACTCCATAAGGAATACCACCACATAAATTACATCTCAGGATTGGCACTGTCATAATGCTTCTTCGCAACATTAACGTTAAGAAGGGTCTGTGCAATGGAACATGTTTAATGTGAAATATCTTGGTCAGCACACCATTGTGACTGGAAGTAATAAAGGCCAAGCTGTTATACTTCCTAAATTTGATGTGACACTGACAGGCAATAGCAAGCTTCCGTTTGAGATGAAGCATCGTCAGTTTCCAATAACATTAGCCTTTGCCATGATGATTAATAAAAGTCAAGGCCAAACATTTGATACCGTGGGATTACTCTTACAAAATCAGGTTTTTGCACAAGGACAGCTGTATGTCGCCATGTCACAAGTACGATGGCAAGAAAATTTAAAAATTTTATCCAGTCGCGATAACAGAGTTAAGAATGTAGTATATACTGAAGTTTTAACTTAACTTTTTAATTCATTTAACTTTATTATATTATTTTATTTTTCCATTTCTCATTATTAAAATTAATGAAAAATAAAAAGTAAATTTGACATACTAATTGTTTTAAAATGCAAATTATATAGTTAGATAAAATGAAGTGTTTTATTTCTCTAACAAGAAGGCTCTCTTTGATTTGCGTCACATGTGTGAAACGTGCCAGCTAGTAGATCAGAATAGAGAGGAATTAGACTGATAAATATTCTTCCTTTTAATGTTATTTTAATCAGGCCAATTTTTTTATTTCTTTATTTTTCAAGCCTAACTTGTAGTTCTTGCTCTCAAAAGGCATATTCTTTTTCTCAATGTAATAGCTTTATAGGTAATTAGATTATCAGTCTTATTTGCCATCAATACGATTTAGCACTGTTTGATAACATAAAGCAATTAAGATTCTGCTAAAGAAAAATGCTATTTCCTTAACAAAAGATATCTCTGACCCACCCAGTTCATATTTCATTCACAATTAGTCATAAAATAATTTACTATTTCTATCAGACTTTTCAAATCATTCACAGACAACAAAGCAGAACATAAGAACTCTCCTTGGTGAAATAATAAGAACAACCAGACTGAAGGCCCATGCAAATAGCAGGATTCAAATGGACCATTGTATTGGGAGATACTCTCTACACACCCTTTTATTGAAGTCGGCAGTAAATTGCAAACATATGTGTAAATATATAAAAACAATTTTAACTGTGAAATTATTTCAGATACGGTCAATTAAATAAAACCTCAATTTAAAAGTGTAGTACCATAAATGCCCCCATATAGGTAAAGCACAACCATGAATAGGATGCAAGGAATATTTAACGTCTTTGTATTACAACAATTAATTCAATTAATATTTATGCCTTTTGACTCATAATGCAATATTTCTCAACTGGCATTCTGCACATTAATTTTTGTGGGTCTGCAAGTTGAGTAGAACATGCTGTTTATTTTCATCTATAAATTTTCTGAAACTGTGCAGCTCTGATTATTAATATAAAAACTTTTCATGGAGAGGGAGTCCACAGAAATTGTGAGACTTTGTAAGGATCTGTGGCTCCAGAAAGTCTGAGAAGCATTTGCATAAGCAATAGACAACGAGGACAACATATTACAACAGGATGATGACAAAAACACCACGACTGAAATGACAACAACTAATACTTGTGAAAGAAATGACAATTTTGACAACATAGTAATTGATGATGAATTGGCCAGTGATCAGGAATTACCATATAAATCCGAAAGGAAAACGACTTTGAATTTAAGACAATCACAATAAAAAACAAGGCCTATTCAGGAAAAAACTTTGTAATATGAATTTTGGTAACTTTGTGCTATCCACTAACACTGCCAGCATTACAGTAATGTGCATTTTTTCATTACCCAAATTTTTATAATGGTGTTTTTGCACCTTTTTTGATAAATGTTTAATTGGATGGCATGTCGAAATAAATAGGTGTCTTGTCTGCATCACTCATTTGGCTCAGAAGGTAATCGTGAATTTTCCGCAATGCAATTACATGCTTCTGGAAAGCAATAAGTTCATCCATGTAGTCAGAAGGTAGACATATAAAGAGAAGTTCTTCATTGCAGGCAAAAACCATTATGATGCATCATCCCTATGCACCAACCATTACTAGCCTTGATTTCCTGTCATGGGATGTTTAGTGATCATTCTAACTCATGAGCTTTCAGTCTAATGATTTTCTGCGACAGTGGTTTTCTGTCGATTCTATAAGTATGCACACATTTTACAGTTTCTTCTTCTAATTTATAAAATCCACCTTGTTTGGGTCCACTAAAATAATAAATGATTTTCATGTCAAGTTAGCACCTTCAAGTTTCTGTTTTGCTTGCTTCCACCTTCGCACATTTGCCTTGTCCTATTATATTTCCTCCTGGCCTCACAATCGTTAGTTTCTTCAGCATAATGCACCACCATTATCTTAAAATTTCTATGAAAACTTTGTCTTCCACTTTGTTATACATTCCCTTTTACAGAAGTGCCTTTCTTCTCTACACAATCTGTCATTTCAGTCCTATGATTTGGTGTAACTTATTTAAAAGTGCTATAAATAATAGCTATAGTATGTTTCTCGTCTTATGAAGCTTGACCTTGAAAACCTCTGTGAGTGACTATTTCTGCATCCAATCAACGCTCGAGTAACGGGCGACGGAGAGGGGAGAAGCTCAGTCTCTCTCTCGCCATCGTGCTGTTGACATCGCTCTTAGTCGACTATGTTGCCAGCTCTACTGCGTTCACGCTTCCGTTGCGATCTCTTTATCGCTTTAACTTTGCACCTTGTTATCATTTTAACGCAATGAAAAATGTCCGGTAGTAATAAACAATGACCGTAAGTTTTTCTGCGACGCGTCGCCTTTCATTCGCAAGCAGATCATTTCAAGAGCGGATATCTGGCAATGCTGTTAGGTTTTTCATGCATTTCGAAAGCCGCGGGTGACGGGGGAGAGGGAAAAGGGAAGAAGGGGAGAGGGAAAAGGTTCTCATAGGCTACTTGCTATGTGAAGGTCAAGCTTCATAAGACGAGAAAGATACTATAGTCCTCACATCACGTTAAAACTTGGCGAAGTTTTTTATTAATCATGTGCTCTCATAGAGGTTGTACTCTTCAAATTACAGGTGTACTTGTCGTCTACCACTGGCACATCAATGGAAAAGTACCTAATATGTTTAAATTGTAACAAAATTGTATCAAATTATCTGCTCAGCTGATTACAAGTTCTGACATAGGTTTGTCAACACTCCCCTTCCACCAGTACCTAGCAGGTGGAAAGCCATTGGTTTGCACATTATGAACTTCAAGAATATGAATAAATGTATTGTATTAATAAATTTAATGTAATGTATTGTGTATGTACACAAATGTTTTTGTAAACAAAATCAGTGTAAGAGTGTTCCATGCGGTGTTTAAAACTTTGTACTCAATTTTAAGACGATCCCTTATTTTTTTGCCAAAGAATTTGGAAAAAACCTCATCTTCCTTTTGGGTTAATATAGCACTTGCTTTATAACTAGAGATTTTTTAAATTTAATTTGCTTTCATGATATTTAACCCCTTAAGAGGTTGCACATGGTCTAAAAGACCTCGTGCTTTTCGTTTTCTTAACTTTATAATCTTATATTTAACTCTCATTCCAGGCCTTCTTAGTATGTTTCCTCGAGTTGACCATCTATTGACTTATAAGTCTGGGGGACTCATTGCGTTTGCATTTATTGTTTCTATAGGGGTTTGCTCCGCCGGGCGTGCACAATGTAAAAGACCGAATTGGTCTTGTTTATCCTTCGTTACGACATCAGCTGTTATTCCCATTCCTGTATAAGTGTTAACTCACCATACCATCGCTAAAAATTGTAATATCCCATAAAGAAATCATCGACTGTTTATTGTCAGAGTGACAGTATGCCTGGTTGAGATAAAATCTTTGCTACAATGATGTCAGCTATTCCAAAATCCATGATGAGAAAGCAAAAGATGATGAAGACTAAATGCAATAAAATCTGAGAGATCTATTTTTACTTTTCAATTTTTATAGGTTATGTTCAATTTTTATTTAAAGCTTATTTTCATTTAACATACAATGCAGTAAAGCATTGTTTCCATTTACCAGAATGACCATGCACAACTTCTTTCATTACAAAATACCACACAACCTCTTAAAGGTTAAACATCTTTCAATGTATTCATCTAAGGACTCAATCATTCGTACTTGCCATTTTATTTTCATTTCTTACTGAAGATGTCACTGAGGAAAAATGAGATGTGCCAGTGTATACAGCACACAATTTTTGAGCCATAACATTTTGGAAAAAAGGTATGTTCTATATGCAGGTATTTATGGTATATTTTCATTGATAAAACTTTAAACACAATGACTTGTAAAAAACAACTTGAGATTGGTGACATTGGTTTAAAAAATAGTAAGAGAAATTCTTAATATACAGTGCTATTCGCTAAAATTCAAAATTTGAGCCAAAAAATAACCACTAATTATCACAAAATTGTAATGATCACATTTTTAAATCCAAAAGAGAGCAATGCTTTTTATAAATTCAAAACTTTAATCAAGAAAGTTTATTATGTCTTGATAAAAGACAATGGAATCTAGTCTTCAAACAAAAAAATTAATTTGGATGCAGAGAACAAATGTGATCGAAGAAAACCTTTTAAAAGAACTTGGGAATGAAAATAGATAGAAGAAAAGCTGCAAAAATCTGTAACTATACATACCATTTCCCCAAATACTTAATCGAGATCTTTTCCAAGAGATAGAATGATCATCAATTGTCCCATTCAAATTTCCTTCAGGTACATTTGTTCTGGAAATTAAATAGTATCACAATACAAAAATGCAAGTAAAGTGCTGGAAAAATTCCTTTGGTGCTTTGTGGTTAACGCGGCACTACCTCCACAGCGCCTGTCTAGGGGTGAGATAAGGAACTACAAGGCACTGAATGTGGCAAGATTTGGAATTACGTGGAGCAGTATTCCATTGGAACCATTGGGACTCGGCTGGGCCAGGGAAGGGAAATTTGAACATGAACGAAAATTTTACTCAACTTGACCGGGTTGGGAAAGTTGGTGGAAGTGTTTTTCATTCCTCCTCACGTTCACTGGGTTCAGAGGCAACTCCATTTAAAGAAAAAAGAAGGGATAAAAATTTCATTTATCCCTTCTTTTTTCTTTGAAAGGAGATACCTCTGAACACAGTAAACGTAAGAAACGAAAAACACCTCCACCAACTTACCCAACCCGGTGGGGTTGAGTAAAATTTTCGTTCATGTTCAAATTTCCCTTCTCTGGCCCAGCCGAGTTCCAATGTAATACTACTCCACATAATTCCAAATCTTGCCACATTCAGCACCTTGTAGTTCCATATC
This sequence comes from Tanypteryx hageni, assembly GCA_028673005.1. Classification (NCBI taxonomy): domain Eukaryota; kingdom Metazoa; phylum Arthropoda; class Insecta; order Odonata; family Petaluridae; genus Tanypteryx; species Tanypteryx hageni. The sequence continues at coordinate 37,245,043 of CM054113.1, read as the reverse complement.
TCGCCCCTTGGGGCGCTGCAGAGGTGGTGCCACGTTAACCACAAAGTACCATTCCTTTTATTAAAGATTGGCAAGTTTTATCATTCTAAAACAATAAGAGGACAAATTCAATAAAAATGTTATTGTATTTTGAAAACTTTTATTAAAACAAAGAGAATCATAAAGTTAATTACTAAAATTTGCTTATTTACTCATGTCTTTATGTAACAATCTCAAATTTATTGAATAAATGCACAGAATGGAAAATCATAGAATGCAATGAGGACTATAACAATATTAAAATCACAAATTTACTGAAAAATAACACATTATGTACATTTTCAAGCAGGTTAATATGAAAAATATTTATCACAAATCACTCTAAAGTCATATCTGCAATATCAAAATGATAAGTATACTAACTTGTTAGAAGAGAAATATTCATCTTAGAGCTAGTTTTCACCTAATTAGATTATAGGATTAAACTCATGCAAAAGGTGTATATTATTGAAATTATATAAGTTTCAAATAATCACCAGCAGGCAATAAATTGCTATCACAAAAACATTTTTAAAGATTTAAAGGATTCCAAACAAAATACAGCTATATTAAAGTTTGAGCTAAATGACATTATTGGTGCAGCATCTCCATTAAATTAAATGTTTTAGTTCTTAAGTTGATGTTTAATTCAACTTTATAATGCATATAATACAAAAATATAATAAATTTATTTGGCTTGACTAAATCTTAATAAGATTAAACACAATGCTGAATCTATGATATATATACATAATTACCTTAAATTTCCAGAGAGTATAGATTTCCCATTAAGATATCCAGGATTACCAGACCTCATTGATGAAATTTTCTCCTCAGCCACACCTATATTAACAGCCCCTTCATTACTGCGCTTATAACTGATTTTAAAGGTCTGTGTAACATGCATGGGAAAATTGTTTTGTCTAGAAGTCCTCTTTTTTTGAGTGAGCCACCTCTTGTTGTGACCCAGTTTCTTGATATTTGACACAAAGTTTTTATGTGAAAGTAGTAAATCTGCTAAAATGTACTGCACATTCAGCTTCACAATCTCAGTTCCAGACCATTCAAAGTCAAGTTCTAAACCTACCAAAACATTTTGACAAATTTCTTCTTTTGCCTCATAATAGGTATTTAGTAATTTTTTCATGTCTTTGCACTCATGAGTTGACCCTTTTATCTGAGAGTAAGCCAATATACTCGAATCTTTTGTTAAATTGAAAATATTTCTTGTTAGGTTAACATAATCGGTTCCATTTTTTAGACAGGTAAAATTTACATTAATTTCAGTGAAGCTTTTGTCTTCCATATTTTTTATTACTTTGGGAGGAAAAATATTCATTGATTGCCAAAACGAATCATTATTCCCACCAATGGCATACTGAAGTAAGTCAATTGGTGAAGGGGAAGAATTACACTCTTTAGCTGTGATAGAGTGTCTGCAGGTCCATGAATTATCAATTAAGAAGGGTACTGAAAATGAGGATGTGCATGAAAACCCTTTAGTTAATGGAGAAGGCAGTTCTAATGGGATAATTTCAATAAATTGTTCATTAAAAACCTGAACGCTTGAGCCATGCACATATGTTCTTTCTGTATCAGTAATTGAAGAAAAATCATTCGTTTTTGGATCTGAAAAACTATAGAATCTCCTGGGATTAACCAATTTATGAAACTCGACTTCACTTTCAAGCATCTTAAGGTCTTTATAGTAATATCCCAAGACTGCTGAATTATTTGTCACATAACAAAAAAGAGAAAACCATCGAGGAGTCCAATAAGATGGTTGGTCACAATCAAGAGACTTTAAATTTAGTGAAACATCACTTTCCAAGTCCAAACACTGAAAATTTTGTATCTGCTCACAAGTGCAGTCCTGAAATAGTTTAAATATAAGGTTAGTATCAATAAATGACTCATGGATAAGAGAGATGATCAAAATTAACTCCTACCGGATCATTACAACAGTAAACATCGCACGTATGAACGGTGAGATCACAAGCCGAGTTTCTGGTATTTTCAAACGACTCTGAATATTCGCTATTTGATAAAGTTCTTATTCTTGATACTTCAGTCCAATTTATAGGCAGAAATAAAACCTTAGCAGTAGTGATCTTTCCAACACAAGCTAGAATCACAATGAAAATATGGTCAAGTTTTAATATTTTACATAATATATAAGCAATGGCGCCAATTGCGAAGCAACATACTCTAATCGCTATCCATTGAAATTTGAGTTAAATATTAACCTTTCTTTTCATTTCAATATAACATTATAAATAATGTAAAATATTTAAAAAACAAAATATCCATAAAAAAATCCCATTACCTATGGCAAATAATAATGTGAACATAATAAGACAAGAAAATAACAGTTTAGGAACACTAAATACAAGATGCTTCGTTCAAGATTTTGAATTTATTTTATAGCTACGTTCTTTTGTTAAGGAAGAAACGAAAATCGTTACCAGTGCATCGATGTGGTTATTTCTGCGATTAGGTTTAGTAGTTATTTATTTTCTATCTATTGATGAATTCTAATCTAATTGAAAGCTTTATAAATAAAAGCAATAAAATAATACCAATTTATACCTATAGCATAGAAAAAAATTGTTTAAAGTGTAAATGCATGCTTTGCTAATTTGCAACTAAATTAATTTATCAAACACTAAAACCATTATTCTCTTTGTCAATAATGCTCAATATCTCGGCCGTTTGTTTAGGTAGGTCAACCAAATTTTGTATAGGCTCCTCATTTTTCCTCGGGATTATCATATGCAAAAAAATCCCCACAAAAGACTCGGGTTTGACTAGTAGATAATTTATATTTTCCATATGATAGCACGTAAAAATCAATTTAACAACGTGCAGGCTTTCATTCTTTTGCTCATCAAAATTAGGAAAATTGACCCTCGATCTTCAAACCGGGACTGTTTTAAAGGAAAATAAAGTTTCTTAGTCTTATAGCCGATTGATTGTCTCCCTCAGTCCGCAAATGCTCGAATTTAACGTTTAAATGACTTGTTTTGGCAAAATTGATCGATTTCATGAGGATATATTCCTTTCCGTCACATTGATAAACTTTTATATTAGTTGGATTAGAATGATGTAATGTATCTTACGACATGCTACATATGTTGCAATTTTAATACGCATTAATATATCGTAGCATGAATAGCAGCCCATGCCGCCTCATTATTAAGGAACTAAATAACCTCCTCCGTGTACATATATCTTATTACGTTTTAATTTATACTAGAATATCAATTTCTTCCCTAAAAATCTTACGATCCATTCTTACTGCGCCAGAAATCAAAACGATTTACGCTTACCACTAATGAAACTCAGTTTATCAGCTCATGGACCAAAAGCAATGAGCAGAAGATTCTTCAGTAAGCTCCCTTCATCTCTGAAAGTCAAGGTTCTTTTGCTAACTAAGCAACATTACTCAATACAGGATTATCTTAATAACATTTGAATAATTAATGTGAAGTTTTGTATACATATATGACACTTTTGTTACTTATTCAGTATATATATTATTTCTTTTTTATTCTTATGTAGCTATCATGATTTGTACTTCCTTTTTAATATGTTCTATGCAACATGTACTGTTGACATTTGGATGAATAGAAAATAAACAAATAAAAATAATAATAGTATCTTCTCAATCCTACAATGCTCCAAAACAAAGTACTTAATCCTTATTATATTTTTAATAACGCTTTAGTTATTTTGCACAACCAATTATAATTTATATAGATGGTCGATAACAGAATTTGCTAAAACAATTTATAAACCACTCTCAAAGACACCGTTAAACTTGTGATGATTTTTAACTCTTTGCATCTTTCACTTTAAATTGCATTGTATGTTTCAGTAACATTTATTGTTACGTATTGTTTAAGCTTCTCAACTGATCTACTTTCGGTATCACGTAATGGTCTACTTCTATAATGTATTCTATGTTTAACTTCATTTACTATTCATTAACTTCCACCTCATGCCATGCAAATACGTATATTTGGGAGATTTCCAAAAAAACAAAAACAAAATTTCCTTCAGTTATAGTGTACTTATTTTATAGATAATTTATAACATCCTCTTTGAAAATTAAACCTTTTAGTATTATTATTTTATTGTTGCTCGAGTAAAAAAATAATTCCATTTAAAACATTTACTTATTGTTTAATAATAGGTAATTTACAAATAATTGAATGAGTAATTTTGCAAATGGCTAGTTAGTTTTCGTTGTAGATTTTGACTCTGTAGAGGTTTCAAAGTAGTATTGCCATCAGTAGGAGAGCCTTGGCTTTTCTCTTGAAAGGCAGAACATGGAATTTTCACTTCCTCATTGAAAATTATTCAATTGGATATAGTGCTAAGCATAAAGGAATAATATGCTGTAGTTGCCAATACATTATATAACTGCTTCAATAAGAATAAGAGGAAAGAAAAAAACTAAGAAAATAAAAAATTATTTTACAGTCATACAGTCCTGGCAAACTGGTTATGAAAATGTCAACTTCCATAGTGTGGAAAGGCAATTATTACTATTCTATCTAAACATGTAATTTGACCAAATTTTCATGTGGTGTTTGTTATATTACACATTATAACTTTAAAGTTTTCCTATCTCTTTTATGTTCTTAGTTTTATGATCTTCAACATTATAACACATGAAATTTGACATTTGAGAAAAAATCCTGTTCTTGACCCAGAATCGAACCCAGGTCCCCCACTTGCCAGGTAGGTGCTTTAACCAACTATCAAGCCAGCATGATTCTCCATTCTCTTAATATTAAGAATGGAGAATCATACTGGCATCAGCATCATTTATTTTGCATAGCCTGAACAATGTTTTAGCCAGATTATCTGTTTTGGAAAATAGACAAGATGTATCCTGTAATTTATCAGCCAACACCAGTCAATCTCACCACACATGTGCCCACAATATCCCCAAATGTTGTGAAAATACCTGTAACCAGATGTCCTTTGCAAAAGTGGTGAAGAAACCCAAGCATCTCGAAAACAAATCCCTAATTCCTCTAACCTAACTAGTTCCGCAAGTGATCTTCCTCCTTCAGGTGAAGATGGTTTTGTAACTGTGCTTTGGAAGAAATGATGAAATGTTTCTATGAATGCATTTGTTCACAGCTACAGTATGGACTCTTCTGACTTTGTTGGTATACCAAAACATGCTTGGCTTCACTTGAGCCATGTGAGTAACGTGGTAACCTGCGATTCCATTCTTTCGTACCTAAAAAGTAAATTCGCTGATCGCTGTTTCTCTTGTGTTAAGTTGTCGACTGGAATTAATAGTTCGACTTTTAAAATTGGTGCAGACTAGTCTTCTGGACGTTCTTCATAAAGGTGGTACTTGGCCTAGCAGTGTTTGCATTAGGCAATTTAATTTTTGTAATTTTAAACATGGTAAAACTGAAAGTAGTGTTTCTTCTGCTGTTACATCTGCTCTAGTTGATGCGTCAACTCCTGTTATTGATGCTGTAAATAAAAGTTCTCTCACAAGTCTTGGGGCTGTTACAAATGAGTGCAGTGCAGATAACAAAATTATTACTAGGTGAAAAAACAGACTAGCAAAGCCCAAGGGACATTGAATGGGCAACAAAATGAACTTGATAATCCTGCTATATGCAGTAATAACTTGCAGCAACATGCTTTTACTGTGTTAAATGTTAATGCTCAGTGCATTAAAAATAAACTTCTTGAGATGGATATCTTAATTGACTCAGAGAAACCTGACTTTATCTGTATGTGTGAGCATTGGCTCTCAGATGAGGAGTTAAACTGTTTTAAAGTCTTTGGTTATAATGTTGTTGATGCATTCTGTAGAGTTAATTTTAAAAATGGTGGTGTCTTTATACTTGTAAAAGAGCATCTTGTTGTTGATGCCATAAATTTACCTTAGAAGCATCTGATTAAAGAACATGTATTTGAATGTGTATTTATCAATTTGGTTATAGATAGGTATTCTTTTTTTATACTTTCATTGTACCGATCACCCCTCTGTAGTTTTCAGATATTCTTGCAGAAACTGGGTATTCCCTTAGATCTAATATTTAATTGTGCTAATAACCAAATTATAATTATTACAGGTGATTTTAATATTGATTTGTTAACAGATAGCAATGACAGAAACAATTTTCTTCAGCTCCTAGATTCTTTTAATTTAACTACAGTAAGACCCTGTTAATCTGAACCTCAGTAATCGGAAATTTTGGTTAATCCAAACAGGATGTAAAAAAATTGTCATAAGAAAAAGTTTTATTTATTCAGACGAAAATTGAAGAATACTATAACTTACACATTTATAAATTACCTTACCCAAAAGGATGACGACCCCTAAAAAAATTAGGTTCACTTACAAAAAAACATTTACATATATGTATAACAAGCTAACATTAAGAGGATGAATAAAAAAGTAAATTTTCTACTTACATCTCCCTCTCCTCTGTTTCCTTCCCTTATTCTTGCTGTCCTGTTCATTCATCACAACTTATTCAAATTCTAACTAGTTGTCTTACATGGAATTTGATATGCAGCATTTCTTGAACCCTCTTGAGATACTATTGGGATCTATTTTTTTCCATGCTGCAATGATCCAATTACTGTGCTTCTAATTTTCCCTGTAGGAGTTAATGCATGGTCCCCAGCCAAAAGCCATTATGAATAAAATGGCTTATGTAATCCGTAAAGGGCTTCATCACTACAACATTTAGCACTTGAATTTGTGATGTCATACCTCCTGGTATAATTACAAGGTCAGTATTCATACCATGAAGGGTATTTTGAACTTCCTCTGTAAGGTGGCCTTTGAACGCATCTAATTGTAAGACGAGCATTGCTCTCTGCCTTAAAAGTGCCCCAGGTCGTCTATTCCACACCATGCTTAGCCAGTCCTTTATTAAATCAGCTGGCATCCATCCTTGGCCTTGACATTTAACAATTATTCCATTTGGTAGTACTTCCTTAGGCACTGTTTTGCGTTTTAAAATAACATACAGTGGCAACTTTGTTCCATCTGCTAATACAGCCAGCATTACAGTAATGCGCAGTTTTTCATTCCCGGAAGTTTTTATGATGACATTTTTTGCACCTTTTTCGTTGACTGTGTAATTGGATGGCATATCGAAGTGAATGGGTGTATAATCTGCATTATCCATTTGGCTCAGAAGGTAATTGTGACTTTTCCGCAACTGAATTACATGCCTCTGGAAAGTTATTAGTTTGTCCATGTTATGTATGTATGTATTACTTTATCCAATAATAAATATTTTAACGGACATATACTTGACATCTGGGTGTTTCATGGTGCATTTAAAATAGGGGTGTATTCTCACCTTAAATCCTCATACTCCATTCTAAGATGATACCTAATATTTTTAATGGCATTTTTGTGAAAAAACCTTGTCTTTCTTTCGGGTAAATACGGTTGTCCTTTTTTACAAAATCTCTTATTTTCTTTTGATAGTGTTGAATGATGAGAAGAGACTGCAATGTCTTGCCAGCGCTCCATGAAAATCACATCTGTATGCATGGCTTTACTGTGCTGCTCTACGTACAGCAGAGCACGTTCCAACGAGAGAGAGGGCAAAAGTTTTGAGACAAAAAAAGAGAACATATCCTCTAAAAAGAGGATGCCTGGTCACCGTAATTTGTAATATAATTTAGGTGATTTTAACTATTTTTCTGACAGGAATTTCATCACAGCTAGTTGTTTCATTAATTTTGTTCCAACATAAACAGAGTCTATGCATAGCCTGCAAAAGGTTCCATTTTATCTTTGGCAAATCAATATTCCCTTCCATATTTCTTAATAAATACTGCACCAGTTGATACCTATAGCTTCTTTTAATTACAGAAATTATTCCTTGGTCCAAAGGTTGCAGTTTACTTGTGCAATTAGGGGGAAACAACACAATTTTTATATTTCTAAGTGTTATTCCTGCATAGCTATGTGCAGTACGCCTATCAAGGAACAAAATAATATTCCTATTCCTCATACCCATCATTGAATCAAGCATGGCCAGCCATTCTCTAAAAATGGATGTTGTCATCCATGAATTTTTTGAATGCCTGTACATGCAAGGGAGTTTCTTAATATTTTTTAAGCACCTTGGCTTTTTATATTTACCAATAATTAGTGGTTCTAGTTTTTCACTGCCATTTGCGTTGCAACAAAAGAGAACTGTGAACCTTTCTTTGCTTTTTCTTCCACCATGGCAAGAATCTCCTTTCACTTCAAGAGTCTTATCTGGTAGTAAATTGAAAAAAAAATCCGGACTCATCAGCATTGAATATGTCCTTTGTGTCATACCCACTTCAAAATGCTTGAGTTCCTTGCCACTCATCTAAAACACAAGGACTTACTGATGCTTCTTCCCCTGACATCTTTAATGTTGCCAAGTTCCAACATGTCTTGAACTTTTGCAACCAGCCATTAGAAGTATGAAAGTCTTGCACTCCCATTTTAGTTGACATCTCTGTAGCTTTTTGCTGTAAAATCGGCCCTGACACTGGAAGATTTTTGGCTCTGGCCTCCATCAACCAATCAAATACACACTTATCTAGTTCTTCATTTTTCACAGTGCGAAATCGTTTCCCATTTGGACAAAAATGTGCAGCAGCTTCTATGTCTCTGCGTTTATTTAAAATGGATGTTAGCGTTGAAGGTGATATTCCAAATGTCCTGGCAACATCTATCTTTCTTTTTCCATCATCAATAGCCTTAAAAATATTTAGTTTGGTATCTGTTGATAACATCTGTCTTTTCTTCAGCACATTCATGTCTTTAAGAGTCTGTAAATTAAAAATGCTACATTTATTATAATTTACTGAGTTTACATATTAACATAAAAATAAATTGTGCAAAAGATCTTGCATGTACTTTCTCATATGCATAAGTCACAAATTGCTGTATTTTTGCATTGATAACACACAATTTAATATTTTTAACACTGATTAAAACAGTCGAAATTTTGAAACTGGAATCAAAGACTGCCTAAAGTAATAAACTTTCTTTGCCCAACCTCTGATTTCTGAAAATACATCAAATCTGTACGTAAATCTCTGATAAACTTAAAAATTATATGTTGTTAGCACCCTGTAGAAAAATCCAATTGAAACGAGCTGAAACTTGGATCACCTCGTACAATCCGTACTTCAAATGGAAATAATGAGTGCCCAATGTTTTCAACTGCGTTTTCCTTTGCATATGGACTTCATACATACTGAACTATTTAACACGTAACTAGCAACAATTTGTAACAACCCGTCCCAACTCTTGGAGCCTTTGTCCAAAATTAACTGCCCCAGAGACTGGAAATCGATGCTTCGTATGCCAGGAGAAAACTGCTTATGTCATACATGAATAATTTTTTAAACACTTGCCTAAATGTATCAATATCGGAAAATATTTTTCACTATACAAAGGAAATGTTACTGTCAGTTCGTACCAATGAACAATAAGACACCTTGATAACAAAATAATTGTAATTATTTAATTTAACTTAAGTAACATTTATCAGATATTCGAATCTTGAAAAGATGATGATATTTATAAAGTTTGCTTTTTCTGCTGAACAAAAAAGTATGAATGATGGAAATAAGATGAGATAAAAAGCGAAGTAAAATATATCATTCTTAATACATTTATCATTGGCAGATTATTTAACCATTATTCGAATCCAAAACAACCAACTGAGTAGCGATGAATATTTTGTAAGATCTTTCTTTCACTAAATGCTTTTCTACATGCTACTTGGAAAATACGGTACGGTCAAAGACAAAACGAATTATGTAATACGACTTGAAAATAGTTAATGCCATTTAAAAGCAGTTCACGATAAGGTTAGTTTAAACGATTAACGATTTGAAACGGGTCCATTGGAGGGAAGATGAGACAAATTGATTCGACTTCAAACGAGTTAAAACAATGGTCTATGATGAAACCATCATAATAATTAAACTTATGAGGTAAAACCAGTTAAATGTACAAGTTAGAGCAAGTTGAAAACATGTAATGGAAATTTTCCACAAAATCTTGCGTCAGCCATTTTCACGGAATTACATTACTTCAAATTGGTTCAATGGAATAATAGAAAGATTTTGTGAAAATAACATGAACAAGAATAATTACAATGAACTTAAGTAAAAGTTCTACCAGAAATAAAAGTTATTAAGCAATACCAGTGTTGCCGAATTCTAAGAGTCATCAATCTAAATTTTACAAGAACATGTTCACAGAGATTATTCACCACATGTAATTTAAAATTAGTGAGCAACAGAATAGTAGCTTTACAGCCAATAAACTATGAAGTGAGCTTTTCCTTTACTTCGAAGTTGTTTTCCGGAGATTCTTCACAATCGCACACGGTCAAAACAAGCGCTGCAAACTGGGTATGCCAAAAATGGCGAAAATTAAATTAACACTAAAAAATTATAAAAAAGGAGAAAACTAAGCCTATTTGCTTCAAGAATAAACGAATCATAATATGCACCAGTAAAAATGTTGCCATGAGAGGCAATTTTTAAATTTTTTCGCAATAGATTATTTCAAACGATACAATATTTACAAAATAAAAGTAGTAGTTCTATAAATCACCTTTTCTTGATACATATATGCTGTTTCCAAAGCCTTCTTCACTATTTCACCACTGAAATCGAATCACGCCAATAGTAGATCAGATGGTAGGTTAGGATGTAGGCAGCTTACCGGTACGGGATTAATTGAGAGCACAATAGGGGAAAATGTAAGAAATCCGTGCGGTAACAGAATTATCGAAGGCATGGGGATAAACGATTTTCCATGCAACAATTCCGTAGATAATGCGTGCGACCTTAACAGCGCTATAAACCCGACGTTAAGTAACAGTAGAATACATTCCAAGCGTAGAAATAGTCGACATAGTAGGAAGGATAAGGAGGCAGTAAATAATAATAATTATAATCTTAATAATAATAACAGTAATAATAGCTCAGTAGAGCGCGAGGAATCGTTACGTAGTCATAGCGAGAAATTAAAAATCATTACGGTTAATTGTCGCAGCATTCGCAGGAAGGAGGCCGAATTTGAACATCTTATTCGTAGTCTGCGTGCTAATGTAGTTATAGGCACTGAAAGTTGGCTTACGGCAGACATAGCCAGTCAGGAGATCTTTCCTCGTGACTATAGCGTCTTCAGAAAAGATCGATGTATCCGGTCGGGAGGTGGAGTCTTTATAGCAGTTAGCAATAAATACGAAAGTTACCCAATACAGATTAACGACGACGAAGTCGAAAGTGTTTGGTGTCGTGTAAAAGGAAGCGACTCAAAAACTATAAATATATGCGCTTTTTATAGACCCCCAAATGCGAGCGTGGAAACTATTCATTCTCTGGAGAAACAAGTGGCGACGCTAAATTCGTCTAATAAAGATAAAGCCATTATTATCGGGGGCGATTTCAATCTTCCGTCAATAGATTGGAGGCATAATTGCTTTTATCCCGGAGGTAGAGAGCGTGAATCGTGCGAGGCGTTACTAGAAACTTTCGGTAAGCACTCATTGTATCAATTAGTGAGATTTCCCACGAGATTTAATAATATATTAGATTTATTTGTTACTAATCTTCCTGAGCGTATGAATAGAGTATCTGATGCTGAGGGAATAAGCGATCACAAGGCAGTGTACGTGGAATTTCAGTTAATTATTGAGAAACAGGTTAAGGCCAAAAGAAAACTTTATGTATTCGCCAAAGCCGATTTCACAAGATTTAGGTCTTTTCTGCGAAATAAATATACTAATTTCTGCAATTTAACCGATAGTGCAGACGCGGAGGAATCCTGGTGCATGTTCAGAGATATGATGCGAGAGTGTACAGATAAATTTATTCCGAGCAAACTGAAGCGTGATAGTGCAGAACCTAGATGGTACAATCAGGAAGTAAGAAGCGCTCTCCGACGTCAAAGAAAACTCCACTCTCGCGTAAATAACACATCCTCAACTGCTACGGTCGAACAGATTGCAATAATAAGGCATCAATACAAGGAGGCGCGCTCCATAGCCAGAGTAGCAATGCGTAATGCGTTTAACAATTATAAAAAGAAGGTTTTACAGGAAAACTTGAAAGAGAACCCAAAAGCATTTTGGTCTTACGTCAGGGAAGTTCAAGGTAGGGGCCCCACTATTGCGTCACTGCGGTCGGAAACGGGAAACGTAGTTCACGATAGTATGGATAAAGCAAACCTATTAAATCATCACTTTCAGAAAGCTTTTACTCGTGATGACGATGAATGTGAAACCCCTATTCCTATGCGTCAGGGCGATTCGATGGAAGATTTGGTATTTTCGGAAAATGGCATCGCGCTCCAACTTCATTCAATTAAGCCAAATAAATCTCCTGGACCGGAGGAAATTCCCGCGCGTGTAATGAAAGAATTAGCTGCTGAAATCGCGCCGTATTTGAAAATTATATTCGAGAAATCCATTAGAGAAGGAGTAGTTCCTAAAGATTGGAAGGTGGCACATGTTACGCCCATCCATAAGAGTGGCGACAGAGAGAACCCCGAAAATTATAGGCCGATATCCTTAACTTCATTATCGTGCAAGATACTTGAGCACATAGTCTTTAGCTCTGTAATGCGCTATTTAGATAGTCATTCATTGCTTAGCGGATGCCAACACGGATTCCGGAGAGGTAGATCATGCGAAACGCAGCTCGGCCTGTTCGTGGACGATTTGTTGCGATGCGGAGAGAAAAATACTCAGGTCAATGCCATATTCATTGATTTCAGGAAGGCGTTCGATAAAGTATCTCATAGGAAATTAATTGCGAAGTTAGGACAATGTGGTATCAATTCGAAAGTTGTCGGTTGGGTGAGAGACTTCCTCTCGAATAGGGAACAGATAGTTGTCATCGATGGGAAATACTCGTCCCCCGTTAAAGTTGCTTCGGGTGTTCCTCAGGGAAGTGTATTGGGCCCTCTGCTCTTCTTAATCTATGTAAATGATATGTGCTCGGTTGTTCGTAGTAAAATTAGGCTTTTCGCCGATGACACCGTTCTATATAAAGAAATAAAAATCAGGAGGACCATCAGTCTCTGTGTGAAGACTTAAGAGCCATTTCAGCGTGGTGCAAAGAATGGCAAATCGAAATTAATTATACTAAATGTGCCGCAGTCACGTTCTGGAAAAGTAAGAACAAAGATTTAGGTTTCGAATATAAAATAGATGAAATGAGTATTCGACAAGCTGAGTATGTAAAATATTTAGGAGTAACCATTTGTCGAGATCTTTCGTGGGACATGCACATTCGTCGAGTTATAGGCGCGGCCAACAAGAAACTGGCATTCATAGGTAGAATAGTACGGAACACTACAGAGAAAGTACGCGAAACATGCTACTTATCACTGGTAAGACCACAAGTGGAATACGCAGCGAGCATATGGGATCCGTACGAGAAGGGACACATAATTCAACTAGAAAGAGTACAGCGCAGAGCAGCCAGATTTGTAAAACAAAAGTACGATTTGAACTGGGTATCACTGGAGGACCGTAGATTGCACTCAAGGTTGAAACTTCTAGAGAAATATAGGTCAGAATGTCTAAAAGAGGAGGTAGTGGGAATAATTGTAGCACCGACGTATATAGGTAGAAATGATCGAGACGATAAAATACGTGAGATCGATTGTAGGACGGAGTGTTATCTAGGCTCGTTCTTTCCGAGGACAATAAGAGATCACAATAGGAAATTTCGAATTGCGTTAGACAATCTTTAGGTAGGATTTGGTGCATTGCACCCCCTGCCACCCACCAACTTGGTGAATTGCAGGGTAACTTGTAGATGTAGATGTAGTCTTTCCGATGAATATTCAGACTGACGCCAAGCTATGATGATTCAGACACGCGCAGATGCCAAGCGATGATGATTCATTGCAATTCATCAGTCATAGAAACACACTGATTGGTTAATTACCAAAGTTACTTTCACCTTGTTGATTGGCTAAATTATTAGTGCCAAAAACATAATTTTAAAACATAGAGTGTATTTTTGCGGAATGAACACAGGAAAAAAAGATCGCGATTTCGAAATATGGAGGTTATTTTTCATTTCGGAGTAATATTTTTGTTACGATATATAGAGGAATACGAAATAAGGAGGTTACGAATTAGAGAGGTACATTTCCTATGATATTACTTAGGATCTGTTCGGGACCAAAATATTAGTACGATATATGGAGGTTTACGATATAAAGAGGTTCGATATGTAGAGGTTTTACTGTATTATGATCTGCAGATGGATGGATGGACAGACAAACCATATACATGAGCGATTCTTTTAGGAAAGAAGTGCCAAAATGGGGGCAGAAAAATAATTTTGCCTAGGAGCAGGAAATTTCCAAATTTGCCACTGATAAAGAGTGAAAAATACATATGGGTTAACATTTGTGCTGCATATAAAAAAACTTATCTAAGTGTACCCAGTGGTTTTATTCTGAATTATTAGCCATCTAGAGTGAAAGAAATATTCTGCATGTATATTATTAATTGTATACTGCCATCAGAGAAATTTTGTATGTTCTTTTACTTGATGAAATATTAACTATGCAATGAATGTATCATTTTTATTGACACATTCAATGAGCTGCCAGTAGTTGCCTCTAACATTTGCTCTTATATCACATTTTGGAAATGCCATAAAATTGCCTTTTCCATAGATTGTGAATAAAGTTCCACTGTAATTTCATCTACAATTCACATTACAAGAACATTTTTTTAATTGCATGCCATAAATAGAAGAAATCATAGAAATAATATTTTAATCGATATTGCTACCATCTATGAATATGTACAAGAGAAATAGATGATCTCTTATTATATTTTATTGGTGTAATAAACGAAGATAATGAAGGGATTGATACAAATTATCAAGTTCTGCAATTATCCTTCTCCTGCTCATAGTATTCAGAATGAAATTGGACTTTCATCCAAGTCACCTGAAGGTTCCTGATAATCTTTTCGATGATTTATTTATTTATTTATTTAAATAAATAAATAAATAAATTTACCTCATATATCTTAGGGTCTTTGAGCTGTTTACTTTGTCAAACCTTTTCATACTGTGTACACATTTAACTTTCTTATAACTTACAAACTTCAGCTCTTTCAAGTACTGTCCTATTCATTTTTCCACTTTACCAATTAATGAACATGGCTGGTCAGAGATGTAAATAAATAAAAGGAATTACATAATTCTGAAAGTTGATTTGATTTGCAAGATTTGCAAAATTGTTTCTGATTGAAGATGATGTCAGAAAGTGGATAAATAATGTGTTATAATAACAAGATGGAAAGTTGAGGAGATGTCTTCTTATGCATGTTCGCATAAAGTTTCAACTGAAATTTGAGGAGAAAAAATCCTGTACTTGACTGGGAATTGAACCTGGGTCCCCCATTTGCCGGGTAGGTGCTTTAACCAACTAATAATAATACTAATTTATTGGTCCAAAGATCAGAGTACATTGATATAAGACAAGTCAAAATGAAAGAAAACAAAAAAGACGGCACATAGTAAAATTACAATCAGCATATTATTGCACAGATAATGGGACCTTCATATAGTCACTGAGGATATAAGAAAGTTTATTTTGCAGGAAAGGTGATTGTATAAATGCAATCCCATCACTTTAGGGCCAAGATCAGTTGCTCGAGTATGAACATAGGGAACATGTAAATCACTATGCTGTCTAGTGTTATAGTTATAAATAATCGAATTTTACTCATATTCATTTAAATTCATTCTAGTATGAATCAGAGCTACCATAATTTATATGCATGGTACTGGCAAAATATTTCATTTTTTAAAAATAGGTTGGCATGGACCATCATAAGATGCATGAGCAATCAGCCAAGTAACCCTTTTTTGAATCCTAAATATAGAGATAGCATGCAGGGAAGAGCCTCAAAAAAGTATACTGTATACTAAATGTCAGTAAAACTCGCCATAATATAAAGTTAAAAGAACATCATCAGACACAGTGGATCTAATAGACCTTAAGGAAACAGAACTAAGCTTACTAGCTAAATTACAAAAATGAACTTCCCACGAAATGTGAGAATCAATACCTGCTTGCACGACCTCAGAAAAATGACCGCATTAATCCCCTGACCTAACCAGATATCAATGACCCTTGACACAGGCCTGATCCAGAGGGGGGGCAACTGCTCCCCCTTGCCCTCTCCCAGTGGATACCCATGGTCTCAGTGCCACATTACCATTCATATGGAGAATGTTTCAAATCCTTTAAGTTATTTGATGTATCACCTTTATTCTTCTCGATTGAAAAATTTTCAAAACACCTCTAAAATTTTAAATAACTGATTCTACAACTGCCACAAAAAGTTTCAGAAGACCAGATGCACATTTTAACTACAAAGTAGCCATCATCAATGGTGATTCACCTATAGTAATTAACCTGGGAGTGGTCGTGTGGGGTGCTGTAGACACCCCAGTTCTATGTTTTATGACAGGGTTCCTTTACTTTTAGGTTTTATGACCCCTATCCTTCAGTAGCTGGATTTTTGCCTTAAAAACTAATATCCTATGGTTATTCTTTGAGTTCAGACATTTTTCGTAGATGGTGCGACAGAGCATTGTGCAGAAATCTCAGTGTGTTTTTGTTTTACGAGTGGTTTGTTTTATTGTGAAATTATTGATACTATTTGCATCATTGGTGTTGTTGTTTATGATCTGGGATCACTATTGAACAGTTACTTTACTGACTACAACATATAAAATTTCATAAACGTAAGAACAAAAGTTATATTTTCCACAATTTTCATTTATCTCCTGGATTTGTTAAATAATTGACATCTTAAAATAAATTTCAATTAATCGAAAATACATCAAGAGATATATAAAATAAAAAATTTATTGAAAATCGATGATTAATAATTTTTTAAACAAAAATATCCGCGAGGTGTCAGACACACCCTGCGCAACCTCTTATGTTACAAAAATGTGCGTGAGTACTGCTGGGTTAAAAAACATTAGAATCTACAATTGATGTATTGCTACTGATGATGGCTGCTTTGTGGCTGAAATGTACATCTGGTTTACTAAACCTTTTTATTAGAGAAACAGTTCTTTAAGTTGCTAAAATATTTTGTATTTTGTTGAATAAATGTTTCCTTTCTCTCCTTTGAAATCAATGAAAATATCCATGATTTGCTAAAAATACAAAAATTAGCACTTAAAATTAGAAAACTGAAAAATGTGAATGATTTGCTTAATTAAAGAAAATAAATAACTCCTTAGCCATTACAAAAATCTTTAAGAAAAAATACATAAGGTAACATATTGACTGCCTTATTATTGTTATTATGCTGATGGTTATCTTCATAATCAAAATACTTATCTGCAATTTTGTAAAACACTTTTGGTATTGGTTTAGTTCTGCCTTTTCATCAGCTCTTATTTAACTATACTTCAATGTTTTTCTCCAGTAATTCATATTATTCCTACATGAGTAGTGCAATATCCAGAGGAACCATTTACATTGAGAAAGAGGGACTGCTGTGTGCAGCCTACTAAGAGCAAAAGCCACCTCTCTCTTGCTGGTGTCAATTTGTTTGATGTAAACAGATGTTACAACAGCTTAATTTCAAGAGGCATATAAAATGCTAAAAATATTTTAAGAAACCTTTTTCTCCTGAAATAGTGACTTTTAACCTACGAACTACTGTAACATTTATTTTTTGTGGTAAAGTAACTGGATTATTACCACCAAATGTGATTTTTTTGGTCCTTGTATGAAGTCATAATCATATTATGGTACTTTGGTATTAACGATGCTCCACCTCTGAGCGCCCTTCTGGGGGTGAGATATGGAACTACAGGGCAATGAAAGTGGCAAGATTAGGAATTACGTAGAGGTAACGTTAAGGTTTGGCGGCGGACTTCGTGTTGTCGTTTTATTTAGATGAACACTTCTCTACCCAAGGGGGGAACACTGTGAACATGAGGAGGAAGTGTTTTGGGGGATTCCACTGTAATACACTCTTCTTCATGATGATTTTTTCCAAACACTGCAACATTACCAAAGATAAGAGAAAATTACTAAAAACCAAGGAATTAAACCATTGCATTGCACTTAACATTCCAAAAGTGAGCATTAGTAACTTAACTTACCTTTAATTTTGTTCAGTTGCTGAAAATTACATTTTTTAAGAACTTATTTGTCCTCATATAGCTACCATCTTTCAATCTCATATCCAACCAAATTTATCTTATATATTACCTATACTAATGATTTTCATTAATCCTAAGGCAACTTACGAAAAATTTTGGACATTTTCATAAATTAAAATGAAATAACTTGTTTCTGTGTTGCCTAAAGTGACATAATCTACAACCAGAAGTAATTATAATTCTTAACAAATGTCACAATTATTTCATTTTTGCAAACATTTAAACTTCCTACAATTCCAAGTTGAAAATTAATTTTAGTAACTAATGTTGGCAATAACAATATGGTTACCGAAGAAGGGAAAGATGTAATACTTCCTTTGTGATAATCACAAGGTATTTGAGACAATTGGAAGGTTATGAAGTAGTGGTAGGTACAAAGACATACACCATTTGGATGTCACTGTGAATATTTATCTTCCAGCATAAGTGAAAAATTACACATACATTTTACACAAGTTTTCTAAATGACAATCATTAAATAACAAAACATTTCACAATCGATCAACAATGTGAATGTAATAAATATTTTTTAAAGTTAACATTTCTCTGAGTCATCAATGAAAGGTGGAGTTTCTTATACAAGAAGAAAAATGAAATGGAACATTAAAAAACACTCATGAATAATTATATTTTTTGTCTTTGCTGACTTCATAAGAAAATGTGATATCTTCTTGTCAGATGTAAAGAAATCTTGAATGATGAATACTGTGAATAGTGAATAATATATGACAACTACATCTCTTACTCTCCAGTCATGACCTCCATAAACTCTGTAAAAGGAAAGAATTGAATTACTTTTCAAATAAATATTAAGTTACTTACATTATGGAGTCATAATGTTTAGATAGAATCATAGAGGTAAAGTTCATGAAATTTGAATTATGATTCCTGTAGTGGCATTATGTCTTAGTTCATATTTTTGATGGAAAGGTTGACAAATAAAAATCAATTTTTACCATCAAAGTCTACAGTTCCAGAGCCATCAGAGTCAATTTCTTCAATCATCATGTCTAATTCCTCTTCTGTTATCTTATCATCAAGTTCCCGAAGGATTTCACGCAGAACACTAGTTGTGATGTACCCGTTACCTTCGGAATAAGAAAAAAACACTTTAAATAAAATTTAAGTTACACATACATGCATTTTATTTCTATGAATAAATTCATAGTGAAATATTTCTACTCTAAACATTATCAGTGGAATCCTCATTAATTTTGCTAGGTCAACTTACTAGTCACAGAAATTCTTTTAAAATATTCACAAAAATATCACTTCATAGTATTTTCATAAATATGGTTGTTATGGATGATTCATATAGAATGAAACCCAAATATTTGGGCACTGATTTCCATCAAATTACTTTAAAATTTTACTTTCTAATTTAAATTCGTGGGCATTTCATGCCGAGTTATTTCATGAGTCAATCTCCCTGATCACTCTAGGTGGCAGGTTGTGGCGGCCTTCATTTCCTGCATGTCTGTCATTGTTGCAACATGTCGTACATCTTGCAGGAGCGTGTTTCTTGTGCAAACTTACTGCATTACCAGCTCACAGACAGAATTCAGGAATAATTTTTGTCCCAGCTAAGTCTACGATACATAATTAGGCACGAAAATTGAAGATGACAGGGTCTCTTTTGGATGAATGCGGAAAACATCATCTGCAGATGCCCTAGGCTACGGTAGCGGATGTGGGTGCCAGGTTGGAGCAGTCTCCTAGAAAATCCCTGCTCGTGATTTACAGCCAAATATATGGGTTTCATTCTATGTGAATCACCCTGTACATTGCTATATATTTTTTTAAATATTTAGAAGAATTTCAATTAAATTTGACATTTTATCCTCTTTTTCACTAGACCACTTAATACTTGCACAAGGGGCCAATTGAACACTCCTCCTCTCTGCAAGTGCTATTAAACATTACCATAAATTATTTAATTCAATTGGGAAAATTATTTTACCTTCCTTGTCATAGAGACGGAAGGCTTCTCGTAATTCTTGCTGCATTGCTTCAGAGTCCTCTTCAACCAAGAATCTTGCAGCCAGTGTTACGAACTCTTCAAATTCCAACTCTCCAGAGCCTGTTATTACAGAAGACAAAAGCTGTTTACAATTACAATTAGGCATTTACTACCATTTAAAAAACATAAATGAAGAAGGAGAATGGTGTTTGTAACATCTTTTTCTCTGTCTAATAAAAAAATGATTGTCTTATATCTGGAATTAAATTAAAAATTTAGATTGCTTCAGTAACCATAAGATGGCTTGGGAAAATCAGACGTGCATGTCAGATAAATAGTAGCCATCTTCAGTGGTGATTAATGGAAATTACAATCTAAAAATGATTTTCACACATTCTTTGGCAAACTGCAAACATATCTTTTTATAAAATGCTGAGCAACAGTGATTCATTGAAAAATACAAAGAATTGTGAAAATATGATTAAGGAAGGCAGGAATTGAAACATGAACTGACCATCAGCATCAACCTCAGTTATGATGTCTTGGAGAATGTCATCCGTGAGGTCATGACCCAGCATTCCCAGGATGGTACCAACCATGTCGGTGGAGATGGTTCCTTTCTTCTCACGATCAAAAGCCTCAAAGGCTTTCCTGAGCACTGTTAATGAAAAAAAGCATTGGTAGCTTAAATATTTCATATATATATATATATATATATATATATATATATATATATATATATATATATATATATATAACAACTTACGGAAAAGGAAAGGTAAAATGAATATATGGATGTCAACAAGGTGTTGGGATGAGGAAACCCAGTGAGCACTCACCAATCAGACGACTTCAGGTTGGCGAGGCCCCGGGGATGTCGAGGCGACACACGTAAAATAACACAAAAACACAGAAACATCACAAACGTAAAGCTTTCGGAACTACTCCTTCTTCAGCTACAGAGAGAGAACTCTCATCCCAACACCTTGTTGACATCCATATATATATATATATATATATATATATATATATATAATTATAATTATTTTCGTGTTATTTTAGACATTTTAATTTTTTGACTTTTTTGTTCAATTCCAATATAAAATATGCATTTTTAAGCTAAGGAATAGCTTAAATAAGCACAAATGTCTTTTAAGCGAAGAATTAGATATTTAATTATTTTGATGCATTTCAATACCGTATATGCTGGCGTATAAGTCGACCTTTGAAGTTAAAAAAATTCCGAAAACTTAAGTTTGACTTATACACCAAATATAAAATGTGTGTTAAGAACATTGATATTTACGAAAATATATAATCTTACGACATAGGTGATCGTCATTTTGAATCAGCTGCTCCATTGTTTACATATTGTGTCATTTATTTTAGAAGATTTAAGATAACTATTTTCAATAGTTAATAAAAATTAAAGTTTTAACTTTCGTTTTTATTACTGAATCTCAAAAATATAAACGATCTATTTGCAATTACAGGAACGAAGAATGAGTAGAAATTCATTCCGCCAATAGATGGAAATACAGTATATGACTGATCTTTCTTAAATTAAACAAATGATTTAATAACTCAAAAATCGACACTGCATTTTTTTGGAAAAGGTTACATTTAGGTTTTAAAAACCATAAAATTCCTCATATTCTTTATTCGAAGTTTTTTTAGTGAAAAAGTTGGGGTTGACTTATACTGCGAATATGTCTAGTCGTGTATTTACAATCTGAAAAATCGAGGTCGACTTATACACCGGCATATACGGTAATTAAATTTGTAATTACAACACTTGAACTTTTTAAAATTTTAAAGATATATAATCCATAGTAAATTTCAAACAGCACCGAATAAATTATTGAAAAATTAGCTTTAAATGGATTAAAATTTATTATCGAGGCAAATCATTGAGAAAAGAAACTTTTCCTAAGATAGCGCTCAACATATGTGCCAGTATGATTAAAAATAATTTAACCTTGAACTGGTATGATGGGGTCAGGACTGACCCCAGGCATATTTAAATTAAAAAATATTCACCATGGCCCATTCTAGGCTTTCACAGTATCATTGTAATCTTATATGCTAGCCTGAACTACGCTTTAGAGCAGTGCTTCCCAAACTATGGTCCGCGGACAATTTGTGGCCCGCAAAGGTTTCGTTGGTGGTCCGCGAAGGTTTTCAAAATGTAAGTTTTTAGAATGAACTGCATATTCAGTCTAATTTTTTTGGGAAAAGTTAATCAATTCTTACACTATCACAGGTACTCAATACTTTATTAACCCTTAGTTAGGCACGCTGGCATACAGAGTATGCCAACATTAATACATTGTTTTGTTCTTATAATAATGTTTTTTTTTGTATTTTACAACTCTTCTGTATTACGTTCATAGTTTAGAAATAAAATGCATTTGTAATATGTTTATTATGATGTTGTTTGTGAAATTATTTAGCATTTCACGAATTTCTCCTACAATATTTAAAAATAATTCTTGGAATAAAATTAAAACTAGTCAGACGCCCCTCAAACAGACAGAAACCTGTGTAATACATTTGAAAATGTTCAAATAAACTACATATCCAATTAACTCCTTTTCTTAAACGTAGTTACAGTAAGTACGTTTGTGTAAGAAATGAGGTGGTCCGTAGGGGCTGGAGGGTTGCTGTAGTAGTCCGCGGAGCTCAAAGGTTTGGGAAGCACTGCTTTAGAGGACCTTGCAGTGTTTTATCTTAATTCGTTTCTTCCCCCAGGGACCCCTTGGGGTCAGATTTGACCCCACCATACCATAAGAGTAACTTTTTGTCATAAAATTCCTCCACAAATAAATCATTTAAATCGCTGCAGATTAATAAACTTTTGCGTTAATAACATTAAGTAATAATCATAAAAACGTTTTATGTAATGTTCAAGTAGGCTGAAATCCTTGCAGAATGCAGCCACTGCTTACTACGTTTTATAAAAACTAAAACTAATAGGCTATAATGAATAATTTTGTTACTAAAATAATTTATGATAAAAATTTATGCAAAACCTGCCGAAAAAGTGTATGCAAGGAACATAGTTCGCAGAGAGTTGTGTGTGACGTTTTTGCCGACAAATCAGACTGAGGTAAGCCAATTTCTGTTTTGTAAAATTCCTTCACAAACGTCCTTGTTGGTTTTTATTCATTCGATAATTGTTTATATTTTTTGTTTATGGGGAATAAAACAACTAAGGAGAATTCAAGAATGAAGACGATTTATCTTTTTATAATGCAAATAATAACATTTTAATTGAAATACATATCTTAGCAGACGACTTTTGTTTTTATTCCCTAATTCAACTAAAGTTACTTTTAAACAAAAGCAATGGGTTTTATCCCTTGAAAAAAGTGTACATGACGCATTAGATAAAGTTTTTGGTTTAAAAAAAACAAAATTGTTGATTGATACAGAATTTTTACTTTTGGGGTCAAATCTGACCCCACCATACCAAATACGCTGCCTTTTTTCGCCATACCGGTTAAGGGTTAACACTATTAAGATATACTGTGCATATTATCGATTTTGCATATTGTACAAAAAAACCCAAGTTGAAGGATAAAAAAATGTCCAAAATATTGAAAACGCTCCGTCAAAAATACTTCAGTTCAAATATGCATTTTTACGGACATAAAATTTACACGTACTCCTGATGTTGGAGTAAAAATCAAACCGGGAAACGTCAAGGATGCGAAACGAGTTTACACGAGATGGTTTTAAAAAAAAGAATAAGATTTGGAGGCGCCGGGTATCGGTCCCGGTACCTCTCGCATGCTAAGCGAGCGCTCTACCATCTGAGCTACGCCCCCCACCGTGCCTACAACCCGTGCTTTCAGGTCAAACTCTTTTCCCGCCGCATTAAGGGTTCTTGGGATGCAGCTGGCTGCAGGGTCGGGAAGCGGAGGTTAGGGGCCGGAGGGGGATGAGGGTGGTGGAAAGGAAAGAGAGGGGAATGAGGAAGTAGAGGAACGGGCGGAGGCTAAACAAGATTGGGCTGGCTCGAAAACACGTAGGTCTAGGACCGAGGTTCCAGCACCGCCGTGCTCTTTGGCAGCTTGGTTGTGCTCTTTGGCAGTCTGACTTTGCTCTTCTGCGATGCTTAAAATCGCATTTTCTAGCACCACTAATTTAATTTTTTAGGCTGCTTTCTCTCTAAACTTATTTAAGAACATTATTAATAAACGTTGGTTTGACTTTATTTATGATCGTATCTTTTTTCACAAAAGTATGGTGGTGCTCGCTTGATATTCTTGAATAAAAATTGTTGCCACATTGAAAAAATTGGAAACTCCTGGTCTAGGACAAGATGCCGAAGACTGGTAGTTTTACATCTCAATGCAAATTTCCACGAATATAAGAAATAATTCCGAATATCAGGATTCGGTTTTCTCAGACAAGGACTTCTTAAGACATTGAACGCACAGCGAATGTAATTTTTCTGCTACGGGAATCCTTGGGTTGCTCTCCATAATAAGAATTGCGATACGTCGCATTACACGGGGCGACATGCGAAATAACTGTTTTGAGAATGTTTAAATGTTCTCAGTGGGATTCGATTTACACTTCTCTGCGGTTAAAACATTCATAGAATTTATACGAAACATTCACCAAATTAAATTTTAAATCCGAATTTTAGGGTACCAGAGCAGAAAGATTTTATCGAACGATAATTTTCCTTACGTATCGATAGCGAGTGCTAAACAGTTAATACTAAAAAGTACATTAACTTGGTTTGTTGTTAGTTTAGTTTTACCACTTTCAACTCCCTGACGCTGTGATCTAGTTATAATTTGCTCGGCAACTCTGACAAACAAAACAAAAGCTATTCAAGAAAAACTCCTCATATTTACGACAAACTGTAGTCAAAATTATATCAAGTTCATGAATATTTACGTGATGAAGTCAAAGAGTTCAAATAAACATTTTATTTACTGAAGGCAGTAACAAATTCGACGTAAGAACTCGAGCAAAATGAAAGTTATTCGATGTAACTAATTTTAAATTAATAAATTATTATACTCACTGGCAATCTGTTCCTTGTCTAGCTCATCCTGAAAAAATAAAAAATAAATCATATTACTTTTTTATTTAACATTTTAGTGAGAAACGTGTAACTTTGCCATTCTCGAATTAAAAAACAAAATTTCGAACAAAAACTAAGTAAGGCAGTTATGATCAAAACAATAATACAATACAACAAAATAATTAGAAAAATCACTCCCATAAAGTTAAATATTGGAAATTCAAAATATTATACTTTTACTATACAGGCTGAGATCCGATTTTTAATTTAGGGTAATAATTTTTTATCGTCATGCTGAAGAAAGATGAGATTAATGAAGTGTAATTCAGATGAATTTATAGTTTTTAAATGAAACTCGTTGCCCCTCACGCGTATTTTTCATCAAATCAATGAAAATTGAAAGTTTATGCGCTATTTATTCCAACACGGCATGATAGATGTAACCTTTAAAAATCCCAATCAGCATGGAATGTTTATTATACTTTTAAATCCCATTCGGTCACGCAAATAGCGAATTTTTTATTGAATTGTATTGGCAATTCTAAGTTGCATCTAAACTAGAATAGCTGAATTTTCTCGCGTTATCACTTGCATCGCGCGAATGTCTGCTCCTATTTTATCTTGCCGTCGTCTCCCACCCGCGCCTATTTTGGGTAATCAGGGTTTTTGCACGGACAGAAATATCCCGCGATTGCATAATTCTTTTACAGCGAATGCAGAAGTCACGTCACAGTTGCGATTCTCCATATACGGAATTGCCTGTTAACTTCTTGGTCACGTTTCCCTCAAATTACGATCAATGCGACTGTGACAAACGCTCCAAGTAATTAACGTGCTTCATGTTTCCACCTACTTCATATAACGAGAAAAACCTGTTTCCTTGCATTTATCTTGTAAGTATAGATTCATAGCTCTTTTCCGAAAGAAAAAATTTACGATCTCCGTTTTGTCGCTCTTTTGCCCACTTGGCCGTGTAAAGGATACTTGCCGAATTTATGAAGTTATAGGAGCCAAATTTGCAAGACATCATTTTCTCCACTCTCTCAACCACTGGAAAATGTCTTCGTATGGAGCAAAAATAAAAAAGCGATTAAACTGTTTATTCATCTTTCCTATTAAAACGGCGCTATTTTAACAAGCATCACACGAGTCTTTATACGCAGGGGCTTACGCATAAAATTCATTCTGATAGCAAATAAAAATGAACGATCCAAAAATCCATTGCTTGAAACGTTATGGCATTAATCTGCAATGCTTACTTTGAAACTCACTAATATGTCTGGAAATGAAACGAAAAATATCGGAAATCTTGGTCGTTTCTTCCACGCCTCCATTCGGAAATAATATCCATAACTCTCAGATCACAAGTCCATCGTGATGGATAAAAATATTTGCTAATTCAACAGACATTCGTCCTCACAGAACTCTTGTTTTTGCTGCGCCAAAAAAGTTTCAAATGGTCCGCAGTAATTAAAAAATTAATAACATTTCCCTATACGCTCTAAACAAATGAAGAGGCTAAATATATATATGCATTCCATAGCCTGATTCCTAAGGCGCGTAGGTTGAAGAAAGTCATTTTTGACTTCGTCCTAATTTATATTCATCGTGAACGGCAATTGAAGTTGCTTTCATCCTCTTCGCCTAGTTTCAGTGTAAATTCTTCAATCATTGAGGAGCGCGGGACTGAATTTTTGCACACGTAGTTCACTTCCGTGTCGCGAATCCTAAACAGCTTCTCCACAGGAACCACAATTCTAGTTCCGACAAA
Organism: Tanypteryx hageni; assembly: GCA_028673005.1. Classification (NCBI taxonomy): domain Eukaryota; kingdom Metazoa; phylum Arthropoda; class Insecta; order Odonata; family Petaluridae; genus Tanypteryx; species Tanypteryx hageni. The sequence continues at coordinate 37,218,004 of CM054113.1, read as the reverse complement.
TCGAGATCGTCCTAAAATGACAATGGAAATGACAACGGGACTAATAACACCGAAAATCCTCCCTCACAACATCCAAAATCCTTCAAGGCACACGCGGAGGTTCAAAGCTTCGCGAGAAATTTCCGGCAAATTTCTCCAATTACCATCGCTGTCTCTTGAGGTCTCCGGTCTTGAAAGAGATGTTTAAGGGTTTTTCCAGTAGAAGTTTGTTGCGGCCGGTTATACCCGGATGATGCGGTTTGTTACTTGCGGACGGAGTCTTGTGCGTGCGACGACTGGGTGCCGACGGATCCGGGTGCAGCACCTTCAGTGGTCGCCGTGGCCGTGAGATGGTAAAAAGGAGAGGCTGGAGGGTGGGTAGTGGTGTGTGGGGGGAGGGGGAGAAGTGGAGTGGGAGGTAAGGACGGGGGTGGGGAGAGAGTGGAATGGGAAATGGAATAAAGGATGGGGGTCGGCAGGAGATGAGATGGGGGTACTGGGTCAGACCCTGAAGGAGGTAGGGAAAAAGAGGGATGGAGGGGTAATAGGGAGCGTGGAATACCTCCAAAGGGATGAGGCAGGGAACGGGATGGATGGAAGGGGTGGAGAGGAATATGGAGGGGGAGGGAGATAAGACGAAGGTGCGAAACGACAACCGGCTATAGGGATCGCCTCGTGGCATCCCGCGGCGGAAGCTTAGTGGCCACCTGCCATCGGGAAGATATCCAGGGAGACGGTAACCCGGCTTCTATTTTAAATTGTTTTTTCCGTGCCGTAACAATACCTCCTGGAACGGGGATCGAGGAGCTTTGTTTAATTTACGATCTAGGTGTATTGAATTCGAGAGGAAGAATTGGCTCAACTGTAATGACGCAAGAATCCTGCAAAAAATCGCCCTTTTATTGAGCAGTGGCGGCACAAGAACTACTCGTGAAAGCATCGTGATTCCACTAAAGCGGCGAATAACAAGCGCAATATGATGATGCATGAGATCATATAGCCGATTTTGTTTCGAAATCCGTCGGAGTAGTGCCTAGTACAGTTGCCTCATCACTGTCTGAGGCAATGTGGAAGTACTTTGGGATTGACTAAAGGATGACACGAAATTCATCTAAATCTGGGATCGGTGTATATTTTTTCAAATTAAAAAGTTTCTTGTGATTAGAAAATTTATTTATTTGGATAACATATTTTTTGAATCGAACATTCATTTTATAAAATTTATGGAAGAGCAAAAGCACTAATACTCAACTGAAATATTATCAACATGTTTCCGCTATATAGCGTCGTTCAAAAATGAAGATCACTCTGGGATGTGACTGCGATTTTCAGGGAGTACGATTACCTACTATAAATATGCGATAAATGCTTAGTTAATCTCATCTTCTACCTCTTTAAATCACGTCCTATAAATAATTATCATCATGGGAAGTCAGTTAAAATAATAATATTATTCTGATAAAATGGAAAAAAATCCAAAAATAAGTTTGTCAAATTCTTCTTAAAATAAAGATTTAATAACCGTGATTAGTTTTTGAATTATTTGACATTTACTTATCATGAAAACTCAACGAGCCAAGACTTACTTTGCGTATCATGCTGTATTTTTTGTTTCATGATTGTAGCAATGGCCATCTTTAAGCTTTCAGAAGATAGACCCTTATGTAATTGACAACTTCTAACGTTCAAACGCGGAAAGAGATTAACTTTAAACTACCTCTCATCGCGTTTCAAAAATACCGTCCTCCATTGTTTAAAACGATTACCGGATCGACGAGCATCTGTGTGATTCTATCTAAGGATTCATTCCAATTGTTATGAGATTTGAGAGAATGATGCATGGACTCTCGCTTTCCTTTCGGCCCACGAATCTAATTAAATGTTTTGGCAGTCCTTGACTTTCTAGCTTTCACCCACCTCGACAAAATAGTCGAAGTTCAAAACATAATGCATCATTGTCAGCAGAAAGCAAATGTTCCAAGTTCTCATAAGTGCGTGTGAGATTCCGCTGAAGACCACCTGGAGTGGGAACTGGAGAAATTTGTCCGATTGTCTTTTGCAAGCGTCGAATCGATTTGTTATTTGACTTAAAATTAAGAATAGTAAAGTTTTGTGATTTTTAATGCGCTTACATAACAGTGATATTGGATGTGCCTCAGTCTCCGATAAACATTAAATTATGCGCTAAATAACTGCATCGCTCTCTTTTTAACAAAAATACATTACGGATATTCACATATAAAAACATTCAGAAAATTTAATTTAATGTTCAGCAACGAAACGAATTTGAAATAAAACTTAATATGCATATATATAATGCATCTTATTTAAAACCCGTTCTCTCTCGTAGTCTGTGCAAACCTACCGACGAGTTTTCATACTTCTCATGACAAGTGATGAAGCGTGTATAAATCATGTTCGGGTTGGCAAAATGGTATGAAATGGCTGGGTTCACCAAAAAAAAAACGAAAAGGTAACCTCCGTCGACCAACCGTATCGCTTGAGACGAAAAACGGATTATCTTTGTGAAAGGCACGAAACGTGTCCATGGTAGTATTTGTTACATTTGCCATTTATCTATCATAGTTCTCTTTATATTTGTCGGTTGCTTGATTGCTAATTGGTAAAAACGTTACATCATTAAATATTTTGATTCAAAAAATCCAAATGAGGGATAAAAGTGGATTAATTAATTTCATTAAATGAATAGATATGAGATTTTTATTTAGCGCTCGAGTTCCTTCTATGAGAAATCGCTTTGCTTTAATTTATAACAGGATGGAAGACAATCGTGCTAAGACAAACAAAGATAACCATTACGTGGTTTATTGCAAAACATCGTGAAAAAGCGCCGCCAAGCTTCAGTTACAGAAGTTATTCATAAAAATGACATAAACGCACAAATAATGTGCAAAAATTGTTTGGTTGGATGTTATAATTCAGATGTTAGCCACCAAATAATTGTGCAATAACCACACAAAAGTTCCAGCGTAAGTATCGTAAAATAAGCGAGAAAGCCCGAAAATTATAGAGTACTTTTACTTAAGATTATGGCACTTTTGCAAATCACCGATATTAACGGAGAAAGACGACCAGAAAAAGGCGAAAAAATTTTAACGAAGGAATGAAAAAGCCATGACTATTGAATTTAATTGCCGTTTTGATTAAGAAGAGCTCAAGAACGTTACATCGAGATTCCTCCGGATTAATGGCTCACACTCATTTTTATTTCGAACTGGCGAACAGATTTCTGAAAAAGCCGACCTCAGAGTGAGAAATACGCGATTCTGAAGCGGAGGGTTTTTCTGCCTCGATAGTTCCCTGGTTAGAACAGCGGTGTGCAAACATTTCAAGCCGTGCCCCCTTTTCATCGCTGAAAACGGCGAAGCCTCCCATTTTAATAGAATATTATCTCATGTTCGTGTTGTTTTCAACAAATTATCCGATAAAGAAAAAACAAATAACCACCATGTCGGTCTCGGTTGAGTAAACTTGCTAAGAATCGCGTTCCACGTTGACAGAAAAGTCGATCGCCCCCCCGCCCCCCCTCTGAGGGGCCGCGCCCCCAACTTGCGCACCTCTTGGTTAGAATATCCGCCCGGCAAGTGGAAAACCCGGGTTCCATTTCCGGTCAAGACAGAATTTCTCTCCGGGTTTTCCGGAAATATGTCCAGTATATGCCTATATGCACACAAATTTCACCAACACTCTCATTTGTGTTTAACTAGGGAGATTTTCGGAAATATTCCATTGCAAAAAGTTCCATTTTCTGAAAAAGACGCACGAGAACGAATACCCGCAAGCATTTGTAAAAATCTCTCTCTTTATCCCCTCTTCTCCTCACCGAGATGGTGGCTTTAAAACCCGATAAGACCAAAAGAGCTTTATGAGCGACACCCGCTAACAGTCGCAGATAACAAACACACGAGCATTAAATTCACGCTCCGGGTCACGGTTACCGTTAAAAACGGACGTTTCGAATCCGACCCCTCCAAAGCGTCGCGTTGGACGGGAGACTGACACGTCGCCACCCAGGAAGACAAGAAAGCAGCCCGTGACGCAACGGATTTAGCGAACCGTAAAGCTAGAGAGAGATGAAAGGGGACTTCTGGCATAAGAGGGACGTGCGCGAATAGAGAATGGTCGGGATTTTGGTGGATAAAAGTGTGGAAAAGGATAGAGAGAGATAATGCGAAAGGAGGGAGGGAGATAGAAGCGCAAAGATTGCCCGACAAAGAAGCAGAGACGAGGGGAAGATTGCTACGATCCTCCCTCAATGTGTTCGACACGGGCTGTAAAATACTATGTCGAGGCCATTTGGCGCGGCAATACCAAACTAGGACTCGGTTGTAGAATCTCTCTCTATACCGTCCCTCCATTTTCTGTCCCCTATTCTTCTCCTCTGTTCCTCGCTCCGCCTCCCAAGGCATGGGCCAACTTCTATCACAGTTACGATCCTTTCCCTGCTTAGTCCCAGGCCGCCTTCTCCTTCGGCCCCGACGGGGGAGGCGCGATTCCGCAGGAGTAATCCCGGAGGAGGGAGGAGGAAGGAATTGGACGGGGGTTGTGTCGGGGAATGGGATATAGGGCCTGACCCACTCTCCTCCATCCCTACCAGCGAGCGCGGAGAGAGCTAGGAGACGAGAGAGAGGGAACGGGCTCGACCAAAAATAAACCTGAATTAGTGTCCGCGGCGGAGTGAAATGGCTATTCAGTGTCTGTGTAGTCTCCCAGGAAGTTGGAAAGGAAGAGGATAAAGGGATGGAGAAGGGGGGAATGGAAGGGGGGAGAGAGGAAGCTAGAGGGCCATGCGGAGAGGGAGAGAGGGAATTCCTCTCAGGTAGATCCCGGGACTAACCTAGACTAAAAACAAAATGGGATTTTTCTGATTGGCACCATCCCGGGAGCTCGCATTAATACTCATTTTTATCAATTGAAGCGGAACGCACTCTGTCTACATCTACGCGTTACTGTCCGCAATTCATATAATTTTCGCTCGCAGAAGTAATGATTACGTGACGGCGAATCGTTACGAAAAATGTCGAAGGCAAAAATCGAATGTGTGGACGATATCCACTTCCCCCGGATACGAAACAAAGGAATGTTCGACGGCGTTTGGATATTATTTTTGGCCCGAAGCAACATACCAATCAGGTTGAAACAAACAACACGGTAAAATTAAACACACAATGCGCGTTTTTAGGTCCGCGGCGTACTATTTTAGCCCAAGGGGCCGCAAATATATCTCCATAATCCAGGCCTCTGTACAATGGCTTTAAAATTAAAATGGATTTAAACCACTTAGTTGTGTAATTATCTAAAAATAAACTATTTATCTGACGGCTTCTGCCTTTACATGCCTTTGTTCTTTTAGGGACGATAATATTTACGCATGAGACGAGGGGCATTATTACTCACCATCTAATTCATTACTCTTCCATTGGACAAATACTCGGCCGCAAACTTATTTCTTCTTTACGAGATATTTTCACAACTTGATATCCCCATTGAACTTATGTTTCCCACACGACATGGAAAACCTTTCGTACCCGTCAGTTTATGAGGGATGTACGCAATCCCGGGACGATTTTTATCGCTAAAAATAAAGCACTTCCAGCGGACCTGTAGTATGTCGCAACGAGCGCCTTCCGCCAGCGATCACCATCTCCCAACCTCGTCTAACCCCGATCCCGTATCCCTTTCTCCGCAATGCCAAATCCGCGTAATTACCCCTCCTCTTCCCTCTTTCCCACTACCTTCTCATTCCGCTAATTGAATGCACCCTTAATACCGCAAGCGCCGAATCTACATTTCCAGCATAACAGGTAAACACTCGTTTCAAATCCCTTCTGGTCGCTAGCCAAGGCGGTAAGACGTCGCAGGCCCATACATCTCCGAACGAATATGCAGCTTTTAAAGCGAAGCGATGAGTCATTTAAAGACGAGTGAGAGAAATGTGTTAACAACGATTCGGTCCGAGCGTAGCGTCCGAACAATCGTTTATCATTCCAATCCCACGCATTCCGCGAGTGCAAGGGGAGTTGGCAAAAGCGCCGGCTCATAACGAATTTCACGTAGGATGCACCCATTAAGATCCTATTTGCTCCGTGGCGGCTCGAATGCGGATCCTCGGGGGCAAGGTGGGTGCGCGTGAAGCACTCCGAAGGTGAATGAAAAAAATGTTGCGGTTAGGGCGTGAAAAAATGCGGCTGAATACAGTAGTTTCTGGAAAACCTAACTCTTTTCCTGCCTTCATGTAATGATCAGAAAAAACTACTTCGCTACATTGTATATGCATCCAAAACATTTATAAATGCGTATAAATGGGGAATCAACTCCGCTTTAAAGCCACGAAAATGTCTATATTACAAAGCAAAATCAGACGGAAATATGACTTTTTCGGAATTGGAAATTTCTGGATATTAAAAAAACATAATTTGACGAAATTAATAAATTGCGTTCACCATCAAGCTGAAATAAATGCTCTCCGCAATGTTTCCGAAAGAAAGCTAAATTTCTTTGGGAATTCAAGCCAAAGTTGGTCGATAGTATCTGAGTCACTAAATAAAAAATAACAACAATAATTTCCCTCGATGTTAACGTCAGGACAGTCAGATCCGGGAGTCGAGGAACTATCTAGTACTAAAAAGAATTACGATAACTAATTAATTGTCAAAATTCTTCGAAGCCCAGCAGTGTGTTTTGCTACTCGTGGTTTTATTCACTTAAAGCCAACTTCGCTGAATATCAATCTTAATTAGGATCTTACAAAATCGGGAGCAATAGAGGAAAATTCAGGCCTCAAAAATGAACCACTTTGTATAATTCTCGAAAATAAAAATCGCTCGCTATAATAAGCGAGCCTCCGAACTGCATATACGTTTTATTTTTAAATACTATAAATTGATGTTTTTAAAAAATTTTAACCTCATTAATATTAATATTTTAAATATCAGAACTTATTTATAAATACGGTGAATAATCCCGCTATAATCATAAACTCGCGCGCGCACACACATTTAAGTTGGTTAATGATGAATAAAATTATTATTATTATTGACATGCACAATTTGCAAACATTTTTTTCTGCGGGAACCATATTAACTTTAAATGGTAAACCTCATTTATCGCCATGGCAAAATAATCGATAGTGCCTAGTAGTAGTTTTAAAGGAAATCTGATATTCATACTCTCTTTCTGTTGATAAATATCGACAAGCACACGTGTTAATGCCCGTTAAAATTCCCTCCACTCTCTTGATAGACGAGAAGCAAAACTACCCCTAAATACGAGCGTCCCATAATGCAGCCGCAGTCTATAACAGGTCCAAAAATAGAAGTGGCGCAGAAAGTAGGCCAATGGCGAAGGTGAATCGCGTTGGGCTTAATTAGGGGAGGGGGAGAAAGGGAATCGGGAAAAGAGGGCGGGTGAAAAGGGAGGGGGAGAGAGGTGAAAAGTGAGAAAGGGAGGAGAGGGTTGGAGAAGAGATAGGGGAGGAACGCAGGATCGATATGGACAACCTGTGTGAAACGCGACTTCCCCTACCTAACAGATAAAGCTCTCGAAATGATTCTAAGGCGCAAATGACAACTGCGGAATATTGGGGCAAAAATATTAGTTGCAGAGTATGGGTGCATGTACATTTTTTTATAAACAATGGAAATAGTTAAAGATAAAACTATGGGGCTCACCTTATGGCTGAAGTCAAATAGAAAAATCATGTATAACCGACACCCAAACAAAGAATGCTAAGTTCAATAAGAAATAATTAATAAAATTAATTAGAATCAATTAAAACCAGATGCATAAATATATGAGCTACAAAGCAGTGGCGATTCACCTATCATATATACTCCAAACTAATGATAATAAAAAAATGACTTCATAAATAAAATGTAGATAATACTTTTATATGCATTTACTTCATTTTATTTATATTAGCTTAGGTTACTTATCATATTTACATTGAACTTTGGCGAAGCTCAAAGTCTCTCTAGTTCTGCCAAAGAACTTGGGTTACAGACGTTATCCCGTATTGACTTTGTTGCTCTCTATTTCCGAAATCTCTATCCTATCAAGAGATCTCACTCGAGAAAGAGTGACATACCATTGATGACCAGGTTGAATTTAATTTAACACTTTAATTACATATTTAATGGAGCATCTTCAATGAATAAACAATCAAATCGGCAAAAAAAACAATAAAACATTTTTGATAAGGCTAATAAATAGTTTTTCTGTGGATTCCAATCACTGCATATCCAACTCATTAGAAATTATTTTCTTTTCTACCGTTTATTCCGAGAAAAAAAATTTATCCCATTCGCATCAAAGATTTAATGGGGCATCTTAATTCCATATTTATATATTCATACTTTGTTTAGTTAAACCTCACGCCTGTATATTCACGACATATTTCTCGTTTTATATATATATATACGATCCGATGCAATAGTACTATACGTAATTTTCCCAAATCCGCAACAAGTTCCCCTGACGAAGAATGATATTTTTATAAAAATGTAAACTTTTTGTGTACATATCGACACGTATTTAAAATTCAACGGTAGGAAAATGAAATTACATTCTTTAAGGCAGTGGTTCTCAAACTTTCAATTGTCGCGGCCCACTTGAATATCATGCGTATTGAAAATAGTAAAAATAAGAAACTTCATTGCAAATTTCTTCATTTTATGTAACTATTACTAATTTTTATCACATCGTTTTTCCAAAAATTCCCTTATAAAATTTAATTATTCGTGAAAACTTTATTTTTTGACATTTCACATTACATCCAAAATAATTTTGCGGCCCCATAGGGAGCCGCGGCCTACAGTTTGAGAAACACTGCTTTAAGGGGTTCTTCGGTTCAATTCCCAAGGCTGTACGATTATTTTCAGTAATTTTAAAGTGAAAATAACAAATATGCTGCACTAATTTCCATGATATTTAAATGGAGGAATTAAACGATCCAGGAATCGAACTCCGATCGTTGTATTACGCGACGATTGTCTATAAGCCTGTTTAGGTTCAGCCGTTTTCGAGTTATTTGGCATTGTTTTGAATTTCAATACAAGAGCAGAAATATACCTATTACCGAATAAAGGTTAATATAAATGTTATTAAAAAGCGTATTTTGGCTGAAAATAATCCAACACCAGGGATGATTTATAGGGAGTAGATTATAAAAAGGCTCGACCATCTGCGCTTTGTTTTTATTTTTTAATGATTATTTTTGGTCATTGGGTGGAATCCCAGCCGGTGGATACTATGATAGTAGAACTCTTTTATTTTCTCAGCTCTAATGAAAGACCAAACCGCTAGTTTAAAATACCAAGGGGACCATTCAAAATGATAAAAAGACACTGATGACCTTATTGATATGCTAACAAAATGTCGTGAGGGAACAATAGCCAAATTCCGAAAATACCTCTTTTAAATAACACTGAAAGAATACATTGCGCGTGGGATGAAGATGAATCCTATTTATTCAATCCTTCAGATGAGGAAAATCGGAACATTTGGCTAGAACAGTGGTTTTGAAATTTCAAAGCAACAATATTTTTAACGGCGATGAGTGACGCAAAAGCCGTTTGTTGTTGGAGTTAAAATAAAAATGTTCTCCATATTGTTTAATTAAATATGACATTCCACAAAGTAATGGCTCCTTTTATCAATTTTCTGAAAACATTCTTTACACAATGATGAGTACTTGTAATAATATATATGAAATTTGTCGACTACTGTTCCAAATGAATTTAAATATACGAAGAGCAGCTCACAAACCTGACAATCTATGGTATATCGGACACAATGCTTACACGTAATTGCTGAAAATCAGTTCAGAACCAGCAATAATGTAAACGCCTTTAAAAAAATTTCCTCCTGTTAAAACCTGATGTTTTTGACGTTCCGGAATATCAGTTGCTGGAGCCATGAAAACGTGATGTCCTTTAGGGAAATCAAATATGAACAGTTACACTTGATCATCTACTGCAGTTTAATTTGTGTAATTGCAGTTTTCAGGCACTAACCCATTAAAGATACGAGTGGTTTCTTTAGGATTCATAATTTTATATGCACATAGTGATAAACTGTAACAAATTCTAATCAAAATCTTGCTTTTAGCACACCTCTATTGGTGAAAGGGAGAGGGAAAATGAGGTGTATGCGGAATTTATAACTGCAAGTAAGCGAGGGGCATCCGGGTAAGGTTGTGGAGCATGGTGCATACTAACGAAGCAATTATGACTATGCTGGAGAGCGAATCACTAGGGAAACTGCATTGAAGATAAAAAGTAAATGCAACAGAAATACGTTTCTAACTCTTCGAAGAAAGAGCCAAGTGATGTTAAAATTATCTATATAGTTTCGTTTCAGCATTATATTTTCAGCTGAAACCAACTTAGTAAATGTATTTCCCCAATATCGCACGGGCGCACAGATTTCTCGAGCGCTAACTTTGAGACAATTGATGTCAATTACGGTAGTTCATAAAACAAGCGCAATAGAATGTGCCGAAAACAATTTAAGAATAGAGTCACTTAAGTCGTAAAAGTCGAACTGCCAAAAGGAAATTTTTTCGCCCTCTCTCTCAATCCCAATCTCTATTTTTGGATCCAATACGTCCAATCGATTTACGACACAGACATTGTTTTCTATTGCTGCTTGCGGCTCTCAGGTAACGGGATCGAAGACGGTCCATCCGAAAGTGTCCGCAGGCGACGAAGAACGCCTGCGACGCCACAGAGGAATACCTCGGAGGCTTCGCGAATCAATGAATAAAATTTCCAGCAAGTGTGCACACTGGCTTTAGTGATTTTATTGATATGCGCAAACAGTTGTGCAATGAGCATGTATCTCTCTACATTGAAACTATTTCTTACTTCTGTATGAGCTAGAATGCTGAAAAAGCTCAGAATGATTCATGACTTACAGAAGGAAAATTGCGAAAACGGGAAGTTTTTAAGTTCAAGATCCCCAACAAATTTTTATTCGAAAAAATCCCATAAGATTGACATTGGAGGATTGTTGCTATCATGTCCACTTTGAAAGCATAAGACGTAAATGAGTGTAAGATATCTTTCGTTGGCTTTTTAAAATTACTTATAATTGTCCTAGAAATTAGACTCTTGAACCATAGTACGCGCAAAAAAACGCAAACATTTTCCTACCGTAGATTTTTAAATACGATTGAATTGACTGAGAAAATTGTTTTGAAGACGAAAATTTTAAGTTCTTCGTGAATAAAATATATCTTTGCCAAGAACAACCACTATTGTTGCCGTACTCATAAAATTATATAGGACCCTATTGGGAAAACGGAGGAAGATGAGAGTGTGGGAAAAAAAGTGAACGAGAGAAGGAAGGAGAGAGAGAGAGAAAAGAAAGAGAGGGAAAGGGGTGGGAGAGAATGAGGGAAAGCGGAAGTTTGGAAAAACGGGAGGTTTGGTGAGAGGTAGAGATATAGGGAAGTAGAGAAGTAGAGAGAGGGAGTGGAATGGGAAGAAGGGAGAGAGAAGCCCGAAAATAAGGCTAAATATAATTTCCTACCTTAAATATATGCCTAAATGAGAAGGTTCAGGGTTGCACACGGGCAGCAGATGAATTCACCTTGCGTAGCGAGGCACGGGGTTGACGCGCGTAGCGCGTAGGGACGGAGCTCCTAGTATACACATATGCATACACGCATACACAGTCCAACTACCTTAAATATATGCCGAAATGAGAAGGTGCAGGGTTGCACACGGGCAGTAGACGAATTCACCTCGCGGAGTGCGTAGTGACGGAGCTCCTAGTATACACATATGCATACACAGTCAAACTTCGACAACTAGGTTAACGTGAACAAACCCACAAGAAAGGGAATTAGTGTTAGGAGGGAAATATCGACTTACTTAGGTCTCAGGGATGATAAATAAAAAATAGAGCCATGAAGGCAGGAAACAAATTGGGGGATAGGTTCATTCATAAACATGGGGATGAAAGAAATAATCTACTTTCAGAAGTCATGGAGCCATTCATTCACTTTAAAAAAATATTAAGAATAAAATCATACGATTAAGATGTATAAATGTAATTTTGTGAAAAATCTGTATTTAAGCCACTGTGGAAGAAAAAGGGAATAGTCTAGTATGCCGATGTATGACGGGGACTTCGTGGACCCCTTTACCGGTTCGATACCCTCACATTAGTCTTTAATGAAACTTTAAAAACAGCAAATTAATGTAAACCTCTGATCGCATTAAGCTTTAGTTTTTAAGAGTAATTTTTAATATTAAACGTGAGAGAAAATATAATTCAAGTAAGAATATTAAATCGAATAATAAGTTTTTGTAATCGTAAATATTATATTTAGGGTATTGATTTTTCGGGTTTTACCCGATTTTTACCAGATTTTTACCATCCGATTGCCTTTTAAATTTCGGGTAAAACCCGAAATTATTAGTTTTCTTTAAACACAATTTTTTAAAGATTTGGTCACAGAATTTCTATTCTGGCGCTTGTAGGCACCTCAGCACCTGAGTGCAGTCCAAGATGTACGTGATCAGTCTGTTTATTCTCTTTGTAACAGGTGCATATGCAGCTGTTCTGAGAACATTATCTAGTACAACAAAAATCATTGCGGCTATAAAAGAATTTTCTGAAGTTATTTCTTTAAAATAGATTGCTACAATAAACAGAAATGTTAATATATCCGTTAAATCTTTTTGAAAAATGGCATTCTCGTTAGATCCTTTTAAGAAATCTTTGCATGTCCCATATACACGTGGTATCGTCGAATTTTTGGACACACATGATGATGTGGATGAGCAGATTAAATCCGAACTTACTGCCTATTTATTAGAGGCGACACCTCTAAACAAAGATTTTGATATTATTAGGTTTTGGGTTAATGCTGAAGTCCGATACCCTAAATTAAGTAAATTTGCCTTAACCCTACTACCCACAGGTGGCTGTGATGTTGAGCGTTCATTTTCACATTTGCAAACTCCGGAAAGGAGTAATACTACTGAAAACACATTGGCTATGCAAATGTTATTGTATGTGAATCATAAAATTAATGCTATATAAAACTTAAATTTTTAAACAAGATTTTTATTTTAAAATAATTTTATCCGAATTACAAAATAATAAAAACAAAAAATTACCAGAGATTGAACTTTTTTAAACACCTCGAAAAATCTGTAATTTATTTATACCTGATTTTAACCCAAATGAAAAGGAAAATAATAACACCAGATATTTACCCTCTGAATGAATTTTTTTTAACCCGAAAAATCCATACCCTAATTATATTGTATTATCTTATTTTTATATTTTTCCCACATGGCCTTAAGGACAGGTTATAAATATTACAGATGATATTAGTAGTACTAGTAGCTCAAGGGATGACAAAAATGTTCATGATTTAAAAAATTCGGAGAAATGAGCTTAAGATCGATTTTTATGGTCTTTAAGAAAAGCCGTAACGAGAGATGAATGACATCTAAAAAGCCACATTAGCTTTACTCAGCGAAATTTAAAAAAAAAACGAATAATTATATAATTTGCCGGTTCTTTTCCTTGGGGGATTCAAATATATTACACAATGAATCAAAGCGGCAAAATGAAACAAAAACAAATATTTATGATCAGACTAAACAAGTATTGGGAAATTGCTTTTCTGTGAATACCGGTCAACTGCGTATCCAACTCATTTGAAATTATTTTCTTTTCTACCGTTTATTCAGAGATAAAATATTTTTTCCCATTCGCATCGAAGAGTTGATCATCCTAGATAAAATGCATGGAAAACCGCCCGATAACTGCACATCCGATCGTTATTCGATTTACGATCCGGACGGAGAGAGAATCGACCACGGGCATCACCCGCGCCGTCTGTCGCAGATGTAGAAACAAGTTCGACTCGCTGCACGTGTGCATGTCGGGGGGAGGGCGTTTCCAAGGCCCGCTAGCTCGTTAGATCACTCACTTGTAACTGACAATAAGGCCAATCACTGCAAGCGGTGATAATGGCAGAGATGAAGGGTGTGCGGAGTGGGCGGAGTGGACGATGGAGGAAGGTGGAGGAGATGAGGGGAGGGGGGATGAAGGGTAGGAGTGGAGCGGCCTCGTGTTATTTGGCGCGCCGGATGCATCAACCCCCGGCGCGGTGCATTCTGGGTGGCTCCAATCGTGATGTGGGATTGATAGGTGGAGGGTGAGAGCGGGAGGCCGCTGAGGTAAGGGGGTTGGGGGTAGAGGGTGCGTGTGTGAGGGGAGAGATTTTTTGTTTGTTTGCATGGAATTTCTGGCTAATCAACCTCTTGGATTATTATAGCCATTACTCCTTCCACACCGAACACACACTCACATAAGGGAGGAGGAAATCCCGGTGCCGGCATTAGCCTACTCTTTACGAATATGAGGGGGTGCGTGTGGGAGGAGAGGTTGAAAGAGGCATCACATGGAAGGAGTGAAATATTGGCTGTATGTTTCGACCGGTGCGCTCGCTGCCCGGGGATATCCGTTTGCACGTAATGGATTGAAGGATTATAGGCATGGCTGATTCGTTGTGACTGATCCGTCCAGATCCGCGCGGAGAGCTAATGGCGGCAAAAACAGTCCGAGAGGGGGGGGGGGGAGACGAGCGGCGCAGAGAGCCAAGAAATATTGATTCATCAAACTGGTGAAATGCGTAGGGAAATTATTTGCGTAAAATCAATAAAAGATCTATGACATTCTTTCATCAGTTCAAGTTCCGGATTATAGACTACTGTTTTTGGTGTTGCTTGATATATTCATATCCGAATTTAAATGTTTATTTCAGATGTTTGCCTAAATGTAGACAATTAATAATTCACAACGTGGCAGTGATACGATAGAGCTAAAACGTTGGATTTTTCGTCAACAAAACGGTTCACTTAAAGAAAATTTATCGAAAAAAGGAAGATATGAAGCGAAAACTAACATAAGAATCTTTCATAAAATATTGCCTATCTTATATTATACCAGCTGGAGTTACTCGGCTTCGCTCGGGAAAAAATTTTCTTTTAAGTAGCAAATGATTTTTATTTCTCGGGGACCCGCGCTGTCGGTGCCCCCAAATTTCCCAAATGTTTTATTAGGAGAAGAGGTTCACACGGAATTTTAACTACCGCCTAAAGAAACCATTGAAAAATTTTAGTCAGGCTTGTGCTCGTTGGTGTATCTCAATGACGAATCCATCATATAATCAAGGCAGACTGTTTTTCCAAGAATATTTGGTATAATCGAGCAGTTTTATTAAAATAGAAATTACTCCGAGTGCACAATAAGCCCTGAATTTTCGTTCCCCATTCCTTAATTACGCAAGCGATGTTTACATTAACATTTATCTATTGTATTGTAAAGTTTTATCATTAATATATTTACGCATTAACGTCGTGCTTAATATCCACATGCATAGATGCACCAAAGCCTTTAAAGCAGCAATGAAATTATGTGGATTGTCAATACTATTAGCCAAAACGTAAACAATAAACAACATCTTGGTTACCGAACAAATGTAATATGTATCGATTTACGTTGCGATAAATCTTTCAATGTTAATGGTAAAAGATAACACTGTTATAATATTCCTTAAAAATCATTTGACACTTTAAAAGTATTCATAGACTATATTTAATCCATTTGTACCCTTTATCTTGGATTTGGCTATTCTTCCTCTACGGCGCGCCACGGCGTGGACTTTCCTTGCATTAATCTTTACGTGGCTATCTCCCTTTGAGGAGGACAACAAGTAAGAAATTTAGCTTTGTTGCAGCCTGGAAAATGTTAATAAATTTTTCGTTTAAAGGATAATTTCGAGCGATTTAACATGTAATACGACTAAACATGAACAGAATTAAAATATTCAGCCTTTCTTGCGTAAAATAAGTCATTTCCCGTGATCGTAAGTTAATATTTAGGTATATTTATATCCACATCAGTGAAGGGCTGCATGGCATTTTGGGGTTTCTCCACACCATTTTCCATGCATTCTTATGGAAATAGTATTTTGTTGACCCCATGGGGCATAAGAGACCCCACGGTCTGCAAACCTAGACCAAGTTCTTCTTTTTGTCCATAGGATGGCCCATGAAACTTTTGAATTCGATAGCTTCAACTGTGTAACAACGTATAAGGGACATACAAACATACATATATACACACATTCATTTTTATATATTAGAGTGCCGTAATCCTCGTAGTTGTAGGCGAACTTTTTGGTAGGTTGGTTATAGCCTATTGGGAAGCTTATATCTCCGCCGCTGTTTAGAGCTATTTTCGTTATCTATAATTTGTAAAGATGCAGAAATCTCCTGTTCTTTAACGTTACTAAATTAAACCGGAAACATTAAATACTTTATTTTTTAAGGGGGGTTTTGACACCCCTGCACTCCATAAGAAAAGCATTGGAGTCAGTTTCGGGCATTATAAAGTCGCATTTTAAATTAGTTATAATCAAGATACGAAGTCGGGACATAAACTGTTGTGTTGGAAAAAGAAAGCAGCTCATTTTGGTTACCGTGGAAATTCAATTGCGTTCCGAATTTCTCGGAAAATCTGTTTTTAATACGAAAAACGCGGCTTTTAAACAATGAGAATTGTCAGTCACCATGGTCACCTCATTTGAGCAAGTGGTAATATTGGGTGCATACTCGCGAGCCCCTTGACGATATTACGTCATTTTCTTTGTTTATATGGATTTCAAACATTTTTTAAGAATAAGTGAACCTTTCCCCTTCGAATTAAAGAACCATTTTTAGCGCTTTTCGTCAATGCTGAAAAGCACTATTATCTTCGTGATGTCCGTCCGTACGCATATATCAGGGAAGGCTTAATCGATTTCAATAAAATTTGGTAGATAGAATACACACATAAATTAATGACCAAAGTGGCATATTTGGACCGGATCTACTCAGCAGGGGGGCCACAATTACAAAATTAAACTTTTCGGTAATTATGAATTAAGAAGGAATTGACTTAACTGATTTTAATGAAATTTTTTGGGAAGGAGGCGTGTAACATAAAAAACAAAATCATGATCTTTAGTATAGATACAGCAAGTAGGGCTGCCATAATACAAGAAATTAAAAAACATTAATTTTACACATATTTGTGTTGAAATGTCAGCATCAATTTGGACCAAATTATAATATTTATAATGTACACATATATATACAACCATAACTGAATCAGCCAAACAGGGGTGCCACAATTTTAAATTAAATTCTTTCACTAATTATGGAGCTGGAAGGAATTGGCCGAATGGATTTCAATTAAATTTTGAATATAAGATTTTTACAACATACCATAATGAAATCAAGATGTTTAAAGCTGAGCTAAAGAGCAGGGCTACCACAATAAAAAGTAAAATAATATTTATTTTACACGTAATTCTAGAGAACTGACGGCATGGATTTTAACCAAATATGATTTGTATAATCTTTATATAAATAAACAAAATTATTATATTCAAATCGGGTCGACTAAACAGGGCTACAACAATATCAAAGTTAGAATTTGTCTGTAACTAATAATTTCAAAGGTATTGGCTGAACGGATTTAAAAGAAACTTCGTTTGTAGGGAGAGTAGAAAATGACAAAACGAAATGAACATGTTAAAAACGGATCTAAAAAACAGGGTTGCCACAATATAAGGAAAAATAATTTTCTGATTTCAAAACAAATATGTATATTAGTCTACGATTATACTACGACGAATTTGACGAAAGGCACTTCTGTACAACGGAAAACCCGTGTACATCCCTACTTGTTATTCGTTATTGTAGCATAGTTTAAAAAACTAATTAAATTAATTTCTTTAAGCCAAGCAAAAAACATTTTAAACGGTATAAGATTAAAATAGAGCCCTTTGGCGATATTACGTCATTTTGGGTGTTTACATTTATGTTGATTTATGTCTTTATGTTGAGCCTGGTTGAGCCTGTTTATTCTGTAATATTTACGAAGAAAGCAGTTTAAAAGAACTTAACAAGGCCAGTTATTTTTATTTATCATATCACTTGGAAAATTAAAAAATTAAATTAAATTATATTTATCCTTCATCCTAATACAGGTTAATAATAAATAGAATCTTCTGTTCTATTTACGAAGAAAGTAGTTTACAACTTTTGTCAAATAAATGTGTCTGATCAAATTAATCATTTTTTTTAAATCAAAATAAAATGTGACAGAGAAGCGTCACAGGCTCTCTAGTTATGTTTAATTATTCATTCAAGCATTCAACTATTTCAGTGCAAGGTAAACTCTTTGAAAAATGTTTACTTCAATCACTAACGATAACAAAAATTAAAATGATAAATTAAACTAAACTAAAATTATAAAAGATGTTTGCCAAAGAAAAACCACTTGTAAAATTCAACATATGTATATTCCTAAAATATTCATAAATCTCCTGATCTTGAGCAATAATACATAACAGAACCAATGAATAATTAAACCAATGATTTTAAAATGCATTATAAATAAAACGATTAAATTATAATAAATAACTAAAATATTCGAAAACGTATAAAATAAGAAGCAAAAGCTAACCTATTTATAGATATTTGAAACTTCTTTCTAAAATGAGTAATGTTGCAAACAGATAATGAAACGTTCAGTAGTAACGATGCTTTTGCAACTTTACCTCCAAGTATCAAGAAATATCGAATGAAACGAGTGACAAAATACAATTCTGATTGTTTCGTTCTTGCTCTAGCGATCTCTTTTGACTCCTCTCTATTTCCCCTTCTGGGCAACGCTCTCTGGGGTGTGTGACCGGAGATAAAATACTTTCGTTGAGATAGGTTAAAAGACACTTTATTTTTAGACGCTGGGAAATAAATATTTCCGGCGGGATGGGAGTTTCTTCTTAGAAAGAGGCGGACAGGTGGTGTCCTGAGGTTTAATGAGCGCGCGTGTCCAAGGGTAGGAGGAAGGATGTCGGTAGGGAAGCCATAGGGAAGGTAGGAAATGAGGGTATTTCAAGTAATGAAACGATTTGAGAGCTAAAAGGGAGGTACGGAGTTCCAAGCATCTACCGCGCTATTCTTTATTGTTCTTTTTTCAAGGGCCTTCCGATTTCCTTTATTTAGCATCTTATGTCATAAGGGCTTGAGAAGGGGAGAAAGATGGAGTGCTCGAAATCGTACAGCACATTTTGTTCTGAAAAAAACCTTTCACTTATAATGCTGGTAAATCAATAAGAAAACTGGTGCAGATATTCTGGAATTATAAAAATAAAAACTACGACAATTTATATTTTCATTCATGCATGCATAATTACCCATTATAAAGCGTGCTAAATGACAATATACTGTCATTCCAATTCCCTTATCGTTAAGCCTCCAGAATGGTTCGACATAAACGTGTACGGACCTTGCCATTCAGCCTCAGTAGAAGTCATCCGTACACGTGCACGAAGAAGAGGGGAGTTGCCCAAAATAGCTCACTTTTGGAAAATCTTATCACAAAACAACCCATTTTTCATAGCCCAAAACAACTAGCATTTATAAAGGAAGATTACATACGTTAGTCGATATGCATAGCCTAAAACAACTGACGTTTTAAGTTGTGTGAGAAGGAGGATTGGAGGTTTGATGGATAAAGTAACTACGTTGCCCAACAGCTTTTTCTAAAAGTTATTAACTTCAGTGTTTTCTCTCTGTGCGCGTGTCTACTCACGTAACAGCGCAACTGTGCATTTTGGACTTATAGTATTTTACCTTTGAACAATTTGGTGATTTTTATCCTAAAAGACCACAACCCAATAATAACTTTAATGCAATACACAATATTTAAAACTACATTATGAATTATTTTCATGTGTGCATTTATTTTTGCTGTATCTCATTCGGAATTAAAATTGCGTGGATGGTCAGTACACAACTGTAATTAACATTAACACCCATCCGGCAAAAGAAAGGGAGATGCTTTGGGCAATGTTGGAAGTAAGCTGCTTTGGGCTATGGCGATTTTGGTGTCTGATAAATAATGGGAACTGTTTTGGGCAACTCTTTATTCAAGCCTAGATTTTAGAGGGATCTACCGTATTTACCCGATTATAAGACGACATTTTTCTTTTTCTTTGGCCAAAGTCAGAACGAAGAAATACATAAATAATATTGAGTGATTATGACTAGTCTGGCATGGTTTAAATCATATTTACCTTTGCAAGGCGCATTGTGACGACAATTTTTAGATATTTAAATAAAAAAATAATTTCAATAATTCTGTTTAATTTACTTCCTTCGAAAAGACAAAAATTTCATTCTCAAAATTAGCTTCCGTAAAGGGGAGCCGTCTGATAATTGTGTTCGTCTTATAGTAAGGCATATAAGGGATATAACTTTTCTTCAACCGAAAAATAAACATAGTGCCAAGGATGCCGAAATAAGTTTAAATAGAAGCTTTGAGGAGTGAACAGGGATCAGAAAATTACCCGCTTGAGGGGTTAATGTTACGAAACCTTTAACACGCAATGCATATACGAATCAGAACACACAACCACACAAAGAACGCACATGCATTTGCTTATACAGCGTTCCCTCGTTTTACGAACTTCTGTTTGACGAGTTTTTGCTTATAAGAACAGAGCTTTTTCACACCTATTTTTCGATTTGCGAACAAATTTTCGCTTATACGAGTTCGTTACGTTCGCATGAAAATCCTATTTTTCAAATATCGAATAAATTTTCGCTTATATGTACTCTATCCGCTTCGGGAAAGTTTGTCAGATTGAGCTGTTCCGAATAAGAACCATCATCTCGGTCTCAGCACGCACAATGTCGTTCTTTGTAAAATTCAATTCGATGAGGTGCGCATTTTTATCTTTTAAATCAAGATAATTTTTGTGAATCATGGCTCCTAAACGTGCCAACTTTTCAGGTATTGCAAGTGGTAAAGTGAAAAAAGAGAGAAGGGCTTTAAGTGTAGCCCAGAAACTAAATATTATTCAAAAATGGAGAAAGGCGAGTGGTCGAAGGACATACGCGCCGCATTTAACCTATCGTAGGCTAGGATATCATAGGCTAATACCGCTCATATATTGGGTAAGACATCATAGGCTAATGACTAGGAATGCCATTTAAATACATTAATATATCATTATTGATGTTTTTTTCTCAATTTGGCATCGTTATGTATTGTTTTTAAGTGAACTATGGGATATTTTTTTATTTTGACCTTCGGAACCAATGAAAATTTTTTACATTGGAAGTAATAGGAAAATAATTTACGTTTTACGAGTTTTCGCCTAACGAACAGTTTTCGTGGAACGAAATAAGTTCGTAAAACGAGGGAAGGCTGTATAGTTAAATATGAATACGAAATATGATTCACAGGTCGTTTTAAATCCACTGCTGCGTAGTTATTTAAACTTCCATTCTTCCATTCAAATAGTCATACGTCCGAGATAGCTTTGCAGTATATTTGAAGCCTTTTGTGAAGAAAGAACGTCCACTCGGGGAATGGGAGTGGACGAAGGAGGGGGTATAAGCATTTGGAATGGTCAGGCCGTTGTTCGGCGTTTCCCGCTCTCGGGAGAGAGAGGGAGGCGTTACGAGATGCCCGCTAACTGCCCGTGACCCAAGGAGACTTTACGCCTATTTACATCCTCCTTCATTTCCTATTTCTATTTCTCTCTCTCCACTCTCTGGTAGTTTTTCGCAATTTTTCGGCGCATATGAATCGGGGAATTTTAATTGCGGCAATGGGACGAATGGACTAAAAAACGCCTTTCTCGACGCTTAGTTTTAAAAATGCAACACGGAACGAGATGGAGGAACGAGATGGGGGGAGAGAGGGGGAGAGATATAAGGGGAGCGAGAGAAAGGGATAGAGAGAGAAAGATAGGAAGAGGGGGAGAGAGAGAAGTAGAGGACACAACGACACATTCACAACGCAAATGCCTAGCACAACGTTAAAATGAATTAACCGACATAGTTTAAGGAGTAATATTTGAAAAAGTGCTTTTAAAAGAAGTACAGAAAAAAATTCTCAAGAGAGATTTTTCAAAACTGTTCGGGGATGTGATGAGAATATATGTATAGAGAAAATTTTAGGCAAACTTGAACGCGGGTCTAATGCAAGCCATCCAGCGGGCTAAGAATATAAACCTAAAGCATGCTGAAACAGTAAACGTGTTCTTCGTAAATGTAGCAATCTGACGCAAAAATCGAAAAAATTAGAACTTCCAATGCCTACTCGATCACCCCGCAAACGATATAACGAGGGTCTCATTCAAGTCCACCATAAAAGTTTTTTTTCGCGAGATGGGTCCTATTTCTTACTTAACCCTTATGTGGATTGATGATTTTACTAACTTTGTTGCATTTCTGGCGCCGCTATGACACTAGTACGTAAACTATATTATTAATTACACCACCTTTTTGAACTTCGCGAATAATTGGTTCCGGAAAACTTACGCGAAATGCAAATTCGCGAAGTGAAAGTCCTATTTTTCCATAAGACGCAATGTTAAAATAGGAGTCCAGTTCAGAATCAACCTAAAAATTCACTTTTATCATAAATAATGCAGTTTAACAGAAAATAAAATGTAACAGCAAATGAAAACCTAGCATCATAAAGTGAAATTCTTTTAAAAAATTACTATCAAAACGCAAATGAAAACCCAGCATTACAGAGCGATAACACTTCTTTCGGTAATTGTGCAGTTTTCCTTCAGCACATTTTCGCATGAGATTTTCAATCTTCTTTTGTTCATTCCAAGGAAATACTTTAAATTGATGAACTACTGAAATGGAATGTTGAGTACGTGATGCACGAATGTTTTCTTGAGTTCTGCCACTAACATTTTCAAGCCGCAAAAAAACACTAGCATCATAAAGTGGTAGCATATGTTTTATTAATTACTTTCGAATTGCATAACAGAAAATGAAAACCTAGCGTAAGAAAGTGATAACATTTCTTTTAATTGTTCAAAATACGTCGCAGAAAAACGAAGCATTAAAGCGGTAACATTTCTGTTAGTAATCGCGTTCAAAATATGCGGCAGAAAATCTTACGTCTACAAGATGATAGCAATTCTTAGATTTTAATTAAAAATTCGTAATAAAAAATGAAACCCTAACAAAACAAAATAACATTTCCTTAAATTCCGTTCAAAATATGTACAAAGATAATAGCAAATGAAAACCTTACATTAAAAAATGATGGCGTTTCTTTAAATTTTAAACTAAAGCTTCATCATCGAAAATAGCGGCGTTGGCAGTGAACTTCAAACTGAGCTACAAAATAATTAATTTGAGAGTTATCACGTTTGTTTATTTCGAAAACTGCTAATGAGGATTGTAAATATATAATAATAATAAGTCCTTTTCTAGGGCGCAAAATTTTAAAGTGAATTTCGAAACAAAAAAGTATAGGGAGTTCATGCTTGTTGTCATCGCAAACGCATGACGCGAAATGCAAATAATCGGCGCGAAACAGAAGTAATGGTCACAAAAAATTTTGACGCGAAGCGCAAATTCGCGAACCGCAAGCACGCGAAGTTCAAAATGATGGTGTATTTAAATAAACAGTTTATATGTAGATTGTTTAATTAATGTTTATTATTATGTAGGATTCAATAAATACACGAAAGATAGATTTTTACTTTTATTTTAACCTTTATCGTACGGATTTAAATTCCCCCGCGGGAATCCACGGCCGGATTTGGGATATTTAAATCCAAAATTTTTATTTTGCGTAAATTGTCTTATCTCAGTAATTATTATTGATAAAACCTTCAACTAAAAGCATTTTATTGGGAAAATATTGATAAGTTATCTAGTTGTAGATTTTTAAAAACTTATTGTTCTTGACGAACAAAAGTTTTATTACAGCTGTAAGTTAACGGCCAAAAGGTTATAAATATTTGTAAACTTCAATTATAAATAAAGTTGTAGTATTTTATTTGTTTTCTTCTCTTTCCTTCGACTATTTTACATTAATATTAATGCATGCAAGTAAAACTTATTTCTAAGTTGAGTTATCTCGATATAACGCGGGCCTTTCTATAACGCAGGGTAACTTTTTTCTCCGATACCCGCGCTATATCGAGGGTGCGCTATTATTATTATTGTTACTATCAGACTTCAGAGCGTCTCCATCATTACTTCACTTATAATAATTAGTCGATTTAGGACACTTACGCGCCCCAATTCGATCTGGAGTAGCAAATTTTACCGCTTTCATGAATAAATAATGTTGTTTAAACTTTTTAATATTGATTTACTGTGCACATAAATTACGCAAAAGAAGGGGAATAAAACATGAACAACGAGAATTAGATGCTAAAACATTTGTTATGGGATGCCCAGTGGATACTTGACCGTGCCTGATGAGCCGCTGGGGGTGTCGAATAGACACACATTAAGACACGAGAAATAAAAAGCTTTTCGGGTAAGAACCTTCCTCAGTCACGGAGATAAGACAACTTCTCTAACGCGAAAACTTTTCTCCTTACATCACTTCATTCCTATCTATACGACACCCCAGCTGCTCTCTAACCACGGTATGTCCACTGAGCTTATTACACCTTGTTGCCACACTTATCTCGTTTTACTTTACCCCTTCCTCAAATTCACGCACTCACACACACACACACACACACACACACACACAGGTCAAAATTTTACTTAAGAATTATTCACTAGAAAGGATTGTGTGGAGACAATAATTTAAATTTGAAACTTATACTACCACAAAAATTCCAGACAGATAAATGAAACAAGTGATTAATATTGAGTGATAAATATTCAAATATTAAAAGAATAATACCCACATTTTATTCGGTTCAACGAGTTATTTTTGTCTAACCCGAGATCAGAATTGCCATTAATTATTCTCACAGAAATCATAAATTTCTACTATTCGAATCGGTTTCATCATTACCTTAAACTAATTTAAAGGCAACGGATGGAACGATAAATATCCGAATGGAATCTCAACTTTGTTTAACCAGGAGAAAATTTACAAATCAATACGCAGTTGTATTCAAAGATAACATTGGGCCTTTAAAAGATATTCCCCAGCATCGTCTCAAAACGCAACTTCCACAGAAAACAGATTTTATCGGATTTTCGTCGACGTTTACCAACATTTATCAACTTGGAATTACCGCTGCATATCAAAATCTTGCCGCTTCGGCTAATCGAAAACTTGACTGAACTTGAGCAGTTTCTTTCGCAAGTTAATTTCGGATCGATCGGCTCGTAGTTATTCATCGGATTGGCAAGGCTTACGCGCACTCACGTACGTCTACTGGCGTGCTCCCTCATTAACGGTTGCCCATCGTCCCCGATTACCAATGCCTTCAAACGGATGAAAGGGTCGTTGTACAGGAAAACTCGGCAACTGCAAACACTAAGATCAACAGTTGCAGTATCTGGCATCACTTCCCCGCAATAATCACCGCTCATTGTTCTATTTCTACATCTTTAAATTTTCTATTCCTCTGGCCAACAAAGCGCTTCAAGTCCTCTTGGCCATTCTCCAAACGTAGTCTAATGTCTCCATCATTCCTATTGCCCGCCTTGTCTTGTAACCTGTCCAAAGCTAAAAATGGCCCATCAGCCTTTATTTATTTTATCGTTTTTCGAATTTACTACCCCAAAATCACGGGGAAAAAATTCCGAGTCTTAACTTGCGTTGGTAATAGACCCGAGTCTCAGCGTTTTTCTTGTTTTATTTCTTCAAGTCTATTTCAGACATTCCGGGCAATGATCTCTCTACAATAGAGGGAGATAAGACCTTTACTTCTATGAAATGAATTGGACTGTTTTTCTTTTTTCATTTCATAAAAATCTAATATTCATAATAATGCGGATGAAAACAATACAAATTTACCATACTAATAGGTTTGAGCCATTTATTTGCTGATTTATGTAACTGCCTGTCAAAAATGGGTTTGTACGAATGAAGTATTAAATTAAAATTAAAACAAACCGACAAGAGCACTATGGATACTAAGTTGCCTGCTATAATTCTGCTTGCAATACAACGGATATAATGTAATAAATAAAATAGGAAATGACAAGAGCCAACGAAAGAATGAAAGCCAGGAAAGAAAATAAAAAGAAATTGATTCGAGATGGCTGTTCTTTTGTTTACATAGATAGTTAATAAGATTATTTTGGGGAAATTCAATTGCAAAACAAAAAACATTTTTCTCTTCCAGGGTCTGATATGCTCTGCAAGGTACCGGTTAGAAAATTTATTCGGATAGAGGACAAAATTGTTCACAAATTAGTCAGAAAAAAGATTACGACTTATTGTTCCGGAGATACTTGTGAGAAAAAGAAACACCTTGTTGCCATTCATCTCGAAAACACGAACAAAACGTTATCAAACTTATATCATTAGATAAACGCCGCGAGCGTGTACGCCCTTATCCTCCCATTTGAAATATTTTAAAAGCTGACCTTAAGGTCAGATGAAAACTACATCAAAAGAGAAGAAAACAGTTGCCACTCGCCAACCACGGTTCTCCGCGCGGACCTCTAGTTGGATAATTTTACTAATATTGTAATTTATGTTATTGAAGAAACTACGAAATAACTAGTCTTTACCAGAAGGATAAACATAGGGAAGAGGAATTTTAGCTCCAGATAAGACCGCGAATTAGTCGGGATGTGGACGTTCGAGGAATTGGAAGCGTAGGGTCAGGCAGGCGGCGTCAGCAAGGACTTCTCAGCCATCATATTGTTAATGTACAGTACTTCTTTTTACTTATAACGTTTTTTCTTTTGTAATATTATACATAAAACGCGTTTTTTCAAAGTATAAGCATACTTATGTTTAACCTTGAAGAATACATTAGAGAACTTGAAGCATGCCTCTCAGAGATTCTTATGCACACAGGTTCACACACACATTCGCACTAAGGGGAGGACGGAATACTGTTCTTGCTTGTCTTTCTTATAACACAGGAGTCGGGATAACCCAGGTTGAAAAACCCGGCCTCCGCCAGGATTCGAACTCAGACCCGCTACGCGGAAGGCCGGCATTCAAACCAACACTCCCCGTCACTGGATATACATTAATACGTTTTTACAATTTTCCGTAACGGTAATACTTCTGCTGGAGCTTGGCGGTAGGTGGGCGAAAAACTCAATATATTATAATATCACTGGACGCTATGTTGTTATTTTTTAAGATGTATAGCTTTCGTAATGTTGCTTATGACATATGGCCTTATCACAGCACGAATTTCAATCAAAATCCTTGCAGTAAATTTCAATTATATGGAAATTTTGTGTAAGACGACGAGAATAAGCTACCTCTCCATTTCTGCTCGATCTGCTTCGTTTCAACGTAACTTCTATTCCGGAAGATAGGTCACTTTATCCTTTGTATATGAGAAAATAATAATTATCAAGGGGGATGAGAAAGTGAGAGAAATGCGGCGAACGGATATGGAGGGATTAAAAGATATGAGTAGAGAAAAAGAGAGAGAGTCGGTCCGAGAAAAGGCGTGTCTCGCCTCGTGCGAGCGCCTGGAATTTCAATCCGAGCCAATGCCGCGGGAGATGTGACATTCGTTGTTTCGTTCCTCTCCCGCGAGATGGGACTCAGAAGTGAGGCACTTACATTCTCATCGTCACGGAAGACGATTGCGTGGTGCGTGAGATACGCGCTCCTGCCAAAAAAAGCATAACGGTTTGGACGATTCGCTGGGTAAACTTGGAATGAAACAAGTGAAGTCTTTGAGGATGAGTGTGCTGAGAGCCCGAGAAATTCCGAAAGAAATCATCCTACAAAACAAAAGTTTTACGGCAAAAATTTAAAGTGCCGACGTTTCGTTTCCCTCATGCCCGTGACCCAAATAGCGCTCGCGAAACTTATTGGATTGCGAAATAAAACGTTTTAATGGCGATGCGACGGCGGGATTTCTCCTTAGAGTTATTTTTAAAAACCAATTCTGGGATATATCACAAAATACATCGGAAAAATGTTCTATTTATGTACAGCAAGTCATGGCATCAGCATAACTAGATGGAGATATTATCAAATTAATGTTTTGGCTTGCAAAATTAATGACTGTATATATTTTCATTAGAAATATATTACATTTCAAAAGCTATGTGGGTAATATTGGAGGTATGCTTCAACTGTTGCGATTTTACCGCTGTTCTTCACTCCGTCTCTTTGAGCCATTGCATTTAAATACAGGTATACCTCGCGATACGTTTTTTTCAGTTTAACGCTCATTACACTTTCTGACTCCACCTCTCGATACACTCGCTTGATTCGGATATACGCTCTTACAAAACCCGAAGAACGAAGAGCCTTTCTCAGCCCATTGAAAAGATCTCACCGCGAGCAAAGAAAAACAACTTTGTTTCATTATATACGAACTACTTTTAAATTGATTTCATGTGTATACAATATTACACCGGAGAAGTAATGTAATCGACGAGTTTTTTTTCATGTCCAAGGTAGCGTTTCGGCGGACTACAGTCAGTTTTCAATCCGAGCTCGTGGTGGCGACACATTGAATTTGTGCTCGAGTTTTTACCCTTATAAGTTTGAAATGTCGCAAGCGAAAAAATTAAAGCGAAGTATTTCTCTTGATTAATTAATTAAATTGGATATAAAAATCTTTTGAAAGTGGACAAGGGCACGCTGCTATAGGTCGTGCACTTTCTCTAGTTCCGTCGACTGTGAGAACTATTGGCAGAAATGCTGGAAAAATTAAAAAGTGTACTCAGGGGTCTACTTCTTTAACATCAACTGTGCTGGGGAGGCATAATCAAAGCGAAGCACTGATAGAAATGGAGCGTTTGCTCAACATATGGATCGAAAAACAATATTACACCCGAATCGTATGTTTGTCGGAAGATGACAGCACAGTGTAATTTGCGTTTTATAATGTAGTGAGGTTGCACAGTGGTTCCAAATCGGAAGAAGCTGGCCAAAAATAAAATTTTCAACTTTTTTTCAGGAACCAAAACTAGAATATTTTTATTCTCCCGTATGTACTCGATAAGATAGGACACATTTTGACTCTAAAACTTACGCTATTAAATGACAGTAATCCTTCAAAGTTGAACAAAATGGGGCGTGAGCGGCTGCCGTAATTTTCCCAGCGAAGTAGATGAAATGTATCTCGATGGGGACGGGCTTTTGAGCAATCCGTGGTATATAAAAGTAGATTTCTTATTGATATACATCTATATTGATGACATCCACGTGTTTTTGTATTTTTGTTGCCAATATTTTACAACTTATATGGATTTCAAGAATGGACTGCATTTTACACAAATTTTGAGATGAAATGCCTCAAATCGTTTTTATCGAAACGAAGTTATTTGCACTGGTAGATAGTGTGAAGTCCATAGAATATCTGGGAGACGAAAAGTCTTGCTACTACCCGCTATTTTGCAATTTCTGACCGTATTTCAGTTGCGCGGCACGGCGCGGAGGGCAACCCCAGCGCGCTACATTTGATGCAATTCAAGGCGTAGATTTCTGGTTTTTATCAACAACAGGTTATTAAAAGCGTCAATAATACGTTGATAACATATTTTCTTACAACCCTAAGATAAACGTTTGGATCATGTGATATTTTACATTTATAATATATGTCACAGTCGAAACTTGGGACGGCCGTATCACCGAATTCGACATTATTTCCTTGTGAATTTTTCTTTTGTATCCTTAAATTCCTCCCGTTACACGTGAATTGCAATGTTTGTGTAAAGATCATTTAATCTCTTGTAAAATATCCCTCAGGAGCAGTTTCGTTGAATCCTGTTTTTCTTAACTTAGGAACCCGCAAAAACGATTTTGTCTCACTAATATTGAAATACAAATGTCTGAAACCTCCACTTTCTCACATACGGAGCACATAGAGAAAGAATTTCATTGCGAGATAATCCGACTTCGAGACGCACATTTTAGGAGCCCTTGAACACGAAGAAGTGGAATTTGCGATTCCGTCTCTCTGGCGGCTAAACGGTTCTACAGAATCTGGTGAAATATTTTAATTATCTAGGATATCACCAGGAATAGAAAATGAAGGGTAGCTTATCCTCGTTGTCTTTCACAAAATTTCCATCTATTAAAAAATTCCCGCAAGGATTTTGATTAAAATTCGACAATATTACACAAGTCACATATATCTCATAAAATAACAACATAGCATCCGGTGACACTATATCGAGGATTACTACCGCCAAACTCTCCTCGATCCAACAGCAGCAGCTTAACTCTTACAGAGAAGTCTTCCACATGTTAAGTACGTATTTAATGTAACCAGTGACATTGTTGGTAAGGCTAGAAGCGTGTGGAAATGAGAAAGTTAGTGGAATATATGTTGAACTGATTTTTTCGAATGTGCTTTTAACAGGTTTCCGTGATTAAACGGTATATGCACCTGGAATATTTGGTAGATCGACCCAAATGCCATACATAATTTCCAACTTTTTGAGGTATTTCGCACATATGTGTCTCTCTTTTAGTAATTCAACCATGAAGTCGACCTTATCTTTTTAAATAAATATACTTCCCATTAAAAAAGATTAGATGGAGCCCTCGAATCAAAATGGATTTTCCAGTCAGAAAAGAAGAAACGCAAACAAATAAAGAAAAAACTTTATTAATAACAAAAGTAATTTGTGAAAGAAAAAGGCGAATGTTTCATGACAAAAGAAGGAGTTTTATCTAACTCTAAGAAGTTGCCTTCCGAGATAGGGTCTTATCGTTATAAAAAATGTCATTCTCCTTCGGTTTCGACAAAAAGAGACAGAAAAGCGTAATTTCCCGCAGTTTGGCCTTTAAAAACCTCTCAACAGGTTTTGCATCAGATCAGAGCATTTTTCCACGTCAGATATTTAATACTTTCATCAATGACCTTTCCTTTAAAAAATATCGCGTTCATCTAGGTGGTGAAGCGACGTTTATCGTGCGTGAAAAAACAGACGTGTTCCTCACTTCTGCAAATCGTAATCGATTATATTTATTCTAGCGTGTTACACAAAAACGGGTCTTTTTGGCTTACCTGCTCCTATTCTTCCCATCCTCTTCCCTTAAAATAAAACCGTCGGGAAAGCCCTGAAAAGCAAACGGTTTCCAAGATTGAGATAGCGACATGTTTCTTCAATTCTTTTAGTAGTCACTCAATCGATCACGAGATATCCTTCTAAAACGAAGGCGGATCATTCGAAAAATTGCGTACAAATCATTCCGAATCATTAACCCTATAGCATCTTCACTCCCACGACCAGCATCTGCCTTATCTTTGCCTCTCTTACCATATACACATTTTTTCCTGCGTCTTCTAAAACGATAGAAACCCAGGATATTGAGACCTAGGTGACTTTTTACTAAATCCACCCCCCTGCCTTGTCGGATCCAATCCTGTAACCTAGCAGCCCCCCTTCTATTCCCACCAACCTCTTGCTCTCGCCATCTCCCTTTTTTCTTCCTCCCTTCCAATTCCTCGAACACTCCTTCCACCCGGGATTCTCCTGTAGCCGGTGACGTAGATAGGATAGGAGGAGGGATGGAGAGAGAGAGAAAGGAGACGAAAACTGTATTATACTTGCTTTCGGGAAAAGATAGGAGGAAGGCGAACCCAACTCTTCCCTTTCTTCTCCCCCCTTCCCCAGGATGCCCTCTCTTCCGCCCCTCACCTCTTCCTTGCCTCTCACCTCTCTCCGAGTCCTTTGTATCTCCCTCCCCTCTTTCCACCCTCCTATCCTCGCTAAAACGATAAGGAAGGGAAGAGACCTTTTGGTGGAAATGCCTGACTCATTTAATCAGCGTCCCTAGGCTATAATATATCGAAATGATTCAGCGAGAGTAGACATTTAAAGCAATCCGAATGACAGAATAGTTGGCCGCAAAATCAAGAGAGCGACGTGGAGACCATAATTGCGACAGATACTTCGTCTTAATTTAATCTTTTGCGGGCTCTTCCGTGTGGCTGGATTTTCTCCGCGGCCACCATGAAAGATAGGGTAACATGGGGCAAAAGTCCGCACGGGCTAAAAGTCCGATTGCGGTAAATTTCATCTAATGTTGGCAATGGTTTGACATCAGCGAAAAGATGTCATGGCTACCGCTCTGGAGGTGTAGTTCGGATGTTGTCACCCTAAAAGTGTGGAAACAATGAGGTGAAGTCTGTTTTTGTTACTTTTAATGTAATTTTACGATATTTTTGAAATGTTTGTGTTCTGATAAGTGAATTCTGCTAAATATATTTTTTGGTGATGCGATCCTTGTAGTATTACGACTGCATCTCACTCGTTACCAGTTTCGCCCTTCCCCACTAGGTAGAAGCACGTACTGGAATGTACAGTTTTAATAGTCGGGGCAAAAGTCAGCTCCTCCTACGGGGCAAGAGCCCGCGTGCGAACTTTTGCCCCGCCTTTTTAAATTCTAAGGCAGTCACTGTATACATAGGCCTACCTATTTTATTATTATCTATTGTAGGGATTACAAGAGGAAGACAGAACGTAAGCCAATGACTTCAGAAATGCTTGCAGAGGCCGAAAAAAACTCGCATGTGGTATGTCAAAAAGAAAAGTTGCTGAACACTTTGGTATTTTCGAGTCAACTCTACGGAAAAGACTGAAAAAGGGTACTGGAGTAACTGGTTTATGGCGATTTAAATGTATTTTAACACCAGATCAGGAAAACGATTTGGCACAACACTGCAAGCTGTTGGGTGAAATGTCCTATGGACTTACTTTGAAGTCCTTGCGCAGCCTGGCATATCAGTATGTTATTCTGAACAAAATAAATCACTCGTTTAACAGTACAACAGAGATAGCGGTTATTGATTGGGCAAAGTTGTTCTTAAGAAGAAACAACGTAACTTTAACATGCCCGCAAAAGACCAGTGTTCCGCGAATAATGGGGTTCAACAAAGTGCAATGTGATCTGTTTTTTGACAAATTAATGGAACTTATAGACAAATACAAATTGACTCCCAAACAAGTATACAACATAGATGAAACTGGTTTGACAACTGTACCCAACAAACTACCAAGAGTGATAAGCGGCCAAGGAAAAGGAGCTGTTGGTAAGGTTGTTTCGGCAGAGCGAGGGCAACTTGTGACAGCAGTGTTGCATGAACGCAAGTAGTAATTATGTACTCCCTGCGCTAATATTTCCATGAAAACGTGAGAAACAGGAATTGATGAATGGGCCCCTTCCCGGTTCAGTGATGTTTGTTTCGGATTCTGGATACATTAATGCCGAGTTATTTATTAAGTGGCTATTTCACTTTTGGCAGCATGTACAGGCATCTGAACAAAATTCCGTGTTGTTACTCTTGGACAACCATACATCTCACGTTTCACTTGAAGCAGTAACTTACTGTAATGAGAACAACCTTAACATGATAAACCTTCCACCACACAGTAGCCACAAAATCCAGCCGCTTGACCGATGTTTCTTCAAGTAATTGGAAGATTTTTGCAGATGCTTCTGTGACCAATGGTTAGTAAGCAACGCAGGAAAAGTAACAACACAGTTCCAGGTTGCAGAACTATTTGGAAAAGTCTACATAAAAACTGCACAGTAGAAAAAGCAGTCAAAGCATTTGAAGTGCGCGATATAATGCCTCTTGATAGATTTAAATTTAATGAGGAAGATTTTCTGTCGTCTCAGGTAACTGAGCAGAATCCTGAAAACGACGATGAAGTAAAGAAAATCAGTCACCACAACCGTCAACATCTGGATGTCAGATTACTAAACGGCCTATCTCATAGGAAGAAAGGCTCTCCTCGAGCCATGAAGAAGAGGCAATCGAATAATAGCAACGTAGATGGAAAAGCTATTTGCCAACAGGCATTCCTCCGGTTCCTAAAACGAAAGTAAGCAGAAAAAGGATGCGCAAATGAAAAAGTCTGTAATTCTTACATCCACACCCCAAAAAACTAGCTTGGAAATGGAAAGGCAAAAACGCATGGATTGGATATGAAGCAAGGATCTCGAAACCGCCCTTTCGTGTCCAAACAGCAAGTAAGAAAACCAAAGGATAAGGATGAGCCAGCTACAAGGGAAAGCACTGTCTGTCCAGGATGCGAATGTGAATATCAGAACCCTCCATCTGAAGACTGGATAAAGTGTGATTCGTACCAAGAGTGGTGGCATGATGACTGTACGAGGGTGAACGATTTATTTGTGACCTGTGCGCTAGGGTAAAGTGACTACATGAAATTTCATTTTATAATTGTCACTAAAAAGGGTGATTTATTTATGTGAAATTTATTCCTAATAATAATCTAGTTATTAATAGGATTTGATTCTTATCAGAAAGTAGTTTATTTAAAATATTAATTTTTCTGACTGTGTGCAACTACCTTTGTATTTCATAGAGGCCTGATGTCAGATTTTCCAGTTTTGACAATACAACGACGTATAATGCTTATATAATAATTTATGTCATTTTCGTCTTGCGGACTTCTGCCCCTTGCTGATAGGACGTTTTCCTCGTATGCGGGGCTAAAGTCTTGCCTTGACATTTCCCAATTATAACATGTTTTACATAAACAAATCCGTTTATAGAGATGTATGATTTGGTAATTATATAGACCAACCATCAGGCTTAATCCACAGAAATAATTGTAGAAAGATAGTAATAATGAAGCCAGAAACTGACGTTTATTTGTAAACTGCGGGCTTTTCCCCCATGTTACTCCATATTTTTTTTACATGGACGGGAGTAAAATACATTACTAAATGAATAGTAACAAAAGACAAACTTGGCGCCATTTGTCTAGTAGCAAAATATATCTCTAGAGCTGGGATTTTATATATATCTTGGTGAAAAATTATCCTTATGCCCTTCTTATTTTGGAAATAGGCTTTTACGTAATTGTCGACTTTCATGAATGTAGATGACGTTGAAAATTATACGGTATACTAGAGTATTTCCCGTCATATGACGGATAAATAATAATATTCCTCCCCTACCTCTCTCTCTCCCTCCCTCCCTCTGCCACTCTTTTCTCCCACCTCCCCCCTCTCCCATTCCCTCTTGTCACAATCCATAGCTATCCCTCTTTTTTCTGTCTCTTTAATCTCTTTCCTCCCGTTTTTTCTAATGGGGGACTGTCAAATACCGGGAATTACCGAAACTTTTTTGAAGTTGTATTGTATGGCTATTGTTATAGACAAATATAAAGTTTTTTCGTTAAATTTTTAACAGATATTTATAAAAAAAGGAATTTAAAACGGACGAGTTAATGCCGAACCCGATCACATCCGATTGGTAGCCGAAGTTTGCCGAGTGTTTAGTGATGTCAGTACATGCCGCAAGCATGTTAGCCGATGCTAGCCGTGCTAGAAGCCATTGTGCCGATATAGAAGTAGAAGCTTGAAAGACATAATTCTGTTGTTTTCCTCTATATTCCGTCTTAGAAGAAATATTGGTAGAAGTACTGCACCTTTCTGCATTTATTTCGCTTTGTGTTTTGCAAAATGGCATATGAAGGGTTTTGTGTAGCCAGATCTGATAATTTGCTCAACGTTGATTCGTACATGTTTTTGCGGTACATTGGAAGTCGTTAGGAGCAATATTCAGATGTTGAAATGCGTGGAGTGAAGGCGGATAGGTTTTTATTACATTTAATCGATAAAACAAGTTCGATGTAGCGCTTTTTTTCAGTTATTGTAATAGTACTATTATTTCGACTGAAACGCTGAAGATATGTAAAAGATAGATTGACGTCTTAAAACAGCTTTCCCATATTAAATGAATATAACAACTCTAGTTTTAACTAATATTATAGAATATTTATTTATGTATTGTTTCCCATGCTGTCCTAGTATCTAGTAAAATATAGTTAGATAAGTATACAAAAGGTAATGGACGAGTCCGAGACTTCGTGGAATTCCACAATAAAATAACATGAACAATGCTAGATAGTATTTTTTATTTATATTAAACTTTTGCTAATTTCCACAAAATATATGTAGTAAAACACGACCGGTTTCGGTGAATAATCACCATCATCTGCCTTTACAGAATCATCGGGTCAAATATTGACAAATATACAAAATTAATGTGAATATACTTAGTTTCCGTGTGTCTTGTCTATAGGAAATGTGGTGAAGTTTGTTGTTTTAAGCGTCTATCTGATTAGTTATTACCTATACTTGTGAAAAGAAAAACTGTAGAAGTGTTTGTCATAACTGCATGTCTCTCTTTTGTATATGTCGCGAATTTCATCGTTGCTTTTATGGCTTTTTTCTCCCTTTGAGGACAATGAGGAAAGACTATGTTAGTAATGCTGTTGGATTTGTTCAACTGAAGCGAGAAGGAAAAATTTATATTGTTAAAGGCAAGATTTGCCCTGAACACAGAATAAGATAAAGAGGTTATGAAGTGAGTGTAGTTGTAGATGAAGAAGAAGATTTAGTCACGTCTGTGGTGTCATGACTACCCTTATTAGGAAAACATGGTCCTTCAAAATACCATGCTGTCGTGGATATTATGTGAACAAATTTATTAAAATATTTAAATTACAGAACTAACTTAATAGGTAACATTTGTAAAAGTATTTGCTTAAAAACTTGGTACTTAAATATATGCACTGCAACAGTAATTATTTGCTTAATAAACCCATATCCCAACGATTTCCGTAAGTTTGATCTTACGTATTTAGAATAGGTATATTACATTATGGAGGTTTTGTTAAAATATATATGCTAATCTTTGAAACATAAAAATATAATTTACTCTTTCAACGTTCTCCAGAAATATATGCATCATGTCAATGTAATGCCGACATAAGTCATAAACTAAAATACGAAGCAATAAAATTACGTACATACATATAACTAGTACTTAGATTAAAATGACCTTCGCAGACAAATGCAGTTGTACGTTCCAATATATCAGATGCGTATCTCCTCATGGCTTTCAACCACAGTATTCTCCGCTTCTTATTTCTTCCCAAGGAGCTCGGTAGCGTGAAGAACAATTTTCTCGGGGTTTTAATCGTTGTATTTAAGCACTGAGGTACCAGACAATACTTATAACCCTTCTAAAGTTTCATATTCTCCATTTTAGCTACGATATCAGGAAAAGGAAGAGGACGAAGTATCAAGACCGCGTGCTTTCAGTACGGTCGTAAGGCATGCGATGACGTCCCCCTTACTACTCTCTCTCCAACCAGGATGCTGTTTTCGCGGGATATTTAAAAGACTTATTTTAAATATTTTTTTGCATAATGAGGACGATTTAACAAAAAATGCCCACAGGGAGTAATTAAGTCAATTACAAAGAATTAAAAAAAACAATTAAATATTTTGACAGTCCCCATTCTATACTTCTCTTACTATCTATGTACCTTCCATTCTATATCCCTTCCTTCCTATCTCCCTCCCCACATCCCCCTCCCTCTTCCTCTACATCTATATAGTCGTTTAGATAAGCAAAATAATCCAAACTTCATCCCAGTCCCATTAGGATTACGCAATTTCGCGAAAAATCCTACGATAATTTAAGGCAATCTATGCACTCGTATATATTACACTTATGCAGGCTGAGACAACAATTGATTCTCGAAGTTTAACAATGACGTGGTCGGCAAGGCAACTTCCCGTTTAAAAGCCGACATTTTCCCAAAATATATGATTTAAATGTTTAATATGAGAGATTTCGAACGGTATACGGAAAAAAGATGAATAGAATAAGAAACTTCATTAATTTTCCTAAAACATAGTTTAAATTCGAAGATCGTACGTCAATTTTTTCTAATTTTAATTTCCAAAAGAATAAAATTCTGCACTTTAAAAAGTCGATTTTTACGTGTTATCTTACGGGAAACGGAAATCGCCCCCATGGAGTCGAACCTGGGTCTTTTTTCATTTAATTTTTATATCTGAATCAAACATTCCTGCGAAATTTCAACCTTCCATCTAATCGGGAAGTTTGTTAAAAACGCGTTAAAAAGTGCCATTGATAACGTCAGCGTTATACACAAACCCCCACCATCTAGGCTTTTATTACAATAATATTAATTAATATTAATTATTTTTTTATTAAATTTCCCAGCAATTGCGAGTTTTATGGAATGATTGAAGTGGATACCTGATGCACTTCCCTCTTTAACAAAATGCAGAATAATGATTCCAATGTCATGAAAATTGTCAATCCAGGACTATTTTGCTCTACTCGTGTATAGTTCATATGTAAATGAATGAGAGTGTAGTAGAAAGGAAAATAATTTCCTTTATTACGACATAAGCTGGTTCTAAAAACTTTCCCCACCTCCCCTCCCAAAAAATGAGAATGCCTGCAGCCATTACATCAATGGCCAAACTATAACTTTTGCTGAAATCGTTCTTGTTCATACATTTCTTGTAGCAACCCACTAATCCATATCATACCTCTCCTGCTACACACTTCCCCTTTTGCCTAGTGCTTCAACTTCTCTACATCTATACAGATTTTAAATACTCATTTCCTCCCAGTCTGTCTGCTCAAAATGAATAAATCAAAAATCAACTACCAGCGTCAATAACAGAATCCAACTGATAACCATTTAAACTTCTATAGGCATAAAATTAATGATTAACCAGGTTTTTTTGCTACATGACTTTTCTCAATCACCAATTTAAATTAAACTAATAAATACAATAATTAAAATATTTAAAATGAATGATTTATGTATAAATGACTAAATTGTCAAAAGCATAAACTAAGTTCTGCAGAATATTAAAAATGTATCTCTGATTTTGAAGGAATGAAAACGTAAAATTTATTTAGCTTAAACACTCTTTAAAACAATAAAATTCCTTGCCATTGGGATTCAACATGAAAAATTCATCAAATTCATCCGGAGTTCCTTTGCTAATGCCAACATCATAAGGACCTCACTCTAGATTACATGATGAAATTTTGAGTCATAATCCATCCAAAATAAAATATCTTCCACCCCATCCATGTAATATAACATTCCTCATTTTTGAATGGTTATTGATAATTAATAGCATCCTACCAGGTCCGAATTATGGCCTAAGCACTAGAGGCACTGTCCCTAGGCCCTACAAGAAAAAGAGGCCTACAAAAAGTAAAAAAATATATATGTTAACTTAAATGTTTTTTTCTTAGGTCTGCAATTGGGCAAAAGAAACTATTGTCTCTTTATATACTTTCAAAAGAATGTAAATTACTCCGCAAATTAAATACTGATCAAGTTATTTCAAAATTTGCTAACAAAATTGTACAAAACCTTTGATGCAAGTGCAATATAAATAATGTAATTTTTTCAACAAGGTGAACCTTATTTCTAGAATAAATTTTCTTGAGAAATCGATAATAATTTTCCCCATATGTTTCTCCAATTAAACATCATTCAGTAAATGTATATATGCATACATATAAAAATTAAAAGGTCTACGAGCCATAATGCCTAGGCCCTATGAAACCCTTAATCTGATCCTGCATCCAACAATTCAATTATCCATTCACACAAAACATAAAGTGAGGCAGCATGCATATTTGTACCTTTTTGCTCCATCTATAATCCACTTATTCCATTTGGCCATAATTTTCTTAGGTATTTCATCCACATTTCTGATGTGAGATGGTGGGCACTTCTGTTTTCTTTTAACACTTTCTAATGACAAATTCCTGGTGACTGGTAATTTGGGCATCAAGTTCATAAATTTAAATTGTGAATTCAACTTCAGAATATAAAGCAATTGGCAATTTTTCAATCCAATATCAACCTAGTAGTTATGGATTTGTATACTTTTTATACAGCCATCACCAGTACCAGATTTAGGCATAAGCCAAATAAGCCATGGCTTGGGGTCTTGCTATCTAAAGGGCCTCACCACCTCCAAAATTATTTTTTTTTAATGCTTGCAATATACGAAAAAATTCATAATTACATATTTGGGAGGCTCATCACATGCTTTGCCTTAGGGCCTCATTATGTCTAAATCTGGACCAGGCCATCACCCTTTTAAACTTCAACATAAATGGTAAGAATTTCACAGTGTAATAATTAATTAAATTAATATTCCAAATGGATTAGCAAGTCCTTGTCAATTTTATGCATGTTTTGCCAGAAATTGCATAATCTCCACCAAGTAGTACAGTCAACCAAATTATTTCTATGAGTTCAATTAAAAGTCAATTCTGTCATTTACATACAACACAAATCAGGTTATTTTTAACCAAACCATATTTTACAGCAAAAATTTATACATGTCAATGGGGTGAAAAGAATTAGGTCCTAAATAAAAAAATGAAAAAAATA
The DNA here is from genome assembly GCA_028673005.1 of Tanypteryx hageni. Taxonomy (NCBI): domain Eukaryota; kingdom Metazoa; phylum Arthropoda; class Insecta; order Odonata; family Petaluridae; genus Tanypteryx; species Tanypteryx hageni. Next base: position 37,177,781 of record CM054113.1, on the reverse strand, counting down.
TATACGAGGATTGAATGAAAAGTAGTGGCAACATGTGTGGTGTATCAAGGCAAGTTTTATTTCAATGAAAACTGGCATCACATGCCTTCAATATAGTCACCTGCCATGCGACCAACCTTGTCTCAAATCTGTGAGAGGTGACGGATGCCATCAGCAGATCGATTCCTGTTGATAGTTGCAAGAGCCCACATTACCTCTTCCAGACTGCAAAACCGCTTGACTCGGAAGGGTTCCTTCATCTATAGGAACAGATCAAAGTCACATGGACTCATGTCAGGGGAGTAGAGAGGATGTCCTAAAATTTCCCATTGCCACTGTGTCTAGGTCTTGTCAAGGGCTACGATACGGCACATGGATGCATCCCCTTCATTGTGGTACCTTTCAAGATGAAGGTTAGCATCGGAATACCTGTGCCACTTTTGCTCCTCGGTAAGGTGGTGTGGGACCCAACATGATGCAATTTTATGCATCCCGATGATGTCTTTAATGATATGACCAATTGTGATCCAGAAATGCTGTTCCAAATTTGTGAACCTGTCTTAGGGTGCTGTGTTATGAGACATCCACTTCCCCGGCTTGTTCACATGCACTGTACTGCTTTCGAGTTGTGAAACTTACTGTGTACATCCAAGGCATGGCCCATTAGCATCACTGTGCACGAACAGTTGATTTGCAACACTTCTGTGCATTTGACAGCAGTGTTGCCACTACTTTTCATTCAACCCTCGTATAAAAACCGGTGCAAGTCACATTGTGCGATAAATTTAACTAAATGATCAAATTTATTAAATAGTGAATTAGTCACAAGCAAATGGGTTAGTCATACAATTTTTAGTTACTCTAGTTTTAAAAACTCTACTTTCAATTTGTTATTTTTGGTTTGGAGGAGCTAAGGGAGGTCTGATCTCCCCCCTCCCTCCCTTGAGCAGACCCTTATTCAGGTTGCAAATGTTATAACCAGTAGCGGATTTGTAATAGGGCCAAAGTAGGCAATGGCCTAGGGGCGGCGAGATTTCGGGGCGGGTATAAAAAAATTATTATTATGCAGACTTTTGATGAATTAGTTATGATCCACAGATGGATGGATGTGCAGAAAAACCATATACATGAGCGATGTTTTAGGAAAAAGTGCCAAAAAGGGGACAGAAAAAATAATTTGGCCTATGGGCATGAAATTTCCAAATCTGCCACTGATTATAACAATAATAATTGTATCACTACAAAGAAGGAACTATGCCCCTACATTCCAGATTTTGGAGCTTTATTAATAATAATTTTAAAAATGCATACTAATGCCTATTAAATGGAACTAAATTTATCGTTGTGCATTGGATGCAATTTAAAATGCCATTTGTAGGATCATTACTATCGTCATAAAAAATTGTAAATTTTTTATCACCAATGATAATAAAAAACTACGTCATTCCTTATATAAATTTTAAAGACTAACACAATTTATGAAGAAATATTCCTACTCAAAAATTAAAAACCTTTCACATTCCAAATTACATATAATTAGATATATAAGATATAAATACTTAAGTAGATGTATGTTCTTAATTGGTTAACATGAATTAGAAATCTATGTATTCAGATGTAATGGGAGGCTAAGTGTACATGGTACAATTTTTCCATGGTTACTTATTAGCAAAATGCCGCAGTTTATCAAGCAACAACATTTCAAGCATATTTTCAGATTTAAATACAAAAATAAATAAGTTAAATATGTAAAGATAAGTGGTATATGCATTATCTAACTTTTCCTACCAACCAGAGGGCCTTTAGTCCACATTTAACACCTTAACAGCATTGTAAAATTTTAATTATATAGAAATAATAATAAAAATAATTGTTATTTCCTCATTTAAAATATTATGGTAATTTGAAAAATGGCATATACATTCGTTTTCAAAAGAGGGTCTACCCATACATGATACAGACAAATGAGATGAGGTGTAAAGTACTGCCAAAGAGAACTCTTTTTTTAAATTTACTGAATTGTTGTAATTCAAGTTTTGAATGAAATTATGTGAAAAAGCCCCATAAGAAGTTTTAATCATGCAAAGCCTAACAACACCATCACATGTTGATTTGAGCATAGTTGCTAAATTACACAAGTTATAGCAACTGTGGGTCAGCATGTCTTTAAATGTTAAATATATGAAAGCCATCACTTTCATGACATCCCCTAATTCACCATATCATCTTTAATGATATCATTGCATATCAGATGATTTTATATTTTTATTAACAATTTCTGCACTCTCATCAGAAGCACATATATCTCTAAACAATTCCATAACAGAGCTTAAAAAAGTATTTGCTTTATGTTGGAACAAGTTGGTAGTTTCAAATATCTTGGCAGTATCTTAGCTTATGATCAGAAATAGCATTGCAATGGCAAAAGCAGCATTTAACAAGAAGAAGGAGCTTCTCACAAGCAAGAAAATAAATTTAGAAACAAGGAATAAATTAGCGAAATGGTACATATGAAAATAGCTCTTTATGGCGCAGAGACGTGGATGGTAAGGAGAAAGGAGGAAATATATTTAGAAAGTTTTGAGATGTGGGTATGGAGGAGGATGATGAAAGTGAAATGGACAGAGAGGAAGAGAAACGAAGTAATATTAGAAATGGTTGGAGAAGAAAGGACGCTAATAAAAACAATCAGGAAAAGAAAAGCAAATTGGATAGGGCACATACTGAGAAGACAGTGTTTACAAAGGACAAACTTAGAGGGCAAAATTAGCAGAAGAAGAGGAAGAGGGAGAAAAAGAATACGAATATTAGAGAATATAATGCAGAAATATATTACTTATAGAGGTATAAAAGAGGCTTATAGGAAGAGAGAGAGAGAGAGATGGAGGCAGTGATTCAGCTGAAACCTGTCTTCAGACAGCAGCATGGTGATGATGATTATATTCCAAACATTACTGAGAGGTCCACATACTCACCTAAGCCTTTCAACCATTTATTATTTACTTTTGTGTCCTATATTTGCCTTGCTCACATTTATATGCTATAACTTAGGACAGTGGTGCCCAACCTTTTCTACATGACAGGCCGCATCGGTGGTTGCAAATCCTTCAGTGGGCCGCATTGGAAGTTGCCAATTCTTTGGCAGTCCAGTTTAGAGATTAAATCGGAAGTTATCTATACGTTCCAAGAAGCTATACAAGTGAAAATCAAGTCTAAATGAGGTTTTTATGGTTAACATTTCAATATTAAAAGTTTTATTATAAAATCTTTCATAAAAATGTATGAATTTGCATGTTAAATTTTTTGGATAGCTTTTTCGTCATACCCTCGTGGGCCGCATAAAAACCCTTTGCGGGACATAGGTTGGAAACCACTGGCTTAGGCCATAATAGAAATCTTTTATGCACCTCAAATTAAAAAAAGGTGTGTAAACTTTGCTATAAAGCTTTCTGTAGTACTGAGAGAGAAAATCATGACAAGTTGAGGTTAAGATTTTTTTAATTAAAAACAAACCACCAGTAGAAATAAGTATACAGAACTATGGAGACCTATCATTGAGAAGAAGTGGAGATGACATGAGGTTGACTGGTTTTGAAAAAATAAACACAACCTTATATTATCTGAAAAAAGAATATCCCCCTTTCCTATTACACAGTTTTAATTGCTAGATATTGAACCATTTGAATATGATCAGTACACATTGATATCTACTGACTACAATATGCATTAAAAGTATGGACAGAGAGAATAGTAGAAATGTAACCATGGCATTTCTTTTTCATCCAGAAAGATGTTAGAGTTAGTATGATGTATAATAATATAATTAATTCAAGATGCACTGAGCTCTTTTTCCCAGAAGATTCTCGAAATTAATGCAACTACTTAAAACTGTATAAATACGTTTTCAAATAAATAAATTATCTCGGGATGCATCATAATGATAATATTTAAATAAAAGATAGTATTGGTTAAAATAATACAAAGAGAAAATAATAGACTTTAGTGATATGGGATGTGTCATATTTGACCAAGAAATATAAGTTGAAGAATAAAAACGAGAGGAGAAATGTGAAATGGTAAAACTTTGTGAGGCAGAATAAATTGCAGAAAAAATACTTTATAGATGATATCAACTATATGTAAACTGATTGGGGAAACTTTAAGTGACAGGAATTTTAGGTAAATAAAGAAATCTTAAAATGTGTCAAATTAGATGTCAACTAAAGTTTTACGAGAGTTTTTATACTTTATAATAAATATTTGACAAACATTCCAATTTCATTTCGATTTCGATGCCCTGCATTTTTAACCATTGTCCAAATGATCTCGACATCTAGTTGTAAAACTCCGATTTATGTAGATGGTTCGGCTATCGAAAATCTTTTATGCATTGTATTATCGTCCAAGAGAGAGCTTGAGAAATTTAGCAATTCTAGGGTCCTAGACAGCCTCAAATTTGGACCCAAATATTAGTACATATTACTGTTGACATTGAGATAGTTTAATGATATGAATCTAGTAACTATAAAATGATAGTTCTCTTGATCACTTGGTCATTATGTCCATAACGCTCAATATCTCAGTTGTTTCTACAGCCAGTTCAACCAAATTTGGTAGGATTGCTATGACCACGCACCAGTCGCGAATGAAAAAAAAATTTCAAAAAGGTCCTCGGTTCGACTCCACAGGGTGATTTCAATTTCCCATAAGATAACACGTAAAAATCGATGTCATGACGTCACTCTCAGACCGTGACATTTAAAAGCAAAGGGAAAACATATTTGGTGCGCAGACAATACTAAGAGGAATATTGCGCTGAAATTTTCAGGGTTTGTAGATGTCATGAGTAGGCCTTCGGATAATATATTTAAAATCATAGGAAAAAGTGATTTCGGTATGTAGACCGAACTAAGAGAAATAGAGACCTGAAATTGTTAGGGTTTGTAGATGCCATGAATAGACTAGCAAATAATATGAGACCACTCCTGTAGGGTTCCTCGGTTCGACTCCAGGCACTCCAACATTTGAGTTTTTCTTGTGTAAATAGCTTTGCGAAATATTTGGCAATTAATTTACGGCAATTCTCATCAAGTAGGAGGAATGAAATTTTGTGTGGTGGTTATAGGGTACCAATGCTTGCAGTATGCAAGCACCGATTACTAGTACTATATATGCGTAAGGAAATCGTGCTTTGAATATTTTAATAGGTGAGAGAGAAGGTGAGAGAGAAGGGGAGAGAGGAAGAAAGAAGGAGAGAGACAGGGGGAGAGAGAGGGAGTGAGAGAGGAGGGAGATGAAGGGAGACAGAGAAAAAGGTAGAGGGAGAGATAGATAGATAATCTATATATTAATAGCGTAATAAAATGAGGTTTTTAAAGCGAAGGTAACACCCACCTAAACGTGTGATGCATAAAATTAAACGTATAGACCTGCAGATTTGCAGAAAAATGATAAAATTAAAATCGGTCGGACCGTTGGTGAGATATTGAGATTTTTCTTGAATGGCTAAGCTCTGCTCGAAGTAGTTGTAACGTTTGATGTTAAGATGGTGCTGTAGGAAATAACGTGGTCCTAGCGAGTAGAAGTCGCTAAGTTTCTTGGTAATGTGTTTATTTTAAGTTTAAACAAGAAGGCTTACTACCAAGATCTGTGTCAAGATACAACTGATATTAATTTGTTATAAACGTTTTCAAATTGAAATAATCCAGGCATAGTTGGTATGATGAATACAACTGTTTCAATGCACATGCCACATTAATATTTCCTTTTTATTTTGTTCCAAGTGTAAACAATATATTTCCTTTTTATTTTATTTCAAAACTGACATTTTTTCTTTATAAACATTTTCAAATTGAAATTATCGGGACATAGTAAGTATGAAAATAAATTATCACTGTTTTAATGCACATGTCATATTTCCTTTTTATTTTGTTCCAAGTGTAAACAATACAGATATACCTCGCGATATGCTTTCTTCGCTTTTAGGCTCATTACACTTGCTGACCTTACTTCTCCATACGCTCGCTTGATTCGGACATACGCTCTTACAAAATCCGGAGAACGAAGTTCCTTTCTCTGCCCATTGAAAAGGTCTCAGCGCGATCAATGAAAAACAACTTTGTTTCATTATATACGAACCACTTTTAAATTGTTTTCATATTCACTTCATGTGTATATACAATATTGCACCGGAGAAATAATGTACTCGACGAGTTTCTTTTTATGTCCAAGGTAGTGTTTCGGCGGACTACAGTCGGTTATAATTCCGAGATCGTGGTGGTGATACATTGAATTTGTGTTCTACTTTTTACCCATATAAGTTTGAAATGTCGCAAGCGAAGAAAAACAAAGCGATCTTATCTTTGACACGGATTTCGATGGGATTTTAAAAATTTGTTTAGCATGATTTCGCGCAACAAGACCCTTTTTTAGGAACATGTCGTGCTTACCTGTGATTTTAATCCATTTAGGAACGTATCTCTTTTTTATAGCATTGCTCTTATGTAAAAATGTGTTTCGCAATACGCTGATTCGCGTTACGCTCTGGTTTTTTGGAACGCAACCCGAGCATATTGCGAGATATACCTGTATATTTCCTATTTATTTTGTTTCCATACTGACATTTTTTCGTTATAAACATTTTCAAATTTAAATGATCGGGAAATAGTAAGTATGATAATGAATTATATCTATATATTAATAGCGTAAAAAAATAAAAATTTTAAAGCGAAAGTAACAGCCACCTTAACATGTGATACATCAAATTAAACGTCTCGACCTGCTGATTTGCAGGAAAATTATAAAATTGAAATCGCTCCAACCGCTGGTGAGATATTGAGGTTTTTTTGACCGGCTAAGCTCTGCTCGACGTAATTGTAGTGGTTGATGTTAAGGTGGCACTGCTAGCGGACATTAGACGCTGTAGGAAATAATGTGGCAGTCCAAGCGTACATTAGTAAAAGGAAATAAACCTTGCAGTCGCTGACCATGGTAATGTGACAGAAGGCTAACTACAAAGGCAATATTTAATCTATACAACCAGTCGATTTATCGACGGGCTACTGCTAGTGCTCTTTATTAGGACGAGATTGAGACTAGGAAATATATTTTTCCAGAGAAAGAGAGAGGGGGAGGGAGGGAGGATGATTGGAGAGAGGAAGAGAGAAAAGGACGAAGAATGGAAAGTGTTTTAAATTTAATACTTAATCCACGCAACCAAATTTGGTAGGATTGCTACGACCACGTACCAATAGCGGATGACAAAAAAATTTTCAAAAAAGATCCCGGGTTCGACTCCAGAGGGTGATTTCAATCTCCCATAAGACAACCAATATCTCAGCGGTTTGTTTGATTACAAAGCCCGTTTTAAACGGACTATTTTATATAGTCTAATATAAATCGGTAATAGACGTGCGCGCGTTCATGAACATTTTTAGCAGTTTTATTTTAGAAAAATCCGCTCATGCGTTCGGTTTGTCCGTCTGACGCGCTAACTCTTAAACGAAAGCAGCTTGAGTCTTCGTTTTTTCGCCAATCGATCCAGTATTCTGTCTCGTTATAATTTTATTTATAAAAAACACCATTTATTGTCTGCTTCAGCAGCTCTTTCTTTACTTGTTTATTAGAGCAGACCTGGGCAACCTGTGGCTCGCGAGCTACATGTGTCTCTTTTCATAATATTTTGTGGCTCACATGTTCTTTCTGTTTAGCTTTTATTTTTATTTAAATTTTTAAAAGCAAGCAAAATCCAAAATCATATATTTAAAAGCTACCAAAATGAAGATAAAATAACATTAATAGCAATGACAAAGAATAAACGAAAAGAAGAGCCAAACGGTGGGACAATGGCAGAAAGATTATTATTATTTACGTATTCTAAGACGGTAACTAAAAACGCCTTTCAATGTTTCCACTTCTCTTTAATCTCCTAAATACGAGCATAATCTCCTCTACTTCGCATATGTACCCACTTTCAAACGAAATGGAACATTTTCTCTATACAATAAATTTTTCAAAAACTTCACAAGCCCATTTTACATTGATAGATTGATAATTCTGAAGAATATCAATTAGAATTAATAGATTTGCAATGCAATAATGAGTTGCAGAACATTTTATCATCAATAGAAGATAAAACTGAGTTTTATAAAGAATTCATAACAGCTGAAAAATACCCATTTTCAGGAAAACATGCTTTAAAATATAATTAATGAGGTCAGGCTCAACTTTGTGGAATTTACTCATAATGAAAGGATAACTTTGTAGTTTCCACAACTTTTAATATAACACGACCGGTTTCACTACGATCGTATCATCATCAGGTTTGGTGATGATGCTACGATCGTAGTGAAACCGGTCGTGTTAGATTAAAGTTGTGGAAACTACAAAGTTATCCTTTCATCATGCTTTAAAAATTCTTAGTCTTTTCGGAAGTAAATAACGATGTGAAACTTTTCAAAATTGAAATTTGCAAAAAATAAAACCAGAGCTTCGATAACTGATACAAATTTGGAAAACCAGTTAAGAACTGTCACATCCAAAATTGATGCCAATGTGGAATATCTTAGCGGAAGTATGGAAAACGAAGTTTCTCTTTAGAAAATCTATGTAAATCTTTTTTTAATATATTTTTCTGAGGCCCCTTAAAAAATATTTTTTTTTCTTCAAGTGGCTCTTCACTTGGTTTGAGGTGCCCGGCCCTGATTTCGAGTCTGGGGCTCCCTTGAATCGGGAGCTCTTGTCGGACGCCTTTTGCATCTCGTGGCAAATCCACCTCTGCCTCTAGCACCAAGGCCTATTTCTGAAAGGAAACGAATGCTAATGCACCCAGGTCCGGAAATCCTCCGTCTGAGACGAAAAGACAAAATGCCACGCCACTCCTACTGTTTAGTAGGTCACGAGTCATGACAAGGGTACAGATCGGTGGGAATAAAAGAAGTGTCCTCTGATGCGGTCACTTCTCAAATAGCTTACACCAGTGGTTCCCAATTTTTTCACTTCGCGAACCCTTTGAGCTAACCTATTTCTCATCGCGAGCCCCTTGGATTAACCTTTTATATTCGCGAACCCCTTGAGTTGCAACAGTTTTGGCGGCGAACCCCTTATTATGGCGGGTACATTTTGTAAAAACAAATCTTTTTGGACTGGTTTAATTCCTGAAAATAAAAAGTTTATGCAGCACATAGTATGTAAACGTTTACAATAAAATCAGAATTTCTTATATTGTCATTAGTTTCTAGTTAGTACCCTGTTAAAATTCAAATATAATTCTTGAAAAAAAACATGCAAATTAAAATATTGGTAAGAACTGTTGAACTATGAAAGTGAAAAAGACGCCATTACCATAATTTTCTCGCGAACCCCTACGGGTACGCGAACCACCGATTGGGAAACGCTGACTTACGTCACGGCCATGGGCGCATCGCAACCAGCCGTGCAGCACCATGAACAGCTAGCTCAGTAGAACAATATTGCATCAGTAACATAGATCATATTTCTTTATATTAATTCCGAAAATGGATAGAATATTTTTTAATTTGCTTCATAGGATGTATGCCGTAATACCTAAACTACGTGGTGATGACCTCCATAAACTCATTTGCCTTCGTTGTTAAATTGCTACTGCATTATATCCCCGAGAGAATGAATAAGTTGAGAAAAAAGTTAATAACACTCTCCGATTGCGCGCAAAATTAAATATAACGATAAATTAGAGGCCAAAATGGAGAGTAGATTATTAATACTATCGCCGATTTTTCTAGGCGCTGGGGTTCCTTGGCGCAGTGGTTCTAAAACTTGGTGGCGTGCCCCGCAGTGTTCGAGAGAAAGTTAAAAATGGTGCGCAGAAGAGCAGCACCATAACGCATAAACTGTATATAGGCGTTGCTTTGTTACGTGAATTTTTTAGCCTACTTTCCAAAAAATGGAAAGTAGTCTTATGAGGTCGCTTCGGTGTCCGTGTGTGGTGTCCCCCTAACATCTTCTTCACGAATAAGCCGATTTCAACTAAATTTGATACATAGAATATGCACATATATTAATGGCCAAAATGACATATTTGGACCGGATTGACTCAGCAGGGATGCCACAATTGCAAAGTTAAACTGTTCGGTAATTATGAATTTGGAAGGAATTTCAACGAAATTTTGTATGAAGGTGTGCAACATAAAAAAACAAAATCTAGATGTTTAGTATAGATATAGAAAGCAAGGCTGCCACAATACAAAAAAAAATATTTTACAACATATTTTAGCATATTTGAAGTAAATATGAATTTGGAAGGAATTGGCCGAACGGATTTCAACTAAATTTTGTATATAAGATTTGTACAACGTATCATAAAGAAATCAGGATGTTTAAAGCGGAGGTAAAGGGCAGGGCTACCACAGTAAAAGTTAAATAATATTTCTTTTACACGTATTTATAGAGAACTGTCCGCATGGATTCTAACCAAATATATTATATTTAATCTTCATACAAATAAATAACCAAAATGTCATATTTCAACTGGGTCGAATAAACAGGGCTACCACAATATCAAGTATAGAATCTTTCTGTAACTACGAATTTCGAATGTATTGGCTGAACGGATTACAAAGAAATTTCCTTTGTAGGGCGAGTATAGAATGGGAAAACAAGATGAATATGTTTAGAAAGGATCAAAAAAGCAGGGCTACCACAATATAAGGAAAAATAATTTTCTGATTTCAAAGCAAATACATTAGTACACGATTATACTACAGCGATTTTGACAAAAAGCACTTCTGTACCACGGGAAACTTGCTATATATTGAAATTGTATTGAAAGGAAAGTAGGCGGATTAGTTCTTCCCAGAAGTACTGGTTTGTTTTTATGCTGACGCCAGACAAGAAGTATGAGATTCTTAATGGCTTATTACTCGTCTATAAAAGCGTTATAGGTAAGAACTTCACTAACATAAAATTTGGAAATGTCTTTATAAAATCCAATTCATATATTCAGTCGATTTATTGAAGGAGTAGATCATTGAACTGTGCGTGTATTTGTGGCAAATCAATCTCTTGGATTATTATAGCCATAACTCCATCCACACCGAACACAATCACAAGGGAGGAGGGAAACCCGCTGCCGGCAATAGCCTACTCTTAACGAAGAGCACCAAGGGGGCCAACGGCTTAACGTCCCTTCCGAAGGTCAGAACGCTGACTTTGCGCGGTCTCCTCAAACCACAAACAGGGGGCCGGGTGACCTTGGAAAAAATCCTATTTTCGCAGGATTCGTACCTGCTGCCCATTCGAATCATCGAACTGAGGGCAATCGTTTATATCATATAGCATACGTTTCATAAAAAAACTAACTCCCCTCTCCTAGAAGGGTAATAGCAGACTCGATACATCTATATTACCCTAACTCCATACCTGAACCACAGTTCCAATACCTCCCCACCTGCTCCCTCAAGATGGATGGCCCCTGCAACAGCCGAAGAAGAAGAAGGAAGAGGATCCGCCAATGAATCTAGTCAATGTTGAATTCTAAAATCCACGATTTATTTAAATACCACAAAAATATCCTAGAGAGATTGTTAACTGTTGAAAACAAAGGTGAAATACTCCTTTAGCTCCTTTGGCTAAAGGAGTATTTCACCTTTGTTAGTTTTGGCCAAAGTTATTGAGCTGCTATCTATTAACGGTTGAAAAAGTTATTCTATTTACGTTTATTTTTATTGCGTGTACTATTTATTTATCTTTTATTGTTATCATTATCCATATTGTCATTTATTAAACCATACATAGCCTAATAAGGCTGCCTACGGAAGGTTTTGCGAATGCCGCATGAATAAGAGAAACCATAACGTATGAATATGTAAAAGTGTGTCTTTTCGGCATATAAAAACCTTTGAAATTGAATCGTCATAAATATTTTGCCTTGCTATTTCTTCGGGGGTGTAGCTCAGATGGTAAAGCGCTCGCTGAGAGAGGTACCGGGATCGATACCCGCTGCCTCCAAAATTTTTATCTTATTTACATTGGTTGCGGTAGAAACATAAATAATACTTAAACTTCCATCGCGATATCTGTAAATACTGTATACATAATATTCTTATTTTGTCCGTCCGCCGGAACGCTCTATACTAATCTCCATAAGAAGACAATAAAAATCTCTTTTTTCACTTCTTGCTTTTGCAAAATTAAATTAGAAGTAATTGACCTATTATCTTCGGACAGGGACAATTTTAAAGAAAAATAAACATTATTATTCTAATCGTCGATTTTTGCCTTCGGTTTGAAATCGCTCAAGTTACATGTTTAAATCGTATTTACTGGAAAAATTTAAGCCTTTTAAGAATATGTTGCCTTGCCGACCGTGTCATTGTTCAACTTCGAGATTGTATTGTCGTCCTTATACTATATGCGTAAGGAAATTGTGCTTTGAATGCTTTAGTACGAGAGAGAGAGAAGGCGCCCGATTTATAATTAAAATCGCGTTTTTCATTAATTTCTTTTCAGTTAACTTGCTATTGAAATTTTTGGTAATTAACTATTTTTATAATTACTTTCATAGTTTTTTTGCAGTGCATCTTATAATTTATCGGAGTTATAAATTCGCATCGCATATATGAATCTCGCAGTCATTCCATGACATGCATCCCTTTTTCGTTTACATTTTAAAATATTTCAAGGATGAGGCATTTAACTTACTTATGCGAAGAGAAGAATTTAAATCTCATTCGTAAATCTCCAAAAATTACGTTTTAATATGATTTTTTCACGTTTTCTCTCAGCTTTCACTGTCTTGACCTCTTCATGAAATTATTTCTTTGAAAACAAATTAATAAATCTGACATTATTCTTTGCAGTTATTATAAAATCTGAACCACCACTTGGTGCTTGTAAATACACAATTTCTCTTCCTTTTAATGGAAAGATTTCTAACAGGAAATATAGCACTCATGCCAACTATGCACTTGACGTAGCATCTTTCCTAATTTCATCTGTGCACTTTCACCAATGATCATCAGTAACCATGATCTCATTTAGAAACATTTTAATTTGAATAATGAAGAGTAATAGATTTATCACTTTGTGTACTATCATTTTAAGTAATCATTAAATGAAATTAGCAGACAGCACGATTTATGAACATTCTCATTAGTCCACTAGATGACTAAAAATTACTACAAGGTGTAGATATTTCTTCATAATTTGAATTACATGTTGCTATAAAATTATGCTTTTACCAAGCTATTCTCATACACATTTGGGCCGAAATCAATAGTAATTCTGCTTGAAAGCAAAGATCATGAGTCATTAAGTAGCCACTTTTACTCGAGCCCCAAATGTTCTCCAGTATTTTTATATATATACTGAAAGCACACTTTCTGGATTATCTTTCATTTTAAATTAGGCAGGCTTTGTCAAATTACTTTCATATAACATTAACTTTATGAGAGTTCTTTATTTGAAGTCAACGTTTAGAACTTCTGGACATTCCTAGGACACATTGGTCCCATTAAAAAAAAACACTTTCCTACACATTATATATCAATAAATAAAAGAACCAGATTCTGTTGTAACAAAAACAATGCAAACAGGAATGAATGTCTATTTTCTTGAGTTGCTTAATTCATGTGTAACTTGAGAGTGAACATTATCAAATGGAATTTTTACTCAAAATATAATTCATGAAAATTAACTTACAACTACTTTGACTCAAGTCCATTCCACCCCATGGTAAATGTTTTTTTTGATCAATTATTTTTGTAGTGTTGACAATGAAACACAAATTTCCATCTGTACACACAAAACTATATTGCAATAATAATAATAATATAATTTCCCCTAAGTTTTTCTTTCACTAACCAAATAAATACTAATTCCATTGTTCATTTCCAACCCACCATTTTCCATAAAACTGTTCTCATTTAAGTACCATTAACAGCACAACCCCTGAAACCTCATAGTCCAAATAAACATGAAATTTGCATGTTTTTTCTCTCAATGAAATGTGGAAGAGCAATAATACACAATTCACATACCAAGATTCTAACCTTTGCTTCACAGCTAATGATAATTTGGTAGTGTCCACAATCATCATGTAAAACATGAATAAGTTATAATAATAAATGATTTGAGTTTCCAAGAATTGGTCCAGAAAATCATTTTAATACAAATATAATATGAACTATGATGGATAGTTTTGATTTCCCACTAATTAAAAAGATATGAACAAACTCAAAAACTACATACTTAAACCAAATAAATAGCTAAAATCACTCATGAGAATTGTTTCACTAAAAACCACGTCTTCATCCTTGAACAACTGCGGTAAAATCTTGGTAAAACAATAAATAATAAGGTACCGTTATGGGTATAAAATATCTTCATGCCACCATAGTAAATATACACATATAAAAAGTGTGAACTGTATTTGTTTATACATATTATTTTCTCAATTTATAAATCTTACCTACAATTTGAGTCCAGAAAATTCTATGGTTTCTTTTGACAGTCTTATTAAATACCGTGCAATTCTGTAGGGAAAATTGCAAGCAACACTGTACAAAAGAACAATAAATTGACACCAACTTAACTTTCTATTTGTTTCAACAAACTTTTCATATCCTGGTTATCCCTGCATATCGTTCCATATTCTTCAAAGGGGAGGATTTCTTTAAAAATTTTCACTGCAATTGATTTGCTACAACCTTTGAAAGGGATTTTCAAAAATGCTATTTTTCCAGGTCTTACCATAAATATATATATACATATATATAATATTTATATATATACATTTTTCACATATATATGTATATATATATATATATATAAAACTGGAACGGGGATCAGGGAAAAACCTCTATAACGAGGAGGAGGGTGTATTGCGGCCTGTGGCCCCAAGGCACCTTCCTCATAAATCTGTACACTTTCCCTTGTAAATACTTCAAGGAGTCAGGCACTGCCTCCTCCCTCCAAACTAGACAGTGCTAATAATTTCTAATACTTATATATATACAAAATAAATAAATCTCTGTGCTCGTCTACTGTCTTGTTAAATTTTTTTACACACATTTTTGTAAGCGGACATCTCATATGTCCAACCAACAAGACAGCTTCGGATAAAAACTCCAAAAGGCCCAGAACACCTAGCTCTTCCTTTTATTTTACTACAGAGAAAATCTCGAGAATATGGGCGTCTGTCCGAACAAACAATCCAAATATTGCCCTCTATCCAAAAAAAGTTCACACCTCCTCTCTTTTAATTTGCTGGACCTCAAGCTGCCATTCAACCTCATTATTGTATCTCCAAAACACAACTCACACAGGTCGAAGGAGCATAATAAAATACTCGTTTGAAAATTCTTTGTTCACTCCCCGTACCTGTTAGATCTTGAACCTATTTAAACGCATTAAAATTTCTCGATATCTGCACACGTTCACACACTCACATACACACACATACACATATATATATATATATTTGGGCATATATATGTATTTAAAATCTCCTCACATCAAAGTACTGGATTTACAACTAGAAGACATCGTGATATTCCTATGTACAAAAATGTACAGTGTTTTTTCCTCAGTCACAAAAAACACAATGCTCGTTGCTCACAAAAATCAACCATCGCATCCAACACATTCACAAAACCACACTCTTCAGTCACTCACACACTCAAAAAGTTCGTTTCTTAAGTTTAGCTACGAGAAAAAATCACTCAAAGAGCACAGTTTTTGTACTATTTTTTTATGTAATGTGTACTTTTATATGCTGCTGTGTATGATACAAGTCTTCCTTCACCTCCTTCCTTGCTATAACAAAAACAAATTTAAAAAAAGGAGCAATTTAAACTCCTTTTTTTAATCATGATCCAAAAAAACAACACAGGTCAGGTATACAGAAACAAACATTCGAATGACTATTCAACAAATTGGTTAAGACAAATAATAAGATGATTAAATAAAGGGAAATAATAAAATAACCCCTGGGGTCGAACAATGAATATAAAAGTCAGAATTCAAAAAATGCACTCTGGATATTTTTTTATGAGCCTCCCTCTTTAGATCCTCATCCTAATGTATTTTATTTTGCTTTGGGCACTTGGGAAGGTATCTGGCCGGAATGAGAGAAAATATGAGAGTGAGTGAGAAAGGATTCGGTCAAGGAAGGGTTTTATATAGTTGATGCGGGGAAAATGTGCACAAGAGGGGTCAAAAGGTAAGGTATCACAGGAGATATTTTTTTCATCACCACAGCCTCTATTCACACGTTGCACTCGCGTTAGCACATAAAAGAGGTCGAGGAATAACCTTTAAATCGGTGCATTTCTTCTTGCAAACAACAAACGCAAAAGGTCTTTGTCCATTGGCAGCTCATACAAATCTAACTGCTGCCATGGCAGATCTGATAACTTTTAATATGGTTTCGTCTGGCCCCATTAAACTATACCAAACTTCATTTTCCCCTAACATCCTATAAAAAAATTATTCTACATATAGTGTGTATTCTCAAAATAAAATATAATTTAAAAACACAAAACCGAGGCTACTGATAAGTCGCAGCTGGTGTTGCGAAATTCTGCTTGCACTTACAGCATACAATTAATCAAAACATTCTCAACATGATTACCAGAAATCCTTCCTCAGGTATTTCCTAGGCGACAATGCCATTGTTTGTTAATTTTGATTTAGCCAACCTTCATAGAGCTATGGCACAATGTAAGGTAACCTTAACCATGGTAATAAATTAAACTTTTCACAATATCATTTGGCCATGCTTAACAGCATGTCACCCTTCAATATCTCCTTCTGCATGTGGGTGTAAAAATATACAAGCTTCCTCAAACTCTCTTATCTGACAAACTTGGGCGCATCTCAACCAAAACAAGATCAAATTTTTACTTTCTTTCATAAATTTTTCAATTTTAAAAATTACGTTACTTCACCTACCAAGATCTTATAAATAGTCCCAGAAAGGATGTCTGGCTTGCTAAACAATAACATTACATCTTGGTGAGAAAACGAAAAAAAAATCAACCAAGGAACAAGGCATAACCATTTAGGGGAAATGCATTTTGCAAACCATAACATTCCTTAACAATAAGAGAAGCTGCTTGTTTGGAAATCACTTCTCAAGAGCACTTCAAACACTCGATTCAATGTATATATCCAAAAAAAATTCATCAAAAAGGAAAGGGAATGCATTGGAAGATCGATGAAGGTGCAAATGGATGACAGCAATCAACAGAGAGACTAAAAATTGGAAGTATATCTTCATCTTCTACCCTTCAGATAACAATTCTAGCTTCACTGCCTCTACTTATTAAAAAAAAACCAAAGATGCCAAAAGTTGCATGCATCAGATTCAAACTTGTCCTTATCAACTTCCAAGAAGTCCTGCGGTGCTGAAATCCACGAGCCCTTTTCCTTTCTTTTGACGCACGAACCAAGCTAAGAGAATTGAGATCTTATAAATTGGACCCCTCCAACCTCATCTGATACAACAATCCACCCCAAAAAAACTGGTGTTTCGTGTATGCGCAAATGTTTGATCAAAATGCAACATAACTGACGGCACCACCAGAGTGCACCTCTAGTATTAATTTGCATCGACAACAGATATAGAACTTTTAACAAAGTAACCCGGTATCTATGCATCATCACAGTCATCTTCTTCATCTTCATCTTCCGAGGCCCCAACCTCCTCCTCCATATCGTCCTCATGGTGCTGGTTTCGTTGGGTACACAAGGGAGGTAGGGGAGACACAACCACTAAGTCTGTGGGCTCCTCTTTAGGGGGAGGGGCCGCAGATGGTTGGGGTCAGACAAGAGTAGAGGCCACATGGTAAAGCTGCATTAGAGCCTGGATGTGAGCTGGCAGGCAGGAGAGCCGGTCGTGCGAATTTGAGTCCAGGGCTAGCCATGACAAGGCATTGTAACCTTCCATCACATACCTTTTGTTCAGGGAAAAGTTTTGTAGAAAATTAGGAAATTTATAATGCAGCAACAGTAACAAACACAATGAAATCGTTTTGATAAACCTATAGCGAGCAAATCAAAAATTTTTACAAGCTTGTTAATTTCGTCACACCTGTATAATGTACTTATTTGACACAGTTCAAGTTTTTATTCATAAAACAAAGTAATTTGTAATCTTAATACTAGAAAGTTGTTAAAGAAAGCAAACTTACGAAGAGCTAGTGATTTCTTCATTCAACTGATTTAGCTTCTGGATTGAATTTCATTTTATGGTTTGTATTAGATCCGTGATATTTGTAACCAGTACAGCTCTAAAACAATTGAGTTAACCACTGTTTTATAACTAAAAAGTTCACCTAAACTGTGTATCAGTCATTCAAGGTTTAAAAAATTAATAACTTCTCAAATAGCAATTAAATGATTGAAAAAATGTTTCTCAAATAGGAAAATTATAATCCTCAGGAAATTTAAAATCTTATAATTTGAAAATATTGAATTTTTCCCATACATGCATCACTCAAATTTATGACAGCCACTTTCACTCAACTTATGATTTTGTTTGCCAAATCTACACCTTCACACAGATGCCTCTGAAATTACCGTTTTAGTCTGAATATAGTCCCCCCTCCTATTTCTGAAGCCTCAGTTTTGGAAAAAAGTTTGAACCCCATTACAGACTTCACTTTTTAGCCTACTTTCCAGAATGAAAATAGGCATATAGTTTCATCGTTGTGTCTGTCTGTCTGTCCATCCACCCCTATTAACTTTTGAACCAATATACCAATTTTCATGAAACTCGGTGGAAATCTCTTGCTACATGGGCCAAGCTCCCGAGGATAGTTTTTGTTGCGAAGATTGAAGTTCTGGGTTTGAGTCCAGGAACTATCCTTCCATTTTATTTACATGGGAAATCTGAAATCCATTGTGCAGGGTAATTTTCTCTTGCACATTAAAATATCTTACAATTGTAATATCAGAGCGAGTTTTGTACTATTCTCTGAGGAAAGGAATGAAGATTCTAATTTTTATCATAGAATTTTGCTTATCGATTGTATTTCTTAGAATTTTGCATAAATACTGGCGATTTTGCAGTTTTTATCACTCATTAGGAGAGTATCGCCATAGCAACAACTATTCTAATACGTACACATGTTATTTTTGCCACACAAATACGCGTGATCAATTTAATATTCCATTAGAATGTATTTCTTTCATCATAGTGACATTTTCTCTAAAATAGATGGAACCACTACCTATCAATATATGCATATTTGTGACTTAGGAAAGGGATGAAATAGGCCAATTAACGCTTTCAAAGCAAAAACTTCTGCGATTCTCACTATTATGAAAATACGAACGTTAAGGCAAGGATTCCAAAGAGTAAACAAAAAGAATTGAGGCATATGTATCAAGAAATTCTCCATAAAACAATCAAATCAAGTGAGGGGATTAATTATTACCTATACTTACTGCCAGCAGTGATATTTTTGTTTCTAATTCTTTGGGTGCGAATATAGCTCCCCCCTTATTTTTCTTACAAGTATTATGGCCAAAAAGGGGGGGGGACTATATTCGGACTAATATGGTAATTTTACTATCAGACCAGAAAGGAATTCTTACCTTAACACATCAGTAGTGTATTGGGAATCGAGAGGATGCACAGTGACGGCAGACTGTTGCTGAAGGAGGTCGTCCGAAGACTGTTGGATGGCAGGGCTGTGAAGATGTAATGCATTCTTGAGAAAAACTGGGCACACTCCTTCCAGGTGAGGACAAGAGGCCCAGAACCACGAGGGCATGGATCCAGTTGGGGCAGTGGAGACAAGATAGCCAAGTGCAAGGGGCTGCTGGAGTAGCGTTCCCACCTCTTCCTGTGTCTCTCCTCCAAGACCACCACTCCCATTCTTTAAAACAGTAAATTGCACATAATCACGTCAGAAAAATAACTTTTTAAATATATCTGATACGGCATCACTATTTTGTAATATATAACGTACTGTTAAAAACCTACAGTTAAAGGTACCCTTAAATAAGCATTAAATCATACTTCTTTTTATAATAAAACCTAATAATTACTATAAGTATAAATGGTTATAGATAAGAATAATAACAGATGTAAAAATGAAGTACAGGTTTCCCTCTCTTTATGCGGGTTCACTTCATGCAAATTATTGTTACCGCAATTTCTTTTGATTCGCTCTTATGCGGTTACACAGCCAGTGCAATACAAATGCAAGAAGGTTCTCCACTACATCACAAGACGACCATTCAGTCTCTCATTCTCTCTTATGCTTTGTGTAATAGTACTAAAGTAAAAGAGATGAGAGTTGAGAGGATATTGTAGAGTGGAGATGAGTCAGTGATTTCATGTGATACTGTTTGAGCACACCTGAGAAGTTTTGTCTCCTTGCCCGCAGAACATGTGCTGGGTCAAGACAACCCTCCAGCACTTTAAATCTCCGCTATTACGTCACCCACAATAGCCACCACTTGTGCTCGTCTGCTTCCTTTTATTGGTGAGTATAATTTAGTGTTATTTGTTTTAAGTTTGTATTTAGTGCATAAGAAGTCGTCATGGACTGCAAGAAGAGCATCTTGGAGGGGAGTTAGGACTGCTTGTGGAACGTATCTCTATCTTTTACATGTAAACATGGGTTCTGTTTCGGCAAATTCGCTTTATGCATCACTTTCCTGGCACGCAACCCCCTCATAAAGAGAGGAAAACCTGTACTAACAGACTGAAATTATTCCTAATAATAATAAGTAGAAATCATTAATTTTTTGGGATGTAACAGAACAATTCATAATAATAACTGCATATGTGAATAATAAGCGAGTCTATCCAGAAATAACTTCTAATGAAAAATATAGAAATAAAAACATTCAACTGACCCGTCCTGAGGTGCCATTACAAGGGAATGGGCTGTGCTGATTTGAGTTCCCTAATCCTCCAGGACTTCCAGGCTGGGAGACAGAATCTCCTCTCCTAGGGCTTCCTGTAGGACTAGGAACACCAGGTCCCGTTTCTGGCCACGTGCTGAAGATGTCATTGAAATCTTGCATCCCATCAATACCTTCTGGCATGTCATCATTCAGGGCAGAGAACAGCTCATCATCCCCCAATTCTGGACCATTTATGTGCTGCTCTTGGAAAGCAGTCTGAGATGACTATAATAAATTATAAAATTCATATAAGTTAGCTTTTAAATGCATAAAATGTTTGTCAATGTGAGATGGGTTGAATTTTGTTGATATGTTAAATTCTGTACTATTATCTATTCCACACATGGAAAATGACATACCTGCGTGGTTGCTGAGGTTGGAAACACAAGAATATGGGTGCAAGTGACATCCTGAGGAGTGGAGAGTGCACAATTCACTGATGTTTGGCTGAAGCGTTCATCGGGAGTGAACTGGTCAGGCATAAGTCGCAAAGCAGAGTCAGGCTCAAATGAAACAAGACAAGCACTTAAAACGGAAGGTGCTTCACCAGGATAACCTAACCCGCATTGGCGACAGATTTCCTTTAAGTGCTTTGAAGCCTTTAACAAAGACTTCCTGCTGAGCAACCAACTCCATCCTTGCAACAAATAAAGCAATCATAGATTAATAACAAATACAGTCTTTCTGTAAATTTCTATAACTCAAAACATCTGGCATTCTATATTACAGGATTTTATGCTGAATTAGATGTAAGAAGTTTTAGAATAAGAAACCAATCTTGCATATGCGTAACACAAAGAAATTTTTTTTATGTAATATGTTACTCGGCTGTAATTTCTCTAGTCAATGAGCTAGATTTTATTTTATATTATTCAATGGCATTAAATGAAAATATAAATAAAATTCAATAGTGGATAATAGTCTTAGCTTAACCCTTTGAGTGCCAAGACATATGACAAAAAGATGTGCAAGATATGCCAAGCGATTTAAATGAAAAATAGTTATACATATGAAATCATTCATCGTAGGGAAATGAAAGTTTTAGAGGAAGTAAGCAACATATTTACCTACTAGTTGCCAAAGAAATAGTTACTGTTTTTTGCAATAAAAACATTAAATGCAAAAATATTGTTTATTTAACATTGGTTTTGCAGCATTAAACATGAATACATAGTGAAATTATATCTACCATTCGAAAGAAGATGAAAAAAAATCACAGCTTCATTTGCTGATGCAATATGAAAGTGTTTTATTTATTGAGGTTAATTTAGAACTATAAATTTAAATTTCTTTATAAACGTAGTAACATAATTATATGACAAAGTAATTTATTCAATAATTAAAATGTTTTAACTTTCTATCTACAACCACTTGCTCAAAATCTTAATTTGAAAATTTTGAAGGGATCGCCTGCTGTCCATCGATTACTCAAAAAATCTTTAGCAGCATAATAAATTTTGTCAAAGGTCACAAACAGCAAATTTCAGTCATATCTCTTACAGTGTACTTGCTATTTTAATTTAATTAACTGCGCAGATGGACAGATTGAAAACATAAGCATGTTTATAAAATGAAACGAGCAAATGAATGAGTGACTACAAAATATGGAAAAGAAATGTTTCCTTGGATATTATACTTTTGAAACTGCTGCCTCAGAGGTGGTCTAACTCAGAAGAATTACACATATCCATAGCCTATCTGAACATTCCTCTAGAAGGGTGACCATAAGTATTGAGAGAGCACTCAAGCAAAGAGTAAACTGTTACCCTGCCAATGAGAATGCTTATCTTTCTCTGCCTACTCAAGAAATAACCATGCCTTTCATTTCTTTCTATGATGTGGCCACATGTATAAGAGTTTACGAAGGCTTTACATTTATTATAAAATTTTGCTATTCAGAAAACAGAACCACATGATTTGCTTATGTTTTTGCTATAAAATGATTTTTATTGAAATGATTTCTCTCTAATGGTTCCGGTGATATGCGAATTTATTATAATTTAAATACATCATATTTAAATATCCCAAATTAAATCCAGCAGTTGGAGGAGCATTTAAATCAATATTTATGTTCGAGATATCGTAATAGTGCGTTAGCAGAAAAAAGTAGCTTGAATTCTATAGACCACTGAACATAAAACATGTGCCTTCAAATGGCTATGTATTAGAATTTGTGGCTGTGAGTGGCACTGGCAATTTCAGCAATTTTCACACATCGCTCAGGGCGACGTTGGCCCTCGAGGGTTGAAATGATGGCATATTTAATCACATCCATAGTAATATGTCCTATTTTGCAAAACAACCTGAGTATTTACCTGACCCAGGATAAATTTAGATACTAACACAGAGGAAATTTTTTATCACATGCTTTGTACCTTTTAACTCTCCATGGCCAATTCGTCCTATCCTTCCAACAACCAACCTCCATGGCTGCACACTTTGAGACATAACTCCAAGAATCCAGTCCATTAATTTCTGCAATCCAATGCGACGAGCTGATGCTTTTTTCCTGCGTAACCTGGGTAAAAACATGAAAATATCATGAATTGCCAAATATAAAAACTTAAAAGTAAACATTTTTAAAAATCCATCGTTAAAACATTCATAGTAAGCTACCAGTTTTGGAAACATTTATTATAAAATATGAAGCAAAATTACCAGAACTTTTAGCTCATTTCAATTATCTTCCACGATAAAACCTTTCAAGGCTTAAAACTTATAATGCAAACAGGTAACTTTTCCAAATTATCAATCATTATTACTTGTACAGAATATTTTTAGACAACAATTAAGGTCATCACGGAATACATGATTTCCAATGGCACTTAATTTGTCATAACTTATGATCTAAATTAATTTGAGTCAACTTCCTCAACATACTTTCAGGTGTAAATTACGCTATATATAAAAATTTTGCAACATTTAATCATGGTAAACCTTTGTAAGTTTTATATTTATAATTTTGTGGAAAGAAGACAAAATATTATTTAAAAGTATTTACATTACAGTAGAACCTTGATCTATTGTTTTTGAAGGGACCAAGAGAAAAAAACAATGAATGCAGGAAAATGATGAAAGTGGGAAATGAGGATTCTGTTTATAGTACTAAAACAAAAACATAACTTAAGCTTACTAATTGTAGAACATTAAAATAAGCATCCAAGTATTGAACAAGAAGAACAATAATGAAATTGAAAAAAGTGAAGATATAAAAATGAATTTTTATAACCAACTTTTATATAGTTAATACTTTAATATTAATAAACTCTATAATATAATTATGATAAACTTTCTGCTGGCATGGGCATAAACAGTTGCAAAAGTGTCTATCAGCTGTTGAGTGATGTGGGGATTTCTCTATTTAAACTTGAATCTTTTTACAGTTGTGAGAATGGCAGACAGAAGTAGAGAACTCCGTGGCAAACATATGAATGTTTGGTATATAAGTAGTAAGAAGTTTGTTAGTATCTTTTGTTTCATTAATGAAAATACTGACTTATCCATTCATATTGCTTAAAATCAACGAAAATATACTGCTAGTTGAGAGTAATTCAGCTTTAGATACCAGTAGGAGTGAAACTGTTGAATATTTCATATTTTAGTGACCTAACTTAAATGACAAAAATAATAAATTGTTCTTTTCCTAACATCACATCAGCCATCCATATAAAAACACTGTATAAGTATAGTTAGCTAAAGAATTGCTAAGCTACAACACAACACTTTAAAATGTTTCATTTAAATTTGTTCAAATTAACATCCTTTACAACAGTATTACCTAACTTAAATAGTGAATAAAGATAAAAAGTTTTTAAGATAAATAAAAACTTACTATCAATAATAATTATGATAAATAAAAATTTACAATTATTAGCAGAAATATCCCTTCAAAAAATGTAGGAATGCTCGTATCAATACAAATCCACGTTAAAATAAAGAGACTTCTATTACACCACCAACAATGACAATAGTTTGTTTAATCTTGTTTCTATGATGGATGCTAGTAATTTGATCTATCTTCCAATGCGAATTCAAATTAACATTTATCACAGTGCCAACGTGAGGATCTGGGGGCCGATGTGACTAACTCACTCCTCTTACGTGATGATTATCTCAGATGAGGTGGTTCGAACCCCGCAAGCAGCTTTGGACTTTTTCAGATTAGACGGGGTCCAAAACATCTATTATATATAGACACTTCTTACAGAGGAGGGTTATATATAAAACTAGTAGAAGGTGCTTGCATACCACAAGCATTTCATCTCACCTTGAAAAACATTCATTTTTCAGAGAGATATTTCATCATGGTAAATATTTCTTTAATTCAAAAGATTTCTCCCCGGGACCGATTTTAGTTTTTTCCTTATGCAACAATAATGGAGTAAAACAATCACTAATTTTTAAAATTTTTAGCAATATTATACTTTTTTCACATTTGGTTAATAATGCTACACATCTATGCCAAATTATAAATTTATAGCACATTTAGAAGTGAAATAACATTTATATAATTGTTTAAATTTAAATAATTTTTAACATCCGCAATAAACATTTCATGGACACAATGAAATGTTTATTCGTCTATATAGTCTAAACTCAAAATAATTTTAAAATTTCAGCTTCCTACCTTGCCGCGTAGTGTTTAAACATTTACCTATTTGTTTAAACATTAAGAATTTTTAACTGCTAAACAAATTAAAATATCAAAATTTGTATAATCCCTACTTTGTTATTTTACAAATCCTATCTCAAAAAAAAATTCAGCTCCGTAGCACATTCGGAAATACATAAACCGTGAAAATTTGTGTAAACAATTGCAAATTTTTAGCGGCCACATTGTTGCACTTTTTCAAGATTTTCGTTTTTTTCTAGTCGGTTTTGCACAAAATCCTACCTAAGGAAAAAATTTTGAATCTCCAGCTCATCTGGAAGTGCCTAAACATTAGTATCCTCCTATATGTATGTTATATCCTCCTCCTCTGTAAGAAACGTCTATATATAATGATGATAGGAGGATACTAATGTTTAGGCTCTTCCAGATGTGCTGGAGATTCGAAATTTTTTTATAGGTAGGATTTTGTGCAAAACCGACTAGAAAAAACGAAAATCTTGAAAAAGTGCAACAATGCGGTCGCTAAAAATACGCAATTATTTAAACAAATTTTCAAGGTTTACGTATTTCCGAATGTGCTACGAAGCTGAATTATTTTTATAGATAGGAAATGTAAAAAAAAGAAATAGGGATTATAGAAATTTCGATATTTTAATTTGCTTGGTAGTTAAAAATTCTTAAAGTTTAAACAAACAGATAACTGTTTAGGTACTACAGGATGAGATAGGAAGTTGAAATTTTGAAGTTATTTACAGATTAGTGCCTTTTTAACAAATAAACATTTGAATCTCTCCATAATGGTATTGCGGCGGCCGTTAAAAATGTTTAAAATTTAAACAATTAGAAAAATATTATTTAACTTCTAGAAGTTGTACAACTTTAATATTTGGCAGAAATGTGTATAATTAGTACCCCATAATGGAGAAAGTATAAAATTCTTAAAATAGCAAAGTTTGGGGATTGTTTTAATCTATTATTTTTACAAAGGAAAAACGAAAATCTCTGTAAAGGTGAAATCTTTAGAATTAAAAAAATATCTGTAATGAGAAATATTTGTCTGAAAATTGAAAGTTTTTTCAAGATGAGATGATATGCTTGCAGAATGCAAGCACCTTCTAATAGTATGTTATATATATGTTAGATGTTATATCCTCCTCCTCTGTAAGGAACGTCTATATATAATGATATATATATAGGAGGATACTAATGTTTAGGCACTTCCAAAAGATATTGAGATTCGAAATTTTTTACATAGGTAGGATTATGTGCAAAACTGACTAGAAAAACTGAAAATCTTGAAAAAGTCGAACAATGCGACCGATAAAAATTTGCAATTGTTTACACAAATTTTCACGGTTTATGTATTTCCGAATGTGCTACGAAGCTGAATTATTTTTATAGATAGGAAATGTAAAAAAAAGAAATAGGGATTATAGAAATTTCGATATTTTAATTTGTTTGGCTGTAAAAAATTCTTCAAGTTTAAACAACTAGGTAAATGTTTAGGTACTAGGGAGCAAGTTAGGGAGCTGAAATTTTAAAGTTATTTAGAAATTAGTGCATAAGCACAAATAAACATTTGACTACCTCCATGAAGTGTTATTGCGGCCGTTAAAAATATTTAACATTTAAACAATTAGAAAAATATAATTTCACTTCTAGATGTGCTATAACTTTCAAATTTGGCAGATATGTATACTATTAGTAACCTACACTGGAAAAGTAATGTTTTTTAAGGTGAAATGAAATGCTTGCAGAATCCAAGCACCAGACTACTTGTAATAGATAACCCTCCTCTGTTTGAAGCGTTTATATACAGGGTGTCCGGTGACTTTATGTCATAACTTCAGGATCTTATTCCTTAAGTGATTTTGAGTAAAAAATGTCATATGAACATGGGTCCGATTCTCATTTGTTACCGAGTTACGGTTAATTGAAATTATCTCATCCTTTGATTTGTACAACTCAATGGCTGAAAAATGCATTGTTTAAATAATTATTCGTATACATTTATAATAGTTGAAAAATGTATTATTTAATTAATCATCCATTCACATTGATACTTAATCCATTGTTACAACAGTGAGAAGTATGATGCTTACACAACAGACGTGGACGTAATTTGCAAGCTCGCAGGCAGCATGTCACTAGAACGTAAGCTAGCGTTCAGTGTAGTGCGCTGTGACACGTGTGGTATCATTAGCTTTTAATAATGCCGTATACATTATCAAATTAAGAGTATGCGGATAAGTACTTCGTGTATGGGTTTTGCGATGGAAACTCCGTTTCTGCCGTTTACGAAAATCGACGACAATTTCCACAAAGAAGAACACCAGATCAACGTAATTTTATTCAAGTTCACCAACATTTATGAGAAAATGGCTCATTTCCGTGTCTTTGAGAGCTGAACGTCCATTACAAGTTAATGTGGATGAGGAGGAAAACATTATTCAAATGGTTCAGCGAAGTCCACGTCTTAGTACACGACGAATGTCCGCCGGCCTCAACGCTCCGCGAATGAGAATCTGGCAAACATTACACAATGAGGGACTTTATCCATACCATATCCAGCAAGTTCGGGATCTTCAACCCGGGGATATGGCTAGTCGGTTGAAATTCTGCCGTTGGTTAAATGCACACCCCCGCCTGAACTGTTACATCTTGTAAATATCAATGTAAACGAATGATTATTTAAATAGTTCATTTTTCAACAATTAACAATGTATACGAATAATTATTTAAACAATGCATTTTTCAGCCATTAAGTTGTACAAATCAAAGTACGAGATAATTTCAATTGCCCATACCTCTGTAGCAAATGAGAATCAGACCCATGTTCATATGACATTTTTTACTCAAAATCACTTAAGGAATAAGATCCCGAAGTTATGACATAAAGTCACTGGACACCCTGTATAATGATATAGGAGGATACAAATTATTAGGCACTAGTATTATCTGCAAAACCAACTAGAAAAAACAAAAATCTCGAAAAGTTCAACAATACGGATGCTAAAAATTTCCAATTGTTTAAACATATTTTCAAGGTTTGTGTCTTTCCGGATCTGATAAGAGGCCAAAATTGTTTAATTTGTAAAAAAACGAAATAGGGATTATAGAAATTTTGATATTTTAACTTGTTTGGCTATTGATAATTCTTAAAGTTTAAAAAAATAGGTAAATGTTTAGGTATTACGGGGTGAGCTACGAAGCTGAAATTCTTACGTTATTTAGAGGTTAGTGCACATGCACAAATGAACATTTGAATATTTCCTTGAAATTGTTATTGCGGCTATTATAAATTTTTAAAATTTAAACAATTAGATAAATATTATTTCACTTCTAGATGAGCTACAATGTTAAAATTCAGCAGAAAGGTGTAGCATTAGTGCACCACAATGGAAAAATTATAATATTCTTAAAATTGCAAATTTTAGGGAAAGAACAAAAATTGGTGCCGAGGTGAAATCATTTGAATTAAAAAAATATTTATAATAATGAAATATCTCTCTGAGAAATTAATATGTTTATCAGGGTGAGATGAAATGTGTGTGTGTGTGTGTGTGTATGTATGTATATATATATATATATATATATATATATATATATATATATATATATATATATATATATATATATATGTATATATAGCGAAGTTAATATAAAAGTTGGTAACAAAAAAGGTTGCATTAAAAATTTTACCTTGAAAATTATTTATTTATTAGAAATTGGTGATGGTTAGCTGTTTTCTTGAAGATTGGCGTTTTAAATGGAACAGATTCTTCTATCCTTTATAATGTATGCTTTTCACATTCTTCAATCTTATGGGCGTAGAAAAAAGTTTTTATTTTTTCTAAGGCATCTTGAGCTTTGGAAAATGTCGGAGTAGGATCAGGTTCTTCGTCGATTTCATTTCCTTCTTCGTCACTTCCATCCTCATTGTCATCACATGAAGCTTCGATGCTCTTAACACGACAAGTGGCAACCTCACTGTCACAAAGTGCACAAATGTCAAAGTTCACTTCGAACCCCGCAGTAACGCATTTCCAATCAATTTGGAAAGATTCACTCTCTTCTTCTGTTACTTCCTTCCCCATAACCGTATTTTTGGAAGCAATTTGCTATTGAGGTTTGAGTAACCCGCTGCCATGCTGACAGAACGTAATGCATTGCTTGCAGAACGTTTATTTTTATTGTCACTGGCTTGACCCCTTTGTCCGAATCCATAAGGCTCTTTGCACCAGCTGCTTTCGATACAATTGTTTTTAAACATTTAATGACACCCATATAGAGAGGTTGCTGAATGCTAGTGCAATTTGGAAGATAAAATAAAACCTTCACATTCTTGAGGAATGATGTCTTGTGGATGAGCGGCACCAATTATCAACAAACATTTTCTGCTGCTGAGCACACATGGCAGTGTCTAGAGACCTTAAGAATTCCATGAAAATTGCACTAGTCATCCAAGCCTTTTTATTGGCATAATATTTAACTGGCAAGGTTTTTCTGTTTTTGAAGCATTGCAGTTTTAATGATTTTTCAATCACGATTGGCTCTGATTTATTGCTGCCGTCACTATTGGCAAACAACAACACTGTTACTCTCTCTTTTGCACTTTTCCCACCTTGGCAGGATTGACCCTTTAAGCTGAGGATTCTGTCCGGAAGACAATTGAAGAAGAGATCGGTCTCGTCAGCATTATAGATATCGCTTGGGCGTAAACCTTCTCCATCCAAAGTTCGGTAGTCTCAGCAACAACAATGGCACTTTCTCCTTAAAGTTTTTTATAAACAAGGCCATGACAGTCTTTGAAATGCGTTATCCACCCATTGGATGTGGTGAAATTTTGTATTCCAAGTCTATCAGCTATCTGCTTTCCTTTTTCTCTAATTATGGCTCCATCAATGGAGATATTTGCAGGTTTTGCTTGCTGGTACCAGGTGAAGAGAATTTTCTCAAGATCACAGTAGCTCGACTCTTTCACAGTCTTTCTCTTTTTGCATGCCTTCTCACACTTATCCGCTTGGTTCCGCATCTCCTTTTTCTTCGCTAATATGGAGTTAAGGGCTGAGGGTGATAATCCAAGGCGATTGGCCGCATCCACCCATTTCTCTCCAGGATTTTTTTCTATTTCTTCGATTATCGCCAATCTCTCAGGCAGAGTCCTGACTTGCTTCATAGAGGCAGACATAACAGCTTTTTTTAAACAAAGAAATATTGCAGAAATATTTGCTAATCGACACTACCAAGCCACTAAACTCTGCAAAGCAGTCAAAATGAGGTAAAGGGCATTAGCAAACTGAGAGCATTAAGTACATACGAGGGTTTGGCTGTACTGTGGGATTCATATGGAGTGATTTGAATGACTAGGCTTGCCAAATTTCCAGATTTGGAAAGCGGGACATTGAGATTCAAGAGGGAGAGGGGAGGGAAGAAAGATCTTATATTTTTTCGAAGAAGAAATGCTCCGACTGCATTTTAGTTATACCGTTAACAGCATAGTTCTAATAAGTGATCCAATAAACTTAATTTTTAAAGGTGTTTTGCAGTGAACCAAGTATGCCTCATTTGACCATCTTGCTATGTCCAAAATTCAGATTGAAAATGGTGTTCAGCTGAGATCCTCTTGTGGGGGTTACACTGAAATGAAGCACTTCTGTTTACTCAGACAGGAAATTTTTATCATCCCTCTTGAAAGAATTGATCCTTCTTAACATCCTTCAAGAAATTAAACACTCCGAACACCAATTCGCGGGCCTGACTTTGGAGAGGCCTTCCACGTTTTGAAGAGGATTTGGAAAGAATCCGCAGAGTCACCTGAAAAATATGGTTTCTGCGACCCCTGCTGGACATCCGTTTCTTCCTGTTTAGAAAGAAAACTTCGAAAATGATCAATCGAGGTAAAGCATGTGTTGGGACCAAGAAATCTGAACAATAGATGCGAGAAGACGACAATTCGAGGAACGATGAATGTGGTATTATTTAACATTGTTCGTTATGGGCTTTTGTCGGGACTATGGAAAATGAACGATACATCCGGAAAAATGATGAATATGAGAACAATAGATCGAGGTTCCACTGTATAAGAAAACCTATAATGCGGTGTGAAATAATGACTTTTTTTAATATTAAATTTGGAAATGCATATATGTAGCCTAATTGTAGGCACACAGCAGTAGGACACTTTTTTATATATTTAACCAATACTACTTACCGATTAGGAATTTCGATGTTTATTGTGCTTGTTTCAAAGACCTCTCCTCTCTCATCTGTGCATGAAGCCAACAGCCAGCGCTGGTCTTCCGAGAGGCAATAGCTCACATATAGGACAGAGCAGTGATGGTAGTCTGCAGACTGAGAAGATCCAGACCCTGGTCCTCCTACCCCACTCCCCACAGCACTCATTCCACTTCCTCCACCCATTACACCCATCCCAACACCTGTTGATGAACTGAAGGATTCCCCAGATTCTGCCTTGTCTTTACTGGGAGCCAACACATAAGGAGGAGTGTAAAGGCGAAATGGGGCACGGTTTTTGTCCTGAAAAGCACAATGTTATTTTAAAACTACGTAATGAAACTTTATAATCAACTAAAATTCTCGATAACAAATTACTTCTTATAGTGAAATGCCCTAGAAATTTATGCATCACATAACATATACATTTCACAGTTAACGGAAAGTAAGTGTTTATCAAATATCTACAGACTGCATCACTAAAACTGACATTTTCTTACACGCTCAAAGCTATGAATTTTGTGTCTGACAAATTTTATGGCCACCACTGCCAAAGAATAAATTATAAAAGCTATTACAATACTTACATCTTTGGACTTGAGGAAGAGGTCACCAGCAGCAGCAGGTCCAAATCCGGTTAATGATTTAACATTAGAGGTATGAGTAAGCAGTCGACGGCATTGTGAGAAAACAGAGAGGGCCAAGGTCCTCATGTGATCATTGTGCTTGTTATTATCTCTTGATTTGGCCAGTTCCAATATGCTCTCCAAAGATATAATCTGCAAAATACAATTAAATAAGAGAATATGTTAGATATGTGTTATGCAACACAATGAAATACTTACAAAATATTTCCTAATTGAGAGTACCACAAACGATGGCAATATATTCTATACCTGAACAGTGATGTTGTTACGGACGGATTCTGGAACTGAGGCCAGTAAAGTGGTGAAACAACGCATGAGGCCAAGGCAAGCAAGCCTCTGCAAGTCCTCTTCTTCCTCTTCATTTGTGGCAGTTATCGAAAATGGCTCGACAAGGTAAACCACGATTGCTGGTGGTTCACCCTCATCATCTTCACTGGCATGGCATCCTTCTGGACCACCTCCAGTGCTGGAGGATGATGATTCCCGAGCAAAGGAAGCATCCCCATCTGTAAAAATGAAACAATAAATGGTAATCACACTACCAAATATAGGAACCAATACATCAAGTAATTATGGTTACTATACTAATTAAGAGCACCATTACTTGTTCAAGGGTTAAAATTTGTAGTGTTAGGTGAATAATTTTTTTCTGAACACCCAGGAAAACTAAAAAAAACTTTAAAATTATTATTTATAATCATTTCTTTGCTAAAAAAGTCTTAGAAATTTCTAAAAAATTAATTCTATTTTACAGGTAGTTTACTGAATACTTGATGAAGTATTAAAAACTCAGCCTTAACAAGACCAAGTACCATACTTACTTGTGTACCCAGCAAACTTTTTTTCCCAAAATGTCGGTGAAAAAAGGTGCTTGTCTTACTTGAGGATTTCTGAACAGGTTATATAAATTGCAAGTTTTGATAGTAAATTCACTGCCACACGCTTGTGTCTACATTTATAATTGGAGAAGATGAAGAATTCTACAAAGTATCAAAGAAGGGGAATCGGTGAGGTCAATTTTTTTTTAAATCCCAGATGTCAACTTCTTCCGGTATGAATTTATTTTTTTCCTCTGAACTGGTCCAAAAATAGGGATGTGCGTGGTACACGAGTAAATGTGGTAATTGAAACATTACCTGCCAAATCCCTTTAGATAACCACTAGAGCTCACTATGGATTACACTTTTTTGCAAATACATCCCTTGAATTGCACAGATTCACTTAACGTTTTTGGTTTGGCTAAGTTTTTTTTTTGTGGACCATCTCCAATTGCATAGTCATCAAGTTCTGTCCCTTCGAAGCACCCTCTGTCATGCTTTGTAAGCTGAAGAAGCGACAGTGAGTTGGTAGCTTCGCCCAGGAGGTGATGGAGCTTGCCTTGTATCGAGTTTTGTCAGAGCTGTTGATGATTATTTTATGATTGATGCTGATTGGAAGATAGCACGCCGGAGTGAGAGACATGGTTTCCACACTCTCCCCCACTCATCTTCCCCCTTCACTGCTCAAGAGGGCGAAGCTCGAGATTTTTAGTTTATTTTTTTATTTATTTTCGCCCCCTGCATAGCTCACTAAAGACAGGCAAAGCTCATGAAAAAATGCAAGAATTCTTTATTTTTACTTTTTTTCCCATTGGTTACATTGGTAACGATAAACAATATGACAGTAACTACTATTCATGCATACCTGTCATTTTTGACAGACAATTATGCTAGTAGTTGCATATTAAGCTCAAAAAATGCCTATGAAGAAAACTACTCTACTTTGAACAGTTTTAATATACAGGCGAATCCCTACTTACGAACATAATGCATACCTGGAAATGCGTTCGTAAGCTCGTAAGTTGAATTGATTTTTTCCATAAGAAACAATGTTAAATTCGTTAATCCGTTCCTGAATACTTATAAAATATCAGTTTTTTCCTTATAAAGGGAATAAAACTGGAAGTTTATCTCTCTGCATGTGCTCCGGCAGCTGTAATTTTGAAACAGGCAGGCTCACATCAGAGGAAGCAGAACTTGACAATAAAGTACAGCTATCGAGAAAAATAGGACGTGAAGCTGATGAAGAAGGACACGAACATGTGGACATGCTAAAAATACTAGCTCAACTCTAAAGTGTAATAGTTGTTCAAAGTTTACATGTAAGAAATGCATAGTGTTAATAACATACACATGTGAAAAATGTCATTCAAACAAACTGGACAGTTCGTAACAATGATTTATGAAAAATACACACGAATTTCATTTTTTAATTTTTCAAATAACTACTCTTAATATGATATTTAAAATAATTGACACAGTAAAAATGTGCTATTCATTGTTTGTTTTATCGAAATAAACATATTTTAAATAAATTTATTTTTTTACATTTAAATCATAACCAGTATTGCTGTAGCACACAGGAAGTCACATGCGTAATTATGTCCCATAAATGGATGCATGTAGTTAGGTGTTAAAAGGATCTGTTTATGTTATGAGTGATAGAATCAAGATGCAGAACAGAGATAAGCATTCTCGTATATGGGGGTTATGTTTGTTCTCCACTTGAAGACTAAAAGAACAAGGAGTTCCTAAGGGTCCAGACGTTTGTATCTGTGAGGGCCATGTTCATTAACTGATTAGGGAGACACAATTCATTAGTAAGTGGAATGTTCATAAGAATGAATTGTTCGTAACTTGTATGTTCGTAAGTTGAGGTCTGCCTGTACTCAATCTTTGCCTGGAGTATATGTAATGTGGAAAGCAAGGGGTGTATGGATCACATTTAAATCATTTACAAATCAAATTTCAAAAGGTGTTAACTCACCAGCTGGCTCTGGCTTTGGCGTGGAAGGAGCCTTCTCAGGTATGGACCCTGGTGGTTGGAGGGAGGCAGCTCCACCTGCTTCAGGTGTAGAAGGCGGAGGAGGTGGCATTGGGGATGAGGTGGAGCGATGATCTGGATGGCGATTAGAAGCTACTCCTGAGGACGAAGAAGTCGATGTGGAGGACGAAGAGGAGCTTGGTCCTTCGTGAGGATCCAACAGAGTTCGGTCCATTGGAACCTGTGTGAGGTGCGGGGCTAGATGGTGCCGACACACCTAAAAGATAAATTTTTTTTTAATTATTAGAAGTAACTCAGGAGATTAAAATGAGAAAAACATTTTCTATTTACATGTTTTACTATGAACATAGATGGGAAATCACCCTAAACTATTTTAAAATTCCAATAAAGCTAAAAATACCTTATTTGTTAAAGAGAGATAATTAAATATGAATTTTAATAGATGTAATTTTACTTTCTCACAAGTGTAGTATAAAGAGAAAGTAATTTAATCGCAAAACAATTGACTCCAAGATTTTGATGGAAATCCAAGTTTTAGGTGTCCCTGATTCCAAATAAGTGCTTTTCACCCTGTATCTGTCTTGTGTGTGGCTTTAGAGCCTAAACAGTTCAAGGAATTCAAATGACATTTCGTCTTCAGGCATACTATTGTCCAGAATATAAACTAGGAAGAGATGACAGATATAGCACAACAATGAAGGGTAGTTTATTCTTCTTGATTTTCATCAACTACCAATTTATTCAAATATGGCTCAAATGATTTTGAATAAAATTAGGTTATAGTGCTTGAAGTCCTAAAAAATACTGCATTAACCATATTTCTCAAAATAAACTACATAGCCTCCAGCAACATAATATGCTAGCGTGATTGCCTGCCAAACATGACAGGTATGTGTGAATTAAGTGTTAAGTTCAAATTGAAATTAAAATTAATGAAACTGACTTTTATAGGCACTAAAAAGCAATAAATATAAAATTCACATAATTGAGTGTTACAGACAATAAAAATAGTTTTGGGCAAATAGAAATTGTTTGACAAAGAAATACTTTACGCTATACAATACTTATATGCCCAAAATTATTTTCAATTTATATAACATTTAATGTTGTCTCTCATTACTACTTAAAAATAAATCTACAAAACTCTAACTATCAGTAAATGAGTAAATACCTTAATTTTTTATTTTGTTCTCCTCAGCCCAGCAAATGGGTGTTATGTAATACTTGTATCAAAGTATATTGTAATATCAAAAGTTTGTTAACACTAATGTAGCACTTTCTAGGATAAACAATGTTTTGTTTTTGTTTTTTGTCAATAAGGATCTCGACTACAACAATCCATTCAATTGTCAAGGGACTCTTTCACTAAAAACGCAATATTTTGACGAAATGTTGAATTCTTAAGCAAAATTCGAGCGATTTCGAACAAAAGACAAAAATTGACGATAAGAATAAGAATCTGTTTATTTTTCTTTAAAATGGTCCCTGACTGAAGATAGTACATCAATTATTTCTAATTTAATTTTGCAAAAGAAAAAAGTCTGCAAGTGAAAAAAGGGATTTTTAAGGGTTCTCTTATGGGGATTTGTAGAGAGAGTTCTGGACAAATATACTAACAGAACCTGGGCTTTTATTATATTAATTGATTTTTATGCCCAGATACCACCCAGCACTCCCAACTTCTCTCAACAATCTTCGTTCAGCAATAATGCTTCAGTGCCTGTGTGGCTTCGCCAAACCAAATTTAACTTGGTATTTATGTATGGCATTAATGTTTATCAATTTTGATTTTAACATTTATATGAGGTTATCAACATATTATTACCATTTACATGCAGAAGACATTTTCTGTGGTTTTGTTGTTTTAGTAGCAGTAGGTGTTTCTTCCAGTCACACAAGAAAGTAGTGACCATACGCATATATATATGAAAAAGTTAGTGCAATGTATATTGTAACAGTTTAAAAAAAGTTTTATGCATAGAAAAATTATATTAATAATCAAATAATCACCCATTCTAATGATTATAACTGTAAGTTATGAAGCAAGCAGTGAAAGGAAAAGTGAAAAGTTTGCTGTTTACCAAAACTTATGTTCTGTGTGCATATGAAACACTATATAATAACGGACAACACAGTCCTTCCTAGCAACATAAGACAATTTAATAAAAACATTTCCATACTTAGGTAAAAAAAACTGGTTTATACTTAGATACTTACTTGAGCATAAAGTTTGAGCATGTTAGATGTGTAGCTTTCGCCAAGTAAATTGAACCAATCATCAACGGGTTCCTTAGCCAGCTTGAGTGCAGCAGTTTTTCCTACACGTAAAATTCCGTCCCGCAGAACTTTTGTGATAGGGCAGTGCCTCCCAAGACGACATACCTACAAAAGAGCCAAACATTAGCAAACGGAATAAATCCCTATTTTTACAATAGATGAGGAAATCCTATCAAGTGTCAAGAGGGGCCTCCAAGGCCCACAATTTTATCTTCCACCTTTTTCTCAGTAATGAAGTTCACAAATTTTTTTGCAGAAAACTGCATTATGCACAGACTTGTTAGAAGCAAGTAGGCATAGCTTTTAAAGGATTTTGCACATATTCCTAGTTTGTACAACTATTTTCGGCAACAGATAGTCGAAATTAAATTTCGTGTCAAGTGTGATGGGTCAGACGACTCAGAGTAAAATGTTCTTGTTGTTAATTTGTTATTATTTCTGTAAATTTGAGGAAAGCTTGCACTCCAATATGCATCTGAGCATGCAAACAGCAAGGATAAATGTAAAAAAAGTTCTTTCCTGATTATTTCAGCCTTTATAGTATATTAAGACAATATACGAAAATTGTATATTTATATTCTTATGAGATCTTTAAATGTAGTATATCTAAAAAACATTACTATGACATTTTGTTATATCTTAGATAGTGAGCCTCTGAGGTCTTGGGGAGTGAAAATAGCTAGGTTAATGCCTTATTTGAGTGCTGTAGCAATACAATTCAGCAGAGGAAGATATGCCCCAAATTAAATGCATTATGGCAGAAAAAGTTATACTAGTACTATTATGTTTACTGATAGATAAAACTAACCTCATATGTTGCACTAAGCTCCCTAAAGTAGGAGCGAACTTTCTGGAGCACATAATCATTGTCAGGAGCAACCACTACATAAGCAATATCTCTGGCATAGGAATAAGGCTCAAGAAGCAGTTTTTCCCAATAGTGAAGAGCATAAGGAGACAAGGAGAGCCAATCTTTTTCATAGCCCACCATAAGAGATGGGATAGGTTGAGGCTCACAACGATCATCAGTCCCTAAGAAAGAAAAATTGCTTAAAACAATGCATAAACAATTTGCATTTTATATACAACAATTGCCATATTATGAAAGAAAATTACTCCAATAACAAAAACGTCAATTTTTCAGATTTTCTGTAAGTGTATCATTCATTTACCAACAACAGACATGAATTAATGATAAACTTCATCAGCAAAATGGCAAGAAAAATAAAAATCTTTTATTAGATTTATCAAATCAAACACAAACACCACAATTATTTGCCAAAAAATCACAGAACAACTTGATGGGTATTATCATGTATGAGAAATAACATACCAAACATAAATTGGTTTTCAAGACAATAATAAATAATCTTTTACAACAAAAAAAACCTGGAAAAATTGATGTTCCCAACTAACCTCTTCCAGCAAGGCGGTGAAACTGCCTCCATGTGAGTGGTCCAGATACAGTATATGGCGCATCCCAAAGATGTGTAGTACATTTCTTTTGTACAGCATCTTGCAACAACGGCCTAAGTCCTTTCATCACACGAACAATGTCCTGATTACAGTGCGGACCACGAGCTCGCAAATAGGGCCAATTGTGTACACATGCTGTCCTTTGCCCATCTTCCAAACGACAAGAAAACTCTGTGGTAGTGGCAGCAATGATAGATGAAGAATGATGCGGCCGCCCCGCAAGGGCAGTCAACACTTCCAAACCTCCCACTGCTATTGCTCCCTGCTCCAAGGCGACAGATGTCACTTCATTACCATCTGCAAGCTCGAGGACATTAAGTGATGGGGAATTTGGTCCTAAACCATTAGAATAACCTGTAGGACCACCCACACCTAAATTAATTGGTCCGGCAGGCTGCCTGAGCCTTGTAACACGCCTCACTAATGCATTGCTAGGGCTCCTAATGATCATACACTGCTCTCGGATGAGTTCGATTACATTTTGCGGCACATGATCTAATGGGGAAGCTAGATTAGATGATTCCTTTTCGTTGGAATTTCCTCCTCCGTTGAGGTTGGTCATCTCGCTTGACCCATTCTTCCCTTCCGTATCTACCACAAGAGTAAGCGATCTCCTCTTTCTTTCCGCAACTGTTGCCACCGCTGCCGCAGCAGAAATACCTGTTATCTCTACCTCATCCTCAAAAAAGATACCCGAACCGTGAGAAAGCCTCCTATTGACCACCGCACTGAAGCCACAACTGCAGCGTACCGGATCCTCTTCCAGTGCTGCAGGCCCTGATGTGCCATCAGACGAAGAGCCCCCATTTGAAGGTGAGACACCTGAGGTCCCTCCGCCCATAGAGTCAGGCAAATAAACCCCAGCGTCAGCACCTCGTATGTTCCCAACCACCTTAGGCCCGGCATTACACACGCACAAGGTGCAACTGTCAAAATTATGGTCCCTGAATAAGTTGAGTACTGAGTCCGAGAGAAGGATATTGACAATGAGTGAGGAAGCTTCAGGAGGGGGAACAGTCACTATGGGCATTGTCGACCCCGAGCTTCCATCTCTTACTCCTGCAGCCATTTGAGCTGCACCGTGAGGGCCGACCACAGCATTTCCTGTCCCTTGACCAGAAGCATCCATTGAATTTATTTTTCCAAGATATGGAGAAGCATTAGAGGCAGGACTAGGCATCTCATAAGGAGGAGGACCTGGTGTTGCTACGGAGACTGAGGCAGGACCTCCACCACGTAAGAGACCTCCAACAGAACCAGGACCATCTGGTCCCGAATAAGGGCCAATGAGAGTGGTAGCAGGAGATACTGGATGGGTAGGAGCACTGCTACCAACAGAATTAGGCCCCGAGTTCAAACCCATACCAATACCACCAGGATGATTACTCCTGAAAATGAGGACAATTATGATTAGAAGATATATTTACATTTGATACAACAAGATAACATTGGAATAGCCGACATGAGTGAATTGCTCACACATTTTGATGAAATAATTTCAGATCTTCCTAATTATAAATCTTACTATGATTGGAAGAATGTAATTTGATTTAATAATTCAGCTCATTTATACCAGCAAATACTTAGACAAAACAATAAACACATATGACACTATTTTGTTATAATTTTACATGTAATGTAATTTACAGCATGATACATTTTTCCAAGGCTTGCTATTTGTATTATATTATATTTGTATATAGCCCAAAGCTATATAACAAGAGAGACATGAAAAAAATGCACATGCTTACACTTTTTGCCGTTTAATATATTTAATTAAATTTTCAAGGGATTATTAAATACGAAAGATAAATAAACATGAAAACAAAATAAATATCATGTCTAAAAATTTAACTTTAAATATGCAACATGTACAACTTCAAGACTTTCAATTAAGCATTTAAAAACATTCACTAACATAATAATAGCTTGTAATAAAAGACAAATACCTGTTACAAATTGTACAAATATAAATGACTAAATAAATTCATTTTTAATTTTTCATATTTTATAAAAATACCAGAAGAGGAACAACAAGATGACAAATTTAAAATTATATCACATATATCCATAAAAATATTTTAAACTAGAGCACTCTTAAATAAATTCATTTACCCATTAAGAGAACCCTTATCTTGCTGTTGCATATTTGCTGGCGGGAAGAGCCAAGATGGCTTGTAAACACAATGAGAAGGCAGAGTGACTGGAGGAAGACTCTGGCTTGGCAAGTTGGTCAATGGAGCATATTTAGAAGATCCAACCAGTTTACAAGTGAGGGGAGGGCGGTAGACATATGACCAATCCTAAAATAGATAGATTGAATTAAGAAATAATTAAGCATTTTACACTTTAAAATACAATAATTACTTCCACAGTAACCCAGAGGTAGAAGATCAATGGGTAATCAATTAAATTTTAATTTACAATAAATAAATCTTTAACATAATATAAGCGTACAAATTGGATATTAGCTGCCTAACCTAACATAACGTTACAGAGTCAAGCATCACTTAGCCATCCTTTATATGTACTCAAAATACAGTTACACAGAAGATAAATGCTGATATTAATTATGCATTTTTCACAAATAATCTACTTATTCTTACATTCTACTCTGACTGTGCACATCATAATTCAAAGGAAAAAAGAAAGCTTTTCAGAGAGAAATCATTAAAATTGCTGATGCCTTAAGCACCATAGAAAGCCCGTGAAAACCAACCTCCACATTCTCTTCCTGGGGACTACCCATGTTAGGGTATATTTCCTGCTTGTAATGCGGTGTGAGACTGCCTGTACTCGATGGCCCTCCTCCAATCATTAGGACATCACTTGCTGAAGCAATCAACTCCCCCTGAGTGCCATCGCCCTGACAAGGAGATGCTATTGGATTGTGTTCTAACGAAGGTGGAGTTGGAAACATCTTGGACAGTTCCTCTGGGCGCAAGATTCCCACCGTGATGCCCCCTCCATTGGTCAGTGGAGTGGTAGTTGAAGCAGTCAAAGATGGTGCACCACCCTTGTTTACCTTAGGGTTGCTGGATGTTGTGGCAGATGATGATGATGCAGCTGTATCTTCTGGGACCCCTACAGGCTGATTCGAGTCTGGTGGCGTTGGTACTTGCAGCTGGTTTGCGATTTGAGGAAATAAATGTTTTTGACAAATTGCAAAAAGGGTAAATAATAATCATGAATAACATTTATTTCCTGGGTTTCAGGAAAAAGACTTTAATCTGAAATTAGGGAGCTATGTGACTGGCAGCTAAATTCAACTCAAATTTTAGCACATGCTACATTGTAATGTTATACAATCTCTAAGAGTCCATCAAATCAAAATCATAATTTTTTGTATCACAAAAAATGAATGCATCAAAATGAAAAATTCATAATTACTCTTACTTAAATGGGTGAGGATTGAGCAACAAATGTTATAAATAACCATTTACACTTGAATTACTTCTAATAATAATAATAAAGGAAATTTCAATAAGAAATACAAATAATCCATAATACTGTATGCTTGGCATTTTCCTAAATATTCATTTAACTCAATAAATACAAAACCACTCATATATACCATATTTAATTGAATAAAGGCATGCTTTTTACTTTCTCCATATACGTAGTATAGGGGAAAGTATTGTTTTCATAAAAAAATAGACTTCGAGATTTCAACGGAAATACGCGTTTTGAGGTCCCCTGAACACGTTTTGACCATTTTCTCAATGACGTCTGTGTGTATATGTGATAGCTTTTTTGTGGGTGCTCTTAACTCAAAAACTATTAATCAGGTCAACGCGAAATTTTATATTTAAAATTTTTATAAACATCAGAAGAACTAATTAGTTTTTGGTAAAAATCGGTCAACCGAAAGTGGGTGTTTACTCTTGTCACATCTGTTATTATGAAATATTTGCTTTAATATTTGATAAATGTAAAAATGTATTGGAATAAATGATATAGGAAATTTAATTTTCTACAACCTTTGTTGGAGACATTTTTCCATATAATGCATTGTTTAAGAGATCTTATATTTTTAGCTGCCACCTACCGACAACTACTGTTAACAATTGACGATTAGTTACGTCTTAGTAACGTTCCTTTCTCTTTTCTTAATTGTTGGAGCTTTTTGGCTATATCCAATATCAGAAGGTTATGGTTTGAGTTTATTTCTGTTCTTTGTAAAGTATAAAATTTTCTCGCAGTTTCTTAAAATATTTATTATTATGTAACCTATTTGGAATTTTTAGAAATATTACAGATATGGAGAAAGTCATGTGGTGGCCACATCAGATTTTTTCCTAAATGAAGATGCAGCTTATGTGTGTGGAAAAAAATGGAAAATTATGAGATGTTTGATAATAATTAAATTTAACTGCTAAATGGCTTTCATTATTTGATATACAGCATGTGACATTTAAAACAACAAAATTTTTTAAAATAGAAATAAACATTTCTATTATTGATAACAGAATTATAAACATTTCAGTTTTGCCAGCAATCACAGAGGGAATCATCAGGGGGCTGCAATAAAGATGCTATATCCTGTCAGATGTCAGGTATCATCACAGTTTAGTCTCATGTTCTAATAGTTCTATCTGAGGAGACAATTTGATGGTGTTGCTTTTGGT
This sequence comes from Tanypteryx hageni, assembly GCA_028673005.1. Taxonomy (NCBI): domain Eukaryota; kingdom Metazoa; phylum Arthropoda; class Insecta; order Odonata; family Petaluridae; genus Tanypteryx; species Tanypteryx hageni. The sequence goes on along the minus strand of CM054113.1, from coordinate 37,134,201 downwards.
TTTGATGTTGTTTTGCTTTCTCTTGTCTGCACATTTTCTCTATTTACAAAAATGCATAGTCTGTACATTCAAACCGCTCATGTCAGCAAGTTTTATGCATGTCATGCATAAATTTGTAAATTAAGACAAATAATATTATTTACGAAGAAGTTCTATAATAACACTCGAGCCCTGGCATGTCAAACTCAAATAAGCATCAGCAATAAATGTTATAGCATTAGGATCACAGTTATTAATGAGGGCCAGAGTTGGAACTCGACTTTATCTGGAAGATTAGATGTCTATTTTGTCATTAAAAACAATTCAGAAAATGAATTCTATTGTACCTCAGTAATTACAAAAAATCTTGTCTCCTATTAAAAAAATCAAGTATTTATATAAAATCTCAAATGATTTAATTAAGACAAAAATTAGCATTCGGGCCACAATAAGGCATAGAAAAAGTCACATGCAGTCCATCAGTTTGACAAGGAGATTCTGCCTTCTCTAGCTGTACATCCTGTGTTCAGCATTTTTGGGTAAAATACTACACATTATGTACTTCTCGCATGTCAAGTTCTTTAGGCTGAATATATTGCTAATCGAATCAAAATACTTTGTTATTCTAATAGTTACATTTATAAATATTTATGTAGTTAATGATACTTATTAGTGATTAATAGTTTTCCAGAATCTTTTAGACCGAATCGTGATATGCTTCCGTTTTTATTAGTATTGTATTTGTATATTTTATAACACCTTGTAAAAACATGGGGTGTAATTTACATTCAGGTAATTATTTTTCATAATTTGTCTTTAAAAATAAGTGTATACATATTATATATGAGTAAATATGGTATATATGTATATTCAATTTTGAGTGGCTTTCAGAAAGTTTAATATTCACATTCATTTCAAATTCCGTCCATGAACAATTTTAAGTAACCTAAATGTTATGGCATTTCATGTAACTGTAGAGAATTTTATAAGGAAATTATAAATAGAAAATACTGGTATGAGTTCACTCACAGCTTCATCACTGGATGTGTCATCCGAGTTGTCAAAGATTTGATCCAGATCACTATAAGATGGCTGCAGACCCTCATTGGTGAAGAGGTTTCCTGAGGTGCACTTGGTCGGCCCATTGGTGGCCACCACCACGGGGCCCTCGAATTGAGAGCCCCCAGGCTGTCCTCCTGGGCCGGGACCTCCTTTTCTCTGTTGCTGGCCCTGTTGTTGTGAGCCAGAACCACTGGCATCATCATCCTATAACAAATGGTACATGAATAAAACAATGCATCTGATGACATACTCAGTAGCCACTTTGATCCATAACTTAACCATTCCAAATCAGCAAATAAAATAGCTAAATTAACCAAGCGCTTTTTCTATAAAAAAATAAAAATGTTAAAATTATTACCATTGAAGTTGTTGGGATCATAACATTCAATAGAACTTTTTAAGTCTATTGATATGACTTTTTTTAACATCTAATGACAATATGCTTCAATATAAAAATAAATAGTACAAATTGAGAGGAGTCATTAAAGATGTAGTTTCATAGAGAAGCAAAAAAATGTTATCTATTAGTTAAAAAGAATTTTGTAAGGTTAATCACTATATTTTATCCTTGGCAGAAAATTATAACAACACATTACTCCCATGTCTTTACTACTTGAATAGAATCATAAAATTGATGGTAAATCACACACCAAGTATTTTCCAACATTACACTAAGCAATTAAACTTAAGGTAACCCCATATTTTAAAATTCAATTTTCTCTTTGCAAATTTGGACTATCAACTTCTACAGTAAATGATGTATATACAAATAGTAATAAACACTAGCTGTTGTTTTCATGGCTTTCAACATAAAATTTGAACTACAAGCGCACTACTCTAATCTTCTTATTGAATTATTAAAATAACTTCTTTAAACAATCACCTTGCATCAACAAATATGCAATACAATTCCAAATTTTAATTTGCATGCATAACAACAATAAGCATCTTTTAGAGAAGCATTTTCATTCATAAAATCATACATGACCAAATTAAAAAAAAAACTTTAGTTCCCATTAATTGGACATAGCTAAAATTCCTTGAAGAACAATTATCGAGTAATTAAACCACTGAAAATAGGCTGTAGATTAGAAAGACTACTGAGAAGCAGCAATGAGTGGACCACATTGGTTGGCTATTTATGCTATGACACAAATAATTTAAGAACGAAAATTAATTGATAATGTCCAAAACTAATAACTTGATCTGTCAATCAGTTCAGTTACATTGTGTTTTTTATAAAAATTTCAGTTTGTTTTACTGTGATGCAAGACAAATTGCATAAGCAAAAACTATTTTTGTCTCTAAAACCAAAGTAAACCACACAAAGTTCAAAATTTGTTTTACTATGATGCAAGACAAACTGCGTAAGCAAGAACAATTTTTGTCTCCAAAAGGAAAAGTAAACCATACATAGGTTGTTCAGACATTTAATAATACATTAATTTTTTCAACAATAAAATTTATATGTAATCAAAAGAATCAAATTTTGTTTTGTTCAATAATGAAAAATATGCAGAATTTAGGGCAAGAAATGTATAGCAAAAGCTGACATTAACCAAAAATTTGCTAATATAGCAGTCACATAAATAACAAGAAAAATAAATGAGCTGAATAATCGCTGGTAGATGGGGTAAGGCAGGAAAAGCCAGTAGTTTTACAAATTTCCAATGAAGAGGGGAGATAACCTGGGCATGTTATTACTTTGGAGTAGGGGTATTTGAGATAGCAAAGAGCTAAAAGGAGGGAGAGTGGGATTAGAAATAATAATCATTAACTAAGATGGAATGTTTGTCTTGTGCATGGGACATAATTGAGTTATTTGACCAAATGTCAGCATGTTTTGCACCTCTAATTCTTTTCCTGCACCATACCTCTTTCCTACTCATTGTTTATCAATCACATCATGACTTTTCAGGTACAATGAAAGAGTTTACAGTGAAATAAGGCGTCATTTAGCAATTTCCATTTTGTTTCACACCATCAATCTTGAAAATCATTTTCAACTTTTCCATAAAATTTAACTCATAATTTCATTTTGTTGCCATCTCTACCTTTGCTCTCCTCACAAGCAACTTAACTACTGTGCCACTGTTGAATCTTGAGCCTAGCTAAAATTGGGAACAGTGGCGAAGCTAGGAGAGGGGGCAAGGGGACCAAACCCCCTTGAAGCCTGAGACCTGTTGGATCTGTGAGATCAAAACAATTTGCCTTTGTGCATGGTAAAATTTTCATCTGATCACTTATTGACAATGGGTATTATAATATCATCTTTAAGGGATCATGTTACATGCAAGTCCACTTTGAAGATGTCAAAGTTGCACCTATTGTTCTTGTCAAATTACAAATACAGATTTATTAAAGATGGAGAAAAAATAAAGGCGGAAGGGTGGATCAACAGAAGGCAATAGGCAATGTGTTAACATGGAATTTTGCAGAAACACCAAGTTCCAGTTTTATCACAAAATTACCTATTCAAAAAGTGGCAAGGATAAACATTATATAAATGGAAATAGTATTAATGATTAGGTTGTCACATTTTCAATGAACAAAGCCATTTTGCATCATACATGAACTTTTTCATTTCTACATTCAATAGGGTTAGATGTTGCTTAGAACATTAGTAGATGCACAAATGAGTTAATTTAATTTTCAGTGCTTACGGTATCAAATAGTGAGATTTAGTCGGAAAGACCACATGCCAATTTCAGAGTAAATGATCTGTTCATAAGGCACCAGAGACCTGATTCAGACAGAATTTCATTATAGATGTAGGTTCAAATTACCTGTATTAAAATGCTAGGAGGTTGATAACTTCGAATTAGACCATATTTTGAACTATCCAATACCAAACTAAAAAGGTTTTACTGCATATTCAACTGACCATATATAATGTTTTTAGAGATTATAGAACCTAAATACCTATTCTCAAATTTTGATTTCTACCAATGTATGACTAAACTAAAATAATCCACACTACGTATTGTACTTGTAAATTAATCTGGTGTGTCTGTGATTAAATATAACATGAAGAAGAGAGGTTGTTGTTCCGCTATGATGATACATGAACTTATTTAAATATTGCTTCACTAAGAGTACAAAAAACTATTGATTTCTATGCATTAATTACATAATATTGTGAAATTTAAGTGACATTTGATTAATGAGAGTTTATGCAATTATTCTGCATTCAATACTATTGGCTATAAAAGGAAAGTAAACATGCAATACCTGTAAACTAATGTTTTAAATCGGCATTTGAAATTGGCACTATCAAAGATTAAATAGCTTGGAATTAACTAATAAAAACACTGAACAACACAAGCATAAAATTTACCGGTATTCCTCACTGAACTTTGGGCAGTTTGACAAATTGCTTTCAAAACTCGAGAATTTTCTTTTTGCATGTCATCAAATGACGATATGCAAGAACTCAGTAATCCAATAGAGCAATTTTCAACCGACATTATACATTTACGTTCTGCATTTCATTTATACGATAAAAATAATCCGCGTAATTTAAGCATCAATATTTTCTCAATGAACCATTTCCCAACTAAGTGAGGTCATACCTTAACAGAATCAAATCGTTTGAAACCATCCATGCTTACTGTTGGAACAGCAACATCATCGTCAAATTCATAGGGATCTGTTGATCTCTGACTGGGCAGACCACTGTCAACATCCATCTAAGATAAAAAAATAAATTAGACAATATATGAACATAAACTTGAAATTCTGAGAAAAGAATATTGAAGAATTTTACACTTTAGCACTCACCGGTTCCTGTTTAATCTCTTGCTTCACAACCATGAAGTTGTTGGCACCATTGGCAACTTGGCCCATACCATTTTGCATGGGAGGAGGTGAAGAGGCAGTATTACCCTGCAGGGCATTGGCATGAGAATTTATCTGAGCATTGGCAGATGAGTACAAATCTCCAGACCGTATTGCCCATGAGTTTTCCATTCCTGAGTCAGATGGCTTGAACCTTTTCACAGGATGGTTCAACCTAGATGGATGGACAGTACATTTTGGTAAATGTCTTTCTAAAGATGTTTTCTAAATTAGCTACCTGTACCACAATGAAAAATGTCCAACGATGTTGATAATCCATTAATATATCAAATGATTAAACCACGATAATTTCATCAATAAAAATAAACAGATTCCTAAAAAAATTAAGAGATACAGTCATTAAATGTTGAATAACAGCCAGAATAATTAATGAAAAACTGGGAAGTAACCTAGGAATGTCTTAAAAAGAAAAATTCTTTCATATTGTATAAATGTGCCATCTGTTTTACAGGTTCAAAAAATTGTCTTTTATTGAATCTGTGATGCAATTGTCAAAAGAAACCATAGCAATGGCTACCATTAATATAGCGAGGAAAAGATACCAAGAGTGAGACTAATAACTACTTGGCCATAAAAGCCTCGCACTGCATTTCAGTACCTGAGAAAAATGTCTACAATTCCAAGATTGGTCTCTTACCTTTAAAATTCACCAAGAACATTCATCCTAGACCTTAAATTTTATGAATTTGTAGAAAGGACGTAAAAAATTAAGATGAAAAAAGGTGCTACATATGCTAAATTTTCTAAAAGCACCAGTAAAATTTGGACAATAATTTGAGATGTTGAAATTTTTGAGTTGTATTATAACTAGTTATGCCAGATATATAATGTCAAATTAATAAATGAAATAAAACAAAAAACAGGCATCAATAAATGATAAAAACTCTGTGATCAGGAAAATATAGTACTCATCAAATCTTTAATAATATTCTGGTATAAAAACAAGCATGCACACAACAGGCATAAATAAGTCAACATTGAGGCCTATACCAGTCTGCCACAAGGTAAGCTCTACAATTTGTTTTTGAATTTTCCATTTATTTTTAAATCATGCATAACCATCTACTATACTTTGATACACAATAAAATATATGAATCACTCACCATGCATCAAGTGTAGAGTAATTGTAAAGCAGTTCCCAAGGACGTTCATCTTCTACCAAGGCATCTTCATATTCCCTTGATGAGAGGACAGGTCGTTTGATGGTGAATGACGGATGGCTAGTTGTTGTTGCACTGTGAGAAGTTACAGTGGTGCTAGTGGAGAGGGCAGGGACTGGGAGGGGCGTGGATGGGGGCAAAGGAGGAACTGATAATGGAGCGTTGCCCACAGAATGAGCGCTGGCAGGCCCTTGCGATCCCAGTCCTCCCACACTGTCTACTGGTCTGTTAGCTTCAACACTGGATGCAGCTGGATATGGTGAGAATACCTTCATCAAGCAGAGAACAAAAAATATTCATGAAAATCTGATTTAAGAGGACAGAAGTTCTTTAATATGAGGCTGTAAAATGAATTTATCCCTTGATGTAACTGACTTCATGTTCAAAATATTAATGACTTATCCAGTTTTATGAAATTGATACGAAATGAAAATTTCAACAGACTTCCTACAATAATCTTCCTCTGCTCTTTAACCATAGACATTTTTTATGCATTTTCCAGCCACTAAATATCTATTAATAAGGAACTTACAAATTAAGGTGATATGGTTCAGGTAAACCTTCCATTAATTCAATGTATTTTAGTACAATCTTAAACCATAAATTACTCTTATCCTTACTGTATTATCAGCAAAAACTTTCATTAGTACCGCATTAGTCCACCCCTTTTGGCCAAAATACTAGTAGGGGGGGGGAGCTATATTCGCGCTCAAAAATTAGCAAATGAAAATATCACCGCCGGCAGTAGGTATAGGTAACAATTAATGCCCTCATTTGATTTGATTGTTTTACAGAGAATTTCTTGATACATATGCCTCAATAACTCAATTCTTTTTGTTCACTTTTTGGAATCCTTGCCTTAACATTCGTATTTTCATATTAGTGGGAATTGCAGCAGTTTTTGCTTTAAAAGCATTGATTGGCCAACTTCATCCCTTCCCTAAGTCATAAATATGCAAATATTGATGTAGTGGTGCCACCTATCGTTATTTTAAAGAAAATGTCAATATGAGGAAAGAAATTATCTTTGTTAGCGTCAATCCGTAGTGATCCGTAGGACCGTAGGCAATTCTGTCAGTTGATCAGACTGTCCAGCTTGCGCAGCTGTTGATTGTATATAATGCAATCACATTATAAAAGTATTACTTTATGTAAATCAAACCGAGGCGTTGAAGGTGTTTCAACTATCTATAGAATGTATACCTGAATTATATCCTGAAGTCAGAGTTTTTTTCATCATTGACTTTTAATGTACAATTGTAGCATTCCTGCCAAATTTCAATCTACTATTTAACTGGGATGCTCATTAAAAACATGTTTAAAAAGCATTACACAGAGTGACAGAAGAAACATTCTATATTGAGAGATTATTATTTACTACTGGTGTACCTGATTTGACACAGATGAAACTGATTTCGGTCCATTGAGATCAGATGGTGTGGCACCTGGTGTTCCACGGTCCTGAGATTCTAACGGAGTCGCTGGCCTTCCTCCCATACCAGCTCCAGTATTAGATAGGGGTGGGTGAGGACTAAGAGTCGGCATTGTGGGATCTGTTACAACAAAAAGATAATGAATAAAGGCTATTGAAGTAAATCTCCTAAGCTGCAATATCAAAATTAACCTATAATAAAAAATATTCATGAGCAATGCTCATATCTGATGAAAAAATGATAAAATTACTGTCATTAAATCTGCTATTAGACTGGATGAGAATCTTATGTGAACGTTATTACAAAGCTATTAGCAAGAATCTTATTTAAACAAACATCTTTATGCAAGTTGAGGACATAATTAAAGCATTTTCCTAATGCTCATCAATCTCATTCATGTGAACTGGTAGCACATTTTGCCAACTTTCACTTCAATAACACCTCTAAGCAATTTCATCCATATAAACATTCATTATCTCAAAGAGAATAAATAAAATCTTTAAAAATGCAACTAGTAAAAATAATTTGAAATTACATTTCATAGATCTAGAGAAAACCATCTCTTTGGATACAATGCTTTACCATGAAATTGTTTCATAAAAGCAATTGCCATTTCAATTCAGCAAATATTACTCCAAATATAACTGAAAATATGATATGCAAAATAAAATAAACTGATGTGGGCAACACATGACTTTCTCCATATTCATATGGCAAATTACATGTTGTTAGCTCTGGGATCGTTATCAATATTTATTTCCGGTTGACAATTAAGAAAAGAAAAAGGAGCATTACTAAGACGTAACTAAGCGACAATTGTTAACAATAGTCTTCGGTAGGTGGCGTGGTGGTGGCAGCTAAAAATATAAGATATCTCTTCAAAAATGCATTATATGGAAAAATGTATCAAACAAAGGTTGTAGAATATGAAATTTCCTACAACTTTTATTCCAATACATTTTTACATTTATCAAATATTAAAGCAAATATTTCAAAATAACGGATAAGTGACAAGAGTAAACACAGACTTCCGGTGGACCGATTTTTACCAAAAACTAATCAGATCATCTAACTTTTATAAAAATGTTAAATATAAAATTTTGCATTGACCTGATTAATAGTTTTTGAGTTAGAGCACCCACAAAAATATATCACATACAGACAGACAGACATCATCGAGAAAATAGTCAAAATGTGTTCAGGGGACCTTAAAACATGTATTTCTGTTGAAATCTCGAATTCGATTTTTTTTCATGAAAACAATACTTTCTCTATACTTCGTATATGAAGAAAGTAAAAACATATAGCAGAGCTCCATTTAATGATGCTGAATGAAGAGACCTATTTTAGATTATCGATACATTCGGAAAATTAAGCAATATTGGAATTAAATAATAAAAAACTAGACATAAACATAACTGTGATGTATTGTTGACTATGTGCATATACATGTTGTAAAATAATACAATTAATTAGGATGAACAATTTAGTATTATTTTACTAAAAATTACAATTGATTTTACTTTGTTCTAAACTTGATTGATGTTTTTTTCTGACTTATAGAATCAAATTACTTAAGGATATTTGATTGATATGTACATATCAATACATTAACGTTCAAAATTCAACAATTTGATAAAATACATTCATCAAAATTTTTCCATTTGAAAAGAAATCATGCTTTTGGCACTGTAATCTTACACCAGCAACTTACCAGGTGGTGCGACGGAGGCAGGAGGTTGGGAATGCGGATCTGGAAGAGGTGATGGAGCAGCCGAGGCAGGAGAGCTTACACCAGCGGCTGGTTGAGGGCCTCCTAAAGAAGGGTTTGGGGTCAGAGAGGAAGATGACGAGGATGAGGATGATGAAGACGACTGGGCTGCTGCCCCACTGTTGCCCCCACGGTAAGATGGGGTGCCAGTTCCACTTGACTGTACTGTGGTACTTGTACTGGTGGTGCTCCCAGACGACGATGTGACTGGAGGAGGCCTAAACCAGAGGAAACACCACATTTAGAAAATTATTTCTCAATTGCACCACAGAATGCACCAGAGCCAATGCTGGCCAATACTTGAAACAAAAAATTTCACTTAATTCATTATTCAATTAAAAGCAAAAAATATCAACTCTTATGCATCAAACTTTCTCATTAAAAATCTTTACAGTTAGAAACTTAGATAAAAAGTTCAACTCTCCATATTTTAATATTATATTCAAATGTGTATTTGAATAAAACATTATTCTCCTTAACTTTTTTAGAAAGTAGCATTTTATTAACTTCATATAACCCATATTTTGGATATGAATTTAAAAACAATGCAACTTGCTTATTAAAGATATGGATATTTAAAATGCAAGGGTTTGTGCTCTATTTTTAGTGCAGGGAAAGTGGGATATTATAGGAGAGTAAAACAACACACAAGCATTCTACGGAAATTGGGGGAGTTATTAGACCCACACATAAAACAGAATTACAACACCATGGAAACCAACCAAACCAACCTGGAAAATGAAAAACTTATCTTATTTCTATGTTAAAAAGCAAGAAATATTTTGGTAAAAAATGCAAAAAACAGAAACTTGAGCAACACCAATGAGTGGTTTTGAAGATTGCTAATTTGTTCCATTAACAACATTGTAAATGAGTGTTTCATATTAGGCCATCCCTGCAGAACAATATAAGTTAATTCTCAAATGGTATTTAAAATTATGCAATGGCAAAGACTAAAATACTATACTTATCACAATATTTCTAAACTATAATGATAATAATAATATTAGCAATAAAGATTTCATTTTTTAATCATCTATTAATATTAACTAATGAGCTGAACTAAAAAATAGATCACAAAAGATGAAAGCTAGACAAAAAAAGGACACAATCTACTCAACCATTTTATTATAGTTAATTGTTTTAAAATTACTATTATTACTATCATTTAAAAAATTACATTATTTGAGAATAACTTTCACAGCATAGATAGATAATAACTTCACATATATACTCCCCAAATAAGATAAAACCAATAATAGCATTATATTTAAATAGGTCAAGTCATGCTGCTGAAATTAAGCAAATTATGGCAACAAGTATTTTAATGTTCATGTTGTTTCAGAAATCACTTTAATTATATAGAGATAATTTACTTTGTTAAATAAATCAAATAAATAAGAGATAGTTCTACTACTACATAAAACATGCAGAAAAAGAGCTAAAACATTCCCAAAAAGCAATACATCTTCGCATTACTATGCTACCAATATACTACTTTTATTTATCCATATTTTATGAAAGTATAATATCCTAATCTCTAAAGTCTTATTTCTATACCATTAAATGTTCAAACAAGTTAGTCATTCAAATGAATTCTTCGTACAATATGGCAATGACAGGCTAAAAGATATTTCATGAGAGAAACAGATAGAAAATTGAATGCTAAATTTTCATTACAGAGTTGAAAGCAACTATATGTGGTAAAAATCCCAATCCCAAATATCAAGAAATACAAAAAATATTAAAATGTTACTAAATAAGAAAAAAATGGAAATTGCTAACTAACTGCAATTATAAAAAACTGTAGACAAAGAAGCAATAAAAAAACTACATTTATAATATGCTGAAAAAGCAGCACACTTAAGACTACAAAAAATATAAATAAAAACTAAAATTAATTATATCAGTATCATAGTAAATTAAAAAATTGGAAGTATATATAATTATTATAAAAGAGCAGGCATGATTTTTATAAAGCCAGACTAGATTAGCCAATTTTTAGCATTTGAGATAATAAGAAACAGTAACGCTTGTAATAAGAGTTTCAACTAATTAGCTTTATTGCTTAGCTATGCTTACAGTTTACATAATTTACTTTCATACATAAAAATAAGCAAATGTTCAAAATACAACCAAGCCACAATGACAAAAACAACTATTTCTGTAAAAAACATGCAATTCCCATTCAAACATTCTTTGCGAAGACAAAAAACCTTGGATGCCAATTTTATTCTACTCAGCTATAACAAATGGTTGGATGCTAGGATGGCCTCATGCTAACAATTAATTAAAATATATTTCCACTACTGCATGCAAAATATTATAAGAAGTGTAAATGTTGGCATGCAAAACATAATTTGAGCATTTTTAACCTCTGAAGGGTTAAATACCTTCATACATATTCTGAAAGATATTCGATGCCAGATAGTAAAAAAATTTTGAGACCAAAGTGGAATTTATAATTTAACTTACCATCTTTCTTGTACTCTATGATGAATTGAAACACAAATTGAATTAGTTAAAAAGTCAAAAATATACAATGGTCTCATCAATCTCTAATACTTTCCTCAGGTTGAACAGATCACGTGGATAGGCAAAAATTCCATGAATTTAGCATTGGATTGATCTAACAATTGATGCAATTTTCTAGATTACTGGAAATTTTTTAAATGGAATCTAACCTAATTAACTAATTCATCTTACTTTTTTCACATCTAAATAGAGAAAGCTATTAAAATTGATAACTAAATTAGTTACTTAATGTGGCATGGTGACAAATACACCATAGCCATCATAAATTTAAACTTCAACGAAAGTATTTTGAAAGGAAAGTAATACAAGAAAGTTTCTAAATATACCTGTATCTAACATTCACCATTAATAAACAAAAACAAGAGAAAAAACTGACATGTTAGCACATAAATCGACGGTCGGAAACTCCATCTGGTACAAAATTCTAAGGAGTGAGTTTGAGGAGGGGTGAATGCAAATACAAAAAGGTAACGTCAAATCATTGTCAATGTTTGTAACATCCTTCTCTAGCACCTCTAAATCACCCGGTTAAATAGCTTCCAGCCAAAGCAGAGGATCGCAGGATCAGGTTAATGTACGCAGTGGAAAAGCAGTGAAGTGGGCCTGGAGGGAATGGATGTGGGTGACAGCTCAAAGGAGGAGAGTAGTGCTGCGGTGTCTGAGGGAATAGGCTCTCTCCGGCAGTACAAACCTCGGAGGAATGCAGGTGTTGGGATCGGCCTGGGGTCTGGGGCTGCCACCGCCTTCCACCTCCCAGAAGAGGGAGGGGGAACGGCGGTGGAAGGGAACCATCGGCACTGCAGCGGCCATCGCCGCAGAGGGCATGCCTCCTGTTCCTGCTCTTGCCCCCCCGTGCCTCCCGCTCCTCTCACCTTTCTCCCCTTTTGACGATAGCCTGGGCCCAGAGGAAGGGAAAGGGGCAGAGGACGATGAGGAAGAGGATACAGGGGGATTGCTTGTGGGAATGGATGGGGAGGCAAGGCCACCGTTAGAGGCGTTGCTTTTGCCTGGCCCAGCCTGCCTGTGCTTTCTACACCTGAAAGTTTGGACAGCGGAATGAGTTGTGATCCAGCTACCTTGTGTTTCTGTTATGGAAGTTTCATCATTGCCGCACTACTCTGAGCTACTGGTAATGAATGAAATAACAAGTCCCCGAGATTATTTAAAATATTTAATTTAAAGCTAATAATTGGTAGTATTTGTAGGTACACTTAGCACGCTAACTTATGCACACAGATATTTGTCTAACAATGATTTTGTTTCAGAAACAATAGAAATTTGTTTTAAATTAATTTTAAGTTATTTTAAAATTATGCCATTTTAAACAAATTCTCCAAAATTTAACCATTTATTATTGAAAAATGTAAATTTAAGAATGAGCATGTTTTTTTAAATTGCAGTTTTCATGTTTGCTACATACTATTTTTAGAATTGGAATGATTTTACATAAATATCATGTTGATACAAAGCGGCATAGATGGAAAAGGTATCAATAATTCCATAATTTGGGTTGCAATAAAGTTGTAGTCAAATAATTTTTATGTTCTCAAAGAGTTCGGAAGTACTTAGATTTAAAGCAGAAATTTATCGTTGTACATCAATTCTCTACAAAATAAGTAGGAATTTTTATACGGAATTTCAAACAAAATTCACGGAGAAAAATGTGATTTTTGTTGCGATTGTTGTTGTAATTCTCGTTTTTATCACAAAAACAAAAATGAGAAATTAATACTCGTATAAAACAGCTTATTTTTTTACAGCTTCAAATAAATAATGAGCACAGTATCATTGATAGATAATTTATCAACAGAATTAACAAAAGAAATTAAGCTATTCATCAAACAAAGTACTAGTATCAAAGTCAAATTTAACCCTATATTACAACTTTTACGACTTAGCGAAATAAGGAATGCAAATAATTTCTTTATGACACTACAAAACTCAAGTTAATACTGATCATAAAAACTTCAGTTTAGAAAATTTTGGAAATATAAGGCCAGAAATAACTAACGTCTCCTCAGAAAAGATTAGTTTCAATGATACTAGGAAACAAATATACTAATATCATCTCATGATGGATTCTGTAAATTACGATATAAAATTCACCACCAAATTATTGAGTTTGTCTTATGGCTGAAAACAAATTAAGAATAAGTATCAAAAATTGTAAAAATAACTACTTGTCTTAGGTATCTCCGATAGCAGTACCAAGGTTATGAAAACCCTGACCATAATTCAGCTACACTGCAAACAAAATGAGCCCTCTGGTTTTTCATAACCTTGTTATGACTATTGGAGTTACCTAAGACAAGTGTTTATTTCTTCAATTTCTTGAATAAAAATTTAATGTTTAGTTTTTGAAGCATTAATTTAAGGAATTATAGATATTTAAAATTGAACTATCAAATTAATTAATCATAAACAAAATAATATTAATGGTAAATGATGTGTGTATGCCATTAGAGTTTATACTTATGAATAAAAAGCAATAATTAAAAACATTTAAAAAAAAGCAAAGATCTGATTACTTGAGAAACTTATCTGACCAGGGGCAGTATTTAAAACATTATTGACTAAAATGTTACACGAGATTATAATTAAGATATGCAGAAATTTATCTATTTATGTAAAATAATACAGTAAAAATTGTCGAATGTAATGCCACAGCTGTTGAATCATCAATTATAAAACATCAAATATAAAAAGTCAAGGTAATATTTTGCAACTAAGTGTAACTTTTCCAATCTTTAACAATGCTCATGACATTTGATAACAGAAAGTAACAAGTATGAAATAATACTTTTTGGAAGTGTACATGCTTAAACACTTCAATCATATACTGCAACTTTGATACACACAGCAATTAAGTCAAGACAGATGAACATTCCATTGCTAAGACATTGAAATACATCTAAAATCATAAAAAGGAGGTATAAACAGAAAAGTATCTAGAAGAGATGCATGATATCTGACATCTAAATACAGAAATAATTCTAAAATATACTACGCGTAAAGATGCCCCAATTAATAAATCAATTCTTTCAAAAATTTACTTGTTACTCCCCCAAAATCCATTAAAAATTTTTTATATGAAACCAGAAAGAGTTAAACCTTAAAACACTCACTTGACACATGAGCACTGAGCTTTCCGAGTAGGATCTGCATAGCTCCAATGTCCAGGTTCTTGGGTTGTTGCTGTTCTCTCTGCACATTCTGACGATCTCGTTTCTCCAGCAGCTGGTAAACTTTCCAGAGGATTGAGGATGGCATCACGCCACACACATTCTGGGAGGGCATAGGCAGCGCAGTCCCCTTCCCCGACATCACCAACTCCAAGGCCTGTTCCAGCACCAGGCGCTCCGGCACCCATGAGCAGAAGGGAATGCTGGGCCGCTGCCATCACATGGGAAGGAGACGACATGCCATGGTGATGGTGGTGGTGGTGATGGTGGTGATGATGGTGATGGTGACCATAATGGTGCATGGAAATGTGGTGGTGGGTGCTCCGACACCCTGTGTTTGCACCAACTGGTAGAGATGGGAGGCCAGATGCTGTGGACACGTCCCGAGGGGAGCGTGGTGGAGTACAGGGCGAATGGGCAGGGGGTTGGCCAGAAGAAATTGGCACAGCTACTAGCATCATGAACAGAGAAAAAAATAATCACAAACTCATTTTTTCTATCTTTAACTCACAGAAAAACTTATGGTTCAAATACAATATTGAAACAGCAAAGATCTTTGTTTAACAAGTTTTCACGATCTGAAATTTGCACAGCATTTACATATGAAAATGCCTATGGGGTGATGAACAAAAATATATTTACATTTAGAATGGCAGAAACAAAAATTCACAACAATCTGAATAGAAAAGCTTACCCGGACCATTTCCTGCAGTTTTGGAAACAGATGAATTAGCTGAGACCGCCACGCAAGCAGATCCCATTCCAAGATGTGAATGCAGCCCAGACAAGTCATCCATGTCCGTCAATAGGACATAGCAAGATGGGTAACGCATTCTGACACCACCTGTTTCAAACATTTAAAATGCTTCAATAAATAAAATAACTTACTTTACTTTGATCGATTATTTCCTAAAAACAAAGTACAGTAAAACCCCTTATTTACACTTTTCTAGGGACCTGGGAAAAAAGCATAAAGTGTAAATTGTGGGAAAAGGAAAAATAGCTAAACTGATTTTACTTTTAAACTCGCTCATTTGTTACAGAACGACTAACAATAAAATCAGTGTTAAAAGAGCTAAGTTTATAAAGAGAATATCAATTTATTCATTTACTTAACCAGCACACTTTTTAATAGTAGTAATATTAAAACATAGCCAAATTAAAATTCTAGTATGTATAGTATGCTTGGGTTTCCATTACATTCTCCACATTACATTTGTCTGGAAAATTGTACATAGACATCATAGACATTTACTTCAGGATCATCATACTTTTTTGAAGCTTGAATAGTGTTCGTTTTATCCACCTTTTGACTACAACTATTTTAAAATTCATGTTATAACTTCATCAAATTCCTCTGTTAACCTGGGATTTGGAAGAACTTTTTTTCTCAACATGATCAACATCCTTTTTGTCACCCATTTTTAAATTAATGGATGGGTATAAACTTGCTAAGGTAGGTACAAAGAATACACCGACGCACTGATAGCTTCAATTTAATGACTAATGAGGAGTTCAGCTGCCGACTGAACTATTTATTTTCGCCTCAGATCCCTCAGATGCTTTTCAAGTACATTGTAATATGTATGCCTGATGTGTTTACAATGTAACAAGTATCTTGTATCACTTAAAAGATGTGTGGAATGTACTGTGATTTTTCGAAACACGATTTAATGATCTTTTAAAATTACTATTATTTGAATATAACGCGGGGACTACTTTTAAAATTTCATTTTTTGGAAAAACAAACGCTGCGTTATATTCAGGACAATACGGTTATTTAAATTACAACAAATTGAAAATTAACTTAAATTTAATTACAAACTGTGGGAGCCAAGGGGCAGAATTTGAGTGGAAAGGGTAAAAACATCATAGCGCCAAACTGGAACATCTTTTCAATAGCAATCATACTTGGTTCAAAGAGTAAATAGCATAAATAGTATTTCTGTATCCAGTTGCGCTGTTTATGCTCTGCTAATGTGATTTACGTAGGGTTTTGAAGTTTTCACCCAAAAGAGTTCATATGTATTTCCATCTCTAAGTACGCTGTTCCTGAGTAGCATCGTAGCATCTGCTAATGCAAGTGCTGTTTTGAAAGGAAAGAGTTCATATTTCTGCCTCTAGGGGCGCTGTTCCTACTCTGCCGCCGTTTTTGAAATCTTCGTCCAAAAGAGTTCTGATTTTTTTGCAAAGCTAAGCCGAAAAATGTTAAAAACTGTTGGACATCGCATGCTATTTTTTTTTAAATCGGAAATTCTAACGTAAAATGGAGCGAATAGTGGGAAAACTTAAAATGAATAGTGTAAATACAGGGTTTTACTTACATTGGAATCTTAGGAAAATTGCAAATAGTGGGAAAACGTACATTCCAATAACGTAAATACGGGGTTTTACTGTATACGAGTATACAAGAGTATAAAAGCTTTGAAATTATTGTATAATATTGTAGGATACTCTTTCTGAAATCATCAAAATAATGTGATAATCACAGTCCAGAGATCCAACATTACTTTCGCATCAATTGATACCAGAAAGGTGATTTGATCACCTAACAGGTCCTTAGTATTGATGCATTTTATAACCCTAATTATATCAACGAAATTATTTTAATAAGATGTGAAATGATGCAATTACACCAAATTCATTTAGCTTCCTTAGTATTGATGCATTTCATAACCCTAATTATATCAACGAAATTATTTTAATAAGATGTGAAAAGATGTAATTACACCAAATTCATTTAGCTTGAAAATTTTATTAACATCTTTTATTTAAATGTCTAGCTAAACAGATGATATAATAATGCATGCAAATATTGCACAAGTTAAAATAATACTTACCAACAAGTACTTCAACAGCAGGTGGCAAAGAATGACCCTCTACACCCATCTCCCGACTGAAGTACTTGGCATCTATTGGGTAAAACTGGCGCCATTCTTCCAGAAGTCTCTGAGTTTGGCCATCCATTACCTTATAGGACTGGCCAGTGAGTTGGCCCGCCAAGCCAAATGGGGCTAATATCACTACAAAATAAAAAAACCAAACTTGAGAAGGGAAGTTAACAAAGAACAATAATAACTCAGGTGGAAAAAATTAAAACAAATAAATAAAGATTAAATGCTGCTTATGTAATCAAAAAAATATCACAATTATAAAGACAAAGCAATTATGATAATTAAAACATTCAATATAAAATATCCAAACCAACACACTCATTTGCCTGAAAAAACTCATGATTAAATGAGAAGAAATTAATAATAACATTGCAGAGTGCAATTAATCAAACAAATAAGATTATTTGGTTAGAAAAATATTCAACCTAATCATTAGTCACTGATTAATTCAATGCATAAGAAATCAAAGGAGCTTTTACAATTAGCAGCTGAGGATGGCATAATCACATAGAAATAGAACACAAAATAAAAGTGTAATAAAAAATGAAAACATTCTTTACACTAATAAATGAATGTTAACAATTACAATATAAACAAACTTGAATAGAAAATTGACATTATATATGTGCCAAAATTACCTCCCCAATGTAAAAGAATACTTCAAAAATGAGTAAGGAGAAATTGCCAAGATTGGCTATATTGATAACTGCTCAAATTTTAAAGCCAATATCTCTTTTAGTTTTGACGAGTTGACTACAGTGAACAACAGTACCAAGTGAAAAACAGTGCGTGTCATACAAAAATTTCAATAGTTAATTCTAAAAGTCCAATTAATTTTTAGGTTAATATTTTTTATTTTCACAGGGAGTAACATCATTTCCTCAAAAAATAAACAAAAATAATAATGCCATATAAATCTTTAATTAGCAAAGACTATGTGATTACCTCAAAGCTGCAATACAATAAAACATAAAGCAGCTCTGCTAGGCATCAACATTGATATATGCACCATTCCGATACCAGAAAAGCAAATACACCATAACTGGTCCTTGGTATGAGGTGCAAAATACCGGATTTTCAAGTATAATTCTTTTCGACGATTTTCAGCATTAAATATTAATGAATGAAATAATTATAGCCAAAACTTATGAAACATGCACATTTGGCAAAGAACCAATTTGATACTTGTTATACAATTCCCAATAAACACGGCAGCACCCAAAATATTTCAGAATGTATATAATATACGCTCGAATTCATCGCTAGCGTGCTAACGTTTTTGTTACGTAATATCATTAACGCGCTAAAAATTCCGAATTGAAACAGCATATTAAGCGGGCTGAGCGCAGATGTCGATTATAAACACGAAGAATCTCTATATTTATTGCTAGGAATTCTGGAATGTACGTAACATCCAACGGCATTTGCGATAAGTCCGGAGAAAAGTGTACCGAGGACGTTCAATCGGCTAGAAGTTAACTAAGAAGGGACTTGAGAATGTGTGTCAGAGAAAAGGGCTCTCTCTCTCTTCCCCTCCTCCACGCGTTTTCCATGTGGCCTCCTTATTTCACAGATTGAGAAGGGAACAGACGCTCAAGAATACGTTGAAGGACCTCTCCTTTTATGCCCCTCGCTACTCTGAGGTCAAGGGCCTCCCTTTGCCTCCCCCGCCCGGCAAGGGCAAAAACTCAGCTATGGCAACTTTGCTGCTGCCCCTCCCTCTCCACGCACCGGTCGAGAAGGGTGAGGTGGGAGATGGGGCTGGGGTATAGCGGGCAACGACCCACCCTCCTGACTTCACAAGGCAATTGCTGACGGCCCAGACCTTACAGACATATACCCTCGCTCACGCCATAACGCCCCCACTAAACGACAGTAAGGCAATTATAAGAGTCAATTAGAGCAGTTGAACTACACACCGTCTGGCGCGAGCTGGTAATAGCCGTATCTTTTCGCACACGCCGAAGGGAACATCTCAATTTCTCGCCAGGGAGACGTATTTCAATTTCAGTGAGTTAATAACGCGATTAGTTCATTTGCGATGTCAGATAATAGAGTTACGATGTTTTATTTTACGGATCCGAAGGAATTGAGAGGTAAACAAATTTCAGGAAAAAACGAATTTGTTGCATTATTTACATAATTTCTGTCCTACGATCCTTGCGAACGAAACGGAAAAATCAAGTTATTTCACCTACACCGACTGAACAGCGCGTACAAAAATAACCGCTGAATTTAATCGTTAATCGATAGTTTCATGATCAAATCAATAGCTACAATTTCTTTAATTAGGTAAATGAAATGCGCATCTCCAACAAATAAATTCCCATAAAGAGATTAAAAGGGGTCATAATTTTTAAGGGTTCCCAATATTTACAAAATCAATATTGTCCTTTCAACTCGGCATAATCGCATTTAATATTTAAGAACGCAACTCACGGCAGTGAATGGACACCAAGAAAAACTAAATATTCACACGACAAGGTCTTTAATCCTAATAATTAAAAATGTAAACAATCGCGTACTGCTTTCTTAACATAGGCTTAATTGATTACTGATAAGAATATTTAACATGTCCTGAAATGACACTAAACAAATGCTTCAATTCGCGAAATGGGCATCATAGAATTTTATTCAAACAGAAAAGTTCCGGTGGATTCAACTCATTATTACTCTGTTGCGGTAGAATAAGATTAAGATACTCTTTCCCCCTTTTCCATTACAATCAATCAATTTGACCTACTAAACATTCTGAAACAATAGCATGCTTTGATACTACAAACCATTGATAAAATAAACAAAGTACAACCGTTTCTTTAGACTAATTCATTATTTTTATCTAAGAATTGAGTCCAGTAAAATTTAACAATCGGAAAAAAGATTGGATGTAGACGAAGATCCGGAGACTAACTTTTCGCGAATTATTAAGTCCCCGTTAAGTAGTTGCTCCCAGTACTTACCAGTTATCTATATTGTTTTTTTTTGTTTCTAAGATTTTATCCGGGTAGGATGGAAAATTCAGGAGGTCCAGGGCTAATGTTATTTGAGGGCTTTACCAAAATAAACATGGGAGGGAAGTTTTATTATGAAAATTAGGTTCTTTACGTAATGAGAATTGTATATTTTTATATTCAACATAATATTTTACTTTTGCCTTTTATATTTGTTATGAAGTGGGGACCGAGGGGCCCTGTAAGCCAATTCGTAGATTCGTCCCTTGATTTCGCCGCCTTCTTGTCACACAGCAACATCACCGATTTCAATGAGAATGCCCTGTAACAACTGATTCTCTAAATCTCTGGTTGATTTTTATTACTCCACACTTTTACATTTTATAAGTGAAGCATGCGCCTAGTTTAAATCAGGGGGTTCCAAGTACATTTGCCTGGAGGCCAAATAGATAAATACGAAACATGCGGCGGATAGCATGTGATATTTTTTTAAATACACGGCGGGCCGCATGCCATAACAATGATCTAACCATTTAACTAAAAACTTAAAAGAGCACGCAATGCATTTTAATATTGTTTATTTGTAAAACAATCATACAATTCCTTACTGTTAATCGTTTAAAGGTAATTTCGTATATCTTTGATTCTGCTAGATTGTCTCGTCCGCTCTCTAAAAAAATAAAGTATATAATAAGAGGGCTGCACTTTTAAAACGGAGGACCGCATTTTAAGAGGCCCGTGGTCAACAAATCGCTCCCAAAACTCTTCATCTTGAATATGAATCCGGAAACAAACAGATTCCAACTTGAATTTTCCCTATTTTCGACGTTCCCCTGTACATCGCACCAAAAAGCCTACCACAATATCCTAACAGCGATTTGACATCCCGGTATGAAAACGATGGGCGAGGCAATCCTTCGAGCACTTACCATTCTGCGTGGTGCCGCTGGAGGCGGAGGTGGCGCCGGGAGGCGAGGGCGACGACGGAAAGGTCGTGGCCGCCCCTGCGGCACACGAGTTGTTGGAGGAGGCAGAAGACGAGAATGTGGAGGCGGAGGATGCTGCCGAATGAGGCGAGGCGGTGGAGGAATGCGGAGAGGTGGTGGAGGCGGCCGAGGAGGATGGCGGAGAGGCGGCAGCGGCCGACGTCGAAGAGAGGCAGCCGGAGCTTCCGTTGCCGCAGCAGCAACAGCACCCGCAGCCGCCGTGGGAGTGGGAAGGCGCGTGGTGCGGGTGGCTGGAGGCTGCGGTGGAGAGGTGGTGGCGGGAGAGACGTCGCACCGGAGGGTGCTGCCTCACGTCCACGCTCACGCACACGGTGCTCTCGCCGTGCACGAAGAAGGCGAACGCAAACGAAAGGTGCGTGCTGTTGGATGGATGGAAAAAAGAAAAATTCATTACTTTCGGAAACCGTAAATTTCTTATCGGGATCTGCGTATAACCTCTCCATTACAGAGTGTTAATTTGCGCACTATTTTCTAACGAATTGTCTGATGATGTCATCGCGCATTTTCACTTTCGGATTTGTAAGTCCATCATCAGTAGTTCCATTAAAATAATAAATTCAGAGTCATGAGGGATATTAATGTTTCAAAATAATTTCGATGCGTTACAAACTTTTCTAACATCAACAATATAGATTTTTCCGACTAGTTAAATTTTTAAATAAAGCGAAAATTACTACTAGCAGCAAATAGGGTTACGCCAATAAAACTGAATATCGCTAAGCTTAAGTTGGGGAAGCCTTAAGACATTAATACAATTTATATCAGGAGTCTCCAAAAGTAAGAGCCAAAGGCCATATCCCGCCCGCGTGGAATTTAAACGGGCACACTACGTTTACATATTTTAAATTTTAAAATGTCGTTTTTATTTCTTATATTTTTTGTAAAGTTAGACTTTTGGCCGACTTTTTAAATCTTATTATAAGAAATATTCGAATTTTGAAAATTATTTTTGATTAATTTGCGACATTACACATAACTCTCGCGGGAGGCCCATGGCCACTCAAGTGGCCACGCGCATCAAGTCTGTAATAATTAAAAATATATTATTTTATTACATCTAATTTTACTGCAATTTATAATAAAATTTAGATAATAACCATATTTGTTATTTTTTCCTAATATGACAATTTTTATGTAAACATTCTTCTGAATACCAATAAAATAAGTATTTCATATAAAAATTACTTTTATTTTATAATCTGACAATAAAATATACAAAATGGTTATATCCACTACACCTTAAATTGGCACACTTAGTTCTAGTGATTACAGTAGGCCAATGGTCACTTAAGTGGCCACATTGTTTTCCTTAAGATATTCAGTAATAAAAAGTTAATATTATGCTCCATATTGAATTAGGTATAGTATACAATAAAATAAAGTCATAATATATGTGGGTCTCTGGGAAGGATTGAACATTTTCGTTGGGCAGTCAACGTGTTAAATTCCAATTATCAAATAAAATGCAATTCCTAAATATTTAATTCAATGTTTTAAGTCAATTAGGTGTAACTCGCATTAAATTATAAGGACCAACGTAAATCCTTACAAAAACTTATTTTTCAATGGTATTCAATTATTACTATTATCTTAGAAAACACCAGAAAAACTAAAATACGTATTTAAAATTGCCTTATATTTGAAGTATAAAACATTTCATCCTAAAATATGAAATTCAAAAGTATTAGCTACTTTAAGCGTGTTACCAAGGACTTGCGTTCCAAAAAAATTTGTCATAGCTTCATCCACGGATTATCATCATCCATTAGGGGACAGGAGAGCCTTTGTTCACTTCAACATTTTACATAGCTCCCTCCAACAAAAAAACGAGTTGAAAGTGTAGTGATAGCCTAATGTGAAAACGATTAGCATAATTACTGGTTTAAAAAAAACATTTTTACATGTTACTTTTAATGGTGTAAATTAATTCTTTCGGTTGAAGTCTAAAAAATTTCCTTTCAAATGAAAAATAACGTACATGACGAAGTTATTTCTTTCGCGCAGGCATGAATCCTCTCAATGCATATTTTTATCTTTGACCAAGTATTTTTTAAATAATAAGAGAGCCAAATGAAGAGCAAAATAATAGTTAAAGCAAGTCAACGTGTAGGTATGCTAACAAAAGATGTTCCATTAGAACGATAAAAACGCGATCTATAGACTTTCGAGAAGCTTTGACTGCGCATGATAACAGCTCCAATAGGACCCGACGCTACTATCTGCATACCCAAAGAAGCATGGTCGCCGCCACCAGTCCTCGGATAAGGCGCGTTGGCATGGGTAAGCGAGGAATAAACGCTCCAATCCGCACGGACGTCGGATCGCCCATTACGTTTTAAGTCGTTCGGACCAAACCATTAAATATCTCGTCCGGATGAACGAGACACTTGAATGAAGAGCGGGAAATCCGTAAAAAGACCACGCTCTCGCCGAGTTTCTCCTCCGTCCCTACTCCGCTCAATTCGATCTTCGATCGGTTTACACGCCCTGCATCCACCTCAAGTTCGGAGGGACGGGACGAGCGGGGAATCAAAGGGAGGAGAGAGGAGAGGGAGCGCGGCGGGGAGGGTGCTCCCCAACAAAGCGCAAAAAAGCCGCTAACTGGTACGTTCGCCGAGGACGAATCTTAAATACGGGGGAAATTGTTTCCAATCCTCCCATTCCGCACGCGTGGTAGGATACCATTAAAATAAATACCGCGGATACAAAAGAAATCCCTCAGACGTCAACCGGGCAGAACCCACGAGGGATTGCGCATGTATTTTTGTGGATAGGGTGCGATCGGGAAGAACCCTCTTCTTTACCCGTCCCTTCCCGCCCCGACCCCCTTCCACCGACACATTCCACCCCACCGAGACGCGTGGGCGACCCGAGAGAAGAAGGAGGGGCAGAGGAGAGAGGTAGGGAGAGATTCCGCAGTGGTGCGAGTGGCCTTAACAGGTTCTCCGCGGAAGCGAGGCTTCCTCCTCTGTCCTGCCACCTTCCCCCCCCCCCCCAAAAGCTAGGGGAGTCGGAAGAGATGGGACGATAGAACGTGGTGCATCTCTCCCCCATCAGTGGACGCTATAAGGGCAGAAAGAGGCGTCCCTCCTCTATAAGACCCCCCTTCGGCATAAGGGCCGACCAGAGAGAGAAAGAGAGTGGGAAGTAGGGGAGTCCATTCCCTCGCCCCACCCGCCTCGGCTATATTGATCCGCCTCCACGCCGTCACTTTCTAGCGAGGAGGGAGCAGGAGGAGGAGGTGGCGGCCGTGATGGAGGTGGGGGAGATCGAATGAAAGCGGGCCACGGGGGGAATGGAAGGCTCCTCTCTCTCTGGCTCTGCGGACGATGGCGCCCTCCTCGCACGGCACAGAACTGCTCGGCCGTCGTTCGCGTGGAGTGGGACCCCCACGATTGTGGCGCGGAGCCCAAAATCGTGGCGGCACGGCGAGGAATCCCGAGGAGCGGGAAAAAAACAAACGAGAGACGGTGCCGCCTCCTCTCTATCGCCCTCCCATCCTCACTCACCTCTTGCCGATGATTTTCTCCGAGCCGTCGTATGGCTGCACGAACCACTTGCCGAGTCGAACGAAATCTCTTGACAGGAGACATCTGGAAGAAAAAGAACGCGAAACTGCGCGTTAAGGAAAAAATTTATATAGCGCGTGCGACGGCGGCGGCACAGACGGCCGGGCGCGATCGCTTGTAAACAACACACACTCGGGGCGTACCTTCGGAAGGTGGGGTGGGGGAGGGCATATTTGGGTCGCGAAGTGAAAAGTTTTGCTTGCACGCGCTGTCCATTATTTAGTCTAGGATTTTTGTTTGTGGGGAGTGTATAGTCAGTAGTGTTTACGTTTCTCTTGCGCGCGTGACGGATCACACAAGCTATCTTTAGAGAAAATCGATCGACGATTTCCCCCCAGCATTCTCATTGCTAAGGTCTTTGACTTTTACGGAGAGTTTCCTTCGGCAGACGCTCGAGTTTTAATTGCGCGATATTCGGCACAGTTAAGGAAAAATCCCGTTCTTGTACTGTAACAGTTTTATTTTAATGATAGAAATTCTTGCAACGGTGATGCGCGTGGGACATGGTAATTGCTCAAAAAACAAGACTTTCAGAATATAAAATTGAGAAAACGAAAATTTTATTCTTGCAATATGCAAAACATTACTCTGATATTTAATTTATAATGTTTATCACGGTTTTCTCATAGAGGGGTTTCAAAGCTAGAGTAAATTACATATTTCTGTGGAATATTCACCTTCTTGCTTCATCAA
The DNA here is from genome assembly GCA_028673005.1 of Tanypteryx hageni. Taxonomy (NCBI): domain Eukaryota; kingdom Metazoa; phylum Arthropoda; class Insecta; order Odonata; family Petaluridae; genus Tanypteryx; species Tanypteryx hageni. The sequence goes on along the minus strand of CM054113.1, from coordinate 37,108,106 downwards.
AAATATCTGCAAGACATTGTTAAAAAAATAAGACGGCTAATTTAATTCTTTTTGTGAAGGAAAAGTGGAAGAAAAAGTGAGCGGATGTGATCCCACCAATTAATTTCTATGAGTAATGGCCTCAAATTAATTACGTGAAAGGGATCAAATGTAACGCGAATTAACTTACCTTTCGATTAAGTTGTGGAGAGCCTTGAATAGGAGAGATCTGCATTCATACGACAAGCCGCTTTCCCATGAGCCATGTTCACCGTCTGCGAATAAAAATATAAAATCATTATAATGTGGCCAAACCGGCAAAATTTATCTTCATTATATTTTTTGAATTAAAAATTTTGCTCGATTAAAGTGAAAGTAGAGCGAGTAAGCGTCACATTCCCCCAAAAATCAGAACGTCTCCTCAAATTATGTCAGGAACAAATCGCCATCCTCATTCTTCTAAAAATAGGACTATTAAAAAACGTGCTCTTCCGGAAAAAATCTACCGCGTTGGGATCAACCTGTTGGGATTCCGCTACGCCAAAACGCAACCGAAGGGAATAATCCGGACGTGCTTTAAGTCAAGTACAAATCCGTATACTGTTGCCGTTTGTTGGGAGAGGGTGAGAGGGGGGAGTGGAGGAGGGTATAGGGAAAAGGGGAGGCAAACCCTTTTTCCCACTGAATCCAAAACCACTCAATCGGATTCCACCTGTTGGCGCGGGAGTTGAAGGGAGGGGGAGGGGGGGGGGCGTGGAGGGGAAGCATCGGGTACACGCGTGGAAGTGGGTGGGCGGGGGGAGTGGCGGGGCGGAGTGGCCCCCTCTCACCTGGAAAGTGGTGAGTCACCGGGGTCCCGAGAGCACCACTCCTCGCGCTGCTATTAAAAGAGCCTCGGCACCATCTTCCCTCCGGCGAAGGGAATGATGCGGCGGCGCGGGGAGGAGACGGAAAGAGGAGCGAAGTTGATATTAGCGCCGCGGGAAGCACCCCCTCTTCACCACCACACCCCCTTCTCCACTCGCGCTTTTAGCTAACGGGACGCCGCTTTCCTTTAGTTACCGCACGTCATTCAAAACCCCTTTATCATCCGCTAATCTCTTATTAGCATTCGACCGCACCCTCAAAAAATAAAAGGCAGCCGAAGGTCTGCGCTCTACTTGGCAGGTTTCGCGGAAACGACGACATTGCCACCGCAGGGGTAACCCTTGCGACGGAGTTTTGCGACTTTTTCGAACGCATAATTCATTTTTTGGGGAATAATAGGTCGGTATTGTGGGGGAAATAAAAATTCTATCGGGTGGACATTATTGGGCCAAAATAATTTTGAAATGAGAAAACACCTAAAAATAAAAGACACGATATTAAAAACAACATTCGCTGATCGCGGTTCATTGAAGACAAATCAATATTCAATATGGCCTGTCTAAAGTTCAAATTTCGGTGATTTATTATGACTAATATTTAAAAATTGCTATTAGCAAAGAAATCCTTTTCACTTTCTACGCAAGGTCGTTTAAAGGCTGAAATTCCGTCTCGATTACACTCTCTTTTTAATTACCTTTAAAAATCTAACGGAGAAGAGATGTTCACTGAACCTTCACAGTATTTTTGTTCATAGTTTCTCGTATTTAACTCGGCATTGTCAGAGTCAAATTGGCAGCTACATAATAACATCTAGCATTTAAATGTAATGTAACACAAATAGAGCTTAAACATGGAATATCTTTGAGTAAAACTTAAAAGATTAATACCAGTTCTTATTTCGTTTCTTACTTTTTGACAGATTTTACCAAGATTTATATAACTTTAAACAGAAATATGCTTTTACCCGGAAAAGATAATGCGCCATCGCAAATATCGTGCAAAGAGATTTTCAAAAATATTCAGACTTCCAAGAGCAATTACTCAAACACTGCATATTCTTCCGTTATATGTGCTAACATAAAAACAGCTAAAAAACAAAATTTTCCTTTCGACTATAGATTTTTTAAAATGCTCAAAAATTATAAAACTTTAAAAATCACCTAATCAGAATTCTAATTCTCAGCGGAAGACATCGCGTAAAAATTGATTTTCCAGCTTCATCTTGTTCGAAAACGACGCACATCTTGAACTCTCTCGAAGATGCTTTCCTCGCGAATTTACTTCCCCCAGAAGGATTCCAACGAACTCCTTTGTTTAACCGGAACCGTCTCGGCTCCGCTTCCCTACGCTAGCCAGAGTTCATTCGCCAGGAGTGAACGATGGCGCGGAAAGAAGCGCAACGGTTAAGACAAACACCGCGAAGCTAACGGTGTGAAGAACAAGAATAAAAAAACAGCCGATTGATTCGCAGCCTTCTCCAATTCCGCCTTTTCCCAACTTCGATTCCTCCTTTCCGCCATACATTTTGCGCACGAGGAGGTTTGGGCTACTTGTTCGGAGGAAGGTTGGGGGCAGGGGGGGGGGCAGAAAAAATTGCGAAAGCAGCCGGCGACTTTACTTTTTTTGGGTCATTACAATGCGCATCAATGACTATCAGCAATTATCCATTTTTTAACCGTACAGCTGCAATCTTTCTACATACATACAAGAAAGACAAGAGTTTTCGTAAAAAAGAGGCAAAAAATAGCACCGCGGACAAAAAAGATAATCCCTAACTTTATGCCAAAACAACTCACGAGGCACGGTTTACATCTTCCAACGCTTCAACAAAAACTACGAACAAAAATGATATTTGCCAAAGAAAAGAACGCGAAACCAAAAATAGTTGAGAATTTAAAATTCACATCGTTGACCTACTTTTTTTTCAAACCAGTTTTATGTACATCTTACTAATGTGCCGGCGAATAGATACGAGAGAATATCCTTCGGCGACGCTAATCTTCATTTGCGGGTTCGATTGGGGTAGAGACCGAGGGAAGCAGTCGGAAGGGTTATTTTGGGATTAGGACAGGGGAAATAGGCTGCTTCGAATGACAAGAGGTTGTTGACAGCCCATTGGTGCAGGGGTCATGGCAATCGCAATGGCGACAGCAGCGGAATAATAAAACGAATTGTTTGCCTAGAAGAAATAAACCGAGCCAATTCGAGAATAGAACAGCACGCTACTGTGTGTAATCTCTTACGTGCAAACTCGTCGACATCGCAAATAAACACTTAAGGGCGTCTTTTGCATCGTAAACGATGAACGACCACACAGTAAGATGCACTCAAATACCAGGACAACATGGGTTTCAATATGCAATAATAATTGTGCGGTATTGCGCATAAAAGATAAACTGACTACCAAATATAATACGTAAACACCGAAGCTTTCATGCGGTTATTTACCAGACTAGGAGACACTATAAACAAGTATCCTCGACTTGACATCTTTGCTCTCCTGCATTGGCAATGTAAATGGGGGTTGTGCAGAACCGTCAGTGAATCGCTACCCTAAAACGGAGGCATTTTGTAGAAGGTTATCTCAGAACGCTAGTTCACGAAAACACAGTCAAAGCAAAACTTCAAACCGCAGCACGAGACAAACACAAACATGCCGATAAGAACCCGTTAAATTTAAACTTCTCAACAAACGAATTGGTTTGAGTCAACGACAGATAAGCCATTCTCGGAGATAAGACAAGACCTAGCATTCTTGATCGGAGTCCAAGCAACTCGTGAATAATTATCCAGCGATAAAAATTACCAAGTTACAGCATCTGAGTAGAAGAGAAATGACACCACGTGGTATACTGTTGTTATTTAACGTAAGTCTTCGTGAACAAGGAATAATCACAGCAAATAAGCGGAATAATTATAAGTCATGAATATCAGAAACAAAAGCGCAATCCAACGATTCAAGACGCATATAAGTTAAATATGTCATTAAGTGCGAATATTTAAAGGCAAAGAATCCAAAGTAAAAAACAACTTGATAATAATGTAAGCAGTAAAATTAAAAATCGTTTCACATTTGCGCGTCTAGAGGCGCGATATGCAACAGGTTTTAAAAGAACTTCCATCGGAGCAATACCGGCTATAATTTACTTATCTTTAGAATTGCAAATTACTAAAAAAAGAACTTAGAAGTTCCTTGAGGGTATTATACTTCCCGAATTACACTCAACAAGAAACAAAGTTTAGAGAACATGATAACATACCATCGATAAAATGTTTCGCGGAAAAATAATCCTTTCGGCAACAAGTATGGTCTATTCGAACATATTTCGCCACCGATCTTATTAACACGCCATCATTATATTTGGCGTAATTAAAAAATCAACGCGTAAAGATCAATTCTCGGCAGGGAAAAATCTTACTTTATCAAAATATTTATAATCGTTTATCATAATTTTCAATCAAAACTCCTTGAAATTTTTTATGACAAACACGAAGTCTCAATGTGTGACAACCTCAAAGCTGCAATATAATAAAATATGAAAACAGCTCTGCTAGGCTCCAACATTAATATATGCACCGTTCCGATACCAGATAAGTATATTCACTGTAACTGGTCCTTGGTATAAGGTGCAAAAGACTCGAATGGGGCAAATTTCTCCCTCAGATGCATACGATATCTTTCGTGGTTCCTATTTTTAAAGTGGCTTATAAACAGCGTTTTACGGGCTTTTACAATGAGCTCAACGATAACAAAAACGAACACATACGAGCATGCACTAGGGAGGATTCCAACCCGCGATCCTGGCATTGAGCTTACGCTAACCGCCCCTCTGCTCCAGGAATACAATCGACTCGTTTCCATAATCTTATGTTTCACTTCAATTATATCACCAAAACTAAAAGGTCGCGAAATTTATTTGCATGTCGTTCAATTCAATGGAATGCTACATTTTTTGCATCGGCATTTTATTATCAGACCTGAAAGAATTAAAAGGAGCTATCAGATATTAAAATACGCAGAAATAAGGAGAAGGCCGAACTCCAGAAGAAATTGTGTAAACAAGATTTTTTTAATTGGCCACTACACGTCCGCGGTTGGCGTGCGTGTCGTGGCCTTCGAGAGCGATGGAAGAAGAGGGGCAAGTCCTCTATTATCGGAAACGGCTGTGGGAGGAAACCTGTTACTGCCTCTTTGCTTTTCGCGTGTAATGTGTACGCGTGCCGCCTTAACCCCACTAGCGAGCGAGAGGAGGGGGATTTACGATACAATGACCACGCACGAACACCGGCGACACACGTCATTTTGCTGATTTTATTCCACCGATACCCAGGCAGCAGACGCAGGAAAATGCTGTCAAACAATTCTCGATTAGAAGTAGAGGGGATTTACGATGCTATGACTATGCACGAACATTGGAAATTACGCTTTCGCGACACTTAATTATATAGTCATTTTACTGTTTTTCCCTGAATTGATATCCAAGTAACGAAACGGCGAAATTTTGCTATCGAATAAATATTTCCCGTTAGTTTTTTCAAAGATAGAGGAAAAGTTTTGTTTGGTTACTGCAGTGATCCAGAAAAACGCTCGACCAGTCGCCACGGAGGTGTTAAAGGACATTGACGAGTAGATTTTTAGCCTAACCAACCACGGAATGAATTATAAGCGAGTGGATTTTGTCGAGTGTATTTTTTGAGCTCTGTGTTACTGCATAGCCACAAGTGACTCAAGCATTTCGGAACAATAAATCTTCTGAAACAGAAATAAACGGAAAAGCTTTTAAGGAATTACATCGCCATTCTTCCGAGGCTCCGAATGATATTTGAAAGAATAAATCCGAGTAATAAACCACGAATGCCAGAAGTTCTATCATCCATCGCAGCTTCTTAATTCAAAAGCCCCAATACTGCCATCCTTAGTGAAAAATTTTTATAAAACGCTAACGACTCCAAATTGTCATTATCTACAACGGGCATGAAAAGGACGACGACGCAAGAAACGCGAAAATTTAATGTCGAGGTCAAGTGGCACCAAATCGCAGACAACACATTCATGAGCCACGCAGACAAATCGCTCCTCGACCAATGCCGCAATAAATCCCACAAGCCAATCGTGGAGAGCGCGCGCTCTTCGAATCTCCTCAAGTCGCGACTGTTTTATTGAATGGCCGCGAGGCGCGCTTCCGTCGTAGGAGGCGCGTGGAAGGGGTCCCGCCGCGATATCCGGAAGTAGCGTGGGCAGCAACTTGGGCTTAGGCAGGCACTGGCGAACAGATCAATGACCCCCAAGGTGGAGTTGCAGCGAAATGCTGCTGCCTTTGCCTTCACGCGCTCGAGTGGCGATCGAGGAGGGCGGTAGCTCATCGAATGACTACGGAGGCGGAGAATCCTGCGAATGTTCCCCTCCTCGCCTCTCCACCCCCCCTCATTCTCCATCATTTGACACGATGGAAATCTGCACTTGTGGCAATTTAACGTCATTTTCTCGAAGACATGGCTCGGCAACCAAACCAACAACAAGAGCCGCCTTTATCTAATTCAGAGTAAAACTCAGCATAATAAGAACCGCAGTACAGATGAATAAGGCAGTATTTATTTTTAAAAAGTAATTTCATATACAACTTTTATAAATAAGCGCGCATTTCCTGCATTTAGTTCGCGAGCAAATGTGTCGTTCAAGGTGATTTATCCGATAGTAAAAGTTGGTTCAGGGAGCCTCACCCAAGTCTTTAACCCTTTCAGTCACCTTGTCCATTTTTGTGGACATACAGTTCTATTATTTTAATAACTTTTGACGCATATTGTAGTCACGATAGTAGATAAAAAAGATATTGGAAAGTGTGTGACCTACGACCAAAAATTAGGCAGATTTCGGAAATATAATGAAGTTGCAGATAAAAACATTTTCCCAATAAAATTTATGATTGAATGAATACAAGATCCGCAGGTTGCCTATCCCTGCACTAGGAGAATCTTTGCACTCTTCCAACGGGATTTCCTCCGAGGCCCGAAAAATACGAATCTAAACCAAACCACGTGAAAAGAGTTAAAACGTGAAAAGAGTTAAAACGTGAAAAGAGTTAAAACGTGAAAAGAGTTAAAACGTGAAATTACGAAATGACTAATTAAAATGTCATATATACATAAATGCTCATAAATACATTTGGTTGCACATTATGTTGAGATCATATTTATGTTGCTATTGAATATTTCGTGAATAAGGAGCGCGATTAAACGAGTAAAATATACTTTCTGATTTATTCCGAAGAAAATAGCTGTTTCAGGATCGAAGTCAGCAACAATGCATTCATCAAAATTTAAAGAACAACAAATAATCCAGCACATACACTTTTAGTAAATTTCGATAAAAGGAATTCAATTTATAATTTTTTAGATAAAAAATCGATAAAATGTATTAAAATAAATTTATATATTCTCAGTCGATTTTAGTAGGTAATAATAAACTTCGATATTAACGGTCACTTTTTAAGAAATATAAATGTCGAAAACTACCAAGCCTTAAAAACTGAATTTAAGTAAACACCGATTTTCTTTACCCAAAGCCTGACATTAGTGTTACACACAATAAATAATTTAGAGAAAAATAAAAAGACCATATCGTACTAACTTCACATAAGTGAAGTTATTGAACAGTATCTCTAAATTTCATTAACTGGAATATTTTTCCTCTTATTAAGCTCGAGTAAAAGAAGGTTCATCGTTTGTAAAAAAAATACAGTGAAAACCGGCTAATACGAAATGAGAGAGAACCACACAAACATTTCGCGTTAAAAGTTTTGACACTTAAATTTTTACTTTTAAAAGATTATATATATATATGACATGTCACTGGTGAGCCGAGTTTTGGGTTCCCGGCGATATTTCATTTCCCGGGAAACGGGAATTAGGTTTTCAAATATCCCGGGAACAATAAAGATTTCGCATTTTTAATATTTAATAAACCATTTTTCATTAAACATGGTATTTATTATTGATGCAACGTAAATACATAAGTCTTTAATAAATCCCAATAACATGTGATACTTTATTTCGGACAAGTTGTTAGCAGATTCAATATTCAGACGCACTTTGACTTGCACAACCGATCTTTCCTCGATGTTGAAGATGTGGAGATAACAAGAGACCAACTACTAATGTATCCTATATTACAATTCCCTCAAAGTTAAAATTGAGGGTACAAAATGTATGAAAGAGGTTTAAAAACAATCCTCCCCTTATAATAAAAGGCTATGTTGGTTCGTCACGCCCTTAAAACGCGAATAACTCGATCGAATATACAGATATAAACTTAAAATTTGGCAGAGATAATCTACTCGGATATGAAAATGCTGATACGAAGGAAAATTTACGAAAAACATCCAGGGTTCGACTCCAGGGGATGATTTGCATTCTCCGTAAGATAACACGTAAAAATCGACGCTGACGTGCAGGCTTATCTTTTTTTGAGATAAAAAATAGAAAACATTGACTCACGAGCTTTAGATCTACACCATTTTAACGAAAAGATTACAAGTTTTCCTATTCTATTCATCGTTTTTCGTCTACAGTTCGATATTCCTCATGTTAAACGTTTAATTCGCACATTTTGGGAAAATCTTTTGCCATTTAACGGGATGTTGTCTCGCAATTACACTGTTAAACCTCTAAATACTATTGTTATTTCAATCCTTATGGGTTTAAGCGTGCTTTGAAGGCTTTTAATACGAGGAGAGAAAGATGAATTGAGAGGGAAAATCTTTTTATAGCAATCAATGTAAACAAAATTCGTTGCGTTGTTTACGAGAAGGTATACCTAAAAACTTTAAATACTATTAAAAAGATTAAAATTGTTATGATGAGCTAAATTCAATTAGAAATGAAAATCGGAAGTATTTGCTGGACGTCTTAATAAACAAACCGAGCATGTAAAATATTTATAGCGTGAAGGATTGTGCGATAGGTTACGGGAGTTAGGTAGAAGAATGGAGGACTGTTTTGGAAATAGGGAGAGAAATAGAGGCTTAAAAGAATCAAAGAATCACAAAGCTAAGTTTTCAGTCCGTTGGTCTGTGTCAATCTATTAAAACGCGAATAACTCGATCAATGATGTAGATTAGCCATGGACAACCCGTGGCCCGCGGGCCAAATCTGGCCCGCGGAATTTTCTTCGCAGATAATACTATTTTTATTTATTTTTCTTGAAATAATTTTGGAATATCACTTTTTGTATAAGTACGCTATCAAATTAACAAACAATAATTCGCATTCTGAGTTATCGCCCTACTAGTTTCTGAATCCTGATTCTCTTATGATTTGCGTGGCGCGCAGTGTGCTTGTTGTCGCCGTATGCATGCGCGCCCGTGGGTGTATCGCGTATCACGTTATTTTGTCAGTCTCGTCCCAACGTTCGTTTTTGGTGCGCGTCGTATTTTCTTAGTGAAATTTATTGCTTTATTCCTATTACGTTTTTATCCCTAAAATGGCATAAATGCACAGAAAAGTAGATGATGATCATCGAGCGTTTCAAGAAATATGGACTACACAATATTTTATTATACTATTGCATGATAAACCAGTGTGTTTGATTTGTTCGGAGTCAGTTTCTGTCATTATAGAATATAATCTTAAAAGACATTATATCAGTAAACATTCTAATTATGAAAGTTATCAAGGCCAACAAAGAAGAAAAATTCGAGAAACTTTAGGGTGCATTGAATATGCGGAAAAATTTGTTTACGAAGAGGTCTCAACTGAAAATATTAACGCGACAATTGCATCTGAATTTTGTCGAACATACTATAATGTAATAAATTTGTCTTAATAATTTTGTGTATCCTCTTTTTTATTCTTTTTTAAATATATACGTACATTTGTTAAAATTCTCTTTATTTATTTGAAATCCTGGGGGGAGGTGGTTTGGCCCTTGGCAATCTTAAAAATGAAAATCTGGCCCTCAGACGGGAAAAGGTTGCCCATGCCTGATGTAGATAGAAAATTGAAATGTGGCAGAAATTTATGAGCTGATCAGAATTTTTTATTTGAGGATGACATGGTAATTAATGAAATAACTGTCCGTTTGTGGCGCTATTTTGCACTTCCTCCGAATAAAACTAATTAAATTTTAGAAGAAAGGAGGGTGAAGAATAAGGAGAGGGATGGAGAATGAGAAAGAGAGAAAATACGAGGGGGAGAGAGAATAGGGGAGAGGGAGGGAGAGAGAATGGGAGGGAGGGAGAGAGAATGGGAGGAAGGGAGAGAATGGGAGGAAGGGAGAGAGAATGGAAGGAAGGGAGAGAGAATGGGAGGAAGGGAGAGAGAATGGGAGGAAGGGAGAGAGAATGGGAGGAAGGGAGAGAGAATGGGAGGGAGAGAGAGAGAATGGGAGGAAGGGAGAGAGAATGGGAGGAAGGGAGAGAGAATGGGAGGAAGGGAGAGAGAATGGGAGGAAGGGAGAGAGAATGGGAGGAAGGGAGAGAGAATGGGAGGAAGGGAGAGAGAATGGGAGGAAGGGAGAGAGAATGGGAGAGAGAGAGAGAATAAGAGGGAGGGAGAGGGTATGGGAGGGAGGGGGGTGGGAGGGAGGGAGGGGGGTGGGAGGGAGGGAGGGGGTGGGAGGGAGGGAGGGGGTGGGAGAGGGTATGGGATGGAGGGGGGTGGGAGAGGGTATGGGATGGAGGGGGGTGGGAGAGGGTATGGGATGGAGGGGGGTGGGAGAGGGTATGGGATGGAGGGGGGTGGGAGGGAGGGAGAGGGTATGGGAGGGAGAGAGAATGGGAGGGAGAGAGAATGGGAGGGAGAGAGAATGGGAGGGAGAGAGAATGGGAGGGAGAGAGAATAGGAGGGAGAGAGAATGGGAGGGAGAGAGAATGGGAGGCAGAGAGAAAGGGAGGATGAATGGGAAGTACCTTAATTTTAATACATAATCTGCACATACCCGTCATATTTGACGGGCAATTACGCTATTCTAAAATCTAAGAGAGCCTTCTGCCCCTTTGTGGCTCCTTCTGTCACGCTATAAAAATGGGAATAACTCGATAATGGAACGAGATACATTTTTTATATATGTCAAGAATGTTCGATTCACATATTGTAAGATGATGACGAAAACAAATCTCGAAAAAAGCCCTAGGTTCGACTCTCATTTCCATTTCCCATATGATAAACACGTAAAAAACGACTTTTTCACTTGTAGGCTTTTAATCTTTTTGAAATCAAAATTAGAAAGAATTAACCTACGATCTTTGAACCTAGCCCATTTTAAAGAAAAAACTATCAAGATTCTTATTCTGTTCATCTTTTTCCCCCTAAAGTTCGAAATTTCTCATGTTAAACGTTTAATTAAAATATTTTGGGAAAATCTTGCCATTTAACGGGATGTTGCCTTGCCAACCCATTACATTGTTCAACCTCAAAATTCTATTGTCATTTCATTCCTTATGGGTGAAAACGTTTTGAATGTTTTTAATACGAGAGAGAAGAAGAGGGCAATGATTTTCATAGCAACCAATGTAAACAATATTCGTTGCGTTATATGCGCGAATGAATACATTTGAATGTAGAACATTAATCATTCGCATATTAAAATCACTTAGAATCATCGTAGGAGGTCGAGACTTGAAACAACGAACGCCTAAAAGAACGATACTTTGTTTTCCTGCCATGGATTTTTGAATACGCGTTGAATCGATCAACAGATCAGTTTTTAACGCGAGAATATGACGCATTCTTAGTGACTTGCATTGTTGCCGGTATCGTGTAAATGGGTATCATTGATTTGGATAATAGCTTCGCGTCGCATCTATTCACAAAATGTCATAAAAAACTTTCCCGTTTTCAACGGGAATCTCCCTATTTTATATATAATTCACTTGGTCCAAGTAGCTAATTTGGTCGATTAGGGGAGGAGGGATGGGGGACGGAAGAAGAATAGGAGGGGAATGTAGTTCACTTCAGTGCCTAGTTTCAGATACATGCAACCATTACCTTTGGACCTTTTTTTACTAACGACATTCACGGGCACGAGAAGCCATTTTGACATTTCATTAAAATTGAATTAATAGTGAGAAACGCAACCTGATCCTTAATCTCATACTCCGAATAACTCAGTTACTAAATATCAATCACTAAAAAAATATTTAGTATTCATCAGAAATTCTATTGGTACAATATGCATAAAATTTAAAAAAAAACTAATTTAGATAGTTTAACATTTGGGGCAGAAATTCGGAGGAATATCTAAAAAAAAACAACCAGCATTGAAGGCAATTCTGGAAAAGCTTGACTTGGCACAAAATTCAAACGAACAATTCCCGGGAACCATTAAAAAATTTCCCGGTAATCGAGAATAAGAAATATCGAGTAAATTCTTGGGAACCGGAAACGGGAATTCCCAGTTCCAAAACTCTACTGGTTAGGCAGAATTTGCCCCGATTAATAACTCAATTAATTGCAAAGAGTAAATTTATTTAAGTATATTCACTTAATTCGTAATACTAATGCTATTATATGCATTTTAGTAAAAAAAAACAAACTTAAATATAATTTTACGTTCGAAAAAATCTACCAACTACATTACGTGTTATCTTAAAGACTTTGCATTGAATTATATTCGGGGAACAGAAAATAATTTTCTTGTTGTCAGTTTCAAGTCAAGTGAATAATATGCTGAAAATATAAAAGCGCGAACGGACGGAATTGTGTGCTGACCGATGTTTCGTTTAATACGTTTAGGTTTTGAACGGCGTCCAACGTGTGTTTAGGTCAAGCCAGCTACGGTACATAAAACATATATTGCTCCCAATCTAACAAACTCATTGCAAGCATGAGCGGTGGAGAAAAGCGAAACGAGCAAAAATGTGAGAGACGCCTTTTGTTAAGTTGAAAACGGGTTTAAAAATAAGATAATTAAGAACAAGTTTCAAACGAAGCCACCACGGAAAGGATTCATGGGACGCGAAGAGGACAGAAGAGAAAACACCAAGTGAACGTTTACAAAATTAACCAGCGGCACTTATGTCAGGGGATATACTAAACACGAGAAAAGTGAAAGTTAAAATTAAAAACCGGTATTACGTAAAATTAAAAATATAGTTCTCAGTTGATAAATAGAAGTGGGAAAAGTTCATCAAAATTTTAGGAATACAAATTCGATACCGCGTTTAAATTTAAATGCTTTAAGAGGGTCTCATTTATTGCAGTAATTTGAGCTTAAGAAAGTGGCGGGACAAAGTGGGAAGGCAGTCGTGTATTTGCTTCCCTCAATATCCTAAATAATTTGAGCTGCTACTGCTTTCGCGTTACTTTCAACTTAACTTGAAAATAAATATATTTATGGAATGACTGCTGTGATTTTAAAAATTGATAGCAATGTTTATGAGTTATTATTGGAAATAATCAAAGAAAATTAAGAGGGCTATCTCCTTATGAAAAAAATGCCTTTTACTATTTGTCACCTTCAAAGTAAATTTCTGGCTGCGCCACTGACTTACGACGACATTTATTGATTATGATTGAAAAATGAATATCGCCATTGTTCCATCCATAACTAATTCTCTTAGTAACAAGAAAATATTTCAAGAGGCGTTACAGGCAATTAATTACCGTTTCGAAATGAGTCGCGGCACGGAGATAACTAAAGAAAAACGCCTGTGAAGCGCCCACAGACGCCCACTTGACGTCGAACGCTGACGTTAAAATAACCACCTAATCTTCCCATCTTCCTCACCTTATATCTCACTCAATCGATACTTTTGTCTTTTTAACTTTTGATGTAACGCCAATATAAAGTGCGCTAATCGCCCAATAACTAATGTGACTCAACGTCATCGCAAAAAAGTATGTAAAACCGCATTCATTCTCTAAAAAAACGGAATCAAGCAGCACTGAACTCGATTTTTCCGCATTTCTCCTAACTCCAGATAGCAGAAATACCGCAACCGAGACCCTATAAATTTGAATATTATCTCGAGAGTACACCCTTACTCCGCCACCCGTGACGGCGAAATGCAAAATACTTCGCTGGATTTAAGAAAAAAATCCCCACCGCGATGCATCTTTATCAACGTTCACTCAAAATAGCTTACTTCTCTCTCTCTCTCTCTCTCTCTCCCTCTAACGACGAAGACTAAAAATCGACCCGAGGGTACGGCGGGGCTTCTCAGACATTTGGAGGCGAATAAAAATGGGTCGCGCTAGATAATCCGGTCTAGGACTGCCGCCTCGACTCAAGCGGACGAACGATGGATGCACGGAAGCAGACAGGTGCACGAAGAGAGGCAAACGAGAAGAGATACAAAAAGGCAGGTGGGTAGGGTGCTTGCGTCCGTCGCGTCTTTCCCTCACGCCAAAACCGTGACCTAGGGAAGGAAAGGAGGGAAGAGGGAGAGAAGGAAGGAAAGAAGAGAAGAGGGAGAGGGGGAAGGAGAGATGCGACACGAGGAATAGAAAGGGGAGGGCAAAGAGGATGAGAGTGAGTGGGATGGACTGGTGGTGGATCTGGATGGGGGAAAAGGGTGGGAGGCGATTACCTAAGGGATGCGGAGGGAAAGGGGAGGGAGGAAAAAGCTCTCCCCCCGCGGCCCTTCCCTCCGCAAAGGCGAGAGTAACCGACGCCCGATCGAATTCCAGAGGCGTATACAAACACCCCACAAGACCACGCGTCACCCACCCCCATCTTCACCGACCGCCAATTCCCTACGTAAAAGCTCTCGCGACGAAATTAGCGGAAAATGCGTCTCTTCTCCTCAAACCTCGACTTTTTTTAGTGCGCATCGCGGATCATTTGCATCGAACGCCGGCAAATTACTACCGAAGACGCTACCTTGTAACCGAAACGGGCATCTGTCAACCGTCTTACAGCTGCGGGTAAGGCGTAGTAGGAGGAGGATACGAAAAGTGGAAAAAGCGTACGGATTACGAACTTTCTAGATCGGGTCGCCGAGTTCCGAGTTCGCGAACGATATCGAGCCTTTCACGCATTCGAGGCCGATTCTGAAGCGCAATTAACCCGCAGTAAAAAAAAACTTCCCCCTCGAATAACCGACCGCTGGCGAGCGAGGCGGCAAAAGTTGGGACTCGTGAATCCCAGACAGTCGCCGCCACCGTCATCTCCCGAGAGAACCAAGTAGCTCGATGAGAGAGAGAAGAGAGAGATATATACCCGCCCCTTACACACGACGCACCCCATCCCCTTTTCCCGCATTCCCCTCTCCGGATCCACACACACACACACTAACGCCCCACTCTTGGCAACACCGGAACGCAACAGTGGAGAGAGAGAGTTTCCACACCGCCTCCACCCACGTCCCGTTACGGGTTCCCGTCCTCCCCTCCTTCCTTCCCTCTCCCCATCCCTCCCTGACTGCCATGCTGCGATCCCGCCAGAACACGCACCACGTGAGGCGGCGGTGATCGCGGGTCGAACCATCCAAACCGAAAGGGCGTGTGGCCTTCTCTTTGGGTGAAGCTACGATAATACGTTCGAAAAATCGAGAGAGAATGCGCCCTATCCCGCAAGGTCGACTACAAAGAAAACGGTTACGGTGCATCCACTATGATCCTTGGCCTCAAACGGCCCCTTATGAAAAAAAAAGGTCCTCCCTTCGCAAATCTCTTCCCCCCGCATTTAGGACAACTCTTTCACCCTCCTTCCTCTCCCCTCCCCCACAAAAAAACATCCTATCGATTATTCTTCCTTCAGACTCCCTCTCTTCCCCTTTCTTCCCGATTCCGGCACTCGAGGCGTTCCTGGGGATCGCCATTTTCCGCCTCTATGGCTTTGCGCGAGAGAGAAACAAGGAGCAGCGAAGGGGAACGAGGCGAGAGCTGGGAAAAGCGGGACGAGAGGAAGGAAGAAGAATTCACTATCTCCATCTGAATTCCCTCCTCGGTCGTCACCCTTAAAAGCCCTTATTCGGCGGCGGCAGCGGTTGCTTATAATCTATCTCTTCCTCTCCCGAAGAGGACGACGGAATAGCATGCAGCCCGAGAGAAAAAGAAACCCCGTTGGATGAACGCATGATCCCAACTCACTTTACTAAACTATGTATATACTCGTGTCCCACGAGTCTCTATCGGCCGTAACGATCCCCTCGATCGAATGGTTGTCCCGCGCGGAGGTCGGACTCGGCTTTTCTACTCCATTAGTATCCACTTACAAAATATCGTGCCGCGGAGGAAAGGGAAGTCGGAGGGGGGGGGAACTTCCACCCGACAAGGCCGCAGCCAAATCCGCACGGCATTTCATAAGGGGAGAGGAGGAAAGGGGGGAAGAAGCAAAGCGCGTCTGATTACGCGTACCAAAGAGCTCTCTCTCGGTGGGTTCCGCTGGGTGTCGGGAGAGGGCAGGGGAAGAGAGTGGAAGTGGATGGAGTCGCGTGCCGAACGCTGCCGCCGCCTGCCGTCCGTAGGAGCAGGAGGAGGAGCTAATCAGGGCGACTGGAATCCTCCCAAGCCAGCCGCCCAGAGCGATCAAACCCGCATGGAACATAATGCGGCGCGAAGAAGCTAAGCGTCGCGGGGCGAAGGGTGGTCACCTCCGCTCTCGAGGTGACCACTGCGGGACGGTGGAGGACCACACGGCGGGCAATACTTGCCGGGTGACCTCGTGACCTTGCTTCTCTCGCACGAAGAGAGCGGCGAGAGGCCGGCAGATCGATATAAGCCCTGCCCCGGGAGAGGAGCGAGTTGGGGGAGATAGAGAGGGAGAAGGCTAAGGAGAGGGGAGGAGAGGGAGAGGCGCTGCCCTCCCCCCATCCCACACACCACCGTGCTTCCCGCACGAGGAAAAGCGCGGGAAATGTGTATCCCATCCACGTGAGGGTGTGCGTGTCCGTATTGATCCGAGTCGAGTTCGGAGGGAGGAAGAGACGGGAGGGAAGGGGTGGATTGGGGGAAACCGGTGGGGGCGGGGGGGAGGAGGAGATGAGAGGGAAAGGAAAATGGAGGAGACTGGGGTGCTTAGGAGGGTAGGGGGATGACATGCGGCGGCACCTCGAAAAGGGATGGAGGGCGGCCGAAGATAAAGGGGTGGGGACGGGAGAGAGATCCCTCTCTTCCCTTCTCCCCACCTTTTCCTTCTCTATCCTATGCCATGCGCACTTCCCCGACTACTCGCTTTCTCCCTCCGTCTTCCTCAACCCATCCTCCCTATCTCCAATCGAACCGGAGATCCTGTGCTCACAGCGCATACATTTGCGCGTCCACGTCCAAAGGACCTAACCTCCGCAAAGCCCTTCATTATTTTATTTTTGATAACGAAACGCGCTCGACAGCCGAAAAGCGTACCGTGAAAATCGACACGGTCATTTCGGAAAATTATTCTCTTCGCCACAGCTATAGAAATGTATCGGGCGAGAGATGCTACCAGAAAAATAAACAAAACATCATCGACCGGAAAAATTGCCCTCTGAAAACAAAGAAATCGGTATTTCGATAAAAGCATAATGAAAACACCTAAAAAAACATTCAAGAGTGGAAGCGAACCACCATTGCTTCCGTAGTCATCGACGTTGCATCGGCGGAGGGGAGGGAACCGCATGCACATACACAGCCAGCAGCCGATGGTGAGACAGAAAGAGGCCATTACGAAATAATGAAGAGAATTGCACAACGGACGACCTTGGGATGAAATAAAGCGTTTTACGAGACGGACTCGAGAGCGAACAAGTTCTTCTCCCGTGTTCAAGTCGTATCGATCCGATCCCTTCGGCCACCGAATATTTCGCTATTGTCGCTTCTTCGCAACGCGATAAAATTTCGCCCGATATTCGCAACTGACGTCGTATAGCGTCATCAATGGATGCATCGCGGATGATTCGCTATCAAACCCCAGCGGCACCAGACCCGTCAGCGTCATTCGTAATCCCGCGGAGAATGCAGGGCCCATGAATGGAGTCTCCATTATAACGCGAGAAGGTGGCGGGGGAAAGTGGCGGGGGAAGGTGGCGGAGGCGGGAAGGAAGAGAGAACAAGCGCAGAATGGTCAACCGAAATATGGCGCGCAAAAAATGGAATGAATACAAAGGCGAAGAATCAATTGTTCGGAAAGGGGGGGCCATTATTGTTATCGGAAAAGATAGAGGCGGATGCTTCTCCTCGCCCCCTTTTCTCCCGACTCTATAGGCCTCCGTTGTTCTAAGGCGATTTCACAACATTTTCTCCGTTGAGCCGAAATTTACCGAAAAACACTGCAACATCTTCAAATATTAATTAGGGGGCTAAGTTTATATAGTTGCGGTAAATAATATATGATACAGCTGGAATCGAAAGGTAAATTAACTAATGCACGTATGCAAAATTTCGAGTAACACGGTAAATAGAAATATGACATTTTACTTGATATAAAAATTATGGGTTGAAATAAATCTGTTCGACCTTTCTTTTGCTACTGAATCTATGAGTCGATATTTGTAAGAAAACGACGTCAGGATAAGGGGCATTAGGATAAAAAAAGCTCATCCGTATCTAACTCCCATCGCCTCGAAGGGATTGAGTAATCCGAATTCAAACTTCGATCACAAAGTGGCCGCTCCGACGGTAGCTCGTGGATCCTTGAATCAATTAAGAATCGTTAGAGTCAACGATCGGAGAATTACCACAGGAAGTTTGCAGTTTAAATTCGCACATGACTTACTCAACCGTTTCATATTTATGGTAGTTCCATACATGATTTATTCGCAAACCTTAAGTCTTTTTATATATATCGAAATAGACAAACCCTTCGCATAAAAAAAACAAAATATATTTTTTCACTCAAAAAAACATTCCGTACTCGGGAAAGATAATTTACTAGCTTCCTTGAGGCGAGCCCCAAAAATTACCGATGCGGCCGGATATATGAAAAAAATTGTTACAGGATCTGCATCCACGGAAATAAAGGGACGATCGCTGAGATTGTTGCATAGACGAGGAGTGCTCCGTGAGGCGATGCCATCTAACGAGAATCGATTTGGGAGGGAGAGGAAGCAAAGCGCGCAGTTGGACGCACGGATTGCAAAAAAGCCACCTCGGAGAAAGTCGCACCAAAAGCAGCGCGTGAAATATTCGCGGACGCATTATGCAAGAGAAATACAAATCTGCAAGCGAATGAGACCTCTCTGAAAGCGAATAAAACAAAACTTGTTGACGACGTTTTATGTTTCTGCATACTCGGAATAAAATGCCAGAATTCGCAATGACTGACCAGTTCTTCATGCAAAACAGAAACAAAACTCAACTATGCCTCGATCCATTCTGATGACATTATCACCATAAAATTATGGAGAGGAGTGCGGCAACATTTATGGATGCAACATCAAAGCCTCATTGCACATACATATTTCCGCTAGTCAAAATTACTCAATATTTCTCCAGTTTCACTTAACATTCCGCAAAATAAGGAAATAAAACCTCAATAATCGATATGGATATAATTAACAGCTGATTTTATGTATAAATATGAAAAGCTCATTCTGCGTATAAACACGATCAAACCTATTTTATGTTCAGCCTTAGGAAACAACAAAAAGTTTTATTTACAGCCCTTCAATATATTAGAATAACAAGAATAAAACATTTTTTCGACTAATAGAAAAATATATAAGCGGAGGCTCATTTATGCGTGAAACTCAACCAAACAATTGCTAGGCTAATGTGATTTTTCATTTTATTTAATTTAAAAAATCTATTTACAAAACGCTACCAGCTACACATTAATCACAGCAAAAAAATTCGACTAATTCTCCGGTGCATGCAAAAGTTGCATCCGACCCTCCATTTCCACGTAAAAACATTTTTTTACCCGATCGCTACAAAGATTTAAAAAAAAACGCCGGAATGAGAAATTGGACAAACTGTTTACGGTCGAGCTCAAAAGAAAACATTCGCATTCTTTAGCACAAAGCGGAAAAGTTTTTTATCCCGAGTGGTACATGTTCCCGCTGAATGGAAAGGATGCGTGCGCGCGAGAGAGAGAATCTCCGCGGCTCGTTCATGACGGTAGATCGAATTGGTCTTCACGTGTCCCACTTTCGACGAAACGCCCACAAATATTATCGGACGAAATTCTCTTTCCCTACTCCTCCCCATTCTCCTCCTCTTGCACCCTCGCCATCCCCTCAAACCCCGCCTCAACAGTGGTGTTCTTGCGTGAACGAGGCCACTGCGTAACAGCACCCCTCCCTCGCCCCCCGCCCCTTTCCACACCCGCCAAACTCCGCCGAGTAGCCATCGGGGAAGAACGAAAGAGGACGAGGGCGAACTCAGACTGGCAGCTGTTTTCGCGACTACGTGCCGGAGGAAAGAATTCGCAAAGCACGCTCGCCGAGAGTGATGCACTTTGGCGAGATTTGTGTAAATCGCGGAGATGCGAAGAAAGCGCGGAGAGTTATCTGGTCGCCCGTGAGTCTTGTTCTTTACGACGCATTCGTTCGCCGGGATGAAAATCGAGTCGTGATCCACGGAACATCGCGGTATGCGAAATGAAGCTGATAACGCACGCCGTTTTCTTTAAAGCGGGAATTTCCTTCGTCCCCCTTTCCCTCCCTCTCTGTCCCCGATATAAGTTATGCCGAGGTAGTGCAAGTGTCAGCGTTAAAAAAATATAGCGATAAAGACTTAGTCTCCAGATAAAGAGGATGCGAGGAGAATGACGACAGCGAGATAAATAACTGGGCGCATAATGACGGCGGTGACGTCACAGCTCGGCCTCCGGGTTTCTTCTCGGTATTCGCGAACAGCGAATACAAGGAATTATGAACGAATTAATGATAATTATGATCTCATTCTCTCTGAAAAACCTCCTGATCGATCTTAAATATAGTTACAAAGTTGCTTAGAAACAATAAAAACGCGATACCTTATTAACCATTAGATCTACATCGATAGAAATAAAGGTTCAAGGAAAACCTTTCCAAGGACACTATTGCTTAAAAGGAAAGCAGTAAAAAAGAAAATGATTTGTTGCGATAAAAAATGCGCAGACAATCGTAAAAATGCAGTTTTAGGTTACATAAAACAAATATGCCGAAAAAGTAAACACGACTACGAGGTACTTTCTAAGTATGCTCTAAAAAACCATAATTTATTGAGATATATAACAAAGCAGATGACGCTGACGCAGAAGCTTGACCGCGAAAATTTAACTTTCTAAGTAAATATAGCCTCGAGAATAGTGAAAATGAAAACCCAATTTTTTTCTCTCTCATTAGCCAATAACTACAGGCAGTTTCAACAGACCTTATTTTTGAGTAACGATTTATAAACCCACTGTCAACAATAACTGGAGCAGTTCCGCTAATTGCATTGCGGATATTTATCTGCACATACTACCGAATTTCCAATAAACGATATTCCTGGAAGAAATTTAACAGTAAATAATATTGTTTTAAAAATTACTAAGATTTATTCTTAAAATTCCAAAGTAAACAAACTATTAAAAAACACTACCGAGGTGTCGGTTAAGCATTTCCTTAAGAGCTACGCACTCGAATTCCTCGTGATAAAATCGCCTTCCCGATTACTGTTGGAATAAAGTTTTTCCTTCGTCCTGCATGCATCTTGCTGTGCATGTACTTAATTTCTTGATAATTTAAGACTCCAAGTATCTTCTTCAGTAAAGCACTACTTTGCTATCACATACCGTTCTTTGTGAGAGATAACCTATTACGCACTCCTCCAACACTCAGATGATAAGGACTTTCTGCGCTGATTTCTATTAAGTTCTAAAACTCGTGAAGGAAAAAAATAACGTGGTGCCACGCTAGTAAAATAGAATACCAAGATTAAAAAGAACTTAGGCACTACAAAAGAATATGATTAGTTTAATCATCGCAATCGCATGTGAAAAAGAATCTGAAAGATAATACAGTATAAGCTCGCTATTACGTGTATTCGGATATAACGCGGGGTAAACCATGTCCTCCGAAATACATAGGTAAATTTCTAGAAAATATTATGACTGATATATGTACGTAGTAACTCAAGTACGGCAAGGAGTGTTACATACTTATTTATATTGTTAATAAAAGATATATATGCATTCTTGTCTTGGTTTTTCAATTATGCATCTTTATATGAGGTGGTTTTTATTATGCATCAGCCTGAGAGTAAAAATCTTTATAACGCAAACATCCCTCAAAACCAGCCGTTATAACGGGTTTTTACTGTACATCAAATCCGCAAACTTTTAAACGAATTTTGTTTCGCAAACAATAACAAACAGCGTATACTGAAAGCATCGTTTCTTTAACCCACGAAACCTAATCCAATAATTAGACAAATTAAAATAAAACTGCACGAATGCCAAATATAATTGGAAAAACGTCAACTATCCAAAGGTCTAGTTAGCTACGGTCGTTAAAAGGACACCCGCCGCGAAGTTCGAGCGAATCCACGGGAAGGGGAGTTGAAAAATCGAGAGAACCGTTGCATGCAGGAGAAAGTTTCCCTTTCCGAGGAGGCAATAACATCATACGAGTGAGTATCTGTGGCACGGCTTGCGATGCCTTCACCTGAGATACGAAACACGCGGCTACGGATTGCGCCGGAAAAGAGGCCAGGAAAAAGATTTTGCGATGGTCTGAGGTGGGGGGAGGGGAAGGGAAGTGGAGGAGGTAAAGAGTGGGGGTGGGAGGAATGAGGGGGAGGAGGTAAAGAGTGGGAATGGGAGGAGGTAAAGAGGGAGTGGGAGGAGTGAGGGGTAGGAGGTAAAGAGTGGGGGTGGGAGGAATGAGGGGGGGAGGTAAAGAGGGAATGGGAGGAGGAGGTAAAGAGGGAGTGGGAGGAGAGAAAGAGGAAGGGGGGTCGCGAACCCAAAGGACTATTGTGCCAGCGTGGGAAAGGATAGAAAGAGGAGAAACGAGGCTAACTCATACGTCCACACTAAGGACTTGCTGCAGTTAAGGAGCTTTTACCTTGGCGCCTAAGACGCAAAACGCCAATTCTGTACTAACTGCGAAACAAGGACGACCGTTTAAAATACGATAAAATCCGATCAAATGATAAGTACAGATAAAAACAAGTGCTCAACTCACAAAATAACGAGATTAAAATCACTTTCTCTACTGAAAGCTTATTTAACGCAATTCCCCTTAGTGAATCGCACAGTTGGAAGATGGCTTCGGAAATCAGAAAGGAAGTCTAAAGTTAGAACATAAAACTACGCAAAACGATCAAGGAAAGGCAAAATTACTCCCTAAAATCGATTCTATTTTCCTTTTTTCCCGAATCAATCAGAACGCGAACCACTTGTGACTTTTCACCCAACGTTGAACTATAAAACAAACGAGACTAAATCATACGCTTAAAATGGCGAAAAAAAAGCTACTAACAGCAAAACAACAACTTACTGTGTAAAGATGCACGACAAAGGGTGCCGCAACCGAAACCAAAAACTCGGGAACTCGCCGCCGCAAAAAAAGCGGAAATTTTCTGTTTTTTAAGACGCGGGAATTGACAACTCGCCTGGTTCCGTAGGGAGTAACACGAGGCAGTTCATCCTTACCGTTGAAGAAACTGGGCAGAGATGGCTCCGAGCCAAACGCGCAACTACAAAAACCGCACGCTCGCCCGAAAAAGGTGATAATAACCGGAGAGAAAGAGACGCCGAACCTAAACTTCGAGGAAATGCGTTATGATCCCAATCACAATTCGATTTGATTAGATTTCGGGGAAGGGTACTAGCTTAGAACGGAGAGAGAGGGACGCTTTTATTGAGTACGGAAGGCGTGATGCCATGCCGTTAACCCCGCATCCTTAGCCGCCGGTAATGGGGAGCGGAAGTGCTCGTAATCCCGTTACACGCACTTCTCCCCAGCCTCCGTTCTCTCCCCCTTTCCTCCTCCGAAACCCACCACTACGCCGCCGAGCCTCTTGTGTGCCAGCCACCCCTCCCACGAGAGGCGTCAATGGGAGAGAGAAGCTGCTGTTACCCCTCCTCCTCCTTCACCCCCCGAGGCCCACCCACTCCACACAAACAACCGCCCACGCGCGCGCGCCACTCGACAAATGCAGCGGCCACTCATTCTCGGTCGTCATTCCTGGAGTGCGTGGCCGCTGCCCAGCGAAGATGCGCCAAGGGCGGGAGGGCGAGGAGGTCCCCTCGCCACCCTCCACGCCCACCGCTGGAGCTGCCGCTCCCACGCGTACCCCCGCCCCCACCTTCCCCACCCCTGGAGGCGCCGCCACGGACACACGAGGCGGCGCACTTGTTGCCTCCGCGAGCTTAAGGGCGAGGAGAGATTGGGTGGGTGTTCAATGCACGCTGACCTCTCCGTACTTTTTTTTGCGACGGCGATTCCTTTTAATATCCTTCGAGATGGAACGCGGATGATTATGAGGAGTGACGCGAGAGTGGAAGTGCAAGGGGACAGAAACGGTATTCGGACCTTAACCTTGAAAGAAAAGTGAGAATTTTCCTCGTTCGACCGGTGGCACGTGCAAAAAAGAATCGATCAAAAAGGAAGCGTCGGATTCTTGAACGGTCTGAAATTAACTGACGATCAAGGAAACTGCTGCAACACTTAAAGCGGCGGAGTAAACCCCATTCCCGCTTTCCGCCCCCACAGTGGCAATTCGCCGATCGCTGGCTCTCAAAAGAACCAACCATTCTCTTTAGAATTAATCGCGTCGATGAATTGCCACTGAGGGAAACCGTAAATATATTGCGCATCGGGTTTCCTCGACCGTTTTTTTGCTGCATGAGTTTCCTTGAACTCACCCTTTATTCCTAACAAATAAAAGGAAATACAAAACGATCAATGCTCAAAAGACGACTACCCCGAAACACGGCGAATAGTTTAAAAAGTATATTTCTCAAATCGAATAAACGATGCGAAAATATTTTGCTCGTACAGACATGAATTGCGATTATTGAACCTCACATCAGAAAAATTCGAGTAATCGCACTTAATTCTAACGTACGGAAATACGGACGGGAAAATATTATAGATTTATCGAAAATTCTAGTTTGAACGTTCTAACTGCAAGGCTTAAGCAGAGCTTATGCAATGACAGCAATAAAAATGTCTTTTCATTAGATCATATAAGTTACCCTTGCCGTCATAAAACGATAAAGCAGAGACACATTTCAAGTACACACAGCCGTCCGCGGTGATCAATCACCGGCTAATGATTATAATAGCTAATTCACGTAACTTGTTATATTAATAGTATTATGATCACAGAAGTCGCACGCATTATCGACTGGATAATGAAGACGCCACCGTTAAAATGTTATACACTATTTCATTACTGCAATTCGTACAAATTATGAGAATTAAACGGGAATATCGGGAGAAACCGCGAGCGAACAATAAAATCCCTAATTGACAGCTCCATTCAATTGGGATTTTTCACCTCGAAAATTATAATCAACGCAACGCTGAATGGCTCATTGACACAGCACTACACTAATATATAGAGGAAATCAACATGAAAACTACTGCCCGCGCGGCATCAAATATCTGAAGAAGTTGCCAAGTTATATTAACTTTCACTACCTTTAAAAGTAAAATTTGGCAACAAGAAGGCGAGAAAAAAATCTTTTTAGAATCAAAATAACTCATCACATTGAATAATCCACCAAGCTCATATGCAACCATAGTAATGTCGCAAGCAATCATAATTTGAGTTATTGCTAGAATTATATCGATTACACGGAAATATACATGAATTCCTACAAGTAATAATTATAGCTTCAAAAATACCTTGAAAACAAAATCGCTATTACCATTTAACAAGTAGACTGCCACGTGACTAAAATTAACCCGCTCGCAATTTTGCCCATGGGGCCATGTGAGCTGAAAATAACTGCACCAAATACAAACGTCGGCGCGATATTAAGAACCAAAGCCCGCTTAAATTGAATTTGAAAACAAGCCGCGACTACGACAGGTCAATTATATTTGGCAACATCTTACAATTAGTATATTAAAGTGTGCTGCTAGCGGTTTCTTTAAAAAATCGCTAATGCGCTCGGTTTGTCCGTCTGACGCCCTAACTCCTAATCGAAAGACAGTATTCAAGCCAATCGAGTTCGATTTTTGTCTCGTTATGCACGTTTATTCGGTTTGTCCGTGTAAAATAAAAAAACGCCATTTACTGTAAGCTTCAGTATTTTTTTCTTGTTTATTTAATTACCGTAGCACATCACAATAAAATCACAAAAATAAGGGTTTGCAGGACAATTTTGTGCAAAGATTATGAATGAATAGATACGGGCAAAGTATGTCATAAAGAACTAAACCCGTAAGTGCCGGACACATCAGATTTTAAAAATACGAGATCGGATTATAAAGATACGAAGAACGACAGATAGTATAAAAACCTAGCCGATTAAATGACCGAACGAAAAAAATATAAATAGGTATGTAATGTTTATTTTTGTAAAATAAGAGGTGCCGGTACTCATAACTTGATAAATTTTAAAACGCCTCTCGCACCCCTCATCTCTTCCTGCGCCCTCCCGTCTGTATTGAATTTGTTTTTTTTTGCTCAGCGAAAAAGGTGCCGGTACGCCGTACCGGCGCGTACCGTCACAAAAAAGCACTGAGTATGTATGACATGGCTACTTAAGTGAAGGATAAGTCGTACATTTTTATTTTTCCGGAATACGGAACGATGCAAAAATTTTCCTATTCGCGATATCCGTTGCGAAGATATAGGAAGAGGGAACTTTTGCAAATAATGAGAAGGTAACAGCCCCGTAGATCGTTTGAACTGCGCGGGCGGCTTTGGGGAAAGAGGGGAGAGGAAAAGGCGCCGAGAGGGAGCCAAAGAACACACAATCGATATCCATGATGAAATCCCTCCGAGAGACCAGGATAACCTAGAGAAACATGTCAGCGGCGTACTATTGTCCGCATTGCCATTATACTCCTCCAATACGCCTAATAATGGCGGCGCACCCAAAAGAGCCTCCCCCTCCCGCTAGGAGCAGGCGTGGGAGGGGGGAAGGAGGCGGCAGTTGACCCCCAAGGGTGGGGGAAGGAGGCGGCAGTTGACCCCCAAGGGTGGGGGAGAAGAGGCGGAAAGGTCCATTAGAGATCGGGCAGAGGTGGATGGAATCATAGCGTCCGGCCAACCTTTTCCTCCCACCCACCCCAACCCATCACTCTCCCCTTCTTTCACTCTCTTCGGGCCAACCGAAAACGTCGACGGTGTTGTGTTTCAATCCGCACAGTTGCTCGGCACACGCCGCCGCGCTCCTACCCTACTCCAACCACACCCCACCTCCCTCCCCCCGCTCCCCTACCCACCGCGAATCCCTCCTCCGGTCCCCTACTTCCCCGGCCACTTGAATCAATACCGTGTGGGCAGGAGGTTGGGGTGGGTGGAGTGGGGTAAAAGGCGAAGAGGTGGGAATGGCAGAGAGAGAGAGAGAGATGGAGGAGTAGGTAGTGGAGAGGGAATGAAGGAAGGAGGAGAGCGAGGGTGCCGCCCACCTACAATGTGGTGGCGACAGACGCCGCCAACGGAGTCACTCCCTGCTAACAGGGAGATCGTTATCGCACCGGAGTATTTACCAGTGGAATTGCTCTCTCACGACACCCTCCCTCCCTTCGAATCCCTCATCCCCGAAAGACCCTCTCTCTCGCTAACAAACAGTTTCCGTCGCGGGTATCCGGTGGGTGGCCAAATAATACCCGATCGGTATGTTGCGCGAGGAAGTTGACTCGAAAGAGGTCCCACTTTGGGCGCCGTCGCCCCAGGGAGCGGGATTCTGGCGGGGGGGAGGCTTTGGAGAAGAATCCGAGCGAGCGTCAACTCCGATGGGCATCCTAAATGGAGAGGGCCAACTTCCAAGGAGTCGAAGTGAGGTTTGAAAGAGAGAGGATGGGAAGGGGAGGAGGAGAGGGCGCGAGAGGACAAAAAGCGAGCGGCGAGGGGGTGCGTGGAGGGAGTAAGGGATGGCTCAAAATGCCACACACAAAAGGAATGCGGAACGCCGGAAAAAAGTCAAGCGTGCACGCGTCGAAACCGAAAAGCAGGTCGCATGGGTGGGCGAAACTCCCACGGGCGCTTTTGCCCTCCCACGCGCTCCAAATATCGATGAGCTACCAAACACCACGGAAGCTGCGCAGAGACTCGTTTTAATCGAACAAAATAAAGGACTGGCGCGACCTACGCGTGCAGGAATGAACTGTAACATTTTCGACGAGGACTGATAGACGAGAATTATTCTTCCGAACACAGATGAAAGATACACGGGCGTCTTTTAGAGAAAACGTAACGATCGAACTTGGAGCGAATTTTAAATAATACGCCAAAGGACAATCCTCTTTCACATAAACTCTCTTTCGCGTTCAAGACTTATAATTATGGTTGGAATTAAAGTTTACCCCAACTATGAGAAAATATCGCGCATATAATAAGCAATAGATCACTGAAAAGCTCACCCTTCAACAGGAAAGATTTAGCGATCAATTCTTATAGATAGATACATTTGAATTATTGGTGATGCAAAATGTATTTAACAAAATCTCTTTGTAAAAAGTGATAAATTAAAAGTTATGAAGAATTTCAAACCACCACAAATCGCCACTATCGATCGATTTATAAAATGAAAACTCATAGCTTAGCAAAATTATACATTTAAAACTACAATCTTACTTGGAAATAAACGGCGCAATATACATTGCACAAACTTTCTCATATGCGTATGTACATACGTTTGGTCGACTGTGTACGTTTATAATAGAAAAACGCTTATAAATTTAAAGTTAATCGTAGTTTAATGTATATTTTAATGCCACTGGTCGATATTTAGTAATTTTTTGGGACATATGGCTTAGTAAGTATTATTTGTGACATCAGGCTGTACGATTGGATGGATTTTAATGAAAATCCTTATAGCCATTTTCGAGTAAATCGAATATCCTAGAATAAAGTATCCTCAATTGTTGCGCAATATCGTTCATCTCTTCGGTGTGTCTATTATGAACGATATTATCCACAAATATGAGATATAACGACCCAGTTTAACCGTTTAGGCTGTAATAATAGTATGCGTGGATCGCGGCGGAGGCGTGACGTCATAGGGCTTGGGTAAGGTAGCTTTGCGTACATTGTAATGTCACTGGACGCCATATAGTGATTTCAAGAGATATATGGCTTACGTAGTATTATTTGTGACATCAGGCTCTATAATTGGATTGATTTTAATCAAATTCTCTGGAGCCATTTTTGAGTAAATAAATATTTCTAAAAATCGCCAACAATAAACTATCCTTAGTTTTTTAGCAATATCATTTTTATGAAAAAGGGTTTGCAAAAGATGATATATTGCACAAATAAGAAATATCATTCGATTTCATGCACGCGTTTGGGCTCTAGAAAATCTACAGACCGACAGACAGACGGCATGGCGAAACCCACTTTTATGGAATCAGGGACACCTAAAACGTGTATTTCCAACAAGATCTCGAAGTCCAATTTTTTCACGATAACAATACTTTCTCAATATACTACGTATATACGAGAAAGTAAAAATGGATCCATTCAGAAAGACAGTAGTAAAGCCAACTTATTCTCGCGATATATATTGAAAATACCTTTGCTCAGCTGATTCACTTACAAATTTGAATCAAGTAACGGAATCTCAAACCATAATGTATTAATTGACTGATGAAATATATTTAAATTTGTACCGACCCGAAAAGGTGGAAATAAACCAATTCCATAAAGGTGACGGAAACTTTTATTTTTACTCTTAAATCAAATGTTCTTAACTGAAAAAATCATAGATCGAAACAAATTTT
Organism: Tanypteryx hageni; assembly: GCA_028673005.1. NCBI lineage: Eukaryota > Metazoa > Arthropoda > Insecta > Odonata > Petaluridae > Tanypteryx > Tanypteryx hageni. The sequence goes on along the minus strand of CM054113.1, from coordinate 37,078,524 downwards.
AGCCGTCTAAAAAATGCCAGCCGTTAAATTAAGAATTAAACGGATTGGGAGAAGCAGCCGGCGTACTTGAGAGGTCGAAGAACTTCGTAAAAGTCTACTAGAACGGGTAAGTTACTCACCGGAGGAGAGCAACTGAGGCGAGACGAGACCGGAGAGGTCCGGTTCCTCGCCATACCAGAAGATCCAAAGCTCTTTGGCGGCGTGAAGAGCGAGAGGCGGGTCCGAGGTGGAGTTGGATGAAGAGAGCCCTTGCTGCTGCAGGGGCCGCTGGAAGTTGGCGAGGGCCGCCACCGATGGGTCCAGACAGGAGAAGAACGCGGAAGAATTGAGACCCCCTCCGCCTCTGTGACCGCCCGGAGGTGTCGGAACCCGCCGCCAAACGCACAGGATATCCGCCGCCAGGCACTTGGAGAACGAGGAGAGCACGGGGTCTTCCAAGGGATCGGCCTGAGGCTGCGCCACCGGCGTCGAACCCGGGAAACCGGATGATGAAGCCGGCGGCGAGTCGCCGGCATACAGCAGCTTACGCCATTTGATGCCGCAGAGGTCCGTCTGAAAGCATTCCAATTCAATTAATCGGGGGTGAAAGATTTAATTACCTGCGCAGGGATGAGCGTCAAATACTCAGGTCGCGCCTACTACATATAAGCGGCAATCCTGTAATAATAAAACTTCATTGAATCATATACTCATATCGTTGGTAGCTCACAATAACTTTGGCTCAGATTATTAAATGTAAATTATTCCTTTAGCCAAACAATTAGCGGGGTATAACACCCTACAACACCTGTTGTAACCCGATAATTGTTTGGCTAAAGGAGTACTTTACATTTAATCATATACTCATGTCAAAAACAAAGCCGATGACTTTGTGATAACCCAATGATAGTTCATTTAAATGACAATCAAGCATATTTGAATTTAAAATAAAAGCAAATTATTTAAGGACATTTCACTGTTTGAAGATGTTATAAAGAAATACTAGCCGGTGAATTACTGATGCAAGCTGCAATACACACACAGCTGAACCAACACTTATGGCTTTAGGGTTCATGACTTTGGTAGATGACATAGATCTAGATCATGGGTCTCGAACTCAATGGGTGCGTGGTCGCATGAAGACACTCGACCAAATCCACGGGGCGCGTTCCATGTTACCGAATTTCCCAGTCATATTCACCGGACATTCTTTCTTTCTTGCCTTCAAATAGCGGTGGACCTCGCCTCCATCCATCGACGCGCTTTTAAACCCGTTCCGTATGAAGATACTAGATTTTGTGTCGCGATTTGGCATCGGGCAACGACACCATGGCAATGGCTGCGGGAAAAAAATTCTCCGGTACTCCGTACATGGTGTTTTAAACTGGAATGAACAATAAACTGCCGATGCTTTGGAAGTGTGGATTTGGTCCATTTCTTAAATCTTCAGTTATCTGAGAGAAATATTTTGCAAGAAATACACGAGTTTGAGTCGCATAATAGTGTAATGTAAATTACTTCGAGGGCCGCGAAATGCCCCAAGCGGGCCGCGTGTTTGAGACTCTTTGCCTAGAAAGAAAACTCATCTCAGAATTCGTCGCTACAGTAGACTACGATAACGTTATTATGTATCTACGCAGAAATTACACCAAAATCAGTAAATACACAACCATTTTCCAATGTTAAACTGAATCAGAATGGCAATTATTAATGAGAATCCAATCGTCAAGACAGTAAAAAGACAACGATTGGTAATGCAGATAAACAACAACACGTACAGCGGTCCATTTTATATAGGACATTAAGGAATGGCTACAAGGCAACCACCCCTATGATGACTTTTCGAAGTAGTTTGCTGGAATGCGCCCCCTGCTGCTCCACAATCTGAAGTATTGAAGGATTAAATGTATGCGAAGATGTTGATGTATTCTTAAAATTAACATCTGCTCCATGCCCCTGAAAACAGGAGCAACAAAGAGTTCCTTGGCGAGTTTCTAAATATAATCCCAAGCCCGACCTGCACACTAAAATGTTGGTAGAACTCGAAGGGTCAACAACCTGTGACGTAGACCCAAGCTTTCCTTTTATCGCGCCTCCGTAACTGCAATGAATTGTCAATTTCTGGGAAGGAATAAAAATTGTTTAGACATCCCGATGAGATTAATGTTTTCATTTATTTAATATGGCTTTAAATCAACGCTTTGGTTCAAGCACGATTGTTCACATTTCAACAACTAAAAATGATCGCTATGTATTACGGTAGTGATTTATAACAGAAATAATAAGTGAAAATGCAAATATGAATACACTAAACGGAAGCATTAAGAGGCGAACAAATTTGACGGCATGGAAAGCTTTATTACTACGTTTTATTGATGAATGATAATCAGTAGGCAGAAAACCGCTACACAACTACCGTGAATTTATTTTCATTCTGCATGGTAAACTAGACAATTATGTACTTACGTTGAAATTACGCCTATCTGTAAACTTGGAGAGACACAAACTAATGCAGGGGCAATGACACAAAACAGAAGAGAGCGGGTACCAAGAAACTATTCAAGTACATCGAATGAACAACATGACGAATTTATGAACTATCATGATAAAATTACTAATTTTTTTCATCGAGACAGGTCTAAATAAAAAGAAAAGATTTAAACCACAAAAACACTGGTAAATGGTAAAAACTTAAATTTAGATATTTGCCTACGGAAGCAAAATGTCTTTCAGCAAATTCATCATTTAAATCGAAGTTTACACGTTCAAGTTATTTTCCTGAACTAAAACTATTTGTTTGCGACATTAATCTGAAACACAAGAGCGGATACTCGAGCGGTAAATTTGCATGGGCTAAAACTCGCTAAGTCCTCCTAAAAAACGAGTTATCTCCATAACACGTATTTACACGGCCTGTAGGTGCGTCACTTAGCCGGCGCATTTCCATAGTTATCGAAAGTAAGCCCGAGAGCATTAATCAAGCGGGCGCGCTCCCTTTTATTGAGCCGACCGACATTGTGAGGGAGCGTATTACGGAGTAGGTGGGAGGCGGAGAGAGGGGGCGGAGGAGCTAGAACGAGAGGGGCTAATCCAAGTGGCCGAGCACCGTCACTTGGCCAGCGGCGACCGGTGCTCTTGTATCGACACGACGAGCCGTGCCAAACGCCGAATCATCCTTGAGATGTTGTTTTGGGGTTAAGCGAGGAATGCAGGGGAAGGGACGAGTGGTGGTGAAGGGGGTGAAAGTGGAGGAGAGTGGTGAATGAGTTACGCTAAGTGGTACCCGTTCTCGACTCTCTCTCTCTCCCTCTCCTTCCCGGCCTTGACAACTGAGACGGTAGCGCTACCTTATCGCGAAACTTCTCCGAGACTCGCGGTGACTAACAAAAAGTGAAGAGTCGCACGACATACGCCAATCATCCATGGACCTTAACACAACTTCGAAAAGAAACTAACAAACGATGGAAATATTAGGATGACGACTTTAAAATCCTTTTAACCCTTTCATTTTTTAATTTAACGACGATTACGTAATGAAAAGATAATATTTATTGATCGGTCAAGGATCTTTTTCTTGCTCACTTCATCGCACTTCAAAACCGCAGACAAAGTTGTAACTACAATGTTTACAGATAATCGTTATCAAAAAGAGAATGGCGCTAATTTGTTCAATTATTTAATTTGTTTACTTCCGTCATCAGCAAGGGGTTTTAGGATAGGCGCTAGATCTGATAAGCGCAGAACATAAGGAAAATATCGAAACGATGCTAGCAAAACGCGCTTCACCGCCGCATTCTTCCCAAATGGCCGGAAATTTTTTATATAAAAGATGCAGCGAATTGCTCCTTATAACACGAAGCTTCCGCGTTTTATCATGTTCTAAGAACGATACGCTTTATAAAAGTAGGAAAATTTTTAAAGGAAATTTCTCTGAAAATCCTTCAAATGTAAATTTGAGCTTAACGTAGATGGACGGAGGTAAGTGCTGAATGGATAATATTGACTCAAAATGCAAAGAAAGCTAATGAAAACTGAATAGAGAAAAACAAAATGCAGATCACCAACACCACTCAAACTTTCGCGATAATTATCAGAAAACAGGACAAGAACGCCTAGAAAGTTCTTTTGTTTACATTCCAGTCAGCTTTCCAATGTTGTACTGATGATAAATTAGGAAGATTCAATAGCTATAAAATTATTGGGAATACCAGCTGTGCTTTTCGGCTACAGAGCAGAGAATATCAGTGGCTCACCGATATCAATAGGAGTATCATCAACATTTAATACTAAATGCAGAAATTTTAAAACCCGTTTCCCTATAACTTTCTGAGTTTATAACTTTGAAGAACAAAATCGCTCGTCATTGTCTCGACTCAACATGTTCTCATATAAAAATTATAACACAATAATTAATCTGAGGAATCCAACTCAGTCTGTTTTACAAAATACTTTTCTCAAGTCTAAAGTCATTTCATTAAAAAATTAAAACCTTCTTATTAATAACCCCACATACTTTTTCATCTGCTAAGGCTGTACGATTACCTCAAAGCTGCAATATAATAAAATATAAAACAGCTCTGCTAGGCATCAACATTGATATATGCACCATTCCGATACCAGAAAAGCATATTCACCATAACTGGTCCTTGGTATGAGGTGCAAAAAATTACATTTAAAGGAAAGATCAAGTAATATGATTAGATATTTTTCTAGTTTCGCAATTCGTAATTTAGATAGCTACAATGCCTATAAAAAGTTTATTTTGAATTTACTATAGGTGAACCATTGATAATGGTTGTTTTATAGTCTAAAAGAATCAACTTTCCTTAAACGTTTTATAGATATTGGAGCTACCTAGTTAATCAACTAGATCATATCTAGTAGGCGAGCTCGATAATTCTTTTATGAAGTACTACATGTACTGCGTTTTTCTTTTCTTAATTGTTGGAGCTATGTGTCTATATCCGATATGGTTTGAGTGTATTTCTGTTTTTTGCAAAGTCTAAAATTTTCTCGCAGTTTCTTAAAATATTTATTATTATGTAGCCTATTTGGAATTTTTAGAAATATTACAGATATGGAGAAAGTCATGTGGTGGACACATCAGATTTTTGTAACTTTATAGTTCACGAAACATAGGTAATAATTTTTCTACTTTTCGCCTAGATTTAACACTAAATACTTCATTATATTTTACTTAACTTTAAATTAACATTTATTGATTATGCAAACCCCTGTGTGGAAACAACTTAGGTTATAATAAATTTACTGGACTAAAAGACAAAATGACAAGCAAAAAATAATAAGATCAAAACAAACCCCATGTCTATCAAATTTATCTTAAGTGAAGGATATTGAAACTTGTTTTAACTATTCAAATGCATGTCTTAACATGGAAGCTTACAACATGAATATAAAATGTAATTAATATATAATGTAAACAAGGCACAACGAAAAAAATTATACCATATGATGACCTCGTCCTGATGTTAAACTGGCAGGCACCTCGACAATTGAAACGAGAGATCAGGCCATCTTAGCTTTATAAACCAAATTTGCAGATTCGATTAAAATCACTGGACCATATGTAAACAACAGGAATCACGATGCCGCGGTGCAGCTACAGGTAGTAATATTGCAGAAGAATATAGCACGTGGTTGGCAGGGAGACAGGGGGCGTGGCTTACTATGACGTGGCGTGTGTTCCGCGTTCCGCGGTTGGTCGAATATTGGAACGGGAGACGCCCACTCACCCCAGTGAGAGAGAGGGCGTGGTCAGGCGAGGGGGGAGCGAGAAAGAGAGATGCAGTACTTTGACACGCGGGGCCGAAGAGGTGGCGATTAATGGGTGAAACGGGACGCAAAGGGGGGAGGGAAAGAGGGACCAAGAAGAGAGAGGAAGAGGGAAAGAGCCAGCGCCCCGAGATGCGTAGGAAGGGGAGCATCAGGGAACGTCCCACTCTTCCTCCATCCCGCAGGACCCTGAAGGTGCCCCCTTCCATCGGTCGAGGGCATCGTATCGAGCGGGAGACGGCAGCGGCAGTCTCGGACAGAGCGGGCGACTTGGCACGGGACCAACAAAATATTTCTTCCCCACCCCTGCCACCTCCCCTCCCCCTTAACAGCACCCCCTCTCGGAAGGGCAGTTCCGAACAGGCAGGGCTCGAGCAGCGTGCGAAGGGGAGAACGGATACACCACCGAAAAGGGTTTGAGGATCCGACGCGAAGAAAAGGTGACGACGACGATTAGGGAGGCGAAGGCAGCGGCCCAAGAGGGCGAGCCGGCGGGTGAGCTTAGTTGGACCTTCCTCCTGCTTCGTCCTCCTTACGGCGAAGGAATCCAGCGGTGCGCGAGCGTCCTTGCCGAGCGATGAGGGGAAAACCAGCTTGGAGGCGGCCATCGGTCATCGAACCGATGTAGGAACGGGAGTGGGGGCGAGGGGGAGGCAGGTGGAGAGGGGACTCCCAGAAATCACGAGAGCTACGTGGAAAGGAGCGAAAGGAGAAAGGACACACGGCAACAACATCAAACAAACCGCGCCAAGACGGATGGAGTCCTCCAGATGGAATAATTTTCACTGAATTGCAAGGGAATAATAATAATATATAATATAATAATAATAACTGATAACATGATTAAATTAATCGTTAAGCGACAAAATATCTCTCCAAGCTCACAACAGAAGTTTCACCAAAACAGCATCCTCCAAAGCAGAATCTAAGAAAACATCCGCGTTGAGAAACGCGAAAATTGATCTGCTAAGATCGTTCAGTGGTAGAATATCCGCCCGGCAAGTGGAAGACCCAGGTTCGATTCCCGGTCATAGCAGACTTTTTTCTCGTTTCAAAAAATATTCCCAGAATCTAAGTACGTAAACTGTTTCCCTTCGGAATTAATTTCGCCTGCACTGACAAGCAAAACGCAAGTATATGACCTAACAGATAAGAAACACGTATGGTAATCAGTGCAGTGTAGGATGTTCAAAATTTCCCAATGAAAAACGTAAATTCCATTGTGTACAAGACGCAATTGCGGAAAATATCATTTCCTGCCAGATTGAAAAATAATGATTTTCTCGTGTAAACATTAAAGACAAAAATGCCCAACAAAAATTATTCCACGTCCGCTTCCACCGAATGAAAGGCACATTTCCCAGACTTTTAACAACTGATAACAAAAAATCGTTTCGGATAACGGTAGTAACACCGAATGCCTGCTACAACAAAAAAGTGCAAGTTCTCACAACCCTTCCCGTGAGAATAGTAAAACATTTTAATCGGAGCCGAATTATGCATTCTGTTGCACCTCCGCATAAAAGGATGCTTTCGTCCGTGGGTGTGCTCGCTCGAGAGTGGGCCCACGTGGCTCTGACGATGTTCCCTTTCAGCCGCCAGCTCCCGAAGAGGAAAGTAAACAATATCCGAGAATCGACCGCGGTCGAATCCACCCGCCCCCTCCGATACGCGATACCGCCCGCGTAATCGATTGCCGAGAGAACGCTAACGCGCGCCCGTTTACATGTTGGTTGCCGATTGCTCCTCTCAAAGATAAAAGATATCGAGAAGGACCGTGGAAAATGTCAGCTGCTCCATATTTCCTGAATGAGGCAGAGGGATAGTGAGAGAGGTATCAATTAGATAGCCACCCAAGACGCTGAGGCCAAGGACGGACCAGGGATTAGTGACGCGGAGGCGAGTGTGTCAGGGGCTTCGCGTCTTGAGCCCCTTCCCTCACATGGAAACCTACTGACGACTTCTCCCCCCTCCCTCCCCCAACCCCGATCGAAACAATAGAACCCGCACGATGGCTCTCGTTTCGATATTCCGTTCAATTTCGCTAAACGTCGGCTCTCGCAGTCTCGAGGCGAAAATCTTTTGCCGCCTAGAGTGGAATGCGGCGAGCGAAAGCAAGTCGCTGATCGACAGATAGCTTAGATAAATCGCTTGTAAACAAAGTCATGTTTACAGACAGCATGGGTTACGCCGAGCGTAACACTTACAGTTAATGTCGCCTGTTATTCTACGCAACGCTTATAGGGTGAGGCAACAGTTACGGGCGACATTACACGACCGATAGAAAAGCAACGATAGTATATTTTACATGCAAAAATGTGCACTGAAACATCATGAAAATTTCTATTAATACAAATGATAGAAATAGGAATTTAACAAAGGAATAATGAGATAACCTACGACTTCTGTTTTCGAACTTAATGCCTCGTGATCCAACAGAAGGAAAAAATGACACTACTTCCGATTCCAAAACAATGAATCTTCGAAAAGCTTTCTTGAACTCAAAACAAAAGGCGGTAGCTGTTGGAAGAAAACCATCTCCCTAATAGCAGAGGTCCCTCGCCCGTTCTTTTTGTCATCTTTCAGGTGCTTTGGCAGCATCTGAGTTCTTACGTTGTCGTTGCTAGGTTCCGAGGCCTCATTGATGTGTGCCACATCTAAATCTTATAATTGCAATTTATCTTTTATAAAGATCATAATTTCAGAACAATTTTCTGAGCAAACAAATAATTCTCTACTCAAACGTGAAGAGAACAATAGATAAATGATTAGACTCATTTCTCAGATCAGGAAAATGTGACAACATCCCATTTACACAACCAACGACTGTCAACTGTTATCTTGAAGCCGTTGAGTTTTTAAGCTGATAAAAAACAAGGCGATTGGACAGCTACGTTTTCTTGAAGTAACATCGTATCTTATCGTCAACTTTATCGATAAAATAAAAATATCAAGAAAAGATTAACATGCATATCTAAGTGCCTTTTATTTTAAATGAAGTAAATATGTTTGTAAGGAACAGCAAGAATTTACTCGACGATTCGCCGCGCAACAGGTATCTTCAAGATACAAATCAACACGGTAATTCAATTAAAAATTCACGGACTCTTATGGGGCGAAAAAAGTGACGAGAAAGCCAACATAAAGATACACTAACTATCCTCAGTGGAGTTATTACTGGGCGAGTGACCTTGCTCAAGAAATTATCTTAGGTTTAACATTAAGTACACGGAATGAAATAAACTAGCTCCAAGTTAGTCGTCACAATTCCATAACTTACGTCATTACTTCCCATTGAAAATATTACTGACGCATTTCCAGACCTAAACTTCGAATGAAACCCGAGAGATTTGTCAACATACTTTTAAGGATTCCCAATTGGGAAATGGTAAATAACCGCACGTGGATAAACTACTCAACAGACGCTATATATATGAAACTAAAAAAAAGGTTTTAGCGCAAAAATTAATAACCTAGATTAACTGACACTAAAATTATGGCCCAGTGTCTAATAACTTCAAGATGTCAAAGGATTCTAACATTTACACAATAAGATTGAGCATTCATTTGAAGGAGAATTTGAAGTTAAACTTGGGTAAAGCAAAATACGATGCCAACATTTTATAACATGCAATTAATTACCTAGGGGGGTAAATGGCAATTTTGCAGCCTTAATAGTTGCGAATCTATGCCAAATTTCAGAAGTTGAGAATTTTATGTAGACCTAACATACTGATCTGGTTGTATACATTTCTACGGATATTATATTTCGAGAATGATCGATCGCATACACATTCTCGTAACCCACATAGTGCCACCATGACGGGCTGCCGGTCCATATCTTCCTCCCTATCCCCTCCCTCCCTCCGCTACGGAGCCTTGTGGCACCAACCATGAGTGGGTCAAGGGGATTGCCGACGACTTCACTGCCACCTCATCGAGTACTACACAATGGAAGGGATTCCGTACGCTATAGTCGACCGAAGGAATGCCTTTACGATATCCACTTACGATCTACTTTCGGATTTGAACGAAAGTGACAACGAAAACACAGACCGCCTTTTCCTCCTACCCCGATCATTTCCATAAACAAATTTTTAACACCGACGTCACCGAAACGGTTTACAAATAGGAAAATTACCGCCAACATCTGTTGGAATCGCTTCAAACATACGCGTACGATTCATCCCTCGTTCCGCATAGAACGCACTAAGCTTGCGAAACGAAATTTCCTTATAATCACTTCCTTCCGCGAAACGCCAATTGAATGAATCAGCTGGCAACGCGCCGTTCGCAACCATCAGGTCCCGGTGAATTTAAGTCGGTCCGGACATTTCAATGCTCATCCCAACCCCGCCCTCAGAATTTGCCACCACCGACGACGAAATGCAACAACCGCAAGGTCATCCGTATAAAACGCGGCAATTAAATGCTGCAACTCCGCTCCATTTTCTCCTGCATCAGTCACTTCCGACCTAAGAGTGTGGAAACGCATCGCGGTGTTGCGAATGCGCTAAACGAAGGTCTGGCGCCGAGCGCAAATTGCGCGAAAGTGGACGAGAGATGACGGCCACTCCCCCTTTCGCCCGCCCACCGCGGGAAGGGGGTGGCGGCTAAGATGGAGGGAGCGGTCAAAGGAACATCGGGAGTGGCGGAGGAGGCGTCGCGTCTCGCGAAGTGAGGCGGCAACTGACCATGAGGGAGAAGGGGCGGTCGGGAGATTCTCATCAATCAATAATACCCCAAAGAGCGGCGGCAGCAACAGCAAGCGACCAACACCAGGCACTGGTTGGTATCTAGCCGCCACCGTGCACTCTTCCCCCTCCTATCCACATAGCCTACTAAAACGCAACCTACCCGCCACCCCGAGCTCACCCTCAGACACACCGTGCCCCCTCCCCACCTCCCTGCGACACTCGCCACCGGCGACCACTCGACGAGCGAGTCCCACTGACCAGATATAGAGAGAGCGCGCGCGAGCCGCGTAAACGTCACCCCGAAAAAACCAACCGCGTATGCTCACAAGGAGTCACGTACGCGGTTAAAAAACCACCTACAATTGGCTACGCCAGAATCTGAGACACAAAAGATCGCGATGAGCGGCAGCTCATTGCGCCTTATTGAATAATGACGACCGGAAAAGAGAAAAACTCGTCGCGGCTGAAGTTGGACGATTCGGGCACGTGAGAAAACGTCCCTGCACGTCAAACAACTAAGCAGCAAGCGAAAGCTTAGCATGGGAAGGGGCGGAAATAGGCTGGGGAGTGTCTCGAAGGTTTGAAAAGCGCTCCGGAGGCACGAAAGACCCCATCGCTGGGGAGGGGGTAGAGGAGAGAAGGCGAGAGAGAGGAGGAGGTGGGGAAACAGTGGCTAAGGGGAGGAGGGACCGTGGAGGTGGAGTAGCATCTACCGGCATGCCTTGGACACCTTTCCCACGTCGCCCAGGTGAGTTCCTTGCAAGGGGTGTGTGACGGTGGGGAGGAGGGGACGAATCTACGAGCGGAGGGAGAGCGGAAAAAGCGACGGGGGAAAGGAGGAGAAAACTTTTGAGGCAAAAGATTCCACGGGCCATATTCCCACGAATGGAGAGCACACTATCTCGTTTTTAACCACGACGGCTAAAAGTATGAAGACCCGTCTACCTGACAAACGCATGCATTCCGAGAGAAAATAAAGATGCGTGCGCGGCAATCTTTTCTTGTCGAGTCGTTTGTTAAAACATAAAAACTTTCTATTCGGCCCCTTTTCTCTGGGATATCGTGAAACCTGGCAAATGGATGATTAAAAATGACGAAAAAATTGTCACGCTCGGTAGGTTTGTTGCATCCAAACTATTCCAATGTTTTGGTAATAATCTTTCGTTAGAAAGACATTCAACGGCGCGAAGTATTTTAAACCAACTTTTCATCGATTACAAAGATAACGGTGAAGTTTCCCTATGACATTTAATTGCGTCCTAATTACTACATTGTAACAGAAAATAGGATAAACAGTCGAAGCAATTATCCGGCAAAACTGTCGCTACAAAATTGAACGGAGGAAACAGATTAAATGTTACAAAGATGTTTTCGATAGCACGACAATGGCTTCCTTCGAACTGCAATTCGGAAACGGAACTGAAAAAGCTATCGGGAGCATTAATAGCGGATGATTAAGCAAATATTAAGGAAAAACAATCGAGGTGGATCAGAGAGACATGCCCGGAAGCTACAAACGTAGTATACATAGGTGGCAAAGGCTGGCAAGACTCCAGCGGGTGAAGGTCGGGCTGTTATGATGACATGTGAAATGGTGCATCACTTCCAGATTCAATCGTATACTCGCATTTTCGCCACCGACTTCTTTTCGCAAAACTTTTTCATTTGTTTCGCCTCGCAAAGCGCACGATTTGTCTAAATTTTGCCAGTTTGAGACTTAGCAAGTTAAAAACTAAACATTCTTAACAGCTGATTCCCCTGAGTCGTATCTCGCACAAGAAAATAAAAATGTTAATTTACGAAACAATTACAGCCAATGCCTTTAACGTGAATTTCTTGTCATGCGAGTACTGAGAATAAATAAAAAAAACTAAATCAACTAAAATAGCTCGCCGATTCTCTTTACGGCTGACACGCAAGGGCGTTATCTACGACACGAAAAAATATCGCTTTCCCATAGTAAAAATAACATATGCGGAGATACTGGATGGCTTGCATGAACATACTTCATAAATAGGCGGTTAAATTTTGGGGCATAAAATTCTTCGTCGTGCAAGAAATTCTAAAAAGCCGAGGAAAGTAAATAGTGGCAACCCTCGTTATTGCAGATATTATTCAGAAACTATAGCACGCCATTGATCCCAACTCCAAAAAAGTACTTTTAAGAAATAATAAACAAACAGAAGACTAAACAAGATATGGCGACGGTGGCCAGTTTGTCCCTCCCTGTGTTTTATGGGCCCCTTTACTCTTATTTATGCCGCGCACGAAGCGAGGTCACATTGCAACATTGCTGCTTGCTGGCACTTCTCGGATTGTTTCCGACGGTCTCAACAGAGGGAAGCACCATCTTACCCCTGTCGTGGGATCTCGTAAGACTCGTTGGTTAAGACAGTTCGTCCTGACAGTGGACTATTTCTTAACCCAAATTAGAAAAATATCTGATACACAATACTTTAGTTCAAAATCTGTTAGCTGTAATGTACAAATGTAAATTAAAACGACCAGTACAATATTTAAAGTTTAAAAACTTGCAAAAAATTATTTTATAAATCTTCATAAATTGGCTCATTTTTCAAGCATATTACCAATTACTATATAATATCCTTCTCAGTAATCTAGTACATATTAAAATATCCTTTCTAACGATATATTGCATAAAATCTCACACTTGCGGATTTATGATGACAAACTTGTCAATTTTCACTAGTTTCGTTAATATTTTGATACACAAATTTAGATGGGTTTAATATTTTGATAGACAAAATTAAATGTGTTTACCAGTTAAAGGTCAACAATAAATATAATAATAATCAACATGCAATCAGAAGTAATGTAAAAACTATTTCATTGTACACATTTGAATTCTACAAATAACATTGCCGAAAAACGTCCGAGGGAAACAAAAATTTGCAAAATTAACAGCATTATATTTCAAATAATGTATATTAGACTCACGCATCGATTTAAGAGACCTAAAATTTGAAAAAGTTTGCTTCCCTCTGCGAACTTTGACAGTGCGATAGTCTATTCAGTCATATACTTTATGTACTATATACGCTAATTACCAAAACAGTGGAATATTTTAAGTTCTAATCACTTTTTCCTACGTTTTAAAGAATATCCGAAAAATTAGGGCAATGCTCCAAAAAGGTGCGAATTGCGTACTCTCCTACCGGGATAGCCGAAGCGTGACACTATGGACAACAAGCATATATTTAACATATCATTCTAAATTATATCGATGTAATACTCTGAACTAGAAGTATAAATTTACATGGATGACTCATCGACTACGCTTACCCCGGACAGAATGCACGGGACAAGGACTACATTTTCACTCGATTTTCTTAGCCTACAAACTCTACGGAAATGAACTTACCAGAGCGAAGAAATTTGTGTGGCAGTCCTCTAAGCTGGCACCGTTAGTCAAGTGGTTTGCGTGCGTCATAGCTTCTCCATCATCTTAAATGTCGATTAATGCACTAGTCACACTTTGAAGTTTACTAGATATACTCCAATTATGATGTTATCCACGACCGTTCGGAAGGGTTTTCACCTTTCAATGGCGACTGTAATGGCGGATAGGAAACAACAAGCGCTAAGAGTTCTAGAATCCTATTGGGCAAGGGGGGTCACGTGGTGTAAGTGAAATGGCTGCGCTCATAAAGCATGGGGCACATATACGTTCCTGTTTTATTTTGTCTTGCGGGTCTATATCATACATGGTTCGTATTTTAAAAACAATGGGGTTCATGCAGGTTTTATACTCATGTTAAATAAGCATTATAAAAGTTACTATTTACTCATAAAATGCCTATTTTATAGTGGGAAATATCACTCATAATCAATGTTGATCTCAACATTTTATATAGAATAAATCATTGTAACTAAAATTTTAATCTTTCATTTACTTTTATTAAAAATTTGTATTTTATTAAAAATGCCTTTAATAATAAATTTAGTTCTGTAATTGCAGACAAACAAATTTATCAATTCTCAAACTAACGACGACTTGCCAGTACCCTCAAGATTAAAAGATACAGTAGCATCATTGTCAAGCAAAGGGTAATTAATTAGAATATAGAATTTCAAAATTGAATGTTGGAATTAGATTTTTATGGAGTTATTTTTTCAGATTTCTCAGAGCGCAAAAGCCTTACGTACCTCCTGAAGGAGTGAAAAACAAACTTCTTTCTATAGCTAAATTGACATTAGGCTCAGACCTTGATAGTAAAGCAAAAATTGTTTGTGCAAGCGATAAATTTAAAATACTGAATGCATGTCATCAAGAATTCCGGCACTGTGTACCAAATTCACTGCTGCAAAAAATGGAAACATTAGGTCTGTACCCGAGATAGGTTTGAAATATTGATTTAGTTAAGTTTTTACATTTAACTGATTTATTTTTCATTTTAAAGGTGACATCATTGAATTTTATGAGACACCCGTTTATACGGCGACTCCACTTGATGAAATGAAAACGATGGAGTTGCCACCAAACTTACATGTTCAATATGATTACCATCGGTTTCATCCAGGTAGTGTATATTGTCATTAAAATCTTGCTACTAAGATTCCTCAAAAAATATTTGAAATACTTTTTAATCTATCGTAAAAACTTGAAATAATAAGCTACTCTATGCATAGAGTATTTTGGGTTGCTCACTTTTACTATTTTTAGTGATAAAATATGGTTTTATAGGAATAATTTTTTGTTAACATTAGCACCGTAATATATTTTTCAGACACTGACGTTATGTTTGGTGGACTTAGTGCATTCCCCAAAAGTTCAACCATAGTTACTGGATTGAAGTATAAGAAGAAATATGCAGGCTATAATGCAAAGAAGTCATGGCCATGAATTCCCTTAACTTATTAAATCCCTTAAATCTTTACAAGCCTGTTATAATTCTTTTTTATTAAAAATATATTGACTTGCAATACAGTAGTTAAGATTACTTAACTACGTAGCAGTTTAAGTGGGAATGATTTTTTTACTCTCATCCCACTCATAAAATATAAAATGTCCTTAAGGAAATTTCTGAGGGTAGTATTAGCACAAAATAATTACTTGCAATAAATAAGATGTAACAAATTGTGATAAAACACCATAAAATTAATTATATGGTATGCTTTAATATTCGAAGTAGAAACAAATGCTCAAAAATCTTTAGTCAATGAAAAAACAATCTGGCTGAGTTTCATGGTTTAGATGACTTGAATATACTCTTTCTCAAACTTCTGTTGTCCCCAGGCTGTAAAAGAAAATAGTTAAAAATTACAAGAGTAGTGCTATATCCGCTGATGGTAATTTCCATGAATTTAAATTGATCAAAATATTTATAATTGAATTGTTAGCTAATAAAATTACTATATGAATACTGATTTTTTTAATGCAACATTAATTAATTACATAATTGAGACAAATAAAAACTTGCTTTTTACATTCAGGACAGTTTTTGCATAATGTTAGTTTTCAATTTGTAAATTTCAAGATGCAAGATTGTTTTTTATGCATTTTAGTTTATTTATCCATTATTGCTAAGTAAAATAAAAGTTCCTCCATGAAAGAAAGTGACATTTTAATTGTAAATCATTTTTTAATTAGCTCTAAAAACTGAGCAAATAAATTATGCCATCCACCTCATATAGAAAACCATTAAAAAGTTATAGTATAATTCTTACCATAAGTCTAGAGCCAAGCAACATTCTTGCTTTGTCTTCTTCCTGAGGTGACGGTCCTTCGTCTGTGATGCCTCGGTTCATTTTTATTTGAAGCTTTTGTTTAATGGCCTAAATATAACAAGACTTAATTATTTTTCTCTGGTAATATTATCTAAAATGCTAAAATTGCTATAGCTGTAGAATAATTGGGTTCTAGACAAAATTTTCAGGTCAAAACTCTATTTTGAGAAATAAAAATTCCACTGCTAAGGGTTTCTAATTTATGCAGTACATTAAAATTGTCGATTAAGATCTTTAAATGATAACCTAGTTAAAATATATGATTCTATCAATTCAACTTAATACCATAAAGAGTGCTGAAATTTTAGTTAACTACTACAAAAGGCATCAATAAACAACTAATATCCGATGCCTTCAGCATTTTTGTCTAGTAAAACCACAGCCATGTTAATAAGTTTCAAAAGAGATTTCTTCATCTTGATCCATAAGTTATTAAAATTCAGCTGAGAACAGTAATTTAATATTATTTACCTGGGACAAAATAACTCTCCGGCTGTCGCTCTTCATTGCAAGGAGAAGATCAAGCCATGTCCAAGTTACGTTGTGGTATTCAAGTGTTGGAATAACAAGGGAGAAGTCTCGTATGTCTCTCAAGTTCTTTTCTTTTTCACCTTTATAACTGACCCTTACAGGCACCTCGGGAATTTTAATATATATGAAAAGCTTGTTCTTTTCGGCCCTTTCCTGGTGACAAAGTTATGTTTTTATTCTGACTGTTCTAAGAATAATAATTTATATAATGTTGCCAAGATGCTGTTAAGTTTTATATATTCCAATTATTCTGATTTCAAATAATTACCTTCATTTTCTCAACATCATCTTTCTGGTCTATGCTGACATAGAAGTTGGTTTCTTTTCCCCCCTTTTTGCTTCCACTTTTACCTCCTTTCCGGCTACGACCATGACTAGATGTACTTTCCCCTTCCAATTCATCATCTCCATCAATGTTTTCTGGATCCCGCTCGGGAAAACAAAACTTGAACATGGTGTTGAAGAACTGCTTCGTAAGAGCTAGAAAGAGATAAAACATATAGCCTTTCTAAGTTCGAGTGATATTTTTTTTGGGTGACATTACAAGATGTTTGTCTGTAAAACAATTATTTTTATGATATCATTTAGGTGCAAAAGCAATTATTTCACGATTGAACTAAAAAGATCTATCATTAATTAACCTAAGCTTCATATAAAAAAATCTAGAATATTAGAATTAATATTTTATTCTAAAATTAGGAGAGAATATCTTTTATTTCATTAAAGAGATAAATTAACATAAATATTTGACAGAAAATTTTAGCATAATTTAACATCGTATAAAGATGTTAGACAAATTATTCATTTTAAATGTCATACAATTTAATTTTAATGAAGTAGAACAGTTCAACTCCCATAATGTAAATTATATTTGAAAGTTGTATAAATTGAACCATATTGCACCATTATTCAATGAACAACATTTGATAAAAAATCAGTTTTTCGATCAACTATCTTTCTGAGATATCATAAAGAGTAAAAAATTAATTTTTTAATCTTATTTCTTCAATGGAGAATAATTATATTGTAGACAAGTAAACCTATTATGGTGAATGTATTGACAGCTTTCCAAAACTTGAAATGAATAATAATAATAATGAATCGTACAAAAGTATATTTATTCTTACTTTCACAACTAAGAATTATATATAATAGCAATAAAATGAACCACCTTAAATTGGGTAAAACAATTGTTAATTTTGCAATATAAAAGTAATATAACTACCTTTCACTGCCAGCAGTTCACAAATTCTTTAAAATATGGAATATTTTTAATGAGTCAATATGTAAAAGAATGAGAAAAATTGAATGTATGTCAAGCATTTAACCTTAATCCCGTCTGTTTCAGGTATGCAAAATGAATTTTAGTATCTAAGTTTTTATCAAACAAACCACAATGGTTGAAGAAACAAAAAAAGAATTATGAAGGTCATTCAATTCCTCTATATTAATGTTCGCTCAATTGATAACACAATAAAAGATTAAGGTCATAAAAATAAGTAAATACCTCAAAATAGGTCAATTTAGCTTTGGAAATGCATAAATTAAAATTTAAGTGAAGCACATATGTCATCCTGATGAAATTTTGACATTTTTAACTTTATATAGGTAGTTAATGGTTTCAGGCGTCTCTTGGTGGAATTTAATGTAAAAATCAAGAGACTTATTTGGTAATTCCACATAAACTTGATTAAAAATGACTCAGATAAATTGCTACCGGCTTTGAGTTTACTTCACCTGATGATGTTGCATTGCAACAAAACCTAGGTCGTTTTTAATAAAGTTTATGTGGAATTTCCAAATAAGTCTATTTTTACATTTTTAACTTTGTAAATAAAACAAATAAAAATACAATTTTTAAGTCAATAACTTTTATAAAGCACACAAAAACTAAAACTATAATAATTTTTTTATTAATAACTTATAAAATGCACTGAATGAAAAAATAATTTAAATTAATGAATTAATAGAGATATTGAATATATAAAAGTTATGTTGCGATTCTAATAATTAGTTCAGATTTCTTAAAGAATGCAACATAACTTTTATTTATTCAATATCTCTATTAATTCAATAATTTACTTTAATTACTTTTTTCATTCAGTGCATTTTATATAAGTTATTATTAACAAAATTATTATATTTTTATTTTTACACTTTTTGTGCTCTTTATAAAAGTTATTGACTTAAAAAATTTATTTTTATTTTTTCTTTTTAGTCTTAATGTGAAATATATGAATGTTTATATATTCTTCAGAAATTAACTTTATTAACTAACTAGGGAGATGCCCATTGAAATTCTATGGAAAAGTTTTTAAACAAAATTTTGTGAATAGATTATCCAAGGCAATGGTACCCAATTACACGAAACCAGCAACAATGTAAATCACTAAAAATGCATCAAATTCTCACATTAAAAACTTATCTGTTGATCGATTTGATGTGCATTCAAAAGTCAATGGCAGGAAAACAGACTTTTGTTCTTTTAGGCATTCGTTGTTTCAAGTCTCGACCTCCTATGATAATTCTAAGTAATTTTAATATGCGAATGGTTAATGTTGTACATTCTGATATATTCCTTCTCGCATATAATGCAACAAATCATTTCCCTCTCCTTCCTTTCTCTCTCATATTAACAGCATTCAAAGCACGCTTTCACCCGCAAGGTTTAACAATGTAACTCGTTGGCAAGGCAACATTCCGTTAAAATGGCAAGATTTCCTCAAAATATGTGAATTAAATGTTTAACATGAGGTATTTGAAACTGTAGGTGGAAAAAGATGAACAGAATAAGAAACTATATTTTTTCTTTAAAATAGTTCAGATCCGAAGATCATAGGTTAATTCTTTCTAATTTAGATCTCAAAAGAATAAAAGCCTGCATGTCGAAAAGTCAATGTTTACGTGATATTTTATGGAAAATGGAAATGTCTTCCTTAGAGTTGAACTCTGGTTGTTTTTCCAAATATTTTTCATAAATCACTTTTAATATGCGAATAAAGCATTCTTGCCAAATTTAGATTTTCTATTTTAATTCTTTATCGATTTTATAGAGCTTGGTCAACAAATATATAGATAGATTTCTCAATTGTTCGTCATGCTCACCGTGGCGTACTTGTTTTAATCCATGGCTCATGAAGAGCAGTACAAGCGTGAGGTGGTTCAAATTCTGCTAGAGATAAGAAATTCTTCTGATGTCGAAGGGCTTGAATAAAAATATGTAAACCTATATATATATATATATATATATATATATATATATATATATATATATATATATATATATATAAACAATTGTTTATATATAAATAAACTTAAGGAAAAGAAAAGGTAATGATGAGGGTGGCAACAAGGTGTTGAAGGAAGCCCAGCGGACATTTACCAAGTTGAGGACCAAGTTGGCAGGCTGCTGGGGGCGTTGAAGAGACAGAAAACACGCACACAAAAAAAACACAAGCTTTTCGGGCATATGCCCTTCTTTAGCGATGGAGATAGAGTAAAATATATATATAAATGTTACGTTAATATAAATGTTATTAATAAAAATAGTTCTCAACAGAAGGTCCAAAAACTATTAAGACTGAAGGCATGGTATGATCATTCAAGACAAATGATGACCCTAATTAGCACTAGAGAGAGAATGCAATTAATAAAGCTTCAACTATTAAATCCTTAGTCTAAATAAGTAAAACAAAATCAAAGAAAGACAATTTCTTTATTTGCATATTAAGTATTTATTTATATCAACTAAAGATTTCAAAGAATAGCAAATTACATATTTTATTCAGGATAACCTCTATTTGAAAGCTTGATCTCATTCTGAATAAATATTTTCCTACCACAAAACTTATTTTAATACGTTGAAACTTCAATATAGCAAGAATTTATGAAATTCATAAAAATACTCATCCTAACTACTAATAATATCTGAAAATTAAATTCTGTATATGTAATGCTAAGCAATTGATGGTGACATTGTTTTCGCTCCCTATATTGAAGTTCTCATTATATGCCGTACTTATTCTGTCGAGGTTACACTTTATATCATTTATTACATCACTGTAGTAATTCATATCCTTTCATGCACAATAATAAAATAAATATTATAACCTTGAAGTGAGGGGTTTCAACAATTATGATACTTAATTTTAATCAGGTATTCAATAAGATATGTATAAATTTTGAATTAAAGCCAACTAGAAGAAGAATGAAAGTATACAAAAATGAAATGGCATTGTAATTGATGAGGGAGGAAAACACGATGTAAGTTATATTAGACAAAGCAACGAAAGAAAAATATCCATCAGAAAATGTTACATCTGAAAATTGAGTTCTTCCTTCCATCTAGGTATTTAATGTCACCGTTTCATTTAGTTGCACAATTTGTTAAAACCAAAATCACAAATACTTCCTTCACGTATATAAGATTTTATCTTTAACAAAGTAGAGTAAAAATGAAAAAAAACATCATTATTCATTATAAATGAAAACAAAATATTTTGACATGTTTATCATATTGCTCATGTTGATACCAAAAATAAAATGCTTTAAGAACTAGCACATAAAATTAATTTTCATTTAGATAAGGGTTTCCCAAACTTTTTTCTTCATGTACCTCTATGAGCCTTATCAATCAAATGAAATATCCCCTTAAAAATTGCTACAAGTTATATGTGTCAAATTAATGTTATTTTTCACAACTAATATCCATCCTCTTACTGGAATAGGGGAAAAGGTTGAGAACAACCGCTGCCCTACATAATAACCTAATTAGACAAAAGATTTCCAAGTGTCACACACTTCCACTTTTCATGATAATTTGCAGTCAGACTCTTTTCCCAGTTTCATTTCCTGTGTAACTATTCTGTAGTTAAATGTTTGTTTTGTGCCAAGATTTTTAACATTTCGGCATATTTCACTACTCCATTTATTGAAAGAATGTGAAGTTTAATCGCTATATGCTCTTGAGGCTTCTGCTGTATATCGTTAAAAGTAATAATTAATACTTGAGGAGAAAAAAATCCTGTACTTGACTGGGAATCGAACCTGGGTCCCCACTTGCCGGATATATGCTTTAACCAACTAAGCTATCATGATTCTCCATTCTCGAATTGGGGTAGTTAATGTCAAATTTCTGTTGAAGCTTTATGCGAACATGTATAAGAAGTCATCTCCTCAACTTTCCATCTTGTAATATTTAATGTTTTGAGCCTTGTGTTTAAGAATTAAACGTCATACAAAGGTTCAATTTCTGTTGTACTATTTTCTTTAGTATTATCTTCCTACTGCTATAAGAAATACTTGACTGAGAATTACTGTCAACTTTACTACATATTTCCTGAAAGTACAAATAATAGAGCATAAATCGAAATTTGGACAATTTAAAACTTTTGAGAGCAGAAAAAAGATTCAATAGTGCTAAATGTGTATTATAAGGGATTTTATGAATAAGTGGGACTTTAAACCATAAAAAAGCAAATTTTAATAATAAATTTTATACTGTCCACCATTATGTAATTTTTTTAAGTACCCCCCTCATACCTATCAAAATACCCCCAGGGGTATGTGTACCCCAGTTTGGAAACCCTGATTTAGAGCAACAAATTTAAATTACAGAATGCATGACAAAAATATATAAATTAATCTGGACATTATACATTAAATGCTCACCAATAGTCATTGGAACAACATTGATTTCAAAATGTTCCTTCACTGAAATTCCCCCAACAGGTGCTTTTTCTCTGCAGAATACCCTGACTGCTCGCTGAAATGAATGCAAAAATGAAACACATTAAAGAAATATAAAATAACAAATAAAATATATGAAAATATCAAACCAAATTAGTTATTTAAGAAAAATAAATAACAATCTGGAATTGTTAGTCAATTAATGGATAAATCACTGAAGGCATCCATAAGTAATTATTTATCAGATTAAAAATTTTACTTGTATAATAACTATATAATGAATCCTCATGGACAAGAATATGGCCATAGATTCATTAATAATTGCTATTTCAGCACAATATTAATTTTATTATCTTCAAACAAAATTTACGACCATTACTTTGATATCGGCAACATTAAAGCTTATACAATTCTAATATACACTAATTACATTTCACAATGTAAATGGTAAGAAAAGTACAATTGAAATCACTTCAGAAATAAGTTACTGACTTGAAAAATATGATTAACAGTTACCAAGACCATTATGTAAGCTCAGAGTTAAAGGCATAGTTTGCAAGGCATATTATATAAGAAGATAAATCACCTAATTGCTTTCCTTTATGTTTCCCTGACTATTTTAGATGTTTTATCTTAATTAAATATCATAAAGAGTTTAAGTTTACTAAGAGTTTTGGTAGTTACTGAAAGGAGTAAAAAAATGAAGATTCAAACAAAATCAAATGCAAAATACATTTTAAGTGAAATTTGGCCAAAATTTCTAAATATTATTTAATTTCAAAAAGTGGTCATAATGAAATAAATATGTGATCTAAGAGAATGAAATTAAATCAGCTTTCTTCCTTATATCATATAAAATACGTGTAAAATGCATGAGCATCAGCTGGGAGGGGGCAAAGGGGGGGGGGGTAGTTGCCCCCCTCTGGATCAGGCCTGTATCAAGGGCCATTGGGTTAGGTCAGTGGATTAACATGGTCATTTTTCTGAGGTCAGGCAACTAGGTGAGAGCACCCTGCAATATATTTTAAATAAACCACTAAAATATTAAGACTGCCAAACCCGACTGTGGGAGCTTGCCCTCCCTTCCCCCTCTCTGTAAAAGTTCCAGCAGATGCCCATGGTAACATGTTAAAGACATGAGAAACAATTTCAAATAAGCAAAGTTTTCATAGCAAATTTTCTCACAATTTAAAATTAAATGCAATTGAATTACGTTTATATAGAGTTCATAATTCATCTAAAGAAACAAAATTTGTATGGTAAGAAAATAACCAAATCTAGGAGCAATTAGTTTTCAGTTAAAAAGGAAAATTGTCATATTTTACAACTAAACTGCCCCGTTCTCTAGTATAAGGATACATACAATAAACATCACTAACCTTACGATCAACAGGCATGTTGCTCTGAATTTCTGTGGGGCAAAGAACCTCTCGATAAACCTGGTGAGGAAGTAAATTCAACATTCGAACATATCCTAACTCAAGGAGATGGTCCACTGAATCATCACTTTTAGATATCTTAGTATACCTGAAAATATCAATTTTTTGGGCATTAAATTAATGATATAAATGAAAAATAGGAACGTTCCTTTCTCAATTAATTCGGCAATTGTTCTTGATAAATATTTGAAAACTTTTAATTTTAATATTTTACTGATAATATTTGACTAATATATACTTACAGAAAGTTACTAAGGACTAGATCAGCAATTCCCAGTTGGCCATCAGCTTCTGTTAGTCTCCACTGGGCATGCTTGAAGCATATCTCATTAGCCCTAACCGTATAAACTGGTTTTTCACCATGAGCTGTGGCCATTTGCTTTTGATTAGCAGATAACTGTGTTTCTTTGTGACATGAAATCATCATGTCTAACTCTTCACTCTGGGAGTTGAGAAGTTCTTTGCATTCATAAACCTTAGAAATGAGAGATAAGAAATTATTCTCAATAACAGCTAACAAAAAATTTCCACTTAAAATGTCATATATTGACAAGCTCTCTCCAATGGCCATAAGAAGAATGAAAAAACCAAATGCACATTTCAGTCACAAAGTAGTTGTCAACAGAGGTGATTTACTGATAGTAAATTCTAACAAGTAATATACTGTTGTTAAAGCAAGAGGTAGAAGCGGATTTGAAATAAGGCCAAAGTAGGCAATGGCCTAGGGGCAGCGAGATTTTGGGGTGGCGATAAAAGCAGGATTTCAGGGCAGGACTAAAAAAAAATTAATATTATGCATACTTTTGATGAATTTAACTATTATGATCTACAAACTGATGCATGGACAGACAAACCATAGACACAAGTGATTATTTTTGAAAAAAGTGCCAAAAGCTTGGTGGAAAAATAATTCGACCTAGGGGCGGGAAATTTCCAAATCTGCCACCGGGTAGAAGATCATTTTCTTAAAAAAATCCAGGTTTTTGGTTTGATTCCACCTTTGGAGATAGGGCAACCTGCGCCGTTGGAATGTAGATCCTTACTAGACCTTCCCATCCATGAAAACTTCATTCCACTAGTTTCAGTAGTTTGGCTATAATACCTTTTCAAAATTTTGAATTTTCTGACTGAAGCCACCTAGTGAAAAATTTATGAACTACTGTAAAATCCAATCAGTGGCAAATTCATAGATTGATAAGAGCTATCTAATTCAAACAATTTTTCAAATATCTCTTAAAACAAAAAAGTTGAATGTGTATAGATGTATGGACGATAAAGCAATCACAATAGCTCATTTTTTACATTTTTTAAAACAAGCTAAAAAACTGTTAAATGTGCATCTGGTTTCTCAACTTTTTCATGGCTTTCTAAGAGAGAGAGTTTGTCAATTTCATTTTAGCCATAAGATGAGCTTGAAGGTTCTTTATTGGTCTTGTATATTATTTGTTCGGCATAATAATAATTCATTCATCCAATATTTAATCAATAACCTTTATACAATAAAAGAGAAAAAAATTAGAAAAATCTGAAAACGGTACTGTTTGCATAACCGGGTGAAAGGTAAACAAAGCGACGCTAGCACTGTTGATGGCGAGAAAGCGATGAGAAATGGTACTCGTATGTGGCATATGGCTACTCGGACCGCAGCATACTCTTACTCAGCCCCCTAAGTTGGGTAAGTTTGGTTAGGTGGTATTGGTTTCTTCCTACGTTCACTGTGGCCCCCCCTTGGGTTGTGACAAGAAGCAGAGTGGAACACATAGCAAGTTTCTCGAAAGTTACATGGAGGAGTTCATGTGGAGACGTCAGTTGGGAGAGGAGGATGCCTTCGATCGAATCCTTCAAGATATCGCTGCCTTCAGATATTGCTCCATGATTTCTCATGCCATTTACCTCTTATTTGTTATTTTGTTCTAATAAATAATATTACATGTCACTCTTTATCTATGATGTTTCATTACATACCTCGAAATGCTTCTTATATTTACATTTATCTTTCGCTCATTTGCCTTTCCCTCTGGTAGTTCCATTTCTCGTTGCTTTCTCACCATCGACAGTGCTAGCATTGCTTTGTTTACCTTCCACCTGGTTATGTGGACAGTACCCTAAAAACTTTTATATCTACTTTAAGGAATGAATTACCTGTCTTTCAAGGTCTTCCATTTCTGCAAGGCGTTCCTCATTGCAGGGATCATCACTGAGTGCTCTTTGGACCATATATGTTTCCTTCTCTAATCGCCTTAGCTTGGAAACTAAAGATCTAAAATAAAAAATAATTATAATTTCAACTTTATATGTTAAAATTAATTTTAATATTTGAGTTATCCAGACTCGCTTGGAATTTTTTATTAGATTACTACAGTAATATTTATCTTAAAACACTATCGATAAAAACTACAAAAATATGATTTAAAATCAACACAAACTCGAAAAGCACAAAAGTTGCAAAATGATTCATAAGAAATAAGGACAAAATAACTTGTGATAAAATAATTCGAATTTTTTTGTGACAGCAATCCCAAAATAAAAGAAATAAATTTTACTTTAACACAATCCCCAATAAAACAGAAGCTACTTTTTCTGTAGGATTGATTTTTGTATCATGTTACTTTTTTCTAAAAAGATCCAATTAAAAAAATTATAAAGTAAGAAATTATATTTTTGCATTTAATGTGTTCAAAGACTCGAGGAAGAGTATAAGCATAAGTCTGCAGGTGATAGAAAGAACATTCTACTCAATGAATTGATAAAAAAAGTAGTGAAGTGTTTAAAACCATACCTGACTCGGTTTTGCAGCTGTTGAATAGGACGGCGTTGATCTTCAACAGAATGAAGTTGTAGCTGGAATCTCATTCTCTGTAATCTCTCATATGCCTCTTTTCGGCGGGGTTCCACATAAAGCAACAGATTGTTCACTATATCTAGAATCATGGCATACTGCAAACAGAAGTGGAGACAATGGTATTAAAATTTCTTGATAAGAAAGGCAGCTATGGTACTAGGACTTAAGTTCTCCAAGGAAAACAATTCAGTTCAATGACAGGGCTGGAAACTTACTTATTGCATTTAAAAAGGCAAACAATATATAACTAAAAAGCTTTTAAAAATTTAAGTTGAGTGTGCAATGTATATAATAGCATACATTAAATCTTTTCACTTTTTGTAAATAAAAACGAATGTTGTAAATTTGTCTAGTGGAAATTTACAACAATTTTTATTTACATAATGGAATCTTTCCACAAAGTCCAGCCTTCCCAAGTAGAATTTGTTCTTTTCCTATTTTGTTAACAGAACTAGGAATCAAGTATTATTAACCCAGTTTTACCTATTATTATTGCATAAATATCTTGATAAAAAGTTCAATCATTAAAGAAACAGAATTACATTGAAAATATTCATCCTAAAATATCAAAAGTTGTGAGAAAATGATGGATGCCAACCTGCAAGGAATTGGTGCACACATCTAGGTCATGGTGCATGAGGGTGAATGCATCCACGGCCCTCTCCCTGTGCTCCCAAGGGCCAACTATTCCTTCTTCTGTGGGAGGAAGAGGCAGGGGAACTTCATGTACAGCTGCTGGATCAATGCTACTTTCTCCATAACCAGCATAGAAGAACTCACATTTGCACCGGGAAACAATTCTCTGGAGCTAAAATGATAGAATAAAAACTTTGAACATAAATTAACCTAAGAATGGCAAATAAAGATGTTTTAAGTTAAACTTTGATCTCATTTGATTCACACAAAAATTAAAATTTTACTTCCCATGAATATTATTCCAAAGACTTACTAATGATGACTTGTGAATCATTCGATAAATAATATTTATTTTCTGGCAAATCAAAAGATGCCACAAGATTTTTTTCAAATCTTAATATTCCAGTAGTTTTAATAGGCCTTAAGTTGAGAGATATATTACTTGCAGGTTTTATTCATACATGCAGATCCATTGATTAAAAAGTAAACTAATTTCTTTCAAGTAAAATTAAAGCTAAGAAAGCAACAATAAGATGGCTTTCTTTAAAATTAAATACTTAAAATACAATGCTTTCCAGATAGATAATTTCCTAAAAGCTAAACAAAATATGACTAAGATCTGTACACTCATGATCAATTCATCTATCATACTTGGACAGGCGAGTTCTCTCCTTCCTCATAGCTGATGCCTCCAACTGTTTCACTGACTACTCCACCTACTGACTGCCCACTTCCCACCAGATGAGGTAGGTCAGGAAGGTCAGCTATCACTCTTGTACCATCCTCTTTCTGCTCAATGTTGTCCACCGTGAGCCACATGATATTTTCTTAATAAAAAACATACAAATTGCCTTAATAAAGCATCTCTTTGAACTGTCCTGCTTTAAATTAGGTTGATGTGAGGAATAAATCAACTACAACACTATTTCATTTGAAATGCAAACAGATTTTTAAGAATAATAGTTAACATGTAATGAGCATGTTTACTTTCATTTTATGATTTAGTATAATACTTCAATTATCCTTTGAGATCAATTAATGAAGACACTACATATAATAGATCATGATGAAACTTCAAGTAATTCAATATTGTTTACTTGTTTTTGGTATGATAAAATTTACAATTGAATTTTGAATATAATTTATGCTTTAACATGTTTAAATTGCAATAAAACTTGCAAATTTGTAAGCTACAAATTGGCTTATCTACCAACCATCAAGGGTATCATTTTCCCCTGCAGAAACGGTGGCATAATACTGCATGCACTCAAGAGATCCAACCCATGTTGTCTTAGACACAAGAGTACGGTCCTTCCACACAGGGCGATGTATTCTCTGAAGGATTTGTGCTTTAGCAGCACTCAGTATCACATAGCCTTTGGTCTCACATCCTTTTAATAATACTTGACTGTTGACCAGCTCAACTTTTTTTGAAAACAATAAAATGGTTAAACTTATAAATCGAATATAAGCAAAATTATTTACACAACTTGCCCTTTATTATAAAACAATATATAATGATGTACAAGATTTCTTACTTTAATCACAAATATTAAGTAATAAAAGAAAAATCTTGTTTCAAGTATATTCAAGATGTTATAGAATAAATAATGTGATTTTACCAAAAAATGTAAAGCTCTTGAGACATCCAAATAACATCTCAATCCTAATTACAGTTTCTACATGAATTATTGACATCATTGCGTTAATTATTTTTATTTGAAATTAATTTGACTGGTCAAATTTTGGAATTGTACAAGAGGCTGAATTAATGATTTCTTCAAGTAGGTAATTAATTAGGTATTCAATGAAAGAAATATTTTGCTACATTAAATTTTTAAAAAATGAGCCTGTTCCTTATGCTGAAAGTAAAAAGTTACCAAACAAAAATGTTAATTTATGTTATCCAAAAAAATATATATTTTTTAAAATTTTAAATATAGGATAAATACAAATCATGAAAAAGTTTGCAACATTTACTGAGCCAATTTTTGTGTAAAACATCATCTTCCTGGCATGCAGCTAGCCCTTGAAGTGAATGATATTCCCTAGCACGTGTAGCAGCACTTGTTGCAGCAGCCGTTGATGTGGTGGACGTTGAAGATGAAGATGATGATGAAGCCACAGGGGCTGCTGCATCATCAGTAGTTGTAGATGAAAGGTCATCACTAAACACCAATGATTTGTTCTCAGCTTCAGCGATGAGTTGCTGCAGCATTGTAGCAGCATGTCCTGACTGCAACTTTGTCATTGGAGAGGGACTAGCTGTGCTGGACACTTGTGGCTAGAAACGATTAAACAGATCAACTTATGAAAAGTAAGAATTTTCAAATATTCCACTAAATTAATTTGTACTCAAATGAATTGAATATTTTTCCAAGTTAAGTGCCGGATTAATTCACAAAAACATTCCTTACTTACCTGAAGAGAAGCATTTGGTGAAGTGACTTGTGCCTCAGTTGGTCTTGTTCTTGATTTAAGAGGAGTTGAAGTTTCACCTCGAAAACCTTTCAGGGCTTCAGTAGAGAGATTTTTCTTCATTTGCTATTAAAATATGCAAATAAACATATTGTCGATTTAGATTGAAAACCGTTCCAAAAATGAGATTTTTCATCCATGCAATGAATACCTCATATCTCACAGGCCTATGAAATAAAAACCTGTAAATTATTCCAATGATGGCATCTAGCAGGCATTATGAAAACCATTTACAAAGTAAAAAGAATGTGTTTGAAAAGAGCTTTTTACATCTCCTGTAAACTTTGGTTTTCTTGAGATAAAAGGTTTTCAGTCTAAGGCAACCATATTACAATTTTAAAATTGTTTTTGTTTTAATAGGTCACCGCAAATTTTTAGAAGAATTTGAATAATGTTATTTAATTGGAAGTGGACACAAACTTTTCAAAGCAAATTTAAACTTATCACCAATTTTCTTTCTTTTTTTCTAATAAAACATATCTGCATATATCGTAATTATTAAACTGAAAATACTGGGAAATTATTAATTAGGGTTGCTCTTGGAATAAATAATTTTATTCCTGACAACATCACGTAAGATTAAAGCAAGTATTATATGAACAATATGTACCAGACATGCTTGTTTCTTAAGAAGGAAAAACATTCTACAAGATTAAACCTTCAATACCTTTGTTTTGACAAATGTGTCAAATAAGGCAAATGCAACATCCCGGTTGCTTTTTGTCCATGCTCCCTTAAGATCATACACCACAAGGCGATGAATGGGTGTATCCCCTTGACGTAGGCCTTCCCCACCAACATTTGCTCCCTGACTGCCAGATGAAGGGCCTGACTGAGGACAAGATGGCCCACCAGATGCTCCACCTCCACTTGGTAACACTCCAGTTCCTGCAACTCCATCAGCAACTCGAGCTACAGACATTCCTGGAGCTGTTTGTGAGACACCTACAGTTCCGGGAACAATCAGTGAGGCCTCTCTTCCATAAGATACCTTTGCAACACTCAAGCAATAACATTTTTCCACAGGTTGTCGAAGGGAAACATGCTGAAAATTCAAAATACAAAGAAAAATTTAGTTATCTCTATACAAATGGATTCTTCAAATGATTATTAAGCTAAATATAGATTTTCCAGAAGGAAAGTTTTTTCATGGCATATTTTTCAGTAAGACTTGCCTCTTTTCCTGGATCTGCCTGAAGTGCACTCTGTAGCCAGATTTCAGCATCATTGAGCTCACAGTTCATATACATTATAGACCATTCAGCTCTTGGTCTATGTTTCAGGCCATCATCAATAGGAACCAAAGAAAGAATATGCTCTGAAAATATTAAAATAGACATAAATAATATAACTAACGTTGGTTTAAATAGTCTAAACCTGAGTTACGCGGGGGATAAATTCCTGAAAAACACTGTATAAATGAAAACGGCGTAACTTGAGGCATTGATTCTATAGAAAATAGGTGGATAGGGACATGGGACAAGATTTCATAATAAAAGGGTAATTAAACACAAAATTAAGTAATTAATGGTATTTATTCACAAAGTAATTGTTAAACCAAAGAAAACATTCTGAAATGGGTGACTTGGCCTGCTACGATAGTTCGATGGAAGAATATCCGCCCAGCAAGTGGAAAACCCGGGTTTGATTTCTGGTAATAGCAGAATTTCTCTCCTGTTTTCAAATTAGGCCCATTCTCTTAACTTATTTCTGTTTTATCATTCCGTATAATTGACTTGCACACTCTCTTGGGAAAAACATCACTAGCTTTCTTTGATGCCACTATTACACTTTTTGAGGGGTTAAATTAAGCAAAAATGAAGGAAAATCAATAAGAAGACGGGAGGCTATGCTTAAACTATTGAAGCTGAAAAATTACTGACCAGGATTTTGGCAGTATGTGCGGCAGAATTGGTCTACACAACAAATGAAAAGCACTTACTGCATAAACGTGAAGCAGGATACCACGTAAATTGAAGCACTGGTCAAATTACATGGAACATATATAAGTGAATCAGCATAACTCAGGATCCCACTGTACAGCAAATTTAATAAATAATTTCTCTGGACACATCAACAACAATCAATCATAGAGCATATCTGTACATAATTAATTTTTATGTACAAATAAAATAATGTTTTATCACATTTAAGAATATATTTAAATAGCTAAATTCAACAAAGTTATTGCAGTTGAGTCTGAACAAATGAATATTGTTTTGATCAGTTTTAGATGTAGAACTATGAAACCTTTTCAATAATTTATTAATTATCTTAGTTATTGTATTCCTATAGCATATACAAAAAATAATTAAATTTCTTACACTGCATTATATTCTTCCTATTGTCCTAAGCCTTTTTGATTCTCAATTATTGCATGAAACAATACTTTTAAATGAAAATTAATACTGGAAATATTTATTAACATTGCAAATAAAATTTTATCATGAAAATTTCACAAAATGTAAAATAAATAAAGCATTTACAAAGGTAAGTATCTTGGCACTTCATAAATGGTTAGTGCAATGTTAACTTTCAATTGCCTCCCAAGTCGTTTCTTTTTTATTAACAATAAGCATGAAAGAATACAGAAAAATGTCCTTTTGGATATCATCTCGATATTTACAAAATAAAAAATAAGGATCGATAGTTTGAATAATGAGGAAGCTTTCCGATGATCAATTTGAAAGTTTTGCATCATAAATATAAGAAGTCTTCTTAAAAATATTATCATAGATACATTTATGCTGTTAATTTAATACTAAAATCAAATCTAAAATAAAAAACTATTAAAAAACCGCAATAAAATAATTCATTGCTTAAAAATTGTTTATTTAACAGAAAAAATAATTCAGATAAAAAATATCAATAATTTTAACAAGATCATATGGAAAATCATATTTTAACAATAAAACTACTCTGAAGACAAAATCATTCATAGAAACCTGAGGAAAATGTTCACTTAAAACTATGCTGAGGGATCATTTATAAATTATGGCATGTAATTGGGGGAAATGTGCTATAATTCATTATAGGAAAATTTTGCATGGATGTTATTTAAGAGGTTTTTATTTAAATAAATTATAGTTGGAATTTCTTATTAGAAGTGTGGCTGTTTAGTAGAAAAATCACTCACATGACACAGCTAAATCCACTACCTGACCACCATTACAAAATCTTACAACAAAAATCATGAGGGAAGAAACTCTGTTAAACACTTTTTGAGAGGGTTAAAGCTTTTGTTGTGGAGTGTTATTGGGGTGTCAAAGAAGATACAAGATAGTGTTAAGTAATTTGTGAATGATCCCAATATACCAACTAATTCAAACTAATGAACTAAATAGAATTTCACCTGAACTACAGGAGACCCTACCACCAACAAGTTCAAATCCACGCTGCATGGCAAAAGACATCCAATAACAGACCTGAAACCTATGAAGTGAAAGGGACAAGTGGATTCGTCTGTAGTGACGGCTAAGTTGAGGCTTCCTTGGTCTCAAGTTCTTGAAGAGGGCACCTCTTCTAGTTGGGCGTGTCACTCCAGACAGAATAAGTTTCAGGTTTTCAAACCACCTTTAATGATAGAAAAGACATACATGAAATGATAAGAGATACTTTAAAGTTTGAGTAATCAATAATACTCTTGATTACAATTAATTCAGGCATATGGTAATTAAATTTAAGATGTCATAGAGATTGCCAAAATTTGATTAAAGCTCAAAAAAACAAAAATATTTCAGTACAAGTAATGGTTAGTACAGTAATTCCCTGTTGTGTGTCACCATGTTATATGTCATCAATGAATTAAGGAATGCATTTCATTATAAGTAGCATCGCTTCTCATATACATCGTTTGTGAAGAGCCAAAGGTGGGATTTGAGAAATTCCAATTGCAACATATAAACTGTTACTATATTTTTAAATCCATTTACTCTTACATGGTCGCAAAATGTACCCATTCACTGCTGAATGATCCTGTATGTGGAAATTTTATTCAGTAGTTTCATCTTTGGAACTGTCACAGGAGTCTGTTTTTGTATGTATTAATTTTGTTAATTTATGATATAGTATGTCTTATGTACTGGATTGTCATGTATTATTTGTGCCAGAAAATTCCTGTCAGGAATGTAACCCGTACTTTCATCGTTATGTGTATGGGAGAATAGGTTTCGCTATATGTTGCGGTTTTCAGGTGCACATCTCCGATGTATAGTGAGGAGTAACTGCAATTTTGTAGAATCCAAAACTAAACTACTAAACTAAAAACAAGGTAACTGCTTGACAGATTAAATTAGGACAGACAGCTGCAAGAGACTGGGATTCATTACTTCACAGTAATAGGCATAGATAGATAGATTTGATGAGAATAAATAAGATTATAATTCACAGTTTATGGCATAATTCTGTAGATTTGAGCCATGACAAAACAAAGAAAAATAACAATGTTAATTGAAGTGGAATTTTAACATTGTTATTATTATTTGGTTTGTCTTACATAAGATTACAACAAGAATAAATAAAGATTTTCTATTAGACTAACATATTAGTGGGTTCTGTAACAGAAAGGTGGATAACAAACCTGAGAGTGCTACCATAGAGTAGGACAATGGGTCCATCTATCTCTGTTCCTCCACTTGCTCCAACAACTGGTTTTGTCTCCAGAGAAATGCTTAGGTTTACATTTTGAGAGCGAAAAGCTCTGAATGAGTCATGCTCCTGTGGAAGAAGAAAATTTTAATGAAATAAATTCACTCAAAACTTGCTCAAATAGTTCCAAATGGAAAGAAAAGTTTTGGAATGTTTCTTCAAAAAATAAGAAAATTAAATTTTTATAAAAACTGAATCTTTTAAATTTGTGAGAAAATAATTACACAGTAAGAATTTCTTTGAATCACAGATGCAGAAAATACCATATTTACTCCTGTAGAAGCTGCCCTTGCATATAAACAGCAAAATTGGGACTATATCTACAACATTCTGGCAAACTGAAAATTACTAATAGGTAACTAATAGGTTAAATTAACTGCACATAAACATTCATAAATACCGTGATTATTTACAGTAATACAGTATTTTGGTGAATTACCTGGAACTGATCAGATATATATCCTTATTGCATTATATATATATATATATATATATATATTAACTAAAGGAAAAGAAAAGGTAGTGATGAGGGTGGCAACAAGGTGTTGAGGGAAGCCCAGCGGACACTCACCAAGTTGAGGACCAAGCTGGCAGGCTGCTGGGGGCGTCGAAGAGACACGTAAAACACACATATATATATATATATATATATATATATATATATATATATATATATATATATATGGATGTCAACAAGGTGTTGTAGCTGAAGAAGGAGTAGTTCCGAAAGCTTTACGTTTGTGATGTTTCTGTGTTTTTGTGTTATTTTACGTGTGTCGCTTCGACATCCCCGGGGCCTCGCCCCTTACCTTACCTTTCCTTTTCCGTAGCTTACGGAAAAGGAAAGGTAAAATGGATATATGGATGGCAACAAGGTGTTGGGATGAGGAAACCCAGTGAACACTTACCAATCGGACGACTTCAGGTTGGCGAGGCCCCGTTTGTGATGTTTCTGTGTTTTAGTGTTCTTTTACGTGTGTCGCTTCAACATCCCCGGGGCCTCGCCAACCTGAAGTCGTCCGATTGGTGAGTGTTCACTGGGTTTCCTCATCCCAACACCTTGTTGCCATCCATATATATATATATATATATATATATATATATATATATATATATATATATATATATATATATATAAAGACAATAGAGTTGAAAGAGACCATCATGCCATGCCACATTAGTCATGATAAAATGCATGTAAATTAAAAAAATTTATTTTGAAAGAACTTGGATGTAGCATACCAAAGCATATCAACAAGATTACAAAAATAAAAATAGACTACACAAAAATTATCAATGAAGACCTTAGAAAATTTTACTTTAAAAAAACTGAAACCCCAAGTTTCTCATTAATAAATGCTGCCGATTATGGAAAAATGGAATATCATGGACCAGCCAATACTGGACCGTGGACCGGCAGTGGCATGCAGACTGGCAGTTGAGAAAACAAAAACTCAAATAAATTACTTATGCACCTGACAAGCTGATTTTAAGATCATATAACTTCATACACTTTATCTACAACATGTAACCATCACTAAATTTCTTCTTATATGTAATATTTTCTTATAAAGGGGAAAAATAATATTAACTTTCATAAATGACTGACCTAGAATTCCAGATAAATGCAAGAAACTTAGGCTACATGGTCTATTCAGGTTACATATCAGGTTTTACTAGAAATTTTATAGACTGCTTGTTCTCTTACCATTTGAAGAAGCAACTCAATGTGCATGAATTCTTAGCCTTTCATCCAAGACTTACTTGATTACTAGAATACTCAGGAAGCCTATCAGGAGCACATGGTAGGACTGAATGGTGATCCTTAGGATCAGCCAGGCAGACCCAACCCAACTTCATAGTAAGGCGAAGATTTGGAAGGTGAAGTAACCTACAATCATCATACTTGGAGGCAGTGCGTACATACACATCAAGGTCACCTTTGTACACAAATTTGGCTAGAAAGTTAAAACAAAAATTCAGTTAGTTTTTAATGATTCAACCTAATTCTTTAGCAGAATGACAGGATAATGAAAAATCATTTATCCGATGAATAATAGAAAATTAAAACAGAAGAGCACATATGAGATCAATAAAAAATGAGAATTTAGTATTTTTTGATCACTTTTGTCAACAAGCCTGACTGATGAGAGCTTTAAAAATAGCAAGGGAATTATGTTTCATCATCATATCATACCAAAATTCAGGTTTGATTGAGTAGCAGAGTATATGTTATCATATAAAACTGAAAAGATTAGGACTGAAAATACCATTTGTCCAGTCCATGACAACATCTGTCCATGTGACCTCCATC
The DNA here is from genome assembly GCA_028673005.1 of Tanypteryx hageni. Lineage (NCBI taxonomy): Eukaryota > Metazoa > Arthropoda > Insecta > Odonata > Petaluridae > Tanypteryx > Tanypteryx hageni. The sequence goes on along the minus strand of CM054113.1, from coordinate 37,041,732 downwards.
TCTTCAGTGGTGTTGTATGGATCAAGAGAGGCATGAAGAAACACAGTAAGTGTCTGGACACTCATTGTAAGTCGTCCATGCATGAGAAGTCGGGCCTTATCCCAGAATGGCAGAGGTCGGCTAGGATCACGTGATGGACTCACAATTTTCTCAAAGCCTAATGCAGAGATTAATAGACAAGGCATTCAAAAGAGAACAAATTATCTTAAAAAAATACATATGCAATGCAATAACTTTACCAGGAAGAATTATTTGGTCAAAAAGTGTATTGAAAATAAAAAGCCTCCGACAGCAAAAGCTTAGGTTTCAGCTCAAAACACAGCAATATTTTAAATCAAATTGTGAAATATTCAGTTGTGAAAAGTCAAAGTAAAGAGACACACAGAGAAACCTCTCTATTTGTGACCTACAGAGTTAATAAAATTATTATCATTATTACATGTCACACAAAACAAGAAAAATATATTTTCTCAACTACTAACTTTAAAAAGAAAGGAAGATCATTGGTAATTTGAACTTACTAAGGTTGCACTGAGCAATGACAGGCTCCCAGCATGGACCAAATGCATAACGAAACTGTTCAACATCACAGCTGAAGTCGTGGTAAAATTTGAGTGATGTCATGCCACGCTCAATTGTTGCAGTTTTCCCACCACCAAGTTCCACTGTGCACGTTCTTCTTGCTGGAAATAGAAGTAACATTTAAATATTTATTCAATAATTTATTATTAACTATTTTTTAAGGATAACACAGGACACCTAATGTTACACACAAAATCTTACAAAAATGAGAGGTTTTGTGTCATTAAATGCAGTGCATGCACGTAACAAACCTCTTGGTGGTGCCTCCTGCTCAGCACCGACAAGCTTTCCCCAAATGTGCATCTCTCTTACCAACATAAGGGGTTGAGGGAAGTCACGAAGCTGAAATCTCCATGTTCGGCAACTAGCACGGACCCATCGGCACCAAAGGGTATTGAATTCAAGACCTTCCTCAGGCCAAGGACTAAGCAGATAAAAATAATGATAAAAAGATGAAAAATGTATTTCACATTACAGCACAGAATTTTGTACAAAAATCAGTAAATATATACTTAAGGGGCACAATGGAAATATATATTGAGGAAGAAACTAATTCTTCCAACAGGTGTAAACATTTTTTAAGAAATCAATTTATAGGAGTGGGAAAAATGAGAACTACAGTTTTATTTAATATTTGTAATTAAGGATACCTTAGACAAACAGGAAAAAGATATTTTGTACAAAATTAAGAACAATACAATTTTTAAAAAGTTTACTGTACTGAAAAAAATGTTCAACCTCGAGATTGTATTGTCCCCTTAATCCTTATAATATATGCGTAAGGAATGCATGCTTTGAATGCTTTAATATGTGACAGGTGGAGAGAGAGAGAGACAAAATAAAATGTTCTATAAATTTAAAAAAATTTTGGGCGTATATGAATTATATAGCATAATTTATTTCTTTGTCATACAATTTCTATTAGCCCAAAACTATTTTTACTATCTGGAACACTCAATTATGTGAATTTTATATTTGTTTACTTTTTAGTGCCTATACAAGTTGGTTTCATTAATTTTTCTTTCAACTTGAACTTAATACTTAATTCACCCATCATATTTGATGGGCAATTACACTAGTTTTTCATTAAATGACCAAGTCAAAACAAAAATAAACATTATTGATCTTTATTCCAGATGAATTACAATTTCATAAGCAATCCTATCCAAGTACAGATATAATGATACCTGTCATGGTCCATTTCTTTCATGGCATTTGTGGCCCTTTCTGTGCCATGAATTGATGGATCTGCTAGTGCAAGGATTTCAACTTTCTCAAGAAGCCACGCAAAGAGTCGTCTTGACGGAGGAGCAGGCTCTTCCTCATCCCCACTCCTTCCTTTCTCTTCCTTACCAGTAACCCCTTCTTCTTGCCCCATGGCCTTGGCAGCCATCAGTTTCGACCTCTGGATGTAAATCTCTGCATTCTTCTTTATGAGTGATGCATATAACCCCTCGAGACGACCAGCTGGAAGAATTAGGTGTGCCTTGAAAAGCTCTGAAACTTTCGAGTCCAGCATTCTTTGGCGCATTTGACTTTCTTTGAATTCATCTTCTAAGAGTTCATAATTATCTCTCAATCGCACCTCAAAAGGATCATCACTCATTTCAAAAAGGAAGTCATCTACCTGAAAAAAATTAGACGTTTCTTTCTATTCTCTTACAATCAAGACAATTGCATTTGTTTTCAATCAAATTATTTAAATAATAGATCAACATATTGAATTTAAAATACAAACAAATAAAGTAGATAACAAGTTTTGAAAACGTACAACAAAAAAGCTAGTAAAATTTTTGTTTGGCCATTATCCACGATAAATAAAAACATGCAAAGAAGTGACAAATAACTATAATACACAATACTATATGATTTAGAGTATGAATAAGATTTTTAGGACTATATATGATACATAATCAGTGTTAGCTGATTTATCTTTATAGTTTAAAGATTACCATATCTGCCCGAATATAAGCCGATGTTTTTTGTCAAAATCTATCATGAAAAAATCACCCCTTGGCTTAAATGTGAGTCCAAGAAAAAATTTGGGGTTAGGGTTAAATCTCATAGTCACCCATAGATTGCAGCACTTCTCTCATTGCCGTCACATTCAAATGATAGTACTATATTTTTCGTAAAGTAAATATTTGACCTGCGATGAATATTAGTGAATAAATAATAAAGCTAGAATATTGAATTTAGCAATGCCCATGTTTTGTCACCGTTGTTACCTGTTCTTTCATTTCTAAATGCTATTGGATATTTTCTTTCGTTCGTATATTTATCGTTAAGAATAGTTGTAATTTGTATTATTTTTCATTATCCATTAAAAGAAGCTCCTATTCGTTTTACTTGACTATTGTAGTTATTGCTATAGCCATTGTAATGTTTGTATGCATGTTAAAACCTCATTCATGGAATCTATTAAAATTGTGTACATTGACTACGCAGACGATTACACAAAATGCGATGATGGCTTCTGTTACTCAACTGTTTGAATTATGGTAAAACTTTACATGGAACATGTATAATTATAAAAATGCAATTTCTTAAGGCAATGTAAAAGCTAATTTCATTGGAAATAGACTTGGATTAAAAATTATCTTGGTGAGGTTGCTATTGTTTTATTTGACCTTTTGTGAAAATGACGACGAATGAAATTGTCATCACTGAATGTGGAACATTAATTATTCAACAACGCAAAATTATTAATTGGAGTAACATTTCAAAATGTCAACAACTAAACCATTTCACACACTTTTCTTTGATCTCAAATAATGTATTCTAGGCCGTGCCGGCACACTTCAGCATAAAATCTACGAAATTAACTTTTTGTAAAAAATGGTGTAAAATTTTGGGGGGTCAGCCTCTATTCGGGCAGATACAGTACTTATTTTTCCAAAGTTATCATTAATGTAAAATTATTGTAATAAAATATTAGATACGAGGAAACTGTCATAGATATCAAAATGTAGCATAACTATCTAAAAACTATGTAATACAATTTCTAGTCACCCAGAAGTAATAGCACCATTATAAACTTCAAACCACAACCCAAGTGCACAAAATATGAAAATATAATATTATTAAAGTAAGAATAACATTTATATATAAAATGAATTGATTCCAAATACACAAAATGAGTTAGTTTTCAAAAATTAATGATACCTTGATTAGCAGATCACAGGGTAGTGGGCTGTCAGCTGTAAATTGAGGTCGCTTAGCCTTGGGACCACCCCTATGTAATTGTCTTACCCACTTCACCATATTAACAAATTCATTCTGCACAGCTTCAGCATAATTGTGGTCATAAGGAAAAACCATCTTCAGAGATTTAATATTAACACCCCTGAAAAAAATTGAATAAATTCCAAAGTAAAAAATTAATAAAAGGATATATCCACAATTAACAAACATAAAGACCAATAAAATTACAAAGGAAATATTTACCATGCCCTATTCCATGGAAGTACAAAACCTTCTGTGTTTGCTCTTTCTAACATGATCTCTGCATTATGAGAAATTGTTGAAACATTCAGTCCTTCAATTGAAAATATGTTCTTCTTGTCCACTGCTATTTTGCTAAGATTTGCTAAAACACCAAATTTGTCTTTAGCTGAAGTGATTGTTAATTCATCTATAAAATTGAAAGGATGAATTCTAATTTAAATTGTATGTTTTACAATGAAATAACAAAAAATTTCAAGTTACAAATAAAATTCATATTAAGCATTATTTATCTTAAATATTAACAATAAAATACTATAAAAACAAACCAAAAGAGAATAACAGTTGATGTTTTGCTGATAAAATGACTACCAGACCAACATTGCCTTTTGCTCTTACAGTCACACTTTTATGAGACCTCTGAACATCTGCTTTTTCTTTGATTATATTATGTTTTCTAGAGGATTTTAGAACTGAAATAAAGGGAAACAATATTTAACAAACGAAGGAAATCTATTAACTATGAAAGAACTGATTCAAAAATAAATCAGAAGATTGACAGAATATTACTACAATCAAATCCTGTATTTAAAAAAATTAAAACATTTATTTTTTAATATACTAAATAAAATGAATTTATATAGTATTATCTACTTACAGGAGAAGGAGTTGAAGAATGCTTTGATCTCAGCAGTCAAGCCACGAAGCCGCAAGTAAAGTTCTGTGCTCCAAGTGCCTTTTACTTCTTCAAGCAAATGTACAGTAATATCACCACTTGGTGGCTGTGATATCACTTTTGCAAGTCTTAAATATGACCATGACCCCTAAAACACAATTTCATGATTAGATTAAATGTACAAAATATTAAGGGCAAATTATTTATGGACTAATACTTAATTACTTTTCAGAATATATAAAAATATTGAGTATTTACCAAATAATTTTACTGATGTTCAAAAAAACTAACTACTTAAGTAAAACTAAGCTTACAATGAATTTGATATTACTAATATGGTAACAGTTAAAGAATTAATTAAAAATAGGTAATTCATGACATCTTAAAAAAGCTCACTGTCACTTGCATAATCAATTAAGAAACATGATTAAAGTTGTTAATATTAAATATAAAGTAATAGAAAAGGTTTAACATAATATAGCAAATTAACTACTTGATTCAACAATTATTTTAACAATTGCAATTCATTGATAGAATAAGATCTATCCACTTCCATAATTTAGCAAGAATATAGCTTAAAATGTTAATTGAAATATAATGAAGTAAATTCTTCCATGAAATATCATCCCATGTGGTCATAATACACTGTGTAAATTATAAATCAGCAAATAACTGATCACAAACAATTCAAAATCCCATTAAATGTTTATTTTCTCTTAAAATGCATTGTTTTCTGAATTGCAGTAAACCCTTGATTATCTGGAAGGGGTGTCGGTTTTTGTTGACAATCCAGAAAATTGAGGTGAAAAGCACAGGTCACACAAGTTGTTGAAATAAGTTTTTAAAACCAGTTCATACTTGAGTCAAAGAGGACTTTTCCAGAGGAGGAAAACTAGGATACCCTGTTATACATATAAATGAGTGAAAATAAGTTCTTAATCTTTATTGTACAGCATTTAAATGCCACAATGGTATCTCACATCCAGACTGATTTGGGATATTTAAACACAATATGTTTATGTTTGAATAAATCCTCATATCTCAGGAAATATTAATGAAAAAAACCTTCAAATACAAAGCATTTTATAAGAAAAATGTTGAAAAATTACTTGGATATTAATGTGATCACTCACAGCTGTTCGTACATTTAACTTGGCACTGAGTCTGCTTATATGGATTCATAGGCTCACGATATCATACAGACTCTGTGGAAGGACTATGATTATAGAATGACTATGTGGAGGCCCTGTTTGTCAAAATGCTTCTCAACTTTGTTGAGTGTAATCCAATACCTGCCCAGTGGTGCCTCTCGATTACATGACTCACTGATGATACCTTGGATGAGCCATGCATTTTTAGAGCTGTAGTAAATCACAGGTAATTTGTCCATACAGTCCTTAAGTACACATAGCCTTCTTCATTTCCCCACAACAACAGATTTCAAACAATGACTTTCATCTGCATTGGCACACACAAGTGCAGAAAATCTTTCCTTACAGATCTTCCTTCCAGGTACTGATGCCTCATGTTTCAATGTCTGAGTATTTTCTGGTACTGATCTCCAAAAACCTTCAATTTTGTTTGCATTATATACTTGGTATAAGCAAAGTCCTGATTTATTTACGATATCATTCAGCTTTTTTGGGAATGGCTCCATACTTTCAATGTCAGCTCTCAAAGATTCACTTTGAATTTTTTTGTTTGTTATACTGTCTCTCCTGCAAAAACACCACTACCACACACTACTTGTAAAGTTTAAATGTTTTGCAGGTCTTTTTGCAGCAGACAATTTCTGCTAAATCAGACAAGATAACTTCTCTAGATGCTGTCCGCAGAATTCAAAATCCAGTATTGGAATCCATAAAATCAAGGGTTTACCGTACATATTCTTTCAGAAAAAATTATTTTATTCGCCCATTCCAGGCACTTTAAAATTAAATCAAATATTACTTTTGAGCTCATGTAACCAGTGAACTAATTTTATTGGTCATGTATTTTGTCAATAAATCTTTTATTTTAACTGCATAACATTGGTCAAATCATTTTTTTAATACGGTAATGAGTATCAATCAAAATCTTTATTCTATGACGCAACTCTATACAGTAAAATTACCTTTAATTCTTGAGATTTGATGCATGGATGGTACTTCCCTGACCCACGTGTAACTGTAATTGCTTTGGCACCTTCGATGTTTAGGCATGTCTCTGAAGGTGAGCTCTCAAGAGATGCTGAATCAAGACGAAGCATAAGACAAGTGGAACCATGGTCTCGCTGCATACCCTCTTCATTTTCATCAAAAAGAAACAGATTGAAGCCAGTCAATGTGGCACTTGTGCTGCAACTTTCCAAAAATGACTTCACTCCATTGTTTTGCTCCTCTTCCAAGGATGAACTAAGCAAGTCTCCTTCTGACTTCTCTAGGGGTACTTGCATGTTTTGATAGTCTTCCATACACCTAATACAAATAATACAATTAATGTCAGCCATCTTACATTCCATTGATTAAACTTGACCATCAGATGAAATGATTATTCGACAGAAAAGTCATCACTTTGTTTTTATTTTTCCAAGTCATACACTTTGTATGATAATAGCAATTATCTAATTAATGTTCTACAGTAACGACCACCTTTTAATTTTGGCATTAAGAATCAGTACACTTAAAGTGAAAGATGAATGGGAAAATATTTATTATGTGAAATAAGGTCAAGAGACGCTTCAAAATTCAACCCAAGTAATCACAGTTACTCTGCATGAAGAAATAAAAATAGTATTGTATATGTGCAAGTTACAAGGACGTAAATAACCTATCACCTAGTTTTTAATTGATTCACAAGACACTAGCATAGTACATTGTGTAATTCCTTCATTAAAATTCTGATGGAACAACTTTATTCACATGATGCCATATAAAACTACTTTTTATGGTGACAATAGGCCAAGCAGACATAACATTATGGTCATTCTCATCCATTACAATTCACCAGAGTAAAAAAACACATGATACTAATCTGTCAGAATTATAACCAGAGCTGAAAAGTTCTGGTTCCGACCTTAAATTTTTGAACTCATTTGGTTCCAAGTGATAGAAAGAAGGAACAGTTTGGTTCCAGAAACATTCCTAGTTTTAAAGAAATGTGCTTTTTATTGATAAAATTTTACATGAATTAAAACTTTTTTCAATTATGTTAAGATGTTATGAAAGTTTCTTATAAATAATGTGACCAAAGGTCTTCTTTTTAAAGAAAATTTCATTTTTTAATTCAAGTATTTTTTCCTCCCTTTTTTGTCTTTCTTCTTGAAACTGTATTTTTACGCTTTCAATTTCCTTATTCATCCAAAGATGCCACTATATTTCAGTATACATTTGTGTAGGTTCTGTTATATTCCAAACAGTTGGCTATATAAATATCAGGCATTTTCAGGTGAGCCTCTACGACAGGGTGAGTCATAAGACTCTCGGTGGGGCGTATTTAAATAATCTACAGCTTCATCGGCCCACATTAAACTTAAACATGAAAAAATTATTGAGATTCATTTTCCATAGAATAATGCAACAAATATTAGAAACTCGAGAAAAAGGAAGAATTTTATCCCTTTGCATGTTAAACATATAAAAATCCTAATATCATAGTATATTCTTAGAAGTCTTACTGCGGGCTGGATTAAATTGAGCAATGGGCTAGATCCAGCCCATGGGCTGTATGCTGCCTACTCCTTTTCTATGAACTTTGTTGAAATAAAATTAAAGTAAGTTGAGTGATCTTATTTTGAAAACAACTATTGGTTAAAAATAAAATTTAATAAATGATACTTAAATCGTTAAATCTTCAAGGGGATGTGAAATAAACCAATGATTAAGATTTAGTTTTATTTTGTCGATTGAATCAAGATATTGGATTTATATTTTCGTCTTCAAATTCTCAAGTAAACATCTTAAAAAATCATGTGATCAATTAAACAACAAATTCAATTAATTAATAATATTCTTCTAATAGATTTCTTTCTTTGGATTACAGATGATATTCAAATATCAAGAATCAACTTCCAGCCCATTATTCCGTTTTTAAGAGAACCGTTCCGGAATGAAAATTTTGACATTGTTCCGGTTCGGGTTCCGATGCAATTTTTGTTCCTGTTCTGGATCCAGGAACAGGAATCATTTTGGAACCGTTCCTTGTTCCAGAACTTTCCCATCTCTAATTATAACAAAACAAAAAATGACCAACCTGACGGCAACTTGGATGGTCCTTACGAGAGCAGGACTCCACTCAAGTCGGACAGCATCAAGGAGAGCTTGGAGACGTGGGGTAGGTGAAGCAGGAGATGTTGCAACAGGGGAAGAAGCTCCAGCTGTACGGACTTTAGCCAAGAGAACCCCAATAGCAAAGGGAGAGTCCCAGAAATGCTGCTTCTTATGATGAGAACTGGAAGGAGATGGAAGGTTTCCCAGGCGACACCATGCAGTCTCCATCAACAATTCACACATCCAAGGACGCGACACAGGGCCAGGTGCAGGAATGAAAGGGTCTGGAGACAAAACAGCAACACATAAATACAAACACATGCAAATCCAAACACTACCTAGGAAAGACATCCTCAAAATTAATACAATATTTTAAAAAAATACATACATACAATGACGTAGTAAAAACACTAAAAGACCAAGTTTTATCTAAAATGCAAAACAAAGAGTAATAACAAGGCAGTAATACTGAATATAATAATGAACATCCAACAAAGTTAAACCTTTGGATGACAAGGAGCTGATGATAAGAGGCAGTTTTACTTTTGCACATATTTCTTGTTTTCCTCGTTAGCTGTTATTATCAAGAGGTGCACTCAATAATAAAGTTTCTACTTTTACCTTGGCCACAGATGTCATTGTTGCAAGCATTTTTCTCCTGTTTCTCTGTTTATATTTTTGCTAAGCCTTGATTTGTGACTGAGAGGTAACGCGGCGAAATGTGGGCAGAAGTGTGTTGGCTCAAGTATTGCTGACTGATGGCATAAAAATCATTTAAAGTAATTTGCCTAAAGACTTGAATAGTGATATTCAATCATCAGACAGTGATTTTATTTCATTGAGCCCAAGTTTAAATCAATTTAGCTGGATTCTAAGTTACAGAACTACTCAGGTGAGAGACCTAAGGGAAAATAAAGAGTCCCCTCTGCAAAAATCTCTCTAATGGCTACTTATCAGAGTCAGATACATCAGAATAAGATTTCTCTGATCATGAGATTGCTTAGGAATATCACAAACAATTACAAACACCCTAACCCCTCATTTGGATTTCACCACCTGACTGGTACAAGGAGTATATAAAGCGTTCTGTAAACAATTGTTGATGCAGACTTCTGAAAAATTGTTATTTTAATCTTTAATTTGTGGCGTCAAAAAATAACAAAGTAAAAATTTGAACAAATTGCAGTTAATATGGGAAAACTGTGCAAATGTCAAATTTAATTTTTTTAATGAAAAAATTATGAAATCTTTTTGTAAAATTTAAATGCAATATTTGCATTAAACTTTTCAAACTTGGTCCATTCTGAATGTTAGGATTTAAATTCACCTTTGCAGTCAAAATTGTGGTGAATAAAGCCTGTTTAACGATAGCATGCATTTTGAATGGTAGGCAGCACAAGGCCCAGCACCAAGAAGTTTAAAGTAATTATTATCACATGACAAGACAAAGATATTATCAATATAAGTTTAAATTACAAACAGCCCTTTTTCTAGCTGTCACAGAGTACTGCCACCTCTAAAATATCTTCATGGCCACCACTAATGTAAAGCAGTCAAACCATGTGACTCCGTCACATACTTCTGCCATACATACACTATATTTAATTGAATATAAGACAAAGTTTTCTCCAATATCAGCATTGAAAAACTAAGATTTTTTTTGCATTTGCAAGATATGAAATAACCCTGTGTGGATGAATATTTTTGCATCAAGGCATAAAAATATAGTATGTGTTACCAAAAAGAATGTACAATAATGTAACATTGGAAAAAAACAACTGAACCATTTACACAGAGAAAGTATTTTATGAGACGAAGGATAGTTGCTACTAGTACTTTTGTGAATATGTTTTCTGTAAGAAAAGTTTGAATTGCAGAAGTATAACCTAATATCAAGAGACACATTACAGAAAATATGGTATTTCACATATTGTCAAAGGAGAAAATGAAAACAAAGATGACTAATAAAATTTCAGGTTGAATTTTAGCTTAACAATATCACCAAGATCTGTGATGTAATAAAATATTTCATAGAATCAGTTACTGAAATTAAGCATGAAAATACAGGCACTCCCCGGGTTAGGAATGAATTCTGGCAACGTTTACATAACTTGAAATTTGCATAAGTCGAAAATTACTACGGATAGTATACAGTACAACAGAGGTGGGGAAATTACACAACAAAAAACTAACAGTTGTAAGTTCTACTGAAGAATAATTGAAAGGCCGATATATAAATCATGTTTTAGCTAGAGGAATTATTTCTGCTACTTGTAGATGTGTGTTGTTGTATAGCATCAGATGAAATGAAATAACATCATTTACTGTTACTATGTTAATATAATAATGTAATTTATTTTTGTATTCGTATGAGTGCAGATATACGCTGAAATTAATAAAGTCGAAACTTGGATAACCTGGGGAGTGCCTGTATTCATTTTGAATATGAAAATCATATCCTATATCTATGTATATCTTGATCTTTGGACCAAATAAACTACTACTACTACTAAGATGGTAACAATTTTGTAAGGTTTTGTAAGATACCAAAATTTCTTTTTCATTCAGTTGTAAAATCTTACAGCTCAAATTAGATGAGTGGGCTTTAAAAAAAGGAAACGTCATTGAAAAATGATAATGACAATCATTCAGTACTTCTACCAATTTAAAGCATAAAATTGTTAGCCTATATACTTTAAAATAATGCACAGAATTTAAAAAGGACTCACCTGCTCTTATGCTCTGAAGTTGATCTAAGCTAAGTTTTGTGTGGTTGAATCCCAAAGAGGCTGTTCCCTGCACTGGATCTGGAGACAATAAAAACCTCCCAGAAACATTCCACAGTTCTACACAACCTTTTACATGGAATCGCTGGGCAAGATTACCAAGCCAGCCAGGGTGATCTTTCTCTGGGAAATTTTCCAATTCTGGAGTAGACGTAACAGGCATCAATACATCAACCTCCTAAAATATTCAGTGATTTAATAGAATTAAGAAAACAAAGGAAACACAATTTGGAAAATCAATAACAGCCTTTAAAAGTTGATAATACGATGCTACATTATATTAGCATTATCACACCTGTAAAGGCACTGGTTGTTGGAAATTCATGGAAACCCAATTAAATATGTCAGCATGATTGTACATGACGGCAAGAGTATCCAAAAGCACATACAAGTTTAATGCATAATCTTCAACCTGTAAATGGAGTATTAATAAAAGCATTGTGAAGTATTAAAAATTACACATTACTATATATTTTATAATGAGTGACAGATGATCAATTACCTTTCCATCAGCAGATAATTTCTTGAGTAAAATTACTTTTTCATGGTTACATTCCATATCAAGCTCTTCAACTTGCAGAGCTAAAAATATCTGAGGAAGAGACGTGACATTACCTGCAAAAAATTGCTCTGTAAGTAAGATATTCAGGGAAATTAATGACACTTAAGTCTAATTAAGTGATTTTTTTACCTGATGCATCAGTCAACTTGGCAGGATTAAAGGTGGTGTTGATTTGAAAGCATTGCAAGGATGATGTGTAACGAGTTTGTGTATGCTCCTTCATTCCCGTTACATTGGCATTTTCCATTTTTAGGGCAAATGTCTTCAACAGAGAATGACAATTTCAAATTAAATGACATATAGAAGGAAAATATTTTAAGTTTTCATCTTAAAACATCAGTATACCTTGGGAATAATTGGTGAAAGGCAATGAAATATTTCTTCTTCTGATTGAGAGGCCAGAGAGGAGGACCTCATTGATTTCCTAAGGGTTGTATCTGGACCTTCTCGTTGAGCAAAGCTATAGAAACCCTCATTTATCAACAGCTGAGTCTGCTCCATACCAATATATAGCCTCTGGAATTATGAAAAATTTATTTTCAATAACTTATTACCATCTTTAGGATAAAAATTGAATTTTTATTGTGCACATTAGATAAATTTAACTGAGAATAACAAAATGACAGAAGTGCTTCAATTTCCAAAACTAATTTCATATGCTGGAGCATTCACTGATAATTACATTCCTCTATCTACATATTAAAGAAGTTTTGCATTCAACAAGAGAAAGTTATATATATATAAATCATGTGAGCATAACCTGATATACATATTATTTTAAAATGAACATTTATAACATCAAAAAAATTAAGCCAAGTCAATGAAACTGAAAATGCAAAAATAATTACCTCTACTGAAAGAGCACCTCGGGCTACAAGTGCTGCTTCCAAGGTAACACCAAATGACAATTGACATAGACATGTTTGTGTCTCCTCTTTCATTCTTGAAGCTCCCAAAATAGCTCTGTTTCCATGACTACGGGCACTGGCACCTCCACCATGTGCATGCTTAAGGACTTTGGCTGTGGCCGAAGACATGCAAACATTCACAAGAAGGTGGGAATTGTGGACTATACTACCATCAACATGAATGCTGTCGGCAGAAGCATGCAGAAGCCATTCTGGAGAGGCGACCCTTAACAACATCACACTGACATTGTAAACCCTTACTGCCATAAACTGGAAATATGGTAATAACTGATTATATTAATGTTCATAAATACAGTCGTCCAAAAACATCTATGAAACTACCGTCCCTGCTTTACATTTAAGTAAGTGTTACTGATTGTGTAAAAATCCTAAAAAAATTGTTCCTTCAGCAAATTTTTTTAACTCAATAAAGGTAATCTCTAAATAAAGTTTTTTTATTTACTCGTTGCACCACCAATGATGTGGGTGTGGTCAAAATTGAAATTCGGATAGTAGTGCTAGTGTCTTATCTTGATTTTTGAGAAAAGCACGACCAATCTTCTATTTCGTTTTGGAGACATTTTCCCCAATTAAGTTATAAAATAAGGTAATTTCTATGTCAATAAATGTATAGCAATGGATGATCTGGAATAAATTATATCCGAATTTTTAATATATCTTAAAATGAAATAAATACGAACTGCGTTATATACTCACTTGGGCAAAAGTAATAATCATTGGAGGTATTTTCTTATTGTGAAAGCTGGGTATTTCTGTTACATTTTCTTGATTAGCGAGTCCCACATTGGTGCCTCCCCCAGTAAATTCACTACCTCCAACATCTTTATTAATACGGACATCCCTGATAATCACAGACACAAGTTTTGTCACCTCACTATTGAAAAAACTACTCTGAAAAGCAACTTCCTCGATATGCTGAAATAAACGAAAGTAACAGACGTAAAGAAAATCACAAAGCAGGGCAATTATGAATAAAGTTTCAAGTTATTTTTAATATTAATTACCACAGTAAATCCATGACAAACAATGTGCACATCTTTTAAGCGTATATAGGGAAGCCTAATTCCTCCTATACGAACATCGACATGAAAGCGGCGCTTAAAGTGCCAAGAAAGCAATTTAGGCAATAGCCTGAAAATCAAGGGACATCAAGAATTGGTAACCATTTATTGTCATCACAAAATGTATTATCAAACAATAATGATATAGCTTATCACATCGGCAATCGTACCAAGATACACCCGCCACTAAAACGGCGCAGATAACAAAAAATATTTCAAATCCGTTCATTGTATACCTATGATACGAATAAGTACTTCCTAAATAAATAATTTCTTTATTAAAATACTAGTATCAACAACCAGTATAAATAAAACCTGCTGAAATCAGCAGGCTTTTCCTAACGAATTACTCTCATTTACCCTACATTTGAATAGCAACTATGGAACTCTAGCGGTAAATTATTGTACTAATATATCGCTGCTCATATGAGCCGCTCCCTTGAGCGCCAAATTTATCAAGCGTGGGACACATGTAAAATATTTACAATTCTAAATATCGATTTTTAAGTAAAATTTAAGATTCTAAAGACAAAATTTATTATAAATATTTTCCTAACCGTTTATCAGAAACTACAAAAAGAACATAAAAGTGACAATTGGGTAATCATATTAGGTTGCATATCTAGATGTATTGATAATTGATGTCGTAATAAACCTATCTTTATGTAAATATAAAGTACAAATTAACGTAAATTATGCACACACAAATTTAGCTATAAGAATAATCGTCACATACGTGATTTATACAATAAATAATATCTTGAAAAGTGTAATTGTTCATAACCCAGCGGATGCAAAATTCAATTTTTATTTCAGAATCAATGGATCGTCACCGATGACGGCTACTTTGTACCCAGCATGTGTTTCCGAACTGTTTTGTGGTTAATGGAATCATATTTATCCTCAATAGGATTCGTGAGTTCAATATTTAATTTTTAGTTAAATAGTCATATTACATTCAACATTTTGCAATTTCCTCAGTTATTATTTGCAGCAGCAAAGCCATAAAATGATGAAATGTGTAATGATTCTTTGTTAACACCTCTGCTATATAAAATCGTTTTCAAAATAATTATTTTGGCAAAATATTAACGTCCAGCAATCAGATGGAAAGATTAAATAAGGAATTTCATAGATTTTTAATGCTAATGACCAAATTTTTTACTTGGAGACTTTCAAGAAAATAAAATTATAAAAATTTGTATTTTTGTACATAAGTTGCTTAAAAAATAGTCTTTGTATTATTTAATTGGATTCTTTTTCTGTTAGAAAAAAAAACAATTTTTTATTGGTAAAATACATTAAACCAGTACGAAACTTTATTATACTCGCATAATGTCGTCCATGAAAGTAATGATTCATAAAAAAGCGAAATTCATAGTTAAAATTTTCATTTGTTGCCAGGGCTGCAGTGACCACTTTTGGTGCCCTGGGCAGAGGAGTTTTAGGCACCCCAATATGATTTAATAAAATTCATATTTTTAAAAGGGTATTTAACTAAAAATAAACAATAATTTCTTTCAAGTTTTATTTTTCGAGGTTTATTTGCAGCAAACATTGATTGTGTCATTGTAATCTACATTTTTAGCAGTGTCATATTCAATAGATAAGATGGCCAGACCAGAAAGTCTCTCTTGGTTCATTGATGACCATAAGTAATTTTTGATCAATTTTAGTTTACTAAAAGAATGCTCTCCAGTTGAAATTGATATGGCGAATGTCAAAAAAATTCTCAGTAATATTTCCACATTGGGAAATGAACTTAAAATTTCGTATTTGTGAAGAAATCCTAAAATTTCTTTCTGCGTAATTTTTACACTTTATATCGAAGGCAGTTGGTATTTCAAACTGCAAACTTCTTTGATTAAATTGCATTCATCCTCATGGTTTTTATGCATACTAGCAGCATTTTTACAGGAATTTATAATTTCATCTTCATTCATGTTGTATACAGCACAACTTAAAAATTTAAAAGCATCATCAATGTCATATAAAGATGTAAATCATACCACAGCTGCATTTGATGAGAATTTATTGCCTTATGTACTGCATCGTAGAGGGTATTTTCTGTTGTTTCAGGTATTGAGGGTGCTTCAATTTCCATCTTGTCCTAAAATTTCGTTTTTCTTCCTCTTATTTTCATGTAACTCACATTTTATCCAGTGTATAATAAGACTTCCATTTGTTGCCCTGGGCACATGCCCCGGTTGCCCCACCCTCACTACGGCTCTGCTTGTTCCTCTTAAAAGTTAAATGTTCAGCTTCATAATAGATTTTCTTGCGAAATTTTTAGAAATAATTTAACTGTCAGTTACTTAATCTGCATGGTATAAAAACAATAATCATTTCTTTTAACCCCATATGAAACATTTATGATGCAATAAATGATTCTATGCCAACATTTGAAAATTAATATAAATAGCAATGCAAAGACAAAACTTTATAAACTCAATTTTTAAATGAAATTCAACGTTTATAAAATTAAATTTTTATTTCACCATTAGGGTGTTTTACATGCACAAATGGAATCTGTAACTTATTTTCCATATGTAAACTAGTTCAGGGTGTCCTCACAGTATCTGTATTGCTTAAAGATAAAAAAACAAGATTTTTAATGCTTATTAGAATACTATCACTTAATTTTATACATAAATAAACTTTAGATTCCCTCAGTTATCTATATTTCTATCAGGTAATGAAAATTTTTTGTACCTTTATGTTTGTCTCCCATTATTTTGTCCTTTTGAAATCTATCCATCCTATGTTCGGCAATTTCAACTTTTGTGCATTAATTCTAATTCAAATCCTGCTGGAAGTAAGTGCATTTTATTTCCAAAACTAAGGCGCCATATTCTTTGATTTTCCAATTTCATTTCAAGAACCAATTTCTTCTTAAATATTTCACCCAAATAATTAATCATCGGTGTATTAATGTTTATATGCATGTCTTTTCCTTGCCACATGCATAATTTTACTGAATAATGACTAATATTTCTAATCTCAACTTTTGCTGGTCCATCATTTTGTCCTTTATCAAAACATCAACATTTTAAAATTTGTTGAAATGGGTGAAAAATGAACTGGTTTCTGAATTCTAATTCTACATCCATTTACAACATAATCTAGCATGTTCTCAATACTGTTTTGGGTTCAAAATATTTTAAGGCACTGACAGCACCCTAGAAACATAATGCAAATAAGCTACCTAAAACTAAGAAATGAAGATTAAATTGGGGGATTACAATGTTTTAAGGTATGATATTTCCAGACAGAAATATTTGCCTGTGTACTGTAATGGGTTACAGGACTATGAAAATTTCCTCGAAACTCCTAAAAAATATATCCCATTATTATCTGCAATTAAGATACTCTTTATTATTATCATTTATTCCTACAAGGCAACAACATTAAGTTTGGCTTATAACCTGTTAATCATCCAAAGTAAACATCAGAGCATATTTCAGAATAAAACTAAAGAAATTTAATATCTAGAGTATGAAATGACAAAAAGTTAACATGGAATGAGATGTCTACAAAGAGCATCAGCTCTGGTAGGGTCACACTACTTCACTTGTCATTAATTTAAATAAAAAGATTAGAGATGCTAAAAGCTACACTAAAATAAGTGCATAGAAGAAGTTGTGGAATTCACAGAGGTAATAAAAATGGTCGAGAAATGAAGATGGGCATATGTATGTGTTTGTACATATTTAATGGAAATCACAATAGGGTTAATAACAGCAGATCATCAGGAAGCCAAGATAGTAAGGTGAAGTGCAACTTTATCTTTACCCCATAACTAATATTTGAAATATAACATATACTTCAGAATATATAGAGGGGAAATTAAGAAAAGTTCCACCCATGAAAAAGGCTGTAATTACTGATTTGGGATGCAATTTTAAATAATTATTTAAAATGTTTCAAACAAATCTTAAATAACAATTGATTCAAAGGAATTTATCCAATCTGATAAATATTTTCCAAAATATTATGACAGCAATACCATTGTGGGCCTAATAATGAATATTTTAAAAACCATCCTGATAAAAATAAAATATTTGCGAAGTGAGTATTACGAATGAGTTTGAGACCAATGAATGAAGGAACAACAGTAATCTTTCAGTTGTGTTTTTACAGTGTGGAAAACGGATGATCAGCTGAAGTAATAAGGCAGAAAATATAAATAATGATATGATGGATAGCAACAATAAAGCAGTTAGTTTTTACAGAAAATTTTAAATCATCATATGAAGCAATCAAGAACATTGTTATAAAAATTAATGGCAACAAAACAAAATATATTTTCTAGTCATGATTATAAATACTTATAAAGGTTAAGAAATATTTTTATTGAAACAAATTTAATTTTCATTCTTGGTTCAGCATTTTCAAAAAAAATTTGGTCAATAATAGGTATGGCCATAAGAGTTCATGCTGTAAACAGTACATTTACTACCTCCCTTAACTTGGGAATCATAAAGTGACAATAAATTTAGTAAGATCTTATTACAAAATGAATGCCTTAAAACGCAAAATAATAAAATCACGATATTTGTAAGCGTTAATTTTTTGAAAATTTCAATTTCAATGAAGATTGATAGTGATCCATGTTTTAGCATTTCTTAGAAATCCTGCATATTATAAAATGGTTAACTAAGATAACTTAATAAACTACAAAAATAATGATGAACTTATTTATATATTCTTAATCTCAATTGATAGTAGCTTTCTTTGGCATTTTAATGGCAGTATCATTTTAATAATCGAAAGCAACATCGTACTTTCAGGAAACCACTGCGGCTTATAACCTATAAACGACTTCGATAAACACAAACCCTCCACTGTAGTTCAGAACTTTCATTAAATATTTGAAAATAAAGTTATACGGCAAGTATTTTCTTATTAATTCATAAGTTAATAATGGAGGGTTTTAATTTTATGGCGTCTGAAATCGTGATATCCAGTTTGAATCATTTTGACGTATTTTATAAATTCACTTTGTATGCAACATAATGAAAGTTGAAAATGCTACCAGTTTTATAAGAATCAAACATCGTACACTAATAGAGACGATGAAATTACAGAAAGATATCCAAATAATTTTCAATTCCTCATTAGGTACTTAGAAAATCATTACCTCCTCGGGAAACGTTTGTCATTTATCTGGAATTAGTCTAATTCATCAAATAATAACATTACCGTGAGAGCAGCGCTCATAATTCCAACAGACATATCTAGGAGAAAGACCGAAAATCAAGTAAAAGAAACGGAATTGCTACGATGAATACCCATCCTAGTGTTTGTATACAAACTGTAAAAATGGTTTTAATAGCACCTATCATAGTAAATAAAATAGAGCAGGAGGCAAAAATAAATAATTCAGACAATCTCATTATGTGCCAATTTGGTAAGTGGTTCGTCAACTTCAATCTGGAATAAAATACGGTTAACTAAAAATTTTGAATTCGGTCCTCTCCCCGTGTCCTCTCTCAAGAGATAAATAACTAACGACCTCTACCGAGATTTTTCTACTATTTTATCGTTATTCTACTGTTCTAAAACATGGGCGCTAATTCATGAACACTGGTAGTGAGAAATATCGCTTTCCGACTTCTTTGGAAGCAATTTTTTGTTTAAAAACCTCATGTGCTATTTATTTGATTGCTAATGAAAGTTTTTACCGTATTTAATCTAAAAATAATGTATCTCAGAATTGGTAAGTTATGAAATGGAGCAAATATTTTAAAACCTAGCATTGCTTATTGAACTAATATTTAGGCATCATCCATTAACTACGTCACGCAAAAAATTGAATTTTTTATCCCTCCCCTCTCACTCGCCACGCAAGTTTAAATCCTTCTCACACAATACGTCACAAAATTTCAAATCCCTCTCCCCCCTTATGGTGTGACGTAAATTAATGATGATCCATTATACTCCCGTAGAAATTCTATGCATGGAAAATTTTTATAAAGAGATTAAAATTATAAATTTAATTATATCATTTATGACGTTATTATAGCTAAGCAATGTTGTGAGTGCGAATATAATTTGAACTATGAACAAAGGCGATCTTCTTATTGCTAATAATCCATCGATTAATTAAAATAGTTGAAAATTTTATTTTAAAACGAAAAAATGTTAAATTTAAAAGTTATCAAAGGAAAAAAATATTTATTTTTTCTTCCTCTTTCTTGCAGCCATAATTGTCTTATGAATTTGTCGTGCTTCTTACCTTGATGTCTCCAATGTTTACAAGCGTGGACCGTCTCGTGTATTTCAGGTACACACTTCATTGTTTATTAAATCTCTAAAAGTTGTAATTAAAAAAATTAAGCGCAATTACACATGTCAGATATTCATTATTTAAATGTATGGCATTTTTAAAAACATTTTTCTATTTGGAATTCAAGAATAAGTGCTTCATTATGAAACATTTAAAATAGTAAGTACCACCAATAGCCCTGAATAGCTATGAAAACTATATGAGCTTCAGTGAATAACTACTGAAGACGGCTGCATTGTAGTGTGGACCGTCTCGTGTATTTCAGGTACACACTTCATTGTTTATTAAATCTCTAAAAGTTGTAATTCAAAAAATTAAGCGCAATTGCACATGCCAGATATTCATTATTTAAATGTATGGCCTTTTTAAAAACATTTTTCTATTTGGAATTCAAGAATAAGTGCTTCATTATGAAACATTTAAAATAGTAAGTACCACCAATAGCCCTGAATAGCTATGAAAAACACATGAGCTTCAGTGAATAACTACTAAAGACGGCTGCATTGTAGCCGATATGAGCATCTCCTTTTTTATAATCTTGTTATAGCTATTGGAACAAACTTAAGATCAGTAATGAACAATAAGAAGAATTTGAGCTAACACTGGCTGGTAAGAATGTAACTGAGGAATATTCTCCGATGCCAGTCAATAATAGTAAAATAAATACCCCGGTTGGGGCATGATGGTTACTTGGTAACCGAAATACGTAGCGCCATTTTTATCCGATTTTTTATCCGGTCTTTCTTATTTTTATCCGGTTTTTTATCCGGGGTATTTACTTTTACTATTATTGACTGGCATCGAAGATTATTCCTCAATTACATTAAGATCAGTAATTATTTTTGATTTTTTTATTGAAGTGCTTATTCATGAATTTGTTTTCGCCCATAAGACGAGCTCGATAGTTTTCTAGTTCAGTGTTTTTCAAACGGTGGGTCGCGACCTATTAAGGGGGTCGCGAGAGGATTTTAGGGGGGCCGCAAGCACTCTTCGCTATGAAAAATAATTTTATTCTTGTTTTAAGAGTCCTGCAGATTTTAATTTATCGACATGTTTACTTAAAAAAATAATGAAAATTCTATAGCTTATATGTACAAAAACCTTTTTAACAAATGGGTTGTTTTTATGTAATAAAAACAAACAAGAAACTATATAGCATTAGCGATTAATACTAAAAAAAATTAAACTATACGCTACATATTGCCTGAATATTTTAATACACATACGTAGTTGTAGATAAAATAATTTATAGTGGTAACTTGCATCTATAAAGAACAAAAAATAAAAAACTCTCTTATTATGAATTTCCTTATAATCCTTACCCCTCCTGTATGGAGAAAACTGGAGTGTTTTTTTGCTTCTCGAATATTCTCGAGTGGTTGCAGCGATCCAACATCCAGACGAAGGTTTCGCCTGGCGAAGCTGACTGAGAACCACTGCTCTAGTGAATCTTCCTATTTGTTCTATCTCCTACTTTTCCTCGAATAAATTTAATTTGACATGCTATATAATGTAAAAATTTAGTATTATGTTGGTTTCATTTTATACTTAAATTGATAATATGCTTCTATAATACTTTTGAATCAGAAAATACATCAAATTTTCGGTACGGCATTCTTTATTAATATGATTTATGCATATATTCAAAAGAAACGAAGTATTACCAATGTGGAAAATTAACTACCGTGCAAAATAATAAAAATAATATACTAATATATTATTACAACTAATATACTAACATACTACAACTACCGTATAATACCCAAGAATGTAATGGTTTGCTTACGTATATATTTTGAGCTTAAATATCTGAAGTAAAACTCGTTCCGAAATTTATTGTTTTCCAATATTAAATCTATCTTCATATACAGAACCAAATTTTGAACACAAATTGGTTTTCCAGTTATGTAGTTCATCATCGGCATAGGTAGTCTGTCCGTAGACAGATCCTGTGATTATTCATGGTTAAACTTGGTTCTCCATATACTCCTATTTTCCGCTGTCCTCTTCATATCTTGATAACTCCCTTTCCCTTTCATATCGTCTATCAGCTGAAACCTTTTCCTACCTCTTTTCCTTTTCCATCTAGTTTTCCTTCTAACACGTCTTTAATCATACTCTTTCTCCTCAGGTAATGTCCAACCCAGTTAGCCTTCCTCTTTCTGATAGTCTGTATAATCATTCGCTTCTCTCCTACTCTTCGTAGCACTTCATCGTTTTTCATCCTATCTGTCCATTTTATCTTCAACATTCTCCTCCAAGTCCACATTACAAAACTTTCCAAGTATTTGATGTCATTTTTCCTTTGCGTCCATGTTTCTGCCCCGTACAAAGCTATACTCTATACACAGCATTTTATGAACTTCTTGCGGATATCTTCCCTTATATTCCCCTATGTAGGCGATTCTTTCTTCTGAAAGCCGCTTTTGCTTTTCCTGTCCTGATCTCATCCGTACATTTTGCTTCTCTTGTTATGATGTTTTCAAGGATTTATAATCTGAAATTTGTTCTAAAGGCTTTCCTCCAATACTTTTGTTCAGATTCTCTTCTTTGCTCGATATTCGAATGACCTTGGTTTTTTCTGTATTTATTCCCATACCTTTATTTCTACCTGTTATTACTAGTCTATTTATCATTTTCTGGAGTTTCTCTTCCTTTCTTGCTAAAAGTACTTGATCATCCGCGTATTTTACTATTCTTATAATACCTTCTCCAGTTTTGAAATCTCCTGTGCCTTCTAACGCTTCTTGCATTACACTTTCTCCATATATATTGAATAGGGTCGGCGATAGGCAGCAGCCCTGTCTTACTCCTCTACCGATATTTACTCCGCAGGTGTCCGCATTCTCCAACCTGACCTTTACAACTTGATTCACATATAGATTCCTGATCAGTCTCCTGTCTTTCCAGTCTACACCTATATCCTTTAATATCTTCATCAACATTACCCAATTTACTCTATCAAAGGCCTTCTGCCAGTCTACGAAACATACGCAGATATCTTGACTGTACTCTATTTCCCTTTCTGATATGATTCTAACTACCCCTATAGCATCTCTAGTTCCTCGTTCTTTTCTGAAACTGAATTGACCTTCCTCCAGCATTTCTTCTGCTTTTTTCTCCAGCCCTTTATTAAGAATCCTCATGATGATCTTCGAAGTGTGTGACAGAAGGCTTATCGTTCTGTTGTCTTTACACTGCATGCCGTTGGCTTCTTTTTTAGAGGGATCATTGTTACTTCTAGGAAATCCCAAGGCCACTCTCCCGTGTCGTAAATCTTATTAATTAATTTCGTGATCGCCTTTAGTCCTTCTCATCCCAGGACTTAAGGTACTTCAGCCGGTATTCCATCGCTGCCTGTGGCTTTCCCTTTACTATCGCTTTTTCTACTTCGCTCTCCATAATACATGGTCCTAAGTTGTCTTCTTCAATGCTTTCCTCATCTTCCAGTTCTATTTTTGCTGATCCTGCCTGCTTGCTGTATAGTTCCTTAATGTATTCTTCCCATATCTGTGCTACATCCATTGTTTCTGAGACTATCTTCCCATCCGTATTCATAATTCCTCTACTACGAATTCCATTCGACTTCTTATCTTCTAATTCCAGTGCCCCAGCGTACATCATATAGTACCGTCCTAACTTCTTCATTTGTTGTATTTCGTCACATTTTTATTTTATCCAATTTTCTCTAGCTTTATCTTTTACCCTTCTCAACTCTGTTTATACGTCTATAGTTGGCTCTACCTTCTTCACTGTTAATGTTTTTCCATTTTCGTCTCTCATCCATTTTCTCCAGCATTTCCTTAGTGATCTATGGTTTTCTGATTTTCTTCTCTTGTTTTCCAATCTCTTTATCCAGGGTATCCTTGATACTGGTTTTAATTTCTTCCCATTCTATATCCACGGTCTTTGGTTTGTTTTTCCAAATTTCTTAGGCGATCTTCCAACTTCATGCTGACTACATCCTGCCTTTCTTTCAGTTTTTCTAGGTCCCAAGTCTTTTCTTTCTCTTCTAGTTTTTCTTATATGTTTGAGCTTTGTAGTTAGTCAACTATTAGAAGGCTGTGATCTGAATCAATGTCTGCTCCTTGTAATGCCTTGGCGGTCTTTATGCTGTTCCTGAATCGTTGTTTTACTAGGATTGGTGCTTGTGCGATTGAGTGAATGTGTGAGTGACATCAGGTCCTTGGCGTGGAGTAACAACCCATAAACCTGTGAGTTTATAATTTTTATTGTCTTTTGCCTTTTCCTTCTTTTCTTCCCCCTTTTTCATTTTGTCTCTAATTTTGAATTTTACGGTTAAGGAGTTAATTTCTATTTAACAGGATGTAATCTATTTGGCATCTCATTCTATCTCCTGGGCTTTCCCATGTGTATAACCTTCGTTTATGGTTTTTGAACCATGTATTTGTCACTACAAGGTCATTATTGATGCAGAATTCTACCAGTTTTCCCCTCCTCGGTTTCTCTTCCCAAGTCCTTATTGCCCGACAACATTTTCTTCCTGTCCTTCTCCGACTATGCTGTTCCAATCTCCCATTATTATGCAGTTAACCTTTCCTCTTCCGCCTTATTCGTAAATGTCACTAATTTGCTCATAAATCTCCTCGATTTCTTCATCTTCATGAGCTGACGTTGGCATATATACCTGGATTATTAGCATGTTCACTGGGACTGCTTTTAGCTTTATTGCCATTAGTCTATTGTCCGTTGCTATTATCTTTGTCACGCTTTTCATCATATCTTTCCTAAGTACCAGAGCTACTCCCCTTTCTCAACTATTTCCTCCAGAGTAAACTACCATGAACTCTTCCGAGTCGAACTGTCCTTCTCCTTCCCATCTAGTTTCGTTCACTCCTATAATGTCAACTCTATTTCTTCTTTCAAGTGCTCTAGCTTTCCTGCCTTTCTCATAGTTCTTACGTTCCAAGTGCCTATTCGTAAATTACTTTCGACAAATGTTTTCCTCGAGGCAGTCCCCGCCCGGAGATACGATTGGGGGATTATTTTACCTCCGGAATGTTTTACCTCGAGAGAACTCATATTGTCCAACCATATAATCATTGCTAGGGATTGTAATGTATTAGTTTCCATCTTACTTTCCATATCGCAGTAATGTAGCCATTCAAATCGTCCCGATCAGACCTACAGCTGTATTGGATATAGACCCAGCCAATATAATTTGTTTTCGTCTCGATACCATACTGGCAGTACTGCTGCCTACTGCCAGGCACCGATAATAGTTTTTTTTGTAAACCTCCATTCACGGGGTTTGAACCCCGAAACTTTGTAATGGGGAGTCGACACGCTAACCTCTACACCACCAGTGCAGTGTAGTTATATTATAGTTATTTTCGATTATTTGCGTAGATAAGTCTTGGTCGATATTTAGAATACGAATTTATTTTGAATTGGAAAGTTTCTTAACCTGTATTTTTATGGATGGGTATTATTAATTTTATCTTTCGCAATTATTAGCCAGTTAAAATAAACTATATTTAATCTACATTTCGTCACGAGAGTTTTTTGTTCAAAGCGAGATTAACTCCACCTGCTTCGGATACGGGTAAGCTATTCCAATCCTCGGCAGAAATTTCCTCTTATTTTAGATAAGCAGATGTTTAATCTTATTTTTTTCTTGCCAGTTTATCGCGGAATTTCTTCCTAAATTTCAAATTCACGACCGAAACCTTGTTTTCTCAAAATTTCCACACGGGAACGAGGTTAAAATAGTCTTCAAGAGTTCATCGCCCCTCCCCCTTTGCTCTCCCTTCCTCTACGATTGCCTCTTTAATGGAGATGTCACACGAGGATCCGACTCGAGGACATTCTCTCCTTTTTCAAAGACGTCTGTTTCAGTGTCAGACGCCGTACCAAAGGGATACCAAATAGGAAAATCCTGAATGTGTCAGAGAGAGAGAGTGTGGAGGGAGAGAGGAGGTAAAAAGGAAGAAACAGAAAAAGTCCCAGAAATAGATTGGGAGCCCCTTCCCTTTCTTTCCCACTCTTTTCCCTCCCCTCATCCCACTCCGTCAAGCACTGTTTTGTTTATTTTCTGCCCCACCGCACTCCAGCAACACCAGTCTAACAATAAGATATACTCTTAAGGAGTCAAAGCATCGGCATGAATGATTTTTAAATAAGTCGGGTAGTAACGGAAAAAGGTTATTTGTTATTTTCTCAAAATATTACCTAGTTCAAGGTCTTGCCGCAACAATGAATTATGAGATGTGCCAATTTCCTGGAATAATCATCGAAAACAAAATGTTTAAAATGCAATTTTTTTCTCTCCAATGAATTTGCTAATGATAAAACATAATTTTTGACGAAGCTGTTGGCTGCGTTTTATTATAAATGTATCAGAATAAAATAAAATGCTAGTATCTAGTATCAGATATGACAGCAGTTTTATAAGTGGCCGCTGACATTTATAGTTTATCAGTTACGAATTAAATGGCCCTGAGCATATTTCCTCAAGGGACCTCTCTATATGTAGCTAATCGTTTTATCTGAAAGAGTAGAGACTCGAACTCGAAAAATCCGCTCTCCTGTAGATCGGGAGCCCATATTGACCATACATAAAGCCGTCTCTATATATATTAGTCATTACTCACATAAATTAAAAGTAATAAATCTATAGCAAAACATCTCATTTATTTGAACACGTATTTTGTTCTTGGTACAAAATTAATAATTTAACATACAAAATATTCCCGAATAAAAATTATGGCGCCATCGAAAAAATAGTGGAAAGCACGCCAAGCTGCTTCAACGCCGAAACACATTTTTATCTTAATATTTTAACATGATCGTAGGTATTTTAGATCGTGAAGCTGAACATTAGAAAAAAATCGACTCTACCTAAGAAATAAATTAACTTCAAACAACATAAAAAAGATTTTATTTCGTTAATCTTTCGAGAAAAATAAATACGTACAATCTCATAAAATACGATGAACGATGTTTTGTGTATAAATGCATCGAGGAATTTGCACCCTCGTTATTCCTAATGTCCTTGGGCATTGCACAGTTATTTGGATGTCCTTGTCCGAACAGATTGCGGTCGTGGTTGCGGCAAATTTCGAAGAAGAAGAACACCCTCGTGAACTGCATTGTTTCCGTCACTCAGGCGGCAGAGCCCTCCTTCTCTCGGAGGTCGTATTCACGTCTTGCCCCTGTCAACCTCGCAAAACACACCTCCGCCATCACAGAAACTGGAAAAGAAAACGAGAAGACTTATGAGTTCTAGATTTCCAAAGCATTATAGTTTACGGATCGCGGTTTCGAAAGATGTAAACGTTCGCTCTAACAACTGAATCCACACATTTTATTTATTTATTTAAGATCGTGTTTTTCCTCCCTCAAATGCCTCTTTCGCACCTCCTCGTGTTTATACTTCGATCGTTCGCCTTCTTTTTTTCTTAGGCCCTTAAGGTGTAATCCTCTACTGGAAACAATTATTGATTTTGCAAACGCACTAAATAATATGTTATCTTAGACTTGATAAATATTTTCAAAGATCATACCGACCAATTTGTATCTCGATAGTTTCCAAGTTGCCTGAGGTGAACTGATATCACGACATTTATTTGTTGAGATGTAGAGATTTTTATAGATGTTTTGCTTCTTGACAGAGCCATAATCAAATATGCACATGTAAATGAGTTAAATAAACTACTTATGTCGACTGCAAATATTCCGAACAAAAATGGAAAAGTATTGTCTGAAGAGAAAGGAAAATAAAGTTGTTTAAAAGTTTGCAAATCAAAATATCTTTCAAAGAAAAGGCTTGGAGATTAAAGAAAGAGGATAAACATTTTATTTTCACCTTTTTATGACAAAGTTTTTACCAGCTAGAAAATTCAGTACATTTTTTAATTTATTCGTGCGTATTTATATATTATAGCATAAAAATGAGATTTTAAAAGCGAAGGTAACAGTAACCTTAACGTGTGATGCATCAAATTAAACGTCTCGACCTGCAGATTTGCAGGAAAATTATAAAATAGATATCAGTCATACTGTCGATTTATCGAAGGGCAACTACTAGTTATAAATTAATTACTTGAAATAATATTTCTTATGCATCTCAAACGTCTCGTTCCCGTATATTACTTCTTCTGAATGATATAATTATATAATAAATAGAGTTTTAAAAATGTATCAAATTATATTATAAGATGTTTCGAATGGAACACTTGAAATAGATAATCGAGTCATTACGCCATTAAGCTGTATGCATAAATGGGGTAGATTAGTAATTTAATAATTACCACTTTTTGATGTGCTCGTTTTGCCGGAAACCTTCCAGGTGTTTGTATTGTTCCGGAGATAGCATGCACCCTCCGGCTATGACGACTGTTTCTGGAGCTGTGCGGGACTGTTTGTTTCCAATCTCGTGTCTCATCGGACGGCTCGAGTTACCTGACCAACCACGCCAACAGGATGACAAGGAACGTAAGTGTAGAGATTTCGTCGGTTATTATTTCAATTTTGCAAATACTAATGAGAAGCTTTTATACATCCTTTGTGAATATAAGGAGCAGCAAAAGAAATTAAATGCCGATTTTTCCACATCAGTAGAATAATTATCATTAAAATTAACATTTATTTAAGAATAATAATTATATTTTCTGGTTAATATTTATCAGAGGAGCATATAAAGTTATTTCATAAAATAAGCAAATGTTTAATTCAAAAATGAATAAGGCTCGAATTCAATAACCATATAACGGTTAAATAAATCAAATGTAAATTTCTGCTGCTAAGTAGACGTGATCAATAGCATTAAATAATTAATTCTATAAAAATATGTTAGGAATTTTTAGAAACAACGGTCTGTGAATCACAACAGAAGACGTATGTTTAATAATTGAAGTGCGCATCTAGATTATTAAAATATTTTATGGCTACAATAGTCATCTAGATAAACTATTGCAAATTATTGATAAGAAACGAAATTTTATAAAAAAAATAAAACGTTGTACTTTATCTTATTTGTCGTAGAGTATTATTTGGGTGTAAGCTTAGGTTTTTCCTAAAAATCCTTGGTATAAATGTTGTATGTTAATTTTGTATTCATAATGAACTTGATTGTAACAATGCAGTAAATTTTAGCATTTTGTAGAATTTAATTTAATACATGAGCATAAAAAATCCTATATACTAGCATAAATAGTATTAAATTAGCGTGTACGCATAAGATCAAATCAAACAAGTTCAGCGTGAACCAAGATTTTAGAGAAGTATCGCGATACCTTGGCAGAAGGGTGGTTAGCGTGTCAAGCTCCCCAATGCCAGGGTCGCGGGTTCGAATCCCGCCGAGGGCATGGTCGTATGTGCTTGTTGTATATTTATTAAAACATGTAATTTGGAGTAAATCTGTTTGTGTCAAATAAATGATTGATTGATTAGGTATAAAGTATTGAAAACGAACTTAAATTTTGTTAGTAAGGAACGTAACTGATATGTATTAAAGCTTCCGAAATGGGCAAGCGACCCAGTTGCCTGACGTGTTAAGCCCGGCAAATTATGAAAATATTCCATCGATACAGTACGGTTTATTTTTAAGTCGTGCTATTTCGCCATCTTTTGGTTTGTTTCCAAGTTTCCACATCGTTTACCCAAATCTTTTGAACCAAATTAATCTCCTTGATATACACAGGTCCTTTTCTTTACTGCAGAAATAAAGTCCAATTTAGTTCTCTTCATCGAAATAGCGCCCATATTCTACTCATAATCCTGCCCTGTCTTTTTAATTCCACACTAACCTACTTTACTTCAAGCCTTGTTTACCCATAATTTTTATTTAGCCAGAGACAGGAGAACTCTGTGTGTGTTATACTCTTTCAACCCTCCAACTGGAGCGTTACCAAAAATTACTCTCCGAGCGAGACAAAGTCGATAAAAATTGCTAAGACAAGGTGTCCTGTCTGAAACTGGAATAGAACCGGTGGTCTACTTGTGGGGGAGCGACCTTGACTGAGAATTCCATCTACACCGGACAGAAGCCTGCAACTGCTTAAGCTGTTTTAGCGGGTTGCCCACGAAACACGAGACGTAAATTGGTCAACGGCTAATTACCACGCGGCCCGTTTGCCTACATTCCCCTCCCCTCCCCGACCACCCCCTTACCCTCTCCCCCGATCGCCAGATAAATGTTTTGAAAGCAGTAATGGTTAAGGGGTTTGGGTAGACGACGGGAGGGAAGGGTGGGTCGTTGGGAGGGAAGGGTGGGTCGTTGGAAGGGAGGGTGAGGAGGTTAAGCGAGAAAGGAATGGGAGGTTAGCGGGAGAGGAGTGTTGGGAGGAGGTTGTTGAACGAGGAGCGGCGGCTGAAAGGCGTTGGACCAGCTGGATACGGCACAGGAGCGGTCCTTTTTGGCGGTGTTGCTCAGTCTTGTAACTCACCCGGTATGGGATAGGGCGTCTCTTCTATCCAGTCGAAAGCTAAAGGAGATAAAAAAAGAAAGGAGAGATCAGATTAAATGCCGAGGCACGGTATCGAAGGATAAATATAATTTCCGAGGATGATAATTCCAAAACTTTTGAGGAAACGGGAACCAAATGAAATGTTGTGCTAGAGATAATTGAATTTAAGACCTCATTCACGCACTCCATAATCTTCAATCGTTTTTCTTTTTAACCGTTTTAAGTGAATTGACCATGTTATGTACAGGTCTTGCGTTATATTAATCAGTCGTTACATTTTAAAGAGTTTTGTCATGTGAAATTCGAAGCATGCAGCATTTCGCCAAGAATAAACCTCTCCGTGATTGTATTTATTTATTTAATTTACAATGCAGTTATGCTCTAGGCCTGGTGGTAAGATCAATACAATGACAGAAGCTACATAGATAATACAATAAAAAAATAGTCATCAAAAGAACAACTACGCCATTATCCTCCAGAGTTGAGAGTTTTCGTGGTTCAAGGTAGGCAGGCCTTCACGGTTACAGTATTGTTGAATGCAATTCTATAAGTAATCTTAAAAAGTTTAATTATTTCTAAAAGTTCTTAAAAACGTCCAAATGTTGGCATGAAATCAAATAAATTATATTAATTTAAAAACACTTATACATAATGAAAATTTTTCCGTAAGTTTAAAATCGATTATCATTATTTATGAATTTTTGAAATAATGTAATGCATAGTCAGATATGCTTTTATCTTACAAATGCTTGTCAATAAAGTTGGCGTGTTGTTATAATTAGACAAGATCGCTACTTCTTATGGCTTTTTCTCAATGCAAAAATGGAGAGATCACCTCTAATTTTTAAAATTAATTAATTAATTAAACATTTTCAGTCTTATTTCCTAAACAAAATAATTTTTAAGTATACGATTTTTCTGCAAAGAACATTAAAATACATAGGAACCCATTTAAACTATATCATTTTTCCTTCGGTAAAATATTTTTTCAAGATTATTTATCGATTTGTTTTCCACTTGTTCGAGGCAACTATCGTAGAAAATTGCTTACTTGCGACTTGCTCCACGACCAAGCAAAAACGCGTTTTAACGTGTTCTGAGCACTTAAGTTGAAATAGTTTTCGTGGAAAAGAAAGCTGTCTCTCTTCGAGAGCAAGTATCGTCTCTTTGAGGTCATCTTCCGCCATTTTCGCCAACGACAGCATCGATGAATTTTCTGACGATTAAATATAACTTGTTTTTTCGTCTACATCCCCTGAATGTAAAATTTGCCGCGTTTATTTTTTCCGGAGAATTAATCTATAGTTTCATATTTCAGGAATTATTTAATAATTTTTTACCTAATACTAAAGATCCAAATCAAAATTATGAAACGCGACGTACTTCATATTTGTGTGACTAAGAGCAACGGATGCCTTGATTTAGCTTTTTGCCTTAAATAATTTAAGTTAGGTCGGTGATGGTAGGGATAAACAAAATGATCCAAACAGAACTTATGATGCCCACTTTCCATTTAATCCTTTATTTAATACCGATATTAGCTTTAATAGGTTTAACGTCATCGCGGATATGTAGCTCTTTGTGTTCCTAAATTGCATAATTTAGCGTTATAAAATATTATAAATACATTCGAACGGAATAGTAAATTGATCACGCGTATTTGTGTGGCAAAAATAACGCGTGTACGTATTAGAATATAGCGAATCTGAGTCCAACAATAGTTGTTGCTATGGCAACACTCTCGTAATGAGTGATAAAAACTGAAACATCGCCAGTATTTACGCGAAATTCTAAGAAATACAATCAAAATTCTACGATAAAAATTACAATCTTCATTCCTTTTCTCAGAGAATAGTACAAAACTCGCTCCGATATTACAATTCTAAGATATCTTAATGTGCAAGAGAAAATTACCCTGCACGAGGAATATCAAATTTCCCATGTAAATCAAATAGGAAGGATAGTCCCTGGAATCAAACCCGGGACTTCAATCTTCGCAACAAAAACTATCCTCGGGAGGTCGGCCCATATACATCTACATATTACATCTACATATTACCCTGCAAGTCACCTTGACGGTGGATGGCAGGGGGTGCCGCGCACCAAGTTCCTAACTAATTATTATTCACTGTTATCTATTGTGGTCACGTATTGTCCTAGGGAAAAAGGACTCCTTATACCTCTCCGTCCTACTATCTATTTCGCGAATCTTGTCGTCATTATCCCTCCGTCCGATATACGTTGGTTGTCGAATAATATCCTTCATTTCATTTACGAATATCTCCGACCTATATTTATCTAGAAGTTTAAGTCTCGCCTGTAATCTACGATCTTTCAACGATGGCCAACTCAACTATATAGCAAGAGATTTCCACCAAATTCCATGAAAATCGGTTTATTGGTTCAAAATTTAATAGGGGGGGACGGACAGACAGACAGAGACAACGAAAAAAACTATTAGCCTATTTCCATTTTGGAAAGTAGGCTAAAAATCACGATATTTCTCGTTTGCGCAGTCATTTCTAATAGGAATCTCTTCGTTTAAAAGATAAATAAATACAGGCAGGAATTATAATTTGTATATCCCTCGAAAAAAAAGACAGTAAATAATTCAATTTATAAATATATTGTGTAATGGAAATGATATATTTATTTCATTGCACAGCATCTCGATCGGTGAGATACGGACGCGTGAAATTAGACGAATTTGAGAACTTATAATCCAGAAGTCAGCTTATGTACAATTATTCACATCCGTCTCAATCCGAAGGAAAACATTTGGAATTATTTTCTACTTATATGAAATACTGTTATCATTTGGCTTAGAGCCAGACAGCGCGAAATAAAAGTAAAGACCTCAAAAATGTACTGTAGTAGCCACATTGCTTACGAGATGCCCGCCCTGCATGACTAAAGTGACCAGACGTCCCGATTTCGGCGGGACAATCCCGCTTTTTAGTAGCATGTACCGCTGTCCCCAAAAAACTTGGGGAGACGAAAAATTGTACCGCTTTTGGATATACTGATGATAAATGTCCCGATTATTCAAAAATTTTACCAGTGAACTATATGGTATGACTAAGGTGACCAGACGTTCCGGATTTCGACTTCCTGTCTATCATGGTAATGTGTCCCGAAAAATGTCCCGCATTGTAGATGCATTAGATTCTTAATCCTATGGGAATTTTAATTTCAAGACTTTCTATATAACCAATGATAAGCACATCTATTAATGTAGCTAACGTAAAATGTGGATTTCTTACTTTGTTCGATAAACGTTTAAACCAAGGAAATAGCCAAACGTTGAGCGGCATGTCGAGCGCTATAGTAGTCGAGTGCATGCATCGGAATGTGAAGTTGGAAGCTCAATTCTCATAAGTATTTCATACGTTTTGATTTTTTTTTAGTTCTTCGTTAAGAAGTAGTGTGCGATAAATGGAACAAAACACATTTATAACTATTTCCTGAAAAATTATACTTTTATGCTCTCTGTAAACGGACTAGTAAATTTTACTTTACAAAGATTTTCTATATACCGCAATAGCTAATCTGAAAGGGTTTTGTCACGCATTGACAAACCTGAAATCGATTCTGTCTCGCTTTGGCTGATCTGAAATCTGGTCACTTTATGCATGGCCCTACCGAGAAATCCCGCGCTTCTTCCTGTTCATCGCCACAATA
The DNA here is from genome assembly GCA_028673005.1 of Tanypteryx hageni. Classification (NCBI taxonomy): domain Eukaryota; kingdom Metazoa; phylum Arthropoda; class Insecta; order Odonata; family Petaluridae; genus Tanypteryx; species Tanypteryx hageni. The sequence goes on along the minus strand of CM054113.1, from coordinate 37,007,045 downwards.
CACTATTTACGAGAAAGCTAGCCATTATATTTTACTGGTTTAACGTTATATTTCAAAGATAAAGAGGATTTCGCGGTATTCTCACCTCGAAAGAAAGTTGTATATTTTTACCTATGGGTATCACACTGCATTCATTTGTTGGTACAAAATCATCATCAATGTATTATAGAATAATGATCTCTCAGTATCTCCAAATCGTTTATTTATTTTTTTCAATAGCGTGCCGCGGAACCTAGTTTTGGAATCACTACTTTAACATCTTTACGAAGACGTTTGAAGTATTTCAACTTACATATAGCCTATTTATAAATGAATCTTTCGCTCAAAGCGAAATGAGCGAACATAGCTTATTTATTACATTACAATGATAAAGGAAACTTATTGCCGCAGATGTTTGCTAAAGCATTTCTATGTTCGTCGGAACTACAGAAGTGGTAACTTCTCCATTGCACCTTCGAAGTTGAGAGTAGTACCTTGACAACTAGGAGAATATAACTTTTTAACTTCTTGAGCACACCAGCTTTGGTGATTTAAATCTCAATTCATCAATCTTTTTGCAGCTACGAGACTTAATAATACTATATGAATCTTTATTTGGCCATCCTTATAGTTTATTTTGAAGTTACGATTTTCATTTCTGGTAAAATTAAGCTTTATAAATCCTTCTTCAGTTGTATCTTATATCTCATTGTTACGGTAGAATGCATTCGATTAAAGATATTTACTAAGTTTCACAAACCTTATAGTTCTTTGATACAATTCCACCATCGAGCAGCAAAAATAAAGCAAGGTAAATTATCCTCAGATTCGACTATGTCAGAAGAGAAATCGCGCGAGTTCCAACTCTTTTCCAATCTCTCTATTTTGGACGGCATCGATGTTTAAAAGGGAGTCACAGACTCCCGTTCATAAAAAAATTCCGGGTTATGATATAAAAAAGGCAGCCCACGGCCACGGACCCTATTGAGATACTCATAACTTCAACTTGGGATAGGTTCCGAGACGGAAAATAGAAGAGATATGGGGAGTGGCGAGAGAGTAGGTCTGCGGATGAGTATAGGGAAGGAGGGGGATTAGAAAAACAGGAGTAAGGGGTGTAGGAAAAGAGAGCGCGTGGGAGAAGAGGTCGAGAGAAGGGAGCAGCGATTTCGTAAAACACATCGAAGTCTCCGAATTTTGGAGCTCAAATATTTTATATTTCGATTAAAAACTTCCTACTGAAAATTTTACTAAACCTGAATTTTCTGCGACCGCGATTATTATAACATCTTTGATCAAACTTAATAGATTAAATCTTTATCTGTTTTACCCTTTAAATCGCTGTGGCCACTAGAAATAAAATAGACATGTTGTTATTATTTGGAACTATATTAATTTTTGCATGGAAAATAAGAAAAGTATAGACTCATCTGATTTTACTGTTACCTAGAAATAACAAAAAATAGTAAATTCATACTCCAATCTTCAGTTCTCTAACTCACAAGCAATAACTTTTCACTAAAAGGTTTACATTAAAGGAGCATAGAGAAATCGAGTGCATTCTTTCGTAATAAAGATTTTAGTTAGTCTTTTTCTGAGTCAAGTAAATTATATCATTATTAAATTAATCACTTTAATCACACAAAGTTTCCTAAATCCACCGCCCACTCCAAAATATAATTTCTCGTGTTAGTTCGTCAATCTATAGGTGGCCATACACGCTAGGGTTTGCCGGAAGGTTTGCTTCCAGGAAGGGACACCTCCCGGCAAGCCGGAGCGTGTGTGGGGAATTCGGCCGGAAGGGATGGCCGGAAAACGAGCCTCCGAGCCTCCTGGCAAGTCTCAGAGGGTTCAGGCTTACCTCCAGGTTTGCCTCCCGGAGGGCAGGCCTTTCGGCAAACCGTAGCGTGTATGGCTACCTTATTGTACATGTAAACTTACAAAAATCGGATTATAATACTTACGATTCACAGCAACCTTAAGTTGAAAATAGTATAACTATGGTTTTCTTTCCCGATTTCCGATGTCTCCATAAGTCGCAAGGCAATTTTTTATTTTCGTGAACTCGAATTTAAAAAAGTAACCGTCACAATGCCAGAACAACAGCGGCACGTCTCGTCACATATATATGGCCGTCATTGACGTGGGTGGTCTAGGATGGACGGGAAAGAGGAATAAAGTTCCGGTCTAAGGTGACGGGAAGGATCTCTCACCTGGTGGCTGCGGCATCTTTCTCATGCAGGTGTAGACGCAGCCGTTGTAACAGCACGCAGTCTCCCTCTCCTTGCTACCTCCTTCGGCCACCACCTCACCGCCCCCGTCGAGGGCAGGGGAACACCGGTCGTGGGCCAGGCAGGGCCTCGCCTCGCAGAGTATCCTGCTGGGGCGGGGGCGGGGATTTGGAGAGGGACATAATGGGTCGCCCAGGCCTCCCTCCCCCTCCGCCCACGGCCACCCCTCTTCATCCGCCGCCGAAGACGTAGGGGACGCCCCTTCGCCGTCTTTGGACCATCCAGACCTCAGTATCTCCCTAAACTCTTCCTGTGAATGGCAGGAGAGAAAGAGTTCTCAACGACGTTCCGAAGGATACGCATACATTAAGGAAGATTCGGGACACGCCTATGGTTTTCTATTTTCGGAGTATTATCAAGTTTGACGGGAGACGAATGGAAGTTCTTTTTTATTCAAAACAAAACGCTCGGGGAGGGGTCGTTCGCTTCGAAACTAATTGAATTAGTCTTTTAGGGCGAAGAAATTATTGGCGAGAGACGCGCGTGACTTTTCCTGACAAAAAATATGAATGAGTCCCGTTCTTGCCTAATAGTTCCATTTTATATATTTTTTTCAATTCCTTTTTAGAAAACGGAATTCCGTGGTTCTTGGTGGCAATAAAATATTTTCAAAGCGGAGCTTCCTCAACTTCTCTTTCCTGAAGAGTAAAATAGTTTAATAAGCAAGTTGGTAACAAAAGCGCAAAAATAACAAAATATTTTTCTTGTGTAGCATAACATGTTTCACTTAATGTCTTTTTATAAAATTTATGTGGTTAGCCGTAATGTCTTTTATCCTATCATAAGATAATTTTATAAATTTACGTATTCCTGTGAAGATCGCTCTGAAAAACTTCTTAGGAGAATATAAAAACTACAGTTTCATTCGGTGTCCACATCGATACAGTCTATATCTCTCGGAGAAAATACGTTAGAAGGAAATTCTGAGGTAGCTTATGTTGAGTTCTCATAAAGAGTAAGAACGCAGAATCTGCATTTTCTATTAAAACTATTTTGGGACCATTATTACCTAATGGCCAACAAGCTTATCAGAAATGCAGATTTTAGCCCAGATAGAAACTTTTCTGGAAAGCAATTGTCTAATCGACTTTTTGTTAGCATTTAGAGTAAAAATACTTATATTTTGTATTTTTCGGACTTATTTCTCGCGACCCAATAGAAGAAAAAATCCTATCCTCGAGATCTAGGTTAGAATTCTTTGACAAACTCAGAATAAAAATGATGAGACACTAAAATGAGCGGTTATCTAAAATAGTTCACAAATTCCGACATTATTTTATAAAAATAGAAAATCTTTATAAGACAAAAATTTCACAAGTGTCCAGCCGTCTCAGTTTTTTAGTCACTTCCAGTTGGCATTCATCGCTGAAGATCGGTGATAGTAAATTATGATCTAGCAACATAAAAAATCTCGGAAAAGAATATCGGGTTCGATTACACACAGAGATAACCAATTATTATATTCCAGGATCCAGTACTGGAGCGCTATCTGTGCTTAGAAAAACACTGGTTTAGACATGCACTGTATTTACCCAACTATAAGACGAGGTATTTTTCAATCAAACTTAGGAATCGTCTTATAATCGTGAACAAAGAAAGAAATAATAATGACAGTTAATATGACTAATTTAGCATGATTTGAATCACATTTATCTTTGCACTGCTCATTGTGATGAACATTTTAGCGATGAAAAATAAGTCCAATAATTTTGATTTATTTGCTTCATAAAACCTCATAAATTTTTTTCATCCAAATGAGCTTCTGTGTAGGTTGGAGGGGGGGGGGGAGGGAGTTGTATTACACTATAGGTCGTCATATAGTCGGTTATATACGGTGATTATATCTATTTTATGATAAATATTTTAAAGAAAGCGGTAGAAATAGAGAAATTGGAAATTTACCTTCCAACAAGAGTTAAAAATAAAATTTAGCTACGAACGAGCTACAAATAAGTACAAGAAAAAACTCATATACGAACAGCTTCCCATTATTTATTTCACCAAATGGGCATGCATTCCTTTCCCTTTGATAGACAATGATTAATTCCTCTGAGAAAAAAAATAGGTTGCATAATTACGCACGCATTAAATTCTGTGTCTGTGAGAGGGACATGGACAAAAACCATCTGTTTGGCCGCACGGCAATTATAAATCCGATGGTTTTTTTGGTGAATACATAAATATGCACGAGGAGCTATTATTAGTTTGTCACCGAAAAATATGCTTGGATTTATATATGCATGGGAATCGGAGGCGGAATTTATGGTGTCGGACGCAGAGGAAGGGAGGGATAAGGGAGGGGAGAGGATGGAGAAATGAAAGAGAGGGAGCGAAGGAGAGGGTGGAGAGAAAATGGAGAGGGAGAGAATGGAAAGGGAGAGAGCGAAGAGGAAAAGAAGGAAGATGAAACGAGTAATTCGAACGAGAAGCGTATTGTTTAATTTACTTTTTCATTTACTTCTTTTGAGCATAGAAGAATTGTATTTATAGATGAGATAGCACCTGTAACCACAATAAGGAAAACCAGATGCGCATTTCAGCTAAAAAGCAGCCGTCATCAATAGTAGACAAATCATCACTGATGATGGCTGATTTGTAGCCGAAGTGCACGTTTTTAGCAACCGTCTTAATCTTATTCTAACAACATATTTTACCAAATAGAATCAAGCCATAAGGCGAGTACGATAACTCTTATTTTTAATCCGACCCTCCAGATAGTTTGTTCCCATTAGGATGGTTGCATTGATGAAACGACATGATTCAATCCCGCTCTCGTTAAATTCTCAAACATTTCTCAATAACAAATGTAATGAAATTCTATCGTAAGATTTACGAGTCGAAATTTCAAATTTCAGGTCGAGTAACGTGGAAGCTCCGATAGAATTATATGACCCAATTAAGTCATTTTCCACCTGCCTTTTAGTACAAGTGAAAATTAGCAGCTCTAATTGAGTGATATCAACCAGTTACGTCATTTTCGTACTGCATTTTAATAAAGGATTCGGATGCGAAATGCGAAAAAGACTGCGTCAGTACGGTACACATATGCAATGGAAAATTCTTTATTATGAACAATTTCGCGAAAATGGCGCATCCTACCGAAATTCTGCTGCAATACATGCTGAAAAACAATTCTGCTATAATTTAAAACTTCGATATTTTCTTTCGAGAAAGGCAATTAAAGAGCAATAAAAATATAGGAGAGAGAAGGTGAGGAAAAAGAGGGAAAACGTAAAAACTCGAAAAGAAAACAGATGTGAAATGAATGGGAATAACGGAGTGATATGGAGAAGAGGGAAAATGCAGATAAGATAGGAAGAGAAAATGGCGATGAGAGGGAAAGAAAGGGAAAGAGAGAAGGAAAACAGGAGGGAGAGGAAAAGGTGTGGGATGGAGAGGGGGAACAGATATTCAAAGAGAAGATGGAGAGATTAAATTTTCAATTTCAATGCAATTCACTCATACGTCCTTAGGCTTTAAACAATGGTGTACAAAAGAAAACGAATGAAAAAGTGCGAACATGCGACATGATACATATTCAAAGGGTTATATAAGGGAGACGAATGGTGAGAAACGAAATGATAAAACTTTCGAGCTAAATCAAGCATAAAAATGATCGAAATACTATTACGGGGAACGTTAAAATTTTCACTGAGTAATATACATACATTAATAATGCAAAGAGATCTCTAGACGATTGTTAAGTGGGATAAGGGCTGGAAGATAGACTTATACGTAGGTAAAAGCCTTGTTATGAATTTCGCCTTTTACAGAAACTTCATTCGTCATCCCTGCGAAATTTATGGATTAAATCTAAAATGTATTACCCACAAAAAATACTTAGGACTCCCACTTAATAGATCACAGTAACAGAAAAATACGTAAAAATAATTGCAAGAACCTACAGGTACTACTATTGGTGTTTTTCTCCAAATGAGATGACAGGCTGACAGATATTAATTGCGATGAAGGTACGAAGCAACTGTACCCCTTGGCACACGCTATTGTAAATGTATATGCGTTAATTGACATAAGACTTTTACAATCACTGCGTGAGTTTGGGATATTAAGCTTGTTATCGTTTGCTTGAAAAGTTAAGAGAATATTATTATGATTCGAATGTTAAAAATTCGAACAGATAATGAATGCTTTACCGAAGCAAGGAAGTGGCGGGCTGGAGCGCCGAAGCGAATATATTTATCATTATTTGTTATCAAATTTCATTTCTTATTTTTATCAATATGAAAACTTGGACGCATTTTTTCCGGTCATGTCCCGGGCGCCAAAACTTCCCCTCAACGGCACTGTCTGCAAGACCTATTTTGTAGTAGAAATAAAAAACTTCGATCTTGGCATTTGAGTCCCACTCTTTTTAAACTCGGAATAGATGATGGTTCGATAACAAGAGGTAGTTGAGGCGGGCGGGAAGGAAGGGGAAAGGGAAGCGAACAGATGAAAGAGAGGGAGTGAAAGGAGGAAGGGTGGTGAGGGTATGGCGGCCAAGGACTTCGACGAGAGGGAGTACTACTGCACCCGCAAAAAAACTCGCAACAACAGTGAAACAATCTCTCCCTCGATGCAAATCACGGTCATGATGCGATACTTGTTGGAACGCCAAGTGTTGACTTAAGTTTTGCGATGAGATAAAACGCGCAGCTTTCGTGAAAACTTCGCACGGGTTGAGACTCGACGCACGAATTTTCGCTATTGCGTAATTAATCATAAATCAGGAAGACAATTCGTTGAGTTTAAATGTTTTTGTCGTAATTTTTAGCGAAAAGTCTCGCAATGCGCGTTTTGTCGTTTGTTCAGGTGAATGTTTCGCGTCGCCACGGAGATCCATATAGTACGTAGTTTCCTTCAAGCGTATTTTTAATTCGTTATATATTTCAAATTGAAAAAAATAACCGCAGAATTATCTATTGTTCTTTACGTGTATTTAAGTTGTGCTGAATTCTTAAGGGTGGTTCTGTTACGTCTCGCGGCGAAATTAAAAAATATATGTAATGAAAGCAAATGAAAAATGACAGCCACACACATGACATTTCGCTAAGCAGGCAGTTTTTCAGCGACGTATCTGTTTCTTATATCATTGAGCGCATGTAATAATTACTAATTACAACGAATACATCGCCATATCAAGCAACCCTCTGATGGCTGTAAAAACCCAACTGGTTTGCAATCTCCCCTCCCCATTCGTCCTACTCTCGAAACCTCTTGAGGCACTAAAAGAGATCGTTTAAAGCTCTCTGTCACGAATTAATTTAGTCTTATCTTCTTCAATACTTATGACCATGAGTCTTAATTACAACTCATATCTTGTGACTGAATCTGGCCTCTCTTAAATTAGCTTCAAGTCTGTTTACACTTTTGCTAAATTGCTTCTCAACCCTTCTTATCCTCACGGTCCTTGACATTAATGCACCTTTGGTTTGTTATACATACAGATCGGGGCCAATTATAATGCTGGAACCTGTGGGAAAAACAACATTATTCCTGTTTATTTAACTATAAAAATTTGCATCTATTCCTATGTTTGTGTTTTATCACAATTTTCGCTGGTTGCCATTGGCAAATTTTTAAGAAACCCAACGGTCTTTGTGATCGCGGTACGCATCCGATCAATGTAAATATTCATGAAAGAAGGCGCCGGCATTTTACGCCAGTAGCGGCCTCGGCACACTACGATCGACGCATTAATTATTCCCGTGGCGTCTTTTAGCATGTAATGTTTTTATTTGCCTCGAAGCCGGCGCTTGGAGTAATGCACATTACACCCGTGGAAGAACAATCGAGCGTCAAGTCCACACTTTAGGGTTATCAGCGTGTTAGAGCTTACAAGACTGTAGAGAAAATGTGTCGACAAGGGAGCTAGATTAGAACTACGATTTATCTGGTTATTTATCCTATATACCTATTAATTTTTTAGTGTAGCTGCGTGCGTGCGTTACACCGGTGTGGAAGCGGTAGAACCGGAATAAGTGAGAATCCAAAACTTGGCGTCATCATCCTGCGGTAGTATGATGCTCTTAAGGTCGCCAAATGTCTTATCATTCTGTGGGTGTACGATGCTCTTAAGATAGCTAAATTCTTAGTCATTCGGTGGAAATATTCTACTAATGCTTATATTGGCTTTAATAGCTTTAAAGTCATTGCGGATACGTAGCTCTCTGTGTTCCTAAATTTCATAATTTAGCGTTATAAAATATTATAAATACATTCGAACGGAATATTAAATTGATCACGCGTATTTTTGCGGCAAAAATAACGCGTGTACGTATTAGAATATAGCGAATCTGAGTCAAACAATAGTTGTTGCTATGGCAACACTCTCGTAATGAGTGATAAAAACTGAAACATCGCCAGTATTTACGCGAAATTCTAAGAAATACAATCAAAATTCTACGATAAAAATTACAATCTTCATTCCTTTCCTCAGAGAATAGTACAATTCTCGCTCCGATATTACAATTCTAAGATATTTTAATGTGCAAGAGAAAAGTACCCTGCACGAGGGATATCAAATTTCCCATGTAAATCAAATGGGAAGGATAGTCCCTGGAATCAAACCCGGGACTTCAATCTTCGCAAAAAAAACTATCCTCGGGAGCTTGTCCCATATAGCAAGAGATTTCCACCAAATTTCATGAAAATTGGTTCAAAAGTTAATAGGGTGGACGGACAGACAGACAGACACAACGACAAAACTATAAGCTTATTTCCATTCTGGAACAGTTGTATAAAACTCCTTAAGCCAAAAAAATTTGTAGGGTAAGCCCTATGCATTTCGCCCACTAAGTGGGCATCTTCAGGGGAGAACCTGCCTTGGCAGTGAACAAGGTTCTGGAAAGTTGCCTAAAAATCATGCTATAGTATAAGAATACTGAAGATAGAACGTGCCCGAATTTGAGATGCTTATGTCATTGTGGTTGGGATGCTTAAATTCAGTTTCTTACTTATGTTTAAGAGGGAAGGATCTATTAGGAATCACAGTAGGTTGTTTAGTAGCGCATTCAAACCTTGCGGTTCCTCGTGTCCAAAAATTGTGCTACCCAACGAGATCCTTTTTCATGGTCAGGTCGTTCGAAACGATCGAGATGAAGATATTAGAGAAATAAACACCAAGCCACTCCTTTTTAACTGATGATTCCTACAAAATAGGAAGGCAGCGGGTTAGTCGGCGGTCATCACCTCCACCCAACGCCCACCGATCTTGGCGATTCGGAGGACAACACGCGGTGGCCTTAGACCATTTCTATGGATATGAGCAATCAACAAAGTAACCAAATTCAAACAGGCGATAAATAAAGCGTTACTATTACATTCTCGCTGTTCTTTTCCAAGGTCTTTCAAATGAAACCTGAATTTTACGGACTTATCCTCGACGTTATGTCGTCAAATCTGAACGTCAAACCAGGTCGAAAGCACTGAAATGTACTTGGAGCGTTTTAACGAAGGACGGATATTTTTCCTTCGAATAAAATCCCTCTTCTTCATCAGCCAAAGTCAAGATTTGACAACCGTCAATTAGATACGATGCGCCATTGAAGAAAAACAAGTCCCCTTCCACCTTAGAGCGCACGAGGTCTACTGACGTAAAAAATGTTTTTACATCGATTTTATTCTGATCGTTTTTTATTTTAAAATAGAATGGAGGAATGATAAATTTTAAATTTTCCTACCGATTTTCTGCAACACTTACCCATAGTATTCCAGACTCGAAAGAACGAGCCGATATCGCTTTAATTGTTGGAAAAATAGATAAATAAATTAAGATCTATATTCATTTTATGTGTCGTCGTAAGAAAGCGACTAAAACTGTGATGGGGTTACAGCATGGAATTAGGAGAACTCAAAAGAGCCAAAAGGACGAGGGAACAGCAATGGAATCACATACAGCAGTGGTCGGCAACCTCCTTTTTTGATGGTGGGTCTATAAATGGGTTTTGGAAAATGCGATGGGTTTGAATTAAAAGAAAAATAAAACATGGAAGTTTATATAAACTATATTTACTAATTGAATTACTCTTGTATTTTCGAAACTCAATGACCCGCGGGTCATAGGTTGTCGACCACTGTCCTACAATTACGGACTTCAAGTGAGGTTACGCTTACCAATTGTACGTAGGTGAATTTTTAAATAAAAATATGAAATAGAATAAAACCTCTACATAGCACACCTCTCTATGTTGTTCACCTCCGTATTTCGTAAAGTCATCTTGATGCCGATCCGACTTAGCATAATTATATAGCAAAAACGTCTTTATTTCGTAACCTCCGTATTTTCATAATTGTTCATATATCGTATAGGTAATATGCACCGTTACAAAAAATTACCTGCATATAGTAGATCATCGATTATCCGGCGCCCTAGGGGGGAAGGGGCCGCCGGATTCTCAAAAACGCCGGATAATCACATCAAAGTTTTTATACAGCATATTTTTGAACATTCTTCTACAACATTATGTTTTTGTATGTTGTGTATATGTTGTTAGTGTTTTGAATTTGTTTACTGTAAAAAATGCTATAAATATAGCATGGAATATTTAAAAACAAATAGAAAAGTAATAGAGAATTACGTACAAGTCAGTTGCGTACAAATCAGTATGCGTAGGTATGATTTTGCATAGTGTTTCGCCGAGGATAACAAAAAATACGGATAAACGAGTATAAGTATCCCTCGATTTACGCGTGATCGGTTTACGCATTTTCACATATATTACGCGATTTTATTTTTACGACCATTTTTCGATATACGCCTCGAGTATTCGCATTAACGCGATTTTATTCTTACGACCATTTTTCATTATACGCGTCGCCTATTTGCATTGACGTAATTCGTTATGCGCACAGTATGTACTATTAATAGTTTTATTATTTATTAAATATTTCGTAGATTCTTGCCCGTTTATCGCCCGTGCAGTGATATCATACATCGAATCATACAACAGAGCAGGGTTTCCCGGGAGTTCATACGACGGTCAAATGTTTCTTTTCTTATTCCCCTCTTTGAGCAAACAACCCACTTGAACTCACTCTTTTTTGTCAGGAAGAGGAGTTTCCTTCTAGAAAGTAACGCACTGTTAGCCGTCAACAATTTTACGGGGGAAACCCCTCGCAAAAATATTAATTGAGATGGGCGAAGAGAATATATTTGTATAGGAAGGTTCACTCATCGAAGGAGCTTCGAAACATGTGATTTATGTAAGAAACTCAATGCAGGAAAAAATAAGGAATTGTAAAAGTGGATGTTGCACAGGACGCCATATGTCGTCTGAGAGGTTAAAACGCTCATTAAATCAACTTTAAAGACGTATCTAAGCAGAACACATCTGCTCAGGAACGTAAACAACGTCTATTACATTATTTTCAACGGGAAAAATACTTTCCGATTTATGCGTTTTCGCTTTACGGAAAGATTTCCAGGAATGCATCTCGCATAAATCGGGGGATTACGTGTAACTGGGTTAAGTTAATCTTACTGTACTCCTCGCGATCGTCCCGAAACGTCTTGGCACCTCGCGGTGCGCTATCGCCGGACTGATACTGTCTTCCATGCGGTTCTCCGGCGAACGCCGGATTACTCGCAACATTTGCCGTATAATGCTGGAAGTCGAATAATCGATCGCCGAATAATCGATGATCTACGCATAAAAGATAAAGCTATTTAAAAGAGGTTTAAATAATATATCTTCTCCATGTATAGGAATTAAAAAAATCGTTGATCACATCAGACTGTTAATAAAACGATACATATGAATTGCCAGGGCGTTTGGTGTGCACCCTCTGCCATCCATCATTTAGGTGGCTTGTAGGGTAGGTATAATGTAAATGTAGATCAATATTTAGTGAGTGGCAGATCGTACTTGATCCTGGTTTCTAAAAAGCTTCACGGTACTTCTCCGTTATACCCCCGCAAATTTTAAACTAATTTTTTTCAATTTTTCGATTGTTTATTTCATTCAGACAAAAGGCAAAAGTTGTATTAAAGCCTAAAACCGCACCTAATCTACCCCCTCTCCCAATCCTACCTAAGGGGGGTGGGACATATAACTTCCATGGGAAATACCATTTTTAAGTCTTGAGATTCTAAATATGTTGAAATTTTCCGGAAGTATTATTATGCAGTTGAAATTATACGCCCTCCCCCCGGATTGGATTAGGGGAGGGGGTAGGTTATGTATGGTTTCAGGCTTTAATACAACTTTTACCTCTTGTATGAATTAAATAAACAATCGTAATATATTAAAGTAAAGTTTTTTTTTTTAATTGCGGTGGTATAACGGAGAAGTAACGGCTTGACTTTCCTCATCAAGTCGTCTGTCAACAATCTGTCGCAACAGTGCATTTTCCTCCCACCCTTACAAGCGAACTGTAGTGTGACTACTGTCGTCAATCGAAGACTAGTACGCCAATTACATTTTTGACTAATCATCGCTCGTGGCAAGCAAATTGCGCGGCAGAGATTTTTGCGTCCATTGGCAACTTGGAGATTGGCCGACCGTCAAAACCTCATCGCGACGAATGGGAGACCCTCAGGCGGGATGGTGGCTAACCGGGCATGGACTTTTTCTCTCTCTCTCTCTCTCCCTCGATGACACAGCGAATGAACATAGGGTACATCTTGAAGCAATGCCAGTCTCCGAGATGAGTCATGAGCGAAGGTGTACGCCAGACAAATTGGCGCGTAATGGGGGAGGACGAGGAAGTCGCGTCGCTCTTCTGGTGAGTGCAGTCCCATTGTCTGTTCCACTCCAATAAATTGGAGGGGATATATGTGGGCATTCTCACAGACTCCCCTTAGTCGTTTTATTTCGCCCGACGGGAAGGAAACTTATGCGAACCCAGTGGTAGTGGTGGACGCTGCGGGGAAGAGCACCATGGTAAACATCCATATATCTCGAATAAAAGGTTTCTCTTGGCGAAATTTTGGTTATTTTTTATCAGCCATAAATTAAGGCTTTCCCAAACAGGAGCTGGAGAGGTGTAACAGTTTCTACGCCTTCGGTGGTTTTATTTTCAAGAACCACTAGGGTAATTATTTTTCATTTGCTTCACAAGGAAGAAAAATACGTAATATTACCTTATACAGTTCCAATTAATAATCGAAAGGAATATGAAGACGAATAGATATGCAACTATTGTCCCAGATTTAATTCCTCAGAGACGATTGCTTCCGCTTAACTTTTAAAATGATGCAACATTAGCATATTCCGTTATTGCTTAAGCCAGAGGTCGTTAAATTTTTGTTAAGTTGGATCTACGCAGCATTACAAGTGTAAGGGCCGACCGCCTAAGACATTAAAATTATTTATCGAGCTGCAAAAAACTTTTAATGGCTTATTTTGAAGAAATTTCCTAAGTATATAATAAAAATATCGGGAAATTATGCATCCACAGACTTGACTCTTTCAGTCATGAATTTTATTGAGGGAATAGATACATTTTTTATAATTGGAACTTAATTCTGAACACTTTAGTAATTCCTTTACCAAATTTTTATGCCATCGGTCATGCACTTATACACCAATATTTTTCTATTCACTATTATGTCCACAAGATGTTATTGAAATAATGTTAATGAATTTACATAAAAATAGACTGACTGAATGGGCTAAATCACGCCAATCATATTTTGATCCTAATTTTAATTTTAAACCTCTATTGCGGATACTGACTACAATAGGTATGCTTACTTTGAGGATATGAAAAACAGACGGCCGGATCAAATCAAGACTGCGGAGCATAGATTGGGGACTCGTGCTGTAAGTGATGACATTTTTATCTCAACAAAACACTGTCCTATGCAGGAGGGGGGCCACATTGGGCCGACCCTATCTCGTCTCGTCGAAATCCTTTCCAGGTGTTTCCGCACAGATCACAAGCCTTGCAATAATGTTACTTGTTACGAATTTACGATTTGGGTGGTCTTAAACGTGTGGTGCGTGAGGCCCATGGGTCTCTTAATCCGGCCCTGATCCTATGCAATACTCATTGAGGAGAATTTTGTATTCTGAGGAAAAACTCGTGAAGTGCGTAACTTTTCGTAAATAATAACGCTGTAAATTCGCATACGACGAGTGGTATACGTATTAAAAATCTAATTTTTAATATGCAAAATAACTGGCTGGCGATAGAAAAAAAGATTAATATCCGACGTCCTTCTTACATAGTGAACTAGTTCGGGAGAAAGACGAAAGCAGTCTAGGCACAGACTTTTGGCTAAAATAAGAACGCGTGATTTCATTAGTGAGTTGCCTACTTTAATTTTGTTCCTGGATTATTGACACGCCACCCGACGAAGTTTAGGAAATGAAATTTTGGAAAATATGGTTTTTATAGAGGACTTAGCCTTATTCTTGAAAGAGGATGGGCGATAAAATTAAATCACTGCGCGAAACCTTGCCACGCGCTTCTATCTGCCGTTTTCCAGAAGTCACGTGGTTGCACATCGGGAGTTATCCAAAATTAAGCCTCGATAAGCAACATGCAACGGGCGAAAGTTCTCCCCCTCCGCAGCGACCCGCGGGGGGCAAACCCTTTACCACGAAATTTTGGCACGCCGCGAATTTCTAAATGCGGAGAAACATGAAATCTACTTTCTAGCCAGTTTCCCGAGAGCGCGCGTGCGCCGGAGTCTGAAATAGCGAGGTGTTCCCTTCGCAACGTCGTCGTAGGCGACGGCAAGCGTTATTAACCGCGCAATGAGCGAGTACTTTGCGCTCACATCGAGAGTGCCTCGAGTGCGCTTTCATCCGCTGAAATGCGAGCAAGACGGAGTTCGGTCAACAAAGCTCATTAAATCCATTTGTTTGCATCCCTCATAAGGGCGGCTAAGGAAGAAGAAAGGCGCGTTATCGCTCTGTTGGAAATCCCCATTATCATTGAAGGAGTCGTAATTGGGTCTTACCCGCGGTTTTTATGCGAACTAAAATGATAAACTCCTCGAGGAGCGACGAGAGAGCTATTTTGAAATCCTCACTTGCTCTAAGAGACTGATCGACTGCGGTATTTTTTCCGACAAACAACTATTTCTGGCGAAAGCTTCAGGAAACGTCTTATCTTCGAAAAAAATAAAAGATTGAAATAAAATATTTAATCTACCCATAAATTCGTATAAAAACGATTTTGAAACCCTTAAGAAATTCTTCGTCAATGTTTATCGGTTACAAAAAATCGTCAAAAATTTGAAATTCTTGATAAATGTAAAACTACTGAATAAATTTTAATTGTTGTGTCTAATTAAACATTTTCGTAAAGTTCGAGTTGCAAAAGCACGTAGCGAATTCGGCGCCACTAAAAATAATTTCCACACCGAAATTTCTCATGTAGCACTTAAGAAGTTTTGGTTAGCAAGCTGTTGATTTGTTAGTTTGAGTATGGAAGAATTGGCAGCGGAAAAAAATCAATACGGCGGCCGGGTTTGTAAATAACTCAGGGACGAAGTTATTCTTGGGATTTGTTCCCGTAAATCCGAACTATAAATATTGTCCGATCCCGCGATTACATTTGCATTCGCTGTAAGATTGTTTTTGCCTATGTCTCGGCGAGAAGAAAGATTAACCGCCTCCTCATGTCTCGAATTCGTATTTTCTCAAAAGCTACATTTCCTCTGAAAAATGTATTTTTTTCTCAGTCTGTCGGTTGTATAATTATTTTCTTCTTCAAAGGAAGGCATCCTAAACTTTTGGGGATGGCGTCAAATATTTGAGGACGTCTTTAAAGAAACATCAATTTTACGACAGAAATTTTACGTCCGGAAGGAGGGCAGGAGTTTTTTTTTAAGAGCTTAAAATGTTTTAAAACGATGGAGCTTGCTGTTTTTAGACGAGCGTGATTTGTTTTTCCTTCGGAACTATGGGTCACGACACAGTTTTTTTGCGTCCGAAAATTTAAGACGAAGAAATGTTAAAGAAATACTTGATTCTAAGGGATAAATTGAAGTCAATTGGAGTTCTACCTGAAAAAAAACGAAACATGGTAATGTTTCCGCTAATCGGTCATTCCGCCCGACATTTTTTCGGAATATTTCCAAACTAAGGAAGTTTACTTTCAACTGAAACGGGTTCAGTTATGTTTCAAAAAATTAAATATCGAGCTCACCTCGTGCCGGGAATCCAACTGATGACATTTATCACAAAACGGTCCGTGATAATTGCAGTTATCTTAGTAATAAATTCGGTATATATTTACCGGAGCACTTTTATTATTACCGTAAACAAAGACGGTCCTAGAAACTTCTGAAGGAAGCAGGGGCGACTGTTCATCTTCGTACCTACGCTACGGCGCCGCGTCATGATGTTTTTAGCGCAGAAAACTTACATCGCGCAAACTTTCTCATATCCGTAACGCTTCTCGTCCATAACATCGCTGGGCGTTATATAGTTATTTTCTAAGACGTCTTATGTTGTAGTTTTTATGAAAATAATTTCCACAACTGGGTGAATTTCAATCAAAATCTTTAAAGCAATTATTAAGTAAATAGAAATGTTGTGAAAACCGACAGGGATAAATAAACTAAATTCTATTGGTGCGCGGTAAGGTTTATCTCCGCAAGGATTCTATATCGGGTGAAACCGTATACCTACAAACAAGAGATTTCTTCAGGTGCTGTTAATCCGTTTAGCCCTAGAACCCGAGAGCAGCGCACAGACGACAGAATACAGACGAGAACCACTTCCTCATCAAAACCTAAAGTAGAAGTTTTTACGCTCACAATATTTTCTATATATACTTCGTATATGAGTTATTAAAAAGAGCCAAATTGCTGATTCATAGGAGAGGGGATCTGCCCCCTTGGATCCGCCTGCGCTATATAATTATCATTTTTATGTTTCAAGAGAAAAGAACAACTAAGTAACTTCAACGCAAACTGTATTTATTGTACAAAACATGCTTATCACAAAGGTGACCCAAATTTCCTAGATTATATAATTATTTTTAAGTTTAAAAATTGCATCATTTGCAGTGAAACTGAAGAGAATTATGCTACTGACTCGTTGGATGAACCCCTGGGTATTTTCTCGAAACTTTGTCAGGAATGCGATCAATTTCCACGAACACTTTCTTTATAGGAAACATGCGCGTGAATCAATTATTTGCCGATTACGTCTCGGCTAGCTTGTCGTACTCCGCGCACCTCACGTTTCGATCACGTAACTAGCGTCGGATAGCAGCAACGGATCTAAAACGAGCCGAAATCGAACAGCCCTCTAAAATTAAGCGGACGGATTACGCGGGATAACATAACCGAAACGTTTCTCTCCATACACCCGAGCGTAATATTTGTAAGTACTCGTTTTTTTCTAATGAGTCTACGGAAACGGGCCAAGAATAACATTTCCCACGTCCTATTTTCATTTTATCCGATTTAACGCCTTCCTCTCGGAAAATGTAAAAAAAAGATACAAGCACGAAAGCTCCATCCTTTTCGATCTTTTTGATGCTATCCGCCTGCAGCTGCTCATTCGGCACCGAAAAACCAGGAAAGCGCATATGCCACGGTCGTTGACCCGGCACCCCTGAGAAAACGGGCGGAGGAACTTTGTTAGGGGCGGGGCCACACCCCTGATTTACAAATATTGCGGAGCATGAGTCGGCGGGGTGGAATGAGAGGGCGGGGCGGGGGAGGAGTCGGAGGCAGAATGCATACGGGCGGGTAGGGAAGGGCGCAGGAGAGTGTTTATGGGTGGAGAGACGATTAAGGAGTTCTCGCGGTTCGAGAGAAAGAGAGGAAGAAGCGGAGGGGGGAGGCAGTGGGGTGGCTGGGCAGGAAGGAATGGACACGCAGCGAGGGGTCTGACATTCGGCAGTCAACACCTCCGGGTGTTGGAATGGAGGAAGTGGGGAAGAAGGAGCAGTGCGCGGAAAGGATGGGTTTTGGAAGTGAGACGTAGGCGTTTGTTGGAAACGCGGGAGATTTTTTGTATCCCTCCTAGGTTTTGGAGAAAAGCCCGCTTCACAACAGACGCCGCCTACGGACTCCGAAGAACTTCGTCGTGCGCGTACACCGTATGGGGATCTCCTCCCCTCTCACGCCCTCCCTTCGTATCCACACCGTAGCCAATTTCTACTTCCCTAAACTTTTCGCTCCATTCCAAATCGGTAACGAACCTGTTTTCCATTCGTTCGCACCTTCGCGAGACGTAACGTGCCCTGCGCTTCAAGAAGGGAAGAAACAAAAAAAACTTTACGCAACGGACGAACTTGAAGCTTGGCCGACGATATTAATAGTTCGTTACGTCGGCGTGCCAATGGCAACCTTGATGATCGGGTGCATATGGAAGAGGGTTAAGTTCAGCAATACGAGTCGTGGTAATTACATTTCGTTCCCAAGACATTTAAGATGAGATTGATTCTATTCTCCATATCTTACATAGTGGAGATACTGATTAAAGACGATATTTCGCTACGTAAACTGTTCCTACTAGAATCAGCTCAAATATTTTTATGTAAAAATATATTGCATTGGAGTTCCATTCGAAAATACTCCAGCAAACAACTAATGGTTTGGGTCAGGTAAATGATAACTTCAGCTGCTGTAACAATGACAAAAAAAAGATACCCAGAGCCGGGAAAAGACACTTGCGATCTAGGCAAGTTTTGAAAATTACGCCTTCCTCATAATGAAAGTATACTGTACACAATTTTATATCTCAAAACTAAGTTTATTTACAATGTAGTGGTAAAATAAAATATACAAAATGTATTTTATAAAACTTTACACTTGAAAGTACAAGTTATCATTTGTCGCACTCATGTACACAAATTCTCAGCTTTCTACAATATGCCAAAAAATTATTAAAAATCCCCAAAGCTTAGAGTGTCGGAATATGGCTCACTTACCTTACATATAAAATATTTACGCATTTTAAGATAATATGCCAGAAATTTAAAATAGGTATTACACACGCGGTACCCTTTCAAATGTTTCCCAATTTAGTGACGATCACCTTAATGTAGGTAATAAATATATATGCGTGTCCTAACGACATTAAGCAAATCAGCAGCGTAACTGATATCTTAGAGAAAAAATGATATCTCTGAAAACTAATCAGCATTATCATTAAATCATAACACATAAATAATGATAACAGTAAAATGTATCATGGAAGTTTTTTATTTTTTTCGGTGAACATTAGTTTGTTTAATTATGAAAAATGAACGATTTTAAAACGAAATCCGTATATTCCTGTTTCCCTATCAGATTTGCACTATAGTTTGAGTGCAGTATCATCTAAGTCAGCGGTTCTCAACTTGTTGCATCTTGCGTTCCACCAATCATTTTCTCAAAGAACCCGGTTTCAATCATGGTAAAAACAAAAACTCATATTTTCCAAGGAGCGGGTTTAATTGATGAAATTTATCAATGACCTTAAATATTGCAGTAATTATGTCGAGAAAAAGTTTTGTAATAATTTTTTTCTAAGCTTTGAATCCCACCTAGACAACGCATCCCACAAGTTGAGAAAGGCTGATCTAAATGGCAATCCAAGATTGCACTTCTGAATTTATCGACAACAGGGAAAGTCATATATTTACGCAAAACTTTCAATTACAGCAATGCTTTCCTCCTGCCCCCCCCCCTCTCTCTCTCTCTCTCTCCCTCTCTCTCTCCCCTCCCATTTCCTATTCAAAAGCAATGGACTGGTTCCAACGGTATCAGGACTTCTCATTGTTAAAATCTTGAAAAATATCCGTTTTATTCTGACAATAAACGAATTTTAAGCTAATTCGGCGCGAATACGGATTCTCTCTTCGAAAAATATAAATACTTCATTCTTTCGGTTGTACAATTGTCTAAATATCAATTTTGTATTTTAATTCTTACTAATTTAAAAAAGCAATTTTATGGATATAAATGGCGGCGCAATGTGATTCTTATAAGAAAATTCCCATCTTAAACAATCAATTAATTAATAACTATTCTAAATATGAAAGGTTTCCAGGTCTTCTCCTTTGCTTTCACGTTCATTGCCACATACCTGCTAAGTTTCATATTTTCACCTATTTTGGATATACAACTTCGCACGCACGCAGTTGCACTGGAAAATTTATAGAATTTGCCATATTAAAGATTCTGGAGCCTTAATTTTAGGGTTAAAACGGAGTAATTTTCTTTAAAAAAGCGTTGCGTTTTGCCGTTGGGCGGGTTACGTAATTATAGGTCCATTTAAAGATTTTCTAGCGTAAGTATTTTTTGGCAAAATCTGTTACAGATGGAAATTAATACAGGTCTTTTCGTTGGATTATGTTTATGTAGCCAATTACCGTATTTCCTCGATTATAGGATGCACTTTTTTCACTTTTTAATGTATCTGAAATTGGGGTGCGTCTTACATTCGTTGGCGTTTGTAGTATTATTATGCGTTCTTCGCACAAAGGAACGCATATAGGGGAGGTTTCAGCTCGGGAACCGCCGAACATATTTTGTTGAAATTTGGTATTGGGGAGTTTTGCTAAAATTGGTCGACCGATTCCAATTTTGGTTAAAATCGTACAACAATCACGACCACTTTACATGACATTTACATAGTTGACAATGTTCCTTTGTTTCAACTCGGGAACCGCATGATGTGTTTTGATGAAATTTGGTATTGAGGAGTTTTGCTAAAATTGGTCGACCGATTCCAATTTTGGTTAAAATCGGAGAACAATTACGACCACTTTATATGACCTACAAATAGGTCACAATGTTCCTTTGTTTCAACTCGGAAACCGATTGATGTATTTTGATGAAATTTGATATTGAGGAGTTTTGCTAAAACTGGTCGACCGATTCCAATTTTGGTTACAACCGGACAAAAATGACGACCACTTTACATGAAGACCTACATGTAGCTTACAATGTTCCTTTGTTTCTACTCGGGAACCGGTGGATTTATTTTGATGAAATTTGGTATTGGGGAGTTATGTTAAAATTAATTGACCGATTCCAATTTTGGCTAACATCGGACAATAATTACGACTACTTTACATAAAGACCTACTTGTAGATATTTTACAACGTGTCTCGCTTGCTTCTCGTTAAATTCTCATCTGAGCGAAAATATTGAGAACATTGTGAAATCCCAAAGAACGCATTTGGAAACTCTGTGTACTCCGACATGGAGTACACCTTTCCCATCTTTTTTCGAAAAGCTATCACTAAATTAAGGGTGGGTCTTACAATTTATGGCGTCTTAGAATCAAGGAAATGCGGTATATAGCGTTCTATTATATATTTCTCTACGAAATTTAATAAAAATTGGCTTGTTAAATTTTAATGCGCGAAGGCTTTTTAAAAGCATTATAATTCTAAGAGCTTAAGTCGGAATATTTACACAAATATTTGCACACCGATAGGTTTCTCACAAAATATTTCTTATTTATATATACTGAAATTACGTGTATAGATACTAGATATTTTTGCGAAGGAAGGAAGATGTTTAAGCAGATTTGAACATCATACATAGGAAAAGCATATAAAAACCTACATTATGTTATGCGTAATCTTAAAGGAAGTAGTAGGGCTGCGAAGGAAAAGGCGTACAAAACTATAGTCAGACCAATATTAGAATACGCGACGAATGTATGGGATCCGCATGGGATAGGTCAAAAAAGGAAAATAGAGAAAGTCCAGAGGAAAGCTGCGAGATATGTGCTAGGTAGGTTTAAGAATGAAGACAGCGTCACAGAAATGTTGAAAATTCTGGATTGGGAATCATTAGAAAATAGGAGACAAATTAACAGATTAGGGGGACTGTACCAGGCATACAGCAATAATGAAGCATGGGAAGATTTAAGAAGTAGAATGCAGGTGCCGAATTTTTTAGGGAAAAATAGCCATGAATTTAAAATTAAACTTAGGCCGCAGAAGACAAATACAGCAAAGTATTCGTTTCTAAACAGGGGAATCAGCGAGTGGAACAAGTTACCTGAAGTGCTCTTCAAGCCCTTACCTAAGGACGCGAAACATTTTAAAGGTAGAGTTAGCTCATATATGCATGGTAAAAATAAGACGAACTGTGAGGAGGAATATTAGTAACATCAATATCTATGTAACTGTGCCTAAGTGCAGGAAAAGTAGGGGATTGCTTGGAAGGGTGAAGTACGGTGGGGACTTCGTGGGCCCCGTGACCGCTATGGTAGCCGAGAAGGCCTTTCATGAACCCACGAAAATCCGCACTCTAGGCACTGATTGTAATTAGTTTGAAATTGTATATTGTTAAATATTTTTTAATATATTTTAATTTTTATAATATAATTTATGAGTACTTTATTTGTAAAATTGGAATTTTAGAATTATATATTATGTTTTTCTTACCACCTGGCCGGCTGGCCAAATTGCAATGTTTTTTAAATAAATAAATACATCCCGATTCATCCCTCAGACGATTCGTTGGGTCATCGTAAAAGAACTCGCCGGTGGCGATTTTTTACCCGCTAGGTAACAAAAAAAATATAATTGTTAAGTTTCTTTTTTCGTCCGTCATCGATTCCACACTGGCATACTCAGTCGATTACGATCGAAAAAAAACATACGCGACAGAAAAACGAGATTCCGGGTGGTCCTCACGGCGTCTGCGAGTATTAAAAATAAAAAAGAAGCAACAATAATGAGGGGGCAAAAAAAAAGCAATCGTTTCGATAAGTAGGTGACTCGCGGCTTTTTTTCAGGAAACCGTCCGCTAAACGGCTGCGCGTCATTCATCAAACAGCGGGAGACGCTTTGTCTCTGCTCGGAGAAGGAAAAAATAAAACTATCGGCCGATGCAAGCGGAGAACGTGATTTCGCGTCATGAGACGTCGCCGCCAACGCCATTTTTGAAGCAGCTCCAGGGCAAGGCTTCCGTATAGGGCACACGCGTCTCATCTCCGCCTCTCGAAAACGGTGTCAGATGGCTATCTTACCAGTCGCGGCATTACGAAAGGAAATTGAAAGAAATGAGCCGCGTTTTGGAGGCGGCCCCCTGTCAGTTAAAAAAAGAAAGAAATGAGCTGATTTCCCCGAATTTTGCAATGAAATGTCCGATCATCTTCAAATATCCCAGCCTCGTGGATTACTAACAGCTTTATTATGCGCCAAATTCAGTTTTTTAATCAGTTAATCCTTTTTTCTGAATTAAAATCTTTATGTAGTTAGGATGTTCACGGCATACATAAATGTACTGAAACACGTGATACATACATTGATTACGTTTTTTTTTGAAGTTACTATAATGTGAGTTTGGAAACAATTAAGTTTACCAACAAGGAGAAATTAATTAAAATTCTAATCTGAAAAACACCTCTTTTTTAGATTGAAATAATTAAATAAACCAATTTGTATTTAGCGATTGCTTCGTTTGATTGAACCAAGAAATTCTCAATTCGGGATTAATAAACCGATAATAAAAAATGTGAACATTGCAGCAATTTTCTTCCTTCCCTATGATCATGTTTAGCGTCTTTATCAATCTTTATAGCATATCATATTAAATAACTTCATAATTAATAATTCTCATGAATACAATCATAAGTGAGTGGATAGATATTCAATAGCTGTGGTGGCATATTTTACAAAAGACGAGTGATGGAGGAAGAATGTTATTAGCTCTCCACCAACATTTCAGATATCAAGTTTCGACGAGTATTGATACGTTTTTTGTTACTTTCGAATGGCTTTAAAAGTTAATTGGAATTTAATTACCAATATTAATTCATTCTACAATTTTAATTTTCCATAGATTGCTTTTAGAATGCTTTGGAATTCACTCCAAAACTGACAGTAAAATGGGATGGCCTTCTTAATAATTCTCCCTGTCCAAACAATAGATTTTGGAATTGACTTCTTATCCATGGACATAGAAGCCAAAACGAGCGAATCACGTCGAGGTTCCCGAGAATTTTTTTTCACATCTCTTCGTAGCGACGCAGACATCCGCTAATTTTATAACCGTGGATCGAATTTCAGCACGAGGATGACAACGCGCTTAAATTGCAGCCCGGTCGTTGACTATACCGTCGTCCCCTTATAGAGGTACGTGATGGAGAATCGGCCCCAATTGTTGGAGGATCGAGTAAGGCAAAGAATGGCGGGCGTGGCGAGGGAACGGCAAAAGGGAGGGAATAGAGGAAGGAGTGAAAGGGAGTTAGGAGAAAAGGGAGAGGTGGGAGGAGTGGTGAGAATGGGAATGTGAGATGGAGAAAGCGTCAAATAATAGGAGAGAGAGAATCAGAAAGACCGATGGGGAAAAGTATAAAAATGTAGATTAGGTTGTGGATAGATTAAGGAAGATAGATGGGAGAAATTACGATTTCAAGGGAGGAGAGAAAATGGAGATATATTTAGGTATTAGGAGACAAAACAGGATGAGGAGGTTGAGAAAGAAGGATGATGAGCAGGAGGAGAAAAAGAGGGAGAAGGAAGAGATGAACGAGGGAAAGAAAGAAGAAGAAAATAGAGGAGAAATAATAGGGGGGGAGAGTTAAAGAGGTATTAGATGGAGGCAGGGGAGAGATATGCAGAAGGAGATAGAATAGGGAGATGGAGGAGGGAGTGAGGGGGTGAGGAAGGAGAGAGAGAGGAAGATTACAGAGAAATAGGAAAGGAGAAGGAGTCATAGAAATGGATAAATAGTAGAGGAAAAGTGAGAAATTAGGAAGACAGAATGTTGTGGTAGTTCTCCACGATGGATGAAGAAGGGATGAGGAAGAAACGAACTGGTATCCAAGTGATACCCTGCGTGTCTCCAAGCAGGGCGGAAATAAAAACGACAAGTGAGGGAAATAACGAAGAAGGCAAAAGCAAATGCACGGGTCAGAAGGGCAAGGATAAGAAGCAATAGAGAAAAGAACGAGAGAAGGGAGAGGGAAAAAAGGGAGGAGAGAAGAGAGAGGCGAGCCATCGGCGGAGAGACGATCGTGTCACGCTCGGTCGTGACTAAGCTCGCCATCACGGTGCGTCCATCTCGCTATCACTCTCTCCTCCCTCTCGCTCCCTCCACCGCTCTTATCTCATTCCGCCCCTTCCTCCATTTCTCCTCCCCTTTCTCTATCTTCTCTTCTTCCCTTCCTCTTCCCTTCATCCCTCCCTCCATTTCTCTCTCCTTCAACCCTCTTTTCCCATTTCCTTCTCCTCCTCCCTTTATTTTTCACTCCATCTTCTTCTCTTCGCTCTCTTCCAGTCTTCCTTCACTCTTTACTTCCTTCCTCCGTCCTATTTCCCTCCTTCCCTAACTTTCTCCTCCTCCCTTTTTTCCCTCTCCCCCTTCCCTGTTCCCTCCTCGATTCTTCACTCCCTCCCTCTCTCCCTCAAACCTGCCCTCCCTCTTCCCCTCGACCCTCGTGACCTCTTGGCGCTCCGCGCGGCCTCCGCCTCCCTCCCTCCTAACAGTGGGGAGAGGAGGTAAAAAAAGGGAGGTTGATTGAACAAAGGCGGAGGGCACGAAGGGACTTCGCCCTCCTCCTCCTCATTCATTCGCCCACGCAATCAATCTGCAAGTCACCGAGACGAAGAGAGAGGTTGAGGACGAACACTTCAAGTGGGTCTCTCAAACGTTTATGAGAGTTGGTCTGGAAAGAAGGAGGGAGATTTGGGAACATCGGAGGAAGGACCGTGACGAGATAGGCTTCATTAAGTGACGTCGCTAACAGACGCGAGCCTTTGTGTGTACAAAACAAACGCTTTCAAATGTTTTTTTTAATTTTCGAGAAGTTTTTTTTCAAGCAAATTGGATATCGTCATATCCAAGTCTCGACGCAAAACTCTCAGGCTCTCACGGGACCAGTGAGTGGCAAGAGTTGCATGATAACGCGGATTTTAGCCTCGCCGAGGCAGGCTGTGCATTTATGCAGCCTGCATAAAAGACGAAAGGTGAGGTGAATGCGTTTTGATTCGTTTGCCGCGCACTTTCTATATTTTGCGGTCCGCCTTTTACCGTGAAGGCTTCGTGATAGACGTAGCTCGCCGATCCTTATAGAAGATAGTTGTGATAGACGCCAGAGATGGGGAAAAGCCCAGGAGCATGTTCTTACCGCAGCGCGGTTTCCCTTTTACCCGCTTTTTTGTGGAAGAATACGTGGCCAGCACGGAAGGTAGCACGTAAGTTGCGTTTGATGGATGTGTGCGGCCAGCCTAACAGGCTGAACAGCTTTCTCTATTATTCCTGAGAAGAAAGGATACCCTGTATCGCCCTGTCCTACAATGTCTCTTTCATGTCTTTCATGTTTTTCCCGCGATAAATTATTTATTACACAAATTGCCTTTCTTAGTTCGTCGCTAAAGCATTCCTGAAAGTTTCGTCAGCAGTTATACGATATATATTTTATATCTCCTAAGGATCAATGTTAAATATTACTTCTGTTGAAGGAATTTCATAATAATTTTGGCGATGAGAAATCTCAGCGTTGAGTTAATGTACAAAAACACATTTTTCCAAGGTGTTTTCTTTAAAAAAATAACGAGTTTTAATAGCAAAAATACTTTTTATGCATATTTGTCTGCAAATGAAACGTTTTAATAAGAATACTGATAACATTATGTTAAATCACCGTCTAATAAGGTAATATAAAAAAAGCAGAAAGCTATAGTTTTTACCAATGGATTTACCTATGGATCGCAGGATAAAGTTTTTATCCGGTCCACCACCAATAATAAATTGTAACGTAGAGTGAAAATTGAATTCCGTTATCAATGGATTTTGTACTAATCACAAGGCTTTCCTCGAACTTCGCAACGTTTAATTTTTTAAATATGAATCAATTCCGTTCTTAATATAGTTTTTTATTCTATATTAAAGAGGCATCCTAGCTTGTCACTGTTTATCTATGATTATATAAAGCGGGGAGCGACTCATATCAACCACAGGCTAAAGTGATCCGTTGCAAAACAGATCAGGCATAAATACCCTATAGCAGGGGTGGGCAACCTACGGTTCGCGGGCCGTATACGGCCACCGAGAACATTTCATGCGACCCGCGAAGTTATGATGAAAAATCGAGTCGTAAAATTTTACACACAAATTCACCTTTTTTGGTAAAATTATAAAATCTTTAACTTCGATATTTTAGCCCTAAAATCCTTATTTAGACTTGATTTTTACTCAAAGGATCCCTCAGAATTTCTGATTTGACTCTAACCATTTAATCTAATGCTCTGAAGCATTGGCAACTTACAATGCAGCCCGCTGAATTATCCGTAACTACCGATGCGGCTCGCAATGCGGAAAAGGTTGCCCACCCCTGCCCTATACGAATACCTTTAAAGTTAAAAGCAAAATTTTATCGGAACGGATTAAAATATGAAAGAAATATACTTTGTTTTTGAAAGAATATCATTGTCGTAATATACTCAAATATCTATGTTATCAAATTATAAAGAGGCTTGAAAATTGAATATATATTGTTATATTTCTACGCATAGTATGCCTAATTCATTTTTCATCAGTGAAAGATCCTGCATATATTTTTTATCTATCTCTCCACTTCTGTCTGTATATCCCCCGGCGCAAGATTTTGGACACACCTTCCATTCATTTACCAAAACATTATAGTATTCCGTATTTGGAGCATCTCTAATTCAGCTCGGAGATTTTCACAATGGAACCTCTTAAATTATGAAATAACAAATAAATAAAATCCTTTTTAGAACGTTCCACAATGGAAAGATGCCCTTCTGACATTGACGCAAAAAATCGCGAGGGATACGGGCATGAAACGGTTTTATAAAGGGATCGAAGGTGCGCGCGGACGGCGAAAAAAAATCTCGGGATGGAAAATAGAGAGAGAATAAGGGAAGGAAGCGGAGACGAAAAAATAAACAAAAGAAACATGAGGAAAGAAAGGCGAGCGTGGGAAAGATGCGAGGTGAAAGAGGGATAGGTTGTGAGGAGAGAGAGAGAAAGAGAGAGAAAGAGGATGGTCGCGGAGAAAAAAGAGAGAATAAGAAGAGGAATTAAGAGGAATAGAGAAGACGTGATGGAAATCGATGAATGCGTACCGGAGAGGCAGAAGGAAGAGAGAGAGAGAGAGAAATGGAGAGTTTACTGTTAGAATTCAAACGGTAAATAAAACAAAAGTAAATACATTCAAAAGGAAATAGAAATATAAAAATAAATGAACAAATATATATGCATAGTCAAAACTATATAAATATACATTTTTTTGTTCTCTTCCAAGGCCCAAGGACAAGCACTCATGTGGACGTATATATAGGCGTAGGAAAATTGTTCACGAGGACATCTATGATTGAAGGGAGAAATGCGATGTATTGTTTATTTTTGCATAAATCCGGAAAATGTCGTATCCTGTTATTTTTTTAACTGCATAAAGTGCAGACGCGATAGGCATTTGATAGGTTTTCAACGCCTATAGGGCAAGCGCAGATGGAAATTACGCTTATAAATTTTCTATGTACGCAATAATCCTCAATTATTTAGAGCAGTGGTCGCAAAACTTGCGAGTCACGAAGACGGAATGCTTGTTTTATTGATTTAATTTTATGTATCGATCTACATATTTATAAGAAAATATATTAATACAAATAAAATATTTGTTTATAACAATTTGAAACATATTACATTTCACATTTATTGGGGCTAAGGGATTCGTGATAAGGTCGGCTGTCTGAAGAGAGGATCGCGGATGCATAAAGTTTGGAAACCACTGATTAAGATATTTTTCGAGGAGACGATAGCCAACATCCGGAAAAAAGATTATCGAAATTTAATCAAATATAATATAAATACTAAGAATGAAACACAAAGAATTTAACACAGCTAAAACCCACTCGGAGATAATTTTCTTCGATTTAAGGTGAATCATTTTTTTAAACGTTTATATCTTCAACAGCTAGTTTGAAAATGGTGGTATAGAGCAGTGGTGCCCAACCTTTTTCAATGACGCGCCGCATCGGTGGTTGCGAATCCTTTGGCGGGCCGCATTGAAAGTTGCCGATTCTTCGGCGGGCCAGATTAGAGTTTAAATTGGAAGTTACCTATATATTGAGGTGTCATATAAGTGAAAATCAATTCTAAGTGAGGTTTTTATGGTTAACACTAGACGAATTACCCTGTTTAAAACGGGCTTTGTAATCAAACAAACGGCTGAGATATTGAGCGTCTTATGGGAGATTAAAATCACCTTCTGGAGTCGAACCCGGGACCTTTATTGAAAACATTTTGTCATTCGCTGTTGGTACGTGATCATAGGAATCCTACCAAATTTGGTTGAATTGGCTGAAGAAACAGCTGAGATATTGAGCGTTATGGACAATCACCAAGTGACCAAGAGAATAAGCGTTTCATAGTAGTGATTTCAATATTAAAAGTTTTATTATAAAAATGTTCGTAAAAATGTATGAATTTGCTTGTTAATTTTTTCGGATTGCTTTTTACAATAGCTTTGCGGGCCGCACAAAAACCTCTCGCGGGCCGTAGGTTTGGCACCACTGGTATAGAGTACAATCTTCAAGAGAAGCCGCATCCTATGTATTCTAGATCGGATCGAATGAAAACCTAAAGCCTCGCTTGCGTACTCAATGTTCACACTGACCCATGCCAGTTTTTATTCATGCGTAAAGAGAGAACATCCGCAGGCCATTTCCCTTAAGGCGTTGTAACATGGAAGGTCAGTTTATGGTGGGAGAAAGAGAAGGACAGGTAGAGGGAGGAGAGAGAGAGGGAGGGAGAGAGAGAGGGAGGGAAAGAGAGGGAGGTTGAGTGGGGTAGAGGTAAAGAAAAAGAGAGAGAGAGGGAGGGAAGGACTGGCGAGGGTTGGTGAATAAAAGATGGGAACATGCACCGTGATGCATCGTAGAATTGCGGAACCTTTTGCGGTGCCATTGTTGAAATTGACGTTGGAGAAGATGACCTGTCGGAAAGGAGGCATGTGGTGTTAGAAGTAGAGAAGGGGATGAGACAAGATAAAGGTCAAAAAGGGCGAGAGAGAGAAGGGCCAAGGTTAAGTATTAGTAAGATTATTCTAAAGAAAACTAAGGAGATGTGTAGGAAAAATCAAAACCAACTAGTTATTAAATACATATGTATGTTTGTCATAAGCTATGCAGTGCTGAACGATTTTAACAATTACAGCTGTGCATACTGCTCATTGACATTTTTAATGCCGCCTTACAAGCCAGACATTATTCATATATTGAAAAAGCTCGACTTTTAGGCATTTTAAGGTATCCATGTGGTTGGGTGTCAGTGTACTTGGATGATTCAGTGACGGCGTGATTGGTAGGAAGGAAGGGAGGAAGGACGGGTTCGATGTGGAAAAGGGGAGGAGGAATAATTTTAGAACTGCCATATAAGGGTGTCTTGACATAGGACGAAGAAGGGATTAGAAGAAGAGCTCCAAGTGATCTTGAAGTTGACCATTTTATGCTCGTTTCCTTTAGAAAAATGGTAGTCTGTCAGAATTCTCCATGTCATGCGTCCACTGAAGACATTTAGCAGCCTGCTGGAGGAGATGGGGATACGGCGGTCGTTCTTCGTGGATGGAATGGATGTCGAGAGGAGAAAAGATGTTGCAGATGAATTTTTTGTTTTCCCATTTGGACCTATCAAAAAGTTTTCTCTGTTGAGATTGAAGTTGGGATCTAGTCGTTGACACAATTGATCTACCAGTTTTAGTAACAAGGCTATTTAGGGCAGTCAAAGAAACGGTGAGGCAGTGATCCGTCACCTCCACATGCTCTACAGTGAGGAGATGCTGCCTAGTCTATATGTGCGGCCTGTCTTGGGTGGATTATACCGCGATGAAAAAGTTTGAAGGAGATATCTGAATCCTTTTTGATTGAAGGAATGCTATACAGAAGTTGGGTGTTAAAAACTCTCTGATTAGTGAACCGCCCGATTTTCGACCACTTGAGTTTCCAGTCGTTTACATCAGATATCTTTTTATCCAAATCTAATGATGCTTGATAGAGATCGGATTTCTTCATCTCATTAAGGAATTGAACTGATTTTTCTAAGGTAAATTTTTTCCGCAGAGTGTGCCATGCCATACAGATAGATTTGTGGCGCGATGACAAGTCCATAGGATAGGGTGGACTAATGAGCAAGGAAAGGATATCTCTGCTTGGTTCGGGTATATTATCGGTGTTCAGGATACTAAGATGTAGGAGTTTTCCTGGATTGTTGGGATTGGTTTTGAGTAGCTTCTGAATGGTTTGGAGGAGAAAGGATGTTATTTTTGCAGGGATATTGACTAGGTTTAGTCCGTCATGTATTACAGGCCTGCTGAGTGCAGCCGCGGATACCCAGTGCCGAGTGTTGGTCCAAACAAAGTTGATGAGTTTCCCTTGGAGATTGTTTACGACGTTCACAGGTGGTTCGTAGTTTTTTAGAATGTGCCAAAGGGAGGATGCAGCTAGGTTATTTGCTATGATCACTCGTCCTTTTAACGACAGATGAGTCTTGGCTCTCACACTCCATAGATTTAGTACCTTATGTAAGTTATCAGCAAGTTTTTTATTGTTTTCTTCCATCGCGTTAGTTTCGGCTCCAATGCTAATGCTTAGGTACTTAAGGAAATCGTTTCTCCGCTGAATGCCAAGGGGAGAACCCAATCGATGCTTCCAATCTCCTCCCCACATCCCGATGCTTTTCTCTAGATTGATTTTTGCGCCTGAGATTTTGGAATATTTCTCCAGTAGGTGTGATAGAATTGGGAATCCACGATCACTTCCAACGAATATTAAAAGATCATTGGCATAACCCGACACTATGTATTCAGGTGAGTCTCTAGAGAATGACAATCCACACCCAAGTAGTTTATTTTGCATCGTTGCCAATAATGGTCCGATGCTCAGAGAGTATAGTAGCCCTGACATAGGGCAGCCTTATCGGATTTCTTTCCTCATTTTGAAGGGTGCTAATAGTTTTCCAGGTGTCTCGATCATTATTTCTGCATCCGAATATAGCATTTTTATTGATTCTATGAATTCATTTGGCAATCCAATGACTTCAAGGGTTTTCCACAGGAAGAAATGCGATACTTTATCGAACGCCTTATGTTGGTCTATTGATATTATTGCGATCGGCATATTCATTGAGGAGGCTATGTGGAAGAGGTCGTCGACCAGCCGTATGTTGTCGTGTATGGTTCTTCCCAGAATACAGTAAGATTGTTCGTCTCCGACCACATCGGACACGATATTCCTCAATTTATTCGAAAGACATTTAGCGATAATTTTATAATCTGTATTGCACAAAGATATCGGTCTCCAGTTGGCTATATTTTCGCGGTCGCTTTTTTTAAACGATTAACCTTAAGGCCGTTCTTCTCCACGAGATCGGAGTCGATCCTGCTTCGAGGCTGCTTCTCCAGACACGATGAATATCTTTAGCCAATATGTTGCTAAATGCCTGGTAGAATTCCGTGGTTAATCCATCGGTTCCGGGGGATGTCGTTCTACTATGACACGAGATGGCAGATTTTAGTTCATCCATTGTAATTAGAGGGTCAAGCTCAGTTTTCCTTTCCTCACGAAGAGAAGGGATTAGCGCTTGAGCAAGGAAATTATCGGCTCCTTCTAAAACATCCTTATCATAGTTTTGTCTGAAATGCTCTCTCAAGTATTCGTCTATGGCTTTCTCGTCGCATATTTTATTTCCATCGGGTGTTGTATAACTTGAGGATTTATTTCGGACGCATTCCCACCAACGTTTAGCGTTAAAAGTTTTAATTCCATCATAAACTACGAAAGGTTAATAATGCGACGAGTATTTAGTTCAAGCAGTGATGTATTTTTCTAAATCGGAAATGAGACGAGTTTTCTTCATTGAGGAAAATTTTGTCTTTATAACAGCTGGCTGGAGGCAGGTAAGTCATCCGTGAACGATTGGCATATTTTTACCCGTTTCCTTCTTTTGTTGTAGGTCTCTTTTAGAAGGCGGTTGAGTTGGGAGCGGTTCAAGGGATCACTCTCACTAAAGGCGTTTTCGGGCACTTGTGTGGCTCATATTCGAACATTCAGAAATGTCGAATTTTGTGTCGGATAGTTCTTCAATCGAATTTTCTTCTTCTATGCTAGTTAGCCTGTTATTTTTCTTCGTATCTCCATTGGGCAAGGTGGTATTTGAAGAGGTTCTCTCGGTCATCCCCTCATTGAAAGCAAGCTTGTAATTTATGATTGCCGGATTGTGGAAGGTCTCAGGTGCAATTTGAGGGTATTTGAGCAGGGATTCTTCTATCGCCTCCTTTTACGACTTCCCTTGCCCTGGCGTTGTGTGGTCCTTTAGCTGGTGAACGTTCAGATAAAGGTGGGAAGAAAGGTTCTTCGGTTTGCTGGGTTGAATGTTTTTGGAAGGTCGATACCAGCCGTATCCAAGGTCACTTTAGTGGGGGAAGAGTCGGTAGAAATTAACTCACTTCCAGCAGGGTCAGTAGGGACGTTCGCTCCAGGTATGTCTTCGGTGTTTTCTTGGTTTTGGGTGGTATTCGAATTTTCTCTGTGCGTAGCCTCATTGTCTCTATTTCGCGCGGGGCATTTGGCTGAAAGATGTCCTTCTTCTTTGTAATTGAAGCAAGTTAATTTTGTTGAAAAGTAAACGGTGTAGCGAAGTTTTTCGTGAACAAAGGAGTATGAAGAAGGGAGGGTTGCGCCCGTCTTGATTTGCATTAATATTTCGTGTCTCAAACTGACAATGTGGGAGAAAATTGCATTTCCTCCATTTGCAATAGGTATCGGACGCAGCCAAGACATAATTTTTCCGTAGTTAGACAGAAAACTTGTCACAATGTGGTCAGGCACTTCGGGTGGTATATTTGAAACCATTACTCTCGTCGGTCTCACATGGGTAGGACAGGCGGACAGATGTTGTCCATCTACGTCAATTCCTCTTTCCAATACCAAATTCGCCCAAGAGGGGTCATAGAAGTAGATCACTATTGTTGACGGGATTCGTCCTATTGACACGATATTTTGGGCGGGAATAAACACTGATACCGAAGTAAGACAAACAATTTGCGGGACATTCTCTAGTGCTTTGAATAAAACACCACAGCTTTTTGTCACCATCCTCTTCTCCCAGCTGAGGCGGAAGTCGGCAGAACGAACTGCTGTCCCGGGAGGGGCTGCCGAGCCGGCACCGGGCGATGCGGCTTCGTTCGCCGGCATGGCGAAAAAGACGCCTCGCCTTTTAAATCACTCCGAAATGGGACTAATTAAGATTTAGTACTTACAAAATTTGGGCAGTTTGTTAACAGACACGTAAGGTCTGATTTCAATCTCACACAATCACAGTGAGTTGTCGATATCCTCGGAAAATCCACGAAAATTACGGAGCTCACGATGACGTCTGCTCACCGCTGTATATGTATATGCATATGTATATATCTATAATAATATAGCTACTTGTGCCTCACTCACTCACTGTCACAAAACTCGAAGATACCTCTAGAAGGGTTAGAAATCTGAAATTTGGTATGTTGGTAGGTCGAGTGACACAACCGACGAGAAAAATCGAAAATCACAAAAAGTTTATATTTAAGGATTCCTTTTAATCCCTATGTTCCATTTAAATACCCCATAAGAAAATCATGGGATTCAGTGCAAGGCTTTCTAAAAATGCATTTTTAAATTACTTTAAATTGAGATGCAACTTCGGGAAAAGAACAGTTGTCTATCTGAAAGAACGGAGTTCTTAATTTTTGTAAGCAGAATTCAAATACCTATCGAATTAGCGTATATATCTGCTTTTAATCGGAAAAAAGTATGAATTTTTTCCTCTTTTCAACAATGAAAATCTTTAAATACTATGGCAACGACCTCAATGCTTTTAAAGGGATCTGATATTATACGTTACGATTGTAGTGATTTAATGCTTTTAATGGAAATGAATGCCGTCATAACGAATTACAGTTGAACTTCCATAACTCGAATCTCAAAGGAAAGCAACAATTATTCGAATGCGGAATTATATTTTTTCATTTTTCTTTATATTAATTAAAATCAAGTTTATTCCCATAAGCATATATTTTAACTTATTCTAATTTTCAATATTATGAAAACATAATCACCAATATTTTCTTCTGATAATATGTAAGATTTTACTCTATCCAAAACACTAATTGCATCACGCACTGTGATTGAGGGTATCATAGATAATTGCAATTCTCACTACTGAAAGCACAAACATGATGATTTGGGTTATCGACTGTAGGAAGGAGCGAATAGGTTTGTTTTTCTCCAAGGCTATAAGGGATCACAATAGGAAAAGCAACCTTGATAGCAGTGACGGTAAAACGTAAAAAGTATTTTAATTTTGTGTTTCGTAGTTTTTGTAGAAATTTGAACTCTTCAATTGTTAAATATAATGGCGTCATACCTATTTCGCGATTGTTTTTATCCAATTACGCGCTAAAGGCATGGATGGGGATACTATAATCCTAACACACAGTATCCTAATTTTTCCATAAATTTGATGTATAGGGTATAGTCTTAATGATTATTAATCTTATTGCTGATGCAGTGCGATCTGAGTCACGAAACCTGAAATACGAAAACTTGGACATGAGCCGATTGCCAGAAAATTTGGAAATTAAGGATAGTTGCCTTAATTTCACGGAAAATTATAAATATACTGCTATTACTTATGGAATTTATTATTTAATACATGTAGGCTCCACGTGACTGAAGTGCGTTGGTCGCGTTAGTTTATTTACCAGTTTAGATCTTGGTGTATGGCGATTTTTTGAAGCGCTTGCAGTATGCAAGCACCGACTACTTTTGTGTATATATATATATATATATATATATATATATATATATATATAGACTTAAGGAAATGAAAAGGTAGTGATGAGGGAGGCAACAAGGTGTTGAAGGAAGCCCAGCGGACACTTACCAAGTCGGAGACCAAGTTGGCAGGCTGCTGGGGGCGTCGAAGAGACACGTTGAACACACGAACACAAAAACAAAAAACACGCAAGCTTATCGGGCCTATGCCCTTCTTCAGCAGTAGAGTAAATGAGAGTGAGTGTATATATATATATATATATATATATATATATATATATATATATATATATATATATATACATACACACACACACAAATACACACACACGTGTGTGTGTGCATAAAATTCATCAAAAAAGATTTAACGGATACTAATAATGACCTTTTTGGGTTTTATTATAGTCTTGCCTCTGACTATAGTGATATAGATTGAGTGATGCCGTCTTCGTTGAATTCTGATACACGTAACGCGCGAAAATTTTTGAAAGCCAACATCAACATAAAAGTGATACGTGTAGTATTCATGTACATTCCGGAAAATTTCCATGTACCTATATTAATCCCATAGGTTTGGCCTTGGATTTCTTTGTTTTTTTTTTTTATTTTAGTTGCATTAGAGGCGTATATTCACGTATACTCTCTCATGCTGTAAACACTTAAACGTTGTTATGCAATTTCATTGATTAATTCGCAACACTTGGGAGAGGAGAATTAGGTAGCTTTTTCACGCATTGCTTGCCGCCGTGAGAGAAACTTAAGTCTATTTATTCGTTTTAATCGATGCCAGCTGCAATATTCCTGGGAACGACGCACCGGTGCATTCTTTATAACGGAATATTTTTGAGTCACCTTTTTGTCTACTTTCCGTTAATGGAAAGGAGCCTCATTCATTTTTTCATGTTCCTTCGAGTAATGCTTGCCTGCGCGCTCGTTGCCTCTTAATGTACTTCGGAAAATTTTCGCCGAATTCGGAAGAAAAGAAACGGAGCCGAGTCCAAAACGACGAGACGAGAATATCCAATAGCCTTTCCAGAATCAAAATGGTGGACGTTTGATTTTAAAAAATCTACCGTTCGTTGTTCTTGAATCGTTAATTTCCCAAGAAAATTCGTGGGTCGATTTCTACTGGCTACGCATAATGCGACACGATGAAGATATTTTAATTATCACAAATTTGTGGAGCGTTACAGTTGCGGGGTTTCTTTCTCTCTCGTCAACTGAGGCAGACAGGAAAACCAGTGATAGAGAGCGCGAAATGTATAGCCTAATATTAGAGCTTTTTCTTTCTTCAAAAGTGGCTTTCGCTGAAAAGTCCTCGAGACGGCTTAGATAAATCATCGCCCCGACCAAATTGCCGCGCTAAAATTTCCAGACGGACTAATCGCTTCTTCGCACACAGACCTTAAGGAGAAAATGGATAATAAGAATGAGAAAGGTTTCAAAATTGCGGTTGTGAGGCGATGACGAGCTAGTAATGATGGAAAGCGTAAAAATAACGCCCTGTCCAGACGAGATTACCGCCACACTCGGAAAAAATCTTCAGTTATTTTCCTTTTTCAACGCCTTGAGGCGGGCATTGAAGAGGCTAAGAATACGTTAGGGGTTGGCTGAAAAAATTCGAATAACACATTCTCTGAAGCAAGAGGGGATGGCAAGTTTTCTATGAACTGTCAGAGAAGTGATGACACCTCAGTAGTGATAATCTTCCGGCAAATCCATTAAAGACCCCATTTTAAGAGACGCATCAACAGTTTTTTTCTCGATCTTTGTAAAGAGGTGCCAAGCATTTTATCAAATTTTAAAAGTATTCATTAATCACTGAAAATTTGAACTCCCTCAAAAACATCACATAAAAGTTGTTAATTTCATAAACCAGCGCTTTAGCGGATAACTATGAACCATCCGAAAAGTTCTAAATTGTTCCTAGGAATACTTTTCCGAAACTTAAATAAAATTTCAATTTTTGTTCGAAACATGTAAAACCAAAAACTATCCACAAACACAAAATAGAACGTGAGCCGGACAGTTTAAATTTTCTATAAAACAAGACAGCAACGAATAAATAATCTCCGAGGTGAAAAATTCGGAGGAGAAGATGATGAATGGCGCGAGACGAAACACGATGTAATAGCGACGAAAGAGGTAAGCGATATTTGCGAAGGAAGGGAGTTAGTTACAAGTTGTAGGAGCGGTTTGAAGGTGAGGCGCCTGGAAGGTCGTTGGATGGAGAGAAAGGTTACACGGCGAGGAAGAGATGAAGATGTATGTACGAGAGAAGTGTATATGAAGGTGGGCGTGGGAGAAAGAGTGAGCGAGTGGGACGGATCGGGAGGAGGGAAGAGAGAGAGTGGAATGGAGTGAGAAGGGGAGAGAGAGGAGGGAAAGTGGAAGGCTAGCGTGAGATCGAACAAGAATGGAACCATTATGCCTCGTAATGGAATAATGCGGTCCTCGCGCTGAATGTTAATTCCTCCGGGATACTTCCTTTATTTTTATCTGAAAAAATCTTCCTCCTTCGACATCAAACTCTCTCTCTCTCTCCTTTTTGTCGCAGCACGACTTTTAGACAAGGGATCGTCGAACTTGGGAAGTGACTGTTTCCATCAGCAGGTTTCCAGAGTGGGGGAGAGAGGTGCGGGATGGGGCTGAGGAGGCTGGAGGGGAAGATGAAAGCTTCTATACGTATCCGTCTGTTTAGGAAGGAGAAGGTCTTCATCCAAACGGGTTTCTCGTCCGTTGCATCCCAAAAACTATTTCTGATGGATCGTTTCGAAATGTTAGCAAGATCATCCTGAAAGGATACCGGAAAAAACTATGCTGCATTCTAAATAAGACCTCACGCTTATTAGTCTAAAATGAAGAATAGAGGCAACGAAACTCGGAATTCCAATATTCCAGTTAAATTGGTTACAGCTGATATTGAGATTGAAAATCCGTGAGAATCAATTCCGCCTCGCTCTTCAATTGCTGCGCAAACCGAAGCCGCATAAGCAAGGCGAGGAAACGATGAATTTCAGAATCCATATTTCCAAGGAGAAGTCAACGTAAATGCCAAACAACTTATCGATGAACGCGATTCACGTGTCGCTATTCAATTTCAGGACATTTATTGAGCACATTAAGCAGTCATTTTATTAAGCCAAGCTACAGTAAGACATGATGTATGTCATCGGAGAACACATTCCAACTATTTCCTCCATTTTTTATGTACTTCTCTGAAGATACCGCCTGTTTTTGTGCTCTAGGTTTTCAGACAGAGACACGAATTTCTTTCAGACGGGTGAAGAGACAAAGCCGGAGTCAAACAGTTGACATATTAACATCTGCTGGCAAGCCTCTTAAAAAGAGTTTGGAAAGAGAGAGAAAAAGAGTGGAAAGAATGTGCCCATGACATGCCACGGAGAAGAACGTTTTGAGATCTGGAGGTAAAGAAGGAAAAAATTCATGAAAAAAGAACTTAGTTACTTCCACAAATTTAATTTTAAACGACCGGTTTCACTACGATCGTAGCATCATCAAGAAACGGTCGTTTAAAATTAAATTTGTGGAAGTAACTAAGTTCTTTTTTTCATGATGAGTAAATTCCACAGGGTTGAGCCTGACCTCATTATTGATAAGGAAAAATTCATTAGCAGCTGTCCTCTCACAGCGAACCGAAGCCGAAGAATTTATTGAAACGACTTAAATCGTTTTTAATTTAAAATACTTCGATATAAATTTGATAGAAGTACCATTTAGCGAGGTTTAAAAACCTCCACCACGCCGCGAAAGTGTATAAGACCTTTAAGAGGGAGCATTTTCATACGAAATATCACGCGGAGAACGATGATAAAAGTTTTGAATTTCCGTTGCATTAGCGCCTTTGAAAGCCCCCTTAGGCACGCGGAAAGGGAAGTTCATGCGATACATCTAAGAATACAGTTATTTTAAACAGCGATGACCAATGTTTCGGGATCTCCATATGAGTCGGACGCAAAACAAAATTATTGAAGGCAACCATTATTTAAATATTTGTATCTTTCGAATCACGCGTTTCGTTATGTTTACCAGCTGAAAAACAAGCGATAACGCCGTCTCTCGCGAGCTATGGATAAATAAACATTTCTCCGCCACACGCGAGACGGCGATTCGACAATTCGATACGTTTATCACGACTACCAAAAGTTTTAAAATAGTTCCTTGTCGGCGAAACATTTACGTCGGCGCTCTCGAGTGGAGCGAAGATAAAAGGAACGGAAATGTCATTCGCTGCCGGCGATCAATTCAGGGCATTTCCTTCAGCATTAGGACTCGATTTCTACGCTCTCGCGGGCACATGACGGTACAACTCGCACCTCGCGCATCTTAATTGCACTTAGTCTAGACTCCTCCGCGGCCAACACAAAACCCATTCGAGCAAAACGAACGTTCCAGTGATGAAAGGTGGTGGGAAAGGGTAGGCAGAGGGGGAAGGATGGAGTGTGTTGAACTTGACGTAGAGTGACTCGAGGATTGCAGTACTTTCGTAGAGCAAGACTTTCCCAAAATTCGTTTTCGCTACAAGATCACGCAAAGTGCGCTGCTATATTTATGATAAGATGGAATGAACGAGCGGGTCGGGCCAATGAAACGGATTTCGATTTCGTAGGATTTTCACTGTTTTTATACAGTTTATATTTAGTGTGACTTCTTGGTAGGAAGGGAGAGCAAACACACCATAAAATCCATCCATATCCATTATATACACACACATATATAATTTAATCTTTCCAGCACTAATGTCATTTTTGTATTTAAAAGTGAATCTTTTTATTATTCCTCTGAAGTGAATATTAAAACATAAATAAGAAATATTAAACTCAATAACACTAGCATAAAACTAACGAATTGCATTTGTTTTTGAGTGAAGGTTGGCATAGCCATGTCAGCCTGTATCGAGTACCGTGATAACCTTTCGCAAAGATTCAGGTCTCATTAAGGCATTGGATTAAACGTTCCCCGTACGGCCGAACGGAAAAGGTGAAAGGATTACGCGAAATGTATGGTTTCTGAAAATACTAATTTGTACCGAAGAGGGATTGAGATAAAGTGCGATTTGGCAATCAGATAAGGACGGGAGGTGAGGACGAGGAGTTGGAAGAAAGTGAGAGAGTAATAAGGAGAGGAAGAAAGGAGAGGGAACAAGGAGAAATTGAGGGAGAAGAGGCGAGCTACTCCCGAGAAATGTCACCGCTTGAGGCGTGGAACTTCAATTGCCTGTCGTTTCCACGCCCTCTCGCGAAATCGTAACCGAAGGGCCAACAGGTGTTCGTTTCCATGACAACCGGAGACGGACTGGGAAATGTTTTTCTCCTTTTGTTCTACTCACTCTCTTTTTATTCTCTCTCCATATATTCCAACTCTCGGTTAGTTTTATATTTGTATATTTTCCGAAGCATCTTTACTTAAAACGGAAATGTAATCGACTCCAGTTCTCGTTGATATTTTTTCAAGGAGTATCTGAAAATATATTCGTTAATTTATAAAATCCGAATTTTCTTTGTCTCGAATAATTTTGGCTTCCATAAAGTTTCAACTTGTAGAGATTCAGCAGTATTTAAAAAGATTTTCGATTAAATATTTACTATTTATGGATGGATTTCTCCTGTTTTTAAATTTTCTATGTGTATTATCATATAGTTCTTATAATTAGCTCTAATTAAAGCGATGGTTTTCTTTTTTTCGAGGATTTAAATTTAAAACGGGTTTAGCAGTAAAAATACCAATTATCCAATTTAAAGCTCGGGCATATAAGTAGCTATTTTGTATACTGTCTCTAAATAACATCTAAATACTGCTCGAAAACATCATGCATCGCTATTCACGCAATTATTACCTAAAACTGAATTGTTCCGACTAGATCTCATGCAGTCTGGATAATTTTGAAAAAGAAAATTTTCACGAAATTGGGAAATAACTCATGCAAAGCACGCGGTTTCAACGCATATTTTGATTTAGATTAAAACTAAATTCATCTGAGGTGATTAACATGAACAATTCGCTTCATACATCGAGAGAACCTCTATGAAAGAAAATTTAAGCAAAGCATTTCTAAATATATATAGATGAAAGCCCATCTATAAATATAACCGATATGTGAGGACGCTTCCTATGCATAACTTAAGTTATTAAATGAGAAGACTGATTTAAGATTTTTAGGGCAAACAAACTCTCTGGGCACGTGACCACCACGTTTATTGCAGTTATTTTTTTCAAAACTTTAATGGCACTAAAGCTCAATAAGGCTGCCCATCCGCGGCCTACGCCATAAAAACGTCTAGCTGACTGCAAGCATAATGGCTAGTAATGAAACATTTTATCTTAATCTCTTGCTCATTAAAATTAAACGCCGCCTACGAAGCCATAACTCATGATAAAGATGCGCCTAGATACCGAGAAATCCATTACTCCGCACGCATTGAATGGATGCAGGAAGGAGTGGGTGAGTAAGCCACTACAGTATATCTAGTAGAAAAACAAGCTTTTTCCAGAATATCCAGGAAATCCGATTCTCGTATCTCGCAAGCCGTAAAGAGGTTAAACCTCCTGCCTCTTTAACCCTCAGGATGCAAAGATGCAGCCGTTTCTCAACGGCCGTTGTTGACCGCAAACGCAAATTCCGAGAAATATAGTTATTAATACGAGGGTACTCTCGTAGCGACAAGAGTCCGGGGTTCCAGCCTCGGTGATTACTTGGGGTGAGGTGATTTATTTTAATGAGCATTGTTTATTAGGGTCTATATTGAAATTTCAGCATTAATTTTTTATTAACTTAGTGTTAGAATAGCATTTGTATATAGTGAGCATGACGTCATGCTGAATTAAAATAGTTTTCTACTATTAAATACAATATTATTCAACAAAACGTCTTCAAAAGACAAGAATTTTTGTGACAAATTGTGCAGTCGAATAACTTGGATTTTCGCTAATCCGAGATATGATTTTCTCAGCTGATTTTACCATACATACTTTGAGTAATTAGATTTTTCTATAACT
The DNA here is from genome assembly GCA_028673005.1 of Tanypteryx hageni. Lineage (NCBI taxonomy): Eukaryota > Metazoa > Arthropoda > Insecta > Odonata > Petaluridae > Tanypteryx > Tanypteryx hageni. Next base: position 36,964,053 of record CM054113.1, on the reverse strand, counting down.
CTAATTCTATTTCCTTATTCTACAGAAGTTTTTCGCATATTATGATACTTTTCTGCATGCATTTATATATCTGAAGTATATAGGACAAATCTGAGAAACAAACTTTTGTTGTGATGATGATTCTTTTCATTATTATTTTTCTCTCGAGTCATACTGCACATAGTTATGATAAAACTTCGTCAGCCGAATTTATTATTCGTATAATCTAACCCAAACAATTTCAAACTCAAGATTAGGATATAAAATGTGTAATTATCGAATTTTCGAGTTATAGAACTTCATTTCAAAGCACATAAATACAGAAAATAAAATATATCCTTTCGGAATTATCGAAAATTCGAATCACAAAATTTCGAGGTATCGAGGTATTTTTAAAGCTGTAATTTCGCATAGTTAAAGCTCCCTTGGCCCATTCCATATTTCCGATTTACCACTATATTTTTGGTTTCCCTTCCGCTCCCTTCTTTCCCGCTTCCTCTGTATCATTCTCTCCTATTCCCTCGCCCTTCCTCGGCCTACGATTTTTCCCAGACCTCCAAAATCCAAGTTAGGGCATCGTAAAAACTCCGAGATCCTAAACATCGGAGTTAGAATATCAAACGATGGGAGCCAGATTACGTCAAAATCCGTTCCATACGATACTCGAATGGAGAATATTTTTAAACCTTGAATTCCTGAGTTCGATGCGCTCGGCGTCTCAGTAGCACCACGGATAGCTCCTTGCGTAGAATGCAATATCTGTCTACCTCCGTTACTCTTTTCTTCGCTCTCTCGTATTTCACAATCCGCAGTTTATGCTCAAATCTATTCTTTTTTCCTCTTCTTTTTCTTTCTTTTGCGCTAATAGGCTCTTTCCATAACTTCTTCCTTCCCCTCTTTTACTTTCCTTCTCACTCTTCTTCATTCTTTCTCCTTCCTCAATTTCTTTTACCCCTATTCCTTTCTTTACCACCAACATCATTCTTCCTTTTCTCCATCACCGTCTCTCCCTCACCTCCTTTCTTTCTCTCTGCCTCTACTCTCTCTCTTTTACTCTCTTTCTTCCTCCTTCACTCTTTCTGTCTCTCCCCTTTCCTCTCTCTCCCCCTTCCTGCTCTATACCCTTCTCCCTTCCTCCTTCCCTTCTCCTTTATCTCTCGCTCATTCTCTCTCCCTCCTTCCTTTCTTATCACTTTGTTTCTCCTGTCATCCTTCACTTTATTTCTTTCTTCCTCCCTACCTCTTTCCTTTGCATTCTTTCCCCTATTTCTCCGTCCTTTATTTTCTCTCTCACTTATCTTTACTCTTTCTCCCGCTTTCCGATTCTTCAATATCGTTTTCTTCTCCCTCTCCATCTCTTCTTTCTCCTTATCTGTACACCACATATCCATCCCCATTCTCTCTCTCCTTCACTCACTCTTAACTTTCCGTATATGAATCTGCATGCGATAAAGGATTCCGCACTCGGATCTCCGCCAACCAAGAGAGTATGCCTCTATGGGTATGGTGCCAAATCTTTAAGCTGATGTCTTGCGTTTCAATGCAAACTAACCCGTTGCATGGTATCGCTGATATTTTACGATCGTTGGCACCTGGGGAGTTGAGTTCCTCGGACGGCCGTTATTCTCTCCGGCGCCTCATCTTATTCTTCATTCTTCATTTTTCTTTTTCTCTCTCCCTCCTCCTTTCTTCCTTCCTCTCTCTCCCCATTCCGAACGCATATATGGGAGGGGTTAGGGAAATGCCCTCTGGATGGGATACATCGCACTACTATCGCGAAGTTTACGTGCATTTATTTATTCGTATATTTTCTCTAATGTAAGCAGCACTTGATCTCCAAAATTTTGGGAAACGAAAGTGCGACTTATCTTAATCTGGTAAATAAGTTCTTGAGCACTAAATTTGAGAAAATGATAGTAATGGTTCATTAAGATACCATTTTATGGCTACCATGATTCGATATATAATGACTGTGTAAAAAAGTTGTTCACATTCATGTCTGTGACGAGTGTTCTTCTTCGTTTTATTTATTGCGAGAAAAATAAGGGGTGCGGCTTATATTGCGGTACAGATAATATGCGATTAAACGTCGCAATTATTTATTAATTTAAAAAAATTGCCAGCACTGATACTCCAACTGTTAATCAAGAAAACTGCAATAGCCATAATGCATTTGACAGATTGTTATGAATTTATGGAGAGGCAGGAATCTATCGAAAGATTTCCTACATAAAATTGAAGTAATAAAAATACCTATAATCAACTCCGTATAATGTCCAGAAGTAACCATCTGTCCCGATCTGCCTTATTATTTGTTGGTGGTCGGTACAGCCAACAAGAAATTAGCTTTCATAAGAAGAGTGGCCCAAAGTAGTACCGAAAAAGTTCGAGAAACATGATATCTAATGTTCGGTTTGGCCGCTTCTAGTATTTGGGATCCACGTGAGAAAGGTCACATAATAAGAGTTGGAAAAAATGCCGCAAAGATTAGTGAAAACCTTCATTATTAAGGAATTTGAATTCGGTATCGCCTGAGGAGGGCCAACTGAAGGCTAGTTTGAAACTTAGCTTAGCTAAGGAATTTCTAGAAATATTTGAAGCATTCACTATTTAGGAAGACAAGACCACAATGACAAAATACGTGAGATAGATTCTAGGACGGAGCGATATCGAAGATATTTTTCCCTAGGGCGATTATAGATCATAACAGGATATTTAAGATTGAATTTGAGATTTCTTAAGTAGTATAGTTCCACCCCGCGTCTGGTTACTTCCAGAGAATTATGTTGGTTAAATGTTAAGTGTCATTGCTTACATTTTTTATTCATCCTGCATAATAAGTGGAAAAATATTCCATTTGTGCCAATGCTTCAAATTTTTATGACTGTACTCAGAAACGTTGGACAGAGAGAGGGAAATAAGATACTGAATTTATTTTGCGTCTATTTTAAGGGATGACGTTTTACAGCATACAGCCTCTTTCAAAAGTCGGTGCAGAGGGGCGGGGAATGTTAAGACCTTACAATCACAAGTTTTGTCAATCGCCGAAAACATATGGGACATGGAGGTAATCGGGCCATGTCCTAAGCGTGGGTGTAAACGCGTCTCTTTAAATAAGAGCAGGAAGTGACAAGTGGATCTCGGAGTGGGAGGAAGGGTTGGATAGGGGACAATAGCCCAGTGACTTAACCCTTCGTGCCCCTGACCTCGTTTTACCGTCGCTATGGACGCACATTCGTCAAACTGCGAGGTTATTTTTCATCCTCAGTGCTAAAATTCGCCGTAATGTGAGCGATACTATTATAATTTTACAATTCCGAAATATACATACACACATATTTGTCTATAACACTCACAGACACGCACAGCACGCGCGTTACGGATTACAAAAGACGCTATAATTCCGTAAACGGGGAGGGTTAGTCCATTTCAAAGCGATAAATTATTTTTAACAGGCTCGTCATCCCAATAAAAAATGCCTCGAAAGGCACTTAATCTCAATCAGACAAATGCCAGCGTGGGCGTCAAAAGGAAGTTTCGAACTTTTAAAAAAAGTACCTCTTGGGGTCATAAGTAAAGCAATAAACCCCAAAAAATACTCGAATTGGACCGGCTAGCTGCGCGTTTTGAGCATAGATGCATAAACTTCTCTCTTTTGATGTCGAGGTCAATGAGATCGAATGAGGGGCTTTAAGCAGCAACACGTTCCAGGCAGCCGAGAATTATTCACCCGACAGGCGTCTAATTGTTCGCTTAACCTCCAAATCTGTAACCGTTTTGCAAACAGCAGACCCATGTTTCGACCAGAGCTCTCTACCGGTAAGTACCGGTTAAAACTTGACCGATCTATCCCATCCGAAGTCCTTTATCCTCGTCTTTTTGTGACCACCCACCTCTTTTAAACATTATATCGACAGTCCGTTGCCTTTCGAAATTTGCCCAAATTTCTTCTCTCCGTTTTATCACTCTTGTTATAATTTCCTCTTTCGCAAGAATGATTAATGTCTCTTCATTTGTTTTTTCATCCCAGCTAACTTTCTCTATTCTACGCCACGTCCTCATCTCAAATTCTACCGATATGTTTACATCTTCAGCGGAATCCACGTCTCAGAACCACGTATAATACCTCTCTGTCTCAAAACTATGCTTATATCCTCTTTTATGTCGCTATTCTTAGGAATGAATTGTGGCTTTATAATTTACACTGTATTTCAAAAATATTTACGACCGGTTTCACAGTTAACTCTACACCATCAGGCAATTTACAAGTATAAATTATAAAGTTACAATTTATTCCGTCGTCATGGCTTTCCACATAGCAAAGCCTTATTTAGTTGAGCGTGCCGATCATCTCGTTATCTCATAGATCCCTCGTTTTCTATTCCTGTTCTTTCCTTTATCTCTTTCTTTCCTCCTACTAACCTACCATCTATTTAAATAAGGAAAATGTCCCCCAAGAAACAAACGCAAATTGCATAGGCACGCATCTTTTAAAAATAGAGAAACGATTTTATATTCAGGAGATCAATAGGCGAAAAAAGAGGCGTTAATTAATAACATTTACGCTCCCCTCCGATATGTTCCGCGTCGGAAATTCGAGTCCTCGCGGTAATTAATTGCCGTTTTACGGACGAATATATAAATTCCCAATCTGAAAAATCGCGATATAATCCTCCATTTCCACCTGTAAGTAAATAAATATGCTTTGTTTTATTTTTTTAAGACGTTGAGCGAATCGAATTTAGCATTAAGCGGCACGCTTTTGCTTGGAGATGATATCTTGTTTTCGTGCCGTGACTTCCCAGGTAACCTCATCTCAAGGTAATCTCGCGAAGAGCTATAAATTTATTCAAAGGGATGATTCACCCCTGAGATGTACGTAACGTAATTGATGGCACGATGGTGACGGGACATCTCCGTTCCTGTTTCTGCGAGAGCGTCTCTCTCTCTTTCTCTCTCTTAAAAAATAAAAGTCTTTCGCCCACGACGCCCTTGGGTGTACGCAACAACGAAACACGATATGAGCTACCTTCGCTATTTTTCCAACGGGCAGAAGGCGGAATATACTCTAATGGCAGTAATAATATCTCGGATGGCATCTCTGGACATTAATCTTCATTCCTATGTGGCCAGCAATCGCATCGTTTTATCGACGCAGGGATATTTGATATTTAACAATATTTTATATCTGTATATTAAATGGTGACAGGATTTATCAAGTAGTAGCGGGTGAGTATCGACGACGTCGCTCAGAAGCTATGTAACCGATGTGATAGATGTTTTAAGGTTCACAGTTGGGAGTAAGGAAATGGCCTAAAATTGAGGAATGAGACAGGATAACCAAGAAAGAAGGTACCTAGCTGTTGTCTCGGTGGTCTTTTCTGCGGTATGGATTTCTGAGCGAAGGTTAACTTAATGGATTCCTAGATTTTTAGGAATTAAGTTCTATTAGGAAGAATTTCCAATACACGACAGAAAACAAACTAATTCATAAAAAAAACACAAACCAACAGTCATTCCCGTGATACACATATATAATAAACGGATGGTACAGTTTAAAAAAAAAACAAATACCTTACGCTCTTAGAAAACGACAATTTTTTTTAAAGAATAGGAATATTTAAATATAAGAGAGGGCATCCGAAAATTTTTTCCGCGTACAAATTAATCCTTACGGTTGGCAATCCCTGGCTAACTTGAACAAATAAAAAGAAAAAGAGTTCAACCAGGAAAAACCATAAGGCTGCATGTCAGGTCCTTGCCTGCCGCTACATATTTGCTCATGACTGGTCTGTAGACATTGGAAGGAATGCGTAAATACCAAGGAAAAATAGAAGAAAACTTTCCTCCGTTACACTCTTAAACGATTTCAAATACTGAAAATCTATGCATCTAAGTACTCTTCAATTCGGTGCAATATTCCGTAATCGATATCGAATCGTAACGAGAGATAGACATCGTTCGAAATCTTTAATGACAGGAATAATATTTATTGCAGCCTGAGTGTTGTCTCTTTCCCAGTGTTCTTCAAACTTTTTTGAGTGGCGGAACACTTTGGAATGGAGAAAAAATTGGCGAAACACCTTTATACGCACGCATATATATTTACCATGGATGTGAGAACGCGCATGCGTACTGCAGCAGGTTAGAAGTTGTACCTGCTACTTTCTGCTTCCCCGATAGATGGACTTACGGTGTAAGAGCAAATTAAAAATACTTTTTATTTTTAAATTCATTAAGAAATCTAAATTTATAGAAAAAATATTTTCGGTGGAATATTTCGCGGAACACTTAGGCAATGCCAGAGGAACGCCAGAGTTCCGCGGAACATCGGTTGAAAAAACACTGCTCTTTCCGTTTCATTCAGAGAATCGCCTCTCCCATCGTGTATTGCACTCCATTCCGTGTCCTAATCGGATGGATCTTCTAAAGTGGGCCAGCGTGGGACGTGGTGAAGTTGAAGAATCCACAGGATGACTGGCATGCTAGCCTCTTTCGCTAGTTTTAGAATGAGCACTTAAGGATCAAAGATTAAAAAGTAAGTACTTGCCTTAGGTGTCACCCATGAAATTGATGGAATGATATGATCCGAAGATCCTAAGCAGACAGGCATAAGGTGTGAAGGTTGGAACAATTTTTGAAACGAGAAAAAAGTCTGCTATGACCGGGAATTGAACCCGGGTCTTCCACTTGCCGGGCGGATATTCTACCCCTGAACTATCGTAGCAGAAACATTTTCTCTCGTTTCTGAACACGGATGTTTTCCTTTGTGGGACGGGAACTAGCCAAGCTAATATCAAACTGCCCCGACAGATGTCCTCAAAGAGGATCGTCGAAAGAAACTCCTTCCTCTCAAATGGTGAGATTGCCAAACATGAAATTGATGGAATGATATGATCCGAAGGTGTCACCAATAGGCATAACAAGAGATAACTAAGATATTTACATGCCTAATTTTTCTGTTTTTTGTACTTAAGTGCTTTTTCTGGATTTTTTCATCCATAAGATTAGTTCGATAATTCTCTAGTGAATTTTTTCGTTAGTGTTTTCACTATCTCTTCCTATTTCTCTCTCTCTTTTTCTAAGTGCCCACCTATAGCGTCATCTCCTCTGTCATTAAGGCACTGGCGAGTGACTAATATACTTTTAGCTGAGAAGGTGATGGAGGTATAAGGAAAAAGCGAGGAAGATAAAGATAAGAAAGGAAAAGTGTGTAAGAAGAGAGGAAAATGTCTTTAGAAATATTACAAAATAACGCTGTAAAAACCAGTTTATTTTTAAATATACAAGATAGGCTTTGCTGCGTTACACCTTCATCAGTTTTAATTATACTTTTCACAATGTAATGGCTCTGCTGTTAGATCATTGTATATATAATGTCACAATTTGGGAAAATCTGATGATTCCTATATATAAGTAGTCTAAATCCTACCGTACGGCCATAAAAACACATAACACAATTTCACAATCACTTATGCAATTTTAGATAAATCGGGATGGGAGAAAGAATCAAATTTAATTACAGGATGAGAAAAAAATATAAATTGGACCAATGGTTGTCAAACTACGGCCCGCGAACCGCATGTGACCCTCGACAGCATTTTATTCGGCCAGCGAAGCTACGATGAAAAAGGGATTCGTAAAATTTAACGCAGAAAATTTCGTATATGTTAAGTGAAATGATGGTCAGAAAACCTTGAATATCGAAATTTCAACAGTAAAATGTGTTTATGCTTGATTTTTCCTCATACGATACCACAGAATTTACAGATATCTCTCTTATGCTGAAGCATTCGCAACTTTCAATGTGGCCCGCCATGCAGGAACGTTTGTTGACCTCTGTATATCCCTTGTTGAAGGTTAGTATGCATGTACGATTGGGAAAACAAAGTAAGGGTGGTTTGCGATACTTGTACAGATTTATTTCAGTAAATACGAGTATAGGGAAAGGCTACAATGAATTATGTTACGGCATTTAAAATCTTTGATACAATATCATTAATCATAAAAAAGAAAAATATTAATAATAGAGCAAAAGTGTATCATGATCAGAACTGGTCAAGGAGTTATAAAGAGAGCAGATATTTAAAGAGAATTAAAAGTAGAGAGAGGAAAGGGAAGCAAAAGAATAAAGGCGTAGGAAAATTAGTAGAGAGAGAGAGCAGAGAGGGGAGAGAAAGATGTCAAGGATGGGAGGGAAAGAGTTAGGGAGAGATGGCAAGGAGAGAGATGATAGGAAATGAGAGAAAAGGAAAATAAAATTAGGAAAAAAGAAAGGAAAAAAAGAAAGGGGATCAGTAATGAAAAAAGTAGCAAGAGGAAAAGGTCGCGCCTCCGTCATTCTTATTCTCACGTAGATTGAGAGGTAGAGATAGACTAATCCGAAGTCATTTGGACAAAAACCTTTCGATATCACCACTACCCATGGCGGCAGAAATGGGGTTGTTAACTGCTATTCCAAGGTCGATGTTAAGCTTCGCCTCGATAGCGGAGACATTTCCGCGAGCCTTGCGTTCGTTCTAATCAGATCGAATAAATTGTTCTCCTCCAGTGACGTATTCGATATTGAGGGGCGGTGCTTGATTACCGATAAATATTGAAAACGGAGAATCCTAAATTAAAACGGATTGGAATTATTCATCCCGTCTTTCAATTCGTCCCAGTGAAACGTCTCCCATCTTTAATGCACTAAATTCCTACCGGTAGCACTTACAGTACATCGGTGCAATCAATTATTTATCAATAGTTCATACGCACCGTTTTACAGCTAATTACAGACTTCTTAACAACAGGAACAGAGGCGACCACGTTCACGCGTGCCCATGGGAGAATTAGTATCCGTGACTCTATCATTGAGGGGCAAATAGGCAATTCACCATTCCACTATTCAGCATTACATCCTGATATGAAATAGTTCGTGGCAAGAGTAACATATTTTAAAAATTATGGCCTTTCGTTAAATCTGAATTTAATCGTGGACTGTACAAAAGATATCATTGGCCGAAAATAGAATATTTACACTAGTTCCTAACTTGGTGTTAAGTTAGTCTAACGAGTGTTTTTTAGGTGCAGCGCAGCCGAAAAAAATATAATAATTTTGCTCTAAATAAGCTTCACGAGTTCTCGGACATTTACTAAACATCCAGAATTATTCTTTAATATCTCTCTACAGAAAAGAACTTGAAGATGGAAAAATAATGTACCAGTGATGGGAGAGGCGAGTTATTTCTACACTAGACATTTAATTATATACATGAACACATTTCTCCTTCAGTAGCATCACATTTCGACACTGATAGATATGAGTCATTTATGAATACGTCATTTTAACTACGTTCAAACTCTTTCAGCGACCGGGGTTTTGGTTTCCACGGCATGTGTTATTCCATATTCCAGGCAACCATCCAGTTGTCAAAATTTGCACATTTGCTGTTGCGTGCTTTATTTCGAAAGCTCTTGGCGGCACATTTCACTTTACTAGATAACGAGAAAACGCATATTCATTAATCTACGCGCGAGCAACTTAACACCCGGAGAATTATTGCGCCGTGCGTCCATTCTTCAGCGGAGGACGAGCGCTTTTGAGGGCGAAGCGACGCAACCAAAATAATAAAAAAACATCGCACCACTTGGCACCTTCCCAGCAGAGGGCGAGAGCGGCGGGGCGGCGGCGAGCAAAACAGAGCGACGTTTTATTTCTTTTTTTCGCTTGTAGTGAGACTACGGTGAGGGAGAGAGACAATGGGGGTTGTGCCACGATCGCCACCACCTCACCGATACCCCATTTACGACCTCCATCGCACCAGGTCGTTAAATAAAAAAATGACCTCGACAAATCCTTCACGGAGTCGACACTGGAGAGTACGCGGGAGGAAGAGACGCCCTTCTCCACACGTGAGAAAGACAAAGAAAAGAAAGAAGTGAAAGAAAAGATGTATACACAGATAATTATTTACGCCTGTTTTTATTCAAGGAAAAATGAAACTATAAAGCGCCATATTACATTTTATGGCTCGTAATATTTTAACAGACCAATACGCGTTTTTTTCTGCACTGTCCGAAAACATCTCTAAGTAATGTTTCCACTGGAATGTAATATAAAAGTGTTTGTTTTAATTCTGTTGAGGTGTTAATTAATATGTCTGATTTTTTATTTTTCCGATTTTGAGTTTAAAAAATTATTAAAGCGATAAATATAAATAGAAAATAAGTGCAGAGATCGCAGTCGCAAAAATAAATAACTCCAACGAATAAAACAGGCTGAAATAACGAAATGTACTTTTAATAGTATTGTTCAATTCCGTCATAAATTCATCGGCTTTATTTAACTTTGTTTAAATAGTAACTTGATATTTAAAACTTCAATGGAAATATTAACAAACTCTTGCTGATGGCTACTGAAAACTAATGGTAGTAATCGTGCGGTAGACCTCCATGCCAGTAATACTTGCGCATTGCAAGGGGCTAGAATAATTGGTGTTTTTTCCAATTCTAAAGTTGTTTTCTCGCAAATCAAGATACGGGTTCGAATTCTATTTTCAACAAAAATAAGATTTGGTCTTTCAGAGGTACGATCGTCCAATTCCTGATTTTACAGCTCTATTTATACCTATTTTAAAATACAGGGTCAGTAGGACAGAGTCCACCTCGTTTTTTATGCATAATATGGCGTTGGAAATGGCGTTTGACACCTCAAATGTCGCGATCACAGTCACTGTTTGCTGAAATATTTTATAAAAGTAATTTCCGTTAAAATAAAAGAAGATTAGGCTTTGGATAAAATTTTCATTAAAATTTAACTGTCATTTTTTCTCATAGCTAAATTTACATAGCTATTTCTGGCGGAAGGAATTTAAGCAATACGTTAAGTACCTATTTGGTAAACCAATACTTTGGAACCCTTTGCTCGAAGAAGTTATTTTGTTATAGAAATTCGATATTTCCGCAAATATCGAGCGAGTTTTAGCCAGTGTTATTAATAGTGACACTAATCACCGATAAATTTAGATATCTATGAAATGGTAATTTGCAAAAAACGAGAAAAAATAGTCGCAGGAAGACAGCGAAAAATGGATTGCGTGATATTTACAGTGAACACGCGGGAGATCACTCACTCGTCATAATCCTACAAAGAGAAGCTCAGAATTGATATGAAATAGATTGAAGCGAATCAGTGAAAAATATGTGCATAGAAGGATGAATCCGTGAGCCGGCCACAGAACTTCGTCTGTGGATAGCGACGCTCTAGGGGTCATTGCTGTAGAAGGCGACTGCAAACGCAAGCATTCGAACAAAAACCATAAAAAACGCACAGAGACACCATGAAAAGCCTTTCGCGTCCACCTCCCCACCCTCCGTATTCTCCCTTCCTCAGCTCTTTGATGATGGGCCAATCATTCCATCCGGCGGTGCATTCCTCGCGATCCTCCGTCGTTGGAAGTGCTAAAGAGGAGGAGGGCAAACCCATCTGGACGATCCTGGCGCGCTTGGAGTCGGATTCCGGCGTCTTTGCCCCTTTTCTTGTTCGAATCCGATTGGAATTTTTTGCGACAAAGTGGCGTAAATGGGAGCTGGTTTGACAGGGTCGGTGGGTTGCCGGACTTGCAATAAATTTTAGTTTTAATTGGATCGATATGGATTGAAGCATCGATATACTATAATATTGGCATCGAATCTATTTAACAGTAATAATATTAATAATGATATTAAGCGACCACTAAGTTTGTTAAACGAATAGCCAAGTATATAATAATACCATATTCATACGAGTTTATACAGTAGCGTCCCGAGATATTTTGGTGCCCCGAGCGAGAAACCGCTCTATCGCCTCCTTCCGTAACATTTTGTTAAGATGTTTAAAAGAACCTGTTAATTTATCCAATGCACCGTAAAATAATTGATATTGAAAAAGGCAAAAGGAATGTTATCTAGAGTTCCGTAGGTTCCACCATATAAATTGGTAGTCAACATTTATTCACTTGCAAGTAATATATAGATAGATGATCGGGTTGGCGCCCGTAATACTTTGGCGCTTCAGGCAACCGTCCGGATTGCCGGTACCTTGGTACATACGTGCATAATAATTTAGAGGCCAATGTTTGCGAAAAGGTAACTTAACTGAATTTAATAATAACGAAAAACGTACTAAATTTTACTGTAAGACTTTCTCATTTGAACCCTCGGGTTTTGAGTGGAAGAATTAAATCAGACAAACATTCTACAAATTTTTCTTTGGCATTAATCTATAACCTGCAAATATAAGAATTTCGGCTAGATTATGCATCAATTTCAACTCTAAACGTCGAAATCTTTTCACCGCTATCGCTTCGTTTACGACGGAATCGATAGTGGTCGACATTCCCATCATAAGGGAACCGGGAGGAAACGAGAATGGATCGGATCGAATGACCAGAGCAAAAAAAAGGAAAAGAAAGGTTAGGGGAGATAGGGTGGTGTCTTTTATAAATCGAAGTTGGCGAGGGAGGTAGCAACGGCGTCTCAGCGGGACCTCCGTGCCTCAATGGGTGGAGCTCTCCTATGCCGCACGCTTTCTTTTTTATTTCGAACCATCGCGCTCCTGACCCGGTAGCCGAAAGGTACGTGTGAGCGTCACGGGCAATTAATTCCTCGCCGGAATATTACACGCCTCCGTATAAGGGATAGACTATTAGAATTCCACGAACCAGAAAGGAAGAACCCATCGGAGGAAACTTAAACGCCTCATTATGCGTTATTTTTTATCGAATATTCTGCGACCGGATTGGTTCACGGGTCAGGTGAAAATGGCAATAAAAAGAACGAAAGTCAGGAACTGATTATTTTTTTCGGTAACAGATTGCCGTATTTGTATGGAGGCCTGATTTCGAAACTTCCACTTCAGCAATTTTATGGAAGCTGGTTATTATGATACAAAGTGGATAATTTTTGCGTGTATCTGTCCAAACTTGACTCGGCGGAATAATCTCAAAAGAATTAAAATAAAATTATTTTAGAGAACTCGTAAAATATAGTGTTTGTTAGGTTGGTCTTTATAGTAATCAGATATTAGTTTGAATTGACATTTTTACGGAACAGGGAATCAACACGGTGGGCAAATTTGGAACTAAAGCGAAAACAAGCCGAGTTAAATTTCACTCAGAAAACTGCGTCCTTCCAAAGGCAGCCTTAATTATTGCGAAAACGATTCTATTGGCGACGGAGATGGAGGTAAACCTATCATCTTTAATGAAAATAATTGGAGAAGAAAATAGACGACAGGCAATAAAACTATCATCTGCGGATATACACCGCAGTTGATAATTTTGCCTTCATAAATCGTAAAATATATCGCAAACAACCTTGTGAGGCTCTTAACAAAATATTGCCTTGCTAATTTGTGCAGCTTGAAATAATTTTGTCGAAGCATTTCCCTTGGAGCTAACTAAAAAATATTTTCTCCCTCGCGGTAATGCAAATTTGGAATAAAACAGTATTCAAGCGAGAGAGAGAGAACAAACGGATGATGAGAGAGCGATCCTCATGAAAGTTTTTGCTCCTTACGTAACAGCTTGCCTTTTCTCATTGGGAAAATTCCGCTTGGGGGATAAGGGTGGAGATTAAGTTGTTCCTCGCTCTCCCTCACACTCCCTTGCCGTGGAAGTTTAGGAAAGAGGGCGCAAAGCCAAAGCGACTCTCTCTCTCTTTCTCTTCCTCGCAGAAGTGTCTCATTGGGAACTCTCTCTCTCTCTCGAGAGAGAGGGAGAGCGGGGTTAAAACGGCCGAGGGACCTCGCATAGATTTGAACGTGGTCCAGCGTCCCAGAATGCCTTGGGAAAAACAAAGAGGTCGGGTGCGTAGCGGCGTCCTTGGGTAACAAAAGGCGTTCGAAAAGCGTCGAAAAAGTCCCGGGACGACGCGTTCAAATAAAGCACGAGACGTCTTATATTTTTCTTATTCATTCACCTCCTTCCTCCTCCTACTTTTGCCCGAGTTATTTTCATTTTTGGGTCACGTATTTAACGCCCGCGTAATGGCCGCCGAAGGAACGGATATCATTGCGCCTTGCCGAACGCCAAATTTATCGTTTATTTTGTTTTTCTTTTGCGACGGCAAACGCACTCCCCCACAAATCATAAACGAAGGTCTTTTGTAACTTTTAAGTGGGACGGCATCCGTGATCTTTCAGAGTTCCGAAAGATAAACATCTTTATATGGGTTTACCGCTAGTCAAAAATCTAGCAAAACATATCCGACGCGTTATGACATAATTTATTCGTTTTCCTAGCTCTTTAAATAACTCTCGGCCGTCATAAATCCTTCAATAACATGACTTTTTACATTGAATTGGAAACATTTATGGCCCTCTTCGTATTTATGAAGTGGAAATGTTTAAGTACCGGACAAGATTTCAATTCCAACATCATTTTAACTCTTAAAAAAATGGCTGTTCAAAAATAGACCCATGAAATGAAAACTCTTTCCTGCTTCTCACTGTTGCTGGTTCCATTTTGAGAAACGCTTTGTTTTTGTTTTGGACCGTCCGTCCATACGTCTGTTGAGAGGCAATGTCTGTCGAATTAATGAAATTGGAGCAACCGAATTTTCCTGCCAAGATACTTCAAAAGTAAGTCGGAGAAACATATACGTACGTCGCCATCGTCTGTCTCTCTGAGAAGACAGCATCTTCCGAACTAATAATATGGCTATGGCGCGCAACGTGAAAATTTTAGAAATAGCGTACTGACATTTTCACTTCCCAAACAGTTATAGAATTCACTATCGTTACACTAACCAATACGGTTTTTAGAATACGTAAAAATTCGGAATAATTTATTCAAAGTTTTACTCGGCACAGAATACATGGCGCGAAAAACTACAGGACAATTTTTTATGGAAACCAATTTATATGCGCGTTTTCTTCGTAAAATTCGTAAAACCAAGGCTTTATTCGGAAATAAGAGAATCTCAAAACTCGTTTCGTTCGCGTTGTCACGATCAATTTACATTCTTCTCGAGAGGAAAAATATGCGGCAACTCTTTTTGGAACCGCGGACCTGTATTAACCCCGAATTCTTTATAAAGCATAAAGAAATACCTAAACTGCGCGGAATCTCGCAATTAATTTACATAATGTGCTCGTAAAAGAAAATGTGTATGGCGAATCCATTCAGTATCCAACACGAGGGTCCTATACAAGAGTCGGGAAAAAATAATCTCCTTAAAGGATTAGGTTAAGAGAAATACTAAAAACGACCACTCCGGTGCGTAGGACGGAAATCGTTTCTCCTTTTTTATTTTTCGCGTCTCTTGACGTTTGTCCACATCCAATTGCGGGTGGGCGTTTTTAGAGGCAGGAGGCAGTGAACCGTTCAAAGAGATTACTTCCCTCTCCCGCTCACCCCTTCCATTTTCATTCCCCGTCCTTACTCTTTCTTCCATCCCTACATTTCCTCTCTCTCTTCCAAACCTCCAACTCTTTCTCGCCTCTCTCACTTCTCCAGCTGTTTCCCTCTCTCATCCTCTCCTATTTCTTTCTCTCTCTTCATCTCTATACATTTTTATATTCCCTTCTCCCCCTCTTCATTTCCCACCTTTCACTTCCTCTCCGTTTCTCCACTTTCCTTATCTCTCCCTTTTCTCATATTTTCTTTCGTCCTTTCCCTTTGCCTCTCTCCCTTATTCTCCCTCTTTCCCCATCTCCAATTTCTTCTCTCCCTCTTCTCTCCTTTCTTCCCTTAGGTGGAAGATGGGACTTTTTTGTCTCAATCTCGCCCCAAATAAATACCACATCAATCAATCAATCTCCTTTTCCATCTCTAACTATTCCTCTCTTTCACAACTTTTTCTCTTCCTATATCTGCTTCCCTGTATTTTCTATTCTCAACTTCCCCTCTTTCTCTTTCCCTTGATTTTCTACTCTCTCTTACTCTTTTCACCCTTCTTTTCCATCTCCCGACATACCTTCTCTTATTTCCTATTATCTTTATCCTCTCTATTCTTCCCGCCTAATTTCCTCACTTTCACTTTCTCACTTTTTCAACATCCGTCCCAAATATTCCCATTTCCTTTCTTCCTTTACAACTCGTGATATTCTCTATCCCACTCACCCAAACTGTTTACTCTCCATCTTTCTTTTTCTCCATTCCCTTCAACTCTTTCTTTCCTCTCCTCTTCTCTCCTTTTATTCTCATTCCATTTCCTTCACTCTTTTTTCTTCCCGCCCTTCTACCCTACTGTATCCCATGCAGCTTCCCTCTCCGTACACTCTTCTCGCTCTCTCCCTCCCGCAATCTACACCTCTCATTTTGTTCTCCCCTACTCTTCCCGCACTCGCGCCTTTTTTGGTAGACGCGGGGCACGGACGCAGTCGTTCAACTGTTGTGCAGGGCGCGCACCACGAGATGGTGGAGAAAAATAGTAAAAGAAGAGTGGCAGTAAATTAAGCGCGCCACGGACGCCTTGAAAGAACCTTCGTGAAGCAACCTCGCTGCCTCCCTCCCACCCTGCCCGTCCCCTTCGATCTTTAGTTTCCCTCCCTCCCTCTTTCTCCTTTTTCCCCTCCCCCTTCTCTACTTTTTCCCTCTCCTCCTCTCTCCTTTTTCCCCTCCCCTCCTTTCTCTCTCCGAATCGACTCGGGACACGAGTTTTCCGTTGGTTATCTCTCCCGCGCCATAACGTCTTTATCTCTCGCTCCTATTTACTTGTCATTTTTCTTACTCTTGTAACTATCTTCACTCGCTTTGCCACCGATCGTCGTGAGGCAGCGTGGCCGAGCGGTCTAAGGCGCTGGTTTTAGGCACCAGTCCGAAAGGGCGTGGGTTCGAATCCCACCGCTGTCAAATTTTTTTCGGGAGTATAGCGATGTTTCGGGCTTATAATTTTGATTGGACCTCTGAAACGACGAAATATTAACGAAAAACTAGTCTTTTCGGCACCGAATGGTTTCGAGTTCTTTTTGGATTCTTGAAACTACACGAATTGCGGCGACTTCGCGAAGAGTTTAAACCACGCGTATGAATGACATTTGATTATTTGAAGCCGTATTTACGTTTGATATATTTTCTTCTAGGGTGATTTATTAAACTCCTGTGAGTAAACTTGGCTGCCGGATTTTCCTAGAGTGGTTCCCAATCTTTTTGAGTAAGGCCTTCTTAACTTCAAAAAATTTCACGGCTCCCCACATGATATAGGCTTCGGTAATTATGAAAATACATAATAACAAAAAATAAACTTTGATAAATGCAGTAGCCGCTGTATATAAATTCACATTTTATTCATCAAAACAATACAAATTTTAAAAATAGTACCCAGTAACATCATATATATATATATATATATATATATATATATATATATATATATATATATATACCTATATTACAATTAATTACATAGATACATAGTCACTCAATGAGATGGCTGGTGCTATTTCGCGGATGTCATAGTTTGAGTTTCTGGTTGAAGCGGTGATAGTGTCAACCTTAAATCTGGTTCCACATCCAGCTTGTTTCTGTACTTTTATTTCAACGCAACAAGCGTAGAACATCCACTTTTACAATCATATATTGTGGGAAAAGGCATCAAGTACTTCACAGTCTCATCAGATAGTTCTGGGTACTCAGAACGAACGTTTGCATTATCCGGTAGTGAAACGCGAGAATTTCAAAAAAGTTTCATACTAAAGCAAAAGAAAAAATTTCTTTCGTTCCCAGTTGTTGCGAACCGAAAAAACGGAACGAAATAAATAACTGTTTTGGGTTTCGGTTCGGGTACAGAAGTAATATTTTTATCGGTTCTGGTTTGGTTTCACTCCGGGTAGAATATAGGTTTTTTTCGGTTAGGTTTTTCGGCTCGGTTCCGATTCGATGCCCTGTGCAGAAAGGTGGAGGAGGAGAGATAGGGCCCCTCATATGTAGCCGCCCGAGTGCGCCACACCCCTTGCATCTATAGGCCGGCGAGGCCCTGTGGGCAGGTTTAGAGCGGAGCAAAGCAGCCAGGTGCAAACAGCTGATCGGGCCTAGTAGTGATAGAAGTGACTGTTTCGGTGGTTTGACGAACTAATATCGAAGGTTGGACTTTTAAAATTGTTGCGTGAATATAACGGACTATCGAGTTTTTCCGAGAAGACTCGATGAACAAATGGGTCAGATTGTGTTGAAATGTAAAACAACTGAAGAAATTGAAAACAATTCATAATAATTTAATATAATAATAATTATATTTTTCCAAAATAAAATAACTAAATAAAAATTATTTTAAAATATCTACCTTTAGATTCTAGACTAGTGGTCTTAATCTTTCAGACACCACGGACCACTTTCAATGAAGCAGGTTTTCCGCGGACCACCAAATATCTGTAGAACCTTATAATATCATTAAAATAATAAATAAAATTGGTACATTACTAAGATACTTTTTCAGAATACTCGGGAATTACTTTCAGTTTTAGTATATTGATCAATTTCTAATCAATTGAAGCGGACCAACCGAAAAATGGTCGAGGACCACGGTTTAAAGAACGCTGTTCTAACAGTATGTGGTAGCTCGTGAACACTTTGGCTCCAAGTTGAACAGTGGTAGAAAAACTCCTTCAGCCAAAAATTATAGGATAAGCCCTATGCATTTCGCCCACTTAGTGGGCTTATCCTATAATTTTTGGCTGAAGGAGTTTTTCTACCACTGTTCAGCACTGTTCTAGACAAATTTCGTGTCTCCTCTGGCAAGCCGTCGCGCCTCCCACTTTGAGAACCTCTGCTCTACGGCAATCTAGCGAGCCGCAGAGAGAAACAAGCTCCTACTTGGCGTGCCAAATTCGAAGATGCCTGGTTCTGGGCGGCGGAAATAACAGGAAACCAAGCGCCGATTGGAGAAGGAAGACTTGCTTCGAATTTATGTGAATTTGTCGATTTCTAGAAATAACCTCGCGACCCCCTTGGTATACGTAACTTCGCGGCCCACAGTTGGGAATCACTGTCCAAGATCATACAGAGCAGTGATTCTAAAGTGCGGCCTCCAGAAAATTTTAATGTGACCACCCGCAAAATTATATTTGAAACATACATAGGAGTAATTAATATGCAGACTGCATTGGATACTGTGATGTAACATTTTTTATGATTAATATTTGTTATTGTTAATTTATCTCGCTAAACTTTTTAGGTGCCTTACGTAGTGTATGAGATATCACTTAGTCCTTAAATTTAGCAATACGGCCACCACAATATGGCAGGTGGCCGCAGGTGCAACCACGACGAATTTTTCTTTGAGAACCGGAGAGCTAGATAATTCATTCTTAATTTATAATTCTGGATAATTTCATTTTTTAATCATTCGACTGTAATGAAACGTAGGTCATATCTTCTGGATGTGTTTATAAAACTGATAACGTTAAGAAAAGCAAAAAATAATCTAAATAAACCGCAGGATATGGTCTCTTCCACTCCTCGTTCCCGTTACATAGGTTACGTAACCGAAATAAGTAACGCAATTAAATGTCAAGGCGACGTGTCTAACGTCGCTTAACAGTTGCAAGTGAAAACTGACACTTTCGGAGATAAAAAAATCTCTCCTCATTAAACGCAATTCGAGAATTAAACTACTTCGGCCGTCCGCTTCTGCCGAATTTTATTAATATTTTCTTTGCTCATTTTTTCCTCCTTTGAGTGTATTGCCCAATTCTTTCGCACCTGACACACATCTTTCCAGCACACACGAGAGCTCTTATACCTCTTCCCCTCTCCCCCATCTCCTTCCCATTTTCCCCTTCTCCTCTCTGTCCTCTCATCTTCCATCCCTCCCACACCTACTCTTTCATCCCATAATCCAGGAGGCAATGAAACTTCAGTGACTCACTCTTTCACTCACTTTCTGTCTCTCTGTCAATTTTTAAGGATCTTTACCGAACAAGTATCTCCCACGAACGCACGCATTAATCTTCTCGACCAGCCTGTCAACTCGTTCGTTCTCTTATTTATATCTCTTTCTCTATCTTAACTTCTTAAAGTGATCGTTTTTTTGGCGTTTCGCTTCCCGGCCCATTTCCTCGCATTATTTTTTTTTCCTCCAGCCGGAGTTGGGTCGAAGCAATTTGAGAGAAGGAGAATCAAGTACGGCGTCTCATTAATTTTTGAAATGCTGAACGTTCCTCGATGACGTGGAGAAGTTTGGCTTGGTAATTAAAATCCCGTCACGGCGAACCGAAATAAAGATTATGTAATTTAATCTTATGGAACATTAACGGCGAAATTGACAAATTAACGAATTGAGTAAGCGTCCAGTGACTTTCCTCCTTGGATAGATTCGTTTTTCTTCTACAGATTTAGTATATCTTAATCTATTATGAGTAACTTCTAGCAAGGCAGGAATCTTTTCAATGTAGCATGAAATTAATCCAGTCTATCTCTATCATAACAAAAGTAAGACCATGGATCGATTTCGCGGCACTTTCTTAATTATTTTAAGAGTAAGTGACATCGCTATGGTTAAAAACTTCCCATTCCTGCGTATACCGTACATTAAAAGAGCTGATTATTTACTCGGTTGAGTTTTTGGTAAGATGATTTCCGAGTAACGGCATTTACGCACGTTAGCAGGCCAACTATTCGTCCTCGAAACATGCGTACGACCAGCTTTATATACAAAATATTAAAAAATCTTAGAATAGATGGTATGTTTTTCAGTTGTGTAATTAGTGGAAGAGAAACCGTGATTTAATTCATCGGTATGACGTAATGTAAAAATAAAAATTAAAAATAGGCATAATCGTGAAGATACAACAAAAAATTGCATTTAAAAAATCAAATTCAATAACAACAACATCTGCTTACCACTTCTTAAGGTTGGATTCGCCTTTATGTTCTCTTCTGTTGTTGACGCACTCTTTTTAAATTGGGCTATTTAAATTATTTTGGGCATAAAATTAAACGGAATATAAACGAAAAAAAAAAACAAAATTAATCGATACAAACGTAGATG
Organism: Tanypteryx hageni; assembly: GCA_028673005.1. Taxonomy (NCBI): domain Eukaryota; kingdom Metazoa; phylum Arthropoda; class Insecta; order Odonata; family Petaluridae; genus Tanypteryx; species Tanypteryx hageni. Next base: position 36,943,122 of record CM054113.1, on the reverse strand, counting down.
AATGAATACACGACTAAATAAATATATATTATGTAAATAAGTAAATGAAGTTTGAGATGTTGTTTGGTCACGTTCCCTGACTCATGCGACAGTCCCAGTGAAATATGTGGATCGCCGTGCAATCTCATACAAATGGGATCGCTTGAGTACCTCGCACGTTGGTTCAGGGTGCTGCCATTGTTATAAAAACAATGGGGAAAGCTCGGCGATGCACGGGATATTTGCATGACATTTAAACACGTCTTAACCCACACCTGCCATTCGCAGTTCGCCCCATCGCTCTGTTGAAGGGTTGCGAACGTCCCTTGCATCCTTTGGCAACGCGACAATGCATCGTTTTTACAAATTTTAACCGCCTCTTCACTTCCGAAAGGCGCGGCCTTCGCCCTTCTCCGCTGGTGAAGGAACCGCAAGCCACTTAAGTATGGCACGCTCCTCAGGATGTTAATGCATCGAACAAAGAGATCTTTGGGAGTTGAAAAAAGGCCTCTTTTCGCCCTCGTTAAGGCAGCTTCTCCTCCATTTTCGCTTCATTTCATCCTACTCCTTCACTCTCTATCCTTTTCTTTCTTTCTCCTCTTCTTTTCTCTTTTCCTCTTTCTCTCTCGTCCTTCCTGTCCCTCTGCATCCATCCACGACTGCCTCGTACACACCCACGGACCTCATCTCTTCCACAAGTCCATCCACGCATCCTACCCCACTCCTACCTTACATGTTTCCCCCTACCTCTCCTTTAACTGCCACCACGCCCTCACTTCCTCTCTCTCTCCCCTTTCTCCTCTCCTTCCCTTTTTCTTCCTTTGATTCTCAAAGCCAAGCCTTGCCGAAGAAAAGTAGATAAATTATTTTAAAACATCACTTGTAAAGGTTCTATGCAGCCTTAGCATAACTGCCGTGTAGCTACTGCATGATTACACTAATACGGTATTATTAGTTTTGTTTACTACACCGCCGTAGATAAAAAGTTTCTTCCTTTGTGCAAAATTTGTTTTAATATAAAAATTTATTTTCTGTAAAATTGATAGTTTTTTTCCGTCTATTTTATTTTGTTTTTTATTGTAAGGTTTTGAACGCATATGCGCAAATTGTTAAAGGGGAGGATGAAGAATTTCAGCCAAATAAAGGGGTTATTCTTCCTGTTTTCAACATTATATCTTTCGCTTACTGCTCTGCTCTCCTCTCCTTGGTTTATTCCCATAGTTTCTGCGCTTTTAATCTCTTCCTTTTCCTGTACACGCTTCTTTTTAACTACCTCTCTCTCACTCCCTCTCTCTTCTCACGCGTCTCCCCAGCGCATTCCACCACACCCTCAGTCTCCGTCTCTCTCTTTCCATGGCTCGCTTCTTTTCTCTAGTCTCACCAAAGTCTTTCTCGCATATAAAACCTTCTCTTCCACTTGTACTCTCTTATATCTCTCCCTTCGTATATCAGCTCCATTATATTCTTCTCCTTCTTTTATTCCGACCTTACGAAAACACCTCGGCTCGTCCCGCTCATATATTATTCCACTCTTCTCTCCTTAAAGCACGATAACATATGTTTCTTTTACATTTTAACCTCTTCCCTCTCCCTCACACACACACGCACTCCGCACTCTGACATCCTCTCGTGGTTCTCGCAATTTTTATTTCATTCCGCTTATCCTTTTCCCATTTCCATTCTGCTTTCGAATTCGTTCCAATTCTCACCTCACTCTTCTCTTGTTTGTAGTTGGTATCGATCGCTTAAACGTTGTGTCGGTTATCTCACACTCATTACTGTGGCCCTGTTTGTTTATTTATTTTTCCCTCTAAGCGTGTTTGTTTTTGCTTGGTGGCAAATTATTCTATGCTTCCAACTTAACCATCTCTCTTTTTTCAAGTAATTTTTAGATATAGGTTTTGCGGGCAATTATCAAATCCCTTGGTGGCTATAGGGCTTTTCGAATTTTGAAAGGGCTTACTTGCATACGAATTTCTAATTTAGTCCGCTCAGATTCATTTCTTTAGTTTTACCCTTTTGTGGTGAAATTGGCGAATAGGTGGATAATTAACAAATTTAAATCTCTTTCTAGCAACAATAGCCTCCATCTATTCGTTTACTTCTATTGGGTGGGGTGAGACTGGCCTACCGAAAGGAAGACTACAATTTTATGTACATATTTTTCTATTTATATATAAAAATTTATTCTGGTAAAGTCGAACGTCTTTAATGCTAATTCTAGTTTTCTCGGAGATATCTATTCCAATAAGTTGATTTAAAGTAATCTAATTCGAATTCACCACAGCATGAATTATTTCTCTTTTCCCACGGAGGTTTGTCCGCATTTATCTGTTTATCGACATATATTTATTTGCTTTCATTTATCTATATACTAGCTGTGTGACCCGGCGTTGCCCGGGTGCGATTCGAGATTGTACAAACTTATATACCCTCCCACCGCCCGCGCGCTCGGCGCACGCTCTCGCGGCCGACGCTGCAACTTATATACCCTCCCCACAGCCCGCGAGCTCAACATACAAAGCGTTGCTTCTAAAAATACCTACAGAGAAGTATTTTGTTCCGTAAAAGGGTTCTTGAAAAAATGTCATAACTTTCGATCAGACTGTATATTCATATGTTTTTTGTACGTGAAACGTATTTGCACTAGAGGTAAATACGTTATTTGCCTTAAAAACGCTGTATATTCTGTATTTTTACGCAACCCTGTTCGTTGTGATGCTGAACAAATTAGTGAAAGAATGGTGCAAATCGGTTCAGGCATTCTCGAGTTATAAGGGAAAATAGTTACAGACAGACAAACAGAAACGGATTTCTCATCAGGGCTGTGCTGCGCGAGAGCAGAGGGGGTTAAGAGTGGCATCCAAGGCTACTTTGTGGCCTGCCCTGTCGCCTAAAAAAAAGACTGATTAAAATCGGTTTGTTTTTTCCGGAGATATTTTAGTTAGAAGGGGGTTTTTGTTTTTGCCTTTTATATATTAGATATTAATCTTCTTAACCTCTTTCGTTTCTTTTCTTCTTAGTCCTTGCATTTTTAACTACAGCCTACACATGTCTCGAGATCATTGCCTTGCGTGCACGCAACGAATCCTCTGCATTGATGGACCGACCAAGCTAGTGATTTATGCATCTCTCTATATTTCCCTGGGTGGTCGTGCAATTGCGGAACGGAGGGCAATAACTCAAAGAAAAAGCGATCGATATACGTATTATCGCTTTCTTAAGTTCTGTCCACATTCCTCCCACTCTTCCTCTTCTCTCCTCCTCTCCCGCTGCCTTCTCGAACTTTTCCGGAGAGGATCTCATGTAGTCGTTCAGGAGGAGTGAACCTCAAAAGACAAGAGGGGTCCAGGAAAAATGAGGTCGTTAGGGTTGACGTTTAGAATCGTTCGACTTACTTAACGACCAATCCATCGCCTCAATTAGACGTTAATATGGTGCAAATTGGACGCGAAAAAAAGCTCCAGTAAACTGGGAATATTTTCAACCTTTTCCTATTCCGCGTCATCGTCTTCTTCCTCTTTTCTCTCTCCCTCCTTTTTTACCCCACTCTCTCTCTCTCCTCCTGACTCTCTGTCCCATCTGTTTCCCTCTCACTTATTCTTCTCATCTCCTTCCTCCCTCATATTCCCTTTCTCTTTATTTTCTTTCTCCTTCCTTCCCTCATTCGATGTCTCTCTCATCTTTCTTTCCTTTGCTCTATATAATTTCTCTCGTCCACTCACATTTCGCCCGAATAAAGACGATTATCTATCTATCTATCTATCCCTGTCCTTTCCTTTTCATTCTGTTTCTTCTTCCTTGCCTATCGCCGTTTCTCTTGTTCACATTTGTCTATATTCTTTCCTATCTCTCCCCTTCTCTGCATTCTGTCCTGATTTTCTCTCATCTCCCTCTTCTCTCTCCCGTCCTTTCTAGTTCTCAATCTTCTCCCTTTATTCTTCCCACTTTTATTCCTCTTTCCTCCGTGTTTCTCTCTTCTCTTCTCTCTCTCTCTCTCTTTTGTGACTCCAGCCTTTTCCTCTCTCGATCCTCTCATCTGCCTTATCGTATTTATTCTTACTCTGCATCCTCCTAGCTCTCTCTCTCCTCAATTCCTACTTTTCCCCCTTCCTCCTCTTCCCCTCCTTTACCCCTACCCTCTTCCCTTAATTCCTTTTTTTTCTCCCTCCCTCTCTCTTCCACTCCTTTCTTCCTTCTCTCCCCCCCCCATTTAATTTCTCTCCCTTTCCTCCCCTTCTCATTTCCAGACTTTCTCTTTCACTCCTTTCTCTTCTTCCCCAAGCTATTCCTTCCGCCTCTCTTGCTCTTTTACCCTCATCTCTCCTAATTTTTTTACTATTACCTCCTTTCTTTCCTTCCCAAATCTCCAATTCCTCCCATCCTTTCGCTCCTAATGTCACGGATTCGGTTACATTTCCTTCCTCTTCCACCCCTCCATTCCCTGAACCAGCTGTTCCACCCGGCTGGACCAAATACCACAAATCGGGAAGGAAGAAACAAAAGAAGTGAGAATTCCGATCCTATGGAAGGACGCGCGAAACTTTCCTCGTCTATTGCTTCCGAAGAAGAGACAGAGACAGAGATAAGATGAGACATAAAACGGACGTCATCCTCTCCCTTATTAGCGCTATAGACAGTCCTCGGTATTTCCCGTCGTCCTTCGCGTGTCAAAGACGTCAAAAAGCCTGTGAAGCCCGCCGAAACGGGAGAAGATGCGAAGGTTTCAAGCCCTCTTTTTTCGGAAGGACTGCTCTTTTCTTTGCTAAAAAAATAAATAAAAACAAAAATGAGATATAATGAAAAAACATGTTTTTAATCTTTGGTTTGAGGACAATTTCACTACGCATAAGGTGAATGTGATATGGAAAAACTTCAGCACAGAGCAGCTATTTGATAATCTAGGTATCTCCAAAAACTATTGATGACGAAAGCTTTGCTGCCGAAGTGCGCATCTGGTTTTCCTGACCTTCTTATTGCCACATCTACTTAATTTCAGCCGTAAGACGAGTTCTATTATGAGTTTTTGTATTTACAGAAGGCTATATACAGGGCCGTGCCCCGAAAGTTTCCTGCCTGAGACAGGATATAATATGGCGCCCCTTTAATTTTTTCCCTAGGCCCTTTTAATTAGACGGCAGTTGAAAAAGTAGAAATACGTAATAAAAATGTATTTATTCGTGTCATATAATTACTTTTATATATACAAAACAAAATCAGGGACATTTTTAGCATTTTTTCTCTAAAAAATCGCTTATGTATTCGGTTTGTCTGTCCGTCCGGCCATCTGTCTGTACGAGGAATATCTCTGATATTCTGAAATGTAGAGAAACTAAATTTTTAGGATATATTGGTCTATATAAGAGTTAGAGGTAGTATGAATTTAGTGGATCTGGATCTTGCTGCTGGGAAGTGTTCGGAAAAATCGTTAAAAAGTATGTACTACATGCAGCTGCAAATGTAGGCAACCAGCAATATATTGCATATGCGATTTTCTACTCCGCTGGAAAGACAGCGGCTGGTGAAAAAAGCGCCTTATATATTTTTTTCCTCAATTCTTCCCTTACTTGTTTTCGTATAATTTTAATTGGAGTACATTTAATTTTATCTTACATCCAACAAAGATTTGAAAAAAAGAAGGCACAATTGCCAAGTACATATAACCTCTCTTTCCAAATTATGAACCTCAACGATAAAAATAAGTTGATTAACCTACACAATCGAAAAAAGAAAAACATATTCTGCGAACTTTTAATTTGTAAAAGATGTCGATGAGAGCCAAATAATCTAAAGCACTTGTCTTCGAGCTTTCACTATAGTGTTAAAGAGCTAGGGACAAGAAAATGTTTTTATTTTAAAATAACCATTATAAACAAGGTAGGTTATGCTGATTGGTTTACACCAAGAAACGGTCGCCGTAAATAAAACGAGTAACTGAAAATTGAAATTGATTTTACTATTTTTGCTCTTATCTTGTGGAAAAAATATAATGTGCATGCGTGGAAGGCTTTCGGTGACTTGATAAGAGGCTATAGATGCCAGTTCAAGTAGAGTAGAGTAGACTTTAGGGTTACCACTTATAACTCGCTGCTACTCAACATGAAAATAAGAGGGAAATTAAAAAAAGAAGTGTAATTTGGCGGTTTTTACAGTTCAGCTTCGACTCGACGCCCTGAAATAAATAACTAACTGGCTCAGGACCCTCTAGTAAACGCGGAACGGTGCTATAAAAGACGATTCACTGAACTGCGAAAATGAAAGGGAAGGGAAGGTATTTAAATCTTAGAAAACCGAAGGCGGACGAGAGGGTTTGTAGCCTGGATTAAACCCCAGAGATTTTTTCTAAGAAACCGGCATCGTGTTTTGCTGAGAAATATAGCGAATAGCGTAGAAAACAAAGTCACGTTGATATCAGAATATATAAATTATTAAATCTCTTCAAAACCTCGTGTCGAAGTTTTTAAAGCGGTTAATGTTGGAAAGTCTTAGTGCTGAGTCCTGAAATTTTGATTTTAAAATCCATCGATCGTTTAGTAAGAGATGGCCGTTTCATTTTTGACTCTGCGAAAATGTTATTATTAGATGGCACATTGTATATTTTTAGTATAGTCCTTGGTTAAATTACCATAAATTCTCCGACATTTTGGATCGTCTACCGGCGTTGGTAAATGTAGATCGAGTCGTATATTCCTCCCCCGCGTGACCAAAGGGGGTTTTCCCTTTTTAAACGGGGCGATGTTGAGGGCTCGTTTGTTAAACGGCGTGGCGACCTTCCCTGCCCACGCCGTGGAACGAGACACGAGAGAGATGGAGAGAGTAATGAGCGTGTTTACTGCGCAATGGGCCATCAATCTCGTTCGCCTCGTAGCGCGGCGTTGTGCGCGCCGTTGATGCTGTAGGGATGACTAATGTCGAGGGAGACCTCTTTAAAAACCCGACGATCCCCGTTGTCAAACCGCCTGTTCATTAATCAGGATTTTTACGCGGGAGGACGAGTGTTTTGAGAGACTTTTCCTGAAATTATTTTGTCTCCCGCCACTCCGCTGACTTAAGAGTCAGCTCGCGAAGCCGCGGAGGAATACATCAATGGATGGAAGTGACGCGGAGGGTATTTTGCATTCCCGTCTTCTCGAAGGGTGATTTTTTCAACCGCCAATCCTTAGATATGCTAATTAGGAAGGCGGGTTTATTTTACGTCCCATTTGTGAATTGATATTTTCGACGGCGAGATTTCGTGGCGATAATAAATAATTAATGAATGAGTTAAGGCATGATTTTGCAGTTTTTTTGGAAAAATCAATTCGCCAACATCAGATTATTGACTGTAAAATAACCATGAGTTCACATTTCTGACTCTGTTAAAATGCTGTCAGTATTTTAAGCATCAAATGGTGAACTACACTTATGCCAAAAAGTGACATAGGCAACTCTTCTAACGATAATACTTATCGCCGAATAAACCTTATTTCCAATTTCAACTGCCATGTTATTTGTCATCAATGAATTTCAGATTTAATGACTGGAAAACATAAAACTACCTACGTTAAGAATTGAATATTTGTTCATGAATTAAGTATAAATGCGTGCATATGTGAGAGTATTCGATTCCCTGAAAATATCACGAGAAGTAATTGCAATATTTACAGTTTTAATTGTTAGAATCGACGGTCAGTGAACTGCCACTGAGGGTGGCTTCTTTGTGACTGAAATGTTCATCTGATTTCCCCAACAGTCTTATGGCTATTGAAGTTATCTTGATCATTATAAGGTAGGATGGATATTTCATGTATGAATCTTTTATCGTGTGAAATGGCTCCAGTTTTTATTCAATTTTTTAATTAAAAGTAACGCACTTTAGTCAGTATGCGGTGTGATCTTCAAGTATTTGATAATTTGCGTGGCGTGAGAAATGGGCAAGGCTTCAAAACAGGAGATATAAAGACCTTGCACGTTGCGCACTTTTTCATCTTTTTGGCACCATTTCATCAAAGACGCCGACAAGAAGCGTGGAAAACGATTCATTAATTGAGAAATATTAACATCAAAATATTCTCATGGCCATGGAATGCTTTCTCCCTTCTTCATTTTGGGAACATGGAAAGCTAGGTGTTTTCAAAATATAGACGAAACCCCTTGACTTAAAACTCAATAAAAAATTACATCATAATGATACAGGCATGTAGAGGATAAAATTATCCCCTCCGTTTCGTCGTAAATTTAATTTATAAAAGTGAGGGTAATCGGAGTTATACTGCACATTAAACAAAAACAGAAACCCAATTTCGATCGTTTATAAAAGTCGCAAAGAATATCATAGTTTCCAACTTTATTGAAACCTCTCGTGTTTTCGACTTATTTAGGCCGTACCAGTCAAAACTTCTACAGCATAAGAGTTCAGTTGTTGCATGGCATTGTTCCACCATTTTGTTATCAGAAGAGATTATAGATAAATGTCCCGTTCTCTTATAATAACCATTTGAACGAATTGAGGATGGCATTTTATTCAGGGCTTTGCAAGATGACGATTCTTGAGATTGGAGCGAATACAAATTTTTTTAGTTTTTATTCCATTTATGCAAATTCGAAAGCGTTGGGTCGTCTTATTTACGCACGTATGGTAATTGCGTGTCGCGGGCTCGGTACTTGCCACCCTCGCTGAATCGTGTCATTGGCGGACCGTTGGATATAAACGTAAGCGTAAATAAACCTCACCTCATTGGCCATGCGTACTCACAGCCGAAATTTTTGTATCTCAGCTCCAACTATTCGAAAATGCAATTTTAATATTATCTTTAAAGATTTACCTTTATTGATAAAAATACTAACTCGAACTAAAACGCGCAACTGATTGTGAGCTTGAAGTAAATAAAAAATAATGGACCGTAAAGGATATATAAAGAAACGGGTAGCTTTTAACGCCTCTAAACGGCTTCATTCGGAATTCTACTTACATAAATACATAAGAGACGCCCAGAAAGAAAGGGAGAATTTTTCCGAAAGTGTCCTTTGTATTCATATTTAACCATCTTTTTTGACCATTTTGAATACCTTCTCTTTGTTTTTATCTTAGTGGCGAAATTTTTTAAATATAGGTTTTCGTATGAAAAAAGCATAGATAAATATTTTTTACGTTTTTTTACTTTACATTTCAAAACAAGAAGTTTTAAATGAGGTACAATTTATGCCGTTCTCGTAAAATTAAAACGAATGCTAGAAATTAAAACGAAAAGTTTACCGGAGAAAACTCGACAACGCGATTAAGAAAATTCCTAAACAAATTCGTAATAACAGATAGTAGGCAATAAAAAAATGTTTGTAATTTTATAAGTTTAGTACTTCTCATGTGTCTTCGCATTCCCTCCTACCATAAAACTCTTGCCTTCCCTCCCTTTCGCCCTTTTCTCACTCCGCTTAATGAGAAGTGGTGGCGGCGGAGGGCCTCTACACCGTTGTGCGTGACGGTCTTTCTCCGCAGACGTCTCTCCTGGACCCCTGGAGGCGATTGTGCGAGCGAATGAGTCAGACGAGGAACGCAATGTGCAAAAAAAAAACGATAAGGGCGAGAAATTCCCGTTCGTTCAAGGAGACGCCGTCACTTAGCACGTACTCGTGGTCTCCTTCTCTCTTTCTGTTTCATTTTCGTCTTTGCCATGGACTGAGTTGATGACATGAGCTCCCTTCCCGCGCGGAAAATCTCGCCCTCCGACCTGCCCCCGCGCGGATAAGGGGATTATTAGAATAGACGCGGGAAATTAATAAAGGGACCTTTTGAGGAATGAGGGTTGATGGGAGCAGACTGCGCTACGACGACACCACCCGTTGTCGACGTTACCGATTCATACGGTTTTGAATGACGCTGAATTTCCTAATGGCTATGGAAATTCTAATTAAAGCCCGTTCGCGTGAGTCATTGTCAAATCTTATAATCAATTCGATGAAACCTGTCGCGCTCATTTTTCCATGCAGTCATAAGTTTTGATTAACATGAGAATGCAAAACATCGAATATAATAGTGCCTTTTAGAGAGAGACGTTTAATAATCTCTGTAGCCTTGAACAAGATTTTTTTAAACGTCAGTTGATGAGGGATTCTCAAAGTATTAAAAGCATTGCGGATTCACCGTTACGTGCGCTATTTTTTAACAGGATGTTCAAAAATCTGTTAATTATCACCAAAGTTATTGAATTGCCATCATAGTAAAAGGGGAAATTTAACACTAAGACCAGTAATATAGAATGTTTGAAACTTTTTGCATACTTCTAAAGTGCTGATATGGATAATGTATGTAAATTCAAATGCGAATAATTAAGCTCAGTTTATATCGTATATCGAATACTGTAAGAAACATGAGTATATGACAGAAATAAAAACTAAGCTCTAAGAAGAACGGTTTTCGAATCCACTGGATACGGTTATTTTGCAATTGAAAAGATAATTACGGTTTTTCCAAGTTTTTATTGTTCTAGGAACCACTTACGTCACTGTTAGTGTTTTTCTAATGTCGTACACGCAGGAGTGACGAATGGTAAAGCAAGGATCCATTACACTCAATTAAAAAGTTGCGGTTTTAGCTCTTCTAATAGCATCCTGTGAAAATGACGTTAACGACGAACAGTATATCCTTTTGTTAAAACTCTGGCGTTTGAATTCTAAGAGCTTTACCATATAAGAGAAAATCTTTCAATAATTCATCGGCTTAAAAGTTGGCAATTAGCTGCCTTTTAAACCCTCTGCGTATCTTTCCATGATTCTCACAGAAGTTTGTTAGAAATTGCCGTGAAAATGGCGTCGTGACCTCATGTAGAAGTAACGGATCGAGAAACCTTACCTTGTGACATTTACATTTGCTTGGATATTTTTTGCTTGGGTTGGAATAACTCCGACTTTTGCCAAATAAGCGTGCTAATTGGTTTGGCGCCATTTGGAGATTAATTAAAAATATACTATAATATTACTAATAGGACTCATACCCAATGTAGCGCGCAGAGACGAATTAATTCTCTGAGCTGCGCAAATAATAACCAGTTTAATTTTGTTTACACCATTTTATTAAATATTTAACGGCCAAAGCTAGATGTTTAAGGTGAATAAATATGTTCTCCTATAACATAGTAAAATTGAAATGTATTGCAACCTTTTTACGTTTGGTCCACAAAATATTTCCCATCCATTGGATCGGCATTTTTTTTGTCTCGTCATCAAATAGAAAATAACACAGATCTGTGGCTCTTCCATATATGAAAATTTTGTGATAAATGTCCATAAACTCGGAATATAATAACTCATTACATGCCAGAACTAAGCCATTTACCTATTACTCGAACTTCGCTCCATCAGTTCTGATATCATTCATTCGTTCTTCGATGAACGCTTGCATTGTGTACGACCCAGCATATTATGCTCCGTGACACAGGTTTGGTTCGTGACCCGTTCTTTGAAAAACACTGCTGCCCTAAAGGTTAGCATCGCTCCATGCGAGCAATGGTTTCTATGAAGATCTCATACGTCATGTGATTTCGCAACACGCTTATAGTCAACTACTTAAAACTGTTTAAACCGACTTCTCTTCCCTCCTCTATGCTTTTCAAAATCATTTGGTCTACGTTATCATCTCGTCGGAAAATTGATCGTGGCGCATTTAAAGCCTTACTCCAACGGTCGAATTAAAAGTTCAGCGCAGAACAAACGCACGACCTTAAGAAAAGTACGTCATTACCAAAGAATTTGCATTAAAAATCGCCAGAGAAGTGCATTGCACCTCTGTCTCGCTCGTGATCTTCGCTCGAGTCGATGCGAAGATCACGAATCTGTGAACCTTATAGCGAGTGAATCAACTGTAATTCAAAACAGTGAGATAGGTGACACAAAATCGTGAAGCTATATTCATTCTATCCTTAGGAAACCTTTCAAACCTTAAAATTATCCTTTCAAATTATAATTACGATAACATCTACTCTTTTTTTCATATCTATCACCTTTTCTCAATGATAATATCCTCAAATTCCTGACACCATTAAAAATAAGGGTTTTTGTAATATAAGGTAAATCGTAGGATTTCCATTCTTACTGGCTCTCTAAATGTATTCCATTCTTCATCAACAATTTCTCTCGCAATCGTCTCATTATCTCGCTCGCTGAAGTAAAGTTTTCTATTGCCACAAAGTCCTCATTTATTTACAGTGGCTTATGATAAAATTCATTGCTTCATAAATATATGTTGCACGTGAATTTTCTACGTGAAAGTCAAAATTACCAGTCATGGAAAAATTGATTTTTAGGAATTTGAATTAAAGTATTAACAATGTCCTTGAAAGTTAAGAAGTAGCAATTAAATTCAGTAAGCGCCGTTCTGATGCATCGTTTCTCATTCAATTCACTTTCTTTTACTGAGTTTCTTTACTGTTCATCGAACTCCTTATGGAACTTTTACCATGTATTATTTTTTTAAGGGAAGAAGGGTTTCAAAGAAAAATTACAGAGATTCTAGCTCACTAAATGAGTAATGGTTTATGAAGCTGAGGTACTTATCTAATCTGTTTTTTGAATTCCTCTTTTAAATTTCACAGTTTTGAATCTATATAGGTCATCGACGCCATTTCTTATTTAAGGATACTAGATTTGATGTTATATTCTTATTTATGTGAAGAATGGATTGATCTCACTCAGTTTTTACTTTATCCATACGTACGTAGTATAGAGGAAAGTATTGTTTTCATGAAAAGATTTCAACGGAAATGCGCGTTTTGAGGTCCTCTGAACACGTTTTGACTATTTTCTCGACGATGTCTGTGTGTGTATGCGATATTTTTTTGTGGGTGCTCTAACTCAAAAACTAATCATCAGGTCAACGCGAAATTTTATATTTAACATTTTTATGATAGTCATAAGAAATGATTAGTTTTTGGTAAAGATCGGTCAACCGAAAGTGGGTGTTTACTCTTGCCACATTCGTTTTTTTAAATATTTGATTAATGTAAAGAAATCTTGGAATAAATGTTGTAGTAAATTTAATTTTATACAACCTTTGTTTGAAATATTTTCCCATATAAGGCATTGTTCAAGAGATATTTTAAAAACTAATTTTTAGCTGCCACCACCTACCGGCGACTATTGTTAAAAATTGACGCTTAGTTACGTCTTATTGTTCGTAATGCTCCTTTTTATTTTCTTAATTGTTGGAGATTCCTGGCTATATCCAATATCAGAAGGCTACGGTATGAGTCTATTTCTGTTCTTTGTAAGGTCTTTAAATTTTTCTCGCAGTTCCTTAAAATATTCATTATCATTTAACCTATATGGAATTTTTAGAAATATTACAGGTATGGAGAAAGTCATGTGGTGGCCACATCATATTTTTTTATTGTGTGAACTATATTTTATGTTATAGACACAAATTTAGCGAAGATATAAATGAAACTATATTAATATTCGCCACGCACGCAAATAGCATTCATTTAGCGAAGTTCTATTTCGGACATTCAAAATTGCCCTCACTTTATTATGACTGCAGATGTGGAAAACTACAGAATACAAGAAAGGGAAAATTGACAATAATTGCAGCTCCTCAAATCGAACATGTTAATAAATGTACGATTTTCCAGAGAAAGTTCAATATTTTTGGACAAATTTCCGTAAGTTCCTCCTCGAAATGGAGTTTTCCTCCGCAGAAAAAATCGAGGGAAAATGTTCCGACGAAAAAATAATCTCATGTCTTTGAAGAACTCTTCGTCCGGCGCGACGCGCTTCAAAGCCTTCTGTTCGCATTCGACAAGATATCACTTTCCATACTGACAGATTTATTCCCGAAGGAGATGCAAGACAGTTCAAGGACTACTCCTGTCGGCGGCCCCAAGTCTCCCTCTTTCTCCGATCCCTCTGACAAACGACACGAGAGCTTCTTTAAATTTTCGATGTGAGCTCCGTGTTCTTCTTGAGTCTCTCTCTCTGAGATAGGAGGTCGTGAATATGACGCGTCTCTTTCTCAGAGGCCGCAAGACCGGAATACGTATGAACAAGGCTGACAGGGGGACTGATTGCCACCGTCTGGACGCGGCTATGAAAAGAGAGAGAATTATATATATATATATATATATATATATATATATATATATATATATATATATATATATATATATAGATATAGACCTTCGTCAGTGACTGAGAGAAAATAGATATACATATATAATATAAAGACAGCTCTGAAGACACGCTTTTGAAATACGGACGGAAGTGGCTGTAAAAAGAGGGTGTGTGAGTGCGAAAGAGTGACGTAAATAAAGACGCCGCCCGTTTTGTACTTACCTGGGTACGTGTGTACGTTACGTTTGCGCGAAACGGTGACCGTAAAAAAAAATTAATGACTCCGCCTCGTTTACTTATATTTTTGTTTTCGTAAAAAGAGAGAGGGGGCAGTTAAAAGAACGTGTTTCTTTAAGGACTTGTACGATTTTCTTTCTTTTCTTTCTCCCGCTCCACTTTCTTCAGTTCCTCCTCTCGCTTTATCTATGCCTGTTTATTCCATCTTTCTCTTCCTCTCCTCTTCTTTCTCTCTAATTCGCCAGATGGAAAGGCTGGTTACACGTTTTTCTACGTTATCAAGGTTTTTAAAATCTTAAGTCTCGACATTAAGGAATGCGCATTAATTTCGAAACCTCGGCTTTCAGTATATTTATATTCGTAACGGCCATTTCCTTCCTGCTTTTTCGTGTCTCTGATTTAATGACTTTCCTCGAGAAAAATATTTGTTTTTTTCCTCCTTCGAGAGTAGCTGAAAATTCGATCGTCAGTCGCAAAAATTTGTTCGAGGCAGGTCTATCCTTCCGTAACGTGTTGTCTGTCTGCGTGACACACTCACGTTCGGATGTTGTTTTAGGACCGTGTGAAAAAAACACCTATCGATCGCAACCGCGCCCCCTACCTCCCGTAAATTTAACTCTCGCGAAAAATAAAACCGACAATTAGTCCTTAATACACCTTACGATCTCCCGCGGAACACTCAGACGAGTCCATTAACGAAACTATAGCAATAAAAACGTCCGTCGAACAATCGCGATTTCCTCAAGTCGATTAAAAATTTTATGCCTGGCCGGGGATTTAAAAGAATAAAAAGGTCAAAAATTATGATCGCCAACCATGCTGCGCTAGGGTTGTAAAATACGCATGAAAAACGTTTATGATGGCGTCTGGAGAAGTCCTTTTCGTTAATTATCCGTTTGTAATAGGTACATCCTCGTGGGATTGTGCATACGAAAAATTAGACACTCACACGGGTCGGTGTCGTTAAATAAATTCACTGCTTCGTATAACACGAATCCGGAAATTAAAATTAAAGCAGCAACAGCATTAATGTCGCCAATGTAATTCCTCCCTACTCGTTTTTATCGTATCATTCTCCGGAACCGTCCTCAAGAGGCACATTACTTTACAGATTTTATTTTTTCTCTCCTTCCTTCCTTCCTAAGTGATTAACCCTTTCCCCTCCCCTTATTATCTTATCTCGCCGCAAACTGCCTCCAGAGTCTTTGATACCCGTCTCATTCCATAACAGCTGGGTGCGTCCTAAGGCGTTTTAAGAAAGAGAGAGAGAGAAAAGAGAACCCCTATGGCGCTAGTCCAAAACATATCTGCGGCAGATCATCGTTAGATTTCCCAACCACTCGCCAAAACCTCCGTCCACTTGACAACCGACCCATCCGCAAAAATCCCTTCCTTTCTCCTACTCTCTCTCCTTCCTCTTCCATCCACTCCCTGTCTGCCTCCCTCCCTCGTTACGAGTCCTCGCACCCAGTCCAACACGACTCCCTCTCGTTTTTTCCTTATTTTCTTACAAATTCGGCTCTTTTATCCTCTCCCTCTTCTGGTTTCAACGCTCTTATCCTCCCCTCCCACTTTCTTTTGCTGCTAATTAAGACGATTACCAATACTTCAATCTGTCCGCTTCTCACTCCATTTCTTCCGTTTCCCTTTTATCTAGTCTCTCCTCTGCTATTCCTCTCCTTTTTTCCTTTTCTTTCTCTTTTCGATCTTCGCTTCATTTACTCTCCATCCCTTCCGTTCTCTCTGGTTCTGCATCTATAACTTCTTCCTCCCTCTCTTCACCTCTTTTCTTTTCTTCTGCACCTCTCCTCCTTCTTACCTCATGTCCTTTTTCCTCGTTATCTCTTTCTCTTCTCCTTTCGAACTGTGCTATAATTCTTCATCAGCTATTGACGTAAATATGCCAATGCTAAAGTGTAAACCATATCATAAGGCGAAGGGTTAAATGAAAGAAGGGGCTGCTTAGTTTCAATCCCTTCCGGATAAAGACGTTTTCAGTCTGTCTGTCCCTCTTAAAAACTTCCTTTTCTCCTTCTCCCTGTTTTCAATTCCTAAATGTTTCTCTCCTCTCTTATTCTCTTCATCCATTTCTTTATCGTTAATTTCTTCCTCCTTACCTCTCCAACTTTCCATTCCCTCTACCATACCTCTCATCCCTTCCTCTCATTCCCTCATCTCATGCCTCCCTCTCCTCCTCTCCATCCTCCCTATCATTCCTCCCTATCTTTCCTCCCTTTCTTCTCCCCCCTCTATTCCCTCCCTCTCTTCCTCTCTCCATCCTCCTCTCTCCATCCTCCTCTTTCCATCAACCATCTCTTCCCCCCCTCTATTTCCTCCCGACCTCTCCTCTCTCCATCCTCTCTGTCCTACCTCTCCATCCTCTTTTCATCAACCATCTCTTTCCCCCCTTTATTTCCTCCCTCTATTCCCTTCCTACCTTTCCTCTCTCCATCCTCCCTCTCTTCCCTCCTTACTTCCAAAATCCGATTCGTCTCGCTCCCTATCTCCCCTCTCTCCCCATACATCACCTCCACTCTCCCAACCGTGACCACCCGCCAAACTGACCACGTCCAGACCCTCTGGCTCCCTCGGTAGGCACGGCCCATCACAAATGCCTCTTTCCTCCCTCCCTTTCTCTGTCTGCTTCCTCTTATTCCCTTACCCCCTCCTCCATCTCAATGGCTCCAGTTTGCTCGAGACGCCAGCACCAATGGCACAAAGCCTCCGATTTCGAGATGAGGATTTTTTTGGCGGCAGTAACTTCGGATTAAAATTCCGTCGAGGGATTTCTTCCGAGACGGTCGTGTGTGCGTGCGTCCGCTCGCGCGCGCGCGTGTGCGTGTCAAGGAATTTTTCGGAGGGAGAGGGAGGGAGGAGGGAGACTTAAGGAACGGGAGGGGCAAAAGAGATGCATACATATTTTACGCGGGGTTTCTCGGTAAACTCAGCATGGGAGTGAGTGGGTCTAAGATTCAGTTTGAGTGAGAAAATTAAACAGAAATTAAAAGTGCAAAATATATTAGTCTCTTGTGACGGCGGATATTATTTTCGGAGAAGCATGGCGTACAAGAAGTGGTGTAGGAAAAATCATGCGGAATTTCGCAAATATTTCAAATGAAAATTTTTCGTTTTTGTCTTCATTACGGAGGATTATCTTCTATATTTTTTCCACTAATATGCCAAGTTCATCGCGTTTACATTTTTACAGCTTCTCATTTGATTAATCAATAGTCAATTACAGTTCATGGTCGAAGTAACTCCTATACCCATAAAACTCTTTAATAGAATCGTTTTATGGCCATAGAGATTGTCTTAGTCTTTAACTGGATTACAGCCTCGATTAATCCTTTGTTAATTTTTGGAATAATTCGTTTTTGAAATATCCAAATAAGTGAGAAAAATTACAAGCGGAATGACTAAAAAAAGCTAAAATAGCCACGAGCAGCGGATCTTCTAACCTAAATAGATTGCACGACATTATATTTGCTGAGACCGCCTGTTTTACTAAATAAATATTTTAATGAAATTTTGAAATGCATAAAAATTTTCGACTCATATTCCGACGGAATCGAAAGTCTGCGGTGCATAATACGAGGCTTTCGTCTGACGGTAATAGGTGTTGTACCACTTCGTCCTTGTTGCCTGCGGTTTTCACGATCGTAAATCCTCGACCTGCGCGCAAAGAGCTCACCCTTGGACGTCAGGACACGCCTCTTCCATATGATCATTACTTATTTTGACAGAACCTTCGCAGAAACATTTGCCGGCGCTTGGAAGTTCTTCGAACAATGAGGGAAGGGGGAAGGACACTTGAATACTGTTGAAAGCATGAGATTTTAAAATGGAGGATCAGGTTTTAGCTTCGTTTTCTGATGATATTTTTCTTATCAAATAGTTCGCTTTATTAGGATGGATATAGGGTACAAGTAAAACCTCGGAGCTTTGAGGAATCGTAGTAACGTTAAGGAAAATAAACTTGGTGGACTGGTTACGTTACACTGGCTAACCGAGGGTATGGTTGTTTGTTCGTCTTTGTTAACGTTATTACGCTCACTGTAGAAGGCCGTTAACGGCTGTTTATGAGCTAGTATAAAATAAAATAAATAAATTGATATTTTGCGCTAAAATGACGGAAAGTCAGGTCGTTACGTATTTTTTAGTAATCTTTCATTACGAATTCATAAAAATAAAATATCAAATCCTGTAGCGTTAGAAGTAATATATACCTACTAATTAAAAAATCGTAACTCCTTAACCATTTCTGGAGTGTAGAAAAACTTTTTCCTAAACGTCTTTCCCCTCATTCTGGGACGTAAAATTAATATGAGATATTCTACACAGCCACTGAAAAGGGCAACTCAATAGAAGTCTATGATGGTTGCTATTCCTTATTTATTATGTTTTTTATGAAGATATGGCTACAATGAAACTAGCAGGCTAGATGACAAACATCCCTTTCGTCTTATGATATATATATATATATATATATATATATATATATATATATATACGTGTCTCTTCGACGCCCCCAGCAGCCTACCAGCTTGGTCCTCAACTTGGTAAGTGTCCGCTGGGCTTCCCTCAACACCTTGTTGCCACCCTCATCACTACCTTTTCTTTTCCTTTAGTTAATATATATATATATATACACACACACATATATACACGCATGTTAAATTATAACCATAAAGTAAAACTGGCCTCTGGTATTGGAGTTCTCCGAGTTTGTGGCAGTCCTCTCGGACTACTGAAGCGGTCATGGGTCACTGGAAGGCACCAGTCTCCACCACCATACCAATCAATCCCCTGCTTCCCCCAACAGCGCATCCCATTCCGTTAACCTCTTTCAAATTTCAATTTAAAAAAGAAAAGGAAAGGGTAAACTCAAAATGTAAAGGATCTAACTACTGTCTAAAAGCCTATTTATAGAAAGTTATATATGTTTTCATCCTCATAAATGAGAGTTTAATCATGAACGATATAAATTATTTTGGACTCCCGCTGGGGTTGCTTGTTAAACGTTTTACGGCGATGTCGATCATTTTACGTTTATTTATATTCACGTTTCTTTTATGTCTCCGGATGTTGTAAAATATCATTAAAAGTCATTGAATAAAGTTTTCCTGACCACAGCAGTAAACAAAATCTAGTTAATTAGATCCTGTAATATAATGTGGTTATGCCACGAATGATTAAGAAGGGATGATTTTTTAATTAAATATAATTTTATGACTTCCTACAAATGTATGGTTCACAACATTCCTTCGGGCTATTATTTTTATAGATTAGGATGTTCTTCACGTTTCCTCTGGTTTCTCAAATTTATTTTCGTTTCCCTTTCGCTGATATATTCCACTCGAGAAAGGTCTTCCCTACGCCTTACGATTTTGTCACGCTAATGGCCTACGGGCGGAGGGGCGCCACCACCATCACACGTCGCAGAGAGCAAAATTTACGGCCAACTCCCAAGTTTCCAAACAGCTAAAGGAAAACTCACAACACGCCAAACAGTATTCAATGTTTTGGGATTCGCGATATTTTTTTATTTGTCCTTTCTCCGATACTTTATGTACATATCCCCAGAGCCGAGGAAGGAAATGCGAGGGATGAGGACAAAGATGTTTATTGCGGGTGAGAAAACCCGTTAACGAAAATCCAAAATAGAACGAGTTAACAGTGCAGCTTCGGGAGGAAAAGGAGACCAAAAGGAAGGCTGCGAGAAGCCACGTCCCGATCCTCACCCCTTCGCCGCTCTCTCTTTCTTCATCCCCTTTCTCTTCCCTTAGATTCAGCCCCTCAAAAGCATCCCACACACACACCACCCATATCTCCTCGACCCTTTCGCGAGATAGAGGTCGGGAAGTTCAGCGAAAATTAAAAAGTGAGCGCGCGCAAGGGAAAACAAACGAAGACGGGAGAGAAAGAGCCATTATTCGAAAGGAATGTAGTTCAATTTAAGACTCGGAAATTCCTTACGACCTATTAAGGGTTTCTTTCACGGAACGAAGGTTATTTCAAGTTTCGAAGGATGTATATATAAAATGCCAACAATAAAGTCAAATAAACACATACATTCCTATATACATACACACATACATATATTCATACACACATGTATGCATACATACCCATACCCACATAAATATGGAGGAGGGTATATAATTACAGATATGCCTAGATGGAAAGCAAGGTCACCACTCGACGATATTGTCCAGGTGAATACCACCTTGCGTTGCGTCAGAAAGAGGATGATGTTGATGATCTCTTGAAATTCCTCATCTCAAGTTCTTATGGTTTTCCATAAACCGATAAGACCGAGGATAATATATTTCAGCTCAATAAATTGACATGGGAGATCTTCACCTTGTGGTGAGGTAAAGACTAACGTTTCCCAATTACCATCAATACTTAAAGCCATTTTGTAATTAAAGATATAAAAATAAACCTTGGAGGGCATGTGCTACATAGCTTTTGTACAAGCTAACTTATCTCTAAATCAGATAGGCGAATTACCACTATAGATGGTTTCTGAAATGCATATTTACTTTACTGAAACGTTCAGTTTCTACAGGAGTTATTATGGTTATCAGCCGGATTCTAGCGATATAATTTATATTTTTAATACGTTACGTAAAATTTACATGGTTATGGTCAATTTGAAAATCGAACCAAGAAGAAAAACAGATCCATGAACAGAGATCGACAGCTTCCATAACGAAAACAGTGATAAACAACATGGGAGCTTCCTTTGCTGTTGCAATATGAAAATGAGCGTTTTATTCATTGAGGTTTATTTAGAATTGTAAACTTAAAATTCTTTATAAACTTTTTGTTATAATTACCTATATGAGAAGGTGATTTATTCAGTAATTGATTACAAAGGTATATTCAAACTCTTACACATGTTAAGTTTCTAATGTAATGACTATAACGAACATAGACTTTCATAAAATTGAGCTTACTAAAAAGAGCCCTCCTGGCGCTCTCCGATTTTTCAAAATAATTCTTCTGCAGTGTTATAGATGGCATTAAAGGTCACACAAATGGTGAAAATTTACTAACTTTCTATCTATAACCATTTGCTCAGAATCTTATTTTGAAAATTTTAAAGGCACCCCCTGCCACCCGCAAATTTCTCCAAAATATTTCTTTGCAGAGTAATAAATGGCATCGTTGATCACATACACCATGCAAATTTTAGACATATCTCTTACTGTATTTTAGTTTAATTGATTGCACGGACAAACATAACGAAAACATAAGCTCGTTTATGAAATAAAACGCGCTAAAAAGTATAAGAGGTGTTTCCAAAATAGTTTGCCGCGAATTATTTTTTTTTTATGATAGGAAAAATAGTAACGGGTATCGTTGGAAACATCGTCGCTAATATCGTCCGCGAAATAATTATATCCGAGGTGAACCGCAAATTTCCGCGACAAATTAAGGGCTCGAAGACGCACAAATTTGAGCAATAAGTGCTAAGGAAAAAAGAAGAAACTCTCCCTCGTAGCGACCTCTCTTTTTCCTCGCGAGCAAGTCACGGCGCCCTTGAAGAGACAAACAGCTCCGCGTAAAAAGTGTTTCATGGGCGACGACAATGAACCTAGAAAGGGGGACCTCCCGAATAAACACGTCATCCGGGACGGAAAGATCGCTAAATATACACTATTACCGTTCCATGCAAACCAGCTTTCGCACAACCTACCTATTCATGGAGTGGGAAAGAGGAAGATAGGGGGAAGGGGAGGAGATAAGGAGGGAAAGGTGGAAGATAGCGTAAGAGAGAGAGAGAGAGGATTTTTTTGAAAAGAACATCCGAACATTTTTTACGGCGCTTAATCTGCCAATAGAAATCGCAACGAGAAGGGGATAGACAAAAAAGGAGAAAGTGAAGAGAGGGAGAAAGAATGGAGATGGAGGATATTAGTGACGCAGGAGAGGTCGAAAGGAAAATTTGTGGAGTGAGAGTGTTGGGTAAAGAGAAAGAGTGAAAGAAGATTGTGCGACGCAGAGAACGTTTTTAAGGCCCTCTTACAACTAAAGCCATTCTCCGTTAATTCCCATGCAATTCCATACAATATAGGAATACGTGAATGTAGCATAAATACAACAAAACAGACTTTGTGACATAAAGCGCACATAAGAAATGCTATTTAATTTATTTAAGAGAGAGATAGATAAGAGGGGAGAATAAGGGGGGAAAAGAAACGATAATAAGCGTGAAGAGAAAGGGAAAGAGCAAAGAACTTCGGAGGCGGCACCAAGCGAACAGGATAGATCGAGAGATCATTATTTTTGTTTTAAATTTGAAGAAGAGATGCGAAGCCTATTGGAGGGTATGTTACGAGCAGTGCCGTAACTTGGGTATGGCGAAGGTGGCATTTGCCATAGGCGCCGCTTGTAAAAGGCGCCAAACGTTCCCGCAAAAAATGCCAAAAGTTTATTTTCCCATAAATAAGTATTAATTTAATACTCAAATATTGAAGTTATTGTTAATAAAAACGCTAATATTCTTTATGAAAACGTAGGAAAAATCATATTATAAATATGTATAAAAGGTGTTGCCTTAAAATTTTGCCATAGGCACTTTATCTTCCAGTTACTCCTCTGGTTACGAGGCGTCGAAATCACCGGTTAGGCAGGAACTAATAGTTTCTAGCAAAGCGTGCTTATCGCTCCCGATGGGAGGAAAGGAAACGTATATGGGGCGCACAAATAGGCCACGAATCCTCAGCAAACGCATATCCTTTCCCTTGAAGTTTCCCACGTTGAAGCGCACAAGATAACGAAAAGGAGTCGACGGCACGGCCACCGACCTATCTCTCTCAAGTGTGGCTTAAGATACGGCGCGAGTGTTTAACCTGTACACACACAGATTGTTTGAGCATGAAACTGAAAATATCCTTGGCGGCTTAAGAATCAATATTGTTTGACTTCATCTTGCATATGTAAATTGCGGTGGTTTGAAACCATATCAGTGCATAATTCTTTCGAAGAAAGTTCTAAAAAAAATATCATCGTATATTTTTTTATTTTAAGGCGTGAATAATTCATAAGCTGTACAACGCATGCTTATTTATCGTATGGTAAACGCTATGGCGTATTTATTGTCGCGGTAGAAATAAGTCATGGTTATCCGACACCTGGAAGCCAGCATTAAATGTTTGTAAACGGAAAAGGGATGGACTAATATTTAAAATCTCCTCTAAATTTCAATTGAGCATTTTTTTATTTTCACGAATTTCAGATTTTATTCATTTTCAGTGAGGCTAGTAAACGGATTTGAAATGAAAAGAAAAAACTTTGACCACTCTCTATGGAAACAGTAAATCTTAAAATGGATTTTGATAAAAAAGTCAACAAAACATTATGAAAGGACGGATTAATACTCGGACAAAAATCTGCAGGAAGATGAACAGGATGCTACTGTGTCATGCACGTTAATGAAATGCGCAAATAATTCAAAGCAATTATTCTGCGAGTGAACTCACAACTCTTTGTTAGGAGTCGTGATTCACAGCTGTTGTAGCTTTATCTCGTTAGTTCTCCAGCCTTCAGCGGATGGCGTGACGCAACATCTTTTACAAAAGAAAGGACTCCAGATAACGATAATTGCCGCTGCTGTTTTTGCTATCGTCGATAAAAGCAAACAATAGCAGATATTGTATTCATCAGATATAATTTGATAACAAAACGTAAAACACATAATCGATCAAAAGTTATATAAAACACTTCACCGCAGTTGAGCAGTTGTAATATTATCTTTATACCTTTTGGAAAGTAAAAATTTGGCTTTTACAAACGACCTACATAGCAATAAACGGCCAATGCTGGAGGAAGGGATCGATGCCCAGTAATGGGCTTAACTTCTGGAAACTGAGCATAGTAAAATAGATGTCGCTTTGCGTTTGAAGCACAGCTGGGAACGCGAAGTAACAGCCGAAAGGCTGATGATGTATGGCAGTATTTAGCTTTTAATTGGCACGCGTAAGCTTGTATTTTCTGTATAAAATATAAGGAGTAAACTAGTGGCACGCGATAAAAAAATTCCGATGAGTCACGTTACTTTCTTGGCACACGACACAAAAATCATTTGCCATCCCTGGCAAAAGTACGATGTCTTTATAAATACTTCATAAGGTATTTATTTCGCGTTCAGCTTCGATTGGGTTTTAATTTTTAGTTTATGGATGAATAAAATTAATTATGAGTATCAGTCTTTATGTCCGATATTTTATGTATTAAATGCCGCGTTCTCGAAATTACGAAAGCACGCGTTTTTTCGAATGCCAAATGAATTTTTAAATTTAGATTTATGCTCTGTGGATTAATAGCCAACACGTATTTGTTCGCACTTATAAGAAATTCAACAATATTCGATTTTAATTACAGAAAATTTAGCTACTCTAAACATATGGTATAGATCGAGTGAAAGAAAGAACTGCAAACTGATCGATTTTTAAGAGAATGTTGTCATAACTGATAGACGATAACAATATTTATGTTCACGTCCTTCGCTCTTTATGCCTATTTGTGCTGTCACCAGGATGTAACAAGATTGGAAAGGTGTACTCCATGTCGGAGTAGTACACAGTTTCCAAAGGCGTTCTTTACGACTTATGTTATCATGTCAAGAAAGATGAACATTAATGGCTTACTCTAATGTCTAATCACTGCAAAACGATATATCAGAAGCGATGTCAAGGAAATATTGAATTTGTGATTTACCGATTTATTTTAAAATCAGTATTAATTAATTAAACAAGAGGAAACCATTTAAAATGAACCTCGTTTGAAATGAACAGTAATAATAATAATACGCTCACTTTCATTACTTGTTAGTCGTAAATTATCAATTTCTTTTCACTTAAAAAAGCTGCGCGTATACGCAAGGAAAATAAACGTATCTAAGTTCATTTCTTCGATGTGGATAATACATTACCTTTCACTTGGTGTATGCTGTAGGCGCGCAATAGTAAATACTGTTTGCTTCAGTTGCTACGAAGATCGTTTTCGTTGACAACAATTAAAAAACACGGAGAATTTTCCAAGTTCAAAGTGAATTACGACTTTCTCGTTCGATTTCCTGAAAACAGCTACTCTTTCGTAAAAATGTATTCGACAAAAAATGTTATATTTGATTCTTTCTACAAATTTGTTTGAAGACTTCTTTGGTATAAGTAATATTTCACGAGATATGACTGAAAGTTCATTTTTTGTCGCCGGTAAAGTGGCACTCCTGATTAGGCTATGTAAACCATTTATATTATGTTCTTATTTTCTTTACCCTAAAGCAGGCATGTCAAACTCGAAGAGGTGTCCGGGCGGCATTCAAGTGATGAATGCTATAAAAGGGCCGCATTGCAGCGATGTGTGTTATAGAAGGGCCGCAGTCGTTTTATATAGGCCAGAGCTGGAACGATAGACTTTAGCTAGAAGATTGGACGCGTGTTTTGCAATTGAAAACAATAATTTAGAAAATGCGTTCTATTGTAATTCGCTAAATAATACAAAAATATCGTCTTCTTTTCGCTAAAATAAAGCATTTACAAATGAAATCCCGCACGATTCACTCGAGACAAAAAACTAGCTATCGAGCCGCAGTTGGACACAGAAAGGGCCGCAAGCACCATGGACACCCTCCTACTAGTTTCGGATATTAAACTTACGGACGGACGGAGGAGACGCGCCCACAAGGCGTTACACTACTGTCGCTTCGCTGGTAAAGAAAGCCTGAAAATGAATCAGCCAAAAAGTCAATACTTTTAAATGACGTATTTTCTCAAATACTATATCTAAAAATTGAGGATATTAAATTTTATTGTCCTATAAACCAGAAAGGAGCTTGAATGAAAGCGGCCCTTTTCTATTGGAATGATTGGGCTTGAAACAATATAAATGAATTGGATTTAACATTGATGTTTTAATAAAACCTTCCTTGAAACGAAAGAAAATAAAGATTGCGGTAAAGTGTAAATTGTTTATTTTTCGTCACAAAACATGACGAATTGAATATGTACTTTAAACTCCATTTTCAATCGCTTAGACCACGCAATACACAATTTTTCCTTCTCCACAGTAAAATGTTCTTCCCTTCGCTTCGGCGAAAACATAGGGATGTAGTGACGTAACCAAACTTTACAACGAACTATTTTCATTGCAGTCATAAAACTAACCTTTGCGAATCGAGTGGCTCACCGCTTGTTTGAATGTTTGAATGTTTTTCCGTCCTGCTACGCAAGCCAAATGGGTGACAATAGAAAATCCACATTTTCAGCCTTTCATTCTTCATCCAAGAATAAAGTACAGGGATACATTGGTCCGTCCGAGCGGAAGATTAGCGTCTAAGTAATAAAACCTGGCCGTGCAAGGCAAAAGTTTTTGTAAAAATCTGCATTGCGCAACAAGCCAAGAAAAAGTCTTTTTTTCGAATCTAATATAACCTATTTAAAAATGGAACTCGTTAGTGTATTTAGCTCAAGTGCAGAGCAGATCACACGAGCTCATTCAATAGCTATTAAAACACATTCTGAGCCCAACGTAAAAGTGTCTTAAACAGGGACGGGAATGAGTTTTCATGGCAAAGGAGTACGCTACAAAAGGCATACTCGATCATAGAAGTAAACATAAATTTTAGGCCTCGGAAATCAAGTGGTACGTCATACCCCCTTGTAACTCCGCATTCACAATCATGATCGTAAAATAACTCGCGGATTCGATTATATCGCCGCCGGCGAAATCATGCATCGGTCTACTTTTAACAGAGCGGTTGACTGCAATAACAAAGATTCCTCTCTTTCCCCAGCGCAAGTCTCCGAAATTCCCTCCTCTAACCCTCGTCGTCGTTTCTCATTTAACGTGCCGAGGTACGGGTCGCAGAGAGCATTAAAACATGAGCCTTGCACGTAAAAGAAAAAGCTGCCGTGACGTACTTTATTGGCCCTTAATCACGTGGCAACACTTAGTACTTTCCTGAGACCGAACGCGCTCACGTAATAAAAAACGGATGAACCGCTTTCGAGAAGAGGAGAAAAAAATATCGACGAAAAAATAAACTCGCCCTTTCGCTTCGCAATCCTTCCTTTTCGGAAGAGAGAAAAAAATGTCGTTCTAACGAACGAAAGAAAACAAAAATGAATCGCGACAACAACCGAGGGACGCGCGAAAATAAATAATGGCAAAGGGATGCTAGGTTCCGCCCTCTTTGGGAATTTTTGCTGCTCGCAGAACGCTGGAAATATTTTATTTTAATTTTTTTTGAGGGAACGGGTTTCGCCGCGTACTCTTCCTTCCTCGCCGCCGCCAAGCAAATTAAATCCGAAACGAGTACCGCCTTTGCATGAATCGGCTTTCTGGCGTTGGTTATTTCAGCGGGCCTACGGTTGATTCAAAAGTTTCCCTAAGCCGCACAGTGGGTTTTTCAGAAAAACCTGGCCAAAATCTAAAAAATTATATTAAAAATTTTACATTTCTCATGCCATTTGTGAATCATCCGAGCATAATTTGCCACTAAATAAATGCCTTTTGTCTTAAGTACATTGTTGCTACCTCAGTTCAAAGTTTGTTAGTTACTGGAGAACGTATTGAAAAGGAATCGTTGCGTATTGATTTACTCGAATTTGTCGCTGTATTGCTTACCTGCTTCAACTTTGTGCTTTTTCTTAACATAGAACCATTACCTCAAGGTATGTTAAATATGCCATCGTATTTTATAACTTTTTTACTGCCACGATTGTGTATTTTTTGATATTCTTAATAAGGAACTAAAATTTGGTGAAATTTTTTCAATGTATCAAATTTCTTTAGACTGAAAATATTCTTCCGTGTATTTTTGTTACATTATAATATAGTCTATTGTCTTTACGAAACCGTAAAAATATTTTGCGCATATTTGCGCTTTTTGTTTTAAATGACAATGACTTCAACATCAATCCAATGTGTACATTTAGTTATTTTCCCTTTACACAAATTTTGTGACTTTTCTGCGCTATAAAAACCACATTTTCTTACAGAATTATGTGAAAACCATGTTATTTTGAAAATAAAAATATTATGTGATATACCCTTAAATTCCGTGACAGATGTGATAATTTGAAGAATCGTGTAATGGAAATGACGAATTTTCCTGAGAAGTCGTCTTCTGTTGCTAAGCATGCACTGCCTCACTTCACATCCGATTTCAAAATAAAGTGGAATGCTGCCCAGAGGAAAATGGAGCGTTTCTCGCTGTAAATAAGGTATAAGCTGGCTGAAAATAAAACGGAAAAACTTTCTGGAGAAAAGGCATTATCTGTTTTGGTTGAGGGAAAGCTGACGAGACACCAATACAATATTGTTAGAGCTCAGGATAAGAAAAGATGTCCTCCTTTTAAAGTTGTTCAAGAAGCGAAAAAACAACGCTATCCAATCCGTGAAGCCATTATAATTACAGGGAAGAACATTGAAGTTAGGTTGCAAGATTTATTAGTTCACACAGCTCAGCGTCTTGTAAAACTGCAAATGGACGCATTAAATACATAATCGTCGGAACAACTCCGTCGTTTAAAGTTAATATCTAAATGGGGTTGTGATGGAAGCTCCGGACAGCAGGAGTATAAACAAAAATTTGACTCCGACCGAGAATCGGATGCAAATACATTTCTCACCTCGTTTGTGCCTCTTCAGCTCCTACGTGGCGATAATGATTCAAGAGAAATGATTGTCGTTTGGCAAAATCCCCGACCTTCTTCGCCCCGTTTTTGTCGTCCGATTAGACTCCAATTTCTTCATCAAACCACTGCAATAACGATTCAAATAGTGGAGGACGTCGAAAATCAAATAAAAGGGCTTATTCCATCTTCCGTTATAAGAAATGGTCATGAAATACTAATAGAGCATGAGCTTGTTTTTACAATGATTGACGGAAAAGTTTGCAATCCAGCAACCTCGACAACTTCCATTCAAAGGTGCTATCTCTGTGGCGCTTCAGCCAAGGATTTCAACAACATAATGGCCATGTCTCAAAAAGGAGTCGATAGGGCTAGATTAAAGTTCGGTCTCTCAACTCTACATGCATGGATTCGTTTTTTTGAGTGTTTACTCCATGTATCTTATAGACTAAACATACGCAAATGGCAAGCCCGAGGAGTAGACAAAAAAGCTAGCAGAAAATAAAGCGACAGTTCAAGAACACTTCAAATCTCAAAAGGGTCTGTTGGTATACCGTCCTAAGCCAGGATAGGGTAGCACAAATGACGGGAACACAGCACGTCGATTTTCCGAAAACGGTGCACTTTCATCTTCTATGACTGGCATAGATGAGCAGATCATTGTACAATTTAGAGTTATTCTTCAGGCTATATCAAGTGGCCATGAAATAAATGTAAACGCATTTGGGTAATACGGATTAAACACGGCCAAACCATTTGTTGAGAAGTATTCATGGTACAACATGCCAACCACTGTGCATACGATACTAATACATGCGCCTGAAGTAATTTCATCAGCCATACTGCCCATTGGGATGCTTTCGGAGGAGGCAATGGAAGCTCTAAAAAAAGATAAAAAATATGGCTAAGGATTTTCACGTAAATGTTCCCGAGAGAAGACATTGGAAAATGTCTTTAATAGGCTCTTGGTATCCTCTGATCCTTTTATTTCAAGTACTCGGTAGTTGCCAAAGAAACAGAGACGATCATTCTCTCCAGAAGTTTTGAAATTACTTCTGCCTCCAAAGTAAACACATTCTACGGATTCGGTGTTTTCTGACTCTGACGATGAGATAACAGATTCTGGGGAATCACCTTCTTCTAATTAAATAATTAAATCATGTTTCAAACTGAGTAGAATGAAGCCATATCACATTAGCGGCCAATGGTTATTCCAAATTTAATGATTAAACTTTAAATACAGTTTTGAAACAGTGCAGATCTCCGTGTTATATATTTTTATACATTATCAATTATTTATTTTAAATTTTAAATTATTAAGCTCTAAACTATCCAAAATTAGACGGTGAAATCTAAAATATAATACATATATTTTGTATATATAGATAACAGTATATTACGATTATAATATACCTGCGGCATGATTTTTCAGGTACAAAAGGCTTCCTTAGCCCTCACCCCAGCATTTTTGATAGACTCACACCCAAAATTTTGCAGTCTTACTCTAAAACTTGAAATTGCACTACAAATCTTTAAGTTAACTTTTTAGAGGCAAATTCTTCCTAAACACTCGATATTTTGTGCATGACTTAAAAGAGCCCAAAATTGAACACAGCGTACTCGAAAACACATATTGATAAGTTTGATCTTCTGAGAGACCTCCCCCATTCCTCCTTTTCTTTCAACTATTTTGTCTTAGGCTCCAAATTAGCATAAATTTGAAGTTAGCTTACTCTAAAATATATTATAACTACTTTCCTTCACTATTGAATCAAAATTCTAATTTTGGCCAGGTTTTTCTGAAAAAACCCCACTGTGAGCTGCCTCGTGATCATCCCCACTATTTTTTAAATTTAACACTTGACGATCATCCTGACAATTAAACCGAAACACCTCACGCAGATTTGATACACTGGTTTTTATTCGTAATCATCGTATCGTCTGAAAATAAATTAGGAATAATTCTGCAGATATGAACATAACCAGAAATAAAAATTGGTATTGAACGGCCGTCACGACTACAAAATGATTGAGCTTGAGTGTATTTAAATTGTAGTCTAAACGAATAAACAATTGGAATCTATCATAAACTCCAGATCTGAATAAAAATTTATTCGGACTTCTATTACGCGATTTTTGGATTAACTTAGATTGTTGGTTCGTATTTATGGCTAATTGTAATTTCAACGTTTTATTTTTATTTCTATCATGGAATCTTTCCACAAAGTCGAGCTTTCACAAATGGAGTTCGTGATTTATCAATTTTAAAACGAGTGTTCATTTCATTATTAGTTTAGAATCTACATCTACATGTTACCCTGCAATTCACCTAATTGGTGGGTGGCAGGGGGTGCAATGCACCATAACCTACCTAAAGATTGTCTATCTCAGGTAGAAATTTTCTATTGTGATCTCGTATTGTCCTCGGAAAGAACGAGCCTAGATAACGCTCCGTCCTACAATCGATCTCACGTATCTTATTGTCACGGCCGTTTCTACCTATATACGTTGGTTCTTCAATTATTTCTACAACCTCGTCTTTTAGACATTCCGATCTATATTTCTCCAGAAGCCGCAACCTTGAGTGCAATCTACGATCCTCCAGTGGTACCCAGTTCAAATCTCTCAATAATGAGGTTACGCTCTCCTTATGTTCGTACTTTTGTTTTACGAATCTGGCTGCTCTGCGCTGCACTCTTTCTAATTGAATTATATGTCCCTTCTCGTACGGATCCCATATGCATGAGGCGTATTCCACTTGTGGTCTAACCAGTGATAAGTAACATGTTTCGCGTACTTTCTCTGTAGTGTTTCGTACTATTCTGCCTGTGAAAGCCAGTTTCTTGTTGGCCGCGCCTATAACTCGACGAATGTGCATGTCCCATGAAAGATCTATACAAATGGTTACTCCTAAATATTTTACATACTCGGCTGCTTGAATATTTATTCCATCTATTTTATACTCGAAACTTACTTCTATGTTCTTACTTTTCCAGAACGTAACTGCGGCACATTTAGTGTAATTAATTTCAATTTGACATTCTTTGCACCACGTTGAAATGGCTCTTAAGTCTTCACGCAGCGACTGATGGTCCTCTTGGTTTTTTATTTCTTTATATAGAACGGTATCATCGGCAAAAAGTCTCATTTTACTACGAACTACCGAGCAGATATCATTCACATAGATTAAGAAAAGTAGAGGACCCAATACACTTCCCTGAGGAACACCCGACGCAACTTTAGCGGGGGACGAGTATTTCCCATCGATGACAACTATTCAACAACTCTCTATTCGAGAGGAAATCTCTCACCCAACTGACAACTTTCGGATTGATACCATATTGTCCTAACTTGGCAATTAATTTCTTATAAAATACTTTATCAAACACCTTTCTAGTCAATGAATATGGCATCGACCTGAGTATTTTTCTCTCCGCATCGCAACAAACCATCCACGAACCAGCCGAGCTGCGTTTCACATAATCTACCTCTCCGGAATCCGTGCTGGCATCCGCTAAGCAATGAGTGACTATCTAAATAGCGCATTACAGAACTAAAGAGTATGTGCTCAAGTATCTTGCACTATAATGAAGTTAGGGAAATTGGCCTATAATTTTCGGGGTTCTCTTTGTCGCGCCCTTATGGATGGCCGTACGTGTTGGAGCGCGACCATTTTCGGAAAATATCAAATCTTCCATCAAGTCGCCCTGATGCATAGGAATAATGGTTTTATATTCATCGTCATTAGGAGTAAAAGCTTTCTGAAAGTGTTGATTTAAAAGGTTTGCTTTCTCCGCACTATCGTGAACTACATTTCCCGTTTCCGATCTTAGTGACGCAATAGTGGGGCCTCTACCTTGAACTTCTCTGACATAAGACCAAAATGCTTTCGGGTTCTCTTTCAAGTTATCCTGTAAAACCTTTTTTTTGTAATTGTTAAACGCATTACGCATTGACACACTGGCTATGGAGCGCGCCTTCTTGTATTGCTACCTTAACGTTGCAATCTGTTCGACCGTAGCTGTTAAGGATGTGTTATTTACGCGAGAGTGGAGTTTTCTTTGCCGTAGGAGAGCGCTCCTAACTTCCTGGTTGTACCATCTAGGTTCTGCATTTTCACGCTTCAGTTTGCTTGGAATAAATTTATCTGTACACTCTCGCATCATATCTCTGAACATGCACCAGGATTCTTCTGCGTCTGCAATATCTGTTACCTCGCAGAAATTAGTGTATTTATTTCGCAGAAAAGACCTAAATCTAGTGAAATCGGCTTTGGCGAATACTTAAAGCTTTCTTTTAGCCTTAACCTGTTTCTCAATGTTTAGCTGAAACTCCACGTGCACTGCCTTGTGAGCGTTTATTCTCTCAGCAACAGATACCCTATTCGTACGCTCAGGAAGATTAGTAGCCAATAAATCTAATATATTATTAAATCTCGTGGGAAATCTCACTAACTGATACAATGAGTGTTTGCCGAAAGTTTCAAGTAAAGCCTCGCAAGATTCACGCTCTCTACCACCGGGATAAAAGCAATTATGCCTCCAATCAATTGACGGAAGATTGAAATCGCCCCCAATTATAATGGCTTTATCTTTATTAATCGAACTTAGCGTCGCCACTTGTTTCTCTGGATAATAAATAGTTTTCACGCTCGCATTTGGTGGTCTATAAAAGGCGCATATATTTGCAGTTTTACAGTCGCTCCCTTTCACACTACACCAAACACTTTCGACTTCGTCGTCATTAATCTGTATTGGGTAACTTTCGTATTTATTGCTAACTGCTATAAAGACGCCACCTCCCGACCGGCTACATCGATCTTTTCTAAAAACGCTATAGTCACGAGGAAAGATCTCCTGACTGACTATGTCCGCCGTTAGTCAACTTTCTGTACCTATCACTACGTCAGCACGCAGACTACGAATAAGATGTTCAAGTTCGGCCTCCTTCCTGCGAATGCTGCGACAGATAACCGTGATGATTTTTTGTCTATCGCTATTACTACGTAACGATGCCTCGCGCGCTACTGAATTATTATTATTATTATTTACTGCCTC
The DNA here is from genome assembly GCA_028673005.1 of Tanypteryx hageni. Taxonomy (NCBI): domain Eukaryota; kingdom Metazoa; phylum Arthropoda; class Insecta; order Odonata; family Petaluridae; genus Tanypteryx; species Tanypteryx hageni. The sequence goes on along the minus strand of CM054113.1, from coordinate 36,909,122 downwards.
CTTGTCCTCCCTATTACTTCGATTATTTCTACTCTTAGAATGTATTCTACTGTTAATTAACATCGCGTTTATAGTGGTATGACGGTTGGACGTATTACTACTATTGACATGCATCTCAACGTACAATGTACTAGTGGTGGAAAAATCACGTCTCGTGGACCAAATGTGGCCCGCGAGGACATTTTATGTGGCTCGCGATGCCATTATGAAAGCGATCGTAACATAAAATACAGATAATTTCATATTTGTGGACTATAATTATGGCCGGAAAACCCAGTGACGTTATGGGAATAGCATATTATTTATTATTGATTTTCACTAACAGGATCCCTCGGATCATCTCAAATAACTTCCGATGTGAACCGAAATGTGGCCCGCCGAAGCATTTTCATCTGTTAATGCGGCCTGCCTAAGAAGCTGCAACTGTTAATGCGGCCACGTAAAAGGTTTTCCCATTCCTGTACTAGTGGATAAGCGACTATTGCAAAAGTGGCCAAAGGAGTACGTCGGTAAAAAAGATTTAAGAGCCCTGCGATAGAAAGATATCAGTTCCGCATTCTTTACTTGATGCCGAAACAAATGCATAACGCAAAGAAAGTGTTCGATCGCCAACTTGTTGCGCACTCTCACAGTTCCTCAATAATCTTGCCCAGCCGCGAAAATGTTTCAGTTTTTCAAGCAATGGACACTGCCGGTGAAAAAAAGCTTTCGATTTATCCGCTCCTTCGGCGGTGAGTTTTCGGTGCAATTGTGTGAAACCGGCGACCTCCGGCCGTCTGCGAACGAGGAAGATGGAGAGGCAGGCAGGCGGGGGAGGGAAGGGGAAGCGAGAGAGAGAGAGGAGGGGTGGGTAGGTTACGGTCGTCACCAGATAGACCGGTTAAGGTACGGAGCATACACCGGATGTTGCCCTGATGGTATCCGAGGAATCCTGAAATGACAGATCGGCAGTCTCCACTAAATCAGTCCAGCGTCTGATTGTTTTATTTTTTAAATTTCCTAACGCCCGAGTTACTGGGAGAGGCGCCACCGTAGCTAGCTGAAGGTTAAACTGAAGCGTTTGCCTTTTTTTGCTTTTCCACCTGCCCTGAATAAATTAATCGAGGAATAAGTTAATGTATATTCTAGCCGACATGGGGACAGCCGATTTATCGCCCGGATTTTTTTTCAAAATCCGATTCCTACGATTTAAAAGATAATGTTGAAAAATGTTGTGAGTTAGAGACGCCGTTTAGTTTTCCTACGCATGACATGAGGTGCCTATCAATATACTTTCTTTCTTAAATTAAAGGAAACAATCCTCAGGATGGTTGTCTCTTAGTTACGGTTAAATGCTATTACATTCGTGAATCTTCATTTAAATCATTATGATTTTTAGAAGCCAAATTGACACAAAGTATCCAGATACGCAGTTGCGCGGTAAATTTTTTAATCACAGACTATCTTCTGTGATTCGAGCGCATAGTCTTCGATAAACCGAACATGAACATTTCTAGTTTTTGGTTATTTTTCGTCAAATCTATCATTCGAATTTCCTATTACTCGTATTTTTATTTTGGGTTTAGACGTATCTCGGAAGGCAGGACCGTGAGGATAAGATTCGCGAAATCGACTGTAGAACGGAGCGATATAGAGGATCGTTTTTCCCTAGGACGAAAAGAGAACATAATAGGAAAAGATAACGTAGGAAAACTATGGACCCTTGGTGCACTGCACCCCCTGCCATCCACCAAAAAGGTGACTTGCAGGGTATCATGCAGATGTATATACTTTACACACGTAGTGATACTCCATAAAATCATCTCTTTGACCGGTAGTTTACATTAAACAACCGCCGATATTGTTAGAGGGGTGGTTACTGTACCTGGCTCGCAATGCAAGGATCGCGGGTTCCAATTCTGCGGAAGGTATGTTCGTATGTACTTGTTATTAAAAATATATTTTAACACACGTACATATTTGGGAAAGCCTGCTTGTGTTACATGTTCTTATTATTATTAAAAAAATTATATTGCATAAGGCTAGAAAATTGGTGTGAATATATCTGCGTCTTGAATCTTTTATAGTAAGCGCTTTAGTCTTTTCCCCTTAAAAGCTTCAGGAGAAGTGTTTATAAAACGACGAGAGTAGAAAAAAGTCAAGTGGACGCCTTTTTAAACCCGAAAAAGCCTTCGTAAGCTATCCACATGTGTACCTCTTTATGGAAACCGAATTGGCATATTATTAGAAGCAAGAGAGTGGAATATAAAACACAAACAAGCAAACGTCGTGGCGCGAGAGGGGGGGGGGGGGGGGAGAGAAATAGAAGGGGGCCTTGGCCAATGAGGGAGGAAGAGAGAGAGTAAAGCGTGCAGCAGGATGACTGAGTGACAGAGCGAGATGGTGTCCAAGGATACAGACCCTTCTCTCGTGGGGCTTCAACGGAGAAATAGTCACGCTCTTGTGATCTATATATGGCTATACGGTGGGGCCTCTCTCATTCTAATTGCCTCGTCTACTTCTCTCCATCTCTTCCACGTCCTCTTTCTCTCTCGCCTTCTCCACCCTTTCATTTACCTCAACATGCTTCTCGCTTCATTTTAACTCCTTCCATTCGCATCCAAAGCTCCATCTCTCTACCCCTTGCTTTCTAAATTCTTCTCCATCTTTTCATTTTCCATTTTATTCAAACAATTTCTTTCGCTCGCTTTTCACCGCACCCTTATTTTCTGTAACTTCATTCGCTTCCTCTCTATCATCCTCTTCTATTTTATGCATATAATTCTTTTTCCGCCCTCAATACTTCTCGAACTTCTAGTCCAGGAATTTCTAAGATACCACCTGCGGAACGCGATCGTCCAACCAATTCAAAAACTCCTTCCCTCTATCGTGGGTAGGTTGGAGAGAGAACGTGGTCATGGGGTGGCACAGCGATACGACTAATAAAATGCTTAATGCTAAGGCATCGTGTGGTAGTTGTTTTTATTGTAATATTCACCATTCTTAGTGATGTGTTCTACTTTCTACCCGTTTGTATGACGAATTTCAGTGTACCAGGAAGATTCAACACAATCCCTCATTATCACAACATGCGACCCTCCATATAGTTCGACATATTTTTCGCCCCTATGCAATTTGAGCTTGAGACATGTTCTAGTCTGCCTCTCACCTTCTCCATCTAATTGTAAGATGACTTCCTATAAACTTAAGATTTCATCATTTCTCTTTACGTCCTTTCTATGCCCCTTCTATCGCCCTCTTTATCTCCATCTCCGTCTTCTTTCTTCCGTCCCTCTCTCTCCCTCCACCCATTTCTTCCTCCATCTTTAGTATTCGTTCTCCATTACTAAACCCCCATTTGCTCCCTCTCTCACTCCACCCATTCCTCAGTCTTCCCATCCTCTCCCACTCCTAGCCCTCCCACCTATCTTTCTCCACTTATCTCTCCCTCCCTCCCCTTTACAGTCTCTCCCTCCTTCCCTTATCTCTCCGGTCTCTTGCGTCCACTTTTCAAACTCGCCCTCTCCCAACCGCCACCCAACGAGGCAAAGGACGACACTTGGTGCTAAACTTGAGACGCTAATGGGGCGGTCGGGTCGTCGCACCAACACCACCACGCTAGGAGCACAGACTCCGCGCGACACCAATACCAGTCTGAGGGGATTGTTACGAGCGTTGGGAGAGGGATGTTAAAGAAAAAGAGAGAGTGGCAGGTTAACCCTCCACCTGGCCAGGATGGAGAGGTTGAGAAGGAAAGGGAGGTTTATTTGAGGATTGAATGGGAGGAGAGGGAGAGAGGAAGTGAGAGAGACAGACGGAAGGAGAGGGAGAAAGTGGGGGTGAGGGATAGAGAGGAAGTGAAGTAGAGAATGGGAGTGAAGAGAGGGAAGGAGAAAAGAGGGAGAGAGAGGGAGGTGGAGAGAAAGATGACGAACGAAGAGGAGGAAGAGGGAGGAGTGGAGGGTAGGAGTGGAGAGAGGGAAGGAGAGGGGAGTGAAGGAAAGAGAGGAGTGAAGGAAAGAGGGGAGTGAAGGAAAGAGAGGAGTGAAGGAAAGAGGGGAGTGAAGGAAAGAGGGGAGTGAAGGAAAGTGAGGAGTGAAGGAAAGAGAGGAGTGAAGGAAAGAGAGGAGTGAAGGAAATGTAGGTGGAGAGAAAGGAGAGGAAAGAAGAGGAGGAAGAGGGAAGAGTGGAGGGTAGGAGTGGAAAGAGAGAGGAGTGAAAGATAGAGAGGAAAGGAGAGATGGAGAGAGAGTTGGAGTGATAATGGGTGTTAGAAAGGTCAGAGGGAGGAAGTGGGGAAATGGAGGGATAAATATATAGATAGATAGAAGGAGTAAAAGAGAAAGAGGGAAGAAGAGAGATAAAGAGCGAGATTGTGATTGAGAGGGAGTATGATGGAGGATAAGGAGGGAGTGAGGGAAATAGGGAGACGGAAGAGAGGGAGGGTTAGTAAAGGAGAGGTGGTAGATAGATAGATAGATAATCGTCTTTATTCGGGCGAAATTTAGACCATAAGGTCCATTCTTACATTTAACCCTAGGGGGTAGGGAGGGGGTGATAAGGGGAGAGGGAGGAGAAGAAAAATGAAACATAATGGTGCAAAGTGAGAGAAAAAGAGAGGAAGATGCGGGAAAGTGAAAGAGGAAGAAGGGAAAGGGAGCGTGTAAGGAGAGAAGTGATTGGAGGAGGGTGAGAAGGGTGGGTGTGACGAGTGTAAAGGGCATGCGATCGCAATTACTGTCGGCGCGAGGCCGACTTTGTCTGTTCACCTTGGTTGTTAAAAGTGATATATCTATAGGCGGGTTATTAAACGCACCTGGAGAATAGAAGTGATTTTTGTTCGGACGCTTAACTTATCCATTCGTACATAACGAACAATGGACACGTTTACGGAACTGGCAATAGCTTATGCACCTAAGAGACGCGATCTTAAGTTTTTTTGCTCCTTTCTCTCAGCAAAAGTCAATCTGATAGAATTTCTTGAACAATAGCCGATGACGGAATGGCATTTAGGAGTCATTGGAAGGAATAAATGAAAGCTTCTATAAATAAACATCGATGGTAATGTTTTCATGCTTAATTGGAGAACAGAAAAAAGATGCATGCATATCTGCTTGATTAGTCGTTTTTTTAGGTTGTACAATTATTAATTAATTTTCAATCACTGATTGTACGAAATAAAATGGGGAAAATGTGTATATTGAAAATAAACCGACAAATATTCATGGTTCTTTGTTATATCAAAATTTATTACTTAATTTGCGCGGTCTCCTCAAACTACACAAACGGGGGGTCCTGTGCGACCTCGGAAAAAATCCTACTTGCGCAGGATTCATGCCCGCTGCCTTTTCAAGCAGCAGGCGAGTAGCAGTCAGCATCCTAACCACTACACCAGCGGCACCCCCATGCTCAGATAGAGAACCAATTGCAATGTACGATTTATTGTCTAAAATATTGATCATGTAAATTCAATATTGAGTGGCCAAAATATACTGATAGAAAAATATTAGCCTTTAATATTGTTCTTTGAAATGGGAATTGATAATCGTGCCAGAAAACATCGCTATCAAAATTTGGTACACGGTGTGATGCCTGCTTTAACCATTTACAGCCGACGATTTTCTTTATTGGGTCGCATCTGTCTCCATATATTTAGACAACGAAAGTGTATCGACGGCTTTTCCGCTTCAATCGAGAAAATTAAGAACGAAGAAATTTACGGTCCTCTTGAGCTCAATCGTGTCAAGGAGATCTCGCTCGTTGGATGTTAACTATGTCTCCGGGCTGATCACAAACATCGGATAAATTGAAATAAATCGCTAGTTGAATCGATTTATCACGGACTACGCCGTCCAAAAAATAGAATCCGAATAAAAGCTGTTGTCATCACTCCTGCTGTTTTACCGTGAATAAACTGAGTTCACATTTTTATTAAAAAATTAATTGATCGATTTTTTATTTTACAAGGTCCACTCTTTCGAAAATAAATTTGTCCACAACGCATCGGTGTTCAAACTAGCAAGTAAAACGACGCTAACGTTGCGATTATTTATAACGTTTGATCTATTTTTTACGTACATTATTGGTCGCTGTAACTAATCATATAAAAATATAATATGAACATATAATATAAACAATATAAAGACAGAGAATCAACTGAGAGGTAATTCTAAAGAGAATTATCAAACACCTTATGGGCCATAAATTATGGCTAAAATCAAATCGACAAACCATGTTTCTCCAGTAGCAACAAATGGTTGGGAAAACCAGATTAGCATTTCGGTTACAAAGCAGCCGCCATCAGTTATGATTCGTAGATGTAATATTCTAATTAGAACAGCCACTGATGATGTCTGTTTTGTATCTGAAATCTACCTCTGGTTTCCACAACTTTTTATGGTCATTGGAAACTCATAGTTTGTCGACCAATAGACCATCTTCGGCAAACCACATTCCATTATAAATCGCTGGGCTATCCCTGACCTATAGAAAACATGAAAGAACGAATTACTCCCCGTCGAACAAAATTGCTCGAGATATGGATGGGTGGAGTGACTTGTGCTTTCAACTTAATGGACCGCTTTTCGAATCCCAGCAACGAAAGATTCTCTTTTTTTCGACCCGTACTTGCCCCGCCACCCCTCGGGGATGAGGAGCCGAGATGGAGGGAGTTGGGAGTAGGGGATTAGGAGGGGGTTAAGAGGAGGGGGAAGGGGGGGTTGCACGTGCATAGCAACCCGTTAATCCGCGTGGCCCCGTGCGTTGCGTAAGAGAGGACTTTTAAATGCCGGTCTCGCCCATTTTCTTCGTGACCGAACGTGTTCGAGATTATACGGCGGACGCGTTAGCCCCTATCTATCCCGCATAACTCGGTAAAGGACTTTAGAACCGACCTATGACTACCTTAAAACGACGGCAAATCAACCAACTCTCTCCCAATCTGGCGGACGTTATGACAAGGACTTATCCTTGGGCGGAGATGACGGACGAAACACTTTCTCTTCCGTCGGATTAATAGTGGAAAAAAAGAGAATTGAAACATCACTCGTCTTCGGCAATGACGCGCCAAGTGGATAACTAGTTCCCGTTGAAAGTAAACAACGAAATCGTTATCCAGTTCGGTTGATCTATGTGTTTTTATCGAAGAGACGGGTCTTTTATGTCGAGGCATGAGCCACGTATCCTTTCGCGAAGGTAAAGAGAAGGGGATCGTAAATATTAGAGGGAGAGAGAGGGTAAGTAAGACGGAGGGATGGGGAGAGGGGGGGGGAAGAGGGATGGGGAGAGGGGGGGGAAGAGGGAAGGAGACAGAGAGAGGAAGAGGGATAGAGAGGAGGATGTGTACAGGAAGAGTGGGAGTTCTTGGAAGTCAGAAAACAGGGATGATGAGAGTGGAAAGGGGCAAGATGGGATTCGGGGATGAGAGTGGGAAGGCTTTATGGAGGACAGAGGGATGAAGGGGGATAAAGAGATGTCAGTTAAAGCTAACGGATAAGGTTTTTCGGGAGAGGAAAATTTCTGAGATAAATATAGGGTGAGTAAAGGTGGGATTTTCGGAAGATGCAACAAGGAGGCAAGTGGAGATTAATAGAAGATTAAAGGAGAAGGGAAGAAGTAAGGTTGAAGATGGCGTACCAAGAGTGTTTAATTAAGGTTGACGATGAGTAGAAAGACAAGCAAGTCTTTGGTACCTAATGAAATTTCTGTAACGCCAAACTTACGACAATAGGTTTACCCTTTATGGCACATGATGTACATTGCGCCAACAGTCGGGACATATTAAAAGTCTGTTAAACGTTTGGAAACCGACTTTATTATTTTAGGAAACAATTTATATGCATTCACAAACAATGTAAATTTCGAACAATATAAAAATAAGAAAAATGTAACATCAATAATCCCCGTACCTGGAGAAGATTCGGCAGCTATGGTGAGTGGAGAATGCATTAGACAATGAATAAGAAGTTATGAGAAAACGGAAGACGGATTAGGTATAAGGTTTAGGATTTTTTCGAGGGTAATCGTCATCATCATAGGTAGACTGTCCGTAGACAGTTCCGTGATTATTCATGGTTAAACTTTCAACAGGGAACTATCGAGCTCGTCTTATGACTGAAAAATAATTCAAGATAAAGCAATTAAAAAATTATACTTGCGTTATGAATCTCCAATAGACACAACAAGGTTAAAAAACAGATACAGGGGATCCCCGTTATACGTTGTGGTTAGGGACCGTAAAGTCGCGACGTAAAGCGAAACTACGGATAGCGGGGAATTTTCCTCCATAAGAATACATGTAAATAGGGGGAGGGGGAGTTAGGGACCAAAAAAGCCTTTGCATTTTGAAAACATACTGTAAATTGCTGCATCCTCCTCTCACAACTCCTTTTTTAAGTCCTCATACAAGGAGAGGGCCTTCTCCTGTATGAGGGCTAAGCTGACTGGCGTATTCTGGTTGTGCAGATCCTCGGTCCACACAGTTACCATTCGTTCCATTTTTTTCATCAAATCACTTCTCTGCCTCGTAATTTTCACTTCACTATGCTTTGGCAAATGCTTAGTCTTGCTTTCAATCTCCTCCGCATTTTTCACAATGGTACGCACATTAATTGCAGTAAGATTAAAATAGCGTGCAATGTCGACTGCACGCTCACAATTTTTGCTACGCTTTATTACATCCATCTTAGCACCAAGCGCAATACTACTACGCTTTCTCTTAGCTTTGCCACTTGCACTAGCGACACGCTTAGGACTCATGATCACAACTATGGCGGGGATAATCCACGATAAAGTCAGAAAAGCCTACGGAGACCGAGACGGCAGAGCGACGTAGCTGACCAGAATGAGAACAACGACGTCATAGAGCAGGGGTCCCCAAACTACGGCCCGCGGGCCACATTCGGTCCACGCAGTGATTTGATCCGGCCCGCCTTATCAGCAACAGTATCATCATTTATGATATCTAAAAGACATTTTCCGAGTACTTGGGTGAAATCTACTTTAAATACATATAAGCAAATTAAATATAACAGACCTAGAAAAACATAATCGGGAAGTTCTCCTTAAAATTTTTAAACTGACCAGATATTCATTGCACTACCTCTCAGATACCCATTGCGCGTAGGCCAGAGGGAATCAGCAGGTCGTAAAAAAAGAATAGAAAAAATTCTCAAAACTTGCTCTTTGAAATTTTCACACGGCCCGATCAGTCATTTGAAATGCTGTATGTGGCCCGCACAGTGGATCATGAAGCCTCATGTGGCCCTTTCAGTAAAAAGTTTGGTGACACCTGTCGTAGAGGATGTTGGTTGCGCACAGCCACGAAATTTGAATCGACACAATTTGTAAGCAAACTAGATGACAGAAGCTGAAAACGACGTTAGAGCGGGGAGCGACTGCATTTTTATGTTTTTTCGGTCACTTAAGTGGAAAAACGACGTAAGGGCGAGGAATTCTTAAGTTTAGTTCCTCAAAAAGTCAAAGACTTGAGTGCGAAACAACTTATAGCGGGGACCCTATGTACGTATTTCGGCTACAAAGCAGCTGTCTTCAGTGGTAATTCACCGAAAATAGATTCAAAAAGAATTTTTAAAAACTTTTTGTGGGAGCAAGTATTTTTAAATTGCTTTTTCCTGGATGGTTAAAACTGGTTCTCCACACACTCCTATTTTCCGCAATATCCTTCGTGTCATGATAGCTCTCTTTCTCTTTCGTCTATCAGCTGAAAACTTTTTCTTTCTCTTTTTCCTTCCAGTTTTCCTTCTAACATTCCTTCTTAAATCATCCTATTTCTCCTCAGATACAGTCCAATCCAGTTCGCTTTCCTCTTTCTTATAGTTTTTATATAACCATTCGCCTCTCTCCTATTCTTCTTATTACTTCGTTTTTCATCCTATCAGTCCATTTTATCTTCCGAATTTTCCTCCATGCCCACATTTCAAGGCTTTCTCAAGTATTTTATATAATTTTTCCTTAGCGTCCATGTTTCTGCCTCATACAAAGCGATACTCCATTTATGGCATTTTATCAACTTCTTATCGAAGATGTAACATAGTAAATAGAGTTGGTGGAAGGAGGAGAATAAGAGGAAGAGTGTATAAAATATATTACGTTGATAAACTTTCAAAGAAAATACCTCCCAAGTCTGTACGTAGTGGAAATTTTCAAGAAGGCTCTGTAAATATTTCGGTTATAATGTAACGGTCATCATTGATGATTAAGGGCCATTTAATTGGCTTTATCCAAAGAGGGTAACATCCACCTCCGATTCCCTGGAGGTACAAGCGGAGTTACTGGTGGGACTTCGAAAAGTAGCCATTGACATTATTAATTTATAAAAAATTTATCCTTACATATCTAAATTTTAATTCCTCTTATGCAAAAGGAGTAATTCCGTTTCAAATAGTGCTTCCTTTTCTAAATGGCAGTATCAGCAATCACCTCGGGTTGTTTAACTACGATGTTATTTAGACTAGCTATCAGAGCATAACTATTGAAAAAATCTCGTCTTGCACGAAAACTAGCGGGCAAGACAATTTTCTTAGCAAACTGATTTCTTTGAAAGTTGAATCAGAGTAAAAACCCAAGTAGCACCGAGGATAGCAGGTGAGAGGTTTATAGAGGAAGAGAACAGAAGGTTATAAATGGCTGGAAGAGGGGAGAAGAGGATCGGAGGGAAAAATTTAGAATGGATGGGAGGACGGGACAGCAAGGAGTTCACAGGATGGAAAACGGGGTTGGGCGGCAGGAGAACGAGAGGAACGGCCGGGTGGAACATGTTTCCTCGCAGGGTGGGATTCGAAATCTTCTCTCGGAGTGCGCGCGTCTCACCGCCCAATCACGCTCCGTGCGACGCCAGTCGCGTTTCAGACGCCCCTCTTCGAGCCGAACAAATGGGCGGAAATTGTTCGCGAGCGACGAGGCTCCGTGCGACCCATGACTTGGGAGTGAAAAATGGCCAAGGAGATATTAGGACGAGGATAAGAGAAATGAGATTGGAAATGAGGGAGAGGGAGGGATAAGAGGGTCGAGAATCGGAGGGAAAGACAATTGAATCACGACTCATTTCTTAGCGAAGTTGTCGCTTTGTAATCTTCGTTTTCCTACGCTCGCGTCATGGTCTGAATGTTGTTTCTTGCGAAACTTTAAGAGAAATTTTCGCAGAAGTTAAATCAAGTTACGAGTAAGTAATAAAATAAAAGCTGTGATGTCGACAGGAAAACGTTATTGCTTCATATAAAACTGAGTCACAGCTTGCGCAAAGTCTAAAGATTCGTGTGAAATATATGTGACACACTTTTGAATAAATTCACCGTGTGCTACGTGGACGATTCAATGTAGTAACATTTCCAATTTGAGATTAGAATGCGTTAAATTAAGAATCTGAATTCTATTTCATTCAGGACATAATAAAATGCGCATTTTACAATCTGGATAAATAAAACTATAATTTCTTATGGTAGAGGAAAGGTAAATAGGGTATCTCAACGGCAACTAGGTGTTGAAGGAAGCCCAGTGGACACTTACCTATAGGAGAGCCGCTGGGGCGTCGGAAAGACACATTAACACACGTAGATTGGAGCTTTCAGGATGATCCCTTCGTCAGCGCAAGAGATAGGCAACTTCCCTCACCACCTAGTTAACGTTGATAAACCTATAATTTTGTACGCATAAACAAGTCGACGTGTACGCATACATACATGCGTTTTTATGCATAAAATACACGTCAATAAAGCAATTGATGCCTCAACTAAGGCGCAACAGACATGTTATCAAAAAGTTCCTTGTGTTGAAAAGGTCGTTGAAAGCTTCAATTTTTAATCTGAACGAGTTTTGAGATATGGGATTATAAATTCTGTCAATTATATATTAATATTACATAGATTGTTGTTTCATTTGTTCCGAAGTATGGAATTCCACAAAGTTAAGACTTCCATAGTGGATTGTATTAATTTCCAATGTTTTTATTTTAACAAAAAGGCTTACATTTCAATCCATCTGTACAATAGTTTTACATATATTTATATCTTTATACATAAGCCTGATCGGCAAAAACCCTGTTATAGGCATAAGGCCTCTTCAGGGGTGATGCAGGCGCAAAATATTCTTTTTTTGATGTGTAACCATTTGGTAGATCTTTTGAATTCCGCTTTCTCCGGTGGTGGCGTTTGCCTGTCATTCCCCCTAAGACGGAAGGGAAACCAGGCAAAAACCTTCCGTAGGCAGCCTGATTAATTTTATGCAGTGAATAAAGAAATAAATAATTAAATATCGTAAAGAATATGATAATAACAGTATAAAAATTAACAGTAAGGTCTATGTCTACGTCTATGTAAATAATTTTGAATAATTTATCTTGACTATTTGTTCTTCTTTCTTGGGCGGCTCCTTTTCTTCTTCGGCTGTTGCAGGAGCCAAAGGCTCAGGTGTAGGGGGATGGAAACTAGTGTCCTGGCAGTGATGGGAGGGGTCTCAGGGTAATTGAGAGGTACAAGATCTGCTATTGCCCTGCCTGTCGAGGGGAGTTTTTTTTTGTGGGGGGGGGTTCCCATAAACTCGGCGGGATCGTCTTTTTCTTAGAGCAATAGCTTAACAGTAACCCTCTCCCCTCGTACTCGCATCAAGTATTACACTTATTTCTCTCCGGAGAGGTATGCCATACTTAAAGGGATACGATGATCTCATCTGATCTATTTAGTCGCCATTTCACGATTACGCTCAAAAATACGATTAAATGCGACTAAAATGGCATTCGCCACGTAAGGCCCCTAGGCCCCAAATAGGTTAAAGAAGTAGGAGAGAGACAAGAGAGGAACACGTAAAAGTTCCAAGAGTTCGCTTCTCGTGCGTCCATTGTTTTGTGTTCCAAGAAAGGCGGCCACTAGACAAATTAAGTGCCTCTGATCTTGACCGTAGCGCGTTCTAAACGAGAATGGACATTTTTGAACAGCGTCACGGAGCAAATTGAAAATTTTGCTCCGTGTTACGATACCAGAGAACGGACAAGGGAACTGGTCGAACATGTCGTGTCTCTTTTTACAGAATCATGAGTCATCTCTATTCCTACGATCAAATTAAAAATGATTAAACGTTTAAGGATATTCCTGTAGACTTAAAGCGACTAACTTTGAGAGCGGTTACTTCGCATTTTAAAAGAGCATTCATATTATTCAACGGTTTCATGGCTGCAGAAGTTGCCTAGCTCATTTGTTGGTCTCAAGACAAAAGGAGATACTGATATTGCATTTGTGAATCTATGATCTATGTATAAATTAAATTAAGGAAAAAGACAGAAAACAGATCAATTTATATTCACAATGACCGAATTTTCCATACCTCAAGTATTCAGTCCTTATTTTTAAGATGAGCATAAAATGACACACTATGTCACTTCAACGGCTAAAAAGAAATAATATTGGAATATACTCACAGCAAATGATCACTACGACGCTTGATTTTTTGCCGGAATTCGCATATAATTTTCTCAATATTTTCATTTATTTTGCCAACAAATGCAAATTTCTGAACGAAATACTCCGGAGGTGTTCATTTTGAGAAAAATTATGACCTTTCTTTATTAAAATAACGCTCGCAGCGTCTACGAGAGTTTGTTGAATTATAACGGAGAAAGCTCTGCATATTAAAAAAGATGACATCTGGCAAAAAATGGCCGGCAATATTTCCTGGCGTTGAGCGATGTCAGGCGACAAACTAAAAATTTCTGGCTGTATTATGCATTTTGTATGAAACATCTGTGGTATCTCGGGATAAAATGCGGCAGAACATCCCTTAAATACTCGCATTTATTATATTGTTAAAGAATAAATTATCTAACACACAAATGTCCTAATTAGTAAGGAAATTCCCTCGGGATGTTAGTGAAGTTTTTATCTCAAGTGAGGCTAGACCAACGTCTAAAATAGCGCAAAGACGAGAGATGTAGCGAAAAGTGTCAGATTTTGAAAAATATTTGAAGCATTTTATGCTTAATTTGGCCATTAAATATTATATAATAGCTGATAAATCTGTCATTGTATCATTGGATCAGACGTTAAAATTGCCATAATTTTCATCATCTCTTCAAACCTACAGAAATGCATAAATTTTTAATAGTATTTTCTATAGAATATATTTTATTAATTTAAATTTGCAGTTTAAAAAAAATCTTCTGGATCTAAAAGCTCAAAGATTTACTTAGGTATTTCTTTTGTTATATGGGGGCAGAATTACGCCATTCTAAGGCCGTAAGCTATGACCAGTTCTGGATGCCGTATACCAGAGGTCGGCAACACACGGCCCCCGAGAGCGCTTCGTGTGGCCCGCGAAGATGTGATGAAAAAGAGTTCGCTAAAATTTAAAATTGACAATTTCATATTTTTCAGTGAAATCATACTCAAAACCATTTCTGGTGGAGATATAACGCTAGTAAATCATTTATAAAAGATTTTCAATAATATAAGACAGCAGAATCTCTAGGTAACTTCTGATATAAACGGCCATCCGGAGCATTCACAACTACGTATGTGGCCCGCCTTGCAAAAAGGGTTTCCAACCCCTGCCGTATGCGACGAAAATATAGCGCCAAAATATAAACACGGTAATTGAAAATTATAGAAAACCGGATGAGCCGTAACGTTGTCGTCATCCACGGTGATGATGTTAGGAAAATAAACAAATTCCCGTGGTTGCAAAAAATTAGAGCTTTTGATGATTTATAAAATGTTTTTAAAAAATCCGCTTTAGAATAAAACCACAAGCTTCAGCAGCTCTTTCCTTACTTGTTTTCATAACATTGGATATAAAGCTATAAAGCTTAAAGCATGCATATATATATATATATATATATATATATATATATATGCAAGCAACGAAAGAAAATTAAAATATAAAAATTAATTAATGTACAGAGAAACTCACGGTGCTTTATAATTATACTAATTTTTACATAATCACGTCATGGTGTGAAGTAGACCCTAGTATTTTGAGACTCTAAGCCAGGAGTGGGCCAACTTTTTACGTGGCGGGCCGCATTAACATTTGCAGCTTCTTATGCGGGCCACATAAACTGATGAAAATGCTACGGCGGGCCACGTTAGTGTCCACATCGGAAGTGTTTTGAGAAAATGCGATAGATCCTGTTAGGGAAAATCAATAATCAATATTATGTTATCCCGATAACATCACTGGAAAAGGTTTTCCGGCCATAATTTTAAGCTACAAATATGAAATTATCTGTATTTTATATTACGGTTTTCTTTCATAATGGCATCGCGGGACACATAAAATGCCCACGCGTGTCACATGTGTCCCGCGGGACTTGGTTAACCCACCACTGCTCTAAACTGTAACTTAATGCAGCACTGTCTGTAACGTTCAGAATTATAATTGTAATATATTACACGGAGATACGTGTCGAAAATAAAAATACTACATTAATATAACATTGAACGATTACCCTACGCCTAAAAATTTTAATGTGCGTCTCAGGAACATTTGCTTAATTGACACGAATTTTCTAAACTAAACATAAGACATCAATAAAGACCCAAACACATGGCAGAACAACAGGGCTGACTCGGCAAAGAAAAACAACATGCCAAAAATCGATTAAAAGTTCTAAATCGCTCTCGTTATTTGATTTATTTATTTTTAAATCGAGCAAATAAATTGCGGAGGCAGGGTGAAACGTATTACCTGATTGTAACGAGGAAAATTTCGCTCCTAAATCCGTATCAATCTTAATCTCGGAAGTTTCTAAGGTCAGAACTCCTTCAAGGAGCAATATTTTTACGGGCCGTCGGACAACAAGACGCTTCAAGATTTCGGCAAGTCACGGCGGGAGAACATTAAGGCCCCGAAGACAAATGGACGCGATGAAAGGAATTCCAATTATATAGAGCCCCTCACGAGAGCGGTAAAAACGCCAGTCGAACATCGTAGAACTAAGTGGAGGGACATCAGAGGAATAAGAAAAGGGAACCAACCAATCATTGAAAAAAGAAAACAAATTCCTCCGCAGTTTATGGGTTTCTAATTTTTTTATCAACAAAATTTAGGGTTTCGAATAGCACGCGCTCCGTCACTGCCACTCCGTGACTCGGCACGAACTCCTCGCTCGCGGACAAAAGACGCGAAAAATCCCGTGGGCGTGACGTCATCCGGCGCAAGACGGTCGCCTCCCGTGCACGTACCGTATTCTCCCGTCGCGTCCGCCGCTGTAACCGAACCAAAATGAGAATCGAAGAACAAGAAAAAAAGAAAAGAAAAAACAGGCGGTGTTCGTTCGTCCCTTTTCGCAGACCGCCATGATGAATCGGTCAGCGTGACACAATCCGCTGAAGAGCCGCTCTCATTTATATTTTTTCATCTTCTCGAGCAGTAGGTGGTGCTGCGGTGTTGGTTGTATCCAACGGCGCGGAATGAGAGAAGACGGGGAGGACTTTGAAGGAGATGGATGGGGTTCGGAATAACAGGCACGTCCGGAGGGCAGGGGTGAGCAAACCTTTTGCGCGACGGGTCGCATCAAAAGTTGCGAGTTCTACAGCGCAAGCGTTTGAATCGGAAGTCGCTTGGGACTCTTATACCGGCATGTTCGAGTTGATCAGCTGAATTGAAAAGTGTGAATCCAAACCATACTGCGGTGATTATCATCTCAGGCAATTCGACAAAAGACAGGCAGATTCAATCTATTGTTGCTCGACAACAAATCAACCTCTGTCGTCACAATTACTCTTCAACAATTCGAAGCGTATACGCGAAATTAAATTAATTACGCACCATCGAGTTTAGCTTTCGGGGTCTTTCTATTTTATTATATTGTTGTTACGAAAATGTGCAAATGTTAAATTATTAAATTAAATTAATTAATGGAATGAAGAAATGACGATGAAGTTTTCCTTCGACCGCAAATCGATCGTCTAAACGCTGAAGTAGCGCATAAAATAGCGGTTCTCAAACTATGGCAGGTGGACCTTTTTAGGAGGTGCGAGAGAAGTATTAAAGCTACTGAAATGAGAACAACCCTAATTCTTATTTATTTTGTGTAAATAAACTTATTTTACTTCTTCCTTTATATTTTATGACTTGTTTCGTTCATTTTGAATACTTTCACGCCTTTTTTCACCACAGTATAAAAAGTACTTAATGAATTTCTACAACATATTTTCGACGAGTGAGTGAGTGATTCATGATAAAATGTTTGGGAACCGCCGGTACAAAATAATGTCCTGTCCGAACAATTTTCATGTAAAAAACTTCAGTAGGTTCACTTTCCATGAAACAAATACAATAAGATGTAAGTATTAAATTCATCATAGCTTCTTTGGTTGAAAAAACTAGTCTCGTTTGCCTAGGAGAAATGAACTGACAAAACACCCGAAATTACACTTCTTCGATGAAAGTTTCGAAAAAAGACAAGGAAAAATACAAAGATAACACTTAAACCCATAAACAAACATCATTTCTACGCGGCTCTCTCTTTCATTTTGATGATGACGCCATGAAAATGGAATTATATATCCATGGCACTATTGTTGAGGGTGACTGGCAACTTCACATTAAGAAAAACTGCCTCGGGGAAAGTAAATAAGGAATTTTAATGATCATCCGAGAATGATACTTTGGCTTACTTAAGATTTGGATGACAAAACAATTACACCTGTTGATTCAACGATTATTTAAATAGTCAATGATTCAAACCCGAGGGAAAATAAAGCTGAGCAATAGGTAATTCGAGTTACATCAAATTTGATAAATAGAGCATTAATAAACTGCATAAGAATACCAAAGAAAAGAAAATGCCGCCACTGTGTTATCTGAATTCGAGTTACAGGTACGATACTGCATTATTATTGGGCTTTTAATACGAATTTTTATGCCACTGCCATGGATAGGAAGAAGAAAACACCAGGTTGCTTTAAGGAATATAACAGAAGGTAGGAGCTGACACAAAGGAAGATGTTTGATTGATTGATTTACAAAGTATTAAATCATCATAGACATTCGAAGAAAAATAATCGATAGGTTTCTAGAAAGAATGGCGGTTCCAGTGAATTAATTTAACTCATTCTACTGCGGACAAAAGTCCAGACAAAGCTGGTTCCGTTCGCTAGAAGTATTAGTTTGCTGGAAAGCCAATAGATGCCAGAATAAGCAGGGATGGAAAACCGACCTTCGGATAGAAATGCATTTTTCAGATGTGATTCATTTCACGGGGAAAAGTTTTCTTAGCGTTGAATAATTTTTACAAGGAAATTTTAAAATTTATACCCGAAAAATATACCAAATCAGATAAACTAATTTTTACAATATGAAACTCCTAAATAGTGGCGTGTATTTGAGAACTATTTATAATCTCCACCGAGTTTTTTAACAAATATTTCAAATTTTAAAACATCTATCGCTTCTATACAACTTATACATATTTAGAAATGTGCACTGATGTACAAATGCAACTGCATTGCCCAAACTGTACTATGCTAAAATATCGGTAAAATCACTAGAATTGAAAAATAAATCGAATCCTTATATAAAATAGAAAAATTCAGGTTATATTCGAGATATTTTAAAAATATTTTAGCCAATTTCATATGATGACTGGGCCAAGGACGTACCCAGGGAGGGAGTCCGGAGGGTCAGGACCCCCCTCCTGGTGTACAGAAATTGTGGAATCTGCGATAACCACGCTACAAACCTGCTACGTTGCCTCTTGCTGCATTGAGTTATGAGAATTAAGAAGGTTATAAAATTTTATATTATTTGAATAGGACTTCTATTTAATCAGTTGCTGAAATTTGTTTTCGGCCTCGGACCCCCTCCCCCCGAAATAAATTTATGGGTACGTGCATGGGCTGGGCAATGGCGGATACAAAGGGGGAGGGGGATAATAACCCATCTAATGGAGATGATCCATCTTCATTCAAATATTATCTCAATTAATTAATTTTATATTTTAGGCATTTTAGAAATATCTAAGCAGTGTATAATATAAGCTGTAAGTATATTTATTGTTAATGAGACGGTATTATTTTGTATAAATATTTGTCAGTAAATATATTTGACATCACCTCCCCTTAGCTATGCACCTAGATCCGCCCTTGTAACTGGGGCGGTTCATTCTCAACAACCATTGCGCGATTTGAATCTTAGTTAACTACTCCAGCCATAAGTGCCATTCTCGTTGATAATTCCCTCGTAGATTCTTGTTTATTCTTTGGGAATTCAATCAAATTAAAAACTCCAAGACCAGCATTTCCCTCTTTTTCAAAAATAACCCGAAAATCTATACAGAACGTTTTGAAATCGCGTTTTAATGTAGCCAGTATTAAACGATTTTGATACTCCGCAGTATTTCTCGCTTGCGGCCAAAGGAAATTGTTTATAGAATTCAAATGCTGATGTTATTTACAGCAGTTGTTAAGGAATTCCAACAGTTAACGCTTGCATCGTTTTAATCTTGAAACTTCCGAACCATTCGTTACAAATTGACGAACGCCGAAGCGGACCGATTTTGACGTGCGAGATTTAGTCCTCCATCCCGGACAGTTTAAAATGGATTTATGTAGTCCTATAACTGTCCCACCTCGAGCTGTCTTCAAGGGTGGGGAATACATCGCCGCGCGGTCGCCAGAATATGGGCGTCCATATTTCATCCTCTCCTCCGAGATGTTTCAAGCGCACCTCCCCCTCTCCCCAGCCTCGCCCATAAGAGAGAGAGAGGGGTGGGGGGAGGGCGCTGATGACGGATGAGACGGAGCTACCAATGCGAAGGCTGGTTGGAATTCATTGCGCTCGCGTTCGAAGTAGTAGTATAACGACGAAAAAATGAGCGATGGCGGTGGCGCGAGTAGTGCGCGGAATGCTCGACGAGGATGAAAATGTCCCATTTGTTTCACGTGGATCAACGAGGGATTTCATTCCAAGCCACCGAAGTGCAATATTTCTCGCCCCGAGGATGCGTCGCGGAGTGAAAATCCTCAGCCGTTCATTTGCATCTACAGGAGGCAAAGCCATGAATTTCGCAGAATCTTGATTTGAAGATTTTATTAAGAATATGTACGCGCGCGTTCGTGTAAAAGTATTCTCGTTAATTTCATTGTGTATATATTGTATTCTAGCAAATTGTTTATATGATGCTTTCGTATATATCTGAACTTACGGAATTATCACATCAAATTAAATTTATTAAACAACTTTCGTGCGAATTTTAGACCCACCATTTCATGAGACAAAATATTATTTTTCTAAGATTGAGATCCATGCTCGGCGCATAAAGGATTTCCCTGTCGTCATTTTAATCAGCCGGTTTCAAATTGGCATTCATTTTATCAAATGTTTATCCCAGTTGTGACCTGAATTTTTACTACTTTCTCATATACGTAGTATATTGAGAAAGTGCCTATTGTAATAGTGAAAAATTCGACTTCGAGATTTTGATGGAAATACACGTTTTAGGTGTCCTTGAGTTCATAAAAGTCGTTTGCGCCATGCCGTCTGTCTGTCAGTCTATCTGTCTGTTCGTGGTTCTAGGGCCTAAACGCGTACATAAAATCGAATGATATCTGATATTTACGCAATATATCATATTTTGCAGATCCTTTTTTACAAAAATGATATTGCACAAAAATAAAGGGTAGTTGATTCTTGGCGATTTTTAGAAAAATTGATTTACTCAAAAATAGCTACCGAGAATTTGTTTTAAATAGATCCAATTGTAGAGCCTGATGTCACAAATAATACTACGTAAGCCATATATCTTTAAAAATCACTATATGGCGTGCAGTGACATTATATTGTACGTTAAGCTATCTTACCTAAGCCCTATGACGTCACGCCTCCGCCGCGATCCACTCAAAATCTTACTACAGCCTATACGGTTAAACTAAAACGATTGATATATCATATTTGTGGATAATATCATTTATAAAAGACATTCTGAAGAGATGATCGATATTGCGCAACAATTAAGGGTACTTTATTTTAGGATATTTTGAAACAAAATTCGATTGACTCAAAAATGGTTGTATGGATTTTGATTAAAATCCATCCAATCGTACAACCTGATATCACAAATAATATTAACTAAGCCATATGCCCCAAAAAATTATTATATATCGTCCAGTGGCATTATTTCTGTACAGGACGCTCAGAGCACGAGTCAGAGGAGGAACCCGGGGGTTCCCTAGTCTAAAATTCCGTACTTCTCTGTTAACGCCACACGCTTATTAGTGAGAGGTATTATATGTGAGAGGTTGATAGTGTCAGTCGCTTGGTTTCTGTTGCTACGCATTATTAACATAATTGGCAATTAATTGCCAAGCGCACAAAGTTAATTTCGGAGAAAAAGGGTGTAGTGAGACCAAACGTATATACGGATATTGAGAAAGTTTGTGCAATGTATATGGCGCCGTTTATTTTTCCATTTTTGCGAACTAAACTGTGATGGATAGCAATGGGATTCCCTTTGGGGGAGTATGCATTAATTTGTTGTAATGTTTCTCTTGCAAAGAAAAATTTATATATCACGTTCTCGATCAAATTGTTTTGACCAACTTTTCTCAACCTTTTTGGTAATGCGGCCCACCTAAGCTACAGGAAATTATCCGCGTCCCACGGAAACTACAAGAAAATTTCTGCGGCGAGAAAACTTTACATTGACTAAAAGTAGCCGATTATTTAATACACAAAGGAATTTATTAAAATTTTCATTCGTAATTCATTACGTTTGCTTTTTACAATATATTATGCTTTTGCTATACTTTTTCAACAGTTTTTAAGTATTGTTGACTGATCTTAAACTCTATAATATCTTTTTCGGCCCACCTCAAATCATTTTGCGACCCACCGGTTGAGAAACGTTGGTTTAGACTAGATATTTCCCGAATAGTCCATAAAAGAACACGCGGAAAAAATCGATAAAATATCACTTGCAGATTGAGATGTATCTCTTGAGAATAGAGTACAAATGAATCTAGTTTACATAATAATATCTAGCAAGAGTTTCTTTCCTTTGCCGTAACTAAAATGACGGAGAATAACAAATTCAATCATTCGCAATCACTCGAAATGCGACAATTCCCGTTCATGTGTCAGGATGCACGTTGGCGGTTTGCTATTCTCTTCAATTGGCAACATCCTGATCGTAAGGGGCGGATTAAAGTCGCTACGCGTTCTATCTCAGATATAGATGGACGAGCATCGCGCATGCGCTAAGGTGAAAAAACCGGAGTTGATTAAATTAACATTCAGATTTCCCTATAAGCCAACAGCCTGCAGCTTTCAATTTGAATTAGTGAGCTCAGGCGGAGGATCGGATCGAATAATTGATATCGGTAAATCCTAAAGCCAAAAAAAGATCCAACATAACTAAACGGCAAAATGGATTCTTCGAAATTGGTAATTGACTGATTTTTAGATGCTATCGCCAGAAGCGCTACATGGCTACAGAAGTATCCTTCGCAATTTATCGTAGCGATCTTTAGCAAGGATGTTTGCTGGATTTTGGATAATATCCCTCATGGGAGCTCTCTATCCTCTCTTCCTGAATGTTATATCAACATGTCAAGCGTATGAGCCCGAAATCTGACGATCCAAGCTGAAGTCTATATGGCCGAGGGAGGGGGGAGGAGGGGGGGGGGCAAACTACGGCCCGTGGGCCACGTCAGGCCCGCGAGAGCACATTAAGCGGCCCGCGATGCCATTATGAACGCGAACCCTGTAATTTAATACGGAAAAACTCATACTTGTTGGCTAAAATTATGGCCGAAAAACCTTTTATAGTTAAGTTCATACGCTCAAATTTTATTAATTGTATATTTTAAATGACAGAATCCTTCACATTCTCTCAAGTAACTTCCGATGTGAACGCTAAAAAGTTTGCGCGCTCCTGCCACTAGAATTAAGGACAAATTATAGTACGAAAAAATAATTGAATTTTTATGGCAAAAAAGGAAACAAATATGCTTTTCCTAATGATCTATAAAGCCATTAATTCACTCCAGATAAAATCTAGCAAAAGGTAAAAAATGCATTCATTTCCAAAGAATCGAAAAGAAAGGCAGCTCCAAAACCGACGATAAATAATCATTTTGTCAATATTACAACGGCCACTTTTCTTTGTACACTCTGTCGCCAAACACCAATTTATTTGTTTTAAAGTTGTCCATTAGTTTTAGAACGCTATATTCATCACCGGAGCGGAATTCCTCCATACAATGACTAATGAAAATCTTTCGTTTCGGAGATCCGCATAGGAGATTTCTTTCATTCTTTTCCCTTCTTCCAACGAAAATTATCTGTTTGCGTGCAGAATAAGTGCGTAATTTATCAAGATAGTCGATAAATCAATGTAATAATGCCTGATATCTTGCGCGGTCTCTAAAATTAATGTTTCTGTTTGCGAGTGTATATGAATGTGTTCGTGTATATACTTTGGATCAGTCATGCGTGTGGGTTTGATGAATGACTCGTTATAGTCTCACAAACCATTAAGAGTCGGGTCCCATGCGTAGGATAGAAATCCTCCTCAACGACCAACCTAACTCCCATGCAAATTTAACGGCAATTGGACGTGACTAATCCCATTGTTTACTTACGTGAGGGAGCTCTCGAAACCCTCTCTCTCCTCCTGAA
Organism: Tanypteryx hageni; assembly: GCA_028673005.1. Lineage (NCBI taxonomy): Eukaryota > Metazoa > Arthropoda > Insecta > Odonata > Petaluridae > Tanypteryx > Tanypteryx hageni. Next base: position 36,885,515 of record CM054113.1, on the reverse strand, counting down.
AAACCTCACAATCATCATCCACCGATGACTGATCGTGAGAGTGAGTGGGAGGAAGGGATCGTGTCGAAGAAAGAGTCTGTACGTCCCCGATGCACGGGGGGCAGGCCGTGTCGTTTCCCAATTAGACGGTGCGTGTTCCGAGGCCAGCCGAGGCAAGAATTTTCGCACGCACCGCCCTGTAAAGAGATGTCGCAACCATTTCCGGCAGAGGGCTGTTTTATTTCCCCTCCTTCTCCATCCTCGCTCCCCCTTCGTCCATTCTATTCCCTCCGTTCCCATTTATTTCTCCAACAAACTCTCCCTTCAAACTCCGCCAATGCTCCTATCCATACCATCACTTACTGCACACCCTTTCTTTGCCACTCAGACTATTGTTATCAAATTATTTTTATAACCTTATGAAACCATAAAGAACTAGAACTCTCTCCTTCCCTTGCCATTAAATACATTTTAGTATTTACTTAAAACAGCGAACCAAAACTTTTTATTTAATAGATAATATGTGTGGAAATGAAAAGGAAAAATAAATTATAGATGACATTGAGCTTACCATCCGCAAGCTTAAAGTACTTCTAGGGGTCCGCGGACTGCAAGGCTAATAAAACTGATTTGACCTATCCATTTATTTCTTTTTTCCTTCCATTCCTCGCTGCATCTGCCTTCTCCATCTAATCCTACGCACAACACCCCTGTCGAATTCCCCTCTGTCTTCATTCCCACATACGATCCTTACCCATCTCATCCTCCATTTACACAAACCAACTCAATCAACCTACGACCTTCTTACTCCCATCCATCCTCCTGATAAACACACCCCACACATCCTACCTCCATCTCCTAAACCAGCGGTTCTCAACCGGGGGTAAAAAATTTCTTCCAGGGGCTACAGAATGAAAGGGTGCTGAAAGTGCCAATAATGCGTCGATGCAGACCTGGGGAAATTTTTGGGAGAGAGGAGAAAAGTAAAAAAAATTAGCTTAAAATTGGTGTAGAGTGAGTGAGTATCAATACACAAGACGTTCTTAGCATATAAAGTTTGAACATTGTAGGCAAGGAGTGGGGCGGTGGACACGAGGAAAGGGAGACATAAATCGCCGATTTATTTAATTGTCCTTCGACTTGACGGGTGGAATTCAATTAAATATCTTGAGGGGTTGACCAATGCTGAGGCAGGGTTCTCAACTTTGACAGCAATAAAGACGCGGGACTGCGATCGCCTGACCTCCGAACACGATCTCATCCTTGCAGTAGATGATAATGCGAATCACGCTGAAACCGCCCGTGCAAGACTTGACTTCGACAAAACTTATTCGACAAAGTTTTAGTGTTACTTCTTCAACATTGTAATTCTACAAAGTGACAACCTCAACTGTAAATTGCATACATATTATTGAGTGTGACAGCAATAATGAGACTTATTGGGTTTTTTATGATGAGTAAGAACAATTGAAATTTTGTGCTGCATTGCTGTTCTGTAGTGCTTCATTTTTGCTTTTATATATAATTAAACGTAAAAAAAAACAATGAGATTCTGTTTCCAAAATTTTAAATTCATAGCCTTTGTGCCTCTTAAGTCCGAAGTGTTTCATAGTCCGATAGATGTGGTAAATAAATTAATAAATCGTCTTTATAAATTACAAGAGTGATTTTTGAAAAGGCGGTAAATATATAATATTTCATTACATGTCAAAATAGTTATTTTGTTATATAAGAAAACCTTGGTCATAAAATGTAAGTAGAAAGAGGGGGTGGGGTGGGGGGAGGGGGCGCACGACAATGTTGGAAATTAACAATGGGTACATTACCGAAAAAGATTGAGAACCGCTGCCGTAAACGATCTCGGGATATTGAAAATTGTCAGGATTTCAACGAGTGCATAGCATCGAATTGAGGATGGAAATAATCGAGATATGAATTAAATAGCATCAATGTTGTTATCTGCAATCTTAGCCAGGCTAATAATCACTTAGTAAGGCACTTAGTAATGCATTAGTTGATCATTTCAGCTGAACAAGCAGTAGTCATCAGGAGTAATTCACGGATCTATAGTTGTAACGTACAGCATTTTCATGCTTTCCCGAGTTTCTTTCATCATCTACCGCAGGGGTTCCAACTTTTTCCATGTGGCGAGCACTAAGTTGTATTCTGGTATATCAAGCGAGCACCTGGCTTTATCCTAAAATATCGAGCGAGCACCATTATACTTTTGCGAAAAAATAATAATGGTCATAAATACCTAAACCAAATCAACGTCGACGTTATTAGTGGTGTTCTTATATACGATTATAAAGAAAGAAACTGATCATATTAAATTAATGATGTTATAAAACGCGATTTAAGCATCGCAAAAGTGAACAACCAGGCTGCCGAAGAACACAATCAAGCTGACAAAGAGCACAGCGATGCTCGCGAGCACCAAGTTGGGAACCCCTGATCTACCGCAAGGTTCACTTAACTATCTCGGGATCGGCTACTGGGACATGTTTAATTCTTGGCGGTCGCTATAATAATGTATGTATGCGGTTATGGTGGTGTGGCGAATGAAATAAAAGGGGATATAAACCTTAGTATAAGAAAATATAGTCGTTATAGGCGTGCATGATAAACAATGGGTGAGGGTTTTTAAATAAATTATATAGCAAAGTGATCTTAAAACTCGTGATCTTTTTTTCAGAAAACGGCTATTTCGAAATTCTCGCGGCCTTTATGCTCGCGAGAATACAGTTTGCGGACAGCGGTACACTGAATGCAGACCGCAAGGTAAATTCATCATCTGAAAATTTTCGGTATCAGAATTCCTTAACATCGCTTAACGAATCCATCCAACCTTCGCCGAGCTCTTTCCCTGATCACCTTTTTCTCCGTCCATTTCCACCCTCCACCCCAACAGTCCATTTCTCCCCTCCACCCGTCAGTCACCCCATCCATTTCTCCCCTCCGCCCCAACATCCACTCCACACACCCTAACCCTCCTCAATCCACAATCAACTCTCCTCCCCTCCTCTCTCTCTTCCAACCTCCACCCTCATCCCCACAATTCCACTCCCCTATCTACCGCCCCCATAAATTACCCGCCTCCCATCCATTCGCCTTCCTCTTCCTCCCCATCAGCTCCCCCGCCCCTCATCCCATCCTACCTGCCCACTTCCGTCTCTCTCCACTAACATAAGTTGACAAGAGACGGTGAACCCGGAATGAGCCGACGAGCTGGACGAGTGAGTCATGTTCCCGCACACGCACACGGGGTATTGCGGCGATCACTCCCCCGAGGGCTTTTACCCCGCGCAGCAAAACAAAGGGGGGCATCAACTCGCGTGGAGAAAGAGATGGAAAGAGGGAGCACGGTCCTTGCTCCACGCCGAGTCCGACAACATTCTCTCTATTTCTCTCTCTCGATGCGTTAGATCAGAGGTGGCCATCCTGCGGCACGCGTGCCAGTAGTTGCATGCAAAGGGATCTTTTGTGGCATCTCCAATAGTTCAAAATATTATATATATATACATAAAGATATTCATTATATTTATAATTTTTATTCTCATATTATATTATTTAACTAAATTAATTAATTTTTACATGTTGCGTACGGAACGCGGAAATCTCCGTTTCTCCCAAAAACAACTTTACCTCAAGTTTTTAATATTGATAAGCAAAAGTATAACACTCCTCTATTTAAAACGAACCAAGGTCACTCATATTTACTCTGAGAAAGGCGAGAATTAAAAAAAAAAATCAAAATTGCAGCTCACCACACGCAGGGGTAAAGGGGCTGATGTTCTTTATTATTACAAATGTGACGACTAAATAAACCATAAATATAATATGTCTTGGAGGTAAGGGGACTTTTTGGATGCCCTGTATACCTCATCCTTTAGTTCTCTATTTTATTCCATCAAATAATATTAAATAATAAAAAATTAACGTTTTCAATGACACGAATACCCTTTAAATGGAGACATTTTAAAATGTACTGGCAATGATGGTTTTAAAATATTTAAATGTCCCGCATGCAAAGTGTTAATAATTAATAATTTATCCTTGCAGGGCATTTTTATGCTTGCTTCGGAGCACAGTATTTCGAAAAATTCGGCACTCGAGAGAAAAAGGTTGGTCACCTCCGTGTCGGTTTTCTGGCCATTCCCCTTTCGTCCGCGGACTCGTAGAAGTTGGCCAATTTCGTTCGAATGGACCAGAGATATGGAGGAAGGGATGGGAGGAGGATAACATGTAGAGGGAGGCAGGAAAAAATAGGAGGTAAGGAGGAAGCAAGAAGCAACTGTTTGTTGATCCCTCGCGGTTATTTTTTTCTTTTGGGCGTAGCCGCGGAAGGGCGCTTCTGCGGCCCCGAACGCCCTTCTGACGTAACCGACCGCGCGGTTTCATTTCGTCTTCGAAATTATGTCCGTTAAAAGAGGGGGGAGGGAAACAAAGAGAGAGAAAAGTCCCATCCCTAGAAAAAAGGTCGATTTCAACAGTTGCCTTTTTATTCAAAATTTTTCGAGAGTTAAAAACAAAATTCGTAATTTAAAACCATTTATCAACAGCTTGGTAGGTCTTTATGAATCAACTCCTCCACGAATAAAACACGAGCGACATTTCGGTGATTTTTTTGATAGGAGAGACGGTCCTGAAGTTGCGATATTGATAAGGATGAAAAACCCATGAATCCATTCACAAAGAAAAAGGTTTTTGTCGTTTCTTTATTACTTCCGTTGCGCGGTAACGCGAGACAATCATGCGCGAAACGTCGCTCAGATACGCCAACGTTCTAATTCCATCGATCTTCTGTTAAGCAGTTTATTTTTTGTTCTCATAAACATATTTTATTCGTCTGGACAACAGATGCGAATTCCATGCAGTTATAATTTTTACCATATAAAGAAATGCGCCTTCAATAAAAAAATGCAAATAAGAAAATAAAAAATACTTCTTCTCTCTAAAAACACGCTGAATTAAAAATTTCTTGAATAGAATCCTTTATAATATAATATCTCTCCAAGATTTTTTATAAACAAACAATATTAAAGTTTGTCAAAAACAAGTTTTACTAGCTTTAGAACGCCATGACACATCAAGTGAGGCGCGGTATACCACATTCGATAAAACTGCATTATGTTTCACATAAATAATGAGAACTTGACGCTCTCGCTTGTATTATTTCAACGCGTGCACGTGTTTTCTGGCACAGAAAGGCGATAAGGGCGAGACCTTGCAGTTTTTTCGAAATTGCCAAGCGAGTCTTACACACACAGAAATACTTCAAAACGCTGGATGCATAATAAAAGCACTTCGAGCGCATATCCGCGTGAAGTATGGTCCATTTTTTTACGACTTTCAAACGCGCTTAAGGTGCTATTTGGTTTAGAAAAACTCGCTCTCCGCACGAAATGAAATTGTACGCACGCACGCAATCTGGGACACGAAGGCTCCGTTCACCCGAGGACTCGAAATAATTTATGCGAATCTTGGAGCACTCGTGAAACATTATAAAATCGGGGTGCGGGAGATAAGGGGACAGCGGAAAGCACTCGTCCGCAGAGATAACTCACACGATGTTACGGGTCTCTCCGTGCATCGCGCCCCGCTCGACCGGTAGCCCAAGCAGGTTCATTCATCGGAATACGCGACGGCTTTGAAGGAAATTGTCAGGTAGCAGAACACCTCTCTCCTCGTATCCTCTCTCGTGAAAATACTCACTTCGAGGCCCGGAGACGTCAAATACGCGATTCCACATTTTCGCGAATATAAAATAACAGAAATGGAAGCCCACTTTGGAAAAATATATAATAGGATCACGAACGATTTTAACCGAATCACTGCAGAAGAACAGTGTCAACACGAGAGGAATGAACGGCCTGAAATGGAGATTTTTTTAAAACGTTAAATTTGCTGTATAACTTACATTTAGTCAGTTGAAAATCTCTACATCTACTCGAATGAGATCAACTCAATAAGGAAACATCGCTCGGTCTTCGCCTGCCAACAACAGCTCCATAACACAGCGCTATCCATATACGTAAATGTATTCCTCTCGCGCAAATTATTAATAAAAACTTGGGTTGAAAAAATTAAATTTACCGTCGTTAAAGTGAAATCTAATGGAAGGTTTCGGAAAATAAGGATAATTGAAGTTTACCTTTAATCGCACCGTACACATTATGATAAAGAAAAGGCGAATACGCAATAGAAAAACATATCCATATCCAAATTTACCGTCTAAAAAATAATTGAAAAATCAGACCTCGAGCAACTCGGTTAATTAGAAAAGAAACCTGACTTTTGAAAATAATTAAATATGCTATTTTGGTGAATTTGACAATCGCAAACAGTCAATGGAAAATCGGTGCATTGAAAAGTATAAAATATATTAATATTAGCTTAAATTATCAAATCATTTCCGGCACCTGCGGTCGGGGGTCGCTTTTCCATGACACGATAAAAATACTCCGAGAATGCCGACAAACTTACGCTCTTCTACATTAAATCAATTATTTATCTTATTTGACTAAATATAATGTAGAATATGCGTCACCAATGGTAAGCAAGTATTTCTGTCAAAATTTAACAGTGATTTTCTCATTTGAATATTTTTTTATCTATTATAAATAGTAATACAAACTGAGACTCACCCGAGCGGCTTTTTCGACTTCGTCTTCTATGTCGTAATTTTCATCTGCCTGTTCGCTCCGATCTTCTCTATTCCTTGCGTGTTTTTTCGCCCCTATCGACGTCACCGCGATTAGCAGCAACAAAATCCACGGACAAGAAAACCGTCTCCACTTAGACATGATCTTGAAGCAACTGGTAGGTGCCGGGAGATTTCGTTTTTTAGCAGGACTCTGTGACGTCACTGACTTTCAGCGCGTCATGAATTTAGATCAATGAGGCATCTAGCGGCGAAGTCCCTAACTTGTTGAAACAAGCCAACATCATCAAATATATTTGTAGATTTCTGGGTCAATCATGTGAATTTGGAATGAACCGTTTTGAATGTACATAGACGCAAAAAGGATTATTTAAGACGAGTCGTTGGTTAGTTTCATAGCAATTTTTTAAATTAGGTATGGGTTGGTGCTAAAAGTCGACTACAACCGTTTAAAAACCTGCCAGTAAAATGTCGGGTAACGTAGATTTACAAAACGAGGAGAGGGAAGTATTACTTTCCATTTATGATGGAGATCCGGCTTTCAAAGAATTATCTACCAACAGATATCAGTACAAGGTAAACCTTGAAATGTAATTTATCTTGAAAAGGATGTATATTAAGTTATCTGCATATAATGTCCTTAAAATTTCAGTATGGTGAAGAAGGTGATCCAAAATCATTCCTTTTGGAATTATCTTGGGGTGAAACGTACCCAGCGGATAAACCTACTGTGAATATGGATACTTTCTATAATAAACATATGTGAGGACTGATTTTAAAATTAAATTGTTCATTTAACTTTGGCGTTGTTACGTGTAAGGATTAGGGTATTGGCCGTTGCTGTGCCGGTGTTCTGAGCATTATCATTATATTAAATCGTTTCAGGAAATTACATATATGGTCTCAATTATGTTAATTTTACAGAGTCCAGGAAGTGAAGGATCAGGTGGCTGAGACTATTGGCAAAGAGGCGGATCAATTATTAGGGGAAGCAATGACTTACACTCTTTTTGAATGGGTGAAAGAGCATGCCGAAGAACTCTTATCTGCTCAACCAGAATCCCCTACCATGGCTTCTTCATCCATAACTGAGGCTGTTAACAGTATATCTATTTCGGATGTGGTAATGCCATTCCTAGATATTTGTTACTTAACCCAATGTTTAGCGTCATTTATACCCCCGATTTCATTTATGTTGGAGATTATATTTCATTAAAATGTTGCTTGCTAAGCTATTATCCTTCAGGTGGATGGCTATTTATGTTTATGCATCTTCTGTGCATTCTTTTCTTTTTATTTGGGCAACTAGTTTTATGCTCTTATAAATGAAAATATGAAATTTCAAACTTCAATAACGTTTTTTAATATGTCGTAGCAGAAAAACCTTGCGTAATCGCAATTTATGCCAACATTTTTGGCAGAATTTTTGATTGACAAAGTCCTAAAAGTTATTGAATTGTTAAACTACAGTTTAAAATATTTATTTTATAACATCTCAGTACTGAAGCAAAATAAAATGTGACAATTTGTCGACAGAGAAACAACCTCATCTCATCTGCTGGCTATAGCCTATAATATACTAAATCAAACATTAACTTTAAAGTTGCACATTGGCATCATTTATGCCTCTTTACAAGGTTGTTTTTCATTTATAAAATACTTTTGCTTTCATTGAATAGGATACCAAAACTGCAGCTCCCAAAGTAAAGAAAGAGCAACTCAGCAAAGCCCAGAAGAGGAAACAGTGGGAGAGGGTTGATGGGAAGGGCGAGAAGCCTAGGGGATGGGACTGGGTGGACATCGTTAAACACCTCTCTCAGACAGGATCTAAAAACCCCGACATCTCAGACCCTTGAAATTTCTCATGTATTCTCAGGGTAGCATGTTTTCCTAAGTGTGCCACCGTCCAACAGAGAGGTCCTATGAAAATGAAATGGGTGTTGTGATTATGCAATAGTAAGTGCTCAAATGTGCTATTGTGAGATTTCCTACCCATATCTGATTGTGAATAGGATACAACCATGTTGGTATGGCATTTTTTTATGACTCTAGCAAAATACGTAACTGCAAATTTATGATGAATTGAAATCATGTTCACTTAAATGGATTTGGATTGTTATCTGTGGTGCTGAACTTAAACTATAGTATATTTGGCAATAAAATTATGAAAAGGACTTTATTAAAGATGAATTTGGATGCATAATGCAAAATTTATAGCCAAAAAGAATTAACTAAATATCTTGAACTTCCATGGTGATGAAAGACCTCCATCAAATGATGTGCCTTTTCAATTCATGGCAAATGTAATTTTTTTATTTATGAATAAATCTTTGAAAGTTGTATAGAATGGATGTTGGATAATAATTATATAATTGTTTAAAAAATAAAATTTTTTATTGAAAAAATGTTGGAAATTCTCATAAATGCATCATTACTTCTACAGAATTGACCTGTGAATGACCTTGTATAAAAAAACTTACTTTCCCCTGATAATGTTTCTAGTCTGAGATATCACCAGTTACCTCTCCACTCATCAACTGTGAATTGGTGATTACTGGTTATCCATCCTGAAAGTTAAATTTAAAATATGAGTCTGTTATTCAAGCAACTATCCAGATTATTTTATTCATGGTTTTTACCTTTATTTTCAATTCCTCCCATGAATTCCTCTAGGTCAGCATCAACTGACTCCTCGACAGCAAGCATGGCTTCAACTGGGAGACGGTGACACTGGCCCAATGGTGGCAGTGTTGCTTTGGTAGAGCTCATACCTTGCACATATGTGTTCATTGACTCGCGAAGGCGTGAGATTGGTGATGTTACGTTTTTTACTTTGAGGATAGGCTATGGAATTGAGGATGGAAAAAGTATACAAACAGTTTTAATTAGACAAAAATAATTACAAAATTTAAGTAGCATTGGTGGTTGAAAATTATTTTTTAAATTGGTGACAACCTTGGACAATATTTTTTTATGTAATATCTATGCACTAGGTTAGTAGAATTGTTTTTTTTTTCATTTTTGCAGAGATTTATGAAATAGTTTGCACAGACCTTGCATATAACTTAAATGTGTTTAATGAAATTTTTGCCATTTTTTATAAGTAGATGAAAATTTAAATTTGTTTAAATATACTTCATAAAATGAGTAGCTAATTGGAAAATGTTGTCACTTTTTAGATACTTGAACAGGTTCTTGGCTAATTTCCATACTATTTGGCAACTGGACATGTAATCCACTCAGCAATTAGGTATTCAAATTTTTTACTTAAATAAGATACACACATTTCTAACCACTACCAATAATTATTGCTTCTATAAAATATGATCTTATGGATAAATGTTTGAACGACCATGTATTCCAGAATTATTTTGCATCAGATGAAAGACGGCAGATATTCATCTTTGTGTCATATCATGACTTTGCCTTATCATCCACTGCATCCACTCATTTTTCAACGAGAATAAATTTTCAGTTTTGTTAATGATTTCCTAAAACTTCCATATATGGTAGCCAATGGTTGTCAAAAAATATCACACACTTCTATGATTTTCATTCATCGTCACTGTATTGTAAGACACTTCAGGAGCCCTCTGTAGTTATAATGCAACAAATGTATAGCAAAACCCTTGAACCTTGCACAGAACAGAATGCTATTATCATAGAGGGCTTGTAAATTTTGATTCAACTTCCCAAATACTTAATAACAGACCTTTGATTTAAAACTTCTTAGATGTGAAACTAACATACCAGGCTAATGAAATGAATGGCTTTTGGTTACACCTAATTTATAATAAAAATTCTGTAGGATCAACTCACCAATGATTCTCTGGCAGCAATACATGTGGCTATTCCAAGTAATATTGCATGAAAGTATGCCATAATCACATCCTGTGGAGTCCCATTTTGTCTCAAAATTACATGAATACGTCGTCTCTTGGCATCTGTCATGAGTAAATATGGTCTCTGCTTCTGAATGTTTGTCACCAGCTTAAGAAGCTCAGCCTTGGCATTGACTGAAGAAGCAGCAGCAGACAGGGAGTCTCCTAGCGTTACCTTGAACCCACATAACTGTCGGTCTACAATGAGATCAAATTACAGATGTTATAAAATTATCTGACAGAATTAAATACAAAGCCAGGAAATTCATTTGCAAAGAGCAGAGATACTGCAAGACTCATACAATGCAGTTAGTTTCCATAAATATGAGAAAATCACAAATTCACCTTATTTCTAGTTTATCTTAACCTTTTTACTCCCACTCTATTGGCTCTCCTTGACTCGTAAAATCTAATACTGGTTCTTAAGTCACCTTTTGAATTATGCTATTATTATATGTTCATACAAAATGGAAGCTGAAATCAGCAGATTAAAATAAATTTCAAATCATATTTGTTTTTATAAATTGGAGACACATGGTTGCCTCCATAGAACATTTTAGCCAAGTAGGGAACCCACAAGCAGTGTGTGTTAATCATTCTAATCCAGCATGAAATTTGAACTTCTGCTATAAGTTGCTCAAAAAAAGGCCTGTACAGTGAAATATCCATTTAACGTTTCTCAGGGGGAATAACCTTTTGTACACTAAAACACTAAATTCCGAGGTTTACATAATATTTTATCCTGATTTTTTCATATCTTGTATAAATAATTACAGTTTCATATGCAGTGGAAACTCATTTATATGTTTTTACAGGGCATAGCAAAAATAAAGTAAGAAAAATGTTCAAGGGAAGTTTATCTTGTAATTGTGATTGAACTGCAGTAATACTTACTCCTTTTTGAGTGTCATTAGTATGTACTTTCTTATGCAACCACAACATGTTATTCAGACAGTACAATGGTGGGATACTCGGTTGACTCACAAATTATGGTACTTATGATGCGTGCACAGCTGAGCACGGATGCACCTATGTTAGATGGTGCACCAAAGCTGATCACAATGCTTCCATGATGGTCAAAGTACTCGAAGACGTGCAACATGACCACGTTTGCCTGGAGTTAGATTCGGATCACTTGAGCAAAATGGGAAGAGGAGTGGTGGTAAATACACACAGTTCTGTATATATTCTTTTAACAAGACCTTTATTTTTATGGCTTCTCAGTATTTTTTACTGATATTCTTAAGTACATCATGAGAAAAATTCACAATAGTAAAATACCATCCAATACAAAGAATTAACACACTTTAGACAGGCAAAGAAATGATGTTTAAAAGTCACCACACGTATCCAAAACAAAGCCCGGGTCAATTTTTAAAAAGAATAACACAGAAAAGCTCGAAGAAATTGGTTACTTAATCTCTGTGGGCACACTTCTATGCAGATGTGAAGTAGAACAGTACATTGTATATAATAAGTCGACTTTATTTAAGGGCGATATTTAGACCATCTAGTCCATTCTTACATATAACCCTGTATGACGAACATAAACATCCATGCCCTCAGTGGGATTCGAACCCATGACCTCAGTATCCACTGGCAGATACTCTAACCACACATCTACCAAGGCCGGCAAATTAGGGGTAATAGGAGACTAGTTTTCCATTTATGTTCAGGACATCAAAACGTCGCCTAATGACATCAATTCCTGGAAAATCAGCTATTGGTCACATATAACTGAAAGGAAATGGCCGCTGGGGAACATAAAATGTAATGTAAAAGTGAGAAAAACGTGCAAATGATTATCGCACAAAAGAGTCATTTTTATATGGAGAAGTGTTTGGTGCCGTGTGAATATTACGTATAAGTGAGAAAAATGTACATGTGAGAAACGTATAAAGGAGTTTCCACTGTATAATCTAAAGCTTTATAGAATATCACATATATTTTTTAAAATACAAATTACTGAGGTTTAGTTTACATTTTTTTAAAAATTAACATTAAGGAAGATAATTACATTTAATACTTGCTCTAATAGTTATTACAGAATAATAAAGAAAATTTAATTATGAATGCACTGAAAAAATCACAAAAATATTAAGAACATAATTATTTGGAATTTTTTCAAATACTGGACTGCAGTTTTAAAATTCCTAGCACAGCAATGAAACACGGACAACATATCTGCATCTTCAACAACTTTCACTGTTTATGTTAGCACTGATGTTACAATAAACATACTGTTTCGTAAATGATATGTTTTTGAATAGTAGCACATTTATTTTTCAATAAAAATTGTTGCTTTCTATTTGGACTTTAAAAATATCACATTTAGTATTAATATAAAGTCATCACCATCATCTGTAAGCAAATCATTTTCGCTGTCACTAAGCAAAATCACTTTCAATAATATTGCTATTTTCGTCAATAGATTCAACAATCTGTGCAGCACGTATATCTTTCTCAAAGTTTGCCACATTGATTTTCAGAGGATTAGCATAAAAAATATGAATCAATAATTATTTCAGTAAAAGGAGAAAAATTTAATTGGCAGAGACATCTAGATAAGAAAGCATTGGGAATCATTCAGAATGAATGATTATGTCATCTGTCATCAAAATAGGAAGTTACAGATAACGAAAATAAGACTACATCGGATTGGCTAAATCAGCTCATGGCAGTCTTGGCATGACATGTGTCATTGGCTGAATCAGCTCGCTGGCAGTTAGAGGGTTAAGGTTAAATCATGCTTTCTTAAAAAAGTTTGCAATTGTTTTAAGGTTAACTACATTCCATGCAGCAGTAACTATATAGTGCTTGTAGTATATTCAACGTTAGTTTCTCCTTCCTTTTCACATATGGTACTGTCATCTGAACTAAATATGTATGTCCTGTAATCCAACTTCTTACAACCAAATTGAGTGATTGTAATATGCTGGTACAGTTCACAGAGAAAAAACAACCAAGCTATTGCATAAAAAAAGTATTAGATGGATGAGTAAGACATTTGTTAAAAGCATAATCTTTCTTGCAACATTTCCCATTTTTGCAACAAATGCCCTAAAAACTGCATAAGAACTGAATGTATCTGTCTGGGTTAGTTGCTACATTCTTAAAATATCTTAGTTTTGTATATTTGCCAATCACAAAAGGTTGTGATTTTTCCATCTCATCTAAATTAGCACAGAGTAAGATTGCGAGTCTTTCTTAGTTTTTCTTGCCACCATAGCCAACTTCACCAGTCACTCATGTTTTTCTCTGGCAGAGGGTGATTAGCATGTCAAACTCTCAATGCAAGGGTTATGGATTCGAATCATGCTGAGGGCATGGTTATACATGCTTTTCATAAATCAATTATAACACATTTGATTTGAAAAACAACAATATGCTTGAGTTAAACAACAATATTATTTTTAAAAACCTGTTTTGTAGGCATTGAAAATGTTTTTGGGATCATATATTTAGAGGAGATATACCAGTATTCCTTCTTCCTAATGGTGCATGATGTTTTCATTAACAATGGCACTCTCTCTACACAGCTTTTTGTTGGAATGTCATTTCTCCTTTTAAATCCATCACTTATTCGAATATCATGGGCATGCATTTCCTGAATCCACTCCATTAAAACTTTTCCTAATTCATACAATGAATTTTTAATGTTTATTCTTTACTAAGACTGCACTTCACATTTTGACTTAGCTTCTAGAATTGCCTCTTTATTTTTCAGAATGATGATGCCGGAAGGGCAAGTCGTTTTGCCATTTCAATTGCTGGAACATTTGAAAAATTCTCCACTTTTATAATCTTTGCTTTCTCAATGATTGTCAAATTCTTTCTCTTGTACCTAGGCTAAATATGTAATATTCACGATTCATTAAATACCTAATATTTTAACTGTTGTCTATCCACAAACTTGTGTAAGGAAGAAGACAAAAACTCTATCACACAGAGGCGAAGTATAAAAAAGAGTAACATTGTTAATGCTGGAGAGAAGGGAGGCAGGGACCAGGGATGAAGAATATATTTTTCTGAAGAATGGTTCTTTAAATTTTGCTTTCCGAACAATTGTTTGATGTTGACTTGCTATTATGAAGAATTGTTTACAAAAAGTTGTTTTTAAAGGTTTTGTAAATCAACAACTCCACATATGATGCAGCAAGTTATCAAATCATCTTATTGGAGAAAAATTCTTGGAGTATTTTTTGCTGATTTAATGATTGGCTGATCATGAGGAATAAGAATGTACTAAATCAGGTGTTTAGTTCATCATTAATTTGATTTAAAAAACAAATGTTCCTATGGCAAAAAGTTGAACTACTACTCTCTGTCAAAACAGCATGAATGATGACTTACACTGCAATAGTTACCACTCAGTTGATGATGTATGAAGTGGTCAACAATTTATTATTCTTAATTGAGGTATTTTAAATCAAAGAAAATACTATATTGTTTTCATGGATTGTTTACAAGATTCCAAAAATTAAACACTAAATATGGGCAAACATAAAATGCAGGAAACATAAACCAAGGTTCAATGTATATCTTTCCTATGATTTGCATCATATCTTAGGATAGCGAACTGCTTATTTTACCTAGCCTCCTTATACAATACATATACATTTAATTTATAGAATAAAATCTGGATATTTGATATTTTAACTGGGATAGGAAAGGGTTAAATTAAAGAGTATAGCAGCACAACGGCCTAGATAAATTTTTATCATGTTCAGTTTAGGAGTTCCATTACTCAATAAGATTCAGGAATTTTTTCAGGCGCGAAGATACATGAGGTCAATACAGTCACAATTTGCTCATGTATTTTTCTTCAATAACATTCTAAGTTTATATTGAATTCAATGTATAAATGGCTTAAACATTGCATAGACACATTATCAAGTTGATTAAAATATATCTACTGTGAGGGTACTTCATGTTATAGGAACTGCAGAAATTGTGCTAACCCTAGAGAAGTTGTTCATCATTAAAATTAAATCAAAGAGGAAGAAATTTAACTTTTACTCTCCAAATAAAAATATCTGAATGTAAGTTTTGTCTTATGGTATGGAACAACAGGTAACAAAATCTGGACCAATGCAATCTCAAATATTGAACTAGAATATCTAATTAAATTTTTATAAATATCTCCATGCAATAAAACTATCAATTTAAAGAAAATATATGGCATGCCATACAGTAAATAATTTATTAAATATTTAAAATGAAAATATCCAAAAAGTGAAACTATTTTTCTAAAAATGTATCTGTATTCAAACATTCCATATACAAATGAAATTTGCAAGGTTGCTTACTCCTAATTGAATACATGAATTTATAATAATGAATTTACTTTAAATCAAGAAGAATTAAATAGAAAAAATAAGTGGGAATTTCAGAACAAATATTTAAGACACATGAATTGATAAAGAATTACATTACTTGCCATGTAAACCACCTCCCAGGAAAGCAGATTCTCGTGCATTAACCACTTCTGGCGAGAGGATTACACCTTTAGAAATGTAAGTCTCCAGGAGAATAAGAAAGCGTGGCGAGTTTAGGGTTGTCATTTTGAGTGATTTGACAGCTTTGTAATTGGCATATAAGTGCACAGAAGTCAGAAGGAAGAAAAGTCTCCATTCCATGCTGTGAAACAAAAGCAAAGACATTAATAATTATATATGGAAAAATCAGTTTTTTTCAAAATAACAAGAATACGAGATTCAATTTTCTCCCGACTTGAATTTTTCTCCTATTATTGATGAAAACAATTGATTCTTATTGGTTTTACACAATACACAGACAAACCATAGGAAGCAGAGTGTGGTGCCTGTCTAAGAATTTAATAAAGAGTAACACAAACCAGATCTCATCCAAAGATACACAAAGAAAAAATGAAACCAATTGAAAATGGTGAATATGCACCAACTCGGACCAGCTTGCAAAAGTAGGAAAAAATCCCAATTTGTGAGATTTTAAAATTTTTCGATTCTTTAAATTTTTCGAATTTTTGGGATTTGAAGAATTTTTTAAATTTATTAATTTCTTCAAATTTTTGGAATTTTTGAAATTCCTAGAATTTTCGGGATTTTTGAAATTTCTAACTTTTGGGATTTTTCAAATTTTTGGGATTTTTTGCAATCTTTCGAAATTTTGAAAATTTTGCGATTTTGGTAATTTTTCGAATTTTAGCTTACAAGTGCTCGGTTCTTATTATCATTTATTTTCTATTCGATTCTCACAAATTTATAAACACTGAACTATATTTTTACAAATATTTACTGACGTGTGGTAGACAAGTAAAAATCATATTGTCTAGCAACGTGGTAGCGATGATTGAATGCTACATTCAAAAAGCGTCATTTTTGCAGACAGTTTTGATATATGCCCTAAATATTAAACTTCATGAATATCTGTAAAATAATCCTGTTCTTGTGAGAGAATTGAAAAACTCACCCATAATGACTTTCTTGATTACTATAATTAATTTTGATGACTAAATAAAACATTTGATTTTTGTTACTCTATCTTAACACCAAGGGATAAAGATATTTATTGTCATCCATCCTCAACCTTTAACAAAAGTCTTCTTTGGAAAAATTATTTAGTTATTCATTGTTTTCCTATCTCAGAATATATGAAAATAGATTAGTAAATGTTGCCTAAGTTATCCTCATGACTCTTTCTGAGGATACCTATGCCTACAGCTAAGACTCCCGGAACTGTACTCATTAACACACACTTAAGAGGGAAATCTCCCAGGAGCATAATATGCATAGTTGGCAAGCTTATGATTTACGCTAGCTTAATGAATTTTATAAAGAATGTGTATGACAGAATTTTACCTACACTCACAAAATTTGTTATTGTTATTACTGCTACTACTGCAAAAGAATCAATTTAACAGCCTCAATTTTCAAGAAATCATTATTGTACAAGCTATATTTAAAATATAATGATTTTACTCACTGAGAAGATTCAACCCGTGAAATAACATAAAGTCCCAAGAAAGATGCAAAAAGGTTGACAAGGGTCTCTTGGCTTCCATCTTTGGCAGACACATCAGCCATATTATCTTTTATTGACTATAATTAAAGTGGCATGTATTATTATAGATTGCTAAACCAAACACTAGAAGTACAAAAATAAAGTGAAAACAGCCAATAAAACCTGATGTTGAGTGATGGCCGCCCTTGTAGCTCCACCAGCTACTCCTACTAATGCCTTCATTGCAGTTGATATGCACAAGACTTGTGTTACATAGTTATTTAGGAATGGCACAGACAGCTCCAGCAGCATTGCAGCATCATTGATAACATCAGCTACAAGTCTCCACTGCTTACAATTGGAATCCAAAGCAGTACTGCAGCAGTGAATATTCAACATAATACACATTTTTGAAAAATTTTTTGTCTAAATACTAATTCAAAAAACTATTTTATTAGGTTTACAGAAAAATGAAAAGTCCAATACAGCAAGGGGCCATTTATAAATTAATCTTGAACCCTTTGAATGTCATTGCTTAGCTACTTACAGAATTTAACATGTCTATGGCTACCACAGCCTAATAACTAAGGATTATAGTCAAGGCCTTGCCTTGAGGATATTCAATCCATCATACTGTAATGTAAAATAAAGAGACTTGTTGTAATTCCACCTAGGTTTCATTTCAATGCAACACCATCAGGTTATGATGTTGCATCATAACGAAACCTAGGTCGTTTTGAATAAAATTTATGTGGAATTACAATGTCTCTTTATTTTATATTATGAAGAAATTCCACCAAGTGACGCCTGAAACCATTAACTCCATCATACTGTATTTTAAAATGAAAGGCACATTTTTATAAAATTACCTTTTCCACCAAGCGAATAATATCCTTCCAATCATGCCGGTTCCATCTTTCAGAATCCATGTAATGGTAGCTGCAAGTGGTGTAGCATTTGTGTCCCCGACCCCAACACCTGACATTATAGCGCGCGTGGTAAGTGTTCCCGTAATCGTACTGCAGAATGCCTTTAAAATATTTTTTTCATTTAAAGAACGATCAGCAATAAATGAGAAAACATTTTATTGAAGGATAAATTATTGCTGCAATTGATCGATAACTATTACTGCAGTGAATAACAATTTCAACAACGAAAACCTATTAATAAATACTTGGAATTTTACCTGAATGGTGTCCCATTTTTGGTAATTGTAATAATCGTCGCTGACACTATGAGGATAACCATGAGGAAGAAATATTTGTCTAAAAAAGGTACCTATGATATCGAATAATGTTCGGTGGAATGATATTCTCGAGGAAATTTTGACTAGAGTTTTCTGATCTGGAATTAGATAACAGTTTTAATGTAACTTTTCTTAGAGGGCATCAACATAATAGTTAAAATACTGTCTGAAGTACCTGGCGGCTTTACATAACATATTTCTCTGCCATTGGAGCCGTATTTTTCTTGAAAAATCACCCGATGTTCCATAACTAACCTAGCTATTATATTAAACTTAAACAAATGCAAACCTCTATATGGAATGCATGAAAACACTTAAAATAATTTGCGTAACTATTACTTCAATATTTTCAAAACAACTGTGTTGATACCGCCATCTGTTGGCCACGTTTAGACAAGAGAAAAACGTAAATAAATCATTTAAATATTTTTAAACTATCAATAAATAAAGAAAAATGTCCATAAAATTTAACAAATTTATTCTGTAATTCACAATCGGTTCGATAATCTTTAATAAAGCTTTGGCATTAATAGTGATAATTGTTTTGATTAGTTTCGCCGTTGACCGAGAGATGTCAGTGCGGGAGCGGCATCGCAGACGACAATCTGTCAATGATAGAACCGCGAAACTTAGCGAAGGCACCCCAGTGGAGATGAATAGATACGTATCTATCCAGTACTAAACAGTTATTTGTGACAGCAGGAAATGCTTTCAGGAAGATGCCTGGTTATCAGATGAGCTTCGCAGGAACTGCCAACAGCGTGCTTCTCTGCAATTTGTGCAAATTTCCGATGAGAGATCCGGTCCAGATCACAACATGCGGTCACCGATTCTGCGATACCTGCCTGCAGTCGTATCTCAGGTAAGCTTTTAACTACCCGTTAAATGTTTACTCTGTCCCACTAATTCGAAAGGTGTCACCGATAATTATTCGCCATACTTCGATATGTGATAAAGGTACCCTTTCTCTCGCGAGATCGACGATTTTATATCCGTTTGAACGAGGAGTAGTTTCGAAATTTTCATACTTTTAATTCTTCGTTTCATCTCGAGTGTTTTGTCTTTAAGTCGTATTTTGGTGAATATTTTAGCGATTGAGAAAGTACCTATAAACGTAGGATTTAGGCTTTAAAAAAGAAGTGCGGAAAAGTATACCTCGTGCATTTTGTATCGGTGCTTTTTTTTAAGAAGACATATGTCCGAGTAAATAAAATGGAGGGATCGGAAAATACGCACGACTCTTTGCCGCATTCGAGGAGAGGGTTTAAAAAAAGAGTTTTAAAACGAGGAGTTAAGAGGACAACTGCATCTCTCAGCTTGTCGCGGCTCCGGATAACAAAAGGGTTTCCTGACTAATTAATGTCCGTGAAAGGGGGCGCCGGGGTGGTGAAGTATGAGGGACGGGAGAATGGAGTGGTGCCTATAAGTCATACGCTTCACTCACGCCTGCCTTTCTCCCTCACCTTTTTTCCTCTCTCTTCCTCCTTCCGCTCCTTCCTTCGTCACCGTGTTTATATCTCCTCCCTTGGCGTCGCGTCGTGTTCTGGTTCGCCTCGTATGTGTGTTTGTGTGTGTGTTCGTGTTCCGATCCTATAGGTCGCGGGGTCGCAGCCCGTCATCTATTATGTGCTCCAGTCTGCGACAAAACTCTTTTTAAGGGGTTGGCGTGGAAGTCGACGCCGTTCAACCCTAGCGACCGAGGGTGTTTGAGTTGCGAGCTTTTGTTAAATTTTCACCGACCGATAAAGAAAAGGGGGGAGGCCTTTCACCGGTGACGTAAGAGAGCTACTTCTCTTCCACCTATGGGATAGTGAAGCGAGGGAGCCGGGGTTTTCTGATAAGCAGCTACAAGGAAATGTTCATTTTTTTATTAATATCGTTCGAGAATAATAAAACACGCTCATTCAGACGAAAGTCAATTTTTTTTCTTCAAGGTGATCCTTTCCGAGTTTGGCGCAGAAAAAAAATCTTTCGGGTCTCTCGCTAATTCCAATAAACGACGAACGCGTCCATAAATTCAAAGAACGAGGTGATTTATATTCGCGAGAGAATTGTGGTGAAATGGTTTAACGGGAAAATATTTATCGCGTTCTCTTAATGTTTCCGATGCGTAAATTTTTATGCAAAGGCCGAGCCTTTTTAAGAGCTATATGATCATGCGAAACTGTTCTTCGCTACTTGTTTAAAATATCTCTATTTTTTCTCAATATTCCTCTATTTTTCCGATGAAATCGACCGATAAACGCAGTTCATCATATTTCGCAGTTCAGCAAATTTCGACCGCGGTATCATATTTAAAATTCCGTCTCGATATATCGCTGACATTTACATATAATGTTTTGAAACGGATTTCCACCCCCTTCTGCGCAGCATGCGACGGGCATACAGCAAACTCTCTTGAATTAAATATTGGAAAGTGAACAAAAACGCGGCGACAGATCAGCCATTTCATTCGATAAAACAATTTCGGTGAATACGGAGAAGATTAATTTTCTCTCTCCTATCGGAGAGAAAGAGGGGACTGAATTTTTCGTGGAAGCGTCGTCTCTCTTTCCTTCTCTCTCCAGCCACTCTAATAAAAAGCTCCTTTTCCCCGGAAATTTCACGAAGCTGGCGGAATCGAATCCTCAAGAGGGTGATTGATTCATTTCCAAACGTCGGAGATCCAAGGACATTCGCTTTTCCTCCGTTCCAAGGACGCGTGCCTCTCAATACCCCGGATGAATGCCATACCCGAGCGATTCCCTTTTTTATATACGTATATACACGCGAGAGAGAGAGAAACAAAACTCATTGTAGTCGAACAATCGACGAAGTCAGGTCATAAAACTGATGGATTTATGTCGAAAATGTTCACGAAAAACCGCATCAAGACGTTGCGAGCAGGGAATTTTTTTTTTAATATTATCGCTCGTTTTTATTTATCTTTTTTTTTAAAATAAAGACCCGCGCCGTTCGATTCACTCCTTTCCCTCGGGATAAAAAAAGAATCGTCCGCGATGGGGCAAAAACCGACGCCTCGACCGAATAATTCCGCACTGTGCTCAGGGTACGCAGGAAAGTAAAGGTGGACGCGATTCAGGTGAGTATCATCGAAAAGTTTCTGGGAGGAAAAAGGGGATCTTTTTTTTTAATGAGACGAGAGAGAGGTATCTGGTGTCCCCAGAGGTTCGTCCCCTTCGAGTTCTGACAGAGAGGAAAAACGATGCAAGGATGTGTGTGGAGAGAGAGAGACAGAGTGGGGGAGAGAAACGCTCGGGGTGGAAGAAGGGTAAAGAGGGTCGGAGAAGCGCATTGCGAGATTTTTTCTCGGGAAAAAAGGGAGCAGTGCGCGCAAGAGAAGGGGCGAGAGGACAGAGACACTCACTCTTCGTGATTCACCAAACAACATGCCGTGCATTCCCCCCCCTCTGTACTTCCTCTATCTTTCTGCCTTCCACGGCGCCATCATCCTTCCTGCGTTCCACGCTTTTTACGCTACTCTTTCCCTCTACCTCTTTCTCTCTAAGCGTCAGAAACTCCCTATGTTTATCACCACACGTCCTCTCTTTCTTTCTGATAAATGGAAAAAGAGAGTGCGGAGTCACAACCCGCCGTAATAAACGTTATATGGATCATCTGCTTATGAACTTTCTCTCTTTATTTTTTCTCCTGCTGTCTCCCTGCATCCCTTTCTCCATCTCTCTCTCTCCTCCGTTTATCTCCTTCTCACACCCCCTCCTTACTCTACCTCCTTCTTCCTCTCTCCTCTTCCTCCTCTTATCTCTCCTCCCTCTTTCCCCTCAATCCCATCCTCTCCCTCCCTCTCTCCTCTCTCTCTACTCCCCCTCTCTCCTCCATTTTCTCTCTCCCCCCTCTCCTGTCTATCTCTCCCCCTTCCTCCCCCTCTTTCTGCCTTTTCATTCGGTAAAGTTCTCTCTTCCTATCTCACCTCTGATTTTTCTTTCTCTGTAATCGTATTCTCCTCTTCCTTCCTCTTCTAAACGAAGGTTTTCTCTCTCATCATTTTTTCTCCAATTTATTTTTCTACCTCTCTCCCTCATTCCCTTCCTCTCGCTCTCTCTCTCTCTCTCTTCTGACTCTCCTCTGCTTAGTACCTCACCTTTCCTCTCTCTCTCTCACTGAAGTTTGTCCCAACGTAAATTCTCTTGCATTTTTCACTTCCTCTTTAACTTCGTTCGTCTAATTCTGTTCTCCCTCCCACCCTCCATCTCTTTCCCTCTCATTTTTAACTACCACGAGTTCTCTTTTCCTTTATGTTTTATTTATTTCCGCTCATTTCCCGTTTGCCTCTCTTTCTCCATCTCTCCTTCCTCGTTTTGCTTCTATGCCTCCTCTGATCTTTTATTTCTTCTTCCTCTTCCTTTTATTTTCGCTCTTCCTCAAGTTACGTAAAAGAAGAGACTTTCTAGTCTGCCTCGCTGCAATAAAGGCGATTAACTACGCTTTTATCTCTTCCTTTTTCTCTCCTCCACTGCCTCATTCTTTCTAGGCATTTTTCACCTTCGTTTTTCCTTTGAATTCATAGCTTACTTTTTTCATCTTCCTATTTTCTCTTTTTCTCCGAGTTTTCATCCTTCCCCTCTCTCTTTCTCCCTCTCTCACATTTCCGACGTCTGCATCCCTGGCGAGGTTAGCGTGACATGAGCACGAACTTCGGAGTCTGCGGCTTTGAATACCTGCATTTTTTTCTCCTCGAGCCACGAGGAGAGTGACGGACAACGAGGCACTTTTCTAAATTCGCTTTTCATAAGCGACACGAGATCATTTTTTTTAAGACGGTCGCGAAAAATATGGCGAATAAAAGAAGTTTTCGAGGCGTCTGCCATTGGATAAATTGATACGAATATTATCTTACCTAGATTAAATCGAAATAACCCATCCGCTTCAGTATTTTTTTTATTTTCGATATATCGTTCACTTTCATGCGTGCTGCTGAAATGATCGCATTTAATCCGCAGCTGTTTACGTTCTAATTATCACCGTCGCGACTAAATCCTTCGACAGTTTACCGCGTTTTACGTAAAGGATCTCATTTTACTATCACAAAACCTAGGGAGGATTATAATAAATATTATTTCTTGGATGCAGCCATGGTAACGAGGGACAGTGATTCCTTTTGCTGTCGTAAAACTGCACGAATGCATCGGAGCCATAATGTGGAGTAAACGTAACGACTTCGCCGCCACAGGGCGAAAAAAAAATCAATTTCGACGCCATTTTCCACTGTACTGGAAATAACGACTGTGTCCTTTTGAAGCCTTATGGAACGCGGCTCGGATTACGAGAGGGATTGGAAGAGGGAAGGACAGCTCGAGAGAAGAAAAAATAAAAGTTTTTGCATCGCTTATCGCGTGGGATAAAGGGCGCATATGACCATTCGAGTTATCCCATTCATCCGCTAAATCGTTTGGAGGCTCTCGATCGTAAATTTTCATCAGGAATGAATTAAGAAAAAATTATTTTCGCTACGCGCCACGCTGAAGGAGAAGGTTTGAATCGGGTTAATGAACGGCGGATTAATTTGGAAGGGCATCAGAGCCTCCAGCACCTCTAAAGAGTTACGTCTCGGTCTAGTGCACTCCGGAGCCGCCTGAACAGCATTTTTTATATATACGGAAGTAATAAGTTGATCATCGAATATTCATTCTTAAAACGGAGGATTAAAAATAACTAATGCCAGCCGCAGTCAATGAATATGGCGACACATATGAGTCTCAACTCACATATACAGCATATGAAACACAATTACATGGGACTAATCGATAATGTCTGCTTTTTCTCATCATATTGTACAGCGTGGTGGTTCCCAAACTGTGTACCGCGGCACACTGGTGTGCCGCAGTAGATTTTTTAGGGGTGCCGCGAAATACTTTGTTTAGTAAATAAATCAACGATTTTCATGTTTTGGTGGGTAATTAGGGAAATACTGTTTCTTCTAATAAATTGATTATGTGGTGGCATCAACAGATGAATGCGTCCAAGTTGTAATACCCGTATCTAAAAATATATAAAGCTTGTCACAAGGCTGGGGTGCCGCGAACCCCTCTTTATCTTTGAAAGTGTGCCGCGGCTCCAAACGTATGGGAACCACTGGAAAAATGTATAGGATATGAAATAGCGTATATTTTTGGAGAAATACAGTAAAAGAAGAGAAGACTTGAAAGAATGGACGGAAAATTATAGGAAAAAGATTTGAAGAGAACATGTTGAATTAAAATAGTAATTTTGTTACTTTTGATTTCATAGCATGAAACCTTCACGAATTTCGCGAGGTAATATCGTTGCTTATTCTTTCAATCACAAAAAATATTACTCGTAATATAAATTCAATGTGGAGTCATCGAGCTAGACACATGGCTAAAGTCAAATCAACACAATAATTTTTAATACACAGTGATAACAGCTGTTACTATTCACAGTATTTAATTCAGTAGAGAATTATCGTGCTTACCTCATGGCTAAAACCTGATGAACACAATAGCCTGAACAATATTTTTAAATATATATGTAGGCAGAACCGAGACAAGGGCTTGGGGAGCGAGGCACCCGCCTAGGGCGCAGCACGAATAGGGGCGCAACGAATGGTAATTTGAACTTTAAAGTTTAACTTTTTATATCATGGAATCTATTTTATTTCACTTCTACATTGCAAATAAACTACATTTTTGAGAGGTAAAAATTGTGTACTGTAGAAGGAAGCGTAATTTTCAAACCCTCCTTAGAGTGCTAAAATATCTTGTCCCGGCTCTGCAAGTAACCATTACTATTCACAATATTAATTCAGTAGAGAGCTTGCCTTATGGCTGAAGTCAAATTGGCACAATAGCCGTAAAAAAGGCTATGAAAATTCTTTTATTGTATACTATCGGTGAATACAACTGATGACTTCTGCTTTATTGCCGAAACGCGCATCTGGGTTTCATAAAATTTTAATGACTACCGGAGATAATCTATCAATTACTTTTATTGCGTCTATCAGTGGCGTAGCCAGAAATTTGGTTTGGGGGGTGCACCATACTATTTTTTAATAATAAAAATATCTAAATTAATACTCACACAGATAATGTATTGAATTGTAAAGAACTATTGATTTATATTGATATTACGGTCGCGTTTTAATTAACATTATTACTGCGTTAAAAATTTCATATTATCTGGAGCAGTTTGGAGGGTGCACATGCACCCTTGCACCCCCCTGGCTACACCACTGGTGTCCATATTACTTTTTATTACGATTCTTACAAAAAATTGCCAACTTTTAGTATCATTTTCTCTGTAATTGCTATTACTATTTTTCATATTTTTATTATAATTTTTTTCGTTATTTGGAAATATCTGATGCTCGATAAATTCGGCAAAAGTAAAGCGAAAAAAAAAACAACTTTTATAACGGATTGAAAAAATTATAGTTTGCCGCAAATATTTTTAACAGATTATTCGGCAGAAAGAAACAAAGAATGCCGCTCTGAAAACAATTTTTTCGGTACTTGGATGATTCGACAGGTACAGCTATTTTGTGTGTGTACGTATGAAGATAGTTTGGCAACGCGACGGAAGTATCTGCCGATAACCCGCGACGCGAGACAGCCGTCCTTTTCGACGTGCCTCGAATAATTTTTTCGTCGCGTCGACTCGACAAATCTTTTGTATTCGAGTCCTTTTGTTTCCCACACAGCAGACTAGGATCGGTTAGAGAGAGAGAAAGAGAGATCTGGGGGAGGTAGAAAGAATGGTAGCGTAGGAAGGTTAGCTGAAGGGGGAGAGAGAGGCTGTAGTAGTATACGATGGAGGCAGAAAAAATAATAAAACTTGAGGTTTAGAATAGAGGGATGATAATGGATATCCACCCCTATTCTTGTGGAAAAAAATAAAAGGAAAAATTTTTCGATGCTCTCCCCTGCGCCCTCTGCCGCCCTCCCCCTCCCACCCATCCGTCGCCCCAGTGCACGCCTCCCTCTCAGACGACGCTCGGTGCGGCCGTGGCGTACGCGTTCACCCACTTTAAGCTTCACGAACCCTCTTTCCACTCTATAACCCTCATCCTCCCTCCTTCCTCACTTCTCTTTCCCTCTCTCTTTCCTTTCACTTCTCCCGTTTCCTCTCTTCCTACAATTCACTCTCCCTTTCACTACTTTGCTCTCCTCAATCTCTCTTTCTTTCGCCTTTTCCCTCTCCTTTCTCTTCTCTCTCCCCTCACTTTTTCTCCTCTTTTTTGCATATTTTAGCGACTTCCTCAGTCTTTCATCTAACTTCCTCTTTCGCTCCTCTTACCTCCTGTCTTCTTCCTCCCTTTCTCTTTCCTGTCCTCTCATCTCTATCTTTCCCGTACATTATCTCCATTTCATTACTCTTTTTCTTGATTCCCTTTTATCTACTTCCTTCCTATCTTTTCTCTCCCCCTCCGTCTCCTCTCTTCCTTCCTGTCCTGCTTCACTCTATTCTCCTCTCCCTTTCTCTCCCTCCTCTTCCTCTTTATCCTCCGTCCCTCCTCACTCGAGTGCCTCTTGTGTCCCTTCTCAAAACATCGATCCTGGCGCACACAGCTACGTTGCCAGGTTTGTGTTGTGACTTCTCGTGCTTCCTCTCTCTCTCTCTTTCTCTCACTCACTCACACATACATATATACACAATCTATTACTCTGGAAGAGGTGTATCAGAGGAAGAGAGTTGGGGAAGGAATCGATCTCCTCCAATGATAAGATACGATACGTGTTCTAAACGAAAATCTTCCTTTTTCAGGTCCCGATTTCTCTCTGTCTATCATTCCTCCTATCTCTCTCTCCCTTCCGTTCTTTCTCCTCCTCCTCACATCCCTCCCGCATCCTCGCTGCTCCGTTACTACGCCCACGTGACGGAGGGAAGAATCCCGTACGATACTACGAGGTCCTATACGCCCATTTTCTTACTCCCAGAATCGCTCCCAACCCTCTCTCACTCTCATTCGAAAAAACTAACGAGCGCGTGGCGTGATTTTTTTTGCTACCGCGCAGTGCCGATATATTTCCTCGCGCCTCTTTTGTTTCGGCATTTTAGCAACGGGCGTGAAATAAAAAGGCAGGTGATGAAAATTAAGCGACCGGGAAGGGAAATTTGATTTTTGTTCCGACTCCTCGAAGCGCGCGTGATCGTTTTATTACTTTTCTTAGTTTATTATTCAGCGCCCGTAAATTTTTAATGATGCAGCTTTTGTTTAGATTAATTGGTTGCCCTTTAATGGTTTCTATAAAAAACTTTGTTGTTCCCTGTGGGACCAGCGTCGATAAATAAGCAATAGGGCTGAATGTAGCGTTCGATGGCTCCCAGCAAAAAGTGAAATGCTTCATTTTGCCGAAGTCATGGAGGAAATCTTTTGTTTTCCGTGTATACAACCGCAGGTGGTTTATTTGATCAACAGAAGGCATATTTATCGCGTTCGAAAAAGATCGTTTACTAGCATAGAAATTGATTACAGTTTTATATTTTTTACCATTTGTCCTCGTTCCTGTCAGAATATAATTATTTTTAAAGTTGGAATATTCTTATAATTCTGGAATGCGCAGAGGAGCGCGCATACAGTTACCTTCGAGTTACAGTAAAAGTATCGTGTTTATTAGCATGAATCATACTACTTTATAAATTGATGTCTTATACGATGGGTGTCAACAAGAGAAGGTAATGCCATTTTTGCACGTTTTCGATATTTTCCGAGAATTCAACCTGAGATGAAGAGAACTTAACAAATTATTTGTGTTCGCATGTTGCAATTCTCTTGATGGTCCACAATTTTTCAGAAAATGTTCTTTCTACGCTTTTTTCGTCTATGGTTCAACTATGTTATCGATAGCGAATAACAGACGGTGTGAAGTAAGTCAAGTGTATTATTTTCTTAAGGCACCGCGTAATTGTACTCCTTGAACGGGAATAATGTGCCCCTACATCTGAAATGAAGAAATGAAAAAGATGGCAATGAATCACGGCCGCGAACAACATTTTCCAACTGCGATTTGCGTTGGGAACGATTTTTTAAATGACGCGTAAAGTCCAACTATTTGTAAAGAAATTTACAATTATATTTAGGGAATAATTTTGAAACTAGAAAAAAGTCTGCTATGACGCGGATGCTTTCTTGGTTGGGACGGAACTAGCCAAGCTAGCATCAAACTACCCCAACGGATGTCCTCGAAGAGATACACCGAAGAAAACTCCTCCCTTTCAAATAGTGAGATTCCCAACCAAGAAAACATCCGCGTTAAGAAACGAAAAAGTTGATCTGCTACGCTAGTTCAGTGGTAGAATATCCGCCCGGCAAGTGGAAGACCCGGGTTCGATTCCCGATCATAGCAGACTTTTTTCTCGTTTCAAAATTATTCCCAACATTACAGCTTATGCCTGTCTGCATAGGATCTTTAGATCGCTTTATTCCATCAATTATATTTAGTTACTTCTTATTCAGTTTTCGTTCATTTATCTGCGAACCAACATATTTACCGAGTCGATGGCGGAGACCTGAGGAAGACATCGTTATTTACAATTGGAATAAGAACCAATGCGAAGAGAAGTCATTTTATATTTACAGTCATAAAATGAAATTCACCGCGGAAGCCTGTGGAGCAGCCTAATAAAAATGACATTAAAATAAAAAATCTAAAAGTCATTTATGCTCAAGTTATACATAAAAACAGGAAGAAAGACTGTGAGTGTGTGTTATCTAGTTTGATTTTGGAATTACAGTAACAGAATATTTGACATCACTAACCGAAATTACCATGTTATTTTAGACTGCAATCTGCCCATGGCGACATTTCTTTTTATCGTTGTTTCCTCTGTTAATTTTTTCTATTATATCCTCGAGTATATGATCTAATTGTACGCCAGAGGTTGCCGACCCGCGGCTCGCGGGCCAAATGCGGTTCCCGAAAGCACTTTATGCGGCACGCGAAGCTACGATGAAAAGGTGATCGGTAAAATTTGATATAGACAATTTCATTTTTTTACAGTATAATTGTTGCCTCAAAACCTTTTCTGGTGGAGCTTTAACACTAGTAATTTATTTAGACTCGATTTTCGCTAATATGAGACCACAGAATCCCTTGGTAACTTCTAATGTAAACACTCATCCGGCTCGCCGAAGCTCTCGTGACTTTCAATGCGGCCCTCCGAAGCATTCACAGCTACGAATGCGGCCCGCCATGTAAAAAGATTGGGCCCCACTGATCTAAGCCATTCGTATAGCTAAGAAGCGGTATCAACCTGATACACATTTCAAAACCGCATTAATTGCTAGTTCGTCGATTGCGATGAAAACGATTATAATCGAAAATCGATACATCTAAAACGAAGATGGCTACTTTTCACGCGAAGTGCTTGTATGGTTTGCTCAATCTTTTTACGATTTCGGAAGTTCTTAATTTTATGTAAGCCACAATCTTAGGTCGTAGAATCATTTTTGGGAACTTTTAAGGACATCATAAGAGAGACAAACGTAAACTTCTTGAACGCTCTTTCTTGTTTCATAAGAAGCGACGAATGTTACAATGTATGTATAACCCTCATTATCTAAACGATTCTTGGTTCCGCTGCGTGGAACTCAGGCGACAGTATGCGAGTCTAATGTCTCTTGGGAAGACGGAGCACCGGAATTGTTAACCACAAACTCCATGGAATATCTTATCTAACGAGTAATTTCAATTTAAAAAGTTAAAAGCGACATTAAACTGTTATTTTTGGTTCATTTATTTTTATTTCCGTGCTTACGTATTATGTATTTACTTTTTGTTTTACTAAAAAATGTTTTTGTTCTCTGTTTTATTTGATAAACGGCTTCATTTCTTTTATTTCAGGGGATCCCTAAGGAGGTCATTACGTTCTGACGCCGTCGCCGTGCCCGCGTACACATAGAGATAACGAACCGAGCTGCCGTCCTCTCCGCCGTAATATCTCCATGTCCTTACATATTCCCTCGTCGCTCTAATTCCGCGGGCCGCGACACAAAGCTGCGTTATTGGCCGGATGAAGAGGAAGCGTGCTATTTATGTGTCGTGAAAAATTAATGCGAACTTTAATTCCAGTAATCTAATCTCCCATTTTTTCTTGATATCACGCTAAAATGGCGTGCATTAAGCTTTTACTAATTCATTTATTCACGTACTTATACGCGCAACGATTTACGTAAATTAAAACGACATTTTAATGGATCTAAATCAAGTTACGGAAAATGTTTTGCTACAATGTTTAGATTTAAACAAGCAAATTACTAGTTATTAAACTGCGTTTTCAATACAAATTTGGAACTCTTTCGCGAATAGAAATGTTGATTTGTTTTAAAATGCCATTCATCTAAAAGAAAAGTTACATAATAACATTTACGGGTTGATGCAAAATTTCCGACTTTTCGCGCACTCATAATAAAGGTTTCATATCCGATATGTTCAACATGCTCATCGCTGATTTTGAAATGTTTACATTTTTTTATTTGCTATGGAAGCAAAATTTCTACGAAGAGAGAAGATTCAAAAAGAAAATAAAAACATAGAACACAAAAAGTATAGAAACGGTAGGCTGCTTTGAACGAAACAAAACTAAAAAATTCACCGCCGCAGTATTTACAGCAAAGAAATTGCGCTTAGTAATACCGAAAAAAATTGTCTTGAAGAAAACTACCACAGATCATCAAATATTTCTGGCAATATCCGTTCGTTTCCCATGACATTTTATCGTTCCAAAAAATCACGAACAAATTTTAAGCGAGGCGAATCATTCAATTTCCGAAAACATCGATCCCATCATCTGCGACGGATGAGAATTATGAGCACAATTTCCGAAAAAGAGGAATTTATTTTCCTCGACGGCGAATGCGAAGAAAGAAAAACAACTCGATCTTGTTTGTCTTTATCTTTGGCCCCGTTATTTCGGCGTTTCAGAGTTTTCGTTCGAAGACGATTGGAGGGTTTCAAAATCCGTCCCGTTCTCAGCGATTTGCGCAAATCGTGTTGCTTTTTTCATTCGGTCGATTCTGTGCCTCTAAAGCTTTCATTTAATATTTATTTCGAGTGAAAGGACCTCTTCATCTCTCATTCCCCCTCTGCAATTCAACGGGTCCCCAAATGCGTCCAAATAAATTTATATTCCCTCGAGTATTTACGGCATCAGTTTGTCTGCATTCTCGTCCATCTCACTCCTGTCTTTATATGTATATACATGTATGTATGTATGCATATATACTTACATTTTTTATTTATTCAGTTTCGTTTCTCTTGTAAATTATTATATTCTCTTCTCATGAAACAGCGTCGTCTTTTTTTAGTGTATCAATTTTACATTACAATCTTCAGAGGAATTTAAGTACAGGCTATCTTGCAGAACTATTTATTATGAAATTCTTGAGAGATTTGAAGCATACTATCATATATGTATATTTACGAGTTGTCGGTGCTTGCATACTGCAAGCGCTAAAAAAATTCCCATATACCAAGATCAAACTCGTAAATAAACCAACGCGATCTCCAGGGCAACAGCACTTCAGCCACGTAGAGTTTATATGTATTAGATAATAAATTCCATGAGTAATGGCAAAATATTTATAATTTTCCGTGAAATTAAGGCAACTATCCATAATTTCCAAATTCTCTGGCAATCGGCTCGTGTCCAAGTTTTCGTATTTCAAGTTTCGTCACTCAGATCGCCCTGCATGAACAATAAGAATAATCATCATTCAGCCAATACCCTATACATTAAATTTATGGAAAAATTGGGATAATTTCTGTTAATAATATGCTATCAGCCATACCTTTAAGCATATATTTGGATAAAAATAATCGCGAAATAGGTATGACGCCATTATATTTAACAATTGAAAAGAGTCCAAGTTTCTCGAAAAATTACGAAACACAACATTAAAATACTTTTCACGTTTTACCGTCACTGCTATCAGCCTTGTTTCTCCTATTGTGATCCCTTATAGTCCTAGAGAAAATCAAACCTATTCGCTCTTTCCTACAGTCGAAATCCCAAATTTAATCGTCATGTTTGTGCTCTCAGTATTACGTTAGAATTCTAATATTATTTATGATACCCTTAATCACAGTGCGTGATGCAATTAGTGTTTTGGATACAGTAAAATCTTACATATTATCGAAAGAAAATATTGGTGATGATGTTTCATAATATGCATGATATTGAAATTAGAGTAAGTTAACTTATATGTTTATGGGAATAAACTTTATGTTAATTCAATTAAAGAAAAATGAAAAAATATATTTTCGTAACTCGAATTTTCTATAACTCGAATAATTTTGACTTTTTCTTGAGATTCGAGTTATAGAAGTTCCACTGTATATATAAAAATATATTTCCATAACTTGAGTTTACTATGACTCGAATAATTTTTACTTTTCCTTGAGATTCGAGTTATGGGAGTTCCGCTTTAATTCATTATGACAGCATTAATTTCCATTAAAAGCATTAAATCACTGCATTCGTAACGTATAATATCAGATCTCTTTAAAAGCATTGAGGTCGTTGCCATAGTATTTAAAGATTTCCATTGTTGAAAAGAGGAAAAATTCACACTTTTTCCCGATTTAAAGCAGATATTTACGCTAATTCTATATTTATTTGAATTTTGCCTTAAAAAATTAATTCTTTCAGCTAGATAGTTATCTAGCTGAAAGAACGGAGAACATTAATAAAGTTACGCACAACAATGCTGCTCCTCTTATTCCTTCTATGACCCCAACTCCCACTCAGGCATGGACTAAATGGAGCTGTATCTCGTAAACGGTTTATCGATATATAATCATATGAACTTATCTCTTTATTTTGAACCGCTTAACACGCTCCCTAAGTTTTCGGAGGTATTTTCATACCACCCTGTATAGACGTTCCTTACAGAGGAGTAACATATAACATATATGAGGAAGATACTAATGTTTAGGCACTTCCAGAAGAGCGACAGACTCGAAAAATTTTTATTGGTAGAATTAGGCGCAAAACCTACTAGAAAAAATGAAAATCTTGAAAAAGTTCAACAATGCCACGGCTAAAAATTCGAAATTGTTCTAACAATTTTTCAAGGTTTATGTATTTCCGAATGTGTTACGGAACTGTAATTTTTTATGGGTAGAATTTGTAAAAAAACGAAATAGGGATTATACAAATTTTGATATTTTAATTTGTTTGGCAGTTAAAAATCTTTAACGTTTAAACAAATAGGTAAATGTTTAGACACTACACCGCAAGTTAAGGAGCTGAAGTTTTTAAGTTATTTAGAGTTTAGTCTATATAAACGAATAAACATTTCAATGCATCCACGAAATCGTTATTGCGGCCATTAAAAATTATTTAAATTTAAACAATTAGATAATGTTATTTCACTTTTAATTGTGCTATAAATTTAACATTTGGCAGAAATGTGTGGAATTATTAACCTAAAGCGGAAAAGGTATAATATTCCTAAAATTGCAAAAATTAGTGATTGTTTTACTCCATTATTGTTCCATAATGAAAAAACGAAAATCGGTCCCAAGGAGAAATCTTTTGAATTAAAGAAATATTTCCCACGACATATCATAAGTAAGAAGCGTCAATATAGTATAGATACGTATCATAATTGTGCCGTTTCTGTCTTCTCAATTTAAAAATTTGTTGTATAAATAATATAATGTAAAAAACTAAATTTTCATCAACCATTTTATTTTACGTATCATTAGGCACAAGGCTTAAAACTTGGTAGTAATTGTAATATGATTTTGAAAATCGGGAATTGATATCCCTCGGGTATCAACAATTCATAATTTCCTCTCATAAATTAACATTGGGAACGCGTGATGATCAGAAAATTTAACAATTACTCGATTGTTTCAACATATTTTCTGGCCGAGGGAAAACTGCGCAACTGCTAGTTTTATCTTAAAATTAGATAACTCTGCCGATAATTATAATGCCTTATCTTAATTTTAAACGGTTATGGGTTGCGAGCTCTTCTCTTTCTAACGCTAGCGTCTACCAAAATTTTACACTCGTATTGCCAAAATCGATTCTAGCTTCCGAACCAGGGTCGCCGTTACCCGGTGACGGATAAAAACAAATTCTCTTCTCTTTGCGGCTCACGGCAAAACAAACACAAATCGTCGAACGAGAGTCCACTTCCCCTTTCATGTCCATCGAGCACCCATATTATGGAAGCAAAACTCGGTTAACCAAATCGAATTACAGGAAGAACACGCGCTCTCGTGCGATCGCTCGCGCGTTCAGCAGCTTTTTACCGCGTGGCCTCGTGAAGCAAATCATTTCGGTGTCGACGTTTCATTTTTTGCAGGATATCCCGCATTTTCGTTTCTCATCGGTGATTAAAACAAAAACCTACGAAGCATCCAACCTTCTCCGCGTAATTGGATCCCTCGAATTAGGATTCGTTTTTCCGCCAGTAAAAGGAATCGTTCTATGGATCATTTCACGTCCCGGAAAATTAATGGAAATACCTGAATTCGCTGGAATTTCCTTTCATTTCCAGATACATTTGGAGAAATTTAAAACTGAGAGTGACCAAATGCTTTCGGTACGGGAAAAAGTAACGAATTAAAAACAATCAACAATACCCATTTAAACAGTCCATTCAAAACCAACTATTTTAGAAAACAATGCATTAAAAATTTATGACTTTTTTCTCAGAATATTGCCACGGAAACGTAAGATAGATTCTTCGCAATTTTACTACAGTTAACTAACTCATTCGCAAATTCATTCGACGGACACGAGATTATGCGATTTTTACAGCGAAAGAGTGAATAAGTGAGGAATGTTATACTGTTGGTGCAGGATACGTGAGATGTTTCGAGGAGCTAGAATTATTCCTATTAATGATCTGACCTAAATACAGGTATCCCTCGTTATACGCGATCTCCCTTTACGCATTTCTGCCATAACGCGATTTAAAAAAATCAAAATATAAACTGCATACAATGTAATTGCACGACTGGTGGAATTGGAGCAATTTTATATGCGTACATTGTATAAGGCGGTCGACTGTGAGGAACGCATCCCTATTTTACCAATTATAATTATCAATTCACTTTACGCGATTTCATTGTACGCGGCGATTTCTCGGAACCAATTAATCGCGCAATACGAGAGATACCTGTACATAAACTTTATTAAGTATGACTATAATTATCATTCGTTAATCAGAATTTTAGCGCAGAGGCAGGACGGAGGACAAGTTTTGTACTTAATTAAAATAAATAAAAAGCAAAAGATCCTTCACCGTCAATTAAAAGGAAAGAGAAAACTCACGTACGCGCTGCAGGTCACCGTTGGGAACGTTGGGAACCTAATCCTTGATTAAGACACAGGCACACACACACACTCCAAGGAGGCACTCACACTGTAGACCCTAACCAAAAAATTTTTAAAAACTAGACACGGTGTTTCGACAGCTACGCTGTCATCTTCAGTAATTAAAGGAAAAGGTTTATGGGAATCGTTTTCCAAATAGTTTATAAGTTGAGTGTGGAGTTTTCGGGTTTAAAAATATGTTCATTCGGAGGGTAATTATCGGGTTTTGTTATTTTCTCAAAAATTCGGTAAAATCGGGTTAAACGAAAAACTATAAAACTTTCGGGAGTTATTTTGGGTTTTACGATTCATATACAACAACATCTACCTGGCAAATGTTTCTTCGGTAATATTACTCGATTCCGGCGTTTGAAAATGACGCAAATGGCTAATTGAACGCTCACTTTAATATACAGGCTGCAAGTTCGAAATTAATCTGATCATTTACATCTCTATATTATTCCAAAAAATTCGATGTGATTTTCAGCATCTAGTACATGCATAATATGCATTATGCATCATCATCATCATCATGCTTCTGTCCGAAGACAGGTTTTAACTGAATCGCTGCCTCCATTTTTCTCTCTCCCTAGAAGCCTCTTTTATACCTCTGTAAGTATTATATCCCTGCTTTATATTATCTAATATTCCTATTCTTTTTCTCCCTCTTCCTCTCATATATTTATTAAATGGGCCCCATATGGGTGCCTTTCTCCAGAAACATAACGGATGTATGAATATTCCTATTGATTATAGCAATCCATTTCGAAGACTCTTTTAGAGCCGTATTAATTATTATTAATATTTCTAGCTAGTTACAGGTAAGTACCATTTACTTCTTTAAGCGTATGTTGACAATGTGGCTAAATCGATGCATTATTGGAGCTTTACATTCAATTTGTTTTTGCAAATTAATAATTTGTACCCATTGTTCATCTAAATATAACAATAAAGTGTATTTTTAACTGAAGGATTTAATTACGACATTGATTTATACTTTTTTACTCTTAGCTAACTCCAGGGCCTTAGCCAGGATTTAAATTCGGAGGGGGTTATGCCTGTCAGATTTTTAGAACTATGCGAAATACGCGATGTTTTTCTCGGGATTTTCTCTAATGTTTTTCTCCGAAAGTATAACACATAATTATGTGGTCTTGCGGACTTCTTTGTGGTAAATGAAGTCTGATCAGTATTAATGTCTTCGGACGAATTGAGTTTTCTGGGGGAGGGATTAACGCCCCTGGCTAACTCGGAGTCTTTCAAGAATTCAGATTGGAAACCCCTGCTTTAAAACGGTTTCCATTGATTTTTTGCAGTGAAGGTATTCAAAAATTAAAATTTTCGGGAACAATCCGAATTTGAAATAAATCATTCGGAGGGTATAAGTTTGGTAAAAATCGGGTAAAATCCGAAGACTCCATTCCCCATTTATAAGTGACCGTAAATCTATGTTCTTCTTGTCCTGTCTCTTGGATGAATGGTCAATCCTATAGCAGGGCGAATCGGGGCGACCGCCCATGGACCCGCTCCTGTGCTTCACCGCATAAGACATAAGACAAGTGCAACAAGTCGTGAAATTTTTGAAAGAAGACTTAGGAATTTCCCTGAATATACGGTAATGCCTTTGGTTCACTGTGCAATGGTTAAAATACCTCGGAGTAATGACAGATACTAGGTTAATGCAATTGTGGCTTAGCCAAACACCCTGGTTAAGTTGCATCATGCGATTACACTGCTTCCCCTGATATTCCAAAGATTGCGGGATATATAGCGTGGGTATGCTTTTTTGGCATTGCCATACTTTTTAATTACGGATACATATCGCAGAGAAAATAGGATGTTGCAAGAGTGCTGGGCCCACGAATTATTTACCAAGAAGCGGAGTTACGCCGCAAACGCCACGCCATTTGAGGTTTATAGCGACGCTACGCCATGGCAGTTGGCTTAGGTAATACCGGAGCACCAATTGACGGAAATTTTGCTCTTAAAGGATGAACTGCCCATTTATTATGCAGAGGCAGAGGCCGCCCCGCGGGCGTCCTCTGCGGCCGCCGGCCAATTGCCGGCGGACCGGAATTTGGTTGTGTTTTGTGATAACTTAGCAGTGATTTACCGTTTAACCAAAGGCAGAGGCCTTCTGTTTGTTAACCTGTTGTATCGAACTATGTATTTGGAATTAATAAAAGAATTGTCACAATTAGTGACATGGGCGTACGTTCCTTCGGAACTCAACTCTGCCGATCGTCCTTCCTTCCAATACGCCAGATCGGCTCACCATTGACTGAGGCCAGTCGACTCTGGTATATAGGGTGGGGGGGGGCGAAGAGGGGAACTAGTCGGGGATTGACGACCGGAGGAGCGCGCGTGCTTTCCACATAATATGTATGGAAAAGTGGAATAAATACCGCGTGATGGTTTAACACACAGCAATACTTTAGCCACAAGAGCAAAGCAGCAAAATCTTGAATATATGTTTGCTCTTCCAATCAATATCTATCAGAAAAGGTATTTAAACTGTAATTTAATAAGATTGATGCGTTCTTAATGGCTCGTTTTGTGTGTGAATTTTACAGCAATGCTGAGGCGTCTTTGTCATTTTCCGAGGCTAGGATTTATTGCTTGTTCGCTCTCGCCATTTCCCGATTCATGTCTAAAGGAAACGAAAATTTGTTGGTGGTGTTTCCTTCGTCCTTCGTAACTGTTGGCCCGACGGCATCGATGCGAAGGCGTGAGGAGGGAGATTGGCACAGCGATCACTTGGGAGAAAGAGAAAAGCTTTGAGAGCATTGGGAAAAGCTCAATCGCTAAGAGGATTCCCATAGGAGTAGAAAGAGAACTAGTTTTATTTTTAATTCTCATAAGAGTCTATCGAAACTTCACAAATCGCCTCAAAGGGGAAGTGTGGAATCGTGTTTCCGTAGACACCGAAAGCTGTGGTGTTTATAAACCTATCTGAGGGATTTTTGTTCCTTTTTCCTTTGATTTGTCGGCGCTTGTTTTTAATGGGAACGCAATGGGAAGGATTACAAAAAATCCGTAATAATGATTCGAACTTAAGAGAATTTCACAAAGTTGACAGTCCTTTTATTCGAATTACAGTTGCCAGAATAAAACTCATTTTTGAACGTGAATATTGATTCAGTTTCGATCACTTTTCGGAATCTCCGTTACGTTAACTCTGCGTGGAACTGTTGGATCCAAAAGCTGAAAGTCACTGAATTAAGATCGCTCAATAATTTTCCACATTGTCAACTTGTGAGATTATATTGTAATCCGATAGTTGGCTAGATTCGAAATGGCAAAAAATTAACTTATTCACCCAAAAATTGCGTCACCTTTTGTATGAACAAGAACAAATATTAGTTCAACCTACACACCTTGTTTACGTACTATTTTTCCG
Organism: Tanypteryx hageni; assembly: GCA_028673005.1. NCBI lineage: Eukaryota > Metazoa > Arthropoda > Insecta > Odonata > Petaluridae > Tanypteryx > Tanypteryx hageni. The sequence goes on along the minus strand of CM054113.1, from coordinate 36,846,051 downwards.
AATGACTAAATAATCTGATACATAGGCATATTATTTTGCAAATATAGTTTCGCAATACCATTTAGAGATTTAGTAGTCTTAAAACATTATACTGGCCATAATAAGTACGTTAGATTAAGCGCTAGTTAGCCATAAATAAAAATCGTAATTAATCCATCCTTTTCGCATTTTAGCGAAATAAATTTTTCCATCCTGTGTAATGAATACAGACATCAAGGTGATGTTTCCATTGCTTACGGAATATTTTTTCGCATTGCCACACACGAGTAAATAATCATACGACGTTCCATTATTTTCAAATCATTGACGACGAAATCTGTAAAATTTTAATTGGTAACTGAAATCGCTTTAATTTTTAGTTGCTATTCCTTTTTTTTGACGAAACACGATCATATTTTTCGGTAGAATTAACTGCAAACGTCGATGAAAATTATTCTTCGCATAAAATTTCCCGCGTAAAATGTAATTCGTTCGGCTGAAACTGAAAGGTGTGACATTGGCGGTTCGCTCGATGAATTTACGCCGCCCTCAGGCTCTTATTAATTTCAAAAGGAAATCCCTGCCCGGCGATTGTTTTTTTTATCAGGCGTAGGTGAGATTCCAAAAATAACAGCATTCGACTGAAACTGATGAGAGATGTTTCCATAACCCTCCAGCTTAAAATAAAAAAAAACGCGAGCGCTCGGAAAATACTAATTAAAAGCGTGGGAACACATTATTCATAGTCCTAGTAATGAGACGAGTAATTTTTTAAAAGTTATGAAAATTGGCTACTTGTAACCTTTGTACGATTCGTTTTCACCTCTGAATTATTCGGACGGGTCAAACTCATATAAGGGGAACATCCGATTTATAGATTTAAAAAAAATGATTTTCGATATCCAACTTGCAATACTTCTGCGAATGTTCAATCACATTAGCATATAACATTTTAATGCCATAATTAATTATTATCTAAAAAATTCACCGCGGTATCGCTGGAAACCAGCCAAGAATTGCAATTTATTCGTGTCGTCGCGCGTTTGAGTTGTTCATAGAGAAGGGTAAGGCCGCGAAAAATGAAGTTTGGTAGAAATTCAAGCGATGTAAAAACTGGATCGGCAATCGGAGTAGGGCCACCGTAAACAGAAAAAAAGGCCCCTCTCAAGGCCAACGGGGCGTTTCAAAACTCTCCTTCCAGCACGATTGATCTTTTTTCTCCATTTCCTTCTCCTCTTAGGGCGTCGCGTCGTTTTGATGACTTTCCTCGCTCGCTTCTGCTTCTCTTCCTCTCGCTCATCCACCACCCTCGCCAAAAATCCTCTATCAATTCCGAAAAAGGATCCTCGCCTCGCTCGCAACACGTACGAATCGGAAATGAACTCCCATGTTTCCGAAAACAACGCTCCATCGACTCGTCGAAAAAAAAGGCCGGGGGCACCTAAAAAAAAACAAAAAAAAAACAACGCGAGCGCGTTTCTGCCTTCGCTTTTTTTGGTTAATTCGCGCCCGGCGTTAAGAGAGGGAGCGAGCGAGCCGCCACATTTTTTTGCTGCGCTCGCGAACATGTTCTTTTTTTTACTTTTGGATGGTGTCTCGAATCCGTCTGAAGTGTTGTTGTTCGAGATGGAGGAGAGAGAGGGCAGCACCGTCTGGGGGGGCCTCCCATTTCCTGCCTTTTCCGCAGAGCCTCCCACCGGCGCCACCACCCTACACTCCTTCCCTGAAGGCATAACGTAAGCCATTTCCGCCCGCTTTCGATGTGGGGGCGAAAGGAGAAATGGAGAGAGAGGGACGAAGGAGTGTGGGGAGTGAAAGGGAGGGACGGAAAGAGGGCGCGGCTCTCCAGAGGAGTGGCGGTCTCTTGTCGATCATTCTCCCAATTGACGTCGCTGCAATCGATGAAGCTTTACCAGAGTGGAGAGAGAGGTTTTTGGAAGTATAAGGTCGGATCATGGTGAGGTTGGGATGAGCGGTCTCGAAAAAAAAATCAGTGCCGCACCCATCTCGAGCACCCCCTACATAACCCGCTGCGGCCTGCATCTGAGTTGGAGACCTCTCGAGCACGTCTTCCCATTATTGGAGTGGACACGTAAGGAGGAAGCGGGGGAGGACAATTCGATGCAAATGCTCTTGCTCACGTCCTTCGAGGGATCCCTGGCCCGTGATAAGGGAGCGCTTTTGAAAGGGTCCCTTTTTGTGTTTACCTAACGTGTTAAAAAGGCGGTTCGGGTCAGGAATGGTGGCGCTTTACATTTTTTTTTCATTTTGCCACAGGGAAAAATGATGAATCGAGATTATGCGAAAAAGAGAGAGGAAGAGTGACAGGAAGGGAGGTATACAAAGGAAGATGGAGAGATGGGATATGCGATGGAAGAGCTTTTTGGGCCATTAATTCGCTTTAGATGGATTTATTTTTCTCTTAAAGCTGAGAGGGAGCGTCTTTTGTTTTGTTGTGTTTCGTGGCCAAAAACGACCCTTCTTTATTTTTTAAAGGGATGCTTGCTCATCAGGTTTTATCCGCAGTCTTAATAATCACGTTGAATGAGCGGTTTGATCTGTAGCGTTACTGCGATGGGATTTCGCTGACAGAAAAACGGTTCGTTTTTGTAAATTGATTTAGATTACCGCGTGCGGAGAGATAATAATTTCGGAGTAATTTCGCGTTGACGTTTCGTGTCTAATCGGGAAAAAGGAGGAGGCAAAGGAGAAATATTAGTTAATTTAAGAATCCTATAAAAAGAGAGAGACACTTCCATATTGCGCAATAAAAGGAAGGAATTAATGTAATAAGAGGGCATGAATCCCATCCAGTGGACAGATGGACAATGTTACTTGATTGTTCTGCCAGTGGTTGATAGTCCTCTTAAGGGAATAACTTGTAAAAGATAATGAAAAATCGATCCAATGTCTGGCCCAGCGGCCCACCCGAAGCGGTAAGCTGCTTGCTCTCAGGAAATCAAACTGGATAGGCAAACAGCTAACCCTCTATCATTTCCAGAAAAATTAATTTGCGGACCGTTTCTATTGTACTAGGAGGATATTTAGTGGGACAGTCATCTGACGCAAAAGGAAACTGTTGAGCAGAGGACTGATCTTTTTGATTCAGAGAAACTTCTTTTCGCCCGCGAAAAATTCACATGGCATATCGAAGGATCGCTATAAAAAATATATATATTCTTTAATATTAAAGCCAGGAACAGAATATTAACAAAGAAAACACGAACATTTTATATACCTACACCATAAACAACCTGAGTGTGCGGGAAAATATATGATGTGAAAGAAAATGTCAAAAGTATTTCTTACAACGAGCTTGGTTTGCTAATCGCGTCATTTTTATAGCAACCTAGTACATTTCTGAAACCGAAAATGTATATATTCCCATTTTACTGCTATATGAAAATCTACATTTTCTATGTAAACAGTTGCTACTGATAATAATAGTGAAAACGCAAAACTTTTAATACGCAATAACTCAACTTGGTAAACAGCTCTGTAAAATGAAAATACAGATGAATCCGACGGAAACTTGCAATTCTACCGCAGAAGCGCGTAACGATGGAGAGACGACATTCGCTTTCTGAACTAGCGGTCGCGTTTCATTCACTTTTACATCGGTAACCAACATCAATGGGTGGTTAAAACGAAAAAATAATTAAATTTCTAGACAAAGTTTCGAATTAAGATCACTTGAAAAAAACAACCGGAAATATTTTTGACCTCAGCGTGACGTCCGAAAAACACCTTTCGCGAACATTTTTAACGACGTCAACAAACACAAGAGGAGTGAAGCGTTTTCTTTTCTTTTCCTTACGAGACGAGATCATTTCCGCATCACAACCACCTTCCCCGCGGAATCAATCCCCGATCTCCAATCACGTGATCCGCTCCGCCGTGCGCCAGGTGCAGCAGGTGGAACGCAGGATGTAAAAAAAGTCATTTTCGTCACCTACGACGAAAAGGAATTCCTACCTCGTCCAGGGCGGGCTTACAGGCGCCCGTTCGACCTTTCTTGCTTTTTTTTCTCTTCGCCGCCGTGGTGTACATAAGAGACGCGGGGAAAGAGAGAGAGGGAGGCACGATAATGTGTGTGCGTGTGTGCGTGCGTGAGGTGAGGGAGCCGGGTGCTTTCTGGAGCGAGGGAGGAATGCGGAGCGGCAGATGTTCCTGACGGCAAGGCGACCGACCTCTCTCGCCAACATAAGGGCGAAAAGCGAGGCGGCTGCCGTGGAAAACGCATATACGCGCCCGACTTCGGGAGGCAAGAGGAAGCGGCAGCTGCCGTGCGTCTGCGAGGCGGGGGCTGGTTACCTCTCTCTCTCACTCCCGAAAATGACCGCTGTCGGTGATTGTTAAGGAGGCAGCTGCTGCTGCTCCGCAAGGAAGGCTCCGCGGCCGGCTCCTCCGCAGATCTGTGGTCCATCATCATTCATCTCGTTCGCGTGCCACCTAGGAGCGGGCTTTTTTGTTTTTTCCCTTTTCTCCCTCTTCTCTCTCTCTATCTCTCGAGTAAAACAAAAATAACGATGCTTCGAGGCGATGAATTAACGCGTTAAACTCGGATGGATCGAGTTAGAAACTTGAGGATGTTTTGAGCAGAAACCTTCGTCGATTCTGTGGTTAGATTCGATTATAAATAGGTTAAATAACATCCGGAGGATTAAGCTAATAAGGACGGCGAGGGCGCGTCATTTTAAAAATTAATGAACGCCAATGAATGAAGAAAACGTTTTCAAAAAGTACCACACAAACAGTAAAGGAAAACGTAATAAGTTGGAAAATTACACTATTCACTGGTAATAAATTATCGGGTCCCGTAATTGCTAAGTTCTTGCTTTCCCTGATTGAATTGTATCTGTGTAGTAAGGGCTCATTCTTTGATCTCTACGCAACATATAATCAGTAAAACTTTGTCAAAGAACATCAGTGACTACATTCTCCACTTAACTCCTCTTGTTATGATAAAAATAACATATAAATTAATAATATTCGATGAAACATGCCCTTTCGTAACTGCTCTGTCCTTTTGGGGCTTGATAACATTCATTGCAACGCTTGAAAAAATAAATGCCGTCGAATTTACGCAAGAGTTTTATAATGCAAAATAATTGGATATCCATACCTCAGCATCCGTATGTTAGCACAACGAGATGAAATTGGACGTAATAACGCAAAACTGAACACAGCGCCGCACAGACGATCGCACAATTCCAGGACATCACAATTTAGATCCATCGCAGAAACGGTGGATTGAATTTTTGTTGGAGCTGAGCAGCTGGTTTTCATTGGACTGGAATAACAGCAGATTTGAGCGGCGAAAAATTACGATTTAATCACAAAAAACGATTCGGTAGCTTTGAATAGATGTATCGCCCTCATTGAAGGTCGATAGAAACTCATCATCTGATGCTCAACAGATGTCGGAAAGGTACAAAGGTAGGAATAAAGTGCTTGTATTAAACTAACAGCAAAAAAGAGCCCTTTTGGGACGAATTCGAAAGCATATAAAATATTTTAAAACTGCGTCAAGTAGAGCTCTTACAAAATTAATGGATTGTAAAATCGTAAAATGTTTGCGCGTCATACTGAGAAATTTAAAGAGGGGAGAAAAGTAAGCTATGGGGAGTTACGGTAAATAATTCGCTCAAGTTTCCATTATTAAACAAGATGATCCAAACAGAACTTATGATGCCTACTTTCCATTTAATCATTTATTGAACACTTATATTGGCTTTCATAGCTTTAAATTCATAGCAGATATATAGCTCTTTGTGTTCCCAAATTTCATAATTTAGCGTTATAAAATACTACAAATACATTCGAACGGAATATTAAATTGATCACGCGTATTTGTGCGGAATAAATAACGCGAGTACGTATTAGAATATACCGAATCTGAGTCCAACAATAGTTGTTGCTATGGCAACACTCTCGTAATGAGTGATAAAAACTGCAAAATGGCCAGTATTTACGCGAAATTCTAAGATATACAATCGATAAGCAAAATTCTACGATAAAAATTAAAATCTTCATTTCTTTCCTTAGAGAAAAGTACAAAACTCGCTCCGATATTACAATTCTAAGATATTTTAATGTGCAAGAGAAAATTATCCTGCACGATGGATTTCAGATTTCCCATGTAAATCAAATGGGAAGGATAGTTCCTGGATTCGATCCCGGGACGTCAATCTTCGCAACAAAAACTATCCTCGGGAGGTCGGCCCATGTAACAAGAGATTTCCACCAAGTTTTGTGAAAATCGGTCTATTGGTTCAAAAGTAATAGGGAAGACGGACAGACAGACAAACACAACGACAAAACTATAAGCCTATTTCCATCCTGGAAAGTAGGCTACAAAATAATTACAACAAATCATTATTTTATGCTCAATTAAAATACCTAATAAAATATTTTATTCGTGGCATATCTAGCGAAACAAAACCAAGAGCGGATCAGTTGAGATGAAGACTACAATGCCTGCGAAACGTCGAGAGCCAGAAATGCCGCCAACGCAGCGAAACACGAAAACCTCCACCAGCATTCAGCAACGCTGCGAAAGCCTTCAACTCAAATAGAGCTCGCACCGTTGGAATATAGATCCTCATTAGACCTTCTCATCGGCGAAAATTTCATTCCTCCAGCTTCAGGAGTTTGGATACAACACCACTCCAAATTTCTGAATTTTTCGAAATTTAAGCCATCTAGTGGAAAAACTATGAACTACATGGAAACCCCAATTGCTGGAAATTTTGTAGAATGATAAAAGATAACAATTTAAAAAAGAAATTTGCTAACGATCCCAGCAGTTGGTTACAATACTATTTCTAAGTACTGAATTTTCCAACTTTAAAACCATCTATAGGAAAATATACGAACTATCGTAAAAGTTCAATCGGGGAAAACTTAGTGGCTTTAATATATATTTTTTTAAACAAATATTGTAAATTTCCACTAGACACGAATTTATTCGACCGGTTTCGGCTGTTACAACATTATCAGGTTACGAAAGCTTTGCAGAGGGTTACTACAGTAGCGTGCATAAGTTTAAGACCACCTTAGTTTTTCTGCAAAATTTATAAGTTTTTGGTTGTGGTGTAGGAGTTGATCCGAGAGAAGTGAAACAAACTATTCCCTGGCTTTGTGCACTTTCCAATTTATATGCTGAGGCAGTTTTTAAAATAACAATTATTCCCATTTATCTTGCATTGGAGTACCTATGCAAAAGTTTAAGACCACACAACAATGTGAAAGAGGAACATTTACTACAATATTTTCTCTGAAAATTTTATCAATAAAAATGTCATAGATATGTATTTGCTATAATTAAATTTATTAGTATGACTTGAAACACTTTTCCTTCATTTATAAAAAAACTAGAATGGGCAGAAAGCAATTTTTTATTTTTATAGTAAAAAAACCAATAGTAACACTATAAATAAAAATAAACTACACATTAATGCCATAAAAATTCCCTGCACTTGTAAAAAAAGGTCCAACAGTCCAAAAAAAAGTTCATGCTTGACCCAAGAGTCTGAAAATAATAAATCAAGCTTTAAAAAAATAACCTCGCGCATGTAAGCAGTGCTTGATGCACTTTGGTATAGAGGAAATGAGATGTTGTGCCAGCTCGATAGGGAGATTTCTCCATTCTTGGTACAATAAATCCTGTAGTTGTTGCACAGATATTGGTCTTTCTTTATCAACCCAGAACCTTCCAAATGTTCTCTATTGGGTTGAGATCTGGACTAGATGCAGGCCAAGGCATGGCAGCAATATTTTGCTCAGCAAACCAGGCCTTGGTTTGCCTTGCTACATGGGGACGAGCATTGTCCTGCTGGAAAATGGCCCCATGGAGAGACATTTCATCTTCCATGAAAGGGACCATGTTTTCTTCAAGAATTCTTATGTAGGAATCTTGGTTCACTGGTTCAGTTATGATATGGAGATTTGTATATCCATGATATACCTCCCCACACAATCACTTTACCGCCCCCGGCTTGCATCTGTGGTTGCACACAATCCCTGTGATATTTCTCACTTGGAAGTCCTCTCACGGTTATTCTACGAGTTGGGAACAGTTCAAAGGCACTTTCTTCAGAAAATAGCACCTTCTTCCATTCGGCCACACCCCAATGAGCCCGCTGCCGACACAATTCTACCCTCGCCTTGGCATTACGTTTGCTGATAAGGGGCTTCTTTACAGCTGTTCGGCTCTTCAAATTTTCTGAACACAAGATTTTCCTTGTATGTGCTGCAGAAACAACAATTCCTGTAGAGCATTTCAATTGTTTGACCAGTTCGCCACTCCTGATGCGTCGGTTCTTTTTTACCAGACGCACTAAGATCCTTTTTACCCTCGGGGAATCTTTTTTGGTCTTTCCAGTTCTCTTGGTAACTGTAACATGCTCAAAGCAGTTCCAGTATGGAGCACAAGATCGTACTATAATTTTGCCAACATAAGATTACATCTGTTGGAGCTTGGGAAAACTGACTGAAACTAAATTGCAGTGTGGTCTTAAACTTTTGCACAGGTACTCCAAAACAAGATAAATATTTAATGGGAATAATTGTTGATTATATATTTTAAAAACTGCCTCAGCATATAAATTGGAAAGTGTACAAAGCCAGGGAATAGTTTGTGTCACTTCTCTCGGATCAACTCCTACACCACAACCAAAAACTTGTAAATTTTGCAGAAAAACTAAGATGGTCTTCAACTTATGCACACTACTGTGTATGAACGGAAAAGGATGGAGAGAGAGTAGGAGCAGAGCCGTAACTGGAATATATGGCGCCTATGGCAAAATTTTAAGAAAACGCCTTGTTTACGTAGAATATTATTTTTGCTACATTTACATAAAGAATATTAGCGTTTTTATTAACAATAACTTAAATATCTGAGTATTACATTAATATTTATTTATGGAAAATAAACTATTGGCATTTTCGTGGTAACGTTTGGCGCCTTTTGCAAGCGGCGCCTATGGCAAATGCCACCTTCGCCATACCCTAGTTATGGCACTGGGTAGGAGAGTTAAACGAATAATAGGCAGGAGGGAGAAAATACAATTGATAATGAGATAATTGTATATCCTCCATCCTTTTCCGTATATATAGAACCAGGGGCGAATCCTCCATGGAAGCAAGGGAAGCATTGATTCCAAATTAGAAATTAAAATAATAATAACAGTAATAACAATAAAAATTTCATTCACAAGTCCAATTTTAGAAGCACACAATCAGTAAAACCGTGCGACTGCGCGACATAAAAAATCCACCTTGAGAGTTGGCGCCACACAATGGCCGAAAATAACACTACTAGCATACTAGGAAGCAAGAATATAATTGCGTACACATCGATGAGTCATTTGCTGTAGTATACGAGCGGTTACTAGGCGTCTGGTGCAGTTATATTACAGTTTCAATAACACGCAATTCTGAAGTTTCACGTGAATCTTCATGCTTATAGAAGTGTTTGTGTTATAGTAGTGCATTAACAGATATTATTTCCAAACATTTGGGCTCAGATACGAGGAATTCCGCGGTTTTTCTCCGGGTAATAAATTACCGAGTGGAAGCAATTTTAAAGTTGCAAACATAAGTGAACGGAGGGCCTCAAATGCTTCTGTTGTGCTTTCAAGCAGCTCTGGTGAGGTTTCTTGTTGTGCAGTGGGTAATTTATTAAAGAAAAGTTTTTCGTCGAACAATTTTCAGGCAAAGTGAAATTATTCAAACAGCCCAAAACCTCACCTAAATTTAAATATAAAAATGAAATCATGCACAAAACATTTTAACGTAGATATTTATAACATTGTCGATTGGTTGGCTACATGTGACAGCAAAGTAAAATTATTTTGTAAGCCGTGCTTACTTTTTTCGAACGAAAAAAGTGTTTGGACTAAAACAAGATTTTCTGATTTAAATAATCTTCATAAGTTAATAAAGAGACATTCGATAAGTAAAGAACATTTACAGTCAATTCTTCAAGAAAAAATATGGAAGAAATTGAATAGAACATGTTTTAGATAAGCAGTTGGAAATTACACATCGCCAGTGTAACGAAGCAATAAAGAAAAATCGGAAAATGTTAAAAAGACTTATTGATATTGTTTGTTTTTTTGGGAGAGCATGAACTTGACTTTCGTGGTCATGACGAATTCAGTGACTCTGTAAATAAAGACAATTACGTGGACTTGGTCGAATTGGTCGCTAAATACTTCGAAACTTTGGTAAAACATTTGAAACAGTGTATAGCGGCACGTTCAGTGATTTAATTTCTTGTGTTGCCCAAGTCGTACTGCAAAAAAATTAAACAAGATGCGTTCTACTCCCTCAAGAACAGTTACGAAAATTATTTCGACATAGCTGCTTTGCGTTCTGAACTTTCTGTTATATATCAAATAGAAGATATTGATAAAAACAGCGTTAGCGATTTATATAATTTCATTAAAGAAAACGGTTTAGACAAAGCATACTCTCAAGTGGCAAAATTATGTGAATTAGTATTGACAATACCTGCGACCAGTGCCTCAACTGAACGGAGTTTTTCACCTCTCAAACGTATCAAAACATTCGTGAGGAATTCCACGAATCAAGGACTCTCTAAATTATCAATTCTGTCAATCGAAAAAGCCCTCATAAAAGAACTTTCTCAAAAACTCGTGTTCTATGATGACGTCATTGCAGAATTAGCAAAGAAGGAAAGAGGAATTCCTTTGCATTTCTAATAACAAGGTTAGCTTTGATTTTCGTAATTAATTGCTTCCGTATCAAAAAATCTCAGGATTCGGAACTTTATAGAACCCTCTGCAAAGCTTTCGTCATCTGATGATGCTATAACAGGAGAAACCGGTCGAATAAATTCGTGTCTAGTGGGAATTTACAATATTTGTTTTTATTTATATTGTGGAATCTTTCCACAAAGTCGAGTCTTCCCAAATAGAATTTGTTAATGGCTTTATAAGAGCTATCTAATTCAAAAAGAATTTTCGAAATATCTTTCAAAACAAAGAAGTTGATTGTCCACAGACGGACAGAGTGGTCACATAAGCACGGTTTTTCTCTAAGAAAATGAGCTGAAAAGGAAATAGATATCATTTTGTACAACAAAGTCAATATCTACAGTAAAAAATAAGGACTCCGATGTTATATTTTATTGATTTTTTCGGTGTTCTGAAATCTTTGGGGAGGGGGATAACTACCCCCTTTAACCCCTCCCCTCCGGGATCCGCCCTTGAACCCGACTCGGTATAAGTTTGAGTTAAATTTGAGGTAATTTCCATCCAGTTAAACACCGTGAGACTGCTATCTCTCTTTCCCTATCTCTCTCTCTCTCTCTCTACCTCCATTATCTCCTGCGGGGATGATTTTTACAATTTCGACTACGCATATGCGTTTCAGATATTCCACCAATCGCACCGTTTGCACGCGCGAACAGTACGTATGTATAACCGAACTCCCCACCGTTTCCGTCTCGTCTGGTCGAAACGTTAAGCTTTAATGAGGGCGGAAAAAAATCATCGCCGACCAATGAAGTTCTCTTATTCCCACTCGTCCGACATATTCACACACACACAACCCCGTCCCTCATTGTGTAAACCACAAAAACACAAAACAGAAGCTAGAGAGAGTCGGCAAACACGCCAGTCAAACACCTTCAACGAGGCAGTCTGACTCTCGCAAATGTACAATGGAAAAAAACGTCTGCAGACATGAACGCGCGTGGTTGCGGTAGCTACCCACTCCGGCATCGTAATAAAAAAACCCTTTTTCCTCACACCCCGTCTCTATTTCTCTCACCCTATTGAAGGATAAGGACGGCGGCACAAAGTAAATATCGACTCCGCGGTTCGCGAGTGATATAAAAAAGGAACCAGATTATCTGGCGACGAGAATTCAGTTTATCAAAAAAGTGGATTTTAGTATTTTCCGTAATTTTAAAAATGTGTTATTCGCCTACGGTGCATTTGCGTTGAAACGAGCTTCAAAATGGGGGCGAGAGAGGGTGATACTGTCACCTATTCATCTCTTCCCGAAAGGAGCATGCCTTTTCCTTAGTCGTCACTTACTAAGACTTCGCTTCGTTAATAAACCTATCGATTTCCTTTTTAATCCTTTTTAGTTCTTTGAAAACTAGAGAAAATAACTTCGACCGTCCGTCTGGGTATATAAAAATAAATCTAAACTGCAGCTGATTTACAGAGATATGGAGTTGAAATATACAGGGATATGTTTTTTTTAAACGCTAATTCAGTAAGGTGATAAGACCATTTTTGTCTGGCGAACTTATTTAAACTAGAATAAAACGACTTTTTTATGCGAGAAGTTAATATTTCCTTAAAGCTAAAACTAAATTTAATGCGATGATTTGCAGACTTTTCACTAATATTATCGAGCCCCCATAACACAGCTTTAATACCCCATTTGCCCTCGGAAGACACCGATTTTGAGTACGCGTGAATAAACTCCTCTAAAAGCAAAACAAATGAAGTGTTTCTGGAAAAAATTAAGAATGTTTGTCCGCAGACGACCTCCCCCGCGCAGATAAACACGTCTCGATTCCACTTGCACGCCTCCCGCTCGTTTTCCCACTTATAAAAGGAACAAATGGCGGAGCGGAAGAGGAAAAATTACTCTCTTCCTCTGTTTAACTCCATCGCAAACCTTTTCTCAAGGATAGGGCAAAGAGAGAGAGAGAGAGAAAACCCTTCTCTCAGACGGAAGCGATGATTGACTCGTTATTTGCGCCATCTTGTGTGTGTCCGATGTCTCAAGGCGTGGCGGGATTTACTCGACACGCGAAAATACGGAGGTTATTTTCCTGTTTGTCCAGATAAAGAGGGAAAAGCTTTTTACGGCGTTGTGCTCCTTTCCTCCTTTCTAGACGCTCGAGTCCGTGGCGTTGTCAACAACGTTTTATCACGGCGGAGGAGTGAAGAGGGTGGGGCACCATTACTCCCGTTCACAAAATTCTTTGGGCAAACATAGGGTGACCGGTGCGCCACGCGACAGGGGTGTGCATATAGATAAACATCGGTGGGAAAAGAGAGAGCGAGTGTGAGATGTTACCATCTTAACGCTTTCGAATGCGAATAGAGGCCTCGGGGGATTTGGTGGATCGCTTCCTCTTGAGGCCGAAGGGGGAAAAGCGGCTAGCGATAACATTTACGCCCAGATGAATGATTGATCGCGTCTTAAGAGGGCAACGGCGAAAAAGATGACGTCACAGGCAATACGAGTCTTTTTCAACGGGATTAAAATACTAAAGATTAAAGATTTACTTCACAATTAGAACATTCTCATGTAAATTATACTATTCGTGTTTTTTGACGAAAAACTAAGCGATATATGTTTTGAGAAATCGATAAAAATGCCTAATTTCACACTTTCCAATCACAATAATGAATTGTTATCCGCGAGGATTCAAAGATGGACATGTTTATTTCGAAAAATAGACACGATACTTGGGAAAAACATTTCGCCATGTTTGCAGAAAATACCTCATTAGATTTACAGAAATATTTCTTAATATTTGAAAAAATGGTGTCATTATCAAAAATTCAAGAAACCGACGCATGCACGTGTTAATTTCACGTGATGACGGACTAGAATATCATAGCGTAACTTTCAATCGTGTTTGAAACTATCAATAAATCATTAGTAGGGTCTTACACTTAATAAAGAATAAAAACTCTCCTAGCTTCAATACGCTTTCTTAATAATCATCACCATTATCGGTTGACGATGTGTAGCCACAAAAACTCAATCTTGCGCATAAATAATGAGCTACGAATGGTTCTTCATCCCCATTTCCTCTTGTTAAAAGGGCAATGTAACCGCAGCGACATCGCGCAGAGAGACGCAATACATCTTCAATGACGCCCGGCGAAGTCTCGGAATCCGAATTATTGAGCAGCAACTCCGTGAAAAGGATCTCGCGCAGACGATCCTTGGGCAAAAAATAGAGGTTGGGTGAATATCGGTAGTTCACGTTTTCTTATCCCTTACTCGTTCCGCTTTCATCAAGGGCGGGGGAGAAGATAAAAAAAACTCCCGAGGAAAATGGAAGGGTCCGCAACGAGCGAGTTCCAAGATGCGATCTCGCAACGTTAAGACGACGATGAAAGACGCGCAAAAAAAGGAATCACGCATTCCTTGGCAACACATCCAATCCCATGATTCGAAAAAGTCTCGTAACGCTAATTATCTCTCAGACGTTTCCCACGGAGACGAGGTAAAAAATCCGCTTCTCTTGCAGTTACTCGAGAGGTCTCTCTCTCTCTCTCTCTCCAGATTCATGCCGCATTGGGCACTCCTTATAAAATCCGCCTCCATGCAATTCGGCGAGCGCTTGAGATAAATTAAAAATATTCTCGCACGGAAGGGAAAAAAATATCACAGGGAATAAACTCAATACCTTCGCCCTCCTGGCGCTCCAAGAGAACATATCGTACTTATAATTAAAAAAAATACTTTTCCTCTTTTAGAGTTCTTTATTGTCGATAGGTCGAAGTTGAAGGAAGAGAAAATGGGAGAGGGGGAGGGAGGGGGAGGGAGAGGGTGGGAGAGAGAGGAAGGGAGAGGGGTGGATGGAGGAAGAGGGAGAGAGAGGTAGAGAAATGGAGAGAGAGAGAGAGCGAAGGAGAGAGGGTGGAAGGGAGAGATATGAGAAATTGATGGGAGGGTGGGAGAGGTAAAGACAGAGGGTGGAAAAATGAAGAGAAGTACAGGAAGTAGGCGGGCGGAAGAGCAAGGGAGATGAGACTTAGGCTATGGAGGGGTAGGTAGGGAGATAGCAGTACGGGGAGAGGGAAATCGTGAGGATTTAAATGAGGAAGGCGGGTGGAAATGAGAGAGTTGGGCGGAAAGGTGATGGAGGAGATTTTGGGGAGAGGGGGGGGGGGAGAGATTAGGTAAAAGGGGACGGAAGGAGGCGCTTTCAACCGAGCATGTGGATTGAGAATAAAAAATGAACGGAGAACCGTGAGCTTCACGGAGGAAGAAATCAGGATTTGTGCGGTCTTTCAACAAAAAAAATCGACGATTTCTGGAGAGCCAGGGATGAATGGAGAGAGAGAGAGAGAGGAGAGCGGGTGAAAGGCCGAGACGGACGCCCCCGTATGGGGAGTTCTAAAAAGAACTTAGGTGGAAGGGGGCGACGAGGACAGCCTTTTCCAAAGCTGGAGGTGGCAGATGTTGAGTGGAGTTCGGGACCTACCTTCCTTATGAAATGGGACGGATCCGGGGAAGGAGGCATTGGGGGAGTTGAAGGGAGTTTGGAAGGAGAAATGGTGCACGGCGTCTCCTTCTAGGCAGAGGGTACCTTTTGGCGGGAGGGTTGAAAGGGAAAAGGGCTTGGAAGGCCTGCTTGGGGGGATGCAGTCGCGTGGCTTTAGTGACGGAAGGCAGGTGCCGGGAGAGGGGAGAGACATAGTTTTTAAGGGGGGTTACGAATAATGAGAGGAGCAAAAGTAGGAGGTGGGGTGACCGCGTTTCTTACACGGGGGTTTCTGCGAAGGAATACGCCGAGGGATGCAACCCTCATCCTCCAAATAACATCCGAAATCCTTTATGAGAAATGGTGATCTTTCTTGCTCGAGCAGGGTCTGCCCCGAGGGTATTTCTTTTTTTAGGGTTTCGCGCATAAAAAGGTAGAATAAAAAAAGAGACGCTCCTACCGTCTCCGGGATACGACTTCCCTTCCTTATTAAGGGACGTTCGCATCGGTATCCACCACCATTTCGCTGCGATTGGGAACACGTTCCCCTCCCCCCTCCTCTTACCTTCCTACCAACCTTTTTTACTTTTTTAAGGTCCGCGCGATACCAGATATCGATTTTCTCGAGAGATTGATGCATAAAGGGTATCCGAGTTTTTGCAAGATAAGGAAAGGTTTTTTTTTTAACGTGCGAGATCTGATCCGAAAGGTGGCACAAAACGAGGTCTCATCTCGGTAGGGCAGAAAGAATGTTCCTAGTATTTTTTCTGGTTTCGTATCGCATATCTCGCGTAAAAAATCGAGTGCATCTTTACGCGGATATGGTGTAAAGGAATGGTATGAAGAAAGAACGCGATCGGGAAAAAGACGAAGACTTAACCGATGGCGGGAGGAAAATTTGTAAGAAAGTGCACGACTTTTTTTTCTGTGATCGCATTAAAAGAGCTGTCACTAGGAAAAGGGATCCTTTAGATCGTCGCGGTCTCTCGTTAAAAAGCGAGATTTAATAGGGATTAAGTATGCTTCTACTTCCATCTCTGAGGAGTAGAGAGGATTTTCTGTTTCCGAGGCGCCTCTTTGTCATAAAGGAGCGAATTAATATGCAGTACACACTAATAAAAGACGAGGTTGTAGGAATAATTGAAGCACCAACGTATATAGGTAGAAACGACCGTGACGATAAGATACGTGAGATCTATTGTAGGACGGAGCGTTATCTAGGCTCGTTCTTTCCGAGGACAATACGAGATCACGATAGAAAATTTCAACCTGCGATAGACAATCTCTAGGTTGGTTATGGTGCATTGCACCCCCTGCCACCCACCAATTAGGTGAATTGCATGGTGACATGTAGATGTAGATATCTTTCCATAACTGTAAGAACTAAAGAGTGAGCTGCTTAAACGAATTACCGGATAATCCAAACGGAGCAAGAATAAATACAGGTTGGTTCATTAACAACACAATGGAGCCATGACAGTGATAAGTAAATATTTTACATTTGGAATTATCATGAAGGGATATCATTACTGTCCTGCCCGCAGACAGCTCCGTGATTATCTGTCAAATCGGATCCTTTACATTTTCATATTCTCCGCTGCCCTCTTAGATTCTGGGCAGCTATTTTCCCTTTCGAGTCGTCCATTTTCCTTCCTATTTTGCCTTCAAGATTCCCTTCAATCGCATCATGCAGTCTCTCCTCAGGATAACCCCGATTCAACTAGCCTTCCTCTATTCTTCTGCATAATCGATCTACTCGCTCCCATTCCTCTTTAACACTTCCTCATTTTTCACTCGATTCTTACATTTTGTTTTCAACATACTTCTCCACGTCCACATTTCGAACCTTTTCAGGTACAGGTATCTCCCGATTTACGCGTTTTTGCATATACGCGATTTTGTTTTTACGACCATTTTCCGATTTACGCGTCGCGTGTTCGGTTTAACGCGATTTTATTCTTACGACCATTTATCAATGTACACGTCGCGTATTTGCATTTATGCGATTCGTTATGCGCACAGTATGTACTCTTAATAGTTTATTATTTATTAAATATTTCATAGATTCTTGCTCTCTACTATTTACCTTTATCGTCCCTGCATTGCCACCATTCATTGCATCGTACGGCAGAGCAGGGTAGTTCCTACGGCAGTAGAATCTCTTTTCTTATTCTCCTCTTTGCTCAAATAACGCACTTGAACCCACTTTTTCATGCAAAAATATTGATAGTTGTGTGAAGAGAAGATATTTGTATAGGAAGTTCATTGGTCGAAGGAGCTTCGATAACTCTGTGATACACGGCAGAAACTTAACGAATAAAAACATTTAGGATTTGTAAAAGTGGACGCTGCACAGGACGCCATATCACGTCGAAAACGCTTTGGGGGGTTAAAACGCTCATTAAGTCAAATTTAAAACGTCTATAAGTCGAAGATGTCTCTTCATTAATGTAAACAACGCCTATTACATAATTTTCAATTGGAAGAATATTTTCGATTTTCGCGTTTTTGCTTTACGCGACGATTTCCAGGAACGCAATTCTCACGTAAATCGGGGGACACCTGTATTGTCATTGGCGTGCACAGACATTTATATGGAGAAGAGGGGAGGTGGGGGGAGAAGGAGGAGGTGGGAGGGAGAGATGGGAGGGGGAAGGGAGGTAGAGGAGGGGGCGATTGTAGGAGAGTAGGGGGAGATGGGAGGAGAGGAGAGGGAGATGGGAGAAGAGGAGGGGGGAGATGGGAGGAGAGGAGGGGGGAGATGGGAGGAGAGGAGGGGGGAGATGGGAGGAGAGGAAGGGGAGATGGGAGGAGTGGAGGGGGCGATTGGGGGAGAGGAGGGGGGAGATGGGAGGAGAGGAGGGGGTGATGGGAGGAGAGGAGGGAGAGATGGGAGGAGAGGAGGGGGGAAGATGGGAGGAGAGGAGGGTGAAAAACCCATGGTCAGCTTGAGTAACGTGCAGTGCTGCAACCCAACCCACGACATAAACTATCCAATTTTAATTATGTTTACTGAAATTAATTTACATTATTTATCCTTATTTTGCAATGACGTTGATGTTATATTTTTATATTATCAGAAGATATTCCGGGGACTACTGCCAACCATTCCCCACTATGTGAGCACCCTTGGGTATTGTATTTGGAATACGAACTTACAATTTAAATTTCAAACAAATGAAACTTTTTCCATATAATGTCATCAGCATCCCAAATGATGAAAAAAATACATTTTTACAAGAAAGAACCTCAAGATAATTTGGCATGAATTTTCTCCCGTTTCTTTGGAAACTGAAGAGACAAAAAGGAGTCTTAAAATTACGGAAGTGGAATATTTACAATTTTTTCGTGCTTTTTAAACAAAATTTTTTAATCTTGGTATGAACAAATCGACATTTGGTTCACATTAGTAACAATAAATCATTTGAAAACCTGTCCGAAAAATGGTGAGATTCACAATAAAAGGGGACCGGTTAAACGGAACTGTGATGCGCCATTTTAAGATGGCGAATATTTATCGTTAAATTTTACTTGGCTCGATTCGACGACCTTCCAGAGAAAGCATTCTTACTCTGGAATACTAAAACGCGGGAAATCTTGATGAAGGTTAACGAATTACAAAAAAATTATGGAAATGAAAGTTTCCAATCTCAAGTGTTTCCAAGAATCGTGAAAAATTTCACCGGCTCCCATTGTCTTTATTGTTGAGCCTTCTTGAGCGATCTCACCCGCTTTATCTTTGTTCACGAAGCGACAAAAAAGAAAATAATGAAAGCGGAAAATTCTTCATCAATGGTTGAAAATTTTGCTGACATCGCAAGCGTAAATAAGCCTTTTCAACTCACAATTTTTAAAATTTTATCGTAAAATCTTTTTGATTACTTGATTGCTCGAGCGTTTCCAACTGCAGCAACTACCGCTCCTTCGGCCTGTTCCCATTCCCCGTACGAACTTGGCTGACATCTATTGTCGCAATTGCGCAAAATCTTTAGCGCACATTAAGAGTTTTCAACACTGTTAAAAATAACTTTTCAACCCGGATACTTGTTTACAGAGTAACTCGAACTATTTCACGCGCGAGTAAGCAGACCTACTTTTCTCTCTCCCTTTTACTCAGAAATATCGGTCGAAAACTTTCTATCTGGAAACATTTTTAAGTTTTACGAACTTTATTTTGGTGAGAGATACAGAACTTTTACTTTTTAGACTTTAAACCAGCGAGCTTATCTCTCTCAACAATTGGCCGCTTTGCTTTCCTTCGTGGTTCTTCCGTGGTATCTTTTCAGCGAGAGAGAAGCAAACACACCGGACGGAGAAAAACCATTTCCGAAGCGGTCAATCGCTTTTTACAAGATCCGTGATTTACGACTGCGCAGTACTTTACGCACGCCATAAATTTTCATCTCGCTATCATCTTGTTAAGCACCGACGGCGCTTTGAAACAAAAATGGCAAAGCGACGGAGGAAGCGCTACATTGGAGACCTTTTCGCTAACCGATAGACCACTCAATTAACATCTTTCGCAACACCGGTTTTTCCAGAAGTTCGCGGGATACTTTCTCAATGATAAAATGTATGTACCATCGCACCTCGCGACGCCCAGTCGTTAGGAGATCGAGAGTCGCTCAATGGTTCGGTGCACCGACCAGGTTGGAATTTCTCCTATCGAGTTTTGCTAATATGAATAAATTGCACATTTTCGCGTCAACAACTTTATAGAGAAGTTTTTTTCATCAAGACGTTTCGAAAATTTAATATTTTTGTGTCAAGTCGTACGTAATTTAAAATATAACGAGATGAAAAAGTATTCAACCGATCGTAGAAAGACCTCGAATATAAGGCGAGCTCTAATTTCAGAAAGCGCGCTAAAGAAAAATTAGAGTTAGTGAAGTTTTTCATTTATATTTCAAAATACCAGACTCTTAATTTTTAATGTGAATGAGAACAACTAAAAAAATATCATTACGAAAATGTGTCGAATTTTATAGTCTGTCAGATAGTATTTTCATTCACGCACAAAGGAGGTATCTTCATTCGCAATTATGCAATCCAGCCAACGCAGAATATTGTCTATGACTGAGCAGCTAAGTCTACTGCGAATCATCTTTGATTTTTCATGTATAGCATGTCATGGTTAATGTTACGTTTGAAGAAAAAAGTATCGAATCTGGAATTTTGCGCAAATTTTTCAAAGTATCGATATTTAAAAAATTGGGAAAAATATTCGGCGACATTTAAGGACCAATAAATCTGCGGTAATTCGGTGATTGGCTCTTTAGTATCTACGCCCAAGTTTCTCGACGTCTATTCTAGGAGAGTGCCGAAACTTTACAACATTGATTTTGTGGCGAAGAAGTTTCCCCAAAGGAGGGATAATAGGGAACGCCGGATGGAATCTAGGAAAACCGATCCGACGAAAATGCGCGCGGAGGGATTAGAACGCTACCCAGGCGACGAGAATTGGAAATCGCACCTGCCAGAAATCGCATTCTTGATCGCTATGCCAGGGTTGTCGTCATCCTTTCTATCATGACTTGCTAGGAAAATGTTCGGAGTCGGTAATCACAGTAGAATTTCTGACTTTGGAAATCGTAACGTCGAAGAGAGATCATCATGGTACATCAATTATCCATCAACAAAGTCGCTTAAATGAAAGAGAAATTATTTATATTTTTTCTCGAAAACAGTTTAATAATTTCGAAGGGAAGAGAAATGACTGCATTTCATTTTTCCAACATGGTTCACTTTCTACGAGGTGGAGAAACGAAGGCGACGAGTTGACGTGCATTGACCTGATGCAAAAGAACCGTCTGCCATATAAACTTTATTAATGATTTATTTATTTATGCATCTGTAACATATTCATTAGAAAATCTTGTCCCTTTCGGAGAAAAAATAGGACATAGGGCACTCGTATTTATATATGATCTCGGAACGGATCGTCTGCATACAATATTCTATTCGTTATTTTTGTAAAAACATCACATTTCGTGTATTCATTTAAAAAAGATCCCTCTTCGAAAAACTCAATATCCCCTGCTGCTTCTGACTTGGTTCGCGTTGACCTCACGAAGTGTGCGCCGGTGACGGAAATGTCACACCGTACACGTGTATTTTTAATTGATCGGCAATATTTCACTGACTACATCTGTTTCGACGGATTCCATTTTTTCGAAATGAAAACACGTCCTGCGCATTGGCTTTGAATTTCCGTCCGTCGATCGCAGGCGGAATGATGAACCGAGCTGAATCGCTCTCGCAGGAATGAAACGTCACGTGAATCACCTGATCACATATCGAGCTGTAAATAAAAAAAACAACATCGGTGATGCCAACTTAAAAAAATCGAACTACGGCCGCTACGAGAAGTGTCTTTCATTCGTTTTTCATTTGCTCCACGTGCGCAGTTTTCTGCTACCTTGGAGCGTAACCACCAATTCTGTGCTCCCGTGGCATTATCTTTTGCACATTAAATTTTAAAATTACTTAAAGAACACTTTTCGATGAAAGATACAAATACTCAGAATGCGTACTATTTAAATTAATATTCCAAGGTTTTTCTCGCTACTTTGAAAGCATTGAAATGAGAGAGCGTTTATGCTATTCCTCCTCCAATATCTTAATTGCATTATTACAGCTGTACGTAATCTATCATAGCGAATGTATGCAACATACAAGTGATGATATAAACAACGGCTATCCGGGCCTAACTTATACAATAAACGTCAAGCCTTGACTGCTTTTTAAATATACTATTTAAAAACTCCCATCTTCTTAAAAGAGTTGATTAAATATGAAACAATTTCAAACAAAAATGAAACAAAAGCTTCAAATAATTTGTAAATCCATTGTAATGGGTCTAGCGCGACGCACGCAATAACACGTCATATTCATTTGCCGCACATTACCTGCATCGCTGAATAATCACTTATCAAGACATTAGTAAAACATCACGCGCTACCGCGTGTGTCGAGTGACGAGTGATCTTTTACTCCTTTTTACTTTCTCCAGTATAGGGGAAAGCATTGTATTCATGAAAAAATGAACTTCGAGATTTCAACGGAAATACACGTTAGAGGTCCCCTGAACACGTTTTGACCATTTTCTCGATGATTTCTCTGTGTATGTATTAGCTTTTTGTGGGTTCTCTAACTCAAAAACTATTATTCAAGTCATCGCGAAATTTTATATTTAACATTTTTATAAAAGTCACAAGAACTGAATAGATTTTGGTAAAACTCGGTCAACCGGAAGTGGATGTTTACTCTTGTCACTTATCAGTTATTTTGAAATATTTGCTTTAATTTTAGATAAATGTAAAAATGTATTGGAATAAAAGTTGTAGGAAATTTAATTTTCTACAATCTTTGTTTGAAACATTTTTCCATGTAATGCATTGTTTAAGAGATGGCTTATATATTTAGCTGCCACCACCACGCCACCTACCGAAGACTATTGTTAACTATTGAAGCTTAGTTACGTCTTAGTAACGCTCCTTTTTCTTTTCCTAGTTGTCGAAGCTTTGTGGCTATATCCAATATCAGAAGGCTGTTTGAGTTTATTTCTGTTCTTTGTAAAGTCTAAAATTTTCTCGCAGTTTCTTAAAATATTTATTATCTAACCTATTTGGAATTTTTAGAAATATTACAGATATGGAGAAAGTCATGTGGTGGCCACATCAGATTTTTTTCAAAGAGAGGGAAAAGACGCACTCTCCTCCGAAAATGCCGCGTCATTAACACGAGCACACACACATGCACTAAGAACCCCTCCAAAGAGATGAGGCAGAATAAAAAAAGATCCTGTCCCTCCGCCTCCATCCGAGGCGTCCCCTACTCTCCTCCTCCCGTTCCCTATTTCTAAAAAAACACCTCATACGTCTCCCACGTCTTCCCTCATTACATGCCTCTCTCTCCCTCTTAACCGTCACACCCCCAAACGCACGCGCACCGTAGAACTCACACGCACGCAAACACGCGGCGTACGCGTCTGTGTTTAGTTTTCAATATAATTACTTCGGAGCGAGGATTTTCCTCCCTTCTCCACTACCCGCTCCTCCTCATGCTTCTCCCTCATCCCACCACATATCTTCTCCTCGCTCACTCCCTCCGTCTCTCTCTCTCTCTCACTCTTCCTCCGTGTTGTGGGCACGCGTCACGGAGCACGCCTCTCTCTCTTTCTCCGAGAGGAGGAGGCGAGGAGAGGGAGTGAAGGACGGCAAGGAGGAGGAGAGAAAAGGCTGGGATATGAGGGAGGTGAAGTGGGGTGGAGGAAGCAAGGGGCTGAAGACGGCGCACAGCTCTTCTACCTCCAGAGATTTGTATCTTTCGAGAGCAGCGGACGGTAACAATAATTCGAGACAGACAGAGAGAGAGAAGAAAAAACTTTAGCCTTCCGTTCCACGCTGCCCATTGGTATAATCTCGCGGTGGAGAATTCCCTTTCTTCCATTTTAAAGAGTCATTTCGATCTGAAAGGGCGGAATAACACGTATGTAGACTGAATTTTGTTTAAGAGATATACAAAGGGAGCCAGAAAGGAAGAGAGAGATGGAAATAGAGAGAGGGGGGAGAGAGAGGGGGAGGGAGAAAGGGAAGAGAGGGGGAAGAGGGAAAGGTAGGGAGGAGAGGAGGGAAAGGAGATTGGAGAAGAGGAGAAAGAAGGGAGTGAGGAAAGGAGGGAAAGGTAAGGAGAAGGAGATAAAGAGGATACTGAGAGGAAATAGGAGGAAAAGAATTGAGAAATCAAGAGTAGAATATAGGTAGGAAAAGGCGAAAAAGGGATTGAAGAAAAAGGGAGGGAGAGATGAGAGATAGATGGCGAGGACAAGCGAGTGAAAGCGACGGAAATGAGAGAGAGAGAATGGATGGAGCGGTGTGGAATTACGGAGGGTTGGTTAGGAAAAAAGGAGGAAATGGAGATAGGATGAAGGAGGGAGAGAAAGAGGAAGAGAGACAAGAGATGGAGAGACGGATAGTGACAGGTTGATGGAGTGGGAGAGAGGGAGGAGGGATGTAGAGGGAGGAATGGATCGCCAAGGTGCTCCTTATTAAAAGAAAGAGAGAGAGAGAGAGAGAAAGAGGGACGCCGCACTAAAAACTCACTGACCGTAATGATAGCGAGCCAAACCAAGAGTCGGGGATCGTGCAGGAGTTGTTGTCATTGTCGGCAGGCGTCGCTAGGAGCGGTTTAATCGCGATATTACCGTCTTCCGTCCGCCTTTTGGGCTAATAGCCGGTTATCTTTAATAAGGTTGGTCTTACTCCGTGAAATTAAAACGACGACGTTTCGCACGCGAATGATATTGCTGAGCCACATGTCGAACGCCTGCTGTAGAAAATGTCCATTTTCGCGAATTCTCTTTTGAAGCCCGTCAAACGACGAGTTTTAAACAAAGATAATAAATACACTGACAATAAAAAATCACCACTGTTTTGAAAACATATGAAAATTAGCATGCGCAATATTATCGAGTAAATTAATCAGTGAGTGACGGCATCTAAAAGTGGAGTAGCAGTGAGGGTTTAAAGTAAATAAGAAATATCACAAATGCATCTGCAACTGATATTTATGTGATCCTATTTATAATTATGCGATTTTGAATGTTGTCCACATAGGATGACGCCACATTCAATCATATTTCAAATAACCTCGAATAACTTGAGAACGTCTGCATCAATTTTAAAGATTCTTACAGTTTTGTTTGTTGACACCACATGGCGTTTTTGACCATTCGCGTGAAGAACAAAGGCCCGAGTTCGATTCCATTGGTTTTTCGTTTTTCCATTTGATTGACGTATAATCGGCAGGAATCTGAGCACGCTTTTTAAGATTTATAAATAGTATCTTATAATTGAGACTTCGACGCGAGATTTACACTGTCTTACAGGGAAAAGAATGGAAATTATTATCGTCGATTCTGTTACCTAGTTCATATTTTTTCACATTTTGTGTTTATATTCGAATTTTTCCGTATTTTTAACATTTCAAAAAATAGTTACTAGGTGATATACGGCAGTGTTTCTCAAACTGTGGGCCGCAAAATTATTTTGGATGTGAGCTGAAGTGTCGAAAAATAAAGTTTTCATGAATAATAAAATTTACATCAGAGAATTTTTGAAAAAACGACGTGATAAAAATTATTAATTATTATATAAAATAAAGAAATTTGCAATAAAGTTTCTTATTTTTACTATTTTCAATTCAAAGGGGGCCGCGACAATTGAGTTTGAGAACCACTGATATAGGGCATTGGCGGTCTTAGGTTTTCAGTGCATTTGCACTTAATTATCAATCAAACAGACGTATGAAAGATAAAAATCTTTTGAACATTTTCGTGAAAACTTTCGCCTAAATATAAAGCAAACGAACGACCACGCTAAGAAACTTCTAACTAAAGTAACGATTACAACAACTTAGATAATATATATAGCCGATAAAATGAGCATTTATTGTGTATTAAGCAATAAAGCATTCAGTGATTTTAAAAGGGTTATAATTACCTACATTTCGATACGTGTAGTGCGAATGAATATGAATTTTACGTTTCAAATGCTTATTAAATTCATGTTAAAATTAGCCTGAAAATAATACGCGAGCGAAGCATGCCGTCAGACGGGTTTGGGCCCCGTAAAGGACCAGGGGCGGAGCCCCTAGTATTATATAATAAATTAATTACAGATAAATGGATTTAAAATAAAAATAACACTGTAATGGTTTGAACGGAAAGGATCTAAAACCTTGAGGTTGAAGAAATTATACAGAAGGAAGTTGTCAGAAACGAGAGCACAAAAAATCGGAAAGATATATATTAGGAAGATGGGATAGTTTTAAAAGGCTGATTATTTCTTCGAATGTCTATGCTGAGTATCCGAATTCTGAAGTAGGTGGAGACGTTTACGTACTTTACTGTCACTGCTGATGTCAATGGAGCTAATATAGATATTGTACTATAGCTTTTGTAATACACATATAAATATAATATAAAAATCATTTTCTTTGTACATATTCCATATCGTCCTTCGCGATGAAGACTTTTACAAATGAAATCTTATGACAGAAATTAGTACAGCTTCTGGTTCTCGTATCATACAACTAACAGTATAACTACAAAGTTTAGCCCCCAACCGCATGCACACCTACACAGCGACGTCTACTTAATACCCCTCAAGTCTCCAGACAGGTGGATGGCAGAGGGTCCAATGCATCAGACTTTATAAAAATATTAAATTCAGCCTTAAATATCCATTTATGATCTCTGAGTGTTCCAGGGAAAAATATCTTTGATATCGATCCCTCCTACAGTCGATCTTTCCGAATTGCAGAGTAACATGTAGATGAAGATGTTAAACTGCTGACGAATTCTCCGATCTATCAAAATTCAATTTTATTTTCCGCACTCTCTCAACATCTCCCTCTTCCCCATATTTTTCTTCCCTCCCGATATTTTCCTCACTCCTTTCTTCCTTCAAGTTCTGTTCCAGTTCTTTATTCCGTTTGACCAGAAAGAAATGCACGTTTCTGTTGCACGTAACTCAAAATGACGACATCCACTCCTCCCCTTAAACTCTCTATTTAAAAATCCAGTCCGTCTTTTTCATTATTTACTTATTTTTCTCGAGAGAACGGCTGTTTTCATTCCGCTGGAAACTTATTCTCCCGTTTCCCACTCCGGGGCATATTAGAGTCTGCATGGAATCACTCCGTCGAATAAAACGTCCGCATTTGTCTGAAAACGTAAAAAAAGCCACGTCGACTGTCGTTGAACTTTAATCCCACGTGAGTCGTAGTTGTACTTTTAACGCTAAATGGATTCGCGATTGTCCGCTAAGAGCTTAGGTTCATTAGGATTTAAAATAAATAAAAAAGGGGCATCTGTCGAATTAACTCTGAGCAAATTCCCTTCACAGACGAAAACGTCCGTGGAAAGAAAGAAAAATTTGCATTCTCTCTCTAGGAAAAAAAACAAAAACCACTGAAGAGTGCATCCGATCTCAAGGTACGCTATTGCAATTAAGTCGTACGTAATCCTTCGTCCGCATGAAATGACCAATGACGGAAAATAATGAGTCTCCCTTGAATGCTCTCCGGGCTTACATGCAATTTTCCCCTCTGTCATGGCATTGTTTTTCTTACTTGCCTTTTCAAATTGAAAGTATTCGAGATGTTTCATTAAATTAACCATTTAAGAGGAGCATAGCCGGAGATGAGTTCCAGAACCACTTTTGCTCATTTTGTTTTGTTAATGCGAGCATGCAATTGAGAGAAACCGAAGTAATGACGACAAAACGCCATCTGAATGTTTTCAGTAACCAAGTTCGTATCAGGGAAAATTGAATCCGTAATTGTAAGACAGTCTCCGTTTTAAAGAGGCGCGCGCAAATTTATTTTTTTAGTGCCTCAAAATGAGGTTAAGCGTTGATTAAAATAAAACTACAACGAGAAATGCAAATCTTTAATGCCTAACTGGAGCATTTAATTGAAGAGCGCTTTAAGCAGGCACATTATAATTAAACCCAAGAGAGTTTAATTACATTCGTATTTCTGTTTGTAAAATCCGAACTGCAACTGATTCCTCAGGTGTCACCTTTAAAACCATGAAAAGAAGCACAGTTTTAGTTGCAAGGCGACATAACCTAAAAATATAATCTCGAAAGCTCATATAAAAATAATTTAACGACTTGAGCATCTTTAAGTGCCGCAAAGAAGCTTACTGAGGTAATAAAATAATTGAAAATAATAAAGCAACCCAGTAAATTTTTAGTAACGTCAAGATCCAAAAAAGACCATCTTGACATATAGAGAATTGTTGAAAATCATAGAAGGTGCTTCGCAAAATCGTTTACAAAAGTTTCGCTTCATGCTCACGTCGTCGAAACAATCTCTCGGATTTCTAATTTACATTCATATTCTTCAATTAAAAGGAAAAATAATGATAGCCATATGTCATTTCTTTGCAATTAGATGATATTAACTGGAGTTAAATAAGACGCGGCAAAAAATTCACAAAACTTAAAAACATTGCCATGCAACGATAAATTTTTATATTTTGCTAAGTTTTGAAAAAGATTATTAATTAACCGTGCTCAAAGCATGAGAGAATTTTGCAAATTCGAGGTCAGCACTATAAATTCCATCATATTTTTAGTCTTCTTGCATCTAGATTTTATTCTCCTGGTGCATCACTGTTGGCGGGAAGTCAATAAAGATCTAGCGCGGCGAGGCTCAACCCACCCGCGGATACAGGAACACATCCGGAGTTACATAAAGGCAAATAAGTGCGGTGGAAGAAAACGACACCACAAAACATTTCCTTTCCTGCCTCTCTCTCTCCACCCCAACTCCAACACAAGGTAGCCTTTTTTCCATTATTTTCTCTATATCTCTCTTTCTCTCTCTCTCTCTCTCTCTCTCGAGAGAGAGAGAGAGAGAGAGAGTTACGTGTAGGAAAGGAGATTCGGAAGAATGGGAAGAGGGAGATGGAAGGGGGGAGGAGAACGCAAGGGTTGGAACGAATCGGAAGGGTGCTGCAAAAGGGAGCGGGAGACGGAGGGAGGGAGAGGTGAGGAAGAAGGGACAAGAGGGGGAGATATTGCAGCCACGCGTGCCTTACCTCATCCTTTCCCTCCCCCACGTCCTCTACTCCGCCACCTCCTTATACGCCCCCCTTCCTTCGCCCCCCCTCCCCCCTGAAGCACCTGGCTACCACCACACGACTCGGAAGAATGGATAGAAAACGCGGAATGAAAGGAAGGAGGAGGTGACGGGGGAGTGCACTTCATAATGGGAGCTTTTGTCTTGGGGGGGGGGATGTAGGGGAGGGAGTAGGGCCGAGAGTGTGGTTGGGGAGGGATGCAGGAGGAAGGGGTTTTACGAAAGAGTTGTGTAAAAGGAAGAGGGAGGAGGCAAGAAGGCGGGGAGACCCATGGTGACCCTTGGCGGAGGAAGCCGGTTCGCTTCTATTATGATACCCTCCACGAATCCATCTTTCTCCTCTATCTCTACCTATCAACGCTCTGTTGGCCACTTCCCTCCCTCCCAAGCACTTCCCATCCTACTCCTGCCCGCCTTTGGTTCCATTCCCTTTTGGAAGCTACGAGGCACGCGGACTCCACGAGGCCGTAAAGGAAGTAAGATTTTCCGCACCGCCCGTCAAGACTTTTGCTGCTTTTATCCTGGATCTCTACCTCTCTCTCCCTCTCTCTCTCCCTACCCCTCTTTCTCGTTCCCTCCCTCGCCTCTTCTTCCTCATCCGTCTCCCTATATCTCCTTCCACGCCTCTCTATCTTCCTCTCTATATAGGTATCTCATCTTCCCTCTCAATCTCCCTCCTACGGTCTTCACCTACCTTTTTTCAAACTTTGTCCGTTGGCTCTTCCTCCCACCCTTTCTTCTCTAAACCGTAATAACAATAAGAGTTTATTTATTTGTTCAATTATCTCGGTTTGGAGCAAGGAAGCGAACGCGGACAATTTCTGAGGCATTCGAGAGCATCTGCAGGAAAAGCGTTATACGAACACATACACACACACATACATACAAAAACATATAAACCCATAGCTTAACAACGAAAGCGGGGGCAGCGAGTATTAGTTCAAATGGGTTTCAGGAGCTATTATGAGCTGGTGGATGTGTATCACGGAGTGAGGAAGGTAATAAAATGAAGAGGAATGAGGAGGTGAAAGGGATATAATGGATCCAGTTGAGACCTACTCAAATGGCGTGGAAGCCAACGGAAGCAAAATAATCGAGGCGGAAGCGAGGCTTCCATGAGTTCGCCCTTATTCCGGGTAATTTGTCTAGTGTGTGTGTGTATATGTGTATGTATGTATGTATATATATATATATATATATATATATATATAAAATCATCATAGGTAGTCTGTCCGTAGACAGGTCCGTGATTATTCATGGTTAAACTTGGTTCTCCATATACTCCTATTTTCCTCTGTCTTTTTCATATCTTGATAACTCTCTTTCCATTTCAAATCGTCTATCAGGTGAAACCTTTTCCTACCTCTTTCCCTTTTCCATCTACTTTTCCTTCTAACACGTCTTTAATCATACTCTCTCCCCTCAGGTAATGTCCAATGTTCCTCTTTCTAATAATCTGTATAATCATTCGATTCTCTCCTGCTCTTCGTAGCACATCATCGTTTTTCATCCTATTTGTCCATTTTATCCTCAGCATTCACCTCTAAGTCCACATTTTAAAGCTATATAAGTATTTGATGTCATTCTTCCTTTACGTCCATGTTTCTGCCCCGTACAAAGCTATACTCCATACATAGCATTTTATGAGCTTCTTGTAGATAACTTCCCTCATATTCCCCGTAAGTAGTTGTTTCTTTCTTCTGAAAGCTGCTTTTGCTTTTACTATTCTAGTCCTGATATCATCCGTACATTTTGCTTTTTTGCTATGATGGTTCCAAGGTATTTATAGTCTGAAACTTGTTCTAAAGGCTTTCCTCCATTATTCGTATGACCTAGGATTTTTCTGTATTTATTTCCATACCGTAATTTCTACCTGTTATTACTAGTTTATTTATCATTTTCTGGAGTTTCTCTTCCTTTCTTGCTAAAAGTACTTGATCATCCGCGTATTTTACTGTTCTTATAATACCTTCTCCACTTTTGAAATCTCCTGTGCCTTCTAACGCTTCTTACATTACACTTTCTCCATATATATTGAATAGGGTCTGCGATAGGCAGCAGCCCTGTCTTACGCCTCTACCGATATTTACTCCGCAGGTGTCCGCATTCTCCAACTTGACCTTTACAACTTGATTCACATATAGATTCCTGATCAGTCTCCTGTCTTTCCAGTCTACACCTATATCCTTTAATATCTTCGTCAACATTACCCAATTTACTCAAACAAAGGCCTTCTGCCAGTCTACGGAACATACGCCGATATCTTGACTGTACTCTATTGCCCTTTCTGATATGATTCTAACTTTCCCTATAGCATCTCTAGTTCCTCGTCATTTACTGAAACCGAATTGATCTTCCCCTATCATTTCTTTTGCCTTCTTCTCCAGCCTTTTATTAAGAATCCTCGTGATGATATTCGAAGTGTGCGACAGAAGGCTTATCTTTCTGTAATTTTTACAATGCATTGCCTTTTGCATAATTCCTTTACCATGAATTCCATTCGACTTCTTGTCTTCTAACTCGAGTGCCTTAGCGTACATCATATAGTACCGTCCTAACTTCTCCATTTGTTGTATTTCATCACATTTTTCTTTTATCCAATTTTCTCTAGCATTATCTGTTACCCTTCTCAACTCTGTTTATACGCCTATAGCTGGCTCTAACTTCTTTACTGTTAAAGTTTTTCCATTTTCGTCTCTCATCCATTTTCTCCAGCACTTCCTTAGTGATATATGATTTTCTGATTTTCTTCTCGTGTTCCAATCTCTTTATCCAGGGTATCCTTGATACTGGTTTTAATTTCTTCCCATTCTGAATCCACGGTCTTTGGTTTGTTTTTCCAAATTTCTTAGGCGATCTTCCAACTTCATGCTGACTACACCCTGCCTTTCTTTCAGTTTTTCTAGGTCCCAAGTCTCTTCTTTCTCTTCTCATTTTTCTTATTTGTTTGAGCCTTGTACTTAGTCAACTATTAGAAGGCTGTGATCTGAATCAATGTCTGCTCCTGGTAATGCCTTGGCGGTCTTTATGCCGTTCCTGAATCGTTGTTTTACTAGGATGTAATCTATTTGGCATCTCATTCTATCTCCTGGGCTTTTCCATGTGTATAACCTTCGTTCATGGTTTTTGAACCATTTATTAGTCACTTCAAGGTCATTATTGATGCAGAATTCTACCAGTTTTCCCCCTCCTCGGTTTCTCTTCCCAAGTCCGTATTGCCAGTCATTTTCTTCGTGCCCTTCTCTGACTATGCTGTTCCAATCTCAACATTATAATGCAGTTTACCTTTCCTCTTCCGTCTTCGTAAATTTCATTAATTTGCTCATAGATCTCATCTATTTCTTCATCGTCATGAGCTGACGTTGGCATATGTACCTGGAATATCAGCATGTCCACTGGAACAGCTTTTAGCCTTATTGCCATCAGTATATCGTTCGTTGCTATTATCTTTGTCATGCTTTTCATCATATACCAGAGCTACTCCCCTTTCCCGACTATTTCCTCCAGAGTAAACTACCGTGAACTCTTCCAAGTCGAACTGTCCTTCTCCTTCCAATCTAGTTTCACTCAGTCCTGTAATGTTAACTCTATTTCTTCTCATTTCTTCTTTCAAGTTCTCTAGCGTTCCTGCCTTTCTCATAGTTCTTACGTTCCAAGTGCCTATTCGTAAATTACTTTCAACAAATGTTTTCCTCAAGGCAGTCCCCGCTCGGAGGTCCGATTGGGGGACTATTTTACCTCTGGATTGTTTTACCTCGAGAGAACTCATATTGTCCAACCATATAATCATAACTAGGAATTGTAATGTGGTAGTTTCCCTCTTGCTTTCCACATCGCAGTAGTGTAGCTGTTCAAATCGTCCCGATCACGCCTACAGCTGTATTGGGTATAGACCCAGCCAACATCATTTGTTTTCTGCCCTATACCATACTGGCAGTACTGCTGCCTACTGGCAGGCACCGATGATAGTTTTTATTTTATTATATTTTTTTAAACCACCAATCTCGGGGTTTGAACCCCGGAACTTTGTAATGGGAAGCCGACACGCTAAACACAAGACCACCAGGCACACACACACATATATATGTGTGTGTGTGCGTGTTTGTTACGGTAAAGGTACGTAATCGGGAAATATATGCATTTACCGGTAAATGTGCGCATTTACCACCAAGCTCGGTAAATGCAAGTTTAAGTTTCCAGAAATACGTATTATCCGTACATTTTCCGGTAAATGTGCACTTTTACCGATGTGCCTTGGTAAATGTGGAAATAAGTAAGAATGAGAAATGCTACCCTTTAATAAATACGTTAATTTATAACAAAAATCATCGAGGGTTCGGTTCCACTGATATATCTTAAGATGAACGCTTCCCAAGCCGAAGGGGAAACAGTGAACGTAAGGAAGAACCAAAATCACTTCGACTAACCTACCCAACCCGGTGGGGCCGAGTAAAATTTGCCTTCATGTTCAAATTTAGTTTAGTTTGTTGTGCACATTCATCAGGAAATTTACACATTTACCGGATAACGCACATTTACCGTACTTCTAAACTGCAACAGATGTTCGCGATGCCGCCAAGTTGTGGCCTGTGTTGTGACGTTAATCCACATTTACCAGTGTCTGTAGGTAAATGTGTACATTTCCCCAATCGGTAAAAGTATGTAATACTTACATTTACCGAACTTGGTGGTAAATGTGCACATTGACCGGAAAATGTGCACATTTACCGGATTACGCACATATACCGTGACACACACACATATATTGATGGCAACAAGTTGTTGGGATCAGGAAGTCCAGTGAGCAATCACCAATGACTTTAGGTTGGCGAGCTGCTGGGGGTGTCGAATTGACTTACGTAAAACGAACACAAAAACACGAAAGCTTTCGGGGACGATCCCTTCTTCAGCACAGGAGAGAGACCATATATATATATATATATATATATATATATATATATATATGGATGTCAACAAGGTGTTGGGATGAGGAAACCCAGTGAGCACTCACCAATCAGACGACTTCAGGTTGGCGAGGCCCCGGGGATGTCGAAGCGACACACGTAAAATAACACAAAAACACAGAAACATCACAAACGTAAAGCTTTCGGAACTACTCCTTCTTCAGCTACAGATATATATATTACAGCTGAAGAAGCTTAATTTTTTACGTAGACAGAAATATCAGGTTTCAAATTAGAGAAGCGAAGAAAATAAAAAAATCTTTCAACAAATTTCTAATTTTTACTTTCTCCAACGTATTATAGGGGAAAGTATTGTTTTCATGAAAAAATCGATTTCGAGATTTCAACGGAAATACACGGTTTGAGGTCCCCTGAACACGTTTTGGCCATTTTCTCGATTGTCTTTGAGTGTGTGTGTGATTATATATGTGACAGCCTGTTTGTGAGTGCTCTAACTCAAAAACTATTAATCAGGTCATCGCGAAATTTTATATTTATCATTTTTATAAAAGTCACAAGAACTGATTAGTTTTGGTAAACATCGGTCAACCGGAGGTGGGTGTTTACTCTTTTCACTTATCCGTTATTTTGAAATATTTACTTTAATATTTGATAAATGTAAAAATGTACTAGAATAAAAGTAGTGGGAAATTTAATTTTCTACAACCTTCGTTTGAAACAATTTCTCATATAATGCATTGTTTAAGAGATATCTTACATTTGTTGCTGCCACCACAACGCCACCTACCGACGACTATTGTTAACAATTGACGCTAGTTACATCTTAGTAACGCTCCTTTTTCTTTTCTTAATTGTTGGAGTTTTGTGGCTATATCCAATATCGGAAGGAAGGCTGTGGAGTTTATTTCTGTTCTTTGTCAAGACTAAAATTTTCTCGGTTTCTTAAAATATTTATTTTTATGTAAGCAATTTGGAATTTTTAGAAATATTACAGTTATGGAGAATGTCATGTGGTGGCCACATCAGATTTTTTTACCCGTTTTCTTTTAGCCCCTGATAAATATAAGGTAACTCTACCCAATATGGCCTGCTCCCCAATATGGCCTAATCGCCGTATCGAACATACTTAGTGACAAAATTGATAGATGGTAGTTGCTACCGGTAGACTATCGGTAGACTGCTAACAACAGTGTTTATATACAATTCTGCTGGACGTGCTCAATTGGCTGAATTTGTTGAACTATTTTGTTTAAGACCAGCGTTTGTTGTTACCGGCATCTAATTGCAAGACGTTGGTTAAGTCATTGTTCGTACAGGTAAAAGTCAATTAATTAATTTGACCTTAGGCATTCTACTAGATATTGTCTCTACTATTAGTGGTGTGATTGGTTTGGCAATTCATTGAGATATCATGTGTTCCAACGGAATATGTTTTACTATTCCAAGTCTCCCCTTTACGGCCTATGTTGGCCATATTGCCCATTTTGTGATCATTGAATAATGCCAATGAATTTTTTGAATGATTTATGATTTTAGATCTCATTTAATTGTTCATTTCTTTATTTAAATTAAATTTTGATCTCATGTGCCTAAATCATTGGTGGTACAATTTTACGATTTTTACCTGTGTAAAATTAGAATCTTGACTTTTATTCTCTCATTTTTTAGTTATTTTTTCCTACCGACAATTTTTGAGCAGTCAAGCATTAGAATTTTGATACAAGTACTTGTTAATATTTCAGATTCTTGTTCTCTTATTTTTTGAACAATAACAATAGACCATGCTGAGATCATATGTTCCTAGCATGGCCTAACAGCAAGGATTTGCAAAAACACTAACCGGTAATTTCATGTTGAGGCGTTATAGCTGTAACATTTTTTCTGTTTATTTAAATAAACTGTCTAAGAGTAAATTATGTTAGTTTTACTTTTAGCATTTGGGAAAGGTGCTTAAAAAATTGATAAAGCTTAGCTAGGCCATATTGGATAGAGTCACCTTATTTAATTAAGGTTCAACTAATGTTCGTGTCAGATATGTCTGTTATATGGCCTATACCAGGGGTGGCCAACAGGTCGATCGCGGAGCCATTTTTGGTCGATCGCGGAAGTGTTCGCAATTTCCGTAATTTCGTAATTTGTTGGGTGAAATAATAAATTTTCTTCAACAAAGAAATGGTGAATACAAGAATTTGTATGATGAAAGATGGCTCTGTGATCTAGCGTTTCTAACAGATTTTACAGGAAAATTGAGCGTTTTGACATTTGAACTGCAAGGAAAAAATAAGACCATAAGGGAGATGATTAGTAGTGTTAACGCTTATAAAAATGAATTTCCAATGTTGATCAGCGATTTCCAAAAACAAAACTTTGATCACTTTCCAAATATGAAAGACCATTTGCAAAAATATCCTAGTTTTATTTTTACGTCTGAAAAATACATAGTAGAAATTAAAAGCGTTATGGAGGACTTTGATGTCAGATTCAATGATTTAAAAAAAATCGAAGATGTTGTTCAGTATCTTTCTTTTTCATTTAAAGCTGATTTAAATACAAAGCATATTGCGGAATAAATTGCTGACATTTTACACATGGAAAAAACTATACTTGAGAACGAAATTATAACACTGCAGTCCGATCTATTCTTAAGAGCAAGGAAGTCAGAAGAAGGCTTTTGGAAGTATATAAGTTGGGAAAAATATTAAAACAATAGAAAATGTAGTGAATATATCCATTCTTGTTTTGGATCCACATACTTATGTGAATCGGCGTTTTCATATTTAAAGCTAACGAAGACGAAGCACCGTTCCTTGCTTACCGATTCCCATACTGAAGATGCCTTAAGATTGTCCTTGTCGAGGTACACGCCCCACTATGAAAGCTTAGCAGAAGATATGAAGACACAAACTTCTCATTAATTAAAATTAAAAGTTATCTTCATTTTTTGGGTATTTATATTTCAAAATGTTTAATGTCAAAATGTTTATTTTGAAGTGTTCTTCGTTTATTCAATAAATTCAATAAACTTTGTTCTATTAAAACTTGTATATTTTGAAATGAGTAATTTTTATTTTTCCTTTATACGTATTTAATAATTGCATTAAAAAGTTTTTCGTCATGGTAGCTCGTGACTACTTTTTATATAAAAAATTCGATTGCAACAAGAAACAAGTTGGTCACCCCTGGCCTATATAAACTGCTCGAGTTAGAAACTAGGCTATAGAAACCACTACTCTTTCCAAATTTATATATTATATTTTTTAGGCTTGTTACTTTTGATTACACTTATGTAGATTTGAAGTGAAGTGCAATCCCTATTAACATAACGAATACCTTGGAATGTATTAAAAAAAAATGTAAAATTACTTCAAACTGAAATTCGAAATCGAGAATAGCAGTCGTAAAAATAATTGAATATTTTCTATCTCGGAACAAATCAATTAAAAACCTTCTATTTGTACATATTATAGTGGATAAAGGCACCACAACCATACAAAATGTTTTGACACCGTATTTGAATCTGCCGACGAAATTTGTGTTTCACAATTATCAAAATGGAAGATTATAATTAAACTTATTTACTAAAATTACGTAGAGAAATTAATCATTTGAACCTTGATAAACCGTTTCATTTCTTAATAAAAATTAAACGACTATGTAATGCAGTTTTATGACACGCCTGTCGCCAAATCGTTACACTTTATTAAAGAATACGTTTTTAACCAAGTCTTGTTGATAGCAGCTAGAGAAACCCAACCAACAGCTTCATTCGATTCTGTCCCACCAAATTATATTTCATTCACACACGACAAAAATCACGACAACTGCCTTGGTTATGTTTCGATAAATCTTAAGGGCCTGCAGCAACACGTTAATATAATTTAATACCGTGTCGCGGTACTACAGATCTCGGCGAAAGATGCTGTCATATTTCGAGAAAGGCTTATCGGTAAAATGTTCTTCAAATATCGATTTAGTGCCATGAATATCTGAATGGTAGGAATCAGAAATATATAAATGCATTTTCTTTTCTATATACGTCAGGGGCAACCTTTTATCGATCCGTTGCCGAAGGAAAACATCTCAAAGACTCGCTCAGCCGTATCTATCTCCGCCTCTTCCTATCCAACAAATATTCTCATTTTTCTGTCTTTTCGTTTTCTGGGCGATACCTGTGTTCGATTCCAGTTATCTCTGGAAACGAGCCAAGAATTTATTTGAGCCGAGATGGTCAGTTCTTCTTCTTGTCCGTTGACATATTTTACCCTCTTTCTATAGCGTCGTCCGCGCACGCATTGAAGGAATCTATGGTCTATTTTTCGCGTATATGAGTTGAAAATGTCTTACTGTTAGTCTTTCGACTCAAATAAATTTTCCTCTGCAGCCTTTATATGTGCGTGTTAAAAATAATTTCATCTATTTACTCGTAAAATATCGGGTCATTTGACATATATTCAGAAATTTTAAAAAGTGATATATATATAAAAAACGAACTACCAAGCTGATCTAATAAGGTTTTTTGTCCAAGAGCCGGTCAAGAAAACTTCTTTAGCCAACAAATGGGCGTGTAAACCAGGAGCGAATCTCATTTTCTACCTATATCTACGTCCTCGGGGATGACTCAAAGATCGTGGATTCTAAATTTTATCAGAATTCTTATTAGAATCACCACTGACGACTACTATTTCAGATCTGAAACTTTACAGTAGTTAACTATATCATACGTTAGCTATGTAAAATATAAACGAATGAGTGAATAATAGCTTTTCAAGTCACATTGGGGGCTTTATTTTCAAATATTTTTCATGATGCAGTTTGAGCGATGACCAAAATATTACTGTTTAACATTTGCACAAAGGATAGTTTCCTGAAAATCTAATTATTCTAGTTCCGTTATTCTGCCGCATACTGTCTAAAAACAAAGCCACAGGAACGTGGAAAATGCGAAGTTTTTTTCTGAAAAGGGTTAAAAAATCAAACAAGTGAAAGGAATTACGTGACAAACAACGAGGTAAAAAAATACCGAAAGTACATATTACTTATTATATCGTTTATTGGCTCGCTCCACGAAATGCTGTGAACATTTATAATGTCTCGTCACGTTTCCGTTGCTATTTATTTATTTAACACGAAAGCAGCGGAAAGGCCTTCAAATACACACACACACACACACACACACACATATATATATATATATATATATATATATATATATATATATATATATATATATCTCAAAGCATAGCTTATTTCATATCCACAGAAAAACTCCCACAGACGCCCATATAAAAAATATAGGAAGCTAAAATACTCGCTCGGCCATAATTGGACCAGTGCCTTTTGTGGGGCAAATAAATAAATAAATAAATAAATAAATAAATAAATAAATATATATATATATATATATATATATATATATATATATATATATATATATATATATATATATATATATATATATATATATATATATATATATATATATATATATATAATACACACATATAACGGAGCGAGTAAGAATGGGTGGGCGTTTGTGGGGGCGTTGGAAAGAGGTGGTTGGGCTTTCATTTATCTGGAAAGCGCAAGATGATGTTGATGATGATGACCATCACGACGGTGAGATTAAGCGTTGCCCGGAGAGAGAGAGAAATGGGTGTATAAACAATTGGAGAGAAAGAGAGAAAACGCAGGCCATTCGCTCCGATAATTAAGGGTTTTTTTTCCGCCGAAGAGATCCACCGGATCGGGGTTAAAAGATCATTTGTGCATCCAGAAAGTTCGTGCGCTAAACATTTAAAATACATTGCGCGCCGCAAATTGCATTTTCCGTTCGCGGCTCTTGATACGATGTTTCCTCCCGAGCGACCGAATAATTTATCGTGTTCCAGTTAAAAAAAAAACGGACAAATTGTTACCTCAAACTGTTTGGTTACTGTTGATTGAGACTGAAAAAGCACGGAGAATATGACAAGAATCCATGACGCTATTTTTAGTTGCAACGCTAATCTTTCAAAAATGAATTTGCGAGTTAAGCACACGGTATCTGCCTAGTAAACCATCCATTTTACAATCGTGTGACTTAAGGGCTTAAAATGATAAATATTTAATTTTTGAGTAAAAGTGGACAAAAGACTTTGAAATTATTAAATTATTTCTTAGAGAATACTGCCACAAAAATTACGGCGGTAATGAAGAATTATCATTACAATCATAAAATTAAAAACATTAACAAAAACATTGGCGATTTCGGAAAATCGTCTCTCCGTCAATCGAAGTCACCTTTACTACGCTCCAATAAGCTTTTTAATCCATGTCAATGTTTTGTTAGGATGCTATGATCTAATAAAAAAATTCTCGTCTAGAAAGAAAAATATTTCGGAGCGGATCCAAAACCCCCTTGGAAACAATCCCCTCTCCCAAAAACAGATAAGAATTCAGGCGCCTCGCATGAGAACCGAGACACTTTTTCATTTCATTTATTTCCTTCGAGTCGTTTGCAAATTTTAAATTGAAGTCGTCCCCTCCCTTTCCCATCCACCATTTAACCCTACGCGTGATGTAGTCCCTCCCTCCGCCGCCGCGGCGCCGTTACGAAACTTTTTTTTCAGAGATTAAAAAAATAAATATGCATTAAAAAATGGACACCGGTAAAAAAGTCTTGGACTCTCTCTTCTTCCTTTTACTCGTGTACGGTCAGGTGAGCGGCGCAGCTAATGTTTACGACCTGCGAAACAAGCGAGAGACGTGTTGCGGGACAGGCGTGTGAATGGGGTGGGCCCCTCTCCCAGCGCCATCTCTTAGGCGTGGGCGCGAGACGACCCAGGAGGGCCCCAACGCAGAGAGCGGATGGGTAACACGACGAGGAGGCGAAAGGAGAGGACCCAGCTTGAGTCTCCACTTCCCTCTTTCTCGTTCTCTCTCTCTCTCGCCCATTGGAGGGAGGAGGAAACAAAAAGACGGCGGCATTCCTAGGAAGCCGCTTCAACTCCCACCCGCGTTCCCAACGAGGCCTTCCATGACAACATGTTGGCCCCACGCAAATATCCCCACCACCCACACGTAATCCCAAAGCGATCCCATCTCTAGGGAGACGACTGGTTCGGGATCGATCAAAGTTTCCTCCATGACCGGCGGCGCGTTCAGAATTCGCCAACTCTATTAAACCTTCGCCTACACGACATCCTGATAGGCACCGATCATGGTTTATGACCAGGAGTGAGAATCGCTACGTTCGCTATCTTTTATAATATATATGTATTCTTAAATAAAATAAAATGTGTTAATACGATACATTGCGTACCAATAAAGCTGTCTCCAAGTCTGCAAAAGCTTGCAATACTGCTAGTCATCGATAGTTTGAATCCAATATTAAATGTATTTCAACATGAATTATATGCCTCCATTAAGCGATGTCAATTCGAATTCCTCATTCTAATGATTTAGATAGTCTTCTATATCCTACCCACCTTCACTATAATGTAATAAAAGAACTGCCATGTTTATTTTGAAGAATATCGTTCACAAACTTGGTCCTTTGAAAAACACTTTTTAATTTTTATTTCGCATAAAATTCTATAGTCAATGCTGTAGAAATTATTTTCTGCTTCTCAGTAAAATAATTGATTTCCGAAAAAATACACGCCGCTTATATAACTTTAATTACCACTTTTACTGTCAATGAAGCAAGCAAGAGGAATTCACTGCAAAGTAAAATAATCTGGACAAATCAATAAGAACCACTAGAGCGAAGCTAACGAAAAGTTATTTGTGGTTAGGGTTAGCCCAAGTTGGAAAACTAGTTACGAGTTTTCATTTATTAAAGTGGCGGCTTGGCTGAATTAGTAAGTTGGGGAATTGGGTTCGATTCTTCTAATTTTCAGGCAGCGATGAAAGGTCAATGCCAGGTGAGCCGAAAATACCTGAACAAATCAACTTTCGTGACCAAGTTAAGTATTAACAATGTTTAGGACTAGTTTTGGCTCGGATGAATTTTTTTTTTACTAGTTGGTAGGTTAACTTGTAGTGGCGGATGTAGGGGGACTTTAATGCAATAGCGCAAAAATAAATAAATAAAGAGAATTTTTTAAAATACAGACAATAAAACATACGATTAATGAATCGGAATATATATTTTTCATAATTTACTCCGCCGAGTTGCGCATTCAATAAAAGTTATTGTTTTATCAATTTCATTAAAAAGACGCACTTTATTTTACGATTGTCATACAATTGAGACCTAAAACTTTCCAAAGAGAAAATTCAACGCGCGCATCTTATTTCAGCCTTTTGACTTTCTAATATCAAATCCTTAAAATAGTTAATATCCCCTTTTATGCTCCATGTTAGTATTACCTATCATAAGAAAATTACAAATTAGTATTCATTAGTAGAGTAGCTATAACGCGAACCTTGAAGTGTTAGATGAACAGGGTGATTCAAGATTCCATTTACAACTTCCATAAATTGTAACTTCATGTGCCTTCCATGCATAACACACTTCAAAAATCTATCACAAGAAAATGAACGATATATTTTCATATGCACATATAATTATAACGAAGGTGAGGCTTCACGGAAAATGTTACGGCGAAAAGCGAATCATTAACTCCAGAAACATCCTCTTCGTGCCTGTACTTCTTCCGCGTTTTTTAAATTATCACGTGCGTTCAGATGAAAACCTTTCATTCTGCATCCCACGCTCGTGCGAGCAGCGTAATGGAAGATCAATGCCGGTAATCAAAAGCGGCGCTGTATATTCGCTCATGACCTTCCGACAAGATATAACATTACGATTTGCATCCGACGTTCCCGAACAGAGAGCAAACTCGACGTGCTGCGAAAGCGAGTCCACCCACGGCAGACTGAACGCGAAAGGCGAACGGCGACAAACGGTATATCGGTCCTGTGCGGAACTCGTTTGTCTAGCGCACGCGCGCTGATATCGAATAGAAACCGTCGGACGTTTGAGGGCGTGCATGCGTGACGGGTGACTCGCGAACGAATTATGTCGCGTGTAGTGGCTTGCTATAAGCCTATAGCAACATATACGGGCCAACGACCACCATCGACAGCCTACTCAGCCGTCGATTTCCGCTCGGGCGATAAATGAAGATCGCAGGAAGCGAAATTTCAGGTATCTGCGAAGATCGCTTCGGACGCGAGATATTTGATCCAAACGGGAATTCGCGTTTACGGAACGGAACCCACTCTTTTCGGTATTTTACTACCCGATCGACCGCGTGAAAATGAATTCTTTCGATATCTCGATCGGTATCGTTTATCCAGTTCGAGCGGAATATAGAAACAAACATTTCGAGAGGCTGTTTCGTTTTATTTTTGCTCGTTTTAATTTACAGGCGTAACGGCGATTATTGAATTTTAAAATGGATGCGGAGTTTGGATTTTGAGAACGCACGTAGATTGCAGCTGAAATAACACGAGAGACAAATTTATCACTATTGTGTCCAAACGTGTCCATCGGTCCCTTAGTCTAGAAGTGACGCAAATACAGGCGACACGAATCGACGAAAACGGCACTCTTTCATCGTTGGACGTGTTTGTCAGACTTTCGCCGCATCGGCAGCTGAAGAAAGATTTTTCTTTCTGATAAAAGGAAAAGCATTGTGCTAGTCCCGTGATAGGACCTTGAAGGACTCGGTAAATAAGTTTCGAAATCGTGGATGTTGCTTCGGATAGAGAAGGAGAATAACTTCGACGGATAGGGAATCAAACGAGGAAGTTTTGAATATATTTATATATAGAAAGAAGAAAGAGGATTGGATAAAAGCTGCGAAAGAATACGGAATGAGTTGGGACGATTTTTTAACAGAGGAAAGGGAAAGTTTAAGGAGGTTAACGAAGAAAGGATGCTATGGAAACAGGATAATAGAAAGGGAGAGAATAGGGATTATGAATAGCTTAGAGGGAGGGAGATCGTAACAATGAGATGAAGGGAAAGGCTTAGAACAAAGAGAGTCGGGAAGGAGGATCCTTGGGATTACCGAATTGATGAAAACTTGATGAATATAATTCGGAATTCGCATAGTATTTAATGGAGTAAACTTGATGTAATATTTGATCAAGTGCTTAAACTGCAAGGAAAAAATCTTAATTTTCAGTTGAGAAAACGACGCTAATGTTGTTTGAAAACTAAAGCATTTGTTCAAAACACACACATATATATGTCTCATTATTAACGTTATCGACTGTGTTAAATATGCAAGCATATATATGGTCTTAATGAGGGCGAAACCGAAACTTACATTCATCGTGTCTCATAAGTTTAAAAGAGCCGGGAACCCGATCGCGAGACATCTTTAAAGGGAAGAATGGATCATGCGCGTACATATATACATAAAATATAAAACCCCCGGGACGCCCTTTGTTCTTATTAGAAACAAAGCCGACTGGCAGCCTCCGTAATTTCAGTCACCCTGCGGTTTTGGAACGAGGACGACTTATCCCCCAAGGTCATGTGGAGGCCGCATCCCTTCGTCCTTTCAGCGACCCAAACATCCTCGGCTGG
Source organism: Tanypteryx hageni (assembly GCA_028673005.1). Lineage (NCBI taxonomy): Eukaryota > Metazoa > Arthropoda > Insecta > Odonata > Petaluridae > Tanypteryx > Tanypteryx hageni. Next base: position 36,801,750 of record CM054113.1, on the reverse strand, counting down.
TGGTCAGCTCCTTCGATAGTTAATACCCGCGTGGGACTGCCGACGGACGAGTGAGGCATGGCGGATGGAGAGAAGGTGAGGGGGAAATGAGGGGTGGAGGGGGGCTATTGGCGATCTCCCCCATGCCTCTCAAGAGGGCGCCTGTTGCGGGATCAATCCAAGAGAAGGGAATTTGCATTTCCCACGCCTCCGCTATCAATTACGTAGAACGGAGAGGACATGGCGGGTCAAGAATCGGGTCGATAATTTTCCATTGACTTAAACTCTCAAATGAATAAGAATTTAGAAGATAAAATTACACACGACTGTTAATTTAAAGGCCAAAATTGACCGAAAATTAAGCTTGTGTTTTCCGAGCAATGGAGCATGCAATTCTAGGTGTTATTAATACAGACGGTGGGTAGGACGAGGACTATAAAGGAAAATTAATAGTGAAAGGACACGCGCAAAAGTAAGCAATTTTGGTTCATCTTGCAATAGTCCATAGGTTTTCTAGGGATGATGAGATGAAGATATTAATTTATTACTTGTAATTCAATCCACAAAGCAAGATGATTTTCTCTGGAAGAAATTAGCATGATAATTAGGGAGAGATCTTTGGATCACCTCCTGGTAAGTTTTATTAAGAAGATTTGTTTGGCATTTACCAAAGCTACAACATATGACAAGAAACCTTTAATAAACTCTTCTACCGCTCCATGCCACCTTTTAGAATTTAATAAGCATTTTTATTAAAAATCTATGTTTCTCCAATATAATAGAAAAATTGATTTCAGTCATAAAGCGAGCTCAAAAATTCTTTCTTGAATCTATTTTAATTAGGCATTATGCATGCATAGTCTTAGTTTACTCCTTGAAGGAAACATTTTTGAAATCTTCAGATTGAACAATGCTAAGAATACGTAAGAATATGCATTTAAACGTTTTCCAATAGAATAAAAAACAGAGGAGGAGATTTTTTAAATGCATAAACGAAACGTAATTTTCGGCCACGTGCCACGTGGAAGATGTTATTTTGTATTCTGTAAAAGCCCGTCCAGGTTTTCATCGTGATTGTCCTTTGTCGGCTCCTTATGACCGCGTACGATGCGAGAAGGTGTGGCAGAAAGGTTTTAGGAACACCTGCATTGTCGAAAAAGCCGGAAAACGCGATTTGGTAGATTGGAATTCTCTAAACAATGGGTGCCAGCAGATGGTAAGGAGAGATAGAGAGGAAGGGGAATGGAAAGTAATCGTGCTACATGGCTTGCATTGAATTTTGCAGATGTTGTCAACCGCCTCGCCTCCTTGCGCGCATTCCTCCAGAGATTTCTATAAATGTATTCAAGCGCGCGTGAGAGGTCTTAAACAGTAGTCGACGCCTTAAACTCGAGCAATTAAAATTAAGTGCGGTATTACCACAAACAACTCTTACTTCTAAAACTGCGTAAATCTCTCTATAATAGCGGTAATAATTCAAGGAATAATGTCTGCCTTATATACATATAAAATAACAGGAAAAATTTTAGGAATATTTTTAGAAAAATATTGCCGATAAATCTTAAATGATTGATAATGTAACGAGGAAAGGCAGAGTGGAAATTTAGGTCAATTATTAATATGCTATCTGCTATGGCTAGGTTATCCATACATAAATATCACTGTAAAACTTTCAATAAAAATGAAAATAATATGCCATTTTTGAGATTTTGTATTAATTACTATAAAAGATTCGTCCTAAAAACAAATCACCATATATAACTATACGGCACACGTGAAGGTAACTTTAAGTAATACGGCCTTTTCGGTTATTTTTCACACTTTTTGCAGCAAGTAGTACTGCTTGGATATATGTATAAAAAGACACATTAATGTACACCTTCACATTGCATAGATAGAATCGAATCTATATTACATTAATCGTTATGGAGAAAAAGAAATTATAAGTATGAAATTTAAAGTCAACGAGAAAGAAAATCGACTGGAAGGAGAGGAATTTTCCTATGGCGTAAAATTCAAGTTATAGAAGTTGCGTTAGAAAAAAAATAACATGGGACCGTATGTATTAAGACAATCCTATTCGAGCAATGGTGCAAAACTCCATATTTGCCCATAGACAGAAACTTCGAGTAAAGAAGCTCTTAAGACCACTTCACTGCCCTCGGCATATATAAACTACCGTGTAGAGAGACAGAACGAGAGACTAAAACGAGCGTTCAACTCCGCCTTTAACGCACGCATCGTCTCCCTTTACTATCGGAGGATGTGCGAGGCTCTTTACGTGAGGCGGCCAAACATATTCACGGAACAGATATCAAAAATGGGCCCCGCTTTTCTTTTTATTGTTTTTACATCCTCGTTCTCCTCCTCCTTCCGAGAGAGAGAGAGAGAGAGAGAGAGAGAGAGAGAGAGAGAGAGAGAGAGAGAGAGAGAGAGGAGACTTCGGACGCCTTCCGTCCCACTCCACCCCACGGGGGCGAAAAGGCTTCCCACTCCTTCCGTTCACTCCCGCTCCCTATCTCTTCTTTATTAACGCAAGACCACTGACGCGATGCAAGAGTGGAGAGAACGAAACAGGCGGAGGGGATAAGGGGGAGAATGAAATGTTTAGAGATAGAGGTAGACGTAAAAGAGGAAAGAGAGGTAAGTGAAAAAAGAGAGAAAGACAAGGATGGAGGGGAAAGGAGAGAGTAAGGGAGGCAGGCAGGAAGGAAAAAAATGGATATGTAGAGGGATGTATAAAGAGATAGAAATGGGGATATAAAGAGGTAGAAGGGGGAAAAAGCTGGGTGGAAAAATAAAGAAAGGGGTTTATAGAAAGAAAGAAATATTGAAGAGTTGAGGTAAAGAGAGAAAGAGACAGCGAGAGAAAAAGAAAGTAAGGATTGAGAGAAGAGAGGAAAAAACTGAATAACGCAAAACGCAAGAGATAAAGAAGGAATCGAGATACACTGGAACTTACATAACTCGAACGTCTGTAACATGAATTTTCCATAACTCGAAGTGAATTAATTTTACCGGGCGAAACAAATGAGAAAAATATTTTCATAAGTCGAATTTGCTATAACTCGAATATTTTTTGTTTTTCTTGAAGTTCGACTTAGGAAAGCTTCACTGTATATAACAGGAGCGGGTAAGATATGGAAAGAGAAGGTGAAAAATAAGCTAATAAAGATACAGCAAAAGAGAGAGAGGAAGTGAGACGTGGATAAGAAAAAATAATAATTGCGCGAAAGGAAAAAAATGAAACAGTTCTTCTTTCAGCAACCACAAGTGGCTGCCAGGGTCCTCCTCGACATGGATGCGACAATGGCGGACGTCACCGGAGCAGACGAGTAACCAACGCGGAGGAAGTGGAGAGGATGGGATAGAGAGAGAGAGGGAGGAGTTGAGAGGGAAGTGGGGAGAGAGGAAGGAGGAGGGATGGTGGGAGGGGAGGAAAGGGAGCTGTCGGAATGAGTGGAAGGCACAAGGGGGACATGAGCAGAAACGGATCGGAGAGCGAAATTATTTTCATCACGAAATAAATATAAAGCCCAAACCCAACGTCGATAACCCATGCCTGAATAACATGAAGAACACATATAATTTTTTTGCTGATGTCTAGAGGCCCACAGTCTTACACCTTAACTCAACCGCCGTAAAAAAATCCCTAAAGAATGAATGGTTAAGATCAAAAGAAGAACATTTCGCATCTTCAAATGTACATATTGGTGCATTTTTTTATTTTTAAAGCATCATTGTTTCTAGTTTTCATTCCCTCGTTTGACTGTCGTTCAGCTGCTAAAACTGAAATTTTGGCTATATCGAAAGTCCGCGACAGATGAAACTTCCGGAATATGCGAATATAATGCGTCAAGTTTATTTCAGTGCGTCCAACTGTCCGCCCTTTCTTCGTATACATACTGAAATCGAAATGTAGGTTGATTCGTCAGGATTTCAGAGATGAAACTTTCATATTGTTACGTTTTTTATCCAAATCAGTCATTTATGTGATGGGAATTTCACCAGTAAATACTTGAACATAAAAAATATTTAAAATGGCTTTATTATTCCGCCTCGAAGAACGAACGTAAAGGATTTTTATATCCGCCGTAGAGTTGGGTGTGCAAAGTTTGCGGGAAAGAGGAACGTGGGAGTAAGGGTGAGGTATGTGGAGGAGAAAAAGGAAGAAAAAAGAAAAGATTGGAAGGAGGAGCTAACGTCTCGCTGAAAAAGAATCGGAGAAAAACAGAAGAGGGAAAATGCTTTTATGGGTCTCTTTGCGAGGAGGTGGTGCGCGGCTTGATTTGCGAAGAGAGCGTATTGTAGGTGTGCAGGGTCAGAGAGGTTAAGTCTCGGGGTGTGTGGGCGGGAGGGGTGGAAAGGTCAGGAGACAGATAAAAGGGAGAGAAAGAGAGAGGGTCGAAAAGCAAAGGAGAGAAGGAATGGCGAAGGGTCGGAAGAGATGCCGAAGAGGATAAGGTGAAGGGACTTTGAAGGGTAGGAAGAGAAGTGCCGCACAAAAACGGCTAAGAGATAGCTTAATTTGGATAAGTTGATGATACGTTCCTTCGCTAATGAAATATCAACATGTGAAATACTTACCTAAGGAGGCAAAACACACTAATATAACAAAGTATTTGTTTGACGTTAGAAATACTTAAAAGTATCCGGTTTAAGAATGACATTACGCGTGAATAAACCTTTTTCCTCGTACTCTTTAGGCGGCTTACAGGGCAATCATATAAAAGCACCTAATATTTGATTATAATCACGTTGTGTTCCTATTGAATTAACAGCAGTGAGCTGTTTCTTTGAAATGCATGTGAGGAGATGAGGTATTTCTACGCTAAGGATCTAGTTAAAAAAATGTTTCTTCGATAGCTAAATAAGGTTGTAGTGAAGTAATATTGCTTTTCGATTTCAGTCATAAGTTGAGTTCCACAATTTTTTCTCGAATGGGCGTACCTAACCTTTAAATGCACGAAATATCGTTACGGTCGACGTATTTTATAACAATAAAATGGACGTCAGTGTCGGTACAAAAATAAAAATAAAATGTTCCACGCCTCTTCATTATGTTGGTTTTTGCCCAAAGAGCGTGGGGCGGGATTCTCAATGGGCCCTATGGAGGAAAACGTATTGTACCTGCTGTTTAGCAGCTGTTAAACTTCCGTTTGCTTACGGTCTATATATTTTAGAGAACATTTAGTATATCTTCTCATACTTCCTTTGTTTTGACACGGAATATACGTTATTTGGCGTAAAAATGTGGTCGGCGCAACATTCAACAGAAAGACGACTCAATTTTCCGAGAACTCCATTCGCAAAACATAAAACGAATGTTAACACTTTTGAAACCTCAGAATATTTCTCACCCTCATAGCAAATTATAAATAATTTTTTTCGAAGCGATTCTCCTTTTCAAATTCATCGGGAGATAATTGGAAATCGCATTATTATGCCGATCTTTATTTTCCAAAAGTATATGCGGTTTCCACGCAACGCGTCCGTCAAATAGGAGATAAAGCAAACAGGTGAAATGGAAGAACGTTTTTGGATTTCATGTTTATGCAGCTAGGAAACATAACTCGCGGAGAGATGATCCCACGCGTGAATAACTTCCGTGAAAGAAACTGCATGAAAATGCAGAAGCTTGCGTTTGCCAAATCCTGTTTCTTTTGCAAAAGCGATCCTTAACATTTCCCATCGTCCAGACGCGAAAATGGCACTGGAGTGTTTGTTTTTTTTTTCTAACCACTAAAATCATATCAAATTGAGTTATAAGAGGATCGCGATAGGATGCGTAGAACGGTAAGAATGGTACTGTTAGGACTGAAAGCAACGCCATCAACTTCCTATTCGCTTCGAAAACATAAAAAAAACTCAAGGAAACGGTAGGCAGCGACAATAAAAGGTAGGCGGAACGTTTCAGGAGCGGCGGAAAAGAAATAAGGACGCGTTAGCATTCGAAGCGAGAGAAGTTCGCAGAGAGAAAGAGGCGGAGAAAGGTGGCTAGGTTAAGGAAGTTTGCAAGAAGAGTCGAAGAAAAAGAGAGAAAAACGGTGAGTGAAAGAGGGAAACGGAGATAAACTAGGGAGAGAGACCAAATGAGGGGGAGAGAGAGAAAATATCCAGTAGAATGTTTAAAAGGTTGGGGAGGTGTGTTATGGTAGCAGGAGGTTAGGGAGACGGTAATGACTTGGGAACGAGAGGAGGATAAGGATGAGGGTGTCGGGTGTTGTTATAGTCGGCTAGGTGGCGCTGAGGAGCGCGCCCCAAAGGAGTTAAGGAAGGTGGAGAGATGAGAGGGAGGTGTTGGGAGTTGCGGAAGGGGAAGTGAGGTTGGGTTGGTGGGTGTCGATGGGGGCAGGTGGCGGGCACCTGGCCAAAAGGAATGCGAGGCAGATGTGGGCGAAGGAGGGAGGGAAGAGGGAGGGAAGAGGGAGGAGGAAGAAAGGAGGGATGGGAGTGGGATATCGCGAAGGGAAGGAGGTGATGGAGTGAGGAAGTGGGAGAGTGTTTTGTAGTCGGCCCCGGGGTGGTGTTCTCGGCGAGTGGGAGTGGCGAATTCGACTCTCGCCGTGCGAAAGAGCGACCAAACTCGGTTTCGAGCGGCTTTTTGTATCGTTTCTTTAGTAAAACAAGTAGGGATGTACACGGGTTTTTCCGTAGTACATGAGTACTTTTCGTCAATTTCGCCGTTGTGTAATCATAAATTAATTTTTTTGCTTTGAAATCAGAAAATCATTTTTCCTTATATGGTGGTAGCCCTGCTTTATAGATACGTTCGAAACATGTTCGTTTCATTTTCTCATTCTATACTCGCCCTACAAGCGAAATTTCTTTTTGAAATCGGTTCAGCTAAAAACTTCCAAACTTATAGTTACAGAAAAATTCTAACCTTGATATTGTGGTAGCCCTGTTTAGTCGACCCGGTTGAAATATGCTGTTTTGGTTATTTATTTATATGAAGATTATATGTACCATATTGGATTGAAATTCATGCTGCCAGTTTTCTATAAATACGTGTTAAAATATAATTTTACTTTTTATTGTGGTAGCCCTGCTCTTCATCTCCGCTTTAAACATCTTGATTTCTTTATGGTATGTTGTACAAATCTTATATACAGAATTCAGTTGAAATCCGTTCTGGTAAATCCTTCCAAATCCGCGGAAAGAATTTAATTTGTAATTGTGGCATTCCTGTTTGGTTGATCCTGTTCAAATATGCTACATTAGTTTTTTATATATGTATACATTACAAATTTTAAATTTGGTTAAAATTTATTTCGACAGTTCAACACAAATACTTGTAAAATGTAATTCTTTATTACTTGTATTGTGGCAGTCCTGATTTCTATATCTACATTAAAAATATTGATTTTGTTTTTTAATGTTGCACGCCTTCTTTATACTAAATTTCGTTGAAATCAGGAAGGCCAATTCCTCCCAAATTCATTATTACCGAAAAGTTTGATTTTGCAATTGTGGCACCCCTGCTGAGTCGATCTGATCGAAATATGCAATTTTGGTCCTATATTTATGTGATGATTTTATGTACCAAAGTTGCTTGAAATCAGTTTAGCCAATTCTTCCCTCATATATGCGTACGGACGGACGGACATCACGAAGATAATAGTGCTTTTCACTAAAAAGAGGCGTTGAAACGACTTTTATGGGATGCTCTCTCTCTCTCTTACATTATGCACCCGTTTGCGCGAACAATCGAAAACGCGGAGAAGTTTTAATCAAGCGAGCGGTTATTTCTCGACTCCGAAAAATTTCTAGTTTTCATTATTTTCCACGAGGAAAGTAATTTTCACCATCGGTTATCATCCCGCGTCGGTCGGACGGATGGAGAAGTGACCTTTTAAGATTAAAATCGAATTTTGGAGGAAAAGAAAGTTTAACGAGGCCTCAGTTCGCTCCGCGAAACGGCATTGACTGCATCAATCCGGTTCGTCGATTTCGTCGTAAGTTGCGACAAACGAGATAGCAAAGGTTTATGCCAAGGGTTCCCAACCCCCTGAGTCCTAACTTTACGTATGTAGACCCCCATATACGCATATGTAATATTCCTAAATGAAATATTTATTTTTAGGTTAGTAACAGCTAATAATTAAACAATTCCAATATAATATAAAAAATGTAAATTACAAATTTTGAAAATTTTAATTGATAAAACTGAAACATATTTTTACTTGTAATGACAGAAATATAAAAAATACTATTTCAAACAACATATATAAATTTATTCCTAAGGCTATTAAATAGGATCCCATTAAATAGGCCCTACTAATGAGATCCTTGTTGCTGATGTTTTGATATTAGCATATTAATATCTGGCTCCAATTTTGTGAGAGTCAGACAAAGATCACCTCTTTTTACTATACCAAGTCGATTACGATTTTTTGTTAACAACTGTGTTACACGACTAAAGCCAGATTCCACAAGATAAGATGATGGGAAAACAATGACATACATTTTAGCTTTCTCCCATAAAAGCGGATTTACATGCAATGTCACTATTCTTCCATACATCATGCTTTCCTTTTTTGAATAGACTTCGGACTGTCTCATCAGACCGCAATTCAACAAGTTCCTCTTGTAACAATTTCAACATCAGCAACATTTACCTCAAATGGAATCAGCACCCAATCTGGGATGTTCAGTTCTAGTAGGTCCTTGAACCGAACTTGCATGTCTTCATAATTTTTTAAAAAATGATCAACATACACAACACAATCATCATCTTTTAAATCACTGGTAACTGAAGCAAGGTTTGGAAACTGGTCAAACGCACGGCGTGAGATATTAAGACTGTACAATTTGAGTTTTCCTAGGAATGCATTAATGGCTTCTTTGCTAGATATTAAATCACAATTATGTCCTTGCTGCAGCTTATTAAGAGAATTCAGTTTTTCAAACACATCTGAGAGGTAAAATATGTCTGTTTTCATGGCAACCAACTGTTTTCCAATCTCCTTTTCGTTTAGAAATGATACAATACTGTCCCAAAGGACGACGAAGCGGCGAAGACAATTGCCTTTAGAAAACCTTCGCACCTCTGTATGCAGTACAAGACGGTCAAATTCTTCTTCATTTTCATCACAAAATTTGCGAAAGAGACTATCTTGAAGAGCATTAGCCTTAATGAGGTCGACAGCTTTTATTACAAGAGTTAAGGCTTCATGAAGACGTCCACTCAATCTCTTCGCCACCAGATGTTGGCGGTGAATCACGCAATGTATGCAAAATACTTTTGGCAATGCAATGCAATGAGTGATAAACCCTCTGTACCTACCGACCATGGAAGGAGCGCCATCAGTAGCACAAGCCATTAAATTTTCGAGTGGAATATTTTTTCTCTAAAATAAGACTGGACTTCCTTAAATATTGTTTCACCTTTAGTATCTGTTTTGAGGAAGCTTGCAAAAAGCATTTCCTCTCTGGGTTGATTATCATCCATATATCTTACATATGCCAATAAAAGTGCTTCATTGCCCATCAAAGTTGATTCATCGAGTTGCATTGCAAACTGTTTCACTCGTAATTGAGCAATAAGTTGATTTTCTATATCTTCAGACATTTCATCAATGCGTCTGGATATTGTGTTATTGCTCAAAGGAAGGTTATCGGTAATTTCACGTGCATTTTTGTTTAACATTGTTGAAATTACAACTGATATCGAAGGCAAGATGACAGTTTCGCCAATGCTATGTGGCTTTCCAGATTTTGCTATTATTTTGCTGCTTTCATATGATGCTAATAAATCGCTATCTTTATTGTTTGCTTGTTTACTAAAAATCTGATCCAATTTTTTTCTTTCTTGAAAATTGTCTCGTAGTTTTCGGAAATACTCCACTGATTTATTTTTCTTTTCGCTGTGCCTTGTCTCCAAATGGTGACGAAGCATACTTGGCTTCATGCTATCATTAGACAGCCCAGTCATACATATAAGACACATTGGTTTTGTGATATTTTCTGGTGATTCAATAAAACCATACGACAGATATTCAGTCGAATATTGTCTTGTTTTCTTCTTTGCATGAGCCATGGGTAATCTGAAAACAATAACAATATTATTAACCTCAAATATTTAATGTTGGAAATGCTTGTAGGTACTAATGGAAATATAGTTCACTAGAACAATAACGTTCAATAACACAAACAATAGATTTCACCACGACGATGCCGATTACTCACTATAGAATGAACTGACTGACTCGTTCTAGATTAGTCGGTGCATAAATAATGTTTTCTTCTTCGAGAATTTTCTATGGAAAGAAATCCTTTTTTCCGTCAACTAAACAAGGTTCCAGAAAATACGAGTATCTTCTGACTGCGAATTTCTGGAATTTTCTATGACATTAGTTTATTTTATTATTATTATTAAATTATTTTATTTATAATATTTTATCATGAACCCCTTAGCTCATATTATGGACCCCCGAAATACAATTTTTTTCTTGTGGATCCCCTCAAAGCTTCTATGGACCCCTGGGGGTCCATGTGGACCCCGGTTGGGAAACGCTGGTTTATACGATAAAATGAGGGTAAAAACGCGATCGCGTGAGCGATCAACAAGTAAGAACCTGAAAACATGCGTACCTATTGAGATTATTTCATCAATGGTGGTGGGCGCTAAACAACTCGGAGTTGCCCTAAATCGGAAATCAAAGGAATTAATCCGAATAAGAATTTTTACGGAAGCATAAAATTATTCGGCCGTATATTAGAGAGAATTTTTTATCCATAATTTTATCTCGAATACGTCGATATACACCTAAAACACCGCAGAGCTTGAAAAAATAATCAGCGGCAGCAGCATTATTGAGAGGGAAGAGGAAATGAAAGAGCAATGGTTCGGGAAAGCCTCAGGAAGAGTTGAACCACCTTGGTACGAAAGAATTTCAAAATTGGGTCCAAAAGAGACAAAAAGAGAAAAATAACAAGAAGGAGATGGGAAGGATAAATGAGTAAACATTTGTGCTATTAAGTTGATTTCCATGGAGATGATAGCGGGGAAGGCTCATAGATGATAAAAAATAAACAAATAAATAAAAGTAATAAACTAGAGCATTTTCATGAAATTGCCAGTTAAGATACGGATTAAAAGAAAAACATTTAAATAGACATAAACAAAAGTTTACGTCGGTGTGGCGTGGCTAATAGAGAACCTTTTAACGACTCAATAAGTGTATGGCTGTATAAATATTCAATGCCTATTTAAATAAAATATTGGAGAAAGCTATTCTTAGTTCTACTATACATTTAAATAATATGATTTAGTCCACTATAGAATTATCGAGCTTATCTCATGGCTGAAAATTTCAAGAATAAGCACTTGAATGTCAAAAAAAAGAACGTACTTATCTCGGGTATTTCCAGTAGCCAAACAAGGTTATGAAAAACCAGATGGGCATCTTGGATACAATGCAGCCGTCTTCAGTGGCAATTCATCGAAAATAGATTTTTTGTGGCTATTGGAGATATCTGAGATATTCACTTTTTTCAATTTATTAATATTTAAGTTCTTATGCTTGAATTGACATGATTTAGGTTTCTTGGTAAGGCGTCATCACATAAACCCAACAACAGTATGTTTATAGTCAAAAGACAAGGAGATTATAGACAAAAATAATATTTCTGGTACAAACAGTTTTATCAATTAGATAATTTTGAGATATAATGAAATACTAATGAACCAGGGAACGAGTACGAAACGAACCAGGTGGGGCTATATATATATATTTTCGCGCAATCGACTATTATGGAGAATTGGAGAAAATTTTTTTAACATTACGTCATCGAAAGAAGTAAAGCAAATCCTCCGAATGAAAAATTAATTTCTTATCATCCACATGGTAAACTATCGAAAAGGTGTTTTTCTAGCCTTAAAATCAAGGTTTCCCAAATTGGTGTCCGCGACACATACAGAAAAAATACTTTGTGTTAATTTAGAGAAGCGATAATTATATTATTTTATTTTATTATAATTAATTGGTAATTATTTAAAAGGAATCTATTTCTATGGAAACGTTACTCAGTAGTCAGGTCTTTCAAAGCCAATAACAAGTGCTCTAACGCCTCAGTGTGTTGTCAAATGTCAAAACCATCTGTTCAAAGGGTCTGTAGGATTTCTAATATTCCAGTAGGGTTCCACAGGTTGAAAAACTCTGCTTTAAACTATAAATGTAAAAATTTTCGCGAAATTAGACACATCAATTACGAATAAGTGATATAGCCCACGTCGAGCCTGTATTGCGTTTCCAACTGCCAGACCAAATGACCAAATAGACCACCCTCAGCTCCGAATATAACGAAAGAAAAAAAAACACGATTCGGCGTGGGCGGAACGGAAGGAATTCCTTCCACGGCTAAAGTAGAAACTCCACGTGTTTTTTTATAAGCTGCCGGTCGCGTCCACTTTCTCCGCCCACGGTCTTCGGCAGAGCGCGCTTCCGAGCCAGTTTCGAGTCAATTACGCCGATGCGTTATCTGCATAGCATTAGAGTCGATTGACGACGCCATTTGTCAGACGGGAAAATAATCGCGTCGAATCAGTCTCGAAAGATGAAAACAAAAGACAGTGACGGCTCTTCGATGCGGTCAGCGTCAAACGACGTATTTAGTTTTCAACGCCCGTTTGTTATTAGGAAAAAATGTATCGTTAGAATTTAACTGCAAAGCTATATGTCCGCGCGCAAATTCCAAATTCAGAAAAATTGCATCTTTCATGCAAATAAGACAGAATCCGTACAGGTATGGACCACGGCATTTTAGCGCCATGTTAATGGTTCACGTAGTGACAAAACTGAAGCTTTAAATGCGAAAAATCAAAGATATGCCATCACTATATATGAAATTGTTCGACATTTGTACTTAGAAATGTATATTCAGGCATATGCTCATAATAGTGCAAAAGGTAATTATTTTGCATTACTCCTTGAAATTAAATTTCGAAATGCAGTGTTACACTTAGTGAATCAAAGGTAGAAAAATATAACCGAAGCAACAGGCGCCAATGCGAATTGATTTTTGTAACGCCATTAATGTGCGTCTGTTTATAAATAATTAAATAGCTCAGCCTTTTAGTGAACGATTTATTGCGATTCGGGGAGAAAAACACCCAGGCCGATCCCGTTTTTATTGATTTCAGGAGGGCGTTTGATAAAGTACCTCATCAAAAATTAATAGCGAAGTTAGCAAAGCAAGTTATCAAACCGAAAGTTGTGAGTTAGGTGAGAGGCATATTCTCCAATGGAGAAGAGATAGCACTTATCAATAGGAAGGACTGGTACTCCGTTAATATCGCGTCAGATGTTCCACGGGAAAGTGTCTCAGTACTACTGATATTCATGTAGTACATGTGAACGATATCTGCTAGTTCGTAGTAAAGTCGGACTCTTCTTAACTTCATATTAGCGAGATAAACAATCAGGATGACCATCAGTAATATTGCAGAAAGACTTAAAAAGAAATCTCCGCGTGGTGCAAATTGGTAGTGCAGGTTAAAATCAATTGCCGTAAACATTCTGTTGTAATTTTCTGGAAAGGCAAGAGCGAAGCAATATATTTTTAGTACCTAATCGATGGACTGGATATTCAAGTAGCAAATATAAGTAAGCAAATCGTTACATCACTATCAAAGGATTTGAACTGGGCATCGCTTGAGGATCGTAGACTGGACGCTAGGTTAAGTCTCCCAGGGGAATATAAACTGGAAAGTTTAGCAGCGGAGGTTTTAGCAATAGATGAAGCACCAACGGACAATGGTAGATAAAATAACGATCAAATACGCGAGATATATTGCACGGCAGAGGGATTTTGGGGTTTATCTTTTCCTAGGACCATAACAAGTAAGGAAGGAACTCATAAATCAGATATTAACGGCAGATTTTCCAAAATAAAACTACACTCCTTAAGCTTAGAGTCACCAAATTTCAACAGTGGGAAGAACTTACAGGAAGAACGGTGTAGAAGTAGATCATCGGACACGGAAGTATGACGGACGGACTAACGGACAAAACATTACATTAGTGGATTAAAAAACGCTAAAAAGGGAGTCAAAGTCAAACCTGCGAGGGAAAATTGTTAAGCATGTTTTGGTGCATTGCACCCCCTTCCACCCACCACTTCAGTGAATTTCAGGGTAACACGTAGCCGTAGATACAAACAAACAAATAAACAAATTACAAATGAAATAAATAAATACGCATATAATAAAACAAAAGATGTGATAAGGTGCCGATAGGGATTGTCCGAAAATGTTGGAAAGGATACTGCAGCATATTAGGGACAAGCTGTGATATAATTAAAACCCCGAGGACTCAAAACGAAAACGAGGAGGGCGCATTTCGAGATATAACGTTCAGAGCTTTGATTCGGTAATTAACGAATGGCTCCCAACGGATATCCAGAGACCTAAAAGTGGAGACAGTAAAAGACAGATGGGCGGATGATATGTCAGGCCTCACTTGTAGAAGAGAGTCGCGTAACGGGAGGGATTGGTAAAGGCCTTCATCCATTCGTGGAAAGAAATATACTGCAAAAAGAGGAAGTCTTCTTCCTAAACTTTTGAAACTGACCAGCTATCCATTGCAGTATTGCGGGTAGGTAAGAGGGAATCAGCAGATCGTTAAAAAAATGCTACTGAGGACAAAGGCGTAATCGCGGACGGAAAGGCTGTTGTAAGGATGAAGCATAATTTGTAGGATGTGGCTTCGTTTAAATAATTTTCTTGATTAATCATTGCCGTATTCCACTATGCATACGTCGACGATTGAAGCAAAAACATTCTTACACAATTCGACCGATTTTGACACACCTCGTACTTTACGCAGGTAAAGTAGTTTTAATTTGGCGAAAGTCATACTGTTTTTTAGGTTAGATATAAAAAAACTTTTTTCAGATCGTCTTGTCTAAAAAATAATCGGAATACAGGGAAGGGCTTCGTCGAAGGAACACGTTATTGTTTCAAAATGGAATTTTTGTCAGCTAATTCACCGAAGGGAATAAAATACTGAAAAAGTTTTTTGGACGAAAATATGCGAGTAGGTCCCGACGTTTATTCAGTAAGATTTAACTTTATTAAATGTAAATGAAAGGGACCTGATTAACCCTAAAGGTGACAAGCAAAACGCTCACGCCCACTTGCAGGTGTCGAAGCCGATGCCGTGGAATTAGAAAGCTGACATGATATCTGTTTTCTCACCGATGTCCGCGAAATTCAAGAAATTAAAAAAATTGGCGAAGTCACATTTTAAAATAAAGAGCTTTGATGTTTATTCTCAGTTTCAAAAATCAAACCCGAAAATCTGCAATCAATTTTCCTAACAAGAATCACTTTAATCATCATTAATAAAACGGCTTAATACAAATAAACACGCACAGGAGATCGGTAGACGATAATTCCAAAAACTCTTCTTCTAAATTTCACGTATTGTTAATTTTGTACGGGCACAGTGAGGAATGTGAGGAAAAGATAAAATAAGGAATTTATATGGTGAAAATATAAAAAATTTCAAATTCCCCCTCACTATTTCACCTATTCGTATTCTTAAGGCACCAGTTTCCTTCCGCAATTTAATCATATTTACATGCCTTCAATCAGCCTGTTAAAGTCCTTTCGTGTATAAAGCGGGCGCAATAAAAAATAAAAACGAGCATAGAAAACAACCCGCATCGCCGCATTCGTTTTTTACTATTGAATTCGACCGTCTTTTTTTCACCCCATCTCGGTCCAATTAGCGGAGACAGCGATCCTTCTTCGACCATAGCCCGTTTCTTTTCGTACGTATATGTATGTGTGCGTGAGGTAATATGCGTGCGTTCCCATGAAGCGAGAAGGAAAATTTCTCCGATAACTTTTTCGCGTGAAGCCGATTTATCCGGATAGGTGGCGTCCGTGGGCGTGGCACCTTGGGGCGGGACGTCATCTCGGTGTTAACGCTCTTCCTCTCTTAGGGACCTGCTCCTGCGTGGGCGTTGGCCAGACGGGCGCCTTCCTTCCACTCGCCGAATATGGGAAAGGACGCGGACGAAGGCATTCGCAAACCTTCGCACTCCCAACCACGCGGTCGATGCTCGCAATCTTAAGGTTACGAGAGACGCGAGGGGAAATATTTTGGTTATGAAACACGAGAAAATACTGTGTATATTTTGCAGTCGGAGGTTGATGGGATAATGGTCGCTGAATGTTACGCAGCCGTTTCCTGGTTAGATCGGGCGATTTCTTCTCGAAAGATAAATAATAAATTAAATAAATATAGAAGTGACATATTTTGCCATTTTTGTTTAAAAAAATATTATTAAATAATTATTTGTTTCAGTGCTTAGTTACATTTCAAATTATAAATAAATTATTCCATAAAGATTCACGCATCTCGAGTTTTCATGCCTCTGGTAACACCAGCTCATCATTACCTTTTAATCGAAAAACTTTTCTTGTAAGTTTATCACATCTAGTTAATACAAATTGATTTCCGTGTGCATTTTTATTAAAAAAAAACTTTTACTCGTATATATTAGTTTAATACATTTTTAAATAGGTTTGGATTACGACACGCACTCGGAAGTTTGGAGAGAGTGCAACCAAGCGAGTGAAATTACTTTTGTTCGCTTAAGTCTTCTAAATAAGTTCGAAAGATCCCAACTAATATCTATGGTGTAAACTGGAAAACGAGGCAAAAAACTGAGTGGAGGATTAATGAAGCTTGGAAGTTTAGCAAATCAAAATCCCGTTTTTACGCAGTAGCGTTTTTTCCGGAAATGCCGGTTTTACGGAATGAAAAAATAAGTGGTAGAATTTGAATTTGGCTCCCTATGGTTTCAAATTGTCTCCTCCGCCGTGCTGGCACTTTAAAATAAAATATTTGTGCAACAATTTTGTTTTATTTTATGCACTGTATTTAAAAAAATATATCATCGTAATTAAACATCTTTACTTTACAAGGTTATTCAAATTTTTGTGTATTTCACAATAATTCTATGGTTACATTATCCAATACCGGTTTTAGGGAAAATTCTTTTTAAACCCACTTCGTAAAAAACGGGATTTTGGTGTAAATCCAGATTTTTGACGTACAACTGTAGAAAGGTATCCATAACAATTGGTAAGAATTATTTTGATATTTCAAAGGGGTGAAAGTGGAATTATCTCTAGTTTGGACCAGATAAAAGCCATTAAATTCTTTCGACGAGACTCTTTCCGTCAGATTCAGTCAAGATAATATCCTCGTAGAATAGGACGCCATGTGTTCAACGTACAAACTGACAGAATATTTCTAAAGAGTGAAATTGATTTTTTACTGCAGTTCAATTTGACTGAAAATGGACTGAAGTAATCCCTTATTCAAAGAAAAGGAAATGTCGCAAATCATTTTAACGGCGTTTCAGAGCAAATCAACTTTTATTAGCGCGCCCGTTACGTTTTCTTTCTATACACGCGGAGGAAGCTGGAAAGATCTATTTCTGTTTTCTATAAGAAGCAGGTTTCCTCAGCCTTTCTGATTTATTCTGGTTTAAATATCCATATATATTCAGTATCCCGCAAGGAGAGAGAATTACTTCACGCCTATTTAGGAACGAAAGTCGCAGTTGCCTGGTTTATTCCTCAGGAAAAAATTACGTAACTTTTCTTTAGACAGGCTGGGAGAGTTCATAACTGTCTTGGCAATTGGTTCGCATGTTATCCGTCAACAGAAAAAAATAGATCGCTAAATTGCCTACTTTACTGTGTCAATAGATATGAACGACAGATTGAAAATAGATTATCATTAGACAAAAAATATTAATAAATCTTTTCAAAACGGTGACTTAACTTACCGTCTTGGTGTTAACCTGAAATAGATATTTAGTCCAATGACGAGGGTTTCTTTGCTGTTAAAGTTGAGAAATTCGCCTTCTCATATGGTGTTTATATCTGAGTATATATTTCCCTAAAAATAGATTTATCAGGAAAACTATTACTGTTTAGTTAAAAAAAATTATTATTACTCAAATAAAAAGTTTTCTTTTAGGTTTGTCTTTCCTTCCGTCCGTCTCTGCCGATTGTATCAGTTGAAATGGACCTTATAGCGACCAAACATTCATCTCCAACATAAGGATAAATTGCAGCAATATTTATTTCATCGTTCGTTTGGACGTCTGCATATGGATATAAAAGAAGCTTGGACACGCAAATCAAACATATTTTTAAAAAGTCTCACATGACTTGCAGTGCAATCCTTTCCTCTCTTAAACACAAATGAAATTGAAGTTTGAATGCAGATAGGCATATGCTGGACATGAAGACTTCTAAAAAAGCCGGAGAGAAATTCTGCCTTGACCGGGAATCGAACCCGGCCGGCCGGGCGTAAGTGGAAGATCCGGGTTCGACTCCCGCTCAAGGCAGAAATTTTCCCCAGCTTTTTAAGAAGTCTTCTTTTCCTCTCGTTTCAAGTTCCGCTGAAAGTATTCGTATTCGACCTACAGGGTAAAAAATCAAAACAAAGATATCAGGAAAATGTTTGAAAATTATTGTGGTGCCGTTCCATTTATTTGCATATTTCATGTATTTGCAAGAGCGACGATGGGGTTTCGGGATTACTGACACTCATGATACGGGTATTTTCATCTCTGTCACTCGCTTTGAAAACCGTAGTTTTGGAATATTTATCGTTGCGGAAAATGGGAGCTAAGGAATTTCGAACTAAATACGAGCTCTTCCTTCGAATTGATAGCTGGTTTTCCGTTTTCTCTCTCTTTCTCTCCTGCGGGTCTTTCCCAAACGTTAAATAGTTCAGCACTTTCATCCTCAATTTTCAACGGCACGCCTCAAATGGAAGTTAATGTTCTCGAACGTCAACCTCCACTCTCCGACCGCCTTTCGTAGCAACGCTTTTACTATCTCCATATAAGGCAAACCTACTTTCGTTTGCTAGCAATTAGGTAGCTCCTTGATGAATAGTGGATTTTTGTATAACTGCATGATAAATGTATGCCAATGTTGATGAGTGCGTGTGTGTGTGTGTGTGCACTTGCATATTTTTAAATGAGTCTATCCAACGAATATGAGCATAAATGCATATGTGAATATCTACGCACATATGAGTGCTTGTGTGTGCATGTGATTTTGTATAGGTGTGTATATACCATACATATGTATATTGGTATAAGGGCATGCTCAGGTAAGTGTAAAGGTTTGAAACAATTCTTATCTCGTGAAGTGAACGCGACTAACATCTGGCTCACTTACACAATTGGTCGTCTAAAACATTCGTCCGACGCGGTTTAGCCTTATGGCTATAATTAATATGTCAAATTTTGTGACGGGATTAAATTAACACTAAATGGGTTAGATCCGTTATCACGTCTTTTAGCGATATAAATCTCTTATTTTGCCAACATGTAATAACGCTGACTAATTTTAATATGCCATCGATTCATGCACAATGATATTGGCGAACTATCAATTAGAATTCACTCAAAATGTTTATGCATGGCAATTTTCTTTTCAATGAAATATCGTAAATAAACACAAAAAATGTATTTAACTGGTCTTTTTTCATTCCGAGGGCGTATGAATTCGTCCTCGGGTGTCATGAGTCCACTTTTGAGCTCGTTTGTCAACCATAAATACATTTAAATGTATATTATAGATTGATTAACAACAAACATTTAATCGATGATTCTAAAACAATTGAAATTCATTATTTACTAAAATAAATTTAGCAAAATTTTCGCAATTATCTCTCTTCTAAGGTATTACTTTTCCATTTAAAAGTAAACAGTAAAATGAGAAAATGTTATACTTATAGAATTTCTTTGGCCAAGGTTGAAATTTATTTTCCGTAATGATGTGAATGTGAAAATGTTTAGGTGGACGAGAAAGTTCGAAGCGAATTCATGACTTCTCCTTAAATTTAAAAAGCGTACCTGTAAATACATGCTATGGAACAAATTACTGGTAGTTTCTGAAGAATACGAATGCGTCAGCTATTTGCCAGTCCGGTTTCGCTGGGGTGCGCGGAACCTTGAAGGTCAGTTGAAGATGATCATTTTACACAAAAACTGTAAAATGAAATACGGCTGAAATGCACGAGGCTAGCAATTATGAAATAGTTGCAATAACTTTAGCCGCAGAGTCATTTGTAAAGTATATTCACGAAGGCTACTTTAAGAGGTGCAACCAAAATCCAACGGATAAACAAGACGGAATGATAATTTACCCAAAATCTGTGAATGTCCGATATAAAATCCAATTAAAGCGTAAAACGAAATTCTGTGAAATATGGTATTGATTTGAATACGAAAATTTTCAAAATTATTACAGCGACGCAAAACGGTAATTATAAAAAGAATAAAATATTACGTCGAAGGAAGATAAAATTACTTTATTTGAAATGAATTTCTTTTGAAGAGTTATTATTTTGGACGCGTCAAAAAAACTACATTACATACGGCATCTACAAAATAATTTGTCCAAAAGGAAATTGAGACAAATTTATTCGAAATATATTCTCTTGGAGATATATTTATTATATGTTATCGATTCATGACGAGGCTAACTTTACGAGGGAAAAATAACAAAGATCAACATATACAGGAACCGCAACTTTCCAAATAATGAGTCCATATCGCACCCACTGGCGAAGCAATCTGTGAGCCGATGGAGAAAAAGTTAAAACTCTTGCATGGGCTTCTCTCCCTCGAGGGAGGAGGAGGCGAAGTTGATGCAACTTGCGTCCGTTTCTTCTTTTTTATGCATCTCTACGTTACCATTCAACGCCTGGAATATGTATATAAGAGAATGGGAGAGGGCGACCTAGTAATGGTCCACGCCTAGAGGTATATGAAAGAAGTGGGAGAGGGAGAAAAAGATATAGAGAGAGGGACAATGAGGAGAGAAGAGTGATGAGAAACTGAAGGACAGGAGGCCGGAGGGAGCGATAGAGAGAGAGAGAGAATTGGAGTGCAAGAAAAATAGGAGGAAAGAGAGAGCGGAGAAGACGGACAGAGAGGGAAGAGGCAGAGAAAAAAGAGGACAAAGATGGAGAGGGAGGAGTAGGAGGAAAAGGTTGGAGGTTGAGAGAGAGAGAGAGAGAGAAGGAAGAGAGAGGGAGAGTGAATTTGAAGGAGAGGGGCGGAAAGAGAGTGAGGGGAGGAAAGAGGTTGGAAGAGAGAGAGAGGAAGAGAGGTTAAGAGAGAGGGAAGAAGAGGGAGAGATGGGTAGGGAGAGTGAAAACTGGAGGGAGAGGGGTGGAGATGGTTGGAAGGGAGATGATGAGGGAGGTAGGGAGATACAGAATGATAGAGAGAGGGGGATAAATGGACGCCTCCCTTGGAAAGCACTCCAACGTGGTATAAAAGCCGTTAAAGCGTTATTCACAGAATCCGCTTCGGAGACACACGCGAAGCACAGGTTGGCACGATTCTCAAATATGGAAGATGGATCCGCATAAAATATCCGGCTAGGTTCGCGGCCGAAGGTGTCGAATCTCTTTCGGTCTTTTCGCTAGTATCCGTTTGCGTAACCGAGCAGACATTCCAATTAGTTTCGCTGCCATTTGCAGCCGCGGAAAATCACCGGCGGTGGTAATTCCATAGCCCAAGGTCACGAAGGTACTTCACAAACAATCGCCCTCCTCCATGCTACGGGTGCAAGGGAGAAGGGAGAGTTCCGTTGATATTTATTAAGTAACGGGTACCATAGTACCATAGCAACGTCCTTGCAGGTTATCCGTGAGCATAATGCTTTGGCAAGGAATGGGAGAAAATGGATCGCTCACTTACTCAACGCCGCTTGTATCTTTTCTATTTTATTCCTCGATGCAGCGCGCCGTGGAATGCCGTTATCCTGCGGCATGGGGTCGAAATCGGTCTGAGAATTCAAATAAGTCGCATATACACGTCTGCAGACATAGGTGAGGTGCGAATGTATACACTGTAAAACCTCTATTAGGTGACCACCGACGAATCCGAAGAATAAATGGTCGTTAATGAGAGCGGTCGTTAAATAGAAGGAGAAATTACATTGGTATCATGGAGAAAAATTGGTCCTTGAATAGAGGTGGTCACTAAG
Source organism: Tanypteryx hageni (assembly GCA_028673005.1). Lineage (NCBI taxonomy): Eukaryota > Metazoa > Arthropoda > Insecta > Odonata > Petaluridae > Tanypteryx > Tanypteryx hageni. The sequence goes on along the minus strand of CM054113.1, from coordinate 36,779,720 downwards.
AGAAGTTCCACCGTATAAATGTATACACATGTGTCTTGATATGTACATATATCCATGCGCGTTTATGACTCACATTCTGAATCAAAACTTGCCTTCCGCGACTCAAGATATTTCGCGAATCGCGGTAAATTATGGAAAACATTTCGAGCAGACCTCAAAATCGCCGAAAGAAATCGTTGCTTCGAAAGCATCTTTATCCCATACCCAGTCACGAACTCTCATCACACTAACACTTTGCACCTTTTTAGCGAAATAAGTGAGCATTTGAAAATATAATCGTACCATTAAATCTAAATCACGAAGTCAGCAAAAAACAGCCCATGGCGATATACTCAACGAAAAAGATCGACAATTTCAGCAGACTTCGAAGCGGCGCAATTGCTTTATCGGTGGGGAAGTATTATGGCGTGAATGGGAATAAATGCTGAACACTTTCACCGGGAAATAGCATCATTGGGCTTTATTGCCTTTTAATTTTGATTGAAATCAAATAAATCGCTTCGTCACGAGTATGCTATCTATTGGCCGGCAAATATCAGGAAGGAGCATTTAAACGGAGAGTTCAAATAGGGTAAAAGATATGAAAATTAAATTTTTTACATTCATATTAAATAGATTTTTGGATGATGAAACAAATTCTAGACTCATACGGAAGAAATACGAGAAATATGACACCTGTCCAAGTGTCGAATTCTCATTACAGCTATTTCAAAAATAAAATTTTGGGAGATATTATCGGTAAAGTGCTATTATTATAAGAAATAACGACATATCAATCACGGCTACGCACACGATTTTGTTCTTCGCCGTACCGAATTCTGATTTTCTCTGAAACTCACAGAATTCTCAAGCGTATTAGGAGTTGGACAGTCAAATATCACTTTGAAATATTAAATTATTTTTCTGTTTTCGTGATTGACTTATTATTTGCCGCGAATAAATATTGGAGTTACAATTCCGGTCCTGCGTTGGGCATACAGGGTGTTCCTAAATTATACCAACAAAATGATATGAGTTGTAGGGTGGCATGTCCGATGTGCGAAACACCCGGTCCCTGTGTCTGGAGCAGCTTCCTGTTCGAGCTACGAGGTGAGAAATCTCGTACCTAAGCGCTCGGTGTTAAGGCAATCCTTGTGCTTTGCACGCCACCTGTGATGCGCTGCCTCGGTGCATGGTGAAATGTTTTGCTCACTCTGTTTATGTAGTATTACTTGCAGGCACGAGTGTACGGATTGCGGGTGGTGCATTTGGTGGCACTTGCGTTGGCCTAGTTAAAAGAAAAAGAAATTGGAACTTCGGGACGCAACAGCAGTATTTATTATATCATAATTACCGTATTGAGTACTGGACAAGATTCATTAAAGGAAGTGCTCGAACTGGCGGCCCCCAAACTGCAAACACAACATGCATCTTCTGAACAATGATTACCTCGTTCGTTCGAAAATTCCCGCCGTGTTGCGGATTATATCACAAGCAGCCTGGATGGAAAAGGTCCGCCTCTCGACTGAGTGCATTCTCATACACGAGGCTCTTGATGTGACCCAAACAAAAAAATCCCGAGGATTGAGATCCGGGGAGCGAGCTGCCCAATTGACGGGTTGCCTTAACACCAAGCGCTTAGGTTCGAGATTTCTCACCTCGCAGCTCGAACAGGAAACTGCCCCGGACACAGGGACCGGGTGTTTCGCACATCGGGCATGCTGCCCAACAACCAAGGACGTAACCAGGGGAAGGGGAGTCCGGACGTCCCCCTCTTGGTGTACAGACATTTGTGGAATCTGCGATAACCACGTTACAAACTTGCTACATTGCCTCTTGCTACGCTTCCACTTGCTGCGTTGAGTTTTGAGAATTAAAATCGCTGCAAAAGTTTATATTATTTGAATAGGACTTTTATTTAATCAATTGCTGGAAATTGGTTTTCGGCCTCGGACTCCCCCCCGAAATAAATTTCTGGGTACGTGCATGCTTACAACCCCTGATATTTTGTCGGTATAATTTAGGAACACCCTGCATATTTCGAGCGCTTTACTAGATTTTTTCCAACGGGCAAAAATACATACAGAAATGCATGAATACAAATGTATGAATGCACAAATTATATATATACATATATGCATGATCTTCTACACGATTCCAAGTGAACCGCAAAGATTAGAATGTTGGTTTGTGGAATGGGTTGCGGAAACGAGTCTATCTCGCTATCTTCCTATTACATTCATGAGATGCCTCCGGGAACGGTAATCCTGCAAAACGAACGGTTCTAGGTTTAATTTCTCTCCCTCTCTCTCTAGCCTTATCCCTACTATCCCCCATCATCCAATGATATCTCGGGTCCCAATTAAATCCGGAATCTCGCGAGCGGAATAGTCTCCCTCTCAATTTACTTTTACAGAGGACGCCTAGAGCGTCTCACCTTTATTGACTCGCACACCGACTAATCTCCATCTAGCCATCGACGCTTAATGATCTCCGTTACATAACGCTCATCCGTTATAAATCCTGAAAAGCAATCACGTCCTTCAATATATATGCATATCAATATATGTGTATATCAAATAATCACATAGAATCGGTATGATATATAAAGAATGTAGACTAGATTTTTCAGCAATAATTAAAATTATATTTAGTAATCGTTTGCACGGTAAATATAAGATAGAGCTGACATTACTATGTTTATCAATTGCAAGAAAAATGAACAATATCGAGAGTGTGAAAATCGGTGAAAACGAATAGAAATTCCTCCTTTCTTTCTAAGTCAAAATTAAATTAATAGCACAATAAGTGATTTGTATAGTTTTTTCATATCAATATGGTAATTTTATGGATGTACTAATACCCTATCTGATATCGCATAGCATCTTCTTTCTATTCACCAGCAGAAACAATATAGAAGGATGAAGAACGATGGCACACAAATAGCAACAGCCAAGAAATCCATGGCTAAAAACCCTCATGCAATATATTCCTTTCTCTACATTCCGGAAAGTTCGCAAATCGATGAAAAGTCGTGATTAAACGTGACTCATGATTACTTTCAATATTAAAATTGAGAAAACCTGAGGGGCGTCAATTCACACCGAGCCCCTCACAAACTGCCTTGCAAGGAATTCGCAACGGGAAATTCTTTCCATTCCAGTTCCGTGTTTGTGAAAGTCTTTTAGGCGGATTAAGTCGGTTATCCCGTTAGTAAAATAATTGCATATTATAACAAGTGTTTAACTATGCTTCACTCCAAGTCTACCTTGATAGAGGCGAGCACGAAGTCACGAGAAATATTACAGATTGTATGTGCGCTTACGTAACCTAATTTTACAGTGAAAGGTTACCTTGACGGTCTGTGCCTATGAATGCGATCGCGTTTTGTTTGTAGGGCACGCAAAGAATTACCTTGCAAAAATAAGCTTCGAATCAATATAGCGTAAAGGCGTTGGCATGTTCTTTAGTTTATAACATCATGGGAACAAAATGTTTCAATAAAAACCTATAAAGCGGTTCAGTACCATGAGATAAACGATATCCGTTACCCGGAAAGCTTCATATAAATTAGCCATAACAATTTATTGCCATTCTTAATATAAAGGTGAAACATAATAACAGTGCAAGTCAATAAAATGAAATTTAATGAGAAACGTTTTTATATCGTTAAGTTAAATGGCAAAATAAATTTTTAAATAATTCTTTTTTGGCAGCGTGTTTGATACTGCAGTCAACACCTCGAAACCTTTACGCATAGTTGAAAATGATTGTACTGAATAAATCAAATGAGTTTTATTGACATAAAAATTCGTTAAATAAGTATAACAGTTAACTCACTAGAGAATTATCGAGTTCATCTTTAGAATGAAAAGAAACTCAAGAATAAGCAATTAAATATAAAAAATGAGACATTAAGTAGCTACGTATCTCTAATAGCCATAACAAGGTTATGAAAAACTAGATGCGCAATTCGGCAACAATGCAACCGTCTTCAGCGGTAATTCACCGAAACTACTTTCGGTATTGGAGATACCTAAGATAAGTACTTAATTTTTCAATTTTTATACTTGAGTGCTAACTCTAGAAGTTGTTCCATGAAAATGAATGAAGAAAAGAGAAGCTTACACAGCTACATGACATTAAAACATAATTATCCAATTCATAAAATAAATATAAAGTAGCTAGGGCAGTAAAAACGTTCAGAAAATTATTTTAAGTACGAAATATTCGGCAATACAATGATAGGACATCATTCGATTAAATCTGATGCAGACAAAAACCTCTCATTTGTCTTTTGATTGCCGTTTTCTTCTTCATGTCATGAAGATAAAACGAAATAAAAATTAGGATAGAATCAAAATACCTATTTAGGCAGCTGAGTTAATATCATCGGTGTTAATATACGACACGAAAAACTCTTGGGTGCATTTTTTAAAAGCAGGAGCTCAATGAAACGTGTCAAGGAGATTATCAACGGAGAAACACCGAGATCCTTATCCGTCCAAACAGCGCGAGGGAATATCACACACAGACTAGGCTTCTTTATTACATATTAAACATAAGATAGGATTCTTTATTGCGACCATTAAGCGTGGAGTTGTTATCTAAGGTGCTACGAAGCCAAAAACAAGATACTTGGATTGTAACGGTAAAAAAATCTTCCGTTAATTTTTGTGTTAGCGTCCTTCAATCCAGTCACGACATGAAATATCATTTAGGAACGCCTTGACCGAAGAAATCGCGAAGGAAGAGCTCGAGAGGCGTGACGTGTAATATCTAAATTATTCCGCGATTCTCTTAGTTCGGACGTTTGGGCGTGTTGAGTGCGACCCGCTATCACGCACCCGTTTCCAGGAAGCAAGAAAGGAGTTGGCGTTTTCTGCAGACCACGCGCGTGCGTTTGTCGCGCGAGAATCTCATCGTCGCGGTCAGAATTGAAGCCATCGGGGCGACGGTGGGCGTGTAAAGTAATGCTCGGAGAGAGAGAGGGAGAGAGAGAGAGAGAGAGGGAGAGAGAAAGAAAGTGAGAGAGAGAAAGATAGAGAGAGAGAAAGAGAGAGAGAGAAAGATAGAGAGAGAAAGAGGCGACGGCAGGTAAAGAGATGATGAAGAAGTGCGTCCATGCGACTCTTTTTATGGCGACGTCTGACATGCACGCAAAGCACGCCTGATGTATGTAGGAGGAGGACCACTTACTCGTTCGTCCAACTTTTCTAAAGAGAATGTTACGATGCGAATAGGCATGTCAATGAAGTTTTTCGCGAGATAAAAATCCATGTGAATTGGGAATAATAAATTAAAAGTTTTGAAACATTTTAGTTGTATATTATCCGATGCGGCTGGGTGTACCAATTCTCATAGCTACGCAATCACTATGTAACGTCGCTCAGCCCTTTCATTAACGTTTTTTTGCCTGTATACGACATGGTCAGAGCAGGTTAGGTACAGCAAACTGAGTTTGCATTACATAAAAGAATTGTTTTATTTCATTGGGCTACGCCAACTTTGTGACGAGAAAAAAAGTCTCGTTGCTAATATTACGAAGACGGGCAAGCTCGAGAATGGATCCGTAAATTGTGAAGTAATATTACGAACTCTTGAAAAGTTTGAAGTGGTCCCACTTTGCGTAGCTGTAATTGCAGGTTAATTAAATGAATATTATATAACGTAAGGTGAAATGAATCGACTAATTTGTAAATACATTTATAGCTGCGTAAACGTTTTTATTTGTCTTTATCGATATATGTTTGTATACATTATATATGTAAAATAGTAGTATATTTGTATGCATATAAAACAATACGAGATATCATTATCCACCTAAATTACTTCTTTATATAAAAGTTTACGAGTATCGTGACAACATTTCTGGAATGATACGTATTTTGCATCATGATGTAATGAGTTCGTGTCGGGAGGTATTTATAAATAGAAAAGAAACTATCTAACTATTTTTGCGAGAGGTAAAAAGTTAATTCTAGCGAGAATGTTTGCGTTGGACGATGATGACAATCAAACTGACATACCGTCACGCACGCTAGGAATTCGATAGACCCAGAACGGAATGCGTCAACAGGTAACTCGAATAGTCGTTTTGGATTAGAAGGTCGTTCCTTTTTATTTTTACCTATTCCTCGCCATCTCTCCTCCACCCCCTCCCAGTTCCACCTCCGTCTCTCCAGCACACATCTCTCCTTTTTCGCAATTAAGCAAATGGGAATAATTGGCGTTAACGAGATCGCGTCATCGTATTTTTTATTTGGGTCGTCCGTTCTCCGGAGGTCAGGTGGTCAGGGAGAGATCTCCACCCACGCCCTCTTGTCACTCTGACCCTATTTCCTCGCTAATTCCTGCGTCGCCCACCAACTCTTTCCTCCCCGACCCCCCTCTCTCTCTCCCATTATCTCTGATATCCTCGATTGTTAGCGCTCTCTACGTCTTCCTCCTTCATTACCGTCACATTTCTTATGGCGTCCTCCTCTCTCGTTCTATTACAAATTTAACCTCTGCTCCACTCCCCATTTCTTTCGGATTTTCTCCAATCACTTTCTTTTAGCGTGTTCGTCCATTTCTTCTTCTATCGACTCTCCTTTAATTTTTCTCTTCTTTTTCCTTCATATCGATCCCATTTTCACGCATTTCCTTCTTTTGCCTCATTCCTAAATCTCCATTTTACCTTTCTCCATCTCCTCCCTTCCTCTTCTTTTCCCTCATTTTTAGTGATTTAAAAAAAACAAGCTTATGAGTTCGTTTTGTCTGTATAACGCTAACTCCTAAATGAAAGCAGCTGGAGACTTCGTTTTTCGCCAATCGATTCAGTATTCCGTCTAGTTTTGCACGTTTTCCCGATTAGTCCGTCTGTCTTTCTAAAAATCAGTGGTTCCCAGCCTGGGTGCCGCGGCACACTGGGGCACCGCAGCTTTTTTTTACGGGGGCCGCGATAAAATTAATTTTGTAAATAAATCAACAATTTGGATGTATTTACAGGTAACTAGGGCATTAATTTTATCTCTAACAAATTGATTACGATGTGATACCAACAAATAAATATGTCCAAACGTTGTAATACTCGTTTGTGAAAATATAAAAACATTGCTTGAAGGTTGGGATGCCGCGAAGTTCTGTTTATCTTCAAAAGGGTGCCGCGCCGACAAAAAGGTTGGAAACCATTGGTCTAAAATTTAGACCAATGGTTTCCAGACAGTAAATAGATTTTTTATTTAGACTCTAAATAAAAAATCTATTTACTGTCTGCTTGAGCAGCTCTTTCCTTACTTGTTTACCAAGCCTTCTTTCTCTCACCTTCTTCCTCCCTCTGTATTACCTTCTACGAATGTTTCCTATTCTCCCTTTTCTCTGCATTTTCTTGTTCTATCCTCTTCATATTTATTTTCTCCTCCACTTCATCCTGATTCTTACTTGCTTTTTTATCTCAATCCCTTCTCTCATATTTCTTCCGCATGTTCCTACATCCAAATATTTCTTCAGATTTCTTCCTCTACGAACTACCCCTTTTCGCTTCCGTTTTAATCGCTATCTTTTCCTCCAATTTTTCTATTCAGTATCTTTGCTCATATGCCTTTATATTTAAGGTATATATATTTTCTCTTTATATAACTTTTCCCTATATCCTACTTTTAATGATAATCATCTTCATATTCTCCTTTCCTTATTTCCTCCGATATTATCTTCCTTCTCTCCCTCCTTTATTTTATCCCTCATCCTCTTCTTTCACCGTTCTTCCAAATATTCCAACCTTTTCCTTCCTTCCTCCCACTTTATTTCATACTCTTACCACTTCCTTCTTTATTCTTCACCGGGTCTTTTCCTTTACTCTTTATCTATGGCTTTTAGAGAGAGAGAGGATATTGTTTTAAAATTCGATTCCAGCAATAAGGCGAGCTCGATAATTGCATTTCGAACAGTCTCTTCTCATTCCTCTCCTTTATCACCTCTCTCGCAAACCTTCTTAGACCTCCTCCCTGCCTTCCAGCCACTCCTCCTCCTCACGACTCCCCCTCCCCTTACACCACTCTCCTGGCTATTTCTACCGATATTGCGAGTGGGCGACCGCAGTACGCGGAAGCGTTGTCCAGCCGCACCCAAAGACGACTACTGCCCCAGAGGCGCGTAACGTATTTTGCCATGGGAGAGCGGAAAGTGTTTTTCTCTCTCTCTCCACGGAGTCCTAGCGGAGGGCGGATCCCACGAGACGCCGATAGGACTGGGCGAGGTCGACGGTGGGCGGCGCGGAGGGTGGGAAGAGGATAAAAAAATTCACAAGAAACCCATTTCCGACAAAAAAACACGGACGGCTCGTTTGGACGCGGCGAGCTTTTTTGTGTCTCACCGCCGTCTTCTGACCAAGACAGGTGGATTTATGAGGAAACAAAGTAAAGTAAAGTAACAAAAAAACAGTGACTGCGGGCGATTCGCCTGCAGGTATGCGAATTCTTCCTTCGAATCTATTCGAATATCGCGAAAATAGAGTGAGATCGCTCATGCAACATTATGAGATACATGCAGGAAAAATACCACAATGAACACTTTCAACGGGGTAGAGGTATTTTTTATGCTAAAGAAAATATTTTTCATTTATGCCATCTAGTTTATAATGTATTTTATAATATACATAATATTTTTGTTAAAACAAGTATTTTTGTTACTTTGACATCTAGTTTATAAGGCATACGTTAGATGATCTACGCGACTTCGTTCAGATTAATCAAAAAATAAATATAAAATTCCTGCCTTAATTAGCACCCCTTTTCAAAAGAGAGCTCGAAACATAAAAGATGAAATCAGGGAAATTGCGGATAGAAACGATAATTTTGAAGGATTCCAGTTCCCTTAAATGATTCGAGAACACAATGGGAAGATCTCCGGTCAGATTGGCGCCAAATAATAAATGACAAGGCATAATCATCATCATCATCATCACGCTGCTGTCCGAAGACAGGTTTTAGCTGAATCGCTGCCTCCATCTCTCTCGCTCTCTAGAAGCCTCTTTTATACCTCTATAAGTACTATATTCCTGCTACATATTCTCTAATATTCCTATTCTTTTTCTCCCTCTTCCTCTTCTTCCGCTTATTTTGCCTTCTAAGATCGTCCTTTGTAAACACTGTCTTCTCAATATGTGCCCTATCCAATTTGCTTTTCTTTTCCTGATTGTTTTTATTAGCGTCCTTTCTTCTCCCATCATTTCTAATACTTCTTCGCTTCTCTTCCTCTCTGTCCATTTCACTTTCATCATCCTTCTCCATACCCACATCTCAAAACTTTCTAAATATTTTTCCTCCTTTCTCCTTACCAACTACGTCTCTGCGCCATGAAGAGCTATGCTCCATGTATAGCATTTTGCTAATTTCTTCCTTGTTTCTAAATTTATTTTCTTGCTTGTGAAAAGCTCCTTCTTCTCTCCTTCTTTTGCCATTGCAATCCTACTTCTGATGTCCTGTGTACTACTTCCATCCTCCATCCAAATACTGCCAAGATATTTGAAACTACTTACTTGTTCAAATTTTTGGCCATTTACCATTATATTTAATTCTTTATGTTCCTTTGAAACCACCATGACTTTCGTTTTTTCGGCATTGATCTTTATTCCATATTGTTGTCCAACCTCCACTAGTCTGTCTGTCATCCTCTGAATTTCTTTCTCGTCTTCTGATCGTCTGCATATTTAATGGTGGTAATACTTTCACCTCTATCTTAAATCCTTTCTCTTCCATCAACGCTTCTTCTGTTATTGTTTCTGCATAAATATTAAATATCGCTGGTGAAATAGAACATCCCTGCCTCACTCCCCTCCCTATTGAAGTACTTTCTGTTTCTTCTCCTTCAACCCTGACTCTAATCTTTTGATCAAAGTAAAGGTTTTTAAGCAGTTTTTTATCTTTCTAATCTATTCCTATTTTATTTAAAATACCCAACATTTTATCCCATTTCACTCGGTCAAAAGCTTTCTCCCAATCTACAAAACAAAAATACATACCTTTATTGACTTCTATCGCTCTTTCTATCATCATCCTCATACATCCTATAGCATCTATAGTCCCTCTTCCTCTTCTGAAACCAAACTGATTATCTTGCAGCTCCTTTTCTATTTTACCTTCAAGGCATAAAGAAATAATAAAATAAAACTTATAATATTTCATGTAATGCCTGCTTATAGTTTATCACTACAGCTTTTTTGTTTTGATCAAGTAGTCGCTCGCCAAAAGATATTACTAATTACTAATTTCACCCATTAAAAAATATTTCTGCGGGAAATTTGCAATGACTAAATACCACGATTTAACACCGAGAATTCCACCAGTAATATTAACGATAAAGAGAGAGTGGCTGTATTGCGTTAGTCTGCCGAACCTCTCCTGTTAATTAATCGAAACTTGACGCACTTTGAGTGAAACCCACAAGCCTTTGGGCGACGATCCCAATCTATTCCGTTCGAACAGCGGTGCGCTCTCTAAGCCCGGAATCCGCATAATTCACGGTAGAACCGTGTAATACTTACATACGTATGTATCACCTCCTTCGGGCTATCGTATTATTCTTTCCCTTTCCATCGGCCATCGATCTCTAGGGCGGGTTTCCATCTCTTGTCCACCGAGCGTAACATTCCCTTAGCGCTATCGGTCATGTCATCCTGAGCAGTAGGTCGGAAAATATTCATACTAGGTAGCCAACATCCGCACGAGAAACACCAAAATGGAAAATAATCTCGCCGCGCAAAACTGTGCATTTAAGCTCATAATTTATTTAGCTCGCCGGAAGATCCGTTACTCTGCTTGTTTTTAATGAATCTGGGAGGCGAGATAGGTGGGATATGGTTAGTCTCTCTCTCTCTCATTTTTTTAAATATCCAATTTCGGCGCAATTCTCACCTCAAGGCCGTCTTTGTTTGCTTCTGCGTGCTTAGTCCCATGGAAGCAAGAAGGCCGTTTCTCCCAGCCGCAGCGGCCGCCGCTGGAATGCGGACTAATCTAGATGAAATACCATTTCCCGCTTATCTGCTGAAAGACCACTTTTTCCCAGAGGTTTCTCTGTGGCCGGGGCGTAGCAATATGTCCTCTCTCTTTCCGTTCTGAGTGTTCGGGTATGGATTTAAAGATAATACCTGCAGTAATTTCTCCCTCGTTAACAGCTCTTTTAAAAGCTCACGGGACATTGACTTTTTACGACTGGCCGAGAGGATATCGTGTCAAAATATTGCTGGGACATTATGTCGGTGAATGGCCCGTACAAATTTCTCATTTTTTTTATAGCCTTCGAATCTTTAGTATCTTAAAGGAACCATTTTTTTTAACCAGGTTCGGCTTCCCGTAAATCACACAAGGGTGTAGAAGTGTTTTATGGAGAAGAATCATTCACCTTCGGATAAAATATTTCGTGTAATTTCAGGCGAAAATGTTTTATTTTATCATTTGAAATGTTGTTTCATTTCCCTCGCAGAGATCGTCTTTTTTTTAACACCTCGTTTCGATAACACGGGTTGACGGTGGCGTATAACTAGTAATCGATTTATCGCGGAAAAGTTGTTCGCGAGCTTCGAAATCTGTCGAATCATCAAGATTTTAAACGAAAATCACTAATCAAAAATTTTACGCCCGATCATCGTATGATGGACGTTAAATTTTTAAAACAATCGATTTTTTAATTTCGTGACAAGCCACACTGCCACTGACATGTTTTTTCAATTAATATACGACGAAAATCCCATAGAGTCATTTTGAATTCATTGATGCATCATGACCGCATTGCAATTTATCAGCCATTTAAGTAGAACCACACGATAAAAGCACAGGATTTACCGCATGAATAACTTTTTAGTTATTTTAGAACGATTTTAGTACAATATAACACGTTGCTTTCCAGAATAATAAAAATAAAATAACTCCTACTTTTTTAAGTATAATGACTTATTCTCCTGGACCCGACAGTTTTTCCTTTAAACTGAAAAAACTACGCAAAGATTAAACGATATGTATGCATTTAAATTTGGCATCCTTAACACCCTATTTCCGCTCACGATAAATCTGAAATAGGATGACGACCAAATTGAGATCTCTCTTCAACCAACCACGAACCTTATCGCACCGATTTGTCAGCAAATAAATACGCCGCCTTATCAGAATCTCAAATTATTCCATATTTTTTATTATTATATATCATTTCGAAAATTTTCTGCCCAACAAATACAATTATAGCTTTATAATGGTGAAGACGAATGTGAGTGATATAACACCCAGGATTTAATTTGAGCCAACTCAAAAGGTGCGCACGGAGAATAATTAAAGCAATTTCCGGGTTATGTTGAATGCAAGGCGTTAGTTCGTGTTACCGTTCCTGTCTTTCAGACATCCTCCAGCACGTTTGCAGGTTGTAGGGTAATTTTTTAAAAATTAATGCCATATTATTTCCGAGATAACAGCATTCTGGGTCGCTCGTTCTTCTTTAAAATTATAAAGGATTCTCCACGTAAGCGCAACGCATTAATTTCCCGTGTGAAGCTTATTAAAATGGTCTCAGATAAAGAATATGAACAAGCGAGGAAAGAATTATATCACGAGTTATTTAAGTAGATTTTTTTAAATTCTTACCATAACAAAAATGTTGTCGTCTTATTCATGGGTATAGGAGTAAAGCCTGAAAATTTGATGGCTGTAGTTTAATAAGTTCAGAGGATACAATCTACACAGATGAAGGGAGGGAGAGACAATCGCTTGGACCATGGTCGAAGTATTTATTTGCCAAGCTCTTTTGATAGAGGGACGGACATAACCTAAAAATTGGCTTCTTCTTGCTTCATTATTTCGACAGATATACTCGACTTAGACGGATATTAAAGCGGAAAGCATAAGGGATTTTTATTTTAAAAAAGGACAAAAAAAATCCACCTTCGAATAAAAAAACTATTTCGACATCTATTTCGAATTTTAATTTTTCACCTGTCAGCTTCCTCTTTTCATCGACACACCGAGAGAGATCCCTTCTCCGTCCTCTTGGTCAAAATCGAGCATATGGGTTTCCGTGAGATAGCAGAGAAACCGCAGACATGAGCCGTCGCACGCAATCACCCACCCGTGCTACGAGCCGAATGGGATGATGGGATATCCAGGGTGTAAAACGGAAATCCTGAGGCCGGCGTCGATGACTCGGCGTTTCTCACACCTCTCCTCGAACCAGAATTCACCTTCCTTCACGGTCAAAGCGATGGGTTGGGAAGGAGAGGAAGAGGAGAACGGACGAGAGCGAATGATATGAAAAAATCGAGAAGGATTAGGAAGTTTCGAGTCGACATAACGTGTATGGGAAGAAGGCACTCGGATGACATTTCTCTCCGCCTTTTCCAGAGTTAAGTAACCCTTTCGGCTGTGACTTGGGAGCTGACTAGCTAATTGCACCACGGGACGGGAGTGGGCGAGTGGGAAACGCGGGAATCAAAGAAGCTTTTTTCGGAACAGGGCCGATGATTGGTATCGACGGATTGGTTTTCTGCTGTGAAATATAAACTCGATAGATGCGATGTCGAATTACAAAATCAAAGAGGATCTGTTGATCTAATACGACACCGACGTATATGATACAGGTGATTCTTAGTCATATAACAGATGAGTAAGTATCATGCACATTTTAATTACATGGCCACCGTAGTTGATGGTGATTTAGCGAACGTTAATTCTTATAAGAATCTCAGCGGGTCTTGCAAAAATAAACTCTCGGTGATTATCACTTACGGCGGATGCTTTGCGGTTGACAGGCGACTGATAATATTTTTATGACTACATCATCCTCGTGATACAAATTTTAAGTTCTCTAATTCTAATTCGAGCCGACATAAAAAGCTCGTGCTGATAGGTCGTTCTACCGATTAAAAACTTTTTTAAATTTAGGGAGATTTTAAAGTGTTCGATTAAATGAAAACTATGGGCAATAAATAAAACTATTAACGGCTTAATGGGAGCAACAAACGGAATCCCACAGCGCTCATGTGCAGTTATCTCCACAAACTGTCGGATGACGATCATTTGCATATATGTTTGCTTTCGTGAAATTAGGATTGATGAAGTCCAACGCCGATAATTATCAACGATTATCAACAGAAACGAACGTATGCGACGTAGATGCGGAAATTGCTATCGATTGTTATCTATAATATTTACCCCATATGTCCAGCTCTCGTTTCATCATCATTTGACCAACGGTGGCTGCAACAGCGCCGATTACGTAATTCTGTTAAATAGTCCGCCGACTCCTTTTCGTTTCGTTGAAAACCAAATGTGACGTACCGATATGTTATTATACATATCTTTAGATTAAATCATACGTGCATTAAATTGTTCAATCGTATAAAAAAAATCCGAGATTGCAGAGGTTGCGTTATCATTCGTCAGTGACCTTAATGTCCGTGAGAAAAAAGTAAAAAACAACTAAAGTGAAAAGACAAGTTAGTACGACGAATTAAGGGTTCGAAAAATATAATCTATAATTCATATAAATGCATCAGAAATATTGATAGATTACATGTAATTACGCCCAAAAATCCTTGAGAGGAAGAACAAGACAACTTTGACGAAAATATTACGTGAGGTAACCAATGTAAAAAAGGATTATATTTCCGAATTATTGAAGCTTTCGAGTTTTTAATCAAAAGTGCTCGCGAATATTAATCACATTCCGACCGGGAAGTGTCATACCCATTCAACTTCGTTCATTTGTTATCGCATCGATTTTGAAAAAAGTCCAAAGCCACGCATAATTTAAAAAAAGGAATGCAATTTCAATGGAAAGAATAGCTTTTCATCAAGACTCATAACAACACGGTCTGCGAATAAAAATTCAATGCATGCAATAGGACTCGTTTATAGCGAACTCGCTCGGGTTTATAGTTCACGAGATAAAAATACGCTAATTCTCTTTCAATCAGTAAGGACAATTTTGCGTAATTAAATCGAGTATTTCAGGTCACGTAAAATTACGCCAGGAAAAGGTTTGAACAAAGTAATTCAGAAAAATAATTCGGAACAAATTTATCGTTTATTGTGTGGCGTTCAACAAGACTTTTAAATTAAATAATTTCGATTATGCCTAATGCGCACTTAATTGTAAATACTTCTTATAAACAAAGAACTTAAAAACATTTTTTGCTTTAAAGAAATCAGGACTCATCATCATCCAAATAAAGTAGCCAAAAACATTAAGAAAATTTAGATTACTAAGGCGATAGAAATCAACAAGCAAATTTCTCTGAAATGTTTGGCGAAATAACTTTGCGCATCAATTTTTCTCACCGTATCTCTAGCAAATATTGTATACATTGCAATCCTCATCAATTTTGTACCGTGTAATGCGTACAAATTTTCCTGCAAAATATCTATTTCGTTTATTTTGGTTCAATTCCTTTTTGTCTTTTACTATTGCAGACGCACCTTCCAATATATGTGGGAGTTTTCCCTGAAACTTCGTCAGGTAACTTCTTCGATATATGCTTCTCTACAAGATTCAATAAGGCATTTAATTGACTTTTCATTTACGATTCTCGGTATAAATTCCCTCATAATGGCGTAACACTCATTGCCTTTTCGCGGTAGATTCGTTTAAAAAAACTCGGATGACCTGCGCTGAAATTTCTCCAACTCGTACACGAGGAACTATCGTCTCATTCGTATCCCATATCTCGTATGTACTTCATACACTAAATGTTCGTACATTATCTCCCTCGGAGAAAGAGGAGGAGAGGTAGAATAAAATTAACTTTATCTTACCGGAAGAATTGTAAAAAGAACTTCAGACACTTTTCCTAAGAAAAAGAGTTTTCATTTAAGCCCGGTGCCGTTAGCGGCGAGCCCCGCACCACTCGTATGAGCGGATTGGAGCGAGAGAGAAAGAGAGGAAAGCGTTAAGGGTTCTCTTATTCTCTCCTCTCCTCTCTCTCTCCCTCTTCCACCTTAAATGCGGCGGGGAATAATGGGATACGACTTCGCAGGAGCAATTAAAGAGGTATGCGTGTGTGTGAGTGGGATTTTTTGAAGAAAGTTGCGCGTGTACAGTTCGTTTCCCATGAGAACCGTTGCCAGTGACAATGGCGGGCCACCGCCCCCTCCACTCTTTCGCCCTTTCTTTTTTGCATCTCCTTCCTCTTTATTTTCTCTTCTCCCTCTCTACCAACGCTTAATCTCGACTTCCACTCATTTTAAATCTCTAATATTGATTACAACAAAAGACGTCCGGGAACATATTATTGAATATTCCTAATTAATCTGCTCTCTTTTGCTTAATTATAGCTGACTGAATTGGAGTGAATTGAAAAACTATGCCTTTTCAATAGTCATAAAAATGTTGGGAAAACCCAATATTTTTAAGGATATTGGAGAAAAGTTTATGCATTTATGATCTTGACAATTCTTTGAAATTGAGTAGTAAATGGTTTTATGAATGACTTTCTTACTCAAATGACTTCGTCCTCATTAAATTTTTATTTTTACATTCAAGCGAGGAGATTTTCTGTGATTGGGATATAGGAATTGGAGCCTATATTGTCCATGGGGTACTTATCAACAATTATATATTCTCTTTCACCAAAGAATTATTTTTATTGAAATACTTCTCACATTTTCAGAATAAATTTGTCAAATTTTCTGCGTCGACGTTAGAGATGTTTTAACATGCACGTTCTAATTAAACTCGTTTTCAAATGCGAAAGTTTTAAACTTTCTCTAATCTCGGCTTTACTCGATTCCACATTTTAAATTTAATTTCGCAAGTTCACCCGGCGAAGTGGAAAAAAATCTTGGAGCAGAGTTGCCATTTTTACATTCTCTCGTTTAACCATTCATATCCTGACGCTGCCGCAAACACTTGCACAATCAATTATTAGCAGCCACAAAAAAATTCAAAGGTAAAAAAATTCAAGCAACAATCTGTTTATTAACAACTCGAGCAGTTTTTTGTGGAAAAATAAACAAATTACCCGAAAGAAAAATATCAAAGGAGAGCTGCCGGTTTTCCGATAATCCCGAAGATAGAACCTAAGACTATTATCTATTAAAATCGCAAGGTTTTTACCAACGTTTTCCGAATAGGACGAATTTTTCAACATTCCCATCGCGTAGAAAAAGAACAATGAGGCTCGAACGACTTCCGAAACATTAACTTCGTACGTTTCAGGGAGCGTCGCGTTGGACTTAAACCTTATTTCCCATCTCCTCTCCTTATTTACATTGCACGGCGCTCCTAATCCTTTGTTAATGATCGTCCGTTTAACTTGCGTTTCGCAATCCCTCGTGACATGGAACGTGGTTATGGGGAGAGAGAAGGAAGGAGGGTAAGTGAGAAGGGGAAGGGACGAAAAGGGGCGGAGCTCCAATTTTCGCGTCAACGGTGCAATTTTGTGAGTTTGGGCGTAAAAACCCTAATACGGCTGCTTTCAAAGTCACGGCGTAAACTTTGCGTCCTTTTTATTTCCTCATCGTTTCCCTTTCTGTTAATCTGTAGAGGTCGAATTTTTTTAACTCGGACAGAACGAGGGAAAAGAGAAAGGGAGCGAAGAGGGTGAGAAATCACGAGATGTCCTTTTCACGTCGCATTTAATAAAAAAATAAGATTTGCTAATGCTTTCATTTTGACGGTTTAAACGGAAAATATGCTCGAGCTAGGAAGAATTGGATTGTTGAGCTCAGTTTATGGATCACATCAAAAGAACTGCGCGGGAAACCATTGTGGTCACATATAAATAAGAAGGTTGACTTATGAGGGTGCATTTCAAACGCAAAGTAGCCGTCATCAGCGGCAATTCGCAGATATTTGCTTTGCCATTAAGACGACTTATCTGCAGTTTATATTTTTATTTGATCCTGAGTTAGAGTTCATTCACTTGAGTTAGGGAATTGTACAGGAGAACTCTTGATTGTAAGATTTGGTGCAAGCTCAACGTGATTCCGAATAATATTGCAAAAGTTACATGACTTCATATGGAAATTGAAGATTGTCTCTTGAACTTAGCGTCAGTCATGGAGCGCATGTAATATTTTATGAAATAATTTTAATTAATTCACATTTATTCAACACAGTCGACACCTGAGGTTTATATATTGATATGATTGATAGTTTCCAATCTGAGGTCTATAAATGTACTGTAATGTAATAATTTGTCACTACTTACCATATAAATTGTGCTTTGCATCGGAAAAAGTTTTTTAGCAAGATATTTCCAGCACATTTCAATGAAATGCGTTGAATTCACTTTTCCGATATCTCTAAAATTCCATAGTTCAACTTTCAAAAGTAGAAAATCGTTTATCTTTTCGGAAACCTATTCGAAACGATAAAATGAAACGACATGCCTCGGCACCTCCGCGAGTTTTATCGAATTAAAAAAATGCGACTTACCGAGTGACGAGTGATATGTTATAAAAAAAATGTTTTTTTTTCAACACATCCGGAGAAATGGATTATCCTCTAGTATCCTTTTTCGGGTCCGATTTCTGTTAAGGGTTATAATCTGATCGAGTTTTTTGCGTTATTTTTTATATTTATTTTTTCGCTCGCCTGCCCTCTCTCCCGAAAGCGATAAACAATAGATTTAATTCCGCTGCGGGAGTGGGAGGGTTGGTGGTGAAGAAGGGGCAGCGGGGGATGGGACAAGGTGATCGCGATCCTTTTGTGTGCCTCGAACCGTGCGCAAAAAACGTGTACGGTCTCTGGTAACAATTGCCGATCGATATGAGGAGATCGTTAAAGGTAGTGGCGCCTGTGCAAAAAAAGGCTTTCCGTGAACGGGACCGTTCCCTCCGTCGCGTCGGTCTGCGTCGTTATTTCTAGGAACTCTTCAGAGGTGGCGCTGTCGCGATTTGGACCGAATGGCATTGGTGAAGAGATAGTCTTTCGTCATTTGCATTTCTCCGTCGGGTCCATCTTTGGACGAGGATCTCGAATTCGAGTTTTATTCGCAGCAGGATTTAATTGTTGAATATGCTGTAAAAGAGAAGACCTTTCGGTGCATCGGTTCAGATAAGATAAATAGGGCGAAATGTCTATTAACTCATTAAATATGTTCTCCAACGAAGAGAGAGAGAGAGAGAGATCGAAGACATTACAAATCATTATTAAGTTGAATGTTCTGTTTTTCGTCTTTTTAAAATCTCAAATAAGGTGTTATAAAGTAATTATGCAATATATTTGAAAGTAAACGCCGTAATAAAATTTAAGCGACATTCTTGCCACATTTATGCTGAATTTTGCCAACTGAGTGGCCGTAGAGAGAAACAGACCTATACGGGAAATCAATGGAAAACAGGGATTATTTCGCTAGAAACTATAGGTACTGAAACTTTTGGTGAGAAAGAGTATAGTACAAAATTCACACACACGCATTCACAAAAAAAACACGGAGAAAGAAAAAAGATAATACAAAGGCGCATTACATCTACAAGTTACCCTGCAATTCACCAAGTTGGTGGGTGGCAGGGGGTGCAATGCACCAAATCCTACCTAAAGATTGTCTAACGCAATTCGAAATTTCCTATTGTGATCTCTTATTGTCCTCGGAAAGAACGAGCCTAGATAACGCTCCGTCCTACAATCGATCTCACGTATTTTATCGTCTCGATCATTTCTACCTATATTTCTCTAGAAGTTTCAACCTTGAGTGCAATCTACGGTCCTCCAGTGATACCCAGTTCAAATCGCTCAATAAAGAGGTGACGCTTTCCTTATGTTCGTACTTTTGTTTTACAAATCTGGCTGCTCTGCGCTGTACTCTTTCTAGTTGAATTATGTGTCCCTTCTTGTACGGATCCCATATGCTCGCTGCGTATTCCACTTGTGGTCTTACCAGTGATAAGTAGCATGTTTCGCGTACTTTCTCTGTAGTGTTCCGTACTATTCTACCTATGAATGCTAGTTTCTTGTTGGCCGCGCCTATAACTCGACGAATGTGCATGTCCCACGAAGTACAAAAATGGAAAAAACGCGCTCGTATTTGGCCTTTTAAAATTCTCTTTTTCAACAACACTATGCACATTTCAACGATGAAGTTGTCGTCTCTATCCAGCCCCCTGACGATTACGGCGGTGGATCTTTGATAAGTTTACTTTGCGATGCATTCGTCGGTTCAATGATGTCGCTGATTTCATGGTTCAAAAGCCATTTTTTTATTTTCACCTAATCTTCTCCATATGTTCTCGCTCATATAACCTAGCTGAAACTTCTCTATTATCTGCATTCTCTTCTTCCCCATTTCAAAGCGAAGGAAGAGTTAAATAATGAAATTACTGGCCCGAATCCAATAGCCTGCGGCTATAAACTATTACATAAAACAACCGTTATATATATATATATATATATATATATATATATATATATATATATACACACATACAGTGCTTGAAAATTTTCATGCTGGCTCACCAGTCAGGTAAGTATCTCACTCGTCAGCTGAAAATCGCCAGCGCTCCAGAGACCCCAAGGCTGGCGAGCAAAATAAACACCCACAGTGCCAAAAATGAAATGTTAATTATTTACACTTTCTTTAATCTATATCTTTATTTTCATTTTTGCCCGATATAACTATCAATATTCAACCAAGTACATTGCACAAAATATATTTGTATGCATGATGTACATCAGTCTACATGACAATTAATATTAAAAAAACTCATACATCTTATCAGTGACATAAGACCATGAGCAAGCAATAGTTCAATGAATCTTACTATTCATATGTTCTTAGGTGCCAACATACCACTACCAGAGGCATGGCATTTATGACCTTGAACATGACACAGTTTTTGCACTAAAATACTACTTGTCTATATGGCCTTATCAGATTTAAAGGCATGCACAGCGTAGGAAAATCCCTTGGATGTGCTTGTAGAAGTGGCTGTAGTTAGCTACTTCCTAGCGGCCGCAACATTTACTAAATTAAGTAACTTTGCAATATTTCCAAATATTTCAATTCAACATTAGGTATTACGTATAAATAACCTCTGACTGACCTGAAACTGCTCTATTGAAGTGTTTAATCGTCAACTAAAAATTTTCACTCGTCACGGACGAGTAGACGAGCGTATTTTTCAAGCCCTGTGTTTGTGTGTGTATATATATCATCATCATCATAGGTAGTCTGTCCGTAGACAGGTCCGTGATTATTCTTGGTTAAACCTGGTTCTCCATATACTCCTATTTTCCGCTGTCCTCTTTATATCTTGATAACTCTCTTTCCCTTTCAAATCGTCTATCAGCTGAAACCTTTTCCTACCTCTTTCCCTTTTCCCATCTAGTTTTCCTTCTAACACGTCTTTAATCATACTCTCTCTCCTCAGGTAATGTCCAACCCAGTTAGCCTTCCTCTTTCTGATAGTCTGTATAATCATTCGCTTCTCTCCTATTCTTCGTAGCACTTCATCGTTTTTCATCCTATCTGTCCATTTTATCTTCAGCATTCTCCTCCAAGTCCACATTTCAAAGCTTTCCAAGTATTTGATGTCATTTTTGTATATATATATATATATATATATATATATATATATATATATGGATGTCAACAAGGTGTTGGGATGAGTTCTCTCTCTGTAGCTGAAGAAGGAGTAGTTCCGAAAGCTTTACGTTTGTGATGTTTCTGTGTTTTTGTGTTATTTTACGTGTGTCGCTTCGACATCCCCGGGGCCTCGCCAACCTGAAGTCGTCTGATTGGTGAGTGCTCACTGGGTTTCCTCATCCCAACACCTTGTTGACATCCATATATTCATTTTAGCTTTCCTTTTCCGTAAGTTGTTATATATATATATAAACCTATTTAATTCTTCCGAAATCAATTATAACTACTCATATGTCTTTTTTCATCATCATTACTCCACACACCGTGTGTTATATTTTCCCTCTGTTTCACTCATTTAGTATTTTTATTAAATACGATCCTCAGAAACGAAAATTCATTCCTTGTCGACTTATTTTGAATGCAAAAATTTACACCGTTTTCCATTAATTAAATTAGGTTTGGCTAATAAATTTCAACCGAAAACGTTTCATATCTGGCGAATAAACACGGCAGTAGGCGAAAAATGTGTTGTTCGCGCAGGTCATCAACCCCGATCTTCCACTTATCAGTTGATATCGATTCGAAGGCCCATCGATAGTAACTTATCGATTCGTTTTAAACCTAAATACAGACCTCTTATCCTGCATAAGTATTTTTGAAATAAGTGATTAAACAGCAGTAATAGCTATTGACACTATTCACAGATTTACATTTATTAACTAAACACAGAGGTATACGGAGAAAAAAGTCTGTCGTGTCCGGTAATCAAGCCATTTCTGCGATCGTTCGAAAACGTAAACACGTGGGCAGCCATGATCGCTGCGCAAGTCTCGACGGTCCTGTGTCGGCCCTTTTTAGAAACATAAACAGTAACTATCAATAAACGTGGACGACCTTAAAATCTATAATTCCTCCCTTTCACCTGTTCAACTCGACCTCCACCTTTTCGTATCCTCGCGTTATCCCTTATTGAAAAGTGCGTGATGAATAAGTATATTTCTTTGCTTGGACATCACAGGCTGACGTCTTGATTGGTGGGCACTGCGCCTCAGATACGCCATAACTACGGCACATAAATCTCTCAAACTAGAACAACAGACCGTGGGCGTTTACTATGGTAGTTGTGGGAATCGATGATATATGAATCCGAAGGTCGTATCTGGCTGATTTTTATTTGTCTATTCCAATGCGCGAATCGATATTTCATTAAGTTTGGAAAGGTCATGCATTTGGTTGATAAAGACGATTTGAATGACAGTCTACCAAAGACGCTGTTGCCAATTCGGTTACGTCAACGAATATGGGCGGACTTAATGTGATTGATCCAATTTTATTTATAAAAACATGACGGATTTGAGTTTAAATAAAATTACAATGTATTTGAGATACTATGCGCCCAGTGGTGAAGCAGAGAGTGGAAGGTTTTAAGTATATTGAGTTGGAGAAGAATTTCAAAGAGTTAATGAAAGCCGTAGTTACTCGTAATGGTCGCACTCGCCTAATAGTCAACCAATTCTATTTTAGTAAAACAATTTCGTAATTCTAATGTTAACAAGATTTTCTGCGTAAGTACTTTAATTATAAAGTGGCGGTTCTTCTTGCGCCCAATTAGATTTTAAAATTTCAACTCGTAGTACAGACTTATATTAAATTTAATGGTTATAACTTGATTGAGTAATTTTATAACAAATGTCAGCTAAATATATAAATTATAGGCAAATGTCTAGGAAATTACGGATAATTTGTAGAAATTCTTCTTTATATCTTTATTCAACCAAAATTCAACAAAAATTATTTAATTGATTATCAATTTTCTATGAGTGTCATCGTTGGCTTCCAATACATGATTTTACCAATTACGAAAAGGTCGGATTTGAATTTCGATAGATGATTCGCGTAAATCGTTTTGCGATAGATTCGGGTAAATCAGTGCATGGAATTCGATAAGATACTAATTAAAAATCATATCAAGCAATAAACAGACGTTGAAAGACAATTTTTATTTATTCTTAAGGTAAAATGTCAATTTTAACATACCATAATCAATATAGCAATCCGAGCCATCTCTATTGCTTACGTCAATATTTTTCTAGCGAATAAAAAGCGCCTGAGTTTTAACAAGCTAGTGTTTTTATATGCAGACGAATAAACGATTCGGTAGAGATACAGATATCGTAATGTAAATTCGCACAGAATATGCCTGGTGAAATTATTCGCCCGGAATCAGTTACGGAAACTTCTCGTTTTTTTAGAGAGAAAATTTGTACGGCGATGAATTGCGGGGCGCTGTGAAATTGCGGCCGAGCCAACGATCAAGTTAATTACTCGGCGATCGATCGTGCGAGAGTCAGGGAGCCAATTGCAATTCGCTACTGTTGTCAATCATCGCACTTCAACTTGGAAATAGAAGAAAACGGTGCCAATTCTAACGCGATGAGCATTTATAATTTGCCATAATGTCTCGAATGCTCGGATAGCAATTTTTAACGCTTCTATTTAAGGAAAAAGTCAAAGCAATTAGCGATCCGAGATTATGGCGCATATACTGAAGCGTCGCTACAACACGGTTCATGGTGTCCATATAGTAAAATTAGATGATAATGGGGTATTTTGGAAAGTGCCGAGTAATATCAAGTAACATTCACACCTGATTGAAATACACTATACTTCATATTCATTGCACTGTGTAATAGAATTGTATTTTAAAATTATAATTAAATATTAGCAGGAGTTTCATTACGGTCTGACGTAATGTGGCGCATTCCCAAATAGGAACATAGGCGTTCAAACCATATAGAAAATTAGAAATATTTCAATGAGGTATCATTTTTTAAATTGCCTGCTGAATGATGTTTTCTGGTGGAAGTTTTTCGACTGTAGATCATTAATACTTCAATAATGTTCGAAAATCTCCGAGAAAGATTAGGAACACACTGAAAATTTTACGTCCAAAATAAATCTCCTTAATACAAAGTTCCGACCGTATATGACCGCGTTGTAGCGGGGCCCAGTTTAAATGACTGACAGAACCTTTTATGTGTGTGTGTGTGTGTGTGTGTGTGTATATATATATATATATATATATATATATATATATATATATATATAGCACTGGTGGTGTAGTGGTTAGCGTGTCGGCTTTCTATTGCAAAGTTCGGGGGTTCAAACCCCTCGAATGGAGGTTTTATTTAAAAAAAAAAAAACCTATCATCAGTGCCTGGCAGTAGGCAGCAGTACTGTCAGTATGGTATAGAGCCGAAAACAAATGATGTTGGTTGGGTCTATATCCAATACAGCTGTAGGCGTGATCGGGACGATTTGAACGGCTACAGTACTGCGATGTGGAAAGCAAGAGGGAAACTACCACATTACAATCCCTAGTAATGATTATATGGTTGGACAATATGAGTTCTCTCGAGGTAAAACAATCCGGAGGTAAAATAGTCCCCCAATCGGATCTCCGGGCGGGGACTGCCTTGAGGAAAACATTTGTCGAAAGTAAATTACGAATAGGGACTTGGAACGTAAGAACTATGAGAAAGGCAGGAAAGCTAGAGAACTTGAAAGAAGAAATGAGAAGAAATAGAGTTGACATTATAGGGCTAAGCGAAACTAGATGGGAGGGAGAAGGACAGTTCGACTCGGAAGAATTCACGGTAGTTTATTCTGGAGGAAATAGTGGGGAAAGGGGAGTAGCTCTGGTACTTAGGAAAGATATGATGAAAAGCGTGACAAAGATAATAGCAACGAACGATAGACTGATGGCAATAAAGCTAAAAGCAGTCCCAGTGGACATGCTGATAATCCAGGTATATATGCCAACGTCAGCTCATGACGATGAAGAAATAGATAAGATCTATGAGCAAATTAATGAAATTTACGAAGAAGACGGAAGAGGAAAGGTAAACTGCATAATAATGGGAGATTGGAACAGCATAGTCGGAGAAGGACAGGAAGAAAATGTTGTCGGGCAATACGGACTTGGGAAGAGAAATCGAGGACGGGAGAAACTCGTAGAATTCTGCATCAATAATGACCTTGTAGTGACTAATACATGGTTCAAAAACCATAAACGAAGGTTATACACATGGAAAAGCCCAGGAGATAGAATGAGATGCCAAATAGATTACATCCTTGTAAAACAAAGATTCAGGAACAGCATAAAGAACGCCAAGGCATTTCAAGGAGCGGACATTGATTCAGATCACAGCCTTCTAATAGTTGACGTGAGTACAAAGCTCAAACAAATAAGAAAAACGAGAAGAGAAAGACAGACCTGGGACCTAGAAAAACTGAAAGAAAGGCAGGATGTAGTCAGCATGAAGTTGGAAGATAACCTAAGAAAGTTGGAAAACAAACCGAAGACCGTTGATATAGAATGGGATGAAATTAAAACCAGTATCAAGGATACCTTGGATAAAGAGATTGGAAAACAAGAGAAGAAAATCAGAAAACCATGGATCACGAAGGAAATGCTGGAGAAAATGGATGAGAGACGAAAATGGAAAAACGTTAACAGTGAAGAAGGTAGAGCCAACTATAGGCGTATAAACAATGAGTTGAGAAGGGTAACAGATAAAGCTAGAGAAAATTGGATAAAAGGAAAATGTGATGAAATTGAACAAATGGAGAAGTTAGGACGGTACGATATGATGTACGCTAGGGCACTGGAATTAGAAGATAAGAAGTCTAATGGAATTTGTGGTAAAGGAATTATGAATACAGATGGGAAGATAGTCTCAGAAACAAAGGATGTAGCACAGGTATGGGAAGAATACATTAAGGAATTATACAGCAAACAGGCAGGAGCGGCAAAAATAGAACTGGAAAATGAGGAAAGCATTGAAGAAGACAACTTAGGGCCAAGTATTATGGAGAGCGAAGTAGAAAAAGCGATAGTGGAACTAAAGAAGGGGAAAGCCACGGGCAGCGATGGAATACCGGCTGAGATACTTAAAGTCATAGGATCAGAAGGGCTAAAAGCGATCACGAAATTAATTAATAAGATTTACGACACGGGAGAGTGACCTCAGGATTTCCTAGAAGTAACAATGATCCCTCTAAAGAAGAAGCCAAAGGCAATGCAGTGTAAAGATTACAGAACTATAAGCCTTCTGTCACACACATCGAAGATCATCACGAGGATTCTTAATAAAAGGCTGGAGAAAAAGGCAGAAGAAATAATAGGGGAAGATCAATTCGGTTTCAGAAAAGGACGAGGAACTAGAGATGCTATAGGAGTAGTTAGAATCATATCAGAAAGGGCAATAGAATACAGTCAAGATATCTGCGCATGTTTCGTAGACTGGCAGAAGGCCTTTGATAGAGTAAATTGGGTAAAGTTGATGAAGATATTAAAGGATATAGGTGTAGACTGGAAAGATAGGAGACTGATTAGGAATCTATATGAGAATCAAGTTGTAAAGGTCAGGTTTGAGAATGTGGACACCTGCGGAATAAATATCGGTAGAGGAGTAAGACAAGGCTGCTGCCTATCGCCAACCCTATTCAATATATATGGAGAAAGTCTAATGCAAGAAGCTTTAGATGGCACAGGGGATTTCAAAATTGGAGGAAGGATTATAAGAACAGTAAAATACGCAGATGATCAAGTACTTCTAGCAAGAAAGGAAGAGGAACTACAAAAAATGATAAATAGACTAGTGATAACAGGTAGAAAATACGGTATGGAAATAAATACAGAAAAATCCAAGGTCATTCGAATATCGGGTAAAGAAGAGAATCTGAACATAACTATTGGGGGAAAGCCATTAGAACAAGTTTCAGAATATAAATACCTTGGAAGTATCATAACACGAGAGGCAAAATGTACGGATGAGATCAAAACTAGAATAGGAAAAGCAAAAGCGGCTTTCAGGAGAAAGAAACAACTACTTACAGGGAATATAAGGGAAGATATCCGCAAGAAGTTGATAAAATGCTACGTATGGAGTATAGCATTGTATGGGGCAGAAACATGGACGCTAAGGAAAAATGACATCAAATACTTGGAAAGCTTTGAAATGTGGACTTGGAGGAGAATGCTGAAGATAAAATGGACAGATAGGATGAAAAACGATGAAGTGCTACGAAGAATAGGAGAGAAGCGAATGATTATACAGACTATCAGAAAGAGGAAGGCTAACTGGGTTGGACATTACCTGAGGAGAGAGAGTATGATTAAAGATGTGTTAGAAGGAAAAGTAGATGGGAAAAGGGAAAGAGGTAGGAAAAGGTATCAGCTAATAGACGATTTGAAAGGGAAAGAGAGTTATCAAGATATGAAGAGGACAGCGGAAAATAGGAGTATATGGAGAACCAGGTTTAACCATGAATAATCACGGACCTGTCTACGGACAGACTACCTATGATGATGATATATATATATTTATAAACGAATCACTTATAAACGAAATGATTAAATTAATTCCGTCCGCTGTTCGGTTAACACAAGTTTAAATAACATGAATATGTTAATGAGGTCCGGCTCAACTTTGTGGAATTTACTCATAATGAAAGGATAACTTTGTAGTTTCCACAACTTTTAATATAACACGACCGGTTTCACTACAACCTGATGATGCTACGATTGTAGTGAAACCGGTCGTTTTATATTAAAAGTTGCGAAAACTACAAAGTTATCCTTTCATTATTTAACATGAATATGATATATAATTACACCGATGAAGTGTAAATTCATAACATTCTTAGAAAGTATAAGAATACAGCCTCAAAACCTAGTTATGCTTCGGATGTAATACTCAATCAGATGTTAATCATAGTCGATGAAATTGAGTTTATTTCTATTAAAAAGTTTTAGACTTCCGAAAAATACTGTATTTGTAGATAACCAAAGATTCTGATAGGTCGCAAATATTTCATTATACAACTCAGAACTATACGTGCAGTTATTCAAAATTAATTAATTAGTTAATTGAGGAATGTGCATTTTCACGTTGGAATCCACGAACACTAGCTATATCTACCTTTTAGTCTTCCTTTTGGTTTGAACATGAAATGAAGATTACGTTAATTAACTATTTTAATTTTTTTAGTATAGGCTGATCACAGACTAAAACTCACGTCTCTTACAGAGGGCTTATACACAGTAAAAGATCGATCCTATCGTGGAGTTAAACGACCGAGAAATTATCTAAAAACACCAGAATTAGGACTATAGAATGACGGATTTCGAGGGTAAAAAAAGAAACGGCGGACGATTTTTCGAGCGGAAGTCGTCGGATGAATTCCGTTACATTTATTTTTCAGGATTTCCACGATCCGAGCGCGACCTTCGGTTTGGGAAAGAGAGAGAGACAGAAATGAACGATAAAAATCCGCTTCCCAACCATCCGACAATCCTCATTCAGTCGTATCGTCGCCAAACAAGAGGGGGGGGGCTATTGTCACACCTCTCCCCACACAAAATAAACGTCGATAAAAAAGAACACGGTTGTTTTTGTTCCGTTTTCGCCAAATGAAAGAAGTGAAACATCGATTACAGAGAATAAAAAGAGAGGGAGGGAAATATCGTGAAAAATGATCCGAGACGAGGAAAAACGATAAAACGGGACAAAATTAACCGACGCGTTCCTTTTTTTATTTTAGTTTACATTCGCTAAAAACTCCCATTTTTTCTCCCACACCTGCAAACTTCCACTGCTAAAGAGAAATTTTCAAAAAGAAAATTCCTTGAAGGTCTTTCCTTATAAAAAAAGGCGTCTTGAGAGACAATGGTTTTCGAAACCCCTAATCCGGGCGGGAGTGGGCGTAGGTGTGGCGACTTGAGACATTATATCTCTTCCTTTTTTCCTCTCTCTTTTATCTAATTCTTTCTCTCTCTCGTTCCTCTCTTCCATTCTTCTCCTGCCCACTCGCCAACTCACCCCTTCCTAACTCCTTCGCTCTCCACTCCCTCTAACCTTCCCCTTCACTCTCTTCTCTGAACACTATCCTTCTTTCATTTCTTCCACTTCTCACTCTCAACCTTTTCGCCCTCTCTTTCCTTACTCTCTCCCTCCTCCCTCTTTTTTCCTCTCCCTCCCCATTTCTCCTTCCCTCTTATTTCTCTTGTACTGTCTCTATTAACAGCTGATGTAATATATCTCAACACTATCACGTAATCTGTACCGTATTGAGAAGGGTTAGACGTAATAGGGAACTCCATAACCTCAATTTTACCCGAATAAAGTCGCCTGTCTGTCACACCAACCTGTCTCCTACCATTCTCTCCTATCTCCATCTCACCCTCTATTCTTCCTCTCTATTACCTATTTCCTCTCACCCCCCTCTTCGTCTTTTCCCCCAATATCCTCCTCTCTGCCTCTCCACTTCATTTCTTCTCTCCTTTCTCTGGCTTCTTTAAAAGCCAAGTAGAGTTTTACTCCGGTGAATCCCTCCTCGAGGCGTGAGCGTGGAATAAACACCAGCGGGAAGACAAGAGAAGGATAGATAGGGGATAGAAAGTGGAAGGGGTTAGAAAGGAGGAAGGATAGAGCCTCAAAGAACTTATGTAGATATAAAAAAAAACAACCGGCGAAGAAAAATGCATTAAGAGACGAGTCTTCCAGGAAGGGGATGGGGTTTAAGGGGCGTGAGGTGGAGTTAAGAGAGGTAGAAAAAGGTAGAGGAGGAGGCGGTGGATAAAAGGGGAGGGAGGGAGGGAGGAAGTGGAGTGAGGGATGTAAAAAAAGAGGAGTTGGCCGGAACTCGGTTCGTGGGTGGCTGACCACGAGGCACGCAGTCTTTCGCCAGCTCAGGGAGAGGAGATGGACTGCCTGGAGAGGAAGTGAAGAGGAGAGGGAGGGAGAGAGGGGAGGGAAGGAGGGGAAGAATGTACAGGTGAAGCGGGAGGAAACTTGGATGAAAATAGATAGGGACAAAGTGTGTGGTTTGAAAGAAAGGAGGGGATCTTAAGGGGGGTGGAATAGATTTCACATTTGTTCTTCTCGCTAGGTGGCTACGCATTATCCCTCCCACACACCTTAGAAGAAACTTAGGGAAAAACACGCGAACAACCGGATTAAAAAAGTACCTTAAAACTTCGACTTTTTTAAATCGATGTTGGATTGATGATCTTTTAGTCACTATCGTGGGGAAATTGTTTCCTTTTTTGCGCATTGGAAAGCGCCGAAGAATAGACCATAATACTATTATGTAAGGGTGATTTATTTTGTGTGCTCCAATAAATGTATAAGATTCGTTTTTTCACCTCCTTCCAATTTGTGCAATGTTCGTTATGGCGGAAACGCTGCACATAGCTTGCATAAAGGATTAGGCGGCGAAAAAATTGCTCTTATAAAATACGAATCGATAGATGTGAAGAAGATGCGATATATATCATTCGTATGGTTCGATGAATCATTTTAATCGAAAAAGTGTCAAAAAGATCGTGAATCATGGGCGGCGAGGAAGATTCCACTAAGGTATCCAATATCCTTCAAAATATCCTTGATCCCAAAGGGCAAGATTAAATTTCTTTTTGTACCTACCTCCTCCCGTGGTATGTTGTACCCAAATCCCACCTATAATATTTATTTTGCAAATTTTACACTCAGTTACCGCAGTCATCAGAAAAAATAGTTCGCATAGGAAATTGTTTCGAGTTTAATTGTGAAATACGCATTTGAGCGCATTTTTCTTCGGAATTTCCCCTAGTAGTTGGCCACACTTTTTCGTGCCTTTTAGTGGCATATTTTGCATTACCTACAGCGGGTAAAACTGATTATGCAAGACAGTACATTGTAGGGAGGGATATTATTATAGTTAATATAATTATTTATTCCACTCCTTCCCTAAGAATAAGAAGTGCTCCATATTTAAAAACTGAATTAATTTCCGTGAAATATCTAAATATTCTTTCCAATGGAGTGTTCCTATTACTCGAATAAGGTTTAAGTTTTGATAAATACGTCCAAATAAACCTTAAGTTAGTGTTTTTTTCCATGAAGGGACCCAAAATTTTCAGAAAAAGTGTATTTTTACGAATATTGGTTTATCGTGGATAAAATCGGAAACACCGTAAATAATCTGCGATCACGGGGCAAAAACAGAAGATGTCACAGCTTTAATAAATTTAGTTTTTTATTCGGGTAGTTGGTATTATAATTATAAAATTTTCGTGCAAATCTAGTTGTTTTGAGAATTGTATGGCTATTTTTCATATAAAATGAAATCAAACATATTCGCAAATTTTATTCTATAAAAAACGAGCTTATCGCTCGATAATTAATTTTGTTCCGTCAAACTAAATAATGAGCAAATGAAGAGAATTTGGGAAATAACCCCTCAACTAGACTATCTCCTCTAATTTTATGCAACTAGCCGCCAAGATACGACAATAAAATTATTCAAGTCTATCGGAGTAAAACAGATCCAATCGAGAAAAAACAAATAGGTTACATGTAGAGTAAAATAAGTAATAAGATAAGTATAAGTTTTGAAATTCGTATGGAATTTGCCATTATAATTATTAATAACAAAACGTAAACAGTTAACAGATGGACGAAACAAGAAATCACATCGGAGAGAGGAATAAATTTTAAGACCGTTCATACTATCAAAAGAAAGAAATTGTCAGAATCGCATGCGAGCGATTAGTTGGAAACGAACAAAGAAGGCAAAAGAATGGAAAACGGAATGGCAAAACGCTGGAAAAGGACAGTGAGGGAAAGAAAAGGATCGGTTAGGGATTGAAAAAGGAGGTTTGGTAAAGGTAAGGTCATCCTCGGAACGCCACAGGCGGATATGAAAGGATATAAGCTAGGTAGAGGGAGAGATAGAGAGAGAAAGGGTAAGAAACAAGAAAGATATGGAACAGAATAATGGGATAAGGATGTGACGGCACTGGAATGAGAACTCGGGTTAAAAGGGAAGAGGAATAATAGAGAAGAGGGGAAGGAAGAGAGAGAGAGAGAGAGAGATAAGCTATTCGGGTGAAAAATTCCGAGGGAAGATAATGGGGTTTGAAATGGGATTTCTGACTTCGTTACGAGCAATTACTGCACTGTAAAAATGGAGGACGAAGGGGAGGATAGCTGGAAAGATAGAGGAAGAAAAGGTTGAGGCGATTGTTATGGAAGGATGGCAGAGAGGAAGGCATATCTCTCTCTCTCTTTCCTAAGAATGTGCGTGTGGTTAATTCACGCTGGACATGTCTTTCCGCAAGTGTGTTGGAGGGGTAAATAGAACAGAAGGGGAGAGAGAAGAAAGAGTGGAGAGGGAGTGGGAAGGAGAGGGAGGAAAGAGGGGGAGGGAAGGGGGAGATTTGTTTCCTGCATAAATACCTTTTATGAGTGGGTTTTACGAATCAGGGGCAACAATATCCACGCAAGGCGTAGGTTCCCTACCTAAGGCCTCCTTCATTTCTCAACGAACCGAAATGAGAGAGTGAGTAAGAGAGACAGAGAGAGCTAAGTTCGATTAAAACTTTCAGATGCGAAGTGCAAATTATCACGCAAACGTTTCGGAGTAGAAAAGTGGAGAAATATCACGCGAATTCGATAAATATTATCGACGAAGAAGAAATTTAACGATAATATCGATGCATTTAAAAAAAGGTGGTAGGTAAATAATAATCTTAGCCGAAATTTATTGGCAAGAAAAATAGTTAGGCTGTCCGAATTTTGATGTAGTATATATCGGTGCCATGACACGGAAACTGGAGAACGCAACTATTTTGTGTTTATGAGACAATTTTCCAAAATCTGCATATAATAATAAATTTCTGAAAAGTCCAGTCATCGAACGCTCAGAAATTATGAAAAAATATCAATTGATACTCGGTGATGGAGAAGTGATAGAAATTTGTATTCAAGGTTGAGGTTATATACACAGTTTAATCAACTAATACAAAAGAAACTAATAGATTTCTTTAATTTTCTGCAGGCAATATCTCCTATCATGATTCACTGCCTGTAGCTCTAAGGATAGCGTTTCATAATACCATTTTCTCCCAAAAACTTCGAAAAAAAGGACTTCATTCTAGGGATCAGTCTCTCGAGATTTGAGTCGATGTAGGTTGTTCAAAAAATGCGACAAAAAAGTAAAGATCCCATTTCGCGAGAACAGAACACGACGAGAAGAGCGTAGCGACGCCCCCTAGGGGGAGACAGCGACGCTAAATCTATGTATAGGAAAAATTTTCCATTGATTTAACGTAATACATTTCTCGAGATTTGGTAAAAGTCTTCTTAAATTAAGTTGGAGCACTTATTCACGAAGAAAAGAGTGAATAAAAGAGGCGGTGATTCTTGAACTTCTAAGTCGCGATCCCAAATTGCATCGCCGAGCCACTTTGAGTGAGTCGTCTGGGGTCTTTCGCGGCTTTTTAAACGCAAAGTTAGGCTCCTCGCTGAAGATACGGTCATATATATATATATATATATATATATATATATATATATATATATATATATATATATATATATGTGGAAATAAAAATTCAAAAGGATCAGAAATATCCGCAAAAATATCTTGAGGTGATATACGAATGGTGCTAGAAATGGCAGTTGAAAATCAACATCGAAAAGTACTCCGTTATGAATTTATAAAAAGGCAGGAATCAATCGACAGATGCCCCGTATAGAATCGACGGAACAAAGAAAATTATAATCAATTCCGTAAAATATCTATGAGTAATTCTCTCTCGAGATCCGTCGTGTGATACAAATATTCGTCAGGTGGTTCGAGTTGGAAAAAGTGCATCGCAGGGTAGCAATATTTGTGAAACAAATTTACGATCCTATGCATAGCGTTGCTTCGTTATTAAGGATTTCGAATTGGGTATCGCTATAGGAGCGCTGACTGAAAGCTAGGTTGAAACTTCTCGAGAAAAATATATCAGAAGTTTCAGCTGAAGAATTACCCGGAATAATTGAATCTCCCATTATATAGGAAGGCAGCATCACAGAGATAAAAAACGGGAGACTGACTGCAGGACGAAACGATACCGAAGATCTTTTTTCCTAAAACGATTAGAAATGAAAACAGTATATTTAAAACTGAATTTGAGTTTCTTTAGGAAGTCTGATGAACCTCACCCACTGCCACCCACCTTTCTGATGAATTTTAGGATATTATGTAGATGTATACCATCATCTCTGACAGTCTGTTACATACTAATGGATTGTAAGCTTGAAAAAAATCATTTGCTTATTTAATTTCCATTTATTTTATTGTTTGTCACAACTGCACTGTTTGCAAGAAAAACAAGCATAAGGATTAATGAATTAAGGGAATCGAACGCAAAGTCTCAAAAAAATTTTAATTCGCATCTGTCGATTTTCGATCGGCTGATATTTTGGACTTAACGAACCGAATTTTAAAAGATCCTTCAAAAGTCACGGAGCGGACGAAAAAATAAAACTCACGAAATCCCCTCCCTATTCCTTCTTTTGCGAACTCTTGGAGGGCATGGCGGAACCTACTATTATTTTTGGCTGACGTGCGGAGCGGAG
Organism: Tanypteryx hageni; assembly: GCA_028673005.1. Classification (NCBI taxonomy): domain Eukaryota; kingdom Metazoa; phylum Arthropoda; class Insecta; order Odonata; family Petaluridae; genus Tanypteryx; species Tanypteryx hageni. The sequence goes on along the minus strand of CM054113.1, from coordinate 36,744,740 downwards.
ACGGTCTCGGACGAAGGCTCCCTGATCGATATCGATTGATCGGAATGCACTCGGGGTCTTTTAATTTCGGGTAGTAACGCAAGGGGTCGGAAGAATGGCGTCTGGGTCGCGATGTGGAGTAAGAGGAGGAAGGGAAAGGGAGTGCCAAAGGGTGCAACTTTGCCGGTTTTGACCGCACTCAGTTGGAGTTTCCAAGCGGACACAATACGAGGTTCAGTAGAGAGGAGGATAGAGAGGTAGGGAGGGAGTGGGCAGGAGATAGGGAGGAGGGCAGGAGAGGAACCATCCAACCCACCCTCTCCTTTAGTATCCGTCCTGTATGCAGGGATAACTAGTCCCATTTTTCAGTAGCCCCAGGCGGGGCACTTCCGCCGGACAGTAGCAGACGGCGTGGATAAAAAATGAGACGATCCCGCAAAAAAAGGTTGACCACGCATTCTGACACATCTGAAGCACGGGTTCCGTCGCTTGGCGCGAGAAGTTGCTCGGTAATTAAAGATGATTGAGGCGGAAAAAATGACCGCTATGGTGTTTTTGTTCGTAGGCAAATAATGATGTAAAATAAGTGAGAGAAATGAACCGCGTAGGTTAATCAACAACGGAGATAGCGTGGGCTCCATACGCGCAGTATCTATGGAGAACGTGCTTTCTATATTGGTGAAGCAGTTTTTTGTGCCGTAGCCGATATCTTATTAGCCTGTGCTCACGGCTTATGTGTTTTTACTTCTAATAAAGCAGAATTTGTGACACATTATAATTCCTAACTTTATAACTTTGTACAAATGTATAAAGTTGAATATTCTTTTCTTTAATCCGTTCTACTGATTTCGATAGATTTAAAAAATATGATGCAAATAATTATTAAAATTCATACTATATATTTTGAATTATATAGCATTCTGCATTGCTTTAGTTACATCCTTTGGTGCACTTTTATATATTCCTTGAGAGAAATAACTAAATAAATGTCAGTTTTATGCTACCGTTACTTACCCAATATTACTCTATCTGCAAATATGGCAAGTTACTGAGACAAACTTCATTAAAAACCCATCTTTATGGCTATAAAAATATCGCCAATATAATTAAATTAATCACATTCAAGTTTCGTTTTCTCTTATCCTGCGCGTTATGCATCCCCGCATCGCTAAAATTCCCTCGTAAAATACCCGCCGTGGACGAGGAAAGAGCAACAAAAATACAATCTTCAGTCAATCTTCAGTGGGCAGTGTGCCCTGGACACCTGATTAAAATTGCTGTTAAGTCTTCGACTCTTCATTTATCGATGGCGTGTGCCGAAAACCGGTCTATTTTCTTTAATAGAGTAAATTAATCGGCTGCTTGACGATGGCGTGAGCTGAGGCCATCATGTTGCCGAAAGCCATGAAAATAAAAAGAGGAAGAGATTGGGAGAGTGGAAGAGAGGGAGAAATTGATTGAGAGAAAAGGGTAGAGTGGGAGAGATATGGAAGTTGTAAGGCATAGTGGCGAAGGGTGAATGGGAATGTTTGGGAGCAGTCGTGATAATTACGAACCTATTATAGCCTATTAAATAAATTTACATCGATCTTCAATGGAAATATTGGATTTGACTAAAAGAAATCGAAATTATTTTGATTGCACGAAATTACTGACTGGAATTTGGCGGTGCTTCGTACGATATTTAGCGTGGTTAGCAGGACTGTTGAAGTCTATAATTTCGATACAACCGCAGGCACAGCAGGTTGATTTAGCGTGAAATGAAAAGGCGATGTGACATTCTCATACATAAACACACACTCGCAGATACAAATTAACACAAACGCGAGCGAAAACAAGCTCACATTTGTCTTCATCAGTTACACCAATGCGTTTTCACGACTTTTCCACGCGTAACTCTCACGCCAGCGCCAACTTTCATTTTTCTTTCAAGATTTGTTTCGTCTTGTTTTACGCCTCTTCCAGTTTTGCTGAAATACGCTATTTATTAATACTTTACGAATGTTTATGAGTTAATATCAATTATTAAAGGAGGAGGATGTCTCCTAGAATACGGAGTATTTGAGCGATTAATCGAGGATTCAAAAGCAGTGTCGGATGACTGACAGTTTTTACGAAAAACAGAAATTTAGGCGGAAATGAAAACTTTTTTTTAGCTTTCTTTGATACTTTTCCAGATTTTTTAAACTGTATTCATTATACACATTTAAAATATCTCATTTAACTAGATCGATTTCACATTTAAAGTGATGCATCTTTTATCATTCATTACATTGAAGATTATGAAAAGTTACCACTTTTACGAAATTAGATCTTTCTTATCCCTTTTCCCAAATAAATTTGATATACGAAAGAGGAACGCTTAGATTATCATTTACAAAAAAGAAAAGAACTCATCATTGGCAGATAAAGAACTCTAGCATGAATCGAGACATGAAAAAATAGCTTCCTGTTTACCCGAAGCAATTTTAATTCGGAGAGCTCATTTCGGGAATCATCGAACGTCTTTTGTTCGAAAGCCTCCAGAGTCATTAACGATTTAGGCGGAACGAAATAAAAGAAGTTATTAATGGAAGCAGTTCCCAACGGAAGGCCAGCGATTGTATAGCATATCAAATTGGACCGCTAATAGTCTTCCGTTACGGCACGGCAATCAACCATTCTCACAAGGAGATGCATTTCTTCTCTAAGGGAACGGGAGCCGTTCTTCTTGCATTGCACGCGGATCTCTCCGAATTTTTATAAAGGAACGCTTGAAAGAAGCGAATCTCTTAGCTCGTGGAGGTCCATGATTTCTGAAGAATACCTAAATTTCAACCAAAACACTCCGTATCACGCAAACACATTTTGTGAGAAGCGACGAGACCATCAAATGATAAAATTTTCAGTAGATTTAATCGAGAAAAAAAGAGAATTATCATTTTTTGTGATTCCAACGAGTGTCGTAGTCGAAAGGTGAGCCATGGATTTTTTTCCGATTTTCCTGATCGTTCCAATTATATTCAGTAAAATTGGAAACCAAGGGATAAATTACAACCACGCCTCCGCTCACAACAATCAAATACGCGAAATTGGAAAAAATACGAAATGGATGAAGATAGCTATCATGAGCCTTGATACATTTTTACTACCCTATATGTTGACTCTATAGGGAGCGGTACTGGTAAATATGTGAAGGATTTTAAAAGGAAATCCAATTTTCGATTGTACAACGACTTCTCAATAAAGCTGGTTCTAGAAAACCAAACTGTTTTTACAAAGTAATCTATTATCACTGCGCTGGGTAGTTATATTTAGGATATCAGTAAAAAATATTTTTCGAACAAAAACTTTAAAATATTAATTGCTTGTTAATAAATCATAATTCTCCAATAGTCATAATAAAGTTTGTAAAACCAAATGCCAATTTCGGCTAAAAAGCAGACGACAACCTATGATGACGGCTGCCCTGTAGCCGAAATCGGCATGTTTTTTAAACCTGTTTGGGGAAATTGGAGAATTATTGTTTTTCAAATTAATTTCAGACAAAATAAGCTTCATAATTTTTTCTCGAATAAATTGCTTGTTTTGACCCAATTTATTTCTAATTCTTTGTTTATTTTAGTCATAGATTAGTTCATGGAGATCAAATCTACTCGGATTGCCCTTCTTATTCTCGAAGTAAATCGATGATAAATTGCCGCGATAGTTTTTTTTTTAGCAGTTCCCAATAATTGGAGGAACTTTTGAAATAATAGCTCGATCGGCATTATCGGTCGGGGACTTTAACGGGCGGCGGTTCGGAAAACGTCGCATAATTCGGGTGGAAGTTACGAAGTGGCGCATCCTTGGAGACCGAGGGACGAGAGGCATATCTTTCGAGCGTTCTCCAGTACGCCACTCAAACCAAGAGTGCTCCTTCCTCGCTTTCCGCTCTCCCTCTTCCCGTCTCGAAGGTGAGAGAGAGAGAGAAGCAAAGTCACCCTTGGAATATATTCCGCCCAATCCTCCGACTCCCTTCTCTCCCTCTAGTGCTCTTCTTCATGAATTATAAAGCGCTCTCGAGAACGAATTTCATCGGAAACGTGCAGCGTGCGGAGTAGGCGATGACGAAGAGCCGGGGATGTGACGGGGGCGAGGAGGAGAGGGGGTGGAGCCTGAGGGGTGGCAAATTCGCTCTTTGGGTGAAAAGAATGTGTTGGATGTAAGAGATAGATTACGTGGGGAAATACAGAGAGCGCGGCGTTAAAAATGCCTTATCCTCTCCAATGTTGTGGCTTTTAAAAGCATTACTTTGCTTTGTGGTTTTTTTCGACCTATACAAGACAAAATGCCATCCGGAAAGTTTCATTTCGTTCCTTAGATTCTTTTATGTTTTTCGGTAATTCTGCAATAGCTCTTAACCTTGAACTACTAAGATGCAGTCTTTGAGGCACCACTTAAGTTATAGTACCAAATTATCCCGCTAGAAATAAATTAAATGTTAAGTTTTTTTATTTAATCATCTCTTAACCCCCATGGCAGACAATTAAACACGGAAAATGCAATTTTGTCTATAGATATTGAATAAATAATAATAATAACAATAGCGCAATAGCGTTCTGGTTAGAACGTGCTCAAAATTTCACCTCAATAGTTAAAGGTTAAAGAACTTGAAACTCCATGAAATTTAGATTCTTCGCCTCTCTGCAATTAGTGATAACTGTAAAATCCACCCGTAAGTTTTATTACTAATTAATTTGCTATAAAAGTGAATACAACTTATACTGCCCTAAATTTTCTTTTAATGGAAAATATAAAACCTTTACGTGACTAAAATTATCCGATCCGAAATTAGGTCGAATCAATTTTGCTAGTATTACCCTCGAGGCTATCTTTGAAGTACGATGAAAAATGATTTGCTCCTAAGTAACTTTTTTACGGGAAACTTCAAATCTCCATACCGTAGATTAGAATTTTTGAAAAAAAAGTTCAAAAATAACTTATCGAGCTCACCTTTTGGTTTCATGCGAAATGTATTTCATAAGTAACTATTGCGACCACTAAATTATTAAGAGACAGCAATAGATGAAGGGCCGCTGAGGACGGCTACTTTGACATGAAATGCGAGTCTGGTTTACTCGACTGTTTTATAAACACGCGAACCACCTAGACCATGCATTAAATTTGAACAGGTTCGACCCTTGAATACTATCCCAAGTTATCGGAGTATTATGTGATGGTGTTCTACCTTTCGTTAGGTATAGGCTCACTCTACCAAATCTCATGGAACTAGTTTCTGGCAAATAAAAACTCTTTCAATCGCCGCCCATGTCTAATTCCAATGATTCGGAATTTTCTCGTAATAACGAAACGGGAAATCGAAAGAAAAGCTCCTAAGCAAACACTACTGGTTCACTTGATAGGCTTTTCCTCTCCTATGCAGCAATTAGTGAACGGTGTTAGATTAATTGCAAATTTTATGATTTAAACCAATCTAAGTGACACCACGATAACGTTTGTAGATAGGAAAGGAAAAAAATTATCTAGTTGACTTATTTTCAACAGCAAAATGGACGAAAAAAATGTCGACTGGGTCTTCCGATATTCATCTTACTTACGTGTTACCTGTAGAAGATTGATGATGAGAGGCTCGGCCACAGAAAAACCTCGACTACATTTCGATGTGTTTCGTCGGAAATGAAAGCTTAATTCTACCACTTCGCCCATCTTTCCTGCTGTCAATCACACATCATTCAAACATTTTGATCAAAATTATATTTTCGGAAGAGTTCATACATAGCTCTTGGTAATTCTGATTGCAAAACATTACAAAATTACAATAAGTTGGGAAAAAATCATGACATTCATATAATTTGTTATTTTACACGTTAAAAATATTCACATGATAGAACTTCTTGATGTTTAATGGAAAACGTGGCTCTTGTTTCATTATGAACATCTGTTCTCGTCAAAACACGCATGGGTGTTATTCACAGGTACTCCCTACGTGTGTCGTTTTAATTAAGCAAATGCAAATATAAACGCCTTTAGAGGAATTACGGTTCAACACCGATCTAATTATCTCAGGAGAATCAAAGGAAAACAAGAGGGCTAGAATAGGCGGGGGCTAATCTGAATTGCAAAAGGAGCAACCATCTATATTTCGTGTTCAGAAGTGAAATCATCTTTTATGGATCAGAGGTTGAATCGATGGCGTTCAATATTCCGCATGGAACACTATTTCCACGGTGATATATTGAATATCGAAGGCGGTTATGAATAAAAAATAAATAACGGCGAACTAAAACAGCAGATAAGAAAAGGTACTCTATTAAAGGATAGTATCCATGCATATAAGATTTATAAGTTGGTTATCTAAGGAAATAATACGCACATATCTGAATACTTTTTAAATAAGTGATACCACCCGTTTTGAGGCGCATAATATATTCACAATTAAGTATATACAATTAAACTCTATCGTTAAATTATACCTAAGAAAATCAAAACTGTAAAAGCATTTCCAAAGTCAAGTCGTTGCGTATTAAAACAATTTAAAACTATTTTTTCGGAAAGTATAAATATGAAAAACTATTGATTATAACACCAGTGCACGCTAAATTCAACACACAAGGTTTGCGTTTATGTATTTACATAGCTCCATTCATACACTTGTATATATTTGTATCATTGAAAATTGCGCGGTTCTTGAAAAACATGGGATAGTTTCCTCTCGGGAAATATTTCATGACTGTTGCGGGGAGGAGAACTCTTTTTTGGTAAGCGGGAGAGAGAAGGGGAAGGAAGTATGGACGTAGAGCGAGTCAGAAGGTTGGAGAAAGAGGGGGGCAAGGCAAGGCGGAGGCGGTTTTTTCACCGTGGGTTGCGGCTTAGAGAGAGAGAGACAGACAGACAGGGAGAGAAGGGAAAAAGAGGATGCGCGGTCGGAGGCGGGTGTTGGGCGGCGGTGTCAGACGGGGAAAGGGAGAAAAAAAAGAAGGCGCAGACCGCGGGTGGGTTGGGGCGAAATTGAGGGCGAGAGGGTCTGGTGGGGTTTGGGATAAACGCGGCGCCCCCCTCGCCCCGCCTCCCCCTCCTCCGTGGGACGCCGCGAGGCCGTTGGGGTGACTTCCGGTGCTTGAAAAAGGGAGGCCGCTCTCGTTCTCCACACACAAAACAATGGGAGCGGTTGCGATCGTCTCCTGGAAACGCATTCCTCGCATTCCTTCCCACGCCCTCCTCCCTCGCTCGCTCCACCCTCCTCTTTTCCCCGCCCATCAACCTCTCCTTAAACATCGTTTTAATCCACCCCACCCTCCTGCAACCGCCTCCATCTTGCTTCCTCCTCTTTCCCTCCTCCCTCTTCCTTCCTCCTCTTTCCCTCCTCCCTCTTCCTTCCTCCTCTTTCCCTCCTCCCTCTTCCTTCCTCTTTCCCTCCTCCCTCTTACTTCCTCCTCTTTCCCTCCTCCCTCTTCCTTCCTCTTTCCCTCCTCCCTCTTACTTCCTCCTCTTTCCCTCCTCCCTCTTCCTTCCTCTGCCTGCCTCCTAGTTTCTCAATAGATGTTCTCTTTCTCTCCTTTAATTCTAGAGTCTTCGCTGTCTCTCTCAATATCCTTCCCTTTGGCTACCACTTTCCGACTCCCTCTCTTTATTTCTCCGATTCATTTCTCTCTACCCTTTCCTCCTCTCTCTCTTCCTCTTCTGTCTTCCTTCTCTCTCCGCAACTCTTCCTCCTCTTTCTCCCCTCTCTCCCTCCTCTCTCACCCCTTTCCATCTCCCTCTATTCCTTTCTCCATCTTTCCTCACTCTCTCCTCTTTCTCCTTTCTCTCGCAGACTTCTCTCCTTCCACTCTTCCTCCTCTCTTCATCTTCCCTCCATCCCCAACACCCCTTTCCACATTCCTGCATTTCTTTCTCCACCTTATTTCTCACTTTCTCTACTTTACTCCACTCTCTCTCTCTCTGCCCCTTCTCCCTCTTCTCTTCCTCCTCTCTCTTCTTTCCCTTCCTTTCTACCTCCATTGCTTTCTCTGCTTATTCTTCCCCCTTTATTGCTCACTCCCTCTTTTTCTTCCCCTTCTTTCTCTCCTCCTCTCCTCCCTCTACCCAGTTTCACTGCCCACTTCCCCCCAAATGTCCTCCTTCCTATCCTCTCTCTCTTTCTCCTTATTCCATCTCCTTCCACCAGTTAAAAAATATTCCCATTCGTCTTACCCCCTCCTGGCCTCCTCTCGGGGCATCCGCTGACATGACCTCCGACACGGACAAAGAGGGAGGAAGGGGTGACGGAGGAAGTCAGGGCGGTGCAGACATTACACCCGGATGATGATCGCCCCCTTCCATGCGAGCCGATGACAATTTCAAATGCACTTCCACTTTCCAGCGCGTGGAATCCTAAACCTTCCGCGTATGCTTGTACGCAGGAGAGAAAAAAACACGTCCGCTCCGCATAGTAACCGAGACCATAAAAGAGGTCCGGCGTTTATTGGTGGATTCCAGCCGGCACCTGCACTCCATTATCTCTCGCTCTCATACAAAACTTTCGCCTCATTACGTCTCTCTCTGTTTTGTTTTATCGTCATTGTCTCGAGTGTGTGAATCGCCGTCCAATTAAGATGGTGTTGCGGTCGAGTCGGTTTATAACCTCCACAAGAAGTCGCCTGTCGGAATGCGGCTGTCGTTTTTATTTATGTTATTGGTTTAAATTCACGAATAGACGGAAAGGAATTACAGGAGTGAGAGTATATATTAGAACGACTGTTTGTTGTTAAAAAATATCTTTTTCATTTCGATTTAAGCTTTCGACAATAATTGGCGATCTGGCTGATCAGATTGGCAAATTTAAGAATACCACCCATTATACTTGGGAAGGGATTTTTCGCTGCATTCCTAAAAGACAACCCCCTTCATTTAATTCTGAAAGTCTGGTATACAAAAAAACTATCGATGAAACGCGTGATGCACTGTTACTACCCAAAAAATACATTTCATTATGAGACCAAAACTAGTTCGCGGAACATATAGAAAAATCAATATAAGTAAACAAGACAATTAAATAAAAATAAATGCATCTCGCTAAGAGAAAATAATCATAAATTAACTAAAGAGTGACAATTTAATTTCTTTAGCACTAAGCAAATCTTGATTTCTATTCTTTAAGGCAGCAATTTTCAAACCTTTCATTAACGCGCTTTTCACGAATCGGGAGGGTTAACTTCGAAAAAAAGGAGTGAGGTGGTGGTTTCTAAAACATGAAAAATACTTTCTCAATGTAATGTAGACAGAAAGGTTTATATTAAATGTGACAACATGAACGAATGTTTTTGGCCTCTTTTAGTGTGAAATGCATTTGAAAAAAGCAAAGATGATGGATGCCTCCATTTTGGGCAACAAAATAATTTTTTCACTACAACAGTGTGTGCCGTTTTAAGCGTTGCTGAACAAGTTGTTGGAGCAATACTGTTTCCCGATTGCCGAAGGAACCGAAGTTAAAAGATATTCCCGCAGACGTTTTTGTTGCGCAAATAATATTAACCATCGACTCCCCATCGATTGCCACGCCACACCCATCAATTCCGACGTGAGGCATAATTCCTGTCGAATATCGAATCCCCCCGGAATTCCCTCCCAGAACAGAAATCTCCGCAGTCATTTGTTCCTCCGCATTGTCTGTATCGGATTACGTCGCGCAAAGCTTTCGAATCGATTATTCCCTGGAAGGCTAATTGTGTTCGAGCGACGTTATTTTGTTTCCCGGGTAACCAGTTCGGATTTCGCGTATAGTGGGATATGATTAAAAGGATGGCTTACCCCATCCTCTTCTCCATCAGCCCTCCTCCCTTCTGCGTCCACTCCTTTCACTACGCTCCTCTTATCTCTCCCTCTCTCTCTCGCCACTTTCGCGTTGAAACCAAAAAAATTCCGGTTTCCCAGAGATCCTTATTCGGATCATTGCGCCCTCCGCACCAAGCGGAGAATCAATCAATTACACGGAGTGTGGCAGAATAGGGGAGCGGGTGGTTGGTGGTTGTGTTTGCGTGATGTATGGGATGCAGTGCACTAATGGTTGAGTGACGAGGAAGGGAGAAGGCAATGCGTTAGGAGAAAGGAAAGTCGCAGAGAGGGAGGATTGGGGGGGAGGGGTGGGGGGAGTGCGTACGTACGTTCTTGCGTGCTCGAAATAGAGAGAGAGAAAAGAATGATTAACGGTTTTATTCTATTTACATTTGAGGCTACGGAAATCAACAGCGGCCGCAAACAATGCCCCAGCAGATTTATCAAAACAGAAAATAAGAATAAAAAACAAAAAGGGCGATACGAAGGATTTGTAAAATTGACAAAAATGTTGGAACAACGCAAATCTCTCGCAATTGCGCAGGGTTATTTCGAAAGTAACAAGTGCAGCGCGAATGTCGTGGGTATCAAATGCAACATTTTTCCGCAGTAATGGAAGTATTTTTATTAAAAGTATTCAAAATATCAATTTGACGTAGGTAAATTATCACGAGGCCAAATTAACTTTTATCATTAACACGCATATTAATTTAGTAACATTGCGTCAGTAATGGAGTGGGTAAATTATGGGAATGGATGAATTACCTGATTTTTTTACAATCGATCATGCATAGTTTTCAAGTACTAGAACATAATGAATTGCTTTCCAATAACGCAATTGAGGCTATCATGAGTAACGAGGGAACATGTTTGCTGGATGGATGTAATGATCAAAGGGATATATTAGTTTCGTCGGAGGAATTTATTGGTAGGTTAATTATCGACAAAGCCACAAATATCTTCGCCTAGTAGAAATTACGGCGTTTCTTTCAACGATTTATTAAGTACTGCGTTGTCATTTTTAAGCCCATACATTTCCAACTGCGAGAATCACAAAAGCGATAATTAATATGTTTACCGAAGATGAACGCTTTGTTTATTCTGCGCTCAGAATTCAGAATTTTTTTGTAACTACACGAAAGACAGGAAAAATGATTAATTTTCGAAGTATATAAATCAAAAAGAGTAGAAAGAAATAGAAAATCCATCACCGTCTGCCATTCAATAGGCGATTTGATTGATAACTTTTGCATGAAACTTGTTAGGAAAGCAGTGCGAAATAACAGCGATTTGGAGACTCCTACGGCAGTAGTCCCCAACCTGGGCGTCGCGGCACACTGGGACGACGAATCTGATTTTAGTTTAATAAATAAATAGACTACTTGGATGTGTTTACAGACAACTAGGGCAATATGTTTTTCGCTAATAAATTGATTATGGCGTGATACCAACGAATTGATCAGTCCAAAGGTTGTAATACACGTATGTAAAAATATGAAAAACTTGTTTTAAGGCTGGGGTGTTTATCATTGAAAGGTTGCCACGCCTACGAAAAGGTTGGAAACCACTGTCTTATCAGACGATTCATCAAATCTTCATATGCCTCTCAACCTACGAAGCAGCCATCCTCAGCGGCATCGGGATCGTGGACTCCCAACGGTGAACCTCTGCTGTGATCGGTTACTTTTTGCTCATAACGTGTGCTTTACTCAGCAGCTATTTTTTCATTCGTTTGTTACCATCCACAAAGACGTCTTAACCGGTTATTTTTTGAAAAAAAAATGAAGTATGCAGTAAGGATTTCTGTTCTTTCCCCAGGAGGTGAGGGGGAGAAAAGAACGTCGGCAACGCTCCATCCCAACCCACAATCCACCTCTCGCTTGAATGTCTCCGGCATGATTCCCGAAGGAATTCGACCGATTCGCTCGTAAAAAAATATAATGCACAACCGGTAGCGAACACTCGAAGCGGGAACGAGAGAGACTCGTCTTCCTCTCCCAACATCTACGGTACAAAATCACCGCCGGGGAGCCGAACGAAACGAGACCGAAATCTTCCGTTTCGACGCTTCGCGTTCCGAGTCGCTCCAATTGAGTGGAACGAGATGCTTGTCTCCTCGGGGAGGCGTTGGCGTGCTCCATAAACTCTTGCCGACACAAGAGGGTGATAGAGAGAGAGAGAGAGAGAGAGAGAGAGAGAGAGAGAGAGAGGAAAAATGGAAATAAAGAGAAAAGGAATCGCAAGAGGCGCGGGCGAATTTTCCTCGCGTCGTCAACCGATGAAATCGTCTTGAGGTTACGAGCAAATGTGGATCTCACTTAGTGTCCCTCCTCCCCACGCCCTGTAGAGTAACGATGAATACCGCAAAAACCATCTTCGCGGTCCAGAGAATCATTCGATTACACATTCCCAACGTTCCAATCAATGTAGCCCTCTGGGGGAAATGTGAATTTAATTTTTCGTTATCACCGTTCGAATAAGAAGCGACAAAATGTGTTGTCATTTGATTATCGATTAACTTCGTCGGACGATTCTTTGAAGAAAAGGATGTTCGTCTTCACGAGAGAATGACGTTCGTCTTATATGAATTTACAGTCCGTCGTTCGATTTGAAATATTATCTGAAAAAGTGTCCTTTATATATCAGCTTCGCTTCTAGAAACCGATTCGAATCCTCGATGAAAGTCGAAGGCATTATTTTTTCGTCCTCGCGCGAGGAGTACTCCCCTGAATTAACGAAATTAATCAAATCCTATTAAGTGCATAGATCGTTGGTACGGTCGCGCGTCAGCTGGTGAACTACTCACAAAAAATGCCCAAATCACACAAAAAAAGGACATCGAAAGTATTTTTAAAGCTGCAAATCCTTGGTTGGTACGCCATGTTGTAACGGTGGTGATAAAAATGCCGAACGCACATACAAAGTCCAGAAATAAATCGACATGACCACGGTGAATTTATCGCGAGTCAATAAGGTTCGTTTTGTTCGATAACTTATGACACGCGTGGTCATGTACTTCATCGCTTCGGGAGGGTATATTTCTTTAGGGCTTAAATCGGTATATTCATTGCTCAATCAGTTGCCATTGAAAGTATTAAATTCATGGAAAAAATATACATTAACAGGAATGCTATCAGAACGAATTGCTTCTTAATATTGTCAATCTGTACCTCATATTTTATTACAAATTATGTTTTCAAGCAAAATTCAATGTCAAGTTTTTCCATGGGCGCCATAAATTCCATCGGACATATCAAATCGATTTCGCATTGATTTAATTCAGCGAGGTAAACACAATTTACCCATAAAAAATATGAAAATTTTGTTTTGTACTGAAAGTAGCAATGACGCAGTTATCAAACTGTATTATTTGGATTAATATTAGTGAAAAACGCAAATTTAATGCAAACGTGGAGCAATGAATAACGGAAATCAATTGCTTAGTGGTAGCTATATGATTTTTTTATTTGGTAAAACAAATGTTTAGTTTTTATTGAACTTACTAGCCTAATTGCCTGTCAAATATGACGGGATTATCATAAAAGTATTCCAAATATATATAATTTCGATATGAAAAATCAGTAAGTTTGGTTTGGCTTTCATGTACAATCAAATAAGTGTTTTTGAAAGTTATCTTTGCTTTAATTATACTGTTTAAGTAATTATTAGTAAAGAGGCCAAATTATTATCCAAATATTTGCTGAAAATAAGAGAAAAATCGAAATAATAAGATATAATGCATAAAGAAGTAGCTGAAATTTATTTGAAATATTTGAGCAAATTATAAGTTATTTAGAACGTATAGAATTTTACTTATTAAATGAATTATTTTACTCTTATTAACTCATAAAAAACAGGCTAAAATGTGAACGAACTTTCAATTTACCATCAAAGGAAAAATGTGTAGTAACTTACTTACTATTAACTAAATACTCACATGAACTGTAATGAGTTTAACTATATTTTAAGATCGCACCTTTCTTTTAACTATATTAGTTTTGAAAATTTTCCAGAAAAATCACTCTAGTTAAAGAAATTTCAATAAAAGTCATAAAATGTTATTTTTTCACTCCTATTCGAAATTCGGTTCGAAATATTTGCTGTATTATCAGTTAAAGAAATCCATCAAAAATTACGTGACCTATATTTAATTTTAAGAATTCCCACCATTTGGCAATGGCGCATGATTCAATAGTATAACATTTTTTATAATCAATTATAATTTATTATTGTTATTTTTTTACTGCAGCTCCTTATAACCCTATACAAAAGCTACGCCCGCATCCTATTTTTCAATTTCACCTCATTCCCATTCACTTTTCCTTTCTCCCTCTAATTACTTAATAGATTCAGTAAATAAGTTATACCCATGAATAAAAGTCTGACCCATGTTAAAGCACTAAATTGATTCATTTATTATGAGGCCAAGAATAGAATTCAACAATTGGGACAACAGTTGTCCTATATAAACAAAATGCGTGAAAACGTGAAAAATTGTATTAAAACGTAATTTTTGGAGATTTACGATTGAGATTTAAATTCTTCGAATCTTCCCATAACTAATGTAAGTTAAACACCTCATCCTTAAAATATTTTAAAATTAAAAACGAAAAAGGTCTGCCTGTTAAGGAATGGCTTTTTGCGTGATTTATATATGCGATGCGAATTTATAATTCCGGTTAATAATAAGATGCACCGCAAAAAAACTATGAAAATAACCATAAAAATAGTTAATTACCAAAAATTTTTATGTGAAGTTAACTGAAAAGAAATTAATGAAAAACGCGATTTTAATTATAAAAATTCGGGCGCCTCCTCTCTCTCGTACTAAAGCATTCAAAGCACGCTTTCCTTAGGCATATAGTATAAGGACGACACTACAATCTCGAGGTTTAACAATGACACGGTCGGCAAGGCAACATATCGTTAAAAAGCTTAAAATTTTTCAATAAATGTGATTTAAAGGTATAACTTGAGCGATTTCGAAAAGTCGACGGTAAGAATTAGAATCTATATTTATTTTTCTTTAAAATGGTTCAGATCTGAAGATGTAGGTAAATTACTTCTAATTTAATTTTGCAAAGAAAAAAAGCCTGCAAGTGAAAAAAAGGTATATTTAAGTATTCTCTTATGGGGATTTCTATCGAGCGTTCCGGCGGACCAACGGACGGACAGACAGAAGGACGGACAGACAGGACGGACAGACGGACGGACGGACGGAATAATGATATTATGCATATAATAAAGTTTAAAAACTTAACTTAAAAGGTTAACTACGCGGTCGCTTTTATGCCAGGTAGAAATATTAATAATGAAGATTCGCCTGTAATTCTTATTGTTAGCGAAGTGCATGCAGTGAATTATACCGGCGATCGTACTTTGTTACTTTCTCCTTCTACGCTACAAGAAATACAATCGCCTCTAGTGGAAACGAAGATAGCTTTGGGAAATACTTTGTCGCTTGCTATCCAATTAATTCTTCAACTTTCATTAGAGCGAATATATTTTTCTGGCTGCTTGAGAAAAGAAATGTTTCATCTAATGAAAACAACATTTTAATATGTGCAACGTAAATGCACATTTTGATAGATTTTTAAGGAAATTTAAAAATACTTTTCTACTCAATACTCTCTTTCATTCAACTAGTCATGGTATAGTATACCTACAAATTTTTAGAATAATACAAGCTCAGCTGATTGAGGAAATTAATATCAGAGAAACGACGAAAAATTTCAATTAATACATTATATATTAAATTCACGTTAGATAACATATGACATACTAATTGGTACGTAAATATATAATGAAGCTCCATGAGTATATTTATATCCAGTTCATACGCTTAAATTCCGCATATTCTATCAATAAATGGCTTGAGTACATTGGATGGTCAAAAAGTAACCCAATATTTTCCATTCAATCTTCCTCAGCAAATCAAAAGAGCAATTTTAAGTTAAAAGTGAGCAACAACAAATAAAAAAACGCTAGTACTTAACAAAATCAACGATCATTTAATTTCAAGGCTTTGGTTAAAGTGCTAACTATCTTCGACAGATAAGCATTCTGTGGACAGAAAATCATCAAACTGACAAACCAGGGTTCTCCAAAAGCCATTAAATGGTTTTGAAAATCTAATGCGCGTTTCCTCGAGAATCTACTATCGGTGAATTACCACTGATTATGGCTGCCTTGTAGCCATAATGATTTCCACAACTAATTTATGGCTTTCGGAGATTTATAATTTATCAGTTTGACCTTAGCCATAAGACGAGCTTGATAATTCTTTTAAGAAATTCATTACTTTAAACTGTTTCGTCGATTTTGGAAAACCCCGTATTCTGGAGCTATTCCGATGAAAAAAAGGAAATTTAAATCCGACCTGGCTTTCCTTGCGCAATTTTCAACCCCGAAGAGGTAAACTTCCCGTCACATTATCCTTCGTCCAATCCGCCGCGATACCTCCGCGAGGAAATTCTTTCGGAACGGAATGCAGAGTGACGTCACTTCACCGACGGTGCCGCGGGGTGCAGCTGCCGCGAGTGGGCGCATCGCGCCTCACCCACCCGCGCAAACGCACCCTCCGGCGCACCACAGGAAAAATCGCGCGCGTGCGTCGTCGTGCGCATAACGTCCGAATTCCTACGTCGCTCCCGTCGGTTCCAAAAGCGCTCCCGACGTGAGCACGGAGAGGGGCGTGGCAATCATTGCTGCGTTATCACGCTACGTCGGAGAGAGATTGGCACTTTTGTCTCTCTCTCTCACGGGCATTCCGGACTGGATGCCTCTTTTTTCCTCTGTGGCCCTCTCCGGAATAATAAAAGGGTCCCCTCGCGGCCGTTTTCGCGGAACGTCCGTCCCTCGGAGTGATGCGGAATGATGGCGTCGTAAAATCGCGCACTTGCACCGCGTTATGCGTTCTCGACCGTAAACTCTCCCGACATTTGTCGATGTTTGTATTGATTCCGCGAACGGGAACGGAGGGAATGACGCGATAACCTGTTAATCATGTTTGACCGGACGTCGAGTCAAGCGCGTCGTATTAGTCTTAATGCGCTTTCCTCGTATTCGCGTTATCGCGAGGGTTCGGTGTTTCGGCGTTTAGAAAACCTCTAAAACCGCCGAATTACGTCTGGTCGATCGACTCCTAACCGACGTGAGAATGATTGGAATAAGAGCATCGATGTTCTCATCTTAAGATATTTTTCCTCGAGTTAAAGCCATACCTCGTCTACAAGTCAAATATTCGATTACTCGCTAAAAACTTCTCACCCGTAATTAATGCCGGCATCTCGAAGTTTCGATTTTTCATTCGTGTGTCTTCCGTTGAGGTTCGTGCCATCGGGTTTCGAATTTATATATAATAGTATTCCGTTTATGATATGATAATGACGGAATTATTTCCTCAACAACACATGCACATTCAGCTCCAATCGGCATTAAAATTGATCTATTGTTAACATAAACATACAGGCTCCAGAAAATAACACAGGCAAGCGCCTGTGATTACACCAAAACAACTCTAAAAGAAAGACTGTGTACTAAATGAAGTAGGTAAGAGAATGACTCAAACGAGCGAAGAACTTAAAAAATACCAGCGCTCAGATCGGCTTTTTAGAAAAAAAATAACCAGCGCTGGATGTCCAAAGTAATCGAATGATTTCCAAGGGCCATCAAGAAACCGAAAATAAAACCTAAAGGCAGGTGGGACGGAGATATTATGAAATTCTTTGGGCCGAGAGGAGAGAGAGAGAGAGAGAGAGAGATAGAGGCAGGTGACAGAGAAAACTGGAAGAAACTCTCCAAGGAATGCGCAGAGAGGAGCAGATGATATGTGTGTTTTGTGTGCGTGTCAGAGCGTGCGAGCGTGCATAATTGATAGAGACAGCGGATAAAATCCAATTTCGCAATTCCGATCGTGACCCTTATGGTATGATAGTCGACGTATTTCAGGAGATTACGAATACAAACCAACGGCTGTGAGTAAACCCTACCCAAAACGGCTTAGGTAGAGAAAGAGAAAGTGGGTGGGAAGACTAGACAGAGTGGGAAGAATAAGGAGGTGCAGAGAGAAATGCAAAGGACAAGAGAGGAAGGGGAGGGTGGTGGAAGCGGCAAGATGGCATAAGGTCATCGCGCTTCCTGCCCCGGTGCGCCCTTCTCGCACCTTTGGCACCGGGGGCGATAAATCAACCGCCATCCTGCCAACCCCAATCTGCGCATATTCTCCCTCTATCCTCCTGTCCATGAGGGAGACGGGGATGCGTGGGGGAGACATAACTTAGGGGATTTATTAGAAAGAGCCATAAAGGTCGCAAATCGATGGGAGGGTAAGGAGAACACGCAGGTGTCAGCAGTAACCTTAACCGAAAAAAATAAAAACAGCAAGAATTTTCGCAATAAATTCCAAGCAGCAAATTTTTGTCTAAAAATTTCAACAGGTGTCGCTTTGAGGAAAATGATTATTATTTAAGGAAATGTATATACACAATTGTGTGGAAACTGTATTTTTCTATCTTTGAATAAAAACTTGTAACAAACCCTCAACATTCGTGGTTTTGATTATTTTCAGAATTCCGTAAACACCGATTTGAGACTCACGGGATAAATAAATGAATAAATAAATAAATAAATAAATATATATATATATATATATATATATATATATATATATATATATATATATATATAGTATATAATTTTTCATGCACATATCACTCAAGGTACTTTCAAGGTAAGTGACCAATGTTCCCCTTTAATTGGTATGAACAAATTAAATATAGACTCAAATTTGATAACTCCCTCCCCCCAAAAAATCAAAGTTCTGACACCGATATGTATATCCTCAACGTCTCTTTAGTATGTATACCAAGTTTTAAGTCTCTACGTTTCTTGGTTCAAAATTGATATTGGTGAAGGATTCATAAAAATCGGTCAATTGGTTGCTGAGATATCTTTAAACAGAATGCTTTTCGTCAAATTCGCCGTAGTATAATCGAAGGTTAATGTATTTGCTTTGAAATCAGAAACTTATTTTTGCTTATATTGTGGTAGCTCTGCTTTTTAGATCCGTTCTAAACATGTTCATTTCGTTTTGCCATTCTATACCCCCTCTACAAACGAAATTTCTTATTGAAATCGGTTCAGCCAATACCTTCGAAATTCATAGTTACAGAAAAATTCTAACCTTGATATTGTGGTAGCCCTGTTTAGTCGATCCGGTTGAAATATGCAATTTGGGTTATTTATTTATAAGAAGGTTATATATACCATAATGGGTTATAATCCATGCGGACAGCTCTCTAGAAATACGTGGAAATTAAATATTATTATACCTTTAATTGTGGTAGCCCTGCTCTTAAGCTACACTTTAAAAATCTTCATTACATTATGGTATTTTGTAAAAATCATGTATATAAAATTTATTGACATCCGTTGGGCCAATTCCTTCCAAATCCATAGTTACTGAAAGTTTAATTTGTAATTGTGGCAACCCTGTTTAGTTGATCCGGTTCAAATATGCTATTATGGCTCTATATATGTGTACATAATAAATATTATAATTTGGTTAAAATCGATTCGGACAGTTCAACACAAACACTTGTAAATAAAATTTTTATTACTTTTATTATGGCAGCCGTGCTTTCTATATCTATCCTAAAAATCTTAATTTTGATTTTTTATGTTGCACAATTCCTTCATACAAAATTTCGTTGAAATCGGTTGGGCCAATTCCTTCCAAATTTATAATTACCGAAAAGTTTAACTTTGCAATTGTGGCACCCTACTTAGTTAATCGGGTTGATGTATGCCATTTTGGTCATAAATTTATGTGAAAATTCTATGTACCAAATTCGGTTGAATTCGGTTTGGTCAATTCCTTCCAAAAGCAAAATTACCGAAAAGATTTATTTTGCAATTGCGGCACCCCTGCTCTGTCGATCCGGTCCAAATATGTCATTTTGGTCATGTATTTATGTGAAGATTCTATTTACTACATTTGGTTGAAATCGGTTAAGCTAGTTCTTCCCTGATATATGCGTACAGGCGGACGGACATCGCCGAAATTTGGACCGATCGTTCCATGGGGACCCCTCGAAATCTTGAAATTTAGATCGGCCCTTTCATTACGATCCTTGACCCCGTAGACCGATTCGACTCGAAAATATGCCTCATCAAAACATTGACATTGTTGGATAATTCATAACAATCGGTGAATTGGTTGCTGAGATGTCTTCAAAAAAACCTACATTTGGACCCCCGTAGGCCGATTTGAATTATTTTTGGCACTGCAACTCTCAGGATCAACCTGAAGCTGCTGCCAAATTTTGAAGTTCCTACGTTACTTCCAAGAATCAGCTGCGGCATCCCAGTTCCGGAACCACGGACGTAAAGTCTGGTGTTGTAACATTCGCGGTTAATTTCAATAACGTAAGCTCCGCGAATGTTGAATGTATAAAACATTTTATATTTAAATTGACTGCCTTATTTATTTTCGCTTTCAGCTCCCTCAGTTGTAATATTTCTTCACCGATTCTGATAAAATTTAGCACGATTTCAGGAGGAACCGAGAAACAGATCACTTGAGAGTTAAAGAGTTCGAAATATTGCTATTCAAATAATATCAATTAAAATATTGAGACCGTTTTTCTGCCCACCATAAATGACGGCCAATTGCAAATTTAGAAACCACACTTCTTCTATAGCAGTGCTTTCCTACCATTTTCGTTCCACAGTACACTTGCACAAATAGAAAATATTGGCGGCGCACCGCCTCAATTTTGCAGTTCTCTCAAAATTCCGAGGCACACCGGCTCATGCCTGACGGCACAACACTGTCTCGGCACACCGGTTGAGAACCAGTGTTTTACAGTACATATTGAAATTATTTTCTTTGAAATTTATTACAAATCTCTGTAGCTATACAGCTTTAAACGGAAGTTTTTAAAAATATATATCATTATGAATTTACTTCAGGTTCAAGTTATAACGCTTCAGCTACAGCATGTCTCCACGCGGCTATATATTAACTGATCAAGCGCGTCAGGTTAGGTAGTCTCAATTATCGCGCCGCTAAAGGCCTTTCCGTGCGAAATGCAAAATATCCCAGTTGAAAAGGAAATCGCTAATAACCCGCCAGCAATTTACGGCCGATAATTGCCCGACTAGGAATAATTCCGATTCATATACGGCCTTGGTCCATGATCCATATGTTGCGGAAGCTTGACTGCCGATAAAATCAACCTGCACCGAGGTTTACGAGCCAAGTTGACATTTTTATTCTCTGATTCATGTTATATGCTCCGGAGGTGACAAAGAATCAAAAGAAGCGAGATCGATTTGCAAATCGTCCGTGATCTGCAAGGTTATCGCTTGATATGTGCAAACCACGCGTGTGAGAGAAATTACGCAAGGGGAGCGTTTGTAAAGGGATAAATGGCGACTAGAAAACTGATTCGATGTTTTGACAGATCAATTATACACACAAAAACTGCAAATCATTGCCAGTAAACGACTACACGTGTGAGAATTTCGAATTTTGAGGCAAATAATTTTATAGTATATATACTCCTTTAACATCTAGTCGCAGTGGCGTATCTAGAAATTAGTAGAGGGAAGGGATTTAAATTCATAAATCAATTTCAAAACAGCTAATCATCAAGGACGCCCGTAGAGATGGAAAAAATTAAAAGTGAAAGATGCTCATTTACTGAAGTAAATTGTTAGGTCTTCTTCTTTCGCTTATTTCATGGAAACAGCCAGGGTTTATAAAGTCGCCCTCTCCGCGTAAGTGGGAACTTATCTCCAATCTGTTCAGAAAGCACTGACACACGCATGATTCAAGGGGTAAACATGTAATTTTACAGTAAAAATAACTTATTCTTGATCGCTGTTTAATGAAGAAATCTAGTCATGGAACGGAAACTTAACGAGAGTATAAAACCTTTGGCTTACGGGAAGGAGGGGGGAGTGAGGGAAGATGGAGGGGGGAGTGAGGGAAGAGGGAGGGGGAGTGAGGGAAGAAGGAGGGGGAGTGAGGGAAGAGGGAGGGGGAGTGAGGGAAGAGGGAGAGGGGAGTGAGGGAAGATGGAGGGGGAGTGAGGGAAGATGGAGGGGGGAGTGAGGGAAGAGGGAGGGCTTTTAACCCCCAAAACCCCAGATAAGGCCACTGTTGTGTTGCCACCCATATATACACGCGTGTATGCGTAAATTCACCATCCAATGTTACACAACCTGGGTGCCACAGCATGTTGGTGTGCCGTAGCAGGTGATTTTTTATTGCGCTGTGAAAAACGTTGTTTCATAAACATTTCAATTACTTGATAGGTCATTAAACTGTTCTCTAATAAGCTTATGATTATGTAGTACCTACAACTGAATGCGTCCAAGCGTTTTGATACCCACATGCGTAAATATATACTTAACATTTTTTGAGATGCAGCGAAATCCTATAAGGGGTCCCGCGCTCATAAAAATTCTGGGATAGTGTATTCGATTCAATTTAATTTACATTTGTAGAGCGATTTGGATAACTTGAATTTAACAGAAACGAAGCAATATAAGAGAAGAAAAATTATTTTTCTATTTAACATTAGCTAATAATCAGTCCTCAATGCCACTTACATCCGTGCTATTGACAGTAACAGTTACTATGATATTACAGAGGCTCATATTCATCGCGGTACTGTAAATCGCGACACCAGCATTTGCAAGCTGACGTGATAACTGAGAACCTTTCAAGGCTTGAAAATTAATAAGCCGATAGCGGCAGACTGAATAATTATTAATTAAAATGACGTGAATTTCCTGCCAAAGGTAAGTGGTATTCCATGCCAAGTGCATTTTTCACGGATATGTAAATGATATCAATTAAATATGGTTGACTTTCCTGCCATGGAATATTTATGCGCACTTGGTGACCTTGACATAAAAATCTATGAAGATTTTAAAAAATCGATCAGATAAATTATTTCATAAGGTGTGACGAGCATAATCCGGAAAGTTTCAATCAAAAGATTATTATTTCTTTAAGAAAACAATGATTTTCGAATGATAAATCCACCTGAAATGCAAACGCGAAAAGTGTTGGCCAAAACATAATACCTTAAAAGCAAAACACACTCCTGTGGAGGTGAAAAGCAAAAACGGGAATGCGAATTTAAATGAACTCGCAGAAAAAATAAGTCCATAATGTCATTTGCCCCCTCATCGTCACGACTAATACACAGAAAAAAAAATACGCGGACATAAATTATCATTAAGTTAGGTTTAAAAAAATAGCTCTCCCATGCATAAACATGTTGTAAAAAAAACATCTGCCTTCCATCCGTTCCTTTCTCTCCATTGTTTCTCTAACATTCGCATTCCTTTTTGCCCCGTACCATTCCGTTTGACCCTTCTTTAAAGCGTTTTGTTGCCATGGGGATCGCCGGAAAACCTCGATTCAAGTTGAACTCTTGGATTACTCACTCAGTGGATATCCGACTGATTTTTAAATAAAAAGCATATATTTGCATCTCATGTACAAATAGAATTAAAACCAAACATTCTGTTTGGCTTTTTTATGCGCTAAAGCGCGACCAATTGAATATATAACAAAGTGCATGGGTATTAAAGGTCTTTATCAGAATAATTGAATGCCGAAATGACAATTAATTAGCGTCTTGTAACACTAGGTAATAATCTTTAATAATATTGTTCTCAGGAAATAAAATACAGATACGATACACACACACATGCTCTCGATCCTTCGAGAGTGAAAAACGTCCAAGCTTGCTGAAAAAAATTAATGTAGTTGAGTCTCGATAGCAGGTATTTGCTTTGAGTCGCAGTAGATATTTTCCCCCGTGATGTTCACAAAAGTTAAGATGAAGTTCTGCTACTCGAATTTCAGTTAACTCGCGCTTCTTCGGTCATCCCTTGTTCTAATAATGGAGCTTCTGTCATAATCGCCTTATGGAAAATTCGATTTATCTACTCGAATTATGAAGTTCGACTTGTACAGGCTATTCATTCATTCATTTTAATTTTATTTTTTGGTAGATTTTAGGCACACTCAACTCAATCTGGACTATCCAAGGTCTTTCTCTTCTTCCTTCTTTTAGTGCATCTAATAAACCTTTACTCATCCAACCTCTTTGCCTAACATTCTTCCTTGACTTCTTTTAGTAGAAAGTTTCCTTTCAAAATTTGACCGACCCGTCTCTTCTGTCTTTCCCTTATTATTCCAATTACGCTTCTCTTTTACTACTCCATTCAAAACTTCATCATTTATTTTTCTCTCTGTCCAACTAATTTTCTCTAGTCCACATCTCAAATGTCTCTAACCTGATCACATATTTTCTCATTGCCCATGTCTCGCACCTATATAATGCAGCAGAATATACTACAGTAGTCCCTCAACAACCGTGGCCTTGTCAACCGCGGTTTTGAGTATCCTCAGTTGATAAACTGTACATGGTTTTGCCTACAGCACTCCAATCTTGAGTATCCGCGGTTATCTGCCCGACCGTGTCTAGTTGGTTGATTTTACTAATATTAAAATTTATGTTATCGAAGAAGTTACTTACTAACTAGTCTTTACCAGAAGAAGCATATGTACTAAAGAGGATTTTTAGTTTCCGAGAAGATCACAAATTAGTCGGGAGGAGGATCGAGGAATTTTGAGGAATCTGAAGAGTAAGGTTAGGCGCGCGGCGTTATATGCTATTACGTTATTAGTGTACAGTATTTCTCTGCATTTTGAACGTATTTTCTTTCGTAATTTTATATAATAAATGTTTTTTAAAGTATATCATACTTATTTATAACCTTGAAATGTACATTATAGGAATTTAGGTATGTCTCCCAGGAATCACTCTTCTTAACTCCTAATTTCCCATAAACCATGGCCCACGCCAACCGCGGGCTAAGTCAGGAACGTAACGCCCGCGGTTGGATTTAAAATCTTTTACCGCCGGAGAAACTTTGCATGGAGCTTGAAATAATGCGCCATAAGCGTGAATTATACCCTTTCCTATCAAATTCACAATCCTCTCAATCTACGCTTAATTTGTTTATCGCGTTCACATCTCTTTCCTTTCAAATCGATTCCAATATCTTTCATCTAACCTCCGATACGTTTCCTCTACGTCAATGTCCTTCCCCTTTAAGATTCATTTTTCTTATCTTCGCCATTTATAATCGCACCGCATTCATTATTCTCTTGTTCTCTTTGACTCGAATAATTTCATAACTCGTTTTTTTCCCATTTTTCCCCTCGCTCATTCTTTCCTTTCTCCGATTCTCATTTCCCTTTCATCCCCGCCGTATTATTTCCCTCGCCTCTATCCGACTCTCTCCCACTCTGCTTCGCGCAAAACAAACCCCTTTCTGAGGCCATGTGCCAATTTCTTGCAACTCCAATTTGCGCATCAGCCATTGACGTAATCTCTCCTAAATTACTCATTCACGTAATTTCATGCATCGAGAGCTTCTTCCTTTTGACACGACACAGGATTTGATTACGACAATAAAACGAGGTTTCTTTAAAAAATAATCCTTCCTTTAAATGTGGTCCTTTTTCCTTGATTCTTTAGACAAACTAAAATGTAAATCGATCCAGAATTTTACAGCAGAGGGCAAAATCTCATTAATAAAAATGAAACAAACTTTTTGAAGTAAAAGTGTCAATAAATCAAATTGTGAAATACAGTAGGGATTTGTGGAGGGTAAAGTTATGCCCGCCATAACTTGTATTCAGCGCCATGTATTTTTTCGATTTATCTGAAAAAAGCGTAGTATCGATATTGAATTTTCCATTCGATGTATTATATCACGCTGACTTTTATATTCCAAGCTCCAGTAGATCGACCAGTGAACCGTACATTTACAGGAGGCTGGAGAGACAGACGATGCGAAATATATATACCCCAAAAAGGAACATCCGTATCCTTTAATATCGACACTTTATCCCACGCCGGTAACCTATTACTAAGCTCGAAAATTAGAATAGAAAGGACAAGACCAAAATTTATAGGGTGTGAGAATCGATTTATTTTAGGATGATTGTGGCTATTCCGTCGGGGGATGTGTTACCCTCGTCCGATATTCGAAGCCCAGCATGAAACAGCTCGTGAACTATAGCATAGCGTTGGCATAGAGGAGACGATTCCAATGAAGTCCGCGGCTTGTTCATGGGTAGTTTGAGCAAACAGTAACTGTTTAAGTGCCTCAATAACCATAAACATTAGCAACCACTGTAGAATAAGGTAGGTTGTGCTGTGTTTAAGTCCAGTTTTTATTTATCGAATCGAATCTCAATTTTTAGCAGGAAAAATAATGAGCTTTTATGATAAGTGAATGTTATTTTCTTTATAGGTACCGTTAATAAAATGAATTCAAACTTTTTTTGTATGCGACCTGGGAGAAGAAGGAACATTTTGTCGTGGTTATCAGCCTGAGCAGAATTTTCTCGAGATTAACAATACCTATTTCAAAGCTTTTAATAAAGATGACATTTAGAGAAAAATATTTTCATTTGATTTGATGACGTAAATATAATTAGTGCAAATTTTCAAATGAAATATCGAAAAAATCAAGAGCAATCTCCTATAAAAACGCGTGCCTATACAATCAAGCACAAATATTGACATTTACTATTCCACACACCATTATAAAGTTTCTATTCATAAGATGACGCGAAAATTTGCTATTTAAATCTCACATTTTCATATAGTTTGTACTGCACTTATCATATCCATCAGATTTTCAACAGTAAAACACGACAATCGCTTATTTTGTATTAACCTACGGTGTTATTCGGCTTATCCTACCGTTCAAAAGCGACGCTAGCGTTATGTATTTCGAACACATGCGGGTGTCATCATTCACTCCAAACATCGCGCATGGATTTCGATTTAATAGGCCACTCGGATCGCCTAGGTAATGGATGCCGAGAACGGCTCGTATGCATAAAGAGGCACTTAGCTCTCGTCAGACCCATTCGTAAGTGAGTGCTAAAAAGCGTACGTGGAAAAGGGAGAAGATGAAAAATAAACATTTCTGCCCAACGTTACGATACGATGATCACGAAAAGAAAAAAAAACGGAGAGAGTGCCCTCGATATGAATGCAGGCGAGAAAAAAAAATACATTACTACTACGATTTGGAGCGGAAAAAAAAATATTTTGATGCAAAAACGGTCGCTCTCTCTCTCGACGGGGTTCTTTCATTTTTTTATAGTTCATTCTTTCCCGACGGCGCTTAGAAAAATATCTATGAGGGAATAAAAAAATCGTTTTCTACGGTTCGCATAGGCGGGCAGTCTGCTTTGTGTTCAGCCGACTGGGAACTCCATCCTTATCTGCCTTGATATCTATCCCATTCTAACTTGACGCCGCGCCCTCCCTCCTCTCTCTCACCCTCTCTATTTACCTTCTTACCCTCTCCTTCGATTTCATCCCCCTCTCGATCCCACCATCCCTATCGCCTTTTCTGCTCCCCTTCATATCTCTCCTCTCATCCTATCTTACCCACTACTTCTCCCCAGCCCTCTTTCTCGCTCTTCCTCGTTCTCTCCTATTTTTCGATCTCCCTTACCTTTTATGTCTTTTTTTCTTATAGAATGTCCTAACGTGCGTTTTAATATTGCGGTCTTAGTAATCTAAAGCAAGTTTCGCGCGTTTTTCACGCTCTCCTTCCTGTGGGTGTTTTCCCGCAAATGGGATTTTACCGAAAATAATGCATCATTGTCATATTTGTTTTTTTTTCCACGTAAATAAACGAGATGCCTTTTTTATTGCATCTACTAAACCAGGGGTCGGCAACAGGTCGATCTCGAAGCATATCGTGGTCGATCGCGCAGTACTTGACAAAAATCGAGAAATTAAAAAAATACGTCAATCATTGTGAACCTCACAAAAAGTTTCGAATGTTCACGACGACAAAAACAATAACATACGATTTTAGCTCATCACTTTGTAATGTATCACATGAAAATATTGTAATAATAATTATATTGTAAAAAAAACGTCATCGGAAAACGTGGTCGATCTTGAGATCTCAATTTTTTTCAAGTAGCTCATATGATGTTAAAGGTTGCCGACCCCTGTAACTAAACTATTTAAATTGTTATTAGGAGTTTATTATCACTTTATTTATCTTTGATATTATCTGCTCTATTCTTTTTATTAGTAGGTACTTATGGAGTTTTTTCTCTTTACCGTAATTGTATTATATTTTA
Source organism: Tanypteryx hageni (assembly GCA_028673005.1). NCBI lineage: Eukaryota > Metazoa > Arthropoda > Insecta > Odonata > Petaluridae > Tanypteryx > Tanypteryx hageni. Next base: position 36,716,746 of record CM054113.1, on the reverse strand, counting down.
TTACAATATACAATCTTTTATTCTGCTGTAAATGACAATTTAGTTTAGGTGATAGAGGGGACTAGCAACCTTGCTCAAATAAGGGCATATATCTATTTATCTATCTCTTCGTCTCGCTCTCACTCATTTAATTTCTCGATTGCGTTTTATTTCTTCCTTGTCATTTTCCCTAGCTTTCTCTTTTTCTTTCTGTCTCTCTCTCTATCTCCCTCCCAGCGCTCATGCAGTGCGCTCTCTTCCACGGAGAATGATCGGAGACAATGGAAGAACGCCGCCCGCTGAGATAGCGCTTGCAGGGGAAAAAAACACCGCGCGTCTGGGGAGCGGTCGCGAAACCACGGAGGCATGAGGAATTTCCTTCGTCGCCGCGTGGCAATAAACTAGTTTGCGTCATTAGCAACGCCTGGCGTTGCTAATAGCAACAGTCGCGTCGGGGAGTCGGCGAGGGAGAAGCAAGAGCATAGGGAATGGAGCCTTGAGTTCGAAACAATTGAGCGGAAGAAGATGGGAATTCATTTTCTATTCACGTTTGGAAGTGTAGGAAACTCCCGATTATCCACTATAGGCAGGAGATGATTCGAATTATCCAGATACCTGAGGCGGATCTCGATTTCGGTATTGACCGTTACCAATAAAACTGGACATTTGGAATATACACCCGACAAAAGAAAATGTCAGCGGAAATGAAAAATACATTCAAAATGACTGAATTTTAAGACGGAAAACGCCAGCATAATGATCGCAATCTGGCAACATCTATTTTGCTCAACGGAAGACTATAAAACTCGAGCGAAATTAAAGAATTAAAATAGCAATATTCGAATTTCTGTTACTTCCTTCATTGGTATATAAAAGTAAAGCGAATTTTAATCCACAAATCGCGTGGTTTGTAAAGGTATGAGCGTAGAGTGTGCTATATTTATGAGTTTAAAATTAAGAACGTTGAATTATTATCATCATTTTATTGCGGAAGTTAATTAGCGTTCAGATGACGACATCTTTAATCTCTTTCCACTGTGCCGTGAAGCGGCGACTTTTTTCGGAACACATGGTTCTTAACACACGTTCGCACACACGCAAAAGGACACGCACGCATACACACGTTCAGGAAGTTGAAGAAAACAAAAAAATCAATTTCGGCAAAAGTGGCTCGTAGTCGCTTCTAAGAGTGCCTTCGTAAGTGGTTGGACCCAGGTGGACGCGATAGTTGGGCGAATACACGTGTCGCACGGTCCGGAAAGTTCGTGCTCAGCTCTGGTTGGTTAAAAGCGCATGCAAAATATATAGCCTCTTTCTCCGCCAAAACTGGGTTCCGAAATTAACTGTGACTCGACAAACGCGCACGTTTACAGCGATGCATTTTCAAACCGCGTCGTTTCAGCAACGTTAGTTTGGAACATTTAAGGGCACAAATGAGGACAATTACGTTTTCCCCGTCGGACCTACCATTGGACCAACACTATGACCTGCTCTTAGATACACTTTTTGGCGAATCCTCTTGATGTGAAACCGTAACTTAATACTTTTCCAGATCAGCCCGTTCGGAAATTTGTAGACATTTTTTGTGATCTCATTAGACCCACATAAACCGATTCAATTTGTTCCATCCGTTCACCTTTTCTCCGTGAAATATGGCCATAGGTTTACGATCTATGCGCTTTATCACTTGTTAACTTTTATGGTCAAATTCAGAGGTTTTATAATTTATCCTCTCGATTAAAGCAGCATACCTCAATTAATTTCAGTAAATTGGTTCGATTCCATTATAGAGGACCGGACGATACTCATTTCGCTTCCAAAACATTCAGTCGTTACAAATTTTTGTCAGAAAAATAACATCATCTCCACGGAGGAACATGAAAAGTACGTTTTCAGTAACTACAACGAAATCAGGACATAAATCCGTGTGGTTTCATTAGAACTGTAAACCTTACTATAGACCGACGATCGTCGACTATATTTTATCGTTGTAGGAGTGACATGAATTTCATATTAAGCAATTTCTCGGTTGCGGTATTTTCAACAATTTTGTCCGTTTTCCAAGTTTACCTGTAAAACTGAACGCAATTTCGACGGCGCGCTAGATTTCAGTTGCCAAAGCAACAAATCATTCCAGTGAAATCGTAGCGGTTACTGATCACGATCATGAATTACAATTACGCAATTCTACATTCGGTCCACTTTGGCGAGGAGAGCTAAAGGTAAAGGTGCCGCTAACATAAAGCTGGCCTTTATAGGGAGAATAGTTCGAAATAGCTCCGAAAAAGTGAAAGAATTATGTTATTTATCCTTGGTTCAACTGCAGGTCGAATATGCTTCAGCTGTGTGGGATCCCTACGAAAAGGGACTTACTAACGAGATAGAAAAGGTTCAGCGCAGGGCAGCTAGATATGTAAAGAGGAATTACGATAGTAAACAAAGCGTAACATCATTAATAGAAAATATGAAATGGACATCGTTAGAGGAACGTAGGCTGCAGGCTAGATTTAAACTACTGGTAAAATTTATGTCGGAGGGACTAGCGAATGAGGCAGTAGGACTTATCAGAAGCTCGACGTATCTCGGAAGGCAGGACAGTGAGGATAAGATTCGCGAGATCGACTGTAGAACGGAGCGATATAGAGGATCGTTTTTCCCTAGGACGATAAGAGACCATTATAGGAAAAGATAAAGTAGGAAAACTATGAACCCTTGGTGCACTGCACCCCCTGCCATCCACCAAAAAGGTGACTTGCAGGGTATAATGTAGATGTAGATGTATGTAGACCTAACAGAGGATAGACTCTATCTAAGAAAGGAATACCCTGACAAGACGTGTTTTAAACAAATTAAAATTACCCATAGCAAGTTCAATACGTGCATTTTGGTATTATGTCGTTGGCATGCTACATAAACAATTTTTTCGCAGCTTGGTTATGATTTTGTTGGAAAGGTAGAAGATAACTTGGTAAATTCAAGCAATATGCATACAATGTTTTTACAGAATGAAACACGAAATTCATTAATTACTGTTATAAAACTGAGTAAAATAAAATAGTACGAATGTTAAAAAATAAGAAAATGCGCTGGACAGAAAGGCTCTTTCGGAGCACCGGGACATAATACTGAAAACCGTGGCAATTCCACGAAAACTAGGACCTCTGACCATCCTACCATGGGGACACATGAAGATGTAAACTAGCTCATATCCCTCCCGAATCCGAGCCTATTGCGCGCGCACGCACACACCACGCCTCTCCTATCCTAGCGCTTTCCTAGAGTGAGGCTTCCTTTCCGTCTATCGCGCCAATCATTCCCATCCCTCCCATAATTCCCCTCATTCCGAAGCACACATACACGCGCGTCCCCTTTTCCCCCATCTCCATCGTCCTTGAGGGCGTGATCGCATCCATCGACGGCACAATAAGGTACCCTTCGCGTAGAAAAAGAAACCCTTTTCCTCGCTTCTTCTTCGAAGAAAGAGAAGATAATTCTTCCATTTCTTTCCCTCCGAAAGGGAAAGATTCCTTCCTCTTTTTCCTCGCCTATCCGATTCCGAATGGAGAGAAAGGAGAGAGAATGGCAAGGTTACCCGCGGAGACGTCTTCATTTCTCGAGAGGAACCTCGTGGGAAATCCGGACGAAGACGGCAAAATTGCCCCCCCTTCGCCGTAAGGAAATGCGAGATTTTTCCTCCGGATTCCGCCGACTACCTGAGATCGACGGGACTTTTCTCCTTTTTTTATATTCCGCCGCTTTTTTCTGAGATTCCCGGCCGCCATCGCTCTGCCTTTGGTGGCGAGCCTGGGCAGAAAAACTGCGTGGGCGGGGCCGCGTTGCCCCATAGATACGATCAACCGCCTTCCGTACTCTCGATAGCCCCTTCGAGAGGGGTTTTGGAAGAGGCAGGAGAGAGTGAGAGAGTTGAAGCAGGGAGAGGAAGAGGCGAGGGGAAAATCCACGATATTTTCCGGGTTCTCGGAGAGGAATATATCGCGGGATTACATTCAGGGTCGACCCTCTTTCGTAAGGTGCGGGTATTCCGAGGCGAAGTTCTGATCCGGGATGAAAAACAGGTCAAGCCGCAACTCAGATGATCGACGTGAAGGAGAGCCGTTTCGACATGGATTTGGATCGGATAAAATTGAAGGTTTCCTTTTTTTTAATCGAGAGGTGTTGTTCGATAAGGATTCCTATATCGATATCGAATCATATCATCGACAGATAAATAAACTGTATCCCAAAAAATTGTGATAAATTTTGTAAAAAATTGGAATTCTTCAGAAAAAATAAGCCTCAAATGTGCTCTTTAAATCGTGGAGTTCATACTGCAGTTAAAATTTACAGAAACTCGGATGGTATATTATAAAATCATGCAAGGAAGTTAAATTTCTTTATCCATTATCTAGATTAAAAAGGAAAATTAAAAAGAAACTATAGAAATCGACATATTATCTGCAAAATTAACATAATATATATCGCGCGTTTTTTCGCCGATTTTATAAAATCGCATTCAATAACCGATATAGATTGGCACGCTTAGTTTAAATCGCGTAATTTATTTTTCCTCGGTACGATTTTTATCCAAATTCAACGAATACGATCAAAATCCATTGGTGAATCGTGCAGAAACCTATGTCACCAAATAGAATGTTGGCGATTTGTTTTTGAATTAATTAAAACGAATAAAAACTATAATTTCTCAAAAGTACGCCCAGTGAACATTATCACCTATGAATCTCAGCGTCGTGCTCCCAGTGGCCTAACTCCTAATTCTAATTCCCGAAATATCCACAGGTATACAGAAAGAATGACTCCACTGACACACGCGGGTATGAAGTAAATCGCGCTAGAAATGCCAAAACAGGGATAGAAGTTGTTAATTGATTCGGCGCCAAGCGCACAAAGGCTTTCTTTTTCCCTCCTATCCCATGCGCCCTCGGAAGGACGAATCGCGAGGGGAGTGACCACGCATTAACTCCCGCGCCAAGTTTACGACACACCAGGTAACAAGTCGGTGCAAGTGCTTTCCTGAGTCACACTTTTGCTTAAAATCGCACATTTTCCACGTTTTAGAGGCGTCATTGCGCAAAAATGTTGCGAGTACACGTCACAGTTATCAAATGAGTAGATAAAATTATCTCCCAGGATAAGGTCCAAAAAAGGCGTATAATCAATTAAACCAACCCTTTAATGCAGCGGTGCCCAAACTTTTCTAATGGCGGGCAACATCAATGGTTGCGAATCCCTTGGCGGGCAGCATTGGAAGTTGTCAATTCTTCGGCGGGCCGGATTGGAGTTTAAATCGGAAATTTTCTATATATTCTGGGATGCCATTAAGTGAAAATCATGTCTAAATAAGGTTTTCATGGCTAACATGTCAATATTTAAAGTTTTATTATGAAAATTTTCAAAAAATGTATGAATTTGTGTTAAATTTTTCGAATTCATTTTTCGCCTTAGCTTCGCGGGCCGAACAAAAACCCTTCGCGGGCCCCATTTGGCCCGCGGGCCGTAGTTTGGGCACCGCTGCTTTAATGGAACGAGAGAAAATTGAACGCTATATGAATAAGGCTAAACCGGTGAAAACTACTTTTTTTAAATAAATATTTAGAATAATTATAAATTTTGCGCTAAAAGGCTATATAAGTAAGTAAAAATGTTCGATTGACAATTTGTTTGCGCATCACCAGCATCTTTAACAATCAGTCGAGGAAGTTTTTACTCAATGTGACGATTGGAATTTCTCCGCGGCGTACACATACGATATTTAGTACATAATCTACAAATTTCCACATAGGAAATTTCACAGATAATTCCGTATAATTCCTTCAAAAGAAAACGTTGGGTTTTAAAAGAGGTATGGAGATTATAAAATAATCGACCCCGTGAACATAATTTGGTTCGGCTCTTGAAATAATAACGAGAAAGTAATCCAAGAAATTTGACACCGAAAATTTGGCGAGTTTCACGTAAAATATTATTATAAAATATAAAATAAGTGCTGCTCAATTTTTAATGCTAAATTTGTTTTGACAACACTTTTTAAAGCGTGCCACATTGCATAAATTCAAAGCAACTTCAGATGCGGACGAATTCTGCCTTACAAAGCACTCGCACCTTCTAAGACGACCCACTGATTGAAACTTTTATCCACCGTATTAGGAAGAAAGAAGTTTACCCTAGATTTTTCGTAAGACACCGACAGCAATCACTCTCCATTTACGAAGAAATATAACGATATCATTATGCGATGGACGAACACAAAAAAGCAAAGGCTAGCGATGGATCATGAGTCTTGAATATTTATATTTTAGTTATACGATAATTTCGCCGCATTTGAGATTGTTTTGTTTCTCGATCACCGTTTGGCATTTTTGGAAAAATTAACTCGTTTTCCTTCTGCCTATGAAGAGCGAATTCGAGTACATATATTGTAAATAACACACCCAACAAAAACGCATTCGTGATACACGACACGGTTACTTCATGGACTCCCCTACATAATGCATCGTAAAAGTGGCGACGTGAAATATTGCCACTAAACGAAAAAAAGGCTCATCGCAGCGCCTTTCAGTAGCTTTGGAGGGCTACCTCATACGGATTCCACACCAGGATAATCTCAAAAGATAGACGGCAATGAGAGGAGGACAGTTTGATGACACCGATGACAGGAGTTGGGGCGTTTGCCCTGGAAACGCAACGTGTCGGGTACGGCGACTATTTGGAATCGCTCCAAAAACTCGCAGATTATCAAAGTGAGAAAAAGACCTTTACTTGCACTTTGCTAAGATGAAGAGAGAGAAAGAAAGGGTGAGTCCTTGGTCGGAATTCTTCGGGCGAAAACCCTTCCCTTTGCCGAGATAGACTTTTAATCAACTTTGTGATTAATTCAGCGCGAACATAGAAGGTTGGCTGGGCCTGGAGCTTAGAAAGAAAATTAAATCGAACGGAATTTTTTATAAAGCAAATGAACGCCCGAAACGAGAATTATTAAAAGGAGGGATTCTGTTTTTTAAAATTCCTACGGCTCTAAGCAAGGCGTGTAGGAATAAAGGTTGATCTTGTTGATACAGTGAAGTACTTAAGTATGATTAAAGAAACGACACAGACGCTGGCTTGCTAGTGGGTCATACTTAACGTCATTTCGCTTTTAAATCTCCGTGAGCTAGCCAAGTCAATGCGGAAAATTAATCAAAAAAACATTATCTCTTTAATAAATATTTAGATAAAAAAATTCAGATCGTCTGGAAAGTTAATTGGTTCGATGTTCATAAATTCCTTGCGAGTTATTTAATAAAATTTTACTCTAGTAAAATTCATGCATATTAAAGATGGGAATGGAGAAAAATTTAAAGCTTACTATTAAAGCGGAGAGGCTGAGTTCTAGCTGCAAGAAGATTGTTTAGTCTGATAGTTGGGGCGCGTTTTGCGGGCTGCGTGTCTCATTAGTGTGTGCTAATGCACAAATAAACGCAGGAACAACATAAAAAACATAAACATCCAAAAGCCGAGTTTCACAAACGTTGCTTAAAAATACCCTTTAATCCAGTTTGTTGATCAATTCAGCAGCTGAGGCTTTGATCCTTATCGCTCAATTCTAAGATTTCACCGCTCTGAAGTGAAAGGCCTCGGAGTAAATGGAGCTATTCATAAAACATCTAAGCCGAATTTTAAAACCCCACTTAGCTTAATGGCGGAAAAAATAATCAAGGCATTCTTAATGCAGCAGTAAAGGAACAAGTAAATCACGGTTAAACGCGTCCTTAAAAAATGAAATAATGTGTATTTCTCCGCGGCCTATCGTGAGAGCCACTTCCCCGCCAGTTTATTGACCCTTGAAAGAGTTCTATTAAGAAACGTGAATGGAGGCCTTGATCCAATTAAAAGGGAATGACGCGATTTACGCTGCGATTCTGAAGGGAGTAAGAAAGCGTGTATATCTATCTCCTTTCTGGCTTTCAAAAGCGAATGATGCACCGCACTCAAGATAATAAAAAATACAGCTTTCGCGCATGCAACTGTAATAATAATACCTAATAATAATCATCATCATCTCGAAAGGCTATTCCGATTTTGAGAAAGTAAAACTTTCACGTAACTACCACCACCTGGTAAGTTGTGCACGCCCACTCACATATATAAGCTAATACTACTTAGTATTAAACAGCAATGCACGGCTTACGTTAGGACTACAAATGGCGAGGTAATCGTGTCAATCTAGCAACAGTGAATATGTGAGAAATATATACCTTCCGATTTTAACGAAAACTTTCCGTTCGTTCTATGACCGGTAAAATCATTAAAGCGTCGAAAAAACTTTTGGCACTATATGCGAACAAATTATTAAAACCATTTGTTCTTAGAGAAAAATTCATCGTGGCCGCATCTGCGGCCACCTACCATGCTGTGATGGCCGCATTGTTAAATTTAAGGTCTAAGTGATATTTGCTATTTTACGTAAGCCACCTAAGAATTTAACAATAACATATATTAATTATAAAAAATGTGACATCACTTTATCGATCGCGGTCTCCATATAAATTGTTGCTATATTTAAAACAATTTTGCTGGTGGCCGCACTTGAGAATCAGTGATCTAAGCATTAACCGATTTAAAAGCGCTTCTTTATGATTTATGATGACCACATTCACGCAAACCCGAAAAATTCACGCTGTCAGTTCAACGTGGAAAGCCCAAGCCCAAAAAAGGGAGAACGTTCTTGAAAAATAAAGCAAAACAGGAGGAGGCAAATGCCACATCTTTGAAAACGCATGAAGGGCGTTCTCTGCTCGCTCTTCCGTCCGTCATTAAAAGAAGAAAAAAACACCACGTGAAAGCGCGTTTATTATTATTATTTTTTTAATGTTTGACCTCTTTGTGTTTTCATACGTACTCGGCGGAGCGCGACTGTGGCGCCACGCCTAGGAGAAGATATGGAGATTAATTTCAAAACACGCTCTCGCAACTTTTCCAGAAGGAGAGGACTCAAGGTCTGACGTCTCTCTCTCTCTGCCTGTCTTTTCTACATCCTCTTTTTTCCCTCTCCACTCTACGCTGCTCGGCTCGGGTATGGAGAACGCGAAAGAGAGGGCGCTAAAGACGTCCTCTCGACGCCAACATCAGCACTAACGTTGCCATCCATCTCTCCGTCCCCTTCCCCTTTCCTCATTCCTACATCTCTCTCTCTCTTACTCTATCCAAAGGATACGCTCTGCTCTCCAGTGGAAACTTTGAAAAAAGCTTCCGATGGAATTATCTACTACTATCTTTCCTCGAGACGTCCCTATTCTCTATTTCTTTTGTTAAAAGAAGATTTTCACTTTCAGAGAGAGGATAAAGACGGGAGGAGGAAGCCACGCGCTGGCGTATTCTTCTCATTGTCGCCATAACTTTCTCCTAAAATAATAAATAAATGAGAGTTCAACGAAACGGATTTTTCTTTTGTATTTTGTCCCTAATAAGCCTATTGGCTCGGAAGAAGTGCGCGGTTAAAACGACATCGATACCCTACTCCGTCATTTTGAACGATTAAAGAGGATGTACGGATCGTGGGAGTGACGCAGAGGCGTTGGTATAAAGGCCAAGGCAGAGGGAAATCGGGTTTCAGGAAAAGGCTCGAGCCAGGTTATATCTCTTTCCTGGCACAGATGGTTACTACGTGGTATAAACTTATTCAAGACGATATTTGTTGTAAAAATATTTAAATACTATATGGAGAATACGTCCAGGCATGGTCGTGAAGCTTTACACTTGTCGGCATTACCATTTTTGTTTGTTATAAATTACATTACAGGAATTTTGCTATCGTAGCCTAGTCGTAGGTTAGCCATTCTACGCATTCATACATTTACAAAATGCTAAAAAATATCTAGTTAAATTTTTTTACGTTTTAGCTCGAAGGAAATTTACTGAGGCGCATTGCATTTTATGAGATAATCCACAATGTAGTTTTGTGATTTTTCCCGACTCAAAATACATTAATTTCTCTAATATTGCAATAAGCAATATCCTCTTCTAAGCGATCAACTGGAACATAGCATTCACTTAGTTCATCTTTGATTACGTCTACGAATTTATGATTTGACCAATCACACTTAATATTTATTACACACAATGTGGTCAGAGGTTTTTCTTATTTACTGCCCAACATCACTTGGTGGTAAAAATCTTATCTCGTGAGTAAACGATGACGGCATTTATGTGAATATCCCGTTTAAATACACAAGAATGTCGTTAACATGCATAATCGCGTGGACATTAATTTTTCCGACGCTATTTTCCCTCGCGCCGTGTCGATGAAAGTGCCAAAAACGAATCCTTGCATTTCTGTTTGCGACAGAGGATCCCTTTGCGATGAGGCGCAGAAAAAGGCTTAAGTAGTGTCTCAAAAATTTCTCCTCACAGCTGACCCAATGACGTAAGAAATTTGCGCACTGTCGGCTGATAGCGGGCGAGGGCAAAGTGAAATGACAAGTGCGATGAACTCTTTCTGGCAATCTTTGCGCCTCTACTTCTCACCGCACAGCCGTAAAGGCATGTGTATTTTTTTACGATACACCTTCAATTTAATACGTTATAGAGCAAGGGTGGCCAATTGGCAGTTCATGAGCCACATGCGGCTCTTCAGACGCTAATGCGCGCCTCCTTGAATCTTTGAACTAGCGTTAAGGTGACTCGTTTCCACATCCACATCTCGCATTCTAAATTTGCAAATACAGCGTAAGGAGAATATTTGAAACTAAACGCCAGAGGATAATTCTATCGCAGGGGCCATACAAATCCTTAGATACATGATTTTTCGGTCGGAGGTTTTTCTCAGCGGAGCGAAGTTAAGATTTAAAAAATATAAGCTGCGTATGATAAAATTGGATCACCAATCCGAACCAAAATTATTATACTTTTATTTCTCAAATGAACTGCTGGGTTAAAAAATTCCACATGATCGATCTTCAACTATCGCACGAAATTTCATGTTCCGTCCTCTCCATACTTCACAAAATGAAATTTATTACACCTTACTGAGATACATACTAACAATAAGAAAGTCATGTCTCATATGCGTGTATGTATGTGTGTGTGTGTATATATATATATATATATATATATATATATATATATATATATATATATATATATATATATATATATACACACACACACTCATAGAATATCATAACGTATTACTATGGATCTTTTGAAATGTACATTGGCTAATTCCGGCTCCTTCTCCGGATTCGGTTGGCTTCCCCTGTTGTAGAGACTGACTGCGGACGAGATTATTGCCGTTCGAGAGATAAATGCGCGTGGATAATTTCGTAAATCAAGGCGCAGAATGCTTAAGGCATACAGTAATGGTCGCCACCGCTCGTATGGGTGCGTGATGTTTCATTTCGCCCCTTCTTCGAGAGCGAAGAGCAGCACGAACAGAGAGAGAGAGAGAAGGAGCGGACACGGGTCAGAGGGCACGTACGACCACACATTCCTCTCTCCGAAAAATAAAAAATAATACACAAAGGGTGAGCAGGTGTTGGTCCCAGGCAGCGGAGCGGTGGCAGCCAGTGTCGTTCTCTTAAATATGTGGAGCAAACGCCGTCGCAGGGAAGAGGAGGGGAAGGGGATGAGGACGGTTACCATTTACTCTCTCTCTCTCTCCTTTTGGCGCTCAACGGCTCGTCACCCTTCGCAGCACCCACCGGTCCCTCTCACACTCCCGAGTGCGGACCTAATCTCCGCTCGCCCCCGCTCCCCTGTGCTTGCCCCTTTTCATCATCCGCTTCCCCCCCTCTTCCTTTCTCCCTCCTATCTCTCACTCCCTCCTCTCGCTCGGGTTCCTTTTTCCTCTTCCTCCTTTATTATTCTCTCCCTCCCTCTTCTATTCTCTTTTCCTCCCCCTCCTTCCTCCTCTATTACTCTCTCCCTCCCTCTTTCATACCCTTTTCTGACTCCCTGTTCCTGCTTTCCTGTTTTCTTTCTCCTAAAGAGAGTACACAGAGATAAAGTAAGACTTCGAGAATGTGCACGTTTTAGGTGCTCCTGAGCTCGAAAAAGTGTTTTTAGGCGATTATTTTTGCAAAAAGTAAAAAAAATGAACGCCTTATGGTCAGGTCGTCTCCATCTGTTAGTCCGCATAATTCATCTCCGAAACTAATCAATGGATTTTTGTGAAGTTTGGTACTAAGGACCTTTGGGGCAAGGGCAATAACAAAATGATATAAATAGGTCAAATAACCTTTCTATGAACAAAAATTTAATTGTTCTTTGGGATCACATATGATATATCGTTTTGCATTAAGCCATTAATGTTGTTCTTTTTTAGCATGTTTACATAATTCGTAAAGAGCTCGAGGGATTTAACGCTTAAACAAAAATGAAAGAAACTTTGTATTTATATAAGCTATCACCCGAATAGAAGTCTTATCGAAATTAGCCATATCGCGCAAAAATTGACGGTCGCTTTACTCAAAAATGGCCTCATGAATTTTATTAAAACTCATCCAGCCATATAGCTGGATATTATAAACAACAATATCTACTCCATATGTTTCCAAATGTAACTGCATACCGCCCAGTTGCATCATAATATATCGAATTTTAAGCCCAGCTAACGCCAAGCCGTTCCCACTCTTTAAGAACAGCAACATTAAAATTCGGTAGGACATTATTATCTCAGCAGTTGTTTTTTGAAAAGCAACACCATTGTTGCTTGAAAATATTTTTCTTGCGTGAATACCTATTAATGTAATCAAATACATAATTGTGTGGACTACAAGCGTATGGACATGAGAAAGAATGAGTAATGTACTTCGCACCGATTATTCCCTTTCTTCCCTTTTATTCCTATTTTCTCTGCATTTTCTCCCTCCTTCATTTCTATTCTCCTTCTCCCTCTTCCTTATTCACTCTTTTCTCATATCCCTTTCTCCTCCTCCTCCGCTATTTCTCCCTTTTTTATTATTATTACTGTAGCACTCCTCTCTACCCCTTCTATCTCCCATTTCCTTCCCTTCTCCCCCTCCTTTCTTTTCCTACTTGTTCCCCTCTAATCCTCTTAGTCCATTACTACTACTACTACATTTTCTTTTACTTTTCTCCCCATTCTCTTTCTCCGCTCCTTTATAACTCCATTTCTTATTTTTCTCCCCCTCCCTCTCTACCTTTTCCCCCTTCCTCTATCCTCTTTTTGTTAGATTAGCGGGAGGCTTCCAATTAGTCCGGGAATTGCCTCTGCGGCTGACCTCTGGAGGCGTGCTAATCAGCGTAATTCTGCATGCGGATTGCCGCCGAAGCCGTCTGCAGTGACCGTTGACCGTCTACGACTCGGGTTGGTTCCGCCTCTCTAGCTCTCCGCCTCTCTAGCTCTCCGCCTCTCTAGCCTTCCGCCTCTTACCCATAAACCTCCCACCCCTACGCCTCCCCCTCGGCCGATCCATTCCCGCGGGCGTTATGGCGTTACCTCAGGAAGAGGGTAAGGGTAAGGTACCATGCAAGTGGGTTTCAATTGGTACTTTCGCCAAGGAAATGGAAAGAAAAAGGCTGAAGCAGTAAATGAGTCGGAAGATTCAGCAAAAAGGAAGAGGGTTCTTTTTGGCACGAGACCGCAGTAACGCTCTTCCTTTGAGACCTCAAAATGCGCTAATTCGGCTAGAATCGACGATAGGCGAACCACCAATGGAGGCGGCTACTTTGCAGATTAGAGATACGAATCACTCGGTCGTTCCTCGGTTAAAGGAAATAGAGTCCATTTTAATTTGAGAAAAAGCATAATTTTATTCGATAAATCATTTGTCTATATTAATCGGACGATTTTTCGATTAATTACATCATGTTAGTTATTAATTCTAGAAAGTATCCGTTTCGTGAATTATCGAGCGATCTGTCTGAGTATTTCGACCACAAGAACTATTTCCAGCGGTAGTTAACCAACTGTTGATTCTTATAATTGCAACTAACAAATTACATAGATCACATTGCTTCATTGAGAAAGTACTCGGAATAATTGAAGCTCTTACTTATATATGAAAGCTAGACCAAAATGACAAAATATATGAGATTGACTGTAGGACGGAGCGATATAGAAGATATTTTTCCTAGAACAATTAGAGATACAGGATGTTGCAGCCTGCAAATGAGATTTTCTTGGAAATCTGCTGCAATGCATCCGCTGCCACCCACCTGCCTGGTGAATTGCAGGGTATTATGTAGACATTTCCAAAGTTAAATTTAAATTGGGCGTCTTAATTCAACTATTTCCATAAATAAATGCTATGAGTTAGTCCCAAAGTGTTTTTGCCGCACAAATCAATCAATCTGCAAGAAACGTTTGAAGAAGTTATTCCCCTACCCTCTCGATGATATTAGTCCTCATGTAAACTGAATCCATGTCTCACGAAAATCACATATTCTAGCTACATGTAACGTGCTATAAAAAAGGTTGGGAACCTCTGATGTAGATGTAACGGTGGATACAAATGCTTTGTATTTGCTCGTGCGCTCTACTTTTAGGCCTACAAGAGTTGCCTATATATTAGCTGGGCACGTTGAATCATTTGTAATAGGGTGGTTAATTGGTATTTGATGAACGATACGCGCAAAATTTCAAATCTACCTGCGCAAGTGCTCAATGGTTGAAAAAATAAAAGAATATAGTTACACGTCGTAGCGAAGTCAGGTGGGTCATCTGTCGCACGGAATTAGCACCGAAAACAAAATGCGCGCGCAATATCAACTTTTTCTATCTACAGACACGCTGATGGGCCCCAGATGTTGGTCAGAGCCTCCGTGACCGTCGATTAACCGCTCGCTTCCGGAAAGCCATATCGTGAGAATTTAAGAGAAGGAACGACGATACACTACCACTATCCCACGTACTTTCCAAGTCCCTCCCTCCTACAAAACATCCTTTCCTAACAGTATAGCATAAAAATGTCCCCTTTTTTCATATCCGCAGAACAATCGTCCGATTCCTTATCCTTTTCGGGTGACTCACGTTACCGCTAACCGTCTTCAATATCCACGGTCTCGAGACCAAAGAAAAAATAGTAATTGTTCCTAGCGGTTCGCGCGTGCAGCACGCGGCTCCTCGAAAGACAATGGGGAGAGAGGAAAAAATCGAAGGGCAACGATGTGTTGAGGCTCTCCTTTGGGCATACTAATAAGTGTACCCGGAGGAAGACGTACTAGGCGAAAGGAAGGATGAAGTGCAACTCAATTGTAGTGGGAAAGAACGGGAGGACGGATTTTTTACGGGAGAAACCTCGAAGGAATATCGCTAAGAACGAGAAAGAATTGCTTAGTTGATGCGTTCCACGCGAGAGGGGGTTTTTGAGGAATGGCGAAATTTTGTTTCTTTTCATATACGAAAGCCGTCAAAATATGCATTCTAATACATTTTAAGACTTAAATCGTCGATTTATTGATATAATTGCATCTCCTCAATAAAAATCTAATAAAGAAAAGAATGATGGTATATTTTTATCATGTATTTGCAACGGCATATGTCGCTAGTAAACTGATTAGTTTGGCAATTATAAACCGAAGAATTTACAAAATGTTGTATATTTCTCTCATATATTTGTAGGTTAGTAGTTATGCGTGATCGATCACCTGAAGATATCTTGATTAGAATTAATATCACCAAACCTATGTGTGTGTGTGTGCTTGAACCCTGGCACGGTTTAATCGCTCGGAAACCCTTGAAATACGCATTCTTTCTCTTTTCTTTTTAACTTATTTTCTCTACACCATCACCCTACCCATTAATTGGTTCACTACGGTTTCTAATACGGTCTTAATGTGAAGAATTAATTATTGATTGTTGAACTCGGTTTAAAACCGCAAAGTTTGAATTTGAACCAGATGGTTCGATTTAAAATATCACTTGAGTCTCGCTGGGAACTAATCGTCGCGTCGTTTTATTTCCATTTACTAGGGAAAGTCAGAACTATGCCGGAACTTTATTTAAATTTGTAGAACGCTGAAATTGTTATTTTCAACTGCGATTCAAGCTGGCGTCTACCCTCGTGGAAAACAAAATTTTCACGGTGGCAATAGGTCCGAACTTGAACGACAATTAGCCGCACACATCAGAGAAGAAACAGACTCGTGAGAGTCGGAATTTTGTCGAAAAATCGGCCAAACGAGGAAGTTGTAAGTGGATACGGTTGCCGTCGCAAATGAGAGCTAGAAAATTCTTCGACGAAGCAAATGGACAGAGTCGGCTAGGAAAATCGCGGGGCATGGTGCAGAGTGTACGTGCGGGACCTCTTACGCGTCAAATATTTTTAATAGTAAATTTTAATAAATAAAGCAACCTTTCTCACTATAACAGTGTTCGATTTTTCCGTTTTTTTTAAACGCATGCACTTTATAAGTAAAAGAAATATTTTTAGAGCGTGGAGCACTGTGCAGTCGCACCGTTGGCACCGCCATCAAGTCGGCCCTGCATGTGGGACAGTGGCGGGGGACTTGTGAGTGCCTCGGCGCTCTGCATTACAGGTTGGGAAGGCTTCGGAGAATCAAATTCAGCTCGAAAGTTACTCAAGAGATATTATGTTGTAGCGCAAAGTAAATTTTATAAACAAATTTTTTAATGCTGAAAACTCGATCATAATGGTGTTGTGACCACACAAATAATATAAAATAACTACTATATTGAATTTCACATATTGCTTTCTCATTTTAGCTAGGCGATTGATCTAGCTGCCCGTAGGACTTAAGTTTGCTGCTTACACGTGATCTGTAGCAATGGATCTCTCCAATGCATCATGTCACTTTGCCGTTCTTCGAATCGCCTTTTTACGCACAAATAATGTTTCAGCTTCTTCTCAAAGCTTATAAAATATGGCCTTCTGAGATTTTCTCTTTGACTGCCCGTCTATTCATCCGTCCGTGGATTATTCTTTTAGCGAAACTACCAGAGCAAGACGAGGAAAAAGTATGGTGATGGTCTTTTGTGGGGGTTGGAGAATACGGAGCGATGACATCATATCATACATAATTTAGTGCCTGAGGCGGTGTCCGGTCAAGTATAAGTATGTATCTATAACTCAAAAATTTCATAACGTAGAGACAAGTGAAATGTATCATTTTAACCGCAATAACGAGTATATGGTGGTAGGTTGGTTTTTAAACCGAATCATTCGATAAATTTATTTTTTAAAAATATTTTCTGATTTCATTTTCCCCATTTAAAAACATGGAGATGAGTGTAGATTATTTGTCATTTGTACATTAAAATTACTAAAAATCATCTTACAAAATCAGCAGTTAAACTCGAGGACGAAAAAAATTATGAAGTTTCATTTTCCCACGGTGAAATTTGAAATACAGATCGAATTTTTCCAAAACTAAGCTTTAAACTACAAAATCTCGAGGATTTTAATAAAAATGTTTTCTTTTTCCTGACGACCGATATTGCTGCCAAACTCAATATCGTAAGCCTAAGTTATCCATGTTAATAAGAGATGGCATTACAAGCTATTTTTTCAATTTTAAATATTGAAAGACTATCGAGGGGAAGGAAGAGGGAGAGGGATAGAGAATGGGAGAAAGAGGGAGCGAGAGAAAGAGGGGGGGGGGTGGGGGAAGGGAAAGAGAGAGGGAGGGAGAATGGGAGGAAGGGAGAGAGAATGGGAGGAAGGGAGAGAGAATGGGAGAAAAAGAGAGGGAGAAAGAATGGGATGAAGGTAGAAAGAATGAGAGGAAGAAAGAGAGAGGGAGGGAGAACGGGATAAAGAAGAGAGAATGGGAGAAAGGAAGAGAGAATGGGAGGAAGGCAGAGAGGGGGGAGAGAATGGAGGATGGAAGAGAGAGGGAGAAAGAATGGGAGGAAGAGAGAATGGCAGGAAGGGGAGAGATAATGGGAGGAAAGGAGAAAGAGGGAGAAAACAAGGAGAGGTGGAAAATGTAGTTATTTGTTCTAAGACATTGTAACTAAATGTTTTGTTACACTATCGACGTTTGATTTTTCTTTTTATCTTTGTTCTTCGTTTGTTATCGCTTTTATCAATTTTGTTTGTCTTCGCTGTTCTTTCTTTGTTGTTATTTGTTTGTTCCTCATTTTGCCACTATCTCCCGACGTTTGATTCTTTTCCGCTCGTTCTTCGTTTATTATAATATTTTTTTGAAGTTTCTCAAAATTTCCCGCAGTTCTACTGCAGGCTCTCTACTATTATTAATAGAATGTCACATATTTCCCAAAAAAATTTGAAACAGCAGAATAGAAGGTCTGCCAAAATTGTATACGCTAATTTATGTTAGTAATTCGGCCGGTCCACTTACGAGTCAGCCGTGGAGCCGACGGAAAGTTTGTCAAGTGCACCTTTCCATTTTCTGGAGTCAGTGGCGGATCCAAGGGCGATCGCCCTCCCCTTGGACGACCCCATTACCATCCACTGGGTACATTCTTAAATTTATTCCGCGCAACATTCCTTGTTTCTACACCAAAGATTAAGTCTGTATGTCAATGAAAAGAAAGGTTCTGATGGGGTAGGTATTTTCAAAATGTAGGGTCGTCGGCAGAGGCGGAATCAAGAGGGGGAGGGGCAATTGGGGCGATCGCCCTCCCCTTGGGTAGTTTCTGGATCCGCCCCTGGCTGGAGTGAATAATGCCCATACGGAATGAACAAAAGCTAGCACATCTTCAACGGGATGAAAATTAAATGGTATATATACGAAAAGCATTTTATTATAAAATGTTTATATTAACTATAACGAATGCCCGTGAATGTTTTCTCAATTACAACTGAATTTGGTTTCCGTGATGTCATGCGTTTTTGTGGCTGTACAAAAACTAAAATATTTCTCATGCAAATATGCATTTCAAATACTGTTAATAATTCTCCGACCCATAGGAGAAATTTTCGAAAAATTTCAGGCCAGTTAGCGGTTTTACCAAAAGACATTTTAATGAAAATGCCTATATGACTAATTTGTTTTACTTTTGTGTAAATCAGAGAGGTATTTCAGCGGCTAAGTCTCCATACTAACAATAAGTGGTGATTCACCAATACTCATAACAATAACGGCTTCAGGTGCTGTCTAGTTAAATAATTTGGATCGAAAATTTATCAATTGTGTGTCACTAATTTAAGTTATTTTGTTAATTTCCATGCTCAAATCCACTTTTCCATTCGACAGGCAAGGTTTTAAATTTCTCTGCATCCAAATTGTCAATAATTAAAGTGCAGGAACGAGCGCAAGTAAAGTGCGATCTTTATTACATCGAGAACTACATCTCGTACATGTTTCAAACATTTTTATGTTGCGCGCTGGACTATTTACAAAATGTATCGTAGACTTCCTGATGAAAAGAATTGTACCTTGAAAATTTTATTGCTTTCACTTCATTAGTTTGGAATGTAATGTCTAAGTAGACGGCCAGATAAACCGCAAACGTGCATTTGTTTTGCAAAAAATAGCTTAAAGAAACATTTCAACCGAAAGAATTCAACTATTTAGGACCAAACTTTTAAATAGATTATTACGAAAGTTATGAAGCCTGTTTTCGAATCGAGTAACATCACTATTGTTCTCCAGCTTGCGGAAGATCTGATAGGAAAGCATATTATAAACGCAGAGAACCGGATTCAAATTGAAGATAAAAATTGCAACGTCATGTTTGCATTCATTTTAAAAGGCGTTACGCAACCACGAACATTTCTCCTAATAAGACGTTTTATAAAACGCAATTAGGGCCGCGCGGCGTCTTAGTCACGGGTGACGGACAAACGAGAGAGAAGGAAAGAGGGAGAGATATGAAAGGCAATTAAAACTCTCCAAGGGGAAAAAACATTTCTTTATGTTTTATTTTCCTTTAATCCTCCCGAAACCATTACCATAGTCCAAACTCCTGAATGTCGATTAACAAAGACTTAATTTTTTTCGTAAAATATTAGTACAGGAATGTTTCTTTATGAGTCGCTTTGCATAGAAAGTGTGAACTTCCCTTTCTCGATTTAAATGTAAATACGATTTGCAGTGCGCGGACCTTGAAGGCCGGAAAAAACCAAAGACTTCGTGTAGGGTGGATAAGCGTGGCATGGTGCTATCTGGAGTGGATTTTGTAAGTATGTAAGAGTGCGTAGAAACACCATTTGATGAAAAATCATCAAATTAAGAGAAATCAACAATAAAATTCTAACCACGCGAATTAACTAGACCATTACGGACTATTTCATCGGGGAATCGAACAAGCGTAAATAACAGTAGTGTGTGATTAAAACCGCCACTCTTGCCAATTGGCAAATCAAATGAGCAACCGACACCGATGGGAAAGCCTTCGGCCGCTGCGGTGCGTTGAAATCGGATCGATCTCCCATCAAGGCGCCTAATTTATGGCCTAAAAGGCAGACTGGACAGGAAGTTACGACATTAAACGGGCCAACTCGGATGACATAATCACATGCAACCGAGATAATTTGAAGAATCAGGGGATGAACCATAGCCCAACGCTGAATGAAGGCTGACGGCACTCTTTGAAAAAGTTGAAAAATCAACATTTTTCCTTTGAAAAAAATTAGGTAGTTTACTTGTTATATTAAGTAGATTTGAGTTGTCCGGTCAAATGTTTATTATACGATATAAAATGCATAAAATTTATTTCTATGGAGAAAGATTTTATATTTTCTATGTCAAGTCAATTTTCTGTTGTCACTTTAATCAAAATTTAGAGTTTTATTTAAGGTGGTAGCCCAAAAACGTACAATGCGTTGCCTAGCTGAATTTTGCTGATGAATTTCATTAATCAACGTCAAATTCCGACTAAATCCTTTCGCTCTTGAGGCCTTCTGTCATACGCGAACGGTCGGACGTAATGAAAGTCATTCCTTAAAAATGTCAATTTTTTTATTTTTCTCAGCTTCCTTAAGTAACTTTGCATTGATTTGCATTGAATTTATCAAAAGATTACTCCGTAAAGGAGAGACTCCTTCGGAAGCCTTTCCACAAGACTGTCACCGACGCTGAAATCTCGTGACGAAACTCTTGTTCGTGGGAGGAGGAATCGGCAACGCTGTGGATAGTAAGTGAGCTTGCACGAGCGTCGGCAAGAGAAGCGAATGGTTTTCGGATACATTCATTTCAGAAGGGTGACTCTTGAGCGAGGACCGCGAGGGGGAGCGGAAAAGGAGAGCGGGAAAGGGGAGAAGGGGCGGACAGGCGAGTACGGAGGAGGAAGGTGATGTTTGAGGAAGACCCAGCACACCCCCTCTTCTGCCTCACCCCGAGACCTGTTTCCTCCTACCTCACTTGCTCGCTACGTGATCACCCCTTCGCTGCCATGGAAACCGAAAGGTCGCGGCGTCGGCTCGCTTTTGAAGATAAAAATATAGAAAATGTCCAATGACTGTTTTTAAAAACATTCAATGCGTGGCAGCGCGACCTGACATTGAGAGTAACAGATAAATATTCCATGAATAAATCCATATCATTTCGAGGTCAAATCATTGGCGTAAATAGGAGCGGAAGGGTCCATGCAGGTACCCAGAAATTTGCTTCGGTGGGGGGGGGGGGGAGGGAGAGGGTTGGGTCTGAGGCCAAAACCCAATTTCAGCAATTGATTAAATAAAAGTCCTATTCAAATAATATAAACCTTTATAACGTTTTTAGTTCTCATAACTCAACGCAGCAAGTGACAGCATAGCAAGAGGAAACGTAGCAAGTTCGTAGATCGCAGATTCCACAAATGTCTGTATACCGGAGGATGGGGGGGAGGGGGTCCGGACCCTGGGCACGTCCTTGGAAGGGACCGCAGCAAAATATTATTCATGTCTTCTCTCCCCTCGCCCAACAAATGTATAAGTCTAATTAAAGCTGAAACCCACTGCAAAGACTACCAAGTTGCACTTATGAATCAATTATCAGGAATTTGTCGAGGTTAGACTTTTTAACGTACTCTCTCCAACAATAATGCTAAGCTGGAATATCATTCAGAATAAGGATACAAAACAGAGATCGCT
Organism: Tanypteryx hageni; assembly: GCA_028673005.1. NCBI lineage: Eukaryota > Metazoa > Arthropoda > Insecta > Odonata > Petaluridae > Tanypteryx > Tanypteryx hageni. Next base: position 36,694,808 of record CM054113.1, on the reverse strand, counting down.
AATAAATCTTTATTTTTTTCTGTATTCGGAAACATTCGAGGGCATCTACCCTATTGTGACGCCACTGGGTAAAATAAGAGGCAGTTAGTAAATAATAGAGGTACACTAAAATTCGCGAAATTTTGCAACGGCCATCCCTGAATTGCCTGTTTCCTGTAACGAAAGACAAATTTTGCAGAAAATATTTACCAGTTCACTTTTTTACCTCAATCGTACAAATTCAATTAATTAGCGGCCGGTTATCTTTGTTTAGCTGAACCAAGTTAATCTAACGCCTAAAACTGAATTTCTCGAAATTATGTAATTCCCTTCTCGGAAAGTTCCTTACAAGTCGCCCGAAAAATATTATTCAATCTCATTATAAAGATTGGAACATATCGATTGCGAAAGGACAAACGCTTGCGCCGAGAAGACGAATTGCCCGTCGATAAAAAAAGAGAACTCGAAACTCTCATGTTCCATCGTTAAAGTCGTCGTCATTTACCTCTTAACGGATTCGACGCGAACAAAACCTTAAGAAAGAGGAAACATTAAACTCGGAGCTTAAAAAACGCGACATTACGCTGTGAAGAGTCATTTTTCAATCGAAGGGGAGCAAAAACTCACTCTCTCTCTCTCTCTCTCTGCATCCTCTCGCTCTTGGGCACATCCCTCCCATGATATCATGCATGTAATTACGTACGGAGTCGTTTCCCAGACTCAGTCTCCTTCCCTCCGGGTGAAGAACGGGATTCGTACTCTCGGAGAAGCAGGAAGGAGCGAGAAAAAGGGAAGGAAGGAGAGGTTTGGAGAGAGGGATGAGGGAAGGAGAGGAGAAGTAAGGAGGGAGAATGATGGGGGAATGATTGCAAGAGAAATAGAGGGAGAGAGGAGGGAGTGGGAAAGAGAAGAGGAAGTGGGAAAGAGAAGAGGGAGTAGGAAAGAGATGAGGGAGTGGGAAAGAGAAGAGGGAGTGGGAAAGAGAAGAGGAAGTGGGAAAGAGAAGAGGAAGTGGGAAAGAGATGAGGGAGTGGGAAAGAGAAGAGGGAGTAGGAAAGAGAAGAGGAAGTGGAGAATAAAAGAGGGAGGGAGAGGAGGGAGGGAGAGAGAAAGGAAGGAGAGAGAAATAGGAGAGAGAGGAGAAAGAGAGAGAGCGAGAGAGAGAAGGGTGAGAGAGGGGAGGGAGGAAGAAAGAGAGAAGGGAAAGAGAGAGAGGAGGGAGAGGGAAATAGAAGAGAGAGGAGGAAGAGAGAGCGAGAGAGAGAAGAGTGAGAGAGAGGAGGGAGAGAGGGAGAAATAGAGGAGGGAGAGAGAGAAAGGATGGAGAGGGAAATAGGAGGAAGAGAGAGAGGAGGCAGTGAGAGAGAGGAGGGAGGAAGAGAGAGGAGAGAGGAAGAGAGAGGAGTGGTAGGGAGAGAGTGAGGAGGGATAAGGAGAGAGAGAGGAGGGGTAGGGAGAGAGATAGATAGAGGTAGGAAAAATAGAGTTAGGGAGAGAGGAACATGAGAGAAAACAAGACGAGGGAGAGAGGAGTTGGGGCATTTAAAAAATGAGGAGTAGGCTGCGAGGTAGAAGTGTAGAAGCGGTACTGAAAAAAATCAAAACACTTTTCTTTTATCGTTTTCCAAGTCATTCCACCCGGGAGTGACAAGAGACGGCTTTCACTTTCTCTCTCTCTCTCCCTCTCTTGCTAAGTGGAAGAGGAGGAGAGCAGAATGGAGTAAGGGATGCTGCCACCGGATGTGCCCAAATGCAGCTGATTCTTGGGACCTGTTTTTTCGTCTTTCGGCTGAACGATAAGAGGTAGAGGGAGAAGGACACGGTCCCAAACTACCATCCTCCTCTTCCGTCAGCTCCTCTTCCCATCTCATTCTAAATGTATTTATCGTTTTAATAGTGTAAATAAGTGTTTAACGTTTTCGTCGCTTTAATGACAAATCCGTCTGTTCATGCATATGGTAATTTTAGAACTTCTGAACACAGGGCACCAAACATTTTGCAGGATTATTTTATGTTAAATAAAGAGAATATTAAATACAGTGATGAAATATATCAAATGATACAAAGTAAAGTATTAGATAGTTCTTTTTATTTTTATTATTTTATTTCGATTATTACATCGCTAATGTTTTTTCGTTAATTGGCATCAACGAATGTCTAAAAGTCGTTACGCTGATTTCGCAAATTATTTTTTACAGAATGTTTCTCGGCTAAAGCTACAGCATATTGTTCGGATTTCATAAATTAAACGTTTTCTAGTTTTCATCAAACATATTCAAGAGATAAAGCATAATTTACTATCTGCATTCGCGATATAATATATTTGTCAACGAAGTGATTGAAAGAATTATACAAAATCAAAAATATCTATATTTTGAAATGCCAGCTTATGATATTTGAGATTAAATATATACTAAATTTCTGTGTGGTAGAACAATATTCTCGTGACCGATATATAAAATGCTAATTTGGTTTAATCATCAAGATTCAGTTAGTAAAAGGCGTGAATTAACTATTAATATATGTTTTCTCATATAGGTTGGTTGTCAAAATTTGTAAGGAAGGAGAAAAAATACAAGAAAAGAAATATCGTTTCGTGTTCGCACAATGAACTTTTTCTGCACCAACTATTTTTTGTTAATTGAAGAGGTAAACTTTCAAGTGAACATATTCTTATATATATACGTAGAATTTTCAATAAAAATAAATTTAAATCATGGAATTGAAAGGTTGAAAACTGCCAGTCATATATGTAAGTAGTATTTTTAAGCGTCGGTATTCGTCAAAACTCTCTCGGGCAAATAAACGTCGATTAAAAAAAATACATGTCGATTAAAAAAAAATAAACGTCGAATTCTACCAAGCATAGATATAACTCATCACTTCAAACGAATTTGCACTTCACATACGGGAAGTGCTTATGTCAGTCATAACAATGCATTGAAAGTTACCAGCAAATTTTTAAGGGGATCATCATCATAGGTAGTCTGTCCGTAGACAGGTCCGTGATTATTCATGGTTAAACCTGGTTCTCCATATACTCCTATTTTCCGCTGTCCTCTTTATATCTTGATAACTCTCTTTCCCTTTCAAATCGTCTATCAGCTGAAACCTTTTCCTACCTCTTTCCCTTTTCCCATCTAGTTTTCCTTTAATTTAATTTTTCTTTAATCATACTCTCTCTCCTCAGGTAATGTCCAACCCAGTTAGCCTTCCTCTTTCTGATAGTCTGTATAATCATTCGCTTCTCTCCTATTCTTCGTAGCACTTCATCGTTTTTCATCCTATCTTTCCATTTTATCTTCAGCATTCTCCTCCAAGTCCACATTTCAAAGCTTTCCAAGTATTTTATGTCATTTTTCCTTAGCGTCCATGTTTCTGCCCCATACAATGCTATACTCCATACGTAGCATTTTATCAACTTCTTGCGGATATCTTCCCTTATATTCCCTGTAAGTAGTTGTTTCTTTCTCCTGAAAGCCGCTTTTGCTTTTCCTATTCTAGTTTTGATCTCATCCGTACATTTTGCCTCTCGTGTTATGATACTTCCAAGGTATTTATATTCTGAAACTTGTTCTAATGGCTTTCCCCCAATAGTTATGTTCAGATTCTCTTCTTTACCCGATATTCGAATGACCTTGGATTTTTCTGTATTTATTTCCATACCGTATTTTCTACCTGTTATCACTAGTCTATTTATCATTTTTTGTAGCTCCTCTTCCTTTCTTGCTAGAAGTACTTGATCATCTGCGTATTTTACTGTTCTTATAATCCTTCCTCCAATTTTGAAATCCCCTGTGCCTTCTAAAGCTTCTTGCATTAGACTTTCTCCATATATATTGAATAGGGTTGGCGATAGGCAGCAGCCTTGTCTTACTCCTCTACCGATATTTATTCCGCAGGTGTCCACATTCTCAAACCTGACCTTTACAACTTGATTCTCATATAGATTCCTAATCAGTCTCCTGTCTTTCCAGTCTACACCTATATCCTTTAATATCTTCATCAACTTTACCCAATTTACTCTATCAAAGGCCTTCTGCCAGTCTACGAAACATGCGCAGATATCTTGACTGTATTCTATTGCCCTTTCTGATATGATTCTAACTACTCCTATAGCATCTCTAGTTCCTCGTCCTTTTCTGAAACCGAATTGATCTTCCCCTATTATTTCTTCTGCCTTTTTCTCCAGCCTTTTATTAAGAATCCTCGTGATGATCTTCGATGTGTGTGACAGAAGGCTTATAGTTCTGTAATCTTTACACTGCATTGCCTTTGGCTTCTTCTTTAGAGGGATCATTGTTACTTCTAGGAAATCCTGAGGCCACTCTCCCGTGTCGTAAATCTTATTAATTAATTTCGTGATCGCTTTTAGTCCTTCTGATCCTATGACTTTAAGTATCTCAGCCGGTATTCCATCGCTGCCCGTGGCTTTCCCCTTCTTAAGTTCCACTATCGCTTTTTCTACTTCGCTCTCCATAATACTTGGTCCTAAGTTGTCTTCTTCAATGTTTTCCTCATTTTCCAGTTCTATTTTTGCCGTTCCTGTCTGTTTGCTGTATAATTCCTTAATGTATTCTTCCCATACCTGTGCTACATCCTTTGTTTCTGAGACTATCTTCCCATCCGTATTCATAATTCCTTTACCACAAATTCCATTAGACTTCTTATCTTCTAATTCCAGTGCCTTAGCGTACATCATATCGTACCGTCCTAATTTCTCCATTTGTTCTATTTCATCACATTTTCCTTTTAGCCAATTTTCTCTAGCTTTATCTGTTACCCTTCTCAACTCATTGTTTATGCGCCTATAGTTGGCTCTACCTTCTTCACTGTTAACGTTTTTCCATTTTCGTCTCTCATCCATTTTCTCCAGCATTTCCTTCGTGATCCATGGTTTTCTGATTTTCTTCTCTTGTTTTCCAATCTCTTTAACCAAGGTATCCTTGATACTGGTTTTAATTTCATCCCATTCTATATCGACGGTCTTCGGTTTGTTTTCCAACTTTCTTAGGTTATCTTCCAACTTCATGCTGACTACATCCTGCCTTTCTTTCAGTTTTTCTAGGTCCCAGGTCTGTCTTTCTCTTCTCGTTTTTCTTATTTGTTTGAGCTTTGTACTCACGTCAAGTATTAGAAGGCTGTGATCTGAATCAATGTCTGCTCCTTGCAATGCCTTGGCGTTCTTTATGCTGTTCCTAAATCTTTGTTTTACAAGGATGTAATCTATTTGGCATCTCATTCTATCTCCTGGGCTTTTCCATGTGTATAACCTTCGTTTATGGTTTTTGAACCATGTATTAGTCACTACAAGGTCATTATTGATGCAGAATTCTACGAGTTTCTCCCCTCCTCGATTTCTCTTCCCAAGTCCGTATTGCCCGACAACATTTTCTTCCTGTCCTTCTCCGACTATGCTGTTCCAATCTCCCATTATTATGCAGTTTACCTTTCCTCTTCCGTCTTCTTCGTAAATTTCATTAATTTGCTCATAGATCTCATCTATTTCTTCATCGTCATGAGCTGACGTTGGCATATATACCTGGATTATCAGCATGTCCACTGGGACTGCTTTTAGCTTTATTGCCATCAGTCTATCGTTCGTTGCTATTATCTTTGTCACGCTTTTCATCATATCTTTCCTAAGTACCAGAGCTACTCCCCTTTCCCCACTATTTCCTCCAGAATAAACTACCGTGAATTCTTCCGAGTCGAACTGTCCTTCTCCCTCCCATCTAGTTTCGCTTAGCCCTATAATGTCAACTCTATTTCTTCTCATTTCTTCTTTCAAGTTCTCTAGCTTTCCTGCCTTTCTCATAGTTCTTACGTTCCAAGTCCCTATTCGTAATTTACTTTCGACAAATGTTTTCCTCAAGGCAGTCCCCGCCCGGAGATCCGATTGGGGGACTATTTTACCTCCGGATTGTTTTACCTCGAGAGAACTCATATTGTCCAACCATATAATCTTTACTAGGGATTGTAATGTGGTAGTTTCCCTCTTGCTTTCCACATCGCAGTACTGTAGCCGTTCAAATCGTCCTGATCACGCCTACAGCTGTATTGGATATAGACCCAACCAACATCATTTGTTTTCGGCTCTATACCATACTGACAGTACTGCTGCCTACTGCCAGGCACTGATGATAGTTTTTTTTTTATATATAAATAAAACCTCCATTCGAGGGGTTTGAACCCCCGAACTTTGCAATAGAAAGCCGACACGCTAACCACTACACCACCAGTGCAAATTAAGGGGATATATTGTGCTATTTTGAAGAGGCATCAGGTTTTATGGCTTAGTAAGGTGTTTAAGCTTTGGCTTCACTAAATTATTTTAGAAATAAGATCTCTGAACTAAGGTAAAATCTAAGCGGAAGATGGTTGAAAAAAATTGGACGGATAAAAGAAAGGATTTATTTCAAGCTATTCGAAGACGTTGTTGTTGTTTGTAAAGCTATTTCATCTATTTTTTAAGGCTTGCGTTCACCTTAATCTCTTTCAACCCACCGAATATTACGGCATTTCCTAATCGTTAACTCTGAGCACAATAACATTCGTTTCAATGGCAAGCCTTTGTATGCGACGGTCTGAACGCCATTCAACCGAAGCTGAGAAATACGGGAAATAAGAGGTTAACCGTACATAAGAAATGATGTCTCCTTACCTTTGCAGTGGTGTTAATTGTTCCCGCGGTGGAAAAAGGCACCGGCATCCTCCCGCGATGAGAGAATCCCCTCTTGGCACACTTAACCACACACAAAAAGCATTTCATCAGAGAATGGCCGTATCATATCACAGGGGCTTGCAAGACTAAGCTTGGAAAAGGGGGAGGAATGGAAAACACTATTGGGTTCACAAAGGAAATAAAAGGGTAAAGCTTTGATATTGGAAATTGGTGGAATTCACAATCGCGCCACACCTGCAATGAGAAAAGAAACTCACTGGTAATGCTTTAACACGATATGAGGCATCTTAAATAGACTTAGAGAAAACGAAATCTTCCAAAAGGCATTGCATTGGATTTTTCGCCGTTCCAACCAAGTAGGATGCTTAACTTAAAAATTTGGTTAACAAGATGGAGTACTCTTCCTTGTTGAAAATTTTACAAAAAATAAAAAAAGAACAAGTTATGCACTTAGATCACCTGATTTTCCTACACTGAAGAATAAATTGCTCATTATTTATTAATACTTTAGAAAATACTCACTATCTTGAGGGACTTGATCGCCTTCTCTTCGAAGCGTAGTTCACCTATCGGCAACTTCCTTTATTATAACATGACATCAATATCACATACGCGGCGTACATTTGTTGTTCGTAGAGAAAGTTAAGTCGTGCGGCCACCGAATTTAATACCGTTTTTAATCATTCGTAAGCTGATAGAAGATTGACGTAGGAGAATCAGCTGAACTTACATTCAAATTCACTATTCTCGGCATAAGTGGAAACCCCAACGAATTCAATCAGGCACCGACTTTTATTTTTAAATATTTAATTAGTCTACGATACTTAATGCGAATTTAAGTCTCTAAGAAAAGGATTCCTTGAAAAAAGCAAACAGCCATTTAACCATGCTTCAGGTCAAGAGTCGGCGTAGACGAGAAAATGAAGCGAGGAGGACTCGGAATTTGGTCTAGCAAGTTTTAAGTCCAATGTGCGTCATCAGGAGCGAATGGAGGCGAGCGTTTGAAGTCAAAAGAAGCAACTGATTCAGAAACTTGTTTGTCAAATTGTAATTATCGATCGAGAAACCATTCTCAAGGAATAGGATTTTGAGGAAAGAGTAATGAGAAATGGAAAGAAGAAAAATGAGCGTTGAGATAAATTTTGCAATAGAATCTTTTAGAGACAAAACAACTATTTAATATTACGGAAGACTGCCTTCCCTGGCTTTTTACTTTATCTTGAATGAACCATGAAATGGTATAGCACTGTTGATGGAGTTATTGATTACTTACAAAACGCCTCGTTCTTATGCAAGGACTGGCTCAACCTGCTTTCCCTTGGGTTCGCGAGACTAATTCTGACCATTACAAGCATTTTTTATAAGTCCGTGTCTGTAAATTTTTTTAGCAAGAGCTCGCTCGGTCGTATTACAAAGAGTTCCTATTCGTGTTAACAATATCCCTAAAATTAAGCTGTTACATTCCGTTATAAACGCTGTAATTTCTCTATGTTCGCGGGAACTATTTAAGGGAAAAATTCAACGAGGAACACACAAATAAAATAAAATGGGAGTTTAATAAACTACTGATGTAAAATGTCTTAATTATTGCTTATGTTAAAGCAAATTAAAATAATAAAACAATGTTTTGGACACTCAAAACTTGCTAAGCTCTACTCTACTAAGCCCGACAGCGTTTTGTGAATATATTTCAAATGATCGTAATAATATTACCTAATTTGTGGAAGAGCAATGTAAATCAAAATTCAAGAGAACACTCATAAAAACTCCTCCAGTAAAATTATACAGTCAAACCCCGATTTAGCGCCACCGTTCATCCATCAGTGACATTGGCGTTAAAGCGGGGGTGGAGGTAAATCGAGGTACACCCACTCCCCGATTAACGCTCTTAATTTTTGCCAGGTAAATCTAGCGCTAACTGAAACAGCGTTATTCGGAACACGTATTTCCATAAGAAATTAAGTTATAAGATTTAATTCGTTCCTGAGATTCAGTTAATGGAAATGAACATTGGTAATATTATATAAATAATACACCAAAGTATTCTTTGTTAACCATGTTACGTAGCGTAGAATATGTCGTAATTTGCATTGCAATTTTATTTAAAATTGAACAGTAAAACTTGAATATAGATGAAGAACAGAATGCATTTTACGGATCATATGTTTATTTCACGCTGAATAAATCGCGCAGGAGCATTAAGAAATAGGAATTAGAATAGAATATATACAGGGTGTGGCAATAGTCACAATACAGCCACAATTTTATTAACACAAAGAAAATTAGAACATAAGCATCATGATTGAAGATACTGTTCAATCAATAGAAGGCAATCAATAAGACAAAAACAAAATCGTATATAGAAACGATCGAAATCTTAATATGTTTCGATAAATAAATATCTATCCATAAAAGAATTATCACATGTGCTTGATGAATAAAGAAACATGGGATGAGACCAAATAAAGGAAGAATTCAAATATCTTGGTATTACATTTTTAAAAACTGAACAACCGAAAAGGGAGCAATAAGCAAACAAATGTTGTCGCTCTCCAGGCTTTAGTCGCCGAAAAACCTGTTATTTAACCTCGAGAGTTAAGCTTTTCCTCTTTTTCTTCTCTGACCGCCGGTTATCATTCATGGTCGTTTTTTAAAAGGGAAAATATAAATTAAACAAAGTTCACTCTATATTTTGACCTACAAAAACATCGACAAGTGTACACAGAACCATCAAGCAACTGCAAATACTGACGTCTTGTGTGTTGTAAATGCGCAGAGGCGCTGCGCAGTGGACTTCGCAAATTACACCAGAAAATTTGAAGAGCGTTAATGTGGAAATGGCAAGCGCAATTCATAAAAAGGTATTAAATTATTTTCAGCGTTCATGCCGAACAGTGCTAATCGGGACAGCGTTAAAGCGAGGAGTGGGTGTATATGCTTACTATATGTAACCATAAGATGGAAGTTCTGTTCAATACGACTCATGGGCGGTATGCGGGGGTGGCACTATATAGGGAGGCACTAAATCGAGATTCGACTGTATTTCAATAATAATTTTGACTTAGTTATACGGTAATAATTTTGGTAAAAAATTAATGAAAATATAGTAAAAATACTTCCATATCATTCGAACAATGTGTTGGATTTAATCGACTACGCCGTGTCGAATTTGAATACGAAAGTCAATCATGGAGTCGTCTCTTCTGGAAGTTGTAACTAAAGAGCTGGATGCCACAGGAAATAAAGCGAGGATCTTAAAAGTAATATTTGTGTGCGTTTAAGCAATTTATTTTGGAAGTTAGACAACTGCAAGTAACGATGTCGTGTTAATCAAAGGCGAGTCAATTTTTACGTTAAGCCAAAGCGGTCACATATGATAAAGCTTGCTGTATGTTCTTTTGGAAGGGAGATGAGAGGTTATGGAACGTTAGCAATGCAAATTGGCAATTGGAAATTTAGTAAATTTTTTTAAAGAGACACCTCTCAATGCTTATTAAGGAAAACTCAGGAAACACTCATTCATTTGCTGCGAATCACGCGAAGACCTTGAATCCTTCGTGTTTGTTTAGAATTGTGTTCACGTTTTCTATTATACAACTACGTGACAGTAGGGTTTATTTGCGAGAAAGGAACTTTTAATCCAGCACCTTGCTCTCGGGAAATCGAGCCATTGTCCATCAATCATTCCACCTCACCCTTGCATCTCCCTTTCTGCGACCCACACACGTCCCTTTCCATTTATGCCTCTTCTCCTCCACAATAGTCGTGAATTATTTGCACAGACCGCCAACTCCTATACCCCTTCCTTCTCTTCTCTTATCATCCCCTTCTCTTTATCCCCTTTATCTATTCGTACTCTCCTTCTCACTTCCTCCTTTTCTCCTGGTCTTCCCTCCGCCTTTTCTTTATCCCTATTCTACATCTACCCCTTTTCTCCTTCGCCCCTTTTTTCTTAACCCTCTCTCTTTCTCTCTCCTTTTCCACTTGTCCTCCTACTACTCTCCTCTTCCTACCATTCTCCTCGCCATTCGATCGCACTAGCAGCAGCGACGACAGAGAGAGAGAGAGAGGGCATCAGTAGTCTCGGAGAGTCGCGCGGGCTGAATAACAATGGCTTTTCACTTTGCCGCCCGGAGGTGACAACGCTCGCGGCTGCGGAGGCTCAGTGAAGCGGGAAAACGACTGCTCAACCGGCACCCGTCAATCCCGCGAGCGACTCGCTACCTCTTGAATGGAGAATGCGCCAACTAGATTTATAGGTGAGTCGCTGCTAGGGGACTTTGTGTGCGTCTGCGGGGATAAAAAAAAGGTGGCGAGCGCGTAGCTGGAAAGAGAGAGAGAGAGAGTTGTATAGTCACTCCTTTAAGGCGGAGAAAAAAAAGATTCGCGACTTCCTTTCTCCGCCGGCAAGTTGGCACTTTGGTGCAAAATAGGATAACAAAAGAAAGATTTGTTGCTTAGGGATTAAGGCGGCTTCAAAGTGAAAAACGCGGCGCGGAGTGAGGTTTCGGGAGAGAATAATTTTACGGTGTTTGAAGGCTGAGTGAAATATTATTCACGATTGTATATTTTCCGTTTTAGTAGCATTTTGGTCAAAGTAACGATAAAAACACGATCTAAACTGACTGTTGGCGCATATTATTGCTAAATATTTATATAAATACAATTCATGGTGACAAGAGAATTAACGGCGAGTGTTGATGAATACTTTATAGTAGAAATTCGCATGCTATTCACTCAGTCGCTTTACGAAAATATGATGTAGACATTTTCAATGACGGTCTCATTAACCCATTTATTATCTATTATTTCTTTATATTGGGATATATATTTATAACTGCATTATCGAAAATATCTTAGTATTTATTATACTACGTAAGCGACGAAACGACAGCTTCGATATAATAAAATAAGGGAATCGAAAGTATTTTTAACGCGAAGTTGCAATTACCATAAACAATCCAACGCGAGATTGCTTTGAAGGATTTTTCACGATTAAAATATCAGGAATGAATGATTTATGCCTCAATGTTTTTCACTTAACAATTCCTACATCATGGATTGAACGAAACACACCTTCGAGAGAGTTTCGATATATTTTACGACGGAGTTTTCTTTACATGGGAGGAGGAATAAAAGAAAACGTTTACATCACGTTCAAAATAAGATGATGGAGAGTGGCTTATTCACAATGTCTCAGATGGACGTGGGTGTGTCCAGAGAAAATAAGCTACATGTCATCCACGCCAATTGATTTATGATATAGCCGTTGTTATTTTTCTTTCTGCGTACACGAACCACTCTCGCCTATTAGCATCCTAGGCAACAAAGCTTGAGCTCGACACATAAGAACAGAACAATACGAACCATACCGATTATTTTTCCGAACAAAAAAATAAATACATTCCATAAAATACCATAGCGGCCATCGATTAGATGAAAGTACAGGTTCTTAACTTTAATTACGGTGGCGAAAATCCATTAGTAACTAACACGAACATTTAAAATACCATAGCATGGTGTGGAATTCGGAATTTGCAGCTTCTGCGGAATAACGCTGAAGCACATTTTTTTGGAAAAATATCGGCATTTTTCAGAAGAGCATGAAGAAGGTCGCGAAGTGACGTCACCTCACGCGTCGCGCTAAACATACCTCCGCGCCGGATTTCACACGCTTCGTCGGGGCCAATTACGGAAGGCAGCGGGAAAAGATCGAGGAATGAATGGAAGCAACATCGCACGACTTGTAGTCGAATTTTTGCAGCACATCGCGACGGCATTATAATCCATTCGGCATTCAGAAAATGAATAAGGCTCCCGTTGCCAAGTGTCGGACGGAAGCCCGCTGCGGCGGCTGGGTCACTCATCTCTTTTCCAGGTGCACGCCATCGTAGAATGGAATCCCTCTCTTTAAAGACTTGCAAGAGTCATACCTCTCTATGCGTAAGACTCGTTCGAACTGAATTCTAAATTGAAAGTAATAAATATACTGGGGTGCGATCACGTTGGTTATATCTCAATTTATTCGCATCGATTTATTTCATTCGTAATATTCTGATTTATTTTTAAAGCTGTGAGTAAAGAAAATTATATAAATTCAAATAAAAAATGAATTTACTTATATACAGGCAGAATCTGCTTAACGTACTCGTTACGTTCTCTAAAATACAAACGTTGAGCGGACAGCGATTTAGTATATAAATACATTTTATAAATGAAGATGCTTTCTCTTATAAGCCCATCAATTTTTTCAACCAAAGTTTATGTGTAATATTATGCTACTGCATTTATAAAGTAACAAACACTACATATAAGTATGTAAACAATAAATTAAAGCATAAGAAATCACAAATATGAATAAATACCGATTTCAACAATAATTTCTTGAATTAAATCATATTTTCCACTTGCTTGCAATAGTCCATGAGTCGTTATAGCAGAGAAGAGAAATTATTAGTAGGAGGGAAGGATTTCGAATGGAATTTAGCCGGAGATTCAGGAAGAAAGTTTACGGTGGATTTTGATGGCAATTTGGGAGTTGTTCGAATAGCTGACGCTTTTGTGTATTTTATCACCCATTGTACTTAAAATTGTCTCTCCAATTGTTTAAAATTTAAAAGCAAAATCCAAAAAGTCGAGGTGACCGACCGAACATCGCGCACCAACATTTTATGTGTGGCGGAACTGCAAACAACATAGCCTGCCTGAGTATGAAGTACGTATCAACATACGTACGGACATATGGTATCATTATACGACGCAAGAATGTACGCTAAGCGGACGCTGTCTGTATTAAAAATATGTCAAGGAACTCAAATAGTATATATTTTTAATTAATTACAAGCTAATTTGTACATTTTGTTAAAATAATGTCTCTAATCCAGTACGCTGAGTGTTTGATTTGCTGCATATAATTCAAGTTTACAAGTAAAAAAAACTCATTCAAATGGGAATGTGAATTTAAACTAACTGATATTTTCAGACCTTTACGGTGTTAACGGAAATATATCTAAAGGATAAGAGATGGATATTCGCCAGCACCTCATTTAGAATAACTAGAAAAGGTTATTTACAATTTTGACTGATTACTTATACGGTAAAAATCTGCTTCTTTCGATAGACACAGTTCAAATTTTCATAATGTATTAAGCTAAAATACTTCAAATAAACAACCCAACTGGCACATTAATTTAAATTCAACCCATTAACTGCGCTAAAAGAAATAAAATACTTCAAAATAAAAAAACAACAAATGTTTTTTTAATCGGCAATTTCGTGGTTGTTTCGTTAGTTGAGGTCGCTGCGAAATTCGACAGGCGAGAAGACAAACAAAAGATGGATGTAATAAATAATATTAATATAAATACATACGCTACCGTTCTTAACCGACAATAAAATAGCTTTCACGTGCGTCTTATCTATATCGCAAGCATATACATAGTAAATCCTCCCACAAGAGTTCATGAAATCGTGGAAGTAAATTTTGACCTAAGATCCGGTGACGTCAATCGGATACCATCTGGTATTCCAAGTCCATAATGTACCGAAGCTCATTTCTCAGTCAATCCGAACGGGGTGATCGTGAAAGTGGGAGGGTATGACGAGAAAAGGAGTGGGGTAGTCGGGAGCTTAGGCGCGGGAGGGGAGGGAAGGAACAGAGAGAGAGAGAGGGGGAGGGTGAGAGAGAGACAAACACAGAGGGAGCATGGAACGAATCCTCCTTTCCGATTAAACGACGTGACAGGAAGTTCCGTTTATATTTCCACATCCAATTCTCCCACTCCTACCGCCATCGATGCCACTCCTCGTGTTCTCCCTCTTCCTTCCTCTTTCCCCCTCTCTCTCTTTCTCCTTCCCTGCGCCATAATCACCTCTAACACGGTCTCACCTCGCTTTTTTTTCGACTTCTCTCTTTCTCATATCTCTCCAACTCTTGTCAACTAAAACTCCATTTCGTCTCCTCGTTTCCATCTCTTCTAAATGACTTTCTCCTTCCTTCTCTCTTTCTCGTCTACATTACAGCTCCATCTGATTTTTTCCTCTCTTGGGCAAGAACTGCTTTCAAAGTCTCCTTACTAACTCTGTATAAATAAAGGGAAGGACCTTTATCTCTTCGAGTCATCTTCATTCATTTTATTGCTCTTCCTTAATTGCTCGAGTATATTTTTCTTCCCTTCCCAGTTCTTCGTCCTCATGCTACAATGGTTTCGGTACATCTCGGTGGATTTTTTTACTTTCTTTAATTTTGTTCGGTTTTTCTATGGGCAAGTGTGAATTAAAGTATTTGTTTGTACGCATATATGCACATTTGTTTATTTCGTTCTAAAGCTTCCTCTAACCACCGTCGGATGCGTACTTCCTACATTTTTTCCGATCGTGTTTCCTGTGTTGCTTCCACTTGCCCCGTTGTTATCTCTTTCCCGCCTGTCTTTTTAACGCCCTCTTTAAAGAACTTGGCATGCCTCGGAAGCGGTTTATTCCTGACACGTGTATTATAATTTGCGCCGATTTTTTCAGAATCTCTCTTCCGTTCGGACTTTCAGCGAAACGCTTTTCTTTTTCTTAATCCAGGTGACTGTTTCTCACAGGGATTTCCTTCTTTTCCGAACAATTGCGTTCGAAATATTAACAAGAAGACGACGATTCTTATTAAAAAGGAAAACCTTATCATCCGGCTTATGCGTATCATCCGCATTCTCTATAGTTACTCCGAGCGAGATTAGAACTTAAGAGAACAAAAAGTCCCGATATTCTCGCTATCGACCCCAATAAAAGCGATTGCCCATCATCATTCCCCTCTCGCTTATCTTCATTCAAAAATTTTTTCCTTTCCCAAACCTTCGTATCTTTCTCTCCCTATTTCTACTCCAATACCCTTTTCCGCAAATCTCTCCCTCTCTGTGTAATCGTTTTAATGAAATCCTCCTCCTTTACCCCCTTTACTCATCCTCCTTCCCCCTTTTCCTTCCCGTGACCCCACTCCCATCTCATCTCTCTCTCTCACCTTCCAATATCCAATCTCTTCCCTATTCTCCTTGCGGCGCCGCGTACTCTGTGCTTTGAATGCATCCTCTTTATGGCGGGAAGGGAGGGAGTGGGAGAAAGAAGGGGAAGAGAGAGAGAGAGGAGGGAGGGTTTAGTAGAGGCCGTGAGAAAGGACTTGGTAGCTCGGCGAAATTGTCGCTTCGAGGAAGCTGCGGGTTGGGAGAGAGGGGAAAGGAGCGAAACAAAAGAGAGGCGAAAGTGTTTAAGCATGCGCAGGGAAATGGCGATGGAAGAGAGACGAAGTTCGAAATTGGAGAATGGCATCGAAAGCGATGAGCAATGAACGATTTCAATGGTGTGAAGATGAGGTTTAGATGGAGTCGCGATTTATACCTAGTGATAAATGACGTATGTACCTAACTCATGTAACAAAAAAATAATAACTCTTGTTAGAATCAACGACAGCCGAGTTGACGCAGAGGGCTGATATTTTTTTATGAAAAATGAGTTCAATCCATTCAACTTTTCATTTGTTCAATTATTTTTCATTAGCTCGTAAAAGAGATTTTTTAAGGCTTTTACAAAGAGCAGAAACAATGCAAATCCATGCGCAGAGGTCTCTAACGTGCGACCTAAGCATTGTGAGGTAGGTTTCAGGAAAAGCACATTTTATTTCATTTATTTGATATGAGTAATGACATTAAACTTTCTGGTTCAATTTTAAATCCAATTTCCATAATATTTCTTACATTCCCTATAGATTTATCTAAATTTTGATTCCAAATAAGCACTTTAATTAATCGAAAAGGAGATGAGTCTGAATTTAAGGCAAAGGCATGTACATCAATTTGTGTGTGATCATAAACCCAAAGAGTGACTTATTTAACTCGGTGCGTGATTTTTAGGTCACTTCCGGTTTTTAAGAACGCTTCTATCGAAAGCTATGACCGCATCGGGTTGGACTTGCCCACCAAGCCTGTCAAGCGTTTCCTTAAAATACGTTCCTGCAAGAAGCGGGATTCTTGTGGCAATCGTATATTTTAGTTAAACTTTATCTTTACCATTCTATCCAAAGTACACGAGTTAGAATACAAAAACATTCCCACGAGAAATTTTATAATTAGTATTACGAATAAAGTGATTAGCCGTACTGATTTATGCAATACCGTAAGTATTTTCACGATTACGAACGCATTAACTTCTTGTAATGATTCACGAAAGTGATAATTTCTTGTCTTACTAGAAGCGCTAATCATCATTGGTGACATATTAACATGTCGATATCTGTCCTGATTTTTTAAACTATCTATTTAAGTTGATTACATCGTTCATTGATCGATTTAACTTGAAGCTTAAAATATTTGTAAAAACTAATACTGATTTTTGAAGTTGGTACTGCAAGTTTTATTAAGTACAATAGATTTTTTCTCCAAATTGGTTTTTTTTGAGGAAAATGTGCCGCTCGTACTATTTCGAGCTCAGAAAAATTGGTCACTTCAATTATACATGAATTTCGCTTACGTACGCTCAAAAAACGAATTGCTTCTTTAATATAAAGCACATTTTAATGATGTCCGAAATAACTCTGAATTCATTTCGAGTAAGAAAAAGCGAGGGGAATTATTTTTACTGCTAGCTCCATTGTATCTCTTGGATTCAGCGAAAAAACAGCAATTATCTCTTGTATTAACTTCAGTAATTAAACATTTACAGAAAATCAAATAGAAAGTAGAAAGCAAAAAGAACTGTTTTTAAAATGAAAATAAATCGCTGACCAAACGTCGGTTTCGAATAAATGCGGGGATTGAAATTATAAATTCATCAAGGCTAGCAGAAATAAAAAATATGCCAAACTGGAAAAGAATGTTTTATTTATTGGAGGTTTCTGCTAGGTGTTATTTTTTATGCATCGATTTTTCGCAGCTTCCGTAGAGTTTCGTGGACCAGGAACATTCACGAGTTAAAATTCGAATTTAAATGCATAGACAGCGTGAACTGAAGAAAACTTCGGAGTAACGTATCCCCGCCGCTCAGCAACGAGGCTTTTGTTCCAGAAATTATTCGTCGCTCGACATGTCTGTTTATTACGCCGGAGGAGGGCGTAAAACCTTGCATAGGTGGGAGCACGTGGGTAGTTTATGGTATACGCCATTCACCTCACTGCTTGCGTCGGCAATATTCTCAGATTCATTAAATCTAAAAGTTTGTTCGTTTCACGCCGAGAGCAATAATTTGATTGCGTCGCGGCAACAAATCTCTAGATTAAAGGTTTCCCCTTGGAGAAAACTATAAATTATTTTCCTAGTGATGATAACGACGCTGTGATAAATTTATCTGCACTACGCAGATTGAAATATATCTCTTCACGTCAAAGAAATAGCGAACGAATAATTTGTGATAATCGAATTAGTTTATCGCAAGAGTTCTCGTTAAATTTCCAAGGTTTTATTATTTGATTGCGCTTTCAAATGTTACAAAATGTTTCGACTAAATAAAACATCGAATAAATCTGAAATATATTTTTGCGCGCTAAGAGTAAAACTTTAATCAAAAGTAATTTTAATGAGCGTGAGATGTGACACAGCATGACCTTGAATGTTGTTTTTTGCATGAAAAAGAACACAGTAGGTAAGAAAAAAATCACCGTCGGGTCCCGAGTTAGGCGGGGGATACGTTCCTGGAAAAGACCGCGTAAATTGAAACCGTGTAATTCGAGACATTAACTCTATAGAATAGAGGGATAGGGGCATGGGACAAGATTCGATAATCTTATTTCGTAAAAAAGGGATAATTAAACACAAAATTAAGTGGAAATAAATAAAAACCCCTGAACCGTAAAATAATCTAAGTGAGCAATCACACATCAATAAGAGAAAAATAGAGGGGGAAAAAATAATAAATTTATACTTACAAGTTTGCAGGAAAATGGCCTACAGGGACCTGTTGTCGGAAACTAGCCTAAATAGAAAAGAAAAGCACACACAAACGCACTATCACTCTGGAAAAACTCACTAGATACGACTTCAGCTACTGAAGATGAGAGCTTAGATCTCGAAATACGTATCTAGTGAGGTTTTCCAGAGTGATTGTGCGTTTGTGTGTGCTTTTCTTTTCTATTTAGGCTAGTTTCCGACAACAGGTCCCTGTAGGCCATCTTCCTGCAAACTTGTAAGTATAAATTTATTTATCCCCCCCCCCCCCTCTAATTTTTCTCTTATTGACGTGTGATTGCTCACTTGGATCATTTTAAGGTTCAGAAGTTTTTATTTATTTCCATTCTGTACACCGTAATCTTCAAATTTCATTTTCAACAAAATTAAGTAACTAATGGTATCTATTCACAAAGTATTCATAGTAAACTAAAGAAAACATCCGCATTCTGAAACGGAAGGATTATTCTTCTAGGAAGAATATCCGCCCAACAAGTGGAAGACCGAAGTTCAAATCCCTATCATAGCAGAAATTTTCTCCTGATATCAAATTATTCTCATTCTCTTGACTTATCTAGGATTTCTATTTTAACAATGGGTGTAATTGAGTGGCGCACTCTCTTATACACAACATCACAAGCATTCTTTAATGCCATTATTACACATTTTGAGTGGTTAAATTAAGCAAAAAACGATGGAAAATCAATAAGGAGACGAGAGGTGAAGTTAACGCTATCGAAGCTGAAAAATGAATGATTAAGATTTCGGCTGCATTCGCGGCAGAATCGGTCTGCCCGGAAAATGAAAAGTGCCTACCGCATAAACGTGAAGCAGGGTACCGCGTAAATTGAAGCATTGGTCACATGATACGAAACGCGTATATGTGAATCAGCGTAACTCGGGGTCCAACTGTAATTATAGCAGCTAAGTTACAGGCGATTTAAGAAAGTCGCAGCAATGTTTTATTTCCACGATAATACTATTTACATTGGTCCAAAGTTTACATTAGAGTGCATAGATTGTTGTATTCGCGGTGGTATTAATCATCGAAATATATTTTTTTTAAATTTGTGTATATTTTGTTAATCACATGTATAAATAACGGAATATGTAAAGATATATGCTATAAAATATAAAGCCAGGATTGCCGTAAAAAGTTGCGCTGTAGTTCCCTTTTTTGGTAGAGTTCCGCTTTTGAAAAATATTGTCACAATTTCACATGTCTTTAAATACTTAAAATCAATTCTATCTATCATAAACATTAACAGCAATATCAAAACAAAATTTTGTAGTTATTAATTTTCAAGAAAATGTAGTCCGCAGAGGAAATACTGTACTATCCACAAAATTCTAACCACTTATGTTCCAAGAAAAAGGAATCAAAAAATAAAGGACTCGCATAAAAAATGTGAGACATAAAAAGTAGAAAGAGGTCGGACAGACCAAAAGAAAGACAGGCAGAGAGAAAGCATAAGCCCTTTTTTCCGTGAAAGCGATTCAAAATAGAAAAAAACAGTCGGGAGGAAAAAAGGTCTTCATATCGAAACCGTAACTCATCATTTTCGCAGGTGTTAACTTTCTTTCCTCCTTTTCTTTGTCCCAATTCTCCTTTTCGTTCCTCATACCGCGTCCGGTCATTCCCTTTCGTTCCATCTCCTTTACGCCGCTTTCCCCTCTCTCCCTCCTTCCTCTCCCCCCTCTCTCTCTGGAACTACCCTTTCGCTTTATCCGTTCCGG
Organism: Tanypteryx hageni; assembly: GCA_028673005.1. NCBI lineage: Eukaryota > Metazoa > Arthropoda > Insecta > Odonata > Petaluridae > Tanypteryx > Tanypteryx hageni. Next base: position 36,674,492 of record CM054113.1, on the reverse strand, counting down.
TAGTCCTTCTCTAAAACCGTCCATTTCCGAGATCTCTCTCTCTCTCCGATTCGCTGCTTCCCCATGGGTGGGTGATTAGCACGGTGCCATAGGGGAGCCCTTATATATCCTCGAGAAAAGAGGGAAAAAATGGTCCGGGTCGCTCTACGACTTCGCGCCTCTAGCTATCCGCCTCATGGAAGACCTTCCGGATTCTACGTTACCGTCGTAGTGGGTCTCCCTTTCCCACTCCTCCCTTTCTCTCTCTCCCCTTCTATCTCACGACTTCATTGGAGCGCACAATCCTTTCCTCCGTGACAAGAAATGGCCTCGTCCCAAAGGAAGAGAGAAAGAGACGAGAGAGAGAGAGAAGGGGCATTTCGGCTCGTCCATTAGTAGCAAATGACGGAGTTTTTCTTCTCTTTAATTCGATTTATCCTATCCATTCAAGGGAGAAATTTCGCCCATGTAAAAAAGCGAAAAAGTATCGTTATTAAGTGTGATGTCTTCAATACTGACGCAACTGAAGGAAATCATAATGAAAATAGTAAAAAATAATCGCCCACGTTTCGAAATAATTTCAGAGGTACTTGACGGCTCTTTCGGCATGTCGTTACTTGGAATGAATTTCAATGTGATTGGAAATGAACTATGATACGAAATGTTCATATTTTACATCAATTTCCCGGATTTGATGCGTATCGATCTGGTAATTTTTTGATTAAAAAATTTCATCTAATTCCTGAGTTATAGTGAACCTCATTATATTAAAGTCGCCCAAAATTGAAGAAAAAACTTCAAAAATATATTCAATTATCAAATAAAATTTACCCTTTAAAAAGAGGATGTGTAATAAAATAACATAATTAGCGTTTTTTAGATTCATAAAACTCAGAAGAAGACTTTTAAAAGGTTTTAGAGGACGTAAAACTCAATGAAGTAAGTATTTGCAGTGTATTGAATGGTGATCAATAATGGAATGCCGCTTTTACGATTCTTATGAGAAAGTAAATTGTGTCATCCAGGCTCCTTATGGCAGTTATAGAGCTGAAGCTTTCTCGATACGTTTCTTTTGGTCTCCATACGGATTTTATGAAGTGATCTTGCGCTCGAAGCTCTGGTTGTGTCAAATTTGATTATGACGATTTGGACACGGTGATAACTTGGTGCTAATGACCGGCTGATAATGAGATAGTCCATTCCTTCCATCTGAGAGTTTTAAACACTCCACGAATCTTAACTCCTCAGCAAAGTGAAGAGTTAAAAGCCGTGACAGAGAGAGGAAGATAGGGAGACATAGGGGGTGGGGAAGAGAGAGAAAGAGGGGAAGAAAGAGAGAGGGGAAGAGAGGGAGGAGAGAGTGGAAGAGTGGGAGGGAGAGAGAGTGAAAGAGAGGGATAGTGAGGGAGGGAGAGAGCGGAAGAGCGGGAGGAAGAGGAAAGAGAGAGAGAGGAAGAGAGAGATAGAGAGAGGAGAGAGTGGAAGAGCGGGAGGGAGAAAGAGGGAAAGAGAGGGATAGTGAGGGAGGGAGAGAGCGGAAGAGCGGGAGGAAGAGGGAAGAGAGAGAGGAAGAGAGGGAACGAGAGAGAGAGAGGAAGAGATGGAACGAGAGAGAGAGGAAGAGAGAATGAAAGAGAGAGGGGAAGAGAAAGAGGAAGAGAGGGAGGGAGAGAAAGAGGGAGTAATGGGATAGAGGTAAAGAGAGACTACAGATTCCACCGCAAGAGTCGCCATCCTCTCTCTCTCCACCTTGCATTGACCTTCGCATTAAAAACCTCTCGTCTTGCCATTTCTTCCTCCCCAACCCTCCTCAGAATTTTATGATCCTTATCCCTCCCTTCTCTCTCTCACTCTCCGCGCTTCCTCCACTTACCGTCGCAGGTCTACCTATCCCAACTTCCCATTCCCTCCGGTGCACATCTCAGCCATTAGCTAATTGAATCTTCACCTCTTATCCCTATGATATTCTAGCTAAGACCTCCTCCCCCTCTTTCTCTCTCCCTCGTCTCGATTCCTCTTCCATGACCTCTCTCTACATCTTTGCTTTCCTTCCTTCCTCCCTCCCATCGTCTTGCACCTCTTGCACCCCATTCCACTTTATCTTTCTCCGTCTTCGCCTTTCCCGCACAGTAGATTCGCGAACCGCAGCCCTTTATACGATTACCTCAACACACAGTGAATCTCTAAATGCTACCTCAGGTACGGATTGGATAACAAGTTTCTACCAAAGGTCTCGATTAACAGATTTACTTCCCTCCCTTTCGTTAATTTTGATTAATTTAGCATGAATAAGCGATAGGGAAAACTAGTTGAGACATAACAGCTGAGCTAACTATATTCGCATTCCACCAAAAGCAGGGGTTCCCAACCTTTTACGATGCGGCGAGCATCAGGTTATTTTCTCTAAAATCCAGCGAGCACGACAATACTTTTGCAAAAAATAGGAATGAGTCTAAATAAAATCACACTAACGTCAAACCTATGAATAGTGTCCTTTTGTACGTTTACAAAGAAAACAAGCGAACATATTAAATTACTGGTGATGATAAAGGCGAATTTAAGCATCGTAGAAGTGCACGGCGGTGCTCGCGAGCACCAGGTTGCGGACCCCTGACCTACAGGGCGCTGTTCGCTTACCGTAATTCTTATTGTAATCAACTATCGCTGACTCACCGCTGAGGACGCCTACTACATAACTGAATCGCACAAATGATTTACTGAACCGCTTCACTGCTATACAAATTCTTAATAGTAGCGCTACTTAATTGATATAAGACTATATTTTGATTTGGTTAATTTTTTTGAAACCACCTGAGCGTTATTTAAAAGCTTGCATAAATTTCACGCGAAGCGGAGCGATTTGGCGGATGGAATTTAATGGGATAAAATATAAATATAGCGAAGGGAGTGCGTCGCTTTTATAACGAAGCCGCCGCATTCCCTGTAATTGCGATCAGAATCGCCTACTTTGCCTCGATAGAAACACGCTTAAAAGCGAGGAGGGAACTCGGATAATTACGCGTCCTAAAAACTGAGAGAGAACGAAGAAATTAAATGCGGGGAAATACGGCGCGATTTTCTCCCATCTCCTTAGGAGGGCTCTCTCGTAATTCTCGCACCAAGGTTCTTCGGAAAACTTTTTCGCGCTTTTATTACACTCTCGTAATTTTCGTGACAGAAGAAATGAGGTGGAAACAATAAGCGTTACCACCTCTAGTATGCATGCAGATTTATGCGAGAATTATGCAAACAAAGAATACCTATTTCATAAAATAAACTAGAATTTTAAATATTTGACGGAACCGCTTCGAGAATTTTCCGAGTTTAAGAATTCCTTGGTCGCTATTTGGCTTCCATTTAATTAAACCAAAAGCTTCGAAGAAAGGGCATAAAACGGCGCCAGTAATTACAGCATACTGTGGAGGAGACGCATTTCGGAAGAACCTCAAAACCACAACGGCTTTATAAAAATTGTACCATTTTGCTACAAAGTTAAAGTGAGACGTTATCTTTTCATCTCTTCATTTATTAAACATCTTATCTGTCACAACCAATTTGCGAGACCACTTATTCCCCATGAAGCAGTTTCAAGGAGGACTCGTCAACTCGCTCCAGGTTAACTATCTTATATTACCTGCGCAAATATATGTGGGTGTCGTTCGCTGTTTTTTTTATCAAAATGAGTAGCAAAAAACACCTTTTCAATAACGACCTTCAGAAAAAAAGATATGCAGGAAATGTTTTATTCAGGCGTGACCGTATCTAATTCACGAGTTTTTATATGCATGAGACACGTGAGAAGTTCATAAATTTGCATATATTGTACAAGAAAGAGATTACTTTTTATTACTGAGGTGCCAAATATAATTATTTAAATTAAACATTAATTATCCTGCGAGAGTATTTTAAAGTTTCCTTCATTTCGTTATTAATCACGTTGACTGGGAACGAATATGTTAATGTTTTACCTATATAATAATCATTGATACATTATGGAATGAAAAAGACACCAGAGAAAAATCAATATTTTAAAAAGTTCAAAAGTTACAACAGAGTCGATGCATTTTATATTCACAGCCTTTTACAGTTCTTAATGGATTGGTGTCATAAATGTTGCCCCAGATCGCTTAATGAAGGTTGGGAAATAGCGCATTGGTAAATATCCACTGAGAAATTTTAATTATAGCGTATAAGGATAAAGCTAACATTTTACAATAGGGGTCTCTAGATGGAAAATCATTGATTGCCAAAAATCTTTGTGAAGCAACCTATTCGTAAGCAATATTCTTTTTACCCATTATTAATTTTGACTGGTTTTTTTATTTGTGGCTAAGCTATTTAGCTGGTTATTGTAGATAAATTTTTCAGCCTTGGACTTAAGTCATAACCATTCAATTATAATTAAACGCTTCATTCTCGCAATAAGCGAATAAAGATAATTGAATTGATTTGATCAGTTATTTTAAATTTGATGCGGTTTATTTATGCTTAGAAAGTTAGGCTAGAATAATGGCTATTGTAAAAGATATTGTGAGAATTACGCTACGACTTACGAAGCAAAAAAATATTCTGCGATGACATAATGACAGACATTTTCGTGGGTTATCCGATTTCGTGGGACAGCCAATTCTTTACTTGTGCCTTTCGGACTGTTATTCCCTACGTCTAAAACCGAAAAACCTCTTAAATCATTTTTTATAACACCCTTCAGCGTTTCCCCACCACTCCGACCTCTTCTCTTTCTTGACATCTGCTATTTTTTCTCTCTCTCTCTCTCTCTCTCTCTCGTATCTATCTTCCTCCGTTCCTTTCCAAATTTCCCTCCCTCTCTCCATCTCTGTTCCTCTCCCATTCTTATTTATAGCCAATCTACCCCCTTTCTTTTCTCCTTTTCTTTCCTTTTTTCTCTCTCCTACCCTCGCTTTCCATCTTCCTACATTTCTGGTTTCCTTCTTTCCTTTCAATCTCCCATCTTCACCCTTCTCTTTTTCACTTCCCTCCTCTTGATCCCTTTTTTCTCACCTTTTCCCCCTTCTCCACACATCTCTTTCACTTCCTCATCTCCGCTCCCTTTTCATTTCTCTCCACTTCAATTCCTTTCTCTTCTTCCATAACCGCTATTTCCCTCACAGAATCTCTTTCTTACACCTCCTGCTACTGCTACTACCTCTCTTTATCTCTATCGCTCCGTTTCCTTTCTCCTTTCTCCAACGCCCTATTTTTTGCCATCTTTGTTTTCGCGACCATCCTTGTTTTTTTGTCCCGACTTTCTTCGTCTCTCCTATCCTTGCAGCGCATAGAGGGCGCCACCTTAAGGTGTGTGTGTGTGTGTGTGCGCGCCGTGGGAAGGGTCTCCTCCGACTCATCGCGCAGTTCCGAGGACATCTCCGCCTTGACTATTCAATTCCCACGCTCCACCCTTATCCCCTCCTCCTTCCTTCTCCCCTCCTCCCTTCTGCCCTCCTCCTCCCTTCTGCCCTCCTCCCCCCTTCTCCCCTCCTCCTCCCTTCTTCCCTCCTCCTCCCTTCTTCCCTCCTCCTCTCTTCTCCCCTCCCTTCACCTCCCTTCTCCACTCCTCCTCCCTTCTCCCCTCCTCCTCCCTTCCTCCTCCCATATCCCCTCCTCCTCCCTTCTCCCCTCCTCCTCCCTTCTCCCCTCCTCCTCCCTTCCCCTCTATTCTCCCCCCTCCTCAACTCTTCCTGACGTCTCCTCCGTCGACCCAGCCCCACCCGCCCCTTCCTCCTCACGCCTCCTGGTACCTCACCCTCTTACTCCTCTGACTGCATGATGAGGCTGTCCTTACAAGGAGAGAGAACCCACCTCGAACACATGCGCGCATACACACGCTCTCGCAGCAAAATACACCCACACCCGCAGCTCCATAAGGGAGCGGAGAATCATTTCAAAGTCGCAAATGGATTGCGTTATGAGGTCCCGCGATTCGCTCTCTTGCATGCAAAAGCGTTCCCGCGGTGGGGACAAGACATAAGCGTCGAAAAGGTTCCCTCTCTAAAATGTTTAACAGCAATATTCCTCTATTGGAAAATTATTGCGTAAACATGATTACGAGTTTGCCGTCCGCCTGTTTGTTGTGACGGAAGGCACGTTTGAAGTTCATTGCTCCGAGACCACATATACAAGGTGTAAGAAAAGCCCGCTCTCAGAGGGAAATAAGTTATGCCAGAATTAAACAGGAAAAATCTTATTTTTCAATTTCTGTTCGTGATGAGTTTTAATGTATAACATGGCAACCCTTTTAACTTGCTCTGTTACACTGTCAGTATAATCATAACTATTTTATCGTTTAATTATGATTTTCCCCATTAGAACGGATGTTTGTACATCCTGTATGTATGTATGTATATGTATACATTTGTTTCTTAAGCGGATATTTGGAATTTAAGTAATTTTTATCGCTATTTCTATATATACGACTAAATAGAAAACCAGCAGAAAGAGCCTTTATGATAAAGCATGCTGCACTTTTAAAAAAGTAATTTTCCTTTTTATTTATTGCAGCACTTGTGCTTTCTGGAAAAATACTTAGTAATTGCGAAGGCAGCGCGAACGATAAGATTCTGTACAGTATATTTTCTAAACTATAAAACAGGCAAGAGATTTTCTTTTGTCGAAAATAACACACATACGGCAACGGGAAGGAATAAAATTTACGTTTACGTCCACTTTAACGAAAGAGCAAATGCTTATCCGTGTCTGCCTCACACTTGTGTCCTACCGTGGAATTCCTCGTGTATTAGGGTTGCATATGTTGCAGGATACCGAATTACCCCGCTCGTCAAATTTTTACTGCCCTCGAGAAGAAGTTCTGTCATTACTTTTAACGACTCGTAAAAAAAATGCGAAGCGAATGCCATCATGTTCCTGGGACCAAAAGTAACATTAAAACACCTGGAATGTAAGTTTAACTAATCGGAATTTCAATAATGGTAACTGAAGAAGGAAAAAACTATGGAAATACTTAAAATTTGTGGAAATTAAATCTCACTGCAACGAAATTGATTTTCTGTTTATTGATGACGAAACAGCATTCTGGAGACAAAATCCTCCACAATATTATTAATTGGATATATATATATATATATATATATATATATATATATTAGCTTTCATCTTATAACATTTCCGTGCCTTTCATAATTGTATGTACTTCTAGTAAGTAACACATTACTCTTAAAGCAGCTCTTCACGGTCTCTCGCAGTAAGTTGAAAAATATTAACGAGAACGCGTAAATGCGACAATTTCCACGTTCCGATTCGATATCGCTACCCTCCCCTCTTCCGTCTTGTTTTTATTTCAATTAGCGTAGTTGGTAGCCTTTAAAAAAGCTCGAGGCTCAGTATTTCTGTCGTTTTATTTACTGAACCGACTGAAAAATTCGCAATATTTTCTGAACATGCAAACTAACCAATATTTTTTGTAAACAAAAGTATAAAGAAAAAATCAAAGAACATTCCGTGCAAGGACCTTATTTTTTATATCTGCAAAGGAAACAAGATGATCCAAACAGAACTTATGATGCCTACTTTCCATTTAATCATTTATTTAATACTTCTATTGGTTTTAATAGCTTTAAAGTCATCGCGGAAAGGGCGGATCCAGAAACTTCCCAAGGGAGGGGGGAGGGGCGATCGCCCCAATTGCCCTTCCCCCTTCTTGATTCCGCCTCTGCCGACGAGCATACATTTTGAAAATCTCTATCCCCATCAGAATCTATCTTTCCCTTGTCACAGAGTCTTAATTTTCGGTGTATAAACAAGGAATATTGAGCGGAATGAATTTAAGAATGCACCAAGTTTAGGGAATTGGGTTGTCCAAGGGGAGGGCGATCGCCCCCCCCCCCCCCACTTGGATCCGCCACTGCATCGCGGATATGTAACTATTTGTTTTCCCAATTTTCATAATTTAGCGTTATAAAATACTACAAATACATTCGAACTGAATATTAAATTGATCACGCGTATTTGTGCGGAAAAAATAACGCGTGTACGTATTAGAATATAACGAATCTGAGTCCAACGATAGTTGTTGCTATGGCAGCACTTTCGTAATGAGTGATAAAAACTGACAAATCTCCAGTATTTACGCGAAATTCTAAGATATACAATCGATAAGCTAAATTCTACGATAAAAATTAAAATCTTCATTCCTTTCCTCAGAGAAAAGTACAAAACTCGCTCCGATATTACAATTCTAAGATATTTTAATGTGCAAGAGAAAATTACCCTGCACGATGGATTTCAGATTTCCCATGTACATCAAATGGGAAGGATAGTCCCTGGAATCGAACCCGAGACTTCAATCTTCGCAACAAAAACTATCCTCGGGAGGTCGGCCCATGTAGCAAGAGATTTTCACCAAGTTTCATGAAAATCGGTCAATTGGTTCAAAAGTTAATAGGGGGAGACGGACAGACAGACAGACACAACTATAATCCTATTTCCATTCTGAAAAGTAGGCTAAAAATTAAGAAATATATCAGTGACTAAGTAAACGAACTGTAGTTTAGCTTACTTACTCGATGATTACGATCATCCATACGATGAAAACAAGACCAAAAAGTACAAATCTTTTCCTTCAAATTTATTTATCCTGAAATGAATAGACAGTCGGTGTCAGATAACTCTAACCTAAACTTCGAGTAATCCAAATTCATTTTAGCGATTACGTATATGAACGAATTAAAAAATCTTGTTCGAATGAACAATGATCTGAGTTATAAAGTTTGGATACATCAGGTTTCGAAAGTATTTTCGAAGGGATGGATTATTTATGTGTAAGCTGCGCGCATGATATGAACTATTAGAAATCTGGGCGGATATATAAAGAGTTACTTAAACGCTCTAATCTAAAACGCCAGTAGCGGACGCTTAAGGAATAAATGAAAACATAATGACGATTCAAAAATCTAAACAACAGAGTGTTGACCAACATCGCGTCTCCTCGATCCCTGTCGACACCATGTAGCCCCGAATAATGCACATATACAACATGTCTTCCTATTAGGACAACGATGCAATGCACATGCCATGATCAACTCTCTAAACGTTGGTTTTGTTACGATCGCAAGAACACGGCTGGTAAATAAGAAATGGGAAGGGCAGTTTTGCGCGTACGACTTGTAGGACAGCCATGTAACCATGCCCCATTCGGCACGGAAGGAAATATGTCTTTAGAGAGGGAGAGAGAGAACAAGGGAGAGAGGACGGGAGGGAAAGAATGAGAAAAATAAGAGAGATGGAGGGAGGGAGAGAAGAGGGGGTTAGAGGGTTGTAGAGAGGCGTTTCCCCTTAACAAAACAAGTATTTATAAATCCCTCTCTTAGCCCCACGCCCCGTCCCCTCCTCCTCACCCGATAACGACAGACCGAGCACGCTCGTGTCTGATTTGCCTCCCTCATCCGGTCCCCGCTAGCGCTGTTCGACACGGCCCCTCTTCAGACTGCACCGCCTGCGTCCGCGCGTTCCGCGTGCAATATCCATCCGCCGTTGGGGAATCACATCCAGGTGCCGTCGCACCCGCCCACCCGCCTTCCCCTCCCCTCCTTCCCCTTACTCATGGCCGGAAGCAGGGAGGAAGAGGAGGAGAATAGTCGCAGGGAGGAATATACGCGTGGAGTACGTATTTATCTCCTCTTCCCAATACTCCTTACGCCACGACACTTCGCACCTTTCCACCACGCGCCCTGCCTACGCCCCCCACCCTCTCTCTCCCACTCTCTCTCTTCCTCTCTCTCTCCCTCCCCCTCATTCTCTCTCTCTCCCTTTTCCTCACGTCTCTCCGCCAGGAATCATAGTACTACTCCCCCCGTACGGTCCTCTACTCCCTTCTTCCTCCCCACGTCCCCCATAGACTGCGAAATGGACCGGAAATGGACCACAATCAATTCGTTTCGTACGCCCGAAAAGCCAATTACGAGGCACTTAACACAGGCGACGGAGTTCGCGAAGGGAGAAAGACAAAGAGAGAGAGAAAAGATTGAAATGGAAGGATGAAAGGAGATATGGAAATGAAAGGATATAAGAAAAGGGGATCGGATACACTTCGGTAAAAACGGAAATTTAAAACGGCAATCCCAAAAAGGAATTAACGATGGCTTAAATCCGATTGATAATTAAAATAATTCCAGGTGCTATAAAACGATTTGGAAAACTAGACGCACGTTCCGGGAATATCCCCCTTAAAAGGTAATTGTGACCCAAAATGTTTTAGTGCGAACGATCGGTTAATTGCCATGGATGATGGGTGATGACATGTAAAAAGTGAAAAAGGAAAAGCTACCGATTTACGCACCCCTTGGATAGAAACAACAGCAGGAAATACCCCAGACAGGAAGAAGAATCGGACAAGCCCTGAAATCACTTCGGTAATAAATAAAGAATGCCTTGAGACAAAAAATAGCATGAGATACAATTAGGATAATATATACAGTATCCAAACGACAAGTTATAAAATATAGGTTAAAAATTAATACTGAAAAGCCGGATGTAAAAAAACGATTACCTAATTGTTCATCACGAGTTTTACCAATTATATTATTTCATCACTCATAAAATTAATTAAAGTATCCGAATGAACGCGTAAATAAGATAACTTCAAAGTGAATAGTGGTTTATTGCGTTTTTTAGAATCGCTTTAATTAGCGAAGCGCTTTAGGAGTGCGGTTTTTATAGAAAATATTTTTAAATGTTATCCGAAAAGAAGACTGCTTGTTTATAAATCGCCATTTCACTGGAATTAGACAGTACAAAAGAGGGAGCGAGATAAGGCTAGAAAAGATGCACACAAAAAAGACATCGTAATCAAAGAAACAAAAGATTGGCGAAGTTGGACGACAGAACACCGCTTATGCTGATAAAACTAAAATTGAAAAGACGGATATTGCCAATTGATCAACACTCTTGGCATATCGAAATAAATTCTTTTAAATAACGTTTCTTCTCTTCCGTTTTTATAAGCCACGACAACGTGTTTACTTGCAGACAAGCCTATACGCGCCTAACCGCGGTTTGCAGATGCGGTTTTTGCTCTCCACCCAGCGACGGCAAAACAACCGCGTCTCACACATCTGCCCAACAAGAAGCTCGTTCGTACGACGAATCGGTTTTCAGATCCTTTTGTATGCAACTCGTGAGACTCACTGAAGTTCTAAGGTATAACCAGGGCTGTAGTGGAGGGTATACGGTGGTATACCCTCTGCTTTTTTCAAATGAATAGGGTATACCCTCCGCTTTTTAAAAAGAACTGGGTAAGACCCTGCTTCAAGGTTTTATTCCCGTATACGGTACACCCTCTGCTTTTTTGCGACTACAGCACTGGGTATAACTAAAAATGGGTTCTGAGAACTCTCGGGAGATTTGGGAGTCTACATATGGACAAAAACGGACGGCGAATAATTTCGACAAGATGAGGCTGGTGGTCTATTGCACATAATAGGAGGAAAAGAATTTAGTTACAGTATTTGGGCAAACACAGGGAAAACGATGGATAGATGAACCAAAAACCTACCAAAAGGAATAAATCTCTAACAGAATCGAGTAAATCCCCGTATAAGTCGCCTAGTTATACTTCGTTCAGTATATCCGTCGTCAATGAATTTGTTTCGTTACAAGTCGCGTCGTTTTTCATATACGTCATTTGTGAAGAGTCGGCGACGAAGTTCGGGAAATGCCAATTGCAATATATAAAATGTTTCTATATAATTTTAAATCCCTTTAGTCATGTTTTTAATTTCATGTATATTATTATAAAATGTATGTATTTTAACTAAATGTGTTTAATTTCACTATGCCACCCCATTTGAACTCGCAAAATGTATCCGTTCACTGTCTAATGACCCTGCATGTAGTCGCGTCATGCAGTAGTTTCAACTTGAGAATCGTCCCACGTGAGCGTTTTTATATGCAATAATTTTGTTTATTTTATTTTGATAAGATATCTTATGTACTTTATTAGCATGTACTTTTTATGGTGAAAATAGCACAAATGTGTCAGAAAATGACCTCCGGGAACGCAACCCTAACTTATATCATTGTATCTATGGGAAAACAGGTTTCACTATACGTCGCTTGGTTATGCTCCGCAGTTCTCAGGAACGAATCCCCGAAGAATATAGCGGAAACCTACTGTAGTAAGACGGCACCGAGTCGTTTAGGGAACAGAGAAATGTAGAAAAACGTTGGTTGAAAATAAGTTATTGGGTGCATAGTGTAGGTAGTTGGTAGCAGAGGTGCGGTTTGTATTTAGATAGGCGGAGAGGGAGGTTAGGGGGGAAGGGAGATGAGGGCGATGTGTCGGGAGGGGGAAAAAGGCTTCGTAATGCATGGGGTAGTGCCGAGATGAGCGGTTTACCCGCAGCGTGGGCGTCGGCGGGATAGCGAAGGACGACACGGACCTCGAATAGAAACTGCGGTTGCACGCTAGCTCGGTCCAACGGACGGCGGGAGAGACACGACGATGAAGCAGCGAACTCGGACTTTAAAGTTCTTTTTTTTAATGAGGCTCTCTCTTTAATGAAAGGGAGAAATCGGGAGATCGATCGGCCAAAAAAATAATAATTTTTTCTAAGGCGAGATTTTAATGAGGAGAGTCGAAACACCGAAAAAAAGCACCGAAGGACGCTTCCACCTTCGTTTATTTCCCGCGGAGTACCAGAGAATCTATCGTGCGCATTTATCATCAACGAATATCTTCGATGCGTGTGTGATGCTTCCGGCATTTTACATCGTTTTCATAGAGTGGTCTGTTTAGTACAGTAATATCTCCTCAAAAGAACGACGAAAACTAGAGATGCATCTGTATAAGACACAGGCAAAGACGAAAATGACGGGCTAATAAATAAACGTGAATACATATACATATATAAATGAAACGTAAAGGTAAAATAAAAAACTGGTCAATGTTAGCAGGAAGGAAATCTAGTGCAAATGGATAAATCAATAACATAAAATATTCGAAACATAAAAATAACAAGCGGAATTACTGAGGGAAAGGACAGAGGGATTGTCCGTAAAAGATTTCCGTGTAAGTTGGGAGATGTAAAGACTGGAGAGACGGAATGATAAAGAGCGCTTGGTAACTGCAAGCTTAGGGGGTGGGACAGTGGAAGAGATCGGGTAGCCGTGTGGTGCGGGATGGAAAAAGCAGAGAAAAGATAGGCGTCAACTCGAGAGTTCTTTAAGAGCCATTAACAATTTTCTTAAGGAAATTGAGGTCCACGGATGATCGTCGATCGGATAAAGTCGATAAACCTAATGAGACATGGATGTGAGTCGAAGAAGAATTGCGGAGTGAGGTGACACGACGGCGAATAATAGAGAGGAAGTAATTCATTGGTCTCTCGAGGAGATTGAGAGCAGTGAGAGACGCGGAAAACCAAACAGGAGATCAGTACTCTAAAAGAGGGAGGGCGCAACTAAAAAAGAGGTTACGGAGGGTCCATATATGGGAAATTCCGGGGAAGCGATAGATTAGACATTAGACAGAGAGAAGACAGCGCTAGATGAAATCTTTTCAAAGCATTCGGCGAATAGGAATTTACGATAGGAGATCACACCAAGGTCCTTTTGTTTGTTCACATAAAGGATTACTAGCTCAAGAAGCTACAGACAGACCCCGATTTAGTGCCACCGTTTGTCCATCACGGTCGTTGGCGCTAAAGCGGAGGTGGCGGTAAATCGAGGTACATGCTATCCCTTATGTAATCATAAGACTGAAATATTGATCACTACGAATCATGGGCGGTATAGGGGGGGCGCTAAATCGGGGTTTGACTGTACTATACACACACGCACACAAACATATGTATAAACACAAGAAATACTTTACCTTTTGTCTCCATTAATTAAATACATACACATGTAGGTACATTATTTATGACTAATTATGTGCATCGAAATAAGAAGAAAATTTCAATGTTTTTAAAAAGACTTTCTATGATAGGGAATAATCCACGTGGAAAAATTAACCGAAAATACTTTATCGCCATTTCTTTTCATTCATTAAGATTTTACGCAGATTCTAAAAAATCGTCATCAATTCAACTTCAGGGAGAGGAGAAGAATCGCCAATTAAATACACAAAACGGCGACTAGTGTCGTTATTTCCCCTTAAAAGGACTTTAATTGAGAGGCTTGACTCATAAGCGAGACTCCATTCCCTTTCCCCTTCTGCCCCTCCGTCCTCGGCTCGCTCAATTTTCCAAAAGGATCCGAATAAATTTACATCGGAGGCGTATTTTTTCCAATGCACGAAGTGCCCGTGAAAACGCAAAATTCGCAACAATGGACGCGTTATCGACCTTTTCTCGCGGGGTACATTTGCATCTCTTTTTCCTCTACTCCTTTCGTCAAAGACGGAGGATCTACAGTCGCGTTGGCTCGCAAAATACCGAAATAAATTAGCGCCTTTTTATTTTCTTTAGACGTTCCAGACATGAATTGCCCATCGCAAGAAAACGGTTCAATTTAAACGCGTAGTTCTTATTGTGAACCATAAAAATTCACAAACGTATTTTGAAAGACAATTCAATTATTGTTAAGTCGCTTAACGTATGCCGTCAGACATGAAATTTATGAGGAAATACGAGGTGTAATTTTTTAAAAAATTTCACGTATTTATTGTAATGAACAACGGCTCTGAAAGGGTAAAAATAGCCCGGTAGCTCCAACCGAAAGGAAGAAAATTTTCCAGGACCAGAAAATGCATGGTAGCAAGCAAGTGAATCATTTCATCAAGGGAGAAATTTACGAGGGTCGGATGCAAATCATAATTATTCTCCACGTTGATTTATCACCTGGGTGGGAAAGAATTTCGCAGCACATATGTACGTGGCAAAAGAATATTATGCTTTCCCGTTATATGGGTGCGTTAATGAACTTACAAATTCGAGCATAGTGAATATTTTTGTAAATATGTAAACAGACGAGTGTATAAAATTATAAATATAAAGCGTTTGTCCGGAACGTACTACGGAGTCATACTGAAACTGGTTCTTATGGTGGCATTCGCATTCGTTGTCCCTACGTTAAAGTGATGTTATCACCAGTTTCTATGAAAATTATCAAAAATTGTTATAAAAATGTGAAATGACATTTTCCATACTATTTTATACTCAAAGTCAATGATTATATGTTAGATCTTAAATTTTAAATGCATACGATCGACATTAAATTCGGGCATGTAGTTTTATTTTATTTATTAATGTGCAGTCAAGCAGAATTTCACGTTATTTTACACTAACCAAATAAGTATTGAAAAATATGCATACAAACAACATAAAATTCAAATTTCGGGAAAATGCAGTGCCATTCAATTAGAAATGAATAAAACATAAGCCTGCATAGAAATTTTTTCAACTGCTTACCTGCTTTAGAAATAAGACAAAGTTTCGCAGAAAGTCTGTAAATTAAGAAATATAGGTCAAAATTTTCTTAATAAATTCCATTTCCTTCGTACAAAAGCTCTTGTTGGAATATTTTTGTTAACTTTCCGCATACCTTCACTTGACGGATATTTAAGCTTGCGATGAATATTCAATGGATGCACTTAGTACCAACGGAAGAAGCGGAACGCCAAAGTAATGTTGTTCTCAAACCCTTGGCTTTATCCAACGCAAATTTATAGCAACACCTATATAAACAAGATAAAAATCTAACCCTTTTCGCGAAGAAAATAACAGTCCGAGATTTTCATCGCGAAATAAAAAAAACTATGCGCCACATTCTTCCAGCGTTCGTTTTATTTTTATAAATCGTGCCTCCGCATAAACTTATCTCTTTATTCCTTTTAAATTTTCGCCGTATTATTATTCTTTTATCGCGACCCCGCGCGATGACTGTCAAATTCCTCCACATCTTTCCCAAAATCCCGCCACGGCGTTACCGGCGTTTCGGAGGGGAGTGGGGGCACTTTATCCCCAGCGACTAAAACATTACCCCTGTTTACATCTTTCCCTTTTCTCTTATATTTTTCAGCGAGGGAGTCTTCACCTGCCCGGAGGACAGTTCCCCGCTCGACAACGCCAAGGTAAGTAAAGGAGAAGCGACGAAGGAAGGAAGAGGGCGTTGAAAACGAAAAAAATAAAACACTTGAAGGCACGAGAGCGAAAAGAAGAAGCGCAGTCCCACGCCCTATCTCCCGGAGTGGGAAAGATGAGGAGAGATGGAGGGAGGAGAAGGCAGGGGGCACTCGTGCGCAAAGGAATGCGGCGACGACTCGCAACACGCTCCAGATCGACACGATTGCGAACTCTCCGCGAGGTCACGCGACCCTCGTGGGAATAATAAAGAGTCAAGGTCGCGATTCATTTTTTTTATGGCTCAAGAGATGGGCGTTTTAAAAGTTTCGAGAGGGACCACGGTTAAACAAATTCTGGAAAATACTCCAATGAAACGCTTTCGACATGAGCGGTTGAGTTCCGTTATTTTGAACGCAAAAATTGAGGAAATTATTCGTGTTGGCAAAGCGAATGTTCTGAGAAACGCGCATATGTATAGAGTTTTGCAACACAAACTCTTCCAGCAGTGTGGTTATTAAATACTCCCCTTGAAAAATAAACGAAAATTGAATTTGATTTACGTAGAGAAATATGTTCCTACAGATGTTTTTTTATTTACACGTGGAGTGCTTACGTATATTCTGAAAGCTTAGTTTATGATGCATGTGTTCATTTTCAAAAGATTAATCATGAGGGTTTTTTTTCCTCTTTATCGACACATTCATAAATATACACACAAATATACATTCCAAAATGCAGTATAAATTCGTTGCATAATGCACTCATGAATAACTCTCAGAATATGTCTGTGATAATGGCAAATGTTATTTAGTTTAATTTTCATAGTTTTATTCTAAGCTTGAAAGCCTGTTTATATATTTATTCAAATAAGGAATCCGAAATTCTCTGCCAAACGCATCCTCTAATAGAAATTATATAAAGAGAAAATATTTCCACATACATTCAGTTTTTTGTATCAGATAGCGCATTTTTGAAAGCACTCCTCTGTGATCGTGAGGATCCAATCACAGCGATTCCGGCTCTTAACGCGGTATTATCTCTTGCACTGAAAGAAAGAAACATCGCTTAAGAGATGCCAAAACATGGTCACAGCGCCGCACTGGACGAGGCTATGCACTCAGCAAGGACGAAGGATATCACCGAAGAACAAAAACTGCACTTCTTACGAATGCAGAAGTCGTCATATTATGTATGTATTACGTTTATGTATATGTGTATGTGTGCGTATAGACATATGCGTGAGTGTGTGTATGACAAAAAAATAGCTCCAAATCCTAAAATTCGCCGACGCTAAACACATCCGAGCGAAATGCCTAAAAATGTAAGCGCCGAGCACGT
The DNA here is from genome assembly GCA_028673005.1 of Tanypteryx hageni. NCBI lineage: Eukaryota > Metazoa > Arthropoda > Insecta > Odonata > Petaluridae > Tanypteryx > Tanypteryx hageni. Next base: position 36,657,138 of record CM054113.1, on the reverse strand, counting down.
CCGTTTACTCTCCTATTTTTATTTTGTATGAAATGGCGCCCTCGGTGATTCCCGTGCACGGGCCTCGTTTATGTATGCCTCCGGAGACTCCAAGTTTATTTTTAAAGGATGTCGTTTTGAAACACGTTAATATTAATTCGTGAGGATAGGCGCGATGGCGCGGCACGAGAAAACATCACGCCAAAGAGAGAGAAAGAGAGAGGCTGGAATGCAATGTAATGCAAATATTTTCTTCTCCCGATGTGTCGGTAGTTACAATCGTGACAAAAATCTCGGAAAAATTTATGGAAAAATTATAATCACGGGATGGTGACGTCAACAGAATGCCATTATAGAGTGACAAAAGTTTGCTCTAGTGTGCAAAGTCTTCACGAATTTATTTGTATCATTTGTTAGATCCTTTGCTCCAAAAATGCTCCTATTGATCGCGCATTACTTAATACCTGTGATGGTAAATGGACTGCTTATTGTGTCTATAACTACAATAGACGGCGTGTTATGCCTGTTAGCAACTACTTGGCAGGGGAACCTTAGATATGGTTTACTCAAGGACGAAAATAAACCATAGCAGAAAACACGATCAGAGGACGTCTCTCAGCGGCTGCAACGGTCGACTTTAGACGCAATTTCCGAAACAGATATCTCGCAAACGAGTAATAATATCTGAATGCAGTTTTCGGTATATTATTAAACTATCAATCATTAACATATCCGTTTTTTTAATGTACTTTTATTACTTTAAGTCCGCGATCAACATGGAAACTATCAATTACAAGCGCTCTATTTTCTCCAAAAGTAGGTAAGTTACCACAATTGTAAGAACTGAGAAAGGAAGCTTAACCCTTTAAGCTTAATGTTAAATGCAACTTTTTCTCGTATTCCATGGCTAATCTTCAAAATTTGAAACAATAATCACTATTGATCGGCAATTTTTGAAACCATGTTTTATCGGATACTGGCAGTAAACAGTTCAGCCTTTTGCCGCTGGTTGTGAGTCGGCGCTAGCTTAGAAAATGCAAACAGTGGCAACCTTGTAGATTGTCTGGCTTTAGAGAAGAGTGAGTAGTCTTTGGAGAAGAGGTTCCTCGAGGGAAATGGTGGGGGAGAGTACGTGACACGCTGGAAAGCTGCCGCAAACAATTTCCCATTGCTCTGATGGGGGCGGCAAGACTGGCTGCAGTGTAGTGTGTGGCTATAGGATGTAGTGGTAAAAACCTACTTAACCATTCCTCTTTAAAGCAGCTCCCGTCCGAAGATCTATAGTCAGTTTCTTCTAATTTTAATTTGCAAGAGAATGAAAGCCTGCACGCCGAACAATCGGTTTTTACGTGTTATCTTACGGGAAACAGAATGTATATCCCGGAGTCGAATCCGAATCCTTTTCGGAGATCTTTTCATCATCATTAACTTATGTTCACGTAATACCTTCGACGTAAAATACCCATTTATTTTCACTTACAAACGTGCATACGTAAAGAAAATAGACATATACATTCATTTCTTCTTCGTAGATAATCCATTTCTCGTCATTTTCCAATTGTGTGCGCACGAAAAAATTAAAATTAAATCTAGTGTTACCCGCAAAAACTTTTGCGAAGTCAGTCAGAAATCTGCATGTTTAACCGAGCAGTCACACAGTTCGGAGATTGATTTATCTTGCAATTACCTAAGACTCGTCTGTGAAAATGTGGTTCACTTAATAACGAAGTGAAACGAAATTTTGATGGCTGCAACAACAATTTAACTCAATGAATTATAAAAAAGATATACCGCATTACAATCTTGTGCATTCCGTCAGCTAAAACGGACTTCTTACGTCGATTTTTAACGTGGAATATACGGTGAATGCTACCAAGTAACAAGTAATGGAAGAAGAAACTCTGCAAGTGTTTTTTTACTTTTTTAAACGCATATATCTCGACTGTTTTTTAGAGTTGTGCCTCACTTTCGCTATTTCCGTTATGTAACAAATACTATCAAACCTGGGAATTTGATAAAACCGATGAAATCGTCGATTCGAAATTCGTAATTACACTCGAACTTCAACTATTAGAACTAATTACGCAGCGAGTTTGCTTCAGCCCTCCTCCAACAACCCCTCACTCGGACAAAAAAAACAATTCCATGGGCCTGCTTACGCTATCATCTCGATGAAAGAATGGCTGTTAAATAACAGTCAATGATAATGACCAATAATGTTTGACAGATGCCAAAAGCTGATTTCGATTATATATTTGTATATTGCAAAATTTTAAATCGCAAAACAAATTTGCGACTTGCAAAAGTGATATTAAAATATAACTTAAATTTAATTTTTTATTTATAATAAAACGGCGTTTACTAATAAATAATGAAATCTTATAGCACGTTATATCGTTTATTGTTAGTTTTACTATTCAAATTCCTGAAGATTTTCGACCACAAATCCAATATGAACGATCCTATGAAGTGTTCGCGCAAATGTTTCCTATTCGTCTTTGTACCTTACTTCCTACGATAAAACTCCAGATGCGAAGTTCAGGACGACACCCAGTACCCTACAGTAACTCGCGTATAATTCGATTCGATCGTTCGAAAACCGCACTCACGCACGTGCGCACACACGCACGCATCCATCCATACAAATCCGGGGATGAATAAAAGACGATCACCCGGGGGCGCCAAACTATTGCGTCCGTTTCCTTCCCTCATTCATTTGTTTTGGGATTCATTTATTCCTTCCAAACACTCCCATCGAACCGCTCTTCGTTCTTGTCACTTCCCCCTCACACAAAAATAACACAAACTATAGTCCGCGGCCTCCGTGTTGATCACGTGGTCCCATTTCGTACCCCCCCCCCTCTTCCCAACGCATTGTGTCACTACAGTGCCCCCCTCTACTTTCGTGAGAGGAAGAGAGGGCGGCGGAAGTATCGTGTGACAAGCGAGAGAGAGAGAGAGGTCCTCGGCGCAAAAACGACCCAGTTCTTAGTTGGAATGGAAGGAAAGGGCCCTTCCCTTCAGACCACTTCCTTCGAGACCCGTATCGACCTCTTCCTAAGGAAGTGAACGAGAGATATCAGATTCCCTCGGCCCTGAAAAGTGACCGGCGGTCGAATTTCGTAATCACGTAATCGGGATGAAAGATTTCGGCTTCCAGGTAATTTCCCGAAGAAAGTGTGGAACCACGAAAGAGAATGGTAGGGCTGCTCGTCGTGAAAATCCGTTTGCTTATAATTCGTCGAATATGAATAAAAATGGCTAATTTTATAACCGATATTTGATATGCAAGTTTTTTACTGCATATTTTAACTTTTTTAATTTTTCCTAATTAGTTTTTTTGATCACTCTTTGTAATAAAAGTCATTCTCTGAATTACATAATTTAATTTGAAAATCGTTAAAAAAGCCTCGTGACATAAAAGCTTTTATTCTAATGAGAAAAACAACATCGTCTCTCTCAAATTTAAATATATATTTAAATGTTAAAGGGCTGTTTGCCAAATTCTTCAATTACAAAGTTCTCCATGAACGACTGGTATATTTAAAATAGATTTGGAATAAAACACTTTTGTACTCTTATTATAAGGCTATGTATAAATTAAATTCGGCAAATTTATAATTTCCCCAAGTTATGGCGTTAATATACATACATTTCTATATTTAATAAAATATTCAATACAAACGACATGCTTACGAAATCTATGAATGCAAGCCTCAGTGTTTTAATATATTCGAAGGGCTGAACTTGAACGACAAGTCGTGAATTAAGTCAATTTTACTTCTCATGGTTAAAAGTCGGAAAATATGTGCGGCATTTCAGATTGCGTATAATCAGTTTTGATATTACTCTACAATAATTCAAATTAACTCAGCAATAAACACGTTTTATTCTTGATCTTACATACTACCAAGTTATGGGCTCGTATCTCTATTTCAAAACGCAACTTTATCACTTCTTGCACTTAATCCTACAGAATCATCGCCTGGAATGAAATCCTTTTAATGAAATCTTTTAGTAAGAATCATCAGGACAAAGAAAAATATATGAATCGTCTTTCTAGCAACAGGAAGTTGCCAAGATATGAGAGCACTCAATTCTACAACCAATGAAATATAATCAAATTTATATTAAAATTTACAGAAATTAATTTAAACAAACTGAAAATATAGATCAAACGCACCATATGTAATTTTTCGATGCTTGCGTTAGTATTTAGAGGAAACAATGCTTACAATAATTACTTTAGTCCATAATAGATATCGAAACTCATCGTAACAGCTATTACACTTGTATAAGCATGGTTTTTAATAATAATAATAATAATAAAATGGAAATATAAGTAAATTTATAATGTAAACGCAATAATTAATGGAAATATCATTAAACATATGCTATTACGAAGACTAAACATATTTTAATTGTTAATATAATACTTCATTCATGCACACACATAATTTTTGATGGCCAATTACAATAATTTATAAATCAAAATTGTTTGGAAAGAGTTTCTCATATACTCTAGTTTTATCACTACTTTTACCGCACACAGAGACGTCGCCATGATTACAATTAATTACAGAAACTTTTATATGAATGGGTTCATTATAAATGTCACCTACGGAGGCCCATTCTCCTTAAAGAGCTATAAGTTGCAATATATCACGTCCCTTAAAATTGATAGATGGTAAATTATCAGCATCTTTTCATCGTAATCTGCTATGGGAACAACGACAACGAATAGAGAGGATCAAAAGACAAGTACCTGTTGCTTTTTACTCCTGCCGACGACCGTGTAATTTATCAGGCAATACAGTTTCATGATTATTATTCGTGCGGTTGGTCGATAGCGCCATTAATCTCTAGGAACGTTGCCCGTTATGGCTCGAGGCTGTAGCGACCATACTACGCATATAATACCCCGTGAGTACGAACGACGCTGCGTGGATTCATTCCCGCAAAACTTACGAGTTGGCAATTCCAGAGTACAGCAGGTTTATAATTTACGTTAACAGCATATGGTGGGAAAACCTCCTCGCCTTTTAAAGTAACGTTTCGAAGTAATTCGCGTCCCTAGTAACCGAACAGAACATGTCGTTCGATCAATTACGTTATCTGTACACAACTTAACTAGCGTTTTATAACTCTGCGAGCTGAAAAAATAACGTAACCGGGTATTCAGACGAGTTCGGAATTTTAGTGCAGCTATCGTGATTTACGCGGATTCGGAAAAAAAGAAATAGGTACACAGGCGAAGTGGGAAAAGTTGACATTCGCGTCGCGAACCAAATCGCGTCCGATTTCAGCCTCCATTACGGAGATAATGGAAGGTAATTGAAGGCGGAGTGCCGTAAAATGAGTCAATATTATGGAGCGAGGAGGATAAATACGAGAATGCGAGCGGAATATGACGGGAGCGGCGGCGTGGACTACGTAAAGACCTTCCTTTCCTAGTTTTAACAAGTTCATTTTCAATGGCACGGACGGCGATACTTAACCATATATCGATGATAAACGACGGACGGAATTTCCGAAATGGTCGTTCGCGTGCCAAGTGTGCGTGCATTCATTTTTAAATGGGAAAACCGCGAGGAAAACATCGAAACCGAGACTTTGAAAATTCAACCGGGAGTGGTTTGTTATGCTTTGCATCACTTAATGTAATTGAAGGGTATTTTATTCTATTCAGTTTCAACGAGTTAATAAAGATGTGATTATTATACGCATTTTCGAATTACAATCTTATTAATGCTATCGTAATGAAGTTTTCCGAGAACTGAGAAATCAAAACATTCTCGTTATTCACTATGTCCGTTCGTCAAAGTGGTGACATAAATCACAGAACTCTGATAATGACGTGACAGTAGCTATTCACAGCATCACCGTATGTTTAAATATGTGATGCGTAAATATAAATCGGAATACAATTCTAGTTTTGGGAGAAAATAAAATAGGCCTTTCTATATTTGTATTTGGGAATAACTTTGAAACAGGAAAAATTCTACTATGACCGGGAATTGAACCCGGATCTTCCACTTGTCGGGCGGATATTCTACCACTGAACTACCGTAGCAGATAATCTTTCCTGTTTGTGAACGCGGGTGTTTTTCTTAGTTGGGCCCGGGCAAGTGGAAGACCCGGGTTCAATTCCCGGTCATAGCAGAATTTTTTCCTGTTTCAAAGTTATTCCCAAAGTACAGCTTATGCCATTCTGCATAGTTTCATATTATTCCATCAATTTCTGGCTTTGGCAATCTCACCATTTGAGAGGGAGGGATTTTCTTCGACGTTCTCTTGGAGGACGTCCGTTGGGGTTGGTTGATACTAGCTCGGCCACAACTTGGCGGCGTCGCGAACATCTGCTGCAGTTTAGAAGTACGGTAAATGTGCGTTGTCGGTGAATGTGTAAATTTCCTGATAAATGCGCACAACTAACTAAACTAAATTTGAACATGAAGGCAAAATTTAGTTGGCCCCACCAGGTTGGGTAGGTTAGTCGAAGTGTTTTTGGTTCCTCCTTACGTTCACTGTGTTTCACCCCTCTGGTTGGGAAGCGTTCATCTTAATATATACCAGTGGAGCCGAACCCTCGATGATTTTTGTTATAAATTAACGTATTTATTAAAGTGTAGCATTTCTCATTCTTACTTATTTCCACATTTACCAAGGCACATCGGTAAAAGTGCACATTTACCGGGAAATGTACGGATTATACGTATTTCTGGAAACTTAAACTTACATTTACCGAGCTTGGTGGTAAATGCGCACATTTACCGGTAAAACGGCAAAATTAATCCTCTCTCCGACTCAATGAAGCTATGGAACAGTCCCTCATTTCTGTGAGAGAGTCTCAAACTGTGAATTCATAATTGAATCCAAATGAATAGGAACCATTCAGATGTGAATTGGCCATCTCAGCACATGGCTTTTATTAATTAAATGACACAGATAACTCACAAATTCACTCACCATGATAAGAGAAAGGGTAAATAATCCCGAAGAAAACGGGACGTAGCAAACGCTTTAAAATATTGAAAAATTCACTCTTTGAGACAATTATTGATGTATCTACTTCGAAAACGAACATAATAGTTAGAATTTTCTCTGATTCACGACTTAAAACTTTTTCACATATTTGGCGTTCATTGAAACCAACTCGCTTAAATGTAGTTGCGAAATAATATAGCTTATTTTATCTCCAGAAATGGCATTGAAGATTTATTTATGTACATACGTACGTGAAGAAATATTATTAGTAGATGGATTCGTAGCGTGTCGGCCTTCAAGGGTCACATTCTCTCGTCTTCATCACTGTTGATAGGCTCATTCTATTTATGTGCAAGTTAAAAATTCCGAACGGCCTTTTGAGCGAGATTCGTTCCTCCGATACGTCCAGAAGAAGCATCGCCGTCGCGTCATTTTGCATCGCCGAGTTGCTTTAAAAATAAACGAATTCTCCCTCTCTCTCTTTTATCGACCCCTCGATGGAGACCGAGTAATTAATTAGTTCCCGCTCACGGCGAGGCGGAGTCGCGCAAAACGCACTCCTTGTAGGATAGGAAATGGACGCCCCCGAGTTGAAGGCTGCGGTACGCGGCTCTATAGGGTTCGACGAGAGGTAGGAGGAGCGCACGAGGGTTGAAAGGGTTAAAGGGAGGGCGAGAGAGGGAGTGGCGGCTCATTCACGTTGATGCATAAGGGAGTCGGAGAGAGAGAGGCGACGTGGTCGGAGAGATTGCTGCGCGCCGCCATTTTCACTTTATTTTATAAAGGGTGCGTGCCGTACACGTGCAGTTCCTATCAGGAGTGGGAGAGAGAGAGAGTGGATGGAGGGAGGGAGAGGAACACGATACGGATAGCAAGAGGTGGAAAGAAGAGGAAGGTCTGAGGGGCGGGAGAGTTTTGTGTGCGTGTGTGAGAGAGAGAGAGAAGGGGAGGATTGGGGGGGGGGGGGGGTAGATGATGCGACGAAGGGGTTGTGAGGGTGGATGAGATAGAGGGTCGTTGGGGATAAAAGGCTGGAATGACGATGGAAAAGTGAAAATGGGGTAACGTTAAGGGAGGATAGGATAAATGAAGGGAAGCGGACCGGGGAGGGATTGGAGGAAGCCGGAGGCGATTCCGAAGAAAATCTGCGAGTTGGAAAAACATGGTCAAAAACACATAAAACGTAAGTTAAGGTGTGGAAAAGATGAAAAAATAAGCTGTCTAAAATGAAATGGAGTCGCGTTTCTGTAGGAATAATAAATCTTCAAACGCGATACCAACTTCTACTTAAGACGGTGGTGAGAGATGAGATGTCGCAATGACAGAAAGGTAAAATCTATGGGATATTGCTTTAAATAAAAGGAAACGGGTGCCTTTTTCGACGTACACTATGCTTTAAACGAAATAAAATGATGAAACCTTAATCCACGAGGATCAATTTAAAAAATCCTCCATACTTCTCTTCCACCGCCAATCGTTTCGCAGCGCCATAAAAATTTCAAGCTCCAGTCCTATGATGTTATACTAGTCAACGGAAAAACATAAGGAAATTCTTTGAAAGGATGGGGCCTTTTTTTACAACGTATAAGCCAGGGGTTAATCCACTTTTATATTCCTTGGCTGCCGCTAACACAAGAACGTAGTGTATATATCAGACGCCTAAGGCGAAATGAAAACATTTACAGCAAGAGTCTCACTTCGTGTTACGGAAACATATGTACGGTAGATGCGCACACAACATAGTTACGAACAGGTGCGTTCCTCAGGGCACTGTAGACGATCCGTGGAATCGGTGGTGATTCTCTTGACAGCATTTCCCATGTTAAATCCAGCGAATACGAAGGGATATAACGAAAACAACTCATTTACCGAGTTCAACTCCTATAAACACCAACTTCCTCTTAATCATAAAGGGCAATTCTCCATGTTTATTGAGTTTAAATCCTATAACCTACTTTCACTATCCTCCATAAAGGCCCAATAATGAAAAGTAATGTAAACTAATATTCACACCTATAAATATATATGACTAAACAAACTGAACCGAAACTAATAACGTAAGCATTCTTATTTTTCAGATCTGCTGTCTCGCGATTCAGTTCTTCGATATTTAAAAAAATTCTTTGAAAATAATTATCCCTTGTTATGACGGCAGAATAAATTCTAAGTTAGAGCGAAGAAAAATAGGAGAGTCGCCGGGTTATAGAGAGGGGAATAGAGCGAGGTAATGTAAACAGCAGGCATGTCATTAATTCCCAAGAGACGATAAAGTGGGGAAACGTCGGAATTGTGTAAACGAAGGTACAGGTCGGATTTGAAGACATTTATGAAGGGAACAGATTTTGAGAGAGAGAGAGAGAGGGAGAGAGAAAGAAAGAGCGTGTCCGTATAGAGCCTTCACTCGCAGGTGGGTTTTGTTGAGGAAGTGAGGACTAGGAAGGAGGGCGGACTAAATTGAGTGGCGAGCGTGGTTTGGATGGGACGGGCGAGTCTATAGTGAGGGCTTCTGCGCACCCCTCGGGAAGTGTCGGGTGTCTCCACGGGGATGAGGGTGGGTGGGCGGACGTCTGAAGGGTGTCTCCTCACCCTCCCTACCCTCTTCCTTCCCTCGAGGGCTTATATCTTTCCGGGTTGATTTTTTTAAGGGAACCGCATGATTATGGAAAGCGGCTTGTCCGTTGGACGGGATTCTCTAAAAATAAAAAAATTAAACTGGCGTACTTCCATTTTTCGAAATTTAACGACATCCATTCGCATTTTGGCTTCGCAGGAGGTCACGTAAATGTACCTATCTACGTAGGAAAATGCCAGCTTCGCACGGTAACCGAGTAGTGAATTATTTATGGATACATTTATGGCTGAATTCGTTCACTAAAGAAACTGAACTCGCTTATTTTGTTGCGATATATATTCGATGCCACCCATTGTCACCAACTTCATAAATTTTTGAAGGATTGTCCATAAAATATATGCCGAGGATATAAATATTCATGGAGTTAGAATAGATTAACGTTTGTTTAGACCTTGACTTGATACTAAGGAATGCACTCAACCGTCTCTCGTTTAGCAGATAAGGAAATAATAGCGCACTAAAGCCAAGCGTAAATTAAGACTGTTGTACGTGCACCTAAGTACTACATAAGTCGTCAATTAATGCGATCTTCGTGACATTTCAAGTGAATTTTTGCACGCTCCGTAGGCTAACAGAGATTTAAGATAAAGGATTTTTGTTTTCCTTTAAAATCAGACGCGTATTTGAGATCACGAAGGAATAGTCCATTAATTAATCTTTTGCTTTCTAGAATTCCTTGTAGAACTTTAGATCTAAAATTCTCTCACTTACTTAACCCCAACCTTAAACACGCATATATATGCGGAAAACTACTTAATTCATTACGAGTTCATAATGTATTTTTAAAGCTAATTGTAATAATTTATATCGATAAATCTGTCCTTGTTACGGACAAAATTTTCACACCAAATCGACACTGGCGACTTTAAATATGAGCGAATCTCATTACTTTTGTCTCCTCCATAATCAATTATTCTTCGTAAAAAACTTTTAACATCGTCGTCAGTGAAATTGATGGAATAAAGCGATCTAAAGATCCTATGCAGACAGGCATAAGCTGTAATGTTGGGAATAATTTTGAAACGAGAAAAAAAGTCTGCTATGACCGGGAATCGGGTCTACGGAAAGTGAAAATTGATCTGCTACGATAGTTTAGTGGTAGAATATTCGCCCGGCAAGTGGAAGACCAGGGTTCGATTTCCGGTCATAGCAGACTTTTTTCTAGTTTCAAAATTATTCCCATCATCGTCAGTGTGATTTTTTTATTACTGCCTGAAGATTCTCCAAGTTATTCGAAGTCATTCAAAGTCAGACTTCTTTACATATGAAATTTTATCTAATAAAAGATTCAATTTCCAGATTTAGAAAAAACGACAAATCTGGAAAAGGAACATTAAAAGAAAAAGAGGTTGTTCATATTTCGACATTCGATATGAGGACGTTACTATCATGCTTCTCTCGTATATGCTAGTTAAACATTCTGGAAGTTAAGTTCAAGCTAAGGCGCTCATTAATGTGCATTACCAGGTACTTTGACGCAATAAAGATCTATCTACTTCAAGAGGACTTATCGATCTCGCTTTATAGCTGGAACCCAATTTCTAATTTATACTGCTCCAATAGCCATTTAAAGGTTGACATACTTCACGCATTTCAAGTAGATAGTCAATGTAATCGTATCTTTCCCCTTGAAGAACAGTCAATGACATAAAGCGAGTGGATGGCCATTTGCCCCTGCTTAAGTATTCCCAATTCCAAACGACCCAGCTGGTTTCTCCTAAATTCGCGGCGAACGCAAATTGGTCGAAAATCGTTGCTTTTTTGTCACAACCCGACGTCCTCTCAGATTAGTGCTCGCTCGGACGGCGGCGGCGCTAATTAAATCTTGTTCTCCTTCTTCCCTCTCTCTCCCTCTAACTCTCCTCTCCTCACTTTTTTTTCAAACTCTCCCTCTCATTCTCTCCATTCAAATCCCGCAAATCCGTTTTCCCGCTATTCCGAAGAGGCCTCCCGGTCAATACTTGGTCTCTAATTGGTGTCCGGAGTATTCCTTCCTTTTCTGTCCGTTTCTTTTCTCGGAAGCTTTCCAAACGGAACATGATGAACGCCTTCTCTCTCTCTCTCCTTTCCTCTTCCATTCGCGAGTATAAACAGGAATGTGGCGGAGGAAGAAGAACGAAATCCCGACTACGTGATTGACTCGATTCCTATCCATCGAAGCGTATTGCATCTCTCGGAAATCTCCGTAATTAAGAATGAGTTATTTTTTTAACGAATCCTTAAACCTTTCCTAAAAGGGCAAAATGAATTTTTTTTCGAGGCAACGAAATGGCCGCAGCATTTTCTTGGGCATTAATCATAAGATATAATTTTCTGTTTATTTATTTTTTGCGGGTTTTCTGAGTGAGTGAAGGGGAGTACAGATTTTAACAATTTAGAGTTTATTCTGCGAGATGTGGCCCGTGACGGGCAAGGATTTATTCGTATTTCATTAAAAATCAATTTTTTAAAAACAGGTATTTTTAAACCTTTTTCATTGCACGTAGAAATTCATGACGTAAACATTTGTTCGTTACATCTTCATTAGTTGGGCTGATATCATTTGCACAAAATGAGACTCAAGGATAAATTGAGAATGGCCAAAATTTTAGCAAGCTTTCCTCGGTGGTAAGGGAACGTATCCCAAAAATTGTTTTCCCTAGCATAATTTTCTCACCAAACCGAAAAACACGCGCAGATTAGACGCTAAAAAATACAAATTATAAAAATAGAAAAAAAAAACAGTGGCGCGTCTATCCGTTGTTTTTTAAATTTCAATACAAACAGAAGACTCTTGCCATTACATAAGAAAGCTCATTTATATTCTGAAAACATTAGAAAATGTCACAAAGATATTTAAATGTTTATCCGAACTCACTCAGCAAATAGAGAAAGCAATTAGCAAGTCACGAGCGACCTATTCATTGAAACAATCTCGTTTAAATGTGTAAGAGAAACCTGAAATGAATGGGCGAAAGAAAAAGAATTTTTAAGGTTAAATGAGAAAGAATATTCGGAGAGGAAGAACGCAGACCAAACATGTCAGCAATCTCCGGATAATAATAATTTTGATTTTGACTCCTCATAACGCCCAATTTTCCACTTTCATTGGAAGTTGTTCTTTAATAGCAGACACGATATATAATCTCTCCGGTTACCAAGCGACATAATACTCACTCTCGGTAATTGGTACATTTTTTTGCACCCGCAACTTGTGGTGCGCAAGCAGCGAAATCACAATGCATCAATTCCAGCGAAGTGTGTTGCAAATTCGCGCTCCGACAAGATTCAAACGTGACGACGGCATCAGGTTAATCTGCATTTATGTATCTACCGCGACCGATTTTGAACCACACCCGGCAAAAGTTTTTTATTGTATATTTGTAAGCAGATTATTCAAAGGATTCTTAATGATTATACCCAAAGGGTCTCTTTTTTTGACTTTATACGACTAATAATAGAACCGACTCTTCAAAAATTTTCAATAATAATGAGACACGGATCCTATTACCCGTAAAGAAAAATTTCTTAGTTCTCCTATCTCTTTATTCAATAATAATAACAACAGCAGAAAATTAAAACCAACAGAATTTAAGGCTGAGGTGATAGGAATAATAGACACCCTCAACTACTGGAAGCCAAGGCAGTAAGTGAAGAGTATGGGATGTTTTGACAGACCACACTCCTTTTCATCCAAGAATCTGGTAAAGGTAATAAAGGTAATAGGGTAAAAAATTATCAGTAAAAAATAAAAAAAAACTAAATCACAACAGTCAAAGACAAGGAATCAGCGCATAGGTAGCTCCATTGTCCTTATTAGAGGATTGGAGAGCGGAATGCACATCATCAACGACAGTCGTTCTATTCCACATTTTTTAGAGAAGCATCTCCCTCTCATAACTTTCGTTTCGGGGATAGTAGGTGTATTTTTTAATACGTATCCCCTTCTCTCTCGTCGCATTTTACGTGAATCTCTCCACTCGATATACGAAGGAATTTTTTATGAGGAAATAGACGGGCGTTTTTGAAGGACGTGGGCAAAGAGAGAGAGAGAGAGACAGGAAATAGAAGAAAGGTCCTTGCATGTGAAAACTAAGAACCCCGTCGGAAACGAACTGTACCTCGGAGAGAAATGGGAGCGTCCTTCCCTCCCTTTTACTGTTACTCTTCCCCGCCTTCGCCTATTTTTTCATACCGCGAGTTCCAACAGCGCCAGCAGAGAGAGAGAGAGAGAAAGAGAGGGAAGGGGACGTGCGGTAAACGGTCCGTAACGACTCCATAAGCGAAACGCAACGTCAGCAGCCATGTTGGTTCAATCCCGCGTTTGTTCGTTTTCTTAAGACGCCACGAATCTCACGATTGTCGCTTACAAAATTGACGGGCACCTCTTCTACCTACTCATGACTCTCGAAAAAGTTCTTTTATTCGGACGATTCAAGATAACCGAAAATTGAAAATCGACCTTCGCCAGCAATACCTTTTCGGAAACACTCTGTGGAACACTTAGTTTACCTTGATTCAATCCCCATGTTCCCATCGTCTTTTTCGATCCGTAATTAAAGCAGGAATCTCGTGACTACAGCCATCCGTCCGTAATTAGCTAAAAAGAACCTGCCTAGACTGCGAATTATACACAAGCGACTGCCGATCTAGGTCATCTAATGGGACAATGGCGCTAAAATCTTTCATTCGCGCTTTTTCGTTTGGCGAATCGCGATAAGTTGAGAGATGCAGTCATTTTCGAGAAAGTTACACGAGCAAAAAAAGTTTAAATTCGTCCGAGGAAGCGGCGGAGGAGATTTTCGAGAATTTCAGATCCGACGATTCCGAGGTCCTAATCCCGGCCATGGCGAGGGTTGGAATAAATTTATTCCATCGATGCAAATGACGGAATTGCGTTTTCGAATCATAATGCAATTGCGTGTTATTTCTAAAAACATGCCCATCACAGCGCACGCAATGGGAAATATCCGTAGCATGGTAATTGAAATTACAGAAAGATTTGAGGCTAATATGGTAGCGGAAGGCAGACTGCAAGCGAAGGCCCACTTTGATCACAGCTGATCAAAGGAACAAGTCGAGCATCAACGCCATGGTCTTTAATTAATCTTTTGCACTGTTACGAAAAAATTAATATACGTATTTATATTTACTGAATTACTGTCAGAGAACGAATGTCAAAAATAAACTGAACATTCGAGTACATTCATCCATGTTTTGCTGACATTTAAAAAGCAGTTTTTGTTGAATTTGTGTTTACTATATGTACATTTTGGAAAGTTGTCTGTCTGTTTGTTCGCAATGCATTTGGACACCTATTAAGATATCGTAACCAGATTTTGCATGATGGTTCCTGAGATCAAGGAGAAAAGTTTTGTATACGTTTGAATCCTTTCCGAGCAACGCCGAGTACTTTAAGTTAGTCGTTTATAAGTGTTGGATGAGAAATTGAGGGGAGTAAAAAATGATAAATAAATACTTTCCATAAAAACAACGGTGCTGAAAGTGTCGTTTAGTCTCATCTTGGTTATGCGAACTAGGTAAAATATTTTAAACGAATTTATCTTTATATACATGCATACATATACATACAATATAAAAAATATATATATATACATATACCTACATATATACACATACATACATATACATACATACATACATATACATACATACATACATACATATACATGTATGTGCGTGCTTATGGCCCGGGAAAGTTTATAAATAAAATAAGTCGAGCTCTTTTCAGCAGAATTAATATTCCAGAAGAATACAAAGAATTTTTCCTAAATGAGGTACCATATTTCAAAACGTAGCAAATTAAAGTCGGCAACGCTGCTCATAAAGATTGCTATTTATCTCTCGCAGCGCTAATATGGTCTTCGATGGCATCAGGAAAGGTGGAGAATACTAGATTACAGGAGTGTCTTACGTTAAGGGTTAAAAAAGGACGTTTCTCGAAAAAATGCTTGGATTCCAGCAACGGAAGTCTCCCTCGCCCTTTTCCGTGTGAATGCCCATGTATGAGAGCGAATGGAATTTTTTTCACATTGCGTCTGGCAGTTGGGCTGACACCTATCAGATTAGAAAAGTTTGGAAAATATATAGGAGCTACATGAAGCAGACGCAAAAGAATGAGAGGTCTCTGATGGAAAAGCAGTGAACAAGTCTTCCGTTTTTGACGTTAACAAATTCACGAGGGTGAAAGGATCATGCAAATATCTTAGAAATCGAATAAAGAAACCTTAAATACATTTAAAATCCTATGTTATATCAGATCGCTTTCGTTCGCCATAGTATTATTTTTAGAATAACACTATGGCGAACGAAAACCACCGAGTGTGATCCTGGAAATATTTTTAATACGAATGAAAATATAATCAATTTCCGAGCCCGTCTTTCTCTCAGTCTACCTGTTTGCCTTCATTGTTCATGGAGCATTTTTTATTATTTGTATTTTGCAAACATTTTCTCGTAAAAATATTAGTGTCCTAAGTTAAAAACTTACTTGGTATTTAAAATAAAACGTGCTATCGCCTTCCGCTTTAACCTGCTTAATTTGCGGTCATTTAAACGAAATATTCTGCGGAATATTTTGAAGATAGCAGTATTTTTTTATGCGCAATCATTGTGACCCGACTGTTTTAAACGGTCACGCTAATTCCTAATAAATCTGCGGACTAAAGGGAGAGGGAGAGTGTACAATCGAGCAAAAGGCTTCCGTTTAACACGAAATGCGCCCATTTGTCATTTCGTAAGACATTTCTTGAAGGTCAATGGTAATTTTCAGAGTTCTTTATATTTCACCATTCGATTTATGCCTCTGAAAAGAACAGAATATATATATATATATATATATATATATATATATATATATGTCTCAGGGCACTTTGGCAGTTCAGACTCATTTTATGGCCAGAAGTAGTTTTGATCGGCGTCGTTTCCACACCCGTGATCAAAAAGAAAGATGAGGGCTAACCACTCAACCGCTAGTAATGCGATTCTTGATCTCTTTCATTCGATTATAAATTGAAATCTGTCTGAGCTCGCGGCAGAATTTCGAAGCAAACAAACTCGAAAGAGAATAAGATTTAAAAATAGTTTCTAAAGGAAAGGTAGAGATTTTTTTTGACGAATTTGAAAAATTAAAATGAATCTAATTTTAGGATTTTATGGATTTGAGGTAAGATAATAAAATCCTGAACTCGGAAAGATTAAGGGGTAAAACTATTTATTTTCCCATACTTTATATAAGTGATTTATTTAAGAAGAAGGTGCACCCAAAAAACGTCTTTCGTTCCTTATAATTTTATTTCTAGATTGACCTTGTTAATAGTGTGTCTATTGATACCTTTTAATCATATAATACACTTTTGTTTTGCTGTTATTGATACACATATGTATGAGTTTGCAAAAATATGCAAATGCTACATAGAATTGTGTACAATGTACACATATTATACAAACACAGCATTTATTAATAACTTCTTTTAAGTTTGAGCTTTTCGTCAGACAGCAAACACAGCATTCGAGCGATTTTATGGCAGAACGGTAATGTAAAAAATACTCATATCATGCGTTTGCAATTAGCGTAATTGGACTGTTCTCAGAACTGTGCAGCAAAGGCCTGAGCTTGGTCGATACCCAGTATTTCGGTTCAAAAAGTGCCACTCCTTTTTTGGATGAGACGTCAAAGTGTCCTAAAATTTTTCACATCACCTTTTTCATTGCTTATGAACTTAAATTGTGAAGCGACGGGGACGAGACGACTCCGACTAGAGCGACGATAAAAAAGTCCATTTTTCCTTCTCGGAGAGTTACACACATGAAAAAAAGCGTAACGACGCCCTCTGTGCGCTAAAGAAAGATATCTGCGCCGCCAAGACCATTCTCGGATGGATTGCGCGGAAGGGCAAGGGATTTTGTCTCCATGGATACGGATGAGATATAAACTAGAGAGTACTACACGCGAACGATAAATTCGACGGTTTTATCGCCTATTCCCCTTCCACGGAGAGACCTTCTTCGAAAAAATAAGTAAAAACCGTCAGCGTGAATGATCATCAGGTCTCGTGCGCTCGAGGACGTAAAAAAAATCCACAGCAAAAAAGTAATATTAAAAACATATCTCATCTTTGCTCATTCCAACCAATCTCGTTCTTAACCTGCTTTATATTAAAAATCGTGCTTATTGCATTGTCACTCATTCAGTCAGTCTTTTTTTTCGTAGGATCTCTAAAAACGTTCCATTATTCCTTGTTGTGTTGAATAAGTTATTATTAAAAATTACTGGTTTCCGCTCCGCAGAATTTCTCGGCAGCTCACGTTTTTACGCTAGAAAATTCAAACCTTTGAATATTCTGAAGAAGGTATAAAATAGAAAGTACCTCGTTTTTCAATGGTGGTACTATTCAATATATCCGGAAGCTCGACCGCCTTAACTGAGAGAATAAGCAAAATCTCCACTTTTTTATTTTTATTCCGAATGATTTCTTTTCGACGCGCAAGTCTTGCAAGATAATTTCTTTTGACTCATCTGAATTTCCTGCATTGCACGTGGAAATCCACTACCGCCTACTGCCTCATCGAGGGTAATTCTACCGGCATTTTTTTGCGCTCGAGCATCAGCAAACAACTGTGGAGGAGGATCAAATTGCATGAGCGGATTTATTCGAGGCCTCGACGAAAACGCGGGAGTTTGACGCGCGCCTATTCTCTCCATCACCGGGATTAGAGCGGAGGACTGGGAGAGAGGAAAAAAGCAACAAACCTTTATACCCAGCTTTGAGAGGAGATAAAGAGAATAAGGGAGAGATAGGGAAGAGTGTACTTTCTGGAGCGGGTAATAGAAGGTGTAAAAAGTGCGCAAACGAATGACTTGCCGTAACGGTCTCTCTGTTTACGTTTTTTTACATCTGCGGAAACGGGAGGGAGAGAAAGAGAGAAGGGTGAGAGAGAGAGAGAGAGAGAGTACATCCATTGCATTACGTTACGCGGTGGGGATCTGCGAGATGGGATAAAAAAGGAGAGCTCGTCGGTTAAATTTGACGCCAAAAAGTTTTTCATCCACTTAAAAAAATGTTTTCCACAGCTCAACCAATTCATCCTCAACAGTAAATCTACGTCGAGCTCATCACGGGCGTGATTACTGGCGGAATGAGTTCGACGCCGGCTTATTTATTTTTTTGATAAAATATTTCTAAATTTGCAGGTTGCAGAATCCCGATGAACGCATGGTGATAATAATTTATTTCTATATTCCATCTAACAACACATAACGAGTGTTTGCTATCTGAATTCAAAAGGTCCTCAATCCGTGACGAACGCAATGATGATGAATGAATGTTGCAAAGTCTCTTTTTAACAATCATGTTCGCTACAGTTTTTCTTGCTTCAATTTTACGTCATGCATCAAAGAAGCGCAGAAGGACACAGCCAATAAATACTGTGTTGCTGATATAGAATTTAAAAAGTACGATTTTTCAGTATTTTTTTCTAACGGCAAAGTTATGCAAAATGTAACCAAAGAGAACTACTCATTCCGTTGTCCGTCCTTCAGTCATTCAAATTTCAAATCTTCACGCCAAATGACTAAATTTTATGCTCATATTTCTGCCAAACAGATAATCATGAATTATCATTTCAATTGCAAGTCATCCGCAGCTGAGCACAACAAGCCTGAGTTACAACGTATGTTAACGAATCCTTTCCTTTAGAAGGC
Organism: Tanypteryx hageni; assembly: GCA_028673005.1. NCBI lineage: Eukaryota > Metazoa > Arthropoda > Insecta > Odonata > Petaluridae > Tanypteryx > Tanypteryx hageni. The sequence goes on along the minus strand of CM054113.1, from coordinate 36,637,837 downwards.
AAAATTTCATGAATTGACATACCAAACTTCGTCAGGGTGAATTCCTCACCCTGTTAAGATGCCGAACAGAAATCCTCCTCCCGATGCGATAATTCTAGCGATGGCGTCCACAAACACAGAGGGAGACGTCTGGTCATTATCACCTACGAAAAATGCTTAGCGGAAGACGCTTGAGTGACAACAGCACGCGTGGAAAAATAATTCGACAACAAAAGGAGGAAACAGAAGCAAAGAGACGAGAGGCTAGGAAACTGCACGTCCGCAGAAGAGACGAGAGAAAAAAAGTTAAAAGCAGAAAAGGAAGCGAGATGGAGAGAAAGAGGGCAACGAAGTAAAAAGTTCAATGTGTGGGAGAGGGAGAGGGGGAACAACAAAGATGCAGGAAGGGAGGGAAGGAAAGGAGGGAGAGATGGAGGGAGAGAAAGAAGGAAATGAGGGAGGGAAAGAGGAAGGTTGGAGCGAGAGGAAAGTGAAAGGGGAGAGAGATTCTGAGAGAGAAAGATAAGTAGAAGAAAGGGAGAGGAGAAGACGCATGCGAGAGTAAAATTCGACATTTTTACTTGAAGTGCAACTTTAAGCATTGTCGCGTACCTCAGTTATATTTGAAAGCTCTAATGACATGAAACGATTAATGCTTACATTAAAATAAATAACCCGTCTTTATTAATATAAATGATTGAAAAATGTTGTTTTTAATCTGCGTTTCCAAGAGGACTAAAACGACGGGATAAGACCTCTGGCGCAAGGAAAATATTACGCAGCACATGAACTGTTGTGTTACGTTACTGTAGAATGTACTGTTTTGACCAGAAAATATTAAAGACGATGTTTTCAATCTTTTTCTCCTTTGTTGGAAAAACTCATAGTTGCTTAATTACAAAGTTCCTAAAACATGCATAAATGGTGATTAGGAGAAAATTAACATTATCGCACACGGCTTAAAAATTCTTCACGCATCCCCAGTTGAATATCACTGACAGGTAATGCAAAGGAAAATGAGAAAGGGAATAGTGAGAGAGGGGAAAGAGGTGAGAAATACAGATGCTGAGGGGGAATAGGTAGGGAGGGAGGAAGAGGGAAAGAGAGGAAGGGAGAGAGAGGAAGGGAGAGAGAGGAAGGGAGATAGATAGATAAATGTCTTTATTCGGGCAAAATTTAGACTCTACTCTTACATTTAACCCTTCGTCAATGTTATGTTACATTATATTTAAATGCCTTAAATAACATCAAAAACGATTAAGATGATAAAATACTAATCTAGACAGAGAGAGAGAGAGACAGATAGGTACATACATAAAACTTCTAAGAAAGACAAGATATTTGTGGGAAAAACCTAGGAAGGACCTGGCTTGGCCAGCCTAGTAAAAATCCATGCAGGAAAACACCCACGAAGTGAAGGGGGGTGGAAAAAACCGCGAAAACCCTAGTTACATCAAAGAACAATTGAACGATACAATAAAACCTACACATTAGAAAGTGAAAAATCAAAAATTATATGTTAATATATCAGATTAAAATAATAATAATAAATAAACGAGAGGGGGGAAGGGAGAGAGGAAGGAAGGGAAAGAGGGATAGCGGGAGGAAGGGAGAGTGGGAGGAAGGAAGAGTGGGAGGGAGAGAGCGAAAATGGGAAAGAAAGGAAAACACAGAGGGATTAAAAGAAAGGGAGAAAAGAAGGATGAGCGGGAGTAACGCCAGAGCGTTTTCACTCCCGTAATCTTCCATCCATCCCCCCAACCTCCTCTTTCTCGCTTCTCTCCTTCTACCCTTGGACATTCTCATCCGAGAGGTCATCGGTTTGAGACCCCGGCGTCAAACCCTCCTCAATAATATTCCACTCCGCCCAGTCCGCCTTCCGCCGGAAGTCGGGCGAAGTCGGCGGAGGCGATCGGAATACCTTCGCCCCATCCCCTCCGCCATCGAGGCAATCCCTGCACCAGCAAAAAAACACGCACCCGTCATCGTCCGTCCCACGGTCGCACCTTCTTCCCCCCTCCCCTTCCGCCCCTTCCCCGCCCCACCTCTCGTCTCTCTCACCCGCCCCCGCTCCATCAGATATTAGCACGCGATGGAGTCCACACGCGTCTGCATGTCAATGGCCATCGGACTACTTCCGGTAACGAACACGACAGAGGAAGATCATGCTAAATGCTTCAGCCGCCCTCCGAAATGCCCAAAGCGTACGTCACGCAGAAATCGACGACGTAATCATTAGAGAGTGGCGGCTCACCGAGAGGAGAAAAAAGGGACGGGAGGTGGAAAAGTCACGCGTGTTGTTTTCGGGAGGGAAGTGAAGGAGAGGTGTAGTAAAAAGAGAACCGCCGCTCGTTGAAGGACGGTGGGAAAAGTGAAAGGGTCGAGATGTGACGTCACGTTATCGGAGATGCAGAAAAACGGCGGTTCGAAGAGTTTGTCTTGATTTTATCGCGTGAGAGGATTGTGTGGTCGTGCTTTGATGCTAATTTTATAGATTTTTCCATTACAACTTAATTAATTACAATAAATTGAATTTTAATTAACTTTTGAGGATTCCTTTTCTATTAACGATACTATTTTACAAAATAATATTATTGTTCTCATAACAACAGCCAAAAAAATTACTTTACCTTTCCTCTTTTATTTTCCGATGAAAATTTTAACAAAATTTTTGATATCCAAGCATACTATGCAGATTGGAACTTTTTTTACGGAAAAATTTTACGTTTTTCGGAGAAGTTTATTTCACGGATACCTTTCCGTTCCAGCATAGTTTTTCTATTGGCCTACTTATTGTTAGTCTCATTACATTCTTACCTACGTCCACCTCTATTGAATATGTTTCGGTAAACTAACTAGGGACAGAGGAAACCAGTGGAATGCACTTTTAATGCTACAGTGGAGAATTACTGGAGGAAGGTATGAAAAAAACGGGGCATAAATTATTATACATCTCGGTTCTTTTTTGAGATGATTAAAATGTAATATAATGAAATAAAACAAAAATCTTTGAAAAAATTCCACCGTATTTGAGAGACACGACCCAGGTTTCAACGTGAAGACATCACCAGGTTGGGAATATGACAAACTCAGAGTGTATGTATATATATATATATATATATATATATATATATATATATATATATATATATATATATATATATGCTTGGGAAAACAAGCAACCAAACAAAAAAACAAATCATTGTAACACAAAGTAACATAAGCATAAATAAACCAATAGGGACGAAGAACTACATCAAACATCCCACCTGATGATGACGTTGTCATGTTGAAAACTAGGTCGTGTCTTTCAAATGTGTGCAGGCGAATATTTTTCCAGTGTTTTGTTTTTTCCCTTAAGATGGAATTCTGAAAAATTAAGGCTTGTCAGGTGAATTAAAATGTACTATATTTCGCGAAAAAACCAGAGACGGCCAAGTGCTGTAAATGCGAAATCTATAATAATTTCCACTATCATACCTACGTTTTGTTTTTAAGAAAATATTTATATATATTCATTCATTCGTGTTCTGTCTTACGACAGGTCCTACCAATTAATTAATTGGTTTTAACTAGGGAATATACATACACGGTGTGGTGGTTTCCCGTTGCCTTCCACACCGGACACACACACAGAAGGGAGGAGGGAAACCCGGTGCCGGCATTTGCCTGCTCTTACGAAGAACACCAGGGGGGGCAACGGCTTAACGTCCCTTCCGAAGGACGGAACAGCTGAATTTGCGCGGTCTCCTCAAACCACGCAAACAGGGGGCCGGGTAACCTTGAGAAAAATCCTACTCGCGCAGGATTCGTACCCGATGACTTTTTTAAGCATCGGGCGAGTAGCAGCATCCTAACCACTATTAATGCAATTTCGTTCGCTGCCAAAAGTATGCCCGGTAAAATGAAATAAAATGATCTCTCTATCGAAGTCGAACAAGCTCAGCTCCTGGGTTCACTATGAAAATAATGAATGACTGCAACCCTTAAGAAAACTTTCATAAAAATTGCAATATTTGATAGTTTCATTCTTCAGGTTCACTAATAATTGCAAGAAACAAAATCCAATACGTATCACTCTAAAAGTGTAAAAATTTCAAATAATAATAGTTGACTCAAATGTGATAATTATCTTCTAAGTGTAGCCATGGTGAATATATTCGTTGACTATTCCACGACAATATTGTGTAACTTAATTTTTACACTCCATTAGGTATCTAATGTGTGCGAACAGCAATTACTAACTGAATAGTCCATTATATTCTAGTTTTTGTATCACGAACCGCTAATTACGCCCAGATACGGTGACGGAAAAGGAAAATTTATAATGCCATTATAACACGCTCGGAGGCGACGGGGATATAATTCGTCGCTTAAATGGCAACAAGCACAACGCTTCCAAACAAGCGCGTCCAAATATTTTAAAGCGTCCCTTCCGAAAATAACACAAAGAGAACAATTCTCGAGAGGCAGTTTACGACGAGATATCTGAATAATATTTCCCTCTTTAAAAAAGGCTTGTTACGATATTTAAAGCATTCGGAGATGAATTACGCGTTTTTCATCCTACTTGACCCCTGCCGCGGACCGAGAGAGAGAGAGATAAAGAAATAAAACTCTTATTTATCGCGCCTCAGTTCCCCTTAACCCTTCCCCCATCTCCTGTCCATCCCTTTTATTAACACGAAGATTTGCGTCACCGAGGGAAATATTAGCACCCTTGTTTTCGGTCCGACGTGTCGGACACGCGAACTCGCTCGAGTCACGCCTATTTTTCTCCTACTATTTCTTCTTCTGGCGAGTGAACCCGAGGAAACGAATTGGTGGGAGGGGGGGGGGGACGAGAAATATGTGGAAAAAAGAGAAAGAAAAATTAGAAAGAAGAGGAAAAATGAAACGAGAAAAAGACAGGAATTGAGATACATAGAGAAAAAAGAGGGAGAGAAAGAGGGCAGAGAGAGAAAAAGAAGGAAAGAGAGGATGAGAACGTGTAAAAGGGGAGAAAATGGTCGAAAGGAGGAGAAAGAGGAAGAGAGAGGAAAGAATGAGACGGGAGAAAAGGAGGAAGAGGAAGAAAGAAAAGAAGAAAAGAAGAAAAGGAAAGAAAAAGGTAGAGCGAGGGGACTAGAAAGATGAAGTGAAAGAAAGAAAGAAGGGATGGAGAGAGAAGCAGAGAGAGGGAAAGAAAGTAAGGTAGGTAGAAAGGGAGGAAGAGCGATGAGAGAAAAAGGATAGAGAACAGAAGAGTAAGAGACAAGGAAGAGAAATAGAAAAAGGAGGGAAAGGATAAGATGATATAGAGGAGAAAGCGAAAAAGAGAGAATGAAGGAGAGGAAGAAAGAGGGGCTGAATGATGGAGAGATGGAGAATGGGACCAATCAATCATCCCTTGTTCAAGTGAAAGGAGATAGCTAGGGGTCTAGGAGAAGGAAGAACGCCTTGCTTGCACGCGCGTTGTGTCGGAAGAGAGGTTTCGTTCTGAGAGCACGGCGGAAGAGGCGAGAGAGAGAGAGAGGTTGCAAACGCTCATGTTTTCTCTCTCACTCTCTCCAACTCTCTCTCTCCCTATCCTCTACCTTCTCTCTCCCTCTCCTTGCCGCGAAAGACGCCAGGGGGAGACGGTACCGCTATCGCTGTCCTGCTCAGCATATCTCCCAAGAAGGAGACGAAGATCTTGCAAGGAATCCCAACAGCTATAACGGAACACTTACTAACTTCTCTCTTTCTCCCTCTCTCTCTCTCTCCCCACTACTTGCAAACTTCGTCTCATATTCTCTTTATCTCGTTCCTTTTGCGATATGACCGGTGGAGGGTGAGACATAAAACTCGTTTCCTGGCAATTACTATATATGACTGCTTGTATATTATACATCATATATATATCTAATATATAAAAATGAATGTGTGTATATATTATGTTTGTATGTCCCTCATACGTTTTTACACCGTTGAAGCTATCGAATTCAAAAGTATCATGGGCCATCTTATGGACAAAAGGAAGAACTTGGTGTAGGTTTGCAGACCATGGGGTCAACAAAATACTATTTTCATGAGAATGCATGGGAAATTGTGAGGAGAAACCCCCTAAATGCCATGCAGCCCTTTACTGATGTGTATATAAATACTAGTAGTTGGTGCTTGCATACTGCAAGCATTTAATCTCACCTTGAAAAACATTAATTTTTCAGACAGATATTTCATCATTACAAATATTTTAAAAATTCTAAAGATTTCACCTCCGCGGCGATTTTCGTTTTTCCCACATGTAAAAATAATAGTTTAAAACAATCCTCAAATGTTGCAATTTTAAAAATTTTACAGTTTCTTCATTATAAGGTACTAATGCTACACATTTTAGCCAAATTTTAAAGTTGTAGTATTTTTATAAGTAAAATAATATTTTTCTAATTGTTTAAATTAAAATAATTTTTAACGGCCACCGCAAGTCATATACGGTAAAATTGAAATGTAAATTTGTGCGAATTCACTACTCTGTAAATAATTTGAAAATTTCAGCTTTCTAGCTCATCCCGTAGTATCTAAACAGTTATCTATTTGTTTAAACTTTAAGAATTTTTAACTGCCAAACAAATTAAAATATCAAAATTTCTATAATACCTATTTCTTTTTTTTAAGAATTCTACTTATAAAAAAAATTTCAGCTCCGTATCATATGCGGAAATACATAAACCTTGAAAATTTGTTTAAACAATTGCGAATTTTTAGCGGCCGCATTGTTGCACTTTTTCATGATTTTCGTTTTTTCTAGTCGGTTTTGCACAAACTCCTACCTAAGAAAAAAATTTCGAATCTCCAGCACATCTGGAAGTGCCTAAACATTAGTATCCTCCTGTTATCATTATATATCGACGACTCTTACAGAGGAGGATATAACATACTAGTAGTTGGTGCTTGCATACTGCAAGCATTTTATATAAATTATAATATATAATAATATAATAATATATAATTATAATATTTTAATAATTAATGCATATCAGTATACGATAGCGATGGATAGTGATTTACTTCCCTTCGCTTATACTCTAAAATATCTCGCAGATATATTAAAGAATGTCGATTAATTACATTAATTGCATTTACAGTAATTACATTAATTACATTTAAAAATATATAAAACATCTGGAAGAAAAATTAAACAATAAAATAAAAGTTTTTGCACGGAAATAAAGAAATTCGCCTTACGATTGAAAGAAGGATTGGATCGATTCATATCAAAATTTAAAATAATTTGAATAAAAATTCATACAGAATTCTACATTGAAATTAGGCCGCTTGATAAAATTAATGAGGGACACGTCGTTTAAAAAAAGTCATTGATTATGCTAACAAACCAAAATGAATATTTAACATTTTATCACGCCTAACGAGAGGCTTTTCCGGGGGAGACTTTTTTAAAATTCCATTTGGTCATAAGAACAATGTACATTTCTACCTACTTCTGTGGCAGTTCACTTTTTTGCAATCCTCTAGTCCTGGCAATCCAAGAGACGCGCGGCGTGGTTGAGGATGCGTGAAACACGTAGGTAGGGATGCAAAAAAATTAGGACAACAAGGGAACCGCTGGTCGTGGGAAACAATTCGTGGAGATTTCTAGCGTGAAAACTGTGCACTGGGAGCTCATATCCTAGAGTCGCGATTAATACGTCACGATTGGCGATATTTCAAATATTTGGCAAATTAGCATACCACTAACTTTGTTGTTTTGAATTCATCGTCCAGGTGGCTTCGAACGTGAGAGAATAACATGCAAATCATCCCCTTTCCCTGAAAAATGAACAATCGCATATAGTAAAATACAGTTTAGATATCCACTGAGAATTAAGGTTCTCGCCATATGCACTTAAATTTCAATTTAATATAAGGTGATCAACTTCCCAGGAAACTAAGAAGGGACATTTTAAAATATGTACCAATTATAAGGAGGGGCACATTACAGTGGCGTGCATTTATTAGTGGATCAGCCTTACATAGATAGATTAAATAGTTAATAGATAGATTGGCGTTACCATTGAGGATGTTCCGGGGCGGATTAAATAACAATTTGGGATATAAATTATGCTTTTTCAACAAATGAGGCAAAAGTTAGGACATGTAATAAAGGGGGGCGAATGATGAAAAGGATGGACAGTCCCTCAAAATTTGGGATGGTTGGTCACCCTAATTAAATATCATCACATTTTTCAATATTGAAAGAAATATAGAACCCAAGCTGAATCTCATTTGAACGAATCTCCTAATTATGTCCTGGAAAATTAAGCATTTTCGCGAGCAAAATGAAATGGTTGATATAAAATAAATTTATTTATAAACTGAGGGGATTTTACAATTATTTGAATCTACTATAGATGAATCACCAGCAATGACGGCTGCTTGACAGACTAAATACACACCCGATGATGACGTTGTCACGTTGAAACCTAGGTGGTGTTTCTCGATAATATAGTGGAATTTTTGTCAAAGTATCTGTTTCATTTTCTTATTATTATTATTGGAGAAAATAGTTGCTCAATTACTATACATTGAATCAATATCCGTTAAATAAATCAAATGAGCTGCCTTTTTGACAAAATCTATACATTAAATGAAACTGCATGAGTCCCCTAGCGATCCATATGTTTTGAATGGAACTTAATACAATGGAGAGCAACTTGAACGAACCAAAACTTTCATATTCACATATTCGCCAAAAGATTAAATATAATGGCGAAACAGAGCCGTTTACCGACAGAAACTCTAAGCGGCTAGTCTAATCCACTTAAGAGGAATACTATTTCTTCCGAAAAAGGCTGCACCGGATAATGAAAAACCCCGAAATTATGGCTGTCCTATATCTTTTTACGACTCGAGAACTACTTCGCATACAAAAAACACAAATAGTCACCTTTATCTCTCCGAGTTGCACGAAAATTAGGTTCGAAACATCTCGACTTTTTCCGTCCCGACTCGTTAACGCCGACAGCAAAATAATTTGCCTCGCGAACCGTGTTTTTCTCGTTTTACGCGCCGCTCCCGCTGCACTTCCTCGAAGTCGGCTCCCCCCAAAAAAATAATTCCGCGGCGCTCTAAAGGGTCGTGAAAAAATTCGTTTTTTTGCCTCGCGCGACCCAAATCGTTTTGTTCGTACGTTCGACTAACGACCTCTTATTCACGAAGCGAAAAATTTTCCGGCGGACACAACAGTAAGCTTTGGACGATGAAATATCCCGTTGGGATAAGAAGGGAATATTTGGCACCCGAGAGTAATGATCGGGTTTTCCGGGTTCGCTGAATGTCTTTGATTCGAGGGGGATAAATAATAGGCCGGCATTTCGAGTCGAGGTTGAGCAACCGAGTTGGTTGCATAACCAACAGTTCTTCACGAGTCTTGGATTTAGGTTTCGAATCCACAGAGAGAGAGAGAGGAATGGAGAAGATGGTGCGCGTGGCATTTCACTTGTTTCGTGCGTCTTTTGTTTTCTCTACCGATCGATCTTCTTCAGCGCATTTACGAATGCGGTGTTATCAACGTGTAAACCATAATATTCTCAGTTTATTTGAACTTTGCGATGATTTATATGCCGCAAAATATCCCAAATCGGTTAAAAATTCTATTTCTGGGCGCTTTTATCTTAGGGATAATGTGTAAATATAAAAATTAGAGATGTTATTCTGAACTGATGATTCGTGCTCAGGATCGAGAATACGTTCCTAAATATTTTGCCGCTTTATTATTTTTGAGAATTTAAAAAAAAAATATAGAGAAAATGAAAATGGTTTGATGTTTTATTTGAATGTTTATTTACTCGTTCTACAACAAACTTTCTCAAATGGTTAATTTGATATCGGTGTAATGCGGATACGAATAATTTCACGAACTATCAGCATCATTTGAATGAACACTGAAATGACTGTTTAAAGCACTTTTACTCCTCGAGCGATTAAGACGCATATTTTGTAAATGTTTTATGGCAATGGATTTTAAGTTCATTTTAAAAATGCATATTTTCAATAAAATTTAACAAGAGCAATATCAATTAAAAACGTCAACGAACCGGCAAAGAGGAAGAACGTTGAACTTAACATTTATAGAGATATTCCTAAGAGAAAAGGGGCCTACCGTTTTTCTTCTTCTTGGTCTGTCTCTCTAAATATATCAAGAGTTTTTAACGCTAGACGTATTTCGATACAATTTGGAAGCTTAGAAAAATATAAAAATAGACCGCGAAAACCTACATATCTAATTAGGACTTTTAGCTTAGAGGAAACAAAAACTAAACTTTTAGCTTCCACTCGTAAAATATTCATCTGAGAGAATAAACAATTCTTTTCTGTAAGTTATGGAACGTAATAAAGATAACATTTATAAGGTTATACATTTTTTTATAGGTCGAGTCGTTTTTTGAGGAAATCGTTTTGCGCGCGCATTACTTTTTTATGTACGCTTTCGAAAAATTGTAATAATGAGTCATTAGTTTGCTTTTGCATTGCTAACGACACGTGACGCAATGCTGGAAAGAATGACGTTCTGGAAACCGAATACAGGCAACGAATTTTGGACTGTCCGTAACAATCCTCCCTCCATTTCCACGGATAATGGAGAGGCCACAGCGCGTAACAGTCCGATACTTTGATCCGACCTACTCGGGCGTGACCTAACGAAACAAATTACTGCTCAAAAACAAAAGAAGAGAATCGAGGAGGGCATGTGCCCCTCTGACCGTTTTACCGGCATTATGAAATATCCGGCAGCGTCTAAATGGTTACTCATGCATAAGGCGCAACTGCTGTCTCTCTCTCTCCCCATCTCCCTCACTCTCTCCCCCACCCTCTTCGTCACTCTCATTCGCCATCCCACTCTCCCTCTCCCGGTAGCAGTCCCACTCTCCCTCTTCCGGTATAAATGCCATTCTTCCACTCCCGATCTCTCCAAAGAGGCTCTTTTGCCTCTGGGGAGTTTGTATACCGTGTTCCGTTGCAAGATCTGGAGCAATTGAGCATCCATTCTGGTTGCGGGTTACAAATGCAAATACACCCGCGTTCCAAGCGACTGTTTCGATAAAGGTGACAGGGTAGAACCTCAAGAAATCACAAGTTACTGAGACGACATTTGGGAGGAGAAATATGACGTGGAAATGTAAAGATCCTATTGGATATGTGTGGTCCTTGTATGCTCACTGATTTTCCATGCAAATTCTTCATTGCACCTGCGACTATGTATTCATCTGGCTACTAAAAATATCTAACTCCCGATATATCCAACCCACCATCCGTGCGCTTATGTGGACGGTAAATCTTTTGAACGCGCGTTGGAAATATATTTATGTAAAACATTTTTCATCGATCACTATACTTTTAATTTTTACACCTGCATTTTCGTACCAAAATAGCATTTAATAATAAAAATCGATCAGAAGATTTCATTGGTATGCTTTGAATTGTACTCATGGAGTTGTGTAGATCGAATTTCATGGATCGCTTCCTTTTAATAATTTCACGGGAAGGATAAAATGGCCTCTGGATCCAGTGCGCCTTTCGTAATTTCTTTGGTCCTGAGATAAAGTGTAGGAAAAATTCAACTTGGACAGAAGTGACTATTGACTGCGCCGCAAAACTATCAACTTGAAATTAAAACCACTTAACTTTTCCGAGCTTTTTCCAAGCGCGTGAAGGCTGATTGAGCGTCTTACGCGAGCAGGTGTTGAGCGTTATTTCTCAATCCGTATAAAATTATTAGACGCAACTGTCTGCCCTATAACGTACTCAGCTTCAAATGATGGCATTTCCGATGAATTCGCAGGTTCTGATTCATATTTCCGATATCATTCGGTATTTCTAACTTTATAACACGAGAAACTAATCCGACTCTTGAGAAAGCATTAATATTTTAGAATATATGAATCAATATTTCATTTTATCTCTGAAAAATAAATCGGTCAGAACGTATTCAAGGTTAAATATTCAGAATTTCTAATTTTGAAAATACAAAATTTAATGAAATGAAAATGTAAATGAATATTTTTTTTAAAATCAATGTTAGGCTAAAAAACGGGAATATAAATTTGAAAATTGTATTACTTTTTGAATTGAATCATTGAAGAAACGAAGACTTGCAACTTTAAGTATAATTGGATTATAACTTTTTCTTTTGAGTACAGCATATCGAATTTTCCTCCAACGTATTAAGATTTAATTTTCTCCTTTCTACCACAAAGAGGAGTTTGCATTGAATAAAAATCATAACTTAACTACACTCTGAGAGATAAAATAATAATTTATTTAGAGAGAGGAAAATTGAGAGTTGCGAGAAATGGGACAGTTCCATTTCCTCAAATGGATTCGGAAAAAGCGAACTTAAATTTAAAAAACGTCCAAAAAATAAGTCGAGCTTGTTATCGAATTTCGGGCACTAATTTGTTCCTTTAAAAGGCAAAGCAAAAAAAACAGAATTCTCCGGAGAAATTCGGAAGCTAAGAATAAAGAAGAATTTCTTACCCCCTCTCTCATCCTCTCCCTCCACACAATCTTCGAATTCTAGTAAATCTTCCCTCTGTGGCGACTCCCGCCGAGAATTCGACGCAGGAGAGCCCCCGTGACCTTTTAAACCCAAATATTAAGACGCACGAGACTTTTAAATACAGGAAAATAGCTCTTATTCGAAGAAAAAAAATATCTGTCCGCTTTTGTTCGTTTAGCGAACATTCTACCTTAAGGAATCTAGAAATCGAAACTGTTTTTATGGTCCACTTGCTCGCTAGAGACGTTTATATGAAAGCATGGAAAACGAATCAATGGGCCGGAAATTTTATGCACGCGTCATGGTAATTCGTTCGAATAATCGATTAATTCTCTCCCGTAGTGCAGAATTTTCGATATTTTTTGTGGAGTAAATATAACTATGTAGAAAGTATGATTTTGTTCGGAGCAAACTTCCGCAAAAGTACATGGTCATAATTTTGCTGGAAGGTTTTAGGGCAGCTTTTGCAGCAGCATGGATTTGCGTAAATGTTTTCATTTAAATGCATATATCGGAAACAATTCCGTTGTCGTTGCCTTGTGTATCTAAAAAGCAGCCAATTTCGAACCACCGACATTCGACAAGCTTTGCTCAATATCCCCAGTATCTGAATAATTAGAGTTCGTGCCAAATAAGAGGACATTATGCTAATTAAAATCGTGTTGATCATATATGCACGTAGGTTTCAGGTGCTGCGAGTATCGCCTTGCATGGAGCGGAGACACGGACTCTTAGGAGAAACATTTGGAAAGCTTCGAATCGCGGACATGGAGAACGCTGAAAATTAAATGGACAGAGAGAGAGAGTAAACTAGGAAGTATTAAGAAGAATAAAAGAGAATAAATCGGTAATACAAACGATTAGAAAGAGGAAAGAGAACTTGATCGGGCATTTCCTACTCCATGATTGAAAAGGTGATCGAAGGAAGGAAAAAGAAAGGATTAAGCAGATTGACGACCTAAAGGAGAACTACCAAGAATTAAATGTTGCGTAGAACTGGATAATGTGGAGAACATGGTTTAACATAAAATCACGGAACAGAGGACATTTTACTAATGACGGTGATGATTATATGCGGAAGGAAAAGGGTATAATTGGCAGAATGAAGTTCAGCTCGTCTCTAATGTCATTTGTGTAGGTTCGGAATAAATCAAACAATAAGCACCTTGAAAAAAGGCTCGCAAATAAAAAATTATTATTATTTCCATAGTTACTTCGTTCACTGTTTCGAACGTGTTTGTGTCCGTCGGCTGCAACACTTTCACTGTTAACATTTTTACGTGGGTATAAAAGAAAGGTAAAAAACAGCGTCTTCACAAAGAAAAAGGCGTGGTATTTTAAGACCGTTGTCACAACACGAGTTTATTTACAATAAAGAAAAAAATACGACCCAAAACTAAGGAATTTTTCGAACTTTAAAACTCATTTTTGTTTACCGGTTGATATACGTTCACCGAGCTTTCGAAACAGTCCTAAATTAATAAACTCAAAGCGTTATAATCGAAGGATTTTCGCGTTTTAAATATTTTTCCATTTTCAAGACGGCGAATTTTTAGAGAGAAAGAGTAAAAAGGGAATAAACAAGTTCTCCGAGAAGACCTTCTCCTCGCTGCTTTTTTTCTCAAAGGAGATAATCTGCAAAAATCCAACGGAATAAAACGCGCGCTTTTATTCCTTCCGCTTCTACTCCCTTCAGCCCTTCCCCATATACCTCCCCTCCCCCACACGCACTCTTCGAATTAAAGGTTCCTTTATCCATCTCTCGTGGGAGGGAAGGCAAGATAGATAGAGAGAGAGAGAGAGAGTATATACGCGAGGGAGACAGCCCTCCTACTCCTCTGGGTGCTTGACTTCACCTTAAATAAGTAAAAGGGGAAAAAGGATGAAGAGATGGAAAGAAGAGCGAGATTCCTCAAAAAAATCTCCTTTCCCTCTTTCTCCGGACCCTTTTCTCTCCCACTCCCCTTTCATCCCATCTGCCACACCCTTTCTCTATCACTTCCCTTTCATCCCACCTCCAATTCCTTTCACGCCAAATTCTATCTACTCTCCCTCTCTACCCCATTCACCTCTATTCTCCCTCCAGCTCTCTCTCTTTCTCTCCCATCCACTTTTCACCTCTTCTCACCCAATCCACCCACCTTATTCCACTCCACCTCTACTTCTATTCCCCTTCCCTCCACCCAATATTCCTTTCACGCTCTCGCCCTCTTTTACGCTCTTTTCACTCTTTCTCACACCTCATCTCACACAACTTTCCCACCTCTATTTTGAAACTCCCTCCTTTCTCCACCTCTCTCTCCCCTTCTTCCTGCTGTTTTTTTCGCCACGATCCGAGTGAAGGAGAGGGATAGAAAGTGGTGTTAGGGAGTGATGGGAAGGGCCTGACTGCCCCTCTTCCCGACAAAAACAAGGAGCGCAAAGAAAAAAATGGGTGGGAGGAAAAAAACAAACGAATGGCGGATAAAAACAAATGTGTGTGTGTGTATACACTCTCGGAGACCATCAACATCGAACCGTTCTTCCTTCCTTCCCCTTAAAAAAAAACAATCTCATTCTCTTTCACATCCTCCTCCTGCTCCACCTTTCGCTGCGGGGAAACCGCCATAGCTTTTGCCTTCTGTGGGAATTTTCCCACAGGAGATCCCCTCAGCCCTCCACGCCCCCGACGTCCTGCCCTCTAACCACCTCGGTTTCTACACCAATCTTCCAGAACCCCTCCCTCCATTACCCCCTTCTGTTGCGATACACCCACTGTAATGGGTAGATAGAGAAGACCTTACTGCGTCTTTGATTTGCTTCTTCGTTATCTCGAAACGTTTATAAGGAACACATAAAGAAGCTACTCAAAAAAATTAATATCGAGTTCACGTCATGGCTGAAAACATATCGACGAACTATGTCTACCCAATAGCAGTAAAAAGGCCGAGAAAACCAGATGCGCCTTTCAACTACAAAGAAATCGTTATCATGAAGAATCTTTTATCCGTAAATCACCACTGATGACGGCTGCTTCGTAGCCGAGATGCTCATCTGATTTTACCCGCATTTTCGTGGCTATTGGATAAGCATAGTTTTCAACAAAAAATGAGGCTTAAAATCCAGAATAGAATCCCCAGAAGAACTCAACATTGTGAGTATCGGAATTCTTTATTTTTTAATCTGTAAATATGAAAGCACTAAATTTCTAGTAGTCATTTCATCAAACTGCGAAAAGGCTTTACCATTCCTATAATGAATGAAATAGCTAAAATTGATTTCTTCATATCTGTGTCTGCTATAAAAAAACCCGTTATAGCGAGGCGTAGCGTATGATCATTGAGAACCCATTGAGATTCAAATGTATATGAAAACACTAACATTTTTTTGTCTTAAAGCGAAAATACATTACGTGCAGTATTGAAAATACCCAACTCCTTAAGCGCTTTGCCATCCCATCATATTTCTCATCTCACAAGATTGAGTTTATCCGGTTTGTCTAGCGACAAATTACGTCCTTCCTCTTCCCACCCCTCACCCCTCTTCATCCCTCCATCTTGTCCCTCTCCATCCCTTCATCTTGTCCCTTTTCCTCCCTCCTCCATCCCTTTCAATTCCCTCCAACCTGCCCTCCTCACTTTTATTCCTTTTAAGCTCCCAATCAGAAAAAAAGGAAACTAATCCGAGCCCTTCGCCCTGTACTATTTTTTCATCGCCTGTTAGCAGCGGCTTTGAAAGATCACATTTCGCTAAAATTAAAGCTGATGACACACTGAGTCATGATCTCTTATCGAGACGAGTAATAGAGTCTACTTTAAAGAGCACGCACGCACGCACAGCCGTGAAAGAGAGAAGATGTCGATGGGGAGAAATATCTCAAGAATAACGGATCGCCCATGAGCAAAGGAATGGGTTGGATGCTAAGAGACAGGAAGCCGCAGAAAAGAGGCTCAAACAAAAGAAGGTGAATGGAAATGAGAAAATTTGCAAGTTTAATCTTGAAGAGATGGAGAATTGACAAGGCACACGTGAAAGATTCATGGAGCATTCCAGACTATCGACGGTGAATGATCATGTTACACATTATCAATCTTTTGCGAACAAGAATTTTGCATCCGATAAATCTTTCTCGTCACTTTGTACGTTAGATTAGATTAATTTGACCTTGTTCCAATGAAACCTAAAATAGAGATCTCGAATTTGTAAATTAATAAATTATTTTTCCAGCTTTTATACATTTTATAAATGATTTATCGTAAAAAATGGAGTGGATATGGAGTATCACTCGCTGATTTCTAGGTTTTATTTTTTCTCGCTGCTTCTCACAGCTTTTAGAGATGATTTCAATGCAAAATTATAATTCATCTATAAAAATTAATGAATGACTATGAAATATACACACTTCGCGACAATCTTCATCCTCATTCACATTATAGGAAAAAATAAAATTATTTTCAAATTATTCTCATAATTTCTAATTTCGAAATGTTTCGCATGGAAGAAAAAAATCCCTGAAACTTTCACCTCTTAAAATTATAAATTTTTAAATGTAATATCCCTTCTAAAAAATGTCCTTTCGTCGGATTACTTTTGACATTCTCCACCGATGAAATAGGTCGTTCAGTTTTTCAATCCCTCCACCACGCGTCGAATCCCAATCCCCCGCGCAGAATGCCGCAAACAATTTCAGGAGCGGCGAGGCGTGACCCCATCGAAGTCCTCCCCTTCAGTCGAGGGCAGCGGCAGTCGAAGGCGCTCTCCCGCAACCCTCTCTAAACTTCTCTAATTAGAGCTGCATTCTGTTTCATGCCACATTCCCGCCCTCCCCTTCTTAATCTTTTCACTCATGGTATAATCGGGTGGTACGCTGCGTGTACACATATAATGGCACGGATAACCCCACGCTTGTTCCGAACAATATATTTATATTTAAAAAAAGGAGGCGGTGGCCAGCTGCGAGGCAATGGACGGAGACTGAAGCGTCCCTCACTCCACTTCACCGTTAGACATATCCGATTCGATATGTGGCTCCCATTGTACGAACGTCTCGTGTGGTTTATGAATTTATGATCGTGCGCGCGTGAATAATGCGAATGAATGCCTATCTCAAAAATCTCGACTGATCTAAAGAAGGAAGGGTAGTTTAATCATCGCATTTTAAGGGCGTGCATGATATTGTTTTTATACAAGCAGTGGCGTAGCTAGGTTCCCCTTCGCCCGGGGGCAAGTCACGGATGTTCGCCTCCCACCCTTTGCTCTCTGTACATTTTCCAGGCAAATGTAATGGGGGAATGTGATGCAAACCCAAGCATACTATACTTGCATTTTAATTCGGCATATATTACAATATTATTATTGTTTATAAACAAAAAGTTAATTTTCAGCCCATGAGTTTGCACCCCTTCAGCCCTGCGCCCGGGAGCAACTGCCCCCCTCTGCTCCCCCCTAGCTACGCCACTGAATGCCAGTATAGATCATTTTTTTAGATTGACGTCGATGAAGGGTTGAACTTCCACCGGCCATCAACCTTTGAAAATTGGTTCAAGCAGAAAGACTTTCATTCGAGAAAGTTTTCGACCCTTCTGATCAAATTATTTATCCGATAAAAAAATCAAAGAATTTGAGATAAATATACGGCGATCAATTCTTTGTGAATAATTACATGAAGCATTACTAACACAACCGATAATGGAAAGTGTTTCCATTGAAGAAATATGGATTGAAATTATGAGTTTTACATTTTTTAATTCCTAAACAAATGATGTTCATAAAAAATATTTTTTATAAATAAATTTTATAAGGAAATAATAAATTTCGAAGTTAATATTAAAGACATTAATAAAGAAAGCCACTAATCAAGCACGTACCTTGACCACAGAATCAGTCAGGCAACTGAACTATTCCAAAGAATAGAATTAAATTGGATAGACTCGATATGAATAAATGCTATCATTATAAACGATTTAATTTAATTTTCGTTTTTGATCTCTTTATAAAAGATTGTATTAATTATTATCAGAATAGCAATTGAAAATGAAATCATAAAAATGCTAAATTAAAATTAAATTATAATTTTATAATATCATATATTCACATTTTAAAAGAGACATTCTGATTTCATATTTATATATGCCTACTTTGTTCAGTTAAACTATACTATTGGTGGTCACGGGTGTAAATTCATGAAATATTTCTCGTTTTCGATATAATCCAATACAAAGTACGTTTTTGTCCTAAATCAGCAATAATGAGGTTTACCCCGACGATGAATGATTTTCTCACAAAAAAACGTAAAATTTTCGTGTTCAAAAGAAGCCTGTGCATCAAATCGAGGTGTATTACAAAATCGATGGTAGTAAAAGGATATAGTCAATTGTTTCGGCCGTTAATTTGTGGAAATTCATTAAATTAAAAGGAATTATAAAAATAATGGTATAATAAATTCATCCGTTTTCGAGTTATTCGCCACTCTTTGGGATTTGAATACAAGAGCACAAATATACAAATTACCAAATATAAGTGCATATAAAATTTATTGAAGAGAAGCAATAATGTAATATTTATTCGAACCATTGTATGTAGATGTAGCCGTATGTTTTGTGTTTATAGATAAACATACATGCATACATACATTTAAGATACATCTCGTCAGTTCGTCTGATTCTACGTATTATTTACGAATTGAATCCAATAATTCTACCCCTCGAGAATTTATTTTACATATTTGGAATTTCCAATACTCAACAATCTTTAAAGGACAGATATTTCCTTCTACGAAGGGATATTTTCAGCACCGTAAAATTCTCTATCGTCAAAACCTTAAGCCTCAGGCATTAAAATCCCGGTATCTCTATATTAATAGGCGCGGTATCTTCCTCGAAAGAAAGACCAGCCACAAAACTCCCCAATAATAAAAATACATGCGGTGCGAAGCATTCTACGCCCGACCTGGAGTGCGCATCGATACGTTAACTCATCTGGTAGGCCACTCCTCCCGTGCACAGCACCACTCGCCGCCTTCCGACCAACCCCCCACCCCCTCCGAGCAACACCACCAACGCGAACACTGACTCCTAGACCTGTGTGTGTGTTGTTCCATCCCATACGGACCCTCTTAAAACCATTCCACGCATCTTCGATACGCGACTCTTCCCCCCATGCGGACCGACATCTGGCGCCCAAAAATCCATTTAAGTCTCTTGCTCTCTCTCATTGCACACGGAAAGGGGAGTAGAAGGACGGAGCAGACATCTATCAATCCCTCCTTCCGTGCATTCTCCTCCTCCTCCATTCCCCCTCTCCCCCACAACATCTCCACTTCCCATTTACGCCCTCCATCCGCCACACCCAGACACGACAGACCTCAGAACATCTGCCGCCGTCTAAGCGCACCACCCCTTTGGTTGAGTACGTCGAAGGAGAGAGAGAGAGAGGAATGAGACAGAATGACAAAGTGAGGTGGAAAGGGAGAGATATAAGAGAATGGCAGGTTAAAGAGAAGAGAGAAAGAAGAGGATAAAGGGAAGAGACGGGGAGATAGATATGTAGATAGATATTCGTCTTAATCTGGACGAGATTGACACTAATCAGTCTCTTCTTTCCTCTAACCAATTGCTAATTACAAAAACAAAACAAAAATAGTACCAATGCAAAGTTAGCCTAGGTGGAAGTGAAAAGAGTAGGAATACTTGATAGAGAGATATGGGGAGAGAGAGGGGGAGAGAGACAGAGGAAGAGATAGAGAGAAAGAGCGAGGGATAATGGAGAGAAAAAGAAAGAAGAGAAGAGAGGGAGATAAGGAGAGACTGATAGATAAAGATAGGAGGGAGAGAAGATAAACGACAGAGATGGAAAGAGATGGGGTGAGGAGGGAGAGCAAGAGAGATAGATAAAGAAAGAGAGGAAAAGGGGAGAAGAAATAGTAAGAGAGTGTGAGAGATAAAAGAAAATATATAGAGACACAGCAGAGAGAGAGAGAGAGAGGGAAAAATAGCGACCCAACCCCTTTGGTTTCTCGTGTGTGTGTGTTTGAGAGTTCGTATTCCAATCCTTCCCTCGCGGGCAGAGGGAGCGTAAACAGAGACATGGGGTAGGGAAAAGGGGAAGACGGTTGAACTATTTTCGAGAACCGGAGCAATCTGCATTGCTCCCTAAATCACGTCCTTAAAGAGGCAAAGCGTCTCTTGGAGACGCCCGTAAAGACAGATTATGTTTACAGTTTCGAAGTTAATCCTCCCACAAGAGTTCAAACTCTTCCGCGACGTGTATTTTGAGTGTTCTATTTCGGAGGTAATTAGCATTATATATGGGGAAAGAATAATCGAAAAAGTCGCCGAAATAATTGAATGGACAACTTCTTAACGCAGAGTGTTAATTAAAAGTGTCGTTGAAAAATTACTTGCTCTTTCGAGCCATAAATACCTAGGCAAGGGGAGCGAAATAAATGGTCCGAGTCAGAAGCATTTTGCGATGCAAGGGGTATGAGGCTGACCTGTGATAAATTCTGAAACTATAATAAATATGGCTACTAAGCGCATTAATCGATTAACTGCCGAACGTCGATAGAATTAATGCCAGATGGTGAAATAATTGGTTTCATAATATAGCTGATTCATTCCTTTTCTCGTCAGCTGGAGAAAAAATGCCCCGCGTGAAAAATCGAACAACGAATTTGTATTTATGAACTCGAGAGTATAAAGAAAAAATAAGAGTCCTATGGTTACAACTAATGACAAATGGAGAAACCTCCTAATAACCATAAAAAATTAATAATAAATATAATAAAAAGAAGTATGTACTCACATACACACTGGTTTAGGGAAAATTACGCAATGACGCAAATTCTCTGGGTTTGGAGGAAACTACTCCACGCCAGGGACCATCGGAAACTACTGATTTAAAATTACAGCCCATTTACCTCCAATTTAATGACATTACGTAAAAAACTATAAACATACGAGAAAACATAACTTGTATAAACTTAATGTTTAAACAAATAATTTTTTATAAATTTTATTTTTTCCTGTACAAAAATACATAAATTTATACGCGAATCAAAAGTGTGATGTGCATACATTCTTCTGTTTGCTCTTAAAGTCTTTCCAGTATAAAGTTCCTTGCCTCTCACTGAAAATTTCTTCATCTTACGGTACTCGATAACCGAGTAAGGCAGTTCAAGAAACTTCATCCCATATTCTAAGCAATAAAAAAGCCCTTGCTACTGAAATCATTTCATGTCGCGTTTGAGATGGAGCAGAGCGCTCCAACCTTTAATCCTTTACAGTTAGAGACTCTTCCAAAAAAAGGTTAAAGCCGCAGCCGACATCCGGAGTTCCTGGGATTCATAACGCGGAGTGTGGGTTCTTCTTCGTCAGAATTGAAGGCAATTAAACTCTCTAAAAGACAGTAAAAACACGATGAGCTCTTTGAGTTTTGCAACTATTCCAATCTCTGCAAAATTATCGGGTAAGAAACATTTTTATTTGTTGGTAGCTAGAGATGTGTACCTGATTATTATCTCTCCGGAAGAATGGAATAAACAAAACAGATAAATTACAACATTAAATTCCACCTCAAATGAATACCTCGACGACCCGGGTTAATGTTTACAAAGACATCGACCGTTATTTGTTTAATAAAGCGGAATTAAATGTTTTTTCTCTGTTGTCATTGATCGATTCCACAGAGTTACGCCGAAATGTGTGAATTATAATGGAATAAACACTTAATGAATTTATTTAGCTATACACTCGCCGTCTCTATTCCTAAATTTCCAGGAGGAAAGTGATAGGCATATTTTCCTTAGAGGAAATTACGATTTTAAGAATGCGTCACTTTCCTGAAAAATACAAAATGCTGACGGATGGATTGATAAAGGACGGGTCGAATTTTGGGAGGCCTGTTGAAGAATGTGACGAAAAGATGCAAGGAAGCAGGAGAAGTGGTAAGGAGAGGAAAGGGGTTTTGGATAGTGTAAAAAAGGGGTTGGCAACTAATTGCACCCATGCCCAAAGTGATTTTACGTAGCAGGGTAAAATTTCAAAAAAGATCAAGATGGAATATTGGGAAATAATCCCAGTCAAGTTTATAATTTTTCTCTTTCTCAAAGTTCACATTTACAAAAAAATATACATTAAAAAAATTAAATTTCTTTTAATTCCAATCTGTACTGTGCCTTTCTCGCATTATATTCAGGATTTCTTGCATTACAAAAAAGTAACAATTCGCAGGGGATGAAATTAAATTAGTGATGGCACGCATGGATCATAAATTTATAATATTTATAATTTATTTATTATTATTTATTTATTCATAAACTTATAATATTTATAAATATATTATGTATACCATGCATAATATCTAATGTATTTATAATATATAATTTATAATATATAAATTTTATAAAACAAACGAAAGGATAGGGATATATACGTCAACCTGGGAACAATAAACTGAGAACCTACTGAGAAGCATAACACCTGAAATGAATTTAACCTCGAGGAAATCACTCGTCAAAACAGGAGGGCTTTTTTGTAAAAATTTCTCAAGGCATCATATAATTGATTTTCCTTAAAAATGCACTCCATGATGTAATAAAAGTATTTTAACGGTATATAAAACGCATATTTTCCATGTGATGTTAGCTTTAGTGTAGTAAAAATCACCAAGAAACTTTTTGTCATCTAATTGATGAACGGTGTCATAACTTCCTGATACAAAGGGAAACAGCCATATTCCACTCGGGTGATCTGAAAATTCGGAAGAATATGTACGTGGATACATAAATTCATCCCCTCGATACGCCGCTCAAAGGAAAATATTCTATAGAAAAAACTCGAATAGGAAAAAAACAGGGTACCACCCTGAGGCCAAGGTATTTATTTTTTCTGAAAACATTTTCCGTCTCGACAACGAAGCTCTCAAACGACTTTCGCCGCTGCGCCAAAAACAATGATCAAGACGAAATGATTATTTCCATTCGCGCTCCGGCTTCTTCCTCCACAACCGTTCCAATCGCTTTAATGCGCGGCGGCTACGCGGTTGGGGAAAAAAAAACATTTGAGCGTCGAAATGGCTTTGTTCGCTCAAGCGTTTACGCCACCGCCCTCCTCCGTTTTAACTTCAGAAACATTTTCCGAAGGAAAGTGATTGCCTCTTCCCATTTCTCCTCGTGTTTGTCCCTCTCCTCCTCCTCTTTTCGTTGTCTTTATTTATCTATCTCTCTTCACTTCTTCCGTTTCCCTTATCCTTTGTTTTTAACTTTCTTCGCCTGTTTCCGTTCATCGCTTTTCGCCCCTCCTCCCTATCGATTTTCTACTCTTCTCCTTTTCTTCTCCTTTCTTATCCCTCACTATGTTCTACTTTAATCAATTTATTTTTTTATTTTTTTACTCTATTCACTCTTCTCGTCCCTCCATCTTCTCTCATTTACTCCCTCTTGTTCCCTCTCCCTCGTACTGCCTTTTCTCTTTTATTTGTTCATCTCTCCCTCCCCCGCCCTCTTTCAGATTTTTGCTCCTTTTATCCTCCCCTCCCCCTCTCTATCACAATCTATTTTATCTTTCCTTCCTACGCTCTCTTTCTCTTCTACATCTTCTCTATTTAGTTTGTTTTCGGTTGGTTCGTTCGCACATCCACGCAGAAGACATTCGCAAAACTTCAGGGCTGTTAAAAAAATAATGCGCAGCAACAACATGGTAATAATTTTTCCGTGTTTACGTGGATTCTCGATTCTTAATAGGGACCCGATGGTCGCCAAACTTATGATTTTTAGTTCACTATATTTGCAACGGACTATATATATATATTACGTGTTATACTCGATATGTAATAAAAACAAAAATATTTTTCCTTCCTCGTGCTTGTATCCGAGATGAGTTTGAAGCATGATTGTTGTTAGATTCTAGATTATTTATAAAATATACAAATAACTGTAAATTTATCATATCATTTCCCAAATAGAGGAATGAATATGACCTTTGAAAATTATCAATTCCACACATGCCTGGGCAGGAGCGGCCCGTGGAATTTTGGCGCTCCGGGCGAGATAGCGCTCAAGCGCCCCCATTCGTTAATGTTTGTTGAGATATTTACAAAGTACGTTACTTTATTCATCGCTCTGTAAAACTTATCGATAATGATAAATTAAAAGGAATACCATCAAGATTCTAGCCTGTTCCTGGATATAAATTGATATTCAATATTTGTTCACTTACAAGTAATGCATAGATAAATGATCGGGTTTGCGCCCCCAAAACTTTGGCGCTCCGGGCAGCCGCCCGGTTCGCCCGTAGTTCGGGCCGGCCCTGTGCCTGGGGATATATTCACCACACCTTGACGGCATCTGCCTACCTAATGAATCCAGGGCGTGCAAGGTAAAGATTTAAAAAAGTCTCGTGCGATTTTCGATGCATTTTTTCCTCACTTGTTCTTCCTTCCTGTCATTTCCTGCCTCTTCCTTACTCTCCTTCAAACGTATGCAGCACCATCTTCCGCAATATGTACTACTCCAATTCTTCGTCGTGATTTCCATTAACCTTACCGAGCACACCTTCCCATAGAAAAACAACCTTCACCTCTCGAAGACCACAAAACAGTAAAACGTGTACAAACTAAGCAAATAACATAGCAGAAAGCTTTCTTTCTTTATATCTTAATTTTCTTGTCTCTGCATATTGTACTGGGTATTTTTATAATCGGTTTAGGTGAAAGGAAGCTTCTTTGCACCGCCCGTTGAATTCGTTTTTCTCTCTTCCTCTCCCTTCAAATTCTATTCTCATGCTTCCCATACTCTTATCTCCTTCCCTCTTTTACTTCCTCTCTTACTTCCCGTCAATCCTACATCTCCCCCTCTCACTTTCCTCTTCACCGCTCTTCCTTTATCTCCCACTTTCTTCTTTCACGTTCTCTGTTGCTCTTCTCGGATGATGCTTTTTCAATGCGGAGA
The DNA here is from genome assembly GCA_028673005.1 of Tanypteryx hageni. Lineage (NCBI taxonomy): Eukaryota > Metazoa > Arthropoda > Insecta > Odonata > Petaluridae > Tanypteryx > Tanypteryx hageni. The sequence continues at coordinate 36,612,416 of CM054113.1, read as the reverse complement.
AGATGTAATCTTCGGCTCGCTCTTCACAAAGGACAGAGAGAGAGAAAGAGTGAGAGTGAAGGATCGAAAGAGGGGGGGAATTAGAGAAAGAGAGGAGGAAAGGGAGGGGGTGAGAGAGATAGATAGGAGAGGAAAGGGAGGAGGTGCGAGGGAGAGAAGAGGAAAGGGAGGGGGAGTGGGTATATCGAGGAGGTGTGCGGACGCGTAGGCGTGTCTCATCCTGTTTCCACACGGGTCGTTCCTCAACGGGGGCGAAAGCGAAAAATTTCCTATTCCCCGCGATAGAAGAATTAAACAGCGAAACGTCTCGCGCAGCAACCGAGAAGGCAAGCGGTGCTCATTTGAATTCCGTGGAAGGAGAGGCAACAATGGCCTCAAACAAGCTTCCTGGCATTCGTACCTGCACCCCGTGAGTCTAATAAAGTGTTTTTTTTTTTGCTGGTAAGGTTGTCGGGATGACGTAACGCGCCGCGTCATTCCGAAGTGGGTGACGTCAGGTGCTTTCATTCCGGTCGCTTTAAAAAAAATAAATGAAACGAGCAATTACAAACGAATAACTTCTTATCCATCGTTCTAAATAATGAAAGAAGACGTCACGAGCGTTGTAGGTTAGATACAATATCTTGTGAGATGATATTGTTCAGCGCAATGCTTGGATATTTATCTTTCCTGATTTTAAATTCAAATGTTAGATGCTGGGGAGTTACGTTTTATTTCGTTAGCGGTGAAAGCTAATGCAAATGCTGCTCTCGTTTCGAAATCTTAACAAGGAATCGATTAACGTTACCATGGGAATGTTGGGTATATTTTACTGCGGTGTGAATTTAGTTTGATTTGATAACTGGAGAGTTTATATCCAAAAAGCGAAAGCTGACACATCATGTAAACATATATACATACTAAGAAAACCTCATTCTAATAATCAGTTGTAGCATCAGTAAAGCACAATCCTCAGTTCTCATATGCTTTAACAAATACAAATATCGTACACAAAGAAGGTTACGGTGATGCGATTAACGATAATTTGAATGCTAGCCCCGACAACGTTTTACCTAAGACATCTATTGTTTGTTTGTATGGAATTTCTGGCTAGTCAATCTCTTGGATTATTATAGGCATTACTCCTTCCATACCGAACACACACACAAGGGAGGAGGAAAACCCGGTGCCGGCATTAGCGTACTCTTTACGAAGAGCACCAAGGGGCCAACTGCTTAACGTTCCTTACGAAGGACGGAGCGCTGACTTGCGCGGTCTCCTCAAATCACACAAGAAGAGTACGGGACGATTCCAGGTGTGGACAGATCTTGAAACTCTCCAAGGAAGAGAGGCGATCGCCCCTTATCGTCCCCCTCCTCTTTATTCTTTTTCTTGTATTTATTATATTGACGAAGGGTTAAATGTAAGAATGGACCTTATGGTCTAAATTTCGCCCGAATAAAGACGATTATCTATCTATCTATCCTCTTGAACCCGCCACTGCCGACCACCCTTTCATTCTGGAAAACCTTACTCTTATCAGAATCTCTTTCTCTTTTCCTATGGACTTAATCTGTAGCCCAGAGTCAAGTAATTCTGCGCGCTATATGTTTAAGAATGCATCCCGCGGAGGGTAATGTGGGCATCCAACATCCCACATCGCCGACCCTTGTATCCGCCATTACGTTTTATGATTAATCCTAATCGTTACCGTCCAGAACTAGCGTCATCAGAACAATATGAATAAACTTACGCTGCTTTTAAATATTTTTTAGTTTCAGATGCTTATTGCTTAAAAGCCCAAACTGATAAGCAGGACACCTCCAAAAAGCACGATATTTTGTTTCCTCTTCACGTGACTGGAAAGGTGGAAATACAACTGCGTCGTGTCTTTCGTCATTTTTAACGGACCTATCAATCGCGCTTTAAAGCAATGTTATTATTACATATAAATAGACCGGGCCAAATGGGTTCGCTCCTTGTCTATACCCACCCTACGATTTTAATCACTCGGTTGCTTGTCACCCTCCCGTCCATTCCCTAACCTCTTGCATGCGGAGAAAAATACAAACCCCGACGCACCGTTCGAGAGAGAGCGAGGCTAAGGGCGGATGTTCATGAGGTGTTCGAAATTCGAGAAAGAAAAACAATTTACGAAAATATTGTTTTCTCAGCGCGCTCTATTTTTTCTCTCACCCTCCAACTCCAAGTAGGGGAGAAGGCATTTTTTGGTGGGGCGATTTTTTTCCCTCCACAGCACGTGGAGAATGCGGCGGCGTGTCCGGGATCTCCAGAAGCCCCGTAAATCACAAATCTTAGAGGAGGCTGTTCTCTGCTACTCTTTCTTCTCTGTCCAAAATACTTCGGCTCCTCTTATGTCTCTTTCCTCACCCTCTCTCTCTTTCTAAACCCTAGCCACCCAACCACAACCTCGTCCCTTATTCATACCTCCTGCGCCATTTTTAAACCTTTTCCAGCTCTTTTCCAACCATTCCATCCAATTTCCTAAACTCGCACCACTTATTTAGGCCTTCTCTAAGAGTGTCTTCCCCCTTCCATCTCCAATCATCAACATCCCAATCCAATCTTCATATCTCCTATCCAATTTTTGACCCTCCTACAGCGTCTGAATTTCATTTAAAAAACTTCGTCTTTTTCGCCAATCTCAAACCATACATTCGCTTTCTCATCCTCCTGTTCCAATATTCACCATTCCGATCCCATCTTCATTACTGCAATGTAATCTTCATCCTTCTCGATCAAAAGTCAACATTTACACGTCATGTTCACCCTCGTCATCCAAGATTTGTCCCTCCTAAAAATCTCATCTTCTCGCCCAATCTATTTTTACTCAATCCCATCCAATATTCATCGCAGTCGTCCAATTTTTAGCCATTTCTCTCCACTTCCAGCTCTCCCTTCCCTCAGCCCACAATGATCACGCCACCTTTCCGAGTTAAATCTGGAGAGGAAAAAGAAATCAAACTAATTAACCCTAAAGATACGCTCCTCCTAAGCTCTCGACGATGTCGATCGAAGCCATTCGGTTCGAGAGATCCTCTTCATCGACGAACCCAATAATTCTGTTTTAATTAAAGTCGTTTATTCTCCATAACTTCCTTCCTTTTCCCAGGAACAAGTGCGTCGACGTGTTTCTTCCCAACGGACGCCGGAGTAGACTTCGTCGATAATTTTCAAGAGGAGATGCTTTACTGACGTCACTCTTTTGTTGCAAATGGAAGGAATGGGAATTTGACCGCGGGTTCTGAAAGCATGAGTCGTGCTTCCGTTTCTGGAATTATGGGTATACATACACTTTAACCGAAAAGAGAAAAACACATCGACCGTTTTTGTTTTCCTGTAGCAAAATAACGGTTCCCTTGCTGGATTGTTTTATAGGAAAAGAAAACATAAAGCCTGTAATTAATTACTCAGTATTTATAAATTTGTCTTTTCTCAATTAATTCCATCACTCTAAGACCTTTCTACTCACCTTCTGTGGCTATTTTTCTGAGGAGAAGTGATACAAAAACGGCTTCTTCAACTAAGAAATATCCGAGAAAGGCTTACACGATGTAATCAAGGCGCCAGTTGATGTAAGGGACGTGATCTTAGGAAAAAAGTGACCCGTTATGGCCCCGATGAGATTGAAAATATTTCCCCAACCTCCTCAAAAATTATTCTGGGCCATTCACTTTTAGATCGCACTACAGGCAGTAGCGGATTGTAAATAAGGTCTAAGTAGGCAATGGCCTAGGGGCGGCAATAAAAACAGGATTTCAGAGCGAGAATAAAAAAATTAATATTACGCAAACTTTTGATGAATTTTACTATCACGATCCGCAGAGGGACGGATGGACAGACAAAACCTATACTCGAGCTATTATTTTTAAAAATAATTTCCAAAAGGAGGGCGGAAAATAATTTGGCCCTGGGGTGATAAATCAGGGCATCGAACAGGAACTGAACTGAAAACCGAAACCGAAAAAACCGTTATTTTAGCTGGAGTGAAACCGAACCCGAACCGAAAAAATTATTTTTCTGAACCCGAACCGAAACCGAAAACAGTTATTTATTTCGTTCCGTTTTTCCGGTTCGTATAAACAGTGGAAGCGAAAGAAGGGTTTTTCCTTTTGCTTTAATATGAGTCTTTTTTTGAAAGCCTCACTTTTCAACGCTGAATAAGGCAAAGGCTAACGGATTTATTGAGGATACACGCTTCTAAGCCTTTGGAGAGATGCATCTTTGTGGTGATATCTGTCGGTTCAATGATGGGATTTTTTATGGGCATCTCATTACACCCATCCTCGATTTACATGGGGGATGCGTTCTCAAAAATCGCCGTATAAAGCAAAACCGTGTAAATCAAAACCAATACTTCATATAAAATTGAGAGTTAGATTCCTATTTATTTTCAAATAAAACATTTTGGAATTTTGATTTATAAGTATACTATATATATATATATATATATATATATATATATATATATATATATATATATATATATATAAACTTACGGAAAAGGAAAGGTAAAATGAATATATGGATGTCAACAAGGTGTTGGGATGAGGAAACCCAGTGAGCACTCACCAATCAGACGACTTCAGGTTGGCGAGGCCCCGGGGATGTCGAAGCGACACACGTAAAATAACACAAAAACACAGAAACATCACAAACGTAAAGCTTTCGGAACTACTCCTTCTTCAGCTACAGAGAGAGTTCTCTCTCTTCTGAACCGGTTCAATGTTGGTTATTGAAGTGAAACCGGAACAGAACCTAATGTTTTGTTTTGTATGAACCGGAGCGAAAAAAATTTCGGTTCGATGCCCTGTGAGAAATTTCCAAATCCACCACTGACTATAGGGAATCGTTTTACAAATCGTGGTCGCAAGGCTCATGATAATACACACGAGCACTAATAGCATAAAAAATTGGAAGATGAAAAAACAAAAAAAAAACCTGTAACCATTAGATAGTTTTGTTAAAAAATGAAAATTTGGAGACTACGGCTAGATGACGTTAAATTAAAAATTAAAACTCCCGCACCGTAAAATGATATCATTTTACAGGAGTTTTAATTTTTAATTCCATTAGGTAGTTTCTTTTAGCGCCCATCACTTTTTATCGCGAGTCTATGGAAGCTGCGATCGGAAAATTTCCCTATTATTTTTGGAGAGGTAGCAGAAGCCAGCGCTTACATTCCCATGGCTCCTCGATTGAAAAACTTTTTTATGCTAGTCACTCTATTATTCCTTCTCTGCATTATCGCCGATTTGCTGCTCATCCCAATTTTGTCCTCACATCCTTCCTTCCCCTTCCTCTGTCTGTGACGCTTTCCCATTGCTCCCCTCTTTCCCGCAGCTCTCCAATCTTTGCCCTCTCTCCCTTTTATCCTCCCTAATCGTCCTCCTTTCGCATCCACACATCACTATAATCTCCGTAACAAACAAATGCTTCCATTTTTCCCTCGATGGACGCGCGATGACTCAAATCCTGTTACGAATATGAGAAAGTTTCCTCCGGGAGCGAAACGTCCGAGGATAAAAAAACTAAAACAGAAAAGCAGCTGCTAACTCGTTTACAGTTCCTTTTTTCCCCTCGAGGGAACCGGGAAAGTTCTGTTGATGGACCCATGAATCCCGTCTTATCGCACCATTTCCTTCAGCAGAAGTCTTCTTTCTCTCTCTAAATGGACCTAGTAGAAGTGACGTAACCATAACTCCCACCCCGTTATGCGAGATGGACCAAATAAAAAAAAACAAAAACAATCCGAGGGGTGAAAAACAAAATGGATTTTGAGAGATGGCAGACTATGAAGGGAGAAGGGCATCGAGAGGACAGAACCGAAACCTAAAGCTTATCCATTTTCCTCCCTTCTGTTCCTTTCCGTCACAGCCCTTCAAAGGAAAACAGTTCATAAAAACGGAAGAGGTGTCTTTCACAGGGTTGGGGGATGGGTTTGGAAGCGGCGAGAGTAAAAGTGCGCGTATTTATATATACACATACACACTCACACAAACACACGCTTCGACCCCTCGCGAAGTCAACCCGACCCAAACCCTCCGCTTCCGTCTCTGTCGTCTAAAGTTTCGAGACAAATATTATGGCTCGAGGACTCGTTTCACGAGGATTTCATAAAAACCTAGTCTATCCGTAGCGCGCAGCCGCGGCCCTAGATCTTTCGCTACCCTCTCGACTTTCACCGGTAAACAAGGAGACGGTCGGAGAGGGAGGTTTTAAAAAAGATCTTCCCTTAAAGGAACCCGTGCATGAATGGCTACCGCTTGAAAAGCGGTAGGAGAAGTTGTCTCTTAAGGTGGGAGCTGGATATGTATCCATTTCGACCCCAGAAACGTAAACGGAGGAAACGTATTTACAGAGCGGTCATAATCCGAACCGCACTTGGAAATAGTTAAGCAGAAGACCTTAAGCGGAGGTTATTGAGTTGAATACATACGTATATAGACATAAAAGTCCCCCAACGTTTAAATCACGAGACGCAATGTTTGTCGAACACTCGGCCTTTTTATTGCTAGCAACCACGGATCTACAATCAAACGAACCTTTGACGCGCATATTTTTTATCAAAAAACGTAAACTGCAGACGAATTTGAAAAAATATAATTCATTATAAATAAGAGATAAGCTATGCTATTGAGGTTAAACTCTCTAGGGAGCCGTTAGTCTGACGCAGTAAACTGAATTTTGGAGAATTATTGTTTTTGCATATTTTTTGATGCACGAAGTTTTTGCCGCCTGATGGAGACTCGGAGTACTTAACTACTTACGGGGTTTGTTGTCTCTCTCGACCCAAATTCTGAGAAGGATTAGTTTTTGCTCCCTCGTAGCGATATTTTGCCGTTATTTGCGGTCTGCTTTTCAAACTTTTCCACACAGCGAATGAGACTTGGAGGAAATTTTTTTATTACCAAGCACAAGATTATGCAGCTATTTTACCAAAAATTTAAATTTTTTATTCTCTCTGTTCATAACCTCATTTCTCACGAGGATATATAGAAAATGAGGCTTAAGTGAGTTATAGCAACATTAAGTATGCATATACATACATAAACACACACACCCCACACACACATACATACAGGCATGCATGCATGTATGCATATATACATACATATATACATTGCGAAATATTATTTATATTGTAGGTATCCTAATAAATGACGGAGAATTATTTTAAAACGCTCCGCGCTCTCAAAAAATGTATCAAATAATTGAGAATCACTCTCTATATCCTCCTCTTTTCCTGTAAGAGCTACGCAACGCCATCGTCACCCAGCGGACGCCATGACGCCATTCTCATTTCACTCGTTGTTTGCCTTTTCATATTATCGAAACTCACTTTTTTCACGCGCTTGTCACCAAACATGACCGACTTGGAGACGTATCTTTTTTATTCTCGGCAGATGCGAGCGCTCCGCCAACATCAAATGTTGTCCAATTTATTTTTTTCCCCTACAAACCAGAGGTGATTTCGTGATCTCTGCGTGATCTAGATGGCTTTCATTAGCCAGATTGCGGCGTTGCGAAAAGATTTATCCGCTTCAGCACGTCCGCCACAATCGTTTTACACAGACAGGATCCAATCCAATCGTTCGACAGACGACCGCTCATCCTAGGATTGTCTGTCACCGATCCCAACGATATCTTGGTATTGGGAGAGGTATCGTATAAATGTTTCGTTTGCCATGCGGAACGCGTCGCTTCGAGAGGGGTATAGAAAAGGGATGCACAAACCTTTTGCATCCGCGGGCCGCACTTAAGGGGATTCACATTACTATCCGGCAAACATAAAATAGGGTGTACGTAAATAATTTATAATTGAATTTTTTTCACTAGTAGTACCTTTTCCAGCTGAAGGGACGGAACTGCACCTGTAGATGTCATATCAAAGTAGTTCCGAAAAAACTTATGCACTAAACTTGCGTGAAGAGCAATATTAAAACATTATATTAATAGACTGACAGTCAACAACTGTTTCGCAACGGAGAAAGGTCACTTGATGGATAACTAAATTAAAATTTATGTGAAAATATTGTTTAATATTAAAGTTATGTTGTAAATCCCTCTGCGAGCCGCACTTTGTGCATCTCTGATATAGAGCAGTGGTTCTCAAACTTTCAGTTGTCGTGGCCCCCTTGAATATCATGCGGCCCCCTCTGAATTGAAAATAGTAAAAATAAGAAACTTTATTGCAAATTACTTCATTTTTGTAACTAATAATTATTTTTATCGCATCATTTTTCCAAAAATTCCCTGATAAAATTTTATTATTCTTGTGAACTTTATTATTCGATATTTCATCTTCCATCCAAAACAATTTTGCGGCTCCCTATGGAGCCGCGGCGCACAGTTTTAGAAACACTGATATAGAACATAGATGGCAAAGCTACGGCACGCGTGCCACTTTCGGCGCGCGAGAAAATTTTGATTGGCACACAACAGAAAAAAATTGTTTATTGATTGTCTCCTTAATATTTTTCAATTTCTGATACAATATGAAGGACTATTTTTATCAATGTTGCGATTATGTTTATAAAATAACAGAATAATATTGACTTTTTATGCGAGAACGAGAGGTTTGTTGCTCCATAATAGTCGTTCGGCCATGAACGACCTTTTTATATAATAAATTGAATTTTATTTATTTCTGGACTCATAAGTCTGAGAATAGATTAACACAGTTAAACCATAAAATTATTTCCATTTGGATGTCTCTTTGATTGGCATGCTGAGTTAGGAAATGAAAGCCGATTTTAGTAATCTTGGCGCGCGAGAGAAAAAAGGTGTATCCAAACAGATACATATAGGGTTTACCTGGCTTCGGATACTTATGTTGGTTTTCCGACTCCTCCCATGTGCATGAAGTTTGCATGTCGAGTCGACATGAGAACGCGGTAATTCGGACTGAGCGATTGAGCGTTTACTACGAGTTAAATAATATATAATACATGAATAAATAAGAAATTACCCACCTGGGAACGAGAGCATACATAAATGCAAGGTTAAAAGTGCATCCGATATAGTACCGAGGTAAAAAAGGCAGGATTCAATTCTTATCCTTCTGAAGTGCAAATTTCGTTTAGGACGACAGAAAGAGAAGAAGAGAGGCCCGATTCTCTAGAGGCAATAAAGTAAATAGCTCGCAAATCGATTCGCTTATTGCGTTTGCGATATGTATCGGAAAGCGATTGCGAGATCAAACGTCGAGTGCGAATGGAAATATAAAAATTCTTTTTACCCGAACGATCACCTACAAAAGACTGATACTAGGATGGGATAGGAGATGAAGCATATCGCTAGGATCGGTTTTCTCGGAACGCTACGTCGTTCTCGAAACACTGAAAAATAAATAAATAGATTTATAGGTACGCGCAGAAGTAGGGCCCCGTGCTGCTGAGGGGACCCCGAATTCCAAAATAAAAAAAAACAATTATTAGAACTTTCTGGACCTTTATTCAAGATCAAGTCTGTTGAGTTCAAACAAAATAATTAAAACTTATCATTATAACGCTTTCAATGAAAACATGTCTGAAAAATCGGAGAAAAGTCGCTAGGTGTTCCTGCCGCGTACGTCAGTCGCGCATGCGCACTTACCTACATGTCATGTCACCAGTTTGTGCCGGATCCCAAGACGCAATACGGTGATACGGTTGAACATGTCAGTCGCGCACTTGCCATCCCCCAATAGTGTTCTGCCTATTCGATCTTCTTTGTTCTGTGACATTAACTGGTTTATTTCACCTGTTATTTGCGTGCTGTTTTAAAATGTGATTTAGTGAATATCTATAAACATCCTTTATCTGAAAATTTAATATGAAACGCCATTATGCTTCAGGAAGTGAAAAGCGGAAAAAGAATAAAGTAAGAAAGTTCAGAAAGAGAGAAAGATAGTTTGTTGTTTTTTTAAACCTGTTCATCCGGTTTCTAATGCGTTAGAGGCAATAGAAGAAACAGAAGCTGTAGCAGCTACAGATTGTGAAGATGTAAAAACAAGTGAAACATCTGACTATCAAATTCACGCAAATGATGTGCCTGATTCAGTCACTTTTGAAGGTATAGAAGATGTAGAAAATATAACTAAGTCTGACGAAAAATGTACTCCAGTCGAAACGGAAAACATCATAGATTTTGGAGAGTTTTCGTACGTGAATGACATCGCTTTATGGCCCAATTCTATTTCGTCAGATATGACATAATATTTTATCATAAAAAAACTGAAAATTTTCCTCAAATAAAGAATTTTAAAGAAGAATACGAAACGGGAGGAAAAAAATATTTTTAAGGTCTCAACGATAATCATTTCTATAGGGTTAATAAACGGAACAAAGGAAAAAAGAGAATGGTTAGTTTTTTCAAAAACATGTTTTGCTGATGAAATGAAAAATGCTCTTTATTTTTCTATAATTGTAGACTCTACACACGATGTAAGTCACGTGGATCGGCTTACTGTAATTTTAAGACACGTGAAACCAGATGGAGAAATCATTGAACGATTCTTTTTTCACGTCTAAAAAATCTCATACATCTGAACATCTGACGAAAACTGTCTTAGAAATGATTGAAGCGCTGGGATTACATATAAAGAACTGCCGGGGTCAAAGTTTCGACAACGCAGCCGATATGTCGGGCAAATACTCAGGCTTTCAAGCAAGACAAAAAAGAATGCCCCACAGCTCTATATACAGGGTGTCCCAGAAATATCCGTCCGACTTTGATCGGGAATAACTTGGATACTATTTCAACGGGCATCTCCCTAGTCTAATACATATATTAAAGCGAATTCTGCCCTCCTTTGTGTGTGTTTGCACGTTTGCACAGATAGAGCACATTTTTCATTTGCATTTTAAAATCACTTAGAATTGCGATATGAATACGGGGCTTGCAACAAACGACGCCTAAAAGAACGGATATTCATTCTCCAGCCATCGATTTTCGAATACGCATCGAATCGTTCCACAAATTCGATATTAATACGAAAATTTGGCTACATTTTAGAGGAAAACATTTAGTCGTCAAGGGCGACGACAGTGTTGCTGATCTAGCAAAATTACGTCTATATCTAAAAGCAATGACATGAACTTTGATGTTGTATTTGAAAACAATTGTGAGAACTCTTCTTATATATTTGAATGCATTTTAATCGAAAGGGAAGTAATGAGGGCTTAATTTGAACGATAGGTTTGTTTTCTGAAGTGCCATTTTTAAGGCGTGGAAGAAATGCGAACGAACATACGACCAGTGGCGGCTCGTGTATAGGCACTGCGGAACTGCAGCACCCCCTATTTCCACTTGATATTATCGATAACATTTAATATAATGAGTCCTTTTTTCTTTAATTCTTTCTTTATTTTTGTAGTACAATATATATTCCTTAAGCTTAATGTCAGTACTTCAGTAGCCATCCCCCAGTTTATGAAAAAGATACAAAAATCTTTGTATGGAACTGTGCGCTTCACAGTGCCAGCGACGTGGTGTTTGACTGTTGTGCGCATGCGCACATAGGAGGGGGGTGGGGAGGAAGGCGGGACTGCCAGGTAGAGAGAGCACTGTTGCTCTCGCAGTGCCGGCTCTGGCGTGATGGTGGAAGTTTTTTTTTACTCAGCGTGTGTTGTGCTTAAAAACCATGTACCATATTCTTGAATGTGAAAAAGTGTAGAAGAGTGTAGAATTAGATTATTATTCTGCTTCCAGCTATTCTATTTGATTCATTTTTTTTCGGTTCTTTTATTTAACAGAAAACTTTAACCATGGCCTTGCATACCCAAGAAATAAGTTCTGTGACTGTAAGTATACTTCAACAGCTTAAGTTTTTACAGCTATCTCTCCATGAGAAAGTTACAGTTAAGAAAAGAGGTCGTTCAACAACTGATATTCTAATATCTCAGCCAGGCAAAAGCAACAACAAGAAATATATTCGTAGCTTTAATTCTGAATGGTACCAACGGAAAAGTTGGCTTTGCGGGTGTGAAGTAAAAAATGCACTGTTTTGCTTCCCGTGTTTGCTGTTTGGAGGTGATGTACCGTGGACAAAAGATGGTTTTAGAAATATAAACAAAATGAAAGAAAAAACTGAAAAGCATGAGAAGTCAAAGAAGCACGTTGATAATGTTGTTTCACTGTCACTTTTAGGAACCGTAAGTATTAAGGAGAAACTTAGTGAGGCATACAGACTTTCAATCAATGAGCATAATATAAAAGTTAAAAAGAACCGTGAAATTTTGTCCAAAATAATAGACTGCATTTACTTTTGTGAAAACTTTGAAACTCCCTTACGTGGACATGATGAAAAAGACGATTCAGTAAATCCAGGGGTATTTAGAGGATTAGTAAATTTTGCATCTAAATTAGATTCAGATTTGATGAATCACTTAGAAACCAGTGCAGTCTTCAAAGGTGTTTCTAAGACCATTCAGAATGAGATACTTGACTGCCTGCTACAAATATACCATGAGGAGATAAGGACGGAAATTAGAAAAGCTTCCTTTGTAGCTGTCATGGCTGATGACACAACAGATGTTTCGGAACACACTCAAATGGTCCTTGTTCTACGGTACGTATTGAATGAAGAAATATTTGAGCGTTTTTGGGGATTCTTTATTCCAGAAAATCAAACTGCAGATGGCATATCAAAACGTATTTTTGAACAATTGGACATAATCCTTCAAGGAAATGGACAAAAACTGATAGCTCAGACATTTGATGGTGCAAATGTCATGAAAGGCAAAAAAGCAGGAGTTCAAGCAAAAATAAAAGCAGTTTATAGTAATGCACATTTCATTCACTGTTATGCACATCAACTTAATTTAATAATGAGAAATGCAGCAAGTATTACACGAAACGCAAGAATATTTTTCTCTAACATTCTGGCTATTCCAACATTCTTCTCAAGATCACCACAACGTGTGTCCATTCTCAAGAAACATATGGACGTCAGCATTCCACGTCCATCCTCTACAAGGTGGAATTTCAACATACGGACCATAAACAGAGTTCATGAAAATTTGCAACCTTTAAAAAACTGCCTTACTGAAATTCAGTCAACATCAAATGCAGATCAAACCATTGCAGAAGCAACAGGAATTTTAAAATACCTGAATGATGATAATTTCAAGTTTTGGTTAGAGCTTTTTCATCAGATTATGCCTCATGTTGAAATAATTCACAACCAAATGCAATCTCGAGAAATTAGTGTGTTTAAAGTTAATGAATATATAACAAATTTCAAAACTGCTATTTTAGAATTGAGAAACTCAAAGTACTGTGAGAATCCTTCAAAGACACTCATGGCAGAAGCTAAGGAAGTGTGTGACTATATATGTGTTGATATAATGGACAGATATTCTTCCACTAAACACTTAGTAGCTGCTAAATTGTTCAACAAGAAATGCTTCACTAGATTTTAGAATGAACATCCCACAAAAGAGATAGTACTGACCACTGAAGCTTATCCCATGATTGACAAAGAAAAGCTTGAAACTGAACTAAAAGTATTCTATTGTAGGACTGATATTCATGAATATTGCAAATTAATTGAGCTGCTGAAATTTATCTTGGAAAATAATCTAGATGATGTTTTTAGTGAAATTACGAAACTGATAAAAATCCTCTTGACAATTCCCATGACTACATCAGAGGCAGAGCGCTGCTTTTCAACATTGAAAAGAATAAAAACTTTTTTAAGAAGCACTATGAATTCGGAAAGACTAAATGCGCTTGCAGTACTTTCAATGGAGAAAAATTTCCCCAATCCAGAGATCAAGGAGAAAATTATTGAACTTTTTGCGCAAATTAAAACAAGAAGAATGGATTTCATTTTTAAATGAATAGATCAAGCTTAAACTGTAACAATTTAAGTTAAAGTAAGTAAAAAATGTTTGGTTTTTTTTGTTAAGATTTTATCAAGTTCCTGAATAAATTTTCTTTTTATACATGTTTTTTTTTCCTTTTACACAATTTTAAAACAAAGGCTAAAAATTTTCTGGAGCAGCACCCCCACTAATTTTAGCTACGAGCCGCCACTGCATACGACCGCTAATATTTTAATTAGCTTTTTGTTTTTTTTACCTTAACGACGAAATAACTTAGTATGTAGCTTTTATAATTCACACATTTTTTGTAATCACTATAAATGCACCGGCCATGCGTCAAATATCTTGCTTAATTATCGAAAGAAATTAATCATAATCATTGTCAATATATTAATTAGTCGTCCGTCATTACAATACATTGGAGTCGTTTCTGACTTAAAGTTTTTACGCTACGTGTTTATTTGTTTTAAATTTACATGAAACTTTTCACATAAATTTTCAATCGGTTTTTGTCCTTCATGATTTTGTTTCATTTCAATCGCTTTATGAAATGTCGAAAAATCGGAAAAAATCGAATATAAGCTTAAAATATGAGGGAGGAGAATGGAAGAGAGAAAAGGAGGAAGGCTGGGAAGTGCCTTAAATTTAATATTTAATCCACGCATACCCGTCATATTGATGGGCTTCTATACTAGTCTCTATCAATAAAAGCCTTACCCTGTGCCTAACGCTGACGTCATCAATGGCACTTTTTAACGCGTTTTTAACAAACTTCCCGATTAGGTGGAAGATTGACAGTTCGCAGAAATGTTTGATTTAGATATGACGAAAAAGAATACAAAAAGACCAGGGTTCGACTCCAGGGGGGCGATTTCTATTTCCCGTAAGATAACACGTAAAATGCGACTTTTTAAAGTGCAGGATTTTATTCTTTTTGAAATTAAAATTAGAAAGAATTAGCGTACAATTTTCAAATTTGAACTTTGTTTTAGGAAAATTTATGAAGTTTCTTGATCTATTTATCTCTTTCCGCCTACCGTTCGAAATATCTCATATTAAACATTTAAATCGTGTATTTTTGGAAACTATCGGCTTTTAAATGGGATGTTGCCTTGCCGACCACATTATTAAACTTCGAGAATCAATTGTTGTCACAACCTGCAAACGTGCAATATATGCGAGTGCATAGATAGCCTTAAATTATCGTAGAATTTTTCGCGAAATTATGTAATCCTTATGGAACTGGGATTTAGTATAGATTCTTTTGCTTATCTAAACGACTATATATGTAGATGTAGAGTAAGCGAGAGGGGGATGTGGCGAGGGAGATAGGATGGAAGGGATATAGAATGGAACGTACATAGAGAGTAAGGGATATATAGAATTAGAAAAGGACTGGTGGAAAGATAAAGCTGGAGAAAAAAAGGAGAGCTATGGATTGGGGCAGAAGGGAATGAGAGAGGGGGGAGGTGGGAGAAAAGAGAGGCAGAGAGTGGGAGGGAGGGAAAGAGAGAGAGGGAAGGAAAGAGAGAGGAAAGGAGGGATACAGATTGATTGATTGATTGATGTGGTCTTCATTTGGGGCGAGATTGAGACTAAGAAGTCCCATCTTCCAGAGAGGAACGGCGAGAGGGAAGGAAGGAATATTATTATTTATTTATGATTATTACTTCATTTTGACAAGGGGATCATCATTGGAGAAAACAAGAACGAGTAAGAAATTCTCCCCAATCTCTATTTTGGCAAATTTTATACCGGCTCTTACTCAATAATTACAGCTCTTATTATTCATTTCTAAGTTTCCCGTTGAATTTCAACCAGAAAAATAAACTAATTTTGTGATTATCCCTAATAATGAGTTACGAATACTTAAGATGTATGTTTTCTGTAGGATTACCAGTATGACGACGGGTTTTTCAACCATATAGTAACTGACACCCGTGATATGACGGGCAATACACTAGTTGAGAATAATTTACTATGTAATGATGAAAGTTATGATAACACATTCAGATATCACATTTTGAAATCATACTGGAATGTGTGATTCAAATGGAAATACGTTACCAGTGATAAATATGTACATACAAAGTTTCTCAGTGAAATTTATATCTCAATCATCTGTGTTTTCTTTTGACAAAAATAAAGCGTATTTATTCACAATATCGGCAATTTTATACTTAAACAGTTATCTAGAAAATCCCGTCATACCTTGCATACGTAAATATTAAATGTTATTTACTGCTTTAGATACGCCAACGAAGACAATTTAAAAAATCACATGGAAATTCTTTGATCTCGGTAAGTTGGTTTTTAAAATTCATTGTGTTGAGTGTTATTTCTTAAATTAAATCATGGAAAACAGATTTGATCAAGACACCCATTACCTCGGTACCTCCTGTACGAAATAGTTGTTTTTATTATACGGGTACTCGAATAAAAATAAGTACTGGCAATTGCTGAATTAACAACTGTTATTTGTTTTGACCGTTCGTATCCGAATATTCTTCATTCACTTTGATTTTGCTATGATTTATATGCAGGTTCCCCGTTGATTAATTTCAACGGGAAATTATTCAAGTATTAAAATAATCGTGTGTCTGTCGGTATGTTGTCGAAGCGCGATTTAGCCGTATATGAAATCAACTATTACAAATGTTTTAAACTATTCGGTCATAAGCTTCAACTGTTGGGAAATGTTCCGAGAATATTGATAACATAATAATTACCGTAATGGATGTTTATGTTCATTCAAAGTCTCTAATAACTTTAACTGTCTACGGGCCTCGAAACAACAACAACAATATGGAATTTTTCATAAAAACTGCTGAAAACGTAAAAATGTCCAATAGTTAATTTCCACATCCCATAGACGTATTTTAGGAAAATCTATGAGGAAATAGCGATTTTAATAGAATCCATAAATATAAATTTTGGGCACATTGCTATCCTATATCGGAGTACCTAATTTCATAAGCCTGATTGTCTTGATAACAAAATATTTTTATCACGAAAAACGTGAAGTTTCGTTTAAAAATCAAATTTGTAGACTAATTTGAAGATTATTTAAAAATTCTTTCAGGCGCCCAAGTCGCGAATTCCTTCAATAATTATAAGTAATTTAAAGGCATGGAGAATTAACAATTTAAATACTTGATACTTTTATCCACAATTTTAGTTTCTTAATATTTCACGATCATGACTTCGCCTCAAAGTAGTATCATCAGGCGACAATAATAAGAATATGTACATCGTAAATATTTAGAGAAGTAAAAGTAGGAGTGGTAGAAATGCGGAGGAGCAAAAGGGGGGGGGGGAGGGGTAGAGAAGTGAGAGGGAGGTGGAAGTTAGTGTCGGGTAAACCCAACGGGAGGGAGGGGTTTCAGGGTGTTGAGGGAAAGGCTGGAAGCGAGGTTGGTCGGCGCCTTGGGATCAGCAGGGGGATGTGAAATCCCGGGGTATTTTGGGAGGTTAAGAAGAAAAGGGATGCCGAATGGAGGAAGGGTTAAATTGCCTTTTAACTATGTTGGAAACTATGTTGTTTAAACCCGATCTTCTATTGTTGTCTCAATCCTATTATACGTACGAAAGAGTCCATTTTGATTTAACTCAATAACATTCATGTCATTTTTGATAGTCAATGACTCTAATATTTAATATTATCTCACAATCAGTTAGTTAGAAAAAGTATGTGTTATGAAGCATTGCCAAACTTGGGAGAATAGTACATATTTTCTAGAACTTTCTGTCCGGGCTAGACATTTTGTATTCTTCCAACGGAAGGGTTAGCGGCGAAGGTCATTGGTACTATGCGAAAGAAATACCGCCACGACATACAGGATCTCGCTGGAGTGGAGGTAGAAATTAGAAAGAGAGCGTCCTTACTCCCTGCCGACTCCTAAAGCGCTTTATTTTGCCTCTATGTGACCATTTCTGAGAGGAGAACAATGCGAATACGTATCGTGAGGGTTCGGAGGTATTATTTTTCTATCGCTCTGGTATATCCAGCTTTCCCTTCCTTCTTTCACACATAGGTGCTAAAATGTCCGAAATACGAAGGCTGCCCACATGCGTCTTCCATTCGTTATGAATGACAATTCAAAAAACTTTTAAAAGAGAGCGTGGGGGTGGGGTGTACCTTCCAAAGCGGGAGGTTTATTGCTGGAGGAGGGCTGCTTGGGTTATACCCGAGGATTTTTCTAAAGGCCGGAATACACTGGTGATTAAGTCCCGACACTTGTCGCGCGAGGAAATCACCGAGGTATTTAAACTTGAGACAAATCTTGCGCGGCTCACTGTCTGCGAGCAGCTCAACGCTATTTGACCTTGGTGTTGTCACAACAACTCTCGCGCTTGTGTGTACACTTTGCTCGTTGGCGAGTCCTATGGGTTCACCAAGGAAGGTTCTGTGTGCCGCTGCGTTATTAAAAAGTGAAAAAAGAAAATAATAGAAGAAAATACTGGGCCAGAGAATGGATTCTCAGAAGATCGAATTTCGCTGCTTAGGAGAATATCTTCATTGGTTGTCTAAAAATGTTCAGCAAGAGTCTTGCGCTTATGTTTTTAAAGAGATTTTTGTACTCTGCGGATTTCACATCTCATAACTCCACATTGCACTCATATGTACATATGAATGAGTCTAATGGTCCCTTCCTTCGACTGTTTTCTGCTTGTCGCCCATGTTTTCTCCTCACCCAGCTTTCAGACAGTAGCAAGAAATTCTAACCTAGCTGGAACCGCGGGAGAAGCTTTCGTGACCAAACTGATACCTGTCTACACTGATAGTGAGTCAACTGTCGTTGCTTCCGCTGCAAGTCGATAACACTCTCTGAGAGACTGCTCGCGGCGCTGTTTACACTGGCGAGATTGCTATCAGACAGCCTCTCGCGCAACTTTAATCACCAGTGTAAACCGGCCTTAAGAAATCGATGCCATGTGTCCTGGTAGAGAAAGCAACTAACTCTCTCCCGGCAACAAACCTCCCATTATTGTGACAATAACCTTAGGCAAAATTGTGACTTTTTCCGAACAACAGTTGTAAAATTTTTACGCGAATAAATATGTAAACGTATTGCGTTGTTTCAGTTTTGTTTATTAAAGTTATTTTATTGACCTTAGCCAAGATTGATTCATTTTTCCTTGCAGGAATTTGGACATTTTATGTGAATATTCATATAACCTTATTCTGCATTCACAGAAAATTTTCACAAAGATTTTAAAAAACATTTTAATCCCTGTATCTGAGTTCATTAAAACAATATCAACGAAAAAAAGAGTATTTGTTTATTTTCGTTACCGTCGTGTTATTCACCGCAACCAAGGTATTGTTTAAATCTCAAAACAGCGCCGTAATTAGGTGAATATAATCGATAATTTGTTTATTTTCGTTACCGTCGAATCATTCATCGCAACCAAGGTATTGTTTAAACTTCGAAACAGCGCCAAAATTTTTCGTATTATCAACATTGTGAATTTTTTCCTCTGATTTTATTTCCTGTGACTTTATTTCTGTGACTTTTTTCCGTCCACCCCATAAATCCGCCCCTGACATGAATGGAAAATTACGCACCCACTAGAGCCCGTACTATGCAATGACAAGATGCTGCAGTACGAAGAAAAATAACGTCGATAACGACTATGATTATGAAGAAAACGGAACATTTGGACAGGGAAACTATTATCATCAAATAGTATAATAATGAAAAAATGTAAATATAATTTTACGTAAATGCGCAACCATAACACTAGAGAATGGCAAAACCTGTAGAAATATTATAGCCGATAAATCGAGGAAAAAATTAAGATGCGACATATCGCCGTCACATAAATAAGAGCAACCTACCGAAAAAACAACGTTGTTTATCGCCGAGAAATGGGCGGCGACAGAAAAGTTAAAGTCGTCAGTCGTAAAAAAGAAAAAAACTAGCGGAGGTCCGAACATCGATTATTCGCAGGAAAAAAGGGAGAGATTACGAAAGAAAGAAATGAACGTCGAAAGAAATAAATGTCCGGAATCGTCGAAAGCAGAACGTCGCAAGTTGCAAAGAGGAGGAGACGCGGAGAGAAAGCGAAGGAAAAAAGAAAACACCAGCGTCCCGCGACGACCCTGGGAAGGTCACGGGAAGAAAAGGGAGGGAGTGAAAGCGTGGAGAGGACAAGTCGAGACTTGGCTGAAGGGCGGAGAGAGAGGAGGAGGAGTGGGGGAGGGAGGGATTGGAGACTCATGGCTGGAGAAATGGAGAGAAAAATGCGAAGATCCAGCGAGAGAGAGACGGAATACACATACTTGGCGAAAAGGCTAGGATGCTCAACGAGATAGAATATAAGGACTTAGCAAAGTTGGCTACGCTCTCTCCTCAAGATGTCGATTTGGAAAAAAATACTTAGTCGTAATTACATGCATTTCGCGCTCAATCTTTTGGAGGAGTAATTTACCGAGGCGGAATATCAAGGGAGAAAATTATGGAACTTCAGAGTAATTCCGAAGACTTGTGCCGACCCTTTTTCGGAGGAAAAAATGTCCTTTTTCGCTCGAGATTGCGATAAAAAGCGGAAAGTTAAGACATTGGGGGCGCCTTTTTCCCGACTCTTAGCTCGCTAACTGATCTCGGGAGGCGTCCGGTGGTTTGAAATATAAAAAAATGACATCTGCCGCGCAGACAGTCGCATGTTATTGCGCGAGATGGGAGATATGGGAAAAAATGGGCGAGGGATGCGTGGGAATGTGCAGATATAACGTGAGAAAAAGTAAATGAAGAGAGACGAAGTCGAGAATGTCCAGGGAGACGAGGGAAAGGCCAAAGAAGAGCGAGAAATTAAAAGAGAAAAATTGTTTTTATATATGAAGTAAAAACCGTAGAGACGAGGATATTCGAGAAGCGACTGCCGTCTACGTTAATGGGTCTTCCGGACGTCATATTTTTATTCCAAGATTATCGAGATTAAATACTATGAGCATGCGAATAAAATAGAATTGCAGACGCAGCAAAAAGTCCATTTTCATGCTATCCAGATGCAATTTATGGCACATTTTTTTCTCGGTTTACAGGAAAGATGGATGAATTCTTGTAAAAATCATCGGTACGAAAAGCACTACATAATATTTCAAGCAAAACATTTAACTTTATATTTATGTAACCTGATGCAGGTGTTCAAAAGACAAAGTATACCCTTGCAAATGTTAAAAAGACCAAGTAAACCTACAAAAATATTCAAATGACTACGTATACTCTCATTCGTGGCGTTTTATGGATTAATATCGGCCACTCAGACAAAAATAAAAGCGATCCAATGCTTTCAATTCGTACCATCGGGAAAAATTCGCCCGAAAAACGCTAAGGTTTTTATTCCGTTGTAAGTGGCTTCCACGCGTGTGACCCCTTCGAATCGGGGTCACTCTAAAAAAAAATCTGTGGTCAAAGCTCCCAAAACCCTTTCAACGCGTCTTCCGCGTCTACACTTAATATCGAGGACGGCTGCGTATTAAGACGGTATATCACAATTCCTTGCGAGGCATAATGCACGCCAAGAGTATTATAGATAAGTTTGAGTAGGGTTTTATGTGGCTCTTTAGGGAGGGGAGGGGGCAATGGAACTCATATTCCTCCTACTTCGACTCAATTCCGAAGTCGAAATGGATGGTCATCAAGGGTCATCGTTGCCTTACTTTTAAAAGCTTAAGAGTGACCGTGAGGTTATATGCGGGGGAATGAGTTCAAAAGTATGCTTGCTTGTGGAGTAGCAAAGGGAAGAGTTATGCTCCGAAGTGGTTTTGGAGGAGAGGAGGAGAATAGGACGAGACGGTAGGAAGGGCGAGGAAGAAACGGGGAGGAGAGGGGAAGAGAGGGGGAGGAGGAGAGGGGGAAAAGAGAAACGATGTGCGTGCGAAGGCAGGATTAAAGATTAGTCGGATAGACAGGTGAGTGAATTCTCCAGATTGAGGCGAGGCTGTTCCTGAGAGGTATATATTACCCGTTTATTTGCCTAAAAGTCTTTTCCGTTTTTTATCAAACGAAAAAAATGTAAATCATATAAAAGAAAAACTGCATTCCAAGGACGCTGGACCATGCACGTAGCCAGAAAATTGACTTCGGAGAGGGGGGGGGGGGTCTGAGGCCGAAAACCAATTTCCAGCAATTGATTAGATAAAAGTCCTATTCAAATAATATAAACTTTTATAACGTTTTTAGTGCTCATAACTCAACGCAGCAAGTGGAAGCATAGCAAGAGGAAATGTAGCAAGTTTATAGAGTGGTTATCGCCCCCCCCCGGGCACCTCCCCCCTGGGTACGTCCTTGCACTGGACTGCTTGTTGGAAACCGAGTTTTTTTCCCTCTCGGCGAAATCAGTTGAACTTATTCATTCAGTCTCTGAAGGCTGTCTTACGAGGACATCCAAGAGGATTCCGAAATACGGTAGTGAAGTTCACGAGAGGTTATGGGGTATTTAACGTTCTTCGAAAAACAAAACGCGTTTCTTTTCAATTTGTCAGTCTGTTCGTCATTCTAGACCTGGAGATAGCAACCTTTTTAACATAGGGGGCCGCATTAGTAACAGCGAACGCCTCGGAGAGCTGCAATAGAAGCAAACGGTTCAGTGGTCCGGATATAAGTTTACGTCGGAAGTAACTAGAAATTGTGCTGACCCACGAGTGAAAATTAAACAATCAATTTTTAGCGTTACCATTTCAATGATAACGGCTCAAGGCCATTATTTTAATAATAAATTTCGAAATTTTTGTGTTAAATTTTACGAATAGCTTTCTCATAATAGCTTCGACGGCCGTATAAAACACTCTCGGAGGCCGCATGCGGCCCGCGGGTATTAGGTTGCCGATTATATAATATTTTTAGGGTTTCACAATTAATTCAATATTTCAGTCACATAAATTCCGATTATCTACTAGTCCGCGTGGAATATATCTGCCCAAAGAACCAACAAAACAACGCACTACGTATAATTTCTTTCCTCGCCTGTTTCATCCCTTATTATCATCGACTGACTGATTCGATTAGAAATTCAACACAATATTACCAATACCCGATGGAATGTCGAGAAGGAGGGGAAGGAGATGCTTCCTACTTGGTTCCGTTACCTTGACAGCGTCACATCGTAGAAGGCTACCAAACAAAGAGGTAGTGGTAGACGGGTGATATCTTTCCAGTGGCACTGTCGCTGAACAACACTGACCTAACCTTCCCACCGCAACCGCAATTGAATCGAAAAAACTGCAGAAAAAATAATAATCGATACTGTTCCGAAACAATTTAAATAAACCCACAAACGAACGTACAGTATTTATCCGAATATAAGACGGGGTATTTTTCCTGTTTTTGCATCTGAAAAATGAAGGGTCGTCTTATATTCACGTGGTCAGAGACGTCGACAGTTTTCGGGTAGTTCACGTATTGACGACGCATTAATGTGAAAAGTTAAAGTGAAAAAATACTTGGTAAACGCTATTAAACCATGGCTTGGAAATAAAAGCTCTATCATGTCACAAATATAAAAATTGATGAGTTTTAATTATTAGAGGAACTTTAAATTGTTAGTTGTTTAACACGCGAAAATTGCAAATAACTCTTAATCAGCATGTAAATTCAGAGTTTAGAAGCGAAAGTACGGCACAGGACGCTATATAAAGTTGAGAATTTCACTTCTGTGCGTAACTGAAAATTCTGCAAATGGGTAGTCGTCTTATATTCAGGTAATTACTGTTTTCCTTCAAAAACTACCAATTTTTGCGGGTAGTCTTATATTCGGATAAATACAGTGTATTCGATGAATATTTTTCTCATTATAAGCTATTGGTAAGCGGAAAGAGGTTATCCAAATCTTAGGTGGCGCGAAGATTTGAGGTCGTGAGACTACTCTCTTTCGAATATCGTTAAGAGTTTCAATTCACTCGTCCAAAAATATTCTCACCATTTCGGTTTGAAAAACCGACCTCCAGACTCAGAGACAGAGGGGGACGCTCGGGGCAAGGAATCAAGTCAGGCAGACGGGAATTGTCCCTTTGAGGGAAGAGCAGAAGAGAGAGGGATGGTGGGAGGGAGGAGGTAGCGAGAGAGAGAGAGAGAGAGGGAAGGAGAGAAGAATATGGGAAGGTGACACGGGAGGGGTGGAGAGAGGTGGAGGGAGGGGGAGGGGGAAGTGGGTGCTTGTCAGGAACCAGCGCACAGGTCCCCCTCCGTCTCCATTTGGATGGCACCGTATGCGGCGAATTCTTTTGCAGCCGTATCTCCCTATAAGGTTCCATCCGAGTACATCTCTTCGACCTCCTTGCCCTCCCTTTCCTCCCCTCCTCCTCTCATCCCTCCTCCTCTCACTCCTCCTCCTCTCGCCCCTCCTCCTCTCACCCCTCCTGCAGTAATTACTCTTTAGTCGTTTTTTGCGATTTTTTTTGCGACTGCTTCGACGACTTCTCCCCCTCCCTCCCAAGTTTTTCCATCCCTCCATCTTCCCTCTCGCCCCATCTAAAGCTCTCCTTTCCCCCTCTCCTCCCACTTTCCCTCCCTTCCTCTACTTTTTCCACTCCTAATTTCCCCCTCCATATTCCCATGTCGTTTTCCAGTCGTCTTCCTCTTGATTCTCTCCTCTCTCTCTCTCTACGTCGCTGTCCTTTGCCTTCTCTCCCTCTTCCCCCTCCGTCTTCCGCTATATCTCTCCAACTTCCCCTCCCTCCCTTCTTCACCACCCTCCCTTCTTCATTCCCTCCCTTCTTCACCTCCGTCTCTCCTTTTCTATTCCCTCCTCCCTTCCTTTCATCTTCCTCCGCACCTCTCTGTTCATTCTTTTTCCCCCTACTCTCTTCTCTCTCTCCTTAATCTGCCTATCTCTCTTCCTCTCCTTCACCTGTGTCCTTACCCTCCCACGTTTCTCTCTCTCTCTCCCTCCACTTTGTATTTTCTCGCCTCTATTCTTCTCTTATTCTTCCTTTTTTTTCTCTCTCTCTACCTCCGCTCTCTCCTCATCTGCATTCCCTCATCCCTTTACCCGCCATATCTCTCTTTGGAACGTCGATGGCTTCCACTGACACGTTCCCTTGTCTCCGCTCGAAGAGTCACCCTTTTGGGAATAAGGCGCAGAATTTTCATTACGGAGGTCCTTTGTAGCTGCGCCTAGAGATAAAGAGAGACACAGAGCCCCAAAAGGGGCTTTTCCGTTGTTTTTCAAGTCAACCTTCTTCTGTTCTTTATGTTATGTTCCCTCCGCTAGATGTTTCCGCGTTTAGAAGGAGGGGGCTTCAGAGAGAGGGAGAGGTTAAAAGGAGGGCAATGGTTTGACCTTGCCGCATTCGCTGAAAAAATATATGCAAGATCTTTCCCATGAGTATCACTCGAAATTTTTGCTCAAAAAAATATAACCGTTCCGTAGTGAGGAGTATGTACAAAGATTTGCTTTTCGTTAGCTGCAGAAATGTCTTCTTATTACGAAGACGGCCGTGGAATACTCAACGGGCTCCGTCGCTCAGGTGATTAAAAGAATATTTCTTTTAGAACAAATTAATCTAACCGAAATATTCATGTGAGCTTAGATAGTGCGAATCTCAAAAGCAGTAAAAAATAATTTGTATTACAGACTTTAATAATGAATAACGAGCATACTTTATTACCAGAATCCAACTGTTAACATAATATCAATATTAAAAATAATAGATTAGGAATGCGAAGGACGCATTTAGGCTGCAAAGTGTAGTCAGTGGCAATTCGTTGATCGTCTACTGTGAACTGTTTTTTATCTATCGGAGTTATCATGATCGCCAGTCGCAAATTTGAATGACATAATCCAGTCATAGAGGTTCTACTTTACCTTTAATGCTAAGATTCGGCGACCTTATCGGAAGATTGTAATTTTTTTAAATTCTCCGCAAGGCGCGGAAAGAATTTTTGGCTCGAAAAAACCTCATTTCTACACTTGTGCTACAAAGTTCTTTTTACTTATCACGGTATTTTATCGCGAACGACCGCACTCGGTTGCTGCGTTTGTTGCGAGACAAAGCTTTTTTTTCAGGCGCCGGCAAAAGTCGGCGTCGAAAACAACAGCATTTTCGCAAAAAAAGAAGGGAAAGAAATCCAAGCCGCCCACTCGCCCGCACTCGAACTGACCTAAAAATCCCGAGAGATTCCGGAATCGATAAAAGGAGAAGAAAGACCCACCCGACCGACTACTCGTGAAACGATCTATCGTATCGATAGCTTCTATCGAGCGGCGGCGCTCCTCGCCCACCTAGGCGAGATTAAAACTTTAGTCGCCGCCTAGTTGCAATAACGTCAAATGTCATTCGACGGCGACTCTGTAGATTCGCGATAAGGAAGACTCCGACATATTTCCCGCAAAGGGGATTTTATGCATTCTTTCGAGAATTTCGATATGCTCTATGAAGGCAGTCGTAAAGACTTCATAAACGTTTTGCAGTGGCGGATTTAGACATTCTGGGCCCCTGGCACTAAATTATTGAGACCCCTGGCGCTAAACAATTGGAGGTCCTGCAATCTGAATATATAGTGAAACCTCACTTATTGAATATCCCTTTATTTTACCCCTATTAACGATCGTTTAAATAAATCAAGTACCGCAGCGCAAAAATATTTTTCTAGGCGATTTTTAAAATGAGATATTTAATATTTCTGAGATTATATATAAAAACGTTTTTCGAGGCCCCATAGTTGAAGGGGCCCTTGGCGCGCGAAATCCGATCTCCCTTAAATCCGCTACTGCCTTTTTGAATTAAGAAATGTTTTTTGTTTTTAAGTCTATCCGTCTTTCTGTCCGCCTCTCTAGATCAAGCATACTTAACTTGGGGTCCATTGGGTAGGTCTGTGGAGTCCGTGGAGGGCCCATGAAAAATTAAATGTACTAGTGTAATAGACCGTCAAGAATGAGGGGTATGCATGAATAATGTATAAAATTAAAACACTTCTCAGTCTCTCTCATTTTTACTGGAGCCTTATAAAACTATATTACATGTATGGGGTGGAGGTCCATGAGTAATACTTGAGGATCTGGGGGTCCGTACATGCACGTACCTAGAAATTTACTTCGGGGGGAGGGGTCTGAGGCCGAAAATCAATTTCCAGCAATTGATTAAATAAAAGTCCTATTCAAATAATATAAACTTTTATAGCGTTTTTACTTCTCATAACTTAACACAGCAAGTGGCAGCATAGAAAGAGGAAACGTAGCAAGTTTATAGCGTGGTTATCGCAGATTCCACAAATGTCTGTACATCGGGAGGGGGAGGGTCCGGACCCCCCCTCCCTCCCTGGTACGTCCTTGGGTCCGTAGATGCAAAAAGCTTAAGAATCCTTGCTCTAGAATCTAGAAATAACGATGCCAGAGCGCTATGATCTTCTTTTCAAAAGCAACATTCTGGGCTTTGTACGTCCGTCCGCCAGTCTATCGGATTCATTAACGTATTAAGTTACAGAAACAAATTATCAAGCTCACCTAAGGACTGTAATCCAAATAGTAATCAACGTAACTTAAATTATCATAAAACTTTTGGGAAAACTAGATTCGAACTGCGGCTTCAAAGCAGCGGCGATTCACCTAACCTTAGTTTTAAAACAACGTTCCTTCAATCGTTTTATGTCTGTTGTAAATAATTTAATTGCGAACTAGAATACTTTGTTTTGACTTGTGATCGCCTTTTTTGCTGTTGATGAACCCATTTTAATTTAAAGATGCAGCAACTGTAGTTCAAATTTTCTTGGTTGGTAGGTATAAAATTTATGCACCACGAGGCGACTATTCCAGAATCAAAATTTGTAAGAGCAATAGCAAACATGACGACTTTTGGCCTCATTCATTTTCCAAACGCCCTGTGCCGAAAAATACGTACCTTTCTCTCTATCTCATTCACAAGAGTGCATTGAATCGACTTCAAATGTCATCGGTATCGGGTTTAGTGCGTCGGCCGTGCTGCAGGTCGGGTATTACAGCGTTCTCTGCGAGAGAGCGAGCGGAAGAGGTCGACGACCCTTTGAGGTAAACACATCGGGATGGGAGTAATTGAGATGGCGGCGGGTTAAGGGAGTGGAAAGTGGAGAGAATGGGGAAAGGGAGGGAGGAAGAGAGAGAGAGAGAGGGGGTGGTAAGAGAGGAAGGGGTAAAGCACAGCGGAGGGTTGCTGGCGAAGGGGGTATGGTATAGAGGAGAAAGAGGGAGGGGGAAGAAGGGGGGGAGGAAGGGGGAGGAAGGGACTGGGACTTCCCCAATGAGGGAAATTACGCTCTGCCGTCTGGAGGAAGAAGGAAGGGTACAGCTGGAAAATAACTAAGCGATGATACACAGGATGCAACGGTGTTTGGGATGTGCTTGATGTTTCGCAGGATTTCTTCATATAAAAAATTCGTCGACAAAAATAATGATTCCGAAGGTGTTTTTTTTTCTTCTGTGTTCGTGTAGATAAAAACGAAGCTCGGAAAAATCGATGTTTCGATTACTCGAATTTTTATGCAATTCCTCGGAGTGCTAAGTTATCTGGATTGGAATTCATGCCCTAGATGTAAGGTGGCACTATCAAATTGCCTAATGAAGTGAATGATTGAATTCTTATCAGTTTAATCATTAAACCTCAATTCAAAGAAATATCAAGTTGGTCTTATGGCTAAGATCCAATTGATAGATTCAAGAATAAGCACTTAAATATCAAGGAAGTACCTACTTATGAACTATATCTCAAATTTGATTATTTTTAGAGGTAATTGAACAATGACCTTTACCAGCCTCCATTCTGGAAGTAATCAATTACATAATAAAATGGCTATCCATCTCTTAGAGAAAAAATTTTAGTTTCCATATCCGCAATATTCACACTAATAGCAATATGGTAGAAAAATACACGGGGGCAAATATTTTCATTGATAAGTATATATCAAATAAAAACCATCGAGGCAAATATAAAAAACAATTTCTTTGCTACCATATTTGTATATTAAAAAGTTTTCATACTTTAAACTGCAAGTTCTGATTCTGAATTTTCATTGGTACCTATATATTGTGATATTGAAACCACTATATTCACATTTTATTGATTTTATCTCAATATGCAAGCTATGTAGAGCATGATCTGGTACTTCCGAACGAAACTTTAAGTTACAAAAACTTAACGACGTTTAGTTTGGTACATACTTAAAAAAGTAAAATAATATCACAACTATCAAATCACGCTTCCTACGTTGAAATAGCCATATTTTAAATATTTAAAAAGTTCTATCTCTTTAGGTCTAAAGATAGGGTGATTTGATGCGGAATTTTAAGTGTTTGTTTTCTTTCTTTCGGCTTTAATTCAACAGCGCAATGAATATAAAGCACGCGTATATACATTCTTTTGTAGCGATCTCTCGCCTCGAGCTACTGTAAAAGGTCGACCATTTCGGAGGCAACATGAATGGTTCTTCCATTCTTAATCCTCTTATTGCAATTTCGATTCATGGAGCGGAGTGAGGAACCGGTCTCGTGCTGGAAAACGGTCGCCGGGAGCTTCATTCGCCCTTTTCGCTTCGTTTGTTAAACCCTCATTTTAATAAGAATGTGAATTCATTTTCATCTTTAACATTGCAGGGATGCTAACTACTCGCAAGATAATGTTACTATCAAATATAGTGGGCACTCTTAATTACACCGAGTCCAAGATACACACACACACAAATTGTGCAATTACGTTATCAAGTCACGACATGGGCACCGCAATATTTCGCATAGTTCTTCCGGCCGCGATTGGTGTAGCAAATATAGGACGGTTAATTACAGTCACTGATGCGGAATTTAGGTTCGATGTTTGTGCCATCTCGACCCTACTAAGCAGCAGTATTAATTAGGCTTAAAAAGAAAATGTAAATAATCCATGGCGAATTATCAACTTTTCGATCCCACCCATGAATCTTCCAGTCGCGAACACTCCGTCATTGTCGATCGCCTTTTGACCTTTTCCTCCGACATTGCCTTTCAGAGGAGAATGCATTTCTTTCACCCATCACTTTTCAGAGAAATGGCCACTCAGCGCTTAAGCACGTGAGTAATCTTTTTCGCGTGCTATCCCGTCAGCCTTACGAGGGTGGTACATGGTATTGAGCCATAATCGCCTAACCATCAGAAAGGCAATCTAAACAATGCGATGAGTAATCATTAAGGATTATTAATACGATCCTTATTTTCTTTGACCATGCCCAACGACTGCAATTTTGCAATGCAATCGCAAGGAGACACTACCGAAGAAAATACATCGTTATCTTTGAAAAGATAATAGATTATCAACAAAATGAGAAAGTATCGGTCGTTGGTTTGCTTCTGAAAGGCTCACAATGGACGTCCAGAGGTAAGCGTATCACTGTTCGGAAGTTTACGGGGAGGTGAGCGACCAAAAATAAGCAAATGTGCAATCGCAGAAAAGGGAATCCCCTAGAGGTTCAAGTTTATTCAGGCGCTCCGCTATGCGAGATTCTGCCGTCCAAAATATGGTCTTGGAAAACCTTTATTGGCGATTTAATTTATCTCACTTTGGAGGTAAATAAACACGATTATTAGACCATAGCAATTGCGCTAGATGGATGTTTTTCAAATAAAGTGAGACATTTGTAAATCACCCATTTAGCAAAATGTGAATACAAAAAATCCTGTTATAAGCCAACAGAAAAAATTTCATTTGTAGGTCCTCGTCAAATACAAAGTAAACGTACGTATTTCAGTAAAATGTACTTCCGTATCATGAGGGTTTCAAAATTTCTTTTAAAAATAAAACAAATATATCCGAGCTTATACGGAAAAATGAAGTCACCTCACTGCCTGATTGACTTACATTACTTTTAGTTTCTTCTATCTATATCCAAAGACTAGTACCCCTACGGAAAGACCGGAAACTTAATGCTATAAAACGATTCCCAGGTTTTCCATGGAGGGGCGACAATTGATGGGTCAACGGGAAAATTTGGAACTACGTGTTAACGAATGCTAGCGTGACGTCATTGCAGGATATCCCTCGCCTCCTTCCCCTCCCGTTTTATTATGATAATCATAGCGCATATAAATTGCACGGACATATTAAATGGACATAAATGAAAGAATTGTATATAAGAAATCAAATTTATTACCGTATATCACACATTGCGAGAGTACAAAGTCATTATCAAATTACATAAGTGAGGTATTTTTACATAAATATTATACAATAAAGATATAAAAATGAATTATTGTAACAGAATTTTATATATAATACCTTTTATACATGAAACGTATTTAAAGGAAATTCACGTGGGCGACGAAAAACGTCAAACTTCCACGTCATGAATGAATTTGTGGATCAAGCAAAAATCTATTTGTAAAGTGATTTCTTCGGCCCTGGAACACATTCTCTTTCTGTTGCACCTGTAAAAAGAACGAAAATGAATATCTAAGAATGTCAATCATTAAACCTGCTAACCCTAATGAAATTGATGCAGGAGGCAATGGGCATGCTTTAAATGTTGCAATAAATGTAAAATAAGGCAAATGCGCTTACGGCCCATTGCTGTCCATAAACAATGTTTCTATGAAGATCACATTACCATTTGTAAAATTAAACACATCACATTGCACTAGAAAATGTTTACTTTATTTATAATTTACTCTAAACACAGTTGTATTTGCTGACGTTTACGTGATCACAGCAGTTACAGTTAGCCCATTTAAGATCTATATGTATTCATCATATAACAAGGAAAACTTTTGATATAGAAATTTCAATTTCTCGATCGAAAAATATATACATATTTTTAAATATGTTTTGAAACAAAGAATTATCTTAAAGTCTAGGATTATAAACAAATGCATAATGAGAAACAAGAAATAATCAAGTTAACAATTTCTGTAAATTCAAAATATTTCAAATTAAACCAATGACACATCGCTACGGTACACTTATTTCATTCAATTGCAAGCACAATTCTATCCTCTGGCGTGTATGTTGCAGTTTAACTTCCAAACTAACTATAATCTACTGATAACCGCGAGAAGTTTTAAACAGAAATTTCAGTTACTCAATCTAAAATTACGGCTTATTTTGTGAACTGACACGTACCATATTCACGGCCAGGGCAATGGACGACACAGCTATGTGAAGTAAGCGAGGCTTAACACCTGAAAATGAGAAATATTTCCTCTCAAAATGCTTCTCGTACACAAACAAACCAGAGAAATTTCTTTCCTTCCATCCTAGAAGATCTATCTATTGCAGGTACTGTTAAGAAAATATAAAAGCATTCTCACAAAACGCATTCACATAACACTTCGTAGAACTAGTTCGTTAGAATTTTTATCAAAAATATATGATATTTTTAAGACTTACCTGTTGATTGGAGATCAGAACAAATTCATTCCGTCACGTTTTCTTAAACAGTGATGAATGCATATCTACTATATATCTACTTGACAAAATCAGAGTAACTGACAACCACTCAATAAGAAATGGCGAACTTTTATCAAGCAAAATGGCCGCTGTTCCGTTACGATACACAAAGAACGTGTGGCGCTGTGGTGATGCGGTAGAGAGAGAGAAATAGAGGGAGAAAAAAAGAGAGAGAGCTGACAGCGACTGCAGCGCCTATCGCGGACCCCTTAGCATAGTGAACTACGTGTAAAAGCTGGGAATCTATTCTCCCATAAGAGTTTCATACCCCTGATCTATATCTATCTACATGATACCCTGTAAGTCACCTTTTTGGTGGATGGCAGGGGGTGCAGTGCACCAAGGGTCCATAGTTTTCCTACGTTATCTTTTCCTATTATGTTCTCTTATCGTCCTAGGGAAAAACGATCCTCTATATCGCTCCGTTCCACAGTCTATCTCGCGAATCTTATCCTCACTGTCCTGCATTCCGAGATACGTCGGGCTTCTGATAAGTCCTACTACCTCATTCGCTAGTCCCTCTATCTAGCGAGCATTTAGAGTATAGTGTACTTTCAGCATAAAGAGGATCTACGCTATAGTGAAATATTTCCGTAAAAACTATTGTTAGGAACGAATAGTTTATTAACGACAAAAAATAAAGTGTTCTATTCAGAGCCGTGCCGTGGGTATGTGCCGCCCGTGTGCAAAGTAGAATTTTCCGCCCCAAACTAATTTTTTAAAATATTGCAGCTCGAGAAAAAAGTAGATGCAAACTCATAACAATTATATTAACATATTTATTAGTTACTAACATATATTACTAACATTTTAATATATTTTTAACAATGCTGAGCGAAAAAGTTTGAGTTTTATAATATACAACAAACAGTTACCTGGTGTTTTGGTTACATGATTAGGTAGTTTATCAAAAACTTTATTTTAATAAACATTTACTTGGCGAGCTTTAAGATTGGAAAAGCGTTTTATGACATCATCTATATCTAAATTCTCGCAAATAATAGATAAAGATGAAAGCCTATTCTGCATCATGGATAATCGTAAATAATTTTTATTCTTTTTAATTTAGAGAATGACCTTTCTCCAGACGCAACGGTAACAGAAAGGGTTAATAATATATGTAGGGATTGTGCCATTTGTTTTGTGTTTAAGTCACTATTTTCATCTGAAAACAGTTCAAAGAACGCATCGTAAATTTCTGGAAAATTGAATCTTAATGGTTTTATAGCCTCAATACTGCTTTCCCATCTTGTACCAGAGAGTGGTTCCAATGTCAGAATATTTACATGTTTTTTCATAACCTGCCATCGGTGCGTAGAAGAAGAGAAAAAATTATACACTTCTTGAACAGTGACAAAGAAATTGATTGATTCGTTAGTGACCTTAGCATTCACAACGAGGTTAAGAGTGTGAGCAGAACATGACACAAAGATAGCTCGGGGATTTATATTTAAATTTTTTTTGCAAACCGTTATTTTTCCCTTTTATATTAGCTCCATTATCGTAACCTTGTCCCTTCATGTCCTGTATATCTATGCTTATTTCTTTTTTTAAACATATCAAAAAATTACTTAAACCACTACCTGTTGTACCAAAAACAGGACAAAATCCTAAAAAGTTCTCTCTAATTTCAATTTGTTTGTTTCCAAATTGAACAAGACAAAGCAAAATATTACACTTATTTGTTAAATGTGACTCCTGTCTGGAGTACAATATAATATAATTGAGGATTATTTACAAGCTTTTAACAAATTTAAAATACTTTGTTATTTTTAATGAGATAATTGAAATAATTTCGTTTTCAATTCTATTTCCAAGGAAATGTGGCATACTTTCTTTATTTTTTGCACTCAACTAATATGTTCTGCTATAACAGCATCAAATTTGCTTGTCATTTATACCAGTTTTAAAAATTTTCCGTTGTTCGACTCATATAATGTGCTGGAAGTTCCCCGTAAAGCAAGGTTCTGTCTAAACTTTATGATGCATAAAATCCTTTAAATAACCGCATACCAACGCTTCCTTTCGCGATCAATAATACATTGATTTTCGTGATCAATAGTGGTATTATTTTTTAAATCACTGAAATGCTGGATCCAATCCTTGTATGCCTTCATATGTTGACCACTTTTCTCATGTCTACTTAAAATTTGAGACAAATGCTGCCATTCACTACAACCAATTAAACTACACAAATTTGAATTGATTCCAAAAAATTACAACAAAAGCAATAAACAGCTACTTTTGACAGAATAAATCAGCCAACTTCTTGCTGCCTTTACACCGTTTCTAATATTCCATAATGATAGGCATTTGAAAATTTTCTACCACACTTATCTTAGGAAAAATTTGAATTGCACACTTGTACAGGACCCTTTTTAAATAATGTTAGCCGGTATTTTTCTTGTATGAATTCCGGTCACAAACTTGGATCATCTGAAAGATTACTTTAAAAAAACCCCGGATCCGTATCAACACTACGTTGAACCTCTTCTTAAGTATTATCCATAGTTTCTTCAATAAGAGGGTGCACAATGTGGTTATCCGTTGTCATGATCACTCCTTTCTCTATATTCTTGTCCAAAGATGCATTTAAAGTCGACGCGAAATTGTCTTTTGTTTAAAAAAGTTGTAATTTGAAGATGAATTTTTAAGCGTTCTTTACAATAAGTAAAAAAAGAACGCATTATGGTCAGGTCATGTCCGTCCATCCGCACATTTCATCTCCGAAACTACTCAGCGGATATTCTTGAAATTTGATATTTTGGATACAGGGGAAAATAAACTAATAAAATGATATAAATGGTGCACGTAGCCTAATCGGGGATGCCACTTTACTGGCGACAAAAAATAACCTTTTCTTTATATCTCGTAAAATATCACATAACAAATAATCTTTAAACTTAATTTGTAGATTTAATAAAATAACATATGTTTTTATCAGTACATTTTTATCAAAGGAGCAGCCGATTTCAATAAAATCAAACGAGTAAGTCGTAATTCGTTTTGGACTTAGAAAAACTTTCCCGTGTTTTTTAATTGCTGTCAACGAAAACAATCTTCGTGGAAAATGAAGTAAAAAATATATGCTGTAAATACCTAATTAGTTTAATTCTCTTTCGTGCGCACGCAACATTTGAAAAATGAAGGGAAATGGATTATCTACGACTTAGAAATGAACGTAAATACGTATATTTTCTTTACGTAGCGTAGCGTTTGAAAGTGAAAAGAAATGTGT
Organism: Tanypteryx hageni; assembly: GCA_028673005.1. Classification (NCBI taxonomy): domain Eukaryota; kingdom Metazoa; phylum Arthropoda; class Insecta; order Odonata; family Petaluridae; genus Tanypteryx; species Tanypteryx hageni. The sequence goes on along the minus strand of CM054113.1, from coordinate 36,576,982 downwards.
AATTTATGAAGAAGGAGTGAACGTGAACATAAAGATTATATTACTACTATTCGAGTGAGGTAAGTTTTAAATAATTGTCGATTGTTTTATTAATTATAACTGATTAGGAAATAAATCAGTAAATAAAAAAATCGATATTTCTTTGGCATCACTACTGGCATATCAGTTCGTAGACATTATTCTAAGCCATTAATATTTATCTCTTTTGACATGATTGCATAAATCGTAAAGATCGCCTCTGCATCGTATGCATGCGCGCATGTGTGCATCTTTTCTCTTTTGTTCTGTATTTCCTTAAGTCTTACAATTCCTTTTTCTATACCCAGACCCAGAAAATCGTCTTTTACCAGCAGGCATCTAAAATAACGATTAATTTTTAATAATGAAAATAAAATCAAAACTTAAATACAAAATTATGAAAAATATCAGAAAAGAAAATTGAAAATGAAGCAGATAAATGATTGATTGATTGAATGAAATTTGTGTTTACCGAGGAAAAATTAAAAGTCCACACAATCGAACTGACCAGAACCGACGGCATCAAATTAAACACTCTATAATTTCAACAAAGGCAGAACAGAGAACATCCTTAAACTATTATGTAAACTGTTATTCTCGTTATCGATATAAATGGTTCTTTACAAAACAACAGACAGGCCTGTTAGTGTGATTGAGATTAACATAAAAAACTTCTTCTGGAAAAGCGCGAATAACTTTCTTTAATTTTCAAACAAACAGTAAAAATCACAATCAAGATAAACTGCTTAAAGCATAAAAAGTATTCTTTGATTGAAATTACTATGAGCACTTGCATCCTGCTCTGAATTTGACATTTCCAAGTTGAATGCGCAAAAAACACAAATCACTCACTGTTGATGAATAACTTTTTGAATGCAAGAAAGCGCTGACACAGAAGTACATTTCTGAAAATAGATGCAACTTCAACAGAGGTCAGCATAAGACTGCTGGGATCCTTTCTCAAAAAAGCCTTTTAAGGCTAAAAAGTTAGAACTTGAGGTGGGGTCAAAGAAAAATGACCATCTTGCAAAGAAATAAAGCTTTTGAAGACTTTTATATTGGGGACTAGGGATATTGTAAATATTAAACAAGTTGCAAGGGTATTTGGTCTGGCGGTAGGAATTCGTGCAATTTAGAGGCTTGCTCCTAGCAGAAAATAGAGTAATAAAATTGTAACTTATAAGAAATTGCCATTATCAGCCATACTATTTTGAACAGAATACCCCGAATACGAAGATTTCACAGAAGATTGGGACATTACTCCTATTTGCTGTCATTCATAAGACAACTGTCACCCCAACGCAATTTACAATTTTCCTACGTGTTTTACCATGGCTGGGGCCTAGAACGACACTGCTCCCAACCAACTGCCAATATGCCGCAGGGATGCGCGAGAAAAAGAGGAACGAAAAAAGTAATGGTCTTCGGTTTAGGTTCGGCTTGCTCCGTTCCGATAAAAAAAAGAAAGCAATAAATGTAGGGGGTTTGTGCTGAAGTTTGTACCCGCCTTAAACTTTTGAAGGCTCACTGCCGTCCCCTAGAAGTTGCCGCCCGCGTGCAATGCACACATTGCACCCATGGTAAGCACGGCCCTGGTTCTATCTATCTTTCTCATCCCTCAATACGGATTGCATACCTTTCTTTCTTGCCCTCAAAAATTCCCTTCGCTACTTAATGACCCCATCTGCCCACCCTTTCTTGCACGCATGGCCTTGGGACTGCGGAATTTTCGCACATTTCGAAGAGTGGAAGCACAAAATCAGTTTTCGCTTCGTCCAGTCCGAATCCCCTTCTCTTGCTTCTTTTTTCCTCTTGCCCTTCTTTTGCTCATTCTTTTTATTTGAGAGTGAGAGGAAGCGAGGGCAAAAGGAAATGCTTTGCCGGAAGTTGGTTTTTAAATCGTCCTGAAACCGCCGTGAAATAAATTCCGCTTGAGAGGGAGAAAGAAGAAGAGAGACAGGGAGAGATATAAAGAGAAAGGAATGAAGAGAGAGAGAGATTCTTATCGGGAAACAGCTGCCGAGCGAGAAAAGCCGGTAACTGAAGTCTCTCATTTTTTTGATTCGAAAAATTTAATTGTTGAACATGTAACGCGCAAATAAATACCGGAATATCCAGCCGAAAGATCAATGAAATATAATGTCTCATGCGAGGGAGGTACCTTAAAAGCAGTCTTATATTGAAGTCGAGTGGCAGGTGTTACAATAAATAAACTAGCTAGGAGCCACATCTGACCAAAACAATAATTAATCAGAAAGGCTTTCGAGCTTATTTATTTCCCCGCTACATTTCCTTTGGCAAGATTAGAAAATTGGTTCGTTTTATTGCAATTTTAATCGATTAATTTTTATTAACAACAAAAACTTAAAAACGCTTCACCCCAATTAAGCTAGATTTTCGCGAATTAATCTATGACTCGAGGTTGCAGACTTCTAAAACGTCGACGTAGGCTCTCGAAATATTTTTTATAATCACAGAGCCCGCAGAAATCCTTCTGATACGGCGATCCCTTAATGAGCTTAGTAAGAACGGAGGACAGCCTTCCGCAACATCCTGTCCTCTCTTTATCGCTTCGTTACCTAAACGACTTCCCGCTAGAAAAATTCAAATTCACCCAATTTTTTTCAGATCCCTATGAGATACCTTTCATTCATGCTTCTTAAGCAGAAGGGGATAGAGCTCCGAGATATCCAGATAAGTAAAAACTCACCGAAACACCGATTATTTTGGCGTCGTCCGAAGCGGGGGGGAAAATATCTCTTAATAATCTCCAAAAATGATATCGAGGGTACAAGGACGACGGGGGACTAAAAATAAGGAACATCTTAATTCCTACCGGGGAAATCTACCGAAGAGCTCCTCCGCGGCAGCTGCACCCGTTCGGAGACAGGTTAAAACACGCGCGGACTCCCAAAAATAGTGAATCCTCCAGGAGTATCCACTTGGAAACAGCAACCTTTTTTAAACAAATAAACACGTCCGACTGTGCGGGGAGTCAGCGACCCTGGAAGGACGGAAGCACGGCTGAAGACCGGAGGGGATGAGATAGGAGGATGGTGGGGGCGGAGGAGGGGGAGAGAAGAAGCAGGAGACGATCCGAAGGAACTCTTCTCTACCGCGTGTGACGGAGGGGGGAAAGGACAGAGGGGGGTGTGGTGCTGGATGTAGTATGTCAGGGGAAGAGGCGGGCACCACCGCGATGGTGGTGACGACGGAGGCGGCGGCGAGAAGCAGGGTCGACCGTCTGCCTCTTCCCCTACCGGCCTCTCGCAACCCAATAGGTTCGAGGGCCGCCTCTCCTACATCCCCACACCATTCTCCAAGGACGTCCGTCGGCAAGCCGCCTTCCCCTACGGCCGCTCCTCCTCCTTTCGCTCCCTCCCCTCCATCGCTCAGAGCGTGCCTCCTTCCCCTTAAACCGCTCCATCCCTCCCTCATCCGGTCCCGACTTGCCAGTCTTTGCCAGTGAACCGAAGTGTGTGGTCGCTAAAAAAACTCAGGGAAGCTCCACAGGCGTACGCCCCCGTTTCTTATAATCCGACAAGGGACTACTACACTCGGCGTGTACAGCACGCAGTCTTCACCGAGGAGAAGGCGATCGACCCGAAGAGAAGGGCCGAATCATGAGGGGACACACCGCTATTGGATCGGTATGCATTGTCGAATAATCAACTACCTTTTCTCCTCACTTGTTACTGTTATTTAATGAACCAGCGGATTGCGATGGAGCATAAGACTGGTGCCGAATTGCCACTGCGTTGATTACCTAAGGTGAAGAGTGAAATCTATCGACTCCCCCCAAGGTATCATATCTTTTCCGCCGGACTTTGATCCGTTTCGAGACGTGCTATATCGAACGCTTATAATCCCATGTTTTATCTGTTCCATTCCCATGCCGCTCCTCCCGTGATGTTTATGTTGTGTGCCTTCGTGAATCCTCCCGATTGTATCCTGTTTTTTTTTAACGTGACCCTATGTATTTATGTGCGAATGTGTCCGTGTGTGAATTCGTGCGTGTAGATCCATCTGTACTTCCTCTTCTGGAAAGAACCTTTCTCCACCCCTCATTTGAGGGAGCGAATGAAGGGAACCCTTTTTTATCGCGTTTTTAACTGTGCGAGGAGAGCCGATCGTTGCTCAAGTCGGCGACGTTTTAAAAACTCGGGTGACTTCAACGTTAGTCGCGAGAGAAGACCGATGACTACCTGTTGAGCCGAGGCGAGTGATTAATACGCGCCCGGAGGTGAATCGAGAGATGGGGATAATAAAATTATAGCGCAAACATTGCGAGCTATATTGTTGGGTAGTTTTCTAAGCGGGTCTGGAGGCGGAGAGGTAATGAAATGTCATCGTTTTAAGATTAACCTCCATCGACGTTGCTGTTACAACCCAATAATCACTTGGGAATTGTCGTGCGTTGGCCTTAGAAAATATACTCGAACAAATGGATGCGCCTTGCGAATTTGTTTTTATTACTTTTTCACCGCTGAGACGAATCAAATGTTTCGCCTCTAGCAGTAAAACAGTCCAAGGCCTAATACTTGGTAATTGCGTAAAACTAAACGCAGAAAAAAAAATATTCCCAAAAATGAGTTTGATGCGTAAACAAGGGTTCGGTATGCAAATTAAGCGTTTCGTAGATCATCGGCCATGCTTATCTAGACGGGTATGTCTATCGTGTGTTATTGCTGCAAGCCATAAGCTGAGTTCGCTAATTCAAGCGTGAGCAATGGATTTCATTTATAATGTATATCGCAATTTGTTTAAGCCGACACATCGTTAATGTCAGTACTCAGTCTCCTTCATTGGAACTTCCATGCAAAACGACCGGATGTATCTTGATGTCGCAACGAAGCCTATCACCTTCGATTAGAATTTTGACTTTTTCACGAAGCAGTTTCGTATATACACGGATGGTGCCTTTAATTAAAAAATTCGGTAGGTCGACAGGATTCATAAAGGGCATTAATAATGTCGGATTGTTTTATTTCTAAATCATTAAGTACGGAAGGATTAAGAGGATTATATTAAATAAATTATACCTGCATACACCCGATATGCTGCTAACAACCAAGGTCTGTTGGAGGTGGCTTTGGAAGATCATCTCCCTAACTCATTTTCCTCTCGTGCTGCCGTCAGTTTAAAGACGATACTTTTAAACGAGAAAGACGAATCTTCTCCGTAACACGTGCGCAATGACAACACGAAGGGACGGATCCGTGATCCTCTATTGCTACACGCCAATCCTTCGCACCTGCACAGCGCGTTGACTCCACCGAGTCAGTATCGAGTGATTTCAACGGCTTAAAACAAAAAAAAATCTAAAAGATGGAATAAGCGGTCGCCCCGAGAAAAATCCGCGGTTTTCTCCTGTGGGCTGCTGACTCCTCTCTCCTCGGAAAATCTCTTTTTTAACCTTTCTCTCTGCTTTGTAACCGTCCTCGGATTTCCTCGGAAAATAAGAGTTGAGACTCCTGCATGTTACGTGTTGACGGCGTTCCTCTTCCCCGATAGTCAGCTGTTCCCACGCCTCGGCCGGAGACGCGCCTCCTCCCACCCCGCTTTCCCTCCTCCTTCCCGGCCAATCCTCTCTCTCTATTCTCGCTGCATTCGGGCCGTGACGTGCGTGTAACCCTTTCACTCGGGCTCTTCTGCTCGAGGTGGGAGGGAACCAAACCGCTCTCTTGCGGCGAGGAGTCGAAGCATTCCGCGCGTAGCGACTCTCCGAATGCAGGGATGCCTCGGTGGTTTGGAGGAGGGTTTTTGGATGAGGGTGGCTGCGGTAGGTAGTGCATAGATGATGGTAAGGAACACCCAGGATAGTCAGCTGATCGCCCGTATTCTCACAATTTTTCTTGGGTGCCATTCTGTTATACGGGCGGAACTGGATGCGGAAGATAGGCAAATCTTCCTCTTTAAATTTGACAATTTTCCTTAGTATTTTATAAATTCGAGATAATTGAACAATTTCCTAGCCTAGGCATGGGGCGTGGGTGGGAGTCATTGCGCCATACTTATCTTCTAATGAAAATCTCAATTAGCATCTCATCGCATCTAGGAAGATGACTAGTAGAATCTGACAGCTTTACGGATTATTTCCATGTTATTCTTTCACGTTGTACTCTTATTAGCAGCAGTAGGAACAACTAGACAACTGCTATTCGTCATTTACGTGACTTGCATGGTATGATGTTGATGTAGACTCCGCACGTCCCCGCAGAAGACTCATCTCCCGAAGATGCCTTTTCCCGCAATTTATTCGAGAAATTTAGGAAATACGTACACATACACACACACACACACACACACACATATATATATATATATACACACATACATACATACATATATATACCTATATATCTTTAGGATATGAGATATTTTCGAATGCTAAATATGTTGTGTAATGAGGCAAGCGAAATTTGGACGTTAAAGCCAGGATCCTTTATTGTATTAAAGGTAACTTCCACGCCAGCCTGTGTAGATTTGTTGTGCTGTTTAATCTCTATCGCGAAAGCTTTAATCTCCGCCTCAAAAGCTTCTATTCTGGGTTGAGCGCGTAGTGGGTGACCCAATCCCATAGGCGAAATCCTAGATGCGAAAGAGCGATAGTTTTATATTCCCGTTGTATTAGTTTTTTCTCTAGACATGCAAAGATGTTATCTTTTATTCCAGGCTTTTAGTCAGGGAAGAATTTAAACTTCACGGACATTATTGGGCAATGAAAAAATGGTGGGATATTTTCACTATTATTTAACGTTGGTGTCAAGTTTCTTAACAATCGCACAAGGAGCCTTTACATTTTATTTATACCTTTTTTAAACATGTAGAGCTTTGGGCGCAGGATAATGATGCCTCTATAACGCGATTATTACCGAAGACAAAAAAACCGAGTTAGACCTAGAGACTATAATTATCAGATAGGAAAAACTAGTTGTTCTGGGTATTCAAAATTTTAAAACATTCTGGATAGAAGAGGCTCGGCCACATTTTAGAGAATAAATTTCGCAAGAACTGTTTAATAACTACGATTATTTTTGTCTTTCCTTGAGATTCGAGTTATCAACAATGTTATTGCTAATATTATTGTTAATGTCATTTTTAAAGAATCATGTTAGGAATTTATATGCCGAATATAGGCGTGGTTAATACTACGCACAGTAAAACGGCATTTAATCCGAGCGACATCACGCAACGAAGGGCCCTAGTAGCGTTTGTGTTCGCCATATCGCTCGTTGCGTAACGAGAGCGCACCCGAGTTATTTTATCCGCCACTTAAACGGGAAATTGCATTCCTCGATGGTTTCGTCATCGCTAGCGGAGACCCTCACCTAGTGGTGTGTGCCTTGCTATAGGGAGAGAGAGAGTAGGCCGATGGGAAACGAAAGGCCTCCTTGCTTGTTTACGCTTGTAATATAAGATAGGGAGCTTCGCCTTCGTGACTGCCGCGAAAAAAGACCCCCCATTGTCTCATTGTCCGGAGAGAAATAAATCTCGCCCTTTTACTCGGGTTTGCGAAAAATCCTTTCTTTTTCACCTCCGTCTCCTTCCTCTCTCCTATAATCCGATCTCTTTACGCTCTTCGACGTACTCAAAATGAAGAAAAGGACGGACGGAAAAGGGGCGTAAAAAGGGATTTCGAGTGCCTCTTTCAGATTGGAAATCCAGAGGAGAGGGGACCTGCGCGAGTCTCCGAAAACGCGAGTCGAATCGACGTCGTTTCGAATCGCATGTCTATCTACCCCTTCTCCCATCTCTCTTCTTCTATTTCCCTCCCGTCTCTTCTTTTATTCTGGTGAGAGAGAGGGAGGGAGGGGGAGAGAGGGAGGGGGAGAGAGGAAGGGGGAGAGGGGGAGGGAGGGAGAGGAAGGGGGAGGGACAGGAGGGAGAGAGTGGCGGAAGATGCCTTCGACCTCGGAGAGTGAGGTTTGCCATTCGGGAAAAGCTCGAGTCAGTGCATGTCCATGCGTGTAGGGAGTAGCTTTCTTCGGTGGTTGGTCACAGGAGTCAGGTGGATGGAGGAGATAGAGGGAGGAGGGAGTGGTACAGGCGGGGGGAGGGGATTAAGAGGACGGGGAGGGAGAGAGAAAATGGCTTGGAACAGATCCAATCGAACTTCCCTAACTCGAACCTTAAAATCATTTCGCTGTCATTTCGTGTTTAGGATATATTTTATATTTTAACTTGAACATATCATTCCCTCCTGCCAAACAGTTGAGCAGCGAAAATTGTTTTTTATTCAATCAGATTTACAACAGAAATGATATTCTTGCAGATACTTAGGCAATTCGATTTATAGATGCACGAGATTTAACATTTTTACTGAGATGAACAATACATGCAAATGTCGAGTTTTATGTGACAGAAAATGTTTCAACTTTAAGTAATAGCAAGAGGATATGGAAAGGGGTGCGATTTGGGAAATGAGATGGCAAAAAAGGGGAGGAAACGAGGCATGTGAGGGGGTCAGGAGATAAAGGTGTTGGGCGGAGGAGGGGGTGGTTGCCCCGAGTTAACACAGCCATTTCCCCTACAACGATTTCATTCTGTCAGAATTATCTCACTTCCTGCTCCTCTTCTTTAATGGTGTATTACGTCACCTCTCCATCCACGGCTGAATGTAATTTTCGAGCAGTCTTCTTTCTGCCTCGTATTTTTAATATCCTCTTCCTAGCGTGAAAGGCATTCTTATTTAGTGAGGAGGGTATGGAAGGAAACCTTGCGTCGTCAATTCTTTGAAGCGATTCTGAACCGAATATGCGAGATCGCCTCATGCCCTATGCTTCAGATAAAGTACAGCGACAATATGGTTGAGTGAGCCATATTTGTGGTTCTTCTAAGTATTCACCCGTAATAATAATTCGCCGATTATAACGTGAAATGTAAAACGGAACAATGGTATTTCTCAGTAAAAAAAGCCTCGATGGCGCGTTTTCTTTCCGATGCTATGGTTACAGGTTAGAAATCTGCCTTGAGAATAGACATTTTTCCTTTCTTACTTTCATCGTGCTCCTTACTGGAATCCACGAAGTGTTTGAGAGTATTGATAACTAGCTAAAATAAAAGGATGTTGTTTTGCCCTTTTCTTTATAGTTTCTAGTTAAAAGACTTGGTGACAAATCTTTCAGGAAATTAGTGTTAAAAATCAAAGATTGGTGAATTAGTACCGAGAACGGCTAGCTTACAGCATTGTGCGTACAATTTACTACGTAATCTTTTGAAAGTAAAAGATATCTATGATACGTAATGTTCTCATAAAAGATATCACTAAATATTTATTTACTTGTAACGTGCCTCTAAAAACTATTTTCCGAACCCTCTCCAGTAAAAATAATCATGAACTAAATAATTGGTCAATGCATTACTTTACGACCAAGGCTATGTAAATCCCCTCTCGATAGGACCTGGAACGAAATGTTGGCTGGGTCACCGGGATTCGAACTGACACCATTTAAGTCAGGTGGCTTTGACATCGGATATCTCCTTTTGTTATGTTTGGACCGACTTAAGCTCTGAGGGTTTTGCATACGCTCCGTGGCGTCCTCGATTCCGAGTGGCGCTTTGCGCTCCCATCCCGTGGAGCGCAGATCGAGACACGATTGCGAGAAATCTCAACCCCTTTCTCTTTTTAGCTTTTAATTGCGAGTCGCTGTGATAATTGGATATATATTCTCGTCCCCTAGCTTATATAATGACCGAGAGAAAGGTAAATAAGATTTGGGATTGAAAAAATGACGGAACGACCAAGTAATATCTATAAGCAATTAACGAATAGTTTCATGTTTAATTCGTATTTTATTATTCGTCGTAAAAGACTTCCCATAATTTTGCCAATGTTATTGTCTTTTATCGTAGTAAAACGTCGTCGCTGACCGTGGCGAAGATGATGAAATCCCGACGAATCTTGGTCAATCCTCAGTGTTCTATTCAGTCTGCATATACTGTTGCATCATTTTCGTGAAGAAACATTAGCAAAGCATTTCTACAAATAAATATTCGGTATAAATAGGCAAATAAATAATATATTTTTATGATATAGTTTGTTACCATTGTGCCATTCCCTATGCCAAATAACTTAATGTCTGTTGCCGTGTTTTTGATGAAGTCGGGAGTTTTTTTTGTTTTTATTTTTTAATTCATGCTTTATGCATTCTCGAGTAGTTCTGCGTGAAAGTGATAACGCAATAATCGAGCCTTCTCTTTCAGTTTGATAAATTCCCCCTGATTTGCGTAAACTATGTGCACGATTCCGTTATTGGATCGCTGGAAGAATTCGTTAATTCGTGTTAGCAATGTTAGACGTTCCGTTGCATTATTAATACCCGTTTCATTACAACTAGAAGTGCTCGTGTTTGTCCTCCAGTCCTCGGTCGTAAGAGGATCGAGTGTATTTGTTCGTCATGCCTGCAGGTGGCGTTACGCTTCGCCGTTATCTTCACCAACCCCCTCGCTCGCCGACTTACCCAATTGAAAGCCCGATATGTGGAGAGACTGGCGTTATTTACCCCTGAAATCTCTCTCTCTTTCTCCTCCTCTTGGCCGAGAAGCTACTCAGGGGGGTTGTGGTTCCTGAGGGTATTTGGAAGCACGTGATGGGAGCGCGCGTGTGTGCCGAAAAAGGGACGACCTTTACCTCCTTCCCCTTCACGAAAAGGAGCGAAGAATTCCCTTTTTCCCCGTGATAATGGGGAACGTTGGAATAAAGAGTGAAAGAGATGGAAAAAGGAGGGGAAGGAAAAGGGAATATCCCTTCCAGTCAACAGATGGCGAACTTTATGAGGGAAAAGAGAGAGGACTCTTTCTGCCGCGTGATGATGGCGGGGGAGGATGAGGGGGGGATGGGTTCAGAGATGGGATGGGACAAAGATATACCCCGTGTTGGTCGAGGCAGCTGCAGCGGAAGTGGGAGGGATAAAGGTGTTTGTGTGGAGTGTGAGAGAGATAGGGCTCTTCCAGCTTCTCTCGTAAATCTAAATGAGATTCCCACTCTGGCCCCCACAAACATAACCAACAAACAGACCAAACCCGCAGCCGGTAAATAAATTTTTTATCAAGATCCCCTCGCTCATCTGTTGCCACGGTCGGAATTAAGGGTCTTTTAACACGAATCGATTTTTAATAAATATTTCGCACCTCTGTGAATAGAGAGATTTTTTCTCGACGCATTGCTTCTGTTTTTTTGAGTCGCGTAGAAAAAAATTCGAGGAAGTTGGGATTCTTATTTTTTTTTTGGCGAACACATCATTAATATTAATACAGCTAGCCGGTGTAAAGACCCGCGGTTTCAGGATGTGGAGGCTTCTTCTTGTTTGTTTGTTTTTGAAGGCTGACAGATTTTCGGGACCTCGCGAAAGTTGGGACAATGCTGGGAAACGTAGTCTACAGCTACACGTCACACTGCGAGTCGTAATTTATTATACAATCAATTTGCCCTCAAGAGGCAATAAAAGGGTCATTCTAACAGTGAATAGCCAATAGCACGTGAAATATTCGACATGTCGAAATGAACGATATATCGAGATTTACACTCGTGACGATACGATTATTTTTCCCCTAATAGATCGACTGCCGTTCCTAAGGGAAACGGAAGTTGAGAGAAGAAATGGCGGTAATAAGGTCTCCATTCAAGCTGGATTAATAAATTTGAAAATATTTCATGTTTAAAATTTTTTTTCGAGATAAACACTCCGATTAAGCGCGTTTTGCAACTTACGTGTTTGTTGATTCGCCTTCGTTTGATTTTTCGCCTCCTACGCTCTCACTGCCTTTAAAAATTGCGAAAATTCTCGGGATAATTCTCGCACGACGAGAGAAAATGACGAAAGAAAGCGCTTTGAATCGTCGTGTCTCATTTTTTCGCATTGGTCATCTTGACAACAATACCCTCGAGTCGACCTTCGCTTTTTTAATATGGTCGCGAAGGAGGGGGAGAATAGAGAGAGAGAACTGCTAGCTCGTCTCGTGATCGCTGGGAAGAAAGGAAATAAATAACGTCTCCTTTTCTTTGTTACCTCCATCCCGTGTTTAAAGTGGTTCTCCCCTCCTCCAGCTACGTTAAGTTGCGGAGAACGTCAGTCATTTGTCGCTTTTCTACTCCGGCGCCTTAAATTCGGTCGTCCCGGCGGGAATTACATATGGTTACATCAATCCGTGGCAGTTACAGAGAGTTTTGCTGAGAAACCACTGCGTGTCTCCGTCAAATTAATCCTTAGCGTTTGAGATGGGAGTCGACTTGCGCTTTCTTACGTGAAGTCATTATGAGCGTATTCGAAGCGATCTGACATGCGTTTCCGCTCTGTAGGAAAACATCAGCTAATCCCGTAAGATCCAGAATGTTTTGCCGTCCACGGAAGCCAATCAAAATTAAATTATCGCGGCCTACTTATGTCTAGTATTAATTAAACGATACTGATTAGGAATCTCAAACACGCTTGGTGCATGCGGCCTGACATTTATTAAAACTTGCCCTCTCATTGCTTTTTTTCTGTTGGAAGTTGGTATAAGACAGCGATGGCGAGACGGGTATGGAGAGACGTTGGATTATATGACAGTATTATAATGTTTAACGTCCAGGAATCGTAATATTGTATTAATGTATTTAATTAAATGTATTAGCGAAGAGTTTAAGCTTCGAGAATATGTTTAGGCCAATTATTACGACGTGCGATCCGCCACTTATTTAAAAAAGTATCTGTTTTGCCCTCGGGCAATATGGGTTGGGTTGGGTTGGGCAATATGGGTTCGAGGTTAAATCACGTGAGCATTTCGATCACAATTCCCTCTCAGTATAATTCACTTCGATTCTTTATTATGTTGGGGAAAGTAAATGATTTGTAAACATAATTCCGGGGGCGATTAATTTGCGGCTCGACCTATTTTTCACGGCTTTGTGTTTTACCATAGTAGATGATCAGCACCGCCAGGTTTGCGCATATATGAAACCTATCCTAATATCCCCGCGAGGGGTAAAAGAATACGAATGGGAAGCGTGTGAAACCGAGTATGAAATAGTTATTCTTCACTTGTGTACTCTATAATTATTCTCAGGCTGTATTTTTGCTATTTTTTCCTGTATTGTCGATCTTAGCTTGGGCGTCGGCTGCTGTTATCTCCCATCTGCGTCCGGATGTATTTAAATTTCATTGGTCCAACGGATAATCAGCGGACTTTTTTCGCCTTTTTCCTCCTCCTGCTAATCGCCGAAATTGGAGTCCGAGAAGGACTCTAATAAGCGAGAGATAAGGCTATTTCTCGCATGCGAGGGCAAAGGAAAAAAAGAGAGACCTTTTCCGCCGTAGCTGTTTTATGAATGTTTAATGGAAAAGACGGATTATTTCCTATCCTCGAGAACCGGTTTGGGAAGATATACGCCGGCCAACGGAGCGGAACAATATAAAAAACCGGGATTAAAAAAAGACGACTTTAAATGCTTATATACGCGAATAAAAAAAATTGACGATTCACACTCGCTCGTTCTGTATTACCTAAATTGGTCGGGGACGCTGGGAATCAAGGCCTGTGTGCTCTGCCCTTTCCTTTTGGTTGTCTTCTTTATGTTTCGACAGACAAATGCCTGTCGGTTTTGCGATCTTCAATTAAAACGTCTCCGATGAGCCTGAGGGTACGAATAATTTGGTTTGTTAATTCAATTCCACTGCCCTCAAGTTGGAGATGGACTTTTTGTCAAAAGAGTAATAACTGGCGAATATGTTATTTGATCGAATTTTACCATAAACTACAATCCAACAGCAAATAAATGATGCCATTACTAAATATAGGTAGTCTTGAAGTGGAATCATTTTTAATTTTTACGATAAAATCAAGTTACAGTTTGACAGTTTAATTTGACATCCTCAATTTTATATGACCTGTTTATTCGTTAGGTTTTTGCTTCGAAGGGGCCCGCACAAAAATTTCCCGAATTAATAAAAGTGAAAGTTACTCGCAGTTGGTTATAGAAGCAAATGTTGGAGCGAAGAAAAACATTTTCCTAGAGACATGTTTACCGTTTAGGAGTAAATTTTCGTATTGTACATTTTGGTGAATAATCATTAAGTATTTAAAAAAATGAATAATGAGTGAGAATTGAAAGTTGGCTTCCTTTCAAGGACGATGTTACCATCTTTGTAAATTTCATTAAAACAAATTTGCTGGATATCCTAATTAACGACCTTGCGCGGGCGTCCACAGAAGAGGACACTTTTATCTGCACACCTGAGTATGAAGGCCGCGCAAATTCACGGAGTTTGAAAGCTCTCGCAGGCAAAATAAGAGGGAAACCATCCGTGGTTAATTTAATATTTAATTGGCTTCGTAATGTAGGAGTCTCTCCAATCGACCAACTACATAGATAAACGTGAAGCTAGTTTGCAGAGGTCAGTGTGGATTTAAAACTGCTAAGAAAATAGCGTTTAAAGACAATACGATTCGTATATTGAATTTGCGGTTCGAATTTGAAAATGGAATTGAGAGATAAACACAATCAGTATTTTGAAATATGATCCAATTTCTAACAACGAAATAACAGTTTAAACTCCATTTAGCTGTTTTTTAACAAATCAAAATAAATTCTGCTTTCCGCTGTATTGTTTCTACTGTTGAGTTTGGCACAGAAAATCTTTTCGTCTCGTTCAGATGTTCGTTGGCCTGCGAAAGAACTGCATCAGATATTTGCCACTCTTACACAATTTAGTTCGCGGAAAATATTTTTTTATCAGCATGAGATAATCAGAGGACTATAAGAGAGCCGCACAGTTGAAAATAAACCTAGAACAGAGCCACGGCCTTGGAATCTGGGCGTAACCTCGAACAAAAGATGTTTATTAAATAGGTCCCGAAAAAGCACGGATATTTGCTCAGCAGCCTTAAACGTTCTTTTATTAAACGCAGCGATTATAAGTTCAACTGCCATCTCCACTTCGATCACTGCTGTCGTATTTTAGCTCCCATAATGAGTCTAAGCATGTATCTCCGTTTTTAAATTAAAACATGGCAGCTGCTTATAGGTAGAAATGATCGTGACGATAAAATACGTGAGATCGATTGTAGGACGGAGCGTTATCTAGGCTCGTTCTTTCCGAGGACAATACGAGATCACAATAGGAAATTTCGAATTGCGTTAGACAATCTTTAGGTAGGATTTGGTGCATTGCACCCCCTGTCACCCACCAACTTGTAACTTGTAAATGTAAATGAAGTCATCTTATTCAACGAGTCGCGAAGTTATCCACACATTTGTTCGGCAGCTATCATGGAATAGACACGGGGATGGAGGCCTTGGTGCACTAGCTCTTCTTAAAAATCTCTCCTTGTGGTAAAATTAACTTCGAAATGCACATGTTATTCACAACTAGCCTTTCGGAAACTAACAATTGAATTTTTCGAGTGTTTGTCTTGAAAGACAAATGGAACCCATACCGAGAGGACCCGGAGGATGCGCAGACATCTGGACGCCGTTTGCGTATTCTCCCTATAACGATGTGACGACCAGCTTCAAGGGTCATCCTGTGGTTTCACAGTTGTGGGCACATCTGGGTTGCACTGCTAAAAGTGGAAATGACCCTCTCTCCTTCTGTTTTCCTAGCCCCTCGAACAACAATGGACCTCATATCCTAATGACACATACTCTCTTATCGGGAGGACAATTGACCTCCCCGAAGACCCCGATGCCAAACCCATCTGTTAATCCTTTTGTGACGCATGGGTCGAGAAGAGCTACCCTCCCATCCTCCCCCTCTCTATTGACCCAATGACTTGTGCCGCAGCGCGCTCTATCCCGGGTCACGTTCGTCCTTTCTAAGGCCGGATATCTCATAGCTCTTTTTAACGGACGTTTCGCCGTTTCCCTCGTTGTGGAAACGAACAAATAAACGAGACAGCTTCCTCTCTTCGAGAAAGCCGTGCCTAATGAGAGATTTGATCTCGTCCGGAGCGAATCGCAGAACTTATGGCCGGATAAGCGCCTTCGGCTTCCTGTTCGTTAGGCGTTGGAAAGAGCTTACGCGTTTCTTGCGACTCATTGCTCGTTAGGATGGAAGAAAATCGACTCCATTCAGTTTGAGAAAGAAAAGCGTTCAATTCCGCGAAGCCTTTTTTCTTCAAAACTTATATGGTGAAAAGTAATGGGAAAACTTCACAAGTTCCAATAATAATGCGTGTTCTTCACGACGATATCTCCACAGACCAATCAAAATTTTTTTGCACGATATATCATTCTCTGTATATCGACGCAGCTTTAGATTTTCAACGTTTTCCGCAATCAAATATTATTGAAAAGCTTTGCCATTTCTGCGCAAAACAAAGGCAGTTCGACTGAACCTTCACAAGAATTAATTTTTCGACCTAGTCTTCGTATTTTATCTATAAATAGTTGCTTTAAATGTCATAAATGATATTGAACTTCCGAGATAATTAAGTAACGAAAAGCGCTGGAATTATCAGTAGTTTGTTCCTAAGAAATAATTGCCTGAAAAAGTCTTATTAGGGCACAATTTTCACTCGTTCTTTTATTTCGAGTTTTTAAAAACTTCCAGCAAGCGCCTTATGAAACCATTTTCTCCTTCGGTTTATTTTTGTCACGGTGTCCCGGTCACTATGAAACAAGCGTTGCAAAAAAGTGATGCAACACGAGACATTTCTGTCTTATCTAAGTGGCTCTCGGTGTTTAAAATTTTTTTTTTTTAAGGACGTTCCGCTCTCTGTTAAGTCCTCAATATATCTTCCATTCTTACGATTTTTTGAGCATTAATTGAAAGTTGTTCTCCAAAACGTTTCTCAGGATGTACTTATCAGCGTATATGTGCCCCTGTTGGTAGGCAAAGCGCGACGCCTAAGCTGGTGAACCGTTCTGAATTTTAAACCTTCAATGAAAGATGCTCGAAATCTACAAAGAGAATTTTGAAAACGCTTTATTATTCAAGTTACGTTTCTTAATAATTAGCGTTATCCTGGGGTTTATCTCTATAATTTTTATAGCATAAACCAGCAGAATACTTCAATGATGAACCATCGAGCTCACAAATTATACGGACCAATCTTATCGATATAAAACCTAGTTTACGCTGTTTTGTTATGGCTATCGGATTCAACCATATATTCTATTAGGCAAGGACACGGAAAAATTCAATTAAAGGTATTTTGCCTTCCGACAGTTTTTTATCCTACTTTTCAGAATGGAAATAGGCTTATATTTCGTCGTTGTGTCTGTCTGCCGTATTAACTTGTGAACCGATAGATCGTTTTCATGAAACTTGGTGGAAATCTCTTGCTACTTGGGTCGAGCTCCCGAGGATAGTTTTTGTTGCGAAGATTGAAAGTTCCTGGTTCGATTCCAGGAACTATCCTTCCCATTTGATTTGTGAGAAATCTGAAATCCATCATGCAGGGTAATTTTCTCTTGCACATTAAAATATCTTAGAATTGTAATTTCGGAGCCGGATTTGTACTATTCTATGAGGAAATAAATGAAGATCCTAATTTTTATCGTAGTATGTTGATTATTTATCGTATTTCTTCTAATTTCGTGTAAATACAGGGGTTTTTGCAGTTTTTATCACTGATTACGAGTGTTGCTATTGTTGGACTCGGATTCGGTATAGCCTAATGCATACACGCCTTTTTTGCCACTCAAATACGCGTGATCAATATAGTTTTTCGTTTAAATTTATTTGTAATATTTTATAACGCTAAATTATTAAAATTGGAGAACACAAAGAGCAACATATCCGCGGTGATTTTAAAGCTAGTATTAAAGTCTATGTAATTTTATTATTTATTTTAATTCAATTTTTATTAAATGGAAAGTAGGCATCATAAGTTCCGTTTGGATCATCTTGTTCTTTCTAAGTAAGCAGTTGTAAAAGGCGGAAAGATATCTTCAAACTATTCGAAAACCATATTGATTGGGCAAATAAAGATTGGATATCAAAATCATAGGCACTGTACAATTTAAGTAAATTTATGCTCATTACGTTGAGATGGATTAACCATTAGCCTGAAATTCTTTCATTTGGGCCTCCAAGTGTAGAATACACGGCGTTGGCCGAGGCAGATACTCAATTGCCCTGATCGCAAATTTTTATTCGCAAAGGATATTTTGCGCAAGAGAGTTCGCTAATTCATTTTCCTCCGGCATGCTAACACGCGTACGTTACCTCTTCCGTCCTCCCTTTTTTGGGGTCCCAGAGCCCCAAGGTTGCGAAAAGAATTCGTCGGCGTGGTGACAAGCGGCAAAACAAAAGAAAAAAAATGACTACGGATCGTGGAACATAGGAAGATTATGACGATTTTGGACTGGGCGCGCTCTCCGTATATGTCGTGGCGTCACGATTTCCCCTCCGAGAAAAAGATCGCGTCATGCTTCACCTGTTTATGACCTCAGTCTTCACGAAAGTAATTCCGTAAAAATTTTTCCATATTGGAATGCGATATTCTCTCGGTGGCGTCATTTCTTGTATTTTTTGGTGTAGCAAAACTATGCTTTTATTAACGTTATTTTTGTGTTGATCTGTGCTTTTAAACCAACATGAGATATTTAGGATATTTTTTTGCATAAAAGAGGCTCTCATTCGGATTCGGTTTACACTAATTCCGTTATTAGGCTCAATTTTATTGACAGGATGCGTTCTTTAATTAATACAGCGGATCGTAAAGGAAAATGGTATAATAAGGAATATGATCAAGGAAATTATTCGGAGAAGTAATGATTTTAAGGAAACCCAATTCCTTAGCTTCTTTTCAGGTACTTTTATCTTGGACGTATCGAAATATTCTCCTCTGAAAAAAAAACAAAAAATATTGTTTTGTTGCGTGCGAACTTAAAAGTATGCAGCATTGTCTCTTTAACTCGAGCAAGTATTAATCGAATTTTCTACAACTGGCGACAGATTTTAATCCTAGTTATCAAACTGTATTTCAACATGGAAATCTAGGACTCGAATTTTGTTTTTCCGTAAAGTTCCATCTATAAAGGTCGATTTAATTATTTCCTTTAATAAACCACCAGCGCTCGTTATATATGCGAATGCCTCTTTTTCTCCTAACTAACAGATCCGAATCCACCAGCTGAAAAACGTCCAACACGAGGAACGGGTGACGTAAAACTCTTCCTGGCCCCTCCTATTTATTCTCTAGCGGGAAAGTTACACGAGGTTCTCAACTAGTCGCATAGTAGGTCAACTCGACGCCAGATCCGGCCATTCCTATATGTTTTCCTAGAGTTCCCAACTCTTCTTAGGATGGAGTTCTCTTTCTAGATGAGGTACACGTAGAGACGAACCGAGAGAGGCACAGAGATATGAGAAGGAAGCTCCTAAAATACAAGAGGAGTGAGGTAAGGCGGTCCCCAACCTACGTGCAGATATTCTCCTCCCGTTTGTAATTCATGTCCGGCGTAATCGAAGGTGAGGCACAGTCTCGACTTTCTAATCCCCGCGGTTACCTCAGCCAAGAAAAGGAAACCCCTCCCTCTCATTCGAAGAGATCGTCATGGCACCCCCCTGCCTCCCCCCATCCTCCCCCCCCCTCCAACCACACCTGTAGCTCCAGCCGAAGAATCTGCGTGCAGAGTCAGCCAGCCAGCCTTGGGGTGTTTCCCTCGATGCTAGGTGGCGCACGGTTGGCGTCCTTGCGACTATACCGGAGTCGATTAATCGAAGTTATCGGACGTGGCACGGAGAGATTAGGGAGACGGATGCGTCGGGGAATTCGTCGCTCACAAAGAAATGTATAATTGAATAAAGGAGGCTGTGAGGTCCGCGTTTGAGTCACGGTTCCTTAATTTTATTTTTTCTTCCAGGGAGATGGGAAGAGATCGAGGCATTACGTCATTAACGGACCGAACAACACGTGGGCGTCGGGTGGAAGTTGGAGGAGGCGCGCTGAACGGACTCGGGTTTGAAAAATAATAAAAACGAATCCTCGTAACTAGGACCGAAATAAAAGAGGTGCGCGGGCGTCGCCGCCCTTCCAGTGACGCAACTCGCGTTTTATTTCGTTTCCCTCATTTTTATTTTATTTATTTTTTCGAAAAGAGACTGTTGTCCCTTAGTAGGTCTGCTTTTGTGCGGCGGGGGAAAAAAGAGGACGGGGCGATAGGGGACTGTTCGGGACAGCTGTTCCATCCGGGAATGGGGGAGGGGGAAGGAAAGGTGTCGTGAGGCGGTGGCGGGATTTTCTCGCTTGTTTTGGCGAAGGTGCTGCCGGGTGGGCAGTTTGGAGGGGTCCTCGGCGGGGCGTCTTCCTCCTCGGAAAAGCAAGCTGGATCCTGACGCGTGCTCGAGTCGGAGCGAGTTTTTTTCCCATATTGTATGTAGCGTGACAGCTTATTTCTTGGAAAATATTACCGACTTAAATATATATACACGTATACAGATCCGGCACATTTTTGTACGTAAATAACGCAGCTACACAACGGATTAATGCGGCGCGGAATGTACTACTATCTTGGTAGAAAGCAAATTGCGGCACCTTGCATTGGGTGCATTCTTGAATTAATTCCGCGCAAAATTCCACGATCTTACGCCGTAGATTCTGATAGTGGTAGGGATTTTCAAAATATAGGGTCGTCGGCAGAGGTGGATTCAAGAGAGGCGATCACCTCCCCCCTCCTTGGGATGTTTCTGAATGTGCCAGTCTTAAATTAATAAATCCTAGATATGAAAAAGGTCGGACCGTACCTGCGGACACTTTAATTTCCTGCCGTTTGGGTCCGCCGCAGACGAAACGGTACAAGACGTAATTCACAAAGCTGTTTACCGAATTAAGCCTCTTCGAGCGAAAATGCCTCTCGAATAAACATTATAAACTATTTAGCAAAGAAAAAAAAGCAAGTCGAAAATATAACGGTAAGTCCGAAAATTACGTTATCTAACGTTACTAAGTGACGGTTGGATTGCCATGCAGAAAGAACAGATAGCGAGAGAAAGAGAGAGAGGAAAAACGTCATTAAGACCTCTTGTGTATTTTTTTCGCGAGAGATAAGGTCCAAAAGGTCTCTGTTGGATGAGCAGGAGGCTAGAAAGATTTCGTGTGCGCGCTTAGCGTTTCCCTCCAAAAACCCCGAAAGTTTCAAGGGAGCGTTAGGACGTCCTTCCGGGAAGATAACGCAGGCTACTGCTAAAAGAACATTTTTTTCGGTTACAGTTTGAAGAGATGCGTCAGAGGACATTACAATACCTTCCTAGTCGAGAGAGCGGAAGAGGGAAACGGAGGGAAAGGAATACATATATAGATTAGAAAAAACTGAGGTGCGGCAACCGTGATGTGTGCTAGAGAGCAATAAACGTCGAAAGTTTTTACGAGCGCAATTGGGACGGTTTTTACTTCGCGTCGTGATCTTCTCGATCGATGGATGGGCTTACATTAACGGGAGGTGTTCCTCGCAGAGCGGTGAAAGATTTGTCTCCTGCTCGTTCCGAACCGTCACGCACGAAGGTTTCAAGCGAGTCGAATCTGGTCCGGTGAGAATGTTACGAGAATTAGGACATTAGTGACACCTGTCGGGGGAGGGGGGTAGAAGAGTAGGGGGAGCACGGTCGGAACGACGAGGGAGTTGGAACGGCGGGTCAAAGGTGAAGTGATGTTGGAATTGATAGAAGAGGAATGGGCATGTAATGAACAAACCAAGACCGAGAGAGAGGCAAAGAATGAAGAAGGGTATTTGTGCGAAGGGTGCGGCAGTTCCGTGAGCCGCATTTAGTTCTTCAACTTTTTTCCCTCTCCCTTTTTTCCCCTTCACCTCTGGCTCTCTCCGTGGGCGTCCGGATGACGTGTACCGGACATTCCGTGGATTCTAGTTGCCTTGGATATGGTTCTCCCAACCGCCCGACAAAGGAGTCATTATGCCTGTAAAAAATTATTTAATTTATTGAAACTTCTATCTCCGCCCAGAGAAAATGAAAAAGGCAACCCGCGTCGCTTTTTTTAACAATGGAAATGTCGCAAGGACATTTTTAGCTACAGTCAAACCTCCATAACCCGAATTTCCGATAGCTCGGGAAATAGAGTTCGCCGTTAGTGTTCCTATATGTTGAATTCCATAAAGGAAATTTCTATGATGCGATATATTTTATCTTCTCGTAGTCGGGGATCCATCGTAATTTTTTTTTGACCTGAATAGGGTCGAATTATTATTCACGCCCCAATGTGTTTTACAAGGATGATTTCCGAATTTTCGAAGGGCCGTTACAACTTATCGTCCGCGAAGGAATTAACGTTTACCGTTATTTGCCGTTCCTTGCCGCGTCATAGAATAAACAACGCGGATGTAAAGCTTTTTATGCGTTTCTCGGAGAGATATTTTCATGATTTTGTTCCGCGACACACCCATCTCTCTCTCTCCCAGACGACCTACGCTCACACGCGTGAAATATCGCGGAGAGAAGTAGATCTGTAAATTGGGAAATTTCGCGCCACACCTGTTCTCGCGTGGAGGGACAACCGTTGTCGGGGCTTTCACCTCGACCTCGTTGCGTATCGTCTACTTTGGAGCCAATTGAATACTTGTCTTCCTCATCTGAGCTGCAAGATAGTTTACTTTTTCGAACCTAACTTGTTTATCACGTCATCAATTCGACAATGGCGACCATAATTTTACTCCGATTGTCTCTATTAGGAGAATCGTTTGAGGCGGGGAAGAGAGATTTTGTTGGATAATAATTCTGATGGAGATCGTTACAACAACGGTATGAGATCACAGAGGATGTGATGGTAATTTGGATAGAAAAATGTTTATTTGAGCAAAGCAAAATACGGAATGAGGAAATAAAACACCCAAGAAGAATCTTAGGTAGCTAGTTTTCCCGACCATTTAAACGGACTAATTTTTACAACTGATATATGTTAGAAATCAAAGCGTTACGACGTTATTAAGAGTCTTTCAGTAGAACGTCAGTTGAGGGAATCTCTTTTGAAGCAAGATTAAAGCTTTGCCGAAAGTAGGAAGGAGTAATCGAAACACCCATCTACTCGAAAGGTATGGGGAAACTGACAACGAAGCACGTTATATCAATTATAGTGCATAACGATGCATACGTTTGCCTTCATCTAGGACTGTAAGGATAACTGTCTTGTAATTTAAAATCATTACGGATATTTCGGTGCACTGTACCCCCTTCCACCTTCCAATCTTATGAATGTAGATTTAGTAAGATTTTCATGCACTAATCTACATCTACAAGTTACCCTGCAATTCACCAAGTTGGTGGGTGGCAGGGGGTGCAATGCACCAAATCCTACGTAAAGATTGTCTAACGCAATTCGAAATTTCCTATTGTGATCTCTTATTGTCCTCGGAAAGAACGAGCCTAGATAACGCTCCGTCCTACAATCGATCTCACGTATTTTATCGTCTCGATCATTTCTACCTATATACGTCGGTGCCACAATTATTCCCACTACCTCCTCATGCGATTAAGGAAGGAAGCAATTCAGTTTTCTATTTATTGTACATTGTTTTTCATCATTTCATCTTGTGAATGCAGACATACGAGTATAAAGATGAGAGCATAATGTAACCATTTATTTAAACTGGCAATTCGGTCAGCTATGCATCATGCATTAATCTTATCCCTTCATTTCGTCGGTGGGGCAACTTATTTTTTCAGATTCAGTTGTGGATTTTCCACGATAAATCGCTGTAAATTTCAGAAAAAAATATTGCAAATGCACGCAGATTCGAACTAAGCTACGTTTTATGAAGCCCGTGGGGCTCATCGTCTTGTTTTCTTTTCCGACTTTATGCCCACTGTGTTTCGTATTCTTTACGAGTTCAGCAACGGTTCCTCGCCGAATCCAAGCGAAAAGACTTTTCATTAGGTTTCGAAAGGAAACAAATCGAAACATTTCCGAATCGAACGAACCAGATGTGGTTAGTAGCGAACCGGATCACGCTCCCGAGTTTTTATATCCCTTCGATCGAATCCTTCGATGAGAAGTCGTAAGGGCGTTTTTTCATTATGGGGAGGCGGAGATGGGGAAACGACGGAACCGTAGATTAAAATGGGAGGAGTTGCGCTGCGCGGTAGATGGGTCATTTGTCCCCGAATAGCCGCCATTAAGCCGTGAGGGAAGGAAAAGTCGTTCCTTTCGTACATCTTCCATGAATCGAAAGAGAGGTGTGCCTCGCCCTCTGGCCTTGGCGGTTCCAAGTTCACTGGCGAATGAATCATTGGCCGCGCGGATATTCTCATCTTCGCGAAGGCGCGAAAGAGGCCAATGGCCCGCTTGCGCCGGCAGCGCCCCCTCCCACGACATCTTGACGGTCGTTTTCCTCGGCGGATGGAGACGCGGCACTTTTATTTTTTACGAGATCCGATGATGTAAGTTTTCCTCGACGTGGATGGAGCGTCATTCTTACGTGGAATGGGTGCGGGATTTCGAGAGAAACTTAAAAAGGAGAAACCTTTTCTCGATGATGTTGATATTTATTCTCGTTTCTGCGAAAAGTGTTTTTATAACTAGGTGACGTCAGGTATAATTCATGAGTAACGACTGAAATTGATTTCAGAATGAATAATTGAAGAGGTATGAAGGTTAATGCGGAAATTTTTGTCCCTATTGGGACCAAACTCCAAATATTAGGATTTGGAGCCAATAAAAAACTCTACTCAATTATCGCGGTTGGCAGTATTGGGTTTTATAGTTAAAAACGATTTCCTGCTTCAGTAGGAGGAACCGTAAAACAAAATCACAAGGTGTAACTTTCAGAGAAACGTTATCCAATCTCACTAGAAATACCTTTATGAGAATGAAAGAAAGTTATGAAAATTGAATTGAAAGTTTATAGCAATATTAACTTGGGGAAATGGCTTTAAATGATCTAAACTACGAGTTAAAGACAATTAAGTCATTGAATCTACACATCCTTTCGATCCATACTTTACTACTTCGACCCTTTGATTAAAAGCTTCTATTTCTAGAAAATTCAGGTGACCTACCAATTTACGAGTGGGAAGATTTAGAAGCGATTTTCAGTAAAATTACCAGAGTACCAAATTATGTTAACGAGTTGAGAAACTATATGTCCCCTCAACTAATAAAGAGGCACTGAAGTTCTAGAAAAGGCAATTGTTGAAGTAAATGAAAAATCGAACAATGATTACTTGTTCTCGTGCACTCGCGACGTGCCTTTAGCTCTTATTATAATTTTTTAAGTCAACGTGAAATGAAAATTTTTAAGTCACTAAAGTGTGCTTGAGAAACAATTAAAAAGGAGGACGAAAGCTTTTCGTCTCATTTACTTAAGTAGCGAGCAAGCAAGAGAGAGAGAGATGGATTGTTTACTTGGATGTTTCACTTGAGAAAGTCTATTGTTTGACGTCGAATGCTGCTTTTGAAAGGACCTCGCGGGGCTTAACTTCTATTTGCTTTCTCCTATTTCTTTCGCTAGATTCCTTTTCATAATACAAAGCGAATAAAACAAAGCCGACGTGAATCCCGCGTTATAACTAGCGACTCGTTCAAATTGAACGCACTTCAATTAATTAAGACGATTAGGTTTTGAGGTATTGAGGGAGAGGATAGAAGTTTTGGAGCGAAATGGACGAAAAAGGAAGCAAAATATCTTCGCTTACTTTCTCTCAGGATTTTATTTTCTCGTCGTTCTTCACAGAATAAAGAAGACTTTCATGTAGTTGAATACACACATGAAAATATATACATGCATGCTCCAATGTCTGCGTACATGGGTATGCATGTCAGTTATCCCTTTGGAAATTATCCAGTTCTCGAACGATCAATTTTGCCCAACAGTTTTAGTTCGAAAAAAACGGGCAGTATAATCTTATAACTTTTATTGTATATGACGGAAATTAATTCTAAGCACGCATTTCCACAGCTGGAAGGCGTCACATCTGCAGAAAATTACCAGTTGGCAAAGAAAAATGTGCCTTCTACTCGTTAAAAATATAAATCTGTAATCAAGATTAGAGCGTCTATAAGGAAATTATATACAAAAGTATTCTATCGAAAGAGAAAACATCGAGTAAAAACGGCAAAAAAGAAATTTTTCGGTCTTGATGGGGAATCGAACATAAATTAAAAATGCTTTAATTTATATCATTTTACATTACTGACAAAATCGAGCAAAAATGCGACTCATATTTTTCCTAAGCAACCTCCAGGAAACGTTTTCGCAGTTCGGGTTTGGCGTCTCTTTAGAGATCCATAGGATCGGCCATGCGAGACCGATCCCGTAATATAGGACGGGAAGCGCTCGAGTCCGTGGCATAAATCGACTTTTCGCACAGCCCACGTCGTAAGTTCCGGAGGCCGTAAACAACTTCCAGCTGAGGAGAAGAACCCGTTTGCAGTGCACGGCATTTCAAAAGACGCCGGCCAAAGATGGATCGTATCGGTTCTTCATACAAGGGCGTAGACGTCGAAATCTATGCGTCTATTTGACCGTCGCCCCGGCGACGCGAAAGCTAGCAGATTCGCCCGCGCATCAACGATATGTTAATAATGGGTTAAAAGGCAGATAAGATAAATAATGGGCGTGATTGATCGAGGTCGGAGTTTTCTTTCGGGCTGCGAAATAACGATAATAAGACGCCTCATAAAACGGTGTTCGTACGATTTCTGTATCGCGACGGCGCGGCAAAGCGCGGGAGATAGGATATCTGGGATCAATTATGTAAACTTCACGCTTTGTTGACCTTAGTGTTCCGATTCTGTAAGTATATTTGTATTTCTCCCTCCTCGAAGCAACGGTACGTGTCGCTATCACATATTCTTTTAACCGAGTTCCTTCTTTTCCCTTAAAGATATTTCCTGACCCAGAGGCAGAGAAGGCCATCATGGGATCCATGGTGTACTGCATTCATCACAAGGACGGCTGCAAATGGACGGATGAGCTGAGGAAACTTAAGGTACGTCGCAATTTCCTCTCACCCGATCCATTTATCAGGGACAAAAACGTGTTAATTCACCGTAATGTATTTTTCGAAACTTTTTGAGGACACGCGTAGACATGATTATTGAAATCGGTTGCTATGTTGTTGTTTTTATTAAAGCTATTTCGTATTTGTGTAAACCCCAAGTGGGTTGTTATTGTCTCCATTCGGACAAATAAGTAAATTTATTGAAAAGTATTTGTCCTGCACTTGATATGATTATAGTTTATGTGGAATCTAGAATTTATCATTATAAAATTTTAACCAAATATTCGACGTTAAAGTTTGTTTGTGGCAATTTCTCGGCAAGCGTAAATACACATAAGAAGATAGGGAAAAAGACTCCGTGAATGCTAGACTAAACCCGTGCTATGCTGACAGCTGCCTGAATTTGAACCGTCTCATTCCATCCCTTTTCTTAAAACTCATTCGATTTTAACTAGTGGTTTTCGGCAGTGGCGGAACTAGGGCGGGGCAGCAGGGGCAGTGCCCGTGGGCCCGGATCTTTGGAGGGGCCCGGTCTGCTACCCATTTGATAGTCTACATTTAGTAACTAATGAAATAGCCTTGAGAATCATTACACGTATGATTTTCTCGTATTCAGCGCAGTGCCGGCGCCGTGGCGTCCAAAAACAGAGTTCCCGTACTGTACTTTCAGATAATCGTCGGCAACGATATTTTTCAAGTTTTCACAGCCAGAGTCGCGGCACTGACACGGACAGTATTGTTGCTGTCAGACCGACAATGTGTGTGGAATCCGCCAACAGCAATAAGGTCACTGACGCGCGGATGTGTAAATATCTGTGTCGGCACTGGTATCACACGGGCCATTATTTGTCCAATTCAATCATGTAGCAACGAAGCAACATTATTTTAAGGTTAAACATTAATGTTAATCCTTATGGAGCTTCTATACCAAGGTGACTCGTGACGGTGATTTGATTTTGTTATGATGGCAACTTAAGTCACTAGAATGTCATTGTCACCTGAACTTTCATTCCAAAGTGATTCAATTTTGACATGATGAGATATTTAATTCGCGCCAATTTGAAAGACGTGTTGTTGATTCGCTAGAAATGGGCCGATTGCTTACCAAAAATCAAGTTCAGGTAAACAAAAATATTTGCAGAAATACGTTAACAAGCATTACCAAAACGTAATTCTTTCACTTTAACGCTCTGTGAATGTAAGTTCAATTATAAAACATACAATTTGTATTGTTTGTACTCTGAGTTGCCGCATCACATTGCGTTGCCGTCAACTTGGTACGAAGGGTTACATTTAAAAGTATGTGCCATCGGAAAGCAACTAAAGTTGCCCCCACGACAAAATTACTCATGTACCCTGAGCCCTCGTGTACCACGCCCACCCCTATTTTTGGGTCAATTCGGAGGAAAAAAATAAATTCTTGACGGAATAAGTTGACATTTGGGATTTTTAAAAAAATCGGGCTCTTCACCGATTCCTCTTCTATGAAACACGGTCCGCGCGTATACTTCGTAGAATTCTTCGTCTTTTGCGAGTATAAACGTAGACGCAAGTGTGTGGCAGTCAATTTACTATCGACACTGGCAATTTATATAACCTGTTCAGAAATACTCATGTAAGACGCGCAGTCCGTCACCAGTCACCTTTGTATAAAACCCGCCCTTACAGTACCAGCGTCTATTAGATTGACTCTGCATATATCTGTTAAAAATCCGAACAGAAAGAAATTAATACAA
This sequence comes from Tanypteryx hageni, assembly GCA_028673005.1. Lineage (NCBI taxonomy): Eukaryota > Metazoa > Arthropoda > Insecta > Odonata > Petaluridae > Tanypteryx > Tanypteryx hageni. The sequence continues at coordinate 36,548,349 of CM054113.1, read as the reverse complement.
TAAGTTAAAAAAGTCCAAAGTCATGAATATCAGTAAGGTTGGTCACTTAAGGGGGGCCGCTAAACTTTCTTGCCCAGGGGCCCGTTGCTTACTTGTTCCGCCACTGGTTTTCGGTATCAAGCCATATAATGCATTTTGATGAATAGTCTTTCTTTCAAAACTCAATGGCACCAATTTCTGTATTCAAAAGCGGCTCGGTGTATTTTGGCGTCCTGGCCAAGACACCACTCCAGTGTCTCCTTTCATAAATTTTTGTCATTTTATTTTAAATTAATTTAGTCAATGCTTCGCAAGTATTACCCACAATAAAAGAATAAAAGATATGCCACTAAGATACCATCATGTTCCGTTATATGAATGATATCCAAAATTTGTTAACTTACAAGCAATGTATAGATATATAAATATAATATAATATAGCGTCCTCTATACTTTGGCGCCCTGGGAAGCAGCCCATACCTCAGGTCGGCTATGATCGTATTAGTATCTACATAAACGTAAAAATGATGGAAATTCCTCCTTCTGCAGGCTCACCTCAACACATGCAGACATGATGCCGTCCCTTGCACACGCCAGTGCGGTGCTCAGATACCTCGGGTGCTCATGGAGGACCACTTGCGCCACACATGTCCAAAGAGGAGGGCGAGGTGTGAATCTTGTGGAAGGGAGTTCACTGGAGAGCTTTTGGAGGCACACACGGTTGCCGGCTGTCCATCAGAACCCATATACTGCGAGGGAAAGTGCGGCATCAAGGTTGCCAGGAGGCTTCTTGCTCAGCACCGTGCCACGGAGTGCCCGAAGAGGCTTGTTCCATGCCGTCACTGTGGGAAGGAGTTTGTGGCAGACACAATGCAGGTGAGCTGGTGCATCGGAAAGAAAACCTTAGATATCAGTTGTGGCAGATGTATTAGTAATGCTTACACTGTCCAATATTCATGAAATCCAGATATTAAATAAATTAACATTAAAAAATGGAAATCTGAGAAGCATAGTTATTGAATCTAATTGTCTGATTATTTAAAGATGTACCTATTTCCATCACTTATTAGTATCAGTAGGCATTTGCCTCGTAATACCATATTCTTCATTATAAAGCTATAACTTGTGAAACAAAGGAACTTGGTGATTCTAGCAGTTTCACTATAATACAATGAAAGAGAATTAGAAGAGAATTCATAGTGATATTGGTGAAAATTAGGAGTACTTTTTAGGCCCAAATTCTTAAGGAAGGATATTTATTTATTACGTAATCATCCTTAGTAAAATGTTAGCAATTACCATATTTAAAGTATTAATGAAGTAGAGGAAATAAAAATTAATCATTAGCAATAAAAAGACATTGTGTGTAACTGAGCCTTATATTATGCATTAAGATTAATTAAAATGTTACAAGCTTGTTTTTAATGCTTCTCTTGCAGAATTAATTTCATAATTCATCAGATATCTTCATTCAAAAGGAAGAAATTTGATTGATTTTTACATGATTTCTCACCCAGGCACATCACAGCAAGTGTGGGCGATTCCCACTGCCATGTCCAAACCGATGCTATGTTGATGGAACTGGTGGAGTCACTGTTGCACTTATCCCAAGAGAAGAGCTTGAGTCTCATCTCAAGGATCGTTGTACCTCCGTCAGTGTATGTTGCGCTTTCAAAGATGCTGGTTGCAGATTCAAAGTGAGTGCTCTTTTTTAATTGAAAGTTAAAGGGTTTAAATAAATTTTCTCCATGGTTCTTGCCCATATATTAATGGGTACCTACATGAAAAGCTTCCTTTGTAGTCTATCCTAATTTTCTTCTCATGGTCATGCTACCCAATTTATCTGTCAGTTTCACAGAAATAGGTAGCTTTCATAGCTTTTTGCAATGACCACAAAAATGATAAATATAAATGCCCATGTCCTTACTGCCGCATGAAAGGCAGATATATCCCTTGCACAATGATCTAAGAGGCCATTTTGGACCTTCTTGGTTTGTTTATATCTTTCCATATCTCCACTGAGATTTTGTATCAGATCTTATTAAAATTCCAAACTAATTTCTCCAACCAAAACCTTTCATTGTGCTCTAAAACTAAAATACTGAGATATTTATGTATTTTTTTCCTTCTTTGACACCAAGAACTGTTATTTGTGTTTGTTAAGCTCATTTTTCAATCATCTTTTTCAAATTCCATGCTGAAGCATAACCTGATTTATAAAATAATTTTTCAATATGTTTTCATTTACTCTTGTTCAGGATATTGAAAAAAACTTATATAAACATATTATAACAGACTTTCTTTACATGTTTAAGTCAGAATAAATAATGCAATAAAATAACAGGATTGCATTCATTTATAAAAAACAGTGATTTATTCGCTACCCTGTTGAGTAAAATTTTAATTAGAGACAATATTTACCTATGTAAATGTAACTACGAGTTCCATTGTACACTTTCAAAACCTTTTCATATTAATTATAAAAGGTTTAAATAAAAACTAACATGAAAAACTGATAGATTATTTAACCAGTTGGCCCACTTCTATTCAAATTATACCACCCATTAGATGAAGGGAAGTTACTTGCTTCTTTTAAAATTAGCATACTTAACATACATGAATAATTGTATATTAATACACTATAAAATGAGTAACAGCCTGGATGTGAGCAACAAGAGTAGTATTATACACTTTACATGGTTAAGAAACATTATTTAAAAATTTCCTTTGATTATAATCAGGAAAATTAATTCATTTTTTAGGGTCCGCGACATGCGGTAGAGAAGCATTTAGAGGATGGAACTAAGCAGCACCTTTTGTTAATGTGTGGAGTGGTTTCAAAGCAACAGCATCAAATCTCCAGCCTTAAAGGTGCTCTGGGAAGGTTGTCTCTCAACCACACAGGTGAGACAAAGGCCTCACATAGTTTTATCATCCAGCAGAATTAGTTTTCACATGTGCACACACCATATAGATTTTGCTCTTTCTCATTTGTGGTAGTCTTCTAAGAGTACCTTTATCGATGCAAGTCATCTAAGCCAGGAGTCGCAAACTGAAATTGGTGCGCAGGCCGCATGAAGGCCCTCCACCGAACTCGCAGGCCACATTAAGGCACAGTGACAAGTCCCCAGGCCGAAAAATCTCCTGGTCCTCGCACCATTTCATATTCTTTGGATATTCATTCTCGTCTTCCACAAGGAAGAAATCGCCCCAACACTAGGATGCGGTGTTAAACTCATTCATTACAAAAATGCTACTATCGGCGTCGAGGATTAGGTTCTTTTGACACGTAAAATGCATTGGCAGCAGGAAGAACATACTTTATACCCCACCTGTGCAGTATTTTTATAAATCTGAATGAGCAATAAACTGCGTATATTTTAAAAGTGCTGATTTAACATACTTATTAAATTTCTTAGATTTTCATGAAATATTTTATAAGAAATACATTTGAGATTTGGCCACCTAGTATAAACTACCTTACTTTGAGGGATGCAGAATTGTACTACAGGGGCCACATGTATCCCACAGGCCATGAGTTGGAGATCCCTGATATAGGCAGACCAAAGATTTTGAGAAAATATTTTAATTAAAAATGATGTAATGTTAATTTAAAGTAAAATGCATAAATTTTTAATCACATAACTATAAAGTGCTCATTCTCTTGGTCACTTAGTAATTCTGTCCATAACACTCAATATCTCACAAGAGGAGATGATGTACCTTGGGTCGTCAACTTCAGCAAAACTTTTTTGGGTGGTAGAATACTTAAAATAAGAAGACCAGTATATCGGCGTTTGATTGAGTGGGCCTTAGTTTCGACAGAATCTTTTTTTTTGCAGGATTAACTGTAGCTGGATAAAAATGCATAATATGCTGACAATATTGAGCAGGTGGGTTGACTGGGTGGTTACTGTACTGGCTTCTGAATATTTTGTCCCAGGTTCAAATCCCACGTCATGCCAAGTTTTTTTTTCATTTTAATCCACTTTATTATTTTTAATTTATTGTATTATTAGTTATTTATTAACTTTATTATATTATTTATTTATTTAGTATATTATTTTTATTTACTTCAAAATCGATGCCCGAAAGAATAGCATGCTACATAACTGTTTGATTCGTGCTATTCGTCACTTGAAGGGGAATTTTATGTACACGTTTTTGGATGAAAACTGTCGTAAAAACAAGAAAAACATTCATATGGCTTCACAACTGTTTTCAAAAAAATTGAATGAATTCGGTCATCATTTTACCATAATTGGAGCATGTAACTACATTTTGGAACTCCTCCAACTGCCTCATGGTTCTGCTCACTCGAAGCCCAAACATTCCTCCAGGTTCTTACATACAAAGAAACACCTTGGGTAGCAAATTTCCTGAGGCGTTGGTCACATACTGTGCCGTGTATGAATGCGTGATTTTGTTCCTGTCCCTGATATATCGCTGGACAGCCTTTTCACCTTGATGAGTCAAGGTTCGCTTCACGTCAACTCTGTACTCACATCCAGTTTGGTCATTATTATTGAGGTAGTCTAGTTCATAGTTGGGTATTATGCAGTGTTTGTTTTCCGAAAACCTCGGCAGCTTTTAATATTTCTTCCAAATAACGTTTCATCTTTTTGAGAAACATAGTTTGTAACTTTTTGCTGTCGAATTCGGAATTCTTTCTTAAATTTATTAGCCTCGCTCGAGATTGTGAAGGTGAACTTTAGTGATGTATGTTGATAGGCTGCAGCTAACATCCACTGTTGGAGTGTTATGGATGTAACTTGGTCCATCCTTTTCCTTGCTTTGCAAAATCTGTCATATGTACAGTTTTTAATCATGTTATGTTTGTCCAAGCACGTTCCTCCTTTCAAAATATCATTATTCCACTGTGATACTTGCTCTTTGCATTTCAACAGCTGCGATCCTCATTCCTGTAGGGTTGCTAGTGACCATTTGGGACGTTCCCTAGCAAGATTTACAATTCACATCGAAATAGCTACCAATACGCTATAATGTGCGTCAATTTTAATGAAGTAAATAAAATAATATAAATAAATAATAATATAAAGTTAATAAATAAATAATATAATAAATTAAAAATAATAAAGTGGGTTAAAACAAAAAAAAAACTAAGTATGACATGGGGTTTGAACCCGGGACAAAATATTCTTAGGCCAGAACGGTAACCACCCAGCCAACTGACCTGCATAATATTGTCAGCCTATTATTGCGTTTTATCTAGCCACAGTTAATCTTGCGAAAAGAAAAAAAGATTTCCTGAAATTAAGGCCCATTCAATCAAAAGCCGATATATGGGTCTTCTTATTTTAAGTATTCTACCACCCAAAAAAGTTTCGTCGAAATTGACGACCCAAGGTATGTAGTCTCCCCTTGTCAGCTGTTTCTTCAGCCAGTTCAACCAAATTTGGTAGGATTGCTATGATCACATACCAATAGCAAATGACAAAAATCTTTTTAAAAAAAGTTCCCGGGTTCGACTCCAAAGAGTGATTTCAATCTCCCATAAGATAACTCACAAAACTCAATTTTTTTACTTACAGGCTTTTAACTCTTTTGCAAATAAAATTAGAAATAATTGACCTACCATCTTTGGATCTAGACTGTTTTGAAGAAAAATAAATAATGTTTCTTATTCTTATTGTCATATTTTGCCTACAATACATAATCGTTCAAGTACTACATTTAAATCATATTTATTGAAAAATTTTAAACTTTTTAATGATATGTTGCCTTGCCGACCATATCATTGTTAAACCTCGAGATTGTATTGTCGTCTCAACTCATACTATATACATAAAGAAAGTGTGCGTTGTGAATGTTTTAATATGTGAGAGAGGAAGATAGGAGAGAGATAGGGAGAGAGAGGGAATGAGAGAGGAGAGAGGGGGAGTGAGAGAGGGAGTGAGAGGGGGAGTGAGAGGGAGTGAGAGAGGAGAGAGAGGGAGTGAGAGAGGAGAGAGAGGGAGTGAGAGAGGAGAGAGTGAGAGAGGGAGTGAGAGAGGGAGTGAGAGAGGGAGTGAGAGAGGGAGTGAGAGGGGGAGTGAGAGAGGGAGTGAGAGGGGGAGTGAGAGAGAGAGGGAGTGAGAGAGGAGAGAGAGGGAGTGAGAGAGGAGAGAGAGGGAGTGAGAGGGAGTGATAGAGGAGAGAGAGGGAGTGAGAGAGGAGAGAGGGAGTGAGAGAGTAGAGAGGGAGTGAGAGAGTAGAGAGTGAGAGAGGGAGTGAGAGAGGAGAGAGAGGGAGTGAGAGGGAGTGAGAGAAGAGAGAGAGGGAGTGAGAGAAGAGAGGGTGAGAGAAGAGAAAGGGAGTGAGAGAAGAGAAAGGGAGTGAGAGAAGAGAAAGGGAGTGAGAGAAGAGAAAGGGAGTGAGAGAAGAGAGAGAGGGAGAGAGAGAGGGAGAGAGAGAGGAGAGATAGGGAGTGAGAGAGGAGTGAGAGGGAATGAGAGTGGGAGGGAGGAGACAGAAAAAGGGAGAGATAATGTTCTTTATTAGGGCGAAATTGAGACTATGTAGTCCCTTCTTACATTTAACCCTAAGGAAGGGAGAGATTGTAAGGGAGGGAGAGATTGTAAGGAAGAGAGAGATAAAGGGAGAGGAAGACAGAAGGAGGAAGAGAGAGAGAGAGAGATAGATAATGGTCTTTATTAGGACAAGATTGAGACAAGGAAATCTATTTTTCCAGGGAAGGAAAGAGGGAGAGAAAATGGGAGGGAGAAGGTTTGGAGAGAGGAAGAGTGAAAAAGAGGAAGAATGGAAAGCGCCTTAAATTTAATACTTAATCCACGCAACCGAATTTGGTAGGATTGTCATGTTCACGTAACAATAACGAATTTCAAAGTTTTTTCAAAAACTGTCCTGGGTTCGACTCCATAGGGCGATTTCAATCTCCCATGAGACGCTCAACATCTCAGCCGTTTATTTGATTACAAAGCCTGTTTTAAATAAGCTAATTCATCTAGTATACAGGAAACTCTCATTATATGCGGTGCATGCATTCCTGAAAATCGCCACGTATATTGAATACACATAATATGGGAGACATAGTTTATATCAATTGAACTGCAAAGTGATCTGCAGATGTTGCCTATCCTGTTAACATGAGATTTTAGAATGCATTTAGACTCTTAAAGCAGTCGAACCACCCCCAACTTGCAGAAAAAAGCATGGGTTCTTTTGCTTCTTTTGTCTGAATAAAACCACGTATATGCGAAAACGTTGTATAATGAGAGTAACCTGTAATACTAAAATGTATGAAAATGTAAACGACTTTTTTGAGAGAGCATTTGTGCCATATTGGGAAAATTTTCTTGATTTAACTGTTGGCAGTATAGGTTGAGATTCAGTGTTCTAAAAAATATTCAAAGATTTATTATTCCCTTGATTTAAATTTATTTTTGTTTCATTGCAAATATACTTGTGACAATAAGTAATGTAAACAAACAGTCATACCCTTTCGTTGCCACTACTGGTTGGCCTCGTATTTTTCATTTGTGATATATTATAGATTAACATTAAACACAATATCCTTTTGTAATGTATTTTAGGGACACTCATATGGAGAGTTAATGACTTTGCTGCTAAAATGGCTGAAGCAAAGACCAAAGAGGGGATGGAGCTAGTCAGTGCACCATTCTACACTAGTCAATATGGTTACAAGCTGCAGGTAAGAATATTTTCTTGTATTATCTTCAAGAAAACTAATGGTAAATCCATATTTTTCCATTTTTACTTCTTTTATTTTGGGAAAAGAAATATAAATCAATACTGATTGACTGTTTTGCTATTGGAATTCTATTTCATACATTTTTATAATACATTACTTGAAAGTGATAACTTATGCAGCTATAAATTAATATTTATTCAAAAAAGTCCAAAATATTATAACGATTCAATTGGGGCTGCCAGTTCAAATAAATTTCAATTACTATCATTTTTAACTTTAAATTTCCATATTGTTTTCATGCTCTTGATTATAGTAATGCAATTAAATTTCAATAATAATTATTTCGATTTCCTTCTCTAAACTTAGGCATCCCTTTTTCTCAATGGTAATGGAGCAGGCGATGGAACACACATGTCAGTGTACATAAAGATACTTCCGGGAGAATATGATGCTTTACTGAGATGGCCTTTTGCACATTCAGTTTCCTTCACTCTCTTTGACCAGACCAGTGTCCCAGAAAAGGTAAGTTACTTATTTAAGTTCTGCAAAATGAATGTGTGAAAAGGGAAGAAAATTTTCATCGTGAGGTCCTAAAGTCAAATGTCTGACACTCAAAAGTCCCGAGACTCTAAAAACAGTTCAAGTGATGAAAGTTGAGTTTACGAGTAGAAATAATTTCAACAAAATATAATTGAGAAATAGATATTTGAAAGGGGAGAGGCTGTATTTTCATTCATTTTCTTCATGCGTGACACTCCCAAGAAATTTATCAGTTATGATGAAATACTTATGCTAAATTAATTCTTCTAGTTCTAAATAATTTATCTTAGGCTGATTATCTAGTAAATTTCTTGTAAATAAAAGTGATTTTTGAAATGGCTAAATCGTTATCTTGGTCAAATAATTTAAGAAATATGAACCTCTAGCTAAGACTCCATTATATTAAATCAGCATTTGCCATTTCGTTATTCCAGGCATGCAGCATAGTAGAGAGCTTCATCCCTGATCCAACATGGAAAAACTTCCAGCGCCCAAGTCGGGAACCAGATTCCTTAGGATTTGGCTTCCCTCGGTTCATCCCCCACGAGACCCTCAAAAGGCGGCATTATGTCAAGGATGACACGTTATTCCTCAGGGTCAAGGTTGACCCCAGCAAGATAGTAGCTGTGTAAACTATCAAGTCTTGCAGATACCACGCGCACTGCCGTTTGAAGCAATGCGCAGCGATCTCTCTTGCACAGGAATAGTCAAAGCTGCAAATGCTTCCTTAGACTTAGGAAGTGCTCATATTTTATTTAACTACCCATGGCACACCAGACCATATTGTACATATTGTGTAAATGTATAAAATTAATTGATATATATATAATTTAAATAATAAACCAAATTTAATCATTTGTATAGAGAATGAGTGAGTTTTTGATAAATGCTACATTAAAATGTTAGACATACTTATTATTTCAATTATTCCTGAGTGGTACATTTATGCTAGGCCACCAAAAAGCAGTCACTGCAATGGTAACTGCTAAGCCTATACTTAATAATTTGACTGCGTATAAAATTATTTCCATGAATAACCTGTTATGATGTTTAACAGTTGATTGATAGTATCTATACACGGAAAAAAACAAGAACCAAACATTCTAGGGGAAATTCATATGCAGGGTAGAAAAAAAAGATGAATTACTATTGAGTAAAAATGAACTTGATTGCATTTCAATGTTTTGTATGTTTTAATGACATGATCAATTATTTTTTATTTTTAAATTTTAAGAGAAAATATAGTCATCCATTTTTTAAGCAAAAGCAAAATCCGTGATGCCAAGGTATACCTAGCTGCATTTGATTTTCCCTGATCAGTAAACCTATGTAATGTTAATTACATAAAACCATAAACAGGAAATGATACACATAAGGATAATCAAAATGATTTTATCAGATGCTTAAAGGTGTATAAATTTGAAAACATAGTCAAACAGATAATATTATTATCCATTGTTAACAATGTGTTGTGAATGCATAGTCATTGTAATAGATTTTATCTACTACAATAAATCATTATGTACACAAAAGTCTTTCAAAAATATCACTCTTAGTAGATATCTCATACCTTATATATGAATATCAAATGTTAATGGCTATCAAACTAAATTTAAATTTCATTTACAAATGTTACAAAATTTGTGCATGTACTACCAATTATGGTAGTTCTTCAGTCATTTCAATGAAGTAAATCCATCAATTAATATGATGAAATTTTAATTGTAAATTAGATCCATTCAAACTTCATTGAAGTAACCTTTAATTCTATTTACAAATGGAAAAATACATCTTAATACAACCAGATACATTTAAAATTTAGTATTATGCAATGATGAAAGATACAATGATGCAACTGAAAATATGCCACTGTCTTAAATCAATTTATCATGTAATTCCAACTGTAAAAATATATTTGATTAACTGCAAAAGTTCATACCTTAAATATGATATATTGAGAATTTGACCCTTTTCACTTCACAATCATGGTCAATCACAAGAAATCTTAAAAACTTTGGTCCACACCAACTTGTAAAGAGACACTTTCTCCAAGAATTAGAGGTCTTCATTGTGAAAAATCCTGAGATGAAGTCGGCCTTTGTTGAGTGTTCTGGATAGAAATACATGAGAAAAGATGTTAAAATTCAATATGAAAAATTAAATATAAAAATACATATGTTATGTAGAAACAAAAATAAATCATAATATTTTACAAATATAGTATCAAATCCTCCAGATAATTCCAACATCAACACACTGATGCAATTCCACATTACTATTTTCAGAATGCATAGTTTAAATTACAATTTGAAAGACTAATTAAAAACCACTACTGAAGTAAGTAATCATGCACAATAAACATGTATTTGAAATTATTCAAGGCAGATATATATATATATATATATATATATATATATATATATATATATATATATATATATATATATATATATATATATATATATATATATATATATATATATATAATTTATGCATATTTATAGCTTGGGAAGAGGAAATACATTACTAGATAGATCATATTAAAATTCAATCCAAGCACATTATGGACAACTACAGTACAGGCAACTCTCTTAAAACGAATGTTCGTTCCACATCACATTAATGAATTAATTGAATTTCAAAGCCCTTCCCATCACTGCATGCACTGTTCACTTTTTCGAATAATAACGGATATTACTCAGATCATAGAAATTCATGTTTACAAAAGGTCAGTAAGAGTCAAAGGGTCTCTTGTATACCCACAGAGCAAGGGTTCCCAAACCCTTTTGATGGGGTGAGGACCAAGTTGTATACTACAACATCAAGTGAGCATTTCTACACTTCTGCAAAAATAGAAATGGTCATAAATGAAATCAAACCAATGCCAAAGTTATTCTTTCTTAATGTTCTTGAATAAGCTTAGAAAAAAGACCAGCAAATGAAATTATTGCTTCTAATAATTGGGAGTTTAAGCAACAAAGAAGAGCACAGTCAGACTGTCAAAGAGCACAATAGTGCTTGGGATCACCAGGTTGGAAACCTCTGCCATAAGGATAGAGATTTGTCAGTCACTCGACACTGCAGTCTGCAATGTACAAGGATGACGTCAGATGCATTTAGATTCTCATGGGCCTTAGGATTATTACATTAGGATGATTTGGTCACAAGCCAGTCTGTGCCCACGTGCATCATGATTTTCCTTACGGAGAAGGCTTTTTCCTTTTTTGTTTGATTGTTGTTTCGGTTGTCTTGTTGATCCAATATTTTAGGTGCCTTGACGGACAATTTTTGACAAAGGATTAAATAAATGGAAGAATGAATAGCTTTTGGCTGGAACACACCTTAGCTTTTAATATGGAAGTGAACAGCAAAATCACTATGTTTTAAAGAATTTTCCTTTAATCAGCATTTTTTAGGAATGCACATTGTTGAAAGAGTTTGGCCTGTAGTTCTTCAATTCCAAGGTTCCTCCATTTTGAACCCAAAGGCCATAAATTACATGTTCTAGAGCAGTTATAAAGAAGTCACAGCAAGTTCCAAGGATTTGTTAATTCTTTACAAATTTCTTTTCAAAACTTCTCCATTATTATCCTTACCCAAATGAGTTTGTATGTAATTTGTAACTTTGTGATGTCATTTCGCCCTTCCTTTCTCACTCCATTTTTTTCTAACCAGCACTCAAAACTACCAACCAATCATCTTCCCTTATGTCTCCCTCCTTCAAAATCTTCCTTTCTATATACTGAACTGGTGAATTTACTGTCACCTATGATGCTATGATTGTAGTGAAAGTGACCATATATTTTTAATTAAACCATTTTGCAGAAGATAGTTATTTTTTCTGTGATTACAATTAGCAAATTCCAAAAACTTGAACCTAAACTCATTTATGCAGAAATGCTGTATTTATGTAACTTAAAATATTATTTTGAAATGGTATTACACTCAATTTAAGAAATTGTGTTTGAGATGGCTCAAACCTTCAACTGGAAAAACCATTTTGAAATGGTAAAGGATTAAAACATAGCTACAATGTTGCATTTCAATTACAGTAGATTAATAACATTAATATCAAAAAAACTATTAGTTTGGCTATTGCTAAAGTATTCACAGATAACATTGTTTTACCATACTCTAACTAAAGTAATCTATTTTTTTATTAACAAAAATCAGCATAAATGGCATATTTTTTGCACATAAAAAGAAGTCAATTAGAAACACTTTCTGGATAAATGAGAAAAGTCAGCAGAAACTTATTTTAAAAGTTGTAGTAATGACTTTTCAAGTAAGAAAACTATTTGCAATAGCTCTTATGAATATTCTATGATTAAAGCTCAACCAATCAAATTTTATATAAAATTTAAATAGGTACAAAAAGTCTTTGAACAAGGGGAAGAAATATTCAATTGTTGCAATACTGATAAAAGTGCTATGTGACCAGGTTAAGTCAAATTATGAGTTCAAACTAAAAGTTACAAATAGTAGGATATTGTATTAACCCTCACTTAAACATACCACTCAATTTTGCCTCAGAAATAAATTACTAATGAAGTCATAAATTTTAGTTTGTTATTAAAATTTAAACAATAAATTAATGCTAAAGCTCAGAATATGCATCAAATAAATGTCACAGATAACTAATAACTCAAAAAATTTGCATAAATCACATACACATTATATTAACAAAGTATGTAATGTACTCTATGCAGCGATCTAATGAATTTAAATACCAACAGGAATAATATTAGAAAGAAGCACACATGAATAACCATTGGGGATGGATAGCTTTAGACAAAATAGTTTACTCAATAGAATTGACTATACATAGGCAATATTCTGTCATATACTAAAATAATGCCAATTACTTTTTAAAAGATAAACTACTCACAAATGCTTTCACAAAATTAAGGTTTTAAATTATTTATGTTGTTACTGTAATATTCTAATCCATCATAATCATATGTCTTGCTATAAATTTCACTATGGTTATATAATAGGGTTACTACTTTCTGAGGAAGAAAACAGACATTCTGAGGAAGAAAAAAACTGCAATTATGTGATTTTTTAGTATTTTTGCCATTAAGTGTTAACTTCGAAATATATAAATTTACAGTTTTTAAATTATTTTCTTGAATAAGCAGCAAGCAATTTTATTATACAATTTTACAAATTAAGTATTGACGAACCAGCTTGGTGATCCATTAAATCACAGAAAAACTAAAACATAAAGTCATCCTGTTATATAATTATCCTATAAATAATAAAAAGGTTCTTAGAATAATAATGCTATAATTGGAGAAATACTCCATAAATTTTACAATTCAAGTTTTTGGGCGATCTAAATTGTCCAATTCAGACCTCAATACTATGCAAAAAGCAATTTTTAATATCCAAGCAGTAGCATCTGTATGAGCTGCATACAAATACAAGCTAACTAAATTCAGTTCTTACAAAATGAAAAAAAAAATTCAATTCATTTACCTACCACTTGGGGATAATTATGAATTTCAAAATTTTTAGGAGTTCAAATATTTTTGGTTGAGATTTTTAAAGTGAGACTGAGAAGTAGAAAAAGTACATAAATAAATGGTAAAGAAAGGAAAAGTTAACTTAAAAGAAATCAGAAAGTTACAATCAATAAAACCTGAGATGACACAGTCTTTTAATGTTTCTATTCAGTTCAATGTTTCTTATATACTTAAAATATCCTAAATAGATTTCTGTTATTATAATATACTTTCTGTACTTCATATTCATAATTTTATTTCTAGACCTGATATAGCAATTCCAGAAAATTATCTTGGTTCCTTCCATGTTTTAAAGTGCCTTACATGCGACTTTTGTAGTTATTTCATCATTGTATATTTCTAATAGTAATAGTGTAATTTGTTTCAATAATCTATCATTTATTTATTTACTGTGTTTCATTTAGAATAAAATTCCAACAACTCAGTTGAATTTGACCAATTGTAAATGGAACTATTTAATCAACTGTAGTGCTAGTTTTATTCATGATGTTGCCCATCTGTCTTGTTTTGGCATTTTTAGATAATGTTTCACCGGTGTAGCAGTCGGTGTCCTCAGGTCAGACGACCTGAGGATGCTGACTGCAACGCTGACAAAACATCATCTACAAAGCCGAACAACACGGTGAAACCAAAAGCCATGCAGCCTACATCAGAATGCCACAAAAGCCTTCGAATCTTACTATATTTTATTTTGGTTATAATTATTAATTTGTTATAACTGTGATGATTGAGAATATTTCCTATTCCGTTCAAAATTTTCGTTTTTGGTTTTTAAATAAATACACTCATTTTGAGAACTTACAATTTTGTATGGCTTTTGAAAATAGTTTTTTTACCTCTTAATGTGCGTAAATAAAATACAATAAAATTGATATGGTAATTCTAGCATTCAAATTGACCATAATTTTTTAAGCCTAGAAATTTGTTCAGTAACAGTTAAAATTAACTGAATAGAATATACTGCATCTATAGATTTATTGAATATTATTTTAAAATTGCTGGTTGGTTGATATGGTTTTATAGGTGCATGGACAATTGTGCCTTAAGCACTTGTCACTGGTGAAAATAAACTTTATATTCATACTCGAATAATGTGAAACAATTTAAGAATTGAGTACCAAGGTTTGGTATATTTTTAATGGGAAGCTGTGGTAGTACTTTTCTAGCATTTCAACATTCACTGTTATAGAAAATGTACAAATTATTTTATAAAATGATTAAAAATATAGATATATGAGACTCCCAAATATGTATTTACAAATTAGGAAAAATGAAAGATAACTAAGAGTTGTCATTGCCAGTTTTATAAAAACAAATTAAGAAATTAACCTACCTTATGCAGACGATGCAGTTGGTCAAGGGCATGGGGAAGTAGTGGTCTAACGCTATTGACTTCCATCAATGTTAAGTGGTCCAGACGAGCATGGGTCCCTCCAGTTCTGATGAAAGCATCAACCGATGACCTAAGTTTCGACATACGCATATCCCAAAGGTCCTTAAGAGCGGTTCTTATTTCATCTGCTCGAGGAACGTCTTCACCACACGTACTTAATATCAATTGCGCTTCAGCCATATAATGTTCACTAGGCATTTTGGTAAACAAGCTGTAATTCAAATGATGATAAATTATCCACCATTAACGTAATAAACAAAATTGTTCCAAATAATCTTTTTACATTAATGAGAATTTAAACTAGTAGTATAAATAAATTCTCTGCTTCTTCTCATAAATCATGTTATTTACCGTGATGTTAATTCTTCTTCCTTAACTTGCTCCAGTTTTTCAACATCCATCCAATCTGGGACTAATATACGACATTTCTGTCGTTGTCGAAGATTCAATGCCATCCAGATGGGAACTTTTACGGGAAGACCAGCTCGGAACGGGCCAATTTCGCCAGAAATCAAATAAACTCTGTCAAAATTAAAATTAGGAACTATTTCTACCATTTGCTTCTCAGCAATAAACTCAACTTCTGCAGGGTCCATCATGTTTTTAATTAATAATTAGTTCTTTTCATGAAATCGCGCGGATTTTCGACAGTTACGTATACACTATCTCCCTCCCGTGAGCAAATTTGGAACCTACTTCAAAAGACTGAGCAACGTATTGCACATGTGTATATGTTTACCATTAAACATTAAATTTGACGGAAAAATGCAATAACATGATATTAATGTAATAAATTCAATTTAAAATATTTATATTAAATTATTTGTCTTAGACTAATAGCTGAACGATGATTCATATCGAAGCCTCATATATTTATTCACTTTCAACATATGCTGAGAGGACACCTCCTTCGTCATGATGTACGCCTAGTGCAAAAGAGGGAATTGGTGTCTGTCACTGTCACAAGTTCTCGTTGACGAGATTTTGCTCCTCCCCTTCCGCCTAACCCTTTTCCGGTTCAAGATGATTCATATTTCGAAGAACGTTCTAATGTTTTCTTAGCTAGTTGTTGCTAAGCGATTTCAAGCGGAACCAGTTACGAAGATTTATTTACAAACGGACAATTTCGAATTTCTGTCAAAATCATCGAGCGAATAATACAAATTCTTCTCCGTGGTGCGGCCATAGTAGTACATATTTAATTACAAAATACCTCCGCCACCCCTTTTTGCAAACTTAAAGACGGCTGAGGGGTCTAGCTTGTCAGTCACCCTGCATCGATTGGCTGCGGACGGGAAAGCCCATCGGAGGCACGAAAACGAGGTTTCATTTAGGGCAGAGAGGTCCACCTCTCGCCGCATTATGCTCTCCTGTTCGCGTAAGAAACGCGAGGGTGCACCACAAGCGACGGGGAGAGCGATGAAAGAAAGGGAAAAGAAAGGAACGAAGACGGACCGAAAGGACACATAAAAAAGCCGCCCACGCAGACGTCTTCCCTTTTAATCCCAGACGTGGCGGGATGCTGCTAAAGCCACCCTCCCGCGCAAGTACGGTCTTCATCCCGAAAAAAGTAGACGCCTACTTATTTTTTCGGGGCGATAAACTCAGGCTAACCCCTAGAAGGGGGATGTTCGGAACCTTTTCGGGTGGGGGAAGGGAGAAACTCCACCCACTACGCCAGGCTCCGCCCACTCTGCGTTAAAAGGCCGCTCCCCCCCTTTTCACTAGGTGCCGCAGCCCTGCCCAGCGATCGAAGTCTCTCTCTCTCTCTCTTCGGTTCTATTCGGGCGCCACCTCTTGGAAGACATGCGATCCCGTTCTTGCGGGAGCCACAAATGCTAACTGTTGGTGCCCCGTACTGCCTGTCTGCCTGGAGTTCCCCGCACTCATTCCGTGCTCCGTGACGCCTGTTTGTGGACCGTCACGCGCAAGAGAGTATGAGAGAGGACGGTGAGGACAAAGCTCACCCGCGCACCAAACCCCCCGCGCGAGAAAATACTATTATCCTTCGCCGACAGAGACCGCCTCGGTCTAAAGTGGGAGAGAGAGAGTCCACAAGGTGCTGCGCTGATCATCGCATCGCCCACACTATACCAAATGACCTCCTCGCGCCTTATGCCCTCCGCCGAACGGAGAAAGCGTGTAAGGAAGGATGAAGACGCGAACTCACTCTCTGACCGGAGTGTTACCTCGTATTCTCCTCCTCTACTGTACACACACTTCACCTCCGTTTTCTCTCTCTCTCTCTCTCTATCTCACTGGACTCTCTCCGGCCATGCTGGCCACTCCCCCACCACGCTTGTCGGCGGATCCATCACTCCCTCTCCGGGCAGACGGTGGCGTCCTCCTTGTTACGTGCGGAGGCGGGAAAAAGCTCTTCTCCCCTCCCCCCTCTCTCTCTGTATATCTCACTCTAAACACGAAGCCACCTCCTGACGCGCCGTGTACGCCTGTGCTCGAGAAATTGGTTGAGGTCGGTCTCGCCGTAAACTCGCGATCGACAGGTCCCATCAAACCGATTCCGATGTATTTTTCTTCATCGATCCGGAAGAGGCGAGTGGTTGGGGAGTGGAGGGAAGGAGCGTGGGTGGGGGAGTCGAACTTATCGCCCCTCTCTTCCTGTTACCTCTTCTTCATCCACACACCCCCACTCCATCTATCTCTCTCTCTCTTCCCCATTCTCCAGCCTCTCTCTCCCTTGTTTCCGACGCAGCCGGCGCTTCTTCTCTCCCTCTCCTCCTCCACCGCGCCTGCGCGACGACTCGGCGGACGTGACGTCACCCACCGCGCAATAGCCGAGGGAGATATTGAAACCCTATTTGTGCGAGGGGGTGTGTTCGTTCTTCGGGTTCAATTGCTGCATTCGCATTCGTTCCCCGTCCCGCAATCATTGCTCCTTCAAGGGAAGATAAGACGGATTGTTATTATGGATGGTTCCGCCTATTGAGCCGCGGTCGTCTGGTCCGTATGTTACGCGCTTCGGCGTCGGCTGAAGAATGCAGTGACGCACAGAGGGGTGGGTCAGTCCACGTTGTGTGTAAACACAAGGTATACAAAGGTCGTTGTGCATGCGGGATGCGACTCATTGTCTCGTTTGCAAACCCTTTTTTCAGATTTAATGATGTAATTTGTGACGTGATGGAAGGCGGATGGTCGCTTGCGCCATTAAAAAAATGATGATTATCTATCAAAGAGTTAATGTAAAAAAGAAGTCCATTCCGTTAAAAGAAGTCCTATTGCTTGAATATTAAGGACCGCACTTAGAATTGATTCCACCACTTCAGAGAATTAAACAGCATGGCATGAGATATATGTATGTATCACTGGAATTCCGTTTGCTTTCAATGGATGTCCTTCGAAAATAGGCATTGACAACTAGATATCGTATCTATGAAGGAAATTGCAAATGGCGGAGACAAATCAAGAAATGGGTTTCCTTCAAAATTTCTCTTCAGTCGCAACTTGAAGATGGAGTTCCTTCTTAACGAAATGTGAGTCTAACTTCCTCCTCATCAGACGTATTGTATGGAGAACTCAAATTAATTCCTTCGGGTATCTGATTTTTCCCTTACTCCTACAAAATTTCAATAAATTTTTTTAAGATTCGAGTCATTCATTCGCGCTTTATATTAAAATGCCGCTGTGACTTCCAACTATCTTTTGTTTCCAGCACTTAATAAAGCTAAGTGTGGAAATGAAATTTTCTATTGGCTATTCAACTGCGATGTACATGAGGCTCGCATTTTTTGGAAAATAGGAAGCGCAGAAGCAAGGAATGGGCGAGAGGGCGACCGCACCGGGCGCTGAAGCCAAGGAACGCCAGTAAATGAATCGCATTTCAAAATGGATATTTGAAAAATATTTCGTTTAAATGTCATTTTTGTATGCATGGTCATAAATGAGAAATTTTCATCAATTGGCGAACAGTTGTAGTTATTGTTTTAATAACTATTAAATTATAGCCCAGGCCTCCGAAATATGGTAATGGGATTCAGCGCCGTAACTAGGGCGGGGCATCTGCCCCGGGCGTAACTAAAGAAGGGGCGCAAAAGTTGTTAAAGGCAAGTTGTGCATGTCACAAGGACGGGAAATTTCACTACTATATACTTGTTCCAGACATTACGCATAGCAGAAACTATAAAATTCGATCATGCTATTGATGAGTTTGCTACACTAAAATCACACAGAATAACTCTTTAATATTAAAATATTTGTACTTTCTATATTTTAATTATGTTTGTGTAATTATATATGTAATTATATTTATAATTATGTATTTAAATTATGTACATTTATAGTAAGAAATTATATCATTTATAGTTTATTTTTATTTATTAATTGTTCACCCTAAATCCATATATTAGAGAATTTTTTTATATTTTATATATATATATTTATTTATATTTTATATTTGGTAGTTTGCCCCGAGTGCTAAAATAGCTAGTTACAGCGCTACATACATAGTATTTCGACATCTTTAATAGAAATGGAAACGGCGATAACTACCCAGAAACATTTCCTTATTTCTCCCGAGGTCTGCGGTATTTGCGAGCTAAAATATGAAAAAACACCTTCCTTGCGTATTTTCGCGGAAACTGAGTTTTGGGTCATGGCAACGTACGTCACAGTTGGCCGTTAACAAATACCTCACTTTCCACCAACGTCACTCCTGGGGGACAAGTCTTGAAATTTTCCTTATACATTAAAGATGAATTTTTGTCGTTAAGATGACGTCAATCGATGAGTTTTATTCGTACGGCAATATGAATGAGTCTTGGAAATTATCCTTAATAACGACATTATTGCTACGACAAATTATCATCGAACGCGTAACGATGAGCAATGAGGTGTTGTTAAATAGGCTAACGATAAATATTTATTCGAGTTAGTTAGTAAAAATGGCTGCTTACAGATGTATGCATTTAATTGTGGGAGTCGCTGCAGAAAAAAGGAGGGTAATAAGGAGAGAGCGATTTCTTCGTGACCGGAAAAATGCATTCCATTTGCATGAGGAAGATTTTCGTTTAATATTTAGGCTTAATCAAGAAGCTGCGATTTATATTTATTTAAAATCTACGAGGAAATCATCGCTGCCCGTAGAACTGAAAGTAAATATAGTGGTTATTAATGTTATTCGTGGTTATAAAGCATTTTCTTTATGACTGGTGTTTAAACATTTTTAATTTTAATATTATCGAGTAAAGCAAATAAGTAAACAAGGCAGCGCTTAGTGGACTCAACAATTTAATTGGTTTAAGTATTTGTTATCTTCTTTCTGGAAAGGTCCCAACAGCGTTGAACTTTTTAGCAGCTGGCAGTTACCAGAGGCCAGTTAGACTGAATTTGTATTTGGCTGTCAGTCAAAAACTGTAGGTAGATGTTTAATAGAGGTGACAAATGCAGTAAACAAATATATGCTGAAAAATTGGGTGATTTTTCCCGTGTCACAGGCTGAATGGACAACTATTAAAACTGAGGACAAAATTACTTTTAGTGTATAGAAAATCTTTTACGTTTTCCTCTCATTAATATTTTTTTCTTCAACTTAAGATTTATGACAGAAAAAGATTTTCCTGAGGTAATCGGAGCAATAGACAGCACCCATATAAAAATTAAAGCTCCAAATTTAACAGACAGAAATCATCCGGAGCATCTATATGTTAACCAACATGGCTATCATTCATTTAATGTGCAATTGGTAAATAAGAACTCATTTGAATAGTGTTTCAATTGTTAAAACTATTTTGTTTAATCAATTTTTTAATCACAGATATGCGACTACGGATTACGCATTTTAAATGTAAATGCAAAATACTCTAGTGCTACGCATAATTCCTTTATTTGGAGAAGTTCCAATGTTTACAAAGCATTTAAACAAAAGTACACTGCAGGAAACCTTAATGCATGGCTCCTAGGTTAGTTGCATAGTTATACAGAATGTATCAATTGCCGATCTGTAGCCAAATCACTTCACTTGTGTATGTTGTTCATGACAGAATAGTGGATATCCACTACAGCCATGGTTGATGACACCCATTTTAATCGCAGCTCCAGGAAGCCCAGAGCAAAGGTTTTCTGATGCTCATGCAATGGCTCGTAATTACACAGAAAAATGTAACGAAGTGTTAAAAACCAGGTTTAGGTGCTTGTTATCGGAAAGGAGCTTGCATTATAGCCCTCAAAAGGCATCATTAATTATAAACACTTGTCTAGTGTTTCACAATATCTGCAAACATTTCAATTTGCCAGATTTTGATGTCATTGTGCCAAATGAACAAAATAATGCAGAAGATGCCATTGAAAACTTAGGCCAGAGAGGTGACGGGGACAATAGGTTCAAGCAAGGTGTTAATATTAGGAATTAAATACTACGAGAGAGGTTTTCCTAAATTTCTGAAATAACTATTATCATTTATCATAAAACAAGTATTTTATTAAAAATTATTGTTTCAAAACTATTTAAAGAAATTTGTAAAAACTGCAAATGTTTCTGCTATTTTAGCAATAGCATTTGCCTGCTTCTCTGCTGCCTTTCTCCTTTTAGATTGCTTAATGTCCCCTAATAAAATTTCAATTCCTGAAAAGATTTTCAATTTTTTCTCCTCCATAATCCTATGCTGCTCTGCTTTTTCCTCTTCTAATTTTGCAAACTTCTCAGTTGCCCTTTTATACGGAGTTACTCTTCTGCCTGCTCCGCCATATGACAGTAATTAATTGAATATAAATAAAATGATATTTGTATGAATATTTCTTGGGAGAGTAGCAATAGATTAATGACTTATAACCAGCTATATGCCATGTAAATTTATCTTTTGATTTAAAAAGTCGGCGACTAGCATTGGACGAAGAAGGAATAGGAGGGTCAGGAGATTTATTGGTCAGGATGATGTCGTTCTCATCATCCTTTTCTTCATGCATGGAAGGAGATTGTGTGAGAAGTAACACTTGCCATGAACATGATGGCTGTGGGTCATCAACTTCTTCTAATGAATAGATTCTCCATAAAAATCTTTAAATTTTATACTTATGTTCAGTGGCGGCTCGTAGCTAAAATTAGTGGGGGTGCTGCTCCAGAAAATTTTTAGCCTTTGTTTTAAAATTGTGTAAAAGGAAAAAAAACATGTATAAAAAGAAAATTTATTCAGGAACTTGATAAAATCTTAACAAAAAAAACCAAACATTTTTTACTTACTTTAACTTAAATCGTTACAGTTTAAGCTTGATCTATTCATTTAAAAATGAAATCCATTCTTCTTGTTTTAATTTGCGCAAAAAGTTCAATAATTTTCTCCTTGATCTCTGGATTGAGGAAATTTTTCTCCATTGAAAGTACTGCAAGCGCATTTAGTCTTTCCGAATTCATAGTGCTTCTTAAAAAAGTTTTTATTCTTTTCAATGTTGAAAAGCAGCGCTCTGCCTCTGATGTAGTCATGGGAATTGTCAAGAGGATTTTTATCAGTTTCGTAATTTCACTAAAAACATCATCTAGATTATTTTCCAAGATAAATTTCAGCAGCTCAATTAATTTGCAATATTCATGAATATCAGTCCTACAATAGAATACTTTTAGTTCAGTTTCAAGCTTTTCTTTGTCAATCATAGGATAAGCTTCAGTGGTCAGTACTATCTCTTTTGTGGGATGTTCATTCTAAAATCTAGTGAAGCATTTCTTGTTGAACAATTTAGCAGCTACTAAGTGTTTAGTGGAAGAATATCTGTCCATTATATCAACACATATATAGTCACACACTTCCTTAGCTTCTGCCATGAGTGTCTTTGAAGGATTCTCACAGTACTTTGAGTTTCTCAATTCTAAAATAGCAGTTTTGAAATTTGTTATATATTCATTAACTTTAAACACACTAATTTCTCGAGATTGCATTTGGTTGTGAATTATTTCAACATGAGGCATAATCTGATGAAAAAGCTCTAACCAAAACTTGAAATTATCATCATTCAGGTATTTTAAAATTCCTGTTGCTTCTGCAATGGTTTGATCTGCATTTGATGTTGACTGAATTTCAGTAAGGCAGTTTTTTAAAGGTTGCAAATTTTCATGAACTCTGTTTATGGTCCGTATGTTGAAATTCCACCTTGTAGAGGATGGACGTGGAATGCTGACGTCCATATGTTTCTTGAGAATGGACACACGTTGTGGTGATCTTGAGAAGAATGTTGGAATAGCCAGAATGTTAGAGAAAAATATTCTTGCGTTTCGTGTAATACTTGCTGCATTTCTCATTATTAAATTAAGTTGATGTGCATAACAGTGAATGAAATGTGCATTACTATAAACTGCTTTTATTTTTGCTTGAACTCCTGCTTTTTTGCCTTTCATGACATTTGCACCATCAAATGTCTGAGCTATCAGTTTTTGTCCATTTCCTTGAAGGATTATGTCCAATTGTTCAAAAATACGTTTTGATATGCCATCTGCAGTTTGATTTTCTGGAATAAAGAATCCCCAAAAACGCTCAAATATTTCTTCATTCAATACGTACCGTAGAACAAGGACCATTTGAGTGTGTTCCGAAACATCTGTTGTGTCATCAGCCATGACAGCTACAAAGGAAGCTTTTCTAATTTCCGTCCTTATCTCCTCATGGTATATTTGTAGCAGGCAGTCAAGTATCTCATTCTGAATGGTCTTAGAAACACCTTTGAAGACTGCACTGGTTTCTAAGTGATTCTTCAAATCTGAATCTAATTTAGATGCAAAATTTACTAATCCTCTAAATACCCCTGGATTTACTGAATCGTCTTTTTCATCATGTCCACGTAAGGGAGTTTCAAAGTTTCCACAAAAGTAAATGCAGTCTATTATTTCGGACAAAATTTCACGGTTCTTTTTAACTTTTATATTATGCTCATTGATTGAAAGTCTGTGTGCCTCACTAAGTTTCTCCTTAATACTTACGGTTCCTAAAAGTGACAGTGAAACAACATTATCAACGTGCGTCTTTGACTTCTCATGCTTTTCAGTTTTTTCTTTCATTTTGTTTATATTTCTAAAACCATCTTTTGTCCACGGTACATCACCTCCAAACAGCAAACACGGGAAGCACTTCACTTCACAGCCGCAAAGCCAACTTTTCCGTTGGTACCATTCAGAATTAAAGCTACGAATATATTTCTTGTTGTTGCTTTTGCCTGGCTGAGATATTAGAATATCAGGTGTTGAACGACCTCTTTTCTTAACTGTAACTTTCTCATGGAGAGATAGCTGTGAAAACTTAAGCTGTTGAAGTTCACTTACAGTCACAGAACTTATTTCTTGGGGATGCAAGGCCATGGTTCAAGTTTTCTGTTAAATAAAAGAACCGAAAAAAAATGAATCAAATAGAATAGCTGGAAGCAGAATAATAATCTAATTCTACACTCTTCTACACTTTATCACATTCAAGAATATGGTACAAGGTTTTTAAGCACGCTGAGTAAAAAAAAAATCCACCATCACGCCAGAGCCGGCACTGCGAGAGCAACAGTGCTCTCTCTACCTGTTTGTCCCGCCTTCCTCCCCCACCCCCCTCCTATGTGCGCATGCGCACAACAGTCAAACACCACGTCGCTGGCACTGTGAAGCGCACAGTTCCATACAAAGATTTTTGTATCTTTTTCATAAACTGGGGGATGGCTACTGAAGTACTGACATTAAGCTTAAGGAATATATATTGTACTACAAAAATAAAGAAAGAATTAAAGAAAAAAGGACTCATTATATTAAATGTTATCGATAATATCAAGTGGAAATAGGGGGTGCTGCAGTTCCGCAGTGCCTATACACGAGCCGCCACTGCTTATGTTACAACTGAAAGCTACATATGATTGTTTATACCAACCCATTTGAATAAAAGATTGCTCATTCACAATAATTTCTTCAATCTCTGGTGTTAGATCCCTTTTGTTTAGAAAATAACAAATTTTATAATCCAATACAACTAGCATTCAGTAATTTCAATTGAATTCTAATATTAAAAATTTTTCATCAAAATACCTCAATCGGTGATTCAATGCAAATTTCTTCTCCCAAAGCAGAAATATTCCCTATTATTTCCATTAGCCTTTCTTCTAAATATGTCAATTTCTCATTGAGGGCTCCCCCACCTCCTGTGCCTCTCATATGCTTATAAACCCTTAAACATTTTGCCCTAGTGGCACATTTCCAATCAGCCCGTCTGATGGAATATAAAAAGACACTGTTGATTCAATTCTTAATACTGTTATTAAATAATATGTATATATATTTATTTATATATATAATTAAATAACTAAAATTTCAGTTCACGATTAATAGATGCATTCCATTTATAAACACTCCTCGATGAATCAACCTATACTAAATCCACAATTAATTCCTTATTTATAACATCTACACTATTCTCTATTTGTCCCAAAAGAAAGTTAATGATGAAGAAATGAACTAATTCATTATAGTACCTATGCTACATTTCAATTTAAATCCTCCAATGGTAATTTGTGCAGCACAAAAATTCTTACTTCTGCTTTCTGATATACAATTAATTGAGTAACGAAAGAAACTTAATATTGAGTTTTCTCATTAAATCATTATCAAATTTCAATTAGTAATACAGTACTAATCTAAATGGCCCACTAGAGAATAAAATACTACCATCTTGATAGAAATTAGAAATAATAGTAAATTAGTACAATATGAATAACACCTATTGAAAACATTTTACAATGTTAATGATTTCGGAAAAAAATTCATAATAGGAAATAATATTATATAAAACCTTGCTCGTTCAATAAAGATACATAAAGGAGTGCATTTTGCGCATTAACTATAACCTTCTTCCACTTATCCACGTCTCTTGCAGGACCTTTCCCGTCGCTATTTAGAATAGCTGCCAAATCCTTCCAGCGTTTGTTTCGTTTTAGAAGAGAAGGTAGCTGTGATTTTGCCTGTACGAAATTCTTTGTGGCTTTACATATACCCGATTAATATTTCCTGCTGTCTTTCCGTAATTTTGGAGCCTTGAACCTTTATCTCCATACTTACTATTTCCAATATTATTGTATTGTGGTTTTGCGCGTGCGCTTTCTGAATGTCAGATGTTTTATTTTTTCTACCTTCGTTAGCAAACCAATGAACGAAATTTTACATTCAATCGTAACGATAAATTTCAAGACTGACAAAAAAGCTCGGTAGATGATCGTTCGTTATGAGGCTAACGAAAATTTCGTCAATAACCGGACAATATTTTATCGAACCGTAACGAAAATTTCAAGACTTGCCCCCCTGGTTGTACTCCTGGCGCGTTCTCGAAGTTCTAAGCGGCGCGTTTAACATCGCTTAGCATTCGGATGAATTGGTGCGTAAATCACGCTGCGCTTCAGAAGATCGCGGCCACTCCATCTTCATTTGAATCTGCCTAGTGTTTATTAGCCTGGAATTGTCACGCCCTCACCACTTCTTCCTATCCGAAAAAGGCAAGGTTACGTTTTATTGCACAAATACTCCCTGAAAATTTATCGCCTCCATTTTTCTCATTCCTGGTGAATGAATGGAAGGCGAAAACGTAGGTCGGGGCGATTTCTGTTAGATGGCTTTTCCCTTAATAGATACTCAATATAAAATACACTAGGAGCCCGTTGCAGTACTTACTTCCTGCAAACATTTAGGGAACCTTGAGTGAAGTGGCCCAATGCGATAGTTCCTATGACAAAAAGTTGTTGCACAGGGTGTTACTAGTTGAACCACTTTTATTGCCCTCTCATAATAATCATATAGCTCACTCCCTTTACATAGCCAAAAACACATACCTACATGATTTAGACTAACACTTGCCGGTACACAACAGTTTTTGTTTTGTTCACTATTTTTGATGGTACAGCAAATCGTATGTTCTGTGATTTGTTTAATATTAAGTAACCACTATGAATGCACTGGCCATGCGTCAAATAATATCTTGCTTAATTATCGTAAGAAACATTATCAATATAGTAATTTGCTTTAAACTGCCCAAAAAAAATTTGCAAACGAAACGATATTTTCAATGTACGCGTGAAATATCTTCCTATTTAAAATGTTAAGTTGTCCATTATTACAATGCATTGGAGTCGTTTCTGACTTGAAGTTTCTTCGCTACATGTTATATTTGTTTTATTATCATACAGAACCTTTAACATAAATTTTCAATCGGTTGTTGTTCTTGAAGCGTTTGTTTCATTGTAAGCTTAGTGAGAATGCACTCGAAACTCCGAATCCAACAACAAAAATCTGAGATCAACAATTCCAGCTACCTTAGCAACTTCCTTATTGAAATGTTGAAAAATCGTAGAAAGTGTGATATAAACTTAAAATATGAGCAAACACGAATTAAACAACAGAATCGACGGCATGAATAAAAATCTTCATTTCTTTCTAAGTGAAACGATGTAAATATCGAGTCAAAGTTTCGGTCGTAAATTATTTTAAAATGTTAAAGACTTAAGACCTATCTTCCTTCTAAATTTCAGCTCTGTAGCTTATCTAGAAGTACCTTAGGTTTTACATGATATATCTTATCCATATATGTAGTAAGCAGCTATTTATAATGATATTGTTTAAATAATTAATAACAGAGAGTTCAAATGATTATCCAAATATTTGCTGAATATAAGAGGAAAATCGAAATAATAAGATATAATGCATAAAGAATTTGCAGAAATTTACTTGAAATATTTGAGCAAATTATAAGTTATTTAAAAAGTATAGAATTTAACATAACAATTGAATTATTTTACTCTTATTAACACGTAAAAACACGATAAAATGTGAATGAACAGTCAATTTACCATCAAAGGAAAAATGTGTAGTAACTTACTATGAACTAAATACTTACATGAGCTAGAATGAGTTTTAACTATATTTTAAGTTAGCAATTTTCTTTTAACTACATATAATAGTATTGAATTTTTTTCTGAAAATTGACTTTATTTAAAGAAATTTAAATAAAAGTCATAAAATGTTTTTTTTCAATCCTTTTAGAAATTCAGTACGAAATATTTGCTGTATTATCTTTTAAAGAAATCCATTGAAAATTATGTTATATTTAGTTTTATGAATCACCACCATTTGGCAATGGCGCATGATTCAATAGTATTAAATTAAAAAAAAAATCAATTATAATTTATTATTGTTATTTTTGTACTGCAGCTCCTTTTAATCGTATACTACGTCCTCTTCTCCTTTCTCAACTTCTGCTCATTCCCATTCTCTTTTCCTTCCTCCATCTAATTACTTAATAGATTCAGTAAATAAGTTATACCCATGTATAAAAGCCTGATCCGTGTTAAAGCACTATATTGGTGCATTCAAGAATATAATTCAACAATTAGGACAACAGGGGCCCAATTTAATAAAATGCGTGAAAACGTTAAAAGTCGTATTAAAACGTAACTTTTGGAGATTTACGAATGAGATCTAAATTTTTCTCTCTGCATAACTATAGGTCTGTTGTATTCATAAGAACATGCGCGGATTTCAGTCGCGCGCGGAGGAGAAGTTCCTCCGTCACGGAGGGGAAGTTTCCTCTGTCATTTTGACTACCCCCACCCCACCGCTAACCCATCCTTCTCCTCCTTAGGTTGTAAGTTCTCACTGTTTACAGTTCACTGCCTAGAAGACGTTTTGCGAATATTTGGCAACAGTGTAGTTATAAAAGGACCGAGACAGCGATAGCCCATGCGGTTAGGAAGGGCGAGAGGGGAGGGTGCCAAGTGGAGTGAGGGATTAGGCCATACCCACAGTACACCAAAAATGTTCTTTTGATCGCAGTAGATCTATAAGTTAATTGCTTCATCCTTGAAATATTTTTAAATGTAAACAAAAAAGGTCTGCGTGTCAAGGAATGGCTTTTTGCATGATTCATAAATGCGATGCGAATTTATGACTCCGGTAAATTATAAGACGGACTGCAAAAAAATCGTGCAAATAACTATAAAAATAGTTAATTATCAAAAATTTAAACCTGGAGTTAACTGAAAAGAAATTAATGAAAAACACAATTTTAATTATAAAAAAATCGGGCGCCTTCTCTCTCTCGTACTAAAGCATTCAAAGCACGCTTTCCTTCCGCATATAGTATAAGGACGACAATAAAATCTCGAGGTTTAACAATGACACGGTCGGCAAGGCAACATCGTTAAAAGGCTTAAATTTATCCAATAAATATGTTTTAAACGTACATGAACGACTTCGAACCAAAGGCAAACATCAAGGATAAGAATAAGAATGTATGTTTATTTTTCTCTAAAATGGTCCAGGTTCGAAGATCGTAGGTCAATTTCTTCCAATTTAATTTTGCAAAAGAAACGGATCAAAAGACGGACGGCCACAATAAGGATATTATGTATATAATATTACGGGGATAGGAAAACTGTAGACGAGATGGGCAGCGTTATTTGTTGCGGTTACTTAGGCGGACCGTGTTAACAGATGAAAATGCTTCAGCCGCATTAGGGCCCATATCGGAAGTTACTTGGGAGGATACGAAGGTTTCTATCAGTGAA
The DNA here is from genome assembly GCA_028673005.1 of Tanypteryx hageni. Classification (NCBI taxonomy): domain Eukaryota; kingdom Metazoa; phylum Arthropoda; class Insecta; order Odonata; family Petaluridae; genus Tanypteryx; species Tanypteryx hageni. Next base: position 36,518,723 of record CM054113.1, on the reverse strand, counting down.
AATCAATACACCCACTCCCCGCTTTAACGCTGTCCCGATTAACGCTGTTCCGCATTAACCCTGAAAATAATTTAATATCTTTTTCAAAATTGCGCTCGCGCGTTCCACAAAATTTCTGGTGCAATTTACGAAGTCCACTGCGCAGCGCCTCTGCGTATTTACAACACACAAGACGTCAGTATTTGCAGTTTCTTGATGGTTCTGTGCACACTTGTCAATGTTTTTGTAGGTCAAAATATAGAGTGAACTTTGTTTAAATTATATCTTCTCTTTAAATAAAAAGACCATGAATGATAACCGGCGGTCAGAGGAGAAAAAGAGAAGAAGCTTAACTCTCAAGGTTAAATTACAGGTTTTTCGGCGACTAAAACCTGGAGAGCGCCAACATTTGTTTGTTTTTTTGTTTATTGCTCCCTTTTAGATTGTTCAGTTTCTTAAAATGTAATACCAAGATATATGAATTCTTCCTTTATTTGGTCTCATTCCATGTTCCTTTATTTATCAAGTACATGCGATAATTCATTTATGAATCGATATTTCCTTATCGAAACGTAATAAGATTTCGGACGTTTCGATAAACGATTTTGTTTTTGTCTTACTGGTTGCCTTCTCTTAATTGAATAGTTTCTTCAGTCATTATGCTTATATTATTATGTTCCAATTTTCTTTGTGTTAATATGTTCCATAAAATGCATCCTGTTCTTCATTTATATTCAAGTTTTACTGTTCAATTTTAAATATAATTGCAATGCAAATGACGGCCTATTCTGCGCTACGTAATATGGTTAACAAAGTAATACTTATTTATTATTTATATAATACAACCTATATTCATTTAATTAAATCTTATAACGTCATTTCTTATGGAAGTACGTGCTCCGAATAGCTCTTTTTCAGTTAACGCTCGATTTTCCTGGCACCAATTAAGAGCGTTAATCGGGGAGTGGATGTAATTGATAATATTTTATCGTCAAAACTTCTCAAGAAAACGTATTTCAGCCCTAATTTTAATCAGCAAATAGGAAATTATCTGTATTACATTTCATGGTTCGCTTTCATGACGACATCGCGGGCCGTATAAAATGCTCTCGCAAGCCTGATGTGGCCCGCGGGCCGTTGTTTCCCCACGTCTGCTCCATTAAATGGTTTGTCCTCTCCCATGCAAGTAGGTTATTTCAATTTAATGAATTATGTATGCTAAGCATATATCGTATGTTTTTAAGGAGTAAAATCAAAATATATTTAATTTTTGACAGAATATATTAAATACATAATTTTAAACTTTCCTAATCGTATTAATTATATTTTAGGTCATTATATCGAGCTTCGATGAACAATTCGACCCCAATGACATATTTCACTTCACTCAAAGGAGTTTCTCCCCCGCAATATTTCGAAAATTTTCTTGATTAGATATGCTAATAGATATATTTTTGCCCCCACCGAGAATTTTTCCAAAAATTCTTATGCCGGAAAGCTATTTGTAAGACGAAATATAAAGAAACTTCAATATTTATAAACTAAAAAAGAAACGATCAATAGACATAAAGTTAAATAATGTCTCCTTAGGAACAATGCACCAAATAGCGTGTTTTAAATTAAATACTAAACTTATTATCCGTCAATTTTGAAGATTCGTTGAAACATTGTCGGAACTGCCTGTTGTCTAATTTTATTATTACACATAATATTTTTTCTGTATATTTGAAGCATTATAATAATATATTTTGCAAGTGAATTAGATATTAAATTGTTTTCCAAGGCACCCTGCTAGAATCGTGCACAGAATGATTAGTTCTTTCAAGGCGCTTCCTTGCTCAATATGAATTTGTTGTTGAAACCTTTAAGTGTAGGTTCTTGGAACATGTTGTGATTTGGTGTATTTTTATTCATTAAAATTTATTAATCATTACTAATTTATCATTACTCAGTAGCTTAGTAATGCTGGACAAAGTTCATCGAAACAGGGTAAGCTATTATTCGCACCATTAAACAGGCAGTGGCACCCAAACTGGGTGCCGCGGCACACTGGTGTGTCGCAGCTAAGTTTTAGGGATGCCGAGGAAAACTTTGTTTGGTAAATAAATCAACGATTTGGAAATGTTGATAGGTAATTATGGCGGTAATATTTCCTCTAATAAGTTAATTATGGTGTAGTACTTAAAAATTGATGCGTCCAAAGGTCTTAATATCCGTATATTAAAATATAAAACTCTTGTTTCAAGACTGAGGTGCCGTGAAATTCCACCTCCCTTACATATGGTGCCGCACCTACTAAAAGTTTGGGAAATAGGTTTGGTTGAATTTTGAAAAATACTATTGTTTGTTTAAGTTAAAAGTAAAGGGAGTTTTAGATTTATATTTTCAATTAGTATTATATCTTGAAGGATGAGTTATTTTTCAAATATCACCTTCTATATAGCTTATAACGAGAATATGAAGATATAAAAAAATATGTGATGACATCTGCACAACTGCAATTGTGGTCAGACTGAACACTAAACCTCTTCCTCGCTAAACTATATCTTTTCTGGGTATTTCTACCTTTAAAAATAAAGTTTTATAATTAATTTGAATAAAATGCAGCTGCGTTAATTTTATAACAGCAAAATAGTCAGAAAAATATGTGTAATACATTGTTTTATTATCAATAGACAATTGAAGAGGCTGGAGGGTGTCTCTTATCCCGATAATCCATCGAATAATATTTTATGCACCTTCACGTTCAATAAAACAACATAAAAAAATTCTCCATTACCGTCTTTGCCCGAATATAATGCTCACTTTTTTCTAGAATGACTTTCACAAAAATATACCGCGCATTAAGTTTGGTACACTTTCTATGAATGCTTTTTCTTGAAATCGACCCTTGAAAATTGGGGTACGCGTTATATTCGGGTAAATACGGTACGCATTTTTTTATGCTCTCCTTGTTACATTACGCAAACCCCTTGGGAACCACCGCTGCTCCAGAATAATCACCCAGCTACTTCTTACCTGCAAAAATATTTTTGTGAAATATTCGATATCGGAATACATGTGAATCGGTGTCACAGTCTCACTGGATGTAAGTTAATTATATATGGATTAATATATGCATTAAAACAAGTTCATGCTTATTATAAACAAATAAATGCAACATCAATGGTTGAAAAATTAAAATTTTAATTTAATATTTTTAGAGCAATGAGTCGGATGGAAGACACCTAGAGATGTCATATTCCGTGAGAATGCAATTCTAAATCAGATGGAAACCAATTTGATTTTCGGAATATGCGGATACATACTTTTCCTCAACAGCGTGATATGAAATAAGTGCATCGATGTTGGGAGGAATGAATCAAACAATTCGATGAAAAACTTTTAACTTTTCAACGCATGGGAATCCGTGGCGCTACCTCACAGGTTATAAATTAGTTATTAAGGTTTACAGAATTAACAAAGTTCTTGCTTATTAGAACCACATAAATGCAATATCTTTACTCGAGTTGAAGGATAAAATTTTAATCTCATATTTTTACAGTAATGAAACTGAAGGAGGACAACGGAACTGACAATAATGCGATTATTTCCCTGCTATAATATGCGCTTCTTATGCTACAAATAGCATTGAGCAATAATAAATATTTGTAGTGAACATCAGAGTTCAAAGTTGAAATTTATTTTAGAATTGTTATATTGTTAATGACTTTCAGCCTACCGCCTAATATCAAGACCATAAATGAAAATAAATTTAACATCATCATTAAATTCACTTTTATTGAGAACAGCTTATATTGCAACGATGATTTTTATAATATTAGTTTTAGCTAAACTTAACTTTATTATATTTGTACACTGGACGATACTATACATTGCATAATATCTTAAGCAAATAAATATTATTATTGCAGTTAAACCAAAGTCGTGCAGTAAAACGTTCGGTTAAGTATACGCACACCAATCACAGAAAACCTTTATTCAAAATACTTATACACATTTTATCACAACCTGAACTATTAAATGGTCCTTCTACATTGGTTACACTTTAATTAGTCATCAAATATTCATCTTCATTTTCCTCTTCACAAGCTACCACCATTTCTCAATTTCTACCTCCTTGCCCCCCATTTTCGGAACCATATTCTAACTTTTCTCTATTCCCGATTCTTCCGAATCTTCTCCCTGAGGGTAAAAACATAGTGGAGCCTCGCGCTAAGCATCGCATCAAGCATCGACTCGTGCATCGCATCTGTCCCCAAATCAAACACATTGTGTTAAATGTGCCCTTTCATAGTGAAGCATCGACACTCGCACCAATCATCGACTCAAACATCGCATCTATCAAAGAATCAAACTTGTTTGTTTCCTTGCAGTTAGTGCGATGGTCGATGTCTAAAATCTGGCTTCTGATTGGTGCGTTCAAGGACACCCCACACCCCAGTCTGACTCACAGGCACCCGCACATTGTTTAGTGTGGCACAATTCGTTGTGAATTAAGGATTGCCGTTTAAATATGGAAAGAGAAAGATTAATAGCGGAAGTATTTCCTCTCGCAGCAGTGTGGGATAAGCGGGATAGAGGACATCACAATAGATTTGTATTATTCATCACCCACCATTTAACTGTCGTACTTGTCGACAAATCACTTTCACTGTCTGAAGACATTACAAATGTTAGAGGTGATAATATGACACTTTTGAAGTAAATCAATACATATAAAACAGTATTACAAACAACACTACACACACTAAAATTTAGCACAGCTATAACAAGGATATGTTTCTATATCGAGCTCTCGAATCAGACTGGGAAGAAAGTCGTGAGTCGATGCCCCGCTATGAAAGCCCTGATGCGATGCTTGATGCGCTGATTGAGTCGATGCTTGATGCGATGCTTGGTGTGTTTTTACCCTTTGATAGGTGCGATGCTTGAGTCGATGCTTGGTGCGAGGGTCGATGCTTCACTATGAAAGGGCACATTTAACACAATGTGTTTGATTTGGGGACAGATGCGATGCTCGAGTCGATGCTTGATGCGATGCTTAGTGCGAGGCTCCACTATGTTTTTACCCCTAGACTCCGGATTAGGCATCGGTTAAGCTTCTGAGAGAATCGCCAGCTGTACTCGGAGGCTCAACATTTCGAAATGTTCTTCAGGGTAATATTGGTGAAGCTCCTTGGCGTTGGAGAATTTTTCGTGTTTTGAGGGTCAGCGACGGCAAATGTGGATAGGATTTCAGAGTTAAGGGGCGATGAATGCGTAGGGGTTTGCAGACGTTCGATATAGTTTATGGAAATAACACGTCTGAAGTTATCCGGGGTGAAAGACTGTCCATCGTCGTTTAAGAAAAACGCTTGGCTTCTTTTTTTAACGCAGAAGATGGCGCGCAGTGCTGCCCTAAAGTCCCTCATCCGATAGGCATAAATTATTGGGTTAACGGCGGAATTAAGGTGCGAGAGGATGATAAAAATTAATACCATTGGTCCTGGAAATTGGCAGTCTGGACAGAATCTCTGGATGCAGTTCAAGGTGAAGAGTGGCATCCAGCATAAAATGAAGAAGAAGACGATTATGGCTAGGTTCTGCGTCACTTTGATCTCGCATTGTTGAGCTGCTCCAAGCAACGTCCGGATGCCGATTCGTCCTCCGTTGCCTCTGCCTCCCTTCAGGACCGAGTCCATGGCGATCCTCTTGCGCAACTGAGTAAGATTTGAGAGAATGTTCAGTCTGGCGTCTTTCTTAAACCTTCACCTCGCGGCTTGTATTATAGGGTTAAATTGCCTAGGTAATTCCATAAGAACAAAGTTAATAAATATGCCCGCCATAGAGAATCATAATTAATACCAGCGTAATTGTCCGTCAAATATGACGGGTATACGCGAATTAAGTACTAAGTTGAAATAAAATTTAAATAAAACATTAAAACTAAACTAAAACTCAATTTTATATGCAATAAAAAGTAAACAATATATAGAAAATTCATATGATTGAATGTTCTAATAGTAAAAAATAGTTTTGGGCGAATAAAAGTAGTGTGGTAAAGAAATATTTATGAAGATCCATTTGTAAAGCATTACGCTACACAGATCACATATGCCCAAAACTATTTTTACTTTACTGATCATTAAATTATGTGAATTTTAGATTTATTTTCCTTTTTAGAGCATACAAAACGAATTTCATTAAAATAAATTTATATTAATTACATTTTTCTGTTCAAATCAAAGATTAAAAATTTACTCAACTTTTGCAAAAAATGTTCTCAAAGAAATTTTATAAAATTAGCAGTTAAAATCTCTGTATCTGACTCCATTAATACATTATCAATACATAACTGAAAGTTTGTTTATTCTTCGTTACCACCGCATTGTTTATTGTTGTCGTTTAAACTAAAAAAATCGTCGCAATTGCTTAAGTATGTGGACAGACAAACGCAAATTTATAATCCCGTCAATCATACGTAATTACAGGAAACTGGAAACAATGCAAGTCATCTTGAGGACGAAAGATTTTCACGTAGAAATATGTCAAATTGTCGTGTTAAAAACTAATTTGTGGACCGATTAGACGCGTATTAAAAAATCGACGATATCGAAACAGGCAGAGGAGCGTTCCAGACAAACACATAATCAGACGGATCAAGATTATTAATATAGATAGATAGATAGATAATCGTCTTTATTCGGGCGAAATTTAGACCATAAGGTCCATTCTTACATTTAACCCCTCGTCAATATAATAAATATAAAAAAATGGTAAAGTAAGATATTACAATACGCATAACATAAACAGTATATACCTAAATCATACAGAGTAAAAAAATATATAAAATTGAAGACAGATTAGAGATTGTGGGGAAAACCTAGGTAAAACAGGCATGTCCTCCCTAGTAAAACCCACGCAGGAAAACACCCACTGAGAAGGAATGTGTGAAAAACCTGCGAAAACCCTAGATAGTGTACATATTATAATATAGTAATACAACATTAAATAGAAAGGAGTATGTACAGTAAGTCTTCGTATATACAGCATCGTTGTATACCGTCATAAAAAATACATATATAGGTATTAACGTAATGCAAACCAAGAAATATAATACAATAATTAGGCAGAATAAGATGAAATATACTTGAAATATATACAATGAATATGGAGATTGTTGTTGGATCATGCATAACATAAGAAAGAAGGAAATGATATAAAATTACACATATGATATAAAACAATACATAATAAAATAAAGTAACACGAAATAGTATAAAACAATACAAAATGATATAAATCAGTATAAAATAGTATAAAACAATACAAAATGATATTAATCAGTATAAAATAGTATGAAACAATACAGAATGATATAAAACAATGAGAATTAGTATAAACACTATAACTTAGTAGACACTAGACAATGAAAAGGTAACAGTCGAATGAGGCGTACATTTTGAGAACTCGATAACCTGCAAAAAAAATAATTAATGTTAATTAAGTAAGGAAGAGTGAAGGAAGCCGTCTTGCAATTGGTAAGAAGAAAATGTTAAAGCTGACCTGAATTTTGGGCAGAGAACAGCAATTTAAAGTATTTATGTTTGAATATGTGGAGAGATGTTGCGTTTTGGAGGTCAGTAGGTAGGGCGTTCCAAAGTCTACAAGCTGTAACATGGAAGGATTTATTATAAATTTCCGTCCTGTGATGTGGGATCTGGAAGAGATTGGTGCCCCTAGTGTTGGCGTTGTGTACAGAGTTCATTTGGGAAAATTTGGAGTTCAGATACTGCGGGTTTTGAAGAGTTATAATTCGGTAAAATAACGAGAGGAGGTGAAGACGTCTACGAGCTTCAGTGCGAAGCCAGCCTAACGTATATAGAGGTTGAGTGACATGGTCTCTCTTTTGGAGATCACAAATGAATCTTACGCAGGAATTTTGTGCACGCTGCAATTTTAGAGATAGCTCGTTAGATAGATCTTGATAGACCGTATCGCAGTAATCGAGGTGAGGAAGGACAAGAGCGGTGATAAGTCGCTTGCGAAGGGAGAAATGGGTAATGCTTTTAATTCTTTTAAGTGAGTGAAGTGAACTGTTAACAGTATTACATATTTTGGTTATATGATCAGTCCAGGTCAATGTGTCATTGAATACTAACCCGAGATTGGTTGCAGTTTTTTGGAAACGAATGACAGAGTTATTGAGCAGAATTGGGGGAAGTTCTGAGAAGTTTAGTGACGAGAGAAGTTTGGGATACCCAATAATAATAGACTGACTTTTTAAAGGATTAATTTTGAGGAAATTTACATTGCTCCATTTGGATAAAGAAGTGAGGTCATGGTTCATTTTATCAATGATAAGAGGGAGATCAATAGAGCGAGAGTGCATATAGATTTAGAGATCATCAGCATAAAGGTGGTATTTACAGTGAGCAAGCTGAGAAGATATATCATTAATGTACAGAGAGAAGAGCAGTGGCCCGAGGGTGGAACCTTGTGGTACGCCACGTGTCACTTTAATCCATCTTGAGGAATGATTGTCAGTTACGACCTTTTGATGGCGATCATTCAGGTAAGAACTAATTAAGTTTAGGGAATCTGAGGAGAAGTTCATGAGGCGCAGTTTGGTTAGAAGTATGTTTACATCTACAGAGTCAAAAGCTTTACTAAAGTCAAGAAGAGTCATGATAGTGACTTCTCTTTTGTCCATTGCAAATCTGATATCGTCAGTGATTTTGAGGAGTGCTGTGGTAGTGCTGTGTGATTTTCGGAATCCTGATTGTAGAGAATCGAGGATATTATTACTAATATAATGGATAAGGGAAATCGATTCCGTACATTTTGCAGGTGATTAACATTTGAAGCTGCGAAAAGGATTTGCGGTACTCGAAAGGATAAAAATTACCTTGAATATTTTATACGCAATGACAAAAATTTATGTTAACATTACACATTTCACCTCGAGAATTATGAAACCTTTATTAAAATTAATACACTGACCTGTTGAAGGACCACTCTGTAAATGTCTGCGTAAAAGAACACCATCAGCAACGCCGGGGTAATGATGATTGCAAAGTAGAGAAACACAAGGTAGTCGTAATCCATGACCTTGTTGAAATAACAGTGAGCGTCGTATCCAGCGTTCCATCCCATCATCGGTAGAAAGCCGACTATAATGGCAGCCACCCAGCAGATACATATGATAACTGTGCCGTAAAAAGTCGATTATTTAACCAATATAAAAAATTTCCTGTTTACATATTGTTAGTATTTGAAACGAGAAAAAAGTCTGCTATGACCGGGAATTGAACCCGGGTCTTCCACTTGCCGGGCGGATATTCTACCTCTGAACTATCGTAGCAGAACATTTTCTCTCGTTTCTGAACACGGATGTTTCCCTTGGTGGGACGGGAACTAACCAAGTTAGTATCAAACTGCCCCAACAGATGTCCTCGAAGAGAATATCGAAAGAAACTCCTACCTCTCAAATGGTGAGATTGCCAAACATGAAATTGATGGAATGATATGATCCGAAGATCCTATGCAGACAGGCATAAGCTTATGCCTGTCTGCATAGGATCTTCGGATCATATCATTCCATCAATTTCATATTGTTAGTAATTGATCTTCCAAATGAGATCTATCACATTTTCATTGAAATGTTGATTAATTTATAAGTTTAGGTATCTTTCAAGGAATAATGAAGAAATATAAAATTAATCAATGCTCTAGCAGTTTTGTGTCGCTCATCCATAAAATTCTTAGGTAAAAATAATGACTGATAAAATATATAAGTTCACACCCACTTACTTCATTGCTAAATTGATTAATTCCTCAGAGATGTGAACGTCTGCAAGATTAATTAGAATTAATAAGTTCTAATCTATTTAATATAATATGATTTTTTTACCGTAAGTGAAAGATTCACTGGAAAATTATCGAGCTCGTCTTATTGATGAAAGCAAACTTAAGCATTTGAAAACAATAAGTACTTATCTTAGGTACCTTTAATAGTCGCAACAAGATTATGTAAAGCATAACGCAGCCGTCTTCAGTAGTGATCCCCGAATCTACTGAAGACGGCTGCAGTGTAGCCGAAATGCGCGTCTAGTTTCTCATAACCTTGTTATGGCTATTTGGGTTACCTAAGATAAGCACTTAATTCATCAAGCGCTTATTCTCGAACAAGTGGGAGAATTATATTAGTTTTGTTATTGCATTTCTTCATCCCTGCCTCCTTCCTTGTCTGTGCATTTATCAATGGAATTAATTCGCAAATTACTTTTTGTCTACAATTTACGCATTTATAGAATGTATTCTTAGCTTTCCCCATTTCCTCGTGCTTATCTTAGCATAAACCCATAACATATTGGGTTATGTCTGGTCTGGAAAAATCTTGTCAAAATCTTGGAGCCCCTTCCACAATCCAAGGGTCGGGACCGGTTTAAATGCGATGCGACTTAGAACAGGGTTACTAAATTCTGTATATATTACATATACACCATGTATACGACGTAAAAAATATTACGTGTTTGGCAACTCAATTGAATTGATAAAATATAAATATAATAGATAATATAGTAGCCACAGTGCAATTCTTAGTCGGCAATAGCGAAAGGGCGAGTGGATTTGTCCAGCTCTGGATTACGTTATCTGCAGCTTCTGGAAAATCATCCTTACTACGTTGACACTTCATATTATCATGCTATCAAGCGAGTTTAGAGAGGATTGGATTTGAATTGCTACCAAAGGGACCTGACGTAAAATACTTAGAGCTTTGAAATGTGGATATGGAAATGAATGCTGAAAGCAAAGAGGAGTGATTGGGAATAATTTTGAAACGAGGAGTGATTGAGTTAATAAATGAGGAAGTATTAATAAGAATAGGAGAGAAGAGATGGATAATATAAACCAGGACTGTGAAACTGGTGGCCCGCGGAAGGATTTCATGCGGTTCGCGAGAGTTTCTATTAGTATATTTTTTCTTAAAATTTGCATATATTATAAGCAACCTTTCATTTAAAAATTTTTATGTTGCGCGCTATATTTAGAATATTCCACTAAAAAAAACCTAAATGGAGATTTATCGAATAAATAGATATTGACCTTCTCCGAAATCGGAGATGTCTTCTTTGGACTTCTTTTCAAAGGCAATTCATATGGATTTTGGTTAAAGATATGTTCAATGTTTAGTGTATCTATTTGTTCGAGGTTGCATTCTCGACCAGAGTTACATAAAATATCGTCCTTCGCTGAGCGACGAATCTTTTTTTCACCTGCTTCAAGTCGCCGGTACACAAACGGATGTAGACATACCAGCCCTAGCAAATGAAAATGTTCATTTTATTACACTTAAGGTATGGTTATATACTTTTCTTCGGAAATTTATTTTGTAAACTCAATAAAGACATTTAAATATTTTATTTAAAGAATTGCGTACCGCACGGGGCCGGTCTAAAGTAAAATGTTTCCTTCTTATAGTTATTGAGTGAACAGATCTTATATAAATTATTAGAAAGAATAACTGGAGAGGTAATTTTCTGAGGAGAGACATTATGATTAACGAGATGATTGAAGGAATACCTCCAGCCATCACTAACGACCATCTCCCTCTCACCATAAAACTCAAGACTCGATAAAATTCCGTGTATACTTACACAACCAATACATGAGCCAATCTGAAGAAATTCATCACGTTATCACGGAAATGTATTACAGGACAAAACATTAAACATAAGAGCGACGCAGGTGTTTTTCTCATCGTCAAATGGTAATAAAGACGAAAAAAGACAAAGGAGAGGTATAATAGTAAAGTAACCGCGAAAGACGCATCTTTCTGTATTTTTTGGAACGAATGCGTAATTTAATTTAAGCCATTGGCACAGACACATTAATCTGTATTCGTCTTTTTCTTTATTAATTTTATTGCAAATATTGAAGTTGATAAAATCGTAACATATTTCTAACAATACTATGCTTAATTTTCTAAGCTCACCGAATGCCGAGTTGGCGCCCACGTCCCTCGTGTACGCCACGGGGTGCAGGATAGCCCAGTAGCGATCTGCGGAGACAGCCAAGAGACAGAAGATGGATGCCACGAACAGGGCGAGGAGAAAGCAGAGAGAAAATAGGCAGGGGTAGAATCCACGTGGATGTCCAACTGAAGTTAAAATCGCCATGGGGATTCCTATAAGACCGAACTGTAAAAGAGGTTAGAGATATTTTACCAAAAGAGAAACATCCCTATATTTCTGGTGCTTTAGAAAAGAAACAGATAATGGTATGTTAGGGCATAAAATAATTTGATTGGGTCTATCATCTTTATATGGATCCTAGCGATTATATGACAGCGTATTCATTATTCGATGCTCAGTTTTGCTAGTTTCGATATATCGGAGTCTGCGTCGCGTATATAAAAATTGAAAAGGGCTTCTCTTAAGAGAAAACAGATAAGAAAATGTTCAAACAATAAAAAAACAAGAAGCCAACAGTAGATTAAAAGAAGGCAATTAAAATTTAACACCGTAAAACCTCAGCAGTGCCGCATAGACTCATCTGGTAACGCGTAAAACCTCTTCAGTTCTCCAACGACAACGTTTATTATGCTCAGAGAAACCTATAGCATTCAATTGGAGCCATTACTTTAAATACTTTTCCAATTCACTAGATACTGATTTCGGTAAGTTTTGTGGTCACTTTTTCGAAATATTCGCTCCGAATATTGAATTTTAATTGATGCAGTCTTAAGAGGAAAAGCATTTTATAAGTTATGCAGCTTCCCGATGAAGCACTAGTGGAATGAAGAGCAGAAATATAGTTAATCTTTCGGCGCGAAAATGTTACATTAATTATTAAACCGATAGATCAAGATAAAATTTTAAAAAGAAAATAAAAGTGTCCGTCAGGTTATCAGCTAAAACTGAGGATGATTAAAGTCTCCATCTTAGGGCAATGACAACCTTGGTTGAAGAAATTTTAAAAGAGTACAGCGCTTGGAAAATTTATAAATGGCGGTCAAAAATTATTGCTTGCAACATTAATACAGCAGAAAATGAAACTTATTGAAAATTTGTTGAAGATGGAAGAATTATATTCCAGCATAGCATGCGCAAACTTTACTGATTGATATATAATCAATGGATTGGTCTTTAGTGACAATGAAGATGATAAAGTTAAAACATTTAAAAAATCATAATTTCAATTAATAAACACATGAAGTATTATGGGATAATATTAAAGGATTGCTTTTTGACAATAGCATAATGTAACCAATAGAGTATGATGATTCGAAATAAACTTAAACACTATTTTTCTCTGTAAACCAATCGACCGATACCTCGATAGCTTACAAATCCAAAGCAGGACAATGTGGACTAACCCATTTCAACTTTAAGTGACATATCCCTCATCCATATAAATCAGGGTTTCGCCTTTTTCGAGAAAAGATGCAGCGAGAGAAAGCACAACACTACTCACCAGTAAGTCTGCAACTGCTAAGGACACTATGTAGTAGTTTGTCCTCCTCCTCAGTTTGCTGTCTTTCACGAACGCCGCCAGGACCAATGCGTTGCCAACGACAGCTGCTACGGCCAAGACGATCTCGGAGATTGTGTAAGGTAAGTGTAAAGGAAAATCGGAAATATCCAAAGCCTCCGGAAATGTGGAGGACGATAGGTTGACTGTGGGGGTGGAATAGGAATCGTTGGTCGCATCTTCCAATAGGAATTCAGTGGCGTTGACAGTGGACAGGGCTTCGCCAGATGGTTCGGTCGCTACGGCCATCGCCGGTAGAATTAGAGGGCGACAGAAGGTTAATCCAAGGGCGCCCACGGCCACTCAAGATAGATAAATATCACTACTTAACCCCTGGAGTATAATCCATGGAAAAAAGTGGCACTTATCACTTTGTAGGCACGAAAGTTGTTGTGAAAGTTCACGGCGTCATTCACGTTCCCGGAGGAATGTTCTGCGCCTATATCCAAGGAGACCACACTTTTGAGACGTTGAAAATCTTCGAAATAGCCTTTTTTGCCGATGATTCTATGTGAATGATTCTCCTCGGTGCAGGTTAAACGGCGTGGGAGCGCTGTCTTCTTTTATTCAACCTTAAGTCGTAGCCGGCAGTCGTGAAAGAGAGTGACTAACTCGTTTGCAGAAATTAAGACGATTCATTCCGGAAACTCATCAACCGCACTTCCCTGTACCTCTTCCCCTTCTTTACTCCCTCATTCGAAGGCGATAGGAAAGATTGCACCTCGAATAAGAACTCCCCGCGACCTCTCGTGGGCTGTGAATGAACCTGTACCTCACTCTTAAAACTTATAACGTTATGTAGCATCTGTCCATCTCATCGTATCTTTTGTCCACGGAATCGGCTTTTCCTTACAGGATATTGTTTATAAAAGGCCCCAGTTTCCGTCGGGATCGAACACGCCAACGTGATTTTTTCCACTTTGTCTAAAAAATAAAATAATTGAATTACCATTATCCTTCGGCATACTACTAATGAAAATTCTAAGAAACTTAAACTTTTCACCCGTTTTTTGTTATGGTAATCTTGAATGAAGACAAATAAAAGTGTTGGTGAAGATTCTGAAGTGTGAAAATTAGTGTTTCTCGGCAATTCAGTAGTTAGAATGTCCGCCCGGCAAGTGGAAGACCCAGGCTCGACTTTCAATAAAGCAGGCAGAATTTTTCTCCGGTATTTTCTTGAATAAAGAGGCAAAGAGAAATATTGCGTCTACCGACATGGGCCTGGCATGATTTTTTCCTAAAATGTCTTCGATACATGAAAACAAACTAACCGAATTAAAAAAAACGTGCAAAGATCTTGATTAATGGTTGTTCACAGTAATAATTTCTACGGCCGAAGTGGGAGGAGGAACGAAACTTAGTGTGACATCATTATAGATTTCATATTAAAATTGATTTTCTTTTGCGTCATTTTTCATGATTGAAACATTCAACAAGCAATTACCTAAAATAGGGGTTCAGAGCCGCTGCGTATGAGCGCCGATCTGCAATAGCTATGTTTATAGACATTATATTCGAAACTACAATTATGCTTTCGCTTATAGGCTTCAGGACAGCGGTTCCTAAAACGAGGGCCGTGAAATGTTTTCAGAAAGGTCGTGAAGACGGTACATTAGAGGTATATGTAACATTCAACATTATATTTTTTTTAGGTTATATTAAAATATTATTTAAATAACGGAATTGGAGTTGATTCCTTTCTATATATGTTTTTAAGTTGTATTGGGATGTTATACTAAAAGTTGTTAAATACTTGCAAAATGTAAAAAAAATCAAACTATTGTGGAGCAACTGATTTCACCACCAGCTACAGACATAGCTGATTGGTATTGAATGTCATCTCATTATAAGTTTATATAGTTTAAAGACAAATTATTGACATTTATGGAGATTTAAATAAACAAATAAATGAAAAGTTGAAAAATAAATCATTTTTCCTCCAAGTAGATGAGGCTAGCTAAAGATGCCCATTTTACATGTTATGTGAGACTTTTTAACGGGAATAAAGTAATTGAATACAATATTCTGAAATCAAATAATTAAAATTATTGATTCATTCGTGTCAGAAAATAAATCATGTTGGTTGTATTATGTTATGTATTATTCACCGATGGAGCACATCTCATGTCAGGGCCACTATAAGCTAGTAGTGCTGAGATTGCTTTTGAGGCAATATGGACTCTCTGTACGATACATCAAGACTCTTTAGTTTCTAGAGAACTCCGAATCTAATACAGGTCCGCAAACTGGTTTAGATCTTGCAAACTCTACTAAAACGCGGCCAGTAAGGACACGTGTTTACGCAAAATTATGATCGGAAATGTGGGACGAACACATGGAACAAGTATTTCACAGAAAATCCAGGTGGCTGTCAAGAGGAATGTTTTGTAAAGAGCGTACGAGTTATGACATGAACTAAGCACCATTCTTAACTCGGAAAATCAAAGCAAAGCAAAATTATAACATTGTGATGGTTTGTTATTCATACTATTTTTGTGATGTTTTAAAAAAATGAGTTCTCTTAACAGTTCATTGCAAGGAGTCAATATTAATGGTCTTCAACCGAGTGATAAAATCAATGGATAATACTGCTGAAGCGACACCCTATTCGAATCCCTATGAGGATTTTTTTTCGAGGACGCCCGGCCCCCCATTTGTTCGTGTTGGAACTAAGGAGACGAGGATGAGCCAATGAGAAAAGAGAAAATGAGGAGTGCGCTCAAATCAACACTCCATCCTTCGGAAGGGACGTTAAGGCGTTGGTCCCCTTGGTGTTCTTCGTTAAGAGCAGGCTAAACGCCGGCACCGGGTTTCTCTCCTCCCTTCCTGGCTATTCATTAGATACCCATTGCGTGCGTAGGCAAGAGATGAATCGGCTGGATCTAAAACCAAATCAATGGATAATAACTTTCTAACCGAATAAACTATAACTCGCCCATGTAATGTAATAGATATTATTCAAGGTAATCCGTATCGTTCGAGAAACATTTCTGAAAAATATTTATCTAACATAAATGATAAAAATGACTGAATAAGAAACTTATATAACGCTGGAATAGATGGTGTTTACAGCACTTCTGAAGAAGAAGGGTTCATGTAAGTCTGTTCAAATTCTAATTTAAAACTTAAATTCTCAAGCGCATTTATATTTGTTTTTATTTTATTTTAAAAATGTATTAAACGGACGTATTTTGAATAAACATAAATTTTTACGGACATAAAGTTAATATAATATTTTAAAATTAATATTCCTTTTTATATTTATTATCAGATGGTTTGGGTTAAGGGGGTCGCCAAGATGTCGGCTGCCTTTAGAGGGGTGGAAGATAGACGAAGTTTAGGAACCGCCGCTTTAAGATCCTTCGAAAAAGAGCTTTTATCAAGCTATATACAATTTTTGAGGGATTTAGTATAAGATAGAGTAAAAACCGCAATGATGAAACTGCAAACACCCTCAAGAGGAAGTCGTCAGAGGATGCGGTTGGAAAAAAGAATCATAAACCGAAAGCTTTTACGATCTAATTTCTAAGCGGAAGGTTATCAGTATGCGATTCGATGAAAATGTCGATGATTAACAGGCGAATATAGGAAACAATAAGCGTAATGGGGAAAGCACCGGACGGCAGAAGTACAGATGGGTATTTTAAAAACAAAGGACGTCCTTCGAAGTGCTAATACTAGTTTTTTTTGTCAGAAATTAGCAGATAAATCTGAAGAAGCCCAGACCCAATAGATTAGCACGAGATATGTGTAAAGCTGGATTGTTTGGCTTTGTACTGGAGTTATACACAATGAAACCTCGATCTATCCTTTTTCATGGGACCGAGAAAAGAAATTGATGAAAGCTGGGATATAATGAAAGCGGAAACAAATGAAAAAGTTCAAAACACGAGAACAAAACAAAAATGACTATGCTGAAAATTTTAATGTATTTTTAGGTTATTTACTGCGCATAAAATAAACAATGAAAAACAATTTTATCGTGCAAAGAAATCTTTAATTGTCATCTGTTTTTCACAGCTTAAGGTTTCAAATCAAAGAGTGTTCTTTCCATGTCAAACATTCTGTCTTTGTCATTTTGTACCTAGAAAAAGGTTTTCACTTTCTCGAAAAGAAGAATTCTTTTTATATATTTTTTTAGAATATACTCTATGCGAATCATCATTTATGTCGACTGCTTTGTAGCCGAAATGCGCATCTGGTTCTCTAAACCTGTTATATAATTATTTCTTGCATTAAGAAACGATAACTACTTAATACAGAATCACATAATACATCTAGGCGAAGAGAACTAGACGAAAGAGCATAGGAAAACACGCTCGTCGAATCGAAAATAAACGCTGATTTTCTATTGAGATCCCTGATCTTACACTCTGCCTTTCTCAGAGATTGCTTATCTAGAGTTGGGGCGACGCAACATGCGTGCTAGTTACCATAAAATTAAGTCATTACCTATGAAAATTAGAAAGAAATACAAACTATTCATACCCAGATTAAGAGGAAACGGTATTTTTAAAACTTGAATTTTCAGTGAAACCTTTCTAAGCACAAAGAAAATTTTCAAAATGACAACAACAGGATGTGCTACTCGTTTTGGTTGAGACATCCAAGGAAAGAATTTTCCTCGATTAGTCATCCTTAGTCATATGATGCGTGAAACAGACAAAGAAGCAACGCAGTTGTTCACAAATATTGCGCACAGTTGGAACTTGAACTATCTATTTTAAATTGTCTATAGTGTTTGATCGTCCTGTTTCGTGGGTATTTTGCTGCCCTAAATTTTCAAAATCTGCAAAATTCATAATGAGCAATGTCTTCTATAGAGAAAGTTTTAAGTTTCCTTTTAATTTGACCTATATAATAATCGTGCCAATGTGGGCAGCATATTTGTTTGACCCTGGACATCTCCACGTTTGGAATTTTATCTTTCATGTTTCTTAATGTATTTCCTATTCTGTTACTACTACTACTACTACTACTGTAAGTTGCTCGACGTGGTTGAATTTTTTATTACTTTGGCGAATGACCGAAAATATTGTAGTTTTACGTCTTTATGTTTTATTTTTCTGACTTTTTATTTTGAGTGGATTTTTACATGCTTTACTGTAGAGGGGTTATTGTGTTTTAGAACTATTAGGACTATGATCGTAGTCTTGTGATAGTGTTAATATTTATAGCACCACTTTTTTTAACGGGAGGAGGGAGGCGTATCATTTCTCTTAAAGCTGATTATATTTATTGTTTTAAATACTCGAGAAATGAGGAGGTAAATATTTCATAAAGTTTGGGAAAGTTAGAGTTCATGGAAGTTTATGCCCCTAAAGACGTAATATGTAAAGAGAATTTATCTTTCAGAGAAGATGTTTCAAGTGATATCGAGCAGTTACAGCAAAACATGTGAAACGATCCAAATTATATTTCCGGCTTTGGCACTTTTCCGCCTATCACAGGATGTAGGAATCATTTAATTATTTAAAAATCAGTAGATGCTTTTCAGTATCTCATACATATATCAGAGGATATCAAACCTAAAGTACTTCTAGAAGGGTTACAGATCTGAAATTAGGCATGATTATAGATCATTGGATAAACCAATAGAAAAATTTGAACTTCCAAATATTTTCATTTGTAGGGATTTTTTTCGGCCTCGTTGTTTCATTACTATTTCCATATAAATCATGGAAATCAGTGCTGGGCTAAAAATTGCATTTTAAATTAGTTAAAATTGAGATATGCATAGTTCTGTAACTGAAAGAATGGCATTTCTTTTTTAAGACAAAATTCTATCTATAAAAAGATGAACATAGCATATCGCCGCATATAATTTATCAACACAAAAAGTTGACTAAAACACGTAAATCGTGATAAATGCATTAATTTATTACATAATAAATAATTATTACTTAAAAAATAAACAATTACAAATCGAATTTCTACCGGTCGTTAAGACGCATAGAAATTTATAATAATCTTTTCAGAAATATATAGCAGAACATTACATATTTCATAAATGCAAATAAAAACAATTGCATCAAATACAAGACACGCCAATGAAACACATTAACAAGATATTACCCGCCAGCATTGATAATTGCCCGGATGGGGTAATTCCGCCATTCCATCCGAGGTTCAATATATGATACGTGTAATATAAAATATGAGATTATGAAAATTAAATAAAGATTAAAAATTTATTTTGCGAAATTAAAGCTTGCTTTAGATTTTTATGAACATTTCTGCACTAGAATTATTTGTTTGTACGGCCATTCACTGCGCATCCACAATTTTGCTTCGGGAAGTTCAGAGAAATATATTAATATTTGAACTTAACTGAAAATTCTAAAATATTATATTATGCATAGGTAAACGCCAAAAACGAATATATTTAAACATGCATACTATACGTTCCGCTAAATTATTATTAGTCGATCGAAAGAGGCAAGATCCTCCAGTGCGAATTATTTGCCGTACTTATTAAAACATTTCGCGAATCTCTTAGGAACCACCGCTTGGAAACCACTGATTAGAACCTCGTTGTCCAACACGGCCGCCCTCGCCACATGTAGCGCATCGTCCATCGACCTGCGGCGAATTGATTCTCTTCATATTTCTTTACCTTTGTTCTCAGAGCCCCGCCGAAAGGTGAAGTGGTACGGCTGTTGCTTAAAGTAGCAATACAAACGAAATAGTAACTTCGTAGCTTTCCCCTGATTTATTAAACAAACGATCTGGATTTCGATCTACCACAATGTAGTAACTACATACTTGATCAGGTTTTACACTGTTTAAACTTATGATTGATAATATACAAATAAAAATAGTTAACAATAAATAATACAACCTGAAACATATTTTCAAATTATTAAGAATTTTTGTTATTAATATTTCATATTATGTGGCGAATATGGTAATCTGTTCCCCACAGTTTTGACGAAACCTCGAAATCCTCTACAGCCTACGGTCCGCGGGCCGTATGTGGTCCCCGAGAACGCTTTATGCGACCCGCAAAACTACGATCAAAAGGTGTTCGGTAAAATTTAACATAGACAACTTTAGATTTTTTAGTTAAATTATGGCCTCAAAACCTTTACTGGTAGTCTTAACGCTAGCAATGTATTTAGACTTTATTTTCACTAATATGATACCACAGAATCCCTAGATAGCTTCCTATGTAAACGTTCATCCGGCCCGCCAAATCTCTCGTGACTTCTTATGCGGTCCTCCGAAGCATTCACTGCTAAGAATGTGGCCCGGCGGGCAGAAATGATTGTCGACCTCTGCTCAAGGACAATCAGCCAGTTCTTTTTTTCTGCATATATATATATATATATTTTAATATTCAATGTCGTAACAAATATGAATCGGTAAGACTACCTCACAGGTTATAGGATAACATTTTAATTTAATATTTTTACAGCAATGAAACGGAAAGAAGACAGTGGAACCGACAAGAACACGCTCATTTCCTTTCTATAATGTGTGCTTCTTATGATAAAAATGAAAATGATTAATAAACTGAAGTAATGAATTTCATAGTTCCGTCGCTGGCATTTATTTTATTTGTGTAAAAAAATATGCAAAAATGCTTCTCAACAAAAAATGAGACCAAGTCGGGGTTGACAAGGTGGTCAGAGCTCTTTCGACACTTTTCATTAGTACTTGTTGCATTTTCTTTCTTCTACGAGAGTAATTAACCACATCTATGTTTTAAAAAGCATCTATGTCCTTGTAGATATATGCTTGTATAAATGTTTTTGTTTCATATTGAGAAATAATCAAGGTGGCAACCAAATTTATCCCAATTAATGATTACACGAGCAAAAACAGATAAATAAATGTAATCTGGCATTGTGTGTCGGATTTCTCAGAGTTCAAGGAAATCTATGGGGCTACTACGCTTCTAATGTACGTCCACTTACAAATATTAACCCTACTACATCCACCATCAAAGTCACTTTCAGCAACAAAAAGAAGAATTTCACAGAAAAAATAAATTTAACATCAATTAGCACCTTGAATTTTAAACATACTTGGGAAGGCGTTGAAGTAAATAATTTCACTTTTGTATGTGTTCATTCCAAAAATAGATAGCCGCCGCAACAAACTTATGTAAACGAGACACGTCAAAAGAGAAACGAAGAAAAAACTTTCATTATTAGTACTTATGCACATTTTGTCACCACTTGAGGAATTAAACGGTCCTGCTGCATTGATAACATTTTGATTAATTCCTTAAATCACATTCCCTTTCATCTTAAATAGCTACCACCATTTCCCACCTCCTACACCTTGTCCTTATTCTTCGGAACTCTAAACCAACTTTTACTCTGTTCCTGAGAATCTTCTCCCTGTGCCTCTCCTCCGTTTTTCCACCTTCTTTGGACATGAAGCTCATCTTGGTCTCCGGGATTACACATTGACTTAAGTTTCTTAGCGAATCGCTAGCTGTATTCTGAGGCTCAGCATTCCGATATGGCATTCAGAGGAATGGTGGTGAACCTCTTAGGGGATGGAGAGTACGTCGTGAACTGAGGGTCAGTGAGGGATTGCCTGGAAGGTACTTCGGAGTTTGCTCCAACTGCATTCAGGGACATGGTCGATGATTGGGTCGCGGAGTCCTGACGTTTGATCAAGTCTAGGGAAACAGTACGTCTGATGGTATCCGCTGGGAAAGACGGCCCATCGTCGTATAAGCAAACCGCTTGCCTACTATTCTCACCGCAGAAGAGGGCGTGCAGGGCTGCCCTAAAGTCCCTCATTCGGTAAGCGTAGATTATGGGGTTGACGGCAGAGTTGAGGTGCGAGAGGATGACCAAGGACAATACCACAGGTAATGGAAAGTCGCAATCGGGACAGAACGCCTTGATGCAGTTCATGGTGAAGAGGGGCATCCAGCATAAAATGAAGAAGAAGAAGATTATGGCGAGATTCTGAGTCACGTTGATCTCGCATTGTTGAGCTGCTCCAAGCAACGCCCGGATGCCGACCCGTCCTCCGCTACATCTGCCTCCCTGCAGGGACGAGTCCATCGCGATCCTCTTGTGCAACTGAAGGAGATTTGAGAGAACGTTCAGTCTAGCGTCTTTACCTCGCGGCATATGTATTTGTCGTTAATTGACTTGGTTATTCCATAAGGATAGGATATGCGCTTCATTTATTTACACATATCTTCAGTGCTTGCAGCACGAAAAACATTTCGTTACCTTTGCCAACATTACGATGAATGATAACAATAAAATTTATTCGATGGAGCCGAACTATTTTAAGACTTTTGCCTTATTCTTAGGTTTAAGGCCGCCGTTGGAATGGCCACATTATTTGATGCACATGAAATCATCCCCGCTCACAAGTAGCAACGTTACTGGGAACAAACTATTCGAAAGATAATTTGTTGTAATTTGTTGCTTTAATCCAAATTGTTGCTTATTTGACAAACTATTCATTTCGGTTTGCGAACACATTTTCAACCCTCTTGACGTTAATGATGTTTTGATTGTTCTCACTCCGGTCGCTAGGGTTTGAACACACTGACATTGGATATCCAAGAATCGGGAGCAAGATTTTTGTCATTTTGCCCATAAGAAATACAAAAAGCCTATACACAATGAAAATATTCTAGCCCGTTCTGATATGATATCAATTTATGGCAAATTGAAAGCCATTCTTTAATGTTAAAGCAAGGTAATTTCAAGAAAATTGTGCTTAACAACAGACATGGAATCTTTCTCGTCATAGTAATTTACGTGGAAGATTTAGAGTATTAGACTAACCACTAAAATTAGATTCCTTCGAACTAATATAGTTTTGTTGTCATGGATATACAGTTTAGTATTTCATACACCTGTAGTGTTTTTAAAAAGATTAAGAGACAATATACATAATTGAAGATGTGAAATTGCAAATCACTATGATACGGAATGTAAACGCCCGTAGGGAATTATATTTAATATAAGGAAAATCGATTCCGTACATTTTGGACGTCGTTAGCTAATGAGGCGTTGAGAGGGTTGACGGGATTCGAAAGGATAAACAACAGCATGAATATTTTTGAGTAAATGAACTTGACATTTTTCACATCTAAAATTATAAGAAAATACAATTTAAATTAATTCACTGACCTGTTGAAGGACCACTCTGTAAATGGCTGCGTAAAAGAAGGCCATCAGCAACGCAGGGGTAATGACGGTGCCAAAGTAGAGAAACACGAGGTAGTCGTAATCCATGACCTTGGCGAAAAAACAGTGAGCGTCGTACCCAGCGTTCCATCCCATCATTGGTAGAAAGCCGATGATAGTGGCAGCAACCCAGCAGATGCATATGACTACTACGACGTAAAAGAGGCAAGTGGTTAGCCATTACAAAAATTTTTGTGCATGTTTATAGTAGTCGCTTACCTCAACGAAACCCGGTTATATTTTGATTAAAATGTTGACTAATATAGAAGTTAAGGGATTTAAAACAAGCCGAAACATGCAAAATTAATCAATGATCGAGAGTTAACGTTTCCCTCACCCGCAAAACACAGAGGTACACAATCCGGTTAATAGTAAATATATATTACAATTCGGTGATTGCTGTTAAATCAATTCTTTTTACTTTCTTCATACATAGCACAGTGAATGTATTATTTTAATGAAAAAATAGAATTCGAGGTTTCAACGGAAATTAATGTTTTATCGTCCCTCGAATACGTCTTTATTATTTTACTTTTGTATTACCCGTCATATGACGGATAAATAATAATATTCCCTCCCTCTGTCTCCCTCTCTCCCTGTCTCCCTCCCTTCCTCTCTTTCTACCTCTCTCTTTGTCTCTCTTTTCTCCCACCTCCCCCCTCTCTCGGTTCTCGCGCATGGCCAACTCTCTGCTCCGGGAATCTCCGCACATGACATAATATACATTGCATATTCAATAAGGAGCCCAACTCACAAGCCGAAATATATCACCTATAGGGACTTCAAAAACATCAACAATGAGAAGTTAATTGCTGACGCGTCTGCCATGCCTTGGTATTCTATTGAGTACATGGACGACATTAACGACAAGGTTGAGACTTTCAACAATTTTGCACAGTCATTAATCAACACTCACGCTCCACTAAAGACTAAAAGAGTCTCTAAGCCCCATGCACCATGGCTCACAACAGACATCAAACTGATAATGAAGAGACGTGACAATGCCTTCCGCATTTTCAAAAATACAAAAACACAGATCTCATTCAACCAATTTAAAAAACTAAGAAATAAAACTAAGCAACTTATCAGAAACTCTAAAACTCGGTACATTCATTCACTGTCCCGTCCAAATTCTTCACAATCTGCTCTATGGAGTAACTTAAAATTATTTGGTATTGGAAAATCTAAGGATACACAACTTCCTCCTCATATTTGCCTTGATACACTTAACACTCTATTCACCACTCCCCCAACTCCTGATGACAACGAAATAAAACAGAATCACATACACCACCTACTTCAACACACTCCTCCCACCACAGCATCACCACCATTCCAATTTTCTCCTGTAACTCAGCTGGAAGTACTGAATTGTTTACGTAAAATCAAGTCCAGAGCACAAGGTGCTGACGAAATTCCAATAGTTTTCCTTCATAAGATTATTCATCTAGTGCTACCCGTCATCACTCATATATTCAATTGGTCGCTTATGCAAAACAAATTCCCATCGCAATGGAAACTCGCCATAGTCCGTCCCATACCTAAGAAAAGTCTTACTTCTGACATAACCGACTTTCGGCCCATCAGTTTACTTCCTGTATTATCAAAGGCATTTGAAAAGGTTTTACATGAACAAATCACATATTTTCTAATTAGTAATAATATCCTCGATTCTCTACAATCAGGATTCCGAAAATCACACAGCACTACCACAGCACTCCTCAAAATCACTGACGATATCAGATTAGCAATGGACAAAAGAGAAGTCACTATTATGACTCTTATTGACTTTAGTAAAGCTTTTGACTCTGTAGATGTAAACATACTTCTAACCAAACTGCGCCTCATGAACTTCTCCTCAGATTCCCTAAACTTAATTAGTTCTTACCTGAATGATCGCTATCAAAAGGTCGTAACTGACAATCATTCCTCAAGATGGATTAAAGTGTCACGTGGCGTACCACAAGGTTCCACCCTCGGGCCACTGCTCTTCTCTCAGTACATTAATGATATATCTTCTCAGCTTGCTCACTGTAAATACCACCTTTATGCTGATGATCTCCAAATCTATATGTACTCTCGCTCTATTGATCTCCATCTTATCATTGATAAAATGAACCATGACCTCACTTCTTTATCCAAATGGAGCAATGTAAATTTCCTCAAAATTAATCCTTTAAAAAGTCAGTCTATTATTATTGGGTATCCCAAACTTCTCTCGTCACTAAACTTCTCAGAACTTCCCCCAATTCTGCTCAATAACTCTGTCATTCGTTTCCAAAAAACTGCAACCAATCTCGGGTTAGTATTCAATGACACATTGACCTGGACTGATCATATAACTAAAATATGTAATACTGTTAACAGTTCACTTCACTCACTTAAAAGAATTAAAAGCATTACCCATTTCTCCCTTCGCAAGCGACTTATCACCGCTCTTGTCCTTCCTCACCTTGATTACTGCGATACGGTCTATCAAGATCTATTTAACGAGCTATCTCTAAAATTGCAGCGTGCACAAAATTCCTGTGTAAGATTCATTTGTGATCTCCAAAAGAGAGACCATGTCACTCAACCTCTATATACGTTAGGCTGGCTTCGCACTGAAGCTCGTAGACGTCTTCACCTCCTCTCGTTATTTTACCGAATTATAACTCTTCAAAACCCGCAGTATCTGAACTCCAAATTTTCCCAAATGAACTCTGTACACAACGCCAACACTAGGGGCACCAATCTCTTCCAGATCCCACATCACAGGACGGAAATTTATAATAAATCCTTCCATGTTACAGCTTGTAGACTTTGGAACGCCCTACCTACTGACCTCCAAAACGCAACATCTCTCCACATATTCAAACATAAATACTTTAAATTGCTGTTCTCTGCCCAAAATTCAGGTCAGCTTTAACATTTTCTTCTTACCAATTGCAAGACGGCTTCCTTCACTCTTCCTTACTTAATTAACATTAATTATTTTTTTTGCAGGTTATCGAGTTCGCAAAGTGTACGCCTCCTTCGACTGTTACCTTTTCATTGTCTAGTGTCTACTATGTTATAGTATTTATACTAATTCTCATTGTTTTATATCATTCTGTATTGTTTCATACTATTTTATACTGATTAATATCATTTTGTATTGTTTTATACTATTTTATACTGTTTTATATCATTTTGTATTGTTTTATTCTATTTCGTATTACTTTATTTTATTATGTATTGTTTTATATCATATGTGTAATTTTATATAATTTCCTTCTTTCTTATGTTATGCATGATCCAACAACAATCTCCATATTCATTGTATATATTTCAAGTATATTTCATCTTATTCTGCCTAATTATTGTATTATATTTCTTGGTTTGCATTACGTTAATACCTATATATGTATTTTTTATGACGGTATACAACGATGCTGTATATACGAAGACTTACTGTACATACTCCTTTCTATTTAATGTTGTATTACTATATCATTATATGTACACTATCTAGGGTTTTCGCAGGTTTTTCACACCCCCCTTCTCAGTGGGTGTTTTCCTGCGTGGGTTTTACTAGGGAGGACATGCCTGTTTTACCTAGGTTTTCCCCACAATCTCTAATCTGTCTTCAATTTTATATATATATATATATTTTTTTTTACTCTGTATGATTTAGGTATATACTGTTTATGTTATGCGTATTGTATATATATATATCTTACTTTACCATTTTTTTATATTTTTTATATTGACGAAGTGTTAAATGTAAGAATGGACCTTATGGTCTAAATTTCGCCCGAATAAAGACGATTATCTATCTATCTATCTATCTATCTCTCATCCCCTCCTGTTCCCATCCATAGCTCTCCCTCTTTCTCTCAGTCTCACTCTTTATCTCTTTCCTCCCGTCCTTTTCTAATTCTATACCTCCCTTACTATCTTGTATCTTCCATTCTATATCTCTTCCTTCCTCTCTCCCTCCCCACATCCCCCTCTCTCTTACTCTACATATATATAGTTGTTTAGATAAGCAAAAGAATCCAAAATAAATCCGTCCCATTAGGATTACGTATTTTCGAGAAAAATCCTATGATAATTTAAGGCAATTTATGCACTTGTATATAGTACACGTCTGCGGGTTGAGAAAACAATTGATTCTCGAAGTTATTCATTGACGTGATCAGCAAGGCAGCATCCCGTTTAAAAGCCGATATTTTCCCAAAATATGTGATTTAAATGTTTAATATGAGAGATTTCGAAAGGCAGGCGAAAAAGATGAATATTATAAGAAACTTCATTAATTTTCCTAAAACATAGTTTAAATTCGGAGATCGTACGCCAATTTTTGCTAATTTTAATTTCCAAAAGAATAAAAGCCTGCACTTTAAAAAGTCGCTTTTTGCGTGTTATCATACGGGAAACGGAAATCGCCCCCTGGAGTCGAACCCGGGTCTTTTTTCGTATTTCTTTCGTCACTTACTTTTTACATCTGAATCAAACATTCCTGCGAAATTTCAACCTTCCACCTAATCGGGAAGTTTGTTAAAAATGTGTTAAAATGAGCCATTGATGACGTAGGCGTTATATACAAACCCCACCATCTAGGCTTTTATTTTAATAATTTAATAGTTGAAGTTTGTGTGCACGCGGAAGGAATTTTTGGGAGTTTTATCTCAAAAACTGATAATCAAATCAGTAAATGTTATATTGAATACTTTTGTTAGAAATTAAAGATCTGGTTAGATTTTGGTTGAATTTGGTTGACCGAAAGTGGAGGTTTACTCCTGCCATTTTTCCGTTTTTGCCGAATATCGTCTGTAAGGCTTCATTAATGTAAACATTAGTTTTTAACGAAATTATAGGCAGTATAGTTTTCTAAAAAAATTGTTTGAAACATTGTTTCAGAGAATGGGTTGCATCAGACTTACAATTTATTGATTGTCAATCTGCATTTATCTTCAATAAATTGAATGTCTCCAGCCGATAGCTTTGTGTGAGGTTCATTTTGTAGTGACTGCGTTATTTAAATGAAGCTTTGCGTGCCAACACACTTGCGCACAGGAGAACAATGCCGCACATATGATATTAACGAAATTATTTTTATTATATTAATTGGATATTAATTCGCAAACTCTTGTTTCGTTGCATGTTTTTCTTTGAACATAATCTTTACCATGCCACGTACCATTCTTGGCATAAAATGGAAATTTTTTAACAAGTTTAATACTATTTTGTGGTCGGCTTTTTCTTGGACCTTTTAGTACAAATATAAAATTTTCCAGAATTATAAAATTTATATAACAATATAATGATAATATTTTTAAGCTGACCGAATGCCGTCTTCCCGCCCACTTCCCTCGTGTACGACGTGGGATGCAGGATGGCCCAGTACCGATCCACGGAGACAGCCAGGAGGCAGAAGATCGATGCCATGCATAGACTGATGAGGAAGCAGATGGAAAACAGGCAGACGTGGAATCCACGGGGAAGCCCAACTGAGGCCAAAAGCGCCACGGGGATGCCTATAAGGCCGAACTGTAAAAGGGGTTAGAGATATTTATCAAAAGTACTTATTTATATCAATGATACGGAGACGTAATCCATTTCTATTTATGACACCATTTGAGGCATTCAATATTTATGGAGAAAAACATCTCGAAGTTTGCTGGTTCTTTAGAAGGGACACACACGCAGTACCGTAACTAGAGTATGGCGAAGGTGGCATTTGCCATAGGCGCCAAACGTTCCCACAAAAATGCCAAAAGTTAATTTTTACATAAATAAACATTAATTTAATACTCAAATATTTAAGTTATTTTAATAAAAACGCTAATATTCTTTATGGAAATGTAGCAAAAATCATATGCTATGTAAACAAGGCGTTTCATTAAAATTTTGCCATAGGCGCAATATATCTTCCAGTTACGCCTTTGTGTGTGTGTGTGTATATATATATATATATATATATATATATATAAACTTAAGGAAAAGAAAAGGTAGTGATGAGGGTGGCAACAAGGTGTTGAGGGAAGCCCAGCGGACACTTACCAAGTTGGGGACCAAGTTGGCAGGCTGCTGGGGGCGTCGAAGAGACACGTAAAACACACGAACACAAAAAAACTATATATATATATATATATGTGTATATATATGTATATATATATGTATATATGTATATATATATATATATATATATATATATATATATATATATATGTATATACATACCAACGTACAGAATAAGGATTTTATGTATGTGTGTGTATATATATATATATGTATATATATATATATATATATATATATATATATATACACACATACATAAAATCCTTATTCTGTACGTTGGTCTGTCCGTTGGTCCGCCGGAACGCTCTTTAGAAATCTCCATAAGAGAACACTTAAAAATACCTTTTTTCACTTGCAGGCTTTTTTTCTTTTGCAAAATTAAATTAGAAGTAATTGATCTACGATCTTCGGACCTGGACCATTTTAAAGAAAAATTAACAGATTCTTATTCTTCGACTTTTGTCTTCGGTTCGAAATCGCTCAATTTATATGCTTAAAGAAAGTGTGTTTTGAATGCTTTAGTACGAGAGAGTGGAGGCGCCCGAATTATTTATAATTAAAATCGTGTTTTTCATTAATTTCTTTTAAGTTAACTTCCTATTGAAATTTTTGGTAATTAACTATTTTTATAGTTTTTTTTTGCAGTCCATCTTATTATTAACCGGAGTTATAAATTCGCATCGCATATATGAATCACGCAAAAAGTCATTCCTTAACATGCAGACCTTTTTCGTTTCGTACTTTAACACGGGTCAGACTTTTATACATGGGTATAACTTATTTACTGAACCTGTTAAATAATTAGAGGGAGAAATTGATATAATTGACATAGTTAAATAAAATAAACACAAAAGTTTTATAACAAATATTTCAAATATTATTTAAAGTTTTTCCAGCTAGCTTTCTTATCTGCAAAAATATCAATTAGTTGGTTGAAATCGATAGATTTAGCTATATTGTGTTTCTTACATATGTTTAAATTTGCTTTAATTTGGAAATAACTCCTTTCGGCATTGGCCACAGCAACATGCTGTGCTGCATGCATCAAGAAGATAAAACATGCAGTTATAACATTTTTCATAAATGCAGATAGCGAGATGTTTTTTTATTAAAATTAGGTTACAGAGTTCTCGAATGGAAGTAATATTTGAAATTTCTTTTCATAAGGATGATCTCATACTTAACAGTTGTTGTGGGAATTCATCAGAAATATCTATATTGTAACGTTTTTGAAATTCTACAGCTGCTTTGTAAAGATCTTCTTCACTGAAAGATAGCAATGTTTCAGGTGGTAAAATTTTGAAGTTACTTACTACATTCCTTGTTGCATTAAATCGATTTTTTAATTGATTTATTACAACACCTAGGGTTGCAAAATATATATCCACTTTGAAAAGTCTCTCTGGATCTTCAAGTCTTTCATCTTGAGCCAAGTCTTCAAAAAATTTCTCGACTTTCCGATGTCGTTTGTCGGTGAATTTTAAATTTGTTCCCCAAGATGTTGCTAAACAACATGCCAAACTTTTGCTTTCTTCAAAATTATTTCTTAATATAACCATATTATTTAAGGAAGACTCTAGATGACATATCGCCTGACTAATATCTACATTTTTTTGTTGAAGCAACTTTGAAGTTAAATTTTATAGATACCGATTTGATCGAAATTTTGTATTAAAGAGGCGTGCAACATAAAATAACAAAATCAAGAAATTTTATATAGATATAGAGAGCAGGGCTGCCACAATACAAGGAATAAAAAAATATTTACTCGTATTTGTCTGGAACTGACGGCATCAGTTTTAACCAAATTCAATATTTCTAATATACACATACATAGAAAACTACATTAGCATATTTAAACCGAATCAATCAAACAGGGGCACCACAATTACAAATTAAACTCTTTCTGTAATTAAGAATTTGGAAGGAATTGGCTGAATGGATTTCAGTTAAATTTTATATATACGAGTAAGATTTTTGCAACACACCATAACATACAAACGAAAGTACTTTGAGATCCGTTTAGCCAATACCTTCCAAATTCATAGTTATAAAAAAGACACCTTGGTATTGTGGTATCCCTGTTTAGTCGACCTGATTGAAATATAATATTTTGATTATTTATTTATATGAAGATTATATATACCATAATTGGTTAAAATCCATGAGGTCAATTCTCTAGAAATACGTGTAAAAATATTATTTAACTTTTTATTGTGGTTGCCATGCTCTTGAGCTCCGCTTTAATCTTCTTGATTTCATTATGTTATATTGTACAAATCTTATATACAAAATTTAATTGAAATCCGTTTAGCCAATTACTTCCAAATCCTTAATAACTGAAAGAGTTTAATCTGTAATTGTGGCACTTCTGTTTGGCTGATTCAGTTTAAATATGCCAATATGGAATTTTATATGTTTTTATTTTATGAATTAAATTAGGTTAAAACTTACAGTTCAACACAAATACGTGTAAAAAGAAATTTATTTATTCCTTGTATTATGGCAGCCCTATGTTTTCTATATCTATACAAAAAATATTTATTTTGTTATATTATGTTGCATTCCTCTTTTAAACAAACAACACAGGAGGCTAATCGAGCACATTTTGTGATTACATATTATCCCTATGAGTTATCTAACCTTTTTGCATACTTTTCATATTTTATATATTTCTTATTGTATTATTAATCTTGCCACCAGGTCTAGAGCCCAATTGCACTGTATTTTTGTAATAATAATATAGCGCAGTTGAAAATATTCGGTTGAAAAATAAATATTTATAATCGTGGTAAAACTAAGGAATTGAATGAAATGCTACCTAAAAGAATACACATTATTACACCAACTGCTGATTTTTTAATGTGTATTAAATCTCTCAAGAAATTTTTTTAAACTTGAAAATATTAGGTTTTTAGTGGTGAAAAATCATTTGACGTCGTACGATTTTTCAAATTACGTACATTTAGGCTGTTAAACAGGACAAGAGAAAATATCGTGAATCTTTCGTCAAAAGGGCATAAGACTCGAAGAATAATAAGCGTAAATAGAAATTGTTTTTAAAAGGTCACTTGACTAGATTTTGACTTTTTGTATTGATAAAGTGCACAATTGGTACCTAGGCCAAAATCTCTGAATATAG
This sequence comes from Tanypteryx hageni, assembly GCA_028673005.1. Taxonomy (NCBI): domain Eukaryota; kingdom Metazoa; phylum Arthropoda; class Insecta; order Odonata; family Petaluridae; genus Tanypteryx; species Tanypteryx hageni. The sequence goes on along the minus strand of CM054113.1, from coordinate 36,485,861 downwards.
CCGGATTTCAGGTCCTGGCGGATTTCACGAAGCTGGATAGATCCGATACTATATTTAATCTTCATATAAAATAAATAACCGAAATATCATATCTCAACCGGGTCGACTAAACAGGGTTACCACAATATCAAGGTTAGAATTTTTCTGTAACTATGAATTTCGAAGGTATTAGCTGAACGAATTTCAGAGAAATTTCGTTTGTAGGACGAGTATAGAATGGGAAAACAATATCTGTTTAGAACGGATCAAAAAAGCAAGGCTACCATAATATAAGAAAAAATAATTTTCTGACTTCAAAGCAAATACATTAGTATACGATTATACTACGGCGAATCTGACAAAAAGCACTGCTGTACCACAAGAAACCTGTGTACACCCCTACTCAGCGCCATAACTAGCTATTTTAGCACCTGGGGCAGACTACCAAGTATGCGCCTTCATAAAAAATTCTCTAATACCTATTTTTTTACTATATGGTTTTTGGGTGAACAATTAATAAATTAAAATAAATTATAAATTATGTAATTTCTCACTATGAATGTACATACTTTAAATAAATAATTATAAATATAATTACATACATACATAATTTAACACGCTCGCGATGACGGGACCCACCAGTGGGTCACTCCCCATACCTTTATCTTACCTTTTTTTCTTTTGACACCTATGCTGAAGGATTCTATATTTAGTTTACGCTCTTAGGAGAATATATACATATATACTGCATACGAATATCTTTAGTTAATGAAATTTTAGCATGAAAAAAAAATTTTATTTGATCTCGCTGAACCATACATAAAAAATCGGGGAATTGCAATGAAAAATAATATTATACATTTTAGTTTGAAAATGTATTTATTATCAATAAATGGTTTAGTTTAAAATTACTATTCAAGATAAATCTAAGATGATATTTTACAAGTAGTAATAATACAAATATTATATCTTTATTAATATAAATGTAAAAGTTGAATATTTCTGAAGAAAATGCCTAGGAAATAATAGGTTATTATAATAAAATATACGTTGGAAGTTAAATTTACAAACTAGCAATCTATTTCGGAATCGTGAAAATAAATGTTTCAAGTTGCAATATACACTTCTGCTGGATAGTTTAGGCACAGAATCCCAAACACGTAATGTATTTATGTGTAGATTCTATGTACCAAATTTCCTAGAAATCGATTTAGCCTATTCTTCCCATTACACTAAAAATTCATTAACGACGGCATAGAAACGGCTGCGGCGAACCGGCGGCAGCGGAACGTCTCATTTCGCGTAACTTGTACCTTGAGACCAGCTTTTGTTGTTTTACTATAATAAGATTCAGAGAATGATCTATTGTTTTGATGCGCAGTGATCGGGAAGGGTTCTTTAGGTTGACATGGACTTGAAGTTATTATCATGTTTGTCTGCATCAGAAATATTCTCAGAAAAATTTGCGCGGTCTGTTGGATGTTGTTGTGAAATAACTAAAGGGCTCAAGTTAGAACCATCGGAAGCATGTGGGTTTGTTTCTGAACATAATATTTCATTTTCAACAGAATACTCATCTTCACTTGGTCCTGCCAGGTCAAGTGAGGCAGAGGCAGGCCTTCTTCACTTATTTGAGTATCATTATTTTGTAGGTTGGTAGGTAGGCATTGGAGAAAATTCTCAATCTTCTGACTTTTTAAACATTTTTTTCGTTAGTTTCCTTTACTTTCTTTCGTTTTTGTGCGCCGCTAAGGTGTTTATATACATTACCAGAGCCAGACATCTATAATTTATGGGGTAAAGTAAAAAAAATATTAGAGCTAATGTAAAAGTATGCATGCAATTTAATACGTCTTACCATAAATTTTTTAATCGTATTATACTCATACAGTCATATACCGAGTGTTCCAATGTAAATCCTTTTGCGGATAAAACATAGAATAATCGAAAACCAAATGAATAATATTGTTATTGTTGCTACATCAATAATTAAACACAGTGTCACAGTGCAACTAACGAAAATAAAATATATCACGGCAAGCAAAATGCATTACGGAGCCACAGAATCTAGGGCCGTTTTCCAATTCAACTTTATGCAGACTTCGCTTACTTATCGATTGTAAGTTTCCGGAAGTGACGTCGTGGAGTATGTTCCAAATTGGCGGCAGGAGGAAGCATAGGTTCGGCTATTCGGCATGAGTGTACAATCCAGAAAAAAGTAATTTAATATGGAATTTAAATAAAAACTTAAAAATGCGATTGGTGCAATCTCAATGTAGACAAATGTGTGTTAATATTGCAATTTTTTATTTTCATTACCGAATTGAGCCAAAGTCGCCGGGCCCCCAAAGGGCCCGGGCCTCGCCTCCCTTTATGGTAGGTATGTCAATGCGTCCGAAGCAAACAGGAAGAAGGTGGGAACTATCCCTTTTCAAATTTTAAATGACATTATCTCACTTGTCCACATAAATCAGGATTTCGCTTATTTCTTGTGAAGAGGAAATGGTAGAAATTTCAATACTGCTCACCAGTAAGTCTGCAACTGCTAAGGACACTATGTAGTAGTTTGTCCTCCTCCTCAGCTTGCTGTCTTTCACGAACGCCGCCAGGACCAAGGCGTTGCCGATGACAGCTGCTACGGCCACGACGATCTCGGAGATTGTGTAAGGTAAGTTTAAATGAAAATCGGAAGTATCCAAAGCTTCCGGAAATGTGGAGGATGATAGGTTGACTGTGGGGGTGGAATAGGAATTGTTGGTCGCATTCAATAGGAACTCTGCGTTGACAGTGAACAAGATTTTTTTGCCAGATGATTCATTCGCTCCGGCCATCGCCAGTGAATATGGCGAGCGGCAGAAGGCTAATCCAAAGAACGACCACGATCCCTTAAAAGAACGTAAAATATCACTATTATCTCTCTTCGAAAAACATTCTCGAAGAAAAGGAACAGTTATCACTTTTTAGGAGATAAGCTGGTTGGTGAATATTTCGGCTTCATTCACGCTTCGGAGGAATGTTCCGCGCGTTTGTCAGAGGCGAGCACATTCGAAGACGTTGAAATTTTTCGCTAAGGTTTTATTAGGAGGATCGTTTCCGAAGAATACTCCTAGGTGCAGGTTAAACGGCGAGTGTTTCACTTTCTTCAAATCGTAGGTGGCAGTCGTCAGAGAGCTTAAACCTCATGCGTAATATTTTTGCACGATTCATTCCGGAAATTCATCCACCGCACTTTCATTCTTTCCCTCTCTCTTCTTTTCTACTACATCGGGAGGCGATAGGGATGAATATGCCTCGATAAGGAACCTCCAAACCACTAACGCGCAGTGGACGAACGTATATCTCTCTCCAAAACATTTATGCTATCTAGCATCCGTCCCCTAACTCATATCTGTTTTCTGCGGAATCGGCGTTTCCTTAAAGGAAATGGTTGGAAAACACCGAGTTTCCGTCGGGGTTACGTACGGGGAATGTTCGAGTTTCGCGCTATCTCCGTCCGGTTCAAAAAGGCGCGATCCTCTTCTCCACCTTTCACGTGTAAAATGACCAAATTACAATAATTCTTCCAAGCATCGGGATTTTCTAGTCGAATTCTCTCGAAATCGTATCATCCGTGTAGTGTTAATGCGAATTTTGAGTAAGAGGAGGAGCGACATACGACAGTTGCCCAAAATGCATTCGTAGCATTTGGATTTTGCATTGGAAGAATTAATTTGAATAAAGAAATTGGTGCAGTATAAACTGAACGAACTTTCTCATATAAGTATGCGTTTGGTCACTCGACGCTCTTTCATGTTTAACAATTCACTTGTATTACTTGATGGAACACACTTAGTGCTCATGTTTAGTCTTGATCTCTCTCCTGACGATTTTTCTTATAGTCTTGATGTATGAAAGCTATTTTTAAGGGTTAACGTATAAGAAGTATTGTTTACGGCACAAATATCAATAACGTAATTAATTTAAAACATACCCTGTCTTTCTTTCTGAAAAATTTTGAAAGGCGACAAAGATCAATGATTCCCTTGGTCAGGCATATTTTGGATTCTCATACCTCACAACAAAACATCCAGTCTCATTATACTATGAACACCATGGTATTATCAAATGAGAGAGGAACGTGATAAGAATATCCCGGCTGGTAATCATAACCAGAGACAAGCAGTATGCTACATTAAGGAAAGCGTAGACATGTTTTTAATAAGGGGGCAATGCACATTATGTATATAAAGGAGTATAGAGTTGCACTCAACGAAGTTGACGGAACCTCAGGCGAATTTCGTTGTCCTGTCTGAAAAAAAATTGGAAGGCGGAAAACGACAGAAAATGAAACGCCGACGCCGTGTTACGCATGTATGATAAATATAGGAGTAATTCTTTAAGCGTGGCTGTAGATTGATGAAAGAAAATACGAATTCAAGTCTCATAAATGTAATTATATTTTTCCTATGACATTAGTTGTTTAAACATCACGTATTTATAGGGAGATGGAATTTTCATATTTTGTTGCTCTCAATCATTCAATGGATTTCCTCGCATTTTAGAGTTAGGAATCATATAACCAGAGAGAATGATACACCGTGCTTCATACATAGAAGTTGACAGTTGACAACGGATTTGACGGGAAAATTAAACCTACATTTCAATTTATTCCTTTTTTCCTTTTTTGCAAGCTTGCGTATGTCTTTGGCGAAATCGGTTTCGCCGTACTCACACGTAATGAATCTGTCAATAAATATTATACACTCCTCAATATTTTTCTGATTGTAACATTTGTATTTTGGAGAATTTCGTAATCTTAGAAAGATGTGTTCGTGGGAGTGAGACTCTTAATTGGAATTCTACTCGTTCATAGCTATCTTCCACAGTATATTCTTGCAATGAGCCATTCTTTTGTTTTAGGTACCACATAAACCTCGTCACCTTTTGGTCAAAGTACTTGGCATATGTGACCGGATCGCTGCTTATTAAATCGTTTTTCCTGCGCCATCAAGGGTAATTGTGTCTTCGAGGGTTATACTTTCTCGTAAATCAACTTAGCCAGTGACTGAATCAATTCTGGCCAATTGATTTCATCTGCGGATAGTGTTAGAATAATTGTGGTATTTCCCAATTGACGAATCATAGCCATTGACTGTTTATTTTTCGTTTCCCAAGACCGAATATGAATCATAACCTTTACCCAACATCGCGTTGAATTATAGAGTTTATGTAACCAGGTTCTAAAAGGTTTCCTGCAATGACATTTAGATCTATTAGTATATCTGCGTTTTCTTTAACACACATTTATATTACAGGGACGGTATTTCTCTATTCAAGAACAAGCACTTAAAAAATGCTTGTCTCAGGTTTCTCCAATATCTTTTAGAATCTATTTTCGGTGAATTACCACTGAAGACGGCTGCTATGTAGCGGAAATGCGCCTCTGGTGTTTTATAATGTTGTTGTGGCCAATGGGGAAACATGAAACAAGTATTATTTTAAGTATTTGTTCTTGAAAAATTTCAGCCAGAAGACGAGCTCGATAATTTTCTTTTGAAGGATTTCTGCAATTTATTTTTTTTGCCATGTAGAGAATTCTGGTGGGTGTTCATCATTTTCGATCTAGTCGTCTTGTTTCTGATTTTATTCTTGCCGAATAAGAGATCTTATCTCCAGTTATTAGTGAGTGACCGCCATAAATTTCCGGAAAACATAACTCATCGATGTCTGGGATTGAATGCCAGGAACCTGGTTTCTTTCCTTGCCCTGTTGCCATAATTTCGATATCATTGGCTATTTCTATGTTTCTATCAAGAAACATTACTTCAGCATATATCATTAATATCTAAATTAAGTTCTTGCAATTGAGGGACGTTGACGTCAGAATTAATATCAGGGTCTATATAAGTCTCTTTTATAGTGGCATAATTTCGTTCGACAATAAAATCTATTTGCTCGTTATATTGTTTGTCATATTGCTGAAATTACTGTGGATATATTTGGATATTATACTTTCTACAAAATGGGGCAGTTTGTAAATAATTAAGCGCATCACAGACTACAGAAGGTCGAATAGTTCTGCTTCTGTGGTTAGTATACATTTTCAGTTTCAATTGAATGGTGGACATGCCATCAAATTTTCTGGGCAATATTTACAACATCTCGTTGATTTCAACTGGAATATTTACAAAGCTTCCTGTTAATCCGAACTGGGAATATATAGCAAATGGTTGTAATGCTCGTATTTGCATGAAATTAATGCAACGTGAGACAATTCTTTCCTTCAAGGAAGACAGTTTCTTCTGGACTTTATGGAAATTTTAAGTCATTACATGTTGCCAACCGTGGTATTTTTCCTTTAAGAATATAACTGTCACATGTCTTACATATCTACGAGGAATTAAAACAAATATTTTCCTTAATATTCTAAATAGTCAACTCACTGAATTTATTTTCAACCTTTCTGGTACCGAACATAACTACTGAGTGTTAAAAAAACTAGTCCTTTACAGAAACAGCAAATTCTAATTTCAGCCTACTGGAATCTGTCATTTGCTTGGCAAGGTTGTTACAGTTTTGCTCTTTATATCCCCTTCGCTGCTGTGCATCAGCAAGTCTTTTGTGTTCCCTGTGCTCCATGCAGGATCGGCCAAGCACCGAATGCGAATATCCATGGAGGCCCCCTGATATACATGACATCTGCACAATGAATTTTTATTGCAGTGATTTTACTAAGTATTAGCTGATAAAAAAACATTCCCAAGCTGTAAGTATACAAAAAACATTGCAGTAAACAGTGTATAATTCTGTGATTTATGGGGCCCCTGATTTTAAAATTATAACTTTTCGGAGTGTATTTTATTGGAAATCAGTCAAGCAAGCGTTTTTGGTAAACGTATATGCAAAATTTACACCTGATACTTTCATTGTTGAGATCCACAAACTTCGGGGACCACTAATATTCGGATGCCCGGAAGCCTCAAATCCGCCGCCTCCCTTTGGCCGGTCCTGACTCCATGTCAAATCGTAGTAGGCGGTTTTTGCAACATCTGATTATCTCTCCCTTGCTCTAGATTCAGGGTCTGATCTTAATTACTGTTTCTTGGATACATAAGCTATCTTCTCTCTTTTCTGCATTCAGGGTCTGCTTGTAGTTTTCTTTTCTTGGACCTATCAATAATTTTCTTACTTTCTCTGCATTCAGGGTCTGATCGTAGTTCCCGTTTCTTTATGTATCAATAATTATCTTACATTCCTTGTATTCGGGGTCTAATCGAGGGGGCGTAAACGGTTTTCAGGGAGGTCGCGAAAATGGAAATGTAACAGTTCCAGCATTTTAATTTTTTGGTTTTTTAGATTATGTTGGACAATTTTACTAAAAGTTATTAAATCCTTACAAGTTGTAACGTACGATGGTGTAGGATTCCAGTTCAAACAAGGTGAAACAATACTTCATTTTCTAATTTATGAGTGGGATTTTACATTTGGCCTAAATTAAATACCAAGTTAATAGGTTTTTCATGGAGTTATATTTAAGATGATACCTAGTAGTTTCCCTTTTGGGATTTCTGCGATTCCTAGAACCAACTTCCATTGTCCGCCTTTTACAGGCGGTTCACTTCAATCCCAACAGTTCCCTGAACGGATTTAGTTAGTAAGAATTTGCTAGAGAGCGAAATAAAATACAGAACTTACCTCAGCATTCAGTACAGCTCCGTCTGGCAGATTCCGACATATCTTAAAACCAAGAAACCCGTGACTTATAATTACCAACTTTTTACCAACTCGCTTTTTACGTGTATACAGGGTGATCGTAAAGTTTCTCCGCAATAGTATAGAATTGAATGAATGTACTCACCCCGGCTTTAGAGGAGGTGCTGAAAGTGTTCCCCACCGTTGTATTTACACATATCTATTCGCTTGACTTTATTGTTAAACACTTTTTGTAATGTAATTGTAATTGATAGCACAAAGTATGAGTCACGCTGCTGCTGATAAACTTTACGATCACCATATCATTATATATAGACGTTCCTTACAGAGGAGGAGGAGGAGATAACATATATATAGGAGGATACTAATGTTTAGGCACTTTCAGATGTGCTGAAGATTCGAAATTTTTTCATAGGTAGGATTTTGTGCAAAACCGACTAGAAAAAACGAAAATCATGAAAAAGTGCAACAATGCGGCCGCTAAAAATTCGCAAGTGTTTAAACAAATTTTCAAGGTTTATGTATTTTCGCATGTGCTACGGAGTTGAATTTTTTTATAGGTAAAATTCCTAAAAAAAGCGAAATGGTGATTATACAAATTGTGATATTTTAATTTGCTTGGCAGTTAACAATTCTTAAAGTTTAAACAAATAGATAACTGTTTGGGTACTGCGGGATGAGCTAGGAAACTGAAATTTTCAAATTATTTACAGAGTAGTAAATTTGCACAAATAAACATTTCAATTTTACCATATATGTATTGCGGCGGCAGTTAAAAATTATTTAAATTTAAACAATTAGAAAAATATTATTTTACTTATAGAAATGCTACAACTTTAAAATTTGGCTAAAATGTGTAGCATTAGTACCTTATAATGAAGAAAGTGTAAAATTTTTAAAATTGTAACATTTGGGGATTGTTTTAAACTATTATTTTTACATGTGGGAAAAACGGAAATCGCTGCGGAGGTGAAATCTTTATAATTAAAAGAATATTTGTAATGGTGAAATGTCTGCCTGAAAAATGAATGTTTTTTTCAAGGTGATATGAAATGCTTGCAGTATGCAAGCACCAACTGCTAGTATATATATATATATATATATTATATATATATATATATTATATATATTATATATATATATATATATATATATATATATATATATATATATATATATATATATATATATATATATAGAGTGATCGTAAAATTTCTCAGCAGCAGCGTGACTCATAAAAAATGAACATAAATATACCTTGACTTTCTTTGACAAGAAAAAAACTTTCCTTCTTTTAGGCGTTCGTTGTTTCAAGTTTCGAACGCCTACGGTGATTATAAGTACCGAATTTTAATATGCAAATGTACTACATTCAAATGCATTCCTTCTCTTAAATAGCGCAACGAATGTTGTTTACATTGGTTGCTATGAAAAGAATTTCCCTCTCCTCTCTCTCGTACTAATTGTAAGAGCATTCAAAGCACGCTTTCACCATTAAGGATTGAAATAACAATAGGATTTCGAGGTTTTACCATGTAATGGGTTGGCATGGCAACATCCCGTTAAAATGGCAAGATTTCCCCAAAATATGTGAATTAAACGTTTAACATGAGCAATTTCAAAATGTAGGCAGGAAAACATGAATAGAATAAGAAATCTTATAATGTTTTCTTTAAAACGGTTAAGGTCCGAATATTGCAGGTTAGTTTTTTATGTTTTTAATCTCAAAAAGAAGAAAAGCCTGCACGTCAAAAAATCGATTTTTATGTGTTATCTTATGGGGAATGCAAATCATCCCCTAGAGTCGAACCCTGGAGGTTTTTTGGAAATTTTCCTTCGTCAAAGCATTTAATTTCCGAGTAGAATATCTCTGCCAAATTTCAAGTTTATATATGCATATTTGATCGAGTTATTTGTGTTTTAAGAGCGTGACATGAACCAACCAACCAACATAGCTTTTATTATAAGGGGGGAGGGGATGTTTTGAACCCCGCCTAATCTGATATAATCTTTAGATGTTTGCGGGTTTCAAACCACCTCACCTTACCTTACCATCGCGTAAAGCGAGTGATTTGGTCACCTCAGCCACCAGATCCTTGCTTTGGCGGTGCGATAAATGTGTATTTGAATTCAGGTGGGGAGATAGCATCATAGCAACGAAATTATACAAACTATTGTTATTGTTCATGGTGTAATAGAAGTCTCCTTATTTTAATGTGGATTTGTATTGAGACGAGCATTCCTACGTTTTTTCGAAGGGATATTTCTGCTATTAATTGTCAGTTTTTATTTATCGTAATTATTATTGATAGTAAGTTTTTGTTTAACTGAAAAACTTTTTATCTTCATTCATTTAAGATTATTCTGAAAACTGTTTTCCCTATGAAAAGGCTATTGGAAACCTCGTTGTTGATCAACAGTTCACTCCTGCTATAGTGTTTTTCAGATGAGATGGCGAGTGAGGGGGAGGTAAAAGAGAAAGTAGACGGGGGCGAGACCAGGGCCCGGGAGAGGGGGGGGCAGCCGGTCCAAATAACCGGGCCTGGGCTAAAGGGGGGCCCGTGCTCAGGAAAAGTCCTCTGAGAATTTGAATCATCGCTTAACGTTTCTTAACCAAGTTTCAAAAGTATTATTTTTAACGACCTCGCATTTTCAGCAACGTTTCTTCATTTTCTACATTGTCGTTTGAGAATGACATAATCATTACATTGTGGTCCTTCGTCCAGCTCTCATCTCGGTGTAGTGGTGTCTCCTTTGCTTTATTTCACGAAGAGAAGATTGAGAAGGAAAGTTTCTTCCCCGGCAGTAACGGGTGTAGAGATTTTCATCCCATTCAGTATCTGCAAATTGAATCTTTATTTCAAAGGTAAGACGATACTTTTTAACTCATAAAGTTATTGATATAGACTGTACTGAAAGATTTATTGAAAAATTGGGAAGGAAATTGAATACCTACTATATAATACCTACTAATACCTAACTAATAACTAAATAATAATAAATTCTTAAGAGGCATATTGGTGAGTCTCTCCATGGTATATCAGGAACACGCTGGACTGACAGAGTTTCCAGTGTCAGGCCATTTGCGAGTAAATTACCAGGAATTTGCGACACCCTAAAGGAAATCTCGAAGCTAAGCAATTTGACATTCAAGGCTAAAATGGAGGTGACTGGTGCCCTAGATTATGTATCATCTTTTGAATGTGTTCTGATGGCTGCCTTTTGGATTAAAGTTTTAAATTTAATAGATCAAAGGAATCAAGTGATACAAGCTCGGAATTGTACAATAGACTTAGAGGTTAGAAATTTAGAGGACTTAAAGACTGATTTAATTACACTGAGAAGTAAGTGGTCTTTAATTTATAAGGAAGCAAAAATGGTCGCAACTAACATGGGCATTGATCCTATTCTTCCAGAAGATCCTTATAGTAAAAGAGAAGTAATTGTTGATGAGAGTAAGGCCGACATTGAAGAAGAAGGTGAGGATGCTATAACTGGAAAGATTTTTAGGGAAGAAGTATTTTGCAAGGTTCTAGACAAAATTACAGACGGTATAAGTCATCGCGACAAGACTACATTTAATATATACCACAAGTTTGGATTTTTATGGTCATATCTTGATAAAACTGACGAAATGATAGCAAATGACTGCAAGCAATTTTCTGCAGAGTATAAAGTTGATGTCTCTGGAGAAATGTTGTTAGACGAACTTTTGCATTTAAAGACGATTCACAAGGCTAACTTGAGTGATGAGTCACTGCCTCCTCTTTCTCTTCTCAATGCCATAATAAAGCTTAAGCTGGAAGATTTGTTTCCTAATGTTTGCATTGCTTTGCGTATATTTCTGGCACTTCCAGTTACAATAGGGTCAGCAGAGAGATCTTTTAGCAAACTTAAGTTAATTAAGAATCGTTTAAGAAGTACAATTTACCAAGAGAGACTAGTTGATTTGTCAATTTTAAGCATCGAAAGTGAACTGACAAGAAGTATAAATTTTGACGATGTAATTGATTCATATGCTTCTATGAAAGCTAGGAAATGCAAATTGCCTAAATAAAAACCCATGAGTTCACAAAATATAGTATTGTTTAATATGTGTATACTTTTAATGTCACTTCGTCAATTTCATGCTTATTTATATTCTATAAATTCTTATTAAATGTCTCCATAAAACCATTTCAATTTTTAATACTTGTATTAATTTTAATGTCATTTCCCCAATTTCGTATTCATTTATGTTCTTTAAATTCTTATTAAATTAAGATTAAAATTAAAATAAAACTATTTTATTTTTTAATTCTTGTATTACTTTTAATGTTATTTCCTCAATTTCATGCTCATTTATGTTCTTTAAATTCTTATTAAATGTATTCACGAAGCCATATTACTGTTTAATAATTTCATTGCTGTTAAGGTCACTTCGTCTATTTCATGGCTATTTATATTGTTAAACATTAAATAAATGCAATTAATTACATAAAATTTACTGCTGTATTTGTTCATTTGCTGAGAAAAAATACTGCACTTAATATTCTCTCATATATAGTTAAAAATTGTACTTGATTAAAGTTGAGGAATGGGGCCCGGAATAAACATGATTATGGCGAGGGAACGTGGTGGTAAGGGGCCCGGGAGCAGGAGAAGCACCAGGGCCCAGGATTTCTCTCCCGGGCCCTGGGCGAGACACTGAGCGAACCGATAGGGAAGGACGAGATGGGAACCTAAGCATTCGAAAGCTTATTCTCCATCGAGTCTCCCTAGTGGTAACATCGTGTCCGAGTGTGCTGTGTTGCCACATTCGCGATTTCCGTTTAAATGCCAAACGTTACGTGTGTTCCGGTGTAGAGTTGGCAACGTCTAGCATGAGCTTTCTGTTAGGAGACAGCGGAGACATACGAGCAGTCCCGAGTACGGCCGAAATCTGACCCGCCATCTCATCTGAAAAGCACTCTATTAGTTGATTTTAAGCAATATGAATTGATTAGTCAATATTTTTATTAATGAAACAAAAGATACTATGAAACTTCTTACTTCTTATATACCAAACATTCTAACGTTTGCCACTGAGTTCTCTACTTCTGTCTGCCATTCTCTCAACTGTAAAATGATTAAAGGTTAAATATAGAGACCCCCACATCACTCAACAACTGGTAGACACTTTTGCACTTTTTACGCCCATGCAAGCAGAAAGGTTATCATAATTATATTATAAAAGTTTATTCATATTTAAGTATTTACTATATAAAAGTTGGTTATAAAAATTAATTTTTATATCTGCACTTGTGTCTTGTTCAATCAGTTGGTTATACCGTATTGTCCCGAATATAAGGCGGCCTCAAATATAACGCGACCCTAAGATTTTTTGAAAGTTTTTCAAGAAAAAACTAAACCTCGAATTAAACGCAACCCAAACAACCTTGAGCCAATCTCCGTTCATTCATCCCTTCTCCTGCGCATGAAAGATTACACCTGACGGTAACTTTTAATTTGATATCCTTTTACCAATTAAAATTACGTAGGGAGTCAGTTTTCGTCCGTCGGCCGTCACTGCAAGCATAACAGTAATCCTTGATTTCTCATTTCCGGTGGATTTTAACAACATCGATTTAGCTACGACTATTTTAAAATTAATAACTTTGTCGGATTCCTCTGTTAACCTGGGATTTGGAAGAACCTTTTTTCTCAACATGATCAGCACTCTTTTTGTCTCCCATTGTTAAAATAACGGACGGGTAAAACCTCGCTATGGTAGTTACAAAGAATATGCCGACGCACTTATAGCTTTAATTCAATTACTATCGAGGGGTTCATCCTCCGATTGAACTTGATCTATTCTCACCTCGGATGATTTTCAAGTACAATATAACGTACGCCTTTTAAAATCACATGTACTTGAATATAACGCGGGGGCTACTTTTAAAATGACATCTTTTGGAAAAAACATCGCGTTATATTCGGGATAATACGGTATGTTGTTGGAGCAATTGTTATATAGCTGGGTGTCGGTAGGGGAGGAAAATTATGTGGTGTAGGTGTATTTCTGTCTAAGATGTTTAGCTTTATTTGTGTCTGCATAATTTTTCGTGGCGTCTACTATTTTCCTGCCGTTAAGACGCGCATGTATTTTTTGTTTAATTGTCTTCTTTTTACTTTCTCCATACGTAGTAGTAAAATTTACCTGAGTCTCACTGGACAAAGGAACCCAGGCACTAACGTCTTAAAGTCCGCGTTTAACGCTAGTTATCGAAAAAGGTAAAGGTAAAGAAAATTCGCTCATTCAAAATTGCGCTTCCAAGAAGCCATTTTTACTTCATCACGATTGCTCCACTTAAATTGTTCTGTCGAATCGATTCAATTTTCTCACTTTCATCGTCGCCCATTTGCGTTGCACACACAGTCTCTCAAGAAGCTGTCGGGAAGTCAACGACAACCTTTAAGATATCACCGTTCGAGGAATCCTTCATCCTCCCAACCAATCTCTCTATACCTTTATCCCCCTCTCCCACCTCTCTGTACTTTATCCCTGCCGTTTTATCTATTTATCATTATTTTAGACCATCTCCCTCATATCCGTTGTCGTGCATTTCTTGGGATTTGGAACTGAGGTTCGCCTCTGCACAAGACATCCTAGTATTCTTAAGGAATCGCGTCTTGTACTCAGCAGCGAAACTTTCGCACATAACCCTCTGGGGAACAGCGGTGCACCTCTTTTCCGATGGATACCGTGTCTTATTTAAAGGGACGATTAGGGCAGGCGGGGAAGGGGCCTCGAAGGACCCAGTTACTGCTGTCGTGGATAGGGTCGATGATCCCGATTCCTGTGGTTTGATCTGCAGGTCCGGGGGGATGGGGCGTCCTGTGGGGAAGGACGGCAGGTCGTCCTTTACAGGAAACTCTTTCCTCTTTCCGCAAAAGATGGCTCTCAGGGCTTCCCTGAAGTCCTTCATTCGATAGGCGTAGATTATGGGGTTGACTGCGGAGTTCAGGTGCGAGAGGATGATCAACAATAACACCAAAGATACTGGAAAGTCGCAGTCGGGACAGAACGCTGCGATGCAGTTGACGGTGTATAGGGGAACCCAGCACACGACGAAGAAGAAGACGATTATGGCTAGATTCTGCGTCACTTTGATCTCCCACCGTTGAGCTGCTTCAAACAACGTCCGGATGTCGAGTCGTCCTTCACTACTTTTCCTTTCCTTCAAGCACGAATCCATGGCTATCCTCTTGCGCAACTGAATAAAATATGAGAGAATATTCTTAAAGCTTTACCTCGTTGCATATCATTTAGAGTTAACCGACGTTCCACTAAGAATATACTTATACAATATGCGCGGATGCATTTTGTGAATTCATGCCGCTATTAGAATGGAAGTTGCATTCAATGAATATGAAATCACTCCTGCTTACTCGTTGCAACGTTACTAGGAACGTACAATTCTTAAGATCTAGTTGTCATACACTTTACCTTAAGTTTATAAATTAAGGCAGTTCTACTTCTGCCATCGTCCAAATTGTTACGCATGTTATACGGTAATGATAAAGTTCTGTCCACGCATTTTAGCTTCCTCCTGATACAAAGGACTGTTTAGGTTGCTCTCAGTCCGGAAGCTCTGTACTGAACAAATTGGTATGAGCAACCCAGGAATCTGGAGGGAAATTCACAGCCATTTTATCCATACGGATCTAACGAAGGTGCCTTTACAAAATGACGATATTCTGGCTTTTATTAATGGATCATATATGAATAACTGAAAGCCACTCATAAATATAATATAAAGTTATGCCATAGAATTCCAAGTTTTTGCAACACCAAATTTATAAAGCCTTTGTTCAAATTAATTTACTGACCTGCTGAAGGACCACTCTGTAAATATCTGCGTAAAAGAACGCCATCAGCAACGCCGGGACAATGATGGTGGCGAAGTAGAGAAACACGAGGTAGTCGTAATCCATGACTTTTTCGAAAAAACAGTGAGTGTCGTATCCATTGTTCCATCCCATCATTGGTAGAAAGCCGATTATAGTGGCAGCAATCCAGCAGATGCATATGATAACTGCACCGTAAAACAATAAGATATTTAATAATTCAAAAATGTTTTTGTGCATGGGATTAGCAAAAGTTTTTATAAGACAGTACTTATCACAGTTTCTATAAGATGTTGATAAATTAAGACGATATAATGGTTGCCAAAGAATAGTTACAGAAAGTAAAATTAATCCATACTTTTGCTGTACAGGCAGAATGACAGAATTACTCCTTCTGATGTTCGCCATTTAGTCGCTCGCCCTAAATGTTTCGCTCTTTTGACGTGTAACCACTCAAATAATCGACCGAGAAAATCAATTCAGATAAAAAATTATCTAGATTGTCTTATGGCGTTTGGAAACGTAATGGGTAGATAAAATTGACAAAACATTGGAACCTGCTCACAATCAGATGTGCATATAAAGCACATGGGAAACCATTTTCGCAATTAGGCTATCAGGCTGCAGTCATTGGAAATATTGTCCGACAGTATTGTGTCAATTTTATATATTTAGATTACAAGTTAAAGCTAATATTTTTAGCTCACCGAATGCTGTTTTCTCGCCCACGTCCCTCGTGTACGCCATGGGGTGCAGGATGGCCCAGTACCGATCCACCGAGACAGCCAAGAGGGAGAAAATGGATGATAAGCATAGAGTGAGGAGGAAGCAGATGGAAAATAGGCAGGCGTGGAGTCCACGGGGAAGTCCAACTGAGGCCAAAAGCGCCACGGGGATGCCTATAAGACCCACCTGTAAAAGAGTTTTGAGGAATATCGTATAACTTACAGAGCGTTGATTCTGTACATTTTAAAAATTATTTATCCTTTTTACTTTTGTTATTCTACTAAAACCCATTTTCTCAAAACGTTTCAACAAAAAAACATTGTGCGAGCAATATACCAAGACCGTTCTGTCGCGGTATCACGCTATTACCTAGCCATTCACAATACAGTTCATAGGAAAAATGTATGTGGGATAGGGATTATTATTCATTATACCCTGCAAGTCACCTTTTTGGTGGATGGCAGGGGGTGCAGTGCACCAAGGGTCCATAGTTTTCCTACGTTATCTTTTTCTATTATGGTCTCTTATCGTCCTAGGGAAAAACGATCCTCTATATCGCTCCGTTCTACAGTCGATCTCGCGAATCTTATCCTCACTGTCTTGCCTTCCGAGATACGTCGGGCTTCTGATAAGTCCTACTACCTCATTCGCTAGTCCCTCCGACATAAATTTTTCCAGCAGTTTAATTATAGCCTGCAGCCTACGTTCCTCTAACGATGTCCATTTCAGAATTTCTATTAATGATGTTACGCTTTGTTTACTATCGTAATTCCTCTTTACAAATCTAGCTGCCCTGCGCTGAACCTTTTCTATCTCGTTAGTGAGTCCCTTTTCGTAAGGATCCCACACAGCTGAAGCATATTCGACCTGCGGTCGAACCAAGGATAAATAACATATTTCTTTCACTTTTTCGGAGCTATTTCGAACTATTCTCCCTATAAAGGCCAGCTTTTTGTTAGCGGCACCTATCAATCGGCGAATGTGGGTGTCCCACGAGAGATCACGATGGATCGTGACTCCGAGGTATTTAATCGAGTCTGAAACTGGAATCTCTACTCCGTCCAACGAATAATGATTATTCAACGAGATACTCTTGGTTCTCCAAAAGTTGATGACGCAGCTTTTCTTTTGGTTTATCTCTAACTGCCATTCCTTACACCATGCATAAATAGCTTCTAGGTCATTTTGGAGATACTGGTGGTCTTCCGGATTGCTTATTTCTCTATAGATGACGGTGTCGTCAGCGAAAAGCCTAATTTTACTTCTGACTACTGAGCTGATATCGTTTATATAAATTAGAAATAATAACGGACCAATTACACTACCCTGTGGAATGCCAAAGACAACCTCCACTAAGTTTGAAGATTTCCCATCTATAACAACCATCTGCTTCCTATGATTTAAAAATTCACGGATCCAACTAACGATTTTAGAATTAACGCCTAAGGTTTCTAATTTCGTTATTAACTTCCTGTGAGGTACCTTATCAAAGGCTTTCCTAAAATCTAAGAAGATGGCATCGACCTGCGTATTCTTTTCTCCGCTTCTCAGTAAACAATTAACAAAAAGACCGAGCTGAGTATCACATGACCTACCTTTCCTGAAGCCGTGTTGACAATCATCTAACAATAAATTACTATCAAGAAATCGCATTATGTTGCTAACGAGTATATGCTCGAGAATCTTACACGATATCGAAGTTAAAGAAATCGGCCTGTAATTTTCTGGGTTCTCCTTGTCGCCGCCCTTATGAATTGGGGTAACTGGCGCTAACCTCCAGTCGCTAGGGACCTCTGCGCGAGAAATGGATTTCTCGAAGATTATCAGAAGAAAAGGTGCCATTTCTTCAGCTAATTATTTTAGAACGCGAGCAGGAATTTCTTCGGGGCCAGTGGCTTTGTTATGTCTGATGGAACTTAATTGCTTTGCTATTCCCACCTCAGAAAATACTATATCTTCCATCAGGTCCCCCCTTATTGCGGGTGCATAATGTACGCAATGGTCGCTGACGGCTGTGAATGCTTTTACAAAATGACCGTTTAACAGGTTGGCTTTCTCTACGCTATCATGAATAACGGCACCCGAGTCATTACGCAGGGAAGGTATTGTAGGGCCTCTACCTTGGACCTCTCTCACATAGGACCAAAACGCTTTAGGGTCCTCCTTCAAATAATTATTTAATACCTTATTCCGGAAGTTAGTAAAAGCCTCGCGCATAGTAGTTCTCGCTTTAGCGCGGGATTCCTTATACGTCTTAACTTTAGTTGCTCTATATTCATCGGATGATGTAGACGGCATATTTCTTATTTTCGCGTGGCTTATTCTCTGACGCCTAAGCGCACTCCTATCTTGCTTATTGTACCAACGTGGCTCTTTATTGTCGACCTTCAATTTAATTGGAATGTACTTATCGATGCTCTCTAGCATTATATCCTTGAATAGTTTCCATGACGACTCAGCACCTGATCGTTCGGTCATATCACGGAAGCCAGGTAGTATTTCTCGTGAAGCTTGAAAAGTTTGCCCTAGCAAATATATAAAACTTTCTTTGAGGCTTGGGGTGCCTATCGATTTTCAACTTACACTCTGCATATACGGCCTGATGATCACTTATCCCATCTTCAATGGTGACTTTGTTTATTCTTTCTGGGACGTTAGTTGCTAATAAATCTAATATGTTTCCCAATCGCGTTGGCTTGCTGACTAATTGAAGGAGAGAGTGCTCGCAGAATGTTTCGATTAATGCCTCACAGGATTCGCGTTCTTTACCTCTAGATTCGAAACATAGATTTTCCCAATCAATTGAGTGTAAGTTAAAGTCACCACCGACTAAAACGATACCATCTTGATTTATCAGTCTAAGCTTTGATAATTGTTTCTCGAGACTTAAAATACAATCTACACCAGCGTTAGGTGTCCTGTAAAACGAGCATATGAACACCTTTTTGGAGCCATCTTTACCTATGCGGCACCAAACACTCTCGATATCCTCGTCACTTATCGGAATCTCACTGCTATCGTACTTATCGCTAACCGCTATGAAAACTCCCCCGCCCGATCTATTAGCGCGATCTTTTCTATAGACACGATAGTCTCTAGGAAATATCTCCTGACTCTGAATCTCATCCGTTAACCAACTTTCTGTGCCTATCACGACGTCGGCATGCAGACTGCGAATAAGATGCTCGAACTCTGCAATTTTCCTACGGATGCTGCGATTAGTTAGTGTATTAGTTAGTGTATTAGTGACGCGAAATCCACTTTTTATACATTTACTTGAGTTAAAATTAGGCAATTTTCAATTACGTCAAACACGATATGTATCGTGAAAATGGCAAGATGAAAAAGTAAACATCATTTCATCGTAGCGCCAAAAAGCTACAGCCAAACCCTGATTTTGCGACACCATTTGTCTATCACTGACATTGGTGTTAAAGCGGGGGTGGCGGTAAATCGAGGTATATGCTTGCTCTATGTAATCATAAGATGTAAGTTCACAACGATTCATGGACGGTATGCGGGAGTGGCGCTAAATCGGGGTCTAACTCTAATAATTTATAGAGACCTTTTGTAACCTCCAAATATAAAGGGAAAAAGAGATTTTTCGATCAGTTTTTAGCACACCTTGTAATTGGACTTATGTGATTTCCTGAGGTGCTGGACTGCTCCAACTTTACTCTTCCTCCGAATTTTTCTCCCTCGGAATTTCTTCCTGCATAAGGATTGCCTTTTAAGAGGAATAAGTGGGAAGCAAGGATTGCACATATAAAAAAATAGGTGCGATAATTTTATCAGAGCGTGAATTGTGCCTGTGAATACGATATATCAAATCGGAAAAAAATATTGAAGACAATTTTTTAAAATATAAATTTGCAAACACACATCGACTATCTGAATCTCAGTTATAAGACTTTCTGTATATCGTAATTTAAGATGGCTTAAGGATTATTAACAGCCGCCCAAAAATGAGGCACACATTTTAAAAATTTAAAATAATATTTGAAGAAACGAGAGACCGACCGAAGATCGAATGAAACGCTACCAACATGTAACCCTTTAAAACCTTAGCACCATTTCTTGTACAGTCGAAGGGAAATAATTATCTCTCTTTGAAAACACTTCTCTCCAATAAATGTGTATAGAGAAACCTGGGTAACCCAAGCGATTTAATAGCACTGCTCTTCCAATAACAGTGTTTTTAATGATTCACAGCTTCTTATTGATTGCAGTACCTTGTATGCTTTATCGGATCTGGTGAAGGGTAGAGACAGGATACCAAAAAAGGGAGCACTATCTTGTACCGTTTTCTAGAATTAGGACCCAATGTCAGCGCAGCATGAGGCAATGGCATGAGGAACCTTAGAGTGGCGTGTGGTAAATGATTTGGGAGAGATGAATTAATTAGCTTCAGATTTATTTCGATCGCCGTTGCATATGGAATGTGAGAACATTTTCGAAGTATTGCTGTTCCGAGTACAATCGCAGTGATAGCATTTTTGTCGGATTAACTACTGTTACTGAAGCGTGAAAATTCCCGCGGGCCTCTGCGTAGACCTCAGCGGGAAAACATGGAGACAGGGGCGCCAAGTTTGGAACCACTGTTGCCATGACATATTGGGTTTTGATCCCGTCTATTTCAACAATGATTTATCTTGCATGTAATTTCCATTTTTTGAGTAATTATATCAAATTCCCCAGAAAAATACTGCATTAAATTTTCTTAAATATAATACTAAGGAGAAAAAACCCTCTTAGATTTTTGGGTGCGTCAGAAGGCTAATAGATATTGGTCTATTATGAAATGAAATGTTCTGATTGGGACTACTTATCAAGTCCCGTTTAGGCGAGTTTCGTTTTATCGTAGGTCAGCATTGCGCAGTAGCTACAAAGAGCGTCCAATGAATAAAAACAAGTTTTAAAATTTCGATAGAATTGTTGAAAAACTAAATGGGAACACAAGAAACGAAAATAAAATTTATCCTTATAAAATCCTAGCAGTTAAAGATGAAGCCGTAATTTCATGGTACAGACCAAATAGGGAAATGATAATTTATCTTCGCGAAAACTCGTGAGTTCTCCAATTGTACCGTTCATTATGCATAGAGAAGTCTAGTTAATTAATTAATTAATGAAATTGGCGATAATAAAACTATCTTAATCCTATCTATCAATCAGAGCTACTGAACGATTTCAGCCAAATCTATGCTCGGTTTTTCGAAGCATTTGTTTCAAATGTCGATTTTTAATGTTAAAGAAAGGGCATTACATTATTTACTAACGAAGATTCTCAACTCGGGTAAGGACGGAATAAAGAGTACAAAACTACGTTATCTTTCATACATCGTGTACACTTTCCGGTTGATCCATCTGGCGGCAGACCGCTGATATCCGCTCTGGTTACTTAAGAAAAATAAATGAAACACTGCGTTCAGTTTCGGTGGCGTATGAAAATAATATAATATCATAATTTCGTTTTATCCATCGCATGCAAAATCAGTTGAACAGCAACGATGAGTTCATTAGTATTGTCATTTTTGGAAATCTCAACCGGATTCCCACTCTCTGGGGGAAGTATTTTTATAATCCGCTTTTGCGGAGCGATTATCGGATCTCTCCATAAAATTTGACGGCACCGCGTCCTCTAAAAATGTGAGCGAATTGAAACAGAATTTCACGGGGATCCCTTTCATAATACCGGCTACCACACAGTACCTCCTAGCCCACTTTTCACCTAGTTTACACTCATAATTGAAAAGAAAATTGTTAGGTATTTAGAACCGCTAGCATTTTTTAAACGCAACCGGCTTCGTTCCTTCTCCAATCCACACGCTTTCTCTGGTCGTTCGTGGACGATGGTTTACATAAATTGCCCCAAATAATATCAGATAAGTTTCAATTGCACAAGCTGTATGTTATAAAGAAGCCACCCTTTTCCTCCATAATCAACAATTAAAATATAGGCTCTAGTTGCACAAATCACTTCACTTCACTTCCTTAGCAATTTATAAAGACCTCGTTAGTTGAAAGTAAGAGAAACAGTAACCTTTATCTTTTTTCAAAGCTAAGTGTCATTAACTCATTCGTCGATATACTGTATTTATTCCCCACTTTTTCACACGATTTGTGAGTTAACCATTTCAAAATTATTTTTTTACCACAATTTAAATTATATATGAGAAAAGGGAGACTAAAGCAAAAAATTGATATTTTTATTGTTACCTCTAAAATTTTTTTGAGATTCGTACGGTTCGTAATTTCAATTAATAAATACATGAAGTTGTATGGGATAAAATTAAAGGATTGCTTTCTATCATAGCTTCTCGTGCCGCATAAAACAATGATTCATGAAACATATAAACACAATGTTCCTCAATATACCAATCAACAAACCCAAAGGGGGACACTTTGAACTATCCCTTTTCAAATTTTTACTGGCATTATCTCACACGTCCATATAAATCAGGATTTCGCCTATTTTTTTAAGAAGACGAAGTGGGAGAAATTTCAATACCCTCACCAGTAAGTCTGCAATCGCTAAGGACACTATGTAATAGTTTGTCCTCCTCCTCAGCTTGCTGTCTTTCACGAACGCCGCCAGGACCAAGGCGTTGCCGATGACAGCTGCTACGGCCACGACGATCTCGGAGATTGTGTAAGGTAAGTTTACAGGAAAATCGGAAATTTCTAAAGCCTCTGGGATTGTGGAGGTTATGAATGAAGCATCTGTAAAAGGAAAGACTGATGGGTTGCTTGTCGGAGTGGAGTAGGAATCATTGGTCGCTTCTTCCAACAGGTACTCAGTGATGGCAATGGTAGACAGGGCCTCTTCCGACGGTTCTGTCACTCCGGCCATCACTAATAGAGATGAAGGGTGGCTAAAGGCTAATCCGAGGGCGACCTCGCTTCCACAAAATAGGTAAAATATCACTACCACGGGCTCTCGTATAATATCAGAGGAGAAGAGAGGATGTTATCACTTCGAATGCGGAAGGTTGAATTTTCCGGTGTCTTTCTCGCTGGCGGACGAATGTTCTTCACGTACATCCAAGGAGGCTACATTAATAAAACGTTGAATTGTTTACAAAGATTTTTTCGGGGATCCTATCTGAAGAATACTCCTAGGTGCAGGTTAAACGAGGAGCGTCTTACTTTCATCAGCCCTAAGTCGGAGCCGGCAGTCGTTTGAATGAGCGAAGATGTGCGCGATTCAATGCGGAAACTCATTGACCGCGCTTGCTTCTACGTCTGTCTCCTTCCTTCCCTGTCATTTATCGTTAAACTGATATGTTTAGCCACAGTCTTAGATTTCTGCGGGATATATATACACACACACATACAGAAAAACTTCCGCCAGCGCGACTTCCCGCAACGCGGGTTCGATTTTATGCGGTACCCTACATGCGACTAACTTTTCCGAATGAGGAGGCGCGATTTGCTTTTACACGGTTAGACATTGATTGAACAAATTGCAAATATTACCAATGGTGCAGAATCCAAGTAAATTTTATCAGTTTTCTTTATTATACTTCATTTAACCCGTAATTGATCTGATACGGGTCAAATCGCCGCAATATCAAGAAAAGTGCAGATAAAATTTTTTCAACAATAGTAAAACTCCTGAAAGGCTGAAAACTGCGAATACCGGAAAAAAGTTCTCCTGAACCGATTTTTCATATATTTTGAACTCACTAAGGCGGAAACTTGTGAGACGCGGACGGAAAATCATTTATGATTTTAATTAGAATATTTTATGTATATATATATTTTAAACTAGTGAAAGGCGGAAGTAGAAAATAGGAGTTCGACACTTGGTGGTATCCATATTATCATATAAAATGAAACATGAGTAAAGTTTGCCAATAATATTAATTTTTACCCGTGTCACTCACTAGTGTCTAATTCTATCCTTGACGGAAATAGTAGGTCTCAAATTTAACTGCTTTAATATTCATATAAGAATTTGACATTCGTATTCCTTTTATAATATCTTTTCCTTTTACATTTAAAAATTACAAAAATGACAGTTATTTTGCCGATTGTGATTACATTCTACGACCGTGCTTCTTATGTACCTACAATGTGTTGGCCAAGTTAATTCATTAATCTGGATAAAATATGCTTCTTTGACTCATTTTTTCAAAAGCGATTGATTCTTCGTATGGATATCGGAAAATAAATTACTATGTCCAACAAATTAATGCTCATACGTTTCCATTGCAAGAAAAAATCCAAGCAACGTACCATTAATGATTTCATTAAGCATTAAACCATTTATTTATTTATTTTTTTAAAATTTGTTTTACTTATTTGTTACAGGCCATAAAACCATAAAATATTTACTGGTATGATTACTAAAAAACGTGCATTATGTATGCAAGTACGTACATTAAAATACAGAAATATGTAAGTCTGATTTTAGGCATGTATTAACAAAGACCACGGTAACCAAAAAATATTGTACTTCAATCTTAAACTATTTCCATAGAAAGGTAACTTGTGAATAGCGGAAAACTTGTGAAAGGCGGAAAAAATGATTGGTCCCTTGAGTTTCCGCCTTTGAGGAGTTTTACAATAGTTTTCTCTAGACACATGTGCTTTCCTTTATTATGGAGACAAACTTATACTCGTGGATTTCAATTTGTGTTAAGTTATTGAGTTACAGCAGCGGCGGTTGATCATTTTTGCCCGCAAAAGAACATTATTGTAAAAAATGTGAGTGTAGTCCAGCTGTAGGAGCCGAATAAAAAAATCTTTGAGGGATCGTGAACTACTATGTAAAAATTATATCAAAATAAATTGTTCGTATATAAATGAATTATTGCATTTATAAAAATAGTATTATGTACAAAAATCTCAAATACGAAAATTACTTTTTTGGACTCAAGGACACCTAAAACGTATATATTTCCGTCAAAACCTCTAAGTCGAATTTTTTCGCGACACAGTACTTTCTCTATAGGCAATGTACATGAGAAAGTGAAGAGCCTCAAGGATGGACTTCCGTTGCTCTCTTTATTCTGACACGAGGCATCTCAGAGTAGCAATTTGGGACTTGTAACGCAGTCCTCTTTAGTGCCCAGCTTTGTTCTAATTCAGGACTATTCTGACAGATCCTCCATCGCATAACATACTTCAATCGAATAATAAGACAGTGCCTTCATCGTCTAGAACAGTGGTTCTCAAACTTTTGCCTCTTGAGCTCCACCTATCACCTTCTCAAGATATCCAAGTCCCACCCATAAAGAAAAGCTAACTTTTTCTTATAGATGTATTTCTACATTTATAAGCATATAAGTGGTATATTAACGATTGGTAGACATTTTTAAGGATTTAAAAAATGTAGTCATAATTTAAAATGATTTTATTTCACAAATTTGAAAGCATAAATTATGGATATACAAACAAAGTTATGACTTTGACAGAAATATGACAAATGTTTTATGAGAAACCTGAGATTGTACTTCATTGACAAGCATGTCAATTCTTGGCGCAATACAGGAAACGGCGAGTCGAAGTGCTGGTTCAAGTTGAAGACGGTTTCTTTCCTTTGTTTTTACAGTTGTCATGGCAGAGAAACCCGTTTCACAAAGATATGTGGAAGGAAATGGAATAAGTTTCTTAACTGCTTTTTCACTTAGTTGTTCGTATTCTTTTTTAACTTTTATCCAGAAGGTTTTCAAAGACAAACTCTTAAATAACACTATCAATGTAGGATCACTTGCTAATTCAATCAGGCTATCCTGCTCTGAGACTGAAAGAGATAGCTTATTTGTCTCAGACTCATAATGAATGAATGGATCTAGTACCTACAAAAAACCAATTCTTGCATCGTTTTCAGAAGGAAAATATTTATTGAATTCAATCTCCGGTTTATCTAAATGTTCGGAAACAAGCTTGGAAATATTATTAATGCCACATCCTCTGTTGTCTACAACCTCAGAAAAGCAATGAAACATATCAAATATTCCTACATCTACCCTATTCTTTCAAACAAATAATTTCTATTTGAACGCTTCTATCGTAGTTGCGAGGTAGAAGGTGGAAGACTTTGAGCCTTGTAATCGCCAATTTAGTTCATTTAGAAGTGAAAATATGTCTGCAAAATATGCCAATTTCGAACCCCAATTAGTGTTATCAAACAACTCTGCTAATTTTGATTTCTTTAGAATCAAGAAACTCCTAATTTCCTCTCTGAGTTCAAAGACACGAGATAACACCTTTCCACGTGAAAACCATCTAACTACCGTATGTAACAAAAGAGTCACATGTTCTACACCCATCTCATCACAAAAAACTTTAAATAATCGGCTGTTTAGTGCATTGGCTTTGATAAAATTCACCACTTTAATACAATCAGATAACACATCAGAGAGTTCCGGAACCATTACTTTCCCAGCTAGTGGTTTGCGATGGATCATACAATGGGTGACTTGACAATCATTATGTGCAGCTTCGCGAATTTTTGCTGCGACTCCGGAGTGCGAACCTGTCATTGCAGCAGCGCCATCTGAACAAAGACCAATTAAGCATTTCCAATATAGGCCCTTATTTAAAAAGTAATTATTAATAACTCGGAATATTTCTGAACTTAGTGGTGGAAAACTCCTTCAGCCAAAAAAATATAGGAAAATCCCTATGCATTTCACCCACCAAGTGGGCATCCTCAGGGGAGAACCTGACCTGGCAGTGAACAGGGTTGAACCTGTTCACTGGCAGGTCAGGATAGTAGTAATCTTATTTACTGCTCCACCTCCAAGAACCTCTCTGCAAGCATCTATCATCGTTGGTTTTATTAATGTTTCACCTATTGTGTATGGCTTTTTACATTTCGCAATTCGCAAAGAGACTAAAAAGGATGCGCGAAGGGCGGCAGAGCCAACATTTGAAAAAGCAAGCATATCTTTTTGTTGAGCTTTCATTGCTGAATTAAGTCGTTGGAAATGATCAATAGGCTTATCTTTAAAGTGCGGATGTTTTCCCTCCAAATGTCTCTTCAAATTTTGAGGCTTCATTCCTTCATTCGTTAATGTTTCTCCACGTACGACACATAATAGAACAGCTGCATTATCAGTTCCTCTATTCGAAAATCCATACTGTATGTAGCCTTCGTTGTACTTTCTTCCAACGCTCTTTTTCTGTCTCTTCTCCGCTGGAATCCCTTTTTCAGAGTTCGTTGTTTCCAATGAAATGAATACAAATCTTTTAAGTCCTTTGTTGGTCATTTTGATTTTGCGTGTAAAAATGGAAATATAAAGAAATAAGTGAAAATGAAATTGGATTTCAAGAATGAATTGAAATTATTACTAACATAACACTAAAAATTAAGTCGTATATCATCCAAAGAAAATATTCTTAGCTACTATAAATCATTAAATAATTATATAAAAATAATAAATAAAATATGGAAATACAAACAGGATAAAACATTATCTCATTACCCATGGTCTAAGAAAAGTCAATGATTGTTTAGCGACAGTAAGGATAAGAAATGGCTCTAGATATTCTGTCGTAACAAATATGCACTAAATGTTTATTGATATTTTAATATTTTAGTAGAATATAATTACAATGCAGTCTCAATTAGATGAGATTATTTGAAGATTAGAGAGGATCCGTTTAACTCGAGGCGAATGAGAAAAAATTTGGCAAGGAATTGATTTGAAAATCTGTAAATGAAAAGTGTAATGTTCGATATAATCGCATCAAAGTTGACTCGTATGTATGGCATGTTTCCTGGCATATATGTTTACCATACATGCCGGGAAAATAGGTGATGGAGTTCTTTAATGATATTTTACATGAAAATCGGAACGTATTTTCTGATTTGAGACGTTTCTTATCATCTGATTTAGATTGTCGGAAATCGGTGCAGTCCCTTCACCTTCGATTAATCAAGACTCGGGGGTAATATAATGTTTCATGTTTGTGGACAAATAAACAGTTCAATGACTTTTATCTGGGGGAATTGTCAAACATTACAAAAAGCAATATACGAAATAAGTCAGTTACAAAACTAAAGTAGAATGGCGTTTCTATCTGTGTGAATAAGTAGTACTGATTTCATTAAACTTATTACATTAACATAAAAATAACTCACCTTTTTGGAACAAAATGGTTTTCCAGGTTGATATTTCGCTGGCTTAGTTGCAGAAATAATGAAAAGTATAGCTTCTCTTCCTCCTTGAAATCACACAATACGAACGTACTTCTTTCACTACAGGCAAAACGACAATCTTCAATAAGATCATTCACATTACTAAATGAGAATGCAGCAGAGGGCTAGGAGGAAAAGACCACAATACGCAAAAAATATTTCCCGTGATGCTTAAGCATTTTGATCTTTTCCCAGAAAAAGAAATAGGAAGGTATTAAAAAAGATAAAGCACCAAGCAACGCATTTTTCATTGTTCTTTTGGGTAGGATGACGGTGAGCGGGGTAATTAGGGAGGTTTAGGCTCCCAAGGAAATTCGGTAGCCCCCCTGCTGTACAATGTACCCAGGGTCTGTTATTTTTTCCCCTCCCATTCTGGAGTCCCAACGAAGTATATTCTTGAGAGAGCATTGGGGACAGCATGCATTTCCCCTTTTCGGTGTGTTATTTTAAAATCAAATAGTTGTAACTGGGTTACCCATCGCGCGAGCCGGCCCTTTGGAGTTTACATGCTCAGTAACCACATTAACGATGCTTGATCGGTAATCACCTCAAAATGGTAACCCTCCACGTATGATTTGAAACGGCTTACAGCGAATATTACAGCAAGCGCCTCCCGCTCCGTCACTCTATATTGGCGCTCCGCCGCGTTGAGAGTTCGGGAGGAGTATGCTATAACTTGCTCACCCGAGTCGGTCTGTTGGCACAGGACAGCACCAATTCCAACCTCTGAGGCATCACATTGTATAATGAAAGGGCGATTAAAGTCGGGGCAACTTAAAGTTAATCAGACAATCTTTCAACTTCTCGAATGCAGTAATTTGACTCTCCTGCCACTTCCACACCGACCGTTTCCTCAATAGACTCATTAGGGGCTCAGCTACTGAGGAAAACCCTGGTATAAACCTCCTCATACCAGCTCACGAAGCCTAAGAATCGTTTCAGTTTCGTAACATTTCTTGGGACAGGATAGTTTTTAACGGCTTCTACGCGTTCCGGATCAGCTTCTAAATTACCGTGTCCTACAATATAGCCCAAAAATTTAAGCTTTCGTTTTAGGAAGTTACATTTGTCACGGTTAATTTTCAAACCGGCATTCCGCAGTAATTTAAAAACCTTCCGGAGCATTGCCAAATGTTCCTCGTAGGTTTCGCTTGCAACAATAATGTCGTCCGAATAACAAAAGACGTAAGGCTCGAGTTCGGGCCCAAGGACACAATCCATCAATCTTTGAAATGTGGCCCGGCACTATGCATCCCGAAGGGCATTACACCGAACTGAAAGAGCCCCTTACCAGGGACGGTAAATGCCGTTTTCTCTCTACTATCGGGATTTAATTTCACCTGCCAATACCCTTTCTCTAAATCTATTGTGCTGACCCATTTCGCACATTTTAACTTATACAAAATAGCTGATATATATGGAAGCGGATAAGCATCCTTACGGCTAACAGAATTTACTTTGCGCAAGTCCACCACAAACCTATGCGTGCCGTCCTTCTTTGGGACTAATATGATCGGGGACGACCCGGGCTTTTTGACGGCTCGATCATACCGGCGGAAAGCATTTCATCCACCTGAGCATTAATTTCTTCCTGTATTCGGGGCGAAACCGGGTAATATCTTTGCTTAGTGGGAATCGCATAACCAGTGTCGATATGGTGGCGGATGACGTCTGTTCGTCCTCGGGCATATTCGAATAATTGCATTTCCTCGTCCAAGAATTTATCGAAATTTTCCGCCCCGACTAGATCATACGAGAGTGACTCATCTCTTTCGCAATTACATTGCGCGCACGATCACCGTCGTGGATTGATAACGGAGCGCAAAGCCTATCCGGAAAGGTAATGGACCTTTGGTCGAAATTTACTGTTGGACGACACCGCGCGAAAAAGTCTGCTCCAAGCAGCACGGAACACGTAAGCCCCGGCAAAATATAAAAATCATTATTCCACACGGTCTGTACTATCGCTACTGTGGCTCCAACCTTCGGACCCAAATCTACTAACCGCCCGTCTGCTAATTCGACCCGCTTTCCCGTATTAACAGCTCTAGGACGGCTCGGTTTCGTAAGCAATGCCTCCGTTTCTTCATTGATAAGTGAAATGGAGGCCCCTGTGTCCAAAAGGGCCAACATTTCTTTCCCTGCTAGTTTTACTAACACAGACAATCGGTTGTCTCTATTATTTAGGGAGCCTACTCGCTCATCGGCGTGCATGAACTTTCTCACGGTTTTCACCCACTCTCGCCACTCGCCCTTGTCACTTACCGGGCTAACTCCGCGACCCCTCATGCCCGTCATTAAGGGGTCGCTTCCTCGTTTACATCCAACGATGCTACATTAGCGCGTTGTCCGGTTCAGCTGGTTCACGGCGTAAACGGTAATCACGAGAAAGGTGCCCCATTTTACCACACCTACGACACAGTTCCCGGCCGTCCCTTACACTCGAAGGTGGTTTTGGGTTTGGCTTTGTCCGGCATCGAACCGGGTCTTAACCAAACTCGGGATCCACCATCTCCTCGGGACGGGGCGGGGGAGATATAATTTACATCGCTCTTGTCTACTTTCCAGCTCACCACCGACACGCAAAAGGTGAGAGAAGCTACTAATCTCCTGTGGCGCAATTTTCGAAAGGTAGTATGGATGGAGATTATCTAAAGTGAGCACCAGTAGTTCTCTTTCTGTTAACGGTTCTTCCAAGCGAGCATTCATGGTTCTTAAGGTGGTGACGTAGGCGTTTAGCTGTTCACCCTCGCCTTGCGTACGACTGAACATATTTTTCCTAAGCCTAATATCATATCCCGCGGGAAGGTACGCTCTCTTAATTTCTACTTTAAAATCATCCCAGCAAGATATGCTAAATTTGTTTGCCCTGAACCATTGTATTGCTTTTGCTCCAAGGATTTCGGGCACTAATTCCCACATCTCGTCATCAGACACCCCTTTGCAATCCTTAAACGTGTCAGCCTGTTCCAAAAAGAGAGCCACGCTTTCGCCCTCGCGCCCGTTAAATATTAGGTCCCAACGCGATATATCACACGCGAGTCGCCTAATACGGTCCTCTCTCGAGGAAATATTCTGATTGGGAAATTGAATCAACGCTCTTAATAGACGCGATATTTCGTCATCTGGACTAACAATAGTCGGATTACTATTACCAGTAGAAGCGCCTCCGCTTGCCTCATCTAACCCCGGTAAAGCTTCGATCGACACCTTTTCTTCGGCCTCGATTTTCCTCACGTGATCCCTCACACGTTTTCGGAGGTCATCCAACGTACCAGAGTCGTCAATTTGGAGGCGGTGGCACCACTGCACAATCTCGTCTTTTGAAAGGTTAACGATCCAGCTCGTTTCTGCAGGGACAATCATTACGCGAAAACAGTTAATTATAAATCCTGGCCCTATGCAAAAGGAAAAGAGTAACAGGCGACTATATCTTCTCCTCGAGGCCCGTCGAGGCATTTAACTACAGGTAAGGGTTGGGCCGTGGTAAGGAAACCGATGGGATTAGAAAGAGCGACAATCTAAATTAACTGTTACGTAATCGTATTGCCACACAAGTCACACAAATCAACCCATGTTGGGCGCCATGTAACAGGTATTGAATTATACGCAATTATTCGTGGGTAACAGCGACCTTTTATTATCGAAAATTAATCACAAGCAACACAAGAATGGTTCCAGGTCGGTAGGCTCAGGCTGCTCCCGTGCCGGTCTTTCCTTCCTGCTTCATCCGGGATCCCTCCTTCTTCCTACCTAGACCCGACTGCCCCCTCTCCTCTTGATGTCCGTCCCCTCTCCGCCCGGCAACCTACGACGGTGCTGCCATATCCTCGAAAAGGAAAGTGGTCACCGCCAATTTTGAATAGGCTAATAATGACCACCGTCACAATATAAAGAAATAAAAAACCAGGAGGACCATCAGTCACTGCTTGAAGACTTAAGAGCCACTTCAACGTGGGGCAAAGAATGGCAAATTGAAATTAACTACACTAAATGTGCCTCAGTTACGTTCTGGAAAAGTAAGAACATAGAAGTAGGTTTCGAGTATAAAATAGATGGAATAAATATTCAAGCAGCCGAGTATGTGAAATATTTAGAAGTAACCATTTGTCGAGATCTTTCATGGGACATGCACATTCGTCAAGTTATAGGCGCAGTCAACAAGAAACTGGCTTTCATAGGTAGAATAGTACGGAAAACTGCAGAAAAAGTACGTGAAACATGTTACTTATCACAGGTTAGACCACAAGTGGAATACGCCTCATGCATATGGCATTCGTACGAGAAGGGACATATAGAAAGAGAACAACTCAGAGCAGCCAGATTCGTAAAACAAAAGTACGAACATAAGGAAAGCGTCACCTCATTAGTGAGGGATTTGAACTGGGTACCACTGGAGGATCGTAGATTTAACTCAAGGTTGCTGCTTCTGGAGAAATATAGATCGGAATGTCTAAAAGACGAGGTTGTAGGAGTAAGTGAAGAACCAACGTATATAGGTAGAAACGACCGTGACGATAAGATACGTGAGATCGATTGTAGGACGGAGCGTTATCTAGGCTCGTTCTTTCCGAGGACAGTACGAGATCACAATAGAAAATTTCAACCTGCGATAAACAATCTTTAGGTAGGTTATGGTGCATTGCACCCCTGCCACCCACCAATCAGGTGAATTGCAGGGTAACATGTAGATGTAGATGTAGTAGTTAGTGACCTTTAAGGATTAGCAAACCCTGCCTATCATTGAAAGGGCAGAGGAGAGGAGACCATCGCATGACTAGCAAACTCAAAAAAGCCTTAATTGCTTTACCCAGTAAACATCCTTTTTGCTTTCGCCGAGGGAATAGTGCCTTGGGATTTCCGAGAAACTCCGCTTGCTGTATTACTCGTTAAGACTGATTTATTTGAGTGGAAAAGCCTCCTACAGTGCGAGGTTTGCAGCAGCAACGTCAATATTTTTCTCATAATCTCATTCAAAGGCACGGGAAACAAGAAAAACCCGCGGTATATCTGAATCCGCGGTACAACAGACGGCGTTATAACCGGGGAGCGGTGTACCGTGAATACTCGTTTCTCGCGCGCCCTCCTGTACCACGCGCGCCCCTGTTTTTGTGCCAGTTCGGAGAGAAAAAAGAAATTCGTGCCGGAATAAGTTGACATCTGGAATTTACATATAAAAAAGTCGGCCTCTTCACCGATTGTCCTTCACTGAAACAAGGTCCGTGGCGTATACTTCGTAGAATTCTTCGTCTTCTGCGACTATAAACGTAGACGCAAACGTGATGCAGTGACTTTACTATCGACACTCGCAATTTATATAACCTGTTCAGAAATCCTCATATAAGACGCACAGTCACTTTTTCTTACCAGCATTGTACCAAAAAAGGTGCGCGCGGTACACGAGTAATTGCGATAATTCCTTAAGGATAAGGTATAGTCTCAGTATAGCTTCAGACCAAAAAACATATGACAATACATTTCAAAATGTAAGCTTTTCTTTAAGACGGTCATAAAATAACTTACATTTATCCTTGGGCATACTGAAATATATTCATGAAATCCATTAGAAATTTTTTCATTTGTTCTGTGTTAATAGAAATTTTGAATAAGAGGCGAAGGGAAGTTTAAATGGGCGTTTAAAGACTCTCCGTAAAAGAGCGAACCTGGAACTGACATGTTCACGGTCATCATTTTAAAACTGCAATGCCACTTCTCCTGAAGATCCTCTGAAAAATAAGTTTTACGAAGCGGCACTCAACTTTTTGAAAGCTTTAGCGCAAGATAAACTAGAAACCGCATTGACGAAGCTGCAAATGCTCTTAAGAGGAAGTCTAGTATGAACAGCTCAAGAAGTTGTCAGAGGATGCGGTTGCAAAAGAAGCGAGTCATGGATCTTAGCCATTTATGGTCCAATTTTTAAGCGGAAGAATGTCGGGATGTGAATCAAAGAGAATGGCAATGATAAATAGGCGAAGATAGGAACCGACAAGGATACTGGGGAAAGTACCCGAGGGCGGAAGCAACGTATGGCTATTTGAGAAACAATTCTTCTTCGAAAAAATCTATCCTCCAATGATATATGCTTTGTAGCCGAAATGCGCATTTGGTTTTAGGATTCAAGAACGTCGTGCGTTTTCTTTGCTAGAATCATCTACCGTTGACTTGATCAATTTTTAAATTTGATGTTAGCCATAAAATAATCTCGGTAGTACTTTTTTGAATGTAATAAAGGACGTTTGAAATGTTAATGGTATTGACATGAATGTTTTGGGAGAACACACGTTTTGATGAATAAAAGATATTCCGTAAAAAGGACACAAATACTACCCAAAACGAGGCAAAAAATCAGCAGGAACCGAAAACTGCGTCACTACCTATGAAGATTAGAAAGAAATATGTAAAAACTTTTCATATCAAGATGAATTATCAGTGAAACCTTTCAAAGTACAAACAAAACGTTCAAGAGGATAACAACAGGAAGTGCAAACCGATTTTGCTGAGACGTCAAAGGAAACCATTTTTCCTTGATTAGTCATTCTTTATCGTATGATACGTAAAACAGACAAAAACCAAGGCAGTTGTTCACCAAAATTGCCCACAATTGGAACTTGAATTAATCTATTATCTATTTTAAATTATCAATAGTGTTTGGTCGCCCTATTTAGTGTGTTTTTCTACTCTAAATCTTTCAAATCTGCGAAATTATTAATGAGCAATATCTTCTGCGATGCAAGTTTTAAGTTTCATTTTTATTTGCCCTACATAATAGTTGCGACATTGGAGTTTTTTGTTAGAACTCGGACTTTTTCATGTTGATAATTTTACCTTTTGTGTTTCTTAATACATTTATGAATCTGTTCTTACTACTGTAAGCAACTGAATGATCGGCTTTGTTGAATATACGAGTATATCCAGCCTTTAAGTGACGGGAAATATGATAGTTTTACGTGTTTCTGTTTCTCGTCAGTTTTTATAAGTGAGTATTTATATCTTACTGTAGTGATGCTATCGTGTTTAAGAAGAATTCGGTCTGTGGTTATAGTCTTTCAATTGTGTTATGTGGCGATTTGTTTGAGTTCTTTATTGTTATTGTGTAAAGTGATACGTTAACGAGTCAATTTAACATGCTGTGAAAAGTGTTATTTTATGTTTGTTATGATGAAACGACTTAATATCGATGTAACCGCTGTTGTGTTTGGGTGTTGTGCAAATGTCATTTTTCATTCATAACATCGGAGAAAATTTCCTCACCCAAACCTAAGCCCGACCCGAGGTTCTTATTACATCGGTAACGCCCAGCCCAGCAAGAGCCCATGCAGAATATATCTACAGTAAAAATCTCAATAAATAAAAGATAGCGTTATCGAACAACCTTTGAGTAAGCCGTAATCGCACAAGAGATTATGGAAAGCAGGAGAAAAAAGTCTCCCTCGAGTCTGGTTGTTCCGCATGCTAGGTCGATTTGCTACTACTCAAATACCGAGGCACACTATTGCACCTTATTCAGAAACCAATAATGCAAAGCGGACAGAAAAGAAGCAGAAAGACATTCACCAGATAAAAATTCGCTCGCTTAGGCGATTATCCGCTTTAAGCGTTCTCTTTCTCTTCAAACTCCTCCTTGATTGAATAACACGCCTTAGCCTGAAACACGCAGTTGAAAGATATATTGAACAGTAACTATTTAGTGCTAATGAGAAAGTATTCCGCAGATTCAAGCCAAATAACTAGACTCACCACTACTACTGTTTGTTTTATTATCTCTTCTACATTGAAAATGACTATTGTTTTCGACTCCTATCAGTGGCTCCGATTTCAATTTTAACAGGAGGTATTTGAGGCAGCTATTATTCTACGTTGTTCAGTTTAGTCGTCCATTATTTTTATATTTAGAGAGAAAAGAAATACGACTGTTTATTCATTGAAAAGAAAATTACAGCGTTAGAAAAACCTGATAAGCGTTAGCCGCCGAAAAAAAAGTGTCGGGCGGTTTAAGCGAATGGAGTTTACCAGTGAAGGACAAGAGGAATAACCTTTAAAATCTGTTTCCAGAAACATAAGTTTTTTGAATTCTCGCCCCACTTCGAGAAAATCCAAGCTTCAACTTGTATATGCCGAGCTGTGGCAATAAAGAACAGAAAATGCGATTGTATGTACAGTGCAGTGTTGCCCAAACTTTTCGGCTCGAGAGCCATATAACACGTTGCTGCACTCATCTTGGGCCACGTCCAGTGTAAAATAGAGTTGAAGAATAATTTTAAATGACTTTAGGGTTTAGTTGTGGGTCAATATTACCTGATTTGTTTTTAACTATTATGGGAAATATGGGTAAATTGTTATTACAATTTTCTATTTTCTTTTTGCTACATTGTGTCGTTTAATATTAAAAATCATTGCGACCCGTAGTTTGGGCACAACTGGTATAGTGTTTACGCAATTCCTTAATCATTGTTTCTAAAAAAAAGAATTATCCAGCTCATCGTATGATTGAAATCAAATTAAAAACTCTACATAAAATTTTTGAAAAGTATCTTTTGATTTAGCTAACCAATGGGGAAACCCAAATTGATACATTCTTGATGAAGCATTGTCATGGAGGGGGAGAGGAAGATTGTTCTGTTTCTGGCTAACTAGCCTCTTGGACTAAAATAGCCATTACTCCTTCCACACCGGACACAAACGCAGAAGGGGGGGAGGGAAATCCGGTGCTAGCATTATCCTAATCATTACAAAGAGCACCAAGGGAGGAAAAGAGGGTGTGGGGGGGAGAGAGAGAGGGGGGAGAGGGAGAGAAAGAAGGAGAGGGGAAGGGGGATACGGAGGGGGTTGAGGGGAGGGAGGGAGGGGGAGGGGGGGGGGAGAGAGAGAGGGAGAGAGAGAGAGAGAGAGAGAGAGAGGGGGAGAGAGAGAGAGAGAGAGGGAGGGAGGGAGGGATAGATAGATAATCGTCTTTATTCGGGCGAAATTTAGACCATAAGGTCCATTCTTACATTTAACCCTTCGTCAATATAATAAATACAAGAAAAAGAATAAAATTAGGTACAGTGAAACCTGGGTTATACGTAGTTCAAGGGACCGAACAAAAAATACGTATAACTCAGAGTTACGTATAACTCAATAGATGGATAAATAAGATCGACATATGAAGATTAAACCAGACATTTGGTGATTTCGTGAAAGGCACATATTTATAGAGCAAAAATAAACAAAATATCTCACAACCGCAAACTCTCACTCGCTGATGTAGCACTCACAATCAGCACGTGATTTAAAAAAATACACTTTCAACAAATTACATTTTATTTGAAATGAAATGGTCCGTTATTGTCTTTTTTTCCTTCTTTTCCTGGAAAAAAGGTACAGAGAACTTTCAAGTTGATTTGCTATGGACATAATCTCCTCTTGACTCTCAAAAGAGGAAATGAAGCGCTTCGCCACTTCCATACTAGCCAATGCCTCTGAAAATGAGGTGGTTTCCGAACAATTCGCTCTTTTCGTCATCTGATTCGGCACTATCTTCTTCTTGAGTCACCACGCTTGCTGTGATTTCGTCATCATCTGTAAAGTATGATGGTAAAAAGGCATTTTGTTCAGGAAAAAAATTATCTATAGCATAACACTGGTCTGAAATATACTCAGCAAGGCTGGCGCAAACAGCGACATCATCATCGAAATGAATGAAGTCCTCAAACGATCATTCTGTTGACCAACTCTCAGGTGGCTCCACATCATCGGGTACATCATCGTCATCGGGTTCATGCAGCCCATCAAAAACAAATCCTGCATTACGGAAGCACTTCTTTATCGTAGAAGGCTGGACTGCATTCCAAGCGGAGGCAATGAAGTGCTTTGCCTGAATAAGAAAATCACAATTTCAGACAATTTAGAAACCAAAGTTCATGAAGTGAGGAAGTTACTGATCACTGCAGCAATTTGTCTTACCTGAAGGACACTGAGTTGTGGGCATTTTTTCTTCGGGCTCGCTTCTAGCAGGGAGACAGTATATTGAACCAAAATTTTGCGGTAATGTGCATTTAGATTGGCAGTTATGCCCAAGTCAAGTGGCTGCAGCTTGCTAGTGGTGTTAGGGGGGGAAACCCGAGGCGGATATGGGAGAAATCTTGAAAATCGTGAGCAGTACAGTTGTCACAGAAAAGTAGAATTTTTCGTTTTTCTTTGCGCATTCTATCATTTAAAACCATCAGCCACTTTTTCATCACACTGCTCGTCATCCAAGCCTTGCTATTTGCGGTGTAATCTGTAGGAAATGTCCTCACGTTTTTGAAACATCGAGACTTAGTAGATTTGCCGATAATAAGCGGCCGGCACTTGTCTGTTCCATCCGCATTGCAAGCAAGTAAAACTGTCAAACGTTGCTTGCTATTCTTCCCCCCATGACAAGTATCCATCTTTTCTGCCAATGTGCGACTTGGAAGGAAATTGTAGAAAAGTCCTGTTTCATCTATGTTGTAAATATCGGATGGCCTGTATCCCGCAATCAACATGCCCAACTGTTTTTCCTTCCAAAAGGCTGCACAAACATTGTCAACCGAACTTGACTCCCCCGAAATCATGCGTCCAGTGATGCCATGCCTTTCTTTAAATCCTTGCAGCCAACCTTGTGAAGCCTGAAATTCCTCACATTCATCTTGGCTGCCAAACTCTTGGCCTTTTCTTGTAGTACGATATGGTGCCGCTTATAGGGATATTTTTGACCTCATCTCTTTAAACCACATAAACAGAGATTTTTCTAGATCAGCATTCCTTCCTGGACACGTCTTCTTTTATGTGCATTCTGGCCAGCGCTTGCATAGTTTTCTCTCACTGGTCGGATTTGGCCAGAATAGTGCACACCGTTGTATACGGAATTTTCAGTCTGTTAGCCAGTTCTTTCTTCAACAGGTGCGGATTTTCTTCAGCCTCATTTATAATTTTTATTTTATTCTCTACTGTAATTCCTTTTCTTTTTTGAGACATATAATATAAAGGCTGGCGAAACACTGAGGAGAATGTTCACGACTGATAAAACGCTGTGTCTTCCAGTGCACGACTATCCCCTTCTGCGCATAAAGTCAGCCTGGCCGATTTTTCTTCCGACTTCCCCTAACTCCCCCTCCATAGCTGAGGGCCTTCCCCTAACTCCCTCTCCTATTTGAGGGCCTTTAAAAAGCAGCACTGATTACTTTGTATCCGAATCTCAGGCATCGCAAAGAAAACGCATAATGTTTCGTTATTTTTTCCACAGGATAGAATCTTACATTGTTATCGCAAACCATTGTTATCGGATACCAGCAGATAACGTCGCGTTATTTTAACATGACATAATCCTATAATGATGCAAAATAATAAAATGCATGCACAGCACGTAAATACGTACTACCGAGATAAAAGTAGCTGGCGGGAGCGGATGAACGCTACGTATAAATGAAATTTACGTATAAGTCAGTTACGCATAACTCAGTATTTTAATACGTGTAACCATATGGTGTTTCGCTGGGACCAGCCATAAAATACGTATAAAGAAGTATTACGTATAATTGGGTTACGTATAACCCAGGTTTCACTGTATAACAAAATACATTATATACCTAAATCATACAAAGTAAAAAGATAAAATTGAATACAGATTTGTGTTCGTGGGGAAAACCTAGGTAAAAACAGACATGTCCTCCCTAGTAAAACCCACGCAGGAAAACACCCACTAAGAAGGGGGGTGTGAAAAACCTGCGAAAACCCTAGATAGTGTACATATGGTAATACAAAACTACAACATTAAATAGAAAGGAGTATGTACAGTGGGAGAGTTCGTATATACAGCGTAATTATATACCGTCATAAAAAAGTACACGTAAAGGTAATAACGTAATGTAAACAAGAAATATACAAGTATGCAGAATGAGATGAAATATACATGAAATATATACAATGAATGAATATAGAGAATGTTGTTGGGCATGCATATTATAAGAAAGCAGGAAATGATATAAAATACATAAATAATATAATACAATACAAAATAATATAAAACAATAGAAAAAAATAAAAACAACACAAAAAATATATAAACAATAGAAGAAACAAAAATATATAAAAACAATACCCAAAATATGTAAAAACAATAAAAAATTATATTAAGAAATACAAAGTAATATAAGACAAACAAAAAAAAACTTGAGTAAGGATAATTTATGGGGAGTGTAAAGAGATGATTAAGGATTACTTTGTTGTTTTAGAAAGTGAGTGACACAGGTGCGTTTGAATGAGTTTAAAGAGGGAGATGTTTTAAAATTCTCATCTTAGTTATTCCAGAGTCGGCAACCGGAGACTTGAAAGGATTTATTGTAGATGTTCCTCCTGTGATGAGGAATAAGGAGGTTATTCTTGCCTCTAGTATCCCGCTTGTGTACTGTATTGATTTCATTGAAGAGGGAAGAGAGGTAGTCAGGTTTGTTATAAGTAAGGATTTTGTACATTTGCATCAGGGTATGTAAGTTCCTTCGAGCGTCAAGTTTGAGCCATGAAAGATTATTGTATTGTTCGCTAATGTGGTCACTCTTTTTAAGGTCACCAATGGATCTCATGCAGGAGTTTTGTGTGCGTTAAAGTTTTAATGCCAGTTCACAGGAGAGATCATTATAAACAACATCACAATAGTCAAAGTGAAGAAAAACGAGTGTGGTCACAAAGAGTTTACGTAAGGAATTAGGTAATAAGTTTTTGAGTCTTTTGAGAGAGTGCAAAGAGGAGTTGATGGTACTACAGATTTTATTGGTATTAGGAGCCCAGGATAGAGTTTCATCTACTATGTCACCGAGGTTGAAAATGCAATGTGGACCCCTCTAGCGATAGAAGTGGAGATTCGCTATGATCTATGGAAGCCAATAATTTGGGGTAGCCGATAATAATAGATTGACTTTTTGCGGGGTTGATCTTCAGAAAGTTATTTGCGCTCCAAAGAGAGAGAGAAGCTAGATCAGAGTTAATTTTAACATTAACATTAACATTTAACCCTAGAGAGAGAGAGAGGGGGGGTAGAGTAGAGGGAGGATGAGTGGAAAATTCTGCATTATCAGCATTGGTAAAATATGTTAATATGATTAAGTTATTTTATATTATAATAAAAATTTTTCTACTTTAAATCAAAACAAAAATTACATAACTATCTTCATTTTTATATCCTTCCCTTTTTTACTGGAATTTACGCAAATTAAATTATTTAGTAATTTAATTTCAAATATCAACGTAGTTAAAAGCAGAAAGGCAGTTTCTATAATTTAACTTTATATATCATGGATGATGAGAGAGAGCGTGAATAAAGATGTACTATGAGGGAAACTGGACGGAAAAAATGAAATGTGAATGAAAAGCCTTTAGCTGATGAAGACATGAAGAAGTTTTCCGAATACACGATAAAGTGGAGAACTAAGTTTTACCAATAATAAACCCGAATGTTTACTGACAGGCTACCTATGATGAAGACTATATTGAGCATAAATAAATGCCTTTCTGGCTTCAGGATGGGACATAATACATTATTTATAATTACACTGCAATACTTGTATTACTACGTTTTAAATGAAAGATATTGCAGTCTTTTCCTAAAAGCTCCTTCGCTTCTTGGGAAGGTAAGCAGTCGGTCAGGTAATTTGCTACACATCTCCGCGATTAATGATGCAAAAACACTTGAGAATTTCTTTTATATATAGCACTTTTTATACATTATATTAGATTTAGCATAAATAAATCGTCGTAGCACGATCTGGAAGAAATTAATACCCAATCCACATTGAGTTTGTGTCCGACGGATTGTGCCGAAAAAAGCATTTTAACGTAAAGTAGATCGTTATAATCTGCACTTCAAAGAAGTTTATTTCGCCTCACATCGATCGCTCCGATTAAATAGTATCGATTCCACGATTATTTTGGCGTTTTCATGATCGTTCATTTGCATACCGTACTCAGTCTCTCAAAAAGCTTTGCAGAAGTCAGAGCCAACCATTGGGACGTCACCTTTTTGGGTGTCTTTGTTCACTTCACACTTCTCCTGTACCTCTTCATTCATAGTCCACACATATATCACCTACCTCGCATTCACCCCTATCACCATCTCTATTTCTTTATCCCTCTTTTCCACTTCTGCCGCTTTCTCTATTTCTCATTCTTTCCGATCATTTCCCTATATCCCTCCGTTGTCGTGCATCTCCTGGGATTTGGAACTGATCTCAGCCTCTGCACAA
This sequence comes from Tanypteryx hageni, assembly GCA_028673005.1. NCBI lineage: Eukaryota > Metazoa > Arthropoda > Insecta > Odonata > Petaluridae > Tanypteryx > Tanypteryx hageni. The sequence continues at coordinate 36,443,204 of CM054113.1, read as the reverse complement.
GACATCAGTCTTGTTAGAGAATCGCATCTTGTATTCGGAGGGGACATTTTTACACATGACCCTCTGAAGGATTAGTGATGGCTCTTCTTTGCGACGGAGACTGCGTCAAAGTGTCAATGGGTACAGTCGCGGAAAGAGTATCCGAGTTTTCAGTCACAACTAACACGGATAGGGCCGACGACTGCGACGCGGGCTCTTGAGGTGGCGCCACAAACTCTTGGCGTTGTTTTCTGGCATCCTGGGGGAAAGACGGTGGATCGTCGGTTGCAGGAAGATCTCCCTTATTGCTGCAAAACATGACGCGCAGGGCTATCCTGAAGTCCTTCATGCGATAGGCGTAAATGATGGGGTTGACAGCGGAGTTGAGGTGCGAGAGGATGATCAAGACTAGGACCAGAGGTGCTGAAACTGGGCAGTCAGGACAGAACGCCGTAATGCAGTTGACGGTGTAGAGGGGAATCCAGCACACGACGAAAAAGAGGACGATTATGGCTAGGTTCTTCGTCACTCTGATCTCGGATTGTTGAGCTGCTCCAAGCAACGCCCGGATGCTGACTCGTTCTCCGTTTCTCTTTGCTCTAGCGAGGTTCGCGTCCATGGCGATCTTCTTGCGCAACTGAATAAGATAGGAGAAAGTGTTCAGAGTTACACGTCTTTCTTGAGGCGTAAATGGATTCGGGAATCCCATAAATACGTATAACTTTAACGGCTATTCGCATAATTTTTTTGAAGAATTTCATCAGTACCATGAATATTATGCCTTTTCAGCCTTGACTTTACGTTAAATGTCACACGACATGCAATAAAGTAGAAAAAGTAGTTAACTGGAGTCAAGATCTCGTTTGTAGATTTAGCGATAAATTACGGAAAAATGATAAAATTAATATAAGGTATATCGCACACTTTTAGTCTGCTTAATATAAGGAAGGTCATGGCGTGATTTTTATCAGTTTCGGAAATTATCTTTTGCGTAATTATTATATTTCATGCCGCTGTTACAACGGTCGTTTCATTTATGTATGTGAAATGATCCCCACTCATATGTATTAACTTTACTGGGAACAAACGTTTAGAAATACAATTGAGGCCTTCATCCAAATTGTTCCTTATTTAATACAGCATAACTTTCGGATAGTCTAAGCATTTCAGATGTTTATCTGACGTAAATGGTCTGTTTAAATTGATTATTTAAACAAGGAGATTAAAGATCATCATTGAAATTTGATATCTTTAGAGGGATACCGTGTTGTTGATATGGCTATACAAAAAACGTAAAAGCTATGGTCTTTCATTCACCGGCGGAAGTATTGTTAGAGGATAAGTGACTATATAGAGAAAACGGAAGATGTAAAAGCGCACGTTGACATGTAAACATGCGTAGGGAATCACAAGTAATGTGGGGCAATTGATTTCGTACAATCCGAGTGAAGATGTCAAAGGGTTGATTGTAGTTAAACTCGAACATTTTATAAGTAATGGCAAAATAATATATTAATGTTACATTCTTCAAATCCAAAATTATAAAACCTTTATTGCAATTAATTCACTAACCTGTTGAATGACCACTCTGTAAATGTCTGCGTAAAAGAAAGCCATCAGCAACGCCGGGGTAATGATGGTGGCGAAGTAGAGAAACACGAGGTAGTCGTAATCCATGATCTTCGTGAAATAACACTGATTGTCGTATCCATTGTTCCATCCCATCATTGGTAGAAAGCCGATTATAGTGGCAGTCACCCAGCAGATGCATATGATAACTGCACCGTAAAAAAAATCACATAAACAACCATTAAAAATATTTTTCTTTTGCATGGGATTATTAGTCATTCTCTAAGCGAACACTATCAGCAAGTAAATATACAAAAGTAGATAGTGTCCTAAATCTAGTCCTGGAAATGGCTGTAAGAACACCTGGATTAAAAAAAATAGTTTTCTTTTCGAGACATCTAATTTTAACCCTAAACGGCGAGAGAATATATGTTAAGTATAATTAACAGAGCAATTTTCAGATTTATATTTCGAAAAAAATAATAGTCGAACATTTTAATTTTCAGGGGTATTAAACCTCCTTCGTTTTTGCCTTAAAGGTTTGAAGTATATCCGTAATTAGTTTTTCATTCTTTTTTAGAATCTATTTTAGGTGAAATACGCATTTGGTTTTTCATAACGAAGATACCATGGATAAGTATATGATTTTTCAATTTTTGAAACCAAAGCGCTTATTCTTGCTTTGGTTTTCAGCTCGATAATTCTATAGTGAACACCGAAGGAGTTAAGAAGTTGGAATATAAATTATCAGCACTTTGATTCCTAGTTGCCACAAAACATTTGACGAAAACGTCAAAAATTCCCCATGGATTATTTGATTACTATCGACTCAAGCCTAGTCAGTCGTCAGTCCAAATCCGCATTCTATTTTTTCATGATCTTTCCATTAGTATCCAAAATTCACATACAACAAAAATATTTTTCGAATTATTAAAACCAAAGGATTAGTTAATTGTTCACAGACAGACGAGCAGATAGCGTGATCACTTTTTTCTTTTGAGAAAACGTGCTAAAAGTGGCCTATACATAATATTGGTGAAATGCATCATCTGCGACAAAATATGCAAAATATGCACGGGAATATATTTAGCACGTGCTAAACGTGAATGTATTTTTTCTTTATACAGTTTAGCAATCTTTTTTTTCAGTCGACTTTTTCTTTGAATTTTTAGTGCCAATGCTATCAAAGTCGTAAAATTAACAAATAAAATAAATCTATTTTATTAAAATCTCACCGAATGCTGTCTTTTCGCCCACGTCCCTCGTGTACGCCATTGGATGAAGGATGGCCCAGTAGCGATCCACGGAGACAGCCAGGAGGCAGAAGATGGATGCCGTGCATAGTGCGATGAGAAAGCAGATCGAAAAAAAGCATGGGTAGAATCCGCGTGGAAGCCCTACAGATGCCAAAAGTGATACGGGGATGCCTATAAGACCAATCTGTAAGAGAGTTTAGAGATATTTCTTATTAACTAAGATACAAAGACTGAATATCCACTTCTATATATTACGACTTGAGGTATTAAAAATTAAACGAAGAAAACACTCAAAGGTTTGTTCGTTCCTTTATTTGGGATATAGATAATGTTACAATATGAAGTGAATATTTTTGATTGAGAATAGTTATCATTATTTGGATCCCAACCACAAGTATAACTCGATATTTGATTTTTTCAATAGAGACTATTTGAATAAAAATAATCGTTTAACTGAAGAATTACAGAGCAAGCAAATTAATTCTGAAATATTCTATAACTTCCGAGGAAACGATTTAATCCATTTAGGAATGAATTGTAGTTTTAATATTATTATCCCCGAATTCCTCCAACATTTAGCGACAAAATATTAAGGTGTTAGGATTGTGCTAAGATCGATCAGGCGTTGGATTTTCTTCAGGAGATTACCGCGTCTATTCACAATACAATTGTTCATTTTATCATGAAGAAGTGTATGGGTTAGGAATAATTCATTTCAGTAACAATAAACCTAACTTTTAAAGGTTTATTTGGCCAAAAATATTGTAATTTTCAACTACTTCAAAGGAAATGTACAGTAAAAATGGCAAGAAGAAAATAAGAAACAATCTACCGCCATGCCGAAACATCTACTACATTACAAGGAAGCTCCCGGGAACTTTCCTAATCTCTAAATTTAATGCGAAAAAACGATTTTTCCTACAGATTTTTTTCCCGCGCATTAAAAACGAACTTCCTGATTTCCTGACCTGAAGGACTGTTCCCATCTTTTTTCCTCAGATATTCATCTTACTCGGAATTTCTTTCCTGATAATTGTCGTTGAAACTGGCTAGGCGAGTCCCTGTTATACGAGTTCCGGTCTATCGGAGTTCAAAGTTGCGCAGAAATCATTAACGGCTACACAAGAATGAGAAAAAAGTTTTAAAACTTTAAGATAATATCTGAAGAATTAGTAAAATACGAGAGACCAACTGGAGATGAAATTAAGCGCAATTTTACCTAGTAAAGCCTTAACAGCTCATGATGATGCCGTTTCTTGGTACAGACGGAGAAGTAAAATAACAATTTCCCTTAGTAGCAACACTTCATAGCTCCAGATATTTATTTATAATTGTGAAGCAAAGATATTTTATTAATTAGTAATAAAGGTTCTCACTCATGTAAAGGGGAAAAAAAGGCAGAAAACAGGATTATTTTTCAGAGCCAAAATGCTGCATCATAAATTAAACCGATAGATTAAGGGATGCTATTAATTTTAAAATAAAGTTGTTCGTCGGATTACAGGCTAGCTATTGATCAATAATAAAGCCTCATTGTCCATTTTAAGAATTAAGACTGCTGGTTTGAGGAAATTTGAATGAGATAAGCGTTCGGTAACTGAATAGCCGCTGTCAATAACGATTATTAGCAACACTAAACAACAAAAATTTTAACTTATTGAAATGTTGTGAAGTTGGAAAAATTATAATGTAGCATTTCATGCTTTAGCAGGTTGTGAAAACTTTGCTGAACATGAAATGAATGACTTGGTTTTCAGTAACATCGAAGATGATATAATTAAAACGGCTACTTCGCTGGAAAATGAAAAACGTAAAGAAGTTTAACACTATGTAAATAAGGAAATACCTCAAAAACTTTCCTCCTACTTAATCTATCACAAACCTAACCCTAATGGTGTGTGATTTATTGGATTACATACGTTAACTCCATTTTATACATTCTCCGCACTGTATTACCCAAGTGACAAACCGCTTAAATCCGCTCCTCTTTCTGGGAAATCGACCGTGGTCTTGTCTATTAGTGACGGGCAGTTTTCATTAGTTAGAAAATGGCTTTTTTCTCTTTCTCACACATATGCAACAGGAATGACACGCAGAAAAAAAACTTTGTTTAAAAAGTCTCAACGAAATATGTACAGGCGAGAGGCAAAATTCACGAAGTCAATCTATATTTAGAGATGCCCGAGGCTTTTGGTTGGTACAACTCTATTTACAACGGGGAAAGGAAATTTACACGTTAATTATCTAAGATAAATAGGAAAAATTTTTATATCGCTTACGGGAAATACACGCTGTAAATAAATTGATTGAAATTAAATCGATGCAGTTTCACTATAAATAGTGGCCTATCTCGAGTAAATAGCTAAAGTTCACTTTTTATAGTTCTTTTTATTTTGTGAATTTCAAAATATACTTGCTTTGAATATTTCCTGCTGCTGTTTATCTTTTAATTAGGAGCAACTTTAAAGCGCGAAATTATTATTTATTTTAACCATAGAGAGGAAAATTAGTATATCAGTAACGTCTAGTTTATTATTATCGCCAATTTTGGATATCTGTACCGGATATCCACTTTCCGGAGGAGTTTAATAAGGAACGCATTTCCATAATTCTCTTTTGTGCCGTGATAACGCTTCCCATAGGATTTGACAAGGAAACACGCCTTCTTGCGAAATTGACACAAGCCTCTACAAGTACCTATGTAAGCAAATGTTAACGTAAGAATTTTACGGGGACACCTTTCACCATTTTACCTACCGCACTGTGCCACACCACACAGCCAGCCTTCGCCTTATTTATACTGAAAATATGTAGAACCGCCAGTTTCTTTTAACGCAACTAGTTCTGTTCCTTGTCCCACCCACACGCTTGCCCTGGTCACTCGTGCACGCGGATTTACATAAATTAGACTGAACAATACCGGAGAAGTTTCAACTGTACAAGTTATCTGTTATAAAGAGAGCACCCCTTTTCTCAATAATCCAAAACTAAAAGGCTCTAGTTGCACAAATCACTTTACTATGAAAGCTATACAGTCCTTAGTAAACTATAAATAAAATTTTTCACACAAGCTAGCACGATTCACGTAAAAAGTATTTCCTCTACAATTCAATTGATCAAAACCTAGTTAGTTGACAATAAGCGGCACGCTATCCTTTATCCTCTCTCAACGTTAAGTGGTATTATCTCACTTGTCCATATAAATAAGGGTTTCGCACCAGTTTCGCTCACCAGAAAGTCAGCAATCGCTAATGATATAATGTAGTAATTTGTCCTCCTCCTTAGCTTCCTTTCTCTCATGAACGCCAACATGACCAACCCGTTGCCTACGATAGCTCCAACACCAATGATGATTTCACTGAGTGTGAAGGGTAGTTGTAAAGTATCCGTAAAAGGGAAGCCTGGTGGTTCGCTCTTGGGTGTGGATAAGGTAGAATTGGCGTCATTAAATTCGGAGGATGATAGGTTGACCCTCGAAGTGGAGTAGGAATCGTTGGCCCCATCTTCCAATATGAACTCGGTGGCGGTAATCGCTTCTGTCAGTCCTGCCATCGCCAGTAGAACTAGAGGGCGGCAGAAGGATAATCCAATGGCGTCCACGCACACACAAGGTAAAATATCGCTACCACGACCCCTCGGATATCACTTTGTAAAAACGGCGGTGTTTGAATTTTCTGCGTCTTTCACGCTGCCGCAGGGATTGTTCTGCACGTATACCCGAGGAGTCCACACTCAAAGGAGTAGAAATATACTTTTTGTTGTCCTATCCGAAGAATGCTCCGAGGTGCAGGTTAGGCCAGCAGGTTGACACCTCTTTCGCCAATCGAGTCGTATGTGGCCGTCGTGAGAGAGAATGATTCTCGCGCAGAATATTTTCAAGTTTTATGCCGGAAAGAAACTTAACTCGCTTGCATCCTCTCCCCCTCCCTTTCTTCCTTTTTTCCTCTCGTGTAAGCTTAAAAGGGATGAATATACATCGCCCACAGCGGAATGTCTCTCTATCTAAATCCTCCCCTTCTTCCCCTCTCTGGCATCCTTCCCTCTCCTTGTAACTGTGGTCGGATTTTCCCTATAGGAAATGGACGGAAAACCTCCAGAGTTTCCGTCGGATTCACGTACGTAATCGAGAGCCAGGCCACCCGTGTCTACTCCTTCGGATACGGTAAGATTTGATACGTTCCCCTCCGCCATGTACTTTAAAATGTTTTTTATCGTCTTGTTTACCAACCACCTTATATTGGTGTGGGATGTACTTCACTGTTGAGTGAGCCAGTAAAAATCTAAGGTATAGTTTTCTGCTTTACAACTGAGAGAAATATCTATCAGCCCAAACTTGGCGATGAAGTAGCCTGATGGTCAGAAAGATTAATTAATGGAAAAACGTCGCTAATACTTGCAATAGCGATGGAATAATTTCAGTTTTAAAAATATATGACAATACTAATGTTTTCTTTCAGTCTCACCTTGAGCTAAATTTCAATTATCCTTCGATACATCGAGATTCATTCATGAAATTTCTTCGAAAAAAGTTCAACCCCTTAGTGTTAATGTATGTTTTGAATAAGAAATGGAGCTCTCTGTCATACTCCTATTACTCCTATTTTACCCAGAATGCATCGGTAGCATTTGAATTATACATTGAAGCAAGTCATCCGAATAAAAAAACCTGCAAAGGTAAAACTTGATCATTGGTTGCTCACAATGATAATTTTGACGGTCAAAGTGAGAGATAGAAGCCAATTAATAGTAAGACATCATTATGAACTTTTATGTTTATTGTAATTTTCTTCAGCGCCATTTTTCATGATTAAAATTTTAAACCATTAAATAAACGGTGTCTAGTGGAAATTTATGTGTTCATGGTAAGTGTACCCAAAGCTGCAACTCAGCTTTCGTATGAAGGCCCCAGGGTTCCTCGAAAAAGAAGTTTCACGAAGCAGTATTTGAGGGATATTTTGAAAGTTTAGGTCAAAAATTTTATTAAAAACAGCATTGATGAAGCTGAAACTAACCTCATGGGAAAATTAGTGCAAAGATCTCAGGAAGTCCCCAAAGGATACTGTTGCAAAAAATCAATAAGGCTAGGAATTTATCATACAATTTCAAACGGAAGGAAGTCGGAATGCAGCTCCAGGAACAGATCAAGGAAAACAAAGACGGATATGGGAAGCAAGAGTGAGGATAAGGAAACTACCGGAAGGCGGAAGCACCGGATGGCTATTTCAGATAAAATAGGCGCTCAAGGAAGGCCTATTCCTGCGAAAAGAATACAATGCTTCTTCGCCAGGATTTAGCAGATACGATGCAAACACGCCCAGAAAAAGAGGAATCAGCTCTGGATCTGTTTAAATCTTTTCACATTTTACTAAATTAGATGTTTAGATGAAAAAGTGACTTCTTAAACGATAGGCAACGTATCATAGGGCAGGCTAAAAGGAAATTAGAAATGCATTTTAAAGAGCACTTTGCTCATTTTACACATAACAGATGTAACAATTCCAGTGTCGCAGTACACATACAAGAAAACAATCATCCTATCATCATCCAGAACCTAAAATTATTGAAAACAGTTCACCAAGATTAAAAACTAGATTCCTATGAATGTAGTATATATATGTTACGCTGAATCCGTGAAATGGGCAGCTTTTTCCATAATTCGTGTAATAGGCAACAGTTTTGTCCATTTCTTGAAATAGGAAAATTATGTGCCCGGTTCGTTCATGAATTGGGCAAAGATAATTCTGCCTATTTCATGAATTGGGAAAACACTTGAAATACTGAATAAATTAAAACAAGTTATTATTGTTATTGTTCTCCGTCTGTTAGTCTCTCTTTCGTGCCTCACGCTCTGTATCTCGAAACTAAGAAAGATAGAAGAAACATTTTAATGTGAAAGTTGTTTGTCTTAACAGAGAGAATACAGGAAAATAAGTTATATTGTTTTCCGTCCATCCGTCTGTCTGCCGATCGGTTTTACCTCCCGGGCAAAGCTGCCCATTTCACGGATTCGGCATAACATATACATCAACAGATATTGTAATGAATAACGACCTATAAAATACGAAACCTTATCAGAATACATCACCTACTGATGATGAGAGCTTGGCTATTGAAACGCGTGTTTAGGCATTGAAACACGTGCAATATTTAGAGGGCTTGCTGCTATTTATCTCTTGTTTTTTATAATTTTTTAAATTTCTTATTTTCATATTTTGCTTGGTTTTTATTTTTCAATCGTGTGTGTGTCAGTCGCGTGGTTGTTTTTGCGTCTATAAGCTGTGTTGCGGTCAGGAGGCGCTTGACTTGTGTTGGAGTATGCGTGTCGGAAATGGGATCTCTAAAACTTTATTTTTATTTAACCTTCCTTTAATTTTTCCTCTTCCTTTACCTTTCTGGGACACTCTATTTATAAAATTACGGCACAGGAGTTGTTTCCCTTCTTTATATTATTTTCACCGTAGTATTCACTCATTATTAATCTTTTATACATTTTGTTATTATTAATTAACGCAAAAATAGATTTTTACAAAACGATGCAATCGTGACCGCGAGCTGGGGACACAAAAATTAGATTAAGATAAATGTAGAAAAATATAACAGACGTTAAGTTTTCAACCCGTATATCAAAATTTAACAACCGTGATTTTATACTGAAAAGAGATGAAATAACATAACACTAGAATAGATTACGATAAGGATGATGCATACACTTCCAAAAAGTAGCAAATTGTTGAGAAATGTGCTTTCAAACGTTCATTATATCTTGTAATGCTGAAAATACATCTTTGAAAATATTAATTTTAATTTCTAATAGGTATACTTATTTTTGCTTGGGTTTGTATATTTAACTCTTTTGGATATATTTTTATCCGTTTAAATTTATAATACTGCTTATTTATATTAATATTTTAGCAACTAATCATTTCCTATTTTTACAATGGTATGAAAATTATGAAAAAAGCAGAGATATCGTTAATTTTTATTCCGCTTTCTTCAAGGACACTTTCTTACGGCCACTGTAGCAATAACAAGGCTTTTACTGGAAAATGTGTAAATTAAACTGACTCCATAATAGATACGTCGATTGAATGCATTTACTGATGTCATGTAAACAAAAATATAAAGAGAAATGGCAAGAAGTATCACCAGATTTAATTGAGAGGCCGAAAGAAATCGACTTTCCTCTATTAACCATCTTTTTAGCAAAATGCATGAAGTACATCAAAAAGCTGTGGCACTTTCCACTAAATATTTACACCATAGGAATTTGAAAGTGATATTCATACTACAAAACTGATTTCAGGGGGGAAATTTCTCTTAATCCAACCTAAGTTGCATTAAAAAAATGCCTGCGGAATAGGAACTAAACACTTCATCTATTCGGAAAACTTTACCATGAAATTATGGAATTCCCCCATTAAGCTTCAGTATAGACCACCAAAGGATCTGCCGTTTTCATCTAAATTAGTGCGACCAGATCGCGAAGAAGGAAAATTGTGACATGAAATGCTTTGAGGAAGAACTCGAGTGGTGATTTGCGGTTGCGAATTATACAAGGTTGCCACAAATTTATTCCGGGATTTCATAAATTCATATTTCCTGCTCCACAAAAGATATCGCATAGCATCCTGACAGTAAGGGGGTGCGCCACCACATTTTGGTGACTTTCGGTGTGATGTATTTAACTTGAAGTTTCAAGATCTGCGGATAGGGAGAGGCGGACCAATTCTGCGGCATCCCCGCTCTCCCTCTCTGCCCCCGCTGATGCCACTCGCACGTTTTTACGGTAGCACATCAAAGACGTTGGTTACAGGTCAACAGGGCACGCGGATAGTGGAAGGACATTCAAGGAACGCCTAAAAACTGCATTCAACTGCGTTGCAACGTGTCTGGTGGTTAGTTGAACACCGTATGGATGTCGTCAGGGATACTGAAGATGCATACATTGAAACCTGCGAAAAATCTGTCGGGTGGAGCTTTATTTTAAGCCTACGCTTAAGGTGACAGCTTTTGTAGCTCAGGAAATATGAATTTAAAATTCTACAAGTGGCTTTGTGACAACCCTGTATTACATTTTCAATTACACCACGTCATCGAGTGACGTTACGGAAATTATGCGATAAAATCTTTGCCACTCATAAATGTACTCTAAATGCCTTAAAAGGAAATGCCACTTTAAATGAGAGGAAGAGAGGCAGATTGCCTCGTTTCAAGAATAGATGTGCTATCAAAAGAATATTTTATTCTTGGATTTTGACGATCCGGTTTGCCACATATTTCCTGTCAGCAGAAACCTGGCACACAATAAAATGTCTCTCGGAAACTCTTATTTATTGCGAGAAAACAAACGTTGTGTAGCTTAAACAAAAAAATGGATCTGCATTAAATTATGTTTACGCTTTCCAACCACTTCTACGATTTTTATAAATTTAAGAATCGTTGATCCGTGAATTTCAACTGTGGACGACTACTTTGTATGTGGAATGTACATCTGGCTTACTCAACCTAGGGAATAGTTGCGTATATTGGACCGCCGCCTAAATTGGACCATGCTTACAGTGTGGAGGTTTCTGTACATAAAGGTGTTCTAGCATCACGAATAGGAACTACTTGATTCATTTAACCGCCATATCAGTTGTGAGAGCTGTGTGGTTCGAGACAGCTGGTGTGGGAAGTAAAGTTCAATTTTAGCATGCGCATAGCTATTTTTGATAACCGTACCTAAGCAAATTCATTCTCAAGGTACGTAATTTTAATATGATAAGGGTTCGTGCTAAAAATAGAGATTTCTATCTTTCATTTCATCGTACGAAATAGTCAGTAAGTGGGCAAGTAATTTAGATATTGGTTGCTGCAAGTCAATATGGCGTTGTAGTAGCCTAATTTGGACCATGAAGAGTTTCTTAAATTGAACCGATCAAATTTAGGAATACCAACAATCACTAGAACGATAATGGGATTACCATTTTATCCAAAATTTTAACCCTATGTATATAAAAGGTGGCGATTGTTATTTCAGCATGAAATCAAGAGGGAAATGTGGGAAGTGGAATAGACGACCTTACCCAAATTATGACTTTGGGCTAAGCGAATGTGCCCGCGTTCCTAATAAGCCTACAATTAAACGGCATGCTAAAAACAAAGATAAGCATGCCAACGGTGCAATAAAACACTTTGGGAGGAGTACTGTCTTCTCCAAAGAAATTGAAGATGAACTCGTGAAGCACATCCTGAAGTTTGAAGAGATGATGTTCGGATTGACGATCAAGGACATCATGATACTAGCGTATAACGTCGCAGACAGAATTGATCTGCCTCATAATTGTAACAAAGACAATAGTATGGCAGATAAAAAATGGTATTACGCCTTCATGTGTAGACATCCAGAGTTGTCATTACAACAGCCAGAATCAACATCAATGGCTCGTGCAAAGGGTTTTAACAGGGAAAAAGTCGAAGACTTAAAAAAAAATATTTTAGACAGAATATGCGAGGAAAATAAGTTGGATCCCACAAGGATATTCAAACTATATGAGAACGGATTTTCTACGGTGCAGAAAAGATCCCAGAAAATTGTTTCTCAGAAAGGGAAAATACAAGTTGGCGCAATTTCAAGCGCTGAACGAGGTGTGAACACAAGGACGTGTTTCGTTAGTGCTTCTGGACAGCACACACCACCAATGATTATTTTTAAAGGATATAGATTAGCTAATGAATTGCCGATTGGTGCTCCCCTAAAAAGCTTAATTGAAATTTCCGAATCGTGGTACATAAATACTGAGCTCCTAACAAAATGGCTGAAACATTTTATCCGAAGTCAATCCAACCAAAGATATTTTTGTTTAAAATGTAGGAAATTACTTGTAATTTTTAATATGAATAATTGCATTTACATGTAATGGTCCAATTTGAGGAACACGTGGTCCAACTTCAGCAACCAGTTTCCCAATTTGGACCAAATGCTGTTGTTCAAAAAACATTTTTTCTTCTTTTTTGTATTTGTTCGTTTTTTATTTTGTATGTGCATTACGGAATAAAAATACACATATATTCTCTTTCACTTCAAATTTTGCCTGTTTAAGCGTTTATTTCTCGTAGAAATATAAAAATATCTGAGATGGCCCAATATAGGAAACCTTCCCCTAACAGTAGCTGAAAGTCATACTTGACCATCCATTTAATACAAACCATGAGCTGAGCTCGATAATTCATTTCTGCATTAATCAGTTTTAAATGACCCATGTGATCTTGTACTGTTATGGAAGGTTATCACTTGATCCGTCGAATCTAATAAATGCGGTTCTGTTTTCTTCGGTAACAAATTTATATAGATTCTTCCACATTCGGTACTTAATCCATATTGGTAGCCCGATGCGAACGACGTTATGATGAAAGAGACCTTACTTTCTATCAACGTCACCTCTGGTTTCCCTCCGCGAGCGTTCTCCAAAGTCTAAGCGACGCGCTTTACATCGCTTAGCATTAGAACGAATTGGTATGTAAATCACGTGTCGCTTCAGAAGATTGTAACCGCTCCATCTTCATCCGATCCTTCCCAGTGTTTATACGACAGGTTTAGTCACTGCTCTCTATGCCTACTTTCTCCTCCTTTCCATCTATCAAAATAAGGAGAGATTAGGTTTTATAGTACGGATTCAGCCCAAAAAATTGATCTACTCTAATTTTATCTTTTTAGGCAAAAAAAAGTTTAGCAAAATATTTTGGCTTTGGTGTGGCTCCTTCTTTTTTCCCATTCATCTGGCTACAATCTTGACGTGGTAGAAGTATTTCCGTGTCTCGTAAACATTGAGAGTTACTCTAGCTTGAGTAACTGCTACCGGTATTACCGACAATACTACAGTACGTTCCGCTTATTAGAATAAAGTCGGGAGACCATTATTTGATTCAATTAACTGGCTGATTTAATTATCCGGAGGTTGTGTTTAGGAATGTTAAATAGGAGAATGTTAAAATAAAGTACATATCTATTTCATAAATTATAATTTAATGGTTGCTAAATTTTGCGATATGACACAAGAAGGTTTTTACAAAATTAAGCACGAATTTACTTTAGGCGCCTGTAAACAGTATACTTCTTGGTCATATTCATCATCACAGGAATTATAATTTAGAATGTTAACTACAATGTCATTATCTTTCAATACAGAAGCTACAAAGATATCGTCATCTATTGAACCCCATCTACTCAACTCTTAATCAGCTTCTTCCGTTTCGGTTTTCATTTCGTGGTTCTGCTCGATGTAAAGAAAATCTATTTTTCTGAAGCAGTTAGCAAAGTTAGATATACAACCCTACAGCCGTTCATCACGTGATTCAATAAATCGATATAAGTGATTCCAATAAGGGAAGAATTTTGAAAACGTTAGACACAAAATGGTCTTGGTTTTCCGGTTATGATTCGATAAAGCGGTTGATTAAATTAACCAGTGATTCTAATAAGCAGAACTTACTTTACGAGTAATAGGTATGGATCAGGCAAAGAAAAGTCCACGTAGCGTCTGTACTTAAGAGAGGCGGCTGCAAAAAGCATATGCACCCTGTGGATCGGCTTATTCAGGTGATGGAGGCTCGTAAAAAACTCTTAAGGAATGCAATATAGCAATATAGCTCAGTTCATTTAGGAACATTATATTCACAACTTGTAGGGGCACATGCTCAATTGTATAGGTGTCACGACCGGAAGTAATTAAGGGAAGGCTATCTCGGTCGGCACACAACTCATAACATGAATACGAAGAAGAGACATCGGAAATTTGAATAGGAATATGGATCCTCAGGATGATGCTTAGGAAAGGTACATTAGAAAATGTAAGTTTGAAATGAAGACAGGTAAGGTGAATATCCAAGGTTAGTGCGAAGTTAGGTGGAAGGAAGGAGGAGATTTTTGGAGTAAAGATTTTAAAGGATAATAGAGAGAAGAGGAACTGAGAGCCAGAGGAGAGTCGTTTTATCTTTAAACAAAAGAGCCGGGCGAAGAATTATCAACAAGCAGCAGGTAAATGACCGTTTGATGTTAATGGAAGCTAAGGCAGAACCACTAAACTTATGTAGTAATAATTCAAGTATGTATGCTAACAAGAGAACACAGGAGGAAGTAGATGAATTCAACGATAAAATGAGGGAAGTAGCTATAAATAACTTGGAAGTCAGGAGAAATTGGAATGATGTAGCAATGACGGGAGTGAGGTTTGAAAATGGAGCCTTTGAAGGTGAAATAAGAGGAGAGAAAATGGTGGATTTTCGTAAAAGTAATGGGCTGATGATAGCAAATGGGTGGCTTAACATCGTGATAATTTAATATATGCGCGGAAAATGCTGGGGATATACAAATATATCAAATTCTTTATAGGATGGTCTTAAAAGATATAGGAATAGTGTTTTAAGGTGGCTGATGACTATGACTACAATAAAGTCGTGTCTGAGGTTTAAAAGGGGATCGAAGTCCTAAATGAGGTTTAGAAGTGATTAAGGAGAGAAAGACGAAAGAGTATAGAGTAGAAAGCCTTACAAAATGCTGAGAGGACCGTCGAGGGAAATTGGAAGCTAATGAAATATCGTTTCATAAAAAACGCAGAAATAACGATAGGAAAGGAAATCTCGAGGAAAAAGAAGGCATAGATTAGATAAGAGATGGTTAAATATTTAGCAGGAGTTGAAAGTTGCTTAATACTGAATCTGGATGGAGGGTTTATCGATAACTGAACAATAAAATTAGAAGGGAAAGTACAAAAGCGAAATTTGTTGTGGAAAGGGCAATTTCACGAAGAGGAAAAACTGCAGAGACGAGGCAGAACAAACACTTTTTGGAAAAATTAAGGAGTTAACCGGAAACATGAAGGAAAATATGTTCCTCGCAATTAAAGACAAACGATAAAGTTTTGAGCCAATGAATGTAAAGAAATGACGGAAAGACTAAATTGGGGAATTATAAGGAAAAAATCTTAAGTCAGATTCGGTTGAGATATAGAAAAAAGTTATATACTGCGGAAATGTAGATCCAGAAATGTTGGATTGTGAGATTGAAAAGGATATGAATTATAATAAAGCCGTAGGAGTATATAATATTCCTGTAGAATTGCTAAGGGAATTAGAAAAAGAGGAAAGTAGTTTTTATAAATTCTGTCGTAAAACTGATGAAAAATAAAGCAAATAATTGCCAAGATTATGGAACAATCAGATTAATTTCACATGCAGCTTAAGCTATTCTTGAGATTATAAACAGAAGTAAATGAATATATAGAAGGTCTGTTCGGGTATCAGAAAGAATGAGGTACTAGAGATAGCAGAGGGCATGAAGGACCTAGGTAGAAAGAAACGATGAATATAGCAAAGATGTATTTTTAGGCTTTGTTGATTTAAAAAAGTCTTTGAGTACTGTGGCCTAGGCTAATAAAACATAGAGTAGACTGGTGGGATGGGAGTTTTATAAAAAATCGAAGGATTAAATAGGCTGCAGAAGTAAGGGTAGCAGATAAAGAATCGGATTAAGCAACACCAGTTAGTGGAGTGAGACATGGCTGTCCACTCCAGCACTGTTTATTATTTACGCTGAAGAAATTGCAAGGGAGGCATGGGAAGATTTATATACAGAGGTAAAAATAGAAGATTGCTTAGAAAAATTAGTTAGATTTGCGAATTACAAAACATAGGTCTTCGGATAAAAAGCTTAATAAGAAGAAAGCCAGATTTATGAGGTTTACCAAGATCCGGGATGTATAGATCTAAGTTACTGCGTAAAAGTCGGAAAAAGTGTTGAAGTTGGATTATTTTACTTATTTTAGCAGTACCTACTCTGGCTCAAAATGAAATTGCCGAAGATATCATAAAGGTAAAAGGAAGAGAAAAGGAGTCATTTATGAGGAGAGAGTCAATAAGACGCTAGATTGAATGAATACGTTAAAAAGAGGCTGGTGAAAATATTTATATGAAACGGAGCCATTATATGGGTGTGAGACATTGAGTTCAATAAAATAGAGGGGGTGCCAGTGCACTGGTTAGGACGCTGGCTGCTGCTCCCCTGCTGATCGAAAGAGCAGCGGGCACGAATCCTGCGAAAGTAGGATTTTTTCCAAGATCGCCCGGCCCCCTGTTTGTATGGTTGGAGGAGATCGCGCAAATTCAGCGTTCCGTCCGTTGGAATGGACGTTAAGCAGTTGGTCCGCGTGGTGCTCTTCGTAAAGAGTAGGCTAATGCTGGCACCGGGTTTCCCTCCTCCCTTGTGTGTGTGTGTTTGGTGTGAAGGAGTTATGGCTGTATGGCTATAATAATCCAAGAGGTTGATTAGCCAGAAATACAAACAAGCATTAGAGGTTACTAAGAGACGAGTACGGCGAAGATTGGAAAAATTCCTTGGATTGAGAGGAAAACAGACGAGAAAATTTAAAATACTGCGGGAAAATGGAGAAACTCAATTAAATGATAAGAATTTAAGGAAAAAGGTGGGTAAAATTTTTTGAGGCGACGGCCAATTGCAAGAAGTCGTAAAAGGAAGGATGACAGAAAAGAGTCAGGAAGAGATAAAGAATATTGGAAGTATTAAACAAGTAGTTCTGGAAAGAACTAATCCACCTACTTTCCTTTTAATACAATTTCAATATATAGCAAGTAGGGGTGTACACAGGTTTCCCGTGGTGCAGAAGTGCTTTTTGTCAAATTCGCCGTAGTATCATCGTATACTAATGTATTCGCTTTAAAATCAGAAAATTATTTTTCCTTATATTGTGGTAGCCCAACTTTTTTGATCCTTTCTAAATATATTCATTTGGTTTTTTCATTCTATACTCGCCCTACAAACGAAATTTCTTAAAAATCCGTTCGGCCAACACCATCGAAATTCATAATTACAGAAAAATACTAACCTTGACATTGTGGTAGGCCCCGTTTAATCGACCCGGGTGAAATATGGTATTTTGGTTATTTATTTATAATTATTATGATTATTTATACCATATTGGGTTAAAAATCCATGCGGTCAGTTCTCTAGAAATACGTGTAAAAGAAATATTATTTAACTTTTTACTGTGGTAGCCCTGCCCCTTAGCTCCGCTTTAAATATTTTGATTTCATTATGATATGTTGTGCAAATCTTATATAAAAATTTAATTGAAATCCGTTCAGCCAATTCATTCCAAATCCTTAATAGCTGAGAGTTTTATTTGTAATGGTGGCACCCCTGTTCTGCTGATTCGGTTTAAATATGCTAATGTGGTTATGTATATATGTGTATATTATAATTATTAAATTTGCTTAAAATTGATGAGGACAGTTCAACACAAATACGTGTAAAAAGATTTTTTTCATCCCTTGTATTGAGGCAGTCCTGCTTTCTATATATATATATATACTAAACATCTTGATTTTATTATTTTATGCTGTACGCCTACTTCATAAAAAATTTCGTTGAAATCGGTTTGGCCAATTCCTTCCAAATTGATAATTACCGAAAAGTTTAACCTTACAATTGTGGCGCCCCTGCTGAGTAGATCCGGTCTAAATATGTCATGTTGGTCATTAACTTATGTGAAGAGTCTATGCACCAAATTTAGTTGAAATCGGTTCATTCATGAAGAAGATGTTAGGTGCACACACACACCCGGGCGATCTCTTAAGACTACTTTTCATTTTTTTGGAAAGCATGCTAAAAAAGGGACTTTTATGAAAAGATGGAATGAAAAGCATTGGATGGCGCAGATTGGGTTGGGTCAGCATAAAACAACGGCGAGGCAAAATACTTATGACGATAATATAATTCTTTTTGAAGAAATGAAAACATATAGCCATATATGCACAAAAAATATTTGCGAGAATAATTTTATTCGTATTTTTTTCAATCCTCGATCAAATGACTAATGCTCCGTTTATAAATATCTTAGTAGGTGTACCAAATTAAAAATATGAATTAATTTGTACAATTGTATTAAACTATGAAATGAGATTTCTCAATTATTTTACGTTTATGCAATAATAATTGAAAAAATACTTTAATCCGAATAAAAATTTATAACTGTTCAGTTAAATTTTAAAACACTAAATTTTCAAAACTTTTAATTAAATATTAAGTAACTTTTATTCTAGATAAAAGAAAAATTTTTTATCCATTCCATTTATATTAATTATAATTTGCGATATTGCATCGAGGGACTGTAAGCCATCTATTTCTACTGAACAATTTGCAGTAGCAGTGGCATATCAGATAAGGGTATTTATTTTATTTTGCCTGCTTTCATTATTACATTAAAAAATAAACGGATTTAAGTTCTGAAAATGATCGTAAATGAATTTTACACATCAGAGAAAAATAGAAAAATTAAGAAAGATACACAAGTATGAAGACGCTTTATAATTCACTATTTACCCTGATGCCGCTGTTTTTTAATATTATATCGGTTATTATTATAAAATTAGTCAATTTTCAGCGTAAGTGGCTCAAAAGTGGATACTTTTTATAGGTTATTTATAACAAGGGAATTTCTCAGTAATTATCACATTATTAAATTACAGCAAAAAAGAAACGAAATAAATTAAACAAAGACGTGATGATTTCTACCGGTTAAAAAAATTAATGTAATTTGCTCAAAAATTTCGTAACTACGAGAGTTGTTCATATAAAAGAAAAATAAATTAAAAGCAAAGAATTACTGAGAGAATTGGAATGTATAGTCACAAAAGGTTTTGGGCATACGTTTATAATATTATCACAGCGTACTTTTGCTGTAAAATGCATTCAAGAAGTGGAGGAGATCTATATGGTTAGGATGTTGAATAGATTTATCAATCATCGAGTATTTTGTCACGACTATTTGTGAAACCAATGTCCTTTTGCCGATGATTGAGAGCGACATCTTTTTCTAGAGCTGAAGAATAATAATTTTAATTACACATTTTTACATTAATGAAATGGAGGGAAGACTTATCTGGAAATGACATATTCTGTGGGCATGTAACAGATATCTCCGTATTTGAGAAAGAATGGAGCAGCTTCAAAGCAGTTGGCAAGGATTACTTCAATATCTGGGTTCGTTTTATGTTTTTTTTTAACATCACCCGGAATCCTTTCATAAAGGTTTGGTATCATTGATCCACCAATCCAGTCCAACACTGAAACATTTCGCAGTTGGATCAGATTAAAATTTTAAGTTTTTCTTATGCTTGGTTTCCATTAATACAAATTTCAGAAGCCAACATGTTGGACAGCATGTTAGCGGAATTTTAATACAAGTGAAAACAGTCAGTGAAATCTCAAATTCTTTTGGACAACATGTTGGATGTTGGCTACGAAAACTCGCTGAATTTGTTGTGGTCGATTTTATTTGTAAAGTGGAAACACTTGCCCGACATGTTGACAGAGTTTGTGCATGCTTGAGCTTAGTCTATTCAACTTTCAACAAACAGTTGTTGTTTATTGCTCGCTCTGTCGGTCTTCAGTTGTTCGGCAAACTGAGTGAACACGCGTATCTGTACTTATAGAGTAGACAAGAGCAAAATACAATTAAAGTAATTGAACTTTATGAAAAATATTCGGTTTTATGGAATGTTACATCTAGCGAACATAAACAAGCAAATAATCGAATTGATGTGCTAAGCAAAATTGGGTAAAAGCTAAACTGCGATATTAATTTCGTAGAAAAAACATTGCCTTCTTAAGATCACAGTGCATTCGGGAGCTAACAAATGTGAAGAAAAGCAAGAGCAGTGGATATTTACAAGCTTTCTTGGTATGGTTTCCAAATACTTGCTTTTTTGTCACTTCGTCCATCGCTAAGGGTTAGATCACTACTAAACCATAATGAAAGTTTCTGTGGAAACACACTTTAATTTAAGTCTGCATGACGGCTCCACAACATGTTGGAGACTTTTTTTTATTAATGGAAACGAAGCTTTACTGCCAACAATGGAAACACGCATGAGAATTTCATTTTTATAATACACTTTTCATAACGTATATTACATTGAGCATACATAAATCGATGCGATGCCTTTTGAAGTGCCATCTCTGGCTTCAGGATAAGGCGTTTGTCAGAAGCTCTCATACACAGAAAATCTCTCACGGACAACTAAATCCAATTCGCTGTCCATTGACAGGCGGTTTTACCGTTCTCGGGGTACTCGTTTTGCGAGGGGTCTGGTACGTTTCAGTGCCGCCAATTCATCGCAGGGACGATTCAGCGTCGGCCGTTTCAGCGCAGGCCGTTTCATCATTAAGTAGATAAGTTATTATTCTATTTCTTTATAGATACAGTTACAAATTATACGTGCAATTACATTTATACGGCGGAATTTATACGTAACGTACCGTGCTATCTTAAATTAAAAATAAATACTCTTTTATTGTCTTATGTATAATTCTTTAAATAATATGTTAATCTATATTTTCCCATTTTTACAGTTAAAAATCATTCATTTGAATTATATGTTTAACTCGGAAAATACTTAATGGGGAAATATTGTCCCATTGGGGAGCGGGACAGTGAGCGTGGGAAGAAACCAAAACACTTTAAATAACTTACTCAACCCGGGGAGGAGGGGGGGGGGGGAGCGAGTTGGAATAATATTAAAATAATTTCATCTAAAGCAATAAAGAAGTATTTTTTCTAATTTTAGATAGCACGTTTAAATGTAACGGTGTCTATAAAGAAATAGAATAATAATTTATCTACTTTGATGAAACGGCCTGCGCTGAATCGTCTCTGCGATAAACTGGCGGCGATGAAACGGCGGCGCTGAATCGTCCCATTCCGTTTTGCGAGTATTTATTAAATTCTCATTAATATTTACCAGCCAAATTTAACGTATTCATGTTTCAAGTATATGTATGTTTGATATGTATATATTTAGGTATATGCACTGCTTACACGTATTTATATATTCATATGTATTTGTATGCATTCATTTTTGAATGATCGTATTGATGAATGTGCCTGTGTTAGTATGTATGAATATCCGACTGCATGAATGTTTGAATTTGTGAATGTACATATGTGTGACGACATGCACGAATGACTGTGTGTGCCTTTGCAATCACTGCAAATCCTATCCTTCCATATTAATTATTTGTTTATCTTCGACCTTTCCGGTATTTATGTTCCTTATCAACGAACGATTAAAATGGCCGAGGTGGTGGCCGAGAAAGAGGAACGACGACATACAATCAAATTTTAAAAATAATACAATCTGAAAAATAAAATAAAGCACTCGATCCAAATTGAGCTTTTCTCCGACGGATCATGTTAACGTAAAACCGTTCGTTAAAAATTTCACTTCAAAGAAGTCTTGTTTAATTCATCACGTTCGCTTCACTTAAAATGTCCTGTTGAATTGACTCCACCTCTACTGCCGCGTTCCCCGTCTGCTTTCCGCACGCAGTTTCTCAAGAAGCCGTGGGGCAGTCAGCGTCAACCATTGGGATGTCACCGTTTGGGGAGTCCTTATGCACGTCATACCTCTCCGGTACTTCTTCACTTATAGTCCTCACATCTTCATCGTCATCCTCTCCACCTACCACAATATGAATCCCTTTATCTTTCTTCTCCCCCTCTGCTTCTTCCACTTCTGGAACATATCCCTGTCGCTTTCCGTTTCCCCCCTCTACTTCCGCCTCTCCTGGCTTTTCCTGGGACCTAATCTCAGCCTCTGGACAAGACGCCGCAGATGTCCTAGGCTTCTTAGCGAATTGCTTCCTGTATTCAGAAGCACAACCTTCGGACATGACCCTTTGGGGAGTAGTGGCGCCCCTCCTTGGTGATGAAGGCGGTGTCATGTCCAGTGGGTCCACGAGAGATTCTGGAGAAAGGGCCTCGGGATATCCGGTAGCTGCGACCAGGCATCTGGTCGAAGATATGGCCGCCTTTATGTGCGCCATGGGCTCCTGAGGTTTGACCAGTAAGTCTTGGGTGATGGGAGATCTGATGGCGGCCGGGGCGGATGCGGCGTGAGTGATTGCCGGTCCGTCATCGTTTAGGTGAAGAAATTTGTGGCGTTGCATTCTCCTCTTCTTGTCACCGCCAAAGATGGCGCGCAGGGCGGCCCTGAAATCTCTTAAATGGTAGGCGTAGAGGAGGGGGTTGACGGCGGAGTTAAGGTGCGAGAGAATGATGCAGAAGTATGTCAAGGGTCCTTCCACGGAGCAGTCGGGGCAGAATGCCTTGACGCAATTGATGGTGTAGAGAGGTATCCAGCAAAGGATGAAGAAGAGGACGATTATGGCTAGGTTCTGCGTCGCCTTGACCTCGCGTCGTTGAGCTGCTCCAAGCATCCTCAGCATGGTGCCGCTCCCTCCGCTGCTGTTGTTTGTCCTTGGGCCCGCATCCATGGTGACCATTTGGCGTAGCTGCAGAAGATATGAAAGAACATTCAAAATGTGGCATTTATTTTTCTTTCTCATAAAATATTTTCTTGGCGGTAATTGATTAGGTTATTTCAAAAGACTAACTACTATAACTTCGCACATGCAAAATTTTCGATACTTCCAGCATATTAAACTTTACGCGAATAATGAATATCTTGTTATTTTGGCAATTTTTTATTGGAGATAAGCTGTTATTTTGATAGAAATATGATTTAAGGGCAATGAAAACCATAAATATAAATGAATAATAGTTCGCATAAAGATTACCTTCCATTATCAATAGTTCATATACGTTCTAAGTGAGGCTATGACGCTTCTCTGACACTTCGAGATGTGGAAGACCTCTGATTGTGAGCAGAAGACTGACTCTGGCCGGTTTAGTTGCAATTGCGTGGTTACTTAAGATATCACATCCCTGGCGTGGTTCCAGCACAGTTCCGGTAGAGATTTACAAATGAAAACAGTCTATCATGTGGAAATAATTAATAACTTATTTTGGAGATTATGGCGGAATTGTAAATGTGGAAAAAATTCCTCATTAACTGTAATTACAATATTCTGTGATTCACAAGGGAGACGGAGGGACTTACAATTATTATGCTAATTTTTATTTAGAGATGGAATGTGCGGGTGTGTGTTGCCGTGTAGTAGGTCCCTGTCGCTGTTGAAGAACACACAAACCTAGACTAGACTAATGTAAGTCCAATAGTTTTAAGGTGGCTGATGACTATGCCTACAATAAAGTCGTGTCTGATGTTTAAAAGGGGATCGAAGTCCTAAATGAGGTTTAGAAGTGATTAAGGAGAGAAAGACGAAAGAGTATAGTTTAGGAAGCCATACAAAATGCTGATAGGACTGTCGAGGGAAATTGGAAGTTGATGAAATATCGTTTCATAAAAAGCGCAGAAAGAACGATAGGAAAGGAAATCTCGAGGAAAAAGAAGGCATACATTAGATAAGAGATGGTTAAATATTTGGGACACTGTCGCTGTTGAAGGACACACAAACCTAGACTACTGTGTGAGATACTCGGTCCTTGGCGCGAAATAATTTCCCTTAAACCTAGGTGTTATCCTTCTTTCCATCCTTATGATTTAGTTTTGTATTTGAGCTAGTGAGTGTGTGGGTGCCTTGGAAGTCGATTGACAACCAAACTACAAGATGTGTGTGCTTGACATCAGGTCCTTGACGAGGAATAACTCTCTCGTAAATCTGTGTTATTTATCAATGCAATTTTTTCTTTTTAATGTTTTTATTATTATTTTTTTACTCTTTCGGAAGATTTTTTTTCTTCTTTTGTGCACGTGTTTTTGTTCTTATTATCTTTCATTATCTCTCCCTCTCTATTCCTTGCAAATCTATAAATATTATAATTACGGTTAAGGAGGAATTCTTTCAGTAGGTGGAAAAAAGTTCAGATTTATCTTGACAATTAAATTACGTGCAACCGTACATCATTTTCTGTTAAGGCGGACTCAATTGCCCATCAATGTTAAAGGTTTCATCAGCTCACACGCTGCCAAAGGCTCCCGCCTAAATTAATCAAGAAGGATCGGAAATTATGCCGACTCTTTAAGCCTGAGCGCGGTAAAAATTCACCGACCCTTTTATATCGAAGCTAATCAGTGGGAAACTTTGAAATCATACCGTTGGAACAATTATTTCCTTGGATGTACATTGCAACATCATTGCTAACCAGTTCACGCGTGGCAGGGTTACAGGAAGAAGAAAAAAATTATCCGCCTTCTTTTTCCGGCCCAAGGTCGCAAATATGCACGCCCGTTCGTGTCAAGAGCATGCGAGGAAATTGATTCCAATGGAACCATTATCGGACTTTGGGCAGACTACTCCCGCGACCTCTGCGCTTGGGAATAGAACTTCGGTGGAGGAAAGAGGATGAGAGATTGATTGATTTGGTCTTTATTTGGGGCGAGATTGAGACTAAGAAGTCCCATCTTCCACCTAACCCCTCGTCGTGAAACACATAGTAATACATAAAACATTAACAATGTAAATACTGGTAACAATAAGAATACAAGTATTTGAAAAGAAAAGATGTGATTTTGTGAGAAAACATTATGGACTGCTGAATAATGGAATCCATGTAAAAAAACCCACTGCAGAAGAGAGAAAGAGAGGGAAAAAGGAAATAAATGAGACTCGTTTAGGCATCTCTCTCGACCTACAATTACGTGATTAGGGAAGTCTTCTGTCGAAATTCGAAGAGAGGGCATCAGCGTCGGGCACCCTCGACTTCTTTTGTCATTTTATTGCGTCGAGGCAGCCCCCTGCTCTATCGGCTCCGTGGTCGTCGGGAGGGGTTGCGTGTCGGATCCGAATCAACGGATGGCGGGGTCGTGATGTCACGTGTCGCGCGTGCCTCGAAATCGGGATATCTCGCTCGGGATCCGTTAATGAGCGAAAGGGAGAGAAAGAGAAAGGCACGATTCGTTTCTGTATTCTCATTTTTCCTGCTCGAAATATTATAAATTTCTGTCGAAATCAACTATCTAGTAGGAATTTTTCTTGGAAAAACAGACGCAGTTCGAGAACTTAAATGATAGTAATTCAGAACGGATGCACTGAGATGAATCTTAGCCAAGATTCGACGCTACTCAACCTAAAGGGCGTTCCATAACTCCCTTTAACTCTAGTTTTTTAAAATGAGTCGCAAATGTATTCTGCATTCTTCTGTTTAAAACGAAAAAGGAGAATTAAAAAACACCAGCAATCGCTATTGCAGCTCACTAAACACAATGGTAAAGTGACTTACGGGACCTCCATAGTGATGTCCTTTATTATTATAAATGAATATATCTAATACCTTGTAAGTAAACTACCCATATAAAAATAAATATATAATAAAATATAACAATAAAATTAGTAAAGCAATAAATATAAAAAACTAAAACAATAAAAAATAACGTTTTATTTTTGATACTCAATCAAGCCTTGAGGTAAAGGGATTTTTGAGATATCCTGCACAATGTAAAAACGGAAACTAGTTGTGACTGTATTACATTGGACTGTTGCAGAAATGGCCGAAGAAAATAAAGAGAGGAAGGTGAAATTAAAACGTTGATGAAAACTCGAAATACAGTAGGGAAAATGGAATTATTCGACAGAAATAATGAACAATGAAATTGTAATGTGCATAAATGGCTAAAATTATTAATTTAAATTTACATGTATATTAACATAACCATAAAACTAACTTCTTATTAGATTGGACCCTTATACATCGTTGGGTAATAGATTCAAAGGAAACATAGTTATCACAATGTGTCTACTGCATTAGAATATTTTACAATTAAATGATTAATAATTTCAGATCGTTTATAAATTACAACTATTTATTTCTATGTGTAATAAAATTCCAAAATAATAAGCAAAAAAGCGATACAGATGGTAAAATAATAATATGCTTTTATCATTCAAAATGTATTTTAAACATCTAACTGCAATAAAAAGTGAATTTTTGCTGTCATTAGTGACGCTTTTTTATTTTAATCCAAACGGGTGCTGGAATAATTCACTTTTGTATGAGCTATGGAGAGAGAAAGAGAGAGAGAGAGAGAGAAATCAGAGGATTTAACGGAAGGAGTAAAGACAGGAGTACGGATTGCATTCTTTGGTTAATTTTACAAGAAGAAAACATTTTGTTTTCATTGGAATTCGTATAAAAATTCTTAAGCAGGAAGAAATGCACTAATCAAAGGCTCAAAAAATTCGACGAAAATACGAAAAGTTTATCTCCTTTAAGGTATCGATGAAGATTCACCGAATATATTTTGTTTGTTATAAAAAATGTGAGGTGCACGCAAATTTCAGACTCATTGGTTTGCGGCTGTTATAAAATGCAAGATTTCCTGAATAAACCTATAAACAAAAGCAAACGATGAAATAAAGTGATCATAAGATCCTATGCAGACAGGCATAAGCTGTAAAGTTGGGAATATATTTGAAACGAGAAATTTATTTTGCTAGGACCGGGAATCGAATACGGGTCTACCACTTGCGGGGCGGATAGTCTACCACTGGACTATCGAAACAGATTAATTTTTCCGTTTCTGAAAGCGGATGTTTTTTTATTTGGGGCCGTCTAGCCGAGCTAGTATTAACCAACCTCAACGGACGTCCCCCAAGAGATACATAGAAGAAAACCCCTACCTCTAAAATGGTGAAATTGCCATACTAGAAAATAATGGAATACAGTGATCTAAGAAAACGCGTTCAGAAACGGGAGAATTCATTTGCTACGATAGTTCAGTGGTAGAATATCCAAGCGGAAGATCTGGGTTCGATTTCCGGTCCTAGCAGAATTTTGTTCTTTTTACTTTCTCCATATATATATATATATATATATATATATACACGTTTTGAGGTCCCCTGAACCCGTTTTGACCATTTTCTCGATGATGTCTGAGTGTGTGGTACGTTTTTTGTGGGTGCTCTAACTCAAAAACTATTAATCAGGACAACGCGAAATTTTATATTTTACATTTTTATAAAAGTCAAAAGAACTGATTAGTTTTTGGTAAAAATCGGTCAACCGAAAGTGGGTGTTTACTCCTGTCACTTATCCGTTATTTTGAAATATTTGCTTTAATATTTGATAAATGTAAAAATATATTGGAATAAAGGTTGTATAAAATTTAATTTTCTACAACTTTTGTTTAAAACATTTTTCCATATAATGCACTATTTAAGAGATATCATTTATTTTTAGCTGCCACGACCACGCACTTACCGTTGACTATTGTTAACAATTGACGCTTAGTTACGTCTGAGTAACGCTTATTTTTCTTTTCTTAATTGTTGGAGCTTTGTGGCTATATCCAATATCAGAAGGCTATGGTTTGAGTTTATTTCTGTTCTTTGTCAAGTCTAAAATTTCTCGCAGTTTCTTAAAATATTTATTGTTAATAGGAATTTTTAGAAATATTACAGATATGGAGAAAGTCATATGGTGGCTACATCAGTTTTTTAAAAAATTATTCCCAAAAGCAAACATACTGTACAAAAAAGGCGGAAATGAAAGTAAGTGTTATAAAAGAACGAAGTTCGTGCAACGAACGGTATTTATGGAAAAAAGTCACGAAAAATCAGTAAAAGCAAGAGATAAGGAGACGGTAGATATTGCGGGATATACATATCAAGTGACCCTTGAGAGTAGTACTGCGAATCATAAAGATATAAACCTTGAAATGTTGCCGTGAAAAACTAATAAAACGTTGAATCTGTTGATTAATGATGTCGCCGCAATTATAAAAACGGAGTCACTAAAATATGCACATACAGTATGAGAAGTTTGTTTCACCTTCCAAATATAATCTTAATAAAAATCCGTTTTTCTGAGAGGAAAATTAAAATCACTTATAGAAATAAAAAAGCACCATATTCTCACAATAATTAATTTAAGATAAATAAATTTCTCGTAATAAAAGAGCTAAGCCAAAAGAAATACTTTTAAGAGAGAAAATCAATTCATATGTAAGTGATAAATAATTTAATAATAATGATTTCATTAATTTATGTATAACCTTTTTTCAAATTTTAAGAGAATTTTACTCGAACATTGCAAGAAATAAGAACGTATAACCTGAAAAAGTTAATAAAATATACTTTTGAATTTATAATAGCACAAGTTGGAGTACCCGGCGTTGCCCGGGACCATTTTATGCCACCGTAAAGTGTATAAAATACTGGAAATATACTTCAATCATCACTTAAGCTTTATCTATCAGCGTTGCTTCAGAAGCTTATGTTTTGCAATTGAAGATGTTGCAAAGCGCGCTCGGGCCCCTTCCCCAGTAGGACGTTCTTCTATTTTTCTAAAATGTAATTTACTGAATACATTTGAAAACAATATTCTAATACATTTTATCATGAAATTTCTAAGCATATGAGATTATTATGACACAAATAACAAGTTTCTCAACGATATATGAAAAACAGCATTTATTGAATTAAGCACCCCCAACTTGTATCGCCATATTGCTTATGTTACTCGCAGGGTAAAATTATATATCTATGCGAAGTTTCGTGACGATATCTTCAAAGGAATGGATTTGTATAGCGGAAAAACCAACAGAATTTCAGATTTATAGATATAGATGAGCACTTTTTTAGTTAGGTCATTGAATTAACAGTTTTTAAAAATGAGGGCTAAGTTACGCGAGGACGGCTCTACCATATTTTAATAAATTTAATTTCATTCCATTTATCACCTTAACACTAGATTTTAACTCAAGACCTAATCCTTACACATTCTCTTTAATTACGACCCAAAATACTTAAGTAATATACAAGTTAGGACGGGTTTTCTGCTGCTTCCATCAGAATTGTTATTTATTGGACACCGTCACCGTTGCGATTTGCATTCGCTTCAGCAGTCCCCATTCTGACGTACATGTGCCGTTTACACCACCATCCGTCTAACCTCAATGTATTGAACGTAATTGAAGGTATTGGCTGACCCTATCAGGAGCAAATTATTCAACCAGTTCTTCTCTTAAGGTCTAAGGGGCACGCAAGCCTTTACATTACATCAGTCATCTATCTCGTACGAGAAGAGATCCAAACAACAACCAAAAAAGTCATGAATACGAAGGAGAATGTTTTAATTGAACATTTATATAATATGGCTTTTTAGTGAGAAATATACGCGAGTCACCTTTGCATAAATGAAAAAATCTAAGCCATAAAAATGAGATCTTTCACGAGTAAAGCGACGAGAGGAAACGTGACATAGAAAAGGTCAACTAGTAATCTTAACATTTATTTAAATAAAAGGGGAAGAGTGCACAAAGTACACTGTTTTCCTTTCTAACGAAAATAACCATATGAACTAATCCACAGACCTGTCTTAGGACCACTCTGTAAATGTGTGCGTAGAAGGCCGCCAACAGCAGCGCTGGAACGATGATGGTGGCGAAGTAGAGAAATACGAGGTAGTCGTAATCCATTACCTCCGTGAACAAACATCGAGGTTTGGGCCCAGCGTTCCATCCCAGCAAGGGTAAAAAGCCGACTAAAGTTCCCGCAACCCAGCAGACACAGATGATTCCTGCGACGAAAAATAGTGAAATGTTAACGAAGTGCAAACTACTTGTAAGCGAACAAGCAAAATAACTTCCACAAAAAGTGGATTGATGTTGATTTATTTCGACGTTAGATATTATTAAATCAATAATTACGACATTAAATTTACGCTCTAAAGGCAATTTACAACTACTCCGAATAATGAAGAGGTAGT
This sequence comes from Tanypteryx hageni, assembly GCA_028673005.1. Classification (NCBI taxonomy): domain Eukaryota; kingdom Metazoa; phylum Arthropoda; class Insecta; order Odonata; family Petaluridae; genus Tanypteryx; species Tanypteryx hageni. The sequence goes on along the minus strand of CM054113.1, from coordinate 36,412,777 downwards.
GTTTATTATCATTAAAAATTGCTATAACCATCAGCTCGAATGCTGCGCCGTTTAAATGACTATGAAAATAGCACTTGATTTATCGGCGCAGAAAAGATACATTCTTCATTGAAAGTTTTAACATAATACATAAAAGCTGAAATTACAATTACAAATGTCAGTTTTTGTGTTTATCTTAATGCACGAAAGAAAATTTGCAAAAGTTTATATAAGAATGACAAACCTTTAATTTTCACGAAAATTTTAGTTAAAATGGGACAAGTAGATTTAGAGTTTCATGAATGCGACAAATAGTAACCAGAAAGTCTCGTTAAAGGTAGTTGAGCACACATTGACAAAGAGGTTTTAGTAGGTTGACGGAGTGTTCACACTTATTTGATAAATTTAATTAATTCAAGGATATATTTTAAAAGCATTGTCTGCATAATTTATTGTTTACTAGATATGAACTAGCAATGAATAAAAGCTATTTTATATAAATAAAAATACGAGCTTCTTTCGGCAATGCAGTACTATGCGAGTGCCCAGAAAAATAATCTGCTTAGCACAGCGTTTCCCAACCGGTGGTTCGCGTACCCTTAGGGGTTTGCGAAATAAATCTGAGGGGTTCGCTAGAAAAATTTGACAATGACGTCTTTATCACTTTCTTGGTTCTGCAATTCTAATCAATATATCTTAATTTCTTTCAAATTATGTGATTGTTTTATTTTTAAAATTTTTTTATGCTTCAAGAATTATATTTGAATTTTACATGGTACTAACTAGAAACTGATGACAATATCCGAGATTCCGATTTTATTGTAAACGTTTACATTCTATGTGCTATATAAACCTTTTTCATGAATTAAACACGTTCAAAAAGATTTGTTTTTACAAAATTCACTCTCCATTATAAGGGGTTTCGCCGCCAAAACTGTTGCAACTCAAGAGGTTCGTGAAGAGAAAAGGTTAATCCAAGGGGCTCGCGACGAGAAATGGGTTAGCTTAAGGGGTTCTAGAAGTGATAAAGGTTGGGAGCCGCTGGTTTAGCACATAAAAAGCCAAGGCCGCATTGAAAATCCCACGCTGTTGGTGACACAAATTCCGATATAAAAGCTTAAATGGTAGCCATTAGAGGGAAAAACAATGAGAGTTCAGAATATCCTCAATCATATATTTACGGAGGAGTAATTCGCTCCACGTATGGGACGGACGGTTGAGGGCAGACGATAAGAGTTGGAGGGAAACAGGTGGACAAGATCGAGGACAAGCGCACGCGAGACCTATTGGTGTCGCAATCGAATCCTATCGAGCATTCCAGGAAACGAGAATGGAAGGAAGAGGAGCCCCTTAAGGGAGATGCTCGACATAATATTCCCGAGACAGAATCCGAGAAATACCGACGACCAATAATAGAACTCACATTTAAATAAATCGGCCTCATTTTCCTCAAGTTTTTTGGGATTGCAGACCTTAAGGACGTCATCAACAACGCAGACATTTTTTAAATGGGCGGATAGCTACCATGTAACGCAACCATGGCGCCTTGCCGACACGCTAAACAAAAAACTTCTCCGACACGCGATCGGGGAACACGCGACGGAAATAGGGGAAAAGACGGATTAATGACATCCTCTCGGGAAAAGAACCAGAACACTCCGCCTAGAGGATCTGAATAGATGGCGGTAGGTTAGAATGGGATTTAGTAAATTATTCAATCGGGACTAATAGGACAATTACTATCTTAAAAAAACTGATGTGGCCACCACATGATTTTCTCCATACATGTAATATTTCTAAAATTTCCAAATAGGTTAAACGATAGTAAATGTTTTAAGGAACTGCGAGAAAATTTTAAAGGCTTTACAAAGAACAAAAAAACTCAAACCGTAGCCTTCTGATATTGGATATAGCCAGGAAGCTCCAACAACTAAGAAAAAAGACGTAACTAAACGTAAAGTGTTTACAATAGTCGACGATAGGTGGTGTAGTGGTGGTAAATGAGAAAATAGTTTTAGAAATATCTATTAAACAATGCATTATATGGGAAAATGTTTCAAACAAAGGTTGTAGAAAATAATATTTCCTATAACTTTTATTTCAGTATGTTTTTGCATATATCAAATATTAAAGCAAATATTAAAAAATAACGGACGTGACAAGAGTTAACACTCACTTCCGGCTGACCGATTTTTACCTAAAACTAAGCTGTTCTTGCAACTTTCACAAAACTGTTAAATATAAAATTTTGCGTTGACCTGATTAATAGTTTTTGAGTTAGAGAACCCACAAAAAACTGTCACATACACACACACGCACGCAAATACACAGACATCATCGAGAAAATGGTCAAAACGTCTTCAGGTGACCTTAAAACGTGTATTTCCGTTGAAATCTCGAAATCGATTTTTTTTCATGAAAACTCCAATGTGCATATGGAGAAAGTAAAAATATGCACATTGGATGTTTTTGCCACTATTCGAAAACAAAATGTAACGTAAAAAATTAAATGAATGGCACAAAAGTGAGGCTAGCATTTACAGTATTTAAATTCATATCACAGTAAAGGTTTAATACACGTAGAAGAAGAGAAATTATTTACTTATATTCGAACAACTAGCACTTAACGTGTCACATGCGTATTTGCCTCAGTAACTCCCTCAGAAGAAAGCGTCATTAATTACATACGATGAAGAAGCTTAAATCTAACTGTTATATTTAAGCTGCAGTATTTGCGGAAGCAGTACATCACCATTATTGCATCAGAGCAGTTATTATGCTTTTCCACATTTTAATAGAATGTGACTTATAATATATTCGTTGACTGAACTATATACATGTAAGCGTACCAAGATAAAAAATCATCGTAACACATGCATCTTTCCCGCTCCGTTGCGGAATATTAAACAAAAAAGCGTGTCACAAGGGTCGAGGTCGTTTAAAGAGCAGACATCCGCATCGAGCGAACTGTGAAAAACAAAGCGATGCAATGGAGGAAATGCGCGGCGGCTGCAATGTGAAGGAATTTTAATTCTGAATCTGAAATTCATATTTGCCGAAGGCACTATTTCAGAGGTTTTATTATTTTTGGCCGCAAAATGAAAAGCGAGAGAATTGAATGGGGTTCTTTTTTACTGCCTGTGGATAGTTGTTTGTAAAAAAATGCTGAACAGCATAACGCATTTTTTTACGACCTGCTGATTCCCTCTGGCCTACGCACAATGGGTATCTGAGAGGTAGCGCACTGAATATCTGGTCAGTTTAAAAATTTTTAGGTAGGAAGGTGACTTCCCAATTACATAATGTAAGTATAAACCTGGAATTATTTATGATTAAAAACACTGGTTACGTTCTTACGAATATGATACCTAACTTTGCGGTTACCTCTTCATTTATTTTACGCTTGCAGGTAAATGACGACGGGACATGAATGATGTATACATTGTGGAGATATTATTCTTCAGAAAACTGGGGAGACGGTGGTGTAGTGGTTCGAGTATTGGCCCCGCCGGGTAAAGCAACGCCCGGTTCGAATCCTGTAGATTTTTTTCGAGGATGTCCACCCCCTATTTGTGCGTGTTGGAACTAAGGAGACGAGGGCGAGAAAAAGAGAAGTGAGGAGCGCGCTCAAATCAACACTCCGTCCTTAGGAAGGGACCTTCAGAGCAGGCTAAAAGCCGGCACCAAGTCTTCTCCCTTGCAATCCTGCTATTCATTGCACAACCTCTCACAATCAGATACCCATTGCGCGTAGGCAAGAGATGAATCAGCTGGGTAAAAAAAAATCAGAAATTTTTTCACAGGTATTAATCGGGGAAGATAATATTTTTCCATTAGATCAATTGCACCCATTTACGACTGGAGGGCCATAAAACCATTTCTGCACTCTTCGCGGGTCACGCAGTCGAAAACAGAGTTGAAGAAAAATATAAGGAAACTAAAAGGTTTAGTTGTGGGTCAGTATTACCTGATTTGTATTAAATATATTTATCCATTATGGTAATATAGGGTAAAGACAAAATACATTGTCTTTATAATTGTATGTTTTTCATTGTATCGTAAAACTCATGGCGGGCAGAATATGGCCCGCAGGCCACAGTTTGGGTACCATGGAATTAGGTATATATACAATATATACCTACTAGAATGAAACTTGTTGCAGGCCGCATGAAGTGAGTTCGCGGGCCGCAGTTGTCCCAAGGGCCACACTTTGGGAACCCTTAATTTAGATGTTCATTAACAGAAAAGAGCAGGCTCCGAAGGTTTTACTACCTCCATTATTTAGCGAGTCATTTTCTGAAGCCTGTTTTCTAAAACATTTGGTTTAATTCTATTTTTCTGGTATTTAATTAATTTATAAATACCCTATTTTGTATAGGTTTCAAGTCTTCTCAGTTGCAAGTTTGCAATGAAAAAAGATACTCTGTATGGTGTCCACTTCGATGCATTGATTCGTAAGCATAATTCCCGATACTTTTACAATTACTTACAGTCTATTATAACCGCTTACTCAAAATTACATAAGAAAATGCATAACTTTTTCAGACCAATACTTTACTACAGGGGTAGAATAATCTCTTATTAAACCTCTTATAAAGAATAATTTTATACACAACCTTAGAGTAACAATCACATCCTGGCATATTATTAACTTGTGATTCTTGAGCAGGAACAAGTCTCCAAAACGGTCATAAAAAGTTAGTAACATAGCATCCAATTACGCATAGAACAACGTAGGAATTAAATAACGCGACCTAGGCCTATTGAGCAAAGGGTACCCTGTCGACGCGACACATTTACGACTACGAGAAACCATTGTTACGACATTAGGCGACAGCGCCATATTGCGAGGGGAAAAGAGAACAAAACTACTTCCTGGGATGAAACGACACATCCGATACATCAATCAGCAACCTTAAAAAAAAACAAGACGGAAAAAGGTCACGACTCATAACGCCCTTGCTCCCGAAACGACGGACTGTAATTTAATCATAACAGGACATAAAGGACTACAGCCTTCCAGGAATTTATGAAACGGCGTCATCCCAGCAAGATACGTAGTCGTTTGTCTTAGACGTCAAGAGGGCTTATGTGAACCCGTTCGTGGATTTGATTTGGCGACTCAATCGTATGGACGGGGTGTGGGGTGGGAGAACCTGCCACCGGAGATGTCTTTCTTTCTCTCTCTCTCTCACACCCACTATTATAATCGACTTTTCTCTCTCTCTCTTCAACATGGCGTTCAATATTAGAGGAATTCATGTCACGTTGTTTTTCTGCTGGATGTGCCAGAAACACAGTCGACTTCTTTGAATCTGTTGAATTTCCTCTCTCCTATTGTCTCCATCTTTCCCTCTCTCTCTCTCTCTCCTGCGTCTCTTTGGCAATTTATATTCATTTTCCTTCTCTTTTTCTTCTTTATTTTCTAACCTCCAATTTCACTCGATGTAATTTCCTCTACCCTTCTCCCTTCCTCTTTCTCCTTATCTCCTACTCCATTACGCCTTTTTCTTTTTGCTACTCACTTTCTCAATCATCCCTCTCTCTTCCTCTCCTTTTGCAATACCTTTCTCGTTTATTATCATCTCCCTTATTCACCCTCTTTCTTGGCTATTGTCTGCTTTTTCTTAACGTCTTTTTTCCCTCTCCTGGCCACTTCTCATTCCCTTATTTCCACCTCTTTTTAGCACGTTTTTCTAAAGTAAACAAGATGATCCAAAGGAAACTTATGATGCCTACTTTCCAAAATTATCATTTTAAATTAAATGTGGTGAAGAAATTACTTATGTTGCCTTTATTAGCTTTAAAACCTTTTCGGATATGTTGCTCTTTGTGTTCCCAAATTTAATAATTTAGCATTATAAAATATTACAAATACATTCTAACAGAAAACTAAATTGATAACGAGATCTGTGGCAAAAATAACGCATGTGTATACTAGACTATACCGAATCCGAGTCCAACAATAGTCGTTGCTATAGTAACGCACTCGTAATGAGGGATAACAAGAGAGGAAAGATGCACACAACATGCGTGCATACATGCAAGGCAGAGGCTTTCTTTACTGTTTATGCAATCATGTCAAAAAGATAAATATTGAGGGCGTAGTATAATGCCTAAGAACTGAAAAATGATATGCCATTAGTGATTCGATGGAAATATCGATTTTTTTTATTCACTGACTTATTTATTAATCAGTTAAAATTAATAAAACATTCGACAATTATTTACTTACCTCACTCGAATAATAGTAATATAATCTTTATCTTCATGTTCAATCCTTTGTCATAAATTACACATTTTTTTACTTACAAACGCTGTTACACGCAAAGAAAATAGACGTATTGACGTTCATTTCTTCGTCATAGATAGTTCTAATTTCCCTTCATTTATCAAATGTTGCGTGCGCACGAAATAAAATAAAATTAATTAGTTATTTACACCAGATATTTTTTACTTCAGTTACCACGAAGATTGTTTTCGTTGACAAAAAACAAGGGCAAAGTGAATTAAGACATTCTCGTATGATTTTCTTGAAATAGGCTACTCCTGCGATAAAAATGAGCTGGACAAAACGTGCTATTTGACGAGTTCTAAATTATTATTTGGAGACTTTTTAGTTATAAGTAATATTTTACGAGATATGAAGAAAAGTTCATTTTTTGTCTCCAGTCAAGTGTCACTCCCGATTAGGTTACGTGAACCATTTATGCCATTTTCTCATTTTCTTTGCTCTTATATCCTAAATACCAAATTCCAGTAGTTTTGCTGATGAAACATTTGGACGGAGGGACGGACACGACCTGACCATGAGGCGTTCTTTGTTTACTTTTTGTAAAGAACGCCTAAAAACTACAAAAACGCCAGTATTTACGCAAAATTTGAAGAATTACGATCGATAAGAAAAATTCTACGATAAAAATTAGAATCTATATTCCTTTCCTCAGAGAATAGTATAAATCCCGCTCCGATATTACGACTCTAAGATATTTTAATGAGCAAGACAAAATTACCCTGTACGATGGATTTGACATTTCCCATGTAAATGAAATGGGAAGGATAGTTCCTGGAATCGAACTCGGGACTTTAAATATTCGCAACAAAGCTATCGTCGGGAGCTCGGCCCCAGTGGCAAGAGATTTTTACCAATTTTCATGATAATCGGTCAACTGGTTTAAAAGTTAATAGGGGGATACAGACACAACGAAGAAACTATAAGCCTATTTCCATTCTGGAAAGTAGTCTAAAAACGCACTAATGTGATGACTCTGTGGACAATCACATTTTTTACCAACTTTTATATTTACTTAGCTTTATATATATATATATATATATATATATATATATATATATATATATATATATATATATGTTTTTTTGTATGTGTGTTTATTATGAATATTAAATTTGGTTTTAATTGATGAGGACAGTTCAACACATACGTGTAAAATAATTGTTTTTTTAATACTTGTATTGTGGCAGCCCTGCCTTCTATACCTGTACTAAACATCTTGATTTTGTTTTTAATGTTGCACACTTCCATATACACATACAATATAAATACAGAAAAGGAAAGCTAAAGTTATATAGCACGAATAATGTGATAACTGTTGTCAAAATAATGAAATTATAAAAATAAACAACTAAAAAGAAAACAATTAAAAATAAATAAATATGAAAAATTCCAATAATACTATATATCTATCTTTCCACGCGAATTCAAAATAACATTTATTGCAGCGTCAACGCGTAGATCTGGTGGCCGAGGTGACTAAATCACTTGTCTTATGCGATGATTATCTCAGGTGGGGTGGTCCGAACTCTGCAAGCAGCTATGGTTTTATCAGATTAGACGGCGTCCAAAACACACACACACACATATGTGTGTGTAATATATATATATATATATATATATATATATATATATATATATATATATATATATATCAGATTAGACGGCGTTTTGGACGCTGTCTAATCTGATAAAATTAATTGTTTTCTTTTTAGTTGTTTATTTTTATAATTTCATTATTTTGACAACAGTTATCACATTCTTCGTGCTATATAACTTTAGCTTTCCTTTTCTGTATTTATATTGTATGTGTATATGGAAGTGTGCAACATTAAAAACAAAATCAAGATGTTTAGTACAGGTATAGAAGGCAGGGCTGCCACAATACAAGTATTAAAAAAACAATTATTTTACACGTATGTGTTGAACTGTCCTCATCAATTATAACCAAATTTAATATTCATAATAAACACACATACAAAAAAACCATAATAGCATATTCGGACCGGATCAGTCAAACAGGGGAGCCACAATAAAAAATTTAACTTTTTCAGTAATTATGGATTCGGAAGTAATTGGCTGAATGGATTTCAACTAAATTTCGTATATAAGATTTTTGAAGCGCACCATAATGAAATCAAGATGTTTAAAGTGGAGCCAAAGAGCAGGGATACCACAATACAAATTTTAATAATATTTTTACACGCATTTCTAGAGAAATGACAACATTGATTTTTAACCAAATATGGCATACGTAGTTTTCATATAAATAAATAACTAAAATAGCTTATTTCAACCGGGTCGACCAAACAGGGCTACCGCAATATCAGGGTAAGAATTTTCTTTAACTATGAATTTGGAAGGTATTGGTTGAACATAAGTATTTCAAAGAAATTTCGTTTGTAGTGTAGTATATAATGAGAAAACGAGATATGTTTAGAACGCATTAAAAAAGCTGGGCTAGCACAGTATAAGGAAAAATAATTTCCTGATTTCAAAGAAAATACACTAGCATACGATTATACTACGGCGAATTTGACGAAAAGCTCTTCAGTACCACGGAATACCCGTGTAAATCCCTACTTGTTATATCTTCACTTGTTCTTACTTCTCTCCACTCTCTTTGCGACTCCATTTCCTCCTTTTCAATCTACTTCTTCCTCGTTTTCTTCCCAATTTTACTTTTCCCCTTCTCTAATTCTTCCTTTTGTCTCCTTCCTTCTTCCCAGTTTTTAATTCCATTCGTCCAACTTTTTCATTTTTCTCACATCACCTCTCTATCCTCATTTTCATATTGCGCTTTTATTTCCATTCCCTTCTTTCGCCTCTTCTATTCTCTCAAACTATCTTTTAATTCCAGTACATTCATTTCCCTCATCATGTTAGCACTCGGGAGCTCAATTGCACACATCCATCTTAAAAAAGAAAGGAAAAAGAGCGGAAGAAAGAGGAGGAAAGAAAGAAAATTCGAGAGAAGTATGCGTCACGCAATGTTCCTTTGCGACACGCACGCCCTCACTCTGCAGTCGAGTCAATAACAAAGGAAGTCAGTCGCGGCGTTTACGTCTCTCATATCATAAGTGGAATATAACAAGGGGACTTTCGGCCTCTTTGCCTCGCCCACTCCCCCTCGCGTCCCACAGCCGAAAAGCGGATTACTTCAGGCCCGGCGTCGAGCAATCGCGGAAGGGATCGCCTCCTAAAGTGTCCTTGTCAAGCAGCCGGCATGTCGAAACATCACCCAATGTTTGATGGGAAAACGTAGGAAAACGGTCGTTTTGGAATGCGTATTAATGAAGAGTGGTGAGGCAGATGCAAAGATTCCACTCACAGATGAGATAAGATTACGAAAAAAGCATCTGCAGACTTACGCGTGCGGATTTCTGAGTCGAGTGCGGCTGATATCAAGAAATGTCATATCACTCTGAACACAAAAATGAAGCATGTGAAATATTTATGAATAAGAACGAAAATCGAAAGCGATTTATTATTTTTATAAACTGAACTGTTTATAGATTAAATCATTTTGACTTATACGAGTCTAAATAGTATATAATCAATTCAAAGTAATAAAAGTGATAATAACAAATTTAAATTAGTTAGTGTGGCACATTTTCGGAAATCTAATCGAAATATTATTTTTGTGGAGCGATACCTTGGAATAAATATTGTTCCAGTTATCTCAGAAGGCGAATGAGTTTTATTTCAGAAAATAAAAATTTATTCATTGAGCAACAATTTCATAAATATGTAGGCAAACTACTTAATATATGACCCTCCTCCTTCAAAAAATTATCGTCTCTAGTTTATTTAGTTACTATTTGGATTTTCTGCGACCCTTACTTAGTTGCGTCCGGGGCAGATGTCCCGCTTGCCCCACCCTAGTTACGGTACTCGCTATGACAGTACTTGGGAGCAATAACATTCTTTCACAAAAGAAATTTTTTGTTTAAGATTTGAATATGTGCTCATTAAAGCTACTACATCTATAAGTAAGCCTCAATTTTTATTTTACTACCTCCCTTGAATTTGAGAAAGTACGTCAGGCCCTAATAAAATCATTATTGTGCTGACATCGCTTAATTGGCCTTAAATACTTTTCTTCAAAACACAAGAACGCAGTTCCATCAATAATGGCGACCTTTATAATTTATAACAAAAACTTAGAACTAGTTTTGTCATTATGAATGATGTTATCTAAATAAATTTTCAATGAAAAACTTGAACGTTGCTAAATTAGAAGAGACTTAAACGTATGTGATATCTCGACAGATGCACTTAGCATCCTTACGTATTAATAACTTTCCCATTGCATTAAATAACTATTCCTTGAAAAACGATTTTATACAAATGCATTACACGAATATGAAAAAAATAACGAGTGGAAAAAATATACACGTAATTCAAGAATACTCTGTACGGGTCTCTGCGGCATGAGACGAGTCGATAATCAATCGGAATGTCGAAGCTATTCAATTGATTCCGGACGGCGTTACACCGGAATTCTCCTCGCCGCGGAGACATATTTTATCAAGCCGAAAGAGTGGCTGCATCGAAAGGAATTCCAAACTCGCGTTGTCTCCCACGCCTCCGCGGCGGCAGGCTTCGGAATTACGGGGACGTGGGATGGTCTTGAAATGGCGCGTGGGTTCAAGGACGAAGCCATAGACGCGTGCTTCGAACCCAGTTAAACCCTTCCTTGCTATCCCTCCCCCTTCCCTGGCGAAAATGATTGGACCTTTGAAAATGTCAGCGATATTGAATAAGACCGTGGATCTCCAGGGAAGCGTAATGTGCGATCGACACATTCACTTCGAGGGATGTAATTGAAAGTAACACTTGAGATGCATCTAGAAGCTAATGTTAAGTAAAAATATGTTAACGAATAAAACACGTAACTAAGTTAATAGTTTTATTATATATCGTTTTCATGATTGCGAGAGAGAATTTTAAAAATTTCTAAGCTGTTGCCCAAATATAAACATGAAAAAATTATAACATAAAAAGACAACTCTTCTCTTGGATCCAATTATAGCACTATATTATGTGTGGTTGTAAGAGTTATCTACATCTTCTATTATTAGCTACTAGTGTATTGTCCGTCATATGACGAGTGTCAGTTATCATATAGTTGAAAATCCCGTCGTAAGACTGATAATCCTACTGAAAACGTAAATCTTAAGCAATCGTAACTCATTATTATGGATAATGATAAAATTAGTTTATTTTTCTAGTGTAATTGCCCGTTGAAGTTCAAAGAGGAACTTAGAAATGAATAATAACAGCTGTAATTATTGAGTAAGAGCCGGTATAAAATAGAGATTCGGGAGAATTTATTTCTCATTCTTGTTTTCTCCAATGATGAGCCGCTTGTCAAAAATAAGTAATAATAATAAATAAATAATAATATTCCCTCCCTCCCTCTCTCCCCCCTCTCTTCCTTTCTCTTTCCTTCCCTCTCTCTCTTCCTCTCTTTTCTCCAATCTCCCCCATCTCTCATTCCCTCCTGTTCCAATCCATAGCTCTCCTTTTTTTCTCCGTCTCCTTCTTTATGTATTTTCTCCAATCCTTTTCTAATTCTATACCTCCCTTACTCACTATGTACCTTCCATTATATATCCCTTCCTTCCTCTCTCCCTCCCCACATTCCCCTCTCTCTTACTCTACATCTATATAGTTGTTTAGATAAGCAAAAGAATCCAAAATAAATCCGTTCCATTACGATGACGTAATTTCGCGAAAACCCTACGATAATTTAAGGCAATCTATTCACTCGTATATATTACACGTATGCGGGTTGAGACAACAATTGATTCTCGAAGTTTAATAATGACGTGGTGGGCAAGGCAGCATCCCGTTTAAAAGCCGATATTTTCCCAAAATATGTGATTTAAATGTTTAATATATCCCTTCCTTCCTCTCTCCCTCCCCACATTCCCCTCTCTCTTACTCTACATCTATATAGTTGTTTAGATAAGCAAAAGAATCCAAAATAAATCCGTTCCATTACGATGACGTAATTTCGCGAAAACCCTACGATAATTTAAGGCAATCTATTCACTCGTATATATTACACGTATGCGGGTTGAGACAACAATTGATTCTCGAAGTTTAATAATGACGTGGTGGGCAAGGCAGCATCCCGTTTAAAAGCCGGTATTTTCCCAAAATATGTGATTTAAATGTTTAATATGAGAGATTTCGAGCGGTAGGCGGAAAAAGATGAATAGAATAAGAAACCATTAATTTTCCTAAAACATAGTTTAAATTTGAAGATCGTACGTCAATTATTTCTAAATTTAATTTCAAAAAGAATAAAAGCCTGCACTTTAAAAAATCCCTTTTGACTTGTTATCTTACGGGAAATGGAAATCGCCCCCCTGGAGTCGAAACCGGGTCTATTTTCGTATTTTTTTCTTCATTTAATTTTTATATCTGAATCAAAAATTTATGTGGAATTTCAATCTTCCATCTAATGGGAAAGTTTGTTAAAACACGTTAAAAAGAGCCATCGATGAAGTCAGCGTTAGGCACAGAGTAAGGCTTTTATTAATAGAGACTAGCGTAATTGCCCGTCAAATATGACGGGTATGTGCGGATTATCTTATATTATATTACCGTAATCGTCTTAGTCGTAGGCGAACCTTTTGGTAGGTTGGTTATAGCCTATTGGGAAGCTTATATCCTCGCCGCTGTTTGGGCTATTTTCGTCAACTATAATTTGTAAATATGCGAAAATATCCTGTTCTTTGACGTTACTAAATTCAACCGGAAACGTTAAATACTATCTTTTTTAAGGGGGGGGGGAGTTTCCGACACCTCTGCACTCCATAAGAAAAGCATTGGAATCAGTTTCGAGAATTATAAAGTAGCTTTTTAAAATTAGTTTGAATCAGGATACGAAGTCGAGACAAACGGTTGTGTTGGAAAAAGAAAGAGGTTCATTTTAGTTACCCTGGAAATTCAATTACTTTACGAATTTTCCGGAAAATCCGTTTTTAATACGAAAAAACGCGACTTTTAAACAATGAGAATTGTCAGTTACCATGGCCACCTCATTTGAGCGAATGGTAATATTGGGTGTATACTGGCGAACCCCTTGACGATATTAGGTCATTTTGTTTGTTTACATGGATTTCGAACATTTTTGAAGAATAAGGGAAACTTTCCCCTTTGAATTAAAGAACCATTTAAATCTTTATTGTAGCATCGTTTAAAAAATTAATTTAATTAATTAATTGAAGCCAAGCGAAAAACATTTTAAACAGCATAAGATTAAAATAGAGCCCCTCGAAGATATTGCGATATTATTTTGTTTACATTTATGTTGATTTATGTTTTTATGTTGAGCCTGGTTGAACCTGTTTATTCTGTAATATTTACGAAGAAAAAGATTTAATAAAAGAACTTAGCCAGGTCAGTTATTTTTATTTATCACATCACTTGGTCAATTAAAAAATTAAATTAAATAAAAATTAAACTATAATTATCCTTAATCCTAATACAGGTTAATAATAAATAGAATATTCTGTTCTATTTACGAAGAAAGAAGTTTACATCTTTTGTCAAATAAATTTCTGTTCAAATTAATTATTTTTTAAAATCGAAATCAACTCAATATGACAGCGAAGCATCACAGGCTCTCTAGTGTATTTAAATTAAAGTAATTCCCATTCTTCCTTTCTTTCTCTCTTCCTCCGTTTTTCTGTCCCTCCCTCCCATTCTCTTCCCTCCCTCTCCCATTATTCTCTCTCCCTCATAATTTCCATCTCTCTTCCTTCTTTCCATTCTCCATCCCTCTCTCCCTCCTATTATTCACACTCTTTTCTTCCCATTCTCCCTCTTCCTCCCTCCCATACTCCACCCTTTCTCCCTCACATTCTCCTTCTCATTCTCTCTTTAAAAATGTAGCTATCTCTCGCAGCGTGATACACGTACATACAAATCTTGCATACAAAAAGAATATTTATTTGTTAAACATTACGTAGGACAACTTTAGCTGGCCAAACTTATTTCAACTCTCTGGAACATACTACGTATAATGTGAATTATATATTTTTTAATTTTCAATCCACATAAAATATTCTTTCATTAAATTATAATTTATTAGTTTTATTCGGAGGATGTGCAATATATCTACCCTTCAAAATAGCGCCAATAACGGACATGTATTTCTTTAATTACAATGCCAACCCTAAATAAACGATTTCTGATGACCTCATTATATAAATTTCTGCCAAATTTCAATTTTCTATCTACATTCTTGATCGAGATATTCGCGTTTCAATAGCTAGACACAATTAGACCAACGGACTGAAAACTTAGCCTTTTATTATTATCTTTGTGATTCTTTTAAACGTCTCTTTCTCTCCCTATTTCCAAAACTGTCCTCAAGATCTCCATTCTTTTACCTAACTCCCGTAACCTATCGCCCAATCCTTCACTCTATAAATTGATCGGTTTGTTTGTTAAAACGTCTAGCACGTTCCTCAGATTTTCAAACAGTTTTTGTTTCAATAATATTGAATTTAGCTAATTGTTACGATTTTTAATCTTTATGAATATAATTTCAGCTCTTTAGTTATTCCTTCTCGTAAATGACGCATAGAATGTTGTTTGCAGAAAATCATTTCCCTCACCTTCAGTCTTTCTCTCTTTCTAGTATTAAAAGCCTTCAAAGTACGCTTAAACCCATAAGGATTAAAATAAAAATAGAGTTCTGAGGTTTAACAATATAATTGGTAGACAAGGCAACATCCCGTTAAAATGGCAAGATTTCCCCAAAATATGTGAATTAAACATTTAACATGAAGGATATCGAACTGTAGGCGAAAAACGATGCAGAGAATAAGAGTCCTTATAATTGTTTCTTTAAAATGGTTTAGATCTAAATGTCATGAGCACATTTTTTCTAATTTTAATCTCAAAAAGAAGAAAAGCCTGCACGTCAATAAGTCGATTTTTACCTGCTATCTTATGGGGAATGCAAATCATTGTCTGGAATCGAATCCTGGACGTTTTTCGAAAATTTTCCTTCGTCACAGCATTTTCATATCCGAGTAAATTAACTCTGTCAAATTTAAGTTTATATCTGCATATTTGATCAAGTTATAGTTATTCGCGTTTTAAGAGTGTGAAATGGACCAACCAACAAACGGACGGACCAATATAGCTTTTATGCTTTCTTTGCACAAAGTGAACGCATAGAGGGGAGGTCGATTCCGTCCGTCCGTCCGTCCGCATGTTAAAACTCGGAAACCGCTGGACGTATTTAGATGAAATTCGGTATTGGGGAGTTTTACTAAAATTGGTCAACCGATTTCAATTTTGGTCAAAATCGAACAACAATGATGACTATTTTACATGAAGACCTACAATGTTCTTTTGTTTCAGCTCGAAAACTGCTGGACGTATTTTGATGAAATTGGGGAGTTTTGCTGAAATTGGTCGACTCGGGAACTGCTGAACGTATTTTGATGAAATTTAGTATTGGGGAGTTTTGCTAAAATTGGTCGAACGATTCCAATTTTGGTTAAAATCGGACAAAAATGATGATGATAAAGATCTACGTGTAGTTTACAATGTTCGTTTCAACTCGGAAACCGCTTGACGTATTTTAATAAAATTTCGTATTTGGGAGTTTTGCTAAAATTGTCGACCGATTCCAATTTTGGTTAAAATCGGACAAAAATGATGACCACTTTACATAAAGATCTACATGTATTTTACAACGTGTCTCGCTTACTTCTCGTTAAATTCTCATCTGAGCGAAAAATATTGAGAACATTGTGAAATCTAAAAGAACGTATTTTGGAACTCTGTGTACTCCGACATGAAGTACACCTTTCCAAACTTGTTATTATAAGGGGGATTGCCTAATCATTTTGCTTTTATGTTATAGGACTAAATAGCATTGTTTACAAGTTGTTTTATGATGTAAGCATGTAATTTTACTCTTCGTACCATAAAATCATCCACAATATGAATATAATGAACACAAATGTTTATGAAGGCATCATAAATTTAAGTATAGTTTCCATTCGCATTGGTCACGTATTAAAAAATGATCAGATATAGTGTATTTAAAATTGTATTGATTAAAATCGTTTTTATGATATTCTATTCATTAAACATTATTAAAAACCTTGAAAGTAAATTTTGAGGTTTAATATTGTCACAATTTCACGATCGCACTTTTAAATAGTTTTAACGTGGCGAAAACTAAAAAGAAAAATGTCAATTTTCATTTAATTATTACAAAAAGTGAACGAAAATCATTTTCGTGATTTGAGAACCAACACGCATGGCAGAAACGTCATTATTTTGACAGGATTATCAAACGTCGTTCCCAGGAAAGCATTTCTGTGTCGCTGCCTCGACTTGAAGCATATTTATCATTCGGTTTTTCAAGTACGTGTTTTTTCTTAGAGAATGATCTTGGTCTATTGGGCTATATAAAAGAGGCAAGATGAGTGATGGACTAAAAAATACCCAAGATAAAAATCCACGCCTCGTGAAGAGATTAGAACCCGCACATCCGCACGATTCCAACACGAGAAACAATTTCCGCCGCAACTTCCGTGGGTCAATAATGTCCTTCTAAAAGAAAGTTCCACGCAACTCGCACCATTTCTCAAGCGGGAATCCCCATAACAACTGATACTAACTGTCGTTCCCAGGGAAACTATAGTTCCGTCATATTTCGCCTCGGGCCATTTGTGATTAATAATAACGGATGGTGCTGGCAACTTCAGATGCAATTACGGAATATTAGAGTTATTAGGTTTCAAGTTCAAATAAAGATATCGGAAAATGATTATTATATAATTTAATCTCGCATATTACGAGCGATAATATATGACCTGCGTATGACGGCAAATTTAATATTCCAGCCAGGAAAGGAGTAATGCACCCAAACACGCCTATATATATACGTTAACTTCATTCGATAGCAATATAATCATTAATACTATAAAGAATGTTTCAAGTTAACTAGATGGCCATATGACCTTTATGGATTTACTACAAATATTTATAAATTATGCACATTAATATTTACAGTTATATAAAATTTCAGGTGCGTGAAGATTAAATAATGAAATTTTAAAATATACTATTGAGGGAACGAATAAAGTTGGTGAAAATAATATTAATTATTATAATAGGTACATATAAATTACATAGCGATAATAATTAACAATTTTGTACAATTTTGGCCTTGATGAAGTCCACGTAGGAAGGGAAGGGCTCGAAGACTTCGGCGGGTTTCCTGTTCCAATTTTCAATCCACCAATTTAGAAACGAATATTTCCTCCAGTTAGCCATCTGCCCTAGAGGTTCTATTTTATAAATTTGATCTCAACGCCCACATGAAAAATGTATTCCAATTAATTCTTCATCTTGGTTACACAATAAAAATACTAGAATGGTAAGAATTCTATATCTTTTAAGAATTTTAAGGCCATTATTAAAAAGCTTTAGAAAATGGATGGATAAAAATAAGTTGTCCTTCGTGTGTTTATACGTCAAGTATTCTAATTTCTGAAATCCGCACAATTGAATTATTTTTTAATCGATACCGCTGTCTTATGATATCTCGTAGTAATTAAAACAAATAAAACGCTCACAAGATAACAGTTTCGATAATTTAACATCATAATATGATAACTGAAAAAAATAAATTTCTTCAGTAGTCATAATAAGGTTTGGAATACCAGATGCGAATTTTGGCTAAAGAGTCGTGGCCAATATTCGTGATACGACTATAGTAGATTATAATATCATTTATAATTTAAAATTCTATAGATTCTACTATCAATGGATCACCTTTGTTAACAGTTGCTTCGTAGCCGCAACGCACATTTGGTTTTATGGCTATTGAAGAGGCATAGTTTTTCAGTTTAATTTCGGCCGTAAGGGAAGGCTCGATAATTATTAAATAACATGATATTGATGTATAGAGGGTAAATTTTTGAAATAAACTGCGGTTAGTTACAGTTACCCTAATCCTTGGTTTGATTGATTGAGTCCATCATTTTTTGCAGAGGCAAATAAAAACTCCGTTTGCGATGTGGATAATTTTCATTAAATTGAGAGATGGAATTCTTATGTTCCTTTACCATTGTTGTCCTAGCAGAAAACCTTTCCCATACTTTTGCGAAAACAAAAACAAGAGGGGATGAAATTGAAGCGGATGAGCAAATGATCATTGAGTCCGTAAAGATGAGAACAATGCTCGGTGTCATTGTCTCTAGAGAAAGCCAGAATTGGGAATGTAGTGGGTAAGAGGAAATACGATCATAAGGGGGAGGAGGCAGGAAGGAGGAGAAGAAAATGGAGGAAGGAGGAGATAAGGAAGAAGGGAATGAAAGTGAAAGGAGGGATGAATAGGATGACAGTAGGAGGAGAGGGAAGAATAGGAGTAGGGAGGAATAGAGGAGGAAGAGGGAGGGAGGGGGAAGAGAGGGAGGGAGGGAAAAGAAGAGAAAAGAGGGAGGGAAAAGAAGAGAAAAGAGGGAGGGAGGGAAAAGATGAGAAAATTGGGAGGAAGAGGAGATGAAAATAGGAGTTAGAGGTTAAGCAGAAAAAGAAGACGATAAAAAGAATAAGGAAGGTGGAGAGAGGGGAGGGATGGGGAGAGGGGAAGGAGAGGGAGGAATGGAGAAAGAGATGATGGAAGTAGAGTGGAAGGAGAGGGAGGAATGGAGAAAGGGATGGTGGAAGGAGAGAGGGAAGTGGAGGAGAGGCAGATGGGAGAGAGGGAGAAATTGGAAGCATATGAAGAATGGAGAAAGGGAGGACAGACAGACGAGGGAGTAAGAAGGCTGGGATAGAGAGTAAGCAAGGGAAAGATAGAGAAAGGAGAGTAATCAGGAAAGGAAAAGAAGGTGAGAGAGTAATAGGTAGGAGGGAAAGCATTTGAAGCGAGGAATGAAGTGGAGGTGCGTGGGAGGAGGAAGAGAATGAGACAATGGAGGCGGCAGTAATGTCCTGCGAAATCGTTCCCCTCGAAAGGGCGCCCTCTGTGTGAAAACAGCTCCCATTTCTCTTCTCCATCCCGGTACTCGTTCCACGCACAATGTGTGAATGGCGGCTGCCACGCAAATCAACTGCAATTCAAGAAAGTTTATAAAATTTGCGTCTGGCTACCGAAATCAGTTCATCGGCTGGTCAGATTTTTCTGACAATGATACTTATATTTTAATTTTGCCGAAGAAATGTTTACCTCCGAAAAACAATAGCTTAATAATTTTATTTAGACATGTTCCAATAAGATGTGAAGTTGAATTTAAATACCCACTGATGACTATAAATAGCGAGTTCTTTTTACTGCCGGTAACAAAATCAATGTAAAATACGTAGGTGAATATCATTCTGTGTTGAAATCTTCATAATAGATTTTTCTCTTGCGTGGGATACATGCAAAAATAAGAAATCATGTCTTAATGCATCACAGCGATATTTAGCGCCTCATGTTTAAGATATTGATCAAGTTATCTCAGGTAATCGGAAAAATCCAATTGAAATTCTCATAGGATTCATTGTTTGTACAATCAAACAAGAGTTTTTTTTAGAGAGACTATTTCAATCAAATATACTTAGTATCATAAACTAGAGATATTTTCCCGGCTGAAAATAAAAATAGATTTAATTTCTTAAAAGTATATATTCAGCTAAATTTTTTGGGGAAAACATTTTCTCATTAACATATTAAATATTAAAAAACACGCACACACATATGCATAGTCCATTGCAATAAAGCCTCTTCTTAAGAAAACAAAGCACGAGTTATATATCATTCTAAAAAAAAGTACAAGGCTACGCCAAAGAGAAAATATATACCCTGAATTTTCAGATCATAATCCAATTTGATAGTTTCAAAGAGAAAATTTAGCAATATAATTATCAATCTTGTTATATCGAGCCTAAAACGTCATAAATAAATATTAGTGCTTTGCTGATCTCGGGCGAAGTAGAACCTTCGAAATTTCTAGTCCTTACAAAGGCAGGTTGATTAATGTTCGTGTATGGAAGTTGGAAAACTTCGCCAAATTCCTCTCTCGGAACGCTGGTTTGGAATTCGTCATAGCTATTCATAACTGCTGGAATTAAGCGCGTTTGATAATGGAAAGGGAAGTGATGAACGGTTCATGTTTTTATATAAAGTTCATCAATTTAAAAAAAATGAGGTGTTTGAGCTATCACTGATTCTCTATTAGGAAACCAATGCAAAGGAATGAAGCGATTTATATCTTTAAACAAGACATATATGTAGAAAAATAAGTACATTTCCAATGAAATTACTAGTCACGAATACCTTTAATGATGGGAAATGAAAAATAAAAATTTAAATTTATTTTAGGTCTCTTACACTAAAAAGCTATCTTCACGTTAAATATTTGGTAATTTTTCCTCGATTGAAGTCATGGTCATTCTTTTAAGGGTCGCATTAACGACTACACAGCCTTCATTAAAATAAAAGGCCCATTTTACGGTTCCGCTAAAACATATGCGGCTAATTAAGTCCGTTGTTTATGGGAATGTTAGGAGAATACATGTAATACGCTGAGGATTAGCGATGCGAACACCAGAGCCGAACAAAAGCGAGACGCATTCATTTGAATAAACACGTTAATTTTCCTCAACTACAAAAATAAAGGTATCCCGCATCTTTAGTTTTCCATCGTAAGAGGCAGTAGGGGAGTTAGACAGTCATCACAGAGAAAACCGAGTATGCTTCATACATTCCGCGGAGTTTCTTTTTACACAGCATCTTGATAATATCCTCCCACAAATTAATATAGATGAAACAAAATTGGCTATAAGATTAGTGGATTTTGAAGGGGATGAAACGAGATGAGTGAAATAGAATAAAGCGGAACTGCCCAAGCGTCATACCCGCCTGGAAGAAAAAAATCCCTTTATGGGCCATCAATAAAACTCTGCTCCATTCGATATGGTATCGATCTGTGGGCGGTGTGTACATACGATGGCCAGCTTTTTCGAAAAATTACGTAATTTCCAAATTATCCTTTAGTACATGCATCGATAACGACTCCTTTGACTCATTTACTTGCCCTAATAGCAGTGCTCTAAATACAACATCGATCCAAGCGCCAAACAGCACAAAAGCGACAAGTTACGCGGAAATAATTGGATTGAAAAAAAAAGAACTTATTTTTTTAAACGGTCGGTCTTACCCAAAACAGTCTCAAATGAAATCATTACTCGTTCAAAATGAATTAAGTGTTAGTTTGAATTCTTTTTGACAAAAATGGCAAAAATCAATGATAAATATAAATTCATAAACTTAACAGAACGAGAAATTACATCTATACATGCGTATGTGTAAAGTAAATTCCAATATCCAAAAAAATTTAACCACGAGGATATTTATACAGGTTAACATTCACCATACAATTTTTCAGTGGAGACTCGACGGTAAAATATCCGCTATCGATAGTGAAGCTAAAAATTATAAAATTGTATCATGTACTAAAATCGTTTCAATAGTTAACATTTGTAATTTAAAATAAAGCTTTCACTAATGGAATTCTATTGTGGGAAAGTACAGCGGTTGAGTATGTAAGGTAACAAAAAAGATCCGAGTGGTACGATTTGTTTAATTTTGGAAGGACGTTTTTCGGAAAATATTTTACGTCTCTGAGAATGGAAACTTCGGCAGGCTAATTTCGATGTTAAACTACTTATACTTTTAATACATTCAAACACGAGTGTCACGCGTAAGACTAACTAAAGGAGCAAATCGGTCAAAACAATGTTAATGGAATAGCACTATTTTTATTATTTTATAAATGAAGACCAAGTCGAATTGAATTTGGAAGATTACGTGACACAGAGGAATCAGTATTCAATAACCATTCGCCTTTTCCAGAAAAAAGCGTTACAGCACGAATGTATAATAAACAGAAATCTGAAAATTAAAATTCTCGCGTAGTCCAAGGCTCTAGATTTACGGATATACATATATATAGCAGGGGTTCTATTGGGGAGCAAAAAAGAATTGAAAGGAGGAAACAGGGATGAGTAGAAATCTCCAGCGACTAAAGAATTTCATTTTTCTGCTTCCCTACAACTGAAGAAATATATTGCGTTTACTTACGCGACACGACAGCTCTCCCGTAAGTGCATATGTGTAGGTGTGTGTGTGTGCGCGCTCTACTAATAAGGCACTACTACTACAGCGCGAGGGAAGTAGTAGACCTCAGAAGCCCAACCCTCTATATTTTAAGGATACTATACGGCAGAGGTCTGCAACGTTTTTATCTTGAGCGCCGCTCTTTATTAACACTCATTATCTGTGACTCTCCGCTCGTGGTACCCTTAAATTTGTTTCCCCCCAAAAAGTGATTTTTGTATTATAAGATATCGTGAATATAAGGCTTTATCGTTACAGTACAAAATAAAATAAAATTGAAATAAAAGTAATTAAAAAATATATTTTTTGCAATTCTTCTCTGAAATATCGTGGAATATAATTTTTTTTTGCGTTCCACAGTTTGGCGCGCGTGTCGTAGGTTGCCGCCCCTTGTAATATGCAAATAATTAATTAAAAATTCCATTGCGTGTTTTCCTCCATAAAATTTAACCACGTGTTTTCAGAAATTGTGAATCGTGGGCCTGTCAATATGGATTCGGGGCCCCGCGTCGTTTATATCCTTGCCCGGCCATATATAATTTTGTATAGCATATGAATGAATGGGGAGAGATACAAGATAAAATTTACTTTTTTCTAGAAAGATTTTATAAGTAACAATTTGATTGTCTCTGGTTTTTAAGTAAATTAAACATTTCGACAACTAATCGCAGATATAAAGAGGAAAATTTTAACCTGGGAAAAATAAAAACCCCGCTAGCAAATGCTATTCAAAATTTTGTTTATCAAGGGATGTAAAAAAACCTTACTCATGAAGAAACTTAACATCATTACAGTGCGCGTTTAGGCAGCCATTTTTGTGGCGTTTTCAAATTTTACGCTGTAATAAAACCTCTTTCCGTAAAAGGTTTATAGCGCTCACTTTTGCAACAGATACACTGATTCATTTTTTGCGATAACTCCGGATTTTTATAACGGTAAAAGCATCTATGCGTCTCGATGGCCTATTCCGCAAAAGGCATCTGTCCATCAAATGTCTAATTTGAGCGATCTTAGCTGACATTCGACAGTTTGACAGCTCGGATAGAATGGATTTGCTTTGCTGAAGTGAAAAATTTCAAACTTGGAAAAAAGCTAAAGTAAAGGGACTATTTTCGAAGAGATAACCGTCATGAGAATTTTTATTTTAACCCTTGTGGTGTTTTAAAAGTGGTGATAACAGGAAAAGTTAATAGGTATATCGGTAGCAAATTTCAAATGCAAAGCCTTCTGATGAAGAGGGATATGCCACTGGAGCGTTGTGATTCCTCAGCATGGTTAAAATGAAATAGAGGTAAAATATTTCCGCCACATAAGCTTGAAAAAATCCATGGGGCCGAAACTCGTTCTATGTGAAATCTCCTGTAAGACATATTTCAAACGGGGTCTGCTATCAAACGCTGAAATGATCAATACATCTCGATATACTGTAAACAAATGGAGTGAATAAACATAGCGGTAGGGATAGAAGTATGAGATAAGTCGAACACACTATATTTTAGGAAAATTTTAGATATAATTTAGAAGGGAAAGCATCAATCATCGGATTCGATTTTTTCCAAAGCGGGACTCCATCCGACTTATATCGTCACCATCGTTGGTTTGCTATATCCAAGCTAGGATTGACATGCTTTATGAGGCTAAAAATTACAACTTCGACTGACGTCCGTCCTTTTTTTTCTCTCCATCCTTCTCTTCCCCCTTATCAGTCACAATTTTATGTTCGCGACTCATCCGCCTTTTGTTTTCCAATTCAAAACTTCTTTTTTGGCCTCCTTTCAATCGCATATTTATTCCCATGCCCCTTCTCTCTTCATTTTTATCTATCCTCGCATCTTATTCCATTATAATTTCCTATTCTTATTTTGTCTCCTTTTTCTCGCTCTTCTACCCTTCTCATCGTTTTTCTTTATATATTTTTCTCACTCTTTCTCTACCACTTCCTATCTCGGTGCTATCACATCTTCTGTTATACGTCGCTGTGACAGGCGACATGGATAATTATGCCACAGAAAAAAGCAAATAAAAAAACGATCTTTCTAAATGTCGTCCGTATATCTTCGTTTTCTCTCGGGCGTTTGAGATGGTATTCCCATTGACTATAGGACGAAAAGGTTTTGAAAGAGTATGTGAATGTACAGCTGTGAGCTAGAAGCAAGATAATAAACTTCAGAACAAGAAAGGAGCGACTCTGAACTTACTATATAATATAGAAACAGGAATTTCAACCCATCTGCTATACTTTGTAGACACGAAATTAACGTCACACTATATGAAGACAATTCGAGGCGAAATATTCGCCCATAACGGCGACAGATTAAGCCAGTGGATTCATACACAACAGTTTAATAACCATTTCATTACTTTAACTCTTATTCCATTTGTTATAGTGGCTAGGATATCTGGCTTTCACCCAGATGGTGCGGGTTCGACTTTCGGAATGGGAATAATTTTGATGGCCTTGGTAGGGAAGTGGTTAGCATTTCTGGCTACCAGTCAGGGTTCGAACCCTGCCGAGAGTATGGTTGTATCTTCTCGACTTTGCTGTCGTTTATATGATGTGCATTTAAGGTTCCTGATTGCTGTTCATGTGCAAGTTATAGACACACTGAAATCAGGAAGAGGAGAGAGCGTGAACTAAGCGTTCATGTGCGAAAAAGGATTATGAAACAATATGAAAATGTTTCAAATTTAAGAGTTTATGCCATCAAAAGTATGCAAAATTCTTAGTAGTTGATGGCGTGTGCAAGTTTAGTCATAATAATTACATTCAGTTTTGCTTAAAATGATTCTCAGCCGGTAATTAATTTCGAAATTATCCACCATGCCTCCGTGCGAATTGAGTATGACGCTCCTTAAGCCATCGTTACTACAGCGTAAATTCAGGCGGTTTTTGCGCACATAGATGAGGGAGATATGAAGCGTAATAAATCTGAAACTTCATCGGAAGATATACAGGGTTGACTTACCGGCAGATATATTTTACCACAAGTCTTCAGCAAAAGAGTACACGACCGAAAATACTGCGAACAACTTCGTTATTGAGCGGCCACATATTGCTGGTTGTAAGCGTGATTCGTCCAAAAACAACTCATCCGTTCTGACTGATAAAAATAAATTTACATGACTGAAAAAAATGTGTAATATATAAATTATAGTTTCCTGTATTATTTCTCATAGTTTTGGAGTTTCTCCTCAAGGATTTTTGAGCGCGTAGGTTTGAAATTTAAGTTTGACAGGAATAGAGAAAAGAAAGGCCGGAAGGGCATTTAAGGAGTCCTCTGACCTTAAGTCACTTGACGAGGGTCTAGATCGAGTTTTTCTAACAAATTTCCAAAAAAGAATATAAGTTCGATCGGAAATCCAAACGCTTTCGTCTTATATTAATTAAAAAACATCGGGGTGAGACCCGTCACAATACAGAAGGAAAACGGCGTAACAGAAAAACATCGAAAACCATCTCCGCGAATTACAGAACGGCTTGATGATGGGGACAAAAGCAGGCCTTCGCATACTGAAATGAGCGTTTAGCCATGAGGGAGGTAAGGAGAAGACCCTCGAGTTCCTTTTATCACATGACAAAAGACATCGCGTGCAGACGAGAAGGAAAAGGATCGCGTTGATGAGTGCGCTGGAGGGAATGTTCGAAAATTGAAGTCCCGTGGAAACTCTCTCTTCCTCCCTCTCTCTTTCGCTCTCTTCAAGTGAAGGAGAGGGAGAAAAGGGTTAATTGGAATACACCAACTGATTGGACAAGACGCAACTTAGAAATTTTTAAAAATTCGGCCTGAAGAAAAACTGAAGTGGAAAATGTAGGGTTCAAAAATCGTAATTTAAATAGTAAAAAACTAAGATAAGAGCTCCAAAAAGTTAGGGTTTGCTGCACAAATATCAGGACACCACCATTTTTATGAAGAGATCTGGTAAAGGAGTCTGCCACATTATAGCCAGGGAGATGAATAGCACGTAACTCACTGAATTTTAGCCCATGTTCACAAACACAGATTAAATTCACTTTATACAAGTTAGAAAGCACTTCCAATTCGAGAATTTTTTTCTCAAACATTGCAGATTAAGATGCATTAGCACCATTTCATCTACATTTGATGCACCAATAATATCACCATTTGTGGTAGGAACTCACCTACCTACTCGGTCACTAAAAAAGGACTTCCCTTACTATTTTAGGATAATAAAATTTGTTAGCCGCCGTATTACACGGCCAGTTCGAGGGATTGTCACTAACACAGTTATATAGTTATTGGGAAGTCATCTTTCTTCCTAAAAATTTTAATTGACCAGCTATTCAATGCACTACCTCTCAGATACCCATTGCGCGTAGGCCAGAGGGAATCAGCAGGTCATAAAAAAATTGTCACTGTGCGTACAGTTGACCCGAGGCCTTCGCATATGATAGATGTGAAGTTTTATCAATCTTTTTTGACACACTGATAAAACGCACTTAATATATAGATGAGGTGGGTTATGAGGAAATAGACAAGGGTCGATTAAAAGCTGTTGAGATGTAGACCTGGCGTATACTAGAGAAAGTTATTTGAACAGATGAGAAAATAAATTAAATTCGAGTTAAACTTGTTGAAAATCGTCCGTTGTAGGATATTAATTAAAATTCCTTTTTCGACTTGGTTTTTTTAAGTGGTCAAAATTATCGATCATTGATGCTGTCTTTCACAAAACATGTTTTTGTCACCGCAGCTCTTTTAATGATAAATAAATCAAGAGAGTTCGTTGAACCCTCTTCTGTTCTCTCGACCATTTTACACTTACCAATGTGTTTTTACTATAGAGTGAACCTAAAATCTCAAATGTTCATTGCCTATACAGATTCTATGGATGAAATTTGCAAAAAATATTATTTTTTAAAATAATTTAATTAGCATTGCATATAATGGCCCAGTGAAGTACAAAATAGCGATTATTACAAATTGAAACCACTAAGGGCCCTGGCTGTTTAGCAAGCCACTTACTACACAGTAACGAGATCTGGATTACACTACTTCCGATCATTTAAAATGACTTGAACAAAAATCATAAAGCAACATTCTTTCATACTACCGAATATGGTGCTTTTTCTGCCGGGTTTAATTCAGAAAATTGTAGGATTTGTGCGACGAAAGTGAAAAAAAAAATGTTACCGAGGGAGGCATTCGTAGAGGGAGCGTATCAAACGATACTTTAATTCGCGTAGAGGCGAGGAATCCAACTTTCGGTTCCCGGCCCCCAAGGGGCTCATAAATCGTCTTCAATTAGGAGGGCCGACGGAGACGCAGAGGGGCTCAAGCCAGTAACCCCATCCCGAGTCGTTTCAGATGGGGTAGGGGATGGGTAGTGGGCGGTGGGAAGGCGGGGGGAGGATTGGCACGTAGGAAGAAAAGGAGCAGTCGCGGAAGATGGGCCAGAGAAAGGGTCACTGGAAGGGGGATGGCATTATGGAAGGCGGGAGTAAACCTCATTTCCTTCCGTGCGACCGTGCCAATTTCTCGGCAATCCGAAGCAGAAGTTAACGCGAGTAGAGTGTGCGTGTAATGTGTATGTATATGACCGGTGTTTTGAAAGGGGTTACCTTACATTCAGAAGTATTGAACTGAACACGTTAAAAATAGTACAAAAATACGCACAAATACATAAAGATAAAATAATGATTAGGCAATTGTAACGGAGTTTTTTTCTAACCATACTACATAGCAATGTTTAACACTGAAAGATATGCTTCCATTATACATGTTTGCAATCAAACGACGTATATCACTTTGTTCTTGGTAATCAAAAGATACACCAACGGCCGCATAAATTACCGCACCGTACCGTACCGCCGAAAATAATGGTTCTAATATAGGTGTCATTTCATCAATTATTCAAAACATTTAAAAATTGGGCAGGCTTTTGAGAGTCGTTTCGTTCCGAATAATGGCAACAATTTCAGTATATTTGTGAGAACTGATGCTTTAGGGCAAAGGAATTATTGGACAATGAGAGTTTTTGAGGTAGACGGATATTTTGTAGGATAGAGTCGCGAGTATTTTAAGTAATAAGACAAGTAGTCTCGTGCGCGGAGAAGACAGGAGTGCGGATGGCATTAAAAATATAGTCATCGATATGTATGAATCTGTTATGACCAAAATGTCAATGAATTAACGCCTGGTCGGAAAAAATTATATTCGGTGGGAGCAAAGATCTAATTTTTGATGGATGATCTATAAGTTTTTCATTCCATATTTTTTAAATTGTGAGAGGCTTTAATTCGTATTCGGCAATCGGTATTAATGATAAATAATTCTGAAATATGGCCACCACCATCGAATGATGGAACTAGAAAAATGATTTGTTAGGACAAACGGAGATAATCGCTGTGTGGATATAATATTCAAAGAAAATAATTAAAACGCAAGAAATTTTGAGTTCGTGCCGTTAAAAACCACTCAGTATCGCAGAACACGTATAACTTGGAAAATAATATTACTGAAGGAAAATTAGTCTTTTTGATTTTTAAGTATGATTGAAACTCAATGATTTTGTATTTCTTAATTACCATTATGAAAAAATATTTATTTAATTAAATTCTGATCTTTGCCAGCGTGAAAATAACCCTTAATATTGTTTCCGTCAAATATCCTTTTAATATAATTTACCTTTCGTACGTAACAATTCACTTTCGCTGATTCATTCCTATGCGTTAAATCACCCTCCCTTCCAAGCAACTGTTCACACATCGCAGATATTACATCACTTGCGTAAAGTAAAACTAACTTGGAAAAAAAGGAATATCGAAATAGGTAATTGCTCTCTTCCGATAAAGAGCGAGAGAAATGTGAATCGCGAAACGAGATTGAGCAAAACTTCACCCGAACTTCTCCAACGGTCACATGCATTGTACGGCAAGGAACGGTTCAATAGAGCCATCCATGACTACAAAAACACACGAAGTCCGAGGGTAAGCGAGGAGATGAGAATGGCGCCGTTAGCCTTTCATAAATGAACAACGAGTTACCCTATGAAGGGAAAAGTAGAAGGACGTTTCCCTTTACTGCCAGAATAAGAATTTTGCTCGGAGTTTGATAGCGGGGAATGGTCTTAAATCTCGCGGGAAGGTGCCGGAGGATGGGGCAGAGAAGCGAAGTCGAGGAGTAAAACCGGAATAAAGGAGGGATAAGAAGGACAGAGGGTTAGGGAGTGAGGCGACAAAATGGAGCGAGGGATTGATGTAAGGTGGGAATTGGGGAAAAGGACGGATGCGTAGAAAAGAAGAGGATGGGAGGAAGGAGATAGAGTGTAGAGAGGAAAAAGAATGAGATTAGGGAGAGGGAGGATGGATGGCGACGAAGGGATGAGAGAGATAAAAAAGAAAGTGAGGTCAAGAAGAGAGAAGATTGAGAGGCCTAAGGGTGAGCAAGGAGAGAACTAAAGAAAAGAGGAAGGTGGATGAGAGGGTGAGAGATGAGGATTAGAATAGACGAAAGGACGAAGAGATAGAGGACAAAAGAGAGTGACCGGAAGGAGGAAAAGCGAGAAAAACGAAGGAGTGAGAACGGAAAGCGGAGAAAGAGAAGAGGTTGGAGAGAGAGGGGGGGAGGAGATAGAGGGTAAATAGTGAGCGTGAGTAAAAGGGAGAAGTAATGAGCGATGAGAATGGGAAGGGGGAAATAATGTAAGAAGTGAGGAAAGGAGAGTTTTGATGAAGGGGAAGGAGGACAGAGGAAGGATGGCAAAAGGTCGAGGGGGAGAGAGAATTTAGATGGGAAGAGAGCAGAGATGAATGAGCGAACAAGGAGAATAGAAGAGATAGGAGGGAGGAGGAAACATGGAAGTGGTATAGTGAAAGAGAGGTAGCGGAGATAGATCAAGTTTGGAGGGAGAGAGAGAAGCGAGAGCCACGCAAAGGAGAAATTTGAGAGAGAAAAAGCAGGCCAGAAGTTGAGAATAAAGGGAGGAGTCAGAAGATAGGAGAGGAGTGGGGGATGAGAGCAGAAGGCGTATGAGTGACAATGTTGGAGAGGGGGAAGTGGACTGGGGAGAGAAACGGGTGGGTGAAAGGGGATTAAAGGGTTGAAATGTGAAAGAAAGGGTTAGGTGAGGGAGGGGATGGGTGGGGGTCAGCCAGGGAAGAGTAAGGAGGTCGAGATTAAGATGACAAAGAGGAATGGGAAGACCTGTTGGATAAGGGAGCGAATGGGTCTCTGAAGGATTTTGAAACACAATTCCTGTCAAGGCAGATTTTATCGGCCAATATTTGTCACCTCGGGAAAAATAATTGCGAAGGGACGCTACAAAAGAGGAGGTGGCGTTCTCCTGTATTCCATAAAATAATAACCATAATGTAGGTAGGGAAGAAGGAAATTTTATCCCGGAATTTGATGATTATGCGGATAATTGTTAATTTCCGGGATGGTTTATTTTACACGATAACGTTACGCAATTTATTTGCTACGATGTTTACTGCGTTGGAAAAGCTCGAAAATTTACGAGTTCAAGTATATTATCACGGTTAAATTTTTATGAAAATCTCGGAAATTTAAGAGGCAAGGCTTTGATGGGAATTACTGTGAACCCTAAGGACGTCATAAAGTTTGATTTACTGGACCGTTAAAAGTATTCAGTTTTCGAGGGGATACATGTTTATTAGTTTTAGCACCAATCATCTATTAAACTGTGTTATGACATCTAATTATTAATAAAGGTGGTCATTTATAAAAAATAGCCATCCCTTTCTGCTGCATTTCAAAATAATATGTGAAGAATTGAATACAATTATACATGTTTTATGATTATTATTCGTATATGAATGGTACCTATTGCAATTATAATTAACTATAATGCACCTTAAAACATTGAAAGCTTTTTTTAGATTTGTTAAGGCGCTTCATTTACAAAGGCTGGTTGAAAGACTAAATGCATTACTAGCTCTCACGGGTGAAACAGTTCATAATTAATTCATACCCAATATAATTTTAATATGATGTCAAAGAAATATTTTTCTATTTTTAGCCAGTGAATATGAATTTAGCTACAGGAAATTTCTGCCTCTTTGAATCAATAAAGGTATTAGAAGATTATTCATTGAAAATATTGAATAATTTAAAGATAACCAAGAAAAATATTTTTAACTTGATTAGCGTTTTCTTTTTTCCCTTTGGCTCGAATATATTTCCTAAATAAGTGCGGTCAAATCTACAAAAATCAGTATCTTAATCATTATCTATAAAGCCCCGGCAAAATTAATATGCTAGCATGCCTTCTGTAGCGAAGCAAACGCATAATACTCTTTGAATGACGTGCACAAATAGCTACACTTGCCGCTTCTCATTTAATCTCGTCTTACCTCGATCAGTCCACGGGAGTCGAGTGATACAAAAAAAGGGAATCTCACGTCCTTTTTTTGTTTCCGCTTCCTTTCTCTAGTTCACCCGCACCCTGAAAATTTCTCAATCATTTCTAGGGTATGGATTTTTCAGGTTAAAAAAATTAATTCGGAGGGTAAATATCGGGTTTTATAATTTTCATTTTCATTCGGGTTAAAATCGGGTATAAATAAGTTACAGATTTTTCGAGGTTTTAAAAAAAACGTTCAATATATTAGCAAAATAATTTTTCATTTATAGTGTTTTCAACTAACAGACACTTGGGCTCTATTTTATTTATCCTATCAAAGATCTAACAGATCCTGCCTCCTACACCGGCGCTATTCATCTTAACCTTCTCCTACGCATTGGACTGTTGAGTGAGAAGGCTAGGGTAAGAGAGAGAGGAAGGAAGGGTCAGAATGGAATAAAACTGATTAAAGTTCGCAGCCCTGGCAAACGTTCTCCTATGCCTGGATAATAAACCGCTTGCCATTCCCTCCTCCACACGCCTTCCTCCCCAATGTTCCACCCGAAGACGGCTGCCATGGAGATAGTTCCCCCGCCCTTCTCCGCATCGAGATGAGTTCAGATAAAGCAGCACAAAAGAGGAACTTTCCTTCGCTCTGGCTTTTTCAGCCGTCGGACCTTCGCTTCTGCGAAAAGTGGAGGCTGTTTAGAGCGCTCCTCCTTTTTCTTCTCCTCGAGTCAAGAAATTCGTCCGGATGCGTCGTCGGCTTCGATGTGTTGCTACTGAAGTGGTCTCTCTCCAATCAAAACCCTTGAGGGTCTCGTATCGGAGAATTAATACTACGCACGAATAGTCACAAATCCCACCTGCATAAATATATCGAAATGGAAAGGCATAAAAACTGCACATTTCAGCTGATATCTTTTTGTTTTTCACTTTCGTATATGTACTATGTCGACGATCCTCAGAAGGAGAGAGAAAAAAGTCGAGTTAAAATCAAATAACGATTTAACTTTAAAATTCAGAAATAAAGGCTGCATTCACGAAATCAGAAAGGAAATATTTACATACAGGCTTTTTCTATCGCTATTTATTCCTAATACTATAATTAGGCACGGATTTTTTTTTGCTTATTCAGTTACAAATTCTTAATCGAGAAGTTTAAAGTCATTCAAATGGTTTAATTCATTCACTGCAGTCCTTGTAGTGTCAGTGCTTTGGCTGAGTGTTGGATGAAAATGGCAACAGTTATATTTCTGCTATGCTGTGGTGTAAGTCTCGTTTTAATATGTACTGACACCTGAAGGAAACTAATGGGATCTGTGAACCATAAATATGCTATGCTAGCACATAGCGAGGGATAAATTGCTACGCGATGACACCTCATGCAAGCAGTGAGAGGATTAATTACACTATATTCTACACGTCTGCATTACAGAAGTTAATCGGTGCCTATGCGGTAACTATTCAGTAAATAAACCTGCAATCGTGGCATTAACTGCTACAGTAGGTCTTCCTGCGCTATTAATTTTTAGGAATTTTATCGGGAATATGTAAGAAACATGAATTTATTCAGGAAATTGATAACGTGTTCCTACAATCATGAAATGTGCCGGTAAAGCGAAGGAATAATCTTAATGGAGCGGGATAGGGAATCACTTTTTTGAAAGATACAAGAAGAATTTCATGCCTTTCACTAGAATTCGATATTTCATTTAACAACTACATTACTTTTATCTCATTGCATTTTTAATATTTAATGAATTAATCGTTGAAGTAAAATTAAGCCGATATTTTTGTGTTACCTATCAGACAAATTATTACGCACAAGGACACTAATTAATTTTCATACTTTATGCATGAAATTATTCAAGATATTTTTTAAATAGTGGTTCCCATTCACCTTCCTTTTGATGAAAAGACGGTCGAACATATTATTAAATTTCAGAAGCTTACAACGTCATATCCCTTGAAAATTTTAATTTAAAATGTCAAGTCTTTCCTTAAAATGCACTAACTTATTATTAAAAACTCTCAGCGCCTCTAGCGTAGAAAATATAAACTGCCCGGAAATGTGCTATACGTTTCCATGTTTTATCTGTCAGAAAATATTCGCAAGGTATGAATATATACGGCCAATAATAAAGCAAGGCGAACGGTAGGACGACGTGAAGCTCATTTTAATAGAATTCTAGATAAACAATAATGAAAAAAAATTTAAAAGTGAGGAACGATTATTTTCAGAATTACATGTCATCACATTTGCACAGCAGGAAATCGATTTATTCATAAATGAATTTAAATTTCTCATACTTGTCAGAGATAAAGTCTTCATTAAAATTCCAAAAATGCAAACGAAATCATATAATTTCATTATTTTTAAAAACACAATGCACAAAGTTAATCATACCTAAAAGCGAATTAGTACAATCTCTCTCATTACTCGCTAAGAATCTTTAATGAAAGCTAAGTAATTAGCGTAACGAGGTTGAGTCCATTTTTCTTACATTTCGCGCGAAACGTAAGGGTGACTCTGCGCTTGACATTGACGAATAAGTGAAGATAAAGCATTAGTTGAAAGGGGCGCTTAATAACGAACCATTTGGGAGGATAGAAAACAGAGATACTTCAGTTGACGGGGTGACATCGGTCGTTCCCTATCTCTCGCCCGCGTCTACTTTGGCGGCAAACGGTGACGCCATCTCAGTGGGTTGGGTGGCCTAACATGCAAGGGAAGGGTCTCGATGAGTCGGCGAGCGGCGGAGAAATTTTTTTTTGCTTTTATTTGGCGTGCGAGTCGTATTCCGCTCTCCCCCCGCCACCAATCTTGTGTGGTGGTGCACGCAATACCCTTCGTTCTGTCATTAAGGCTCTAACGACGGTTGGTACCTTGAGAGTCTCGTGTTCTCAATTAACTGCCGGAATCTGGAAGCTGATGCTAAAACACGAGAATCTTTACAGGTATTCTTTGAAACAATTACCCGTTTGATGTTTTGCTCAGATTTGTACGATAAAGTGAATTATTTAGTTATTAATACTTTTCCGCATCTGTTGATGTCTTAGACCTCGATCAGAGAGCAGCGTCAAATAAGAAAAATAATTCATATAAAGTGTTTCAGAGAAGAAGGACAAAATATTTTATTGCACCTTTGGAAGCCATATCATACTTGATAGGTTGAGATGCCAAAAAATCTAATTTAAGCGTAAAAATGAAATGTATATAATATTACGACGACTCATAATTCTCCGTCTCTTCATACCGTAATTATATATTGAAAGAATGACTTACAATTAGAGCTCTGGCTCTCCTAGTTATGTAGATAAAGCTTCAAAAACACTAGGAATTTGGGAGTTATTCTTCCTATTTCATATTTTTATAAAATAGGAGTTTCTGATATTACGGACATGAAAAATGAGTACTGTTCCAGTTTCCTAATGAGAAAAGAAAGCGGTGTAACTATTTTATCTGTCACGCGTTGGCTTGTATGGATACGTGCTTCAAGGCAGAAATATCAAACGACCACTTTATCTTCTCAGTATGTAAAGGTGAAATATTCTCAGTATGTCATCATCATCATGCTCTGTCCAAAGACAGGTTTTAACTGAATCGCTGCCTCCATTTCTCTCTCTCCCTAGAAGCCTCTTTTATACCTCTATAAGTATTATATCCCTGCTATATATTCTCTAATATTCCTATTCTTTTTCTCTCTCTTCCTCTTCTTCCACTAATTTTTCCTTCTAAGATCGTCCTTTGTAAACACTGTCTTCTCAATATGTGCCCTATCCAATTTGCTTTTCTTTTCCTGATTGTTTTTATTAGCATCCTTTCTTCTCCCACCATTTCTAATACTTCTTCATTTCTCTTCCTCTCTGTCCATTTCACTTTCATCATTCTCCTCCATACCCACATCTCAAAACTTTCTAAATATTTTTCCTCCTTTTTCCTTACCGTCCACGTCTCTGCACCATAAAGAGCTATGCTCCGTATGTAGCATTTTGCTAATTTCTTCCTCGTTTCTAAATTTATTTTCTTGCTTGTGAGAAGCTCCTTCTTCTCGTTAAATGCTGCTTTTGCCATTGCAATCCTACTTCTGATGTCCTGTGTACTAATTCCATCCTGTGCTAAAATACTGCCAAGATATTTGAAACTACTTACTTGTTCCAATTTTTGGCCATTTACCATTATATTTAATTCTTTATGTTCCTTTGAAACCACCATGACTTTCGTTTTTTCAGCATTGATCTTCATTCCATATTGTTGGCCAACCTCCACTAGTCTGTCTGTCATCATCTGAAGCTCTTTCTCGTCTTCTGCTATTAAGCCCTGATCATCTGCGTATTTAATGGTGGTAATACTTTCACCTCCTATCTTAAATCCTTTTTCTTCCATCAACGCTCCTTCTGTTATTGTTTCTGCATAAATATTAAATATCGCTGGTGAAATAGAACATCCCTGCCTCACTCTCCTCCCTATTGAAGTACTTTCTGTTTCTTCTCCTTTCTATCCTGACTCTAATCTTTTGATCAAAGTAAAGGTTTTTATGCAGTCATTTATCTTTCCAATCTATTCCTATTTTGTTTAAAATACCCAGAATTTCATCCCATTTCACTCGGTCAAAAGCTTTCTCCCAATCTACAAAACAAAAATACATACCTTTATTGACTTCTAGCGCTCTTTCTATCATCATCTTCATAAATCCTATAGCGTCTCTAGTTCCTCTTCCTCTTCTGAAACCAAACTGATTATCTTGCAGCTCCTTTTCTATTTTACCTTCAATTCTTTTGGTAATTTTTCTGGTTAGAACTTTAGCTGTATGAGAAATTAAACTAATAGTTCTGTAATCCTTACAACGTTTTGCATTGTTCTTTTTCTCCAGTGGTACAATAACAACATCTGAAAAATCTTCAGGCCATATGCCAGTATCATATACTTGGTTAAAGAATTTTGTGAGTTGCTTAACTGCTTTCGACCCCAAAACCTTAAGAACGTCCACTGGTATATCATCACTCCCAACAGCCTTCCTTCTTTTCATGTCATCAATTGCCCTTTTAACTTCAGACTCGAGAATACTTGGTCCTAGCTGATCCTTTTCCACATCCTCTTTTTCATTTAATTCAATATATTTCTTGGCTTTCCTTCTTTGTCATACAGCACCTCAATGTATTCTTTCAAGACATTCTTTACATTGTCTGGCTCCGAGACTATTTTACCACTTTTGTTCATGATTCCTTTACGTCCTATTTTTCTTGCCTTTTTCTTGGACAGTTCCCTTGCTTTGCTATACATGAGGTCTGTTCTACAAATTCTTTCACACTCGACAATCTCCTCGCATTTATCATTTATCCACTGTTCTCTGGCTTTATCTGTTTCCCTTCTTAAAGCATTATTTAGCTCCTTGTACTTTCTTTGGCCTTCTTCAGTGTATATGTTCTTCCACTTCCTCCGCTCTTCCATTTTTTGCAGCATGGCTGCTGTGATCCAGGGTTTTTTGTTTCTTTGACCCGTTATCTTTCCTACCTTCTTTTCCATTACATCTTTAATGTTGCTGTGGATGTATCTCCACTCCTCATCTACACTCTTCCTATTTTCTTCAGATCTCTCCCCCAACCTTTCCTCCAGCTCAGTCATGATAGCCTCCTTGTTTTTAAGGAGTTCCTCTAAGTTCCATTTCTTGTTAACTCTTATGTTTCTCTTAACGCTCTTCAGTCTACATTGTGTATTTGCCACCAAAAGGTTGTGGTTGGAATCGATATCTGCCCCTGGTAGTGTTTTCACATTTTTAATGCTATTTCTAAATCTTTCATTGACTAGTATGTAATCTATCTGGTATCGTCTCTGGTCTCCTGGGCTTCTCCATGTGTAAAGTCTCCGCTGGTGATGCTTAAACCATGTATTAGTTACAATCAATCTATTTCTATGGCAGAATTCCACAAGTTTCTCCCCTCTTTCATTTCTCTTCCCTAGTCCATATTTTCCCACTATGTTATCTTCCTGTCCCTCTCCTACTACACTGTTCCAGTCTCTCATTACTAAGGTGGTGATCTTTCCTTTTCCCTCCTCCTCCAATATCTCCATAATCTGTTCATACATTTCATCTACTTCGTCGTCGCCAGCATTAGTTGTTGGCATATACACTTGAATTATAAGCATTTCTACTGGCTTCATCTGAAGATTTACGGCTATTAATCTATCATTAACTGTCACTACCTTGCTAATTCTTTCAGCTATCTCTTTTCTCATTATAATCCCCACTCCCCTTTCCTTTTTCTCTCCTCCCGATTAAATAATCTTAAATTCGTCTGAATTTATCTCGCCTTCTCCTTCCCTCCGAACTTCACTAAGACCTACTATACCTACATTATTCCTTCTCATTTCCCTTTTTAAGTTCTCTAGTTTACCCCCTGAATTCATAGTCCTAACATTCCATGTGCCTATTCTTAATTTCCCACTACTTGCTTTCTTATTAATGTTCCATTTCCTCTGTGCATCCCCTAGGGTAGTCCCCACCCGGAGATCCGATTGGGGGACTATTTACCTCCGGAATATTTTACCCCAGAAAGATCAATAGAGGTATTTTCAGCTTTTCAGCCTATCATGGGAAATATAATGAGGTAGTTTCCCCTTGCTTTCCTCATCGCAGTTTCACAGAGTGATTACCCATCTGTAGCTGTTCAGATCCACATGATCACCACCTACAGAGGTACTGTGCAAGCTGCTGCCCTTACACAGGGGGATGTAAAAACCCCAAGACTGCTTCTTAGTCTGACTCTTCCCCTCAGACCTTTCCGGCTTGGATGGTCCTACCAGGAGAATTATCTCCCGCCGGCATAGCTCTTTGGTTCATAAGAGTACACAAACCCTCCCACCTCTGTAAGGTTATGCAGTCCTTAGGAAAGGCTCAGTATGTATAAATCAGCAAAATAGTTAACAAATACAATTTAAATATTACATTATTGATGTTTGTGTCAAATCGCTGGTAATCAGAAAATTTGTTTCCAATAATTAGGGCCGGTTAGGTAAAGTTTGGAAGAAAGTTGGTATTCGAACATGTGGGATAATGTTATTCGATCGAGATGGATAGTTGTAATAATAGTTTGATTTCAAGAAAAAATGCCTGGTTAAGAATTTTCTTATTCCTAAACTGCTATATTTTGTTTTAAATACAAATATTATATCATTTGAATGAAAACGAATACTAATATTTAAAACTATTGCTTAATCGCTTATTTAAAATTTTATCCAGGAATGTTTGCAAAACATCTTCTTATAGTTTCATTATATGACATTCTCTAGTTGAAATAATTTTTCGTACCCGAAGTAAGAATCAGTGGGTAACCTATCATGTGTATGCTATAAAGATAGAATTTATCTAGGATAAAAATAATACGTT
The DNA here is from genome assembly GCA_028673005.1 of Tanypteryx hageni. NCBI lineage: Eukaryota > Metazoa > Arthropoda > Insecta > Odonata > Petaluridae > Tanypteryx > Tanypteryx hageni. The sequence goes on along the minus strand of CM054113.1, from coordinate 36,373,632 downwards.
TTGCGATTGGCTCCAGATAAATTTGAAAAAAGTACGTATTCAGCTACCACTTTGATGAAAGTGTCAGGCGAGAATCAAATGGAGATGTTATCACTATCGCGAACGATAAAAATATTTTAATTCCTGTCATTTTTTCGCACGCGAACTCTAACTTAGTGCCGGAAACCATTTGGCAAATGTAACGTACATAACCCCACCCCTTTTTGCGGATGAAGAGGCGGAGCAATCTTCGGAATGGAATCCAAGGGAAGCAATAGATCCATTCTGTCTCTAGACGAAGAAAAAAATTCCTCCACAATAACCTGAAGAGGAAGCTAGAACTTATTATAATAAATAAACGAAACGGCATTAAAGCGAATGTGATCCATAGCTATCGGTTCCTATTTTTCATTTCACCCTATTATGGCGCCCAAAAATTGCTATTATCTCCTATGGCTAAGTGAGGTGCGAGGCGTTAATTTTACTTAAGGGCGCTGACATGCTTAACGTCTAATATCGACAAGTAGAAAAGAAAAATTGAGGGAAATAATCATTTTTCGTAGAAAAATTTAGTCTTTGAGGATTTTTTACTTTCTCCATATACGTAGTATAGGGGAAAGTATTGTATTCATGAAAAAAATCGACTTCGAGATTTCAACGGAAATACGTTTTGAGGTCCCCTGAACACGTTTTGACCATTTTCTCGATTATGTCTGTGTGTGTGTATGTGATAGATTTTTGTGGGTACTCTAACTCAAATATTATTAATCATGTGAACGCGAAATTTTATATTTAACATTTTTATAAAAGTCAGAAGAACTGATTAGTTTTTGAAAAAATTCGGTCAACCGGAAGTGGGTGTTTACTCTTTTCACTTATCCGTTATTTTGAAATATTTGCTTTAATATTTGATAAATGTAAAAATTTCATTTTCTACAACTTTTGTTTGAAACGTTTTTCCATATAATGCATTGTTTAAGAAATATCTTATATTTTTAGCTGCCACCACCACGCCATCTACCGACGACTATTGTTAACAATTGACGATTAGTTACATTTAAGTAACGCTCCTTTTTTCTTCATTGTTGGAGCTTTGTGGCTATATCCAATATGAGAAGACTACGGTTTTAGTGTATTTCTGTTCTTTGTAAAGTCTAAAGTTTTCTCACAGTTTCTTAAAATATTTATTATTATCTAACCTATTTGGAATTTTTAGAAATATTACAGATATGGAGAAAGTCATTTGGTGGCCACATCTGATTTTTATTGAATGTGATCATCTTGAAGGCCAAGGTAAAAAATACATTCTAGCTAATAATAACTTAAATGACTTTTTCATTTGTCTAAGTAGAGAATGAGTCAGGAAAGTCTCGTGGCGATGTTAGCGCTATTTTGGTAGAACTGAAAGCCTACGATGGACCCAATAAATATAGCACCGACTATTTCTTTTTCTAAATTGCTATATATTTTTCAAATTATGTAGTTAGGTTTAATTTCCAATATTATTTATGCATATTTATGTATATTTTCATATATCTGCAAATAGAATATAATCTCATTTTCTCTCTCTGAATCTCTGTTACAGTCACGTACATGGAGCTACATGGGAGAAAGAAAAAACAGCTTATTTCTCAAAATAATTTCGTTCTTTTACGATTATACTTTCAGGAATAACTTGGCAGCGCGATTTTTTGCGTTCTATCTATCCGTCCGCATGTTAAAACTCGGGAACCGCTGGACGTATTTTGATGAAATTTGGTATTGGGAAGCTAATATTAGTCGATCGATTCCAATTTTGGTTAAAATCGGACAACAATTACGACCACTTTACATGAAAGCCGACATGTAGTTTACAATGTTCTTCTGTTTCAACCCGGGAACCGCAGGACGTATTTTGATGAAATACCAAAATTTGTTAATCTCAAAGAACGCATTTGGAAACTATGTACTCCGATATGTCTTCCTGCCATCGAGTTTCGAATACGCGTCGAATCTATTAAACAGATTAGTTTTTAACGCGAAAATTGGACATATTTTTACTATAAAACCTTTCATCGTCAAACTGATGTGCATTTCTGCCGGTTTCGTATAATTGCCTAATATTGACTTGGACATTAACTTCGAGTCGCATCTATCGACATGTGCACATAATTTCGACGCAGTTTTGAAGTGTAAACAGTTGCGATAATTAATACGACGGTGACATAAATAAACAAATATTAAGTTTTTCGTTGATATTGTGTTAATGAAGACAGATATGGCGATTAAAATTGCTGTACTTTTGAAAGTCTTTAATGAAAATTTATGCGAAAGCAGTCTTAGGCTAAAAACAGAAAATAAAATTTATATAAATTTATTTTAATGAACCTTTTATATACACAAAATAGTAAAACATTAATCTAAAATTCACAGAATTGAAGTGAGAAAGTGAGCATTGCTATGGGAATATAAAGGTTGTCTCGCGTAATGTTTAACAAATACATCTTCATTAATATGTCTTGGTCACAACTTTTATATTTCCAAAACTATTGTTAATGTCTGAAACATTCAACTATGTAAATTTTATATGTACTTAGGTCTTACTTTTAATGCATATAAAAGTTGGTTTCATGATATTTTTATTTAAAATGTATATTATATTAATACTTAATTTATAGTTTTTTAGGGGTAATTTTCTACTTTTAATGCAGTCAAAGGACCTTGGAAATAATTAGTCCTCGAATTTATGCGAATTCCGAAGTTGTGAGCGGTAACTCAGATTTTGATTCTGTTCATAAATTAATTATTGAATGCTATCTGTATCTAAGTATAAAGGCACACAATAATGTGCACAGGCACATTGAAATGCACAGAAACTCACGTAACTGCGGCAATCTCGGCGTAACGGAGAACAGCGCACGGAAAAGAAAGCGACCAAATTTGTAAACTCGCGCTAGAATCTTAGCGGCAGATTCAACTTGGAGACAGCACGGTTTTTTGAGCAGAAGAGATTTATGAATTAGGAATTTTTTGGATTTAACCGAACGTTTAAATTTAAATCTACTACCAATCTGCGCAAATAGTTTAAAGGTTGCCACCTTGGCAGAGGGTTACAAAGGTTAACTGGTAATGATAACAAAATAAAATCGGAATTTCTTCAGCACAACAGACAGCGTGAGGGAACGCAAGACAGAAGAGATAAATCGCTGCGGAAAACATACGAGAGTGTGACGTGACGTTTGGCACTCGCACGCGAAGGCGTTTCAAAGAATCCTCCTCTCGCTGGTGGTCGCGCATTCGTCTCAATTAGCCATCGCGGCCAACTCTCAAGGAGCGATTGTTCGCCGCATGGGTCGCGGGGAACGTGATGGGAATGGGCCCTCCGCTAAGCGGACCTACTCTCCATCTTCATAACAGGATAATCTCCTCTCTCGATAGCTATTCGGGATAATCCGAAACACTAACGAATGTCTTGTCCCTCGTTCCTGCGCACTGAGAGAAATTCGCTGGAGAAATATCGACCTCACTTTACGGCTAAAAACCAATGAAAAATAAACTCTTAAGTACCAAAACTTGAAAAAATAAGTAATTATCTTAGTAATCTCCAACAGCCATAGCAAGGTTATTTAAAAGGGAATGCGCATTTTGGATATAATCTTCGGTGGTGATTCACCGAAAGTAGATTCGCAAAAAGAACAAAAAAAGAACACTTTTATAGAATCTACTTTAGGTGAATCACCACTGAAGACGGCTGCATTGTAGCCGGAATGCGCTTAAGGTTTTACATAACTTTGCTATGGTTATATATTTTGTACATCCGCAATGATGTTTTTGTTTACATTGATTTCATTAAGATCTAAATCTATAGTTTGAAAGGCATAGTTCTCGAAACATTTTTGAATAATAATAGACCACACACGTTTGACAGCTTCTATGATAAACAATTGCATTATAACACTTTTTCACATTGCTCCATTTTCAGAAACCATTACTTTAACATAATTTTTCTGAGATTAATTGTATGGAATGGATAATTTTATTACCCGTCGGTTCCAGAATGGCAGTAGTAATTGGTTGAAGAAAAATCAGTTTCATATTTGGCAGGATGGGCCCTTGCTCTGTCAAGGAAAAACAAAATGTCGATTTTTTTTCATTTGCGATTTAATTTGATAAATATTTCTTCAAATATTGCACTAGTTATCCATACTTCAGAGTTAGCTAAGTATATCACAGGAAGCTTTATTGAAGCAGTGAGGATTTTAGATCTCGCCAATCACTATAGGTCCTTCGATGGTTTAATAAGCATAGGCTATAAACAATAGAGGGATGTGTTCCTTAGAATGTTTTCATTATGAGCATCCTTCACCTTCCCTATGCAATAATTATTATATCGTGCCAAATTGTCCTGTTATATAGTCATAGATTTTTAATCCAGATGTTTCCAACTCGAACTTCACTCCCGTCTTTCCCTCTAAGTTAACTTGATTCGCAAAATGTTGGCAAATTGGCAATCAGGGAGCAAATTTAAATTTATTGACAGCTACAACGTATATTGTTAATTTTGTGATTGGTAAATGCAAAAGAAAAACAAATTTAAATCAGAGATTTGAATATTTAATTTAAATATGTGAAAATAAAAACACAACTTGAAATTTTAACAGATATTTCGCCCTTTTGCAAGTTTCAAATGTACTGAAATATCCAAATAAGTTCGATTTTGCCTCCGCGTTTCAAAAGTTTCCGCCTTAATGTGATAAAAATATATTAAGAATTGGTTCAAGGGATTTTCTTAAGTCATTGAAGATTTTCCGCTTTAATAGAGCTTAAGGAGTTTTACAGTAACTTAAACAATGTGTCAAATTCGACCACAGCATTTCGTTTCGTTAGGCTTATATGGAGAATAATTAAACATGTTACGATCTTTTCTTTCCTGTTACTCAAAATGAACCAAAGCACACCAAGTAATTAATCGATGCGCATCATTGCGCTGTAAAATATCCAGAATATAAAAAATAATTCTTAATAACAAAGGAATACGTAGAAATTGATGATGGTACAATTAGCTCAAGTTTTATATAAAGGAAAAGTATTTTTGAATAACTATACATTTTTAAAGCTTATCAAATTGCTTAAGATATTGAGCATATTTTATCATAATACGATGGGATTAAAACATATTAAATGCGAAAACACGGCAGATGCTTGGGTTTCGAGATGGAGCTGTAGATCAGGGGTTCTCAACCTTCTATCTCCATAGGGCACTCACCACATTCTTGGAGAGGGAGGCGGGCATATAAACTAGGGTGACCAGATTCTTAGGAAGCAAAACCAGGACATTACAAGATCTGAACAGGAAAATCCGGGACATAATCGGGAAAAATCCGGGACAACCTGAATTTTCGTATCTTTTTAATTGTATGTACTTAAATTAAATTAAATTTAATGAATATTTAAAAAATCTTACAACACAATATATCACGATTTAAATGTAATAAATACTTTATGGGCAAATAATAAAGTTAAATATATAAATGGCATAGAATATACACGTAAATTATTAAATCCACACTATATGGCTTTTATTTTATATAAATTTATATAATTTTTCATTGAATTTTTAGACTACGCCTGCCTGTCTCATTCAAATTTTTATTATTTTTAACCATCGGAAAAAACTTGAAAATTCATATTTAACTTAAATACATATAATATAATGGTACTGTTTGTATTAATGTCAAGGCTGTTTTGTTTGTCAGATAGCACAAAATTTATTTTCGAAACATTCTTTCTACATGTGCATTATGTGCCTGAAACAAAACCAAAAGGCACACAACTTCTTCATCTCTGTGGTCTGCTCTTGAATTTCAATGCCGAAAAATAGAAATAAAACCGATCGTAACAAGATTTAATAAGAAATTTTTGTATTTTCCAATATAATGTGATTCCGGTTAACCACATGAATTTTTTGTGGTGAGGTGAGTTTTTAAGGCAGAAACAAAAAATCCGGGACAATTGTATGTCCCGAAGAACTTTATCGGGACAACGAGACATTAAGTCAAAATCCGGGAGTCCCGGAATTTCCGGGACGTTTAATCACCCTAATATAAAGACATAAAATTAAATATTTTAAATTGAATTCTGAGAAAAGCAAAACAAACTGATATTAATTTTACCGACCATCCTTTTTAGCGCCTTTTTAAAAATAAATTTAAAATGTTTTCACAATGTCCTTCCATTCGTGTACAAAATATTGAAGCAATTTAAAGAGCTGGGCAGCTAAGATTTTCAAGATAGTTTCGGCTGGCGACAGTCATGGAGCGTATTGAGTCCATCCGTGGTTTCATCAAGATGAAGGGAATGCAAGCCTCATTTTCTGCAGTTTAACTTTTATATCATGCAAAATGGCAGTCACACTTTCAGTAATTATGTCGTTTGAAAGTTGCAATTTTTTTATTTCTGGCATTATTTCTTCTATATTTGAAAATTCATCAAAAAGTTGCTCACCACTGGCTATGAATGCTTTCTTAATAAGCTGGTCATCTTCAAGTGGTTTTTTCTTGGATGCTAATAAATGAGCCATTTTAAAAGAAGCTAATGATGCGTTTTTTTCTGCTCCGATAATTTAGATTTCAAATCACAATTTTTTTAGCCAGGTGAAAAATGCAAATCCAATGAGCCTTGAAATGTATTTCAATATTGTGTCTCTTTGGAATTGCCATGCTATTAGAGCAGCGGGTACTTTTTATATTTTATGAATTTCAATAGAAAAATAGCAGATTTGCTAAAATCGCTCAATCCTTCGAGAGTGATATCGCAATTATGCCTGTTACTTGGAGATTGAGGTAGGTAAGAGTTATAGAAAGCAGGATAATCCAAAGGATGAACTTTTAAAGGAAAAACTCGTTGAAGTAACTGTTATATATAGTACAATTAATTCACGGAAAAAAATCACCGTATTCTCCTGACTGTAGATTAATTATACGTAGAAAAAATTAGTACTTTATTAAATATTCAGATCCGTGGAACTTACAATAAACTTGAAAACAAAATGGCATATGGAATAATATTGCTGTTAATGAGCCATTGATTAATTACTAAATTTACAAAGCGACCCGAAAATTTATGCTCAAAATGGAACTCTGCATGTCTGTTATCATGCAATCTTCGAATGCGCGTCGTAATGCCTCGTCGCCCAGTTCCAGTTCAGTGGTACCCAAACCTTTTTTCCTGGTGGTGGTTACAAATCCTTCGGCGGTCCGCATTAGCAGTTGCCAATTCTTCGGCGGGCCAGATTAGAGATTAAATCGGAAGTTTTATATATGCTCTATGAATATAAGGTTTTTATGGTTAACGTTTCGGTAGGTATTAAAAGTTTTACTATCAAAATGTTCATAAAATATACGGATTTGTGTGTCAAATTTTTCGGATAGGGTTTTCATCATAGATACTCTCATGGGCCGCACTAAAACCCTTCGCGGGTCGCATCCAGCCCGCCACTCGTACTTTGGGCACCACTGGCCAAGTTAATCCGCACACGGATAACCGAAGGTTAACTACACTTGACCTATCAAAGCGCCTCTCCTGTGCCGCAAAGTTTTTCGATTAACGAATCATGCTAATAAATGCGCTCGATTAAGACTTCGGAATAACAATTTTTACACTCCCGGTTGAAACTGAGAAAGTGCAAATAACATGTACCGAGGCGGTATTTTTCACGAATTCTTTATATTCGCAGATAATAAGGTAACTCGGGCAAATCAGAAGATAAAAATAAAAAATGGTCACATGGCGGCTTTATTATTATCTTATCTTCCGCAGCTATGTTAAATAAAACAGATGTTATGTTTAGGTAAAATCAATCCGCAGTCAATTCATCCATCGCTGATTCTAAAAATAACTTTCAAGTCGATGTCGGCAAATTACCACTATTATCATTTACTTATAATTCGTATATGGTTAACTCTACCGGCTTGTGGACGAAAGAATTAACTAGATCATCCAAAGGTATTTCTGATAAGGACAAATCGAATAAAACGGAGCATCGAATAAGCAAAACACGTCATACCAAGGCTCCACAGAGCGCACGAGAGTATCGACAGCATGATCCCTTCAACATTGGCGGCAAATCTGAAAGGTTAAAAAAATCTAAGTCGACATCTCCACGCACTCGAATACAAGAGCAACATGACATCACCTTTTGCGCGGGGTTTCCCTACAACGTTGCCTCCAGACGTTTCGCAAAAAAATAACTTTTTCCCCTGACTCGATCCCCGCCCGGATAAATAAAGCAGTTCTCTGAGCATGAATTTACAACGTCGAAAGCATTTCCATGCGGCGGATGAAGCGCGTGAAATTTTTTCGGCGACTCATCGAATCCTGCGAGGAGATGGGAGTGGGATAGGGAGAGAGGAATCCTTTCGCTCTCTTTCTGCAAAAGCGATCCAGTCTTCCTCCCCTACTACTCCTTTCCATATCCTCCGCGCTACATCTCACCTCGGTGCACGTGCATCGTCCTCTCGAATCCCTACCTCGTCTGGCCAGCAGATGGCGCGCGAAAGGAATACAGACGTCTTCCTCCATCTCTCCCTCTCTCACCCCATCCTCCATTATTTCTCATCCTTCTTGCTTTCCGTCCTATCACACCCCCGCCTACTGTCATGCCTCCTTAAGGCGGAGATGGGTAACTGTGACCGGAGACTTCGCGGGAAGAATACCAAGAAGGGAGGAGGAGGAGATGGGGTGGAGAAGACGCGCTGTGGTTGAGATGGGTGATATTTTCCACTCTGACGTGTTAGCGGGATGGGTGGAGGATGGATTGAGAGGTAGGGAATCGGGGGAGGTGGAATGGATGGGTGGGGATGCCGCCACTGTCGCTGGAAGACCATGACGCATGTGGTCGCATGTTTTTTGCGTGTATGTATGTGTGGCAATGTATACATGTGTGTGTTTATGTGCATGCGTGTGTATCTGTGGATCGAAAAGGTCGGGAATGGAAAAAGAGGAGTCCCGAGTAGACCTCGGACTAAGACCATTCCTTGAGGAAGGACATCAGACGTAGTTTCATATTTCAATTTCTTGTTTTTTTTTTATTTTTTGGAGTGGCAGCGTCAAACAAATTTGAAGATTTAAAGTTTTCCTCTTGATTGTTCTTGGAAAACTAAGATGCAATCCAAATACAATTTTGTAAAAGATTTTTGTCGCGTATGGGCGTTTATTTTATTTGGATTATTCAAATTTAGTTGATAAAAACTTGTTATTTCATAGATTCTCTAATTGCTCTCGTAACTTCTGGGCGAATTGTTAACCTCCTTTAATAATTTTGTAGAATATTATTTATTAGTCGAAAGAAAGATGTAATATTAGAGGTGAAATAAAACTTTTCATAGTCCATTTACTCAGCGTCGTGGCGGGGCAAGACCGAATAACATCGCTCTCTAGCTTTCATAATTGCATAAATAAGAATTTCAATAGTGTACCAAACAGTAAACATATTGCATTCATTACCATATGAACATGATTTCAATCCAACAACAACATTTTTGAAGATGTTCATAACAAAATATCTACTTACGACTTGCCCGTAATCGTCCCTTCGATTCGTCGCCTGAGCATCATTATTCCGGCATTATTACGGCATTGAATTTACTAATTTCAAATATGGTTTATAAAAGCTATGAAAAAGTGATTGAAGGCAAATAAAGGAGAAACTCAAACGTGAACTAAGAACAAAGGGTTATCCTAGAAAAATAATTCTTGCCAGATGCTTTTCCGGGCAATTTCGATCATCGCTGCCATCTTAATTTTTCCTAATTAGAGCTTTATTTCAGCAACTTCAAGTTCTTTCTGAAATATAAAACGATTTTAACTCAATCGATTTCTGCTGCCTCAGTGCTATTTTTGAAGACGGTTTTTTTCATTGCACAGCACGGCCAATAATTTTTTTTTCACAGAGTTTTCTATTTGCAAGGACACTGAAACAGCGTTAAAAAACCAAGCGACATCAAATAAACTACACCCGTTCAAAATAAATTATCTTTATGAGAATCGACAACCGAAGGTATTACCCGAGAGGAAAATCCTTCCTTAGGGCTTCCATAAATTCCATACGATACACAGAGGCATATGAATTTCTCTTAATTAGCAAGAGTTTGAAGTTAACCGCTGTCAAAGGGCGACATATCAATGATGAGGGCGATATCGTATGAAGCTTATCCCGGCCGAGGAATCAAATTCCGGTCCCTTAGCTCGTAGTTCAGTCCTCAATAACAGATTTCCGAGTTGATAAATAGCACCGCGAATGAGGTTTTTAAAAAATGCTCGATAAAACGAGGCCAGTTTGTATCTCCACGTGTGAGATTAATCTATAAGGTTCGTGAGATACATCCTGTGCAAACTTAAAAGTGATTGATGCTCGTGTCGGCCGACTCTCGTGGCAATGATCTCGGAAAGTTAGCGAGCATCTCCCTTAATCAGTTCATGCCCTTTTCCGGTTCTCGTTTTATAACTAATCTTCATATGGGAACTCGATCTACGTACTCAAAAGCCTTATCTTTAGACAAAGCGAATTTGCTATGTATCCGTCTGCCTGATAATTATTGCAGTACATCGGCTGGTACGCCGAAGATTTCATGTTATTAGAAAACTCAAAAAATATACCTCCCAAATTTAATTCGTGCCGCGAAAATCGCATCTATTCAATTTATTCTAGGATTCTTTTCCTATAAAAAAATCAACACCCGTTGCCCTATTACCTTTTTAAAAATTACCACTTAACTCTCAATCCTGAATGGGACACCTCCAAAAACTAGCTAATTTCTATAGCGTGCCCTTCCGATCGAGAACACTTATCTTTTATTGTCTTTTTTATTACGAATAAGATGACGCACGGATTGTTTTTGGGCAAATGAGAAAATTAGGCGCCACGGCGTACGGCGAACCATCTACGTAAGATAAGAGACAAAGGAAGAGGATGGTGGTTAACGCATTCAGATGCCTATATTAGACGTTTTATCTATATATAGTTTTGAGGACGGTTGGAAGGGGGAGGAAGGTGGTTTAGACGGAGAAAGGGAGAGGGTGGAAATTGGGCGGTAGAGCAAAGGGGGAGAAATTGAGGACCAGTGGAGTTTGATGAAGGGACCGCGGCGGAAGAGAGTTGTTAGAAGGCAAGAGGACAAATGGCACGCAATGGGAGGGATTAGGGAGAGATAGGAGGAGAAGGGAGAGATAGGAGGAGAAGGGAGAGGTAGGAAGAGAAGGGAGAGATAGGAGAAGGGCGAGATAGGTGGAGAAGGGAGAGGTAGGAGGAGAAGGGAGAGAGAGAAGGAAGGGGTTTAGAGGAGAAAGAAGCCGAGAGGTGGGTGGGATAAGAATGATGAAAGAGTGAATGGAAAAAAGGAGGGAAGCAGAAGAGATGTTATGAAGAAAGGATTTGAGAAAGGAAAATAGAGGGAGGAGAAAGCGAAAAGAATGCGGCACGGAGAGAAGAGGGAGGGAAAGAGAAGGGTATGGGTAGGATAAGAGGAGAAAGTAGAATATGAAGGAAGGTGAGAGGAAGACAGATGAGATGAGGGAAGTATAAAAGGATTGAGGGATAACATCAGAGACTGAGAAAGTATTGTGGGGAGGGTGTGGGGCGAGGGAGAGAAATAATCTAGAGGGGAGAAACGGAGGGAGGGAGAGGAAGGGAAAATGCCGTCGAGTGATTGAGGTGGGGCTTTGGGAGGAAGCGAGTGAGAGGAAGCGAGAGGGTAGATGAAAAACCTCTTACAGACGGCAGACCTCATCCCACGACCGACGGCTCCTACGAACGTGCGCCATTATTTTCAACTGGCTCTCGAGTGGAAGCGCCTTCAGCGCGCGTTCGGAGGACGGCTCGCCTAGGCTAGAGACTCACTCTTTAGGAGAAGATAACCTTTTGTTGGTCAGTCGTCGCGGGGTCGAGGGAGACAGGTTCATTGGCAAAGCAATTCTGTGGACGTCATGTTTAAGGTTCTGAGAAAAGAACGCGACCTTTTTTATCGCAGAAAAAATCGCTTGCTCGTTCGCGCCGGTACTGTGTTGATTCGAAGGGATTTGAGAAGCGACAATTTGAATGGGTCGAAAATGCCTTAAGATGCCACTTCAAACTGGTTCGGAATGTAACAATAATTAAAATAAATCAAGAGTGTTGGGAAATTAAATACTTAAATTTTACAAATGTATGCTGGAAAACGTTTTAAATAATAATTTTTTGGACCCAAGTTCATTAGAAAGAAACAGAAAAGAATAATTTAAATTTTGCGAACGAAAGGAAGAATGAAATTCTTCTGAAGACGAATTGGTAAGTCGAAACCGCGGTCGTGTTTTCTATTTAATTCGAGAGAAACTTGAACAAAGTAATTTGTGCGTCAGTGATAAAAGCTTCGTCGTTAGCACGGATTTCGATAACGAAAACTTGAAAAATGAAGTATCGAGTTCACCTAGTGAAATTAAACAAATGGATGATATGGATAACTCCTGTTGCCATAGAACGGATGGTAACGTAGAATTTTGTGCGGCTTCGCTGCCATGGTCCCTTATAAAAAGCAGTCATACAAAAACCATCTTACGTTTTAATCCTTTCTGCGTGCATGATTCCAAATGGTATTATTGAATATTGTGTATCAAAAACTTTAATAACCCCAAAACTGTACCAACTTCGAAGATTTGGTGGCTTAAACTCCATGCCATTGATGGTAAGAGATAAACAAAGGTGTTAGGAGTGCATTTATTATTCTAGATTATAGGTCTGTAGCAGTCATAAGAACATGCGCGGATTTCAGCCGCGCACGGAGGGGAAGTTCCTCCGTCACGGAAGGGAAGTTCCCTCTGTCATCTTGACTACTCCCACCCCACCGCTAACCCATCCTTCTCCTCCTTAGGTTGTCAGTTCTCAGTGTTTACAGTTGACTACCTAGACGAAGTCTTGCGAAGATTTGGCAGCAGTGTAGTTAGAAAAGGACCGAGACAGCGATAGCACGTGCGGTAAGGAAGGGCGAGAAGGGAGGGTGCCAAGTGGAGTAAGGGATTAAGCCACACCCACAGTACACCAAAGACGTTCTTTTGATCGCGGTAGACTTATATGTGCGAAACATGTAAAATTGCATTGTTCGGTAAAAAATTCGAAAAGTTGTGCGAAAAATAATTCTACATAATTCTAATCTCAATAAAATCGTATACAAGGGTTGATTGACTTTACACGTAATTTTGATAAGGCGGATTATTCCATTTGGAATCGTCTAAATTTTAGAAAATATTAAATATGAAATGAACATTTTATTTTCTCATATGAATCTTTACTAGTGTGCTTTCAATAGGGTTATTTTATTGCGGTGCATTTCAAAATTCAGCCCTGAAAGGGTTTAACTGATAAAATATTTTATTTATTTGATCCTTCAAATTTATAATTCCTCAATATTATCAAGTACACTGCATAGATATTTATGCATTTTATTACCCTAATTTCAAAGCTTTTAAAAAAATTGATGCAATTTGTTTCTCTGATGATTGACACGGTTAGGTAATAAAAATCTGTGTTGGTAAGCCAAACATAGTAACCGAATTGAAATTCCAACGTCAAACAAAAACTCAATATTCAATTTAATACATTCTTTATTAAAAGGGTAAGTTCCTTAATTCTTCCAAACAACCAAACGTAATCGCATGTTAATTTTCTTCTGATATACGGTGTAAAGTGAGCAAGCTTGTCGCCAAAAGTTATAAAAACGACTCTTCGAAGACCCTTAATTCACGGCGCCTTTTCGAAGAGGAGCTAAAAGTAAAGAATTTAGAACTCGTAAAGTAGATCAACTCTTGATATTACTCATAAAACAGTTTATTGAAATTCGATATTTTTTTACGGTTTCCTAAAGAAGCAATTAGCTCGCACTATTAATTTTCCACCGCTTCCTTCGAAAGTTGCCTTCAAATATTCAACGTGAAACATTGTATAATGACAACATTATGATAAAATTTTATTAGTGGTGGTACTTCTAAATCTTCCTTTAAAACAACTTTTAAAATCTTCTTCAAGCATTTCTTTAAAGCTGTAGCTGAGATCTGCTTCAACTAATGTTTGCTCTTTTCAATACAAGATGGCGTTGGAATAAATTACGTCGCGGTGATACATGAGATATAATGTATATCACCGGTGAATTCCTTAATTGTTTAGCATATAATATGAAATGGGAAAAGGGAAACGTAGTGAAAGGTAATGATAATCAAGATTATTTATACGTAATAAATAAGTCTTACCCCGGGAAAATTTTTATTTTCATAAGAGAGGGATAAAAAGAGAAAAATTCTGACATTGTACGGGAATAAAACCAGGATCTCTCACTTGATGGGTAGATGCTTTAACCATCTAAGCTACCTAGCCAGTCGAATTCTCATTTCTCGAATTAGGGTACTTGCATGGTGATTCAGAGGACGCACTTTCATCATTGCTCTTTAAAACATGTCCGCTCACAGTGATTACAATTTCGGTAGATTTGCTATGTTTTAGCTACTAATGAGCGCGATTAATGCCACGAAACATTAGAATTCGTGTAGATGTCATAAATATTTTATACATACCTAGGATAAATAATGTTACGTGTATTGCGATCGCAATGGCTACAAGAATGAAAAGATATGCCTACAATATTACCTATAAACATCAGGTGATTCAATAGGCAAAAACGCACGGAAACCGAGCAACAGCACGTCATTTCGGTCCACCTCCCGCAGAAAAAAAGATCCGTGAATGGAGAAAAAGAGGAAAAACTGAAGCTGAGTAGTTAAGAAAAAGTCTTCGTAAGGTTGGTCTTAAATGACCACAACTAGAGAAGGAAGTGATGGATAGTAGAACAGAGGAAGTTTGGTATTGCTGTATCTATCAAAATCGTTATGTACGAGGCAAAAAGTGTTGCAGAAGAAAAAGGACTAGTTGCGCGTACGTATCGTTATTACCTATGCATTCCATTTATTATTTATCTCATTAAATTAAAATATCGTCTTGCACTTAATTTTAAGTGAGTGCTATCGGTAAAGGGTACCTATACGTGCGACGTGTGCGGCGAACTCCGACAGCTTAATTAATACGACTGCATAGTTCACGAAGGGCACATTTAGCTATACAAGTCTCGAAGCAATTACTTATGTTTTAGATCATCCGTATTTATTTTACGAATTAAGTTAATCTATAACGTTATATATAACTGTTATAACGCCGTAATATTTCTGTAAATGTTGCCTGATACTGACTTAATCACGATTGGAAATGATACACGACGTGGCTCTTCCTAATTGCCTTGGTGAATCAAAATACTTTCTCCCTGAAAAATATTCTAAAAACCGGAGCGCTTCTTATATTCCGATGCGTCTCATATGCCGAATAATACGGTTCAGATATTGCTCGACGCGATGAATAATGGTCAACTTTTAAATATTAAAAAAATCCAATAGACCTATGATATTTTATGCTTTCTTTTAATCCCCATGTATTAATTTTATTCTCCATTGCAATTTTATGCTCAATGTGCCTTATCTCGGAAAAAAGGGGAGTACTAAGAAAATCACCTGAATGACGAATAGTTTTCAACACGTCTTTAGCTGGAATGACACTGATTGTCTGAATTATACTTTGAAGCGAACTGTAAGTAGGCGTACTGTAATTCAATGGAACTATAATCATAGTAGCATAGTAGTTGCGGTATCGGCTAAACCTACTACGTGCATTTTTCCGATTTTTAAATGACTGTCAAAGACATTTTTTGCCGACACACGATTAATAACCATTGCTTATATCATTATGTACGCTCCTGTAGCCATAGAGTACACCATATGCAAATTTTATGTACAGAGTAGCCTCAATGGTTATTGCCCGATGGTCGATAATAATTATAATTTAATTTATCTTAGTATATATCCAATAAGGTTAATTTGTAATGCAATGCATTTTGATCCACTTCTTGAATTCATTACTTAGTTTGAGATCGAACGCGCTTCCCTCGAATAGAGTTAAGGGCAGACGTCTTCAAAACGACGATAACGAAGGCGAACGCCCAAAGAATGACAATAGTTTATTTTACCAATCAAAAGTCCCGGAGTCAGATAAGGCAAGAGCTCCAAACGGAAGATGAGAAGGATTAAAAATTGCCTATTGATCGTTTCCTTTGACGCAAACGCGACTCTTCCAAAACTTTATGACTTAACTACACTTTGGTTACTGTTTAGAAAAGAGCCGACGTTTAATGGAACCTCCAAGAGAGTTGCCGACTTTGACGGTGACTTATTTAAGAAGCGAATCGCGTTTAATTACATCGTTTCGGAAGACGAGGAGATGGACCATTTGCGCTTCTTAAGGAGCGACACATCCGCTTCTTGCGGAACCGCCTGCGTTAATGTTCCTTCTCCTCCGGCGGAAATGCTTAGAACGATCAGTCAAGACTAATGAATAGAGAGAAGGTGAGCGGTGCGAAGGAGTGAGGTGAGTTCTCGGATTCTATCGTGTTCCGTTTAAATCAACTCACGGAGTTGACGCAAGGTGCGGCCGATCCGGTCTCCTGCGCACCCATGAGCTGGAGGAAGGAGGAGTACCTGGGGCGCTTGGGGGTTGCGGAGAGATTGCTTCCTCAATGAAGTCCATTAAAGGGATCGATACGGCGACCACATCAGGTTTGTGGATTTTTAAACCATGGGCTCGTAATTTTTTTAACAGAGATTGTAAATTTTTGTATGTATTTAACGATGAAGTAAATAAACAACAAGTATCGATGAAAGTAATAATAAATCCGGATTGAATTAATAACGGTTCATTCGTTGAAGATCATAGTAAAGTGAGGTAAAACATGACTGACAGCGAGTAATTTCGAATTTGCTCAAATTGATGAGTGCAATAAAAATTCAAACCATCAAAATCACATTTTTACACTTAACATATGTAATTTCAGCAGTTTAATATAAAATGCTGGAAATTCTTTAATCTAGGGACAGCGTTTTTGAAATTTCTTGGAACACGACCAAATCGAGAGAAGTGGCCTATTTTTCCACTGTCTGAATGAATGAAACGACCCGAGCTCGTAATTCGCTTTACACCACTCGAGTATCTCTCTGCGAGGCTGGTTTGGAAGCGACCGCATCCTTGAGTAGAAGTCTTGCATGGTACCATTCCATTACGAGCCAAGTACCGTAGAATTAATGTAAACAGCTTTTTTCTCGCTCACCAACAGCTGTCTTCGTACGCACATTCCTCGAGTAGGCCATGGGGTGCAGAATAGCCCAATAGCGGTCCACGGAGACGGCCACGAGGCAAAAGATGGATATGGTGCACAATACGACGAGGAGGCAGACGGCCAATAGGCATGCGTGGAGTCCATTTGGAAGACCCACTGAAGCCAAAACCGCCACGGGAATGCCCAAAAGACCGACCTGTAAGGAGGATAGAGTTCTATTTTCAAAATTACACATTCAGTTTTAAGACATAATGGACTTAATTGATAAATTCTACGCGTGATACTTTGCGAGACATTAGGAATGTAAGAAGAAAAGCACCTTCAAAACTGTTTTAAATAATAAAGTGAATTATGTAGCTTCGGAAATTTAATATTTTGGTAGGAATTTTTATTTATGAAATTAAAACTCGTAAAGATATAAAATTAAGCCTCAAATATCCTATAACTAACGATAAAATTCCTCATTTTACTAGTGATTTCTTTTAACGGAAATATCCGCTATTAAAAGAATCACGTCGAAGTACATTTTTGGAAAAAAATAATTCGATTTTTCTAAATGTTATACCTCTCCAAAGCAAGATTCAAACCCACAACCTCACACACGTGTCAATCACTATTTAGGATCGCATTGCCTGTTGTCTCATTTACAACAATTATTAAAAAAAGAACATTCTCTTAAATCAAATGTAGGTAGACGTAACGATAATTTATACGGCAAAATTTCAAAGAATCGTATGATTGTTTTCAGGTTGCATATATTGTGTCTAAATTTATTTACCCTAAATTGATCCTATTTATCTATATAGTCATAATTTTTATGCAAGATAGCATAATTACATCAGCAAAAAGAAATTACCTTAACAATTATTTTGGAAAAGTTAGTAAAATTCATCACGAAATTGATAATTTAATACATAAATCCAGCTGCAGATTCTCCCCCTAATTTTTGAAAGTGCTAAAAATCAATTTAACTTTAGTAAATAAGAGCTGATGATCCCTTACGCTAGCGGTGGACAATTCACGCCCCATATGTGACTCTCGATAGAGCTTTAAGCGGCCCGCAAATCTGTGGTCAAAAAGCGGTCTGTGAAATTCAACACATAATTTCATATTTTTCAATTAAAATTACGATAGTAAATCCTGTAGTACTAAAATGTAAACCCTGGAAACCTTATGTAGAATCGATTTTCACCTCTGAGGTATCTCACAATCTCTAGGTAAATTCCGATTTAACCTGTCTTCCGGCAACTTCCAATGCACCCGCTATTAAGTAAAGATTCCCCAGTCCTGCCTTATGCGAACATTTTAATAAAACGAACTTTCCATCCGACCTTTTTATTTGAGTTATCGAAAAAGTTCATGTCTCAAATCCAATTTGTAACATGAGAAAATAATCGACGACTTCAGTGGAAGGAGATCCTTTTCCGCAAGTATCATACACGGAGGAATGATTGAGCTTAATTTCAATCGACAGGAGTAATCCATCAAAGCGTTTGGCATCTTCCGACGCATGTCCCGCCTCCTGTTTCATTTCCCCATCCTTTCGCTTCTCCATGCCTTGTTCAATCTTCATCTCTTTTATATTTCCTCCATTTGTTCCACCCTTTAATATCCTTCTCTCTCTCACTTCCGTCACCCTGTCTAATACGCTGTCATCAAATGTCTGAGCAAGGTTAATTTCAATTGCCTTGAAGCGACTGAGTGAGCCAGGTGCAGCTACAAAGAATAAATCATCTTCAGCAATTCAGTGCTCGTTCATCCTAAAAAGTCCGTGTTTGTCTTCCTTCTTCATTACCACTGGTGATAACTATTTTGTAGCTAAAATTGTTTACTCAATATATTAAGGCTAAGGGTTACCAATTTGCTTCAAAACATTATGTGACTCAGAGTTTCTTTTCACGAACTAAATAATTCATTTTTCAGTCAAATTGAAGAATACGTATACAGTTACCCGATTCCGATCTTTTTCATATACATACTACATTTATTCCTCTCCTTGTACTATATACTGCTTGTGCTTTCTTAAAAACTTATAAATTATACTTACTTATACTTATAAATCAAATTCTCCTCTGCTAGTGTGTGGTTTTGTATGGTTACATATTTGTAAGCTCCAATTCTCCGCACCCTCTGGTGTCAGCCTCCGTGGTAGACCGCTTATACCTGTTCTCTTCCTGGAAACCGGCTATGGTCTATTTTGTTAATGGCGCGAATTTTCGTTTAGCGGAATATTACTCCTGTCTCCCTCGCGACAGAAGTATTACTCATTACTCATTAAACACGCCTGGGACTTCTTTCATAAAAAAGTGGAATAAAATGTGTGCACGTGGAAAAATTCGCGACTCAAATCGATATTTAGAACTGTTCATGGCCTTCGACGTTTTTGGACGTGTCACGGTGGCGGTCGTTTGTTTATTATTCTCGCGAATGGCATTTTTATCATCAAGGCAATCTTTTTACTTCAACAGGAGTAATTAAATTCGTCACATAAGGTGAACTCAGAATAAATTCATGATTTATTCACCGCTGAATTCGACATTGGTGGGTAAGACTTTGCCAATCCTATTCAAGAAACGGTTATATATCGTATTTACCTGTAAATAAGAGAGGTTAGTTTTTCATTTAGCTTTAGAAAAACCAATATTTGTATCCTACTGGCGGATTTGAAATAACTCCGCGTAGATTAATGATTAAAAGCCAAAAATGAAGAATTAAATAAGGAAATATTTAACGTTGTAAAAAATAGAAACTTTAATTGAAGTGCATAATTTACAAGGGAGAAAGTACATCTTGGATCTTAAAATTTGAGTTATTGGTACTTATTTGGTTATTTTTCTGAAAATGTGAGGTTTCATTAGGGAGGTCGTGTTATATTCAGGTAAATTCAGTGTGCATGTATCGCGTTTTCTTAAAAAAAAGCGCAAGTGCTAATCTATGCTCGCTTTTATAAGAAACCGAAAAGCAACATCCGCCTTATTGCCAAAAAAGAGTCCAGGTTAGAAGGAGAGGTTGGCGATTATAGAATGAGATGAAAGATGACATTTATTGATTCATTCATTGTCGAGCGTACGCGCAGGAAGATGAATGTAATAAGAGCCTCTCTGTAAGTGGATGAACAGACAAATGGTATCTATATAGAAGACCAGAAGGAAAATCCAGCGACACGAAAACCCACTTTCGTAATATCGCATTCTAGTTCTTCCCAGGAGAATATTTTCTCACTAATCCTTTTCTTTGACTATGGGGGGAAACTGAGCTCGTTGCTACAAATGCGGGGGAATGTGAAATGACAAATAGAACGCAAAAACTAAATTTTACTTTTTATCGCTCCTTTATATTTTAAATATTTAAAATTGATCATGTGGCTGACAAGCTTCTTTTTTATTTACGATTAGAAGATGATAACTGCGCTAATCAGTAATCCAAGATGTACTTCCTCAATAGTAAAAAGATTTTTACTCGGAAATACATGTTGCAACTAAAGCAATGAAATTTCAATTAGTAGAGTGCTATAAGTAGTGTTATTTAATGATCAATGCTCATTATCAATTGCGTAAAAAGGAAAAGTTTTGTAGTCTTGCGAGAAAATCCCTATAATATAAAAATATAATTCATTATGTGCGCAGCCGTAGGCTTTTTCATTAATGCAAAAGCGACGTTAATGGGTATTTCACTCATTATTGTACGCTCAGTAATTGTCTTTCGGGTAGAGAAACAAATACAGAGACATCGGTCTTAATGAGCAATTACCTTATTTTCCAGTTCTCTGTCGTCACCATGGCTCAAAGGTGTTGACGTCGTCATTGGTGCATCGCAGCATGGAGACGCAATATAACCTAATACCTAATGTGTTTTTGTATTACGTCTACTCATGGAAAAATACCACGAAGTATCGCTACGTGATACGACATTGGATAGATTGAACTTACAATCAAGGGTGTTTTACTTTTACGGAAAATTATGGCGAAATGGTGGCTTTTTTATGAGATGTATGAAGTCTCGATGCATAGCCAAAACTCTATAGGTAGTAACTCAGGGATTTCGAATTTTCGATATCTTAAAGAATTCATTTTTTCTATTAAGAATTTATAGACACTAAATCGATATTTTATGATTACAATTTTCCATCGCTTCACTTTTACCTTCGAATTGCTCTCTACGATGGGTTAACTGAATTTGAGTTAAATTATGGAAGATGGAATCGCACAAAAAATATCGGTAATTTATCTTAAGAAAATAATTATACAGGGTGATATGGAAATACCTCCGAAAACTTCGGGAGCTTGTTAAGCGGTTCAAAATAAAGAGAAAAGTTCATATGATTATGTATCGGTAAACGCACCGTTTACGAGATACAGCTCCATTTGGTCCATGCAGCTGAGTGGGAGTTGGGGTCATAGAAGACAGGTTGTGCTGCAACGGTTTGACAAGCATTATGAATCCTCTGCCAAAGCTCCTCTCTTGTGTTTACGTATTCAGCGTAAACCCCTAGAGGTCCCCCAAATGCAGAAATCACACTGATTTTTGGCAGAAGTTCCGCGTATTTTCCTTTTGCTCGTCTGTCAGATTTTTGGGCACCATTTTTGCACAAACTTTTCGCATCTCCAAATGATCTGTCAAAATTTGATGGACGGCATTTTTATTAATGTTCCGCTCATTTGCAACGAATCTAACGACAACCGTCGGTCTGTAACAATGAAAGACCTCACCCCGCTCCACATTCTCATCTGATTTCACCGTGGAAGGTCTTCCCGAGCGATGATCATTTTCCACATTTTCTCTTTCCTTAAATGCCTTTTGCCACCGAGGATAAAACTTCATCGACATAAGCTCTTTTTAACTTTTCAAACGCTTTCGTAGCAGTTTCGTTCAATTTGACGCAAAATTTAATGGCGTACCGTTGCTCGATATTCTGCTCCATTTTTACCGTTACGAGATGCACAAAAACTACCTTGAATAGTTAACAAATACACAGCCGACAATCAACGGAACAAGACGCAACTGTTGTCATTGTTTAAACAATGGTAAGGGGTAGGAGGGGCAGTTTTGCCACATCGTATATAAGAATTTCAGTCTCATTACTTTAGTGATAGTCCTCGTACTTTCGTGAACTATTTAAGAGAAGGGTCGTCGTTATAGGTTATTCTTTTGGAGAGTATGCAGACATGCACTTAGTGTACGGTGAAATGGAAGGAAATGCATCAACCGCAGTTTGCCGATATCGTGAGAAGTTTCCGAATCGCCGTAAGCCTACTGGCAGAACGTTTTTGTCAGTGGATCGCCGATTGAGAGAGACGGGTACACTAGCTCCGAGAAATATTGACAAGGGGCGAGCTAGTAATCGTGCTCCCGAAATGGAGGAACAAGTTCCGAATAGAATTAAAGACGATCTTGAGACCAGCATCAGAGGAATAGCAACCGCTGTTGATGCATCATACTTCACGGTCTGGTCAGTTCTTCATGAGCAGCAGCTTTATCCGTACCACTTTCAGCGAGTTCACAGTTTGCTCGAAGCTAATCTTCAGCCGCGCAAAGTTTTTTGTCAGTGGTTACTTCAATAGTGCGCGACGGATCCAGACTTTCTATCGAGAGTGCTATTCACCGGTGAAGCAACTTTGACCAGGGATGGCACCTTCAACTCCCATAATGCTCACATATGGAGTGACGAGAATCCCCACACAACTCGACACGCTCACCATCAGTACCAATTTTCTGTGAATGTATGGATAGGAGTTTTAGGCAATCATTTAATCGGTCCATATCAATTGCCTGTACGTCTTACAGGACAAAGTTACTGTGAGTTTCTCAGGATGCATTGCCTACTCTCCTAGAAAACATTCCACTTGCACTGAGAATCACAATTTGGTTTATGCATGATGGCGCTCCAGCACATTACACACGCATGGTACGAGGACTTCTTAATGAAATCTTCGGAGTTCGGTGGATTGGTCGAGGAGGCCCAACGCACTGGCCAGCTAGATCTCCAGACTTAAATCCGTGTGATTTCTGCATTTGGGGGACCCTAAGGACCATGGTTTACGCTGAATACGTAAACACAAGAGAGGAGCTTTGGCAGAGGATTCATAATGCTTGTCAAACCGTTGCAGCACAACCTGTCTTCTATGACCCCAACTCCCACTCAGCAGCATGGACCAAATGGAGCTGTATCTCGTAAACGGTGCGTTTACCGATATATAATCACGTGAACTTTTCTCTTTATTTTGAACCGCTTAACAAGCTCCCGAAGTTTTCGGAGGTATTTCCATATCACCCTGTATAACCTCAATGAAGCAGAAAATAAAATGATTAACACCATTATAACTTAAATATTAAACCGCGTCGAAGATTAACGATTTTATAGATTTTAAATTAGAAACTTTTGCTACTATGTAATATCTGACTATGCTTTTGGTGAAAGAAACGATTTGTTCTCAAGACTTTAGTTATCTGTATATGTCAACGAATGCTGTTGCAAATGATTGCCAAGGGACAAGGTGGTAAAAAAATAAAATTCAGACATTTCCTATCCATGTATACATTAATACTAAACGTAGCATGATACCACTACGCCCAGAGTTACTATTTCTACTTACAATTAGATCTTCTCGATTACCGAAAAGGCAAAGAGTTTACTTGCTCCTTATATCATCGCCAGCTTGTGACTATGAAACACGCTGTAAATTAATGCCCGAAGTTGTTGTAATATCGAAAAATTCTCTAGAATGTTTCATAATATATGGCCATTGACCATTTTATTAAGGATTCGGTACTCTTGGTGTTTATGTGAATTTCCAAACAAAATTGAATACGCCCATTTTGGAAAAAAACCACTTCCATACCAGGATGGTAACATTACTCAACCGTTCTGGAAACATATTATGGCTGCGTCCATCGCGTAAACGAAGAATATGAAATATTTATGGATCATTGTTTAAAATTTACCCCTATCGGTAAATTATAATTTTCTTTTCTTTCGTTTATCCTCAACTAAATCACAGCGTTTAAGACTGCTTATTTCAGGCAACCAATAAGTTGATCCTTCAATGAGATGTCTAGGAGGGCATTTGCTTTAACCGGCGAGGGGAATGAAGATTCGAAAATATTCTTGGAATTCCTCCTATCGATCCATTCCGTCGTGCGAAAACTCTGTCTGATGGCGACGTTTCGTTAATTATTAGCGCCGTGGTCAGTAGTGTTACAACCGCACCTCCAATTTCCGAGGGAGGTTAATACAAGACCTCTCACATTTCCACATTTTGCCTTAGCGGCGTGATAACGCCGAGGTTCCGAGCTTCCCACAGGATTTGGAAGGGCACCACGCCTATTTGCGAAACTATAGTAACAAGACCCTCTCCAAGGGCTCGGAGGAGTGCTGAGGTCAGAATTCCAAGGAGACCCATTTCACTCTGTCATCTACCGCATCGCACCTCCGTCTCCCTTCCCCTACTCGCCCCACATCCACCCTATCTTACCCCTCTCTCTCTCTCCTGAGATATCAATTCATTCGCGTCACTCCATACACGCACGGCGTGAACTTACTTCGATATATCCGTAGCTCCCTCTACCTACGTCATAGTCGTCGTGGCGCGATGTCACCCGCACCCTCCCCTTCGTCATCTTTCTCCCCCTCCCCCTACTTGCACTAATCGCGTTTGCACGCGTTTGTACGTAATCTCCCGCGCAAATCGGCATTGTTCCCGAAAAAGACGGGGAGAAGTTTGGATGGAAAACTTTATCTACTGCTACAAAATGTGAATATAAAGTCGTGTTTTACGGAAGAGATAAGAAAAGCGAAGGCGAGCAGTTGCCCTTGGTAGTTTTCACGATCTTTCTTAGTTTATGAATCTGATAAACACAAAATTGAGCTTTAAAAATCAGCTTATATCATTGACACAGAAACGTTTCCACTCCTAATAGTTCATTATTATTGCTGGCAACTAATATTTAATACTACGAGTCAACGGCCGAATAAAAATCCATGACATCACTAAGAGATAAAAAAGGGAAATGGAGACTACGGTGTACAGATTGGAATTAAAATTTAAAACTCCTTAACCGTAAATTTACCCAGAGGGCACTCACACGTCAATAAGAAATAAGGAAAAAAACAAAAAACAAAAAACAAAACCAAGACAATGTAATAAACCTTACAGATACGACCTTCACCAACGAAGAACTCTCCCTACTCGGAAAAGGACTTAAATACGCACTTCCATATAAAAACCCACCTATGGATGACATTGTGGCAGACATTGAATCTTCTATTAAAACCCTATCAAATAACTGCAAGAATATCATCAGATCCACCGCATTATCACAGATAACAGAAAACATTGCCAAAAAAACGAATAAAAAACATAAACATTCCGAACACAACACCATCAAGTCTCTTAATAATAAAAATTGTTTTTATCTAAAGGCAGACAAAGGGAACACAGTAGTCATTATGCAAAAAGACCAATACTTCGACAAAGTTGAGCAAATGCTAAATGAAGGGCCGTACACAAACATACTAAAAAATCCAATCAATAAAATGATATCAGAAACCTCCAAAATTGTTAAAACATGCACCACACTCATCACGAAACAACTCAGCCTCCAACTTCACACCTCAAACCCCAGGGTTCCTAGGATGTATTGCTTACCCAAAATCCACAAAGACGGCATTCCCATCAGACCCATTGTTTCGTCTATCAACAGCCCGACATATAAAATTTCACGTTGGCTTAATGACCAATTTAAACAATTTCCTATCAAACATGATTCAAATATAAAAAACAGTCCTCATTTTATTAACGAAGTTAAAGACATAATACTACAGGACAGTGAAATTTTAGTTTCTTTTGATGTTTCTTCTCTCTTTCCTAGCGTTCCCATCAATGAAACATTACAATTCCTCGAAGAATGGCTCACCGATCAAAACTTACCATTAAAAACAGTAGATGAATTAGTACGACTAACACGCTTATGCATGAACCAAAATTTCTTTCAAGTTAACAACAAGTTCTACCAACAAAATTACGGTACAACAATGGGAAACTCCCTTTCACCTTTCTTAGCCAACCTATTCATGGTTAACTTCGAGAAACAATGCAAAAACACTTTCAAATACTTCCCACGCTTATGGCTAAGATACGTTGACGATATTTTCGCGATTTTCGATACCTCCAATAATAACATAACTGATTTTCTACAGCAACTAAACGATCAATATCCTTCCATTAAATTTACACATGAAGTTGAAAAACAAAATACATTGCCATTTCTTGACCTTCTCGTAAAAAGAGAAAACAACCAAATCAAGTTCGGGATTTACCGCAAACCCACACACACAGACACGTACATTCCCTCTGATTCCAACCACCATATTTCACATAAATTAGCACCATTCCACTCAATGGTACATAGACTCTTACAGGTTCCTCTTTCTAAAGTTGATTTCCTCACAGAATTAAAATATATCAAAAAATGCGCTAAAATCAATGGTTACGACCCTCAGATGATAGAGAATATTTTACACAAACACAAGCGCAGTCTTTCTTTGAAAAAACAGATTACTCTCACAAGCACGCCCCCCAAAAAACCAAAATACGTAAAAATCCCCTTCGTCCCAGGCATCACAAACGGTTTATCAAACATCTTCTCAAAACAGAACCTTAAAGCAGTACCTGTGAATGAAAACAAACTCTCCAACTTACTACACAATCCAAAAGACACGATCCCGACTCTACAAAGATCCGGCATATACAAAATCGCTTGCACAGACTGCGAGAAAGTCTACATAGGGCAAACTAAACGGAAGCTAGAAACCAGGTTCAAAGAACACCTTGCACACTTCAAACACAATAGATTTAACAGGTCTAGCGTCGCAATACACATACAGGAAAACAATCACCCAATTAAAATCGAAAACATGTCTCTCTTAAAATCAACACAAACCGACTGGAAACTAGACGCTTACGAGAGTATTTTCATTAACAAATTCAAAGAGACGGTTATGAATAACGACCGCGGACCTATCCCTTACTCACCCCTCTACTCGCTAACCGTTAAGAATTCCCCCACCCCTCTGCCCTCCTTTCACTTTTACCCGGAACACATAAATACACAAGACCAAACACAAACAATTCATACGACTTCAGCTACTGAAGATGGGAGCATAGCTCCCGAAATACGTATCTAGAGATTTCCAGAGTGCTTGTGCGTGTGTGTTTTCTTTTTCTTTTTTTAGGCTAGTTTTTGACAACAGGTCCCTGTAGGCCACCATCGTCCTGCAAACTTGTAAGTATAATTTTAATTTTCCTTATTTCTTATTGACGTGTGAGTGCCCTCTGGGTAAATTTACGGTTAAGGAGTTTTAAATTTTAATTCCAATCACTAAGAGAAACGATTCGGACTGAAAAAAGAATTTCCCGGTACCGGAAATCGAACCCGGGCCTCCAGAGTGAGATCCGGGTATCCTAACCACTAGACAATACCGGATCCAACTCCTACATAAAAATAAATATAAATAAAGCACAACCCATGAGAATAGAAAGAATGCGCAGCTAAAAATAAATTGATGTGAAACATTCGAATGAGTATACACTTAAAAGGGCCCCAAAAAGCTATATTTCTATAATCACTGTCTTGAGATAGTTTTTTCCAAACGTAATTCGTAGTATTACAGAACAAAAAAATTATGCAGGATATGACCTCCATATTCACGCTTTGGTTTCAGCGGTGATATCGTGGGGCGCTTCAGGGAATGCGTGTTTATTAGGGTGGGTCGAAAAAACTTTTTTTCGAAATGTGTAACGCTACCTCCCTCAAAAGTTGGGTTTTGGTGCACATAATAAGTGGTTAAAAGTACAGCCATATGTGACGTCTTCAGGTTCCGCAACGGCCTTGAATTTTCGGAATATCGGTAAAAAAATTGGTTTTTGAAACTGCGCATATTTTTTTCTTTGAGTGGGTGATATCGTTTTTACGGTCTCCACTATGGCCAGAAAGATTATGCTATCGCAAAACAGTGACGTGAATGGACGGGGCGGGGATTTCGGGGACGCCAAATTCCATTAATTTAATCACGTTTGTAGAGCACTGGAAATATTGTGCTAACGCGCAGCTCTATGCTAGTTTGATACTACCCAAAGCACAAAACGAGAAGGTGGCTGCGCATCGAGTCCCATTCGTGCCCACCCAACCGCCCGACCAATTGGGAACGTGCTCAGTTCATCTATTATTTATTGTACTTTGAACTTAGACTTATACTCAAAACTTGGCATTAATTTTGTCCAACAGTAAGTTTCTGATAAAGCCGTCCCGAACCACTAGTCCACGCACGGTAGAGGATGTTTTGTGATTATCTTTACTATCCTCTCTACTGCCTGAAAGTGACCAGGTAAGCTGGAAACAGGTAGACATTTATCATCGCGCGCGATAAGTCGAAGTTCTCCGTCAAATAAATGGAGGTTCTGTTACGCTGCATTCTTGCAAATTTAAGAGGTCGATGTAATCTACACAGTCAAAACAAGGTTTTGGTATGCTAAATATTCTAATGGTGCCATGCTCTGCAGATTTTCTGCCCTTGATAATGCGTCTGATAGCAAGTTGCCGCACATAGCAAGAAGATTTTCAGGATGTGCAAAATATGCGTTTTCTTGAATGACTTTGTGCACAACTTCCCGGAGAACATTTACCAGATATCGTGAAGAAAATATAGTACAACAGAGGTGTTTGGGATCGTCTTCGTATTTTGGGTGACTTGTGATTGTGAACCGCATGGGAGCGTAGACACGCATGATGAATGTAGTTAGTTTCTGTAGCTGTTGAGATGGATTAGGCGTTGCCGCATAAAGCCGGAAAATTCTGTTTGCAGTTGTTATCCAGCGAGAGTGTGCCATGTTTCCAGGATCCTGGTTGTCTAGGCTCCGAGGAAAAATACCAGACGAAACTGCTTGACAAATTTCTAATAAGTATTTCAGACCTGTACTTAATTTTGCCATGTCAACTGACGGAAAGTCACATTCAACTACCTCAAATTCAATGGACGGAAGGTTTTCGCAAGTGCGAAGGCTCTTTCCAATTGTGTCAGAGAACCCAGCGGGCCCTGAAATCTTGTCATCCAATGTATGTAGTATATGACGTAAAGGCAATTCAATGAAATGCAACATGCATATAAGCCACTGCAAAGGTCTTTGGAGTTTCTCTTCTAGACGACTGATGGCAGCCGTATGTACTCCGGTGTTTGTCGGTTCTCCATTACTACCAATGCAGAGTAGTTCAAATAAGTAAAAGTTCTTTTCCTGGAGAAAGTCATATATGCCACTGTTTATGTTCTTTGCAGACTTAGGTATTGGACTGACGTGCCCTATATATATATATCGCATGCACGCACACACACGCGCGCGTGCGTGTGTGTCCAGGTTCTTCCACTAAAGAAATGTGCTCCTCCCATCGTTTTCTTCTGTGTGATTTACCGTCTTCTGTTTTACAGATAAATACAAGGTTTCATCTCTTCTACCTTCGAAGTATATAGCACGATGTTTGTTACTTTCCGGACATTGCTGCTCTTGAATTACTGCACGGCTCTGTTTGCGTTCTCGCCTTACTTTACTCTTATCGATGACTGGAATCATTTCCTTCCAAAGACCTAGGTGTTGGCTAACATCATGAATGACGGAAGAAGCAAGATCAGCAGCAGTTCTGTCACTAATATTTCGTCTATCACACTTTCTTGCGAAATTGGGAGGTGGCATGCTTACTTGTGAAGTAGCTGTCGCTGTAGACGGGGAAGAGTTACAATAGCCTGCCATGGTCGGTGGAGATCGGTGATCTTCAACATTTGTGACAATTGATGATGAATCAGAGACGATATGTTTCCGAAGAACTAGATATTGCGCAAAGGCCAAACAATGTTGCCATGTTGACCCTATCCGTAATGTCTAGAATGTTTACTGTAAAGAGAGTACGCGTCCCATGCAAAAGCACAAATTATTATTATGATTATGATTATTTTTATTTTACTTGAACACTCGACTTATCATTGCAATGCTTCCAATGCCGAAAACTGAGATAAATTTAATGGATTTTGGAGCCTTCGACGCTCCCTTCTCCGCCCCCATTAGGCCAATAATCTTCAACGCCATGGTCTTTATGGGTCAAAGAGTGAACAAGAGAAACGATTCAACCCATCCTAGCATCAAAACTTCAAATATAAAATTATCCAAGCTATCTCGAAAACATGCTGTTTTAAAATAATATTTCGAAACATCAAGGCCGTTGCGGAACCTGAAGACGTTGTCACATATGACTGTAATTTTAACCACGTATTATGTGCACCAAAAAACAAATTTTGAGGGGGGTAGCGTTTCACATTTAGAAAAAAACTTTTTTGATCCACCCCAGTGTACATATATACACTGGCATCTGATTCAGGGCAATAAACGCCGTCATGTCTTTGTTCTCATGGAAACTAGAAGCCACTGATGTCGTTTATCTTTGAACGAATTAGCGGTATATATGCAGCACGGGAGCAAACATTTTGAGGCGTAATATGCTTTTAGCGGTAGACATCTACGCATATGCATTAAAACACCTTCGGTGACAGTTTGAAACCCCACCTTTAAAAAATTGTTTGAGGAAGTAATAACGAGTTTTAATTACATGTTAAAAGAATAAAAGTGTATATCGTAAACTTTAATGCTTATCAGAAATTAATTAGCAATTATAAAAACTTAATGAACTTAATGTCATTTTATACATCGATGTACGAAGAGAAGTCTTCCGCTGATGGCCATGGGCTTGCCCACTATTTCAGTCAACCAATATATTTAATGCTATTATGGGCTATGGGAATATAACAATCTAAGAGTAGTTGCATTTCATAAAAATACTTTCGAAATTTTTGAGAAATACTTCTTAAATTCGTTAACTACAATACTTACGCACACCACGGAGTTTAGTTTTCGACTTTCATATATGTATGTACTACCTGTCTAAAACTCATGCGAACCATCAACATAAAAATCACTTCACCGGTCCCAAAATATGTTCGAAATTAGCAAAACAATAGTTCAGGATGTGTATATTTTTGTCGTCAATTTTAAATTCATTTACTCGGAGCATTACTGGGAAATATCCATTAAGAATATTAAAAATGCTAACAATCTTCCTGACTTTCAAGAGGAATTGATCATTTGCACAGAAATATTATTTTACGAGTCAATCCAAATTTTAACCACATTTTGAACTGCATATATGAATTAAAAGTTTTTTTAGTCTTTGGAAATTGACTCAAAAGAGACCCACGTAATTTTATCATTTCACAATAACACAATTATTTCTTTTCCAAGAAAGTCTTTAAAAGGTCATGTGAGTCATATATTTAAACATTTATCCTTTGAATTTATAGAGATTAATTAATTTTATACAGCCTAAGAATAAGACAATTGACGTCGAAGAAACAGTACAGTTCTGCAAAAGTTGGGTTTGTACCTATTAAAAGCTTAATTCAATTATAACAAATCTAGAGGAATGATGGAGGACAAGTAGATTTCTCTCCAAGAAAAAGTTTTCACTTAAGCTTCTAGGAAACTTTTTATGTGGCATGTTCGAATCTGTATTCCAGATGTTGGTGAATGACCCAAGAATTTAACCGGAGACATATTCTATTTCATTCACTCATCTAATAAAAAAGTTATTAATAACTCGATGTATTGAGGATAAACAATGCACTAACTCGAAAACTTTGGGGAATTCAATTATTAGAGCTCCTCTCCTTGCGTGCATACTTGCGGCGCTTAATTTCAATCTTTCATAGGTAACAACTGACGAATATTTCAGAGCGAGTTATGTGATAAAAACCTCAATTTTTACGGAGGTTGAAGCTCGATTTTTTTTACTAAGTACAAGGCGTCTTTTGACTCATCCGCTCGCCAAGGTATACGTTATTATTGGTTCAATGGACATTTCTTACGGAGTGCAGCAATTTTGGGATGAGAAAAGGAAATGGAACGGTAACGTAAAGCAAGGCTACGAACAATAGAATGGCGTTTGAGGAGAATGTGAAGATTCTCGGAAAAGGAGAGAATAAGTGAGCGAGTGAAGGTGATGGATTGGATTCGTAATTGATGAAAGACGAAGAAAAGTAGGTTGGTACTTCACGTTTTTCTTTTATATTTAAAGAATATGATGTTACCTTAATCTTTCAGTAGCTAAAAGAAACGAGTTCCATTTGATAATTTAGTTTTCGTTCAAATGTCATGAGTATCTACAGTTAAACCCCTATTTAGTGCCACTCTATATAGTGCCACACCAGCACACCGCTCATGAATCGTTGTGAACTGAACATAGATCTCATTAGTACATAGAGCAAGCATATAGTACCTCGATTTGCCGACATCCCCGCTTTAACACCAATGTCAGTGATGGACAAACGGTGGCGCTAAATCGGGGTTTGACTGGATTTGAATAGATATTATTTGGAATCGGCATAATTTTTTGTAATCAAGAAAATTTTCTAACGGGTGCGTATGATGAGGAATGAGAAATTAAGGCGAAATTTAACAATTTACTTGCGATTAGATA
The DNA here is from genome assembly GCA_028673005.1 of Tanypteryx hageni. Taxonomy (NCBI): domain Eukaryota; kingdom Metazoa; phylum Arthropoda; class Insecta; order Odonata; family Petaluridae; genus Tanypteryx; species Tanypteryx hageni. The sequence continues at coordinate 36,340,870 of CM054113.1, read as the reverse complement.
TTTTTGTTGTAGCACTACACGTTAAAATTTCTTTGATTTAAAGCTATTTTTAATAGCTTAACATATTTCTGTTTACTTATACGCGCTTTCTCGGAAAAGTTTTATTATTTATGATTACATTTTGCAAAATTAAAATGATATAGCAAGATTGCCCTAAAATCATGTTTTGAGAAACACGACTAAATAGGAATATTGCAGCGGTCTGCGGATCAATAGACAAATTTCAGCATTATTCCGGAAATTATTGGCGATGCCACATTTTTATCTTCGCGTTGCGCCGAAGCAGCGGTTTGATTAAGATAATCAATAAAGGATGTTTGAATTAGGTGAGGACGATGAGCGAGGAAGTGGAACAAAGCATCGTCCAAGGGCATCGAGAGAAATCACGGCAAATGCGGTAATAACAATGAAACGTTCTATTTTGACATTTAAAATATTCCGTGCAAATTTTGAATAGGAATAACTGTGATCGTGATATAACCCCTTCGATTAAACAATAAAACGGACAAATTTTTGTTTTTACACAAAAATTTAATTCCTTCAATTAAAATAACATCAACCCATAGACAAAAAAATCGCTTTAGCCTTACAAGAGGTAATTTTTGATGTAGACGTAGCATTTTTTTCATTTTAGTCACCTAAATAATACTTTATCTATGCAAAAATTGATGTCGAAACAACGATTCTCCCTAACCCTACTTACCCCTCCTACTGTAAAATCCATTTAATAAATGGAGGGGCCTCAGAAAATGCGAGATGTAAAGTATGCTTCTATCACAACATACCTGTATAGGGAATTTCACATTGCTAATATATTTAACTGTTATTTAAATTTTTGTATATTAATCCGCAGAATTCGTGTTTTCCATTTTGTAAATTATGAATAGCAGAAATAAAATAAGCATCGATGCCTACGCCAAGAATCCAACCCGTAACCCAAGCAGTTCAATACCTACGCAACATAATGCTGATTATTTTATGTAAAAAACATTTTTATAATTAAATTCTTATCCCTAAAAGCATAATTTAAAGGCGATCAAGCATTGATCATTTCGGCCAAACCGAAACATCATGGCTGGATTATCTCTCCTCTTCATTTAAATGTTATTTTAAGACGTTAGAAACTCAGCTATAATATATTTAATTCCTGCCTCATATTTCAGAGAACCAAGCTCATCGGATGGAAACAAATATTGCTATGTTTAAAACAAAAAATGTCCGATTCGTTGACTGATTGTAATGCATATAACAGCAATTATATAAGTAAATAGCAGTGGCACATAATACTGTTTGCGTTTCATTCGAGCAAAGATATTATTTCTGCTATGATATAGCATGAAATGACAACGAGAATTAAGGGCAGTTTTACTTACTTCTAATGTAATCCATTTTCGTTCATAATATTAATTTTTATTAAAAAATTGTTGAAATTTGATACTGACGTCCAAAATTGTTATGAAGCGCACGTACATAATTTGTAAAAAGATTCATTTTTATCATATTTACACATGCTATCCACTCAGCTAAGAGATAACGCAGCGTGATGTTTGCCAAGAGCAAAAAGGGAACGTCTGGCCGACACATATTTTCGTATTTTTTGCGTCTGATTGTTGTTCCAACGTTTTCCTCATCATCGCAGCGCAGCGAATGGAATTTGGAGTCATTGGAAATATTTATATAACACACTCCCTCTAGTACAATAATAATGGGTGTATATTTTTTATCATTTCTTTTTATAAAACAAATAATGTAATATCCAAACTAATTATTCTCATTGAAGTACGTGAATGGGAAATAGAGATATTATCACTAAATATTGTATGCATTATATTTTATTATAAAAATGCATATTAAGATAACGTTTATATATATATATATATATATATATATATATATATATATATATATATATATATATATATGGGTTTAAAGTCCGATGTGAGTATAACTGGGGTAAACTCCACGAGGATATAAGAGAAGCCAATTTATTTAATTGATTCATTTCCTTGCAATGTTTCAAGGATAATTGGAGATCGAGTTAATGACGTACGGTTAGAATTCCTTCGTTTAATTATTTTAAACTATTTTCAACGACCATTCAATAGCGGGTAATCTACAGTAAACATTCAAATAATTTCGAAGATTTTTTATTTGAAATATGAACTCGCCTATGGCAATTTACAGAATATATGATACATATTTTTAAGAATATTTCACAGCCTTTTTCTTTCTTTGACATTTAACCCGTCAGCTCCAATATGTGGAAATAGTACATTTTTAGGCGTTCTTTTAAAAAAGTAAACAAGATGATCCAAACGGAACTTATGACGCCTACTTTCCTTTGAAATCTTTGTGTTATCCAATTTTAATAAATTAGCGTTATAAAATATTACAAATACATTCGAACGAAAACCTAAATTGATCACGCGTATTTGTGTGGCAAAAATCACGCGTGTATGTACTAGGATAGCGAATCCGAGTTGCTATGGCAACACTTTCATAATGAGTGATAAAAACTGCAAAAACGCCAGTATTTACGCGAAATTCTAAGAAATATGATCAATATGCAAAATTCCACGATATAAATTAGAATATACATTCCTTTCCTCAGAGAATAGTACAAATCCCGCACCGATGCTACAATTCTAAGATATTTTAATGAACAAGAGAAAATTACCCAGCACGATGTATTTCAGGTTTCCCATGTAAATGTAATTGGAAGGATAGTTCCTGGAATCGAACACGGGACTTATAATATTCGCAACAAAAACTATCCTCGGGAGCTCGGCTCCAGTAGCAGGAGATTTCCATGAAACTTGGTAGCTCTGGATTCCAGGATCACTGCAAACCCCCCTTTTGGGCGTATACGGCCGATAGTTTTTCCGAAAATTGCGATTAAATATTGGAATTTCTCGTCAACTATTATAAATTTCATAATACACGCCTAATTAACCAGGTAATAGTGAGTGCGTCCTAAACGAGAGGGCGCGAACTCGATTCCCTCGTGGGTAGCTTTTTTTCTTTCATTCCTCCGCCTTTTACAAAACCTTTTTCGTATTTCGTATTAAAATTTAACTGAGCAGCCACGTTCATATTTTTTTTTATGTTGTTAGGTCGTGGTCCGGATTTTTTCTCAAGTCATTCAACGCACGATTGTCTCAACCAAGTTAAAATTATGAAATCGCATATTCTTCTTTGATCTCGGCACACGCTACATCCTATATTGATATATGACATGGAAAGGATCCGTGAAATTATTTTTGCGAATACTCTCCGAATACTTAAAATATACCCATTAGGCGGAGGTATATCAGGCAAAGGATAGTTGGACGTATATAAGAATATAAACTGGTGAGAAGTTTGTTAAAAGTACAGTAATATAAATAAATAAATATTTACTTTTATGAATCCCTCAGAAATTCGGTTGATTGATTAAAAACATTAATAATCTACAAACGCCAATCATCATTGGGACCAATGATGGGGAGAGTTAGAAGGGAAACTTTCATTTACTTATTCATCGACAGGTAACGGCACTTTTGTTTTGTTTTATTCCCATAGTAAAAATAAAAATATGAACGTGGCTGCTCAGTTAAATTTTAATACGAAATACGAAAAAGGTTTTGTAAAAGGAGGAGGAATGAAAGAAAAAAAGCTACCCACGAGGGAATCGAGTTCGCGCCCTCTCGTTTAGGACGCACTCACTATTACCTGGTTAATTAGGCGTGTATTATGAAATTTATAATAGTTGACGAGAAATTCCAATATTTAATCGCAATTTTCGGAAAAACTATCGGCCGTATACGCCCAAAAGGGGGGTTTGCAGTGATCCTGGAATCCAGAGCTACCAAGTTTCATGGAAATCTCCTGCTACTGGAGCCGAGCTCCCGAGGATAGTTTTTGTTGCGAATATTATAAGTCCCGTGTTCGATTCCAGGAACTATCCTTCCAATTACATTTACATGGGAAAGCTACCCACGAGGGAATTGAACTCCCGCCCCCTCGTTTAAGTACGCAGTCACTATACGCTCACCGCCAACAATTGCTTGGTTAATTATGTGTATTATGAATTTTATACTAGTTGACGAGAAATTGCAATATTTAATCGCGATTTTCGGAAAAACCATCGGCCGTATACGCCCAAAAGGGGGGTTTGCAGTGATCCTGGAATCCAGAGCTATACACCTATCAAGTTTCATAAAATCCGTTATCCCACTACCGTGTCTTCTCCTTGTGTGATGAAAATCGGTCTATTGGTTCAAAAGTTAATAGGGGGACGGACAGGCAGGCAGACAGGCAGACGGACAGACAGAGAGACACAACGACGAAACTATAAGCCCATTTCCATTCTGGAAAGTAGGCTAAAAATTGCCTTTCAACCGTTTGCCACCTTGGCAACCATATCGTTGTCAAAAATCGAGCTTCTGTTTTTGTCTCAATTCTAATATTAGTACGAACTAGAGAACATTAAAATCACGTCCCGTTATTTTTGACGGGCACTTACCTTAGTGTAATAATATTAAGACAAAACAAAAGGTTTTCTCTATCGAGTTTCGTGTTTACAACTTAGCGTATTGAACAAATAAACAAAAATAATATTGATAACAATGGAATAAGATTGTTTCATAGTTTAAAGTTTTCTGAGATTATTTTTGCTGTTTGGAAGTAGCTTTCCGCTAATTAAAGTTTTTTTTTGGAAAAGACGGCAATAGCAAATCGATATTTGCTTGTACATATAATGATTTCTCGAATCTAATCTGAGGGTATAAACGAATGAATCTTTTCTTAAAATATGTAGTCAATTAAGTACTTCTTTCTTTGCTTCGTCCCGGAAGTGCACAAGCACTCCGAAAAAATTACCGAGGGGTTGAAACGAGAGATCAATCATTTGTGTTTACAAAGAGATTTTAGGATAAAGGATGTATGCAGAGCAATGTTGCCAAGTTTTTCCTACGTCAAGGGCCTAATGATCGCCGTATTTGTCTGTAACAAAGCCCAAACTCGCCTGGACTAAAAAAAACGGGTAAACGTGCAATCACTTCAGAACGTCAATTCAAACATATCTAGTCCAGGCAATTATCAAATTGGTAACGTCGCTCAATTTTTAAAATAATTTACTAATCTATCTATAGCTCCAAAATATTGGAAACAAATTTTTAGATTTTTATTTGTCTAATGAACCTTAGGGATGGGAATATGGGGTTCCACACGTTAGGGAGCCCAAAAAAATTATGGGCAAAGTTTTTAGCAAGGAGATGGATCAAATTCCGCGTATTTTTTAAAGTAAACAAAAGTAGTGGTTAATTGCAGGATCATGGGAAGGGCAAAGTTAAATTTAATACAGAAATGACCGACTTGTTTATAGTCTAAGGCAGTGGTTCTCAAACTGTGTGCTGCAGTAGATATTTAGGGGTGCCACGCAAAACTTTGTTTAGTAAATAAATCAACGATTTACATGTGTTGCGGGTAATTGGGGAAAGAATTTTTTTTCTAATAAATTGATTATGTAGTAGCATCAACAAATGGATGTGTCCAAAGGTTGTAATATCCGTATCTAAAAATATATAAAGCTTGTCACAAGACTGGGGTGCCGCAAAACCCTCTTTATCTTTGAAAGTGTGCCGCGGCTCAAAAAAAGTTTGGGAACCACTGGTCTTGCCCAGGGCCACAAAAACTCAGTGACCACAGCTGCTCCAGGGACCACGAAAATGTTGGGAAAATCAGATGACGGTAGCCGTCGCCAGCACTGATTACAAAGAATCTACCATCGGTGAATCACCACTGATGATAGCTTCTTAATTTTGGGTCTACACAAAGAATTCTCATATTAGCTCGGCGAAACTAGTCCAACAGAATACGAATTAGGTAAAACTGTTGGTAATATAGAAGCATTAACCTAGCGCGTGATGATTTTCTTACACATGTGCACATTGTGATTAATTTTTACGCGTTTAAAAAGGAAATAATAGATCTGGAGAATATTTAGTCTGGAAATTCCTTTCAAACATGTTTAGTCTTTGCTAGAAGCGAAAAAGCAAGGTATGGAAGTGGCCATGGAATATAAGAATGGGGGAGTGAGCTAAGGGAGGATGCGGGCCTGCGACGGGATTAAGTGGTTTGAGGTCTAGAGAGATAAGAAAATTTTGGGCGATATACGCATTTTATAAACACATAAATTCGAAGGGCGATATTTTGAAAGCCCCCTTTTCATGAAAAAACCTGAATATGAAATTTTTTATCAATATCGAATGTCATGGAACACATAGATTTAGGCTTACAAGCACATTGAGATGATTGATTTTCTTTATTATCGCGAATGGAATTCGGTCGAAATAAGTTTTTGAAGGCGCAGAGATCGTTTGCCAGAGCTGAAAATTGAATTCACAAAAGTAATTAATATAAACAAGTCGATCGCGCGCACAAAAAAGATCGTATGACATTAACTGAACATAAAATGCGCAATTAAATTAAACTTGCAAATACGTCAGGTCCTTCAACAACTTTGTTAAGCTCCGTGATTCAATTTGAGTGTAAACTGGCATCGAGGAAAAAATATAATTTTCAAGGAAGACTTTCGGTACTTTTCTGCAGGATTTTCTGTAAAGAATTCCGCCGAACTCTCCTATAAAAGATGTGAAAATAGGAAAGGGAAGTAATGCGAGGAAATCCGGAGGATGAGACAGGCAGAAAAAGGCGGTAGGATTAGTTAAGAAGACCTTAGCTAATGAGAGCGTAAACTTATCGGATTTAGTTTAAAAGGCGCATTAGGAATAGGAAATATCTAAATGCTTTCTGAATATTATGGTATAAGAAATTCCCACAAAGTGAAAAGCGCGAGTTTCATTGTGGGATAGACTGACAGATTGTTTTCCTAGGTCTATCAGGGATCTAAATAGGATAGCTAATCCTTTAGGCGAGGATATTTGGAGATATTAACACATTTCAATTCCCGCCACAACCCTTGCTGGCGAATTGCAGGTCACGCTTAAAACATGCTACACAGCTCAACTAAAGGCTTGTATGAGTTAAATGTAATGCTAAAGGCAAATCCTATAACCATAAAATAAACCATATGTGCGTTTTTGTAGATTGACAGAATGACCATGGCAGCAATTCAGTTTCATTAAAATTATTAAATGTCAGTCATCGTTTATCTTCTTATTATATGGGTAGATTTCTAGCGGGATGCACGTGAATAAAAAGTAATTCTTGTATACATGCATACATAAAACAAATGAAAAAGAATCATAATAAATTATGTATCAACATTATTTTATTTGTTATCAAACATAATAAAAAGGATTAGTGGGATAAGTTATTAATCTACTGTAATATCCATGATATGCAAAAGCAATTATGTATAGTGACCATACTCTTTTTGAAGGAAGATAAAACTTCGAGAATTTTCATGGACAAAAGTATGATTTGAATGAAACCTGACTTGTTCGTAAAATGGATACCCGAAAATGTTTACGAATTCGACCAGGATAAGATTAGCGATATTTGCAGACTGCCGACCAAGTACTATAACCGTGGTGACACCACAGGGTATACGATTCCGAAGAGGGATTTGTAAGCATTAGAGCGAGACACTTCCATTTTCTGTGAGATTCCGCTGCACCACACTCACTTCCGTCTTTCACACACACACAAGATCCACCGAGGGCAATTCTTTATATGAACGGACGGATGAAAATAAAAAGAAGCGTGGGGAGAAAGGAGAAGAGGGGAGGAGACGAGGGGCGTATGGAGACCGAGGGAAAGTGATAAAGATGACGTTTGGGATTTAAGAAAAATGGGATTGGAAAATTGAAAGAGGGAGTCGGGTGGGGGAAACGAGGGATATAAAGGGGAGGATGGAATGGGAGAGTGAACCGTGTCTCTTCGTCGGTTAACTTCCAGTTTTATGGAGCGAGGAGATTGCGATTGAAGGATGCGTGAGGGAAGAAAAAGGGATGGGATTAAAGGGTCGGTGGAATTGGATAGGAGAAGACCAGCCGCAAAATAAATTCCTTCTCTTCCTATTACAAGTACACAACTAAATATCGCGAAAAGTGGAAACGACGAATGGTTGCTCCATCCTCGCGTACCAATAAAAATAACTTTGGTTTCTGAAAGACGGCTGTAAACAAAATAACACCTACCTAAACTTCAAACAACCTTCATGATATGATATATTTCCGTAGTCATAAAACGGTTGAGTAAAACGGAAGCGTATTTCAGCTACAAAGTATCCATCCTCAACGGTACATAATTAGTGAATCTTAGGCCCCATTTATAAGCAACTACAGGTAAATTACCACTAAGAGAGTGAAATGTTTATCAGGTTTACTCGCCTATATTATGGCTAAAGGACTATTCTTTCCCACCTGTGACGCGAAGTGTTTTCATATTTTGTTTGATAAACCCAATTTTTTTTTAGAAAGATTAATATCAAAATTTCATCATAAAATAGATTCAGTTCATGAGATGAACCTGATACTTCATTTTAAAACTTCTCATTTTCTAGGTAGATTTTATTGCTTATACCTGAGAATTAATCAAACTACATTAACAAGAGAGGCTGAAAAATGAAACCATAAATGATCAGTACCTTCTTCTTCTGGCTAAACTCATTAAGAATAGAAACCCTTTCGGACGAAATCGTTGATTAAAAGAATAAACAGAACAGAATTAATTTACCTTTACCTATTACAATTGCACCCTTATTGATGCCAAAGAAAGGTTTTTAGTAATGGTCGATGAAAACTTAACCCTCGCAATATCAAGGTAGTTTTAATAACAGGTTATACCAAGAAGGAGTGTCAACCAAAAAACTAAATGAAACGAATCATTTTTACTATTGATTTAAAATTAAATAAATTTAAAATAGTAAGTTTTAGATTAAAATAGAAAAAATTCAGGGAAGAAGAGAAAATGTGAGACAGCTCGCGCCCTATTACTTCATAATTCAGCAGGACACCGCCATAAAAATATAGAAATTTATAGGGATACTCTGTGTTCACCACGATTTGTAGCTACTGAATATTTAAAAAATTATTCCTACACAAGAAAGCATTTGTAAGCAATAATAATGTTTTTTGCAGCATTTCATTCGCATTGTAACGAGGCGAAAAATCGTTAATTAATAAATGGTGGGCACACTATTTTGAGTTTTAAGAACTTCATTCTGTTCCAAATATTCAGAGGCAATTATTTGGCGAAGAGCTGTTTCGGAGGAATTTTTATTAGAGCTTAATAATCTTCAGCCTCCATGCACTCTTTTCAATTCCTTATGAAAAAAAACTTACCATAAGCTCGTGATTAAACTAGCTGGGAAAAAAGCGAACGTATGCCTTAGAGCATCTCACGCTTATCAACCTCGACGTCAAATGACAGGCTGCTGCTTTCTATTTTGCTGTTAATAGACTTAATGGCCTTTGGAGCCTTAGATATAGACGTGTCACACATATTTATCTATATCACGTTTTCCTGTCTTTAATTCGTAATAACCTCCTCTTCTATTACATACACTTCTGCGAAAAGCCACGCAAACATCTCTGTCAAGCCGTCTTTTGGCTTTGGCGGTTAATTAAAGGGCGTAGTAAGACCGTGAAGGGAGTTGTAGAGAACTTCCTTCGGTTCGTAGATCGATGCTTTCTAATTAGACCCTGAATGTTTCAAAAGCGTGAGAAGCGAGTTGGGAATTACAGGAAAACGCAGCTTTTTGCATTAATGCGGTGAAGGTGAAGGAAGGCGTATTTTCGCAACGTTTCGCCTGCGTGGGGTGGTTTCCTTTTTTTGAGCGGACTAGCTCCAGAGACAATTGCGCAGCTCGAATTGTGACCGGAGAGTGTGAGAGTAATATAAAACTCTCTGTAAGTGTAATTAGTGAATCAAATGAAATGAGAGAGGCGTGTCAGTTTTTGAATCGCGAAAAAAGCCGAATACGCCATAGTTCTCGTAATGCAAGTTCCTTCGTTCAATTGGACGTTTTCTGCGTAAAAAATGTCGTTCACAAACATCGGAGCTTCTGGGGAAGATACTTTATCGCATTCTCGACAATCTTTCGCATAAAACTTACACTTAATGGTTTCATTTTAATATCATTTCGCGTGCAACGTGATGCTGGTTTGCTTTATTCGAAAATTATATGTAATTCAACATTTCATACACGCAAAAAATTGGATAAAGGAAGATCGGAAGAGAGGGCATAATCATGGGACATTTATTGCCAACAGATATATAAAAAAAGGCTTTTCGTGATAAAAATTTCATACGCACAATCAACTAATATTTTGGCCATTACCGGAACCTAAGTGTCAAAATTAAGACTAAACAAAGTTAAAGATAACTTATGAAGGTAACGACTGGAAGTAACTTAGAGTGAGTTTTTATTTATGAAAAGAAATTTCTTGCTTGGCAATCTCACAATTTGAGAGGGAGGAGTTTTCTTCGGTGTATCTCTTCGAGGACATCCGTTGGGGCAGTTTGATACCGGAACCTAAGTGTCAAAATTAAGACTAAACAAAGTTAAAGATAACTTATGAAGGTAACGACTGGAAGTAACTTAGAGTGAGTTTTTATTTATGAGAAGAAATTTCTTGCTTGGCAATCTCACTATTTGAGAGGGAGGAGTTTTCTTTGGTGTATCTCTTCGAGGACATCCGTTGGGGCAGTTTGATACTAGCTTGGCTAGTTCCGTCCCAACCAAAGGGCAGTTTGATACTAGCTTGGCTAGTTCCGTCCCAACCAAAGGGCAGTTTGATACTAGCTTGGCTAGTTCCGTCCCAACCAAGAAAACATCCGCGTTCAGAAACGAGAAAATTGATCTGCTACGATAGTTCAGTGGAAGTGGAGTGGAAGACAGTGGAAGACCCACGTTCGATTCCCGGTCATAGCAGACTTTTTTCTCGTTTCAAAATTATTCCCAACATTACAGCTTACGCCTGTCTACATAGGATCTTTGGATCGCTTTAATTCATCAAATTCTCTAATTTATTTTAAAATTTGGAAATATTAACTTCAGGTGGCAGAAAAAATTTAAGACGGTGGATCCCTAGTTCATAAACTTAATCGTTATATTCCCATTAGTTCATACTGTGTACTAGCAATTATGTCGATTTAATCGTTACTTTAATGGCCAGATCATATAGCAAAATCAGAGATGTTAGATAATAAGGAAGCAAATCTTTCTGAATCAAATTGTCTTGAATGGCTACTGCCTATAATCCGAAAACTAAGAAGGTGACAATCGCAATCGTATGCCATATGGAAGCTGAACGTCCACGTTCCAACGTTCGAAGACACCTTTCTATTACTATGGAATATTTCCACAAAGTGGAGCCTTCTCAAGTGGATTATATTCGAAGACTGCTTTATTTGCACCACATGGCATTCAGCGTCCTTGGAAAAGAAAAAAATGAGCGCTTAAGTGATTCTTTGGCCACTTTACGTTGACAGAAAGTATTCAGACGAAAGAGTAAAATAATGTTTCTAACGGCTATAATTTTTACTCCTGACAGATGCCGAATTTTAAAAATTCTCATTTATTAATGTTTAAAGGGCGCTATCATAATCATTTAATGATACATTTTGCATATGAATTAAAGTTATGAGAAGGGATAGCTTTATATAGGCGATTAATAAACAAATATCAATAATGAACGATGTGGGTGTTACAGAAACTTACATATATACAACAAAAATAAGGAAAAAATAGATTTTTCCAAAGTGTTGTCTCCTAAAAAATATGTTATGTATCTTTGAAGATGTATCTCAATGTTAAGGTTTGCGTATAGAAGCTCAATTAAGTATAAACAAAACATGTTCGTATTGTAGGTTTTTGGACGAGGGCCAACTTCAGTATCTGTATAAGTATCAGTTGCCCAAAACTATAAATAGATGCGATGCGATGTAATGAATTAATATAAATAAAAAACACGTCTCTGATAAGATAGTAAAAAAATCGATTACGTTAAAAATAAATCTAGCGAGGTTTACAAAGTGATTGTTCGATGATGAAATATGCCAAATTGCTTTTTACAGAAGCACGGAGTAGTAAACAAACGCTGTCATAGCAGAAATAATAAAAAAGAAATTACTATGAAAAATGACAATTATTAATTACTATTGCATTCTTTTTCGAATGTAGAGTAATTAATTATTTTAAAGAAAAACGACTAAAGCATTAGAGGAAAATTGAGAATTGTTTTCTAATTCACTTGAGGGCAAACATCAATCAAAAGAATTGACAATTGCCTAAATCTGGGAAATAAAAAATCGCGTTAAATTTATTCAGAAACGCTTACGCAATTTATATGTTTATCCCATTTGCTTCAGAGAAATGGGTGTGGCAAAGATGCAATACTTTGGCTCGTGAGTTTTTGTACGCTAGGAAAAAAACAAAGTACCACGAGACGAAAGACGGACGCATGATTAAGGAGAGTGGATTAAAGGGGAGCGCAACGCTAGTGGGGTTCAACAAAGCTTTCTTCCGCTAGTGTAGATGACCAACATCGGCAAAGGGGAATATATCGAGAAACAGCGAGAGACGGAATAGGAGATGTATGGTGTACGGGGAATTTCCGGTTCGACGGAGTCGGAAGTGTTTTTCGAAGGGAATAACCGAGCAAAAGATCGCGTGACTACGCGTATTCTAGTGGCTTCATATTATGTTAAAGGGGATGAGTAACCGTGCCATTTCTGCACCACGATCTGTAAAATTATTGCTTGATTACGAATTCAAAGTTCCTAATCTGTAGACTAAGACAATTTATAAAGCAGATGCCGCTAATTATTTATATTATAGCTAATGCTATAAATTGTTTTGAAACAAATGTGATCAAAATAATCGTGTGTATAAATATAATATAACTACTCCTTCTTCAGCTACAGAGAGAGTTCTCTCTCTGTAGCTGAAGAAGGAGTAGTTCCGAAAGCTTTACGTTTGTGATGTTTCTGTGTTTTTGTGTTATTTTACGTGTGTCGCTTTGACATCCCCGGGGCCTCGCCAACCTGAAGTCGTCTGATTGGTGAGTGCTCACTGGGTTTCCTCATCCCAACACCTTGTTGACATCCATATATTCATTTTACCTTTCCTTTTCCGTAAGTTGTTATATATATATATATATATATATATATATATATATATATATATACACACACACACACACACACACACAAACAGGGGCGGCCCGAGGAATTTTGGCGCCCCGGACGAGATAGTACTCCAGTGCTCCTCTCCGTTAATGTTTGTTGTGATATTTTTAAAATACATGTTAATTTATCCATTGCTCTGTAAGAATTATTTACAATAAAAATAAAAAGAATATGATGAAGATTCTAGCCTGTTCCGCGATATAAATTGGTATCCAATATTTATTTGCTTGCAAGTAATTCATAAATAGATGTTTGAGATTGCGCCCCGAGCAGTAGCCCGGCTCGCCAGTACCTCGCACAGGCCCTGCACACACGTATGCATTACGTATACAAATGCATATTCATACAAGTTGGGAAAAATGATAAATTCGTGCGTTCCAATGTTGACTAAATTTAAGTTTAAATACACAACGTAGGAGATTCGGGCACGACGCGTTAATAAGATCGTTTTCCTTCTCACTTGTTACATATATCCCTAATTACTGAATCAATTTTCTCAGAATATAGAAGTAGATTATTAGCCCCTGGGAAACATTGCAAAACGTGTTCCGTTCGTTCGTTATATAAGATTGCAGGATAAATTCATTAGCTTTCGAACAGTAACGGCAAATAGAACTGGATACCAGTGATTTGGAGAATGACGTAATCATAGACGCGTCCAAAAGAAAAACTAGGATATTCTTTTGGTTTTCTAGACCAACCTATCGAATCTCGATCAACTCTTTTTTATACATAGCGAGAATGGCAAGGCGAATTCCAGAGGGGTGGTGGAGGGCATGGTGACATCTTGGAGAAACTTTTCTTAGGTTTCGGAGGACATTTGGCGAGACTCAGAATGGATTCATGGATGAAACTTGCCGTCTCTGAAAAGGTCGCCCATGTGCCTCTATCTCTTAAGAAGAGCGTCGTGAGAACTTGGATCTGACACTAACGTGCGCTCCGAGTTGGAAATTTTCGAGATTTTTTTCCCTAAACCTAAATCAGTCCTCGAATAAATTTGTGCATACTCTCTGTCATCGATCGATACTTTTTTAAAAAATTCTATTGATTTTGAATGAGTGAAAACGGATACTAGTTGCATCGTTACAATCTGATAAAAAGATATAGTGCACTACATATTTTAAAATAATTCGGGCACAGGTGGAACAGTTAATATATATTAAAGTTTAGTTTTAAGTTATATGAACATTTAATAACAAGAACTTTAAATAGTAGAAATTTCTTTGTCTGATTAAAGTTGATAACATTGCAATTCAATGTAGGAAGATCATATCTTTGTTTAAAGTGACCATTAAATCACAAGTAAAAACGATTTATCCATGCGTTAGGGTGCATAATGCTCAATATTTCTTAACAGATAAAATGATTTGATATCGAGATTTACGTCTGCGGTATCAATTCGAAAAATCCTATCCCTATCAGATATGAGCAGTTAATTTCCTGATTCGCTTCCTAGTTTTCTCGGCAAATCTTGAAGAAATTCCGATCTATTGTTTGTTCCTCCCAGCATTTTGTATTTTTAGAACGGAATTGATGCAAAAATTTAGACGTAAATTTAAAAAAGGCTCAAACATAAATTCTCCTAACGTTTTTTTTAGCAGGGTGGCGAAGGGCCTCACTGGCACGTGATTTAACGGAACAATAGGAGATAGGAAGATGGTATGCCGAGGGTGAAGGACGAGGCGCCTACAATGGGAGATTAGAGATACCATCTCGCGAAGGTATGCCGAGGGTGAAGGACGGGGCGCCTACAATGGGAGATTAGAGATCTCGCGGAACGGCTATTTCGCATTATGTGTGCGAGACGATGGCGAAGGCGGCGCAAGGAATATCATATGCACATGAATGTCGGCGAGGGTCATAACGGTCTTCCGAATCAATTAGCGATATCGATAGATGAACAGGTGGCAAACAACGGCACACTATGTGACGGAATATCGGCAATATAAACAACTCGGAGTGTTCTCCTCTCATATAGATTACACGGATAAACATTGAATAAACATTTTAAAATTATATTAAAGCAACATCATCACCCCATCGAAAGCAGCGGAAGCACCACCTGAGTCAACATGCCGACTTTTGGAAATGAAAGAGAATCATGTATGAGGATGGATGATTGGGAATATTGTCAATTAAACACATAAGTGTATCTGAAATACTTTTCAGGGCTGAGTCCCATGAATTAAAAAGGAAATGCGTCAAAATTAGTCAAGTGCGTACAAGAATTTGTCAGTGTTTTGTTAAAAATCTTTTCTCAGGGATCCAGTAAAAAATTTTCAACTTCAGCATTTTTAGGCCCATCTCCTTTTTAAAAAGAAAAGTTTATAAAATTTATTTTTCTAAATACGTAACTTAGTACAAAAAATTCCACCTGATGATGTCGAACCCATGATTGCGTGATTTTGTTTGGGTGTATTTGGTGGAACTTTTAGTTCATGGGCGCATCTAGAAACTTCCCAAGGAGGAATGATAGCCCAGATTGCCTCTCCTCCATCTTTAACCTGCCACTGCCGCCGACCCTTTTATTTTGGAATATTTCTTTCTTTTATTTCAGAATATTTCTTTCCCTTGCCGTATTGACCTAATCTGCTGCGCAGAATCAAAGAAATATGCGTGGAATTGGTTTAAGAATGCATCCGGTGGAGAGCAATGAGGACACGCAAGGGGATCGCCCCCTTGGGTCCGCCACTGACTAAATTACATTACATTTTTGAGATTATTTATCGTTAACCTAATCATAAATTATTAAACAACAATTTTTAAAATAAATCCAAGCACTAGCCAAGATAACGCATCGCTATTTTAATGAATAAAATTTGTCTCAATAACCGAGTTCTTCTAAAAATGTAGCATGTCAGCTATCGTTATATCTCTCTTAGATAAAAGATGCGCCAGTTTCGCGAAAGGACGACTTCATGTAGGCGCACGATCCCCGCGTCTACACGACCTCTTCACATCCTCTGACAATGAGAGACATAGAGAGAGAGAAAGCTTTTTTTCCCAAAGCGATCGCTATCCTTTAACGACGAATTGGCCACGCCCTACGTCACCTCACTCCCACACAGCCCTCTAAAGAACAAACTACAAACCAATTTGCCCTGCTCAAGCCCTCGCTCTCACCGTATGTGGAAGCTCGCCCTCTTTTCAGAAAAATAAATAGACAAAGGAAATGAAAATACTCGCCTCAGTAGCAGAAGGGTGCGCGCGGCACGTATATATTTCCATCGTACATTCTTTACATTTCCAAAAATATGGAGTCCATTCCTCATATAACAAGTTAATAACATGCAAAAACTCTTCAAAGGGCTCGTCCAAATAAAATAAGTAAAGGCAGTAAGAACATTCAAAATGCTTTTTTACGTTGATTGATAAAAGAAGAATTGTTTAAGGCTGCTAAAATAGGTTATGAACAAAATGAATAACTTGCGTAAGTATTGAACTTGGTTGTTATGACGGCGCGTATGTGTTAAAACTCGAGTGGATTTCGTCGCAGTTCGTAATAAATTATATACGAAAATAAGTAACTTAAACTGAATCTGATTAGATGCACGCTAACGAAATTTGCTGTCTTTTATAAATTAAGAAGTTATTACGGAGAATTTTAAATACTTACTATAAATTATAAATAAGTCAAATGTTTAGCTTCAAAAGAAAGTGTCGCTGCTGGTGATGCAACGTTACTGTGATTATTTATGGCCGCTCAGTAACTAATATAAAAATCGACTATGTATATTTATCCTCTCGTTTTTTGTATACGTTATTTCAGTTTCCTCAACTTTCATAATACTGGGAAGACTGTCATAAAAATGTTTTTCTTTACAGACACGAGCATCAAATTTGTTTTTATTGGAAATTATAATGAATGTTCATTACAATGGACTGTATTAGCGCACACGCCAACATAAACGTAGTTGAAGAGAAAACACAAAAGTTCTTGAATAATTCATGATCAAATTCCGAGGAAAATGCGGCGTCCGCCTCTTTGATGAAGGCGAAACTCCCGAACCAGTTCGGAAAGTGTACAGTGTGTATTATATATGCGCGTTTCGCGCGTGCACCCTCGATATTGCGCGGGTGTCGGGTGAAAACGTTAGCGCGCGTTATAGGGAAGCCCGCGTTATATCGAGATAACTAAACTTAGAAATTAGTTTTACTTGCATGCTTTAATGTAAAACAATGGACGGAAAGAGAAGAAAACAAATGAAGTACGTACAACAGCTTTATGTATAATTGAAGTTTACAAAATCCGTAAGATAATGGTTAAAATAATTGCTAAAAATCTATCTTTTCTATATTAATTGAATCCTGCATAATAATAAACATTATTTCAACAATCTACATATAAATCGTTGCATAAATATATTTATTTAAATAATTAATAGTATAAAGTGGAACTTCCATAAATCAAAATTTATGGGAAACAAAGAAATATTCGAGTTATAGATAATCCGACTTATGGAAATAGGTTTTCCTCATTTCTATTTTCCCCGGTAAAATTAATTCACTTCGAGTTATGGAAGTTCCACTGTACTTTGAACAAACGAACACCATAAAACAGCAAAGCACCATGTTATGTCTCTATCGACAAAACATAGCTTCCCTCCACTAAGTTTATGCATCACTTAACGTATTTAGGTAATTTTAATGAGCAAATACCGCAAAAAGATATATCAGAAATGATGCCAGGAAAATATTATTTTTATTAACTATTTATTTTCTAAGCAGTTGTAATTAATGAAACAATCCAAAATTATTTTAAGCATACCTCACTGAAGTAGCTCTAATATTTACAATTAGGCTCATATCTTCGTAGCAAATAATCCATTTCCTTCCGCTTGCAAAATGCTTGATGCATGCACACGTAAAGAAATTAAACGTGTTTTATTAATCATAGACGATCTTATTTACTTCAATTACAGCGAAGATCTTTTGGTTGACGACCATAACAAGGTATCCATGCAAGAATTCTTCCAAGTTCAAAGCGAATTACGACTTTCTTGTTTGATTTTATTGATAACGACTACGCCTACGATAAAAATTTTCCTGGAAAGAAATATTTTATTTGGGTAGTTCTGCAAGTTTTGTTGAAGATTTTTTTCTACACGACTAATATTTTCCGAGTTATGAGGAGAATTCGTTTTTGTTTCCAGTAAAGTGGCACCCCTAATTGGGTTATGAGAACCATTTTTATCATTTTCATATTGTATTTAATCATAAGTCCTTAACACCAAATAGTATCACGAAAATCCGTTCGGTAGAAGCCGAGAACGAGCATGCACACGGACGGACGGACAGAACGAAACTAATAGGCGCTTGCGTTGAAAACGACACGCGCCTGAACATACTAATGGATCGAAATGAAAAGTCTAAAGGACATTTTATCAAGCAGCGCTTATTTTTCTGATGATTTTATGCATGCTATAAATTAACTGCGACGACGTTATTTGTCGGCGCCATAATGTCCTCTCTTTCTCCAACCAGCGAAAGGGCTTTTTTTATTGGGGCGACAGACCTTTATCGTCAACGTCTTCGTTTAATATACGTACGTTATAGCTAAATTTATAAAAATAAGCATTTATGAAATTGTCCAGTAATCTAAACGTCACTTTTTTACGGCAGATTCCTTTAAATGTATCCCAGGTCTGCCATGCCTACTCTCAAATGTGTGAACGCGAAAGGGTAGTGCGTGGTTGAAATGTGTGGTTTTGTAAGAATCCGGAATGCCCGCAGAAAATTACCCTTGAGTTTCCAAGGATGCAAAAATTCCCAAATTGTGACCGACTGGTCTTTATTCACCGCTTCCTGTTTTTCATGGATGAACATTTTTAACGAGTCATGACCAATACGATATATCATGCTAAATTATCTTTGTTGTTACCTCAATAATAAAACTCTCCATTGATGGACGAGAAAAGGATCGAACTCGATTTTCGGTAGACTGAGGACATAACGGCGAAAAAATTCTCCAATCGCGTTCATCAAAGGTTTTTCCGAAATTTTCTTAATTTGAAAAGGGTCTTCATATTGGAAAATTACTCACCGAACAGGACTTAAAATTCACATGAAGTTCTTATGGAAATGCGTAATCGATACGCTGCCTTTAAAAATATTCCAAATTTTCGAGATTTTTCTATTGTGCAACTTTCGATAGAACACTGCCATTTACGTATACCAACATCAACATATTAAATATACAACGCTAAATAACGTTGCTGACAGCGTACAAGAAAATATTCAAGCCTGATGTGATGAAAATTCTTTGCTTGATTTGCTTGTCTGTTGCCATTGTAGATCATTAAAAAGACGTCACCAGTGGCGATTCACTAATAGTATCTTGTTTTTTTGACCATTTTTTATATTGAAACTACCCAACGAATCAATAAGATTCCAGCTTTGAAGCAAACTCGACTATTCTTTTTATAATTAATCATCGGAGGTGCTTCATAAAATAGAATAAATTTAAACCTAAACGTACAAGGATATGTTTTCAGACCACTTTCAACCTCTAAAGAAAAGAAAAATATTACGAACAAGTAGAAATTTTATGAAAAGAGGAACGAAAGTTTTTCGTACTAGTTAATTCTTTAAATTTTCATTTATTTATCGAGAAAAACTGGAAAATAAGCAGTATATCAAGAAATTAATGTAACAGCGTACTAAAACTAATAAAATATATTTAGAGGCAGTTTCTCTCTTCTTTGGACTAAGGTATTATTCATATGTCAAGAATACTTGAAACTCATCTTATGACATTTTTTAAACGGTTTTTTTAATGCCTGCTTCTTTGATTTTGAAAGAGCTGTTTAAAAGTCGATTCAGATAAATTTTTATTTGCTATTTTTTTTAGCTTCCGTCTTCGTCCGATGAGTTTCCTTCTTCCGACCCAGAGAAAATTCCCGTTTCCGGTTTTGGTTCTCTTCCCGTCTTATAAGCTACGCAAACGGATGATGCCGGCAGCCGCAAGACATCGCCAGTCACGCCATTTCGCCACTATCGAGGATACCAATTAACCAGGGCCAACGGCAGCTCTGGGTTTCACGCTTCCGGATGCAATGTTAAGAGTTTACTGTCTGGAATGGGAAAAAACGCGTTTTTCTGACGAGAAAATTCCAAACTGATGTTTGGGAGTATATGCACTTCCGAGCTGTAAATTTCGTCTCAATTTGTGATTACTCATGGTGAGCCAAGACCAGATGCTGCGCGAGGATGTTCAAAATATTAGAGCACGAAGAAGTTCAAGTTTTTGGTTCAAGTGCAATTGTGAAATTCAGATGGAAAAACATTCAATCGTAAAAAATACGAACAATCAGCGCATGCTTTATGAAAGTAAATTAAGCTATCCGATCGATTATTATTTTCATAGAAACCTAACGTTGGACGCTAATAAAATTGGTCTTTAGAAATAAAAATAACTTAGTAAATTTCTACAATACTTTAATTAGAGGGACTCGATCTAGATTTCGACGCTAGTTATTTTTATTTCTGAATTATGGATTTCTACGAAGCAACGGGCGAAACAGTTGACTATGAAATTGGTCTTCTTGTATCACAAAGGCAATGGGAGTCATCTAACGATATTTAGTCAGAGGCCTGGCGTGAGTTTGGGTGGCGACCGCATCAGGCGGCTTTAAGCCGGTCCCACACCACTCGCGAGTATTCACGAGTTTGGCATTCGCGAATACTCGCGAGTGGTGTGGGACTGGGATACTCGTACAACCTTGAAAATACTCTCCTCGTACTCGTAATCGCCCTTTTCCCGTCGGTTGTCGGTATATTTAGCGCGGGTCAAAGGAAAATTAAACTCGTGTGTTTACTCGTTTCCGTACTCGTAGTAGCTCCCAGACCACTTGGGAATCATCGACATCGATACACAGCCAATGAACGAATGATGGATGAGGCGAGTATAAGGCAGGATGCACGAGGTTTCAGGAGGAGAAGAGTTACAAGTATGCACGAGTGGTGTGGGAGGTCTGACTCGGCATTGGTCATTGCTCGTGCACACTCGCAATCGTGAACACTCGTGAGTGGTTTGGAACCGGCTTAAGGGCGGCTTTATAACAATATCGCCGCCAATCTGTACCAATGTGTTGTGATTTGGGGAGGCATTTTGTCTTTTCTCCTCAGGCGGTAGATATCGACGCCACGATCATGTATTTAATTAAATCCGGAAAACTTTCCTTCGCTTTAACTTTGGAAAAATCAACGACTTCTGTATTAAGCCTCAACAAAACTAAGGAAAATCTTTGCGTTGTGAAATAACTTTGACGTTACTGTAAAGAAAGTTACATTTCCTAAGAAACATCGCTTTGTGTTACTTCAGTGACTCTTGTCCTTCTAACAAGCTATTTCCAGCTAAAAATACTTAAACGCCTTCCCATAGGAGCCAACAAGGATTTTGCGAAAATCAAGACAAACGAGTTAGGGTATCGTAGATTGAAAAACTTTTATTCCATTGAGTTAGAGTAAGCAGTGATATTCAGTGAGTAATAAATCTAATTCAGTTTCTCAATTCGATGCATGAGTTCAAATGCATTTTTAAGGATGGTGAAACTATTTGTAAGCGCTGGATAATCTGAGGAAAAGGCAAAACTTGGAGGAAATGCGGAGATCGAACTCCTGTTGCTTTTTTACTGCAACTAGATGCGTGCGAGAGATAGGGAGATGAGAAATGGACGCCGGTAAGCGAAGCATATATACTCGTATAACCATCGCAACCAGAAACGCCATCACAGACATTCTGAAACGAATTGATGCTCCCATAGTAGGAGATAGCCCCTGTATGCCTTTCCTTTCTCTTCCCACTATCTCCGTGTAGAGATGAACCTCACACCCTTTACGCGTTTAAGAGAGAGCATCTTATTAAAGAAAGTAAAAATGTTTGCAAAGAAAAGAATAAAATAAAACTTTTAGAATTCTCGAATAGTTAACCAAGGTTCAACATCTTAATGTAAAAATAGCATTTTTATAATTTTTTTTATCACTTGGTGTTTCCATTGTTTTCTGTAGAAATAAAATCGTGCGGTTCTTCCGTGTCGTTTTCGCAATAAAATAAATTATTTAGGAAAAATAAAATAAAACTTGATTTTCATTTGAAATGAGGTTTTTTTGTGTATATTCAGAAAACAAATTTTGCACCGCGAGACAAGATAGAATACGCGAAAATTTTTAGATATCACTGAAAAGCGTCATATTCTAATAAAAGAATCGATGTGCGTGAGACATCTCACGAAGTAACATCGTTCTTCGTACTGCCATATGTAACTTTGAGGAATATTTGTCTTGGTAGGCAACTCGTAGCTTTTAAGGGGGAATTGGAGAGCAACACTATAACAACCTCTGGGCGAGCCTCTGACACCACATACCCCAGCCCATTTAATTAGACCATCTTTTCCAGACTGCGGTCCGAGGGTAGCATGGGATATGCGGCTATATATTACAGGATGTTCAACGGTTGATTTACAGTGCTGGTGTGCCGAGAAATCTGTTTTAACATGCAGTTTTCGAAGGCTGAGGTAATGAAAACGTTTTCGTTAAATCAACTTAACACGCTAGCAATCCTTGTGGTACTGATATAACTCTGCTTTAGTAATCGACGTAGAACACAAAGAAACCACAGAAAAATAATTTCTTAGCAACATTGCCATTCCAACGGGTTACTTAACAACATGGATGAAGTAGAGAATGGGAACAAAATATATAATCTCTACTTTTATAACAACAAATACTTAATTAAACGGTGTAAAGAAAATGATGTAAATACATTGTATAAAAACACAATAATGTTCCTTCTCCTTATAAAGCAATTATATAAAATTCTTTGATAAGCTAAATAACTTCTAAATTAAAGAAATTTCCGCAGTAAATGTATGGAAAAGAGGATTTTCATATCATCACCCTTTAATATGGACATCCCATTCATCACACCACATCACAATGCCTAAAACCTTTTGCTCGCTAAACCTGATGCGCGGGCAATGATTGTCAGAGTTGGCAACTCTTATCGGCTATCTACTCTATGGGCGAGCGATAAGAGTCAACGAAGCGAAGTTCCTATCGAAGTGGAAAACATGGGTGTTATGCAAAGCGCCGATTGAAACATGGGTGTTAAGCAAAGCGCCGATTGAGCCGAGACATTGACTTTCGTCTTCGAATGGCTGAAATGTCAAAGGAGAGTACACCAAGTGCCGATGGAATGGAAGAGAAGCCAAACGCTGCTTCAAACGATTCGACACATAAGATAACGGTAAGGCAGCTATAGGATTTTTAATACAAGAATGGGGTTCAATTCTCGAAAGCCGTAAAAAGCCATTGCTACTATTTGATATTCGCCTCCTCAATATAGGACTGAGAATGACGACGGCCTTATCTGAAAGTTGTATGGGCCATTTAATGATCCCTTTCGTAGTGATTGGGTGATATTATCTCCGGTAAAATATTATAATCCTAGGTTTAGAGGGAAATTTAATTCCCACACGTTGCGTGCTTCCAAGTACTCTGGACATTTAGAAACTTGAAAAACATAAAATATAACTCAATTCCTTAGTTATATTGTAAGATTATTATGGTGAGAAAGATATGATTTTGGATTTTGTTGACTTTTTCTCGAGTTTTCAGAGAAGAAACTCTAGAAAAATATCATAAATTCCTTAATTATCTTAAATCTATAGAAGCCTACTTCTGTCCCTTTGTGGCTCCCTCTGTCACGCTATAAAAATGCGAATAACTCAATAATGGAACAAGATACATTTTATATATTTGGTAGGAATGATCGATTTACATATTTTAAGATGATGATGAAAAGAAATTTAGAAAAAGTCCTAGGTTCGACTCCGAGGTAGGCATTTTCATTGCCCATATCATAACACGTAAAAATCGAATTTTCGACTTGGAGGTTTTTATTCTTTTTGAGATCTAAACTAGAAAGAATTAACCTATGATCTTCGGATCTAGCCTATTTTAAATAAAAACTATGAAGTTTCTTATTCTGTTCATCTTTTTTCGCCTACAGTTCGAAATTCCTCATGTTTAACGTTTAATGCCTTGCCTTGCCAACCAATTACATATATACATATTACATTGTTAAACCTCGAAATCCTATTGTTATTTCAATCCTTAATGGTGAAAGCGTGCTTTGAATGCTCTTACGAGAGAGATATAGAGAGAAGCAGAGAGAAATTTCTTTCATAGCAACCAATGTAAACAACATTCGTTGCGTTATTTACGAGAAGGAATACATTTGAATGTAGAACATTAATAATTTGCATATTAAAATCAGGTACCTACTTAGAATCATCGTAGGAGTTCGAGACTTGAAAAAACGAACGCCTAGAAGAACGAGAGTTTGTTTTCTTGCCATCCAAAGAAAGTCAAGATATATTTGTTCATTTTTTATTTCACAAAAAACTTTCCCGTTGAATTTGAACGGGCATCTCACTAGTATCCATATATTTTATTAAATAATCTACTTCCTTGTTTTTTCTGTTATCATCAAAACAAAAAAAAACAATAATTTATTTCATTGCTTGTTTATCAAGATATACCTATATATAATAAAAATATAAAAACTAATTTATACAAATTAGTTATACTCAATTAATTAATAATTATAAAAATGACTTGTTAATCTGAAATTACCTAAAATAATTTTGCTATAGAAGGATTAAAGTCGGGTATTAACGCAAGCGGTATAAATGTAATGTCTTTCTTTAATCGATACTGTACATCTGTACTGGATTATACTGCTATGGTTAAAAAATTAAGTCAGATGAATTTATGATAAAGCGGAACAGGCCAAAAAGCAATACATTGGCTGGTTAAAATGACAAAAGGCAATACAACCATCACAGCCATTTAAGTCATTAATGAATTAACACTTTTTATCGTAGAAATATAAACGGTTGACAGGTCAAATATTTTTTAAAAGCAGTGCTGAATTTCGCATATAAAAATTTGATAGATTTATTTTTGCATCGGTGATGCGTAGAGACGAAGTTCTTTGCGTGTATTGCCAATTAAAGGGAAATTCGAGGCATTCTCCCCCCGTAGGCTACTTTCTCAGTCGAGAAAAGGAGAGGCACGCCTGCAGGCGCCTATCTACAACCGGCTGTTTTCTGTTTATCACTCCACTCCGCTTCGCAGAGGGTTGGTCTGACTCCGCATGCGCTCGATAAAACCAGGAAACGTACAGGTCCACACTTTTGATTGGATTCTTTTGTATTTCATATCCTTTCGTCAACACGAGCCATCTACCTGGTGTGTAAAGAGTTATGGCTATAATAATCCAAGACGTTGATTAGCCAGAAATACTCACAAACAAACAAACGAGTCATCTCTTCTTGATTTATAGACAAAGGCCACTTAAAGCTATTTAATGAATATAGTCAATTGTTTCGGCCGATACTTTGTAGAAATTCATTACAAATAATTAAAATAAATTTTGTAAATCCCTACAATACTTAATTGTGAGACTCGATATAGATTTCGACGCTTTGTGTCATCATCGGGAGTCATCGAGTCCTAATAAAGGACTGTAGGAATTTACAAAGTTAATTTTAATTATTTATCTATTTAATGAAGGTAATTGCTCTCGGATTTGGAGTTAGTGTAATTTTCCAGAACTTGTGAACTTTGCTCTTGTATGCTCTTATGATAAAAAAGAAAAACTCAAGGAATATTTGGAATTTATATTCATAAATATGAATAAAACTACTCATTATTCTCGGGCAATTTTTATGCGTTGGTCTTTTTTAGGCGCGTGTCCTTTCCAACGTAAGCGAAGTAAAATAAGCGCTGCTTGATAAAATGTCCTTTAGACTTTTCATTTCGATCCATTAGTATGTTCAGGCGCGTGTCGTTTTCAACGCAAGCGCCTATTAGTTTCGTTCTGTCCGTCCGTCCGTGTGCGTGTTCGTTCTCGGCTTCTACCGAACGGATTTTCGTGATACTATTTGGTGTTAAGGACTTATGATTAAATACAATATGAAAATGGCTCCCATAGCCCAATCAGGGGTGCCACTTTACTGGAAAAAAAACGAATTCTCCTCATAACTCGGAAAATATTAGTCGTGTAGAAAAAATTCTTCAACAAAACTTGCAGAACTACCCAAATAAAATATTTCTTTCCAGGAAAATTTTTATCGTAGGCGTAGTCGTTATCAATAAAATCAAACAAGAAAGTCGTAATTCGCTTTGAACTTTGAAGTATTCTTGCATGGATACCTTGTTGAATCTTCGCTGTAATTGAAATAAATAAGATCTTCGATTGATAAATAAAACACGTTTAATTTCTTTACGTGTGCATGCATCAAGCATTTTGTTGAAATAATTATTTCTCAGAGCCAAGTGCACATGACAGACTACATACAAACTGAATAAAGCACATTTTTGGCCACATAGGCACCTTAAACGTCCTCAAAATTTCGAAGTTGGATATTTTCATGATCGTAATATTTTCTCTATATTATTCGTGCATGAGAAAGAAAAAATAATAGAGGAAACTTACGGAATTTCCATGAAAATAATGAACCGAATACAATAATGATCATTAAAAAAAAACAGAAAATGCAAATTCAAGTTGAAAAAAGGTATTCAGTTATTGGCTTGTCTCAGGACAAGGATAATGAAGTTACCAAAAAAAGTAGTTTGGAAACACGGCATGCTGGCCTCAGCGCAGGCGGCATCCCAAATTATACTTTGGCTGTAGACGTTATTCATATGTGATATGACTTCGAGAAATGAATTCCTTCTAACATATAGACTGGATATTCGTTGAAGAGCAATACATTATTGGCAAAGATGGCAGAAAACAGTTCGATAGAATTATTTGTTAGTTTATACATTATTATCATTATTTTTGTGAGCGAAATTCGCCAAAGTAACGGGATGACTTCCTTGATCAGATAACAATAGGCTGAGGCGTTTATATGCAAACAAATTTTGTTGCTATCGTCGAAAAATGGATGTCTGACAATGTCGCAGATTCCATGACAACACTGGAGGTTCAAGAGACTGCTGGAATGACTGAGGAGCCAACCATATAACCACGAGGTCATTGATAATCTACCTACGAGGTAGCAAAATGCTTGAATGCTGATTCGCAGCGTCTTCAGACGCGATGCTTGCTTTGAACAATTTGCCAAGGATACGTATTCATCGAATGATAGTCGCGAGAGTGTGCAGGTTTGCATCATTACGCTAAATCTACATAAATTTCATGTTTTACTTAGGCATTTATTTCACGCTGTCATTCCGCGAGACAGTGACCTGAATAATTACCAAACTGTAAGGAAAAACATTTTTTCACTTCAAAGAATGAAAATTTCTTTTTTATGGAATATCTTCATGTATACAAAACTCGCCTTTCAAGCATGTCACTGACTTTATCATATAGAATGTTTACCAAAATAAACTAATCAGTCCCATGAATGAATTAATAACTTCCGTGTTGTACAATAAGTTAAACAAGAGAGGAAAGATACACATTATGCGTGCATACATGCGAGGCAGAGGCGTTCTTTACGATGTATGCAATAATGTCAAAAAATGTGAAATATTAATGGTTTATTATGTCTAAGAACTGGTATGCTAAAGAAATATCGAATTTCTGATTCACCGATTTATTTCCTAATCGGTTGTGATTAATAAAACAATCGACAATTATTTAAAACTTACTTTACTCGAATAGTACCTAGTAATATAATCTTTATGTTCACGTTCATTTCTTCGTCGTAAATTACCCATTTCTTTTCACTTACAAACGCTGTGTAACAGGCGCGGACTGGCAATTTTTTCCGGCCCGGGAAAAGTTTACTTTGCTGACCACATCCATTTTTTAAGTGCAGTGTTTCGCCTATTTTATCAGGAGTTTGATTATTACAGTAAACTAATCATTTAATAAGCAAAAATAGAATATTCATAAACAATTAAGTATACATATATGGAAAAAAGTGTACAACGCATTATAAAATCTAGAAATGCATAATACAACAATATAAACTTGTTGCATTGTTAAAAATGACAAAAATTTTAAAGATATGTTTTCTCTATTTGTAGGCATGATAATAATAAGATAAAATGATGGCATGCAATCGTACCCGAAAACGACCAATGGAATTTTCAAACTGATGATTCTTTGAATTGTCACCGGGCATATTTTTTGGCTTTCCAGTTCTTTCTTTTGGAAGATTTTCTTCCACTATTTTCTTCTTCCGATAAACTACTTGCTCGTTTCACAATTTTTTTTAGCTTTATTAAAAATTTCTTGAGAATGTTTTTAAATTTAATAATGTACTTCTAAACATAAAGCTTATAATCCCGGGATTTGGGATCAGGAAATTCCGCGGTATCCAGGGATTGCAATCCCTAAGGTGGCCATTTTTCTCTCAATTAATAAGGACAATATTCAAGAACCATAGAACCAAGAGAAGAGGTACTATGGGTAGATCTTACACATACTGAAACATCCAATTTCATCAAACACATAAGCAGATACTATGTCTGCTACAATCAGAAGTTTCTATACGGATTTCAAACCAACTGTTTCAGTGCTTTCGTGTATTTGAGATCAGAATAGGTCTAATTTAAAAGTCTTTATTCAACCTATCTTGAAGACGAATTCTCGAAACTCTTCTCTTATCTCGAGAAAAATTTTTTCTCCCTCATGCAAAGCAAGACGTTCGGGGAGGTAAAATTTCGATGCGAATGGAAGATTTTATTAGTGGGATGGATGACGAAAATCCCCTTCTCAAGTGGTTTGAGGCATTATGCGTAACCTTCAACTGTTTGCTACGACAACACGCCCAATTCTCGTGAGAAAGTCCCCATTCAGTATGTGGATGATTTGGATATAACGTGTTTCGAGGCAGTATCAAGTAGCACTTGCCGGACGATAGATTCATCCAGTGAGCCGAATAAATAATAAGCGAGGGAAGAATTTCAAAGCGTTGTATCGATATTCAACCGCACATTTTTAATGTTTATCATTAAATTAAGACCATAAAACACATGCCCTGCCTAAAGCCGACCTTTGGTGAGGTCCCTTTTTCGACGAGGTCCCATTTGCGAGGGCCCTTTTCGACGAGGCCCGCAGCTAGCGCCTCATGCGCCTGTGCATAAATCCGCCTCTGTAAATACGCCCACGACACAAAAACGGAATGATTCTTTTGCGAGAACTATGGGACACTGGTGGATGATGCTTACAGCTCATATAGAGAAGGGATGAACATTTTCAAGAACAATTATGTGAGAAGCCGAAACTCATGGGAATTAACCCGGGATGACGTGTGCGTCTGTGTAAAAACACGCAAATGGAAAAGATAAGCGTTTATCTTTTGAATCATCAGCCTAATTTGAGCTTAATCCACAGCACCTACCACTTTGACTCTCCATTATAGAAATAGACTGTTAAGTAATTACGTGTGGATTATTTTCGTTTTTGTTTTTGCGCGTGAACTTACAACTTCGTCTCCAGAGTCCCATTTTCGAACTGAAAGACAGGCCCACCGGGAAAATTCCCGGTGTCCCGACGGCCCAGCCCGTGCCTGCTGTGTATACTACGTAAAGAAAATAGATATAGTCATACCCCGTTTAACGCTGGGAATGCTTTCCTGAAAACGAGAGCGCTAACTGAATCAGCGTTATGCGGGGTCATTTTGGTATAGTACTTACGGAGATGTGTTCCTACAATCGTAATTTATTACCTATTTTCAAAATATTATTATAGCTGCTCTTCTCTCTGATACTCGAAAACTGTACTATAAATAATTAATCCTTAAATGTGCAATGTAGCAGATGTGCTACATACCAGAAATCTTGCAATAACTGTAGCAGCTTATTTTGTCGACTTCTCACACTGCCACAGATTCCACACACCCTCCCCTTATAATCAGCGCCCAATTCCACCAATAGGTGTCCAATTTCGTGAGATATGTAAACAAAGAATTGTTTCAAACAAAATTCGTAGAGAATAATATTCTTTACAGCTTTTGCAATGACAAATATTTACATAAATGAAGTCTTATAAAAATATTTGAGAAAAATAAAAAATGGCACAAATGCCATGAGTAAACCTCCACTTTCAGTAGACAGATTTTAACCAATAACTGCTCAGCTCTGGTTCCTATAATAAAAATGTTGAATATGAAATTTGGTGATGATTATTAGTTCTTCAGTAAGAGCGCCCACAAAAAAGTAATGAAGTAAAAATTGGTCCGAGAAAAAGAGCGTTATAACGAAACAGCATTGTACGGGGCAGCGTTAAATAGGGTATTACTGCATTTACGAGTACATACGTTCATTTCTTCGTCGTAGATAACCCATGTCCCTTCATTTACTAAATGTTGCGTACACACGATAGAACATTAAACTACTTAGGTGTTTACAGCAGATAGTGTTAACTTCAGTGGTCACGAAGACTGCTTTCATTGCCAACAATTAAAAAAATAAACTGATGTGGGCAACACATGACTTTCTCCATATTTGTATGGTAAATTACATGTTGTTAGCTCTGGGATCGTTGTCAATATTTACTTCCGGTTGACAATTAAGAAAAGAAAAAGGAGCGTTACTAAGACGTAACAAAGCGTCAATTGTTAACAATAGTCTTCGGTAGGTGGCGTGGTGGTGGCAGCTAAAAATATAAGATATCTCTTAAACAATGCATTATATGGATAAATGCATCAAACAAAGGTTGTAGAAAATTAAATTTCCCACAACTTTTATTCTAGTACATTTTTACATTTATCAAATATTAAAGTAAATATTTCAAAATTACGGATAAGTGAAAAGAGTAA
This sequence comes from Tanypteryx hageni, assembly GCA_028673005.1. Classification (NCBI taxonomy): domain Eukaryota; kingdom Metazoa; phylum Arthropoda; class Insecta; order Odonata; family Petaluridae; genus Tanypteryx; species Tanypteryx hageni. The sequence goes on along the minus strand of CM054113.1, from coordinate 36,309,938 downwards.
ACACCCACTTCCGGTTGACCGATGTTTACCAAAACTAATCAGTTCTTGTGACTTTTATAAAAATGATAAATATAAAATTTCGCGATGACCTGATTAATAGTTTTTGAGTTAGAGCGCCCACAAAAATCTATGACATACAGACAGACACACAGACATCATCGAAAAAAATGGTCAAAACGTGTTCAGGGGACCTCAAACCGTGTATTTCCGTTGAAATCTCGAGTTCGATTTTTTTATGAAAACAATACTTTCTCTATACTTCGTATATGGAGAAAATAACAAGGAAAATTTTTTTAAATGTAAGTTCAAATTGAATGACGACTTTCTCGTTTGCTTTTCTTGAAATCGGCTACTGCTTCGATAAAAATTCAGTGAATAACACATATGCTATTTGATTAGTTATACAAATTTAGTTTGAAGATTTTTGTTATAAGTGATATTTTACGAGATATAAAGAAAAGTTCATTTTTAAAATCAGTAAAGTGGCATTTCCAACTAGGCTACTTGAGCCATTTATACCATTTTCTTATTTTCTTTGTCCTTATGTCCTAAATACCAAATTTCATGAATATCCGCCGAGTAGTTTCGAAGATGAAACATGCGGACGGATGGACACCACCTGCCCATAAAGCGTTATTTTTAGCCGACTTTCCAGAATGGAAATAGGCTTATACTTTCGCCGTTGTGTCTGTCTGTCCCCCGATTGACTTTTGAACCAATAAACCGATTTTCATGAAACTTGGAGGAAATCTCTTCCTACTTGGGCCGAGCTCCCGAGGATAGTTTTTGTTGCGAATATTATAAGTCCCGTGTTCGATTCCAGGAACTATCCTTCCAATTACATTTACATGGGAAACCTGAAATCCATCGTGCTGGGTAATTTTCTCTTGCTCATTAAAATATCTTAGAATTGTAACATCGGTGCGGGATTTGTACTATTCTCTGAGGAAAGGAATGTATACTCTAATTTATATCGTGGAATTTTGCATATCGATCACATTTCTTAGAATTTCGCGTAAATACTGGCGTTTTTGCAGTTTTTATCACTCATTACGAGAGTGTTGCCATAGCAAAAAATATTGTTGGACTCGGATCCGCTGTAGCCTAGTTGGCTAGTACATACACGCGTAATTTTTGCCACACAAATACGCGTGATCAATTTAGGTTTTCGTTCGAATGTATTTGTAATATTTTATAACGCTAAATTATTAAAATTGGAGAACACAAAGAGCAACATATCTGCGGTGATTTTAAAGCTATTAAATCCAATATAAATATTAAAATATATGAAAAGTAGGCATCATAAGTTCCGTTTGGATCATCTTGTTTATTTTTTGAAAAGAACGCCTAAAAACGTATTATTTCCGCATATTGGAGCTAACGGGTTAAATGTCTAACATAAGAAAGACTGTAGATTTTCAGCTATTGAATGGTCGTTGATAGCAGTTGAAAATACTTAAACGAAGGGATTCTAACCGTACGTCATTAACTCGATCTCCAATTATTCTTGAAACACTGTGAGGAAATGAATCAATTAAATAAATGGGCTCTTCTCTTATATCCTGGTGGAGTTTACCCCAGTTATACTCACAGCGGACGTTAAACCCAAATAGGCCAAATGGAAATCATCCCCACCGAACTAGAAAGAAATATTTTGACTCCTACCCGGAAAAAAATACATCGTATCAGAAACGGAAGCTCCCTATGACTCATAATCCTCGAAGCACGTCATATAAATGGGCAGCATCAAAAACGAGGTCGAAACACTAACCAAAGTGGCGGCGAATTTGTTGTGAGATAAAGAAAACTTAAAAAAGTACGAATTTCCAAATTTAAATGCGGAAAAAAACGAGGACCAAAATACTAAAATTGTATGACATAGACAGACTCTTCGATACTATTGACCCGGCAATTGCAGCTGGCGACTACAATGCCACTCACCAATCCTGGAACTCAACCACCGAAAATCGCAACGGCAGAAAGCTAAGGAGCTGGGCTGATGACTCCGGGGCAACAGTGGCCGCCCCTCCAGAGCCCACGAAGCTCAAGCAAACACTAGTCATCGCTATCTGTCGCGGCATACGAACTGCACTTTCCCTTCATACTATCGCCGCCATAAGCAGTGACCACTACCCAGTATTGATTTACTTAGGGGTCAAACCGACACTACTACCACCTAGGGTTAGGCCAAGATACGACCGAACCAACTGGGATACCTACAGAATGATCTTGACCAACGCCCTCCCAGAGATACGAAAGCCGGAATCCACTGCAGAAATAGATAGCTTGGCCGAGATCCTAACCAAGGAAATGGAGGCTGTTAGAAAAGCTACTCCTTTGAAAATCTCGCGTCCTCCAGACCACCTAGCTCTCCCGCAGGAGATAATAAAATAAATAGCACGAAAAAATAGACTACGACGAAAGCATCAGCGGACAGGGGACCCTCTATTGTTAGAGGAGATACGTTGGATGCAGAACCAGATCAGACTTGATATTAGGGAGCATCGTACTAAAAGTTGGAATGCCTTCGCCACAACACTAACGCAAAAAGATGGCTCAATCTGGAGAGTGACAAAGAATCTACGCCGCCCACTCACACGCGATCTCCCCCTCCGTACTGCCGCCGGGGTTGCAACTACTTCGCAACAAAAGGCCGAGGCAATGGCGTACCACCTACAAGACGTCTTTACACCTAATCCCCCTACCAAGGACGACCCAGATGTCACCCTTGACCCTGCCGAAGACGGGATTCTACCGCCCGAATGCACAGCGGCTGAACTCGTTGCCGCCCTCAAGCAATTGAAGCAAAAGAAAGCCCCCGGGGCTGACGAAGTGCCAAACGAGGCCATTATTGAGATGCCGCGCCATGCTGGTGAAATTATGACACAGATAGCAAATGCCACCATGAAGTTCGGCCACTTCCCGAGCAACTGGAAGCAGGCCAAAGTTAACTGTATACCAAAACCAAATAAACCACCGACTATCAGGATTAGGGAAACAACTGGAAAGAATCATTCTTCCCCATCTCAAAGCACATGCGTACGGCCACCACATCATTCCGCGCGAACAATACGGATTTAGGGACGAGCACGCAACCATCCACCAACTAGTGAGGGTGATTGACTTTATTGCGGAAGGATTTAACCGCAAAGCACACTCCACAGCTGCTCTTCTAGATCTAGAGAAGGCCTTTGATAAGGTATGGCATGAAGGCCTTCTTAAAAAACTCCAACATCAATCATTCCCAACTTGGCTCCAAAAGGTCATTCAGTCCTACCTTAAAGACCGGTCATTTCATGTCAGCTGGTGCCATGCAACCTCCCAACCACGACCCATAAAAGCAGGGGTTCCCCAAGGGTCAGTCCTTTGTCCCCTCCTTTTTAACCTGTACACGGCTGACCTGCCCACAACGGGCATAATACGATCACGGGAATATTCGCTGACGATGTAGCAGTCATCTCAAGATCTATTAAACCAACGAAAGCCTGCGAATATACACAAAGAGCCTTAGAACAACTGACTAACTGGCACGGGAAATGGCGCCTTGGAGTTAATGCAACAAAAACCGAAACAATCATTTTTACACGAAAGATAAAACCACCGACCGTCCCGCGACTCAATGTCAATGGCATTCCCATTGAATGGAAGAAGGAAGTCACATACTTAGGAGTGACCCTAGATACGAAATTAGATTTCCAAAAACATGTGCTAAGGCAAGCCAAGAAAGCCATCGGTGCAAAGATTGTCATAGCACCAGTCCTAAGATCGGCCTAAGTAGCCCCCAAAGTCAAAGCCCAACTCTATAACTCATGCATCAAGCCAAATTCTTACTTACACCTCCCCAGCTTGGTCTGGGAGAGCTACATCAACTGAAAAGCTAGAAGTGGTCCAGAATGGCTGCCTCCGCTGGGCCATGAGGCCACCATTAGGAACCACGAATCAAACTATCAGAGACACCCTAGGCTTCCAGACCCTTGAAACCTCGATGAAGGAAATCAGTGTAAAATTCTACGATCAGCTGCGACACGCCCGCGGCACACTTAAAGACACCTCCGCCTCTGTGAAGCCTTGGGACGTACACAAACGCCCAAGGGCCGGAACGGGGCGCGATGAGGACCTATCTATTCCTAAGAAAAGGAGGTACTAAGGGACGATGGAAACGCCCACAAAAAATCCGCAAACACGGTACTGTCGACTTATTTAAAACCAACCCAAGCACTGAAAGTCATTAGGCAAATCAGTGTAAAGTCCTCCTTTACCGAGGCAGCAACCCACAGCTGTGCGGACGTTAAACCCAAATAGGCCACTGTGAGGAAATGAATCAATTAAATAAATGGGCTCTTCTCTTATATCCTCGTGGAGTTTACCGCAGTTATACTCACATCGGACGTTAAACCCAAATAGGCCAAATGGAAATCATCCCCACCGAACTAGAAAGAAATATTTTGACTCCTACCCGGAAAAAATACATCGTATCAGAAACGGAAGTTCCCTATGACTCATAATCCGCGGAGCACGCCATATAAATGGGCAGCATCAAAAACGAGGTCGAAACACTAACCAAAGTGGCGGCGAATTTGTTGTGAGATAAAGAAAACTTAAAAAAGTACGAATTTCCAAATTTGAATGCGGAAAAAAACGAGGACCAAAATGCTAAAATTGTACGAAGAATAAAAATACGAATGATACAAATTTTCATCAGTCAAATGAGATGTATTAAAATAATAGAATATAATTTCAAATGTATACAAAGTTTAAAAACACGAGTTAAAATTTTAAATAAATGCGTAGGGCAGACTAGCTTTCTCAATATACATTATATTGAGGATATTTTTGCCTGTTTTGGTTTGCTTTATTCAACCAGAGAAAATGGAAACATTTAAGACACTTTTAAGGTAATTTTACATTTTTATATGAATTATTGGTGCCAGCGCATAAGAAAACCACCATACACCAAGATCTAAACTCGCAAATAAACTAACGCGATCTCCATAGAAACAGTATTTAAGTCACGCATGTATATCTATATTAATAGAAGATAAGATAATAAACGGCAAGAATTCTCGCGAAATTAAGGAACTTATCCGGAATTCTAAATTCTCCGGCAATCGGCTTGTGTCTAAATTTTCGTGTATCATGTTTCGTGGCTAATATCGCCCAGTATTAGTAATTACAATAACCACCATTAAGACAATAGTGTGTGTGTTAGTTACACCAAAATTGATAGAAAAATCAGGATATTTTGTTTGTTAGAATTATGGCGTCACCATCCGTACATTTTAATACGTACCCGGATAAAAATATCGCGAAATACATATGATGGCATTATATTTTTTCGTCGTTAGTAAACGAAGCTTATGGTATTACTGTTTCCACAATTTCGTCAAACCATGTTTCAAATCTCTCGTAAAAAAATTGAAAACAGTTAAAAATTTCTTGAAAACCTTAAAAAAACACGACATTAAAATTTTGTCCTCATTCTGCTAAAATGAAGTGCTAGGATTATAAGGTCTACATAAGTTTACGTCGTAGTTTTAAATCAATAGCATTATAATATAATCCACATATTCTCGTTAGAAGCACTAAGTCAATGTTATTATAATAAATTAGCGTAATTGTCAGTCAAATAAGCGGGTATGTGCGAAATAAGTATTAGTTAAAGTAAAATTTAAATAAAAAATCAGTGAAGCCAACTTTTAAATGTACTAAAAATAAACAATACACAAAATTTACACAATTGAATGTTCCATAAATAAAAATATATTTGCTTGAAGACATACTGTTAACAAGAAGAGCTTCTTAAAAACTCTGGAAAAGCAAGCATTTCAGATTGAAAAATACATATTTTTACGGTATTCATGCTTACCGACCATGCTGATTTTATATTGAGGAAACTGGGTGTAGTATTTATTGGTTAATGGATAATTACGCAGTTTCACTCAAACAAGTTGTCGTATATTCGTGAAACAGCACAAAATTAGAGGTTGAAAATGTTTATACAACTGAGTAAAATATCACTTTAAAGTATTACCGATATCCCAAAAAGGTATTATTACAAATCCTATGGAATCAGCTAGGGGCCATCCATTTAGTACGTACGCAAAATAATTTTGACCCCCTCCTTGTTACATGGTGTACATTTTTACCCCCCTCTCCCGTGGGTACGTAGGTTAGTCTGTAGTATCCCCCCTCCTCCCAAATGCACAAATTCGGCGAAAAAAATAATTTTTGTAATTAAAATATGAAAACTTCATTATTTATAATATTACGTCATTATAATTTATCGCTCTTAGAACTTTGTATTTATAATATTAATAATACTTCATCTCCTGAAGATGCAGACTGCAATGTCTGCGAAACGTCGAGAGCCAGAAATGCCGCCAACGCAGCGAAACACGAAAACCTCCACCAGTATAATACAGAGTGTTCTATGAAGTTTAATATTAGAGAACAGAATTTGATGTGTCAGTTTCATACACTTACAGACTAAAAACTTAACAATAATCTATCTCTATATATTTTGTTTTATTTTACCTGCTTACGTACTACTTGGTCTAACTCCCCCTCCCCCTTCATACGCAGGGTATACGCAAACTTCAACCTTCGCCTCCCCCTTCGTGCGTACGTACAAAATGGACGACCCATAATGTCAAAATTAGAATTACATTAATCAACATCACCGCTGATAATCGCCGCGAATCTTATTTGCTGCTACGTTGCGGTCAATACTCTGATAGTAAAAAAAATACTTGAGAATATCTTCGCCGCGATGGAAAACCCTTCTAATATATCATTTATGTGTTTACGCTTCACTTTGTTATGGCGATATTTCTCCATCGTCACCTACATGACATGTAGATTTAAAAAAACACCAATATTAATGGTTGAGGTCTCAGAAAAGTACAAAAAATATTCTCCAAAATTTCGAAAACTGGCAACAAAATTGCAACATTGCACAGAATTCCGGGTGCATAATGTGATGTTGCTTGCCTTGCATTGCGGCAAATGACGCAAGATGATAAAGAATGTTGGCGAGGAGGTTTCGGGTTGCCACCGGAAGGCCGGCCACGAAAAGCGATAAGGAAAAATCCCCTATTTCCTACCTCTTTCTTCAACAAGGTGAAGAGTGGATTATATGGATCAATTATCTGTAGACCCTTTATAAAGGGACACTTATTGGATTATTTGAAAATCTCCATCTCTTTTTTGCCTTCTTGTTTAATTGTAGAAATCGGTCTAAGTTCGGATCAGAACGTTGGAAGGATGGTCAGCTTAGGAGACAGTATGGCGTCTTCTCTATTGAGACAACTATTGATTTCGCATAAAGAGATAAACGAATGGAAAAGAATTTTAAATGACACCTTTGCGTCAAGGGTTCACGATTCTGGTTAATCTTATTTAGTTATCCTAAGTTTTGAAGTACGCATACCCTTCAAGTTTCCCGCAAAAACTATCCTTTTCAACTCAATTCAGGTTGTTCTTTTTTATCAAACTATCATCTGCGCGAATTGTATTCCCTTCTGTTAGGAGAATATGTAAAAATGAACCACAAGCAAAAAGTAAGCCAATGAAACTATTTATTTAACTGCAAACCAAGTTCTATATTTTGCAACGTGTCGAAGACACCATTTGAAGATTTCGAAAAATTTCATGCTTTGTTTGTTTTGTGTATTTCTAGCTAATCAACCTCTTGGATTATTACAGCTATAATTCCTTACACACCAGAAACACAACGGAGGACGGAAACCCGGTGCCGACATTATGCCTACTCTTTACGGAGAGCACCAATGGGGCCAACTGCTTAACTTGCAAAGCTTCTGCTAAAATTGAAATTCAACTTCAATGTTAAATCGAAAAGACCGATATTATTTATACAGATATAAAGATATTCATTATTTCTATATAGTATTCTCTTGGAAACAAATTCAAACTGGGATAACGAGAAAAAAATATTCTCTTGAAAATGCTTTCCAAACAATGAATCGATCCCCAATTTTCCTGAACATCACAACTCGGAAATAAATTGATCGACCATGGAATTTACCTGAAAATCGCGCCACCGAAAAATCTAACCTCATGCCGATAAACGCGATGTTCCTCATCGCCACCGCCGCAACATAATAAGCGCGCACCTGGCCTTGACCCCATCTCCGACCCGCATCAACAACACCAATTTACATGTGATGAGCAAGTGGATAACTAATGGAGCCATCACCGTTTTCCACCATTCTTTGTGAAATCTCTGACTAGAGAGAATCTTACGAGATGAGCGATGTGGACGAAAGTCTATGGGAGTGTTTGGCTTCTGCTGGCGATACAGATATGGGAGCAGCGGGGTAACACCAACGCTCTCCTTGGGTCATTGCAGCCATGGAAGAAAATCAATTACTTTTGTTATTGGAGGCAGGCACACATCTCTTCAATAACCAGAAAAATCAGAACATTTTTAATCTAATGTTAAACTCGTTTGGATATCTACGAATTCGTTTTTCGGTAGTGACGAAATCAGATTTGTTAGGTTCCCTCCATTGTTAGAAACGTCCCGTGACATGGCACTAATAAAGATTCGTGCCATACACCTTTAGACTTTGTTTTGATGTTTTTTAATGATATGTTACATATAAAATTTAAAATAATAATGACTAGGGCTTAAAAAAAGTTTTCGGAGGAGATCTTCGGGCCTCTATCTTTGGTCTTTTTTCTTAAAAATTTCCTAATATGAAGATTAAGAAAACCCAGTGAGACCTTCGGCTACATAGCAGCAATCGATAAAGAACACCTTTATAAGAATCTACTATAGGTGAATCACCACTGATGATGGCTACTTTTTTAGCTGGAACTCGCATGTGATATTTATAATCTTTTTATGGAAGGGCATTGTGACAATGTAATTTTACCCATAAGGCGTACTACATAATTCACTACTTAAATTTTTTAGCTTGATAAATTCGATTCTAATAAATTTTTGTGAAAAATTCAACGTTTTGGGCATTTTAATGAAGGGACGATGAGTAACATAAATGAGCGATGTCTTTAAGTTAACGGAAGATAGTTCTAGCGGTTTCCTGGATGACCAATCTTGACATGATTGCGCGATCTACCTATCAGTACAAACGGAAACAACTTTTATCGTGACAGGAAATAAGGGTTATTGCCCCTGTTAATTACATCAATATCTTTGGTACTTACTAAGCCATTCATGAAGCTAGGCCAAATAAATAGAGCAATTCTACAGTATGACACAATTTCAACCAGCATATATATATTACCAAATAGAGTAATGAAAGCGTGACCACAGCGCAAAGACAGATTACACTACTACCCGGTCATTAATTAAACTTAATCATGAAAAAAGTTAACACTGTCAAACCATGTGCTAAGATAGGTTATTATTTCGTCACTAACATTTACGCAATATCAATAATAAAAGTGAATAATAACACAATGCAATACCAGATACGTACTGGGTTAGATAATATAGGTGATTCCGGCGATCATAAGACGGCTGAGCGAACTGGACGTGCAGTTATAGAGGTGCCTATCTTAATGCTAATAAACCAATCGTCGTTTATAACATTACGGAGATAAAAGAAAATCATTAAGCAACTGAATAACAGTCCAGAGATGTTATCCGATCCTCATTCTTTGACATCCCCTGCATTAAATCAAGCTCAACAATCCCATTTTACATCCAAAACTACCGTCTTTCCATAAACTCTAATAAGAAATTGTTTATAAAGCCTAGCGCAACACACACAAACACGATGATCTGGTTCCATCGAATCGACCAAAAAAAACCTCTCGACTTGACAGTGCATGAAAAGAATATCGTGCACTATCCTTTATCAACTTCGAGCTACATTACTTTAGTCGTCCGCATTAATAATGATTTCGCTATTCACTTACGCTACGTGTAGGAAGATGCGGCTGAAAATAATTATTGGTCGCTCACCAAAAAGTCCGCCGCCGCTAATGACACTATGTAGTAGTTGGTCCTTCTCCTCAGCCTCCTCTCCCTCCTGAAGGCTGCAAGGACCAATGCATTGCCGGCAACCGCTGCAATGGCCACGAGGATCTCGCAGATGGCGTACGGTACGTTTAACGGGGTCGCAGGAATTTCCAAAGCCTCCGGAAAAGGGGAGGTTGACACGGAGATCGTGGGGGTGGAGAAGGAAGCGTTGACCGCCGCTCCCAGATGGGCCTCCGCGGAGGCTCCGGGAGATAGGGCGTCGCCCGATGGTTCGGACACTCCGGGCATCGCCAGTATGAAAGGGGGGCGGCAGGGGGCTCATCCACGGGCGCCCCCGCCCCCCTAAGAATGTGAAGAGGACACCTACGTCCTGAGACTGCGTTCCTCACCGGAGAACTGCCTTTGTCACTTTGTAAGCAATCGAGTCACTATTGAAAACTTTCAGAGTTTTTCGGAGACGGAGGAAGTCCCCGCGTGTTTCCAAGGAGACCACACTAGGAAACGCTGATAATTTCTGAGTCTCACTTCCTCCACGATTTTGTTAACGGCCGCCCTGCGTAAATATTTACACCTAGGTGGGATTATACGAGGGATGATGCACTTACTTCGCGGTCCCGGAGTAGGACGCGGCCGTCACCGGAGAGAGCGATTCTCGCGCCAAGGACTTTGTACGATTAATGCCGGAGGCGCATCTCTCGCACGCTCCTTCTCCCTCCCTTTCCACCTCTTTCCTCTCCCTCACAGGGAGGCGGCGGGGAAGAGCGCTCCTCGCGAAGGAACCACCGACCACTCATGCGCAGTGGGTGACCGAAACCTCCCTACCCTCCTTCCATCTTTCCACGGACACTCTCCCCTCCCTCCCTCCCCCTCGCAGGAACACGCGCAACCGCTATATAACCTGTAACACTCGACGCGTAAACGGAAGTGCACCTACCTTAGCTCCTCTCCCTCCGTACGACCTCCCCTTCTCTATCCCTCAGCGACCCCCATTCCTCCTCCTCATCCCAACACACCCAACTGTTGCGTGCCCCACACGATTTCTCTCTCTCCATCTCCTCCTTCCTGACCTCTCCCACCCACGCCCATTCCTCTTAACCCTATTCGTATCGTAATTGCCGACCTACCCGGACGTCTCCGGCTTGGCGATTTACGCACGGAATGGCAGGGGATATCCTTCGGGAATGTTCAACGCAGGATTCCCGGAATCGGCACATCGATGAAGGGGAATGAGTGGAGGACGTGGAAACGTTATGGGCTTTCCTCAGACGCACGTGCGTGTGTCGCTCGCGTACGCGCGCATTAACACGGCCAATTCGAGAGCACGAGAGAGCATATCCCGCGCGCGGCGTGACGCAACGCGCCTTGATTCCCACGCCTATATATTATAAGCGTCCTTAAAGGGCGTCAGGGGAAATATATCGAACCTACGTTTCTATGATGGGGAAACGAACGACGTTATTTCATGCGTCATGTTCGAATCTCACCACGCAGCACTGTCAAGACGATGAAGTGGCCGGGTAGCGAGAGAAATCTATTCGTGCGTATTTACATGAGACTAATCTAATTATGGTAATAGCGATCCAATCCTCGCATAAAAGTTAGGATAAGGCCGAAGTACGAAGAAATCATCACGCACAACTTTAACTACGTTATTATTTACACACGAAAAATCGAGTTAATGCATAACATTTCAATGAAATTGTTTTAACAGTTTGACCTGTTTAGAATTGCCACATGATTAATATTATATTCAACGTTACGAAAAAACGCCAACCCGGAAATGCCTACTTGCAGTATTTTTAAAATGCAAACCACCGAAATGAAGGTTGGTAATTTGATTCCCTAACGTTAGAAGAACAGGAAATAAAGAAAGCTGCAATGAAAAAAAACAAGGGTTGAGTGCCTAGAAGTCGAAATAACTTCAGACTTATCGTTGCAGGCGGGCTGATATAGGAAAATGCAAGATGATGACGCAGGAAGCAGAATATAGCCGGTACAGAAGAAATAAATAGGAATGTGAAGGGAAATGAGATTCGCAACGTTCAAGGACAAGGTGAGGAGAAAAATGTGTGCCCAAGTTTCAAAATACGCCACAGAGTCGAAGGACCGTAAATTGTTAAGTAAAACACGAAAGAAGGGAACAATCCTAGAGTTTAAACATATGGAAAAGGTGACACCATCTTATCCAATATGGTGCACCGAAAATTCCAATATGTGCGAACCAAAGCTTTTCCAGAAGTTGCGAATAAAAGAAATCGACGCCGAAGGACGAAAGAGCCGATCAAACAAGGTCAAAGCCAATTTGTAACCGAATTCTACCGATGGCGATATCATTAAAACCGAAATACGACAACAAAGCTTCGTGTGCGTGTGTATTGACAGATCCATAGAGAGGATTAATAACCCGTAAACCTGTGGTGTGTTTGCGGTGTAGGGTGAGTGGAGCGGATTAACTTCCCCAAAACTGTGTTGTTGCCTGGATGAGTGCAAGCGGTTCTTGACGAGAAATGACGTCCGCTAAACCGGACTATGAATGACTGAGAAGTTTTACTGATTTTTTCTTTCGCGACAGGTTTTAATTCTTATCTACAGAAAGACAAGGCGACGAAAACATCACCCTTTTATAGGAAAGCGTGTCATAAAAAGAAAAATCGACTTTTTCAAAGTCGGTAATCCATTTGAGGCGATAACGTGACAAAATAACTCGGAAAAGGCTTTTAACTGATTACCTTTGTGCGCAAGTGAAATAAATGTTTTTACATTAGGTTGGTACTCAATTCTCATTTAAAATTTTCCTCTTCTATTTATATGCAGCTTCTTTTGTTATTAATTCGAGATATCTCGCCTGGGATATTTTCTCAGATTTAGTTATCAGCAGCAATGATGAAAAACTTTAGTTCACTTTAATTTAACCTTGAAACAACAAAGAAACAATATCGTTAGAACGACAACTGCCAACGCGGGAAAATTTCAAATCATAACTCTAATACACCAAGACTCCGCAAGTGTTTCCTTAATTAATCGCTAAAAATTATCTTAAAATTTAAACTTGGGTCAAGGTCAGACAAAAAAAGAAGTTGAAAATATAACAATTGGTGCGATTGATGGAAAGGGTTTGGATTAATGCTGACCTCTTCCTGACCTTAAACTCGCCTACCTCGCCGTTTTTGTCTATCACCCATGGCTCCCCCCCTCCCCTTTGACCTCCGCCTTTCGTGGGAGGGAAACGAAGAGCAAAAACCCAATTACGGACGTCTGAGGCGATGGGAAAAGAAGAAAGAGGGAGAAGAAAAGGAACGGGCTGCTATGAGGAGCTAGGTCTTTTTCTAGAAGGTTTTCCATTTGCCAAATAGCTACCCAGATTAATCACTAACACACAATCACAAAGGGAATTAAGATGGATTAATTTAAAAATTACTCCTCCATTCATTGCGGCTTGCGCACGTGTAGCGAACTGATGACTCGTAAAAAGGATGTGAGAAGATGAGAGTCGAAAACTACGCCGTCAGCGGATGAAAGTTGGTCGGGTTAGTGCTGCGCTCTTTTTACTCGTGCTATTGTTGCGGAAATTTTAGTGAATCAGATGGTGGCGACCCTAGCGGAAGCAACCCGAATACGTTTGTATGCTCGTGTTTATAGCTCCAATATAGATAAGGTACATGGCAAAGTTTATAAAAGCGTTAAGACCGATTAAGTAGAGAGAAATAGAAGCACTATTAAATAATTCATTTCCGTGAACACGTCCAAAGAACGTAGAGGTTATCTTCTACAGTAATAAGTTATCCAGATATCACGTGAAAATGTGGGATTTATAATTAAACAAAATATTGATTAAATTGTAAATGGAGCAGTGGTAATTATTATAATGATAATTATGATAAACAAAATATTAATGCCCTAACATTAAGATTGCATTTAAATTAAGTTAAAATCAAAATTTTATCTCTACGTACAAAATTGAACATTTAAAGACTTGTAAGTAAAAATCAACTATTATGACTCTCCTGAAAGTTTGAATTTTGTTCTAACACGTAAATTCAAATGATAACCAAATAAAAGAAACTAGTGCAAATTTAATGAAAGTGACACAGCAACGCATCTTCCATCATTTTGGTATAAATTGTCATGCCCCATCCACAGCTGAATACATTTGCCCGCAAACAAATTATACGCAAGTTTATTGACGATTGGTAAAAAATATTTGCCCGTGACAAAAGTCCTGGGCATTTGTTGAACGTTTTTCCAAAGTCTACAAACATTTGTATGTAGTTTGTAGCGTGTCCACACCTACAAACACTCAGTTGCAAACACCATGGCGGTGAGTGAAGCAGCTGTGGGTATCTGTGCTGGTTATATATATTTGACTATAAGTGGTGCTAGTGGTGATAAGAAAAATAAGCGAAGGCGGTGGTGTACACGTAAGTTTTAAAGGAAGGGACTGGATGTGGAGAAAATCTTCTCAAAGACCTAAACTTCGAAGATGGAGCTGGATTTAGAAATTTCTTAAGGATGACTTTACACACATACCTCAGTGACTTCTTCAGTATTAGCTGTATCATCAGTTGAACGACCTCCTCTGGACTCGTATCCCTGAAGCAAAAATAATAATCCCCCGTAACCAAACCACTGAGCCTTCTTTGGAGACGATCCGCTTCGTTTAGAGTCCACCAGTTTCTTGCGTTCCCGACGGAACTGATTCTTCAGGGCTTGAATTTTCTTTTCTATTTCTGCTGAGCTCACACCATACTTTTTCGAAAACCATTCAAAGGCGTCGGCCTTTTTTGTACGGCTTTTATAATCCGCGCATTGTACGTCCCATAAGCACGGAGTACTATGCAAGTCTTCTATCAAAGACAGCGTCGATTGTACACTCCACATCTTTAAATAAACTAGAATAAATCGGATAACGGAGCAGGTAAACAATACCGGGAGGGGGCGCTCAGCCAACTGACTGCGACAAACCTTTGTCCGCAAACACGTCCAGACCTGCACGTGTTTGCGGGTAATTGTATGTGTTTTACATTCCGGCTGGAAGGCAGATGCCCTTGGGCTTTTGTTTACAAACATGGAGAGCAGTCGACAAACAATTGCCCGCAAAGACTTTTCAAACAAGTTTCAAACAGTTTTTATACATTTGTATGTTTGTTTGCGGGCAAATGTATGCAGGTGTGGACGAGGCATCATGAGCACAAAACCAACCATTAAATTAAAATTTAGACGCCTCCGTTTCATCGTCATAGATAATATCCGTATCAAGATCTGTGATTGTTATTTACTAAACCTGGCTCTTCACAGGTCTCTGCTATTCGCAATTGTCTTCCTTTCTTTGTAGCTCTCGTTCCCTTTGAAGTCGTCTATCAGTTGAAACCTTTTCCTTCCTCTCTCTTTTTCCTTCTAGCACGTCCTTAATTATGATCCCTCTCCGGGATCTGTTTACCGCATTTTTATATGAAATTACACGCATTGAGAACGAAGTAATATAACGAAACGAATAAAATATTCCCGGGGCAGTCACAATTTATAAATGAAAGAGAACTGTAATTTTTTGTGTACGGAAGAAAATAGATAAACACTCCAAAGATAAACAAATATTAACTTTATGACCTCTTTCACCATCATTCATCGTTGGTAATCTCTCTGCAGACAAGCCCGTGATTAAACCACATCTTCACACTCTCCGTTGCATCCATATGGTTTATAATTCTCTTTTTTTTTCAAGGCGTCAATCAGTCCAAGGACTTTTCTTTCTCCTCTTATGATTTCGAGATTTTCTTCAATAACATATTAAATGATGCATAAAATCCTCAATAGTCTTCTATATTTCCAATTCACCACTTCAATATTTTTCAATATTCTTATCAATTCTACGCAGCTAAATATATCCAATACTTTCGGTTAAGCAACGAAACATGCACAGCAATCATGAAATACTTACTGTATAAACTACGACTGAAATAGTAAAACAATTAGTTTCTAACAATTTCATTTCTCGGGTGATTTTCAATTATTAAAATGAATCATCTATATAAACAATGAGCTAGATTTGTAATTCCATTTGTGATTACAGATAGCGACATTTGTTAGAGGGAGAAGAGAGAGAGGGAGTGAATGAGAGATGTTTTAATTTAATACTTTACTCATGCATACTCGTTCTTTTAGACAGGCAGTTGCACTAGTTCTGTGATAGAATAGTGGAATCATTTTTTTATGATATACAATAAGAGTATGCTCACATTACAGCAAAAGAAAATGAGTAATAATTCCAGCGCATATAAAATGAGGACACACGTATAAAATATAAATGTTGTAAACATGCTGAAATGAAAGACCAGAAGATTTTCTTCATAAGATTAGACTAAAGTAAAGCCGAAGAAGAAATAATCTTCAAGAATGCGCGAAATTAATCTACGGAGAGCAGACGAGGCAAAAATATCACTCAGTATCAAATCACGACAAGCTCCCTTATTACTTTATTCACCATAACATTATTTATTAAGAACTACCCTCAAAACTACCGAACTTGAATTTTACGATGCTGTTATAGTCAGAATGATTAATTTATCAGATTTGTAAAAAATACAGCAGTTAAAAACGTAAAATACAAAATTATATTTTTCACAGAAAGGCAGTTTATACCGAACAATTACGTTTTAAAATTTTATCGCTTTAGGCGATACAACGAGAAACAAGAATTTATTTTTACTTGCTAAAAAGAATAAATACTATTTAGTTTATAAAGTCGATCAAGTACAATTTAATACGTTGAAATGGCATTTTAATGTAGGAAGTAACGAATCGTCATAAAACAGAAAGCTTTTTCGTGTAAATTCACAAATTTGCGAGTGCGAATAGTACTTATTGTGTCATGATTCTACGATTCGATATGATTCGCAACTACGATAAGACAGCGAAATTATCGTGCGACTTAGTCGCCAATAAATGCTTCACTTTAGTGAGTTAATTTTTGTCCGTAACGCAAGAGGATGCATTCTTAACGACTAGTACGGCCATTGTGTTGAAAGAAAGTTTTTGAATTATTGACTTTGGTGTCGTCCACAATCCCGAAGTTATCTTTAGTATACCGAAATGAAGAAAAAAGAGCTCATGCAGAAGAACTATATAAGGAGCGTAGGTCAGGGTTAACAGCTGACGAAAGCCACTCTCCTTTTACAATCTCTGCTGTTTTACAGCCAAAGCTTTCTTATCCATCCATATTTCCGATATGCGAATACTAAAAAAAAGAAACGATAACTCTGAAGCAAAAGGTTTCCATGAATCATGAGGAAAATTCTGGTGCTAAAAAAATAATTTAATCGAATTATATGTTAATGCAGGAATCTCGAAATGCCCAAAAATTATGAATTTTCCACCCACTTCAAGAAAGGAGAGTGGTGATCACCTCTTCGATTCAATTTTAAGAACCTACCTAGCCTTATCCGTCTTAATACTTAGCGGAATACGATTCCCAAGTTTTAATTTTTCCAAAAATCGTGCCTGACATGAATAAATATGAGTCGTTAAAATCATAACGTATAAAAAATAATAAATACATAACTGCAACAAAAAAGTATCGGATAAGATCAAAAAGCAAAATGAACGAGCAGCATAACAGAACTACTTATGGCTGTTTTAGTTTTTTGGAAAAATATCAGGATGGATCTTTACAAGAGTCATTTATCGTCACGCACGTTCTTTATGGGATGACACGGGATTCTTATTCATAACCAACCCGTGCCTTCAATTCCATTAAGGGATCCGTGAATAATTAACAGGGGCGTTTTTACTGATCACGGCGAGCCTCGAGCTTAGCGCCAAGAGCCAATGAGGCATAGTTAAAATCGACGTCTCTCAGATCCAAACTCGAACATAACTCTTTTATACGCTTACACATATATTCCTCACTCAAACTCTTTCTCTTCGAGCGCTTACAAAACTTTCCACCCAATGGAAACGATTCCCATCCCCGTTTTACTGAGGATAAATTTATAATTTTATTTATGGAAAAATTGACGCATTTTGACAGGTTGGAGTTCATCCAATACGATATACGAGCGCTGCCTCAAAATTCTTCTTCGGGCGCTAAATATCTCGGATATAATTTACAGGAAAGAAAAAATGCGACCTTACTCAGACTAATACCAGTAAAAATTGATAGAGAAGTGCCATGATGCAAAAATTGCACGATTAGAGATTTGCATTTCCCAAAGACTCTGAGATCCATTATAAATTAAATTTCCACATTTTTTGAGAGAACAAATTAATTCACTGATTTGTGACAATATCTCCGAAATTGTATTCAATACAATTTATTTATTTATTAACCAAACAATCTTTGCTATATCTACACATTAAGAACTATTGTCGGAATACTTCGAGATAGTCGTTTACCAGAGATGCTTCTTCAGCAATGCATCATCACAGCATTAAAGAAACAAATAGCGAGATAGGCAATCTAGTCTCGCTAATGCAACACCTTAGACATTTCTCCAAAATTAGAGAAGAATATTCGCGATCAGCGTTTCAAATATTTGAAAGTTCGCGACTGAAAACTTTCTTAAATAGAGTTCACTCGACTTCGGATTCCATAATTAACTGCGTTAGAGTTTCATCGGCTTTTGCATTGGATTCCGAGCAATCGGTTTTACTATGTACTGCTTGAGGAGAGATTAATACGAAAGAATGTGATGAACCTAAAGACAATGTGAGGTTATATGAATTCGTTTGGAAGTTGAAATACTTGAAAATAAGCATTATCCGTCTCGCATTATGGCTAGAATCCAATTAATAAATTTATTAAACACTATAATCATAAAAATTTTTATTACTATAGTGGATTTCAATTACCAAGCAGCCATATTCCAGGGGCGTATATTCAGGGTATGCTAGGTGTGCGGTGCACACCCACGGATTCGCAGTGTCACAGATATTATATTTTTGCATTTATTCCCGTTAAAGACTCCCCTAATCGTTTTCTGGCTTCGCGTGATTCCTAAAATCAAATCCAATATACAATGTTTCATGAAGAAGAGAAGTTTCGGCGCGTAAACATTGTATCACATTCACGTTAATAGCCCGGGTGTGCGGTAAGTAATACGAGCAGCTTTGAGCCCTTTAAACATACGTACAGATGGCGCAGCGGGTCAAATTCTTAGCCTCCTTGTGGTTTTAAACCGTCCAGAAGGCGTGGCAGGGTGTGCGCTGAGACAACAGCACCCAGAAGTAGTTAGCGGTTGTGATTGGCTATTGTGTGAAGCAATCCAATTCAACGTTGTTACTTGTCATGAGATGCTGTTTTTGTTTTGAGTTTCGTCTGTTTTGCGTGCGTGGGGTAAGGTGTGAACCGACGTGTTTATGACACCGATTTAGACAAGTTTTTAACATATATTTATAATTTTTTAGATATAATTTATAACTTTTTGCCCATATTTACAATGGTAAACAGTGTTGACGATGTACTGAATGCCCCGTTTTCTGCCAGAGCTTTTGCGGATTGTATGAACATAGTCGAAGAAGGTAAGCCTCGTCCTCCTCTTCCAAATTTACTGTGCAAGCACAAAGATGCAAAAACTGAGTACATGAGACATTTCTCTGTTTCACAATACGGTCCAGTAGAATGGTTAACTGGATGTGAAGTGCGGTCAAGACTTTTTGTTGGCCTTGTTTATTATTCTCCAAAGAGAAAAGTGTTTGGAATAAGCACGGGTATTCCGATCTTAATCATTTAGCTGCAGCAGTGCAACAACATGAGCGCTCCCAACCACATGTTCAGTCATTTTTAAATCTTAAGATGTTTGGAAAACAAAGAATTGACACTCTCATTGACAGCCAAAGAAAAGTTTAAATTAGTCGTCATAATGAACAAGTAAAGAATAATAGAGACCTTTTAAAAAGATTAATTGATGCTGTATGTTATTTGGCTAAGCAAGAGCTTCCTTTGAGAGGTCATGATGAGTCTGAAGATTCAGCCAACCGAGGGAATTATATAGAATTTTTAAATGTGCTCCGTGAGTATGATCCTCTTTTAGACAGTCATTTAAAGGCATCGACTATATTTCGAGGAACTTCTCCCACAGTACAAAATGATATCATTAATGCCATATCTGATGTGGTTAAAGATGCTATAAAGAAAGAAATTTCTTCCGCTACATTTGTGGCCATTCTTCTGGATGAAACTTCTGATGTCATGTCGAAATCGCAGCTATCAACTGTTTTTCGTTTTGTCCATAAACATAAACAGAGTTGAGGAATTTAATATTAAGGACAAGTTGGTCGGCCAAACTTATGATGGTGCCTGTGTAATGAGTGGACATATTAATGGGTTGCAGAGTAAAGTTATCGAGGCCTATCCTTTAGCAATATTTACGCATTGCTACGCTCACGTTTTGAACTTAGTTCTGAAGCAAAGCCTCTCGAATATCAAGGAATGTAGATTGTTTTTCCAAACTATCAGTGGATTGGCAGCATATTTTTCTAAATCATCGAAAAGAGTAAATGCTTTGCAAGATTTTGTTGCTAAAAAATTACCCTCCATCGCACCAACCAGATGGAACTTTACTTCCCGTTTATCAAACACAGTAAAACGCCACAGAAGTCAACTTATTGAATTTTTTTAACATATTGTGGAGAATTCTGGGGAATGGGACGTGGATGCTGTAATCAAAGCTCGTGGTTTTTTGTATTTCTTGCAAGATTTTCAAACAATTTTTCTGTTAGAAATTTTTTCTGTTCTGTTTGGCTATATTGATGTTTTGAATAATATATTGCAAACATCATCCTATGACATATTGTACTGTTGTAAAAAGGTGCATGATACTATGAAACAGCTTAGGAATGACAAGGAACATGGATTTGATGATATTTGGGTTTCTGCAAAGGAAAAGCATACGGTTGAGGAGTCGAAGCCTAAAAGACGAAAAGGATCTATAGAAGAGGAGAAGAGCGCGTGCCTTCGATTATACCAGAGAATAGTCGACTGCATGTGCCTGGAGATGGAAGAAAGATACTCTTCACTTTCGAAACTTGAGTTTTTTCAACTCCTTTGTAGCGAAAGATATGATCAGTATGCGAAAACTTTTCCTGATGGTATTCTAGAAAAATTAAAGGATTTCTACGGACCAGTTTTTGACTACGTTCGCCTAAAAATGAACTAAAAGTGCTCTTTTCTTCTGATGAATTTGCGAGGAAACCAGTGCATCACCTATTAAAATTCATGCAAGAAAATCGGCTTCAGGTTGCATTCAAGGAAATTTATAAATTAGCGGAACTTATCATGACGATTCCGAGTTCTACTGCTACAGTCGAGCGTTCTTTTTCGGCTATGAAGAGAATACATACGTGTTATAGAGGAATATATGTTTCTGTTTTTGCATTTTCCTGTTTGGAACAATTTAATATCTGTTCCACGATTGTTAATTTAATTTATTTTATTTGTTATTTTATGTTGTTATATTACGGATCCATTGTAAAAGGCCAAAATTTGGCTGTTTATGGACCTTTTTTAATTAAATAAATAAATAAATAAACACAAACTCAGGAAAGGTTATGCGGCCTAAGTTCACTCGCCATTGAAAAGACATTGCTGGTGGAACTGAAGAAAAGACCTTCATTTTATGATGATGTGCTAACACAATTCCTAAGGCAAAACAGGAGATTGGAACTGGTGTATAAATAAGTAAGTAAAATGAGTTTTTTAAGCCTTTCTTTGATTCAATCGGGAAAATAATATTTTCCTAAGTGATTACTTTTTCAGATTTCTGTGCGTATTATATAGTTGTACATATTTAAAAATCGTAGAAAAATACAGATAATTCGTGCTTCACTCTAGTATTTGCCAATGATATCCTAATCTTCTCACAACGAAGCGTTAATTATATCAGTTACTGAATTAAAGTATTCAAAATTATTCTACGATTAATTGCATTAGACCAATTAAGAAGAGCGCTGCTGCGCTATGCTCTCTTAAAACTTTCACACGTCGATAAAAATGCAATCGTACGCTCAAATTAACACGTGAATTTTGTAGCGCGGGTTGCATAACCCCCTCCCCAATAAAAGCACACCCAACCTAAATGGGCACGCGACGCCACTGCTACTAACTAAAAGCCTCTTGTGGCTTGCAGTGTAAATACGAATATGGATATGTACTATGCAATGACAAGTATGCAGACACATGGACTAAACATCATACCAAATTAGTCTTGGTAACGTGTAAGGATTTTTTTTGGCTGGCGTGAGACTCCGAATTTAGTAAAAGTTGGCGATAACCAATGGCTCTGAAACGCACAACTAAGAGTTTTAATGCACGAAATCTTATGATTTATGCTGGAAAACTCAGCCTGCGTGATGGGCCCGAGGCGCGACCACAAACTGTCCGAAAGCAATTATGAGAAAGCGATCATTATAAGTTACGACAGATTATTCCAAATTATTACATAAAATCTTTCTTACTCAATTTTTAACTATAAAAACTGTTTCTAAATCACCACGGGGTACACAAATAACAGAATCTCAGTAAATTCAGATTTAAACTTTCATATGACCCACCGAACCTATCGCACCTTAAAATGCGATACGCGAGCGTCAATAAAGAACCACTACTAATGAATTAATCCCCCTACGTCAACCAAAAAATGTTAAGTATGAATTGCGAGATGAATATAGAGTACATGGTGTATAATAAGGTAATATTATTAGGCTCAAATATGAGAGGAACGGAATACTACTATGTATAAGAATTCTCATCTGATTACAACCCATCCACCATAAATAAAGTTTACGATCAGGATCGAAGTAGAGCTGAAGAACATTCTGGTTACACCACTTTAAGAAGGGGTTCTGAAAAATATAATTTAAAAAGACTCGTTTCATTTCATCGGGCAAATTTAGAAAATTGATTACATTAAAAGATATCCTAAACTATACTTACCTTTCTTATATGCGTTGCGATTTAATGGACTCCGAATCCAAATAAGCCAGAAAAAGTTTCATAGCATTATATATATATATATATATATATATATATATATATATATATATAGATTGTTAGTAAGATGTTAATAATTAATAATCTTAAGATAACTAATAAGAACCAAATAAAAGTACGCGCCCCCTAACACCTAACGTGAAAACAGCTCGCGCCTAGAACGCAGGAAATAGATCAGAGACCAACGCGAACAGCTGTTCTGTTGCGTAGACCATCCACACTAATTCTACGTTGTGTTAGTTCAGCGTTAGTTGACCGTCAGTTACAAAAAAATGTCCTCTACCCTTCGTTGAGGCCGGAGCGTCGTCCGTCGTCCATCGTTGGGAGTGCCATCTGCGTAGATTAATTACTGGCCTTAACAAACATTCACTTCCATCGGCGAATCCTAACTAACTCGTTAGTCCTTGACTTCTGCTCTGGATTCCATATTTCGAAGAACCTTCATTTTTCAGCGGAAATCACTTAACGTAAAACTTCTTCATAGCGTTTAATTCACTGCAAACACTTGTTTCATAACTTTTTTCACTACACTTCACAGGTATATTAGATAAAAAAACCAATCTTCACAATGCATTTATTAACTATTCGGCAGCAATTTTCACTTCTTTTTACTTCATAGCTACATTAGATGAAACAACCTTAATTTCTCAAAACATTATTCACTTCTTCACTTGATTAACTTTATCGCGATTTATGAACTTTGAAAAAGTCTCCTTAGTCTTCTTCGCCGTTTCGTTGTCATGAACTGATTAAGGACTTCGTGAGATGACGACCAAAACGACTTTACTTACGTCATTGACGGCCGTGACACTAGCCCTAATGGGCATGCTCCCGTGCACGTCGTGAATCAATTTTCTATTTATGAACTTTTTCACTTGATGTGACAACTATCTAGGTAGTATTCCCAATGCAGCCCATAACGTTTTAAAACTCATACACCGGATTCCTCCTGCCGTCCTGTTATTTGCAGACTTCTTCATTTCTTGGCAATTCTCTTGTCTCATCAAGTCATCTACTAGCAGCATCCTTTCCTCTCTTCCTTTGGTATCATCTCTCATCTCGCTCTAATTTTTACTTTCTGAATCATACGTAAGATTCCCGATTAGTATTCTATCTTGCCATCTTATAATAATTTTCATTAAGCGAGGGTTTTTACCAGTTAGCAGAATATGCAGTAATTCCGATTGTACCTCATCTTGATATGCAAAAAAAAGCAAAACATATTTATTAAATTAAACTTTTACATTGACAAAGACAGATATATTAAAAACCACATTTTTTCTATTTTAAATGAGGTGTTCCGGAAACAAGCGACGTAATTTAGCCATTGCTGCTCTTGAAGTGTGGGCAGTTGCCCCATCTTGTTGAAACCACATGCGACGAATATTGATGCGTCGTCTTCGTAGCTCGGGTACAAGAAAAATGTGAACCATTTCAAGATAACGGTCAGAGTTAACAGTGACCGCTACACCATAAGCGTCCTCGAAAAAATAAGGGCCAATAACTCCGAAGTTACTGACGGCACACCATGCAGTCACCCGCTCACTATGTAACGGTAACTCATGAATTTGGCGTGGATTTTCCGGCGACCAGTATCTAAAGTTTTGCTTGTTAACAAAACCAGACAAGTGGAAGTGGGCTTCATCGCTTGTTAAGATAATCACATCTTCCGCTAACACTTCAAGCATTCGCTCGGCAAACTCTCGTCTGGCAGCATAATCACGCGGCAGCAATTGTTGAGTGACCATAATTTTGTAGGGGTGGAAACTTAGGTCCATGTTTAGAATTCTGCAAACGGACGAGAGAGACATATTGAGCGCAGCTGCTTTCTTACGCATTGATCGCCGTGGGCTTGTCTCCACTGCTTGGCGAACACGTTCCACATTTTCTGGGGTGCGAACGGCCCGTGGTAGTCCTGGCGGTTTCTTCATTGCTGGACCAGATTTTCTGAAGGTGTTCACCCATTTCAATTTGTGGGCCTTGAAGGAGCACGACCGTGACGACCAACATTGAAGTGCGTCCGGAATCTTCTTTGCGCGACTATAGCAGAATCACCACTTTTAAAATACGCCTCTACGGCAAACGCACGTTGCTCATCACTCCACCGTTCCATGGTGGCAACTGAATGGCAAGGTCAGGCAGACGCAATGAGACCCTCCCCACCATCCTACGTTACCCCCCTCCAACTGATATGTTTTTACGCTGATTACGAAAGTTAAAACAAAATGTTTCTATCACCCATCGTTTTTGAGTGGCATGCGAGTTTAGATTTTCGCAAAACAGGTAAAATTGGAGATTTTCCGGGCTGTTCAACAATGACCTCCACAGTTTTTCGACGATTATACCCCCCCTTCCTTCACCCCCTGTTCGCAAAAATCTCCATTTTAGACCAAATAGTGCATTTAAGCAGTGACCACAAATTTTCCTGGAAACTTCAGAGCAGAGAATTATGAGTCACTAGTTAAAGACCTCGTTGCCTACAAAAATATGGGAGGTAACATGTCACTGAAAATTCATTTTCTGGGCTCACATCTCGACTATTTCCCGCCGAACTTGGGTGCTGTTAGTGACGAGCATGGGGGACGCTTTCATCAAGAAATATCCACGATAGAGAAGCGATACCAGGGCAAGTGGAACCCCGATATGTTAGGTGACTACTGCTGGACATTGGTTAGTGATTACTGTGGGGCGAAATACAGGCGTCAATCTTCAGCAGTTACATTTTCGGTGAGTTCATTTAGCAATTTCTGCTTTTATACTGTAAATTTGTCCAATTTTCATGTGCGATTTACACAAAATGGATAGGAGAAAGATAAAGACTCGAGGAAACAACCGTCACAGCGATATATTTGTTCTATTTCTCAGTAATAGTTGATATTTTAAATATTTCATGCCCTTCAAATTAAAGTTCATTAAGTCTTCTAGAACTGGAAACATTTTGCCGTTAGACCCATTATGGATATTTTACGGGAATTCGTTTATGAAAGATGTCGGTCTACAAATATGATAGCCGAAATCGTTAATTTTTCGTCGTAAGTATAAGAAAATAAGACATTTCTTTCGTAGCATGACTAAAGCTACTATTCTGTTGGCATACTGTCTTCGTTTTATCCACCTGTATGAACAAATATTCAAGTTATTAGTTTTTGTTAATTGAAGGTAAAAACAATCTCAGTGCCATATTGAAAATGGTGGATACTTAATGAACTAAGCCAAATATCGGATGCCTTCACCTTTTAAAAGTTGTCTTCAGAACCACTTCAAAGACACCTATTTTCATGCTTTTATCGTTAAACGCAACGATATCACGATTTTTTTATATGGCCTCTCTTATATATTAAATCTTCAAAATGGTTCAATTTTCATTTTCGATTCACAAGAAATTGGTAGGTGATCGAAGAATTTTAAGGTAATTTTCGAATTCGGCATTAAAAAATCTATCTGATTCACCAATTTTTGTGCATCTGAAATAACAAAAGTTCTTTTTTGTCGTCCAGTGTAATTATTATTATCACAGCAATTTCACGTATGGTTTATATGATCGAGGTTGTCATAAATTACTAAATAAAAAACAAACTATTTCGTTAGTAAGATAGAAAACCTTTACTTGTACA
The DNA here is from genome assembly GCA_028673005.1 of Tanypteryx hageni. Classification (NCBI taxonomy): domain Eukaryota; kingdom Metazoa; phylum Arthropoda; class Insecta; order Odonata; family Petaluridae; genus Tanypteryx; species Tanypteryx hageni. The sequence continues at coordinate 36,283,372 of CM054113.1, read as the reverse complement.
TTCATGGTTTTTGTTTAAAAATGGCCTAATATGAATAAACCAATTCTAATCTTAATTACTTCCATAGAAATTGGGCATCTAAGAATCATCAAGAGAAGCAAACAAGCAACAGTGTGCAGGGTGACCGGAAAAACGGATTAGACGGGTCAATACCAGCAGCGTAGTTTATTAAAAATAAATCGGGCTCGGAATGGCAAATGGACCATCCACATTGAAAGAGGACGCGTCCAGCGATGCATACCGTGTGAATGGATCCCATGGGAGGTCTTGAGATCAAAAAACATACCCAAGGGCGAATGATTCGCGAAATTTATCGAAGGGACGGAAGCATATAACCGTGAAAATTGGAAGTCTCCGACGGGATGAAAGCCTGTCGACTATCTTGGCGACATAACCTCGCGGGATCCAGAGGATCAACTTCCTTCAAATGAAAGTCTAACTATATATCCTGATTTATAATTCCCAAGCGTACGTATATGCCACGCCTAGTATTTCTATGAGATACAGATGAATGGAAGCTAGAAACCAAACTCGACGAAGCACCAAGGTCATAGCAATGATATTCAGTTATACTCAAAACTTCCCGCATGACTAAATATGTCAACTTTTCTGCAGTACATTTAATGCTAGTCAGCCAGAACGTGATGCCGTTGCAGATTATCAATCTTCAGCTACTGTATAGGTTTTTGTTACCCATCATATCACGATAAATTCGATTTCTGAGTAGCATTTTTTTAAGGTAGGATGCTGATTCTAGGTATATAGAAGTTTGTTTGATGCAAAATCTATTTAAAATTTCATACAAAGTGAATTTCCAAAGGTTTATAAAAAATTTAAATAATTAAAATCACAAAAATGAAATATTTGTGAGGCAAGCTGTTACCACGTTCTTACAATTACAATGCAATAATATATGAGCCCCTTAGTTCACAAGTGGTCTAAGTCCAAAAAATCGAAAATTGAGATTTTTGTAGGAAACGCTTCAGAATAGCTTCTACTCCGTGCCCAAGCGATGTAATTCCTAGTTCAAAATTACGCTACTGGGAGCAGCACAAATTTGGCATTGAGAAGGAACAAGTGACGTTAGTTCAACTTACGTGTGAGTCACCATCAGTGTGCTATCAGCTGTAGCGTGTAGTACTTTCCGTCTTTTGACTCTGTTTGTTCAGTATTTTTGTGAACAATTTCGATAATCATGGACAGTGACACGAGTGAGAGTGCAAATTTTCGTCCGCGAAAGAAAATTCAGAAGCCGGAGACTCATGCCAAAACACAAGCTAATACAAATCTGATGTGGTCACCGCATGACTTTCTCCATATCTGTAGTATTTCTAAAAATTCCAAATAGGTTAAATAAAAATAAATAATTTAAGAAACGGCGGGAAAATTTTTAGAATTTACAAAGAACAAAAATAAACTCAAACCATAGCCTTCTGATATTGGATATAGCCACAAAGTTCCAACAATTAAGAAAAAAGGAGCGTTACTAAGACGTAACTAAGCGCTAATTGTTAACAATAGTCGTTGGTAGGTGGTATGGTGGTGGCAACTAAAAATATAAGATATCTCTTAAACAATGCATTATATGGAAAACTGTTTCATACAAAGGTTGTAGAAAATGATATTTCCTATAATTTTTATTCCAGTATGTTTTTACATATATCAAACATTAAAGCAAATATTTTAAAATGACGGATAAGTGACAAGACCCAACACACTTCCGGTTGACCGATTTTTACCTAAAACGAAGCAGTTCTTTAACTTTCATAAAACTGTTAAATATAAAATTTCGCGTTGACCTGATTAATAGTTTTTGAGTTAGAGCACCCACAAAAAAGCTATCACATACACACACACACACACACACGCACGCACGCATGCACGCACGCATGCACGCACGCACGAACGCACGCACACGCACGCACACGCACGCTCGCGCACACACACGCACGCACTCACACGCACACAGAATTCATCAAGAAAGTCGTCAAAACGTGTCCAGGGGACCTCAAAATGTGTATTTCTGTTGAAATCTCGAAGCCGGCTTTTTCATGAAAACAATACTTTCCCCTATACTACGTATATGGAGAAAGTAAAAAACGTAACAGTGGTGAACGGTACATGAATAGGAGTGGTGCTATTGTGGAATCGAAAGTTTGTTGATAAGGACTGCAACTGCAAGAAAAGGTGCAATGATCTAGTGAGTGCTGACAATAGAATTTCATTTTGATTGGTTGAGAATTTTCAATAAGGCCAATTGCAAAACCTTCATTTCCCACATGTTGTAAAAATGGACTTACACCACTTTTGAACTAAGGGGCTCATATGCCAGTAAAATTTAATAACTCACATGCTCGCCGACACTTGTAGATATCCCTTCCCACTGAACCCTTTCACATAGATATGAAAAGTAACCACATTAACATGTATGTACTAACCACTCACAGTCAGCTCTTACCTCATGGATGCTAGAAGTTCCTTTTCATGTGAATCTATGTACAAATTCAAATTAATATGCCCTGAACAAACAAGTTAACTACAAGTCTAAGCAGTCTGAGAAAGTGATGTCTCAGTGGTTAACAAAATCCCAATATGTAAAAAGGATTATTCGTCATTTAAGTAATACTGTGCTATTCTCAGGCTAGAATACCTATCTGACACTTTTTCTTTACATATGTTAGAAAATAAATGCAAAGACAGATTGTATGGATAGCGTCTTTGATAGAGGTTGATTCAATACTGGTCCTAACCACACTCTGGGACCTACCCTCTCCATACCCAAGACTGCCCATATGTGATGAAATATAGAGTGGGAAGTCGATAAACAACCATGGTATAGGGAAACATTAACTACTGGTACTGAATTGAGGATAAAAAGGTGAATGGCACCAACAAAGCTCAAGATTAGATCATTACAGGCAATGTCAGATGACTTTTATGGCTATATTACTGCAGAACAAAAGGCAGCAAAAACCACCACATTATTTTCCCTTATAAATCAACCCTGAAAAGGCAAAGAAAATTAGTAAATTTAATTGGTATAAAAGGAAGCTTCTGTATAGGAGAAGTTGTGCTTGGCAAGGAGAGGAAAAAGGCATTCCTGCTCGTCATCATGCAAACAAATAGCATCTTGGAATGTAAGAACTATAAGACAAACTGAAAAATTAAAAGATAATAAGATTGAAATGAAAAGATTCAGCATACAAATACTTAGAATAAGTGAAATGAGAGGGTTTATAAATTTTTGTAGAGGAAAATATAGATTAAAAGATACAGGAAATAAGAATGAAAATGCAAGAGTAGAAATTATAGTGGACAAGGATTGTGGTCAAAAGGTAAAAAGTTATGTCCAACTAAATGAAAGAATTGTCATGGTAAAAGTTAAAGACATTCCAAACAACATATTTATTACACAAATGTACATGCAAAGCTTGGACAATAATGAGGAAGACACTGGAGAAATATATGGTCAAGTAGATACTTTTGAATCTAACCAAAAAAGGAAAAATCCACGCCTACATGGTTTACTGTATAGTCCTATGGAGAATAAAATTGAATTGAACAGTGGTTATGGGAGATTGGAATTCAGTAGTTGGAGTTGGCCAACACATAGGAAAATATGGATTGAGCCAGAAAAATGAAAGAGGGGTATGTCTAAATAAATTCTGCCAGCAACATAATAGCTAATACTTTCTTTAGCCCCTCAGGCCAGTTATATATGGTGATCACAATCATACTCCAGGAGCAGTTTCACCTAATCCATAATGACTGAGACTCCATTTACTCAAACCTACATTTTGATGAATTGCCACTCTCCTCTATTTCCTTAATCCCTTAAAACAAATATATTTTTTTACTAGGGTCACATTTTGGAAAAATATTTTGTGACAGTGATCAATGATTGCAGATCCTTCTTCAAACTATTATGCCTTTGATAAGGATCCTTTATTTTTACCTGATAAAAGTGACTTGGATATTGATTCACATGGATCAGGAAATGATACATGTGATTCTGATAAAGAATATTGTTGTCAGTTTGCTCTGATAGAAGAAGAAAATGAAAATGAATCTCTTGATATGAGTGACAATCTTGATGCACAATTCACTTGGAAGCAAGTGGATAAAACATATATCCTCATAAAATACAATTTTCAGAAAAAGGGGCCCACAAGTACCACCTTGAGGATATTTTAAACAGTTTTCTTTGTCTTAGAAACAAATTGTTAAATCTGTCAATATATCGAAAGCACACCCTGTAAATGTAGGCCTTGTGTGATTAATTGGAAAGATGTCACAACGAAAGGAATTTGTTATTCTTTGTCTATTCTTACAGGAATTGTCTAAAGACCCATACTAAAATCTTATTTCATTAAAGATCCCTTCCTGGAACACCAATAAAACAGAACAGGTTGGAAATGATTATGAAATTTTTACACTTTGCTAAAAATAATGACCAGAAAAATAATATGGGACCATCCAAATTATTTTAAAATGATCTTAATAAATCAAAATTTGTATATTCTGGAGGAAAATATTTGTATTGACGAATTCCTTATACTGTGGTATGGTAGGTTAGGATTCAGAAAATATATTCCGCTAAAACTGTCCAATTTGACAAAAAAACTTTTGAACTGTGTGAATCTAAAAAAGTTGACCTGTGAAATTATATTATATATTGTGCTGGTTCGAGTATCACATGTAAATTAGATGCAAAGGTTAAGTTGCCAAGCTCCAAGATAGTCACTTATCTTATTGAATATTTATTGGCTCATTAATTATTACAGCTCTCCCTATTTAGCATCTCATGCAAAAGTGTGAATGTTGCAGGCGCCCTGGAATTCTACAGAAAAAATGTCCTTTCATTTGTAGGAAATAAAAATTTACAGAAGGGTGAAACAGCAGCTTACCAATCTAATGGAGTAATGGTAATGAAGCGGAGAGAAAAAGAGATGTTGCCATGATTTTCACTTTTCATGATAACAAAATGAATGTATGGAATGTGAAAGGTGAAAAAATTTCAAAGTTAAAGTGTGTTTTTTAATATAATCCCACAATGGGAGATACAGGACTGAAGGACCAAATTTACAAGCCTAATTGGTGAAAAGGAAAAAGGAAACAAAATGGTGAAAAAGTTTTTTGTGTTTGTGTGTATTTCTGGCTAATCAATCTCTTGGATTATTATAATCATAACTCTTTACACACCAAGGGAGCAGTGGCAGATCCAGGAGGGGGCGATCGTTGCCCCCCCTCCCCCCAAGAGCTAAAGCAGACCCGAAAAAATATTAGCTTTACATTTACGAATTGACCCAGTAAAACTTGTAAATTGTAATTTTATTATAATCTTATTTTATTTAATTGTTTTGTATCAAATGAAAAAGAATTTATTTGAATAACTTTTCAATTACTGTGAAAACATGTACGTAACTGGTATATCGCCCCCCCCTAAAGGCATTTTCTGGATCTGCTGCTGTAAGGGAGGAGGGAAACCTGGTGCCAGCATTAATATTATTTTAAAACTAGCATGTCATGTAAAAGAAAAGATTTTAAAAAGTTGAAATTCTCTTACATCATAGGTATATAATCCAAAAGAGAGTTAGAAGATGGTCCTTGATATTTATGCTATTTATTAAAATTGAGGGATGGAAAATCTGTAGAAAAATGCATCAACTATTAAACTCTGTTGAGAAATAAAGGACTTCAGGAAGAGTCAGATTAAGGTGGTAGAAGGCCCTGGAGCAACTTTAACTTCAAACTATTACAATTTCACTGTGATACAGGGAACACTGATGGGCAGGGACCCTATCACCAGAGGAGGCCATGGAGTAACTGCTCCATTGTTCCATCTTTAATCCGTCCTTCACTGCTGGAATTCATAGTGCCCATCTGTATTTAAGGAATGCCAACAGAACTGTACACAGAGATTTAAACATATTTAACAAAGAATTCCAGAAAGTCTGTAATTGTAATAGTAAATAAAATAGTAAATATAATAAGTAAAACTGCAATTTTCAAATCCTGAGACAAATTTAAATACACCTCCTGAAGCCACCTACACTGCATTTATATACAGGCTTGAGGAATAAAGGAAAATAAAAGAAGACAATACACTTGGAAGATGTCAGGGGATATGGCCAGATACCAAATAGATTATACATATTATAGTAATACATAGATTTAGAAATCAAATAAAAGACTTGTTGAGGAGTAGATGTCGATAGTGATCACAATCTAGCCATAAGAAAATTCAACCTCAGATTTTAGAAAATACAACAGAAAAACAAATCCCTGAAATGGCACCTTAATAATTTAAAAATTAATAAAAGTAGATTTGAAGAAGTTAAAGACAATGAAAGAAAAAGAAGTGAACTGGAAAATGTTTTAGATGGATGGAATGAATTAAAAATGGGCTAATTAATGAAGCAAAAAATGAACAAGGAAAAACGAAAAGTAAACCTAGAAAATTTTGAATACATATGAATATAGTTGACCTAATGAACGAAGGAAGAAAATTTAAGAATGCTAAAGATGTGTATAACAAGAGAAAATATTGAATGTTTTAAAAATTTAATAAATAGAGAACAAAAAAAGCAAAAGAAAGATGGATAAAGGATATCAGTAAAAAAATGAAAAGATAGAAGAAAGTGAAACTGACCAAGGGTACAGAATTATAAGTTCAGAGAAAGAACATTAAAAACAACTATTATAGAGACAAAGATAGGAAAGTAGATATGATTGAGGCTAAAATAGCAGAGAGATGTTATGAATAACTAGAAGAAATGTATAAGACCTAGGCATTGGGTGAACAAATCTTTGAAACAGAACTCTATGGTTAGGACAATGGAATCCTAAAATCTGAATTTGAAATGATTTGAAGAGTTTAGAAAGTAATAAAGCACCAAGAATGGATAATACTCCGAGTAAACTATTCGAAAACATGGATTCTAGGTTAAAATGTTTTATACTACATGATTAGCAATAGAGTATTTGAAACTGGTACCATCACTGAGGACTTTGAGTTTAGTTTAATTATTCCCATTCAAAAAAATTAGTCTCCTTTTACATCTATCAAAGATCCTTACCAAAATCATAAATAGTAAAATAGAAAACCAATCTGAAGAACAATTTGGGTTTAGGAAAAACAGAGGATCAACAGAGGCTATTCTAAGTTCATTATAGAAACGCTGATTACACTGAATAGAGCTTATATAGAATTTATTGACCTAGAAAAGGTTTTTGAGCAGGTGAATTGGAAGATATTGCTTAGGAGACTAAAAAAGACTGACTTTGATTTTAAAGAAAATTATATATAATCTTTATAAAAACCAAATGGCAGAACTTAAAATAGGAAACAATAACACCAAAGAAACAATTTTTTTTAAAGAGTAAGGCAAGGGTGTACACTATTTCTTTTCAATCTATATATAGAAGGAGCCATTGAAGAGCTAAAAGATATGATTCATATTAAAGAGAAAAAGAATTATAACACTGAAATTTGCAGATGATATAGTTATAACTATTTATTCAATAGAAAGCATTAATCAAGTTCTGGGTGACATGAATGACATGTCAGAAAAAATTACATTTTAAAAATTAAAATGAAATGAAAAACATGTTGTGTAAAAGAGACAGGGAAAGAAGGCAAGACAAAATCCATATTGAGCAGGTTGAGTCTTTTAAATATTTGGGAAGCATACAAGCTACAGATGGAAGGAGAATTCAGGTTATCAAAAGAATTAGAAATGTCTAACATAGTGAAGCGGAAATTCAAAATAGCAACATAAACTAGCAAATTGATGGCTCATTGTCAATATGTAATGTATCTTATAAAATAATGTAAGTAATATTGTTATTATTATACTCTGACGATTTTAAATGTTGAATAAGTTACTTGATTTACCAGACCATTTTCTGTGGAAAACCTAATGCAACACAAAAATAGTCATGAATAAAATCATTAACATATCGCTATGTAAAAACGCAGATGAGGATAAAGTCAACAAAAGAATTTTACATATTCAAAGCATGCTTTTCTTACAAATATGAGAAAAAGTCAACAATAGATATATATTTTAAAATGTTAACCAAAAAGTCTTTCATGCTATGTCTCAGCCTATGACGTTAAAACTACTAGCTGACAGAATTCTTTAAGGAAGAACTCTTTTATGTATATACAATCAGGAGTATGCTAAAAAGGTTAGGCTTTTTAAATTAATCTGTCTGAAAATAATGATTAACTGACAAGTCATTCAAATATTAGGATAACAAGGAGAAATTGCCACAAATCTTTATTTTTTCCAAATTTGGAAAAATTTGAGCATCCTGCTTGGTGCGAGGAATTTGGCCACCTATGCCACCCTATTTTATGCCACTGGGTAAGGAAGCTTGAGAAATCAAAAAAGTGCAATTAAATAAATTAGGCCTAAAAGCTGAGGTAACAATCATTTCCTAGTGTCATTTGGCAATTGTTACAGAAACAACCCATAACTTTTGCTCTCTTCCTTGACATTTAGAATTGAGTTTATAAGATCAATTTATCTAGCCTATTTAGTGGTAAATAGTAGTAGCATATATGTTACTCAAAATATCAAAAATGCCATCTTGTAACTTTTATGCCATTGTAACAGTTTTGTTGGCTAGTACGTATGCTTGAAAAATTAAAAAAATTAGGGTCACCAGCCTGACCTTATAAAGGATCCAATCCCACTTGCAATGAGTTTCATTGATTAGTCTCAGGAGAATGTCAGCCCATCTCAACCATGTTTGCATGCTGTTCTGATACATTTTACCTTTCATCTCAGGCCAAAAACTATAGTAAAAATAATTTGTGAGAAAGAGTATTAATTCTACTTCTAGTGCTAGCCATAAAGCTGAGACCCTACCAACTTCTGCAATACCAGTAATATGACACTGGACGTAAAAATATAAATTTGACTATGGCAGTACATATAAGGATATGCTATGGAAATGATTTTTAATGAAGATATGGAAATGAATCACAGTAGAGCTTCTCAACCAGTGGTATGCTGTGTATCATGAAATGATATTAGGATAATGCACATACCCCGAAATTTACTTTTGAGGGGGGATCTAAGTCGGAAACCAATTTCCAGCAATTGATTAAATAAAAGATTTGAGGCTTTCCAGGCAAATAATCATGGTGAATTTTTCTCAGGTTTCCAGTCGGGTTATAATTAATAACCCTGCTGGAAATCCGAGAAAAGTTCACTAGGATTAAATAAAAGTCCTATTCAAATAATATAAACTTTTATGATGTTTTTAGTTCTCATAACTCAATGCAGCAAGTGGCAGCATAGCAAGAGGCAACATAGCAAGTTCTTAGCAGGGTTATCGCAGATTCCACAAATGTCTCTACACTGGGAGGGGGAGGCTCTAGACTCCCTGAATCCCACCTCCTCCTGAGTACGTCCTTGATTAGGATGTAATTATCAAAAACATGTTGGATATTTGGTATGTATAATAGTATGTACAACATTGGGATAAAGTGGTATGATCCTAATGTAATGTAAAAATAAGTGTATGAACTGCCCTTGGTGTGAGGTTAAATAAAAATGTAAGGCCTTATACACGAAAAAATAATAAAGTAATGTCTGTTATTAGATGTTTTTGTGAACTTTTCTCTCTATATCCATCAGACGGCATTATAACATCCACCTAAAACCTGATGCTATCAAATTTTGCCTACTAAAAACTATTTTATGGTACTAAAATGCTTATACAGTCAGCCCTTCATTTACATGGGGGTTATGTTCCTGGAGAACTCTGTGTGCATTGAAACCATGTAAAAAGATGCTGAAGTCCTATGCGTATTGAAAAATCTTTGTACTCTTCCATGTATGGATCCAACAAATTCTCAATCTCTCTCTTGAACTTCAAGCTCTGCTCCATGAATGGATCCTCAGCAAAAAATAGGTCTCTAAGTTCCTTGGCCAATTAAAAACCCTTGTTCAGGGTATTCATTGTCAGTTTTGGCTTCAGAGTCATCAACTCATCTTCACTTTCATCATCACTGGTGCCTGGCAGAATCAGCTTCTTCAACTCTTCCTCATTCAAATCGGTGTTGTGGGGCACTAGTGGCTCCTCTACCTCTTTTTCCTGAAGATCGTTGATTCCATTCCCTCCAACATGATGAATCATCTCTGCTATCTTTCACTGTCAAATTAGGGTCATTTTCCATTGCTATTGAGATGTGATAGAAAGTACGGTGAGTGCAGTATGCCTTTAAGGTTTTTAAGGAGCCTTGGTCAAGAGGCTGGAGGAGTGTTGTAGTATTGCAATGAAGAAAACCACATAAATATTTGGATGGACAATTTCAAGGCTTCTGGGATGGCCTGGCACATTATCTATGCTCAGAAGAGGTGTTTTTATGTCAGGTAGCATACCACTTAATGCACAAAAAAATCATGAAACCATTCCAAGACCTCTCCTATTACCCATGCATATCTATTAGCCCTCCAATACAATGGGAGCTGATGTTTATCCTTGACTTTTAGTGCTAGAGGATTCAAGGATTGGTCAAGTAGCAATGGCTTCATCATAAAACCTCCAGATGCATTTCCACAGATGAGTAGGGTCACACAATCTTTCTCAGATATAACACCTGGATCAGTTTTCTTTTATTTAGAAATAAATGTTCCCTTAGGAATTCTCTTCTGAACAAACCAGTCTCATCTGCATGGAAAACTTTCTCTTGTTTAAAATCTACTTGGGAAGGCTCCACTTTGTGGAAAGATTCCATAATAGAAATATAACACATAATTACCATTTTTTTAGTGGAAAGTACAATGTGTTTTATTTCTAGTTCCCAGGTTTGTAACCTTTATCCTCGATATGTTTGACTAGCTCTGGAGGAAAGTTATTGGATACCTTATGGTCTGCCAATGCTGCTTCACCATGCATCTTAATGTTGTGCAGGCTTTGCCTCTTCTTGAATTTTTCAAACCATCCCTTGCTGGCAAGAGTGGCACTACCTTCCCCTGAAGTTGATGCATTTTCCATTTTTAGGTGATCATACATTCTATTGGCTCTCCAGTGGCCCATCCAATGGAGCCCTTTTCTGGGGTTGAGCTTTAATCCACAAAATCAGCACCTTCTCCATCTTTTGTATAGTAATTTCATTTGTAGAAAATGAATTTTTGCTCCTCTTGGTGAATTTTCAATGACACTTGATCTTATTTTCTCATCATTTCTCTTTACTGTGAGTATAGTTCTAACCACAGATGTTGAGATTTCATCAATAGGAACTTATCCAAAATTTCCACTTCTTGTAGCAAAGTCCGAGGTTTTTTTGCCTCTTCACAGTTGTTGCATCAATTTTGCCTTTTCTCTTCAAAATACTTGTTTATGGTGATAATAATAAAATCTTAAAATAGTGAAGCACTTAAAATGTCAATTCACTAAACTTCGTATGTGCTTTAGATGCTGTAGAAAAATGTTTGTGGCAATGGTGGATTAAAAAGCCTACTATCCGACATTGAGCAAAGACTTATTTTCTGCTTTAAATCTGTTATTGGTGTTGAAAATTGTAAAGCATGGTTGCATTTTTTCTCTAAATCACAATTACATGATTTACCACTTTAAACTGAAATAAATACCTCTGTAAATATTCAGAATTACTATAATTTTCAGATTTACTAAAAAGCTAAATAAGCTTTTTTAGGAACAATGTTCACACACAAGCTCAGGTGATCAAATGCAGAAAAGACTAATTTTCTCTAAATGTTTACAGAGTCAGCAGTTTAGGATATGAGAAGAGTGCATGCATAGGATATAAACAGCCCTAACACTAGAAAGTGGTTCACATTATCTAAGTGGTGATAAATATCAGAATTCACTGAAAGGGGTGCATTAGGTCAGAGATAATTTAGTCCAGGAGGCCTTGAGGCTGCACCAACCCAGGGTGCAAGGGGTCCATGGTACCTGGGCACCTTCCCATCAAGATATTTGTATCTATACATCATTGAAATACAAGGAATGGGCGATGATTTTCACCCTTTAATGGTAGATGTTTTTCCTTAATGCAGGAAGGGAAAGAGGAAGTAGCAGAGTGATAAAAATTTACCTCTGAACCCTTGCAGTATGCGTCCACATTGTTCTACTCTTGGAAAAGGACGTATTAGAGGGGACCATAAATCAGGGCATGGAGTCAGCAGGGGGGATGGTGTGCTGCCCTAACTGCAATCTCCATCTTAGCGAGGGTCTGTGGTGTAAAGTGCCCATGACCTTTAGAGGCAATCGTAATTTGATTCTCGGGTTCTCTTTGGAGAAGGGTTGTTTCTCAGCTAAATAGTGTGCTTGACTGAAACTCAGAAGAAAGGAAGATTTTATCCTTCACTAAGAGGAAGTCTTGTGAAAATGACTTATTTTGGAAGCTGAAGAGATCATCTCTCATACACATGAAACAGTGCACATTCAGAATATCAGAGATGTTTATTTTTCTATATTCAAGTAAGGAGTGATTTCATCAGTTTTTATTTCCATAGTTAGATGGGATGCTTTTTTATGCTTTTTGATCATAAGTTTCAAGCATTTTAGATAAAATTGTGATTCTTTATAATGGCTAGGTTGAATTCACAGCAAAGTCTGTGATAATTATAACTCTTTATCATTTTTAACTATAAGTCCTGTTAAATTTAGAGTTAGAGCAATAAAACAGTAATGCCATCCTGCATTCAGTCGTTATATTGAATTCATATCAATTAATTATATGAATGAATGAATTTATACCAAAGATCAACTTTTTTGATATTGTGTGAAAGAATAATACCCTTATCAATAACAAGGCCCGGCTCAACCCTGTGGAATTTACTCATCGAGAAAAAGAAAGAACTTTGTAACTTCCATAAATTTATTTTGCACAACCGGTTTCACTTTATAGTGAAACCGGTCGTGCAAAATAAATTTGTGGAAGTGACAAAGTTCTTTCTTTTTCTAGGATAACACCCTTGATTAAAATTTAGCTGAACCACAGCTGGCAGAAGGGCAGGGTGAATTGAGACCTTGTCCTATTCTTTGATCTGTGGGTTAACCATGGGCATAATTTTTTCTGTGATGAATTTCTTCTTTTGGAAGTTAACATGCATCAGTTTGATTACCACAAGTTTTCTTATAGGGAATTTTTCCAAGATGTGTGCATTGATTCATTCTTTTTTTGGTCATGCCCTCCCAAAAGTTTGCGCCGGTCCTGCAGAGGACAACTAACATAAGTTCATGTCAAAGGTTTAATTGTTTTTAGTGTTTACCTTCATGATTTTGCTATTTGTAAAATTAATTGAGAAAATTCCTTTTTTAATGATTTATTCGTTTAAAAAGTTAAATAGTTAATTTTAAATATTAAAATACAATGTTAAATCCATCATTTTAAAGTACAGGGTGTACATAAATGAAAGTACAATTTGAAAGGCTTGTAACTTTTTATTCAAGTCATATATTGGAAAAAGAATTGCTATACAACAAAGGCCCAACATTCAAGTTTTTGTTTACAGGTGCTCAATGTGGTTTCCATTGGGCACACATCCTACCTGAAAGCAACCTCATCCCATACTCTATGTAGCATATCTTTATCAACAGTATGTATCAAGGATTCTGTCTTATAGTTCCTCTAAGGATTGTAGCAGAGGAGGAACATAAACTTTGTCCTTGACGTAGCCCCAGAAATGGAAATCAAGGGGTGTGAGGTCAGGTGACTGTGGTGGTCACCTGATAGGTCCACCTCAACTAACCCATTTGTTGGGGAATGTGGCATCAACGAAAGATGTCACACTCCGGTGATAATGGGATGGAGCGCCATCCTGTTGGAACAGGATGTTTGCTACCTCACTGAATTGCTGCAACTGGGATATAAGGAACAGTTTCAGCATGTCTAGACATGTGATTCTAGTCACTGCTCTAGTCAGTTCTCCTCCCCATATCTGCACGTTATGCCTATTAACTGTCCCATTTAAGCGAAAAATTGCTTCATCACTAATTCAAACACAATACAGCAAAATGCATGCTCACTGCACTGCCACTGTAATCCACCATTACTAGTTAATCTCTTGCCACGCCTCTGGTGAGAGACCTGTAAACCTCCAGCTGCATGGTGGGAAACTTGAATGTTGGGCCTTTGTTGTACAGCAATTCTTTTTCCAATATGTGACTTGAATAAAAAGTTATGAGCCTTTCAAATTGTACTTTAATTTATCTACACCCAGTATATCATAAGTTAACTATTTATTTTTTAGAGCATTATTCTTTTTTACTTCTGCCTATGTTATCACTTTTTTAACTTCCCAAAATGATAAATTTCAGTAAATACAATCCAATAAAATTAATTCATTTATGTAAGGTTTAGGGGTCATTGAAGAAATTTTGGAGACAGTAGTTTTGGAAGAATTTCAATTCTGCTAGGAATTTATTGTTTTTCATCTGCTGTTATATGTAATCCGCTGATAAAAGGTTAAAGAAATAATAATGAACTTAGATATTGGAGAAACCTGTTAAATTCAGTAAAAATGTATCACACTGCAGTAAAAGCTGTTTATGTTAGCAACTTATTGTTTCACTGAAAGAGTGGTCAGTGTATAAGGACGTGCATAGATTGTTTGAATCTTTACTATTTCACAAAAGGTTAATGGTTTCCACTATGTAAGGGACAATTTGAAATTTTGAAGTGTTGAAATAAGGTACCATGTTATAGAAATCACATAATGTTTCAATAAAAATATCTATTTTTAACCACTGTTTTTGTGTATAAAATGAATGTATTTGAGTGTGGGAGTGTATGTGTTTGCTTACAATTTGTGTTCCAATTTCAATCAATTTTCAGGATTTTCTTTGTATGATCAAATAAAATTAGTGTTGGTCACTTTCATGAGCTTCCCCTTTCTCCAGTTGATAAGTGGAAGATTGACTAGTAGTCACTCTGTGATAGGGGAATGCCACGGAATTATTTTGTATCTGGGCACCAAACTCCCTTGGCATAGCCCTGTGTAAAAGTGAAAAGGTACAACATAAAATGATAAGGAGCTGCATTTACCTGACCATGTATAGAATGTATGTATGTATAGAATGCTATTAGTTTTATGATGCTTGTTGAAAACCATTAATCTGATAAATACTTGCTAGTTAGATGCTGAATGTGCAAAGATATAGCAGAATATTATTGATACTTTTTCAATGAAAGGCCAAGTAAAGCTAAGGGCAAGGATATTTGAACCCTCTGCCATTCAAAACATCTCAGAACATTTGAGTTTGAGTCTTCCCCTGCCTCTCAAAATGTTTCAGAACGTCCGAAGATTGATGCTTCCAGTTTTTCCAATGACACATCACTTGACAAAATTCAGCCGTTGGAAAATGTAAAAATTGTACTCACATAATTGCTATCTCTCGTAACAGCAGAGAATTCAGTTTGTGGTCATCAGATACTGATTTTTGCATTTGCAACTAACGCCTTAACGCAGTCCTCTTATCTATATTGATGATTATAAATATACTGTGCCTGTTATTGATAACGATAAGTTACGGTCCAAGCAAAATTTTGGGAGGACCTATACATAGCATACCCTGCATATCCCCTCACATCGGCCCTGATTGGGTCCATCCCACAACCCTTTGTTGCCTTACATAATTTTTCTTATATCACCCCTATGCCTAAGTTGCTCATATATACATTTACATATGTAAACATTTGTCTCTTAGTAATACATTATTTTAATAATATCAATGAATTACCTATTTTTGTAACAAACATTTTAATTATCTGTATTTTATGGAAGGAGACAGTAAATCTAGTCTTGGTAATATAAAAGAAATTGGAGCCCTTAGTTTAAAATGGATAAGAAATGCAAAGCAGAATAACTTTGTGAAAAGAAGATGCAGAAAAGTGCTCAAAACTGACAGATATTTAAATTCAGTACTATGTTCATCTGAAGTAGAAAATCAGGAATGAATAAATAAAATTCATGACACAATAGATGAAAGTTCTCAAATTGGTCATCAATCTGTGAAAGTATCAATAAGTGAAAATAAGAAAGACTAAATGTGAGAAGAATTGTATTTTGCATACATTGGGAAGCCACTATATCTAAGGCTTCTGAAAAAGAGATGGAGATATAACAGGAAATAAACTGCGCAATATACATTGCACAAACTTCCTCATATACGTATATACGTTTGGTCAACTGTGTATGCTTATAAAAGAAAAATGCTTATAAATCAAAGTTAACCGTAGTTTAGCATATATTTTAATGCCACTGGCCGATATTTAGTATTTTTTTGGGAGATATGGCATAGTTATTATTATTATTTGTAACATCAGGCTGTACGATTGGATGGATTTTAATCAAAATCAAATCAATCAATCAAATCAAAATTTGAGTAAATCGAATTTGGTTTAAAAATATCCTAGAATAAAGTACCCTTAATTGTTGTGCAATATCATTCATCTCCTCAGAGTGTCTATTATGAATGATACATCCACAAATATGATATATCAATCGATTTAGTTTAACAGTTTAGGCTGTAATATGATTTTGAGTGGATCGCGGTGGAGGCGTGATGCCATAGGGCTTAGGTGAGGTAGCTTAGCGTACATTGTAATGTCCTTGGATGCCATATAGTGATTTTAAGGGATATATGGCTTACGTAGTATTATTTGTGAAATTACGTTCTACAATTAGATGATTTTTATCAAATTTTCTTGAGACATTTTTGAGTAAATAAAATATTTCTAAAAATCGCCAAGAATAAACTACCCTTCAATTTTGTGCAAAATCATTTTTATGAAAAAGAGGTCTGCAGAATATGATATATTGCACAAATATGAGATATCATTTGATTTTATTAACGCGTTTGGGCTCTAGAACAGCAAACAGACCGACAGGCAGACAGACGGCATGGCGAAAACCACTTTTATGGAATCAGGGACACCTAAAACGTGTATACTTTCCCATAAGCCATTGGTCTTAAAATTCACGGAGATTTCCAGTAATATATCCTCCAGCAATATCGAAGCTTTACTGTATAATAATATTTGCTGCCAACTCCTCCGTCCGCATGCTCGTTCTCGGCTTCTGCCAAACGGATTTTCATGAAATTTGATATTAAGGACTTATAGTCAAAGACAATAAGAAAATAACATAAATGGATCACGTGAGTTACTCAAGGATACCACTTTACTGTAAACAAAAATAAGCTTCCCATCCTATCTCGTCAAGTATTGGTCGTATCAAAATGGTTTTCAAATAAAATTTGTAGAACTAGTAAAGTATAACGTTTTTTCCTGTACATGTTTATCGTAGGAGTTGCCTTTATCAAGAAAATCAAACAGGAAAGTCTTAATTCGAGTTGGACTTAAGAAATTTTTTGCATGGTTTACTTCATCGTTGTTGCTAACATAAATAAACAATCTCAAGTTCAAAGACGTTTATATAATAATTTCTTTCAAATACTCGATTGCACGAAACGTCCCCATTTGTGATACTCTGTACACCTTCCTAATTTATTAATTATAACCTTTGTTTATAATAAGTGAAAATGTCTTAAATTTTTTCCATATTTAATATTAAAATTAATTGAATAGTAATTGGGCTCTCATTAAGGATAACTATCCACATAAAATATCTGCGTATACACCATGGGACTAATTGAAAATAGACCCTTTATTCCAGACTTCAAGGCACATACTTACTAAGCAATTTTTTTAAATTTAGGTGTTCGGCGAAAATCAACAAAATCAAGAATGAATATCGTCACAAAATAATGAGAGATCATGTTGCGTTTTTAGGAGTACAAGAGCGCTGAAGCGCTGTTAGGCAGTGAACCGAATAACAAAAAAAGATGCAATTTCGCTCTGAAAGAAATAATGCGAAGCTTAATGAAGAAAACATTCAAACTACAATAGCATTGACTTTAATCCTAGGGAAACGAATAGTGGGAAATGGTAAAAATAAAGGAAAGTCGTTTCATCTAGTCTTAAAAATAAAATGATTGCCGAGACGCAGTGATTATTTGCCCACACTCCACTCGCTCCTTCACTTCTTTGAGGATAAATCGTAAAAATTCCATTTAATGAAGAGATGCGGATAGAGATGATGGTGCATTTCGCGAGAGGAGAGTTTAGGGTTGAACGTGCGAATACGGCTCCGGTGATCGCAAAACTCATTGGGAAATTTCGACTACGTCTTGAGATATAAAAGGATAGCGGGAGAGACGAAAATAAATAAGGAAAGTCGACGGCAGCTTTAAATAACTATCAAATTGAGGCAACGTCGAATCCCATTTACGATAAGCTAGAAAATAGAAAATACCCTACCCATTTCGCAGCGAAACCAATTTTCCGCTAGAATGAAAATTTTTTTAAATTCGAAACTCTTGACCCTTTTACAATGTGAAAATCCAGCCATGGCTACAATAGTGACCTTATCTTCCGTCAATTCGATTAAAAATTAAGAAAAGATTAACAAAATGACGTAGGTGATATTATGCTTTTAAACGGCTTTAAAAGGATCCTTCATTAAACTGCGATTTTGAGAATTTCAATCTGAACGGCACGAGACATTAGATCATCATGGAAAAATTTCTCAAACTGGTTTATAGTAGAGGGTTTAATTTGTCCGTAATGCACGTTATTCTTCCATGTAAATGAAACTGAAATGTTTTTGAACATTTTAATATCGGACAAATTTCTTCCAAATACTGTTTTGTCCCAAGTGCAAATTTGAATTCAAAGGTGGGAATAATACATAATATTTACAAATCCCACACTCCTCTGGTATTACGAACATATTGTTCGAGAGATGTTCATATGTTAGGAATGGAATTTTCGAAAGACTGTATTTATTTTCATTTATCCATAAAGTCGGGGAATTCCACATAAATTATTTATCGTTTTGTAAATTTTGTGAAAAAAAAACGAAAACTTTTGATATAAAGTAGAAAGATTTTGTTCGTTTTGGCACATCCGCCATCTTGGATGACGTAATATCCGGTCGGCCATCTTGGATGACGTCATATCACGTGACTTTCGGCGGCCATCTTGGATGACGTCATATCACGTGTCTTTTGACGTTGTCATATTTCAATCGATGTATCGAAACAAGAGACGATCGTGATGCGTTTGGGGGTGATTCCAACGTTGTCAGATTGAAATCGATGTATCGAAACAAGAGGCGATCGTGGTGCGTTTGGGGGTAGTTCCAACGTCGTCAGATTTAAATCGATGTATCGAAACAAGAGGCGGTCGTTGTTGATGATTTATTAATCTAGCAAAATGAAACAAATGTTGAGTAGGTTGATTAAGTTTTATTTACAGAAATATTTTATCATAATTTTTCTTCATATACATCGAGCGGCTTTTTTAACACACGTATAACAACCTTTCCTAATAGGAGGTGGGCTGTTAGTCCACCCCCTCCGACGATCGTGTTTATAACATGGTTGATATAATAACATACAAAATCGATTATCAATTTCTTGTATTTGAGGGAATTTTCTCAATATCATATGTATATAATTTTGATGATGTAATTCTATGTAATCGAAGGGTACATAATACAACTCATTTATGGACATAGACCTCCAATCCTTACGAAAGTGTCGGAGAGCTGCCCCAATTTTATGTATCATTGCAATTGTATCTGGGTCCACCATACAACGACCTGCAACGTCACAGTCTTCGAGTGATTTCAGATCCATGTTATAACTGGGTGCCTTTT
Source organism: Tanypteryx hageni (assembly GCA_028673005.1). Classification (NCBI taxonomy): domain Eukaryota; kingdom Metazoa; phylum Arthropoda; class Insecta; order Odonata; family Petaluridae; genus Tanypteryx; species Tanypteryx hageni. Next base: position 36,263,660 of record CM054113.1, on the reverse strand, counting down.
TAGAACGATTTGGTTCGTTGAAGATTTGAATGTCTTATGAAACTATTCTATTTGAGAAACTCAATTTATACAATAACGCCACCCGTTATATCATCTAAATCGGGGAGATGAAGTGGAATAAAAGTCAATTTACGAGATAGATAAAGCACCATCTTTCTTTATTAATGTTAACCTCACATCAGTTTGGGTATTATACGAATTTAATTCCTCTTCGGTGATAGCCGTGGAGTAGCGTTTGGGGAGGAAGACTTTCCTCTTCCATATTCCTCCCCCTGCTTTGTGATAAGGGCCACCAAAGCAGGACCATATCTTGTTGACATCCTTTCCAACATTTTTATAGGGTAATTATACCCCTCTTGGAACTCCTAAGGCTTTATGAACATATTCCATCTGAAAAAAATCGGAGAGGGAAAATGTAAATAGATGAAAAATGTAATTTAAACATAGTGGAATTATTAAAATAATAACTTAATGCGGATGATTGAGCGTCACGACACCGGCTAATGGTGCACTGGCAGGGTGAACACGAAGGTGAAACCGGAGGTGAAGATGGTGGTGGGGATAATGGTGAATACGATGGTGAAAGCGGAGATGAAGATGGTGGCGGGGACGAAGGTGAATACGATGGTGAAGGTAAAGACGACGTGATATAGGTGTAAGTACACTGCGCGTCGTGCTCCCAACAGATACCGAACTGGCAGTAGACTTTGTTGTGGTGAAAAAGGACGTGAGTGAAGCACGCAACTGATGCCATTGCGTTCAATTCGTAGCAGTTATATACTGGAGGAGAATGAAGGGGAGTGTATTTATCAGAAGGTCTAGCAATGTTTTTTATGAAGCGTCCTCAAACCAGTCTTGGTTGCAGCTGTTGGAATAATTGGTGATAGGTGAGACGTCGTTAAGAGTCGAAGGTCTGGAAATGTTTTTTATGAGACATTCTTAAACCAGTCTTGGTTGCACCTGCTCGAATAATTGGTGATTCGAGAGGTGTCGTTAAGAGTCGAAGAAGGTCTGGGAATGTTTTTATGAGATATTCCCAAGCCAGTCTCGATTGCAGCTGCTTGAATAATTGGTGATTCGAGAGACGTTGTTAAGAGTCGAAAAAGGTTCAAAGCGGGCTCAGTTGCAGCTGTTGAAAAAATCAACATTTCGAGAGATATCGCAATTTATTTTTTCCACCCTCCTTCGCAGATGACGTCAAAAGTGTATACGAGTACCACTCCCTACACATTTTCCTTTTAAAAGTCTGAGTTGGGAGTGTTCGAAGGTAGTTTGGAGATAGCTGCCTCCTGAGACGTTAGAAATCCATCACACAATGGAGAGCTTTTGTAATGTTTGCTATAAATATTACAATCCCCGCTACCAAGCCGCCCACGAGATGACGGATGTTCACCATCGCCACGCAATCCGGCAGGATGGGGGAGAGAGGCAGCCTATAATTGAAATAGCCTCAGCAGTCCGAAACCGGTTGAAAACCTATTGGGTGAGTGGATATGAAGTGTATAATGATCTAGTATTATTTCCCGATACCATCAGAGAGATTATTTCCGCAAAGATCAGAGAACATTTAGACAACACAGCTCTCAAAATTAATATTTTAGTAAAATCAAAATTTGCGAAAGAGGAGGAAACCGACGAAAGGTGGTTCAAAACTAGGAATGTCAGAGTGTTCTAGACGGATGACGTAAATGAAATTTTAGACGGCCTTTTCGGAAAATTATTGAAGGAGAAATCTGAACATCAAGCTAAAGGATCAGATTGGTCTTTGAGTGAGATTCTCGGTCTCGAGCTGAGAATCTATAAATACACTCCTTTGAGGGGGTCCACTTTCATTGAGTTACCACCAAAAATAAAAAATACTAAATCAATTGTTAATATTGTTAATTCGGACGTTTTTTGTTTTAAATACGCCATCTGGGCTAATAACATTAATTGAAATCCTCAACGCGTTTCAAAATATCGCACTGAGGAGTTTCACCAGGGGTATCGATGGGGTTGTATCGATTATCCTGTTGAAGTTTCTCAGATTTTGAAATTTGAAAAGTTTAATAACATTTTGATTAATGTTTTCGGTCTTGATGCGGAAAATAATGTGTACCCGCTTAAAGTGGTGAATAATGAGCTCGAAGATCATCGCGACCTTTTGTTCTTGTCCGAAGGTGAAAAGAGGTATTACTGCTTTATTAAAAATTTTGAAAGTCTTGTTCATGATCAAATAACAAAACACCACAACAAAATTTACATTTGCAAGCGCTGTTTTGCTCACTTGCCCGGTGAGGATAAGCTCGCTGATCACAAACGTGATTGCAATACCCACACCCCCTCGAAGATTGTATTCCCTGCAGATGATGATAAATGGTTGAAATTTAAGAATTTCGGACACAGTATGTGTGTCCCTTTCGTAGTTTATGCTGATTTTGAGTGCATTCTTCCGCAATTTCAAACTTGCGAACCTCTGCCGGATCACTCCTATTCATTTAAAAAACCTGAAGTGATGTCATTCTGCTTCCTTCTTACATCCCACAATGAAGTTTTTGACCCCGTTCTATATCGAGGGTGTGATGCTGCGGAGGTTTTCGTAAAGCGTATGAAAGAAGTTGCGGAACTTGTTCGGGGAGTGTATAAAAACGCAGTACAGATGGCTGCGATGACCTCAGATGAGGAAAGTGAATTTTAATCCGCATCTACATGTCATATCTGCGGTGGAGAATTAAGTAACGATCGCGTTAAAGATCATGATCACATAACTGGTGAATTTAGGGGTGCTGCCCATTCAAATTGTAATTTGAATTTTAAAATTCTAAATTTTCTCCCTGTTTTCATCCACAATCTTTCTGGGTATGACTCCCATTTAATCGTACCCCAATTGGGGTATGATGAAAAGGAAATACATTGTTTCCCAAATTCGGAGGAGTGGTATATTTCCTTCGCGAAGTGTTGGGGGAGATTTTTCCATCCGATATTTAGATACATTTCGATTTATGGCCTCCCCCTTTCTAAATTAGCAGATAACTTACCTCACGATAAATTTAACCAAACTGTGAGGGTATTTGGTGAAGAAAAATTAAAATTAGTCACACGCAAGGGTGTTTTTCCATATGAGTATGCGGACAGTTGGGGGAAATTAAATGACGAGTGTTTACCGCCCAAGGAGGACTTTTACAGCCATCTAACTCAGGACGGAGTTTCGGTTGAAGACTATGAGAATGCTCAAAAAATTTGGAGTGAATTTAATTGTAAGAATATAGGCGACTATTCTGATTTATATTTAAAGACTGACGTTTTACTATTAGCTGACGTATTCGAAAATGATTTGGGTACATTTTAACTGTAATCGATATCTTTTCGAAATTTGCTTGGGTAGCTCCTCTAAAGAATAAAACAGGTGAAGACATTATTAAGGCTTTTAACTATATCATTATAACCAGCGGTAGAAAGCCGCTAAAACTGCAAAGTGATAAAGGAACTGAGTTTAAAAACAAAAAGTTTCAAGAATTCTTAGCTCGTAAAAATAAAAAATTTTATTATACACATAATCTAGATGTTAAGGCAGCAGTTGTTGAAAGGATTAATAGAACACTTAAAAGCAAAATGTACAAATATTTTACAAAATTTAACACACAATTACATTGATGTTTTACCAAAATTAGTAATGGGATATAACAATTCGATTCATTCCTCCACTGGCATAGCACCTTCGCAAGTAGATGCAGTCAACGCATTTGAAGTTGGAAAACGGTTATTTCGAAAGCGAAATATCGATTATTCACCTAGATTTCACGTGGGTGATGCTGTAAGAATTAGTAAAGAAAAGATTCCGTTTACTAAAGGATATACTCTTAATTATACTATAAAGATATTTAAAATCCACTCAGTTATTGCAGGCAACATGACCCCCACTTATAAATTAGAGGACTTTAACGGGGAATTATTGGAGGTTCATTTTATGAGCCGGAATTAATTAGGGTAAATTTATCAAGTGGTGCAGAATTTCAAATTGATAAAATATTGAAACGTAGAGGAGAAGGTCGCAGTTTGGAATATTTTGTCAAGTGGAAAGGATACTGCAATGATTTTAACTCTTGGATAAACGCATCTTCAGTGAAACGATTATAATGAATGAATTTTACTTAACTCTTCTCAGCGATAGTTCAGGTACTTATTTTCCAAACAATACAATTTCCCACTTTTGGACTAAGCTATCTCAAAGGTTATATTTAGGAAAAGGAAAATGGAAGGTAGGTTTAGCGGAAATTTATCTTCCAACACTTATATCAATGGTGAAATATGGGGATATAATTGAGGGTATAAAGAAGAGTGAGGTAAAGAGGGGGAATGAATCCATAAAGAGAAGGGAGATACGGAATAATGAGTCTGAAGGGAGAGGGGACTTAGAAGAAGAGGAGGATGAGTCTATTAACGCGATGGGTGTGGAGTGAAAAGAAGATGTGCCCATAAAGAAGAGAGAGATAGAGGTGAAGGAAGAAAATGTACCACAGTATAGGCAAAAGAGAGTTTTAAAGGAGGAAAATGAAATTTTCGTTTACACGGATATTATTGAACTTCAGTTAGTAGGTGATTCACACGTTCGTTGCTAACGAATAGTGAATATATCTAATACAGGTCATCACTTCTTCAATCCGATTTATTACTACCCTCTGGAACGAAATGAAATTGAGAACGTTGAAATATTTTTGGCTGATAAACATGGGGTACAATATCCTCTCGTGGGAAGATCAAAACCATCATATTTAGTTTTACACTTTATAAAGTATTAACATTCTAATAATGGTTCAGTACAAGGTTGAAATGGTGGAACGACGCTACGAAAAATAATATCTCAATCAAATTGGGGGAGAAATAGGTCCTCTTTATATTGCTAGTTTCAAAAGGCAAAGAGGGAGAGGGTTAGGAGGGTTTTTAGGAGGTCTCTGGCGTTTCTTTAAGCCTCTTTTCCATAGCGGGCTCAAAACAGTAGGTAAGGAAGCTATAAGTGCTGGAATTGGGGCATTACACGATCTCGGTTCAAAACCCGCAAAGGGAATATTACGCTCACGTCTAAGTGAAGCAGGTTCAAACTTGAAGAGGAAAGCAGAAGAAAAAATTAAAACTATGAGTGGATCTGGATTTCGAATTAAGGTTAAAGGTCGTAAAAAAAGGAATAAAGCGGGGAGGAAAAGTAGTAAAACGTTATTTGAAAAGGAGAAAGCTAAGCGCTAACAAGCATTCGGATATATTCTCCCAATAATGGAGGTTATGCCCTATACTTTAGATATTTTCCAACGTGAAAATGTGCAATCAGCCATATTAAGTACTCGTATTATCCCATACAAACCAGTTGCTGCTTTAGATGGGACATCGACCGTGGAGTTTTTGGTAAAAAGTTCTGGAGAAACCTACTGCGATTTAAATAAAATTACCTTATCCCTCAAGCTACAATTGTGTAAGGCGGATGGTACGAATTACGGTAATACAGACGCAGATCAGCCAGGTGTAGTAAATATCACATTACATTCAATCTTCAATCAATGCACTGTTATTTTGGCCGGTGCACAAGTTACACATTCAGAGGATAATTATCATTACCGCAGTTATTTTGAAAATCTCTTAAATTACGGTCACGATGCTGCAGATACACACTTAGTATGTGATGGTTGGGTTTTGGATACTGATGATATCAATTCTATGACGACAAATGAAGGATTTCTAACAAGAAATAACTGGTTTAAAAACAGTCGGATTGTGGAACTAGAAGGTAGACTTCATGTAGATGTATTCAACCAATTGAGGTATTTACTACCCAAGATCGATATTGGTATTAAGCTTTCTTTAGCCAAACCCAGTTTTTTTATTAAGGAAGCAGATGCGGGAACATCCATTCTTAAGATTTTAGATGCCACTCTAAATGTACCACATGTTTCTGACAATCCTTCCATTTTATAAGCTCACAATATAGCTTTATTAAAGGCTAATGCAATATATCCTTACAAACGAGTGGAACTCAAGACATTTACTATAGCCTCTGGTACACAATCAATAAATTTAGATAATATTGTTACTGGAAAAATGCCGAACACATTGGTTTTCGCTATGACTGATAATGCTTCTTACAATGGTAAAAGAAGTAAAAATCCATTTACATTATATCATTATAGTATATCTAATTTTTCATTATACACCAATGGTGTACAAGTTCCTCCTCAAGGTATATCTACAGATTTTACTCATAATAATACTTGCACCCAAGCATATCGCTCTATATATACAGGTTTAGGTTACCATCATGGTGATAGTGGAAACCAAATAACAAAAGAAATGTTTATGCATGGATATTTTATTTTAGCTTTTGACCTAACACCAGATAATACAGGTCATGAGGATCACACTAGCTTAATGGATCATGGATATATTAGGCTTGTTGCTAAATTTGCAAATCCCCTTAGTAAAACGATAACATGCATAGTGTACGCGGAATATGACGCTTCTTTTGAATTTGATAAAACCAGAAACGTATTCATCAACTATTCATAACCATGGATACCATCCAGATTAATGCACTCTTAAAGGAAGACTTTCGGACAAGAAACCATTTTCATGGAGTTTATCCTTCAGATAAATTAACGAAAAGACCGGGATTTGGTCTTTACGTGATAAATTTAGATCCCTCTGATATGTCAGGTAGCCACTGGATTGCGGTACATATTATAAACAAATTTCAGGCAGAATATTTCGATTCGTACGGTTACCCCTCTTTCACCCGCCTGATATCAAACTTTTTGAAACCATTCAGTAGAATCGTTGAAAATAATGTTAGACTCCAAAGCTATAGCTCTGATCTTTGTGGAGAATTTTGCTGTCTCTATACACTTCATAAATCCACTGGTAAAACCCTCACCCAATTCTACAACCTCTTTCACCCCCACCGCCCTGACCTAAACGACTGTCGAGTCATTCAGCTCTTCCATTAGCATTTTGGAAAAATAAGAAGAGGGCAGCAGTGTCACTCGACATCGCAAGGTTGCTGTTCCAGTGTTGCCGCATTATCACATCTTTTGTAAATGGGTATATAAAAGGAAACGACATCAGTCATTATGACGCACTCCATAGACGAGGATGTCTTGCGGTTGAAGCGACGATTGGTGGAGGAAGAAGGTGGCGGGACGTTACCTCCCCCAATACTCCCCTCAAAACAACGGTGGGAGTCCTCATCGAAACTGGAGCAGATGGAAAATGAAGAGGTCAGCACTTCCTTAGTACTGCAAGAAAAACAGTTATCGAGGTTGAAGCGGCGATTGCTGGAAGACAACGCTTCCCACAAACGTCACCGTAAGACGTCACCCCCATTGTTACAACAGTCTAAATCATCAACTTCTCCTGAGAAGGGTGATAATCCCCCACCACCCTCACGCAAACGTATCTACCCCATACCAACCAAGAGAACTTGGAAGGATGTTTTCGCACCACCAAATTTGCAAAAGATCCCACGCTATACTAAACGCGTACCAAAAAAGTTTGACGTGAAACAACTTTTATTGGGTACTTCTTACTGCTTGAACGATAGTGGGGCGACGTGGGTTTGCAGTGCTTGGCATTCTTTTGAAGTACAAGTGAAATTTGTGAACGCGAACAAAGGATCAGTTTCTTTAAGTGCCTCCCAGTGGTATGACCTCATTGATAGACATCAAGATATAGCAGATTATTTTAATTCGGGAGTGAGACCCACCTTCTCAAGATTCCCATTTAAATTTAACACTTATTTTGGTGTTAGACACATAACAATATAAGACAATTCCTCGATTACCTTAAATGCTAATGATTGGAATCGGCTTTTGTCATTTATTAAACCTTTGAATCATATAATTAAACTCCTAACAGCTGAACTTGATAATATTAATAACTATATTTAACAGTTAATGGTTCAGGGTTATGCTGGCACCATTGATTTACCTCCAAATAGTGAAATAGATTATAAGAGATTAAAGCTGGAAATATTCTTTTCATGGATGGGGCGATCCCTGGCGCAAGGTAACTCTTCGTAAACCAACCTCCACGAAAATGGCATATCGAAAATGCATTTTAGATTTCCAAGCTTGTGTTCACAAGGATGTGAAATATATAATTCGGGAATTATCCATTATCGACCTCGAAAATGACCGGTGACAGTCGTGGGTTTTCAAGTGTCCGGAATGGTATACCCAAAATAAAGAGAATACCTGGTTAGTATTTAATTTCCATGGTATTAAGGGTACTGATGGTGACCTTGAATACAAAAAATTAGAAGAAACTTTGAAGAAATATACATTAAACTTTGATTTAATTTTCGTCAAAGGTTTACAAAAATACCGATTCCTTAAAAGCATTTTAGACAATCGAGTTATTGACTTAGAGCTCTTTAATTGTCCAGCACTTAAAAAACTACCTTGCAATGGCGCAAGTTGCTTACTACCTATTCACAGAACAATATACTGCACATGTGCTTCAAGAAAATGTGAAAAACTTAAACAGTGGTTCATGCAACATGCCGATCGCATAAATGCTAACCTTTATGGATATATAAATAAAAAACAAAGTGTAATCTTGATAAATAATCCTATTGATTACATAAACACAAACCTTTATATAAATATCAAAATAAAAAACGAAGTGCAATCTTGATAAATAAACCTGTTAAAACCTGCCCGATGTTTTTTTGTGTTTTATATCTAAATAAAAAAACGAAGTGTTATCTTGATAAATAAACCTGTTCATACGTATTTGCCTAAAACTTGCAAAAAAAAGAATTTGAAACCAAATTGCTGTTCATTCAAATAGCAAAGTAATCTAAAGTACATTTTTCCAGAAATTCAACTTTTGAGACAATCATGTCACGTGCTGTTTATTGATATTTAAACATCCATAGAAGCAGAAATACATTAGAGAAAAATAATAGCTTCAAAATTACAAAACCCGAAGAAATTAAGCAAATAACTCGTCATATTTCATGCCAAATACGACAAAAATAGGTAGACAACGAGAGTGGGGATAGACAATCCTACAGAGTAGAGTGCCAAATGAAGGAACAATGCATACAATTATGAAATGCAGGAAAAATCGCCGAGCTGAAGAAACTTCGCCAATATTTATACTGCTTCCCACGCAGCATTGAAACATTAGATCGGAAAAGAATTCATTGAGAAATTTATCCCCATTGCCTGTCAATTTTTGCCTGTATTATCATCAGATCATGACGTTTTTTAAAGGCCCCTTTTTCTAATTTACTGCCGTCTACAGAACGGAAGATTATTAGTGAAAGGTTTTGGCAAAGATTTCTGCTCGAAACCAATTCAACCATCCTGCAGTGAAAACGCTTCACCGAGTCTTATACGTGCGTCTAAAGCTTGGGCATTCCACGCTGATGGTTTACTTCATTCGGCTTCCAGTCAAAATAAGCTCCAAACGCTCCTCAGCGGAAGGTTCTTAACATTCCAGCTAAATTTTCCACCACAATTTCAAAAGGAGGCAACGTTATCATCTGTTTAATTTTCGTTTTCCTTTACCCTAATGGGCTTAAATAGGACATCCGTGCGAACAATTTAGATGGACGGAGGATCACCAGTAAAGGGAAGTTAAAAGAGCTAAATTTCCATTCGTTGGTCAAATCTTGCATCGTCGCTGTTCTTTAATAAATAAAGACGCACAAAACATACCCTTTTCCTTTGGAAGTTGTCTCATCCTAGTAAGCGATGAGTTTCTAGTAAGAGATTTACATCATTAACAACTTTTTGCGGATAGAACTCCACCATAATATTCCTAAATTTTGCTTTCAGCAGGCAAATGGAGCGGCAAAAGAAACACAACTCTCCACTGGTACATATTACGATCACAATGTTCGAGAGAATGTTAGGAATGGGTTTTTTGAGGGACTGTATTTATTTTCATTTACTCATAAGAGAGAGATTGTCCGATAAAATATCTTATTTGGTCACCAAAGTCGGGGGATTCCATATAAATTATGTATCGTATAGAAAGACAAACACGTTTCATGTATTCCAATAGTGCCATAACTTAGGCGCACTTAACAATAAATCAAGTTATCTCTTAAGAGAAGCGCATCTGAAGATAGTAAATATTCATGAATTAAAGATAATTTTTCATATTATAATCAATGTCGTGAAAACAATAAAGTTATTGGCATGCAACATTATTCAAAGATAAATAAAAACTATTCTGAACATTTAAATTTCTGTAAGTACTCCTCTAAACAAATTAGGGAAAAATTTCCCGCAGGTTAACTTTTTCATATGTCGAGTGAAAATATTAAATAAATGCTACGATTTTTATTTCTTTAAGGCAGTTCATAACATTTATGTATTCTTGATTTACTTTGTCGTCGTTCGGAATAACTACAGAAGTCATATAAAAAATGTTCCTTTTTATTCAATAGAAGACGAAATGTGTAAGCATCGCGTTGCCTAGGATCCCTATTTAGTCTAACTTTCAGTGGACAAACAGCGGTAACCGAAATGGTACTTCTTATCAAATACTTATTGATAATTACGATAATGGCCATTGTAATGCATATGTCGGATATGCCTCCTGAAAGGTATGTCTACCTAATAAATTCACACGATATATTCTTATAATTTGAGAACATTGCCGCTTGGGGTTCATGTGAAGACGATTTTGGCCGTTCTATCTTTGTTCATCAATCTTTGATTTCCTTTTTTCTGGGGTACGCATGGCGTTTAACCAGCCGGCGACCAGCAGCCAGCTTCTAAATTCCAGAAACATATGGGAGGGGCACTCTCCGGCCAAGAAAAAGAAAAGAAGGTTATGTTCAACGTCAACGACAGCTTTCACCATCCAGAACACGCAGTGGGAAAATACATAGTCGCTGTGACTTACCTTATAAATGATAATCATGATGAAATAAAGATCATATTCTATTATATTTACTTTCATTTCTATAACCCTTCCACTTGCGATAAAAACCTTTTCCGGAAAAAAGCGATCAACTTTCATTCGGGAGAGTTGTTATAGAAACTTGTCAGAGAATTGTGATTGACCTAATTTCCTAAATTTGGGAAACATTTTCTCTCCAAGACTGTAGAGGTACATGAACAAAATGTCACATTTTCAAAGATGAACTATATAACACGAAGGAAAGCTAGTTGGATAGGTCGTATAGTAAGAAGAGAAGGTTTCTTAACGAATATACTAGAGTTGGGAATAATTTTGAAACGAGAAAAAAGTCTGCTATGACCGGGAATCGAACCCGGGTTTTCCACTTGTCGGGCGGATATTCTACCATTGAACTATCGTAGCAGATGATTTTTCTCGTTTCTGAACGCGGATGTTTTCTTGGTTGGGACGAAACTAGCCAAGCTAGTATCAAACTGCCCCAACGGATGTCCTCGAAGAGATACACCGAAGAAAACTCCTCCCTCTCAAATGGTGAGATTGCCAAGTAAGAAATTGGTGGAATAAAGAGATCCGAAGATCCTATGCAGACAGGCATAAGCTGTAAAGTTGGGAATATTTTTTCTCGTTTCAAAATTATTCCCAACTTTACAGCTTATGCCTGTCTGCATAGGATCTTCGGATCACTTTATTCCACGAATATACTAGAGGAAAAGATTAATGACAAAAGGTGAAGAAGAAAAATGGAGATTTTAATACGACGTTATTATTCGTCATTACCGGCAAAAGAGCTATCGGAGGACAGGACAAGATAGAGAAATCGTTTAAAGATTGGATCTTGAACATGCCAGAAATGACAGAAGGCTGAAGAAGAAACGTATTCACTGATAAATAATGGTGGAGACTACGGTGAAGACGTTAACATGGAAAATGGTCTATCCTTAACCTTAATGGTCCATTATTCCAGATACACTTTCAAAGACTGATGCAATAATGCGATCTGAAGATCCTACGCAGACAGGCATAAGCTGTAATGTTGGGCATACTCTTGAGACGAGAAAAAGTCCGCTATGACCGGGAATCGAACCCGTTTCTTCCACTTTCCACTGAACTATCGTAGTAGATCCATTTTCTCATTTCTGAGCGTGATATTTTTTTCGTTGGGGCCGAGCTAACCAAGTCAGATTTTTGACGGATGCTGGTCATTGCGCAAGAAAATGAGTAGAAAGGGATTGCTAAAATTCGATTAGAAATAACTGATTAGTCTATGGCAGCGGTTTTCAACCGAAAGCTCATCGCGGACCGGTGTAATAGCAGAAAGTTTACTTCGGACTTGTGCATTATCTGAATAATCCACCAAGGACCGGTAAAATAAATTTTAAACCGCCAATTATTTCACAGTGTCACACTTTAACAACTGAAAACACAAAACTTTCATCAATCAGTGCTGACCATTATAAAACTTCTATGAGAAAAATGAAATACCGCGGACCGACCAATACAAGACCGCGGACTGGCAGCGGTCCTCGGACCGGCGGATGAGAAACGCTGGTCTATGGTATACCTCCTATAAGGCGCGTTTAAAATTTCGATTTATGTTACGCATGGAGTCAATTTTGAATTCTTTCAATCGATCGAGAGCTGAAAACGTCCACATTATTCGTCATTACACAGAGTTTTATCTTTGTGAATGCTTTTTTCCTACGCTTGCATATCGTACATGAGAGACCGTCAATGTTTATTGCTTCGACAGTAGAGATTATTTTGATGTATTGTAATTTATTAATATCATGTATGATGTCAATATGAACCATGGAAGATAATAAGCTTATAATACTCACTACCTCCAAGATGGCGGACGGTTCGGACGTGTTCCTATATCACTTGTGCAAAACGCATAATAATGGTGAATTATCTTCATCATGTGGTGGTAAATACCAATCTGAATTTTAATTTAAAGTGTACTGGATTAACGGAGCTTGAATTTTTTGTGATAAGTGCTAATAAATACATTGTGTGGATTTGTAACTACTGGCTCGCTACGGAATCGGCTTCCACATCGCCGAAAGCCGTTATCAAGGAAACACAGCTTGTATCCCTTTTAAAAACTTTGCTTGATAGTTTAAAGAATATTCGAAAATAGGTTTGTATTACTGGAAAATAACCGGACTGACTCAAAATGTGAAATTGTGTGTAAATATAACCACGTGGTTTCTCAGGCAAACAGCTAAAACAGAACCGATGAAAAACCGGCTAACAACATCCCAGTGCCTTTGAATGATGGTAATAACCTACCTGTTCGTAAATTTCCTTTATCCTCCAATGGTGATGTCATTGTAAACCCTATCAATACTAGTTCCGACCTTAATCCTTCCATGAATATCGCGATCTCCAAAAATAATCCCCCTACTGTTGTTTCCAAAGTTTTGCCTGCCCCCGACGACGGTGGTTTTACATTAGTACAATATAAAAGGAAGTTCAAGTCCAAAAATAGTCGTTCTGTGCTTGGTTTAAGCTCGGCCCAAACTAAGTTTTCAGGCACGCCTAGACGAGCTTGGATCCATCTAAGTCGTGTTACTAAAGGAACTACTCTGAAGCCATTTTGAATCATCTTGTTTCAAAGTTCAATGGTTATAAATTCACATGTGATAAATAATAACTGCGCCACTTTTAAAGTTAGCGCAGATTACGGGTTACTTAGTGAGTTAAATAATGGAGAGATTTGGCCCAATGGTGTTTGTGTGAGGCGCTTTAATATTAAAAAATCAGGTTTGGTCCCAAAAAATCACAAGAATCGCAAACAAGTGTCATTGCCCCCATACCCCTCTCACCTATTGCCACTCCGACTATGGATGACTGAACATCCATTGCATTCGTTCCTGCCTTCCCTACTGTTGTGGATCCTGTATCTCCATCTGCATAGCGGGTGTTAGGGTTGGAGTACCCCTGCCAGGTTGCCAGCAGAGCTACGAACCTGGACTGGCTTGGAAGTATCATATTACAGGGTGTGGGGGACAGGTTCATATCGGCGGCCTAGGTGTCAAAGCCGCCTTTGGGCAGAGGATAGTAGGAGGGGCCCATAGCCGCAATAGGGCGTTTGAACCTGTCCCACGGCAAGACATTATTGGAAGAGATCTGGCGGGCAATAGGCGCCATGTGTCGACTGCACTTGGTGTAGAACGCATAAGCTCTCCTTAGTAAGGTCTGCTCTAATGGTTCTACACCAGTGGTGGACTCGAGCTTCCTGACTCTGACGAAGTCCCTCCATGTGACGTGGAGGATCGTTAGAAGGAACGCGAGCTGGCGGATATGGGTGGGCGCCGCCCCCGACGAAATAGGGGAGGCGTAGAGAATAATTGGTAGTACGCAAGACTTGTACAGCCGCACCCTGGTTCCAAGCGTCACCTCTTTGGAACTCAGGATGGGACCAAGCCTGCGTACTGCTCCTAGGGCCTTGCCTTTCACACCTGTACTATGTTTTTTCCAGGTCACTCTCCTGTCCAGCGTTACGCCGAGGTATGTGGCTTCGCTGGACCATGGAATGGCCTGACCCAGAACAGAGAGACGAACGGAAGGTTGCTGCTGCCCGGGCCTTGCCTTGAACATGAGAGCTACCATCTTCCCTGGATTAACAGCAGTCCTCCACTTACGGTACACTCGCAAGTGGTATTGAGGGCTCGCTGGAGGTAGACCGTGGCTTGGCATTCATTGGCGAACTGGGCGAGGATCGCCGCATCGTCCGCGAACAGCCCGACAATGACGTCAGTGTTGTGATGGAGCGGAAAGTCGTGCGTATAGGTGTTGAACAGGATCGACCCTAGGACCGAACCCTGCGGTACACCAGCACGTATGGGGCGGAGATTGAACCGCTCCTCTTGCCAGCTGACCCAGAACACCCTCTCCGACCGATAGGAGTCCGTGAGCTGGATCAAATGTCTTGGAAGGCCAGCCCAGTGAAGCTTTGCCAGGAGACCATCGTGCCACACACGGTCGAAAGGCAGCGGCAGCCGTCTTCTTCCTTTTATTGAACCCATCGGTGATGTAGCTGGTGAATCTAGCCAGATGGTGGACAGTAGAATGGTGTCGGCGTAAAGCCGAATTGTTCCCTGGGGATGACCTTGTTGGCTGCCAGACGATTCGTAAATTCCGGCAGAAGGCGCTCGAAAATCTTCCCGAAGGCGTTAAGGAGGAAAATCGGCCTATAGCAATCAACGGCACCGGAAGACAAGCTTACTTTCGGGATGCCGATGATTTTGGTCCGTTTCATCTTTTTTGGGAAGTGTGCGGTCGTCTGGCAGCCGTTGAACAACGGCGTCAGATAATCGACGGCCGCCACCGGCAGCTGCTTGATGGTAATATTATTTATGTTGTCATCCCCAGGGGAACGATGGGTGGAGATGCCCATCATTACCTCCACCACAGCTCGGGAGGTGATCCGAGGGAGGGTGGAAGTGAACCCTCGATCACTCCTCAGGTCCACCACGGCTGCTTCCACAAGCCTCTCTGCCTCTGCAGAGGAAGGACTCGATGAGTTCAGCTGGAAGTTGTTCTCCAGATAGTCGGCATAAGCTAAGGCTTATAAGGCTTATAAGCCCTTGGTTGAGCAGACCAATCCGTTCTGGGTGCGAATGGGAGGGTCCCTCCTCTAAGTGGCTTTTAGCCCTCGAGAGGCCCTCCAGATGGAATTGTCGGCGAAGGAGACTTCAGCCAGGTACTCTTCCCATCTTGACCTCCCTAGCCGCCTCCTTGACGTCCCTGTTGAGCCGGTCAAGGAGTCGCCTCAGGCCCGGCGTGCGGTGCCGCTGCCACCTCCTGCGCACAGAGTTGCGGTAGGTTATCAGCCTATGCAAGCGGCGGGAGATCAGCCTTGGGGTGAGTTTAGTGGGGATGGCTAACTCGGCGGCCTGCTGAACCACCGATGAGATGGTGGTAGCCATATCGTCCACCTGCTGACTGGCAGCCGGGTCCCCCAGATGGGCTCGGAGAGCTCTGGCTATGTGCAGGCGGAAGGCTTCCCAGTCAGCCCTGGCGAAGTCCCTTCGCTGCAGAAGCAGTGGCCACGCTGGCAGATTCTCGTACTGCAATAGAGTCGGCAGGTGGTAGGTGGTCTGACGACAGTTCATCCAACGTCCTGACTTGCACGGACGCCTGGGCGTCGCTTACAATGGCGATGTCAAGGACATCGCCAGAATGAACATAGGTCGGAGCCGTCGGAGCCACCACTGTGAGGCCTTCTGTGTGGCAAACTGGGGGAGTCGCCTACCCCTCGGGCTCGCCGTCGCGGAGTTCCAGCTTCGGTGCTTGGCGTTAAAGTCCCCAATGTCAATGATGGTCTCCAGCAGTTGCATGTCAGGGAGCGGGCACTCCTGGTATTTGAGGGAGGGATGTATGAGGAGCGCCTCTCCTCCACCTGCAGTGGCCCGGTCTCTCCTCAACACGTGCTACCCACCACACCTCAGGGATATGTGGGACTTGTAGCTTCGTTTTCCCGACAGCCGCAATGGGGACTCCAAGGTCGAGGAGTAGCGAGAGGAGCTCATCAACGTGGTGGCGCAGACCGTTGGTGTTCCACCCCACTACCCCTAACACGCCCTTCCTAAGCCTTGGAACCATCGCTGGTTCGGGAGCAGGCTAACTCTTCCTGCAGGGATAGAAGGATCTGTCCCTGGCGGCTGATGATATAACGCCGAAGCACCTTAGCGATAGAGAGAATGGTGGCCCATGACTCCGCGTCGGCGGACTGAGGCGGCAAGGGGGCAGGAATGCTCTCCTGCACAACTCTTTCGCTGACTGCAGCCTGGGTTGGCTGGAGTGGAGAAGGCTGAGAAGGCTGCGGTGCTGCCCTCTCCATCACGCGTTTGGCAGAGGTGCTCTGCTGTCCGAGCGAAAGCCGAGGAGGGATCATCGGCTGAGCTCGGTCCGACAGAGATGGATCGTCTGCGGGGGTGCCCTGGGTAGCCCCAGACACGGCAGCAGCAAAGTTCTTGCCAGGGACTACCTTGTCAGGCCTGGATGCAACCGCTGTAGGGGTCGCAACGCGCCCCTTGGTGACCTTCCGCTGGGAGGTGTCATTTCTCCTATTGGTTTCAAGTACCCTATCCAGGGCCTTGAGGTAAACAGGGCACTGCCTGTAGGTGGATGGGTGGTCACCCCCGCAGTTGAAGCACTTCCTCGGCCCGTCCGGAGGCAACGCGCAGTCGCGAGAGAGGTGGGAACCAGCGCACTTATAGAACCTTGGTTCCATTTTGCAACCCTAGGAGGAGAACCCGAACCTTTGGCAATGGTAACAGATCTGCGCGGCAATTCCTTCCCTGAAATTATCAATCCGCACTTGGTAGTGCGACAGTTGGGTGATTTTGTGGAGGGGAGGGAGCCCAGGTGTCTTGTTGACGGTGGCAATAAATATCCGGGTTTTTTCCCGGAGGCTTGCCGTTCTCCTCCCGCTGAGCCATGTGTTTGACCGACCGAACCGTCATGCCCAGGGAGGTCAGGCCCTCGCCGGGCCTTTGATGAGCAGCCTGAAGGAACGGTGCTGGTCGTCAGGTTAAGAGTGATACTCCAGCTGCCTGGCGTCAAGCTCCTCCATCACGGCCTGGCGCTGCTCTGGAGTGCGAACGATGACCCGAGTTGGAACATCGCGGATGTTCAGCTCGAAGTCATCGCCGCACTTCTGCTGGGAGACCTCGATAAAGGCCGAGTGATCCTTGACGCCATCGACGTTAATGGGCTGGCTGCACCCGGGGGAGGGACAGTTGATGGGCAGCATTGGAGGCGGCGCCAGCAGCGGCTTTCTTTTTGCCTGGCCTCTTCTTCTTCCTCTTCACCTCCTGGAAGGGTGCGTGGTTCTGGGGAGGGTCATCCGGGGAGACAGTCTCCAACGGGGCAACCTTACCAGCAGATTACACAACTGGAGAGGGCAGTTTCCTCTTTGGCGCAGAGGAGGAGGTGGATGGAATGGCCTCCATTGGTTCAGGATGAGGGGGAAGAGATGAACAGGGTCAGGAGAGGAATATACTGTTGCGGAGGACCCGGAAGCAGCCTGCGGTTGCAGGGTGACGGCCTCCGGAGAGGCAACAGATCGCTGCTTAGGGGACTCATTCACCGAACAGGACAGCTTCCTCTTCAAGGAAGCCGAGGCCTCGGCCTCCATGGGCTCAGCGGCAGCATCACCCGCCTGGGCAGAAGCAAGAACAAGAGATAGCGGTGGCTCAGCCTGATCGGCATTCCGGACAGGCTCCTCACTAGAATGTTGGGCCAGTGGTGCTGGAGATGGCGAGGACAGAGAAGACTCGGGCTTCGACCTCCCTACCTTGGAGGCCTTGGCATTGCCCTTCCCCTTCTTTCCCTTAGACTTGCTCAGAGGGCTCCTGAACGGAAGCCTGGGGCTGTTCGGCGGTGCAGGCTACCGAATCAGACCCAGAGCTGTCCCTCCGGGATGGGCGCGAGACCAATCGCAGGTTTTCGGGGCTTTCGGAATGGAGCATGGAAGTGATAAGCGTGTTCCGCTGGTATTCCTGGGAAACATTCTTGATACGGCCATCTGGCCCCTTGAAGGCGACCAGTCCGCCGCAAGACGTGCTCCATCGGTGTTGCCCACGCAGCAGCATTTTTGAGGATATCACACCACTGGGCGTATCCATGGTGCCGCACAACAGGTGAGGAAGTCAGAAAAGCCGCCAGAAAAGAAGGCCCTTTTCAGGGGCGGCAGAAGAAGGAGGGAGAACAGGGAAGAAGGCAAGAGAACCACCAGATGGCAGAGATCGCCAATCGACCCAACCAGAGAGCAAGAAGATCCAGGCCCACCGGAGAAGGAGAAAAGCCGGATGCCGCGAAGCGAGCGAGAAGAACGAATTAAGTTAGCCTCCCCTCGAATCGCGGAGCAACCCAAAGACCCTTTCGGGACCGACCCGCGGAGCGGGGGACAACCGGCCCTTTTCAGGGCAGAAGGAGTAGGAAAGGCGGAGAGGCGAAGAGGGTGAGAAGAAGGGACTCCGTTAGCCTTCCCCCGAGTTGCGTCACAACCCAATGCAGCGAAAGAACGACAGACCCTTTCGGAACAGACCTGCAAAACGCAGGATGACCGGCCCTTTTCAGGGCAGCAAGAGGAAAAGAGAGGCAAGAACAAAGGCCCTTTCCAGGGCCACCGATGTGGTGCCTGGATGAAAGGCCCTTTTCAGGGGCATAGAGGCAGCAAACGTCCTTCGCAGGACAGACGCCTCTGAATGAGGTGAAACCGATAAAATCCAAGAAAGCTAACCAACTTGGCCTACCCTTGCCTTCAGTGGTCATATTCGCCGGCACACCACAAAAAGAAAAGATCGCAACCAAGGCAAGCCGGGTTGTGATCAGGATAGCTGTAATGGCGGCAGGTAATGAAAGCACACAACCAGAACGGCGTGTAGCAGGCTTCACTCGTGATGAGTAGGTACCCTCAGTGAGCATGTATCTCCAGTTGAAATTGTTCCTGCTGTCTCAAATGAACCTGCTGCTGAAGTTCCTGGCCCCTCCTCTATTGCCTCTGCTATTCACCCCACTGGTGTGGCCACTAGAGCCAGAACTGGAATCAGGAAACCCAAACTAAGTTGAGTAGTTAATGGTGATAGCAAACTCAAGTTATTTTACAGTAATGTTCAATTAGTTAGGAACAAGGGCTGTGCCCTCGAAGTTTTACTTCAAGATTTGGACTAAGATATCTTGCTCATGACTGAACACTGGTTGTCTTCTGCACAAATGTTTCTTTTTAATATGCCTGGTTTTAACCCAATTTCTTCCTTTTGTCGTGGAAATGCTAAGAATGGTGTTGTTGTTATATACTCTACACATGGCATTAAGATCACAGGCATTGATTATAATAAATGCCTAGATCAAGTATTTAAATGCTGTATGGAAATCCTTAAGTGGAATAATTGTACTTTTGCCATATGTTGTATCTGCCATTCCCCAAGTGGAAATTAGAGTGATTTCTTTGCATCCCTTCATGATGCTATTATGTTCTTGATGCACAGGAAAGTGGATGGCATGATATTATTTGGTGATTTTAATATAAATCTTTTAAAGGACTCATCTGTCTTTAGACTTTATTTATCTTTTAAGTAAGATTGGCCTCCAAGAGCCTACAAGTTTAACTTCCCTAACTACTACATTAATTGACTTGATCATATCAGATGTTCTTTATTTTAATACTAATTTTTCTCATAAAACACTGTACACTAGCCTTTCTGATCATTTAGCTCTTAATTTAACTTTTAGCCATCCAAATGTATTCTAATCCTAATATGGTCTCCAAACGTATTTTTGATTTAAATTCAATTCAAAATTTTTGTACTTTGTTATCCCATAAAACCTGGTCTGATTAAGACAGTTCCCATGATGTCAACCATAAATCTAATGTCTTTATGAATACTTTTATGATGTATTTTAATGCAGCTTTCCTCATTAAAAGAATTAGACTAAACACTTTGAATCTAAATAGCAAATATTATTCTGATGAACTTATTGTCATGAGTTGATCACTTCGTGACTTGCACTTTAAAAGTAAATATATTGACCCCAATCTCCATGGTCATTATCAAAAATCTCTCAAAGAATTTAAACAGCTTGTGTTATGTCATCATAAACTTGCCAATGAAAATTTTGTCAAATCTTCTAATAACATAATTAAATCATTTTGGTCTATTATCAAATCAAATAGTAAAGCTACAACTCAGTGTCATGGTCTGACTACCATTAATTTCTGTGATTATCCCATCTCTGATCCCGACAAAATTGCAAACAATTTTAATTTATAGTTTGGTCATTCTCCATTAATTAATATTAATTCACTTGCACCAAATCAATTTATACCAACCCCCTTTTCTCAGTCACTTTTTCTTTTACCTACAGATCTTCAGGAAATTATATACTGTTCATTCCTTTGTTAATCCTTGGTCCTGTGGTATTGACAATATCCCTATCCCAATTGTCAAAGCTGCTGTAAAATATATTGCACTCCCCTTAGCTAATATAATTGATTTATCTTTCCGCAAAGGTTGCTTCCTTTCCAACCTTAAATTTGCTTGCGTTATCCCTATTCCAAAAAAAGGTTTTAATTCTGATAACTACCACCCTATTTCAGTAGGTACTTTCAGTTTTTTCCAAGATCTTTGAGTAAGTCTTTTATAACAGAGTGATTGATTATTTAGAATCTTTCCCTCTATTGGATGAATCCCAACATGGATTCAGAAAATCTAGATCAACAACATCAGCCTCCTTCCAATTTATTAATAATATTCACCAGGCTTTAAATGAAAAACTACTTACTCTTGGGATTTTTTATGATTTAAGCAAGGCATTTGATAGTATTGACCATAAGATTTTTTATACAATTATTAGGCATAAATGTAAATGGACTGCATTGGATAACATCTTTTTATCCATTCAACAACAATTCATTAGATATTCCTATCAATCTCCTAATGGCCCAAAAATTGCTGCATCTAAACTACAACATGTTGAGTGTGGTGTCCCTCAGGGTTCTATTTTAGGCCCTTTACTTTGTATAATTTTTATTAATGACCTTCTGATTAATATTAATATATGTTGATGATACATCTTGCCTGATCCTATCAAAAAATCTGTCTGATTTATTAGAGCACTCTAATCAAAGCAATGTACTAATGGTGTCTTTCGAATTCTCTTACTGTAAACAAGAATAAATATCTATTTGCAATTTCACACCAAAAAAGCACCTCCTATACAGGCCCGGACATAGAGACCCAGGGCCCCTATGCAGTTTTGGTAATTTAGCAAAAAACAAACTTTACTTTTATTTTTTATTTATTTAACATACTTTGACATTACAAAATAGACAAGTAGACTTAGAAATGAAATACACAAGTACCAACTATACTTTTTACAGATTATAATTTTTACATTTACATATAATTACAAGATTACATTGCCACATGACGAGCTTTCTTCTCTGCAAAGGAACGGATTACCTCACTATAGTCCACAGACTGTCTTATTTCTGACTCTATGTACAGCACAAATAGTGAATTAAGCCTGTTCTCTTCTGTGGTAGATCTTAAATAATTCTTTACTCTCTTTTGCACTGAAAATGACCATTCTGCCAAACAGTTTGACCCTGGTGTACACAACAGCATCTGGAGCGCTATTCCCACATTTGGATATATGTCCAAAAAGCCTTTTCCAGGATGTACTTGTATATCTCCAGTGATGATATCCCTTTTCCCCCTGTAGTTTTCAGGACTTACGAGAACTTTCTATATGCATACAATATCGAAATATCTAGAACCTTCGATAATGTTCCTGTACTAACATTCACTAATCATTTCCGGAATATTCTATCTTACGGGATTATTCTATAAAATCTTAAGACACTATACACCAGAAAATTCTATAACATTCTTTAGCTTCCATCGCCATCACTATTCATATCGTAACCTTAACTAACCTCAGCAAATTCACGTGGAAGATAAAACCTTTGAGCCGCAAAATTGAAATTGATACAACTTTCTAACACACACTTTCAACGTGAACTGACAAGTAGTGACAAGTTATAGAATGAAGTCAGGTGTGATGCAAAACAAACACAGTGTTGCCACTTGACTTGTCAAAAAATTAACTATGGTCAATTATTTTCTATTTCGTTCGGAAAAATTGACATATTATTTTCCATGTCCTGTGTCCTCAATGTGTACCATTTCGGCCCCTGGTCAAGGCCCCTGCCGAGGTTGGGGCCCTAGGCAGCTGCCTAGTTTGCCTAGGCAGAAGTTTGCCGCTGCTCCTATATCAAGTCCTTATATTAAAATTAATGGTTCCAGTATTGTACGTTCTCTACATGTAAAATTTCTGGGTTTACACTTAAGTGAAGATCTTGACTGGTCTGGGCATATCAGTATTATTCTGAATAAGGTAGCAACAGATATCTTCATGCTACATAAATTAGCTCATCTCGTTTGTATTGACACACTGAAATTATTATATTATGCCAAAATACACCCATACTTATCACGTGGTATTATTTTTTGGGACAATGTCACCTATGCTAATAAAGCTTTTGCATTACAAAAACAAGCAATTAAAACCATGTGTCATGTTCCTTACATAACTCATGGTAAACTGTTTTTCCAGGCCCATGGCATACTCACTCTCCCCTCCATCTATATTCTTAACTGTGCAACATTTGTCAAAACTCCAGAACTGTTTCCCTTTATCCAAGATTTTAATTTCCATGATACTCGCCACAAAACCGACATTCACATCAATGATTACCGCTTGACCCTTAGTCAGAAAGGTCCCTACCATGCCATTTCCTTAGTGTATAGTATACTCCCTTCTAGTATTAAGAATTCATGCTCTATGTCTATATTAAAAAAACCTCTTAAAAGTCTGCCAACAAGCAAAGCTGATTATTCCATTAATGATTATATTTATGACAGTTTGTAATTATTTTTAATGACTATTTTTATTACTATTTTTTCTTCTTTTTGACTTCTCTATGTCTGTATTGACCCTAAGAGCAAACAAAACTTATTGTTATTAATATTATGGTATAAGGTAAGTCTAAATATTTTGTCACCATACCCCATGTTTTGTGTTTAGGGTTTATCCTTAAGATTCAAATATCAACATGAAATTTTTCACTGGACTGTTTAATTTTTTTGAATGCATCATCACAGGAATTTAAATAATTGTATTATACCATCCATCTTTCCAAAAATATACTTCGAATCTATGTAAAATGTTAAATATATTACTGCATTAAAACACACACCAGCCTATGTAAAAATTATAACTACCCCTATTAGATTATTTAATAAATAATAAGTGAATATGGAATAAAATGTTGCATAAAAATTAAATGAAATAATAACTGATACACAACTGTAGCTAAATTTTGGTAAAATTAAAATCAAATAATGATAAGAATTCTTGATCAATGTGAACCTCATTTAACACAGGGAACATATTTGCCTAAAACTTGCTAGAAAACGAATTTGAGACCAAATTACTGCTAATTCAAATGACAAAGAAAGTTAAAGTATATATTCCCAGAAATTCTACTTGTGTGACAATCATGTAACATACTGTTCAATGACATCACTGAGGAACAAGGTTTTTGGTTCCGAAAAAAATAGCTGCTCCTGATGTAGTTTGTAATGCAGATAAAGAACCTGTTGGAAAAACACTACCAAGGCAGATGGAACACTAATATACTTGCTGATTATTGTTGGTTATTAATCAGGATAGCTCCTGATATATCATACAAAAGAAAATTGTTTGCTAAATAATTAACCTAGCATGTATTTTGCTGAGTTTGTATGACTAAAACGCAATATGTTCTTCTAATATAAAATTTGTTTTTCTCCATATCTAGATGTGCTACACGAATCCTGACTACAGACTTAAACTCAGCGGGCCAAAATCATTTAGGATAACCTCATTCTATGTAAAAACCAGACAAAAAGTTTCAAGTTTTTCTCCAGTGCATTTATCCATCCATAGAAGCAGAAATGCATTAGAGAAAAACAACACCTTCAAAGGGACCAAAACGCGAAGAAATTAAAGAAAAAACTCAGCATATTTCATGCCGAATACGACAAAAAGAGATACATAAAGAGATTGGGGTGGACAATCTTACCGAGTATAGCGCCAAATGAAGAAAAATGCATACAATTACGAAACGCAGGAAAAATCACCGAGCTGAAGAAACTTTGCCAATATTTATACTGCTTCCCACGCAGATTGAAACATTAGATCGGAAAACTGTATCCCTATCTCCTGTCAATTATTGCGAATATTATTATCAGTTCATGACGTTTTTTTAACGGCCCCTTTTTCTAATTTACTGCAGTATACAAAACGGAAAATTATTAGTGAAAGGTTTTGGCAAAAGTTTCTTCTCGAAACCCATATAATCATCTTGCAGTGAAAAAGCTTCACCAAGTTTTATGCATTTGTCGAAAGCTTTTGTTATTCCATCATAGTGGTTCACTTAATTCGGTTTACACAGGGGCGAAACAAGCAACGGGCCAGGGGGCAGAAAAGTTTTACATGACCAACCGTACAGATTTTCATGACTTTGGACTTCTCCATTTTGTATTGATTTCTTTCTGTTCTGATTTTTAACAGATATATGCAGATACAATCTAATAGACGCTGGTACTCTAAGGGGAGTTTTATACCAAGGTGACTGGTGACAATGATTTACGGAAATTACTCATGTACCGTGCGCAACTTTTTTCCCAAAATGTCGGTAAGAAAAGGGGACTGCGCGTCTTACATGAGTATTTCTGAACAGATTATATAAATTGCGAGTGTCGATAGTAAATTCACTGCCACACTCTTGCGTCTACGTTTATACTCGCAAAAGACGAAGACTTCTACGAAGAAGAAGAGGAATTGGTGAAGAGGCCGAATCTTTTTAAAAATACCATATGTCATGTGAATGGCAGGCATCGCAGTTTCTTTGGAATGGCAGCTGCATCGGCTTCCGTTGCTCTTTCGT
Organism: Tanypteryx hageni; assembly: GCA_028673005.1. Lineage (NCBI taxonomy): Eukaryota > Metazoa > Arthropoda > Insecta > Odonata > Petaluridae > Tanypteryx > Tanypteryx hageni. The sequence continues at coordinate 36,238,249 of CM054113.1, read as the reverse complement.
TTAGAAACTGGACTCTAGCGTCGATGTCGGCTGAAGATGCGATGACCGAGAGTCCAAAAAAGAGGAGGCTCTGAAAATCCTCTACCATGAATTTTTTGCTGGGTGAAAGATAGCAGGAGACCAAGCTGTCGCATGAAGTGGATACAGATACTGTCGAGGCCTCCAAGGTCTTGAACCATGGTAGGATAGTTTTGTGCACTTCAATGTCCTTCCTGATTAGAACAGGAGTTCCTCCAGATGGCTTACGGAGATCAATCCTGACAATGCGGATGATTTTGTAACCAGGGATTGTCCACCTCCAAGTTGGACGGAGATGTGTTTCTTGGATGAATGCCACCGCTATGCTTTTCAAACGAAGAAACTGCAGCAGCTCAAGAGTCTTGTTCTTCACTTGACCTTTGGCATTCCAGGCGGCGGTCGTGAGCGTCGCCAGCGAAGTGGCATTAGCCATAAATGATTGCGAATGTCCGGAGAATTGGGCGAGAACCTGCCCGAGTGCCGTTAGTTGGTCTTGTAGAATTGCACCCATGGACTGCAGCGCTGTAGTAAAGAAAGTAAGCAGTGCTAGAACTGGTGCCCCGGATTCTCCGAAAATACGGCCTCTGGTGCTAAAGGCGTCTGTTGAGTTCCTCAACGGTCTTGGAGCAAGGAGGTAGGCATGGTCAAAGGTCTGGAACTCCTTGAATGGGGCCGTTGCTGACCAGAAGGACATGGTGTATTTCCTCTGCCCTAGGCATTGACGATACCAAAGGTGGACATCAAATCGGTGATGGTTGACGCAGCCAGAGCTGTGGAGCGAGATATCGATGGGGTGGCATTCACAGCAGATCGGGAGAAGGTGAATGGAGTGTTCCTCTTCTGATATTCACTATTTTAGACCAAGCAGGACTTGGAGAAAGTTCATGCTGACTGCTGCAATTGTAGCAGGTGAGTTGGCCACCGTCGTCCTTCTTGGAGCAGGTTTTTCCCTCATGTGGCCCTGTGCATTTGGAAGTGTGCAGCAGTCGTACAGTAAAAGGAGGCATGGCCAAAGCGGTTACAGCAGAAGCACATCTGCAGCTCCTGGTGCATGTACCACTGTATTCTGACTTTGGAGTGTGCCAGCAACATTCATTGGCGAAAATCTCTAGGCTCCCAGTTCTTCGAGTTGATGGTGGTGGTGACAACAAAGATGCCCAAAGGTGTTTTATCAGCATAGCGGATCTGCCACACCTTGAGCACTGGAATCTTCTTGGCCTCCAGTACTTCCTTCAGGTACTCCTCATCAATCTGGGAGTTAACCGATTAGAGACGGAGCACCACTATGGTGGTGTTAGGGTACTGTCCTCTTCTGTTTGTGAAAAAGGGCTGTGCGTTGACACTTGCTTCAGAGAATTCCATCTGAATCTCAAATAATTAATGAATAAAAACTCTCGGTAAGTATTTTATTAGTTTACGTAGACTCTTAGTATGGCCCAGTGAAAGTTTCAAACAGATTAGAATTAACATTCTTTTCCTACCGGGCTTTTACCAAAAAGGTAACAAATTGGCTATTTTATGGCATTTAATTCCATCCCTAATGACCTCAGATGGTGAGGCTGAGAATTTTATCTTCTTTAGTCTGCCAGGTAGAGAACTGGGACTTTTCTTTTCCTAGCTGGGCTCAGACACTCCAGTGTAGAGAGCTGGAGCCTGGTGTAGTTCTTCCAAGATGTATTGACAAAGGAATGGTCCTTAGTCATCTGATTGATGACTGCTATGAATTCCTTGAAGCCCCCGATCTTGTAGATTAGAATAGCCAGGGGCTTTGGTGGTTTCTTCTCCTGAGTTGGAACCATGGCTGCTGCAGAAGATGGGCCTGGGATGATGTCGGTGTTGGCATTTTGGAGTAGCAGAGTATACCAGTTTGATGTCTTCACTGATGATGTGGAAGGCAGGTATTTGGCCAAAGAGGATTCAGCAGCGGTAATGAAGGCCTTGGACATGGTCTTCGTCTTCCTTGCGAGTTTATTGTGCTGGAAGGAAATCGTCTCCATTGTAGCTGATAACTCAGACTCGGCCGAAAGCATGGTCTCAGCAGCAAGATCGGCTGTTGAAGGCATGGGAACCATTTTATGCCTCTGTGAAGGGCCATCGTCGGATCGCTCAGCGCCGGATTTCCCTCCAAGAGGGCAGACTAAGGAGCTGCCATTGGATGTTGCTGTGTCCATGTCTGCAGCTGCTGTCGGAAAAGAATATTCCTGATGTTTCCAGGAAGGTCGCTGGATGAGCAGGTCGTAATGGCTGCCAGGGACCTGGCAGTGGCGTTGCCAGTGGAGAGAACTCCATATGATGTAATGCTAAATAAAGTGGAGAACAACTAAGGTCAATCAACCACTCGACATTGCATAAATAAACCATCAAAGTAGTGCAGTATACCAGATAAAAGCAGAGAGCCTTTTCAAGGGAAAGTCGGTCAATCACTCGACTTGTGTGCATCTTCAAGTTGAGTGCAACTGTCAAGTTGACCGATTCCAGTGGCTATCAGTCAGAACTTGCATCATCACTGTTGTCTAATAAATCAAGACACCCAAAACATGCCATTTTCCATTGGAAGTTGTCTCATCCTGGTATGTTCAACATCAGCAACAGCTATCATCATCCAGAACGCACAAGGGAAAAATATATAGTTGCCATGACTCATCTTTTAAATGATATCATGGGGAAATAAAGATCATATTATATTATATGTGCTTTCATTTCTATAACCATTCCACTTGTGATAGAAACCTTTTCCGTAAAAAAGCGATCAACTTTCATTCGGGAGAGTTGTTATAGAAACTTGTCAGAGAATTGTGATTGACCTAATTTCCTAAATTTGGGAAACATTTTCTCTCCAAGACTGTAAATGTACATGAAAAAATGTCACATTTTCAAAGATGAACTATATAACATAAAGGAAAGCTAGTTGGGTACATCATATAATAATAAGAGAATGTTTCTTAATTCATATACTACACGGAAAGATTAATGACAGAATGGGAAGTGGAAGAATGGAGATTTTAATATGATGTTATTATTCATCATTACCAGCAAAAGAGCTATTGGAGGACAGGACAAGAAAGAGAAATCGTTTAAAGATTGGATCTTGAACATGCCAGAAATGACAGAAGGCTGAAGAAGAAACACATTCACTGATATATAATGGTAGATACTACAGTGAAGATAATAACATGGTAAAAGGTTAATCCATAACCATAATGATCCAATATTCACAGAAACACTATGAAAGATGGTAGGAAAAGGAAAAGATAAGGTTCAAGTAGGCTTGGTAGTTTTCGAAGTTATTATTTCATAATAAGCAACCACTAATAAGATTTGATAGAACCCGGTTGAATCATTCTTAGTGTATCACTAAATATTGGATCATTACAGTTTAGGAATGATCTTCTACCAAAAACCTTTACTATAAACAGGCATTTGAAAAATTAATACAGCTATAAAAAATATATGGATACACAGAGATTAAATGAATTGTCAATGTATATACGGGTAGAAATGAGGTGTAGTTTTCACTGCAATTTCCTCGAAAGGTTTTTGAATTGGTTTTTACAACCTATTCAAATAATATTGAGAATTAAAATTCAGATATATTTTGAGATAGATAGATAGATAGATAGATAGTATTTGAACATAAGATAATTGATCAACAATGTGGAGAAATTGATTTAAACTAGGCCAAGGTAAGGCCTCTTATTTTTAAATTTATAATGGATATGCTGTTCGATGTTGTTGAGTAACATTGGATACATTTTGTATATAATGTTGACTTAGGGATTGAAAATTATTATGCATTTATGAGTTAAGGAGCTGACTGGAAATAATTTAAGATATTTATATATAATTTTTTTTGAAGGGTAATAGAAATTATCGAAAATTACAATAATTGGAGTCTAAATACTTTCACAGAATGGGGAAAGTATCAAACCGTTTCAAGAGTAACACTGTCAATCAAGCCAATAGAAAAAACATGAAATCCAAACATTTTGTGGCTATTTGAGAAATCTATTTCATTTCATGATACTATTTTTGTGCTAGAAGATATATTGCATCAATCAAATTGACTTTTCATTATATATTTTCTTTTCTCAGTGTTAGGAATTTAAAAGAGAGTTTTGATGAAAATAAGAGGATAACTTGATTGAACTCATTGATGATCTGAGTAGGCCACATTATGGAGAAAGCTAATCTTTGCTATTTGGTTTGTATATTAGTTATGCATTGCTACGCTCATAAATTTGCTCACTTGCGGAATTCTGATAAAATATTTTCTCATACAATGGACAAATTTTCTTTAGTTTTATTATATATATTAATGATCTCTTCATTCAGTCTCTTTTAATGTTTTTTGCGGAACACGAGATTAAAAAAAGAATTATACATATTTTATCTCGAACAATCATCAGCCATGTTCTGAAAACTTCATTCTAAAAACATTTAATGGCAACGAACGTTTAAAAATATATATTACATAGACATACAGATAATAAAGTTCAAGAATGGTTGCATGAACATAACCTCTCATGTAGAAATACCATGAGCAGAATGCCATGGCACAAGCAAATTTGTTATCATAACTGTCACATGAACAACCATAGGGATTAAATTAGTTTTTAATTAGTTAAATTGATTTTATATTATGAGTCACACTCGAGTGAACTTTATTGCTAAAACTTTCACTTAAAACCATGAAGAAATTCAATACATGTATATGAGATCCTTGTGCTCTGACATGCTGCTAACAAGGTTATTTCCTGATGGACGGATGAGAATTTGACTTGCTTGTGTAGAGAGCAGCAGGATGCAGGTGTATGCTCTTGCTGAGAGGCCCTGGGTTGGACCCATGATGACCAGAGCATATCCAAGAGGAATATGAGCATCAGCAATGCTTTAGTTACCTTGCGGTACTGTTGCATCTCGGCATTTGTTGCCGAGCAGTTAGGTAATGAGCACCTGAGACATAAGAGAACACTTAGCTTTGGAACCATATCTGTATTTCTACATTGTACAAGTGAAGAGTAACCAGATGCACTAAAATAGGGATCTCCAAACTATAGCCCATACTTTGATTTCATCCAACCTGCCTTACCCCATATATTTCTTTAAATTTTGTGTATTTACCAGCAGGAATTTTCCTTAGATATCATTTATTATATCAAAGCGATATTTTTCACATACTTGGATGCAATATACTTTTGATATAGGCAAATGGCATATTAGAGAATAAAAAAATTCTCAAAACTTGGTCTTGGAAAATTTCACAAGGCCCAATCAGTCATTTGAAAGGTTGTATGTTGCCCACACAGTGGTTTATGAAGCTTCATGTGGCCCTTTCATTAAAAAGTATGCTGACCCCTGCACTAAAGGATAAAGCCAAACTTGTAAATGGCTAATATATTTTTGTTGTTATTGCGGCTGACTAAATTCTGATTTAAAAAATATTAAGGTCTCTGGTATGAGAATTTTTTGTGACTACTAACTACATACCAGAAAAGTACATGCAAAAAGAATGGAAATGAATTTAACCTGTATCAAAAATTAATATTTATATGAATATGATTGATTATTTTACAATAAATTCTAAAACACTTTATTTACTCACTGGATTGATAAATTAATTTTGAAAACCTATGCTATATCATATTATTATTCGGTTTTATCTGTAATATAAATATATAATAGGAAATGAATGAGGTGGATAACTTTGAGGGCCATATGATATCCCTAAAGCCCAGATTAAATATACAAAAGGTTTTAATTCATTATATAAATTCAGTCATGGAAACATCAAGAAATGAAGCAGAGTTTTCTTTTATTCTTTACTTTAAATTTAAAATGTGGTTAAGATATGGTTATTCAAAAGACATTGAAAAATTGTTAAATGTGAGCAATGACTTTAAACACTCAAAACTCACTGGTAAATAAATGATGGAAAAAAACTTGGTCATCGAAAGGAAAATGCTTCTGCATTGATGCCATAGAAGCAAAGAGGAAAATAACTTAATATGCATGGTTTAAGAATTTATTTAGCCAAAAATGCATTGATAAAGTCCTTCAGAAGTTTTGAATCAATTCACAGCTGATGGAAGCATGAACAAAAGGAGAGGATTGGAGGAGATGGAGGAGGGAACCTACAAGTTACAAGTTGACTACTCACTCACATGGTCTGATGTCTGAAGGAGGGGAGAAGCCTATCTTCTTTCTTCATAATCTACTCCCACTCCACAGGGGTTCCTGAGTGGAGGTGACTGGTGGTTTCTGAATCTAGTCTACCATGGTTGAGGGAGCCATCTCCCTAGTTTGACCTCCTCCTCCTTGGTGGAGGAAGATCTTCATCCAGGTCTGTAGTGGGTCTGGGCCAACAATACTTGTCCCAGGGGGAAGTCCTGCATTCTCTGATGGCCTGCAGCTCCGGGATTGCCTTGTTATGCAAACTATCATCAAATCATGGCACATCTTCATACACCTGCTCTGCAATGGGCTCTAGTTCCGTGAGCCCATAAATAGCCAATGTGAGAAGAGTCCATCCCAGGTGGAGGATGATGTGCAGGCAGGCACGCTCTGCTACTCCCAGTTGGTGTTTCCTGGAGTTATTTAGTCTGCCATTCCAGGCTGGAGACACGTACACCAAGGCACTGTAAAAGATGGCTCTGTAGAGCAGCATATTGTGCTGCAAGGTGATGTGGGATGAACTTAGGAGTGGCACCAATGTTACATGAGTGCTGCAGGCCATCTTTGATGCCTTTGTCTTGTACTTTGCAAAGTTGAGTTTCCAGTCGAGAGTTACCCCAAGTTAGGTAACCTCTTCCACACAACTTTTTCAGTCTTGAAGATGACTCCATCCAGATCCTCACTGCACCTGCTGCAGAAGAAAATGGTTTGGGTATTCCCTGGGTTGACGTCGACCTGCCAGGTATGGTACCAGTCCAGGAGATGGTAGATCGCCTGCTGCAGATAGACGACAGCCTTCCTCTTCTGCATGGAATGGGAGATGAGGGTGGCATCATCCACATAAAGGGTGAGCATGATGTTCTACCTGAAGATCATAGGGATGTTTGCGGTGTATATGTTGAATAACCTTTGCCTGAGGATGGAGCCCTGTGGCACCCCTGATGTTATTCATCTGCAGGATGGTACTGTGTGCCCCCAGGAGACACGGAAGGTCCTGCCTTGGAGGAAATTCTGGACGATTCTCTGCTGCCATCTCGGGAAGCAGAAGTTGCGCAACTTCATTTGGAGACCATGATTCCACACTCGGTCAAAGGCCTTGGTTATGTCAAAGAATGCTCCAGCCAAGTTGCATCTCCTGTTGAAACCCTCCATTTTGAAGTTTCACATTTGGGCCAGTTGGTGGGTGGTGCAGTGGCGGCTTTTCAAGTGAAGTTAGTGAAGTGCCACTTCACCTATAAGTTATGAATGTTTTTCAGCAGATAGGTAGGTACAATTCGTTTACTTGGAAATATAAAATTTCAAGTCGAAATATTTTAATTTTGTCTTGAATTTTGTCAGAAGCAAAGTCACAGTTCCATGCTCTCCTTCAAAACGCTATTTCAGAAAATCTGACTATGAGCTATGTGAGTATCTGCTATGCACGCCGATTGCCACTATTTGAGCTGCGCGCTTAGCGACCTCCCATTTGCGCGCGCAGTAGTGAAGTCGAGACACTTACTTGGGTCCTAGGCTGCACCGATGACGTTGGTTACCATGGTAACGATGGACGCACCGACTGCCTAACGTTGACCTTGGTTGGCTAGAGTGCAGCTCTTCTTTTCCACGCGCTTTCCGGCTTCACTCGCCCAGTTGGGACAAGCCTGTGTAGCTGGCCGTGAACGTTGAGCGCCCGTTATTTTGGTGAACCCTGAGAGTGTACGTGCTATTGTGAAGTGCATTCAAAACGTTTCAATGCTAAGAGGAATTTAAAAGGTTCTAATTCCTGAGTGTTAAATAGTTAAGTAAATATGAATCATTCCAATGACACAGTGTGTGTAGTAATTGAAACGCCCTTTTCGCGATAAAAAAGATCTTTTACTTCTTGATAAACCTACACCTCTTATCAGCGTGAGAGTAAAAAAGAAGATTAAATGTTCTGGAAAATCATACAACAAATATTTTAAAAGTTCGTGGTACAATGAATATCCATGGTAAGTCATAACTTGCAAAAACTATTTTGTTGGCCTTGCCTGCTTGTTGGGGTCAAGAAGCACATTTGGAACAAGGTAGGATTTTGTGACTTCTTGAACATTAATCGTGCTCTTCACAAACATTCAGATTCATCTGAACACCTTAAGTGCATGTTACAGTTTAAGAATCTTGAAAAGAATAGGAATACAATTGTCGACGCCCTGAAGGAAAATTCTCGGCTCTATCTCGCTCAATACAATGAAAATGTTCTATTAAACAGGTTCTTCATGCACACGGTCATTGACGCAGTCTTGTATATAAGCAAACAAGAACTTGCATTTCGCGGGCATGACGAAAGAACTTCTTCTCTGAACTGAGGAAATTTCAAAGAACTTGTATCCTTGTTGATTTCAAGAAGTCCTTTAGAAATTGGAGAGTCTAACACAATACAAAACGAATTAATTGAATGTATTTCAGACTACATTCAAGAGTATGTTAAAAATGAAATTAGTATTGCGGACTTCTTTTATGTCCAGATAGACGATACTACCGACATTACTCAAAAATCGCAATGTTCAACCATATTGACATTAATAAATTCAGATGCTGAATTGGTAGAATGTTTCTTAGGATTTCATAATGTCAGTTCTGACCGAACATCACAAACTGGATTCAATTTAGTAGACGCAGTTTTAGGGCAGTTTGATTACAGAAGCAAACTGGTTGTCCAGTGTTACGGTGGCGCCAGCGTGATGTCTGGGCATTTGAATGGACTTCTAAAGAAAGTAAGAGAAGAGGCTCCCCAAGCTATCATTGTCCACTGCTTAGCACATCGTCTGAACCTTGTATTGCAACAGAGCTGCAAACAAATTACTATCAAGATGTTCAATATAGGAATATTCCCCTTACAAGAGTGATTTCACTTCTTCGTGAAAATGAATTACATAAGGACGTATTCCAAGAGACGTACAGACTTTTTTCTTAAATTCTGACTATACCTTCAACAAGTGTATCAGTGGAAAGAAGTTTTTCGTGCTTGAATAGAATTAAGACGTAGCTAAGAAAGTCAGTGTCACAGCAGAGACTTTCTTCATTGGCGAATATTTCAATCCAAAAAGAACTCTTAAGTGAAATTATGAAAAGTCAGCCTTTTCATGAAGACATCGTAGATAGGTTCGCCGCCCTAAAAGACAGGCAAATCTACTTAATTTACAAAAAATAAGCAAATATAATTGCAACAGCAACTCTATATAGGTTTGACATTACACCCAACCTTCGCTATACGAGCAACCGTTTTACGAGTTTTCGCTTACACGAGATGGACTTTTACGTGCTTGTTTTTCACTATAAAAAAATTTCAGATCCGTAGCACATTCGGTAATACATAAACCTAAAAAAAAAAATTTCGAATCTCCAGGTCATCTGGAAGTGCCTAAACATTAGTATCCTCCTATATCCTCCTCCTCCTCCTATGTAAGAAACGTCTATATATAATGATAAATACTAATGTCCAGCCCAAACTACATAAGCTAGAGAGCTGAAAGTTTTAGTTTTTGTAGATGTGATAGAGAAATATTCAGATAAAATGAGATAACTCATCTTAGTGACATGAGTTCGACTCCAGAAATTCCGAAAGTTGCGTTTTATCCCATTAGAAAAGCATTGCACCATTTTTAAAAATTAATTATGGGCACTTGCCGGTAAGCTAGAAAGATGAAATTGTCAGTGTTGCTAGATGGCCGCAATATCTATTAGGAATTATTATCACTTTTGCTTACAGTGTCTTGGGTTCGACTCCAGAGACCCCGGAATATCTACCATAAGTTAGCATGGGAAAACGGAATCCAGTGTGTAGACCAATCTAATAAGTTTAGGAAGCTGAAATTTTGCAAGATTATAGAACTTTTCTCATAACCAACTATAAAAATCGAAAATTTTAAAATTGTAAATTTTAGGGGTTGTTTTAACCCCATTTGAACATTAAAGTTTAATAATTTTTTAGGTACTACGGGGTGAGCTAGGAAGCTGCAATTTTCAAATTATTTACAGAACAGTGCATTTGCACAAATAAACATTTCAATCTCTCCATATATATATATATATATATATTGCGGCAACCGTTAAAAATGTTTAAATTTTAAACAATTAGAAAAATATTATTTTACTTCTATAGATGCTATAACTTTAAAATTTGGCTCATATGTGTAGCATTAGTACCCCATAATGGAGAAAGTGTAAAATGTTTAAAATTGCAACATTTGGGGATTGTTTTAAACTATTATTTTTACATGTGAGAAAAACGAAAATCGCTGAGTAGGTGAAATCTTTAGAATTAATAGAATATTTGTAATAATGAAATATCCGTCTGAAAAATTAATGTTTTTTCAAGGTGAGATGAAATGCTTGCAGTATGCAAGCACCTTCTACTAGTTTGTTATATCCTCCTCCTCCTCCTCCTCTGTAAGGAACGTCTATATATAATGATGAGTTTGATTCGTAAGTGTAATTTCAGTGTAAAACTAGGATGTATTAAGTAATTTTCTGAACTCGGGAACGTATCGTTATGTTTTTCATGTACGGTTATGTGAATTTACTTCTCGTTATACGAGATTTCGCTTACGAGCAACTTTTTCGGAAAGGATTCAGCTCGTATAGCGAGGGATGTATGTATTTGGCCCTGCGATGAATACCTATTTTATATAATAATAATAATAATAATAATAATAATAATAATAATACCTATTCCAATATTCATTTACTTCCGTTTTCAACCTGACGGTGGCGCTATTCCAAGACGACCACCGTAATTCAAATTTTCATCTAAAGCTGGCGCTGCAAACAAATGACGATAGAGGACCCCTCCCACTTCTAGGACGGCGCCGTAATGTCTGGACACCCCATCCCACTAACACCACACCTGTCAATCATCACACCTCTTCCACCCCCCTCCCCTCTTAGAACAAGTCACCCCTAATTAACACCAACCCCCTCCCCTCCATATTCCTAACAACACCACTTACCCCTCCCCCTCTTGGTCCAGGTTATCCCTAATTGGAAATGCCTACGGGAAATACACACAAAATCCAAAATGGCCGCCATAAAGTTCAGAATATTATTCCTATTTCCCACCCCACAACCTCCAGGGTGGCGCCACTATGTCTGGACAACCCCATCCCACTAACATACACCTGTCAATCAACTTCCCTCTCCTCCCCACTCATTAACAAGATAATCTCACTAATTAGTGATAATGATCTTATCTCAACTAATTACCCCACCCCCTAGACCCCCTGCTGTGGTCCAGGGTGGGTTATGTACTACTGCTGGCACATTCTTCATGTACATATTTGTTACAGCTGTTACACAGTTGCATATCTGCTACCATGTTTTCTTGACATATGTAACAAAACCATGACTCTGTAGTTTTCCTCTAGTTTTGGGTACCACACGTTCCAGGCTGTGGATTGACAGAAAGTGGATGGTATTTTGAAGTTGTTTTTTTAGAGAAGCTGGTTTAGGAACAGACTCTGTCACAGTAAATTTATTTGAGTCTTATTTTTGAACAGTAATTTTACAACAACAGTCGCCTTTGCGTTTAGGCATTTTGGGGGTGGATAGGACTGTCTCCGTCCGTCCGCATGTTTCAACTCGGGAGCGGCTGGACGTATTTTAATGAAATTTGGTATTGGGAAGTTTTACTAAAATTTGTCAACCGATTCCAATTTTGGTTAAAATCAGAACAAAAACAACCACTTTCTATGAAGGCCTACATGTATTTTACAATGTACCCCTCAAGCATCTCGTTAAATACTAATCTGAGCGAAAAATATTTCAAGTGAAAGTTGAATCAAATATCAATAATGAGGTCAGGCTCAACCCAGTGGAATTTACTCATCATGAATACCTTTTCCACAATCATTCTCCTCTATTTAGCTTACCGAATATTTTGTAAATACTTTGTATCAACATTGTTGTCTTTGGCCCTTTTACCAAGTTTTAGTAACTTTATGCTACTATGTTGCTTTCACCTTCTTTTCCAATCCCTTCCTTTTCCTAACCCTTTATTCAATTACCTTCCATTCGTTTTCTTTGTAACCCCTCCTGTCTCCCTCTTCCCCCCTTATTTTATCCTATATATATGGAACGATTTTTATATTTTATCACTTGATGATTCTACAATCGTAGTGAAACCGGTCGTTTAAAATTAAATTTGTGGGAGTAACTAAGTTCTTTTTTTCATGTTCAATCAAATAATTAAATACACATTTTTTATCAAATAATTTTTCCCATAAAACATAAGGTTTATGATAAATTAGGATGGAGTACACCTTTCCATTGTTGTCCATTTGTTATTCTGATATTATTTTGCTGTTGGTACCTATGCTACAGTTACATGTCTGAAGCTGCAGCAGCATCACTGAATCATAATAACACTCATATTATGAAGCTTTTGTACATAAATATGTTCATAATAAATAATTACCATATATACTCGTGTATAGGTCGAGGTTTTAAGATGAAATTTTTAGCGAAAAATTCGGAGGTCGACTTATACATGAGAAATATTTTCAATAGGTTTAAACCCATGACTTTATTTGCCCTGCAGTTATTAAAATTGGATGGAATTTACACTCTTGTTATACTTTAACTGTACTGCTAACTATATACTGATGTAATGATAGAATAAATTACTATATAATGTGGTGATCCAAAGTTGATCTCTGATGCTTTGCTAAAAATTAAGCAATTTTTGTAAACCCACATATAAACCTACATATTACAGATATTTGAAACTTACGAAATATTATGCTTCCCTACCGAGTTGGATAAGTTCGGGGTTGTCTTGGTTTTCCTACCACGTTCATATTTGCGCTATCTGAGGAGTAAGTTCCTCCGTTCCTCTTCCAAAAACATACAAAACATGGATTTCCTTGGACCATGTAGTACATCTTTCCGTGTTTCGGCCGATTTATCATTAATTGCAGTGCCACCTATCCTCCAAAGTCCAACGTCAGTTTTGTTCCCTGTTCTCCTTTACAAAGATAGCTTCTGGATGAGCACTGGGATGAAATACGAAGTCTGTCCTGAGTCATTTGATCTATTACAAAGGTGTATACAATGTCACAACTTTTGATGTTATGCAGTGGCACTGTGGAAGACATTGGACTGCTTCGCTGCTACTTTGATACAACATAGTTATATCATGTTAAATCATGGTCAGCTTTGATGTCGCCTCTTTATTCATGAGGGTTCCGGTCAAGGACACTTTGCTCCTCCTACAACCTCTGTTCGATAAACCAACCGTCGAACTTTTTCACCACACGTTGACGTCCACTTACTTCCTCTACAAGGGAAAGTTTTACGAACAAAACGACGGCGTTGCCATGGGGTCCCTCCTCTCCCCTGCGGTAGTGAACTTCTACATGCAGGACTTTGAAGAGAGAGCCCTCAATTCGGTCCCTTTATGACCAAAGTGCTTCTTCCGTTACGTGGATGTCAACAGGGACTCAGGGTACTCGCTCAGCAGAACCTGGGAACCGATTCTTCAAAAAAATCGAAGAAGGAAGACGAAATTTGATTGGTGGGCTGGAAGACGAAATTTGTTTGGTGGGCGGGGCAATAAGACAGCTACGGCAGTGGAGAAGTATATATAGCGGCCAAAAAACACATTTTAGACATCCTGAAGAAGATGCAGGAGTCAGCTATCGAAACTTAGATCAAACTTTGACCCGGTTGTGCACCCGAGAAGAATTCCTACATAGTAATGTCGGACTAAAAGGAACTTAACGTGGAACTAAATGGATCAAAACGTATTGAATAAAAAAAATTCGTTCTACTACATCTGAAACTCTGGAGTCAACTTATACACGAGATATACGAAAAAACAAAAAATTTATGAAAAAGTCTTGGGTCAACCTATACACGAGATCGACTTATACTCAAGTATATACGGTATTTAAAAATAATCGTCATATACTTCATTTTCTTGATTTTACATTAGAATATAATAATGATCTATTATTATATAAGTTGTGTTGGAAGGCACGAAATTTTCCCTTCTTAAAAAGAATTCATTTCTTCTTCTGCTCTTCATTCGCAGGAAAACTAACGAGATGAAATTACAGTGCTTCTCACCTTGCCGCATAAAGCAATTTAAAGCCAAAATATGAGATGAGCTCATTTCAATGCAAAATAAACAAATCGTGTTACAGCGCGTCGTAGGCCATTATATATATATATATATATATATATATATATATATATATATATATATATATATATATATATATATATATAAACATACATATAGTGCGTGAATACATATAAAATATTAGAGATCGAAATATCAGAACAACTGAGTGTTAAGCATAACATATAATATTGTAAAATATAAATTAAATGCTTGTACATATATATATATATATATATATATATATATATATATATACCCTATATTTATTGCCCACATTATATACAAATATATTTATACACACTATATAATAGCTCGAAAAATTTTCAAATATATTCGAAACTTCAATTCGCCACTAAGGCTATAAAAGTACACGTTGTCCCTTACCTATGAAATAATACTGGTTTACCTTTCTTAGATTTCTCCATACACCCGTAAGCAACACAATATTGCACCATTTTTAACAATAAACAATAAAATCCACGAGATTTCCACGCCTTACTCCTATACTACTACACAAAACCACGCTTCGTCCCACAGTCACGTGCTTTTGGACGTCAAGCGCTGTCTATCTTATTAATGGTCGAAGGCATCATGTATGCAAAAAAAAATAAAAAATTGGAACGAAAAAGTATAAAGTAAAGCAGCATTCATTAAGGAGTATATAAATGGGGAGAGGCAGATTTAAAAGACTGCGCATATACTTTTAAATGGCCAATTTTTGACCTTTAAAAAATGGCCGCTGACGTAAATAAACACTATCGCAGGATGGAACAAGGTTCAAGATATAGTTTTACGTAAAAAAACAGAAATCGATATTTTGACAATTTTGGACCCTAAAACCCAGTAGGGTCCCCCCTTAACAGATGTGCAGAATGCACAGTGATTTTTCGAAACACAATTTTATGATATTTTAAAAATACTAATACTCGAATATAATGTGGGGGCGACTTCTAAAATTTAATTTTAGGAAAAAATCTTCGTTATATTCAGGATAATATGATAATTTAAATTACAACAAATTAACTTAAATTTAATTACAAACTGTGGGAGCCAAGGGGCACAATTTGAGTGGAAAGGGTTAAAACATGATAGCGCCAAACTTGAACGTCTTTTCAATAGCATTCACACTTAGTTCAAAGAGTAATTAGCATAAATAGTATTTCTGTATCTACGATAGGTGCTCTGTTTATGCTCTGCTAGTGTGATTTACATAGGAAGTTTTGTAGTTTTCACCCAAAAGAGTTCATACGTATTTCCGTCTCTAAGAACGCTGTTTAAGGGAACGATTCTTACCTCCACTGATTCCAATCAAACAGACAAATGCAGGTTTAAAAGCTCCATTATCAACATATGAACAAGATCTTAATTTGAAGTATACATCTGTTTTCATTGCAAGAAGAATTGATTTGGAAGAAATATTACCAAGATCAGCAAAAAATTTCAAAATTATGCCATATGATCTATACTGTCCATCTATTCAAAAGGAATTAAGAAATCGAATATGCAATACCTGCAATCTGTATTTTGCTTCAAATGTCATGACATCTACACGAGTAATACACTTAGAATGGGTTTCCGTTATAATCAAGGCGTTCCTTGTCGCACCCGGTCACATAACGTCTCCTTCGAAAGGTTTCCATTTCCAGAGGACACTTTAGGGATGTTTTTGTCTCTAACGGTGGCCGTGGTTATGTTAAAATATTCAGAGCAGTCCGCCGAATAAATACCCAAATGAAGTGCAAGTCATTATCTGAGTAAATGTCGTAGTAAGGGGGAAATCGGAACATTTCAAACTCAGCATCCATGTTCCCGTTGCAGTACTGCGTCTATGTTCATTGCCGTCACTATGGCAAAAACTAATTGTTGCGTACATGGGAATAAACTGACTTTTCTCAGCCTTGCATTATTCATTTTAGTGAAAATAACTTTTCTCTAAGCATTAATTTCGTTTGCCATTCAAATTGGAGACAAGATCTTAAAAATTTGCTAGGTAAAAATCATTCTTTGCTCTTCATTTGAAATCCATCAAATTTCATCAAATATTTTAAATCAAAATTTATACTTTATTGTTAAATTTATAGTTCAATAGTTTATAATATTTCGAATGGTATTTTCTTTTAGGGAATATAGTTAAAGATACAAAAAATAAAATGGAATATGATGCTCTGTAAATGAAATGCTTTCAGAGAAAACCAATACACTAGATTGAAGGACGAATAGAATAAGGTATAAATATTTATATCGCTGATGGATGAAATGCAAATTAAATGTTAAAAACGATAAATCGAAGTCTTTAATGACATTCATCATCATCATCATGCTTCTGTCCGAAGACAGGTTTTAACTGAATCGCTGCCTCCATTTCTCTCTCTCCCTAGAAGCCTCTTTTATACCTCTATAAGTAGTATATCCCTGCTTTATATTATCTAATATTCCTATTCTTTTTCTCCCTCTTCCTCTTTTTCCACTAATTTTTCCTTCTAAGATCGTCCTTTGTAAACACTGTCTTCTCAATATGTGCCCTATCCAATTTGCTTTTCTTTTTCTGATTGTTTTTATTAGCATCCTATCTTCTCCCACCATTTCTAATACTTCTTCGTTTCTCTTCCTCTCTGTCCATTTCACTTTCATCATTCTTCTCCATACCCACATCTCAAAACTTTCTAAATATTTTTCCTCCTTTCTCCTTATCGTCCACGTCTCTGCACCATAAAGAGCTATGCTCCATATGTAGCATTTTGCTAATTTCTTCCTTGTTTCTAGATTTATTTTCTTGCTTGTGAGAAGCTCCTTCTTCTCGTTAAATGCTGCTTTTGCCATTGCAATCCTACTTCTGATGTCCTGTGTACTACTTCCATCCTGTGCTAAAATACTGCCGAGATATTTGAAACTACATACTTGTTCCAATTTTTGGCCATTTACCATTATATTTAATTCTTTATGTTCCTTTGAAACCACCATGACTTTCGTTTTTTCTGTATTGATCTTCATTCCATATTGTTGGCCAACCTCAACTAGTCTGTCTGTCATCCTCTGAAGCTCTTTCTCGCCTTCTGCTATTAAGCCCTGATCATCTGCGTATTTAATGGTGGTAATACTTTCACCTCCTATCTTAAATCCTTTCTCTTCCATCAACGCTTCTTCTGTTATTGTTTCTGCATACATATTAAATATCGCTGGTGAAATAGGACAACCCTGCCTCACTCCCCTCCCTATTGAAGTACTTTCTGTTTCTTCTCCTTCAACCCTGACTCTAATCTTTTGATCAAAGTAAAGGTTTTTAAGCAGTCTTTTATCTTTCCAATCTATTCCTATTTTGTTTAAAATACCCAGCATCTTATCCCATTTCACTCGGTCAAAAGCTTTCTCCCAATCTACAAAACAAAAATACATATCTTTATTGATTTCTAGTGCTCTTTCTATCATCATCCTCATACATCCTATAGCATCTCTAGTCCCCCTTCCTCTTCTAAAACCAAACTGATTATCTTGCAGCTCCTTTTCTATTTTACATTCAATTCTTTTGGTTATTATTCTGGTTCGAACTTTAGCTGTATGAGAAATTAAACTAATAGTTCTGTAATCCTTACAACATTTTGCATTGTTCTTTTTCTCCAGTGGTACCATCACAACATCTAAAAAATCTTCAGGCCATACGCCAGTATCATATACTTGGTTAAAAAATTTTGTGAGTTGCTTAACTGCTTTAGACCCCAAAACCTTAAGAACGTCCACGGGTATATCATCACTCCCAACTGCCTTTCTTCTTTTCATGTCATCAATTGCTCTTTTAACTTCAGACTCGAGAATACTTGGCCCTAGCTGATCTTCTTCCACATCCTCTTCTTCATTTAATTCAATATTTCTTGGCTTTCCTTCTTTGTCATACAGAACCTCAATGTATTCTTTCCAGACATTCTTTACATTGTCTGGCTCCGATACTATTTTACCACTTTTGTTCATGATTCCTTTACGTCCTATCTTTCTTGCTTTTTTCTTGAATAGTTCCCTTGCTTTGCTATACATGAGGTCTGTTCTACAAATTCTTTCACATTCGACAATCTCCTCGCATTTCTCATTTATCCACTGTTCTCTGGCTTTATCTGTTTCCCTTCTTAAAGCATTATTTAACTCCTTGTACTTTCTTTGGCCTTCTTCAGTGTTTATGTTCTTCCACTTTCTCCGCTCTTCCATTTTTTGCAGCATGGCTGCTGTGATCCAGGGTTTTTTGTTTCTTTCACCCGTTATCTTTCCTACCTTCTTTTCCATTACATCTTTAATGTTGCTATGGATGTATCTCCACTCCTCATCTACATTCTTCCTATTTTCTTCATCTCTCTCCCCCAACCTTTCCTCCAGCTCAGTCATGATAGCCTCCTTGTTTTTAAGGAGTTCCTCTAAGTTCCATTTCTGGTTAACTCTTATGTTTCTCTTAATGCTCTTCAGTCTACATTGTATATTTGCCACCAAAAGGTTGTGGTCAGAATCGATATCTGCCCCTGGTAGTGTTTTCACATTTTTAATGCTATTTCTAAATCTTTCATTGACTAGTATGTAATCTATCTGGTATCGTCTCTGGTCTCCTGGGCTTCTCCATGTGTAAAGTCTTCGCTGGTGATGCTTAAACCATGTATTAGTTACAATTAATCTATTTCTATGGCAGAATTCCACAAGTTTATCCCCTCTTTCATTTCTCTTCCCTAGTCCATATTTTCCCACTATGTTATCTTCCTGTCCCTCTCCGACTACACTGTTCCAATCTCCCATTACTATTGTGGTGATCCTTCCTTTTCCCTCCTCCTCCAATATCTCCATAATCTGTTCATAGATTTCATCTACTTCGTCGTCGCCAGCATTAGTCGTTGGCATATACACTTGAATTATAAGCATTTCCACTGGCTCCATCTGAAGTTTTACGGCTATTAATCTATCATTAACTGTCACTACCTTGCTAATTCTTTCAGCTATCTTTTTTCTCATTATAATCCCCACTCCCCTTTCCTTTTTCTCCCCTCCAGAGTAAATAATCTTAAATTCGTCTGAATTTATCTCGCCTTCTCCTTCCCACCGAACTTCACTAAGACCTACTCTACCTACATTATTCCTTCTCATTTCCCTTTTTATGTTCTCTAGTTTACCCCCTGAATTCATAGTCCTAACATTCCATGTGCCTATTCTTAATTTCTCACCACTTGCTTTCCTATTAATGTTAAATTTCCTCTGTGCATCCCCTAGGGTAGTCCCCACCCGGAGATCCGATTGGGGGACTATTTTACCTCCGGAATATTTTACCCCAGAAAGATCCATAGAGGTATTTCAGCTTTTCAGCCTATCATGGGAAATATAATGAGGTAGTTTCCCCATGCTTTCCTCATCGCAGTTTCACAGAGTGATTACCCATCTGTAGCTGTTCAGATCCACATGATCACCACCTACAGAGGTACTGTGCAAGCTGCTGCCCTTGCACAGGGGGATGTAAAACCCCCCATTAATGACATTAGTTGATGAAAAATAAGATTTAGCCGTTTGCTGTGGCGTAAATCTCGGCTTGCCAAACTCACGGACTCGCCGGTAGTGTTGCAAGCATGAAATTGAGGTGAGAAAATGGGACGAATTTGGCAAAAGAATGAAGTGTGATACGAAATTTATCCAAGAACATGAAATCGTTCGGGAAAACGACGCTTGTGACAATGTGATGCCTTCGGATTATAGAATGTTGTGACTTTCACCAACATTTTTCTACTCGGGCAGAAAACGATGAGAATGTAGGAGGCGTGTTTTGTTTAAGGTTCCGTATTTTTCTATGATGGCCATGTTGCATATTCACCAAAATATAGAGAAAAGTTATGAGACAATATGTATACCTTGAAGAAAGAAATTCGTGGATTAAAAAAAATTAAATCCGTCTTGCTTTTTCCTTAACCTATTAGGAAATAAATCTTTAATGAACGTGCTGGGAGGAGATCTGATGTGAATGTATTTTTAATTACTGAGAGGCCTAAATATAATCCGAAGATCGTAAGTGTATTGCGTCTCTAGACGACTTACATGGGTTGCAATCTGATTTAGGAGTGAAAGACAATAATAATGGTGACTGGGAAATAGTTTCTTAAGAAGCGAACTAGAGGAAAATCTGGCCATCCTCCGTAAACAAGTCATAAGTGTGAGTGGATAAAAATATCTTGGAAATAATGTTGGGTGAGATTCTTACCTGATTGCAGCGGGTATATAGCCCGGAAATAAAATATTTCAAGGGGAAAATATTGGAGGTGTTAGAAAGAAAATAGAAGCAATAGACGAGGATCAAACGAAGCAAGTTTTGAAGCTATCAAGTCCGAACAAGAGATGTAGAAGGGCGAAAATCGACGATCATGTGTTCGGATAATTATGTGCCATTTACACCTGTGCAACAAAGGAAATGTAGACTTGGTAATATCGTATGTAGTGCAATCGTTGTACGAGAAGTGGCAAATAAAAAAATTGGATCACATCAATGAAGGAATATATATCCTTCGTGATGCACTTGCAACGAGACGCATTCCACAAGAACTGCACTAGTATTACACTTAGAATGGGTTTCCGTTATAATCAAGGCGTTCCTCGTCGCACCCGTTCACATAACGTCTCCTTCGATAAGTTTCCATTTTCCAGAGGAAACTTAAGGGATGTTTCTGTCTCTAACGGTGACGGTGGTTATGTTAAAATATTCAGAGCAGTCCGCCGAATAAATACCCAAAAGAAGTGCAAGTCATTATCTGGGTAAATGCCGTAGTAAGGGGGAAATCGGAAATGCCGCGTATAATTTACCGCACCATCTCCCCAAAGACACCACGACAAAAGCCTCATCCACGGACGCAGCTAGAGCGAAGAGCCTTATGAGGCAGTCTCCTTCCTCATTTGTCCGTCTCTCCTAACTTTGTTCTGTCAAATTGCTGGCTTGATTTAAATTGAATTATGTACTAGTATCAGTTATTTAATTTAAGGCATAATTTTGATGTGGTCCTTAGTGTATGGATAATATAATTATTTGGGTTGTAGAAACTATTTACCACATATTACTTCGCAATACCACATAATTACGAGTTATAGGTTAAGTGATAAATATACTTTTTAAATCTTCAATCATGCAACGAACATTCCGTAGGCGAAAAAAAAGAGAAATTTCCACCTCTATAATCTTTTCAGCAATCCATGATCTATTATTATTGAAGGCTGTTGATTTCTAATTCAGACCTTGTGGGAATATATTTCCCTTGCGGTATCACATGGACGTCTTTTTTAATAATGCATAAAGTTACTCTTGAGCATATACTCGTATTCTTCCTGCCGCTGCAATGAAAATTTCCTCAATTTCCTGTTTGACCAAGGAAGGAAAATCACATCTCATTTTTAATTCCTTAGAATCCAGATAATCACCATCGACCTCACCTTATTACAGAGTAGAGTTGATATACACTTAACACTCGGGTTTTCACTTTGTTGTGAGAAGAGATGAGAAGTTTATATAAAACGTTACAGTCACAGGTGCGATGAAAATCGTGCTTAAAATTTTTGCCTCGATTTTACGAATAAGGAAACGGGATGATGCATATTTTTATCCAAAAAGCCATTAGAAAAATTAAATGGGGGGTTTGAAAGAACAGATGGCGTATTTGTTAGATATTTTTACTTACCTTAAATAAATAATAATTTCACTTTCGATGTATTGATGCGGATATTTTCGACTTTCATAGTAAAATAAATCGCCTATTTCAAAACTCTACATTTGCGGTGAGTGTGTGGCAAAAGTAGTCTCGAGTGATATCCGAGTCTCAACATTTTCATTTTTACCATTAATATATCTTTCGACGAATGTGTCAACATCTATATGACACTTGTCTGAAAGGGGTCCGACAATTAGAGAGTATTTTCCACTTCAGGACGAAGTGTTGAATTTCCTTTGGTTTAATCATTTGTACCTACGTGAGGATTATCACTGAATGAGAAGGAACGAGTAATTGATATCTCAAAAGGTTTCCAGTAACAATCTAAGTTCATAGAAATGGAAATTTTGCAAATTTTGCGTAGTCTTGAGAAAGAATATGTTGAAATTTCCATTCGCGCTTTGAAATTTCTCATGCCTCTTTTCAAATACTTATCTATCTGAGAGATCATTCTCTCTATATGCAGTAGCTAATTTATTTTGACGCTTATTAAAATTATTTTTAGTACCTTAAATACATGATTTTTTATGTTATCCAAAAAAAATTGTATTTGTGTATTGTTAAATACGTAAATCTTGTAAAATATCATTATTTTAGATGGTGCGGTATTATTTAATTTGAAAATGCATCGTCAACCATGGCTATATTTTATATCGCAAAAGAAACACAAAATTCTTGAGAGGTGAGTGCGTACAATGAAGAAGAAAATTCAGGTAAATAAAAAATAAAATTTAAGTAAAACCATTAAAGTTCAAATTGTATTTTGCCTCTGGTTAAGGGTTCTGCGAAAAAAGATTATTTCATATAAGAGTTCATCGCATGTACACAATTTTGGGAGAAAAAGAGAAGGAGTGCAATTAAAACAGCGACATTTGTTTTGGGATATGCCTAGGTTACAGTATTGCAACACGCGTAGGAGGTGCGGTTGTAAAAGATTAGGAAGTAAACAAGTCACAACCATGGGGCTGAAACTTCTACGATTCCAGAAATGTCTGCAATGATTGGATTGATAAGGTTAACTTGTGATTCACGCGTAGCTTCACTTCGATCACTTGCCTCAACCAAGAGGATTATCATTGAATATTCCTGGATATCTACCTTCAGGTCCGCTTTTAAATGTGCGCTTAAACTACCTCGCCAACAAAAAAGGACCTCAATATATTTGACCGAGTAAAGCTTCTTGAAGTGTTCCCAAAAACCGATCATCATACATCATTATTTCCTCCATGATAGTGGAACATCAAATTATAGCATTAATTTTTATCTGTGTAATAAAATTTAGTATCGCTGAGAAATACATGGCTCGGTTCGGCGATGATTCCTTCAAAAACGTTACTTAACTTTATCGCATGGTTTAATTTTATTGTTCCTCTTGTTCGGATATCATGCATTTAAAACGATAATTTAATCCCGAATTTATAAAAGGGTTCAATTTAGTAATCTATCACGACTCCGAGAAATTATCAGTGGAAACGTTCCCCCTCACACAGGGACGGCGTGCTTAAATATTTCTACTCACATTAAGATCCGGTGGTTCACGGCATCTAGATTGCACAAGTTAATTCCGTCATAGCATCGGATAGTTCACGTTTAAGTTTCCTGTTCATTTCAGTTTTTCGCTGTCTGCTCGTTCAATGGCGATCAGTCCGCCGAGCTCTACCTCTTCATCGACTCGGAGTCCGGTTGGCTAGTACCGGTTTACCGCTGGAATGGGCGATGTATGTACATCTACAGGAGTAATTCACTTAGAATGGGTTTCCGTTAGAATCAAGGCGTTCCTCGTCGCACCCGTTCACATAACGTCTCCTTCGATAAGTTTCCATTTTCCAGAGGAAACTTAAGGGATGTTTCTGTCTCTAACGGTGACGGTGGTTATGTTAAAATATTCAGAGCAGTCCGCCGAATAAATACCCAAAAGAAGTGCAAGTCATTATCTGGGTAAATGCCGTAGTAAGGGGGAAATCGGAACATTTCAAACTCAGCATCCATGTTCCCGTTGCAGTCCTGCGTCCATGTCCATAGCCGTCACTATTGAAACAACTCATTGTTGCGTACATGGGAATAAACTGACTTTTCTCGGGCTTGCATTATTCATATTAGTGAAAATAACTTTTCGCTAAGCATTAATTTCGTTTTCCATTCAAATTGGAGACAAGATCTTAAAAATTTGCTAGGTAAAAATCATTGTTTGCTCTCCATTTGAAATCCATCAAATTTCATCAAATATTTTAAATCAAAATTTATACATTATTTGTTAAATTTATAGTTCAATAGATTTTAAGATTTCGAATGGTATTTTCTTTTAGGGAATATAGTTAAAGATACAAACAATAAAGTGTAATATGATTCTCTGCACATGAAATGCTTTCAGAGAAAACCAATATACTAGATTGAAGGACGAATAGAATAAGGTATAAATATTTATATCGCTGATTGATGAAATGTAAATTAACTGTTAAAAACGATAAATCGTAGACTTTAATGACATTAGTTGATGAAAAATAAGATTTAGCCGTATGCTGTGGCGTAAATCTCGGCTTGCCAATCTCACGGACTCGCCGGTAGTGTTGCAAGCATGAAATTGAGGTGAGAAAATGGGACGAATTTGGCGAAAGAATGAAGTGTGATACGAAATTTATCCACGAACAAGAAATCGTTCGGGAAAACGACGCTTGTGACAATGTGATGCCTTCGGATTATAGAATGTTGTGACTTTCACGAACATTTTTCTACTCGGGCAGAAAACGATGAGAATGTAGGAGGCGTATTTTGTTTAAGGTTCCGTATTTTTCTATGATGGCGATGTTGCATATTCACCAAAATATAGGGGAAAATTGTGAGACAATATGTATACTTTGAAGAAAGAAATTCGTGGATTAAAAAAAGTTAAACCGTCTTGTTTTTTCTTAAACCTATTAATAAATAAGGATTTAATGAACGTGCTGGGACGTGATCTTATGTGAATGTATTTTTAACACTCGGAGTACGACCTAAGTGGTTTCACACCGAGTCCGGATCCGGGTCCTAGAGGACCCAACTTCTAAAATCATTTTCTCACAATAATATTTAACATCCAAGCAATCAATGAATGAAAATTGAATATGGATAATGATTTATACAATAAATAGTGTAATAATTGTGTATATTTGCAAAATTAAATACTTAATTACGCATATAAATAAAATTGAAATAATTTTATTTTTTTAAGGATAACATTTAAAAATACCAAGAAATTTATTTTTGAAGGTAAGTTCAGTTAGTATGATTCAGCTAATCTTATGTTAGTTTGATTCATCTGAGTTAATTAATTAATTAATACATAATAACTTAACTAATATTTCGAACTATATTTTCGGGTCTTGTTCTTGCAGGTTGTGGAGCAACGTAACTCCAAAGCCTAAATATTTTATCTCCCATTTTAGTATAATAGAGTCACAAAAAATAAAAAGTATAATACAAAATGATTCGAGAGGCAAACAAAACGACGTGAATAACGGAGACACAAGAGAAAACTGGAAATCGAGACGTCGAGTCTTCTATAAAAACTAACATGTATTACAATGTCGTGCTGAGCGAGCTAATTTTGTCCGAACTTTGAACTATAGTACGTTTCGTCTTATGAAGCTTGACCTTGAAAACCTCTGTGAGTGACTATTTCTGTATCCAATCAACGCTCGAGTAACGGGCGACGGAGAGGGGAGAAGCTCAGTCTCTCTCTCGCCATCGTGCTGTTAACATCTCTCTTAGTTTGACTGTGTTGCCAGCTCTACTGCGCCCACCCTTACGTTGCGATCTCTGTATCGCTTTCACTTTTCACCTTGTTACCATTCTTTATCTGTTGCTGCTAGTGTTATTAAGAATCTGCAATGGCAAACAGGAAGGAAGTTTTACACCGGCAAGGACGCAAAATAATTTACAGTGTTCAGGATTATTTTAAAAGGGAGGCAGAAAACAACGGGCCGCTAACTAATATCACGAAAGTGCAGGAAAGGGTAGCAGAGACCTGCTCAGTGAGTAGAAGTACTGTGCAGCGGATTGTGAAAGAAGGACACGATAGTTTTGAAGCTTCGGGATCCACCGTATTCAGGTCTCCCCGTAAACAGATGAAGAGGAAAAGAGACGCTTTAAGAATTGACGACTTCGATAAGGACATTATTCGCAGAAAGGTACTGAGTTACTACGAAAAGGGAGAATATCCAACTTTAAAAAAATACTGGCAGATATGAAAGCAGAAATGAACTTTCAGTGGCAAATTACGTCACTATGGAGGATTTTAAAATCAATGGGCTTTAAATATAGGAAGACTAACGACGGAAGGAAATTCCTTCTGGAAAGAATGGACGTAGTTATGGCTCGAGTTACGTTTTTACGTACAATGAATGACCTCCGAAACAAAATCAACCCCAATGATCACAAAAGGATCACATTTTATTTGGATGAGACGTGGGTCAACCAGAACTACGCCCCAAAAAAGATATGGCAGAATGAAGATGGTGAGGGTGGATTGAAAGTCCCGATTGGAAAGGGTGGGAGAGTTATTGTGTGTCATGTGGGATCAGCAGAGACTGGTTTTTTAGAAGGATGCAAACTTGTGTTCCGGCCAAAAGTCAAGTCTTCCAGTGATGACTATCACACAGACATGAACGCTAGTGTTTTCAAAACCTGGTTTTTGAAATTTTTAGATATTCTCGATGAGAGAGAAATAAAAGGTGCGACAATTGTTATGGATAACGCAAGTTATCATTCTGTTATCCTCGACAAAACGCCGTCTTCCAACACAAGAAAGGCTGACATTATATTATATTTATTTATATTATATTATATTTTAACGCAATGGAAAATGGCCGGTAGTAATAAACAATGACCGTAAGTTTATCTGCGAAGCGTCGCCTTTCATTCGCAAGCAGATCATTTCAAGAGCGGATATCTGGCAATGCTGTTAGGTTTTTCCATGCATTTCGAAAGCCGCGGGTGACGGGGGAGAGGGAAAAGGGAAGAAGGGGAGAGGGAAAAGGTTCTCATTGGCTACTTGCTATTTGAAGGTCAAGCTTCATAAGACTAGAAACATACTATACCAGGTCATAAGAGATATAAAAGTGACACGACGTCTAGTACGGAGCCGGGTCCCCGAAGACCCTCGAATTTATACATTCCGTGATTTCGATGACTTAATTAAATTACAATTTAATTTTATTACTGATATTAAACTCCCGACATGTTCCACTAGGAATACATAAAGTATAGATTTCGGCAAAAAAAATTTTAAAGAAATATTTTCGAAAATATACCTTTCGGGTCTCCTGAGACCCAAGGTCCGTACTCCGAGTGTTAATTACTGAGAGGCCTAACTATAATCAGAAGATCGTAAGTGTATTGCGTCTCTAGACGACTTACATGGGTTGCAATCTGATTTAGGAGTGAAAGACAATAATAATGGTAACTGTGAAATAGTTTCTTAAGAGGCGAACTAGAGGAAATTCTGGCCATCCTCCGTAAACAAGTCATAAGTGTGAAGTGGAAAAAAATCTCTTGGGAATAATGTTGGTTGAGATTATTACCTGATTGCAGCAGGAAGAAAGTCCGGAAATAAAATATTTCAATGGGAAAATATTGGATGTGTTAGAATGAAATTAGAAGATATAGACGAGGATCGAACGAAGCAAGTTTTGATGCTATCAAGTCAGAACAACAGATGTAGAGGGGCGAAAATCGACGATCATGTGTTCGGATTATTATGTGGCATTTACACCTGTGCAATAATGGAAATGTAGACTTGGTAATATCGTATTTAGCGCAATCGTTGTACGAGGAGAAGTGACAAATAAAAAAATTGGATCACGTCAATGAAGGAATAAATATATTTTGCAGTAAACACGACATATGTTACGTTGATCCGAACATTAGTTTTAGGTTAAGATATGTTGGCCGTGACGGTGTTCGCTTGTAAGGGAAAAAGCCATCTCATCAAAAGACGAAGACGTATAAACGAATCGGTAAAGTAGGAGAAGGATTATAAATATTGGTTCTTATAATAAAAATAATAATTAATAAAATATATGTACGTATAATATTATGGGAAATAACTATCACATAAATTACGATTATCAGATTAAATAGGATAATTCATGACGAACCTTCTGTATTTGTTCTTCGGGCGTTTTTGGACATCTCCAACACCATCACCAACACCACGAAAACCGCCTCAGCCACGGACGCATTTAGTTCTGAATCCCCTGTGCGGAAGTTGCCACACCCACCACAAATGACACCAACGCCAATCTTGCGAACGAATATGCGTCTTTTTTTCGACAAACTTGAAGATGAAAAATAAGTATCGGTTCTGTGAATATAACTGTGTGATTTTTTTAATGATAAGATGGAAATTTGCATTCACATAAGAACGGAAGATGGGTGTAATTATCATTATACTTTACAAACGTGCAGCATGTTTGTGTCGAGCGTAATTTTCCACATTGACCACATCCGCCTCCTCCACTTATTACACCGACGCAAGGGCTGCCGACATATACTTTACCGCCACCATCTCCCTAAAAGACACCTCGACAATAGCCTAATCCACTGACGCAGCTAGAGCGCAGAGCCTTATGAGGAGGTCTCCTCCCATGTTTGTCCGTCTCTCCTAACTATGTTCTGTCAAATTGCTGGCGTGATTTAAATTGAATTAGGTACTAGTATCAGTTATTTAATTTAAGGCATAATTTTGATATGATCCTTAGTGTATGGATTAAAATAATTATTTGGATTGGAGAAACTATTTACCACATATTACTTCGCAATACCACATAATTACGAGTTATAGGTTCAGTGATAAATATATTTTTACCTCTTCCAACATGCAGCGAACATTCCGTAGACGAAAAAAGATGAGAAGTTTCCAACTCTATAATGTTTTCAGCAATCCTTGCTCAATAATTATTGAAGGCTGTTATTCAGATTTTGTGGGAATATTTTTCCCTTGAGGTATCACATCGACGTCTTGTTGATTACTGCATAAAGTTACTCTTGAGCATATACTCGTATTCTTCCTGCCGCTGCAATTAAAATTTCCTCAATTTCCTGTTTGAACAAAAAAGGAAAATAACATTTCATTTTTAATTCCATAGAACACAGGTAATCACCATCGACCTTGGCTAGTACAGGTTTACCGCTGAAATGGGTGATGTATGTACATCTACGCGAGTATTACACTTAGAATGGGTTTCCGTTAGAATCAAGGCGTTCCTCGTCGCACCCGGTCACATAACGACTCCTTCGAAAAGTTTCCATTTTCCAGTGAAAACTTAAGGTATGTTTCTTTCTCAAACGGTGGCCGTGGTTATGTTAAAATATTCAGAGCAGTGCGCCAAATAAATACCCAATTGATGTGCAAGTCATAATCTGAGTAAATGTCGCAGTAAGGAGGAAATCGGAATATTTCAAACTCAGCATCCATGTTCCCGTTGCAGTCTCAGGTTTGGCAATACTCCGTAAACAAGTCATAAGTGTGAAGTGGGAAAAAATCTCTTGGGAATAATGTTGGCTGAGATTCTTACCTGATAGTAGCATGAACAAAGTCCGGAATTAAATATTTGAAGGGTAAAATATTTGAGGTGTTAGAAATAAAATAGAAACAATAGACGAGGATCGAACGAAGCAAGTTTTGATGCTATAAAGTCAGAACAAGAGATGTAGAGGGGCGAAAATCGACGATCATGTGTTCGGATTATTATGTGGCATTTGCACCTGTGCAATAATGGAAATGTAGACTTGGTAATATCGTATTTTGCGCAATCGTTGTACGAGGAGAAGTGGCAAATAAAAAAATTGGATCACGTCAATGAAGGAATAAATATATTTTGCAGTATACACGACATTTGTTACGTTGATCCGAACATTAGTTTTAGGTGTAAGATATGTTGGCCGTTTCGGTGTTCGCATGTAAGGGAAAAAGCCATCTCATCAAAACACAACGAATTTTTATCGGTAAAGTTGGAGAAGAATTATAAATATTGGATCATATAATAAAAATAATAATTAATAAAATATATGTACGTATAATAATATGGGAAATAACTATTACATAAATTACGACTATCATATTAAATAGCATAATACATGGCTAACCGTCTTTATTTTTTCTTCGGGCGTTTTTGGACATCTCCAACACCATCACCAACACCACGAAAACCGCCTGAGCCACGGACGCCTTTAGTTCAGAATCCCCTGTCGCGGTAGTTGCCACCCTCACCACAAATGTCATCAACGCCAATCTTGCGAACGAATATGCGTTTTTTTTCGACAAACTTGAAGATGAAAAATAAGTATCGGTTCTGTGAATATAACTGTGTAATTTTTTGTATGATAAGATGGAAATTCGCATTTAAATAAGAACGGAAGTTGGGTGTAAATATCATTATAATTTACAAACGTGCAGTACGTATGTGTCGAGCGTATTTGTCCACCTTGTCCACATCCGCCTCCTCCACTTCTTACACCGACGCCAGGGCTGCCGACATATACATTACCAATACCATCTCCCTAAAATACACCACGACAAAAGCCTCATCCACGGACGCAGCTAGAGCTTTGAGAATTATGAGGCAGTCTCCTCCCTCGTTTGTACGTCTTTCCTAACTTTGTTCTTTTAAAGTGCTGGCGTGATTTAAATTGAATTATGTACTAGTATCAGTTATTTAATTTAAGGCATAATTTTGATATGATCCTTAGTATAGGATTAAAATAATTATTTGGATTGTAGACACTATTTACCACATATTACTTCGCAATACCACATAATTACGAGTTATAGGTTAAGTGATAAATATACTTTTTACCTCTTCAATCATGCAACGAACATTTCGTAGGCGAAAAATGATGAGAAGTTTCCACCTCTATAATCTATTCAGCAATCCATGATCTATTATTATTGAAGGCTGTTGATTTCTAATTCAGACTTTGTGGGAATATTTTTCCCCTGCGGTATCACATAGACGTTTTTTTAATAATGCATAATGTTACTCTTGAGCATATATTCGTATTCTTCCTGAAGCTGCAATGAAAATATCCTCAATTTCCTGTTAGACCAAGGAAGGAAAATCACATCCCATTTTTAATTCCTTAGAACACAGATAATCACCATCGATTTCACCTTATTGCGGAAGAGAGATGATGTTTCCGCGGATTCGTATAATCTTTGTTACTGAATTCTTCCAACTTCGTGAAGTTTAAATCTTATCCCTCTGCTGATTACATATGCAAATTTTATAAAATAACATCTACCGACTTGAGGTCGTGTAGGTACTCGCTACGTGCTGGAAAATACTCAAATTTCATAGAAAGCGTTTCAGCTCTCTTTTCAAAAGCGAAGTTTATCGCCCGTCTTCTTGAGGAATGACTAAAAATGAGTAGTTAAATTTTTCCTTATAACGATGGATAAATAGTGTTTAAAGAAGGAAGGAATTTGGGTATATAGATATATTAAAATCTAAATATACTTCTACAAATTTGCCAAATTATCTTCGCCTACCGTTACGCTAATAATTATCTGCTACTACCTCCCTAGTATGGATGTTTGGCTTGAGACCTGAATTTTTAAATAGATCTCTGTTGAAAAAGAATAAAACAAGGAAATTAAAAACAGTTAAACTGCAACTGCAGTCACATCTATTTTTATGCAAAAATCCCAATGGGACGAACTGGTGAAAGTAGCACAGTTGGTGATGAGCTGCAGGCTAGGTGGGGATAAATCCAATATAAAATGAAAGCGATACATCCTGAGATTCATGTTTCATTATTAGCACTGGCGGAGCTAAGGCAGTGTTTGGCAAAATAGCAGGTGTTCCGGCAAGTATAAAATATTTAGCTCGATATGTGAACTGTAACCACTGTTGTCTTCTTCGTGATGCACTTGCAAAGAGACGCATGCCACAAGAACTGAAAGACATAACAAACGAGGTTGTCAGAGTAGTAAATTTTATAAAACAATATACACTTAACACTCGGATTTTCACTTTGTTGTGAGAAGAGATGAGAAGTTTTTATAAAACGTTACAGTCACAGGTGCGATGACAATCGTGCTTAAAATTTTTGCCTCGATTTTACGAATAAGGAAACGGGATGATGCATATTTTTATCCAAAAAGCCATTAGAAAAATTAAATGGGGGGGGGGGGGTTTGAAAGAACAGATGGCGTACTTGTCAGATATTTTTACTTACCTTAAATAAATAATCATTTCACTTTCGATGTGTTGATGCGGATATTTTCGACTTTCATAGTAAAATAAATCGCCTATTTAAAAACTCTACATTTTCGGTGAGTGTGTGGCAAAAGTAGTCTCGAGTGATATCCGAGTCTCAACATTATCCTTTTTACCATTAATATATCTTTCGACGAATGTGTCAACATCTATATGACACTTGTCTGAAAGGTGTCCGACAATTAGAGAGTATTTTCCACTTCAGGACGAAGCGTTGAATTGGTTTCACAATCCTTTGGTATAATCATTTTTACCTACTTGAGGACTATCACTGAAAGAGAAGGAACTGGTAATTGATATCTCAACTGATTTCATGTACCAAATTAAGTTCATAGAAGTGGAAATTTTGCATTTTTGGCGGTATTGAGAAAGAATATGTTGAAATTTCCATTCGCACATAGAAATTTCTCATGGCTCTTGCAAATACTTAACTATCTGAGAGATCATTCTCTCTATATGCAGTAGCTAATTTATTTCGACGCTTATTAAAATAATTTTTAGTACATTAAATACATGATTTTTTATGTTATCCAAAAAAGATTTGTATTTTTGTATTGTTAAATACGTAAATCTTGTAAAATATTATTATTTTATATGATGCGGTATTATTTAATTTGAAAATGCATCTCCAACCATGGCTATATTTTATATCGCAAAAGAAACACAAAATTCTTGAGAGGTGAGTACGTACTATGAAGAAGAAAATTCAGGTAAATAAAAAATAAAATTTATGTCAAACCATTAAAGTTCGAATGGTATTTCGCCTCTGGTTAAGGGTTCTGGGAAAAAAGATTTTATCATGTAAGAGTTCCTCGCGTGTACACATTTTTGGGAGAAAGAGAGAAGGAGTGCAATTAAAACAGCGACATTTGTTTTGGGATATGCCTAGGTTACAGTATTGCAACACGCGTAGGAGGTGCGGTCGTAAAATATAAGAAAGTAAACAAGTCACAACCATGGGGCTGAATCTTCTACGTTTCCAGAAATGTCTGCAATGATTGGATTCATAAGATTAGCTTTTGATGCACGCGTAGCTTCACTTCGATCACTTGCCTCAACTAAGAGGATTATCATTGAATATTCGTGGAAATCTACCTTCAGTTCCGCTTTTAAATGTGCGCTAAAACTAGCTCGCCAATAAAAAAGGACCTCGATATATTTGACCGACTGAAGCTTCTTGAAGTGTTCCCAAAAACCGTTTAAGTACATCATTATTTCCTCCATGATAGTGGAACATCAAATTATAGCATTTATTTTTTATCTGCGTAATAAAATTAAGTATAGCTGGGAAATACATGGCTCGGTTCGGCGGTGATTCCTTCAAAAACGTTCCTTAACTTTATCGCATGATTTTATTTTATTGTTCCTCCGGTTCGGATATCACGCATTTAAACCGATAATTTAATCCCGATCTTATAAAAGGGTTCAATTTAGTACTCGATATTCGTAATATCGCTCCTCTGATATGTATACCAACCACGAGTCCGAGAAATTATTAGTGGAAACGTTCCCCCTCTCACAGGGACGGCGTGCTTGGCTATATATATATATATATATATATATATATATATATATATATATATATATATATATATATACTTCTACAAATTTATCTTCGCTTATCTTTACGCTAATAATTACCTGATACTACCTCCCTAGTTTGGATCTTTGGCTTGAGACCTGAATTTTTAAATAGATCTCTGTTGAAAAAGAATAAAACAAGGAAATTAAAAACAGTTAACCTGCGACTGCAATCACATCTAGTTTTATGCAAAAATCCCAATGGGACGAACTGGTGAAAGTAGCACAGTTGGTGATGAGCTGCAAATTAGGTGGGGATAAATCCGATGTAAAATGAAAGCGATACATCCTGAGATTAATGTTTCATTATTAGCACTGACGGAGCTAAGGCAGTGTTTGGCAAAATAGCATGTGTTCCGGCATGTATAAAGTTTTTAGCTCAATATGTGAAGTGAAACCACTGTTGTCTCCTTCGTGATGCACTTGCAACGAGACGCATTCCACAAGAACTGCACTAGTATTACATTTAGAATGGGTTTCCGTTATAATCAAGGCGTTCCTCGTCGCACCCGGTCACATAATGGCGCCTTTGTAAAGTTTCCATTTTCCAGAGGACACTTTAGGGATGTTTCTGTCTCTAACGGTGGCCGTGGTTATGTTAAAATATTCAGAGCAGTCCGCCGAATAAATACCCAAATGAAATGATGTGCCTGTCATTATCTGAGTAAATTTCGTAGTAAGGGGAAAATCGGAACATTTCAAACTCAGCATCCATGTTCCGGTTGCAGTCCTGCGTCCATGTTCATTGCCGTCATTATGGCAACAACTCATTGTTGCGTACATGAGAATAAACTGACTTTTCTCAGCTTTGCATTATTCATTTTAGTGAAATTAAATTTTCGCTAAGCATTAATTTTTTTTCCATTCAAATTGGAGACATGATCTTAAAAATTTGCTAGGTAAAAATCATTCTTTGCTATTCATTTGAAATCCATCAAATTTCATCAAATAATTTAAAACAAAATTTATACGTTATTTGATAAATTTATAGTTCAATAGATTATAATATTTCGAATGGTATTTTCTTTTACGGAATATAGTTAAAGATACAAAAAATAAAGTGAAAAATGAAGCTCTGAAAATGAAATGCTTTCAAAGAAAACCAATATACTAGATTGAAGGACGAATAGAATAAGGTATAAATATTTATATCTCTGAATGATGAAATGCAAATTATATGTTAAAAACTATAAATCAAAGTCTTTAATGACATTAGTTGATGAAAAATAAGATTTAGCCGTCGGCTGTGGCGTAAATCTCGGCTTGCCAATCTCACGGACTCGCCGGTAGTAAGTGTTGCGAGCATGAAATTGAGGTGAGAAATTGAGACGATTTCGGCGAAAGTATGAAGTGTGATAGGAAATTTATCGAAGAACAAGAAATCATTCGGGAAAACGACGCTTGTGACAAGGTGATACCTTCGGATTATAGAATGTTGTGACTTTCACGAAAATTTTTCTACTCGGGCAGAAAACGATGAGAATGTAGGAGGCGTGTTTTGTTTAAGGTTCCGTATTTTTCAATGATGGCGATATTGCATATTCACCAAAATAAAGAGGAAATTTATGAGACAATTTGTATACCTTGAAGAATGAATTTCGTGGATTAAAAAAAACTAAAGCCGTCTTGTTTTTTCCTTAACCTATTAGGAAATAAATCTTTAATGAACGTGCTGGGAGGAGATCTGATGTGAATGTATTTTTAATTACTGAGAGGCCTAAATATAATCCGAAGATCGTAAGTGTATTGCGTCTCTAGACGACTTACATGGGTTGCAATCTGATTTAGGAGTGAAAGACAATAATAATGGTAACTGTGAAATAGTTTCTTAAGAGGCGAACTAGAGGAAATTCTGGCCATCCTCCGTAAACAAGTCATAAGTGTGAAGTGGAAAAAAATCTCTTGGGAATAATGTTGGTTGAGATTATTACCTGATTGCAGCAGGAAGAAAGTCCGGAAATAAAATATTTCAATGGGAAAATATTGGATGTGTTAGAATGAAATTAGAAGATATAGACGAGGATCGAACGAAGCAAGTTTTGATGCTATCAAGTCAGAACAACAGATGTAGAGGGGCGAAAATCGACGATCATGTGTTCGGATTATTATGTGGCATTTACACCTGTGCAATAATGGAAATGTAGACTTGGTAATATCGTATTTAGCGCAATCGTTGTACGAGGAGAAGTGACAAATAAAAAAATTGGATCACGTCAATGAAGGAATAAATATATTTTGCAGTAAACACGACATATGTTACGTTGATCCGAACATTAGTTTTAGGTTAAGATATGTTGGCCGTGACGGTGTTCGCTTGTAAGGGAAAAAGCCATCTCATCAAAAGACGAAGACGTATAAACGAATCGGTAAAGTAGGAGAAGGATTATAAATATTGGTTCTTATAATAAAAATAATAATTAATAAAATATATGTACGTATAATATTATGGGAAATAACTATCACATAAATTACGATTATCAGATTAAATAGCATAATACATGGCTAACCGTCTTTATTTTTTCTTCGGGCGTTTTTGGACATCTCCAACACCATCACCAACACCACGAAAACCGCCTCAGCCACGGACGCATTTAGTTCTGAATCCCCTGTGCGGAAGTTGCCACACCCACCACAAATGACACCAACGCCAATCTTGCGAACGAATATGCGTCTTTTTTTCGACAAACTTGAAGATGAAAAATAAGTATCGGTTCTGTGAATATAACTGTGTGATTTTTTTAATGATAAGATGGAAATTTGCATTCACATAAGAACGGAAGATGGGTGTAATTATCATTATACTTTACAAACGTGCAGCATGTTTGTGTCGAGCGTAATTTTCCACATTGACCACATCCGCCTCCTCCACTTATTACACCGACGCCAGGGCTGCCGACATATATTTTACCGCCACCATCTCCCTAAAAGACACCTCGACAATATCCTGATGAGTAGTTAAATTTTTCCTTAAAACTATGAATAAATAGTGGTTAAAGTTGGAAGGAATTTGCGTATATAGATATATTAAAATCTAAACATAATTCCACAAATTTGCCAAATTATCTTCGCTTACCGTTACGCTAATAATTATCTGCTACTACCTCCCTAGTATGGATGTTTGGCTTGAGACCTGAATTTTTAAATAAATCTCTGTTGAAAAAGAATAAAACAAGGAAATTAAAAACAGTTAAACTGTAAATGCAGTCACATATAGTTTTATGCAAAAAACCCAATGGGACGAACTGGTGATAGTAGCACAGTTGGTGATGAGCTGCAAATTAGGTGGGGATAAATCCGATGTAAAATGCAAACGATACATCCTGAGGTTAAAGTTTCATATTTCATATTTCATATTAACATAAATCGCCTATTTCAAAACTCTACATTTGCGGTGAGTGTGTGGCAAAAGTAGTCTCGAGTGATATCCGAGTCTCAACATTTTCATTTTTACCGTTAATATTTCTTTTGGCGAATATGTCAACCTTCTATATGACACTAGTCTGAAAGGTGTCCGACAATTAGCGAGTATTTTCCACTTCAGGACGAAGTGTTGAATTTCCTTTGGTTTAATCATTTGTACCTACGTGAGGATTATCACTGAAAGAGAAGGAACTGGTAATTGATATCTCAACTGATTTCACGTAACAAACTAAGTTCATAGAAATGGAAATTTGGCAATTTTGGCGTAGTCTTGAGAATGAATATGTTGAAATTTCCATTCGCACATAGAAATTTCTCATGCCTCTTTTCAAATACTTATCTATCTGAGAGATCATTCACTCTATATGCAGTAGCTGATTTATTTCGACGCTTATTAAAATAATTTTTAGTACATTAAATGCATGATTTTTTATGTTATCCAAAAAAGATTCGTATTTGTGTATTGTTAAATACGTAAATCTTGTAAAATATTATTATTTTATATGATGCGGTATTATTTAATTTGAAAATGCATCTCCAACCATGGCTATATTTTATATCGCAAAAGAAACACAAAATTCTTGAGAGGTGAGTACGTACTATGAAGAAGAAAATTCAGGTAAATAAAAAATAAAATTTATGTCAAACCATTAAAGTTCGAATGGTATTTCGCCTCTGGTTAAGGGTTCTGGGAAAAAAGATTTTATCATATAAGAGTTCCTCGCGTGTACACATTTTTGGGAGAAAGAGAGAAGGAGTGCAATTAAAACAGCGATATTTGTTTTGGGATATGCCTAGGTTACAGTATTGCAACACGCGTAGGAGGTGCGGTCGTAAAAGTTAAGGTAGTAAACAAGTCTAAACCATGGGGCTGAATCTTCTACGATTCCAGAAATGTCTGCAATGATTGGATTCATAAGGTTAACTTGTGATACACGCGTAGCTTCACTTCGATCACTTGCCTCAACCAAGAGGATTATCATTGAATATTCGTGGAAATCTACCTTCAGTTCCGCTTTTAAATGTGCGCTAAAACTAGCTCGCCAACAAAAAAGGACCTCGATATATTTGACCGACTGAAGCTTCTTGAAGTGTTCCCAAAAACCGTTTAAGTACATCATTATTTCCTCCATGATAGTAGAACATCAAATTATAGCATTT
Source organism: Tanypteryx hageni (assembly GCA_028673005.1). Taxonomy (NCBI): domain Eukaryota; kingdom Metazoa; phylum Arthropoda; class Insecta; order Odonata; family Petaluridae; genus Tanypteryx; species Tanypteryx hageni. Next base: position 36,199,796 of record CM054113.1, on the reverse strand, counting down.
ATTTTTTATCTGCTTAATAAAATTAAGTATAGCTGGGAAATACATGGCTCGGTTCGGCGATGATTCCTTCAAAAACGTTCCTTAACTTTATCGCATGATTTTATTTTATTGTTCCTCCGGTTCGGATATCACGCAATTAAGCCGATAATTTAATCCCGATCTTATAAAAGGGTTCAATTAATAGTCTATCACGACTCCGAGAAATTATCAGTGGAAACGTTCCCCCTCACACAGGGACGGCGTGCTTAAATATTTCTACTCACATTAAGATCCGGTGGTTCACGGCACCTAGATTGCACAAGTTAATTCCTTCATAGCATCGGATCGGCCACGTTGAAGTTTCCTGTTTATTTCAGTTTTTCGCTGTCTACTCGTTCAATGGCGATCAGTCCGCCGAGCTCTACCTCTTCATCGACTCGGAGTCCGGTTGGCTAGTACAGGTTTACCGGTGAAATGGTTGATGTATGTACATCTACACGAGTAATACACTAAGAATGGGTTTACGTTAGAATCAAGGCGTTCCTCGTCGCACCCGGTCACATAACGACTCCTTCGAAAAGTTTCCATTTTCCAGTGAAAACTTTAGGTATGTTTCTTTCTCAAACGGTGGCCGTGGTTATGTTAAAATATTCAGAGCAGTCCGCCAAATAAATACCCAATTGATGTGCAAGTCATAATCTGAGTAAATGTCGCAGTAAGGAGGAAATCGGAATATTTCCAATTCAGCATCCATGTTCCCGTTGCAGTCCTGCGTCCATGTTCATTGCCGTCATTATGGCAACAACTCATTGTTGCGTACATGGGAATAAACTGACTTTTCTCAGGCTTGCATTGTTCATTTTAGTAAAAATAACTTTTCGCTAAGCAATAATTTCGTTTTCCATTCAAATTTGAGACAAGATCTTAAAAATTTGCTAGGTAAAAATCATTCTTTGCTCTTCATTTAAAATCCATCAAATTTCATCAAATATTTTAAATCAAAATTTATACTTTATTGTTAAATTTATAGTTCAATAGATTATAATATTTCGATTGGTATTTTCTTTTAGGGAATATAGTTAAAGATCCAAAAAATAAAGTGAAATATGATGCTCTGTAAATGAAATGCTTTCAGAGAAAATCAATATACTAGCTTGAAGGACGAATGGAATAAGGTATAAATATTTATATCGCTGATTGATGAAATGCAAATTAAATGTTAAAAACGATAAATCGAACTCTTTAATGAAATTAGTTGATGAAAAATAAGATTTAGCCGTGTGAATGTTCAATATGCAGAATGTATTAATGTAGAAAATTTGGATTTGAATGGAATAAAATATTATACAGATTATAGACATTCAAATAATATGCATTATTACATTATGGATTAGATTTTCCCAACACCATTATAATTTCTAAGTTCAAATTTTTCATTTCCATTATGTCCATTTTTTCTTATATATTTATTAAATGTAATTGTTTTTAATAAATGTATCCTATAGTTACTGAAGTTACAAAAATAGAAATGCATAAACTTCGTCTATTGTTAGAGTTGCCAGAAATTATTTAAAGATTATGTATTTGTTATTTTTATGTTAATTGGTATTATATTTGCATACTATAGAACATCTACTACATTTGAGTATTTCAGTATCTTTAATATGTACTTATAAAAAGTGATAATTTTATTTGAATGTTTTGATTTTCTTTCATGTACAAATCATGTCTGGACATATCATTAATTTTAGATAGGCAATATGACTAAATTAAAAAGGACAAGGTTTTACTTTCAATGAAATCTTATTTGTAGAACTGATTATTTATCTTATTATTTTATTTTTGGAATTTTGTGACACAAAGTGTGCAATAATTTATAAAATTTTGTCTATAGAATGTCTGTATGCCATACATACTCTAATGTAGTAGATGTTCCATAGTATGCAAATATAATATCAATTAACATAAAAATTGCATATACATATTCTTTAAATAATTTCTGGCAACTCTAACAATATACAAAGTTTATGCTTTTCTATTTTTGTCACACAAAATGTGCAATAATTTATAAAATTTTGTCTATAGAATGTCTGTATGCCATATATATAATTTTTTTTACTCTACTGCTGAAGAAGGGCATAGGCCCGATAAGCTTGCGTGTTTTTTGTTTTTGTGTTCAACGTGTCTCTTCGACGCCCCCAGCAGCCTGCCAACTTGGTCTCCGACTTGCTAAGTGTACGCTGGGCTTCCTTCAACTCCTTGTTGCCACCCTCATCACTACCTTTTCATTTCCTTAAGTCTATATATATATATATATATATATATTAGAAATAGATATTTATTCGTAATATATTATATTAATAATTTAACAATACCAATCAAAATCTTTATAATAGTTATTACTTATAGAAATAGAAAGTGCACTACAGTACACTGTTTTTTCTCGTCTTTCATTTTTTGCAATTGTAGTCTGTTAACTCTAATTATACACAAAAATCTTCCTTTCTTAAGGGACTGTGTGACAACTTTGTGACACAGGGGGGTGGGGGTGTGAAGCTCTATGTGACACTTTGTGACAGAGGGGGGATCAAAAATCCCGAAAAAGCTGTGACATCATTTAAGGATGGCCCCTTAGTTAATCGTGTTTTTAAAACTCGCCGACTGCAATAAGCATTTTTAGTTTAGTTTTTTCTTTGGGCCCTTAGTATGTAAAAATAAGCAGATTTACGTAGTTCAAGTAAACGAAACTATCCAATAACTTCATGCATATGTTCAACCATATGAAAGACTTCATGCATGAAGTCGAGCGCTCCATTTGTGACCGGTCTCCCACAATCAGCTAATCCAGCCGGGTGTCATGTTGGCTTCTCTTCCAAGTACAGCAGGGATACGCCGAAGCGCCGTGGCGCCGTCTATCTTATTTATGGTCGAAGCATGATGCCTATAAGGCTTTGTGTGCCATCTATTGACTATTGGGTGTGCTTGGTACTCATGGCTACAAGGAATGTCAAGTGAGAAAAAAACATTCATAAAGTCTAATTTTAGTTTTTCGTTAGCGTCATACTTACTATAATATTTTTAGTGTATTATTTGTTAGCCTTGAATCCTTTTTTTGCAATTTGAACGTATTATTATGACTAAAAGAATTTGAAATGACTCGTGTGACGTAATATCCTGGTAACATTGTTTACAGTTTTATGCCGTAATTGTGAAAAAGTCTCCCTACATAATTTTTGAATTACATATATAATGTTTTGGTGAGTTCATAGTATTCAGTATGGATAATATTCGCAGTCGGTGGAATAAACCAAAGGGTCGAAAGACAAAGAAAAGTGAACGCGCCCGTGCAAATGTACAGAAACGATGGGGAAAGTATTCCAATCTCGACGGTAACACTAAGGAAGATAACACCCCCATTGTGACAAAAAGGATGTTGTACATGTTGAGAAAAAAGGTTCTTCCAAATCCCATGTTAACAGATAAATCCGATGAAGTTATAACATGAATTTTAAAATAGTCGTAGCTCAAGAGGTGGAAAAACAAACACTATTCAGGCTTGGAAAAGGTATGATGTTCCTGAAGTAAATATACCTACGTCTATGTACAATTTTCCATACAAATGTAATATGGAGAATGTAATGGAAACCCAAGCATACTATACTAGCATTTTAATTCAGCATATATTTTAATATTACTATTATTAAAAAGTGTGCCGGTTAAGTAAATGAATAAGAGATACTCTTTATAAACTTAGCCCTTTTAAACTGATTTTGTTAGTCTTACTGTAACAAATGAGCGAGTTTAAAAGTAAAATCAGTTGAGCTATTTTTCCTTTCCCCTCAATTTGCACTTACTTGCAATTTACACTTTTCCCAGGTCCCTAGAAAAGTGCAAATACTGTATATTGTATTTAATTCCTTTGAAATTGAGGTTGAGTGTACCAATATTGTACACATCTTTGTAGCTTTAAAATGCTCTGCATTAATTATAATTTTGGTTTGTGTGTATATTCCCCCTGGTAGTTCCCCTAAGAATTATGAAGATCATTGTACAGAACTTGAACAAATCTATTTATTACATCCTGGTGCTTGCTTTATTATTTGTGGTGATTATAATCTATCTGGTCTTTCTTGGTGTGATACTGGGGTATAACACAACACAGTTAATGACTGTAGTAGATCTTTGGTGAATACTGTAAGTTATCTAAATTTATCACAGACTAGTGGTACCCGCAAAAACTTTTGCCAAGTCTGTCAGAAATCTGCATGTTTAAAAGTAATAATACTCCATTTCTCCTTTAAAAATTAGACAACTGACCTTTTGAATTTTGTTTATTTTTATAATTTATATGTCCAATTTTAATTACTTATCCCTTACAAAAAAGATAATATTCCAGTGTTGAATTAAAGAAAGAAGTATAAGTTACTTCGAAGAGCTAAGCTTTTCCAGTCATTCTCCCTAAGCTCCCTCACCCCTATTTCCCGTTACTTCCCATACCTAAGCACCTAAGTCCCTTCCTGTGTTTCGCCTCCCCCATTTCTGCCCCATATGGAAGCACATATGGTGGGAATTGCAACTCCTATTAAATTAATTAATAGGACTGAGAAAGTCTCAACATAATATATATGTCTGTTATAGAATACTTTATAAAAAATTTGAGCAAATTGGTTCTGTATTGCAATTGTAAGGTAACTATTATAATTGTAAATATTCCCTTTATTTTTATAAATAGGGACTATTTTAGATGATTCTAAGGAAGATGGGAATATACCTTGACTTAAAGTCTCATTAATCAACATTAGGATGGGAGATTTGATTAACTCAAAACATTCATCTATTATAAAACCAGGGATTTCATCAATACCAGAACAGTGTGGAGTTGTTTTCACAATTGATGGCATTTCTTTTTCACTTGAGGGATAAAGAAAAAGTGGCACCATAGAGTTAGGAATACTAGTATATGCATCAACAGATATAGAGTTAGCAGAGGGAGGTTTAACAAAATGGTTTATAAAACTATTTACTACAAGAGTAATATCTGAAATAAAATTTCTAGCTTTATCTTTGACTTTAGGAATTGTATGAAGTGAATACTTTTTATTATTCCTTTATAATACTCCAAATTTCTCTGGTCTTGTTAGCAGCATTATTTAATCTAGCACTATTGTATGCTTGTTTTGCTTCCATTATCATTTTCTGAAACCTCTTTTTTAATATCCTGTAGTGAATTAATATGTCCCCTTTGCCTGAAACTTTACCGAGGATAGCTAAATCTTTCAAGTGAGATGATATTAGACAGCTTTTGTCTGTCACCCAGTTTTTAGTAGTCCATTTATAACCTTTTTTTGAATACATCAGGGAAAGCAATGTTAAAATAATATAAAAACATCATAAAATACACCAAATTTGTCCTCAAAATTTTCAACAAGATACATAGTATCATGCCACATTTCAGAGTGCAACAATCTTAAAAATTGCAGTCTTTAGTTTTATGGGAAATATTAATTTCAAAAGAAGACAACTGACAAATGATAAGAAATATAGTTCCATTTCTCATCACTTTCTCGACGTCGGCAGTACTAGCGTTGCCTTGTTTACCTTCGCCCTGGTTATGCGCACAGTACCATAATTTTTATACCATAAATACTTGGGTGATACTAATTTAAACTCCTAGAGGTTGACATTGCCATTCCACGAATCACCGATAATGTTTTTTTATTTACATGTCATGGAGTTACCATATTGCGCATCTGTCTTGTGTGTCTTGCTGCCAGTTTTGTGTCTTGCCGCCGTCACATTAGTGAACATTAGGTTTACCTAAATTGCTTAATTATTTCCAAAGCTTCAGAGATTAACTTAAGATCACCAAATTATATAGTAATTTATTTTTCTATACATCGGCATTTAAATATTCGATAATTTTCAATACAGTTAAAGTACAACAAGAGTGTAAATTCCATCAAATTTTATTAACTGCATGGCAAATAAAGTCACGGGTTTATACCTATCAAAAATATTTATCATGTATAAGTCTACCCCCGAGTTTTTCGCTAAAATTTCATCTTAAAACCTCGACTTATACACAAGCATATATGGTCAATATTTTACAGAATGTTAAATCTACAGCCACACACACGCACTAGAATCACAACACAAGTTATTAGGAGACTGAAAAATTACTCTAAGATTAATTCAGTTCCCGGTAAGGTAGATAAACAAGAGATGCAGTAGGAGTGATTAGGTGACATCAGGGAAGACAATTGGTTGCAATCAGGTTTACTCTGCATTTTCTGATTGGCAGAAGGTAAGAGTTAGATATGTAGGTTGGGTAATTCAGATGAAACTGATAATGATATTACATTATGTGGAATGGAAAGATAAGAGAAGAAAATGGATATTCAGGAAAGTCAATACTAATGATTATGTAGTTGGAAATATCCAAAATATGCTAATAAGAAAGAGTTTACAAAATAATTTGAATGGCTCAAGTATACAATAATGGAATAATAATGATAAAATAAATGATAATATGCAAGGATATCCAGATCAGGTATTTGCTGAGGACATAATCATTTGAATAGAATTTATAGATTGCAGAAGAAATTGAAGGATTAAGCTATTAAGTTATCAAGGAATGGAGAAGGCAGCAGAGAACTGGATAAGGTGGAGCAGCATGGTTAAGTTGTGACCATTGATCTACCTGAAGATGATTACTTACCAGTGGCGGCTCGTGTATAGGCACTGCGGAACTGCAGCACCCCCTATTTCCACTTGATATTATCGATAACGTTTAATATAATGAGTCCTTTTTTCTTTAATTCTTTCTTTATTTTTGTAGTACAATATATATTCCTTAAGCTTAATGTCAGTACTTCAGTAGCCATCCCCCAGTTTATGAAAAAGATACAAAAATCTTTGTATGGAACTGTGCGCTTCACAGTGCCAGCAACGTGGTGTTTGACTGTTGTGTGCATGCGCACATAGGAGGGGGGGTGGGGAGGAAGGCGGGACTGCCAGGTAGAGAGAGCACTGTTGCTCTCGCAGTGCCGGCTCTGGCGTGATGGTGGAAGGAAGTTTTTTTTTACTCAGCGTGTGTTGTGCTTAAAAACCGTGTACCATGACTACATCAGAGGCAGAGCGCTGCTTTTCAACATTGAAAAGAATAAAAACTTTTTTAAGAAGCACTATGAATTCGGAAAGACTAAATGCACTTGCAGTACTTTCAATGGAGAAAAATTTCCTCAATTGTCATCCAGAGATCAAGGAGAAAATTATTGAACTTTTTGCGCAAATTAAAACAAGAAGAATGGATTTCATTTTTAAATGAATAGATCAAGCTTGAACTGTAACAATTTAAGTTAAAGTAAGTAAAAAAATGTTTGGTTTTTTTTGTTAAGATTTTATCAAGTTCCTGAATAAATTTTCTTTTTATACATGTTTTTTTCCTTTTACACAATTTTAAAACAAAAAAAAATTTTCTGGAGCAGCACCCTCACTAATTTTAGCTACGAGCCGCCACTGTTACTTACGATTATATTTATGGGTTTTCAATTGTTTTTATTATAATTTTTAACTCTTAAATGGAAAACATTTCATGAGAAATAGTGGTTTTTATATTGAAATTAAGGGACTCCTTGATGCCATCTCTAATAGTGATTTTTAATAAGGTTTCTGGTTCAGTGCAATTACTAGTATGTTTTCATAATGTTAGTAACATGTATCAAAATAGATTATGGTTATTTTGCTTTAAATTTATTTGCCAACGAAGATGTTTTAAAATAAATAAGAACAGGTGGACAGTGAATATATTTTTAAATTAATTAATAAAAGGTTTTTATAAAAACAATTTATTTTATTAATAGAACTTACATAGATGCATTGATGCAGCTTTCAAGAAGACTTGAAAAATTATATAACACAAGCTATGATGTCTTCAGTTTATAGAAACATTATTTGAAAAAATCTTCCTTCAAGTAGCTTCTTGGATGTATGATTTAGGTCTCTTTGGAAAACCATTAATAAATACATTCACCTCATAATAGATACATACATGCTTGTGGAACAAATTCAAAATTGAGTCAATCATCAAGGACCTCAGACAGCATTTTCTTTTGTGAGGAATGGTGTTGTAACAGAGCATGGTTGGCCAGCAGCACCAGAAAATGAAGAACCTCCACTAACAGAGGTTGTGGGACGGCATTCCAAATTTATGCTCCCTCCTCCACACCCATTGTTTAAGTTGCTAACTCCAATGTAAGTGGTCATTGTGGCCTCACTAGCAGAAGATTCTCGTTTCCTGTAGTGACTCCCTGTGCCAAAACCTCCACTACTCCCTCCTCCTAGTCCTCCAATGTTTGGCTGGCTGTATAGCCTGAAAAGTAAGATTTTTTTAGCTTTATAAAAACAAAATCCTGAAATCTTCATGGTATAGGCTTCCGGCAGTTTCATTATGAAGTTATTTTCTATGAGTACAGAGTGGTAAGACCATTAGTGTTGATTCTCTTTTTAAACATAAGGTTTATAAAAATGTGTGAAGCTTTGTTTTTACATCATGATTCCTGTATTTATCATCTTGTTTATTAATACCAATGTGACAGTTGGTGACTAAAAACTTAGTATCAGAACAAAAAGGAATGCATTTTTTGTTAGTGTAAGTGAAATATGAAAAACATCCATTTTTTTGGTGTACATTTTTATCTTGTCTCATTGTTTTTTACCAATTTGTTGGTGCTTATGGTCAATTGCAAGGAAAGATTACTCCATTTAACATGTAAATACAGGTAAACTCCATTACAGTGCGCTCCGTTAGAATGCGAAATCCAGTACAATGCGGTCAGTCCATGGACTCCATTTTAACATGGAGTTCACTATTATGTGGTATCAAATTTGCGTGAGGGGAAAAAAGAAGTTTTTTAGCAAATGTTTTCATTTTGCAACAACCACATATGGGATATAGGCTTTCCACTTTGTCAGAAAAATAATGTATACATAATACATACAATGTATGTATGTGTACTGTATGAAGAGTAGCAAATGTTATGAAGTAACTTATTTGCCTTGCAGAGAAAATGTCAGTCATATTGATTGCTTTATCGCTTCGTTATTCTTTTGAATAAAATATTGCAGCTTGCCTCCCACTGTCTTTACTTTTATCTTTTGATGCAATGGACCCTCTTTGGCACCCTGCCGGGTAAGGAAATACGTTTATATCGCGGTCTAAGTTATGGATCCCATCCACCGTGTTGTAATGGAGTTTACCTGTAGTTCATAATATTAGTAAGTAATTGATTTTATTAAGTGCATTGATTGCTATGGTCATTTTGCACTCATAAACTAGATATACATGCAGAAGGGAGGAGGGAAACTCAGTGCTGTCATTAGTCTACTCTTTACGAAAAGCACCAAGAGGGCCAACTGCTTAACGTCTTTTCTGAAGGATGGAATGTAATTTGTAGTCTCCTCAAACCACACAAACAAGGGGCCGGGTGAGCTCGGAAAAAACCCTACTTGTGCAGGATTTGTGCCTGCTGCCTCTTCGAGCAGCAGGCAAGTAGCAGCCTGTGTCCTAACCACTACATCATCGGCACCCCCAGCACATAATATGATTTAATACAATGGCCCAATAATGATATATTTCTTTTAAGGCCATATAAACCATGCATGTGCCCTGATATCATACCAGGTTTAAGTGACTCTGCAGCAGTGCTTATAGAATTAGAATGGCTTACGACCAATGCTACTAAATCAAGCAAGAATTTTATTTGGCATTGTAGAAGAGGAAATAGTGAAGGTTCAGAAACCATTTAAGGGACCATTTCCCTAGGTGGGCAGGAAATGGAGGAGTTTAAATGATATATGGAATGCATTCAAAAACTATACAAGAAGGGCTATTAAAGTTGGTTAAAAAAATGTTTAAAAGTAATAGCGATCTAGAATATTACAATTTAAACATAAGGAGGCTAAAGAGAAAAGTTAGAAAAGCCTATAAAGAAAAATATTTAGGACCTGGGTACTTGGAAAAATACAAAATGCTATTTCATAATTTAAATTGGGAAAAGGCAAAAGCCAGGGATAATTATTTACTCGGTATATTAGACAAGAAGAATAAAAATAAATTCTTTAAATATCTTAGAAGAAAAAAAACAATCGTGAAGATATAGTTGCGATTGAAACTGACAAGGGTAGTGTGATACTACTGGATGAAATGGGAAAAGCCAACGAACTAAATAAGTGTTTTCAAGGGAAGTGATGGTACTAGCATAAACTCGGGTACTTCAAGCAATGGTAGGGAGTCACTATCGAAGGAATCAGGAGCAGGCACAAACAAAATGGACTCGATATAGATAACAGATTGTGAAATACTGAAACTCATTATCGAGCAACAAAAAAACAAGTCAGTGGGACCAGATAATATGTCGATTGATGCACTGAAGCTGGGTGCGGAGCAATAGTTCCATATATAAGGACATTGTGCTACATAACCCTAAATAACCATGACTTACCTTCTGGTTGTAAAAAAGCAAACATTCCTATTTACAAGGGTGGAAAAAAAAACGAAGATAAGAGAACTATAGATCAGTAAGTTTAACGTCGATTGTGTGCAAGTTGATGGAAAAAATATTAGCAAAATATGTTTAAAAATTTTTGTATGAAAAGAACTGGCTCTTTTGAAACCAGCATGGGTTTCAAAAAGGATACTCATGTGAGACACAACTACTAGAGCTCTGTTAGAGTATTGCTGACACTTTAGACAAAGGGGGGAAATTGACGCAGTAGTCATAGACTTCAAAAAAGCATTCAACAGTGTACCCCACGACCATTTACATGAGAAAAAAGAGAAGCTAAGTATAGATAAAAGGGTAAAAAGTTGGATAAAAGAATTCCTCTCTGGGAGGACACAAAGGGTCAGAGTAGGTCAAGTGTACTCAAACGAAATACCTGGCACATTGGGAGTCTCTCAGAGGAGTGTCCTAGGCCCCTTATTGTTCCTCATTTATATCAATGATCTCCATAAAAAAATAACTTAAGATATACATCTGCTGGTAACTGCATAATATATAGGAGGATAAAAAGTCAGAATGATAGAATCAGCTTACAAGAGGACTTAAAGAAAGTGGCTACCTGGATATCAATTAATAAAATGGACCTAAATTTCAGGAAAAGTAAACTCATAACCTTTACTAAAAGAAGAGTTAAGGAATGTAGGCAATATGAGCTAATAGGTGATGACATTCCTAAAAGTGAGTACTGTACATATTTAGGAATAAATATCTCAGCTAATTTTGGGTGGGGACAGCATATTGATCATGTTGTGGGAAAGGCATATAAATCCTTACATTGAGTGATGAGGAAACTCAAGGGGAGCAGCAAAGCCACAAAAGCATTAGTGAATAATTGCATTATAAGACCAATACTGGAATATTCTACGAATGTATGGGATCTGTACAAAGTGGGGCTGATAAAAAAGTTAGACAAGGTACAAAGAAATGCTGCCAGATATGTGCTGGGGAAGCATAAGAAGACTGAAAGTGCAGCAGAAATGATAAATTCGTTAGGTTGGGAATCATAGGAAAATATAAGGAAACTAAATAGGCTATATGGAATATTTAAAATATTAAATTAGGAAGGGGCATGGGAAAATTTATTAATTGGGATAGAGGAAACAACTACATCAGAAAAAATGACCATAGATACAAAATTAAATATAGGCAACAAAAAACTGACGTCATCAAGAAGTTCTTCCTAAATCAAGGGATTTGTGAGTGGAATGAGTTACCTGAGGAAATCTTTAAGCCCTTTCCTAAATCAGTCAAACAATTTAAGAAAAAAATGTAAATGATTTTTGGAAAGGGACAATGGAGCCAGAGGAAGTAGAGTGAATGCTTGGTAGGGTGAAGCACGGTGGGGACTTTTTGGGCCCTGGGACCACTACGGTAGCCATAAAGGCCTACTATGAACCTCGAAAACTTTGGCTCCGATGGTACAGGCTATTGAAGCATAGTGAAAAAAGTAATATGATTATTAATTGAATAATTTTTAAAATAATTGAGATTATTTGGACTAGTGCATATGAGCATGATACATGTTTTAATATGTTTACAGTTCTTTTATAAATTGGGTTTCACATAATATTTTAAATACATGAATATAATTGATGTAGTGTTGCCACCTGGCCTGTAGCCAACCTGCAACAATTGTACATAAGTAAATGAAAAAACTTTTGTTCTTTATGTATTTAATTTTTGCATTGCCATATGCTCATCCCTTACTTTATCCCACACAAGTTCCTAGTTAAAACCATGTCAAGTGAAAACATACAAAGTGTGGTTGGTTTTCCATGGGAATACATATGTGAGGTTACCATTGAACACATCTTGAGGTTAACATACAACAATTCAATCAAATTGTATTTGACCTTCCTTATAACCTCTTTGTTGAATTGAAACATTTAATGGTTTTTAATGATTGAAGGCCATTTCAAAACCCTGCTAAAGTGAAATTAGTGGTGGTGTAATTTGAGGTGCTTCTCTAAGAAGAAAACTGCTAAACCAAAAATGCATATAGCAAAAGTGTAATTTGAGGGATGTGTAATTTTATTGATATTTTTTTAGATTTGATTTTATTTACATACTACAGTATATGTTTATATTTCACTGGTATATTCACATAGATTCAAATTATGGTTTCACTTAGAATTTATAAATCTACAACTCATTGAACTGTCATGAAAAACCAATCAAGAGATATAATTAATAAAGTCAGGCTCTACTTTGTGGAATTTACTCATCAAAATGATAAGAAAAAACTTTGTCACTTTCACAGTTTATAAATTTCAATACTTTCACTGATTGTGAGATATATAACTGATATTAGGTTTGCTTGCTTTGGTATAAGTACAAATGAAATATTTATCAATAGGCATGAAGAGAAAAACAATTCTAGGAAAATTATTTTTTATAAACTATGGAATATATTGTTTTGTATTTTATGAATGGTAATTTATAACAACTATAATTATAGTATAGTTACTATAATTATAGTATAGTTACTATAATTATAGTATAGGTATATTATATATATGGTTATAATCATATCTTAGACCAGTGGTTCCAAAACTTTTTGTGGGAAAACATTTGTTGATTTATTTTTTGGTATGCATTTCAATCAGTGCACAATTGGGAAGCCATGTGTATGCCTGTCTACTTCTTTCATCACATAAATCACTGATTTCGGGAAGATTTTGTATGGGAGATCTATACTCAAAGCTGTCCAGTGATTTTTTTGTTCCACTTTGACTTCTTAGATAGTGGTTCTCAATATTTTTGTAGGCACTGCACCCTTTCAAAGATAAACAGAATTTTGCAGCACCCTAATCTTGAAACAATTTTTTCATAATTTTACATATAGGTATTGCAACCTTTAGACGCATCCATTTTTTTGGTTTTACACCATAATTTATTAGAGGAAAACTTATTGCCCTAATTACCTGTCACCAAATTTTTCTCAGGTCTTGATAAAAATAACATGGAAATTAGGTAATAACTAATTCACCTTCATTTGCTTTACTGTGATTAATATAACATTGCTTTATACGGATATCACCATTTTATCTCTTCATCTTCTTAATATTCTTAATCACTAAGTGCTATACCTACATAGAATTTTCTCAAGAAGCAGTAAATAAGTAAATAAACCTTTCCTTAAGTAGGAATTGATACCATGCCATATTTAAGAGACTAAGGCAGTGATTGCTATGTATTAAATTTAAATAGTAAAATAAAGTGAAGCAACTTATTGGTGGAAACATTGTAAATCTCTGATTACTTGTAACAGGAACTGCATTTTTATTTAATCGCATGCAGGTATATCATTATCAGTGATTCTAGCTGCTAAAGGTAGGCTAAATGGGAAGGGTTAGTAATGGATCACAGTGTAGTGCAGTTAATAAGCAATGGTTTCTAGCAGTCAACTGCTTAGTGTGCAGCAGATCTACCGAATGCTCTCGGTGCGTGACTTGGGAGACCAGTCCTTGCTGTGGCCGTAGTACCTCCGGGAGCCAACGCTACGAGCTGTCTTCCACCTCTCAATGTGGTGGCGTACTGTGTTTTGGACTTCCGTGTTCAGGAAACAGTAGAAGAGCGCAACCGTGAAGCCCTGGGAAATAGGAAGGAAAAAACAAATGAACTTTCCCCTTGAACAAAGTAATTATGAGCAAAGAAGAATCTTGTAAATTCAAAAGCTTTGTTGTGCATCTATTATAATAAAAGGTGGTGTCTGTCTGTGTGGACAGCATTTTTTGAAAACCAAGAAACTTGGAGACTTAAAACTTGGTACACATAATAATGAGGATGTGCATCTCGGGGTCAGAATTTTGGTTTTGGGGTGAGAGGGTCCATACAAATCTTACCCTACAGCCTGTCTCAGAAACCAAGAGGCTTTAAAGTTGTTACACATACTAAAAAAACCTTGAGGATGTGCACCTCTGGATAAGAATTTTGATTTCTTGGAGGGGAGAGTGGGAGGGGATGCCATACAAATGATACCCTACAGCAGTGAAGGCGAACCTTTTCTAGCTTGCGTACCAAAATTATCTTAATAAGAGAACATTTGCCTCTTTGCGTGCCAGTACCATAAAAAATCTTATCTGTATATTCGTAGAATATAGCATGAATGTTTACACAATTATATAGCAGGTCTGGAGACCCGTCTGTAAAATGAGAAAAGAGATGGTACGGCTATTTTATGATTTTGTGGGAGGCTTTTTAATCCTTAAAATGAACCAAAGGATGTTAGATAAACTAACCTACGATAATGAAATTGAAAGAATCCGAAATTTGACATAATTTTGGTGTAAAAAACATCTGAACATTATACATAGTTTATGCAGTAGAAAAATTCAGATTTATATTTTTTTTAATTAAAACAATTCCCCTCCTCCCAAAATCATAGTGTAACCGATATTAACGAAACCACTCTTTCGTATCATTTCAATATCTGCATTTATTAGATTTCTGGTGTCATTTTTGCCATGCCGCCATATGAGTGGCATCTTTTTTTTTTTATTCCATTTTGTGGCGTGCCAACTAAAATCATTCCACGTGCCACCCCTGGCATGCGTACCATAGGTTCGCCATCACTGCCCTACAGCATTTCATTAAAAACCAAGAAACTTAGACACTTAAAACTTGGTACACATACTAAAGAGACCTTGAGGATGTGCTTCTCGGTGCCAGAATTTTGATTTCTTCAGGGGGAGGGAGGTGCCATACAAATCATACCCTGACTAGAGGCCTGTGTTAATTTTTTGTAAAACTATACAAACTTATTTTGAATGTTCTTAGCAAAATATCAAAATCTATATTAAATTTAAGAAGGAATATTGGTCACTTATCTCAAGAGTACTTGAGTTTGGATGAAAATATTATTGAATGGAATGAGCATGAAAAATTTGAAACTGTAAACCCAGGACAAAGCTTGGATATGTAATAAGCTAGTCTCATATAAAAGTTAAGGTTAATACTAAAAACGATTGTGAAAGCTTAAACTTGGGTATTAAAATAGTGGACACCATTTTGTCAATGTTCAACATTTTATAGCAAAGCAAGCAGATTTGTTTATGTGAAATATTATACATTCTACTGCTTGTGTAAATTGTGTCACTTTATATTATACTAGTAGTTGGTGCTTGCATTTTGCAAGCATATCATCTCAACATAAAAATACATTCATTTTTCATATTTCATCATTACAAATATTTTTTTAATTATAAATATTTCACCTCCGGAGTGATTTTCGTTTTTCCCTTATGTAAAAATAATAGATTAAAACAATCCCAAAACTTTGCAATTTTAAGAATTTTATACTTTCTACATTATGGGGTACTAATGCTACACATTTCTGCCAAATTTAAAAGTTGTAGTACTTCTAGAAGTGAAATAATATTTTTCCAATTGTTTTAAATTTAAACATTTTTAACGGCCGCCGCAATATATTTATGGAAAGATTCAAATGTTTATTTGTCCATATGCAATATTCTGCACCTAACTTTAAAATTTCAGCTTCCTAGCTATTCTTGTAATGTCTAAACAGTTATCTATTTGTTTAAACTTTAAGAATTTTTAACTGCCAAACAATAAAATATCAAAATTTGTATAATCCCTATTTCGTTTTCCTTACGAATTCTACTTATTAAAAAAATTTCAACTCCTTAGCACATTCGAAAATACATAAAACTTGAAAATTTGTTTAAACAATTGCAAAATTTTAGCGTCCGCATTGTTGCACTTTTTCAAGATTTTCGTTCTTTCTCGTCGGTTTTGCACAAAATCCTACCTAAGAAAAAAATTTCGAATCTCCAGCTCATCTGGAAGTGCATAAACATTAATATCCTCCTATCATTATATATCGACGTTTCTTACAGAGGAGGATATAACATACTAGTAGTTGGTGCTTGCATACTGCAAGCATTTCATCCCACCTTGGAAAAACATTAATTTTTCAGACAGACATTTCATCTTTTAATTCTAAAGATTTCACCTCCGCAGCGATTTTTGTTTTTCGCACATGAAAAAATAATATTTAAAAACAATCCCCAAATGTTGCAATTTTAAAAGTTTTGCACTATCTTCATTATGGGGTACTAATGCTACAAATTTTAGCCAAATTTTAAAGTTGTAACACTTCTAGAAGTAAAATAATATTTTTCTAATTGTTTAAAATTAAATAATTTTTAACGGCCGCCACAATTCATATATGGTAAAATTGAAATGTTTATTTGTGCAAATTCACTACTCTGTAAATAATTTGAAAATTTCAGCTTCCTAGCTCATCCAGTAGTACCTAAACAGTTATCTATTTGTTTAAACTTTAAGAATTTTTATCTTCCAAACAAATTAAAATATCAAAATTTGTATAATCCCTATTTCTTTTTTTTTACGAATTCTACTTATATAAAACATTTCAACTCCGTAGCGCATGCGAAAATACATAAACCTTGAAAATTTGTTTAAACAATTGCGAATTTTTAGCGGCCGCATTGTTGCACTTTTTCAAGATTTTCGTTTTTTCTCGTCGGTTTTGCACAAAATCCTACCTACGAAAAAATTTCGAATCTCCAGCTCATCTGGAAATGCCTAAACATTAGTATCCTCCTATATATCATATGTTATATCATTCTATATAGACGTTTCTTACAGAGGAAGATATAACAGATAACATATAACATACTAGTAGTTGGTGCTTGCATTCTGCAAGCATATCATCTCACCTTGAAAAGGCATTCATTTCTCAGACAGATATTTCATCATTACAAATATTTTTTTAATTTAAAAAATTTCACCTCGGGAGCGATTTTCGGTTTTCCCTTATGTAAAAATAATAGATTAAAATCCCAAAACTTTGCAATTTTAAGAATGTTATACTTTCTCCATTATGTACTAATGCTACACATTTATGCCAAATTTTAAAGTAAAGTATTTTTCTAATTGTTTAAATTTTAAACATTTTTAACGTGCACCGCAATATATTTATGGAGAGATTAAAATGTTTATTTGTGCAAATGCACTACTTTATAAATAACTTCAAAATTTCATCCCGTAGTACCTAAACCGTTATCTATTTGTTTAAACTTTAAGAATTTTTAACATCAAAACAAATCACAATATCAAAATTTATATAATCCTCATTTCGTTTTTTACAAATACTACCTCAAAAAAAATTTCAGCTTCGTAGCACATTCGCAAATACACAAACCTCAAAAATATGTTTAAACAATTACGAATTTTTAGCGTTCGAATTTTTGAAAATTTTCAAAATTTCCTTTTTTCTATGTATAATTTTCTACAAATTTATTTCAAAAACTCGAACCTACAGCATATAGTTTTCAAGGTAAAAATTATTAAACTTTAATGTTCAAATGGGGTTAAAACAACCACTAAAAATTAACAATTTTAAAATTTTCGACTTTTATAGTTGGTTATGAGAAAATTTCTATAATCTTGCAAAATTTCAGCTTCCTAAACTTATTAGATTGGTCTACACACTGGATTGCGTTTTCCCATGCTAACTTATGGTAGATATTCCGGGGTCTCTGGAGTCGAACCCAAGACACTACATGCAAAAGTAACAATAATTCCAAATAGATATTGTGGCCATCTAGCAACACTGAAAATTTCATTTTTCTAGCTTATCGCCAAGTGCCCAAAATAATTTACAGAAATCGCGCAATACTTTTCTTATGGGAAAAAACGCAATTTTCGGAATTTCTGAAGTCAAACTCATGTCTCATTTTCTCATTTTATCTGTTGGCTTCTCCAACATATCTACAAAAACTAAAACTTTCAGCTCTCTAGCTCTTGTAGTTTGGGCTGGACATTAGTATCCTCATGTTATCATTATATATCGACGTTTCTTACAGAGGAGGATATAGATAACATACTAGTAGAAGGTGCTTGCATACTGCAAGCATTTAATCGTACCTTGAAAAAAACATTAATTTTCAGAGAGATATTTCACCATGAGGAATATTTCTTTAATTCTAAAGATTTCTCCTCTGTACGGGTTTTTGTTTTTTCATTACGGAACAATAATGGAGTAAAACAATCACTAATTTTTGCAATTTTCGAAATATTATACTTTTCCCACATTGAGTTAATAATGCCACGTATTTCTGCCAAATTTTAAATTTATAGTACAATTAAAAGTGAGATAGCATTTATCTAATTGTTTAAATTTAAATAATTTATATCGGCCAAAATAACAATTTTATGGCTAAATTGAAATGTTTATTCGTTTACTTAGACTAACCTCTAAATAATTTAAAATTTTCAGCTCCCTAACTTGCGGCGTATGTCAAAGCATCTACCTATTTGTTTAAACTTTAAGAATTTTTAACTGCCAATCAAATTAAAATATCACAATTTCTATAATCCCTATTACTTTTTTACATTCTGTACTTCTAAAAAGAATTTCAGCTCCGTAGCACATTTGGAAATGCATAAACCTTGAAAATTTGTTTAAGCAATTGCGAATTATTAATTAATTATTATTATTGTTGGAATTTTTTAAGATTTTCGTTTTTTTAGTCAGTTTTGCACAAAATCCTACTTAAGAAAAAAATTTCGAATCACCAGCTCATCTGGAAGTGCCTAAACATTAGTATCCTCCTATATACAGGCAGGCAGACAGAATTTGAGTTTTATTTATGTAGATGATTCCTTTGTATCTAGGAAGCTTTTCATATAATTTCGGCCTGTGTTGCAATGTGGAAAAATCATTGTTACCACAGGTGTAATATTTATATATGTCTTTATTACAGGTTATATATTTTACCTTAGACATGTATAACAATGCTCTAAATATTAATATTGATGGTAATGTCATTATTTCCAAATCCACGAAGGATTGTTTACAAGACAGCCTTAACTTTAAATTTTCCAGATATCGACTTGCTTTTTTCTGCAGAATAAAAATCTTCTGAAAGTTTCTTTTACTGGTATGGCCCCATAGTTCAATGCCAATTTCTAAATCCATGAAGGATTGTTTATAAGACAGCCTTGACTTTAAATTTTCCAGATTTCTAACGGCTTTTTTTTGCAGAATAAAAAGCTTCTGAAAGTTTCTTTTACAGGTATGACCCCATAGTTCAATGCCATATACAAAGTGTGAATGAATCAATGCAAAATATGCAGTTTTCATAACACTTTGTGAACAGCGATTTTTCAAATTCCATAAAACAGAGTTCTGTTAACTTTTGCTCTTCTGCAATGTGATTATCCCAGGTTAATCTGTCACCAATAGTCAAGCCCAAAAATTTCATACAGTGGCAATTTTCAATCCTATAACCACCCACATAATAACTATTTTTGGACGTGTACATATATGGTACAATTTTCATATATTTGGTTTTTGCAGCATTTAGGGTCATTGTCCACTACACCAAAAAATGTGTCGAGAAACATGCTTGAGAAATGTGTGAGCGAGGGGGCCGAGTTTTGTCCATCCACTATGGCGAGTTTCTCGGTAAACTAGAAATGCATTTAGTTCCGTTCTGAGTGGCAACCAAGTCAGATGTGTTCAGTTGAGTTTTTTTTCGGTGGTAAACTTGGACAGATATGTTCAATAGCTGTTTGTTGTTTCATGTGATTGATTCGGAGTCGAATGACTTAGAGGAAAGTGAAGAGGAAAATGTTGTTTTGCTTTATTTATCAACAAACTGAATGACCCTTAAATATTAGGTTGTAATATAATTAATGTCATTTTATTACAATGTTAGCAAATCATTGTTAAAGTAATACAAAGTATAACAATTATACATTATATAATAATGAAACTTGATTACATTATAATTACGATCCCCTTTCATTTATTAGTTATGCTATTTAATGAAAAAATGTAATCTAAACCCTCATTGTTAAGATTCAGCAAGTAGGGATGTACACAGGTATTCCATGGCATAGAAGTGCTTTTCATGTAAATATCGGTGCAGAAAGTTCTATACAAATACATGTATAATGAAAAATTATTTTTCACTGTATTGTGGTAGCTCTGCTTTTTAGATTCATTCTGCACATGTTCATTTCATTTTGCAATTCTATACTCGCCTTACAAAAGAAATTTATTTTTGAAATCGGTTTAGCCAACACCTTCAAAATTCATAGTTACAGAAAAATTCTAACCTTGATATTGTGGTAACCCTGTTTAGTCAACCCGGTTGAAATATAACATTTTGGTTATTGATTTATATGAAGATTATATAGGTATACCATATATTGGATTATCCTTGCCATAATTTCTCTAGAAATACGTGAAAAAGAAATATTTTACTTGTTATTGTGGTAACCCTGCTCTTTAGTTCCACTTAAAACATTGTGTTTTCATTAAGGTATGTTGTATAAATCTTTAATCCAAAATAAGTTGAAATTCGTTCAGCGAATCCCTTCCAAATCCATAATTACAGAAAGAGTTTGATTTGTAAGTGTGACACCCCTGTTCGGTTGATCCAGTCCAAATATGCTATTATGGTTTTCTATATATGTGTACATTATAAATATTAAATTTGGTTAAAATTGATGGGGACAGTTCAACACAAATACTTGTAAAAAGAACATTTTTTATTACTTGTATTGTGGCAGCCTTGTTTTGTATATGTATACTAAACATCTTGATTTTGTTATTTTATATTGAATGCTTTCTTCATGCAAAATGTTCTTGAAGTCAGTTTTCCAATTCCTTCCAAATTCATCATTACTGAACAGTTTAATTTTGCAAATTTGGCACCCCTCTAAGTTTATCTGGTCGAAATGTCATTTTGGTCATGAATTTATGTGAAGATTTTAGGTACCAAATTTGGCTGAAATCGGTTTATCCAATTCTTCCCTCATATATGCATATGGGCGGATGGGCAACATAAAGATAATAGTGCTTTTCAGCATTGATGAAAAGCACTAAAAATGAGTGAGTCTGGCTGCTGGTGGGTAAATAATGGCTGATGATTCACAGGTTGGAGAAAAATGGAAGGGGAAGGGGTAAATGTGTATGAGAAAATTTGCCCGGCTAGCAACTGGACAGAGATTTCTAGGTCACCTTGTTAGGCACATTTCTCGCTTTGTTCTAGTGGATGGACCCCTTCCTAAAACAATGCATTCGATTTACACATTTCTCAGTGCACATTTCTAGGCACATATTTTTTGGCATAGTGGACAACTGTCGGAAAATTTTCATTAAAGTTTTGGACAATACTGTTTAAAATAATATTTCTTTTGATTTCCAGTTGAGAGTATATTTTATCTGAAACAGTGACTGATGTATTGTCTGTATATAGAGTAACTGTGCCTTCAGTAACAACAGATATAACATCATTTATATATAGTAAAAAAGCAGGGGTCCTAAAACATCCCTGTGGGACTCCATTTACAGCTGTAAGTTTTGATGAATATATGTATCCATTTGGTGATAATAGTCTAACTACATTTACACAATTTGTTAGATATGATTTGATTGGGTGGTTTGCTCTGCCTCTTATTCCATAATTTTCAAGTTTTTTTAGGAGTATTTCAAAATTCACACAATCATAAGCCTTAAAAAGGTTGAGAAAGAAACCAATGGTATGGTTCCCTTTGTCAATGTCAATGATAACTTTTCAAGAAAACTAATCGCTGCTGAAATGGTAGATTTTCCTTTTGTGAAGCTATGCCGAGAGCTACAAATAATGGATTTTTAAAAAGGATAACAATCTATACTGAAGGGCCATTTCAAAGATTTTTGAGAAGCAGGACAGTAATGCAATTGGCCTGTAGTTATCTAAGGACAGCCTATCCTCTTTTTTAAGAATTGGATTTATTACGGTAATTTGTATGCATCAGGAAAAGTACCTTCATCAAAGGATTTATTATTAATGTTAGCTATAAGTGGTGCAATACTTACAGCACGTTTTAATGGCTATAATTGGGATACCATCATACCCAACTGATGTCTTTGTTTTAATGCTTTTTATTATATTAATAATTTCTACTTCATTTGTTGGTGTGAGAAAGATGTGAGGTATCATATTCATTTGATAATATTTGTTGCAAGTGTTACTACAAAGGTTTTGTGAGATATTGGCAGCTACTTTGTTGAAAAAGTTATTTAGTTGGTTTGCAATATCTTTTGGGTCCTTGATGGAGATCCCATCAACATTAATTTCAGATGGAGAAGAGATTGGGATTTCCTTTTTGTCTTGCTTGATTAATTATATTCCATATACTTTTACTAATATTAGTAGACTTTGCAATGTAACTATCATTTTACTCTTTTTTAGTCTGTATAGCTAGCTTGTCATAGTGTCTTTTGAAATTTGTGAAAACAGATTTACTGTTGTTATCTCTATTTGACAAGTATTCTATTTCTAGTTGGCGTAATGTAGCCCTTGCATTTCTGATAGTGCTGTTAATACAGGTGCATCTTTTAACTGATTTGTTGCATTTTTTGACACTAAGGATTGGACAACTGCGATTGAACCAGCATGAAAATGTTTCAACACATTTGTTATATTTACTATTGGTCGTTTTTTCATTAGTCACACTAAGCCAGTATTCATTCTCTAATAAGGTTTGGAGTAATGCTAAGTTTTCTTTTTTATGATTGTCCACTTTGTTTGGAATAAAAGTTGGTAAATTGTCTGAATAATATTTTTTCAATATTGATTTTAATCGCTAAATGATCAGCTAGTAAGGAATTAACGGTTTGTGATGAATACCATGATGGTTGCAAATCTGCTAGTATATTGTCTATACAGTTTGCAGTGTTAATGATAATTCTAGTTGGTTCAGGTATAGTAAAGTGCAGATTAAACTGTTTAAGAAAAGATATCAGTTCCCTACCTTCTCCAGTGTTAACTAAAATATTAATGTTCAAGTCTCCTAAAATAATGATTTTGTTCATTATATTTAATTATAAGTTTTCAAGTATTGAAGTTAATTGGACAAAAAATACATCCATGTTTCCTTTAGGAGGCTGATATATACCCAAAACATGCATAACATCATCATTAGGTAAAACTAATTTTATTCCAGCAATTTCAATATTAGTATCATCAGATAATTTATCCAGTTTAGTGTTCGTCATGTTCAACTGTAAATTTCTGTTAACTGTAATCATCACCCCCACCCCCTTTTTTGCTCTTTCTACAACTAGCTGCATAAAATAACATTTTAGGAGGAATGTTAAAGGAGATATTGTTTGATTTTAAACCATGTTCACTAAGAAATAAAATATCTGGAGCTTCCTCTTCTATGAAAACGTCAAGCTTTTGTGATTTATTTCCAATACCTTGAATGTTTTGGTGCATAATACTTAGTCATCTGTGTTTGGCCTTGCTGATCCCATCCATACTTCTAGTAGTGATCGTTAGTGCTGGTTGGAGAGGTTTAATCACATTGGAGGCTAGTATCTCTCTGGTTGATCCAGGTGGTGCAGTTGAGTCGAAGACCGATGCATTTGATCTACTATCAGCAATTTGAAGTGGGGGTGCATGCACATTATCCTCACTAGGGTTTTTTCCTTTTTGAAAATTAAACCATCTATTAATTAATTAATTGACCAGTTTTCACTCTTATTTAAGTCCTTTAGAAGATGGCAGTGGCTGTGCAGAGACAGAAGTGTTTTTCTCTCACTACAAGAAGTGGAATTCAAAAATTCGGATAAGCTATTGAGTGTCATCAAACAAAATTTATATTTTGTATTTGACCTTAGCCACACCGAAAACAACCACAGGCCAGGCAATTGTTTCTTGCCACAAAAATGGCATATTTAACAGGTCGACTATGGCTTGACCAATAGTATTGCTTCCTGATTGTGAAAGGGGGAAATGTGTGTCTCACCGGCTTTCCCTGTTAGAGAATAGTTTTTCTGTGTAAACATACAATCATATAAATGAATAGCATGAGCTTCAAAAGAAGCAAAACTTCAATTAAACTGGCAAAAAAATATAAATACTAGAGGTGCTGGAACGGGGTATTTTTTCAAAAACAAGAATTACAGAAAAATATAAAATTCCGAAATTGACAATCCATAATTGGGAAAAAATAAATAGAGGATTGACCAAGCTGTATCTGCATGGTCGACAATGAAAAGCAAAAACCTAAGTGATTTAGATTTAGTGAAAGGAAGTGAATACATATATTTACTTCATTTAACTTCAATGTAAACATTATAAAGTTGCTGATATGTAATTGTGATCTATCATTCACATCAAATTTAATGTTATGATAATTTGAATAATAGTTCAAATCATACATTTGTCATATTATTAATAGTAATATATTTAGCATGAACAGGTTGTATGTAACTACATATATTTAAGCAGAAAATTGCAATATTTTTTTAGTTTCTTATATACAATTCGGTTATCACGAACTCGGTTAACCCGAACACATTATTTGATTCTCCCTTGGAGTTCGTGTTAATAAGGGTTTACTGTAATACTAATCAGTAAATTGCCTCAACTGGAACATTGGGTCCAGTGAATAAAAATTAAGCAAATGCTTTTACTTAAGATTTCTAGCATTTTTTAATCAAATGCTTACAAGTAAAAGCAAACTCAAATGATTTTAGTCTGTGCTTATGCTTTCAGCAAATGTTTTCGCTTTTACTTTTTTCTTGAAGCATTTGCTTAATTTTTATTTACTCGTCCCAATGTTTTAAAAATGATTAGACTTTTATTTGTGCCTTCTCCTATTAAATGAAATCTTAAATTCAAGATAGATAATTCCTGTTGGATGAGATAAAGTTTGCACTTCATATCAACATACGGCAAAAAAACACAAATATCATATTTGAACATAGCATCGGCGAAAATCGTTTTAAAGGAAAAAGAAGATGAAGCGACCAGAAATCTGAGTCATGTATACTTGTATCATTAAAAACTGGAAAATTTTCTGCTGTTTAAGAAAATCGTTTCAAAATTGACGAATTTAGCATACTTATCAATATTTTCTTTACATAAACGTGTCGATTATTTTGTATAGTAGTTTTTATACCGTATGGTAAGGAGCATTCACTATTTAAATTGGAGTTTCAAAAACCGGTCCATTTTTTTACGTTATATTGAAGTAATAAGTTAGTGTGTTTTGTTGTAATTAGTATTTCGTATGGGAATAGAGTACATGTAGAGAGTAGAGTACATGAAGTGCATGTAACTAAGACAATCCAGTCATCGTTCATTTTACGAAATTCCAGACAAAAATAACATTCGTACAATAGGTTTCGAAAACACGACAGGAAAAAATCCATTCTAAGAGAAATGTCAGGAAGAAATCTTTAGCTCATGGGAAGTGCAAAGAGCTTCTTTGAGGAATCGTACGTAAAACGGAAAAACTTAAAACTTACTTCGTTTCTCTCGCTCTCCTTTTTTTCGTGTACGTCACTTATTCCATACAGAGCGGTCATTCGATATGCTTGTGCTAAAATCTCCAAAATAAAAAAAGAGGGGAAAATGTCTACCTAAATGTTCATGCATTTATTTTTGTTACAAATGAGGCATTTGTCTCTTTTCAACATTACGTTGGGAAAAAATAAACTTTCCTTCTATGCGTGGGAATTTAGCGTTCGAGGAAAGAGCAAAATTTTGACGCCCGCACTCGCTAATATCGCTTCTTTCCCGACAAGCACGCACACCGTCACGCAAGCGACCTTTATTGCGGAGTCTTCCGCTACACGTTCCCACGCGTAACGTCGAACGGTAACGGGGGATGGAGGACCGTCCTACGAAAAGCTTTCAAGGAAGCTACTACGTAATAGAATTTTCTCCGTCTTGAAGGATACCTTCTTCCCTCTCCCTCCCTACCTCTTTCTCTCCCATCAGCCCGTCCTAATGCCATCCATCCATCCCATACTCCCCTTTCTCTCCATCCCGCCTTCGCGTCGCTCGTCTTCCACCTACACCTTCCTTTCTTCCTCCTACCAAGTAACATCCTCGCTCGCTCTCTCTGTCTCTCACTCACCGCTCTTCCTCAATCTCCACTTTTTACGAGTCTGTGTCCCACACGTGGACGCAAAACAGCTTGGCAAGGAAAAAACGAGTGGGTGAGAGATGTAGGGTGTGAGAAAAACTGTAAACGAAAGGAAGAAATTGAGGGAAAAGAAAGAGAGAGAGGAAGGAGACGGAAAGAGCGGAAGTGAATAAAATAAATATAAACTTTTCAAATACATTAAAGCGTAAAATAAATTTTTGTGTACAGTTCAGCAAGTCGATTGGTTAGTTTATTTCCAAAATTTGTAATCGGGGAGGGCTCTTTTAACAACCATTAAGGATTTCGGCTCTTGCTAGTGTTTCCGAAAATGTTTTATGGCGCAGTTAGATTCTCTCATTACCGATGCCGGGCGCCATAAAACATTTCTGGAAGCACTAACTCGAACTGAAAATTATATTTTAAAATTATTTTTTTATTTTATTGAGTTTTTGTTTTTTAGTTTTGCAAACATGTACCTTATTGACAACTTTAAAGTACCTATTGTACACAGTTCTTAGTTTTTCAATTTTATTATACATATATGCTGTCAATTAGGAAGATCAGTTGACATATTATAAGGTGGGAGTACCTCAATATCACATAGAAGTAGATGTGTTGAAACACAAACCGATTTTGTTAAATAACAGGAACAGTTTATATAATAAATAATAAAATACAATGAAAAATAAAGAGACAAATGTGTAATATTAAAAAAAGAAAATTGGCATTTATTAGAACGCAAAAAGTACGTAAAAATATTCGCTAAGATAATAGACAGTCGCTGGCAAGGAAAGAAACCGTCCAATTTATCACCCCTAAGCTACCCTCCGTCCCCGATGGGTTGAGAGATAGCACAAGGACCGAAGAGTCCAGGCCGGCTGCCAGACGTTTTTGAGGTGTTGAAACAGACAAACTGATTTCGGTTAAGTTACAGGAAAAGTTCATAAAAAGGAATGAGAGAAATTGAGGAAGAGAGGAGATATGCATAGAGAGAGTGAAATGAGGGAGATAGAGGGGGAGAAAGAAGATAAATAGAGAGAAAAGGAGTCATGGATAGAGTGAGTGTGAGATGGAGAATGTGTGAATAAGAAAGATGGAGAGAGAGAGAGGAGATACGAGTGAGATAAGGGTAGAAAGGGTATTTGATGCGAAGGGAGTGAGAGGTGCAAGCTGAAGGCGAGCGTTGAAAACAAAGTGGAGGAACGAGATGAAAGGAGATAAAGACCACATCCTCGTTTTTCTGTTCAACCTCGCTCGTTGCTCTAATTCACTGCTGGCATTTTTGATATATTTCACGATTATATAATCTTTATCCAGTTATATCGTTATTTTTGTCTTTCATACATGTTCCTTTGGTATTCCACCTCTACGTCGTCCTTTTCATCACCATTGATATAACTTGAGTCTAGCGT
Source organism: Tanypteryx hageni (assembly GCA_028673005.1). Classification (NCBI taxonomy): domain Eukaryota; kingdom Metazoa; phylum Arthropoda; class Insecta; order Odonata; family Petaluridae; genus Tanypteryx; species Tanypteryx hageni. Next base: position 36,171,916 of record CM054113.1, on the reverse strand, counting down.
GAGAGCAAATCGCCAATCTTATTCAGAGGTTTTGTACTCGAGGTTATTCGAAGGCAGACTGCCCACTTTGCTCTTTGTATTAGTCTGTATATTCGAAAGATTAAAAAATAATTGGTAGTCGCTTTTCTCGCTCTTATACCTTTAGCCTGTTCAGTATAATTAAATAAACGCAAGAGAATGGACATTAAAAACTTTCTTAATCATCTTTCCCACCAAACTATGACAACGATTTCTATACGTAATTCAACATTTGGCCGTATGTTAGACTTTGGCTTGCTGTTAGGCAGGCCTCAATTTTTTGTTTCCTAGTTTCAGCGGATACATGAACTTCGAGAGTATCCATTTTCCGCTAGGCTATCATTTTTTCGAGGTTTTGTTTGATTGGAAAATCTTACGAAAGCAGTGTACATAATTCTCAAACTTCCTGTCGCAGTAACTTCCTTCACTCTGCAATTCGATCAGTCCCTTGATCACCTCCTTTAATACCACTCTCTGTTTGTTTCTTCCATCATGGGAAAAATTGCGTAGCCTATTGGTTTCGGAAAGTTGTGTTACGCTTTCAAATTACTTTCAGGCCCAGTGGATATGAAAAATCGTCGTTTCAATATCGAAGAAATTTTCCCCGTGGGGAATCCGACGATATCGATCGAATTTCGCGAGAATCAGGAAATTGATGTCCAATTCGTTGACGTGGAACGATGGTATTTCGTTCGACGGACGTATTTTAAAAAACGAAGCACACGCTAAGTACAGATTCACCTTTCACTTATGAAGCAAGAATTGTATTGCTTTCGTCATTCCGGCGGAGGTTTTTATCGCTCTAACTTTTGTAGGGATTTTAATGGATCGTAGGTCACTCATCCTTTCACCTTGTACATCCTTGCTTTTACTTTCTCCTCTTTGTCTACTGAGTAAGGGTATTGAAGTGGGGCATATCCATATGTTTCATCAAGGCAGGAGTTCTCAATCTTTTCAATGTGACGAGAACCAAGTTATTTTATGGAAAATCGAGCGCAGCTATACTTTTGTAAACATTAGGAATTGTCGTAAAACCAAACGGATGTCATAATTGTCCATAATGATTTTGAATGCATTTAGAAGGTAAACAACATTCTAAATTCCTGAAGTTTGAGTACGCTTTTTTAGCATCATAGAGAGCAACGCTAGGCTGACCAAGAGCACCGCGATGCTCGCTATCGTCAGATTTCCTTGCCCTAGAGCAATGGTTCCCAACCCTTTTCACGTCGTGAACCCCTTACTTGACATTTTTGTATGTCGCGAACCTCCTACTAAAGATATTCTGAGAACAATAATCATGCGTCTCCAAGTATTTTTTGTTTGAAGTAAATAACGCAGATCAAAGGATCGAATCTTATATAATACAAGATGTATTAATATTAACATGTTATTCAACCTTCTAAATGCTTTATATTTGGAAAAGTTTGTAAAAAGTATTATTAATTTGCCAAAAACATTTAAATAGCCAACTTATATTTACATCCGAGTATCATATTCAAATTAGGATTGGTGATACCTAATGGAGGTAATTATGCAGGATAATTGGTCTCTAAGTAGGGGCGAAGAAGAGAAGGCTTGAGGCTACTGTTTGCAAGAATAATATTGCAAATTACACATTGTGATTAAGATAATCATCATCACTAATATAAGTTTGATGTAATCTTTGTCATATATATTTTCTTTTTTTGAGACAATATTTCTGACTCGGAATGTACCGAGTCATTTATTTCTTAAAATTGGTGACACTCACTACGTTGATGCTGTTGAAATTCTGTGCACTGATGATGTGATTGAAAACTTGTGGTTGCTGACTTTTTTCTGCCTCACTTGCCACTTTCTTAACACTTCCAATTTTCAACCAATTGTCCATTATGGGTATTGTTTCACGAAATATAAAAATGGAACTATATATTCAATATGAGAAGTAGGTAAAAAGTTAAATCGGCACCAAAGCACTCACATTGAAACAGAAATGAAACCTTTATACTGTAACAAAAGTCCACGACTGACAACTCTTACACATTGATTTCGAGAAATGACCAATATACATACACAATATGCATACAATCTATATAGGTAGACGAGCGTAGAGAAATCCCCACGTTTCGTATCTGGGGAATCTCATAATAGTGGTCAGGGTGCACAGGAAAAACACATGACAATAAGTCATCCAGAGTTTACATTGCAATTAAATAGAAAATATTTCGAAACAATTTAAATGTAATAGGCCAATTAGGACAGTATTGTAATAGAAAATATATTCATTCCCATAATTTTGATGGCGTTTATTGAAGTATTAATTTTAAATTTAATTATTACAGTTTTTCATGTTTTGTCGTGCAGTTCCTTAGACAACTCTTTTTCAAGAGATTGAAGTTTTGAAGAGATTTCGGGTCTACCCTGCATTTTATTTTTTTTTAATCCAGATTTTTACCATCTGAAATTGTCAAGAGTGATATGGAAATATTCTGGCCTTTAATAAAGGAGGATAATTGCCTACCTTGCCCTTCTCCATTCACGTTGGATGAATTTCACTGGATTGCGATTCAATTTCACGTTATGAGCTCGGCTGTATTCTACTCTACCATTATCCCTCGTAATACGCTTCAAAATTATCTGTCTAATAGCGATGTAAAATCATTGATGTATGAGCTAGCTATTCCTTTTGTTAATTAATAAACATATGAAACGGTCTTCTACCTATAGTTTATTTTTAGCAAATTTTATTTTATCTTACAGCCATATGCAACTAGCTGAAATAATTTAAAATTTTCGAATATGGCTTGAATACGTTAGTTGATCAAAGCAGATCCCGTATCCTTAATACGGATGAGTAGTACTAAGTAGCCGTCCTCATCGGCACTTCAAAGTTTTTCGATTATGGTTTACTTAGCCTTTTCACGACTGCAGCCTTTTACTTTTTTCGCTTGGATTGCCTTAGAAAGTATTTAAAACGTATCGCATAAAAAAATCACTTTCATCAAGAGTCCGATCAGGTATACCAGCGGTGCCCAAACTACGGCCCGCGAAGGGTTTTTGTTCGGCCCGCGAAGCTAAGGCGAAAAATCAATTCGAAAAATTTAACACACAAATTCATACATTTTTTGAAAATTTTCGTAATATAACTTTTAATATTGAAATATTAGCCATGAAAACATTATTTAGACGTGATTTTCACTTAATGGCATCTCAGAATATATAGAAATTTTCCGATTTAAACTCTAATCCGGCCCGCCGAAGAATTGACAACTTCCAATGCCAAGGGATTCGCAACCATTGATGTGGCCTGCCATTAGAAAAGTTTGGGCACCGCTGAGGTATACGATCTCTACACGGCATAAAATACCAACCTTGGCCGTTTCATACCCTTGTCCCACTTGTGTGTATTTTTTTTCTCTGCCGAACCGAGGCTCACGGTATTGGATCACTCGCATATTCTGAAAGAATGACCTCTCTTGCTTTATTGCCAAAGGATTCGTTAAGAAAGTGAAGGAGATAAACAGATTTTTATGTCCGCTGTCATAACACAGTTGTGTTCCATTTTATGCCCACGTTCGTTTTTATTTTTGGCTAGATGGTACATTTCCCGTCGTTGCTTTGTATTCATGTGCTACTTCTTTTAATTTTCATCAGAAAATACTGTTATACGGGTATATTTTCCATGTTATGCAAAAACATCGGTTTTCATTTAAAAAATATTATTTCTGGATGCAAATATTTAACAGTTTTAAAGTGTATTCTATATTACACTAAGGTATTTTCAAAAAAAGGTAAATGACTAAAATAAATACCAACTACATATTTTCATTTAATAGCACAATGTTTTGATTTCTCAATAGAATAATTACCACATTTAAAAAAATTAGGTGTCATTATAGCGTGAAGAAAGTGGTACTATGTGGCTAATAGAAAAACACATAGTATACGATATTTATGCTACCTTTACTTACTATACCTTTTATCTTCGGTAGAAATTTGTTGGATTCATCTATACCAGGGGTGCATAACTCAAAAGTTGACACGGGCCAAAATCGACTTTGATTTTATCTAGGCGAGCCACGCTATGAAATTTTTGTACATAAAAATTAAAATACACTACAGTAGATTTAATAATTATCGTAACAACTTTTACATGCAACTTTTATGCGACAAAAATGTAATTTACTTAGATGTTGCACCTATTTTTTCTGGCAATTCCACTTATATCCGGAGTAGTTGCTGTTCTTAGAATGTCTCGTAAACTCGGATCTGTCAGCGCTGAACGTAATGGAGCTTTGTTTAATTTCATAAGGGAGAATTTTTGTTCACACATGCTATAAATATCCATAACAAATTTTACTTGCATTTTTTAACGAAAAGGAAAGCACCAGATGAGTTAAATCCTGCCGGGCCACACGAAATGTGTCGGCGGGCCAAATTTGGCCCGCGGGCCGTATGTTGTGCACCCCTGATCTGTACATTTAAACTTTTCGTTTTTTATGGATCAGTTTGTATCGTTCTAATTTTGCTTGGAAACAAAATGTTTCCTCTTATCCGTTGGCTTTAAGGCTTGATTGAGGAGTGAAAGTTGAAAGGTCATGAGAGTCCCACGCGCTAGTTGTATCAGTTAACCCAGAAGTTGATTTTTTCTCTTTTAACTCCACTTCTTCATATGCCGTATATCGATCAGTAACAAGAAACATATCTCTCTCTGAATTTAGTTCGTGAAAGAACGATGGAATCTCTCCCATATATTAACCTTTCGAATGGTTAGCGTGGGTCGTAGAGACTCACCCGAGCGCGAAAAACTGCGTTATAGTTGGGTTTCCATGTTGTCATACAACCTCTCCCGGCATCAATTATTGATTTTGTGCATATACATATATATTATTGGACGGGTAAATGTCGATTATTTTGTTCTAATAGACGAAGATACGTGACTTGATGTCACATAATGCTTTAACTATGATACCTTCTTCCTCAAATCTAAGATTAATAAATAACATCGAGCTAGATTCTTGTTACATTTTGTTTTTAATAGTGCGTTCACAAGAAAGTGCGGAGATTCGCTAACATTAAACATGGATATTACCAATGATGAAGCTCCCAGAAATATGACAGAAATATCAGATATAATCGTTTGATACAATTTCTCTCAAGGCTGAGAAGGAATGAGAGCTCATCGGTCCAGGAATGACCGCGGATTTGGCATTTGGATTAGGCCAGTCGGCACGAAAACATGAATTTCCTCCAATCTATCTTAATATATAAAACACAGTGGATGTATATTTGTATGTCCAAAATGTTTAACCCACTTCCAGAAGACCTAGAAAGTTGAAATTTGGCACACTGCTAGCTTTTAGCTCACAATTGACAGGAAAAATCCGACATCCCGAGATTTTGGATTATAAGGATCCGAGTTCGGGGTTCCAAATTTTTCGGAAAATCCACGCCGTAGAGGAAGAATAGCCAACGCCAAGATAAAGCGTACAAATGGATTCATGCCTAAATATTCTCGGGATACTTTTAAAGTGAGTCAAATGATTTTTAAGGAATATTAGAACATTGTTATATTTTACCATTAACCTTGAAAGATTTATCGCAACATAAATCGATACATCTATTTACATTTGTTCGGTAACCAAGATGTTGTTTATTGTTTACGTTTTGGCTAATAGTATTGACATAATCCACACAATTTTATTGCTGCTTTAAAGGCTTGGGTGCATCTAGCCATGTGAATATTAAGTAAGACGTTAATGCGTAATTAAATTAATGGTAAAACTTTACAATACAATACATAAAATATTAAATGTTAATATAAACATCGCTTGCGTAATTAAGGAATTGGAATTCAAATAAAATTTGAGAAATTATGTTCTTGAAACGAGAAAAGACCAACAGAGTTGAATAGGATGTTTGCGTGCCTTTAAGATGGTTCCTGTTTGAAGATTATGGGTCAATATTTCGAATTTATGTGTCCAAAATAAAAACAGACTGTGTCCAAAACTCGTCTATTACGTGTTATCCTATGGGAAAATATAATCGTGTCCTGGAGTCGAACCAAGGTCTTTTTCGTGGATACTTTTCACAAATAGTTTTCACTATAAGAGTAAAGTATTTCTACCAAATTTCAGTTTTCTACCTACTCGGAAAGTTTGTTAAAAATATGCACATATACGCGCACGCAGCTTTCGACATCCTTAGACACATGCGATTATTTTTATAGTATGATATATTGGCGGAAATTTATGTTTTAAAAATATTAATTAATTTAAAACGAGGCCGTATGGGACAAAACGCCAAAACACGTGTCTGCTTATTTTCGATAAATTTTCATTTTCTAAAAGTTTCGTTAACTTCAGCTTACCAATTTTCGGTACTTCTCCTTGTCAGTAATCTCCCACGCATGTAATACCTAAATGTGGAGGACGTACTTTATTAATCATACATTCGTTCTAATAAATGATCATTTGCGGTATACTTGGAGCTAAATTTCAAGTTACTAAACTTCTCCGTAGGTTTTATTGAAAAAGCTTCGACTATGTGATGTAGATTCTGAAAGCGATAGTAAGTACTGCACGTTGTGGAATATGCGACCTATGAACTTAAAACGAGAGTAAACACTTGTGTAACTCCACCGGTTCTTAAAATACGCCATGGTGATGGCGTCGACTTATTAAATATCTGTTCTCTGTGAGTACTGACTAAGGAGCACTTTAATGAACATATCATCTGATCTTTCTTCTCCTTAGTTTACCTACCACTGTGCCTAGTCACTGTGGGTGTTTAAAGCGATAGGAATGACAAAAAATATGACAGAAATCATTAGTTTTGATGTTATTAAAATGTTTTCTGGCGAATGACTTTTGTCCTCCTGCTTTGATGATGCGATGGCATTTACCTATGGAATGCGTCCATACGTTGCTAGTGATACACGCATATAGCATATATTTAACCTAATTTCATCTAGGCGCGCTGCGAAATTCTGTTTATCTTTGGAGAGGCGCTGCTCGTATATCAAAAGTTGGAATCCCTGTTCAATTCCATGAAACGATGATTTCACTATTAATATGGAAAAATAATGACCTCCCGTGCTGTTATTCGTACAGTACCAATTAAGTATTTAGATTTAGCGTACCTAATTATCCTTTGGCGCAGGTAAAGCTGGAGAAATCGACCTCTCATCATATGGAGCAGTTCGAAACGGACGATAGGCCCTTTCGAATACTTAAACCGAATGGTTTTTGCTGTGCTATTCCGAGAGATACCTCTTTTTCCAGTGGATATCCTCATTCCTGGCTCATAGGTATATTTAAAAAGTACGTTCCCTTATTATCTTTGTTCTCTCTGCCTATTGAGCACATCCAGATCCTCAAGATCAAGTGGGAAAACACTCGGGGATGTTTTTCTGCGAATGAATGTTATGATTTTAACGTTCAGCTGGAGAGTTCTGTTCTGAAAATTGGTTTATACCGTGGGAGCGATTTGAGGATTGCTAAAACGTTTTAGGATAATAGGAGTATAAGGACTTGGCATATTTTCCGGGAGAGCTCGGGAGGAGTCTTTTATGACATTTTTTATTTGTTTATTTAAATTTATTTTAATAGTAGTTTACGTAAAAGTAAATATTTAAGAATTTCGAAATTTCAGATAACTAACAGTTTATTGGAATTCAATCTTACAAATTTTCCTCTAGCAACTTTAGTATTGGCTAATACGGAGTTATACTGAAAAGATAGATATCTTGATTTACATTTATAAAGTGAATACTTTTATATATAACGCTTTTTCAAATACATGACTGTTTACGTAAAGATCTTTGAGATTTTCGTCACCCTTGTGTTTTTAAGCGTTCTTTAAAATAAGTAAAAAAAGAACGCCTTATGGTCAGATCGTGTCCGTCCGTCTGTCCGCATGTTTCATATCAGAAACTACTGGGCGGATGTTTATGAAATTTGGTATTTAGGACATGGGGTCAAAGAAACTAAGAACATGATATAAATGGTTCACGTGGCCTAACCGGGAGTGCCACTTTACTGGTGACAAAAATGAACTTTTCTTTATATCTCGTACAATATCACTTATAACAAAAAAGTCTTTAAACAACTTTGTAGAACTAGTCAAAAAGCATATGTTTTGCTCAGTACATTTTTATCTAAGGAGTGGCCGATTTCAAGATGATCAAACGAGAAAGTCGTAATTAACTTCGGACAAAATTTTTCTCATGTTTTTACTTTCTCCATATACGTAGTATAGGGGCAAGTATTGTATTCATGAAAAAAATCGACTTCCGAGATTTCAACGGAAATACATGTTTTGAGGTCCCCTGAACACGTTTTGACCATTTTCTCGATGATGTCTGTCTGTGTGTGTGTGTGTGTATGTGATAGCTTTTTGTAGGTGCTCGAACTCAAAAACCATTAATCAGGTCAACGTGAAATTTTATATTAAACATTTTTATAAAATTTACAAGAATTGATTAGTTTTTGGTGAAAATCGGTCAACCGGAAGTGGGTTTTTACTTTTGTCACTTATCCATTATTTTGAAATGTTTGCTTTAATATTTGATAAACGTAAAAATGTACTCGAATAAAAGTTGTAGGAAATTTAATTTTCTACAACATTTGTTTTAAAACATTTTCCATATAATGCATTGTTTAAGAGATATCAGATTTTTAACCGCCACCACCACGCCACCATCCGACGACTATTGTTAACAATGGACGCTTAGTTACGTCTTATTAACGCTCCAATTTCTTTTCTTAATTGTTGGAGTTTTGTGGCTCTATCCAATATTAGAAAACTATGGTTTGAGTTTCTTTCTGTTCTTTGTAAAGTCTAAAATTTTCTCGCAGTTTCTTAAAATCTGTATTATTATGTAACCTATTTGGTTCAATAGAAAAAGGAAGCTATTTAACAGCATGATGGATTAGGTATTGAGGAAGAGATTGGTAAAGTGTTATGTTTGGAGTGTGATGCTATATGGGTCGCAGACATGGACATTGAAGAAGAGAGACAGGGAGAGGGTGGAGGCATTTGCAATGTGGGTGTGGAGTAGGATGCTGAAGGTTAAATGGACTGACAGGATTACAAATGTGGAAGTGCCAAGAAGAGTAGAAGAGGAAAGGAGCTTGATGGGCACCATAGTGACTAGGAAAAAGAAATGGATAGTACATGTCTTGAGAAGAGAGGGATTACTGAAGGATATTATCGAAGGAACGTTGGAGGGAAGAAAGAAAAGAGGAAGAAGAAGAAGAATTAAAATGTTGGATATTCTAAGGGAGGGAAGAGGGTATGAGGAGATGAAGAGAAGGGCACAGGATAGAGAAAGGTGGAGGAGGAGCACTTGAACCTGCAGATATGCAGAACACTATTTATTATTAACCTATTTGGAAGTTTTAGAAATATTACAGATATGGAGAAAGCCATGTGGTGGCCACATCAGATTTTTTGAACTGTTGTCAATGAAAACAATCTTCTTGACAACTGAAGTAAACAATATCTAGTGTAAATACGTACATACCTAAATAATTTAATTTTAATTGTGCGCACGCAACATTTGTAAAATATAGGGAAATGGATAATCTACGATGAAGAAATTAATGTAAATATGTCTATTTTCTTGACGTATACACAGCGTTTGTAATTTTAAAGAAATGGTTAATTTACTACGAAGGAATGAACGTGAACATAAATATTACGTTACAGCTATTCGAGTTAGGTAAGTTTTAAATAATTATCGATTGTTTTATCAATTACAATTGTTTAGGAAGTTAGTCGGTGAATCAAAATTTCGATATTTTCTTGGCATCACTGCTGGAATTTCAGTTCTTATTGTTAGACATTATACTAAGCCGTTAATATATTGATCTTTTTTGACATGATCGCATAAATCGCAAAGAACCCCTCTGCCTCGCATGATGTGTGCATCGTTCCACTTTTGTTTCCTTGTTTAATGAGCGTTTAAGCTCGAGCTAATCCAGTTATTCGATGCGTTTTGCGTTGGGGAATTAATTGAATATGTTCTTCTCATAGCTTTCCACATTGGTACTCGTGAATCCGTTTCTGTTATCCACGTTTAAGAAAGTATCTTGGAGCTTCATTATTGATACGATGTATTTTCTCAAGTCGACACTTGAAAGTTGGATTAAGAGAGAGAGAGAGACATCATGTATCTGTTCGTATAAGTCTGATCTTGTGCCTGCAGCAGTCATTTTCTCAGAGTAAGATGTATTGGTGGTCAGATATGTGCTAATACCTTAAGAGCAGGTGTGGGAAAATTACGGGCCGCATGTGGCTCGCGACAGCATTTTTTGCTGTCCGCAAAGCCGTTTTGAATGTGTACAGTGAAATGTAATTCGGGTGATGTCGTACTTAAAATTAAAGCCGGAAAACCTTTTCTAGCGAAGTTGTGATCCTAATGAATGGATTTTCTTCATTAGAATCCATTGTAGTCTCTCAAGTAACTTTCAATGTGAACTCTAATGCAGAAGCACTTGTAACTGATAATGCTTCTCAAATCTTTTGCTCACCCCTATCTTAGAGAAAATTATCAACATTGCCAATTCAATTGTGACTTTGTATCTATTGCATTGGCGGGTTTACTGCAAGGTCCGTTAACATTGAGGAGATTAGAAATACATACAATATTGTATTTTTTTAATAATTTTTTAGAAGACTTTTCAACGAATTATCTTCACATCATTTATTTTATCGTCGGTTTTTTGCTTTTCCTAAACCTTTCTTCATCCTCTTGTTATTTTTTGTTCTGTCTGTCTCTCTCGATGTTCGCGTCCTTCATCAATTACATCTCCTCTGAGCGCCCTCTCCTTCCCTTACTCTTCGTCTGTTACATTATTCTCTTTTTCTTTCGCTTTAACCTTTTAACACCCTTCCTTCCCCAGCAAGGGATAAATTTGAATCAATATTCCCCCCCCCCTCTCTCTCTCCCTCTCTCTCTCTCGTTTTTCAGCTCCCTCCTAGCACCTTTACGTCTCTTCCTTTCTCTCCTGACACATCCGGGTGAATCTCAATTTTTCCTAGCGTGTTTTCTCTTTATTTTTTCGTCGCTTGTATTAAACGACGTACACAAAATTATCACCCAGCTAATATTTCTCCTCAATCAATTAACCCTGTTGAACATATTGTCTCTGTTTGTCACCGTGATTGATGATTCATGTTGTGGTAGTTAGGATATATATATTCCCAGGCTGAAAAGAATATGGAACGTAGTGGAGAAAAAATAGGCAGCGGCGGTGATTTTTCCCAAAGCGATTTTCTTTTGTTTCTTGTGCCGTTTCATTTTTATTAACCTTGCACGCATACGAGAAAAAGTAATTATGGGTTTTGAACCGATATTCATGGTTATTTTTTTTAAAGTCGTATTTTCGCAATGTGAAAGTTTAAAATGCTCTTTAGCCCTGACAGGTTAAAAATAATCTCAAAATCGATTTTAAAGGTTAGATTTGAGGTCTCGTTTATGAAAAAATGAAGGGCAGGAAAAAATTTTATCTTCGAGAAAATTTTGAAAAATATATTGCAATCGCCGTGTAATCTAAATTTATATTATTTTGAAAACATTTTCGAAGTAATTTATTTTGGAGTATCTCTAATACAAAGAAAAGAGTGGAAAGTTTTACTCCATGTCAGAGTACACCGAGTTTCCAAATGCGTTTTTTACAATTCACGTTATCATGTCAAGAGAAATATTAATGGCTTAGTTTATCGCCTAAGCACTGCAAAACGATATATCAGAAGCAATATCAAAGAAATATTGAATTTATGATTTATTTTATAATCAGTGTTAATTAATAAATCAATAGAAAATATTTTTTTTAATGCCTCACTGGAAATCAGCAGTAGTAATCTTTACGTCCACGTCCATTCCTATGTCATAAATTATCCATTTTTAGCATACTTTCCAGAATGGAAATAGGCTTATAGTTTTGTCGTTGTGTGCCTGTCCGTCTGTATGTCTGTCCGTCCCCCCTGTTAACTTTTGAACCAATAGTCCGATTTTCGTGAAACTTGGTGGAAATCTCTTGCTACGTAGGCCGAGCTCCCGAGGATAGTTTTTGATGAGAAGATTGAAGTCTCAGGTTCGATTCCAGGAACTATCCTTCCCATTTGATTTATATGGGAAATCTGAAATCCATCTTGCAGGGTAATTTTTTCTTGCACATTAAAATATCTTAGAATTGTAATAGCAAGTTTTGTACTATTCTCTGAGGAAAGAAATGAAGATTCCAATTTTTATCGTAGAATTTTGCCTATCGATTGTATTTCTTAGAATTTCGCGTAAATACTGGCGATTTTGCAGCTTTTATCACTCATTACGAAAGTGTTGCCATAGCAACAACTATTGTTGCACTCAGATTCAGTATATTCTAATACGTACACACGTTATTTTTACCGCACAAATACGCGTGATCAATTTAATATTCCGTTCGAATGTATTTGTAATATTTTAAAACGCTAAATTATGAAATTTGGGAACACAAAGAGCTACATATCCGCGATGACTTTAAAGCTATTCAAGCCAATATAATTATTAAATAAATGATTAAATGAAAGTAGGCATCTTGTTTCAGTTAAAAAATCGTCTGTATACCTAAGTTAGATAAGCATATTTAAGTTCATTTCTTAGTCTTGGATAATCCGTTTCCTTTAACTTACTACATATATGTTGTAGGCCAGGCATGTCAAACTCGAAATGGTATCCGGGCTGCATTTAAGCGATGGATGTTAGGGGGCTCGCAGTTGTTCATTGAGGGCCAGGGCTAATTTTGCCATTATTATTTTATAATATTGGCAAAATTGGCACGGCAAATATACCCGCTCTCTAACAAACGGGCCAATATTGGTCCGCTGGGTCCGAAAATTCCTACAGAGGTCGTACTTGTCGTAGAGTCAGGTGATTAGGGGGATAAGAAAATATTTCATATCTTTCTAACATCCCTAAGCCCATGGCCTAAAACTTTTGGTCGGGGGTGAATAAGTAAACACTTCTGAAAAGTGAATCTTTTCTTCTTTCGGGTTACAACCGCGTGCGTAGTCATTTTTTGACGACAGTTTCGCTGCCATTCCAGGTAGCATCTTCAGGTCGAAGTGGCGTGCAGATTTTTTCTGTCCCTATATATAGCGGCGAAACTGCTGTCAGAAAAAGACTACGCACGCAGTTGTAACCCGAAAGAAGATAGGAGTCATATAAGGAAACATCGTGGAAGCCTGCGCAAAAACTTTTGAAAAGTGTTTACTCGATAGATGTTGCCCTCGGCTTTCGGACCCTTTTCGGACCTCGAGATGTAATAAACACAGACCCATGAGTCAGCTCCAACCCAAAGACTCGCACTATATTTTTGTTTTCTCTTCGTACAACTACGTTTTATGATTCTGCTTCTTCAGACTTTTTATAACGCAAAATTCGTATTTTCGTAATATGTATTTATATTTTTGTTGGTAATTCTATTTTTGTTTCCTCGCTATTATTTCATTGTTGTTTTTGTTATTTTTATTACTAGCCGTAATTTTTAAATGTCCCCTAAGCGTAAAATGACACGTGAAGAGATAAAGGAAATCATTTTCGATTCCGATTCAGACACATACGAAGAAGAAAGTGCTGAAAGCGGCAGCGATGGCGAGGAAGAGCCTAAGAAAGATGTCTCGGCAAGGGGTGGTGATTCATCTAAATGGAGGGAGAAGACGAAACATCGGTGCTCACCCTTTTACTGCCGGGCCGAGTGGAGTGAATTTGCATTTTATTGTATTGATCTAAATTTGAATACCAATACTATATTTCGACATGTTTCTTTCCTCTAATCAGCAGAATTATATAATTATGCAATATGTTAACTACAGAATACGTTTTATTTGAACGTTTTATCACAAATAGTTTAATAGATACGCGATTTTTCCAGAATGTAAGCAAATATTTTTTAAATACCCCAGAATAAATTCGGCAGATAGAACGGAACGGAACACTCGGGCATTTAAATCAACGGATAATGGTTAATGTTTAATGTGTTTTTAATAATCATGTATACATTGTATAACACTCAGGGGTAAAAAACTCTCAGGGAACAGAACTCCCCTTATAACATGTCTATTGTTCGACTTTCGTACACGTTTTCAGGAACGCATTAGAATATTATATATTATATATTAACTATATATAATATTATTAATCAGAAACAAGACTGAATGGTAATTATTTTGCGAAAAATATATTACGTGCAATAAATTTCCATGGATTAACTATCACTTTAGACCTTTAGACTTAGAAAATAAATTACCGAATTAAATAATGTAAACTTGTCTTTGAACAAATTAATACTTGTTAAATAAGGCTGTGTACTGGCTTCATTCTCATATGACGAATGAATGAAAATTGACCGATAAGCCTCGTATCCAACTTCGAAGATAGTCTATTAATTTATACCTCAAATAAGAGCTCTTTCCTAATTCTACACTTCTCAAACCCCTCGACTATTAATGCTCTGAGAAGAAGCTCAGAAGAAGTTTACTGTAGTCATCAGGGTGTGAAGTAGAGCGATAAGGACAAGGAAACAAAAAAAAGGGGAACGGAAGAGGAAGAAAGATGGAGGTAAAGTGGAGAGAGTAATGGAGAGAGGAGGGATAAAGGGGGAGGTAGAAGGGGGTGATTCAGAGAGGGAGAAATTAGTGAGAGAGATAGAGAGAAAGAGGGAAGGAAAGAGATAGCAAGACAAGGAAAGAGACGAAAAACAGAAATGAGGATGGAAGGGTTTATGAGTTGAAAGAAAACAGAGGGAGGAAGATTAAAGGCGTCGTAAATGTATTACATAGAAAAGCAGAGATATGGAAAAAGGTGGTTGATGTTATCTTCGAGTTTTGGGTAAGCGCGCGGATTCGGGGTCTTAAGTAAAATGTTCGTCAAGTATCGCCGACTACGGCGCGCTTATGAAAGATACGCTTCAGAAAAATTTTGCATACTTTTGAAATGTACGAGAATACCCCGAAGGAAACAATACAGGAAGATTATCGCCTATATATCTATCGATATTAATTTGTATCCTTTTGGTATCTTTACACGCGATTCCTTTGAGGATGCTATGTAATTATCATTTATTTATTTTGAAGACATCTTTTAGATTGAATAATTCACGATATAAATCGTAAAAATTCCTCGAATGTAAGCGAGGAAATAAAAATATTTAAATTTTGTAAAGGGGAAAAAATTAACGAAAACGTCGAAAAACTGGAGTGTATCAGGTTTTTGTTCGATTACCTTAAAACAAATTCATTCAAAACTTAGTGTATTAACCTTATCCGAAATTTTTGTTAGCCCACCAAAAGTTTTATAAATTTTTGTAGCAGTAATATTTGTATTATTACATTTAATTTTTGTATTATGTGTGAAAAATGGGCTCAAATAAATTATTTCTTTTGTGGGATAAAAATCACGCTACTTTTTAGATTTTAATAAAAATACTCCAATTAAAGAGCTCCATGTGATTGTTGATTTGTATGGACCTCGATGAATTTGCTTCAGATCTAGATGCCAGCTGTAAAACTTCCTCTAACGCAGGGATTGGCCGTTAACTGTTGTGCGCCACTCTTTATCAATATTCATAATGTGACCCTCTATTAAATTTACTTTTTCAATAAAAGTAGAATTACAACGGTGAACGCTTACGAAAACATTATTATACTATAAGGCATCCTGAATACAGCACCGGAACTAAAAATTTTAGCGCCCGGGGCAAACTAGGCAAACTAGTAAATATGCGCCCCCCCATTCAATAAATTATCATTCGTTTAGTTACTATTTGGATTTTTTGCGCCCCTTACTTAGTTGTGCCCGGGGCAGATGCCCCGCCTGCCCCGTCCTAGTTCCAGCACTGTCTGAATATAATACTTGATCATTACAGGACGAAATACATTTAAACTAAATGTAAAATACATAATTTTCGCAATTTTCTCTGAAATATCGTGCCATGTAAAATCTCTTCGTATGCCAACTTTTGGCTTTTGACGCGAGCGCCATAGGTTGACGACTCCTGCTCTAAGGTTTGGTTTATTGGATACTCACTTGAGTCGAAAGCAGTAGTGCCCTGACGCATGCGTAAACCCGTGCCGAGAGGCCGTGCGTTGGTCCGGCAATAACCAGGATATAGGTGATGCCGAGGAGAGGAATGAGCACCAGCAGCGCCTTGGTGGCCTTTCTGTATTGTTGCGTCTCAGCGTTCGTGGCAGAGCGGAGTTTTGTGATCAGCACCTGAAGTGGAGTTGAAAGTATGGAATTCGTGGTCTCTGAAATCGTGACGGCATATTCAGTATATTATCTTATCTGATAAATTTTAAAATTATTTTACAATCCGTACGGCAAAGCTAGCCCAGGAGTTTTTAATCTTTTATCTCCATGGGTCACTCACCACATTCTGGGAGAGGGAGGCGGACGCAACGTAAAGCACATCAAATTGAATATTTAAAAATATCGAATTCTAAGAAAAACAAGAAATTGGTATAGTATCCAACATCTTTTTTGACACTTTTTAAAAATAACTTGTGTTTTCACTATGTCCGGCCGTCCGTGCACGAAATTTTGAAGCAATGAGAAGCTAAGATTTTCAGGATTTTCGGCTGGTGATAGACATATTGAGGTTAAGCAATTTAGAATAAGTTATTTTCCAATTGTCGGATGAATATGAAGTCCAATAAGGATAATCAGATACTTTTAAACGAACAAATGATCCGAGATAGGAGTTTAATATTTCCAAAAGAACTTCTTGGACCCAGTACAATTTTTTTGTGCTCTACGCTATATATTTTTGTATTGTCTGGGCTGTATTTTAAATTTGAATGCTGATAGACTTATTTAATTTTCACATTGATGCTTTTTTCTGATATACTAGTTTTTTTCGAAAGATTTATGGTTCTCTGAATCTTTTAGTTTGAATTTGAACATAGAATTCCTTTTACACGACATTCCTACCGTAGGTGCAAATGAATGCGGGTTCTCCTCGATTAGTCATGCTATTTTTTTCCGGTTTGAAGCCGTATATAATTATACTCACCCACATTATCATGACAAGGAAGACGGAGTTGACACACAAAAGTCCGATAGCGGGTGCCTGGTGGATCCAATCCAGGCTGTGGGGACTCATCCAAGGGCAGTGACGTAGCAGAGAGTCGGTGTTGGATGTCACGGACGACACCTATTGACATTGGGATAAGTTAAACGCGCCAGTGATGCGAATCATGCGTGATATCATTCGCAAATTATGTAACGTGATATTTGAAATCGTAAGATCCCTCTCCTTGCAACACACCGTAACAAAATGTCAAACACTTGCCCTAAATTATGTGACAAAATGGCCCTCTTAATATTTTTCATTTATTTTTTATGATAGAATAAAGATGTAGAATGGATATCAAAAAGGCTGTTTCAATTGAATTCAACAAGAACAAGTTTTAAAAAAATACTTTCCTCAGGTATCTCCAGTAGCCGCAGCAAGGTTATAAACAAACCAGATGCGCATTTCGTCTACAAAGCAATCGTCTTCAGCGGCCATTCACCGAAAATATATTCTAAAAGAATCTATCTAATCTGTTTTCTTTAAATCTTGTTGTGGGTATCGGAGATACCCGAGGCAAGTATTTTTTAAATGCTTGTTCTTGAGTTTCAATTTAAGTTGAATTTCAAATTCAGACCAATCATTTCTCTCCGTTTTATTCCAAGGTAATTACGACCAAGAGCTCTTTCTGTATGAGAGCCATGGACGTTATGAGAACTGTTGGAGCCCTGGCGAATTACCCATTGATTAAAAATTTGTCTTTAGTGCATATTTGATCATTTAACTATCAATATACATAAAGATAGTTACTTTCACGTTGTGTGTATAATCGTTATTATGCGTTCTTTGCACGAAGTGCAAGAAGTACACGTATATAGGGGAGGTCGTTTCCGTTCGTGCGTCGTCCGCATGTTTAAACTCGGGAACCGCTGGATGTACTTAGTTGAAATTTGGTATTTAGGAGTTTTGCTCAAATTTATCGACCGATTCCAATTTTGGTTAAAATCGGACCATGATAACGACCACTTTACATGAAGACCTACATGTATTTTACAACGTATTTCGCATCTAGTTAAATATTCATCTGAGCGAACAAAAGTTCAATAAAATAATTATATACACATTTTTTGTCAAATAATTTTTCCTGTAAAACTTAAGGTTTACGATAAATTTAAAGAAAGGGAAATTATCATATTTACGTAATTATACGTTTTTCGATGTTCTTTAGTTCATTCCAAAATAATATCAATTAAAAACCGCTGGACATATTTTAATGAAATTTGGTATGGGAGTTTTACTAAAATTTGTCGGCCGATTCCAATTTTGGTTAAAATCGGACTACAATAACGACAACTTTACATGAAGACCTTCATGTAGCTTTAAATGTTCTTCTATTTCAACTCGGCGACCGCTGGACGTATTTCAATGAAATTTGGTATTGGAATGTTTTACTAAAATTGGTCGACCGATTCTAATTTTGGTTATAATCGGACTGAAATAGCGACCACTTTACATGAAGACCTACATGTATTTTACAACGTCCTTATTTTTCAACTCGGGAACCACTGGACGTATTTTGATGAAATCTGGTATTGGGGAGTTTTACTAAAATTTGTTGACCGATTCCAAGGTTGGTTAAATCGGACGATAATTACGACCACTTTACATGACAAGATACATGTAGCTTTCAATGCACGTTTCAACTCGGGAACCGCAGGACGTATTTTGATGAAATTTGGTATTGGGGAATTTTACTAAAATTTGTCGATCTCAAAGAGACATGGAGTACACCATTCCATACTTGTTATGTCATGTTATTATGCCGTTGATATGTTGTTGGATGCTAGGAATCTTTTCCATGTATGGCTGAGATGGTAGCCGTCGTCTCGGTTGTTACACGGGTCGATCAGGGCAGAATGACTTCGATCCTTTGACCCAGGTGGATAGTGAAAACTGAGTGGAATCAACAGTTCTAAACGAAATGGTGTCAACTAAGTTACTTGATGCAAGTGTATAACTAATTTTTAATGCTACGGGGGAAGAACTTAAAAAAAAAATGGACGACGTCTGTTGTCCAGACAATGGATTTTAAGGCATATGGCCCTTGGGATCTATTGCTAGAGCTATATATTTAGGACCCAGGGTCTTATAGGAACCAAAGCCGGTCTTAAGGGAGGGTGAGCTGGGTGGTTACCTGTGGCCGCTGAATTGTACATTATGCATTGTATAAAAACTCGGGGGAAAATTTCATGAGTGTTGGCCAGATACGTTTCATAATTTTTCCCAGATGCAGTTAGAAGATTAAATAGAAATACAATTATATCGTTTAGTGATAGTGTACTGCTGGAAAATGTATAGAGCTCCCTTTGGCCATGGGTCTCTTGCTGCGTGGGAGTGACCAGTACAACACTATCGATAGTTAAACGTATGTCTGGTGTCTGAAAATAGCGAATAGAGCGATGGCAGTGATCTGTGCCTTCTCAGAAATGTTGTTGAATCTGGGTAAAGTGATGTGGAGATGGGAGAGACTGGAAATGCACTTCGTTTTTCCAAAAAAGCGATGGAGTGTCAACGAAGGAGAAATGGCATAAATCCAGAGGTTGTCTCTGGAGAAAGCTCTCATTACAGAGAAATGGTTCCCAAGTAGGGATGCACACAGGTTTTCCGTGGTACAGAAACGCTTTTCGTGATATTCGCTATAGTATAATAGTATACTAATGCATTTACTTTAAAATCAGAAAATTACTTTTTTCCTTATATTGTATATTTCGTTTTTCCATTCTATACTCGCCCTACAAACAAAATTTGTTTTGGAATCGGCTCAGACAATACCTTCAAAATTAATAGTTACAGAAAAATTCTAACCTTGATATTGTGGTAGCCCTGTCTAGTCGACACAGTTGAAATATGACGATTATATATGCAATATTTGGTTAAAATCCATGTGGTCATTTTTTTATAAATACGCATAAAAGAATTATTATTTTACTTTTTGCTGTGGTTGCCCTGCTCATTAGCTCCCATTTATACATCTTAATTTTATTGTGGTATGTTGTACAAATCTAATATACAAAATTTAATTGAAATCCATTCAGCCAATTCCTTCCAAATCCATAATTACTGAAAGAGTTTAATTTGTAATTGTGGAACCCGTTAGGTGGATCCTGTCTGAATATGCTATTATGGTTTTTTATATATGTGTACATTATAAATATTAAATTTGGTTAAAATTGATGTGGACAATTCATCACAAATACTTATAAAAAAGAAATTTTTTTATTATTTGTATTGTGGCAGCTCTGGTTTCGATATCTATGCTAAACATCTTGATTTTATTTTTTTATGTTGTACACCTTTATACAAAATTTCGTTGAAATCGGTTCTGCAAATTCCTTCCAAATTTATAATTACTGAAAAGGTTAATTTTGCAATTTTGGCACCCCTGCTGAGTCGATTCGGTCGAAATATGTCATTTTGGTCATGTATTTATATGAAAATTCTATGTACCAAATTTGGTTGAAATCGGTTGTGCCAATTCTTCACTGATATATGCGTACGGACTGACGGACGGATATCACGAAGTGAATAGTGCTTTTCAGCATTGACGAAAAGCACTAAAAAGACATTGGGTGAATGGTGTGACACAAATTTGCTATGGAATACTTCTACAGTGCAGAAGAGAGAGGTCTCTGTGATTGGTCACAGTTAAATACATTCGTACCATACAGTTATCCGGTGTTTGACACCTAGCTGTGTCTCTGCCTTTCTGCTGCAAGAATTTCGCTCGCATGATAATAGACCCAATGCGTTTGTGCCGGGTGGCAAAAAACATATTTGGCTTGAAGAGGTTAGTGCTTAGTCTTTGTCTCCATGGGTATTAATCCTGTTTTGTGTTTAAGTAGTTTTGCCCGATGTGTGATCGTGGCAAATCTTTTCACTGACACTTTTGTCTAAGGATGGCCCAGTCTCTTTATGCCCTCTAGATGCCACAATTTAAATCTAATAGCCGGTGACATGGCCAAGTCATCTATTCCTAAATCGTTTTTTGGAGTTTGCAATCTCACCGTTTGAGAGGGAGGAGTTTTCTTCGGTGTATCTATTTGAGGACATCCGTTGGGGCAGTTTGATACTAGCTTGGCTAGTTCCGTCCCATCCAAGAAAACATCCGCGTTCAGAAACGAGAAAAATGATCTGCTACGATAGTTCAATGGTAGAATATCCGCCCGGCAAGTGGAAGACCCGGGTTTGATTCCCGGTCATAGCAGACTTTTTTCTCGTTTCAAAATTATTCCCAACTTTACAGCTTATGCCTGTCTGCATAGGATCTTTGGATCACTTTATTCCACCAATTTTAATTTGTATCAATTAACAGTTATGTGTCACAATACTGAGTATTTAATAATGTTATAGGGTGCCATCAAATGAATTTGCCTGGAGCCACCAATTGTCTAGGACCGGCCCTGATATAAACCATTTATTTTGAAGAACTATTAGAAAAGTATCACCAATTTTCTGAAGGAATGATACAAGTGGCAGCTACTCTTCCCCTTCGGGATTACCGTATCTGCCCGAATAGAAGCCGACCCCGGATTTAAGCCGACCCCACGAAATTTTCCATTTTTTGGCAAAAAAAGTATTTTCGTAAATTTTATGCTTAAGTGTACCAGACATGCACGCACAACCTAGAATACATTATACATTACATCTATATAATTATATACGTTCCATGTAAAGTTTTATTAGGTATTATTACTGTTAATTATAAATATAGTCAACGCCGTTGATCACACCTTACAATCAAATGTAAGTATATTTATTTATCTTACTGGAATTCAAACTGTTGCGCATCGAAAGCTGTCATCGAATTTGGCGTGATCGTCTACTTAGTCATTATACGCAATTTTAATAGATTCTATGAAAGAGGTTTCCAAGTTTTATTATTATTACTGTTAATTATCAGATGAATTACAGTTAACGCCGTTGCTCACACCTTCGAATCAGACGTATCTTATGTTAGCGGAATTCAAACAGTTGCGCATCGAAAGCCGTCATCGAATTTTGCGAATTGACTAAGCAGACGATATCGTCTGCTTAGTCAGTATACGCAATTTTAATACATTCTATGAAAGAGGGTTTTAACATGCATACAAAAATGACAATGGCTATAGCAAAATATAAAATAAACAAGAAAAATTAATATGAACTTCTTTTATACTGTCGGCTCCTAACTTTAACGTACCTGCCATTTAAATGATCCGTAAAAGCTACGACGTCTGCTACATCTGAACTTTAAATCGATTGCAGCACCAAGAAGTGCAATTAAAATAAAGAGTTGAAGAAGCTTAGTGTAGTCAGAATTTGTAAAAACCTCTAATAAGACCGGTGTTGGTATCTTAAGAACTCGTTGCAAATTATGATCAAATCGAATTTGCTGTAGCGTGCAATCATACTATGAACCTGGCGGGTTGTTAAAACTCGATTATTTTATATACCGCCCTTTCCTTTGGATAAGAACCCACTTTTAACTACGTGTTAAAATATATAAATAACATTCAATAGCAATTTAAATTACAGCTCCGGGCAACAGGAGGTATGCTATGGAAACAAGACATTTTTCAGCGATGGCGTCATACGAGGATGCCAAATTTTTCCTCAGGCTCGCATTTAAGCCGAGAGTGATTTTTTTCACGATAGATTTTGACAAAAAGTATCGGCTTATATTCGGGCAGATACGGTAATATGGTTGGTTTTCAGAAAAAAGGAAATTGATTTTTTTTGTATCAAGTTATTTGAAATATTTTAAAACTTGTGATATTAAATGAACTTTTGCCTATTAGCTACATATAAATCTAGATAATTGTTTATGAGCTAAAAATATGGAGCATATGTAATAAAAAAACCTGATTTTTTTATTAGCAAAACTTATGATTTCATTGTTAAGCACAAAAGTAATTAATTTTCGTAATTTTTAAATTATGAAAATTTGGAATTTCGATTTTTACTTTCTCCATATACGTAGCGTAGGGGAAAGTATTGTATTCATAAAAAAAATCAACTTCGAGATTTCAATGGAAATACACGTTTTGAGGTCCCCTGAACACGTTTTGACCATTTTCTCGATGATGTCTGTGTGTGTGTGATAGCTGTTTGTGTATGCTCTAACTCAAAAACTATTAATTAGATCAACGCAAAATGTTATATTTAACATTTTTATAAAAGTCACAAGAACTGATGAATGGAGATAGTCCACATCAGATTTTTAACATTTATCTTTAAATTTGATTCAGCACCAGCCTAAATTCTCTTATCAATAAAAATAAATTTATTTGATGTTATTTGATCAGTTATATCTTGCCTATAGTAAGTAGCTTTTGGATTTCGCTACGTGGAGATCATTGTAGATTGCCAACGTTTTCTATGTGTTCCAACATGCATCTTCAATGGCTGAGTATATGATATATATCCCCATTTTGCCTTTCTCTTTTTGGCCGTTGTCCTCGTATGGCTGGTCTGGCAGAGTTACCAGTGCTCCTTCTCTTTAGCTGTTTCTTTGAAATAAGTGCTTCCATGTCGCGCTGATACGGAAACAGTCGTCTCTCTTGACATTGGCCGGGTATATTTCAGTTTATATTGCTTTGCAAATCAATATCGGCTCTATCTCCGATCCTTAGTCGCTGAAAGAGGAGAAGGAACACATCATAAGGGCACTCGTAAATAATTGCTACAGCCACGCCTATATGTGGTTGAACAAGAAACAAAAAGAGAAAGAAATGGAACGACCTATACCTTCAGCCTATGCCAAAATTCTGTTCATCGCTGGGACATCTGAACGCATAGTGAGAACATTACGAAAATAAAACATCGCTATCCACTTGAACATGCTGCAAAAAATAGGAGAACAGCTCCCCTTCATAAAAGACGAGCTTGACCCACTGCCATCTGGAGTCTACAGAGTCCCATGCAGCTACGGTTAGGCTTACGTTGGCCGAACACAGGAGATCCATCAACAACAGGCATTGGAGGGAATCAGACATAGTGGAACATACTTCCTCGGGACCCAGATATAAAATCAACCCCGAAAAAACAAAATTGCTCGTGAATTCTTTACTAAGCGAGTGGTGGAAAATGTTAGTACAGAAAATCCGACTCCATCTATGCTGCTTATGCTATTTTCACCGATTTCTATACCAGCATAGACCGAAGGGATCAACTTGTGTTGGGATACCATGGTTTAATAGTAGTATAGAAGACAGACATTATACTCGATGTGCATCAGAAGAGAAGCTTGCTTCTGAGCTGCAGTCCAACCCATAGAGACTCGTTGTATCATCCTGACTTATAAAGCAAATCTTGTTGAGACTTAAGAATGAGGCGAGATCTTTCAAGTACTTTATGTTATGTGCATAACTTCCCATTATTATGATTTGCAGATTTGTCATTCTGGGCTTTTAGGACTCTCCAAAAATTTTAATTGTTTTAGACTAGGAAAAATTGACTGGTTTGAATTTGGGTGGATTTCATTGTGAAAAAGTAAATGGAAGAAAAATTTACGCTCTTTATTTTTTAGATGACGTTAATAATAATTCGGGTTCTTGTAAAAGAATTATTGTTGAATTTTATTATAACATTAAAACTTTTGTCTTTAAGTGTTTACCCGTATAGATCTAATTGAACAATTTTAAACGATATGTATAACAAAGAGGAAATGCTGAAGTAAATTAACATATCTTTTTGTAAGTAAAACTCTTTCGTTTGTACATAGTCGTCATATTTTACAATGACTTTCTTTTGCAGATTGAACTTCACTCTGGTTAATTCGTTTAAATATTCATGAACACGATTGAGCATCAGGCATATTTGCAGAATGTTCTGGTGAAGTCAAAAATGGATTCATCGAGCATTATGAAGGAGATGAATACTGCACCTGTGTGTTCTACTCTCTCCCGTGGAGAAAGGGAGCAATCCTGGAGAAGAAGGTAGGTAAGTACTTCCTTCCATTCATATGTGTGTTAAATTACCGTTTAACGGTATAGTTTTGGTCAGCATTCTGTGTTTATATTTTCAAGTCGGTAAACATTTCATGCTAGTCATTATTACGTGTTTAATACTATTTTTTCAAAAGCTGGAGCAATAAATGAGGCTACAGCAATAACATATAAATGCGACTGATAACATCTTATAAATAAAGAGGATAGTTTGTCTGCGTAGAATCGTTATACAGATGGCATACATTACAGAAATTTTTTATAATTAACGAAATTAAAATTTTTTACTGTTTTATTAACACAAAATACAATTATACATTTACTTTTTATTATTGGTCGATTATTTTATTAAGTAAAAAAATCGCCATATTGCAATTTGTGTTTAAAATACAGAATAAAAAAATTATCAAATTAATTCCTAAGTGCATTAGATACATTGATTGACGGAACCTTTCTTTTGATTAATTATGTTATTACACAAATATATGTAATTACATTATTCTATAGAGTAAAAAATTAGTGTTTGTTTGATCCAACAATTGATAATAGCGTTAATATTGAATTAAGATGGCGGATTGTTCGGTTCGCTTAAGAACAAATAGGATGAATTTTTATGAAAGAGAAACATGAGAATCAAGAGAACGTCGTCTGCGACACAACCATGAAAGACAAAGAAACCCCCAACTAAATGAGACAATTGAACAAAGGGAATCCCGACTTGCTGCAGATAGAGAATGACAGGAATTCTCGATTGAATGAAACTGATGAAAATTCTCATAATCGCATTCAGCAACAACAAATATGCACTGCACGAAATAGATTATCCAAATGGATTTCATTGAGAAATAATGCCTATACTTATGATCCCGCCGTTGATTACAAAGGTCTTGAATTGATTAACATCGGAGGTCTTATAACAATATGCAGATTTTGTAAAGCCAAAAAATTTGTTACAGAAGCAGATGGCATGTGCTGTTCCAACGGTAACATAGTTTTAAATGATCTTGAAGATGTACCTGAGCCATTATTTTCTTTGATGCAAAATGAAACTACAGAATCAAAAGAATTTCTAAAAAATATAATCTAGCGATTCTGACGAAGATAGTGAAAAATATTGTATGGAAACAAGTCTTAAGCTAAGTTTGACAAATACAATTAAAATTAAGAATAACATCAGTAATATTTTCAATACAAACTTTTGTCCTCCAAACTGACTGGATCAAACCATTCAGTGTCTCACCCCATACTCATCCTTCTTACCGACCTCTATGAATGAAAACTTAAACTTCTCCGAGCTAAGCCGGGGTAAAATAAGTTAGTTTGTAATGTAAAGCAAAATGAAAAGTGAATTAAATTCACACGTAAATAATAATGAATTTCGAATCCCTGCCAATTTTCCGATTAAATATGTTTTTAAAAAAGTAGTTATATTTTCTAGTCTTCTGCAATGGGAAATTATTTATAAATTTATTTTTAATGATTATTTAAATTTAAAGTGCAGTTGCACTTATAAAGATACTGTAATATTTTATAGCCATTAAGTTTAATTTCAATTATGATCAATCGTTGAAAATTCCTTCATGTGCATAGGTAAACCATATTAACAAATGTTTTGAAAAAGGTCCCTGTATGTCGACATTTAAATCTATTACTTGTCTGATATATTCTCTCTGCGCTGCAGCGGGCTGCTCTAATATAATAAAAATTAATATAATATTCATTGTAATCATTTTTCAATACATTGATTGATGTAGATTTCCCTCAATCTATAATGAAACAGAATTTTAAAAATTATTTCATTTGAATTTTCATAGTTTGATAAATTATTCTGAGAAAAGAAAATAAGTTCCATTCAAATTGTTAATGTTAAAAGGCTTTTGGAATGTTTAAATTTGAGATGATGCTGACCTTGGTAGAGTGGTAGAGGTATGAATCCGGTGTAGGTAGGATTTTTCTTACTGGGATCCTCCCATACTCTACTTTTGTGATTTGAGGAGACCGAGCAAGTCAGCGCTCCGTCCTTCGGAGGAGACGTTAAGCAGTTTGGCCCCATTGGTGCTCTTCGTAAAGAGTAGGCTAATGCCTTTACCAATTTTCCCTCTTTCCTTGTGTGTTCAGTGTGTAAGGAGTAATGGCTATAATAATCCAAGAGGTTAATTAGCCAGAAATTCCATACAAACAAACAAACAATTGTACATTTTGCAATTTGCATGTTATATTTCATGACCTTTTCAAATTTAACGAAGTCCCTGTGGTATAGGTTATGATTATGGTATCTGAATATAAAAAATATTCAACGTCTGCTTTCAGCAAATACTGAAATAAAACATTTATTACAAAACTGAGACAAAAGCATTTCTTTACCATTTTGACTATTCCTTTCATTAAGGAGTAAATTCAGTTATCATGTTTAACATAGGAAATTATAAGAATGACACCAGGGGGGCAAGTCTTGAAATTTTGTTATGTATTAATGATGAATTTTTTTTTGTTAAGATGATGTCAAGCGATGAGTTTTATTCGGGCGGAAATATGAGTGAGCCTTGAAAATTATCGTTAATAATGACATTATTGCTACGACAAATTATTATCGAATGCATAACAATGAGCATTGAGGTGTTGTTAAATATGCTAATGATAAGTATTTATTCGAGTTAGTTAGTAAAAATGGCTGCATACAGATGTTTGCATTTAATTGTGGGAGTCGCTGCAGAAAAAAGGAGGGTAATAAGGAGAGAGCGATTTCTTCGTGACCGGCAAAACACATTCCATTGGCCCGAGGAAGATTTTAATTTAATATTTAGGCTTAATCAAGAAGCTGCGATGTATGTTTGCGATATGTTAAAGCCTCATATAAAAGCTACTAGTTAATCATCCCTGCCTGGAGAAGTAAAAGTAAATAGCTATAGTGGTTATTAATAGTATTCGTGGTTATAAAGCATTTTCTTTATGACCGGTTAATATGACCTGCTATTTAAACATTTTTACTTTTAATAATATCGAGTAAACCAAATAAGTAAACAAGGCAGTGTTTAGTGGACTCAACAGTTTAATTGATTTAAGTATTTGTTATCTTATTTCTGGAAAGGTCCTAACAGCATTGAACTTTTTAGCTACTGGCAGTTACCAGAGGCCAGTTAGACTGAATTTGTATTTGGCTGTCAGTAAAAAAATGTCAGAAGTTTAATAGAGGCGAAAAAGGCAGTAAACAAATGCATGCTGAAAAATTGGGTGATTTTTCCCGTGTCACAGGCTGAATGAACAACTATTAAAACTGAGGACAAAATTACTTTTAGTGTATAGAAAATATTTTACGTTTTCCTCTCATTAATTTTTTTTTCTTCAACTTAAGATTTATGACAGAAAAAGATTTTCCTGAGGTAATCGGAGCAATAGACTGCACCCATATAAAAATTAAAGCTCCAAATTTAACAGACAGAAATCATCTGGAGTATCTATATGTTAACCGACATGGTTATCATTCATTTAATGTGCAATTGGCAAATAAGAACTTATTTGAATAGTGTTTCAATTGTTAAAACTATTTTGTTTATTAATTTTTAAAAATCACTGATATGCGATTACGGGTTATGCATTTTAGATGTAAATGCAAAATACCCTGGTGCTACGCATGACTCCTTTATTTGGAGAAGTTTCAATGTTTACGAAGCACTGAAACAAAAGTACACTGCAGGAAACCTTAACGCATGGCTCCTAGGTTAGTTGCATAGTTATACAGAAAGTATCAATTGCCGGTCTGTAGCCAAATCACTTCACTTGTGTATGTTGTTCATGACAGAATAGTGGATATCCACTACATCTATGGTTGATGACACCCAGAGCAAAGGTTTTCTGATGCTCATGCAATGGCTCGTAATTACATAGAAAAATGTAGCAGAGTGTTAAAAAACAGGTTTAGGTGCTTGTTATCAGAAAAGAGCTTGCATTATAGCCCTCAAAAGGCATCATTAATTATAAACACTTGTCTAGTGTTTCACAATATCTGCAAACATTTCAATTTGCCAGATTTTGATGTCATTTTGCCAAATGAACCAAATAATGCAGAAGATGCCATTGAAAACTTAAGCCAGAGAGGTGACAGAGACAATAGGTTCAACCAAGGTGTTAATATTAGGAATCAAATACTACGAGCAAGGTTTTCCTAAATTTCTGAAATATATATTATCATTTATCATGAAACAAGTATTTTATTAAAAATTATTGTTCCAAAATTATTTAAAGAGATTTGTAAAAACTGCAAATGTTGCTGCTATTTTAGCAATAGCATTTGCCTGCTTCTCTGCTGCCTTTCTCCTTTTAGATTCCTCAATGTCCCCTAATAAAATTTCAATACCTGAAAAGATTTTCAATTTTTTCTTCTCCATAATCTGCTCTGCTTTTTCCTCTTCTAATTTTGCAAACTTCTCAGTTGCCGTTTCATATGGAGTTACTCTTCTGCCTGCTCCGCCATATGACAGTAATTAATTTAATATAAATAAAATGTTATTAGTATGAATATTTCTTGGGAGAGTAGCAATATATATATGCCATATAAATTTATCTTTTGATTTAAAAAGTCGGCGACTAGCATTGGACGAAGAAGGAATAGGAGTGTCAGGAGATTTATTGGTCAGGGTGATGTCATTCTCAAGTAAAACTTGCCATGAATATGATGGCTGTGGGTCATCAAGTTCTTCTAATGAATAGATTCTCCATAAAAATCTTGATATTTTATACTTATGTTACAACTGAAAGCTACATATGATTGTTTATACCAAACCATTTTAATAAAAGATTGCTCATTCACAATAATTTCTTTAATCTCTGGTGTTAGATCCCTTTTGTTTAGAAAATAACAAATTTTATAATCTAATAAAACTAGAATTCAGTAATTTCAATTGAATTTTAATCAAAATACCTCAAGCTGTGATTCAATGCAATTTTCTTCTCCCAAAGCAGAAATATTCCATTAGCCTTTCTTCTAAATATGTCAATTTCTCATTGAGGGCTCCCCCACCTCCTGTGCCTCTCATGTGCTTATAAAACCTTAAACATTTTGCCCTAGTGGCACATTTCCAATCATATGGAATATAAAAATACACCGTTGATTCAATTCTTAATACTGTTATTAAATAATATGTGTATATATATATATATATATATATCATTATATATCAACGTTTCTTACATAGGATAATATATATAACACATAACAGGAGGATACTAATGTCCAGCTAGAGAGCTGAAAGTTTTAGTTTTTGTAGATATGATGTAGAAACCTACATATAAAATGAGACTTCTTACCTAAGTGACATGAGTTCGACTCCAGAAATTCCGAAATTTGCGTTTTTTCCCATAAGAAAAGCATAGCGCCATTTTTGTAAATTAATTATGGGCACTTGCCGGTAAGCTAGAAAAATGAAATTTTCAGTGTTGCTAGATAGCAAAAATATCTATTAGGAATTTTTGTCACTTTTGCTTACAGTGTTTTGGGTTCGACTCCAGAGACCCCGGAATATCTCCCATAAGTTAGCATGGGAAAACGCAATCCAGTGTGTAGACCAATCTAATAAGTTTAGGAAGCTGAAATTTAGCAAGATTATAGAACATTTCTCATAACCAACTATAAAAATATAAAATTTTTAATTTATAGGGGTTGTTTTAACCCCAAATGAACATTAAAGTTTAATAATTTTTATCTTGAAAACTATATGCTGTAGGTTCGAGTTTTTGAAATCATTTTGTAGAAAATTATACACAAAAAAGTAATTTTTAAAAAGTTAAATAATTCGACCACTAATAATTCGTAATTGTTTAAACATATTTTTGAGGTTTATGTATTACCGAATGTGCTACGGAGCTGAAATTTTTTTTAGAGGTAGTGTTTGTAAAAAAACGAAATGGAATTTATAGAAATTTTGATATTTAAACTTGTTTGGCAGTTAAAAATTCTTAAAGTTTAAACAAATAGGTATATGTTTAGATACTACGGGGCGAGTTAGAAAACCGAAAGTTTTAAGTTATTTAGAATTTAATCTATAAAAACGAAAAACATTTCAATGTATCCATGAAATTTTATTGCGGCCGTTAAAAATTATTTAAATTTTAACAATTAGATAAATGTTATTTCACTTCTAGATGTGCTACAACTTTAAAATTTGGCAAAAATGTGTAGCATTAGTACCCCATAATGGAAAAAGTATAAAGTTCTAAAATTGAAAAGTTTGGGGATTGTTTTAATCTATTATTTTTACATAGGGGGAAACCGAAAATTGCTGCGGAGGTGAAATATTTAGAATTAAAAAAATATTTGTAATGATGAAATATCTGTCTGGAAAATGAATGTTTTTTGAAGGTGAGATGAAATACTTGCAGAATGCAAGCACCTTCTACTAGTGTGTGTGTGTATATATATATATAATTAAATAACTAAAATTTCAGTTTACAATGAATAGATGCATTCCAATTATAAACAAACTCCTCGCTGAATCTACCTATACTAACTCCACAATTAATTCCTTATTTATAACATTTACACCATTCTATATTTGTTCCTAAAGAAAGTTCATGATGAAGAAATGAACTAATTCATTATAGTACCTATGCTACATTTCAATTAAAATTATCCAATGGTAATTTGTACAGCACAAAGATTCTTACTTCTGCTTTCTGATATACAATTAATTGAGTAACGAAAGAAACTTAATATTGAGTTTTCTCATTAAATCATTATCAAATTTCAATTAGTAATACAGTACTAATCTAAATGGCTCACTAGAGAATAAAATACTACCATCTTGATAGAAATTAGAAATAATAGTAAATTAGTACAATATGAATAACAACTATTGAAAACATTTTACAATGTTAATGATTTCAGAAAAAAATACATAATAGGAATTAATATTATATAAAACCTTGCTCGTTCAATAAAGATACATAAAGGAGTACATTTAGCGCATTAACTATAACCTTCTTTCACTTATCCACGTCTCTTGCAGGACCTTTTACGTCGCTATTTAGAATCGCTGCCAATTCCTCCCAGCATTTCTGTTTCGTTTTAGAAGAGAAGGTAGCTGTGATTTTTGCCTGTACGAAATTCTATGTGGTTTGACATATACTCGATTAATATTTCCTGCTGTCCTGACGTTATTTTGGAGCCTCGAACCTTTCTCTCCATACTTATTATTTCCAATATTATTGTGTTATTACGTTATTGTGAATTGGCACGTGCGCTGTCTGAATGTCAGATGTTTTATTTTTTTCTACCTTCGTTATCAAACCAATGAACGAAATTTTATATTTAGTCGTAACGAAAATTTCAAAACGCGCAAAAAGTTCGGTAGAGTGATCGTTCGTTATGAGGCTAACGAAAATTTCGTCAATAACGAAACCGACAATATTTCATCGAACCGTAACGAAAATTTCAAGACTGTGGCAATAAGTTTTCCATAATTTCTTATTATTCCAAGTTAACGTCTCATATGAGTTCTTATTAATATTATTTTCAATATTATTTTGTTGTGTGAGCTATATATTTAGTTAAAGCAGTATTCTGGTCGTTAATCAAATTTTTAGTATTTAATACGGCCAAGTTTTGGTCTTACGTTAGTTGGATATTCGGGCTCTCATGCTTATGAATTGGTGAATAGAAAATGAAAATAATTTTGTGTTATATGAATTTGCTTATTTAATTTTTTATGCTAAATACATTTAAAAAAATATTTTGCTGATCGTTATTCATCGCTAACGGTGAAGTTGTTAAGAAAAATAGTGAAGTTGTACTAGGGACTTGGCTCCAGAACAGATGTTCCACAGCAATGAGTGGATTGCAATTAATCAGATTAGTTCTTGAACATTTCACCAACTTTTGCAAAGGCACATTAACAATTCATATGCCAGAAGTTGTATATTGGCTTCCTCTTATTAGACTCCTAGGTATCTTGTGCTTTTCACGAAGAGATTGCCAGCTTTCACTCTCCCACACACATTTCAAAAGGGAAACCTGGTGCCGGAATCAGCTTCTTCTCGATCACTCCACACTTCATATAATCATACAAAACTGTCTTGTATCTTATATGCCAAAATAAACCTAAAATTTCACTTCGCCTATGGTCTGCAGCCAATCCGATCGGGGTGGAAGAGTTTTCGATCTAATTTTCCCGCGTTACTTCGCGTGAGGTGAAGTTCGATTCGATCTCCTTTTCGACTGTTTTCTCCTAGTCCATAGTAGACCCTAAAACATTGAATTTTCCTTAGCTCTGTCTTTTCTGCTTTGGTCAGGGATAAGAACATCGCTTCTCTCTTTCAGCAGGATAATAAAAGAATGATGTAATGCGTTCCCTCGTCACCTGGTTGCCAATCATTGTAGAACGAAGGGAGAGGGAAGTTGCAGCATTGGATATTGTCTGTGTGTGTATGGTGTGTTCGTTCAAGTGTGGCGCTGTATGTGGGCCGAAGGGAGAATAAGTCGGGCAAATTCGTGAAACTTTGATGCGCCCTTGACTTTCATCGTTGCGCGGAGAGCGTTGAGTATTGGAGACCTGCGGGAGTGAAGGGGTACTGGAATAGGAATAGTGAGAAAGGGAGGGAGAGGTCCGAAAGGGATGGGATGGAGTGGAAGGAGAGGGAGAGGAAACAGGGAGGAGCGTGGGAGGGACTCGGAGAAAGAGAGAGAACTCAACGTAGGGGGAGAGGGAGGGCATAGATAGGGAAATAAAAGTGGGAATGGGTGGGAGATGAAGAGAGAGAAGGAAAGCAAGGGATCGGGAGGGGGATGGAAACGAGAGAGAAAAAGTGTCAAAGGTAGAGGAGGCAATAGAGGGAGGTGAAGGGCGGATCGGAAGTGGAGGAGCAGACGAGTGGTGGGGAGAGGGTTGCGCGTGAATAATCTAAGCGTGCCGAGTAGTGGAGTAGGAGAGGGAGAGTGCCTTATCCTAGAAACTGGCTCGCATTGTAGATCCATTATTTGTTTGAGCTTTGAGTTTAGTCATCCTGAGAAGATGGCGTTGGTGTGAAGATTAATTTTAGTGCCGTGGTTTTTGGTTTCTCTTTGCTCAGTCTTTTAGATGAAAGATATTTTGGACTTTTCTTAATTGGTTCTGATCTTTAAGCAGGTGTTTAATTTAAGTTTTAATTTAAGAGAAGTCATTCTCGTCATTACTTTTCTCGTCATTATTGTTATTTTCAATTTTTTGTCAACAAAATGTTAATTTTATGTGTAGTTAATATAGTGTCTTCATTTGATAAAAAACTCAGTACAGTCCTGGAAAGGTAAAGCAGAACACAGAAGTTTTATATCTATACTATATATATAAAGAAAACTAATTTTGGCGTTCAACAAATTACTACGTTGCTGTCTACAATCAGTAAATAAACAAATTACTTCGTTGCTATCCACAACCAGTAAATAAACAAAGATTAGTTTAGAACATTATTTCAATGAAAATATTAATAAATTGAGTGCGGAACAAGAATTGATTTATACAGATATCATCCCTACAATTGATTTATCAAACCAAAGGATCAAAAGGCTCTTTTTCGGCGATGGACCGGGGGGGTTCCGGTAAAACTTTCATCTACAAATTGGTCTTAGCAAAAGTTAGATCAAGAGGAGATATTGCTCTGGCTGTTGCTTCTTCTGGAATTGCTGCAGTTTTACTACCGAAGGGATCCTTATGAGAGAATGTTCTGACGGAACTAAACATTCAGATCAGGAATTTGCTTCATATATTTTACGACTCGGAAAAGGGGAAGATAATGACAGTGAAGATCATATAACTTTACCTAATGATCTGTTTTCACCTCTTTCTAATTTCGAAACTTTTATCGACCAATTGATTGATAAGAAAGAATTACATAATTGGACAATTTTAAGAACAAAAAATCCATTTGTTGATAAAATTAACTCATACATTCTCGGAAAAAATCCAGGATCACAAATAACTATTAATTTCGGACTCAATTGTTGAAGAAGAAAGTCAGAACTTATATCCTGCAGAATTTTAAAATACTATTATTATCAGTGGAATCCCTCCTCATAAGTTAGTGCTAAAAACTGTCGAGTCATACTTATGAGAAACCTTAATCCAACTCTTGGTTTATGTAATGGAACTCAATTAAAGGTTCTGGAAATTCGTCCATCAAATAAATTAATCAAGGCTGAAATCCTTGACGGAACATTCAAAGGAAATATTGTTTTGATTCCTAGAATTATTTTGATGTCTTTGGATTCGGGTCTTCCTTTACACTCAAACGAAGACAATTCCCCCTTAGACCAGCCTTTGCAATAACAATAAATAAAATTCAAGGCCAAACTCTCACAATTGTTTTGATTTATTTGAAAGAAGACGAGAATAAAGATTAAACATTTTTTAAAACCATTTCTTCCAACCAGAACATGCGGTATTGCCCTAGTTTAATTAATTCTTTCTCATCTAAGTATATGCACAACGTTGAAGCTCAAACGTTTTTAAATGTATGTGACTGAATTAATTAGTTCTTAATTAAAAAAAACACACTAATGAAGGATTTAAAGAAGAAAGAATGTATGAATTCCCTACCCGTAGATACTATATTTGTTTAACCTGAAAAAATAAGCCAAGTTTTTAGTAGGTAAATAATTTAAAGTAGGAACTATGAAGGATTGAAAAGGCCATGCTACATTAAATCTCATTTTAAACGGCTGCCAGATTTGATCAAATTAATAACCCATTCAAATTATTTTCGTGAGTTGTCACGCAGAAGAGAGGTAGTCTTAACTTCTGTTGTCTTATTTGTTTCCCCACAATTCAGTTTAAAAAAATTGTATTACCACGAAAGATGAAGTAGTAATTCTGATTTTTACCGACTGCACTGTCTAAAGGGTATAAAATGAGATAAATAAAATTTTATTATAATTCTTTACATTTTATCAATAATTCATGAAGAATGTAAGATCAGCGCCGGATTTAAGTTGTTGGAGCCCATAGGCACTGTTTTTCCGGTGCGCCTTTTTCTCTTCAACAATATAATAAAAATATAAAAATAATGCACGTTATTGAAAACAGTTGTAAAAATCTTTTCCATTGTTGTCAAATTCCTTAGATATTTTGCGCCTTTTATGATTAGACACATTTCATAATTTGATACATTTCAAAATTTGGTGCTTTCACACTTAGTGTTAGGCGCCTTTCATAATTTGGCGCCCTAGACAGTTGCCCATGTTGCCTATGCGTAAATCCAGCACTGTGTATGACAATGCCTTCACATAAAGTGGATGCTTCACATATCAGTTAATTACGTATATTTTGACGGAACTTCCCCTGGACTTATTTTGATTCGTACATCTTATTTTTTCAAGGAAAATATAAATTTATCTAATTTATGTTTTCTTAATTATGAATGAATGTTTTTATCATCGAAGATTTTTTATCAATAAATTTTTTTATCATAACACCAGCCAGCGAATTTATTTGACTGCATACTGTTTTCCAGCAATATTTTTTCATATTTTTCTTAAAAGTTTTGAAAGTTCTCCATATTTATTATATGACTATATATCATTGATCGAAGTTCACATTTACTTGTTGCTTTTGTCGGCTCGGTTGGGTTCTTGGAAATTTAAAGTGAGAGAGTGAAATGCTTGTGAAATATCTTTCTACTACATATACTACAAAAAGGAAAATTAAAAAAATTAATTTTCGAGGTTGAGGAATTGTTTCTATCCAATAAATGATATTGGAAATTTTTTAACCATCAAACCATCGATTTAAACATGAGTCAACGATCGGTAAATTACCAGTGATAACGGCCATATTTAATTGAAATGTGCAGCTTGTTTATCCAATCGTTTTAAGATCATATTAATTATTTAGATCGTTTCACTGCTAGTCTAAAACTCATTTAGAGATTCATTGGAGGTTCCACAGAATATCTTTGGATACCGAATTTTTATTTCTATAGAGATGAAAACAGTAACGTGCTTTGTTATTGCTCAGGAAAGAGGGATAGTCGTAATTTATATTCGTCTTTGTTATTTCATTTTTGAAAGTGGACATAATTTAGTTCGTTCGTCTCATTGCTTTGACATCAGAGGACATTTTCTTATGCTTTTTTTGTTGCCCGATAAACTTTTCTTGCCTTCGACGAACTCAAGAATAACTTCATTCGAGAAAATATTTTTTTTGCAATTATAATCTTAGTTTCTTTTTAATCTAGTCTGGAAAATTCTTGTTTCACTACGAAAGTCGCCATGTGTTCAGGCGATGAGAAAGTTATCGTTTCCCGTGAGATAATTTGAATATATATGGAAATATTCAGATGCGATCTTCATTGAAGTCATGGCCAGATAAAAGGAATCGTTAAATTTTAATCTCCTAGTTTCTCCAAAATACAGAAGACAGGTGGAAAAATAGGATATATTCGTATAAATATTATGGATAAGTTGGGCAAAATTAAAAAATTTCCGAAAATCACACTAGAGAGCGTTTATGTTTATGACCAAAAACAAAGCTTGAGTGAATCATACAAACACTAGCGTAATTGCCCGTCAAATATGACGGGTATATGCAGATTATGTATTAAAATGAAGGTGTTGAACGAGCAGGAATATCGGAAGTCACCTTTCTTCCTAAACTTTTAAAACTGGCCAGCTATTCATTGCACTATCTCTCAGATACCCATTGCGCGTAGGTCAGAGGGAATCAGCGGTTCGTTAAAAAAATGAAGGTACTTCCCGTTCTTCCTCCCTTTTTATCTTCCTCCCTCACATTCTCTTCCCTCCCTCTCCCCTTATTCTCTCCCTCCTTCTCTTCTTCCCATTCTCCATCCCTCTGTCCCTCCTATTCTTCACCCTCACTTCTTCCATCCTCCTTTCTCCCTCCCATTCTCCTTCTCATTCTCCCTCTCATTCTCCCCTAAAAATGTAGCTCTCTCTCTCTTAGCGTGGTATACGTAGACACAAACCTTACATACAAAAAGAATATTTATTTGCTAAACATTATGTAGGACAACTTTAGCAGGTCAAAATTATTTTAACTCTCTGGAACATACTATAATGTGAATTGTATATTTTTAAAAATTTTAGTCCACATAAAATATTGTTTCATTAAATTAAAACTTATAAATTTTATTCGGAGTAAGTGCAATGTATCCCCCCTCAAAACAGCATTGCAAACGGACATTTATTTCTTAAATTACCATGTCAACTCTATATAAGAAAATTCTGATAAGCTCATTATATACATTTCTGACAAATTTCAATTTTCTATCTATATCCTTGATCGAGTTATTCGCGTTTTAATAGATTGACGCTAGGACCAACGGACGAACAACATATCCTTTTATTATTATTTTTGTGTTTCTTTTAAACTTTTCTCTCTCTATTTTCCAAACCGACCTCAAGTCCTCCGTTCTTCTAACAAACTCCCGTAACCTTCGCGCAATCATTCACTCCATAATTTTGTACATGCTCGGTTTGTTTATTAAAACGTCCAGCACGTTCCTCAAAATTTCATACCGTTTCTATTTCAATAATATTGGATTTAACTCATTATAGTATTTCAGCTATTTACGTATTCCTTCTCGTAAATAACGCAACGAATTATGAAAATCATTTCCCTCTCCTTCCGTCTTTCTCTCCTTCTCGTATTAAAAGCCTTCAAAGCACATTGAAACCCATAAGGATTGGAATTACAATAGGATTTTGAGGTTTAACAATATAATTGGTAGGCAAGGCAATATTCCGTTAAAATGGTAAGATTTCCCCAAAATATGTGAGTTAAACGTTTAACGTGAGGGATTTCGAACTATAGGTGAAAAAAGATGACCAGAATGAGAAACCTTATAATTGTTTCTTTAAGATGGTCCAGATCTAAAGGTCGCTTGACAATTTTTTCTAATTTTAATCTCAAAAAGAAGAAAAGTCTTCATGTCAAAACTTCGATTTTTACGTGTTATCTTATGGAGAATGTAAATCATTCCCTGGATCGAACCCAGGAAGTTTTTCGTAAATTTTCCTTCTTCGCAGCATTTTTATATCTAAATAGGTTATCTCTGCCAAATTTCAAGTTTATATCTGCATATTAAGCTAGTGAAATTTTGTGTTTTGTGGCAGACAAAGCGTTTAAGCGTTTTATATTGGTAGATGAGGAAATCGTAACTTCAGTTATCATTTATACTATGGGCTCGTTACAGTACTTCCTGCAAAAATATAGGGAACCTTGCGTGAAGTGGCCCTATGCGATAGTTCCTATGGCAAAGAATTGTGTCACAGGGTCTTTTTCGTTGAACCACTTTTATTGACCCTCTCAAAATAATCGTATATCTCTCATAATTTTCAAAACAAAAAAATCAGTAAATGATTTAGACTAACACTTCCCGATACACAACATTTTTTGTTGTGTCGGCTTTTTCTGATGACACAGAAAATCGTATGTTCTCTGGGTTCTTTAATAATAAGTAATCACTATACATGCACCGACCACGCATCAAATTAATTAAAAATTAATCGCAAACAATATGTATCAATATAGTAATTTTCATTAAACTGCCCAATAAAATTTGCAGGCAAAACGATATTTTCAATGTAAACGTCAAATATCTTGCTATTTTTAATGTTTTCCGTTATTCCAATGCAGTGGTGTCGTTTATAACTTCAAGTTTCTTCACTATGCGTTTCATTTGTTTTATATTTACACGAGACTTTTCACATAAGTGTTCAATCAGTTTTTGTTCTTCATGCGGTTTCGTTGTAAGCTTAGTGCAAATCCACTTGAAAGCCCGAGTCCAACAATGCAAAAATCCGAAATCAGCAATGCCCGAAACACCAGTTAGTTAAAGACTATAGGTCTACACATCGTATTCTAGTCGATTAAGTGTTAATCAAATGCAAAAACGAAAACTATCCTGTTATCGAACCCATGCCTTTTCGGGGAACTAAGACCCACTTAAAATCTGCAAGAGTTCGCGTCGAGTATTCAGGTGAAAGATTCGTCGAAATTGAACCGACCGTTCTTGATTTATTCGCGTTTATACTGGGAGGTGACGTCACTCGAGTTTAAATCGGCTTCTGGATACTTACGTATTAACGGTACTACCGATTTGTAACTGAACTTCCTCGAAGTACAGGATATTCCGAAGATAAGGACGGGGGTTTAGGGGGGCGGTAGCCCTCTTTCAAAAATGTCCTTGTTATTCTCGGTAATATAGAATAACGAAGTTAAAATCTAATAAACTTTCTGCGGTAAATAACGATTTTTTGAAAAGGGGCGGTAGCCTCCTTAAACCACCGAAAGAGACATATTTTCGTATCTAGTATCTATAAACAAAGCAAAAATACAGACTCAAGTTTCGATTTTTACCCAATGAATTCCATTGAACATAATATTTTTAAAATAACTTTAATAATTAATCTTCGGAGGCCAAAAATCTTTTATTGCAGTGAGAATAGATTGGAAGACACCTTCGTCTTTTACATTTTGGCGCCCCAAAAATACCGCAAGATAAGATTTTATGTGATGGCGAACAGTCCCGCGATGTTTTTTATTTCTCCATGTAACCGATCCCCACAAGGTTTGGGTTACTTGAAGATGCTCGAAACCGTCTTTCTGGAGTTCATCTGTTTTGTAAGTTTGCCAGGAATCTGAGTAAATTATCGAACCTTCTTTAAGTTTTTATTATTTATTATTACTGCCGCGGCATGCCGTATGGGGTTTCGCACTTCGGTCTGGTACTTCCACGATGAACACATCTCCAGTTTCACGACAAATTCCTCCAAATGTCCACCGCTGCGGTAAAATTCTACAGGCGTTATTTTTACGTTTACTAAATAGACTCGTCTATTTCTACAATGAATCCATGATCCCCAATTCTCTTCTGACTGCGCTTTTCAACAGTCGCCCCACAAACTTCCCTCGTGTAATTATTCCAATCAATTACAGTTTTATCAGCCAAATCCATTTGACGTTTGCACCTAACAGCAGTAACAAAAGGTATGCGTATTTTCAAACCAATTTCCAATTCGTATATTTACTCTCTCCTTACAATTCTTCACGTTGTATTTCCAGTAGATTCGATTGGCAAAGTACAACACCGCTAAATGCCTTTCGAACATTTTCTTTCACTCGGTAATACACCATGATGTTGAAGGAATTTTACTGCTACCTTCTCGGAGTTTGGTAAATCCCATATTTTCATTTTTTTCACGTTTAATAGACAAAAATAGAACACATGAAAGAAGGGTTTCTTCCAACAATGAATAAATCATCTGGATAAATAAATTGTTTATTGGCACAGGTCGTTAGGTAAATGCGTAAGGTAGTTCCGTTAATACGTAAGTGCTCCTAAGGTAGTACCGTTAATACGCAAGTACCGGTTTTTGTCCTTCGTTCGTTTGTTTTATTGTAAGATTAGTGCAAATGCACTTGAAAGCCCGAGTTCAGCAATAAAAAAAATCCGAGGTGAACAATACCATATACCCTAGCAAGGTTCTTTCTGAAATGTCGGAAAATCGGAGAAAATCGAATATAAACTTAAAATATGAGCAAACACGAATGAAACAACAGAATCGGCGGTAAGAATAAGAATATTCATTTCTTTCTGCGTTAAATGGTATAAATCTCGAGTCAAAGTCTCGACCGTAAGTTATTTTAAAATGTTAAAGACTAAAGGTTTACACACCGTATTCTAGTCCAGTGTTTCTCATCCGCAGGTCCGCGGACCGCTGCCGGTCCGCGGTTAAGTATTGGCCGGGCCGCGACAATCCATTTCTCTTATAAAGGTTCTATAGTGGGCAGCACTGATTAATGAGAGGATTGTGTTTTCAGTTGTCGAAGTGCAAAATTGTCAAATATTTGGCGGTTAAATTGATTTTATCGGTCCTTTATGGAATATTCAGATATTACACCGGTCCGCGACCGACTTTCGGATAAAACACCGGTCCGCGATTAACTTTCTGTTGTTCTAGTCGATTACGTGTTAATAAAATGCAAAAAACTATCCTGGTATCGCACCCATGCCTTTTCTGGAGACTACTACACACTTAAAACCTGCAAAAGTTTTCGCTGAGTATTCAGGCGAAAGATTCGTCGAAATTGAACAGACCGCTCTCTATTTATTTGCGTTCATTCCGGGAGGTGACGTCACTCGAGGCTTCGGACGCAGGCGGTCAGGGACACATCGCGATGTGAAATTTATCAAATATATTGCAACCGATGCATCGGTTGCAATATATTTGATAAATTTCTATTAAGAACTGATATTTTTCAATATTCTATTAATACATGTTAAAGGATTTTGGAAAGTTTTATAGATTAATGAAACCTGTTTTTCTCTCCTTGTTAAATATTTTTCGTCTCCATGGTTTTGTAATTAACCAATGTCTGAACGCGGAAAAAGATTTTCGTTTTGAATAATTCGTGTATCTTTGGATACAGCGTTCAAAATTTAAAATCAACGAAAGCCGAATGACATTCTTGCATTGCACTGGTCTATGGGCTGGACGCCCATAGTCACCGGAAATAAAATCAAATGAGGTCAATTTTTTATTTGAGTTCCAAAATTGAATTTGAATTTGAATTCCGATTGAGTAATTATGACGCCGTACTATTCGCCACCGCATCTCTAGAATCTCGACCCGGAGCTTTCGACATGAGATGTCGTCGCCGTTTTAGCTTACTCTCGCCTTCAGTTCGTTAAAAAGTTTGCGGACAGTCTCGTTAGCGTGACCGTCGACCTCGATTTCTCCACAAAAGGGTGAATATCTCGTGGTGGGGATGAACCCAGAGAGAAGTTATGGCGGCCACAGCGCGCTCATCATGGATCGGTGCAGCTGTTCCGTGATTTGTGACCCGTGATCATGACACACGTTGTGGCCATTCTGTTTCAGTCATGTCGATCGTCCTAGAACACCTCGGACTTCAGTGTTAACACTCAAGAATGGAAAGGAAACTCGATACGAGTGCATTAGATGGAACACGAAATACCGATTTCCCCCGGACATGATTTTTTTGGCCTGCTCGTTTCACATCCATCACGCATCGGAAGGGTATGTCACGTGACCAGGAAGATGGAACGATTAATAAACTCTTCCCGAACAACAGCTGATTTTTTTCTGTGCATGAAAATTATCTCCTTCTCAGTAATTTTATTACGAATGGTGTAACCGGTTGAATTTTATGGTTTCCTGATGGTATTGATACATCGCAGTTACTTTCTGGAATGATTTATTCGCACAAAAGGCTTGTTTTCTACTTGATTAACAGAACGATCGTTACTGTAAAAATATCTCGGTGTCCCACTAATTCGTCGCGGGCAATTCGTCTCGTGTCAAATTCGTCGCAATACAAATTCGTCGCATGGCAAATTCGTCGCAAGACAAATTCGTCGGATGGCAAATTCGTCGCAAGACAAATTCGTCACAAGGCAAGTTCGTCGCATGGCAAATTCGTCGCATGGCAAATTTGTCCCATGGCAAATTCGTCGCAAATCCAGTAATCGTTGAGGAAATAGGAAATCCTTTTCTTCATTAATCCTG
Source organism: Tanypteryx hageni (assembly GCA_028673005.1). Lineage (NCBI taxonomy): Eukaryota > Metazoa > Arthropoda > Insecta > Odonata > Petaluridae > Tanypteryx > Tanypteryx hageni. The sequence goes on along the minus strand of CM054113.1, from coordinate 36,128,363 downwards.
CGATAACCATATTCAGTGTATGAGAAGGGTTGACGATGCCTCATAATTTCCGATGAAATTAGGCAACAAGAATAAAAAATATATGGCCAGAAACAAATGAAGGTTGGGAAGGAAACAAAAAGGTGGAGAAAGGAGGAGAGAAGAGAGGGAGTGAGGAAGGATGGGAGGTGGGGTTAAGGTTGGCTGGGGAGAGAGTGGGAGAGAGAGTAGATAACACTGGGAGTCCTAGGTGATTAGCGGGATATTTCCAAAATATCTTATTAATATATTTTATCCTATTTTGTTTCGTCCTAAATGGCCGACGGAGAGTTAAAGTTAAGAGATCCTTTTTCTTTCCCTCTATTCATCGATACATGGATTCCGGATTGACAGAGGGTCTCGCGCAGCACTATCATTTGTATTTAATTTCGTGTTTATACGTGGTTATCCCTGCTGCAATCAGCAGAGAATAGTCATAGAAGGCTATCTTATTAGGGAAATAATACTTACATATGTTTGAGTGAGAAGAGTATTTACCAAGAAAGTATTACCAGATATTTTTATAGCATATGAAAAACAAAGGACGAAAATTTATCTGCATCTTGGACTGCGGGACATTTCACTGCTAATGCGCGACTCGGGATTTCACTATGAAAATCGTGACATTGAAAATAACAGAAAAATATTTCCTATTTCCTCAACGGTTCCTGAAATTCCTACAAATTTATATTGCGACGAATTTGCCATGCAACGAAATTGTCATGCGACGAAATTGCCTTGCGACGAATTTGCCATGCGACGAATTTGTATGGCAGCGAATTTGTATGGCGACGATTTGCCGCGCGACGAATCGCCCGCGGTGAATTGACGTAGAACCAAATATCTCAGGTTAGAACTTAATGAGCGCTCAATGGTTGCTTTCTCTTAACGACGACTATAGTGCCCGTTCTCAAAGATCCTTCGCCTCATCTCTTCAGTTACCAGTGGTCATGGTGCTACTTTAATAAACGGCGCAATATACATTGCGCAAACTTTCTCATATACGTATATACGTTTGGTTTCACTAAACTCTTTGCCCCGAAATTAACTCTTTGTGCTTGGCAGTTCACTGCCAATTATGATAATAATGCGTAGCAACAGAACCAAAGCGACTGACACCATCAATCTCTCACATCTAATAACTCACTAATAAGCGCGTGGCGTTAAAAGAGAAGTACGGAATTTTAGACTAGGAAATCCCTGGGTTCCCCCTCACCTCTGACGCGTGCACTGAGCGTCTTGTACAGAAATAATGCCACTGGACGATATATAGTAACTTTTTTGGGACATATGGCTTATTTAATATTATTTATGACATCAGGTTGTACGTTTGGATGGATTTTAATCGAAATCCCTATAGCCATTTTTGAATAAATCGAATTTTGTTTCAAAATATCCAAGAATAAAGTACCCTTAATTGTTGCGCAATATCGTCTATCTCTTCAGAATGCCTTTTATGAATAATATTATCTATAAATATGAGATATCATTTGATTAGATGTAACCGTAAGGCTGTAGTAAAAGTTTGAACGGATCGCGGCGGAGGCGTGACGTCATAAGGTTTAGGTATGGTAGCTTAGCGCACATTGTAAAGCCACTGGACGCCATATAGTGATTTCAAGAGACTTGGCTTACACAGTAATATTTGTGACACCAGGCTCTAAAATTTGATTGATTTAAATCAAATTCTCTGGAGCAATTTTTGAGTAAATAAAATGTTTCTGAAAATCGCCAGGAATGAACTACCTTTTAATTTTGTGCAATATCATTTTTATGAAAAATCGGTCTGCAAAAGAAGATATGTTGCACAAATACGAGATATAATTCAATTTTATATACGCGTTTGGACCCTAGAACGGCGAACAGACCGACAGACGGTATGACAAAATCCACTTGTATGGACTCAGGGACACCTAAAACGTGCATTTCCATCAAAATCTCGAAGTCGAATGTTTTCACGATATCCAACTAATACTTTTTCAATTTACTACGTATATGAGAAAGGGAAAATTTGACCAATACGAAAAATTCTTTGTCCTTGTGGACATATGTAAAATTTTGCAACTTTTCTTCCCTGTCCAACATACGCAATATTTCGAAAAACATGGTTATTAATGTTGAGTAGGGTCTTATCTGGGCGATATTTACTTTATTAATGGCGATGAAATGGTGCACAAGGCATAAGATGAAGGTACAGGCAGAGCGGTTATATTGGGAGATATATTAGTCATACAATTAAGATTTGCAGATAACTTAGCGTTGAGGGGTTAGTTTAATAAGAGTTTGCAGGTTCATCTAAGTCCATAAATGACAATATGAAGGCATTAGCCATGGAAATGAGTAGAAAATAAAACAAATCATAAGGGTGTCTACGGGAGAAAAATCAAAAGTAATTGTTAAAATAGATGTTGTAATGCTGGAACCGTTGGAACATTTTTGCTTATTTAGGTAGTCTCGACTAAAGGTGATAGGAGTACCCACCAAAGTGATTAGTTCCAGATTAGGAATAATAAACGATGCATTTTGAGAGGAAGGAAAGTGTTAACAAGGAAGATGTTCAAAATAAATTAGCGAATACATCAGGTAGTGTAGTGCAATGTGGGAGCGAAAGTCTCTGAAGAAAGTGCGCATATTGGGTGCTTCTGAGATGTGGATATGACGCATACTGGAAAAGGTTTGTTGGGCTTAGAGGAAAAATGGAAATCTATAAAAATTGTAGAAGATCTATGCTTAATTGGAACATTTAGAAATAGATAATTCAGATTTGGGTCTTAATGGTCTATTGTTTAAAGCAGTTTTAGAACTAAGTATAGGAGAACAGCATCGAAGATGGATGGATATGGAAAATTTAAGAAATCGGAAAATTCCGAGTTGCGGAAATTTGATTACAAGGAAAAACATTTCAGGCTTAGGTCAAATTATTTTCTAGTATATTGAATGTCTCGAGAAATTTAATGGCAGCATTTAATACAAAATATTAAATTTTGTTGCATATCGTTGCGTATCGCGTATTTTTGTGTATCAAGGTCGCCTTTTTCGCATAGCGTGTGTTCCGCAGCGTCTTCATCTCTTGCTGCGTCGATGGTGCGTAGCTCGTTTTTTCGCAAAATTCGTAGCTTTTGCCCCCGCAATAATAGCTTCTAAGCTTAAAAGTGATTCTAAAGGTACTACGTAGAAGAGACTCGCGATTACGCTTGAGGAGTAGGTAGATTGCCATCCAAGTATATAATATGACAAATGTAGATATTTATGGTCATTTCCGGCATACGTAAAATTCGATTCACGTAAGGGTTTGTAGGGAGATGCTCTTTGATATTCAACGGGAAACTTTTTAAACAAAATCTCGTAGATAGATGCGACGCGAAGCTGTTATCAATGGTACCCAGTTACACGAAACGTGCAACAATGTGAATCAGTAAGAATGCATCAAATTTTCGCATTAAAAACTGATCTGTTTGATCCATTCGACGCGAAAATCGATGGCAGGAAAACGAACTTTCGTTCTTTTAGGCATTCGTAGGTTCAAGCCTTAAACTCCTACGATGATTCTAAGTAATTTTAGTATGCGAATGATGAATAATGTTCTACATTCAATTGTATTCCTTCTCGTAAATAACTCAACGAATGTGGTTTATATTCGTTGCTATGAAAATCCTTTCCCTCTCCTTCCTTCTCTCTCTCGTATTAAAAGCATTTAAAGCATGCTTTCATCCATAAGGATTGAAATAACAATAGAATTTAGAGTGTTAACAATGTAATGGGTTGGCAAGGCAACGTTCCGTCAGATTGGTAAGATTTCCCCAAACTATGTGAATTTAACGTTTAACATGAGAAATTTCGAACTATAGGCGGAAAAAGATGAACAGGATAAGAAATATTATATTTTTTCTTTAAAACGGTGTAAATCTAAGATCGTAGGTTAATCCCTTCTAATTTAGATCTCAAATAGAATAAAAGCCTGCATGTCAAAAAGTCGATGTTTACGTGTTATTTTATGAGAAATTGAAAGTCTTCCTTGGAGTCGAACCAAGGACTATTTGTTTCGTCATCCCCTTAAAATATGTGAATCAAGCATTCCTGCCAAAGTTAAAAAATGTATCTCGATTCTTTATCGAGTTATTCGCATTTTTATAGCGTGGCAGAGGGAGCCACAAAATTACAAAGTGACAGAAAAAGGCATTTTATAAATTTTAAATAGCTGCTTCTTACATGTACAGGACGATTCTGAACTCTACCGACAAAATTATAGGGGTAGTAGGGGGGGTTCGTGTAGAGTACGGAGCGCCTTGTCCCAGCTTCCATAACTGCTTAACGTCCGAGATATGAGGTTTGGAAGTTGACGTCCTGCGCCTTGAGGTAGGAAACTCGGTCGATTACCTCATCGGACCACACATCCTTCCTGCTCGTTTGACGGGGATCTGTATCACGAATTTTTTTTATCAAACCCGGCCTCAGTTACTGGAAGATGTTCCTCTGAGGCCCGTAACCATCTGAATTCGAGGTACCGCAAGAAATGGATTGGGAATGGTGGTACCGTGCTATGGCCGGCGCGGTCTCCTGACTTGATTGCGCCGGATTATGTTTTGTGGGGACATCTCAAGACCTTAGTGTACGACACAGGTGTAGAATGCAAGGAAGGTCTCCTCCCCCACACTCAAGCTGCCTGTGATGAAATTAGGAACATGCCCGGTATCTTTGAACGTGTTCGGCAAACAATATCACGTTGGTGGGCGTTGTGTTGTGAAGTTTGAGGCTGCCATGTCGACCAGCTTCTGCGATCGCCGAGCATGGTGTAAGGGTATTAAAAACCTGCATTACACAAAGAGCCAGTTACATACATTCACTCTATCTTGTACCTCACAGTAAAGGGCCGCCAAAAATCGCATACATTTGATTCGCCATACGACCAGGTTGCCTTCCTCGAGGCGTCAACTTCCAAACCTCATATCTCGAACGTTAGGTGGTTCAGGGAGCTGGGACAAGGATTTCGTGCTCTTTGCAAACCTCCCTACTACGTCTATAATTTTGTCGGCAATATTCAGAATCGCCCTGTAAACTATATAGGATATATATGTAGGATATATGATATAAAACCTAAGGCACTTCTAGAAGTGCTACAGAGCTGAAATTTGGCATGAAGATAGGTCATTGGGTAAAATCTGAAATTCCAGAAAAATTATATTTAGGGCGTTTTTTTGAGCGGATGTCCAATTTTAAACATCCATAAGAAACGCATTGAAAACTGAAGGGCTTTATAAAATTGCTTTTCTAAATTATTTACAATTAAGTAACTAAGTCGGGACAAATTTTACTATTAATGAAAGAATGAAGTTTATTTTTCTTGAAGAGAAAATTCAAATCCATGCTGAATTTGCGTAAAAATTTGATTTTATTCATAAAATGTTTCTCGGTTTTCAACAATGAAAAATATTAACTACCATAGCAACAACTCCAATACCTTTCGATGGGAATTGATTTTCCATACTTCAAGAGCATTGATTTTATGCTTTTAATGGGAATCAAAGGACTACAATACATAAAATCGTTAATGTCAACCAACTAGATAAACATATTGTGACGTCTTAATCTAAACACAAATTATTCCATTGATATCTATATTATTATTATTATCATTTTTAATGTGATACATGTTCATTATAAATAGCCTGCTCTGGAGATCGCGTTGGTTTATTTGCGAGTTTAGAGCTTGGTGTATGGTGATTTTTTAATAATAAAATGGCCTCGATTACTACTGATGAGGGGAGAGGGTTTCTGCTTATTTCTGAAAAGTTACTTAGGATGCCGCGACTCTAAAAATGTTTAGAAAAACTACTTTAGAATGATTCACCTATAAATATCAAGAGATAGGTAACTCGAATAGAAGCAGAAATTTTGAGCAGTTTCCATGCCTTCCGCATATGTACGGCATTTTCTCCCAATCTGCAGTTCGTTTCTACCAAAATGTTTGTAGTTTCGTTATTTTTGAAGGAGCGTGAAGTGTACATTAATGATTTTGTTACTAGCGGGATTTTATTTTACTCTTAACGTTGTTTTTTTACATGTGAGTTATTGTTTTGTAAAAACATTTCCTTAAAAAATGCCATGCCTAAACTAACCGTTATCTACATCGATGTGTTTATATTCGCGTGTTATCTGCGCTTATTGTACTGAAAATTGGATTTATATATCTATCTTCCTATCTCACCATCTGATTCCACTTTACCAGCGAGAAATTGTAATGTGTGTCTCGCGTAATGCTTTACCAACACGCTACTTCAACGATCATCTATCGAGAAAATAATGAGTTTCATTTTGTTCGCTTTTCGTATGCCTTTTTACACAAAATGTTAACATCAGCACATAAATACTCTTTGGCGTTGAACATTTAGAGAGACATTTGATAAGTTTTTAGTATCGTAGCGGTTTTTTTTATTTCGAAAGAAGAAGAAGAATTCGATAGACGTCCGTCATCGCATAGATATTATTTTTGGGCAAAATAAATATTTCAAATATTTTGAAAGGTTTCATTATATTCAGGATAGATGATCGACTGAACAAGACAAATTTTTAACTTAATTTCAAATTAAGTATTATATTACATTCTCAAATAAGTCTGCTTTTGATGAGAAAACAGGTTAATTTGGAATTAATAAAGGCGATTTGTTCAATCATAAAGAGTTCGATAAACATTGGTTCATTTATGTAACATAAAGGCTTTAAATTCTAATTATCGAAACAATTTTGTTGAGCAACTTCTCATAATGGAAACTGGAAAAATGTTTCGGCAATTAAAAAGTGTTTGATTTGTTTATAGCATGTTACCGTTTCTCATAACTACTCGGAGTAAGGTATAAAGCCATGGCCAGAATAAAGGAATAAAAATAGATATTAAATTAGCAACGCCGATTTCATATATATCCTTAACAGAACTTCAATAATTAGAATTTATTGGAGCTCATCTCGTCCTCCCGTTTTATGTACTAAATATAATCTAGTGAGGTGCTGGCATACACCTTTCTTAAAAATATGGATTTTGTGTGGATAAATCTCTTTCTTGATATATTGTTAGATTTTTTTGCTATCCCTACCACTTGGCCTTAATTTATCTTAATTTTTATGCTATAACTTTGTGGAATTTTACATTAATATTTTCACAAAATATTTGAAAGCAGTGTTTCGATAGAGGTAGCCCATGATTTCTAAATCAGGTGCGACTGTTAAATGCTGTAGAATATGTCCTTAAAGCGATTCGATCCTTCGCCACCGATGCCGAGGATTTGAGGCCATTGTTTATATTAGAAATTCAACGAAGATATATCAATACTAATTTTATTCCTATTTAATGCGGGTCAGTACCGTAGCTAGGGTGTGGCGACGGTAGCACTTGCCATAGGTGCCAAACGACTCCCACAACATATTTCAAAAATAGATTTTTATTTTTAAAATTTACATTCAAATAAAAATGTATTTTAATTGTGATTACATTATTCTTAATCAAAGCGAAGGAAAAATAATGTTTTACATAACCCATTTTTAAAGATTCTTCCCAAAACTTCGCAATAAGCGCTAACTTCCAACTTCAGCTCTGACCAATTTACGATTTTTTATCTTACTAGGCTTGAAGAAAAGAGCACTTTGGTGAGAGTATTAATGGCTAATAATAGAGTGAGCACGTGGGTGGAAATCGTTAAGATCTTTGTGTTGGTTTTTATCGCTCTTGTCACTCGTGTGGAATGCGGAACACGCAAAGGTTAATAGGGTTGAGGCAAGCAAACGATCCATTCACAGCATTTTCTGTCATTCATCACTCTGACTCATTAAATTATCCAGTGACATAGGGAATACTCAATGGCAGATTCTCCGAACTTCGTGATGTGTAATTAGGTATAATATTACTATTGCGTGACATGATGGATATTTTATAGGAAAAATAGCCATAATTCATTGAAGCTCATGATTAACAATATTATGTATATATGTATGTATGATGTATATTTAATTTTCAGGCGGCATAACTAATTATTGCTTTCATCACTATTTGAGTTTATAATTTATCATTTAATTTGGATAAAACCGGTGCGTATAATAAACGTTTAGAATGGAATAAACTGCATTTTATTATTTAAATTGATATCATGGTTGTGATTGCGGGTTATTAAACGAAATTATTGTGGCGTGACTGCATAAAAAGAAAATAATATGCAGCAAGTAAAATATTGTTCGATGAAATTTGGTAGCAAATACGACTTTAATCCCATTTATCAGCATAGAGAAGTGCATTTAATACTGTTTGTTACGTTAGTATCCCTTTATGGTTCTACGTCAGCTGTCAGTCCGACGAGTTGATCTTCTTAGCCGCGTAATTTTCTATCGCCAAACTCATTAATGATCACCCGTCACATTCTTTGATATACGTTCAAAACTCTAATTCGGAACGATTTTTTTAAAACCCCTAATTTGAATGGACCGGGTAGGCGAAGGGGCTGTGGGCAGGAAAATAAAGGCTTATCACTTCACCCGGTTTCCGTCGCTTGTGTGCGAGTCGTGAATAATTCATCCGCATGATCGTATCGATGCCGATTCGTCTATAACTTCATCCATCGTGTAGGAGTCACGGAAGAGAGGGAGGGAGGGAGGGAAGGGGAGGTGGGAGGTATGGGGGAAGGGGAGGTGGGAGGGGGAGAGGGAGGGAGAGACGCCAGTGGAGAGAGAGAGAGAGAAGGGACAATTTAATCTTATTTGGACCTTAACCCCGTACCATAGCCCGATTTGTCAGGTGGTATTCGACCATCAAACATGCTTCAACGGATAACGCGAGAATAATCGATTCCTTCCGATAGTCTCTGCGATATTCAACGAGTTACTTAGAAAGCGTCATATATACCTTTGAGTGTCCCAGCAGAAAATTTACCTTGGACTAGCCTCTCTCTGTCGTTTTCCTTCTTTATCATCAAGGCTCTTTCTCTCTCTAATGAGTCCACTATGTTTTAGTAGAAGGCCAGATACTCTATTCGAGTGACTAGGCGAGGTTTAAAAAAAAGCTAATATAATTTTTCTTGATCATTATCACAATGATACTACTTGCATTTTAGGCATGTATAAGTCGATACAGCCTCCAGACAGAAAAAATATGTATCCTTAGAGTAAAGTTTTCTGTTATTAAGGACCATTTTCTTATGCAGTATGTCATAAACGAAGTTGAGATCACATAAGCTCGAGGAGAGAGAGGGTTTAATATTTAAGGATACCAAATATGTAAGTCTATCTTATATTTGATGAAATAAAGTCAATTCTGCAATTAGGCGCTTAGTTAAAACTCTTTATAGAACTGCGATTTGATGAACTACCTTCATTTATAAGAATCTAAGAAAAGAAAAATAACTGCGAAAACAGCACATTTTTGTGCAGAAATACGACCCTGGTCTCAACGATTAAATCGTATCAATCGTATGTTCCCAGCTGATTCACCTCTTTCTGCGCGCAATGGATATCTAAGAGGTAGTGCAATGAATAGCCGAGAGGAAGGGAGGAGAGAAACCTGGTGCCGGCTTTTTAGTCTGCTCTTAACAAAGAGCACCAAGCGAGCAAACGGCTTAACGTCCCTTCCGAAGGACGGAGTGTTGATTTGAGCGCTTTCCTCTTTTCTCTTTTTCTCATTGGCTAGTCCTCATCTCCTTAGTTCCAACACGCACAAATAGGGGCTCGGAAAAAATCCAACAGGTTTCGAACCGGATGTCGCTTTAGCTGCCGGGGCCAACACTCTAATCACCACACCACTCAACGATTAAATGTCCGCTACGACTTGGTTTACATACAAAACATGTGAGAAGAAACTACCAATGAGAGCATACAAAAAGCATATGTAAAGAAACCACCAATTAGAACCTACAAACAAAAGTGGGGGAAGAAACTATTAGTCCATACAAAATATTTAATCTATTATAACTGTGGGGAATATGGAGGTTTGATATTTTGTTTGAAAACCATGTAGGAGTTCACTCGATTGGTGTTAACTATTCGTTTATTGAAGTTACCATCAATAATTTTACCTCGGAAGTGATTGCTATCTGAAAGAAAAATTTATTACTAGAAGTAATTTTCGCAAAAAGGTTTCTTAGTGCCGTATCTGAGCATTTTTAGGTTACTTGTTGAGGTAGTAGGAAGAATACGAAATCATGATTAAAATTGCTGACATTTGATTGGGTTATTGGACTTAAAATATACTACGTGAAGATCGTTTGTAGGACATGATCGTGGCTCTGAAGGTATTGATGACTGGAGATTTAGCTGCGTCGTGCGGTACGATTGACTTGATATCTTCCTGTTAAAATGTGGTTTTATATTAATACCCTCGTAGAACGCGGTTGGTGTGTGAGGTTGCGTATGAGCCGTTTCGGACGTTTATTGAACAAAACTGCGGGGAAATGAATCCTAATTAACAGTCGCGTTGTCATTCGTTAGCTACTTTGTCTCTCTGTCTCTGTCTGTTTCTCTCTTTCTGTCTCTCTCGCGTGTTGCATTAAAAAAACTCGGAATTTTCAACCATGATCCATTACTTCTCCAGGAAAACACGAAACGTTATTCCTTCTAAACGAGAGATCTTTTATAACTCAGTTTGTCGTGTTTTTTGCCTTTTTTCTTGTCGACGTTGCTATTTTTTTTCCGAAAGAAGGCAGTGGCGTGTATTTGGCGACGGTTAGACGTGTATAAATACTTCTCATAATATTTCTCATTTGATAAATCTTTGAATTAATTATTAGCATTAATTTTAGAGATTGTAAAATAGTAAAAACTGCAGATGCTTAGTACTTGAATAGCTGTTGTAGGCAACTTATTTCCATAAAATAATAATAGAATAAATAATATGCAGCTAAACTGGTCAGTCGCTTACTGAACCCTTTTATGGCAATAGGAGTAAACTATATTATATCATTCATCTGATATTGCCGATAACCTGAGTTTGTTAATGCTTATACACCACAGCAGTTAATGGAAAATCCACACCTTTTATTAAACTATTTTGCAGTATTTTATTAATTCCCTCCCTTTTCTTATATTATTTAAATGATGCATATTGAAGGAAAAATTTTATTTCAATTTGAACTCTTTAGAAGAAAATATCTAAAAATAATAAGATTGACGAATACACTACGGATGTACAGATAAACAACTCAAAAAATTTCACAATAGCTTGGAAGAATGTTTGAAATTATTGTTCAGGCAGTTATTAATAGAGAGCATTTATTTGTAATTAAATAGAAAAACCCATCTTAAAAGTTTCCAATATTTATCTTCCACAGAGTTAGCTCTTCAGGATGAAAACGCCTTTTCTTCTCGCAATGATTTATTATCCTAACCGTCCGTAACTTTCATAGCGCATCCATGATAATTTCTTCAAGTTCGTATGACTTTTTAACCAATTCCTTGAGTTAATAGCGTTGAAATACCATTCCTAGTTCACTAAGAAGTAGACTGCGTCGAAGCCAAAAACGCTGTAAAAATTGTCGCGATCGATAGGTGGCAGATCAACTGTATAAAATTGATAATTGAGCGATAAACAACCATTCTGAGTCATTACTGTAAAACGGTTTCAAGAAATAATATGAAAATGCGAACAGTTGCGTTTATGCGAAGGGGTTCATTCAGATTCTATGGCTACGTTAATCCTGTCGAGAGATGTCCGATGGCCAAGGGAACGGCGAACTTCAACTGTGAGAGAAATCGTTAAAGGCCACCATGGCTATCACGGAGGAGCGGAAATTTATGAAAGACAGAAAATTGGACGACGAGGATTGGGTTAATGGAAAGTGATGGGCTTTGCGAACCGGAAACTTGCTGCGGGTTGGAAGTTGCTTGACTAAGCTTCACTTTAGAAATGAATATTTTTAATTATTAGGCGCAGATCTACTAGTCGAAGCTCGAATTGCGTCAGTGTTTTATCCTTTCGTTCCAGCTGTAGTGGGTCATTTAACTCTGGAACTAAAATGCATTTCATGAAGACATCCGTAAATTAAAGAAAATATAATAAGTTTTTGCAACTCTTGGGTGTGGGCAGTAATTTAGACCGCCGTCTGTACACCCGAGAAAAGCCAATGGAGCGATAAAACCGTAAGTGGACGAAGATTGTCCGAGTTAAATATGAATGGACGACTCCATACATCGTATGAACACTCTTTTAAAAATTAGTATTGCGATTACGTGCAGTTTAAACTTGAGCATTCAAGGTAAATGGGCCATTAATTACCTTATATTTTTATACAGGCTTGTTTGAAAATAAATTTTATCCCAATGGATATGGTTTTAGGTTTGATAAACTTCGTATATTTCTTACTAGCCTATGCAAAATATCTACAAAACCTTATAAAATTTAGCATTTTCCTGTTTCTTTTAACATTGCTTTCGATTCGTTTATTATAGGGTTTAATTGGTCTTTACCTCTGAAAGACGTTTGTGCTATGCCTGTCCCACTTTTTCACACATAGATATCTCGTCAAATTGGCAGAAAGAATTTGCCTACACATATTTGTATCCCATAATTACGAACAGACTTCTATCATTAATACACAAATCACTTAATTCGAAGGATAACAATTTAACTTCTTCGATGTGCGATGGATAAAGACAATCTACGCATAGGTAGAAGAAGTAGAGGAAAGCAAAATGACTGGAGATCAGTGAGGAATAGGAGACAGGGAATAGAGAAGGTCAAGGGAGAGATACTCTCATACCAGCGGCAAACCTAAGATCCTCCCTAGAGACGGGTAATAATTTATCGTGTAGTCAGATGAGTCAGGGGCATGCAGTGTGGGCAGGACTTTTTTATAAGCATAGGCAAGAACTTCGCCAGTGTTGGTCAGATAATTAATCGAGAGGGCAACTCGAGAGGATGGACACTCAACCGGGCTATGGGGCGGAAAAATCGGCAGGTAGGGTATCGTATTCCGGGGAGTTTGGAAGTGTTCGGAGTAGTGATTTAGGTAGGGATTTGATGCTGGAGAGGTGAATTTTAGCCACCCCTCATCAACCCCGTGGCAACCTCATGCAGGGGAAATTAAAAGAAAGCCGTAATTAAAACTCCACAATGTTGTTGTTTCAAAAGTTTCAGGTAAATCTTTAATCAAACCATCCTCAGGGGTTAATGTATTTACTTTTCTCTAAAACAATATCTTCTCGTTTTTCTTGCCTAAGAGTTCCGTTTTTTAACTTTTATTTTTCTGAAAAATGAAAAGCACGAGATTTAAACAAGAATGGAAAGATGCACACCTCATGCGTGCATGCATGCGAGACATAAGCGTTATTTGCGATTTATGCAATCATGTCAAAAAAGATAAATATTAATGGCTTAGTATAATGTCTAACAATAAGAACTGAAATGCCAGTAGTGATGCCAAGGAAATATCGAATTCTTGATTCACTGGCTAACTCTTAATCAATTTTAATTAATAAAACAATCGACAATTATTAAAAACTTACCTCACTAGAATAGTATTAATATAATCTTTATTTTCACGTTCATTCCTTTGTCGTAAATTACCCATTTCTTTTCACTTACAAACGCTGTGAATACGCAAAGAAAATAGACGTATTTACGTTTATTTCTTCGTCGTAGATAATCCATTTATCTTCATCTACCAACTATTACGTGCGCACGAAAGAAAATTAAACAAATTAGATATTGTTTACTTCAGTTGTTTCGAAGATTGTTTTCGTCGACAACAATTGAAAAACACGGGAAAATTTTTCTCTTCAAAGTAAAATACGACTTTCTCGTTTGGTTTTCTTGAAATTGGCTGCTCCTTCGATAAAAAAGTACTGAACAAAACATATGCATGCTATTTGACTAGTTCTACAATATTGTATCAAGACTTTTTTGTTATAAGTGATATTTTACGAGATATAAAGAAAAGCTCATTTTTTGTCAACAGTAAACTGGCACTCCTGATGAAGCTATATAAACCAATTATATAATTTTCTTAGTTTCTTAGCCCTTATGTCCTAAATACCAAATTTAATGAATATCCGCCCAGTAGTTTTGCAGATGAAACATGCGGACGGATGGACACGACGATGTTTTTTTAATTATTCTAAAGAACGCCTAGAAAATAACGTAGTCTTGGAATAACAAAGGTCGGATTGTAGGAGTATAAGACGCTTTTTATTACTGTCGTAAATTGTTTGGTTTACTGCAATTATTAATCACTGTGATTTCTCATTTAATTTTTAGGTATTGAAAACAAAATCCTTGAGCCCGTGTAACATATTTTAAACCGATGTTTTTTAGCAAAATTCTAACAATCAACATCTGTTCTATTTGCAATGCAGGTAAACGGGTGTAATTATAACCTAACCGTGAATCGTTTTTGACGATTTTTGTTAAATATTAGATTAATTTGTTCCATTTGTCCAATCCTGCAAATGTACATCATTTCGTTACTGTCTAGAAAAAGCTGCTGTATAACTTCTTAAGATAATTTCTACCTCAACCTGCACTTTATTCTGTAATCCAACAGAATAGTTGGCTGCAAAGGATGCAGTACAAAAACTGCTTATAAATCCTTATTTTCAAGAATTTTTCTCCTATTGTGGTCCAAATAGCACTAAAGGAAATCAGCTCAATTTATAAAATATCTCTCGTGGCTACGGCCGTCTGGTTACCTGCGCAAAAATTAATGATGGCTCCTCTAAAAAATAAAAACAAGAATAAATGTAAAATAACAAAATTACATTTTTTCAGATTTTATATCATAAGTTTATATATATATATATATATATATATATATAAATATAATATATACACGATATAGTAATAGCGTAAAAATGAGGTTTTTAGACCTTAACATGTGATGTATCAAATTAAACGTCTCGACCTGCAGATTTGCAGGAAAATGATAAATTTCAAATCGGTCAAATCGTATGGCGAGATATTGAGTTTTTTTGTGACCGGCTAAGCTCTGCCCGACGTAATTGTAGTGGTTGATGTAAAGGTGGTGCTGCTAGCGGACATTCGACGCTGTAGGTGATAACGTGGAGCTCCTAGCGGACTTTAGTAGAAAGAAGCATTTAATCATTTAATTAATATTGGCAGTAGTGCCATCATAAAACTAACATAATAAATACAAGAGACGATGAAGCTTTAAATGTATTATCTTCAAACGAAATAGTTATTTATTCTTGCTTCTGTTTGTTACGTGATACAATTTCTCGCGGCACTAAATCTAGTGTAGTGAAAAAATTAAGTACCCAAAATAAATAACGTATTTCTGCCGCTCGATAAAATGTGAAATCGTCGTAAAGCTATTTAGTAGCAGTTTCTCCGAAATCAGAGAAGCATCTCCCCCACTATACCTTCTTTTTCAGTTGTTTTGTAACAGTGGTTTATTCACGAGTAGCCCTTAAAATAAGTTAATGCGGGATAATACACAGAAAGTTTTACTGGCTCGCACGTGAAGATTTAACACCAAGGTGTACCTCTCTCTCGTAAATTTGTGCCGAAAATATTTTTTTTAAACAGTAATGTGGAATCTACTGCATTAATCGTTGCCTCGAGGCATAACGCGGATTTGGAGAACGTGTGGCGCAGAGACTTGAGTTTTTAAAAATTAATCACGCCGTAGCCGGACCTTATTCTCCGCAATGCGCGCACCACCCACTAGGCAACAATTGGAAAATTATCTTCTCCCTCACTAAGTTATCCCCAATCTTTATCTAGTTCTCTCCTGTGGTCACTACTTGAAAGACTGTGCCAGTCTTATGATGCAAATTATGATTTTCCTCCATTTCTTAAAAATTCGACTGATATGAGTGTATGGCATCTACAGGGCGATCTTACTAATGTCATCTCATTTATAAATGTAGTTTTTCTAAGCATGAATCCTCGGTACCTGTTTGATGGTTATTTCACACTTAGGATCTTATTCATATATAGAAAGATAAGCTATCGGGATGCAGGTTGATCTTAGAAATATTGCTGTGAGAGGCAAGGTAAGGAATTTGGAAATTAGACTCATTCACTTTTGGGAAACGAAGAACCAAGTTTTGGATTTCACTCTTTAAGTCTTTGGAGTAGATTTCATCGGAGACGATTCAGTTAAATATATATGAATGATCATGTGTCATAAATCCTGATAGTTTGCACATATTAATCTTATGGTCGGTGAACGAGGAAACGAACTATAGAAAGAAGAGCAAAAAATCATAAAAAGTGTGAGAGAGATGCTGCACTTTGTTAGGCCGTCTGTCAAATACGTCTTAAATATATATGAAAATTTATTTTTTACATTATCTTTTTTCATTCAATAAGCTTTTTAGGTATAGGGCAAAAAATGAAGATGGAACCTAAGACACAAAAAATATTATCTTAAATCTGTTATATAAATCCAGACATAATATAGTGCTAGTAAAAGAGTGGTACTCAAGAATATTTTCGGTATAGGCTTTTTCATTGAAATGGTAATTTATTTGAAAATAATTTATAAATAAATAAGTAGTAGTACTGCCACTGAAACAAGAGGACTTAGCGCGCATTAAAAATAATATTATCGTCATCTTTGTATCACTGTCATGTTTAACCTTTACCCATTTTATTTGCTAAATTATTTAATATGTCATCTACTTCAACTATGAACATAATCGTTCTTAAAAAGTAAAATTCTTTTATGATTTACTGTTTAATAGGCGATCTTGTGATGAAAAAATGCGTACTCTGGCTTAATTTAAGCAGATATTATCTATGGGGTTAGAGGTACGGAAAACTACAAAATCCAACATCAGTTTCTAAATTAAAGACAGTTTTCTGCACTCGTTGAAGAAATAGTTGCATTTACCCTTGCATTTTAAAATGTACAACTATTAAATTTCATTTCTGTCGTACTCTGCAATATTTCAACCCTTCATTCTACACCCCAGCTCACTAATAACAGCGGTGTGGTTCACCAATTAAAATTAGGGTAAGGGTTTCGGCTTGCCTCCCATTGGAACCATAACGCCAAGATTTATGTCTCCCGTTAAATGGTGCTATTGATTTTTAAGGGCCGCCGTATGCTGCGCAAGCAGCGATATCTCGTCTTTAATAGCCACTAGAACAAACAGTGCCAATTCGGTTATGGGAAGTTAGCGGAAGTTGTTACTGGCTAGAAATAAGTGATAGAAAATTGAGAGAAATGGTAAGAAATGTGGAAAAATTCGCCGCGTTTTTATAGGGCAATTTTTGTTGATAAAATATTGAAAATTAACGGACGTTTGGTGTTCTCACTCTCGGTACGAGTTATAATATTTGTTACAGATAATTATCCAATATAAAAGAATTGAACAAAAACTACACAACCGCGAAAACTATTTTATGCACGTAAATGGTATAATTACATCGACAACCTCATATATGTGAATAGAAAACTTGAGAAATAGTTGTACCATACATGAATATCGACTATTATACGTATAACTTGGTGAAGCCACCCTGGCTCGGAAGCATTATTGCTGGACAAAGATTGATGAGAAAACTGGGGAGAGCTGGGTGGTACTTGGGCGTGAACATCGACTGTTGCTATATAGTTATTTTTTTAGGAATATGGTTTACGCAACATTATTTACGACACCATGCTCTATAATCGAGTGATTTTTACCAAATCGTTTCATCCATTTTTGAATAAATCGATAATTTGTGAAAATCAACAATAATAATCTACGCTGCATTGTTGCGCCATATCGTTCATCTCTTCAAAAATTTTACTCTGGATAATAGTATTCCTAAATAGAAAATATAATTCGACTTCCTAGAACCGCGAACATAGAGACAAACGACATGATGAAAACAACTTTTTGGACTTGAGGACACCTAAAACGTACATTTCCATGAAAATATGTTCTCTATATACTGCGTATATGAGAAAGTAAAACTGTTATTTCAGCCGTATGGTACAGTTGGCTTTTCAATTGCATTAATTATGAAATTATTACTGTAACTAACCTGTTTTTTTATTTAGAGTTAATAGGTACCTAAATGTGTTCGTAAAAGACTGGCACGTCAGTTTTATTTCATGAAGTCTCAAAAAAATTGAAACATTTATGCTACTAATTGAATCATCCTCGTTGTAAATTGAAAATAATTAATTTTATAAACCGTTTTAAAAATGTCTTACGCAGGAATGCAGAGAAAATAAGGTTCCTAACTTCTTTTGAAAGAACATCACACTGGAAAGAGAAGAAAAAATGATCAGAGTAAAATATTGAAAGCGTTGTAAATATGACGTCGAGTGGCGTCTGACGCGACGCTTTTATGACTTTCAGGAAATAGAACGGTTACAAGAATCTATCCAGCGGTTGAGTGAGTGTGCGCTGTATCCCAGAGGTGTACAAAGTGGGACATCGTCTTCGAAAAGGGTCAAGAACATCATCCGTGCGAAGGGTGGAGTGAGGAGTGGGAGAAAATGGAAGATGGGAGTGAAATTGGAGAGATAGGCGAATGAAATGCAGCTGGAGAATGGTGCTCTGGTAACTTTAAGGGTAACATACGGGAAAAAATGCATCTACCTATTCGACCGTGAAAGATGAAAGGTTAGAAGCGATTGGTGAATTCAATCATAAAAAAGTGACACGGAAGTAACGTTATACTTAAATTCATATAATAATAATGTTCTCACGCTGATGAATGGATTATGGAGACCTGGGTTGAGTAGTTTTAGTTACAGTTGTACTTTTCGCATTTTTCTTTTAAAATTCTTTTAACGTTTAAGTAAATAAACATTATTAATCAAGCTCACGCGGCAAATTCTGCAATAAACCAGCTTCGAACATTAGTCATAGTTAACATGCTAGGGTAGATTTAATAACGTATGCTCATGTATTATATAAGCATATATTTTTATTCACGCATGCACACGCGAGACCAAGTGGCATAAGTTGTTTTGGGCCGTATCTCAATGTGTTAAGTAAATAAAAAATCTAAATATAAAATGATTTTCTTCAGTTTACATCGAACTTGGTTGATTTAATACCTCTTATCTGGAGGAAGAGTCAAAATCCATATGAATAAAAAGCGTGATCTCTATGTTTTTAAATAAAGTAAACGCTAATGACCACTAGCAATTGGTAAAATTCACGATAGAAAGAGGCTTTCGCCATCTTTCATCTTATCAATTTAGCATAAAATTGTCGAGCAAAATGTTTAAATTCCGGATTCATTGTCCTTACATTTTTACATCTATCTTTCGACGTCATAGATAATACAATTAGAATAATATGACGTAATTTGTTTGTGAATTAACCTTGGAAATAGTATCTTCATTCATCATACATCCTCGCGTACGTTAAGAGAGTCGTAGCAAAAACTAAAAAAAAAAAACGGAAAACAGAAATATAGGTGGGGAAAAGTTTTTTAATTTATGGGAGAAGAGAAAATAACGTAGGGGGGTGCAAGAAAGGTGAAGCTAAAGACCTTAAAGGGAAATTTATGAGGAGAGTAAACAAAGGGAGAAAGGATGAGAGAGAGGGAGAAAGAATGAGAGGGAGAGAGATGGCGAAAAAGCAGGGGAATGGAACAAGTGAGGTGGAGGTGTTTAGAAGAGGCTGGTAAGATTACCCCCCTCTCTATAGAGAGAGAAAGGAAAAACTTGAACAATTGAAGTATAAGAAACCAGAAAAATAGCCAAGCATGGGGAATTAATAAAGTAATTTTAAAGTTTGTACGGTACGAGAGAAGTAGTTGCAGATCGTAAGTCGTAGTGAATAAAAGGATCTACAAATGTAATTTTTTAAAATTTATCGACAATGTCGCTGAGAGTAGTCATCAATCCAAAATTGTTTAGTGAAATGGAAAAGAATTATTTTACGTTTAAGATTTTACTTGTATTAAACGGAAGAATCGCGAGAATATGTAACCAGTAGATTTTGTAGGAAATAACAAATAATCATCGTAAATTTTATGCTTTCGGGAGCAAAATTTGAACTTTTCTAATCGAATTGCATCCGGTATTTTTGAAAAAATAGAGAATCATTATTTAAAAAGAACCCTGTCTTTTAATAATTATTTTTTGGAAGTCTAGAGCCTCTTCGAATAGAGAGACGTTACTTTCGGATTTCCGTGGTATTTGAGGCCCTCTACCTATTGCTTTTTTGGAGAAGTTTTCTTATATTCTTTAAAACATACCGTATAGGTCATCATCCAAATTTTATCGAAATTGATCAGAGATGTACAGCGATAATATTAAGCCGTGTCATAAAGGAAATCGTGCCATTCTATGGGAGTATTCTGATAAATGGAATGATTCGAGATGATTGCCTCAACGGAGGAGAGGCGAGAAGAAATATCGGTACGTACGGGAAGAGATATTGAAAGATTTAGAAAGGCAGTCGTCGACTCAAGCCATAAATGATTCAGGGGGAGTGAAGCTATCTACCTTGCGGCTTGACGCATTTTACCTAGAACTAAAGCTAATGAGCACATGATAGCATATGAAAGAGAATTTATAAGGACGAAACTTAGAATAAAGCGTAAGGAAATGGTTTGCTTGGTCGAGAGAAATAATTTTGGTGGATAGTCGAGACTTATAAGGGAAGCGTATGAGATAAAAGGAAGACTTTAGAAGGTTCTGTTTGGGATGGAAAAAACAGTTTAAAGGAAAGGAGTTTGATTCACGGAAGGAGGATTTAGATTTATGAGATAGGGAGGAATTAACGGTAAAGGGTTAGGGTTCGTAGATTCAGGCACGAGGATGCTTGAAATGGGAAGGAATAGGAGTGATTTAAAAGGGGATAATTCATTGGGATCGTGTGATGGAAGGAAACGATAGTGAACTTAAATTGATGGTGAGAGGTTTGAGAGAAAATATATTTTATTTAATTGAAAATCAAAATGACGGATTTAAAGCCGGGTCAAATATATTATTTTGACGTAACTTATTCGCCATATGCGTTAACATTTGAGCATACTACATAGTCGAGTTTTCCTGGTATTACACTTATGATTAAGCCAACAAGATGCATTTTTATTCAAGAAAGTAGATTTTAATTGTGTTATAGCTTATATAAAAATCCTATTCAATTGAAAGGGAGATATCATAATTTATATTAATCCATAACACACGAGTATGAATTTATGTTAATATTTTGATTCCGTGGAATAATATTCAATTTCTCATATTGATTAGTTTCAGCGATTAGTAAAATACACTTTAAATTATATTAAAATGACATTACTTGCGATTATAAGAATAATGTGGATTTTACAACAAGCAAATGTTTTCGGAATCGAATCGACCATTTTATATAATTTTAAATCAACTGTTACGTGATCATTAAAGAAGTAACCTTGATAAATCAGGAGGTGGAGACACGTTTTCTTAGATTTTTTTTCGAGTTCTGGTTTACCTCCTATGAGAAGAGGAGAACACGCACTGTTGGAATGTAGGCCCGCATTATAGTATTCCCTTCCGCGAAAACTTCACTCCTCTAGCTTCAGTAGTTTGGATACAATACCACATCAAACGTTTGAATTTTTTGAAATCTAGTGGAAATCTATAAACTACATAAAAAACCCAATGGGTGGAAAATTTGTAGAATGATAACAGCTATATAATTTAGCAGAAATTTTCCTGAAATTTTAGTAGTTTGGATACAGTACCATTTCAATGTTTAGAATTATCTGAATTTGAAGCCATCTAACGAAAAATCTATGAACTACCGTGAAAATTCAATAAGTAAAAACGTAATGGATTTTTAATAGCTATTTAATTCAAAAAGAAATTTCCAAATATCTCTTAAAACAACAAAGTTGCTGTCCACAGACTGACAGACGGAAGACAAACTGATGATATAAGTACGTATTTTCTTTTAATAAAACGTGCAAAAGAGCTCTTTAGAAGCACCACACTGCTGCTATCCACCGATTAGATTAGGTATTGTTCTTTAAGATCGAGGTTGATTAGCCATCCGTTCACATATATGGGAATCTTCGTTATATATACATTTGCATTAAAAGCAGCTGCTGATTATCGAGCGCCTAAATACAGACTCGAATAAATAAGATGTGAATTAACGATAATTACGGAGTCAATAAACTTATTTATTTATTTCAGGTTGAGGGAAATGGTAGTGGACCGGAGTAATATAGTGATGTGAAGTATCCTTTGGAAATAAAAGGGGAGATAGAGGAATAATGGAAAAGAAAGTGGAGAGAAAATTGGAATAGAAAAAGACAAAGACGAATAGAGGAGAACCAGCCATTGGAGGATTGATTTTATAGATCCTGGAGTGAAGTTGGTAATGCGCTAATGCTACAATTCCGTTTCTCCCAGGCCGCAACTTAAAAAGCTATTTCATGGCTCTCGTTGGATATTGCTCGGAAGAACATTTATCCAATAGATTGCGTTCCAACGCAATCCATGTTCGGCACTGAAAGGGCCGCTATTAGAAACTTCTATTTTTGAACTGCCTGCAAGGGATGTATGCGCACAGGTTTGTGTGTGTGTGTGCTGCCATGATTCCTCGTAGCCGAAGTGCTTGTTGCTTGAGACCTGAGCTACGTCGGGTAATAGTTGAACTGCTGTAGAAAAATGAAAAAATAATTTCCGTTAAAATATGTTTTCTCACATAATAATAAGCTATACTAAGGGCTATGGCCCTGAGGCCTTCGGCACCCAATCCCGTGCCGGGAATTTGCCACGGAGGCTCACCTGGCAGCTTCGACCCTAGTCCCACCCCTCACGGCAGATACATGGCGAAGTCGATTATTGCTACTACCATTACATAGTTATTGTTATACGCGGCCATTCACCTCCCTTCCATCCCATGAGGTCTAGCGCTAGGAAAGAAATTTTTTATTGAGAGAGATTTAAAAAATAATGAATTGTTTTAAATCTACACCAAGTTTTGATGGGAGAAGTTGTGTTTGTTTACTCAAAAAACTTAGGGCTTATAGTGTAGAAGAAAATGGAGCTGGAGCTGTCATTAAAGTTTAAAGTTAAATTCCAAGCATAAAACTGCTTCACTTACACAGACATGAAAATTATGTTTTGAGCAATTGCTACTATCTTTGGTGGCCACCGCGTGAAACTCTTATGGATATTTGAGTAACTCTTTATTTTCCGAGCGTAAATACGAGTCGATGAACCTGGAGACGGCATTGTTTGGATTAATAGCGTACGAATACGGAGAAATTTGTGCAGTGTACGTTTCACCGATTTTTTACTTGGAAACTCGTAAGGAGATTTCTAAATCTTACTGTTAGAGAAGTACATAATAGGCAATTGCTACTTGTATATTTATCGATTCTTAACACGGCTTAAGTTTCGTATCAACATTTCTCGCTTTACCTTTGGGAAAGATTTTTCAGTGAACGAAAGGAAGAAGGGCAATATGTTACACATTAATAGTATTGTTATTAATGGTACCAAGAAGACTCACACGATGTAAAACTCTTGTATTTTTAAACTTTTATTTTATAGTTTTGATCAAACAGTCATTGCTCTAAGTTTTACGCGACAGGGATAAAAGAAAATGAATGGAATGCGAATCGTCCTATTATTAGATTTATCCTTCACTTCGTCCCTATCACCTAAAAGCCGCAACTCGTATCCGTCAATGAAAACGACTTGCTTTTTTCCTTGGCAACAAGCAATCGCAGGTTCGTCGACCGCTCCGAAAATCTGAATTAAGTTCCCCCGTTTTCACGACCTCGTACGCAGGGCTATGGTGGTACCCGCAACTTATTCCTTTGACCGTTTTTGAGGGGTTTCGATTCGGCGTCAAACAGTGCGGAATAGGGGCGGCGGAGGTTTACCGCGAACTACGCCGGGAAGTAAAGCCTGACCAAAAACGGGAGAGTTGATTGATTTTCAACAGTCCGTCAGCCACGTAAAAATTAGCGGGTAACGATTTAATTTATCCTAAGTTTTGTCAAGTATTGCAATTCAAAAATGTTTTAGGAGAATTACTGGCAAATTAATTTTTGTTGGCTATATTTCTTAAACATAAAACAAGGAAGAAAATACGCCGTTATATTTTATTGGTATTTTTGTGTTTTAAGAAATTTCTGTTTGTATTAACTAATTGTTGGAATAAAAATAATATTGTGCGAAAGTGTATCCGATAGAGAGCGTGTTGCAATGTAGTTTTTTTAGTGCGTTCCCTTTCTTTTCCCTTCAACTTCAATCGATGTAATGCTCCATCGCATACACACAAGCACTTCTTCCGAAGCTGAACCTTCGTGTTACAACGAGGGTGATCCTGATTATCAACAACCACTAACAGCACCTCATTTGATTTTTCTAGCTGAACTGAACGATCTGGTGAGAGACCTCAACCTAAAGCCAGGCTGAACTGCTAAGCTCCCGACTACAAGGCTGGAATCTGCTACAGCCGAGCGTCAAAGTAACAACCTATACGAAACGTCAGTACTCTTTGTCATAATTTTTTTCAAGGACGGTGATTTGGTGTATTGCAATGATGTGGATGGGCTGCTTCCTTAGCTATTGATGACGACAATTCGTTGAAACCAGTCGTCTTCCTTTCATACTGTGGAATAAATACGTACATGTGTTTATGAAAACATTTTGTTATCCTGTTCACTTTACTTAAGACCTTTATCCTGTGAATATCCAAACTAAATACATCTACATCTACATGTTACCCTGCAATTCATCTAATTGGTGGGTGGCAGGGGGTGCAATGCACCATAATCTACCTAAAGATTGTCTATCGCAGGTTGAAATTTTCTATTGTGATCTCGTATTGTCCTCGGAAAGAACGAGCCTAGATAACGCTCCGTCCTACAATTGATCTCACGTACCTTATCATCACGGTCGTTTCTACCTATATACGTTGGTGCTTCAGTTATTCCTACAACCTCGTCTTTTAGACATTCCGATCTATATTTCTCCAGAAGCCACAATCTTGAGTTCAATCTACGATCCTTCAGTGGTACCCAGTTTAAATTCATCAATAATGAGGTGACGCTTTCCTTATGTTCGTACTTTTGTTTTACGAATCTGGCTGCTCTGCGCTGAACTCTTTATAATAGAATTATATGTCCCTTCTCGTACGGATCCCATATGCATGAGGCGTATTTCACTTGTGGTTTAACCAGTGATAAGCAACATGTTTCGCGTACTTTTTCTGTAGTGTTCCGTACTATTCTACCTATGAAAGCCAGTTTCTTGTTGGCGGCGCTTATAACTCGACGAATGTGCATGTCCCATGAAAGATCTCGACAAATGGTTACTCCTAAATATTATACATACTCGGATGCTTGAATATTTATTCCATCTATTTTATACTCGAAACCTACTTCTATGTTTTTACTTTTCCAGAACGTAACTGCGGCACATTTAGTGTAATTAATTTCAATTTTCCATTCTTTGCACCACGTTGAAATGGCTCTTAGGTCTTCACGCAGCGACTGATGGTCCTCCTGGTTTTTTATTTCTTTATATAGAACGGTATCCTCAGCAAAAAGTCTAATTTTACTACGAACTATCTATCAGATATCATTCACATAGATTATGAAAAGTAGAGGGCCCAATACACTTCCCTGAGGAACACCCGAAGCAACTTTAATGGGGGACGAGTATTTCCCATCGATGACAACTATCTGTTCTCTATTCGAGAGGAAATCTCTCACCGAACTGAAAACTTTCGGATTGATACCATATTGTCCTAACTTCGAAATTAATTTCTTATGAGATACTTTATCAAACGCCTTTCTGAAGTCAATGAATATGGCATCGACCTGAGTATTTTTCTCTCCGCATCGCAACAAATCATCCACAAACAAGCCGAGCTGCTTTTCGCATGATCTACCTCTCCGGAATTCGTGCTGGCCTCTGCTAAGCAATGAGTGAC
The DNA here is from genome assembly GCA_028673005.1 of Tanypteryx hageni. Taxonomy (NCBI): domain Eukaryota; kingdom Metazoa; phylum Arthropoda; class Insecta; order Odonata; family Petaluridae; genus Tanypteryx; species Tanypteryx hageni. The sequence continues at coordinate 36,102,512 of CM054113.1, read as the reverse complement.
TGTCTAAATAGCGCATTACAGAACTAAAGATTATGTGCTCAAGTGTCTTGCACGATAATGAAGTTAGGGAAATTGGCCTATAATTTTCGGGGTTCTCTTTGTCGCCGCCATTATGGATGGGGGTAGCGTGTGCCATCTTCCAAACTTTAGGAACTACACCTTCAGTAATGGGTTTCTCGAATATAATTTTTAAATACGGCGCGATTTCATAAGCTAACTCTTTCAATACTCGCGCGGGTATTTCCTCAGGCCCAGGAAATTTACTTGGTTTAACTGAATGAAGTTGAAGCGCGTTACCATTTTCGGAAAATATACAATCTTCCATCGAGTCGCCCTGATGCATAGGAATAGTGGTTTCACATTCATCGTCATTAGGAGTAAAAGCTTTCTGAAAGTGTTGATTTAAAAGGTTTGCTTTCTCAGCACTATCGTGAACTACATATCCCGTTTCCGATCTCAGTGAGGAAATAGTGGGGCCTCTACCTTGGACTTCTCTGACATATGACCAAAATGCTTTCGGGTTCTCTTTCAAGTTGTCCTGTAAAACCTTCTTTTTGTAATTGTTAAACGCACGCATTGACACTCTGGTTATGGAGCGCACCTCCTTATATTGCTGCCTTAACGTTGCAATTTGTTCTACCGTAGCTGTTGAGGATGTGGTAATTACGCGAGAGTGGAGTTTTCTTTGCCGTCGGAGAGCACTTCTAACTTCCTGGTTGTTCTGCATTTTCACGCTTCAGTTTGCTTGGAATAAATTTATCTGTACACTCTCGCATCATATGTCTGAACATGCACCAGGATTCTTCTGCGTCTGCAATATCTGTTACCTCGCTGAAATTAGTATATTTATTTCGCAGAAAAGACCTAAATCTAGTGAAATCGGCTTTGGCGAATACTTAAAGCTTTCTTTTAGCCTTAACCTGTTTCTCAATGTTTAGGTGAAACTCCACGTACACTGCCTTGTGATCGCTTATTCTCTCAGCAACAGGAAGATTAGTAGCCAATAAGTCTAATATATTATTAAATCTCGTGGGAAATCTCACTAACTGATACAATGAGTATTTGCCGAAAGTTTCAAGTAAAGCTTCGCAAGATTCACGCTCTCTACCACCGGGATAAAAGCAATTATGCCTCCAATCAATTGACGGAAGATTGAAATCGCCCCCGATTATAATGGCTTTATCTTTATTAATCGAACTTAGCATCGCCACTTATTTCTCTAGATAATAAATAGTTTTCACAATCGCATTTGGTGGTCTATAAAAGGCGCATATATTTACAGTTTTACACACTACACCAAACACTTTCGACTTCGTCGTCATTAATCTGTATTTGGTAACTTTCGTATTTATTGCTAACTGCTATAAAGACCACCTCCCGACCGGCTACATCGAACTTTTCTAAAAACGTTATAGTCACGCGGAAAGATCTCCTGAAATACTTGGAAACCAACAGAATAATAGTTCGAATTCAGTTGAATTAAGGTAGAATGAACAGTGCACGCTGTTACTGGTCAGTGAATTTTTCTTCGCATATTCTTAAATAGTGATAAAAGTGAACAAATTGAAATCTAACATCTAATAGAAGAAGTTGGAAGGAGATCATAAATCATTCCTGCTGCACACCGAAGTGCGATGGTTGTCTCGAGGGAAAGAAATTGTGCGATTGTTTGAGCTGCGGTCTGAACTAACCGCTTTTTTCATGAAACACCGGTTTTACTTGAAAGAACAACTGACAGACAAACTATGGTTATTCCGACTTGGGTATTTGACTGACATTTTCACAAAAATGAACGAAGTTAGCCTGTAACTCCAAGGAAAACAACTATCAGTATTTGTTGCCAATGATAAAATTCTAGCTTTTAAGCGAAAATTAGAACTTTGGACAACTTGTATCCGCCACTGTGGACTTGACAGCTTCCCAGTACTTAAAGACTTTTTGATGAGATTGGTGGTGATTTTAACGAATGTTATGCGTTGATGTTGTTTAATGAAATATGTCAACATTTAGAAGATCTGCATAACTCGGTGAAGCAATATTTTCCGAATGACCAAGATACAATTTTACAAAATCATTTATGGGTGAAAGATAGATTCAAAGTGCTGGATAGACCAATCGATTTCAATGTAATGGGGTATGAAAAGTTCATTGATATGGTTTCAGATTCAACATTGCAACAAACCTTTCAGAAACTACCACTTCCGGAGTTTTTGGTGCAGTATCAAAGAAAAATATCCACAATTATCGGAAAAGGCTGTTAAAATACTCCTTCCTTTTCCAAATACATATATGTGTGAGGCCGGATATTCTTTATACGCTTCGACCAAAACAAAATATCGCAACAGATTGGATGCAGAAGCAGATATGCGAATTTAGCTGTCTTCTATTAAACCAGATATTAAAAAGCTTTGCAAAAATGTAAAACAATGCCACTCATCTCACTAAAAATAACAATTTTTTTGCTTTGAAAAAAATAAATAACTTATCAAGTTATTTATGAATAAAATTAAATGAAATAATAAATATATATTTACAAATTTTTTCAAAGTTTTAAGTTCTAATACGGTAAACATCGATAGGTAGAACCTACATAAAAAAAGCTCTTTGGGGCTCCGCATACATTTTTAGAAGTGTAAAGGACTCCGGAGACCAAAAAGTTTGAGAACCGCTGGACTAGGGAATCCCCGGGTTCCTCCTCCCCTCGGACGCGTGCGCAGAGCGTCTTGTGCAGAAATAATGCCGCTGGACGATATATAGTAACTTTTTGGGACATATGGCTTAGTTAATATTATTTATGACATCAGGCTGTACGTTTGGATGGATTTTAATCGATATCCCTATAGGCATTTTTGAGTAAATCGAATATTGTTTCAAAATATCCAAGTATAAAGTACTCTTAATTGTTTTGAAATATCGTTTATCTCTTCAGAATGCCTTTTATGAATGATATTATCAATAAATATGAGATATCATTCCGTTTAGTTTAACCGTAAGGCTGTAGTAAGTGAATGGATCGCTGCGGAGGCGTGACGTCATAGGGCTTGGGTAAGGTAACTTAGCGTATATTTTAATGTCATTGGACGCCATATAGTGATTTCTAGAGACATATGGCTTACGCAGTATCATTTGTGACATCAAGATCTACCATAGAATTAATTTTAATCAAACTCTCGGAAACCATTTTTGAGTAAATCAAATTTTTCTGAAAATTGCCAGGAATAAACTACCTTTTATTTTTGTGCAATATCATTTTTATGAAAAAAGAGTATGCAAAAGGTGATATTGCATTAATACGAGATATATTTCGATTTTATGAACGCGAACAGACAGACGGCATGACGAAAGCCACTTTTATGGACTCAGGGACACCTAAAACTTGTATTTCCATGAAAATCTCGAATCACGATTACAATACTTTCCCAATACTATGTATATGAGAAATTAAAAGGGTCGAGTACGGAGAGGAAATGTTAAAGTTCAACTTTCAAATGTTATAGTATCGCTAGCATCCATCACTAACTTGTTAAAAGCGTAGGTAGATCATTTCATTGTGGAAATGGGTAGTTACGCGGAAGTTTTGAAAATTGATGGGCTAATGAATAATTTAACGTAAGACTTGGAACATAACGTAGGCAATGCTTTTCCCAGTGTTTCAGGATAATAAATCTCCGTCAGTTTTGTTGATATTAATGATACAGAATATATTCCTTCAAAATCTATTCCCGAGGAAACCATCAGCCTAAAACAAAGTTTCCAATAGTCAAGCTTATGTATTATACAAATGTATTTATATTTTTGTGAATCATATATAATTCCAATCGTCCATTCTTTGATGAATAAAAATAGCCCTTTCACCTGAATTGCCGACATTTGCGAGAGTTTTTGGTAATTTTTTCCGAAAAACGTTAATGTTATTCCAAATACTTACAAATTTAAGTCAGAAAAAAACTTAAATTTATTTACGCTAAACTTTTCTCATTTTGCAGTGTCGATGAATGAAAAGCTGTTTTGGAAATCCGATGAAGGAGTATCCTCAGCATTGGAATTTAAAAAAAATGAATGGTGAGTTTTTCGTCTGCTTTATTTTCTTCAATCTCCTAATAAACTTCACAGAAAAATATCCTAAAATAAAAATATCGCTTGCAAGGGTTTATAAAACCGTTAAAAAAACTCGAAATGGCATTGAATACATATACTTTTCGAGATTGATTGTACGATATATCGAATGAATCCCAAGAGAGGTAAAGAACCCAAACGCAGACGGTACAGTGATATCGCGAAATCCATCCAACTTGTGGAGGAAAATTTTTAATTGTAGAAATGGGCAAAATCTTGGAAGAAGCCTTCTTCCGGCGATGAATATAGAAAGGGCAATGGTGATAATATCCCTTATGTTGGCGCTGCCTGTACGCTTAAAGAGGAGCTAATTTTGGCTTGAGGTTATCTCCTCAATTACTACTATAAGCATTATCAATAACCTTAATCATTTTTATAAACGACAAATTATTTTTTGTAGCGTAAGAAATACTGAAGAAATAGTCATGGTTGAACAAACAAATTTCTTCATTGTATAGGAGATTTAATTCTCAGATTCATATTTCGTATGCCACTTCTTAATACTTTTATAATTTGACGCTTTTAATTTCGTTAGCATATTTTCAGAGATGATTTTTGCACTTGTTTGATAGTGATTTTAGAGACGTTCGTTTGTGAATTTATTTAGATTTTTAAATATAAAATTTCAAACAAAAATTGCTCAAACAGCGGCATCAAATTCATTGATATAATAATAAAGGAAAGGGAAATATTTACGTCGTGCCTTTGCGACCAGAAAGCACTAGAGGAATTTTATGTCTAATAAAGGATAAAATTTGTTCTTGCTATTTAATTACTGTATTTTCGGGCTATAAGACGCATTTTTCCAGAGAAACGCCTCTCAAAACCAGCTTGCGTCTGATGGTAAGATTATTGCTGTATTTAGTTTTGATACTCATAAATCCACTCGTCCCCAAAGTGGAATAATTGGCAGTAATTCGTTGGAATTAAAATTTAAAACTCCTGAACCGTAAATTAACCCAGAGAGCACTCACACGTCAATAAGAAATAAGGAAAATTAAATTATGCTTACAAGTTTGCAGGACGATGATGGCCTACAGGGACCTGTTGTCTAAAACTAGCCTAAAAAGAAGAAAAAGAAAAACACACACGCACAAGCACTCTGGAAATCTCTAGATACGTATTTCGGGAGCTATGCTCCCATCTTCAGTAGCTGAAGTCGTATGAATTGTTTGTGTTTGGTCTTGTGTATTTATGTGTTCCGGGTAAAAGTGAAAGGAGGGCAGAGGGGTGGAGGAATTCTTAACGGTTAGCGAGTAGAGGGGTGAGTAAGGGATAGGTCCGCGGTCGTTATTCATAACCGTCTCTTTGAATTTGTTTATGAAAATACTCTCGTAAGCGTCTAGTTTCCAGTCGGTTTGTGTTGATTTTAAGAGAGACATGTTTTCGATTTTAATCGGGTGATTGTTTTCCTGTATGTGTATTGCGACGCTAGACCTGTTAAATCTATTTTGTTTGAAGTGTGCAAGGTGTTCTTTGAACCTGGTTTCCAGCTTCCGTTTAGTTTGCCCTATGTAGACTTTCTCGCAGTCTGTGCAAGCGATTTTGTATATGCCGGATCTTTGTAGAGTCGGGATCGTGTCTTTTGGATTGTGTAGTAAGTTGGAGAGTTTGTTTTCATTCACAGGTACTGCCAGGTACCGCCAATTCATACGACTTCAGCTACTGAAGATGGGAGCATAGCTCCCGAAATACGTATCTAGAGATTTCCAGAGTTCTTGTGCGTGTGTGTTTTTCTTTTTCTTCCTTTTAGGCTAGTTTTAGACAACAGGTCCCTGTAGGCCATCATCGTCCTGCAAACTTGTAAGCATAATTTAATTTTCCTTATTTCTTATTGACGTGTGAGCACTCTCTGGGTTAATTTACGGTTCAGGAGTTTTAAATTTTAATTCCAATCTGTACACCGTAGTCTCCAATTCCTTTTTTGACGTTAATTAATTCGTTAAAAACATTAAAATGTACATAATTAATAATTATTAGAAAAAATGTTAATGTATACAGTAAAACCTTATACAAGGTGATTTTTTTATTCGATAACCCTAAAATATCGCTATATCTCAAGATATAAATAAGAGATAAATGTAAAAATTCCTAAAAACATAGTTTTATATTATTTAAAAAGATTTATTTAAAAAAATTTCACATGTTGAAAATGAGCATCACCTTGCTGAATACATATATGTACTTACTCACCGCAGCATATTGACTGTCATAGACAGCAGCATTCCTTCGGAGATGCTCTCAGTGACATCTCTTATTCTTTCCTTTAGTTGGTCAAGAGTATGGGGATTCGTAATGTACACTTTTTCTTTTATGTATCCCCAAAAGAAAAACTCAGGCGAGGTCAGATCGGGGAGGCCAATAATAACTTGGAAACAATACGCTCTTCAAAGAGAAGCCCTAGCTCCGTCATGCTGAACCGTAAAATGTGACTCGTGGCACCATCCTATTGAAACCATCCTCGTTGAATTTCATCCTCAGATGCCTTACAAATTTTAGTAGTTCCTTCATATTTTGATGTCGTTGTTGCCATCGTGATTTTCTTATTCGATAACCCATTTACATCCAACCATGTAATCGCTACATTGTTATGAAAGTAGCTAAATTCTCAATTTTAGTCCAATTAATTAACTTAATTAAATCATATGCCCTTTTAGTCTTAAAATGGTGCTGGGTATGGGAGAACGTGTACTTATCGTTGAAAAATTCTTTAAGTTGGAGTCATTTAAATTGCGTCAAGTTAAGTTTAAGCGTTGTTTTGGCAAGCGAAACATGCCTTCTAAATCAGTTATATGGAAGTTGATGAAGCGGTTCATAAAAACTGGGCTTGAATTTGAAAAAAACATGCGCGTCTACCAACAGTTGTGACAGAAGAAAACGTGGAGCAAGCGCGGGAAATACTAGAACAAAGCCGAAAAAAGTCCCTGAGACGTCTCTCACAACAGTTACAATATTATAGTTAATGGTTTAAAGCGTCACTTGGTGGGATTTATTCATAATGTTTGTTATACATGAAGTTACAATGTTCATATGCTAGTGCTAGGAGTGTGGTTAAGAAGTTGAACCCCTCAGCGTCGTCAAGCGTGCTGGGCACCGACCCTATAAACGTCACATGCCGTCGTCATATGTGCACTGCACCGACCCTGTACGTTTGGCTTAATATTGCTTTTGCCTGTTCAAATATTAAAGTATATGTTTTATGTTTATATATACTCGAATAGAGTTAAGGTTTGACGTTTATTTTTGTTAAATTTCGAATTTTTAATGTCTTATTTGCAAAGATATTGCCTTATTATTTCGGTGCATTATTCTTGCTGCTGCATGAAATTTTGAATTTTTAGCCTTCCAAATCTCTCAAACCTACTATGAGACGCACTTCATTTCGACTCGAAAGGACCATCTGTAATACTGGAGCCAGACAAAGAGAAGCGTAAAAGATACTATAAGTGGTTCCTTAGGCTTGTAAGTGACATTCCTGGTGTTTTTGATGTCATGTTTTTACAGGCAAAGCCTGGTTTAATTTTAATGGCAATGTTAATTCACAAAACACCCGTTTATGGCTAAGTGAACAGCCACATGCTATACGCGAACGTCCGTTACATTAAGAGAAAATTGGTGTTTGGTGTGCTCTAAGCCGCCGTAGGGTTGGGACCTTTTTTATGGAAACGGTGACATCGGAGCGGTATATAAATTTGTGGGGCATCTATAGTCCATTTTATTTATCTTTGCGACTGACATTTCGTACGTACTCGGGACCACTGGTGTGTTTCCGCTGCTTGGAGATGGAGAGACATTTCCCCACCTTCTAGAGAGGAGTCGTCTCCTCGCTGAAGAACTCAAACTCGGCGCTGCCATATCTACTAAAGTGGAATACGTAGCGGAGAGTTCAGAAGAAAGAAAAAGGTGCCAGCGGTGAGCACTCGATGTATGCACAACGGAGGCCAGAGAGATTATGAGCTCTCGACAGAGGAGGCTCCACCTACTTCATTCCTATTGGTTCCCGTAAGATCGCGTACTGGAAAGCTCTCTTCTTCGCTCTCTCTCTCTCAGCCGCAAAGATATATGAAACCGGGTATAACTACCGATGAAATTTAACGAGGATGTTTCATCAGGATGGTGCCATAGTAACACTTCACGGTACAGCATGACGGAGCTAGGGCTTCTCTTTGGAGAGCGTATTGTTTCCAAGTCATTGTTGACCTCCCCGATCTCCCGATCTGACCTCCCTGATTTTTTCCTTTGGGGATACATAAAAGAAAAAGTGTACATTACGAATCCCCAAACTCTTGACCAACTAATAGACAAGTCAAATTAGAAACTTTTTTGACGGTTAGGAGAAATAATTCATAAAGTTCTCAAACTTAGCACATTTGTTTGTTAGAGCAACCTAACTAACATATCAAAAGTTGACATGCCTGACGCGTTTGCGTCGGCCGTTTTGGCGCCAAAATGGCTGCCGGAGCACGACCCGCAACTGGCCTTTCGCGAATAACTCGAAAACGGCAAAATCTACGGCAAAACCGTACATAGACAAACTCGTAGAGAATAACATTTCCTACAGAAAATATTCTTTGCAGTCTTTTTGCTACTGCGATGGTATAGTAAAAAATGAGCGTTATTTGCGGAACGCAGGCCGCGCGATGTCTTAAAATCAAGTGTTGTGAGCTCATTTCCACACCAAGGAGAGCCGGTGGTGTAGTGGTTAGAGTGTTGGCCCCACCGTACGATCTGCTAAAAGTGCAACACCCGGTTCGAATCCTTATGAGGATTTTTTCCGAGGACGCGCCGGCCCCCTATTTGTGCGTGTTGGAACTAAGGTGACGAGGAAAGAGAAAACGAGAAAATGAGGAGCGCGCTCAAATCAACACTCCGTCCTTCGGAAGGGACGCTAAGCAGTTGGCCCTCCTGATGTTCTTCGCAAGAGCAGGCAAATGCCGCCACCGGGTTTCTCTCCTCCCTTCCTGACTATTCATTGCACTACCTCTAATATACCCATTGTGAGTAGGATAGAGGCGAATCAAGCTGGACTCAGATATGACATTTCCACACCACCAGCTCTGGTAGAGCTCCAGACGCATTTTTCATAGTGGTATCCCATTTAGGCACAAATCCACTGTTTAATTCAATTACTTAACGTAAGTAACGAGCTCACAACACTTGATTTTAAGACAGCGGCGGCCTGCGTTCCGTAAAAAAACGCTCATTTTCTGCTATACCATCGCAGTATCAAAAAGACTGCAAAGGATCTTTTTTGTAGGAAATTATATTCTCTACAAGTTTGACTATTTACGGTTTTGCCGTAGATTTGACCGTTTTCGAATTATTCGCGAAAGGCCAGTCGCGGGTCGTGCTCCGGCAGCCATTTTAGCGCCAAAACGGCCGATGTGTACACGTCAGGCATGCCAACTTTTGATATGTTAGTTAGGTTGCCCTAATGAACAAAAGTGCTAAGTTCCAAAACTTTATGAATTATTTCCCCTAAAATGTCTAATTTGACTGGTCTATCAAAAAAAGAATAAGAGATGTCATTGAGAGCATCTCGTAACGAATGCACAGTCTGTGTCAGACAGTATGCTGCGGAGAGCTCGTGCATATACGTATTCAACAAGGTGGTGCTCATTTTCAGCATATGATGTGAAATTTTTTTAAATAAATATTTTTAAACTAGGGAGATGTCCGTTGAAATTCAACGGGAAAGTTTTTTGTGAAATAAATAATGAACATAAGTAAACCTTGACATTCTTTGGATGGTAAGAAAACAAACTTTTGTTCTTTTAGGTGTTCGTTTTTCCAAGTTCCAATCTTCTACGACGATTATAAGTACCTAATTTTATTATGCAAATGATTATTGTTCTACATTCAAATGTATTCCTTCTCGTAAATAACGTAACGAATGTTGTTTACATTGGTTGCTATAAAACGAATTTCACTCTCTCTCTCATACTATTTGTAAGAGCATTCAAAGCACGCTTTCACCCATAAGGATTGAAATAAGAGGATTTCGAGGTTTAACAATGTAAATGGTTGGCAAGACAACATCCCAATTAAATGCCAAGATTTCTACAAAATATGTGAAATAAACGTTTAACATGAGAAATTTCGAATTGTAGGCGAGAAATGACGAACAGAATAAAAACATTCATATTGTTTACGTAAAAATGGGCTAGATCTGAAGATCATAGGCTTGCAAGTCAAAAAATCGATTTTTACGTGTATAATGTGGGAAATGAAAATGCCTACCTCGGAGTCGAACCTCGATTTTTTCGAGATTTCCTTTTGTCATCATCTTACAATACGTAAATCAATTATTTCTGCCAATTATTAAAAATGTATCTCGTTTCATTATTGAGTTATTCGCATTTTTATAGCGTGACAGAGGGAGCTAGAAAGGGACGGAAGTGGCCTTTTATTATTGTTAGATAATATAAAATTGTATTAATATTTTTAGATAATATTGTAATTGTAATATTGTTAGATAATATAAATAAAGCTAGAGAAAAGTAATTAAAAGAAAAATGTGACGAAATAAAACAAATGCAGAAGTTAGGGCTGAACGATATGATGTACGCTAGGGCACTGGAATTAGAAGATAAAGAAGTGTAATGGAATTCGTGGTAAAGGAATTATGAATACGGATGGGAAGATAATCTCAGAAACATAGGATGTAGCACAGGTGTGGGAAGAATACATTAAGGAACTATACAGCAAGCAGGCAGGATCGGCTAAAAATAGAACTGGAAGATTAGGAAAACATTTAAGAAGACAACTTAGGACCAAGTATTATGGAGAGCGAAGTGTGGAACTAATGAAAGGGAAAGCCACAGGCAGCGATGGAATACCGGCTGAGGAACTTAAAGTCATGGGATCAGAAGGACTAAAAGCGATCATGAAATTAATTAATAAGATTTACAACACCGGAGAGTGGCCTCGGATTTACTTGAAGTATCAATGATCCCTCTAAAGAAGAAGCTAAAGGCAATGCAGTGTAATGACTACAGAACGATAAGCCTTCTGTCACACACCTCGAAGATCCTCGCAAGGATTCTTCATAAAAGGCTGGAAAGAAAGGCGGAAGGAATACTAGGGGAAGATCAATTTGGTTTCAGAAAAGTACGAGGAACTAGAGATGCTATAGTATCGGAAAGGGTTATAGAGTACAGTCAATATATCTGCGTATGTTTCTTAGACTGGCAGAAGGCCTTTGATAGAGTAAATTGGGTAATGTTGATGAAGATATTAAAGGATATAGGTGTGAACTGCAAAGACAGGAGGCGGATCAGGAATCTATATGTGCATAAAGTTGTAAAGGTCTGGTTGGAGAATGCGGACACCTGCGGAGTAAATATCGGTCGAGGAGTAAGAGAGGGCTGCTGCCTATCGCCAACCCTATTCAATATTTATTGAGAAGAAGTAATGCAAGAAGCGTTAGAAGGCACAGGAGATTTCAAAATTGGAGGAAGGGTTATAAGAACAGTAAAATACGCGGATGATCAAGTACTTGTAGCAAGAAAGGAAGAGAAGCTCCAGAAAATGATAAATAGACTTGTAAAAACAGTTAAAAAATACCGTATGGTAATAAATACAGAAAAATCTAAGGTCATTGAATATCGGGCAAAGAAGAGAATCTGAACATAGGTATTGGAGGAAAGCCTTTAGAATAAGTTTCAGACTATAAATACCTTGGAAGCATCATAAAAAAAGAAGCAAAGTGTACGGATGAGATCAGGACTAGAATAGGAAAAGCAAAAGCGGCTTTCAGAAGAAAGAAACACCTACTTACGGGGAATATAAGGGAAGATATCCGCAAGAAGATCATAAAATGCTATGTATGGATTATAGCTTTATACGGGGCAGAAACATGGACGCTAACGAAGAATGACATCAAATACTTGGAAAGTTTTGAAATGTGGACTTTGAGGATAATGCTGAAGATAAAATGGGCAGATAGGATGAAAAACGATGAAGTGCTACGAAGAATAGGAGCGAGGCGAATGATTATACAGATTATTAGAAAGAGGAAGGCAAACTGGGTTGGACATTACCTGAGGAGATAGAGTAAGATTACAGACATGATAGAAGGAAAACTAGATGAAAAAAGCGAAAGAGGTAGGAAAAGGTTTCAGCTAATAGATGATATCAAGATATGAAGAGGACAGCGGAAAATAGGAGTATATGGAGAACCAGGTTTGAGCACGAAAAATCACGAACCTGTCTACGGACAGACTACCTTTGATGATGAAAATGAATACTATAAAACTGTTTTTAGCAAGATTTGCATTTCTCTCTTATTTATATCTTGAGATATAGCGATATTTCAGGGTTCTAGAATAAAAAAATCATCCTGCACAACGTGAATTCAGGCAACACATTTTCATTATTTTGCTTTATTACTGTCTGCTCACAATAATTGCATTGCGATTTTTATTTCTTAATGAGCCCAATAAATAACGCGATTAATGCCACGAAATATTAGAATTCTGATAAATGTCATAAATTTTTTATAAATATCCAGGGTTTATATACTGTGACGTGCATTGAGATCATAATGACTACAAGAGTAAAAAGATATGCCTACACTATTAGCTATCAGCTTCAGCTGATTCGATACGCAAAAACGCACGGAGACCGAGCAGCAGAACGTCGTTTCGGCTCATGTACCACGGAAAAATTATCCTTGAATGGTGAAAACAGTAGGAAAAACTGAAGGTGAAAGGAAAAGAGAAACATATTCTTCGTAAGCTTGGTCTTAAATGGCTTCAGCTAGAGGAGGAAGTGAAAAAATGAATAGTGGAGCAGAGGAAGTTAGATATTGCTGTATCGACCAAAATTGTTATGTAAGTGGCACTGAGAGTTACAGAAGAAAAAGTACTAGTTGTGCGTACGTGTCGTTATTACATATGCATTCCATACATTAGGAATTAAAATCTCATCTTGCACTTAAGTTTAAGTAAGTACTATCGGGAATGGGTGTCTATACGTGCTACGTGTGCGGCGCACTCCGACAGACTTATTAATATGACTGCCGATTGGATGCAGGGCAAGTTTTGAAGCAATAATTTATATTTTAATTTATCACCACTTACTTTGACGGATAAATTTTATCTAAAACGTTATATATAACTGTTATCACGCAATTATATTTTCTTTAAATATTGCCAGATGTGGACTTAATTAAGGCTAGAGATGATAAACCACGTGGCTCTTAATTCTTTGGTGAACCTAAATAATAGTTTCCTGAAACACCTTTTTTTAAAAAATCGGGGGGCGTCTTTTATCCCAAAAATGCGATAAGTTGCCGATATGCGCTTGTTAACTCCAGAAGTGGCGGAAGAAAGTTTTTAGTCGATGGGATGCTGTACTTACGTTTTATCAGTGAATGGATGGAATGAATTCCCTCTCTGATGTCTATGGAAATTATAATAATTATTTTCTAATAAATTTTCTCATATAATTTAAATTATATAAAGCTTTTGTTATCAAGTTATTTTCCACTCTTGTGAATATGATAAATTATTTCAATTTTTAAACTAATTTCAGCCCGTGGAAGTAATTGTCGTAATAGCTAAAATTAGTACCTACTCGTGTCGACTTAGAATTCATAGACACTTTTTCGCATACATTTTTTGCTATTTATTTTATGTTATCGCGAACGTCACTTTTTTTGTAAGTTTTTAGAAATTCGTCAATATATATTTACAGTGTTTGTGTTTTGCCAAAAGAGAAGCACAGAGTAAGTTTTTTCGTGATTACGTAAAAAATTAGTTATTTTTAACAAGAAAAGGATATGAAAGGAAGGAATGACTAAGAAATTGTAATCCTCATTGTCAGTGTGAAATTTATAAGACTGAGAATGATGCCAAACGCCCAAGAAGTAATAGATACTTTGTTTTTCGAATCGTTACCCAGCGTAGTCCAAATGTAATTTATTGGAAATAATGCGAATATTATTTCTGGCATTTCAGAAATTGAAGCAGTAGTAGTAATTTATTTTTTAAATGCTTCGACCGCTATGGTCATTTGCACTATCATCAACTGGACATATGTACACACAGAATGGAGGAGGGATACTCGGTGCCGGCATTAGCCCACTATTTTACGAAAAGCACCAAGCCGGCCAACGGTTTAACGTCCCTTCCGAAGGACGGAACGCTGAATTGGCGTGGTCTCCTCGAACTGCCTACTTACGCAGGATTTGTGCCCGCTGCCTTTTCGAGCAGCAGGCAAGTAGCAGCCAGCGTCCTAACCACTACACCACCGGCACCCCCTCAAAAATTGAATAAACCATGAATGTTGAAGGTTAGGTTGCCAACTCTTCTAGCAACGGTCTGATGTGTAAAGCTTTTTTAGGCTCTTTGGAAAGACCAGCCACAAATGCAAAATGTATCTGGGCCATCTTTCATAGATTTCCATAACACTGTATCTCTCTCATGGCTATTGCCTCTGCCATAAAAATGTTTTTTTTTGATGACTTTAAACTCTTGTTTACATTGTTTAAAAAAATTTTGTTGCCCGATCATGTTTTGCTTCGGCAAGTTCACTTGCTGAGTCTCACCTGCCCCATGAAAACAGCTAATGTCTCCTGACATACTTGAAACGATATGCGCCTGCTTTGCGCAATAACAAAAAATTATTGGCCCAATAGTCTTTGAAGGCTCGATATTTAGTATCAATTTTACTTTCAATAGGAGTCGCCATCTTTGGTTAATAAGGGGTGAGATCTGTTCGGTTTTCAAATTTTTAATAAAGATAAATTTTGGGAATAATTTTGAAACGAGAAAAAAGTCTGCTATGACAGGGAATCGAACCCGGTTCTTCCACTTGCCGGGCGGATATTCTACAACTGAACTATCGTAGCATATCAATTTTCTCGTTATCCACCCGGCAAGTGGAAGACCCGGGTTCGATTCCCGGTCATAGCAGACTTTTTTCTCGTTTCAAAATTATTCTCAACATTACAGCTTATGCCTGTATGCATAGGATCTTTAGATTGCTTTATTCCATCAAGATAAATTAATTATTCCTATAGGATTTCTTATTAATCCGCCTTTCTAGTTGAAACTTGTAACCGGCACATAAAGCAGCCATACCAACGTTACTAGTCTAAGCTGTGACTTTTTGCTTCCTATTGCAACTCTGTAGCAAAATTCAGGTGTCCGACCGTTGTTCCTGGCTCCCACTCTCTGAATTTTGGCGCCCAAGACTACAGAACACTATGCTGAGCCATAGATACTTTAAAATAAGAATTTTAAAGCCGACAGATTATAAAATACGGCAGTTGGGTTTAAGCTCAAAGAAGAAAAATGAAACTCTTAAATTAATTTTGCCTGTTTTTCACAACAATCAGTTTATCATTTAAAAAGAAATGTTTGAATATAAAAGGTATCTCATTGCTTCCATGCCCTTTCCTTCACTAAACGTTGGATGCATAAAATATTTACCCACATTCGAGGATAGGGTCGTTTTTTCACGCCCAGAACCCCAATCGGAGAGTACCTTAAAGAGAAATTTCATTCGGGTCACTAACTCACGACCTACCAAAGAAGTTGGAAAATCCTTTTTGACGGCGTCGGAACGTTGCTACAAAATTCACAAACGGTCCTCACAGCTTGGACGCCCTTTCGAGAGGAGTATAGTGCCTCCTCGCGAAGGAAGCGATTAAATGGAAAAAGAACTAATACAGTAACGCGATACAGAATCCAATTTATGGAAGATCTGCTAAATTTCCGACGCAATAAGTACACGTCAAACATTTATTCCCCCTTAAAAATCTATTTCTATCGATTCTTTTTTTGTCAATTTTTTGGTAGGACAGAAATGATTTTGACAGATATTTCTATTTTTTCTAATATCCAATAGCGTCATTTTTATCAGTATTTTAGTGGTATTCATTGGTCTCGTTATCCGATAATTTTCCATATATGATTGCAAAATTCTTCATATACATTGCAGTAAGTTAACAAAACCTTCCCTGAACATCGTAGAATCCATTAATAATAATTCCACATAACAATGCATCTAAATATTAATATTTGCGTTTGTTTCTTAATTTAAAAGACATTTAAGAGCTTTAAATATAAATTAACTCCTTAACCGTAAAATTCAAAATTAGAGACGCACAATGAAAAAGGGGGGAGGAAAGGAAGGAAAGGCAAAATACAATAAAAATTATCAACTTACAGGTTTAGGGGTTGTTACTTCACGCCAGAAACCTGTTGTCACTCACACATTCACTCACTCAATCGCACAAGCACTAATCCTAAAGGTGGGATTTCGCCGTAGCCTCCATCTTAACTTATTTATTTAAGAATTTAATAAGTCATGGATTTATTTCTGACCGTCCACTCTCAGAGCCATTTTACGGGCGTTAAACGATTCCTCGCTGTGAATTTTATTAAAATATAAACTTAACGGAATTAATCGGAAGGTACGAACGTGAAGAACAATTATTAGTTCTTCCGAAGGACTAATAGGGATCGCAAAAAGAGAATCGAGGCAGCAGTAGAGGAATGTGTTGCGCTTCAAGTAAGCCGCCAATCTGATTAATTGTGGAGTAAAATATTGATGTAACTATTTTATTTGTATAATTTCCTAATCAGAATTGCGAGAAAAACTGTATCGGCGTTATTTAGTACAAGTAGCCCATCGCCTTATATGACTACTCAACATAGAAATTGCTGTAAGACGCTGTTTGACGTCCGTTCCAAAGATGAAAATTTCCCCAGAAAATTATTAATAGAATTGAAAGTTCGCAAGTATTTGAAATGATTTATTATTATATTCGCGGGTTAGGCAAGATCGGATTAAATTTAACTCACTAGTCTATTCTTGCGAAAGAGACCCTAAAAAATACACCTCCTCTGCCTACGTATGTATTGTATAAGTTAAATATTCATTTTAATTGTATGACGAGAAAACACGAAATGAAATGGATGCGTTTTGTGAAAGTGTACCTTCCGTATAAAACACCCGGAGTGTGTTTCTTATCATTTCTTGCTTATATTAAATCATAAACCACTCTCATACTCGAAGTCATCTAATCCAAAGATATATATATATCATTAAAATTCGCAATTGTTTAAACAAATTTTCAAGGTTTATGTATTTTCGTATGTGCTACTAAGCTGAAATTTTTTTTATTGATAGAATTAAAAAAAACGAAATATGGATTATACAAATTTTGATATTTTAATTTGTTTGACAGTTAAAAATTTTTAAAGTTTAAACAAATAGATAACTGTTTAGGTACTACGGGATGAGCTAGGAAGCTGAAATTTTCAAGTTAATTACAAAGAAGTGTATATGCACAAATAAACATTTGAATCTCTTCATAATTATATTGCAACGGCCGTTAAAAATGTTTAAATTTTAAACAATTAGACAAATATTATTTCACTTATAGAAGTGCTACAACTTTAAAATTTGGCAGAAATATGTAGCATTTGTACCCGATAATTGAGAAAGTATAAAATTCTTAAAATTACAAAGGTCGGGGATTGTTTTAATCTATTATTTTTACATAAAGGAAAATCGAAAATCGCTCCAGAGATGAAATGTTGAGAATTCAAAAAATATTTGTAATGACGAAATATCTGTCTAAAAATGAATGTTTTTCAAGGTGAGATGAAATGCTTGCAGAATGCAAGCACCTTCTACTAGTATATATATATATATATATATATATATATATATATATATATATATATATATATATATATATATATATATATATGTATGTATGTATATATATATATATATATATATATACATACATACATATATACATATAAGTTTATGGACCGTCAGCCTTATCCCTTCATAGAAAAAAGTTAAGATGTCCTTGAAACGAATTCAGTGGAGCAAGCGAACAGTTGAATTTATCGAGAAATCGAGAAAACAAACATTCCGGCGCAACACACGACCCAACGGAATCCAAATCCGATCGTTTATGGGCGGAGTCAGTTCACTTCCTCCCATTCCGCAAATCGCTTAGATTAGCAAAAGGGCGTCGGTTAAAATTGCTTCCTCTTTCTCTATGCCACACGGGACGAGCGGGAGTGGAGGGAACGGAATCGTACGCTGAGTTGTAAAGAGAGATATGGGAGAGAATAGAGCCAGAGATAGAGAAAGAGGAATAACAGAAGAAAAGCACAGCGAAAGAAATGAGTGAATGCATAAGAGGGAGAGAATGAAGCAGAGAGAAAAAGCAAAAGGGGTAGGAAGAAATAGTAGCCAGAGATAGCAAGAGAGCTAAGGAGAGATAATGAGAGGAAGAGAGATAAGGCAGAGGGAGCTAGAGAAAGAGAGAGAAATATAACGATATAAATAGCTAGGGAGAGATATAAATGTAACGATATAAAGAGTTAAAGAGAGATAGAGAGACACAGAGGTATAGACAGAAAAAAAAATCATGAATAACCACTTAAAAATAAAAAGAGATAAGTACATTGTTCAATTTTTTATTTTTAAGCTATTATCCTTGAAAATTTTCAGCCGTAAGACGAGCTCAATAATTCTCAAGCAAATTAGAAAGAGATAGATAAGAAGAAATATAAGGAGAGAGATAAAAAAATGGAGAGCAAGGAAAAGAGAGATGGAGAGAGGACTTGATGCAAATGTAATAAAAGATAACTAATAAAGAGCTGAGAGAGAGTGAAAAAATTCGAGACAGCGAGAGAGGAGGAGGAGGTATGACAGGATATAAGTGAGAGAGACACAAGGACAGATTTGGGGGAAATAAGCGTAGTCCGAGGTAGGATAGTCGATTTCAGTCTCCGGGATTTGAAATCGGATTTTTCTTGGGATTCTCATCGAAACCGGATAGGATCTATCGATCAGAGTTTTAAGAGATAAACTCTGGGTATTAAGGTAGAATGGTGGGCGGGGGAGGAGAGAGCGAGAGAGTATTAAGCTGAATGAAGCGGAGACTTCAGATAGATGATGCATGTTTTTGGCGGAATGGAATTGGAAATGAGTAGAGGAGAAAGTCGGTGGTAGCGTCTATAAGATTGAGTTTTTGTTGTTGTTGGAGAATTGGGAGCTGGAGTTTTAATAGGAATTTTAGTAAGAACAGAAGGAGAATAAACCGCTCCATCGATCCACCGTTTTGAATTACTTTTTGGTCTTGTCGCACACCATCATACCATCTATCTGCCTACTTTATCTTTCTTTCTATTTATTTCCATTGCTGTCTTGTTCTCTTTGTTTCTCTCACTTCGTCTTTCTCACCCTCATTTTCATTCACCTCGCCCTGTCTTTTTCCATTTCATACTATTTCTCTATCTCGTTCTTTTTCCCTCATTTCCAATTTCTTCCGCTCTCTTCTACAGTTTATTTGCCTTCTCTTCATCTATCAACTCCTATTTTTCATTTTCACTTAATTCCTCCTACATATTATTTCTTTCCTCCTATCTCTCGATCCATTTTTCTCTTTGGTTCTTTCTCACTGATTCACTCCAAGTCTCGGTCCGTCCAGAAGTTCCCCTTTTTCCCCTTCGCTATTTCTTTTCAGCTCACTCACTGTCTCTTTCACTTCTCTTTCCCCTTTACTCCCTCTCCCTCTGCACCCTTTTCTCCCTCTCTCTCTTCCTGCCCCATCTCCACATTGGGTCCTTTAATTTTAGCGATGCCATCACTCTCCATCAGATGTCACCAAGGCATAACACAAGGGTCGTTAGAAGGAAGTGAGGGCGCAAAATTGTGGTGGGGTAGGATTGCGTTACTATTGATAGGAGGGCGGTGGGTTGGTATTTCTCGCTTCTTTGCCCTAACTTTTGTCAAAATGAGGGAGAATGAGGCAGTTTCCACCCACTGCAAGAGTAATCAGGAAATCTGGAGGGAAAATGCTACCGCAGTTTTGGATACTTGTTTTATAGAATACATATCATTTATACTTGTCCATTTGGTGTACTTCAGGAAAAATAAGAAAAGTTTGCTTTTACCAAAATTTTTGCGTATTTTAACTTACCGAACTGAAAACTGTGCTCTTTTGTAATCTACATATATCCAAGAGAATGAAATTTAACCCAGCAGAAAGCCTACTACTTAGCAACTGCTATTCTCTAGAATGTTATAATAATAGTTCAGTATTATACTATCGTAGGGGGTGCGGTTTTGATTTTTAAGAATATTGAACAATGGAGATGAGAAGAATATGACTATTAAATAGTAAAGGAGTTTATTTCAACTGAAAATGAAAATTATATCAAATTTATAATTACATTGGGCGATGACAAATGTTGATAATTTATAGCAAATATTTAATTTGTCGAGTTTGGGAGACAGTAGGAAAGTATGATTTAAGTATTTGTAATTTTCTGTTTAAAGAAAAGATATTTTGAAATTCCCATGTTTTTCTTCTGCCCATTCAATTTGGTGTCTTTTATTTGTTTTAGAAACGAATGCTTGATGCAAACAGAATGCCGTAGAATAAAATCCGAAACAACACAAGTTTTTACATTTTCCACTGTTCACCCTGTCGTTTGTAATTTTATTGTACTCAAAAAAGTAACCAAGTCACACGTTTTTGAAACGGAAGGATCCGCAAAAGAATGCAACTTAGGGGTCAAAGAATTACTTTCCTCTTGTATTTTAATGGCAGAGATGGCGCGTGGGCAGGAAGTTCGGCGAAAAGTAAGAAAGGATGAATAAGCGGAAAGGATAAAGAGAGAAAAGGATGAAGGGAGAGAAAGTGATGAAGGGAGAAAGGGAGAGAAAGAAAAATATTACAGTATGAATAAAATAGATTCGGAGATGTAAAGAGAGAAAGGGTTATTCTCATCCTTCTCATCCTCCAAATTATCTTATTTATTCATTTTCCGCCAGTTATATTCGCATATCTTTTTTTGTTTCCTCTTGTTTACTCCGAAGGGAAAGAGCCATTACGCGTTACTTCCATAAAATATGTTACACGCTGGCGAGACGGAAAAAGAAAGGTCGCATATTCTATCTCGTTTAACCTTTACACGTATGCAAGCATTCATTTGTTGGAAGTAGAACAAGATCTTGGAATCTGTTTTAAAATAACGTGTTGAGCCTTTGTTTTCAAGGCTCGCTTCCCAGCTAAAAGGTTTTGTTACAGTTTCTTTTTCTCGTGACTGAAGACTCCCACTTTTGTCATATCATTGTATGAATCAGTGTTACTAAAAACTACCTTTCATTTTTACAGTATATGGTAATTTTCATAAAAAGTGATTTGGAAAAGTTACAAGAAAAATCTGTCATTTAATCATACTTTTATGAAGTTAAGCCAAAATGACACTGTAAAAAGGATAGATAAAATTATATGAGTACTTGTAAACAAAGGGTCCTTGTACGTACGGAACATATTACCTTTAATTTTCCCAGACAAATGTCTACTTTGTTATGCATTAAAACAAAATTAAATGTCTTATATTTATTCAGAATTCGTTTCGTCTACGATGTCTCAAAGTAATCACAGGAAAAATACAAGACGGAAATTTGATGAGGCGCTCAAAAGAAATAAAGCTTGAATTTTTTTTCGGTGGTTTATAGAGGTTGGTTCATGTGTCGACGTGGAAGATTGCATCATAGTATTACTAACACTTCGTTTTTCAGCTCGAGAATTCATCACGATCAATCACTCGATTTTTAGACACTCTGGGTTTACTTCAGAGCCCTTTTTTGTTTATAAAGGAAAATAATGGACGGAACGGTCTTATAAAACTTCATTCTCAGGATTCCTCTCACGAGGAGCTTGCGCAAAAAATAGGACGCCGAGCGACGAGGTTTATTCGCGAACAAACGCCCGAAAAACATCATTGAAAAAACTTTAAAGCTTAGATCAGCAGATAACAACGCGAGCAACTCTCGAATCTATTGACCGAGTAAAAAAAAGAAGGAACGCCAAGCGTGTTATTAAAGAGAATGAGGGTGTGGAAGAGTTTGAAAAATGCCGGTTAGGGTTTCGAAGGAGGTGTAAGATGGATGCGGGGAAGAATGGTAGGAGTGAGGAAGTGGGGCGGAAGAGTGTTGGGAAGGCAGAAAGATGGATGGGTTTGGTAAGATGTTGTAACTTAGAAGGTTGGGTTGGTGGTGATGGGAGAGGGTGTAGAGTTCGGAGGGAGAGAGAAGAGTGAAATAGAGCGACACTAGAACAGGAGGGAGTACCTATAGGTCTATGGAGTTGTAGGGCGTGTGAAGCAGGATGTGTGTACAGGGACATTTTGGATGTGTGGCGAAGGGAAACCAGACGAAAAGCCGAGATGTCGAAGGGGGTAAAACCAATAGTCCAACGATATGAATTCACAATAAGGTTTAAATTAAACACATGAAAGAGATTTTTTTACATTTATTGCTCTCGTTGGATAATTTAGGAGTTGTGAAGTTCGATTTGGCTGGGTTAATGTCTCGTTAATTTATTTGAAATCTTATCAGTCGATATCTCAACGGTAATTGGGTTTACGTTTCTGTTTGGACTTACGTAGCCTTTTCCTTTGAGACAGACCATTTTTAAATCTCGTTAACTGAGAAATATCCATAATATGTAGGAAAGATATATGATTGAATAATGTTTTCAGAACTTTACTACACGTTGATGACGTTAGTAAAAATAAGTAAAAATATCGTTCTTAGCGCTTGTTTTCTCAAATGTTATATGCAATAGCTCAATGACTCAATGTATATCTGAGGGGACAGTATGTAGCTTTTTGTTAGATATGAGGTAAAGAAAAGGAGAGAGTTACGGTCCGGAAGTTAATTACAAACGAAATATAGTGTCTTTAAAATTTTTTAATTAAATTTCTCAGAGTTAGAAATTTATACTTGGATACCATTTGCGAGTCAAGTTGTTTCAGAAAAAGAAATCAATAAAACATGTATAGCCTAGTGTTTCACACCTTATCCAGATGGCAAGAACCCCAATAAAATATAAAATAATTAAATTTTGCTTTGCTAGGGCAAACAAATAAAAACCACACAGAATTATTCAGACATATTTGGGAAAAGAAGGAGAAATTTTTATTAAGCCGGTATTTTAATGCATTCCATATAAGACTCTTTGCTAGAAGATATGTTTTTTCTCGTGTAACTAGAAATATAAAACCAATTATCGATGAGTCTTCTACTGAAAATACTTCAAATAACCGAACGAGATATTCGATAGAATTCTATTTTAAAAACAACTTGATCGTAGGTATACAACTAGAATATTAATTATTATATTAATTCTAAATATTGAGAATTATATGTAACAGTTTTAAAAGTCGGAATTGTTTACCTTTTCCTTTTATGTATTATGATCGAGCATTTTTAAGCACATCTTTCGCCTATGAGGAAAGTAAACTGTAGGGACTTTTACCTGTTCCGACGTGTTTGCAGCACTGGTAAGGGTGTGCAGAAGGTGCGGCATTTAGGTGTTACCTGAGGTTCAAGGTCGAATGAGATTTGAAAATAGGGTGGAGGTTTTTAAGAATGAAGGGTAGATTTCTACGGAGACGTAGTGATGGAACAGATTGGACTCTTTATAGAAAGATTGACACCATCGCAGGAAACCTTTAAAAAATTCTCCGAGATGCTCACCAAGCACGAGCCGTGGGTAAGGCCTGAGGAATAGGATAACGTAGAAAAAATAAACTCTAAATTGACCCTTCCGAATTGAAATGAAGTAAAGAATGCCGCGACATGAAAAACGTGACGGAAAATCAAACGAGGTTATTTCAGGTCAGGATATATTTAAATCGCGAAAAAATTGTGCGTAAACAAGAGATGCGCGTATTTTTCGTGGCAGTCTCAAGCAAAAAGCCAAAGCGAATACATTTCTTTAAAGACGTTGAGTGATATCACTGTTATGGCTGCAACCACTTCTTACGTCGTATGCGTAAACTTATTTAATTCAACGGAGATAAATGGAGAGTATTTTGAGTTTCTTAATCGATATATTTTGTGAAAAAAGTCGATTTCAACGTCTGCTAATATATTTTAAGTCAAGCAGTTGGGCTCATTATCACATCGTCATTATCAGTCTGTTCTCGAATAGATCCGTATCAATTAATGAAACGGAATTCTTTACATCGCCGTACTCCGTAACCTGTTTAGTGTTTTTATAACTTTCTTTCCTTTTCAAGTTGTATGGTAGCTGAGTGCACTTTCTTTCTTTTCCTCATCAAGTTTCCTTTTAGGTCATATTTATCCATGATATCTCACTTCAATATGTGCCAGATTCAGGCAGCCTTCCCGTTTATTATAAATTTTTATGGCCATTCTTTTCTCACTTCGGATGTTACCTATTGACTCTTGTAGTATCTATCTAAATATCTATAGTGGCTATTGTGACCGACTCTTGTTCGCACATTGCTGCGGCATCCAGCAGAGGCTCTGGGTATAACTAAATGCTCTAGGACATTAAAGGGGTTTTATTTTATTTATCTCACAATTTTGTTTTATTGCGAATTCTCAAAGGCCATTATTTTTTATTTTCAAACAGAAAAATCCCGCGGTCTGAGATACTTTTCGTATTTTATTTGTGGAGCGCAACGGAAATGTAAAAAAGAGCCATTTATTTACTTTTATATTTTTTCCAGTTTTATCCGCAGGGGATTATAACGTTATGAACCTCGTTATCTTCTTTGCCCTTCGCGGTGTTGTCCAAAAGCGTCGCTTCCACAGTGTCTAAATGAGTGGTGGGAAGAATGGGGGGAAGGAGAGAAAAGATAGAGGGGGAGGAGCCTCAAGGGACATCGCCGAAGAAACAACAAGAGGTTGGAGGTAGAATAAATTTATATCTCTTAAATAACGGTATTCCTGGAGTTAAATAAAAATTAAAGAGTAGACTATCGATTCGAATATTTTAAAAGGTCTGGTATTATTTTTATTACAAAAGAATAATTGAAAAAAGAATGAAATTCTTGAGATATCGATGGCAAATAAAAAAAGAATTTTTATCTAGGATGTTTTTCAGTAAGGTAGGACGGTAATGCGATACTGTTTAATTCTGGTTAGATAACTTCGTTGATATATAAGAGTATTTGGGGGGTATGTTTTTCTGGAATTTTCTGAAGAAATCTTTATATTACGTATCTAGTGGCTCTTAAAAAAATAATGAAATCTAAAATTAGCCGCCAAAATACTTAGCCATCATGAGCGTCGAATGATGGTGATATTTTGTATGTTTTAGTGTATGATTTAACTACCAAACTAAAAGTTGAATAGCATGAGAATTTGCTCACGATACCACAATTTATATTGGTGAATCAACGATAGTTAGGATAAAATTTCTACCAGTAATTTATCCGTAATTGTCTGTTGGAAAGTTTAAGATATTTTTTCCAATACGACGACATTATGACATGATAATAAAGCAGGTGAAACATGAAATTTAGTATCGCAAATTTTCCTTCCATAGAAATATAACAATTTAATCATTTCAACGTGCATAATCCTATCTAACGATAATAGTAATTACCAAATTCATATAATAAAGATGAAGGTTGATATTTGTTAGCTTCAGTTTTTGGTGCACTGATAAATAAAAATTTCAGGTTTAATTTGAATAACTATGCGTGCTATCCATTTTAAATGAATCAATTACGTCTAATTTTTTAAGCAATCAAAAGAACCTCTAAAACAATATTTTGTTTCAGCGGCTTTGATTGCGTTTGTTATAGTGATTACAATATGTAGCATATGTAGTTACTTATAAATTATCATGCCAAATTATTTTTGAGTTTAATTTTGTACTTGCGAAACAAAACTTCTACATTAATAATTTATTCTGCGTTGTGTTACCGAGGTTGACTTCATTTTATATTTTCCATAACTCGCATATAGAAAAGTTACTCCAAAAGCAATACCTTGTATACACAATCCTCGGATTCATTTATTATTAAATAATAAAGACCCCAACTAAATTTTTCATTGGAAAAAATGAAAACGAAAGTGTAGCCATGAAAAGCGGCCCGAATAAATGCTCGTCGTTCAGAATTTATCTGGTTGGCCTCTCTTATCGTGACAGTATTTCTTCGCTCGCAAGTGGATATTTCGGTCCTCTTGTATATATCGCTCTGTAGCGGCCCCTCATTTTACGGTCATAATCGTTCCGAGTACGTTGACAGTTTATATCCCTAGCAAAAACAAAATAAAAATCTTTTCGTCCCTCGAATCGCTTTACAGTGGGATATTGCGAAAGCACTTACAGCGAAGATGCTTAACAATTCTTGGAACAATGCATTGCATCTGTAGCTATGGCGTAGATGAGAATTCAATAAAAATTTTATTCCTTGTAAGAACTTTTAAAGAAGAAAATAGTTCTTTGAAGAACGTTACATTTCTCAATCCCATTTAATGACGTCGGGTGTTCGTGAATATTTTCGATCGACGGATGCCATTTTGTTTCATTTTGGGATATAGTTACAGATTCAGTCATTTGTTTTCCAAAAAATTCCGTAGCAAGCTCGAGATTAAAGTTAATCTATGAACAAACAAAAAACTAATAAACTCATTGAATTTGGTAGTCAATAGGATATAGAAGCATTATTTAAGGTTAGCGCGGCAAAAAGACTATCATTCTAGTAATTTATTCAGATTTTCTTTAGGCGAGTTTCTTTGTAGTTTATTTACGAGGATAACGTTGGGTTAATTTTTACTTTCTCCATATAGGAAAGTATTGTTTTTATTAGAAAAATCGAATTCGAGATTTCAACGGAAATATATGTTTTAAGGTCCCCTGAACACGTTTTGACTATTTTCTCGATGATGTTTATGTGTGTGTCTGTGACCAAAATTTTGCGGGTGCTCTAACTCAAAAACTATTAATCAGATCACTGCGAAATTTTATATTTGACATTTCTATTAAAGGGAAAAGAACCGATTAGTTTTGGTAAAAATCGGTCAACCGGAAGTGGTTGTTTACTCGTCATTTTTCCGTTTTTTAATATTTTGTTTTAATCATTCATAAATGTAAAAAGCACTGGAATAAACGCTGTAGGAAATTACATTTTCTATAACCTTTGTTCGAAACCTTTTCACATATAGTTTATTGTTGAAGAGATATTTTTAAAACTGAATTTTTTGGCTGCCACAATCACACCACCTACCGCCGACTATTGTAACCACTCTATTCTCCTTTTTATTTTGTTAATTGTTGGAGCTTTGGTGCTATATCCAATATCAGAAGGCTACGGTTTGAGTTTATTTTTTTGTAAATTCTAAATTTTTCTCACAGTTCCTTAAAATATTTATTATCATTTTTAGAAATATTACATGTATGGAGAAAGTCATGTGGTGGCCACATCAGATTTTTTTGAGTAAGAGTTGTTAAAATTATTCCATCAATAGAATTATACGATGATCTAGTTTCAGTACATATTTTGGATAAGCATTTACACTAAGTAGGCATTACTCGCACGGTTTTAAAGTTCAAATTTTCATTTATTTATTTTTATTTTGTATAACATAATAAAAAGACTACACATATTTTTCCGGCCTTGGTCGAGTACTGACAAGCGTGTCTCACTCTATATTCTACGGTCTCGAGCCCGTACCTCATCCAATGATTGTTTGTAATCGTCTTTGTTGTTATTGACAATCTCATTATAAGTGGCGGTAAAAAATTCTCGTGTCTTGTAATGTTAGCGATTCAGCATACCTCCACTCCAGGAAAAATTAAAAATATATTTTATCCCATCTCTGATAAAAGTATATTCCATATGATAATTGGGAACAGATGGATGCACGACGAAATAGAGAAAGAGGCCTCCAAATCGGATAAGAGCAGTCAGCACGTGTAGCAAGTTGGATGAAATTATGCTCTGTAGGAAGGAGAATAGGGGAATTACGAAAAAGCGAGCATTCGCTAATTGATCTGATTGCGGGCATTCAATTTAGAAAGTGAGCTACGCGATCCACTTCCAACCATTGCAGTCTGAATCATTGTCGATTGTTTGGGAATCCTCTGATATCTAATGAGAAATGGACGCAGGATGGAGGTTGTTGCGAATGAAGCTAATTTGAGGAAATTGCGCTGGATTACGCTTCTTTAGAGATATAACAGATTAACGCGTGGCTGGAACTTTCTAGCTGAATTTAGAAGGGATGTTTCAAAACATCCCTCTTTACGGACTTTGAAGGTTACTTTTAGGAGGAATCTAATTCGATATTTTTCATCTTTTAAAAGCAATTAACCATGTTTATTTTTCTCCGTAACTTAGTGATGTGGACGAGTTACGTGTATTTTAGAATGTAGATCAAGTATTGTTCGTGATTTTATGAAATAAAATAATACACATGAGAAACTTCTGTCTGGTTTAGTCAGCTTGTATATTTTGTCAATCCTCTGTTAGTGCGTCGGGATATAATTGCATAGTTAGTACTGCGGTGTGTATTATACCCTGCTTTATATTTCATCACCTGATTACACGAAACCTGGGCCGTGAGTTTAGTAAATTAAATTTGTGGTGTTGTAAAATTTACTTTTGTCGTGTTTTTTAATTAGAATACCAGCAAGTGGAGGCCAATACAGTCATGTTTTAGTTTACATCAAAATTCACATTCCCATATTTTGGCTGAGAATGGATTTAGTGAGGTTACATCGGACGTCCTGGATATCTCTTTGCATGACCGTAATTTAAAAGTGCAGCTCGTTGAAAATCTTTGTAATTATCGGGACATATATATTATTTGTATGGTTCAATAAATATTTGAAGGCCTTCTCAGGAGCTCCAAGGCAGGGGTTCCCAAACTCAGGGTGGCGACCCAAGTCCCAAAGTGAAAAACTGGAAATTTTCGACACTAGCAAGGATAAATGTAAAGGACCACCGAGAGAGGCAAGAAATAAATTTGATCCTTAGCATGATCTGCGCTGCGCTCTCTCCATCAATATTAAACTAAGATTTGATCAGCAGATCACCAATATGCAACAGCATCATAGAAACCGCTAACAATTAACAATCAGCCTAGCAGACAGTGATGTTTATATCTTTATTAATTTCAAGTAAATAGTGCCTGCAGCTTTCTTTATTCTAAAAAAATTGAAAACTTTCCTTAAATTTCAGTGAAGGAATCACTTGATTCAATGGTCCCATTTTGCTTTTCATGCACCAATTTCAAAAATTCAACTTTACACAGAAAAAAATTGGAAGAAATTGAGCGATTCTACAATTTTTTCTAAAGGTTTTATTTAATATTATGCTAAGAAATTTACGGCGATTTGCTGGGGTACTGGGTAGGTACCGGTACCATTTGGGTCGCAGGCTGAATGTAATTTAAAATCTTAGGTAGTTGACAAAAAAGTTTGAGAACTACTGCTCTAAGAAAACGCTTCTGAATGTTATTTTTTGGATTAAATGTCTCTGTAAAGCTTCTGAAAGTTTTTTTTTGGAACTCTTAATCAAATCAACAAGGAGTTGTATATATCTAAAACTCTCCAAATATTCGAAACTCTAATTAAATATGGCATTGTAAAATATGGAGAGTATATTAATAAGGATTAGAACATTTTCTGTTTATGAGACTTCAAGGTAAAGTGCACTTTTACATCAGGAAGAAGAATGTCGGCGGGTGAGAATATTATCGTGGAAAAATATTTTACGATTTATTTTTTGGCATGCATTACAATGAGTGAGTGAAAAATTGCTTCTTTCATCTCGTAAATTGCGTATTTTTAGAAGATTTTGTGATCTATACTCAAAGCTGTCCAGCGAATTTCATTTTGGTGCATATTGACCTCCTAGACCAGTGGTGCCCAATCTTTTTAAATTGTGGGCCGCATCGGTGGTTGGGAATCATTAAGCGGACCGCATTGGAAGTGGCCAATTCTTGAGCGGGCCGGATTAGAGTTGTCAATGGAGGTTACCTACACGTATATTCTGAGGTGCCGTATAAGAGATCATCAATTTTAAATAAGGTTTATATGGTTAGTATTTCAACATTAAAAGTTTTATAACCGAAATTTTCATAAAACTATGAATTGCTTTCTCATTATAATTTCGCCTGCCGCACAAAAACCCTTCGAGGGCCACATCCGGCCCGCGGGCCGTAGGTTGGGCACCACATTCTAGTATCACAATGTTTGGACGCCTTAATTTGTTATTACCACATCACTATCAGTTTTTTAGAGATGAGTGTATATTTCCATTTTAGCTACAGAGGATTATATTGAAGCTGGTAAACACAGGATCTATCGAATTAAAATTACGCTAAGGTGGAAGTTCAGAAAAAGGAGGGAATTTGACGGCAGGATTTAGAAAAAGTTCTAACTCACTTGAGACTCTGCGACTGGAGCGAAGGACTTGGCCATCACCCATATCGCCACGACAACCATCGGAACACCTGTAAATGAAAAGGTAAACTGTTAATATTTTGGCTGTACAGGAAAAATGTTTGTGTCGCTGCGACACCAACGCAGTCTATGATAGTGTGATAAAAGTGCGTTGAGTTAACTGTAATTATGCATGAAAAGAAAATCCAACGAACGTTATTTTCATAAAGAGTATTATAACTTTGCGAATGATTTAATATATGCAAATGTCAACCCCGACTAGTGCTCTACAGTAATTGAAACGGAACCGGTCAATCCATCGCGTTAGCTCAATCGTCCTCATCGATATTTTCCCTGGCTGACGTTTTTACGTTTGCTAAGAATGCGGGGTCGTATTTGAAAGCATAATTTTAGCCGATTCATTGATGAAGTAGTATTTAAGGATGAAGTTAAAGAGTTGGATGACTATCCAATTTATTACGGGATGAGAGAACCTCGTGGATGAAACGGGAGGGACTCATTTCGTCACCAAGGCATTCCGTTTACGCATCGATGGTCAGCGATAAGTTTCAGAAGCGCTCTCCCGCAAATAAGTCTCTGCTTTTTCTCTGACTACGCCATTTTGATTCAGCACACTAGTGGAAAAAGCAAGAAGGAATTGCTTTCGGCGCATTTTAAAGGTTTATAAGGAACGATGCTGCGTTTATATTTTCTTGCTACGTACCTCGAGAGAGTTTTTTATATTCGGCGAAAGAGATTTTCTCTTAGGGATCCTTGTAAAAGGGAAAGTGTTATGAGCTCCGCCTAAAAAGTTATGTGAATCGAATACCTGAACAAAAGGTATTTTACATTTTGCGAGAGAGAGGGTGGATAAAAGTCCTTGAATCTCTTCTTCTCTACTTCAGTCCATAGGGAATTTAAAAAAAAAGGTTTTTTCTTACCCACGGGCAGATTAGATTGAATGGAATGCATAACTGGAAGTTTTAAAGATTTTGGATTAGGAATAATTTCTTATACTTTTACTTGTGAACAGAGAAGAATATATTAAATGAGATATCTAACTCCTTAACCGTAAAGTTCAAAATTAGAGACTTCGGAAAAAGGGGAAAAAAGAAGAAAGGAGGTGAAAAGTAAAAGAAAATGAAAAATACAAACTTAAAGGTTTAGGGGGTGTTACTCCACGCCAGAGACCTGAAGTCACTCACACATTCACTTACTCAATCGCACTAATCCTAAAGATGGAAAAAGGATAAAAAAGGAGCCTGGTTTGCGAGAGATTAATGTGCGCCAGGGACCCGAAAATCACAGTTGCTGGAACGTTTATGAGTCTGTACGACCGCGACATGGACATACTAGGCAACCACAAACAAGCGGGCACGTACACACCAAGAGGTAAGGGGAAATAAAAGGAAAAACCCAAAAGACAAAATACCTTCCTTAATCAAATCCGGCATATACAAAATATCATGTGGAGGATGCGGCAAAATATATATATCGGACAAAAGAAACGAAAGATAGAAACAAAGAACATATAGCACATTTTAAATATAACAGATTAAACAACTCTAGCGTAGCAATCATGCACACAAGCACTCGAATACACGAACACAAGATCTCTAATATTGAGATAAACGTACTAAATACGTATTTCGAGAGCAATGCTTTCACCATCAGTAGCTGTGTAATGAGGGGGAGGTGGAGGGAGTGTGTTGTGGGCCATATTTATATGGTTATCTGCTGAAGTGAAAGGGGAAGGAGGCTCAGCCGTTACAACGCACAGAGGAGAAAGCGGGATTGGGCGTTATTCATAACGGAATTTTTGTTTCTGTTTATGTGGATGCTTTCGTAAGCGTCTAGTTTGTTTTGTTTGGTTACTGATGTAACGTATGTAAGGTCTTGGATCGTGATTGGATGGTGGTGTTCCTGGTTATGTGTTGCTACGCTAGATTTGTTTAATCTGTTGTGTTTAAAATGTGCTAATGTTCTTTGAAGCGTGTTTCTATCTTTTGTTTCTTTTGTCCGATATATATTTTGTTGCATTCTCCATATGATATTTTGTATATGCCGGATTTGTGTAAGGAAGGTATTTTGTCTTTTGGGTTTTTCCTTTTATTTCCCCTTACCTCTTGGTGTGTACGTGCCCGCTTGTTTGTGGTTGCCTAATATGTCCCTGTCGCGGTCGTACAGACTCATAAACGTTCCAGCAACTGTGATATTCGGGTCCCTGACGCACATTAATCTCTCGCAAAACAGGCTCCTTTTTTATCCTTTTTCCATCTTTAGGATTAGTGCGATTGAGTAAGTGAATGTGTGAGTGACTTCAGGTCTCTGGCGTGGAGTAACACCCCCTAAACCTTTAAGTTTGTATTTTTCATTTTCTTTTACTTTTCACCTCCTTTCTTCTTTTTCCCCCTTTTTTTCCGGTGTCTCTAATTTTTGAACTTTGCGGTTAAGGCGTTAGATTTCTCATTTAACATCAATTTCGCATTAGTCTCCACCTTTACCTATATAGAGAAGAATCTAGGTTTGTGGAGATTAGAAGAAACACTTCAATGGTTTCTGACGTAACTTTGTGGAATATTTACACTCGTCGTTATTTTTTAAAATTAGAAGAACCGTTTGAGCTGAATACGGACCAAATTTCAAGTTACGATCGGTATTAGTTCCGGGCATCATTACGTTAACAACTTGAAAGAAGAAAACAAACACTGTAAAAAAGTGTTAATCATAACATTTTTTGAGAATAGCCACGCTTATTTTATACTCATTCAAAGTTTATAAATCTTCGACTTACTAATATAATTTGAATTTTAAATGTATTCAGGGTCTCTACAAAGAATGCCTAACTGTTCTTAGCATGCCTTGGCATTTTATTGACCTTATGGATACATCTAATCTCTATATTCAAAGAAGCTAGAAAAGAACATCGTAATATAGTATTATAATTCTATTGTGACGAATGCAAGACTTGCGCTTGAGAACTTTTTCTTACACACATTTTTGTCTATGCTCTGTGAGTGTTATTTAACTAATTTTAAAAGAGCGCTTAAATTGTATGGATGGACTTGATAATAAAATTTTGGACGAAGTAAAATCATGAGATTTTGAAATATTGTTTTCGAAATATTTGAAGTGCAAAGGGTTTAAAATATATAGACGCAGTGCATAATGTTTATATTTTTGGTGTAGTAAATCCGGGTAGTTTTGTCAATATTAACGAAGTGTTAACTGCGAATCTTCATACACTAAATACTATTTGTATACGTGTGTGTGTCTGCAGGTACTGTATGCGCACAACCATTGAAACTCTTCGCCGAATGCCTGACGTTCAGTCTTCAATTTTAGCTTTAAAACGTTCGCGGCTCAGTGGAGGAAAGAAGCCGGTTTTTATTTCGTTTACGCCGAAAACGCCTATGCTAACGCTTTCAATTGTTTGAAAAGAACTGCCGTTGAGCGACGCTGATCGATGACGACGCTTCCCACCGAGAAACTTCATGAAATCACATCCGGGTAGACTCAAAGTGCCTCTCTTTTTCGTCTTAGTTTTGGTGGGACCACTCGCTCTTTTCTGTTTACGGACCGGATGCGATCGCTTTGTCCGAGGGAGGGAAAGAAACTGGGATAAAAGGGGTAATTTAAAGGAGTCTTGACACGAAATGAAAAGAGAGAAGGGGAGGAGCGGAGAGGGTTAGGAATACGACATTCGGTCTCTTGCGCCTCTGGCGTTGTCCCAACTTCGCATCTCCCCAAAATTACTTTCGGGGTCGTCCATACGAGCGATGGAGATTAAAAAGGCAAGAAGAGCTTATTACGTTCCGAGGGAGCTCTTGAAAAATAATGGTTGCGTCACGTGCGAAAGATGTATAATGCGATGAATTGTCCGTCTCGGATGATTTTCGAGTTTTGTTTGTTTTTTCATCCTGGAGAGAATTTAAAACGCTCGGTTGTCGAAAGCGTGAGGCAGAAATTCGCCCTCTCAGTCTTATCAGATTTCCAAGCGCTGAAACTCCTAAATAATTATTTCAATATCCATCCTTTTTGAAAGAGTCTCTATGAAACTAACGTGTGCATTTGAGTGTGTAAAATTATAATTTTTCAAAGTGCAAGTTTCTCTCTGTCCTTCTCTCTCTCCTCTCCCTCTCTCTCCTCTCCGTCTCTCTCCTCTCCCTCTCTCTTCTCTCCCTCTCTCTTCTCTCCCTCTCTCTTCTCTCCCTCTCTCTTCCTCTCTCTCTCCCTCTCTATCTCTCTCTCTCTCTCTCCCTCTTTCCCTCCCTCTCTCCCCCTCTCTCCCCCTCTCTCTCCCTCTCTCTCTCCTCCCCTCTATCTCCCCCTCACTCTCCTCCCCTCTCACTCCTCCCCCTCTCTCCTCCTCCCTCTCTCTCTAGCACAAAATCGAGGGATAAGTCATGATAAAATACTATATACCGAATTTGTGGATCTTATTTTATGTAACTCATATCTTGACGAGTGCATTGCTAGTTTCTATAATATATTGTATCGTTTTAGCGTTTTTTTAAACCGCTTATGCGTTAGGTTTGTCCGTATGCCTGCTTGTCTGATTAACACACGAACTCCTAAACGGAAGCAGCTAGAGATTTCGTTTTATCGCCATTCGATTTAATATTGTCTCGTATTGCATGTTTTCTTTGTTTTTCCGTCCGTCTGTCTTTTTGAAGTGCTAATTCCTAGATGAAAGCAGACAGATACTTCGTTTTTTCTCTATTTGATTGAGGATTCTGCCTCGTTTTCTGTTATAGGTTCTGGTGGCTATCAGAATGGAAGTTAAAATTTAATTTAAATTTCCTTTTTTTTGATAAACTTTTTAAAAAAAATTTTCAAAATAGTATTTCAGACTAATCATACCAGTATACATGAATTATAGCATTCTGTCTTGATAATCTCTTTAAAAGAACGTCATTTATTGTCTGCTTCAGCAGCTCTTTCCTTATTTATTTTGTGAAATAATTTCATTTTCTCATAAGTATTCAAAATAAAGATAAAATTCATAGGTCTGGATTATCATGGGAGGCTTTCCTTTATTTATAGTTTATCAAAACGTAATTTTTCAGTACTCATTAATTTTCACTTTAAAAGTATTTCCATAATTAAGTAGAATTGGCATTGATTCGCAGTCCATAATGTTTACATATTCAAAACTAAGGTATCTGAGATTATTATTCCGAATATTATTTCGTGATTTACTCTGAAAACAATGACTAGTTTTAAATGGTATAATTTTTTCAGGTTAAACGAGCCAATTTTATTGTTTAATGATGGTTTATTGGACATATATTCGGGCATATTTCGGTCCATTACACCCATTTAATTTAGGAAATTTTTGCTGAACTAAATTTGGTTTCTAAGCTTTCAAGTAGAGAGTTATTTTTAAGTACCTAATTTTAAAAAAGAACACTCCCATAAAATCGTATATATTTATCGAACATTATCAGAATTTTGGTCAAACACTTTATAAACTATACACAACTCGTTAATTCCTCATACATAAGTTTGCCGATAATTCCTATGGTAAATCCTAGATTTCATATATGGCTCGATTTTATTGTCATTTTTATCTTTTCCACCGCTACCACTATAAAAGCATGATTTACATTAATACAACCAAAACTGCGGTGACAGGAATCTCTTTTGCTCTCTTGACAGTTTAATTTCTGACTCAGTGGATATTTGAACGTTCCTGCAGATAACTATAAAAACACTTTATAAGAAAATTGTACAATGACTCTAAATTGTGTATCTTGGAAAAGAAAGAATGGTTTTATATGAAATAATGCATGATTTCTGCATTGAAATTTCCGCATTGATCTATGCATCAAGAAAACTTTTCTCAAACTTCCCTTTGTGAATTTCATCCCAATCACTTCTATGAATTATACATCGAGTTTGCAGAATAAATGAAGCGTGGATCGTCGGAGAGTATCATTTTATCGTCTCGCGTTTGAATTTAGAACGCGAAATAAGTACGGGTGTTGAGCAAGAGCGACTCGAACGTTTTAACGTTATCAAAATGGGCGGTAATCACTCGGGATGTAGTCCGAACCGAAATACGACATCTCTCTTAATTTCCTTTGGAGTCGACCGAAAAGGGATGCAGTTAAATTTTTTATCGCAGCGTCTAAATATTACTACCGTAGAAAGAAAGTGGTCTCTCGAGTACTCTCCGCCAGTGGCAATTAGAGGGTTTTTTTCGGTAGTATATTTTGGCGGAGTTTCGCGCGACCTTGGTATCTCGGTTCTCGTGCCCAACGCTCTCCCATTAAGCTTCGAAGCCGTCCCGCATCCATCCCTTCCTAATTTAAACTCTCAACACCGTTCTCACTCCGTAAACTTCCTCCCCTCTTTTCTTTCTCCTCTCAAAACACTTCTTCCATCCTTAAAAGAATCCGCTATTTAAGCACGTGCCTCCGCACGGATTTATCTCTCATCTCGCCCCATCTGCATGCTCTTCCGACCTTCAGAACTCGTGCCAAAATCATTTAACGGTTCGAATTTTTTTAAAGAGTTATTTTTATTTTATGCTTGGAAACATTATCCTTGAATGTTTCCGATGCGTACGTCCGCCTGATCGTTAGTATAAGAGCATCGTAGTGGTTTCGAAAAAACTTCTCTTAACTTTTTCAGTTAATTTATCCGTATGGAGGATATTTGTAAAATTAATGCTGCCAAAGTCGCCGACGTTTCAGTATTTTAATGTCAAACCAAAGGTAAGATGTCACTTATTTTTTTCCGCTCGCCTCTATATCTATCCTATCTGAAACCTTATATATATAACTAGCTGAAAGTACCCGGCGTTGCCCGGTTTTTTAAGTCAAGACAAAAATATTGAGGAAGATTTGAGAATAAAACCAAGTAATGAAACAAAGTTAATTTTTATTGTAATGCTTGATGTTATGCAATATATTTTTGTCTTCCCATCTTTTACCCAAATAAATACAATTTTCCTGCATCCTTTATCGACAAATTTTGCGACTGTATTTTTATCAAATTATCATAATAACCAATAGATGGAATTACTTTTAAAATATAGTTATTTCACTCGAATTGATTTTCAGTGGAAAAAACTGCACCATATTATGTGGCCATGAATCTTAAAATCATTAAAACCTTCGGCAGGAATTTCAGTCTGTCACATGAATATTTAAATTTAAGCCAACGAAACAAAATGAGTTCCCAGACATTGAAATCTATTTTGGCGATAAAAACTGCTGTGTGAAATGGAACGCGTTGTCATAATCTAATAAGTATAATTGACTTAATTGATGTATACAAATGTTCAATTGAAGAGAAATCTAAATGTACATACAGATATTTAAGAGAGGAAGTTGGTTATATTTTGGTTGAAATTAAAGAATATTTATCGAAGTTTTCTTATTGTACCTTCTGTATTATCTTTCACTATTAATTTCCAATGTAAATGAAAACAAATTTCGCTGTCAATTATAGGATACGAATAATTACATTCCTATTAAATAAAATATTGCAGGCGATGGAAATCGCCGATTTCATGGGAATCCGTTGGATATTAGCCGAGATATTACTTAATTGATAAGATATACATGCTCTATATTGGTAACACTAATTGACGCTTTTGTACCGAGTTTATTATTCGAGTGTAAACTATACTTAAAAATACAATTTGTAAATAACGATTCAAGTATGACGACATCAATTCCCATTAAAAGCATTAAATCAATGCCATCATAATATATACGATATCAGTTCTCATTTAAAAACATTTAGCTTGTTACTATGGTTATTAGAATTTGGCATTGTTGAAAAGAGGAATAAAAGCGTTTATAATAACTTTTATATGAACTTGCCTTCTATTTATACTATATTGACGTTTCTTACTTATAATATGTCATTAACAGAATTATGTATATATCAGGTGGATACTAATGTTCAGGCACTTCCAGATGAGCTACAGACTTGAAATTTGGCACTAATATTTCCTATTTTTGGATTTTGACGTCGTTATAAGTTTACGCCGTAGTTTTAAATCAATTGTGTTATAATACAACCCACTGATTCCCTTTTGAAGCACTTAATTAAAGCTATTGTTATATACAGTTCATCAACCTCCATAATTTAAAGGAGTAACGTTCTTTTATTTAATATATATCACGTTTTAAATTTATGACGTAATCATATGTATACGTCTTTGGTTGAAATCAATGAGACAATAAGAATTTCCCTATTAAAAAACATTAAAGCGATGCTATCATAATACGGATAGCCAATTCCCATTGAAAAGCATTGTCCTGGTTGCTATGGTAGCTGAAGTTCTTGATCGTTGACCATCTGCTTTTTTCCGATTAAAAACATATTTCTTCGTCAATTCGGCACCGATTTGAGTTTTGTCTTAAAAAATAAGAAACCTCATTCTTTTAGCTATAGAATTATTTTCGTCACGGGTTTCTATCTGAATTATAACTAATTTAAAAATGTTAATTTATGAAACTCGGCATAGATCTCCATGTTTTTCTTATGGCGTATCGAAATAGAACCATGGTGGTTAAAAATATCCCACGAAAAATTAGGAATTTTCGAGATATATATATATATATATATATATATATATATATATATATATGTATCCTATCTATATATCCTATCTATATCCTCCGTAAGAAGCAGCTATTTATAATGATATGTAAGAAGCAGCTATTTATAATGATTATTTAATTTAAATTTGAATTTAACGTTTAAGATCAGACTGCTTAACTCACGGTCAGTTATATGTCGCGACCTCAAGGGTGGGAAGTTCTCAAAATCTTCATGTTTTAGCACAAGAAAGTAAAACTAGAAATATTGTCTATAAAAAGCATTGGAATAAAATAATTTTTATTTCAAAAATCAACTTGAAAAGTTTTAAATAAAGTATATAAATTTTACTAATAAAATATGTTCTATATTTTATTTAAACAGCAAACCGTGCGAAGCCGGGTAAATCTTCTAGTAAATTATAAACACAATCGTGAAATTCAAGATGTCGGTAGTCTAATTTTATAAGGAGAAATGCGCCATTATTACTTTTAAACATGCAGATTTCTGACTGACTTCGCAAAGTTTTCGCGGGTACTGATAGTAGTATATAAGTATTATATGTATTACGGTAGATTAATTCTTATGTTAGAAATGAAGTTAAACTTTTAAAGACTGATTTTTTAAAATTAATGATAACGATTGGCATACTTCGCATAAAGCTTCTAGTCTACATTCTAATGAACTAATTTTCTTAGTAACTTTAGATTATCCCTATCCCTTCAAAGCTGAATTATATCGGCTAGTCATTTGTATTAAATTCATTGTATTTATAGCTCCTCTGGTTATTAATTTTTTTAAGAGCACAGTTATACAATGTTAACGGACATTAATTGTTCTTAATTATATTCGACTACGATCGCTAAAGACAATTATTATTGGGTTTCAGAAATAACAATGCTGTTGAAATTCGTACGTAATTTCCGTAATTATTCGAAAATTATGTCATCCTTTGCATTCAAGTTTTGCCAACTAAGCGTTTGCGACCAACTTTTGCGTCCATATTTTGTTCTAAAGTGTCCTTTTCATAATTATGGCGTGTTTACTAAATGCTTTTAAGTTATAATTATCTCAGGAGTGCATTCATCAACTCTTGATAAAATACGAGCTGCGCAGTTAATATACCGTCGAAAGATGATACCTGAAGGATTAAGGGAGCAATTTTCAAGCAGTGTGTGACAGAAAACGCATATGTGTAACAGTAAGTTGCCATGTGTATTCCGAGAGCGAAATGTGTGTGTGTGTGTGCCATTCAACTTGAACGACTGAGTTGAGGTTGTGAAAGTTTACAAATAAACTGGATTAAGGGCTCGTACTCTTTGCGGAAGTAGTTAATATTGAGAGTAATAGCTTAAGAAATTCCCTACTCTTGGAAAAGAATACTGAAATTGGCTTTGGATTTTTTTAAATTCCGTTTTTTTTTGTGAAAAATGTCTCTGATTTTAGACATCTCATTGCATTAAATCGTATCCAGTGAGGTTTAAAGAAAATTATCAATCTCCTAGTTTCAATTGCAGGAACCTTTGGTTTCTCACGCTACTAGTAATTCAGTAACCGCTATCTTTACTATGCTTTGTTTACTAACGTTGAAACGTCTTACAACTGCGCATATCAACTGTTAACTCGCGTTTCTACGCCACACCACGGAATGATAGTTCAGAATTTAACCTGAGGAAAAGCTGCTTCGTCAACTTTTAGATAATTAAAAAAAGTTTGATAGACATTAATTAAGAAGTCGACGGAATAGATATCCCCGTTTCATATACCGTCAAATTCCTAGGAGTTAAAATTAGTGGCGACCTCTCTTGGGACACGTTAGTAGGGTGATAGGCTCATCTAGCAAAAAGTTGGCCTTTATATGGAGGATATTCCGGAATAGCACCGAAACAATGAGATTATCAAGTAATTTATTTTCGGCATGGCCGCAGGTAGAATATGCATCAGCTGTGTGGGATCCATAGAAGAAGGGTCTAATAAAGGAGATTTAAGAAGTGCAGAGCAGGACAGCTAGATTTGTAGAAATAAATTCTGATAATAAACTGAGCGTCACATTGCTAGTAGAAGATTTGAATTTGGGTTTGTTAGAAGAACGCAGATTTCAGATTAGAGTGAAGCTGATAGAAAAGTATGTGTCGGGGAAGCAAGTGAACCAGATCGCAAAGCTTATTAGGAAACCTATATATTTTGGAAGGCACGATAATGGCGGTAAGATTCGCGGGATAAGTTGTAGAACGGAGGACGTTCTTTCCCAGGGGATAAGGGATTAGGAATAGCAATAGGAAAACGATAAATAGGATTGGATAGGGAGATATTTGTTTCTTTGCTCCCCCTGCCAACCACCATTTAGGTGACTTGCAGGATATGATGTAGATGTAGATTTCTGGAATGCTGTATGTTCCCAACCAATGTACATTTTCACGCCAAAATTGAGGTGAGTTTATCACCCGTCGTTTTCTCATTAGCATTTGCTTTCATTTTCTAATGGTCACAGGATTTTGCTATTCATTGTGGTCATTTTCGCGCGAACTACTATCTGGATAATACTCATCATCAGTGGAAGCTTTTAATTATTTTTTGCTTTGGTTCGCGTTCCTGAACCTAATATTAAATTGTTTCTTTATAGACTTGCGTACTAAGCGTTGATAGCTGTTTAAATGGTGAGATGAAATAAGGAAGGGGTGCGCAAAAGATGTCGCAGAATATTATCTAACGATTGAAAAAGAAAGATCGGGTTCGTTGTCGTAACAAGGTTGGAGTGGGAGGGTTAAGATGTTTTTACGGTCGCTCATATATACGTGCATCATTATGCCAGATCACTTAAAATTCAGATCCCAATTATCACGTGCGTCATCGTAAAAAGACAGCAAAGCGAGGGACTGACAATGAGATCCCTAGAGTATTAACCTACCAAGATGATAAGTTTTAAAAGGCAGCGAGAGTAAGTTTATTTTGTAAAGGTAACTAAACAGTTATGTTTTTGGTGAAGATAAACCGATTTTCACGCAAAACTTAGTTTTATCATGTCATTGAAGAAACCGTACATCGCTGTTGAGCTTAAAAATTGAGGATTTTTTTTGGCTGATTTTCATGAAGTAATTTTGCTTTGATAGCAAAAAGATGGATACAGGCAAAAAAATCTGAAGTGGCCACCACATGACTTTCTCCATACCTGTAATATTTCTAAAAATTCCAAATGGGTTAAATGATAAGAAATATTTTAAAGAATTGAGAGAAAAATTCAAAGACTTTACAAAGACCAGAAATAATCTCAAACCGTAGCCTTTTAGTATTGGATATAGCCACAAAGCAACAACATTTAAGAAATTAACAAGAAGTCCAAACCAGGACTAATGCAGGCTGGTTTCTCAAAGTTGACGACCCGAATTGATTACTTATATTGACAGGAAATGTTTCAGTATGTGTTAGTCATTCCAAGAAACTCACATACCATAAATACCACTTGTAGTTCATAGTTTATCAACGTTAAAAAAAATTGGAAAGGAAATGAATAGAGAATTATCAGTTTTAAAATACTAACAGCAATGTCAAAATCTCTTTCTGACATTATATATTGCATCTATTGTTTTTAATAAACGAATTTAATAAATGTTACTGTGTATACGCTAATATCTTTGGATCAGCTGTCCATTACTGAAGGGTAGCCGAGTGGAAAAGAAAATATTCCATTTGTTCACTCGTCTAGGCTCAAGCCGAGTTTGGTAATAATCGTCTCCATTGCAACAATCCGATAAAATGCGATTTAAAACGCTACGTTTTAGTAGAAATTCAAGAAAATACGATCAAATTATCAAAATTCAGTGATGAGAATTAGAATCTACATTCTTTCACCCTTATAACACTACAAACCTCGCTCGGATATCACAATATTGAGATATTTTAATGTATTAAAAATAAATCTCTACACGATGGATTTGAGACATCCTATGTAAAACATAGTACGTTAGGGCACTGGAATTAGAAGACAAGAAGTCTAATGGAATTCGTGGTAAAGGAATTATGAATGCGGATGGGAAGATAATCTCAGAAACATAGGATGTAGCACAGGTGTGGGAAGAATACATTAAGGAACTATACAGCAAGCTGGCAGGAACAGCTAAAAATAGAACTGGAAGATAAGGAAAACATTTAAGAAGACAACTTAGGACCAAATATTATGGAGTGTGGAACTAATGAAAGGGAAAGCCACAGGCAGCGATGGAATACCGGCTGAGGTACTTAAAGTCATGGGATTAGAAGGACTAAAAGCGATTATGAAATTCATTAATAAAAGTTACGACACGAGAGAGTGGCCTCGGGATTTTCTAGAATTAACAATGATCCCTCTAAAGAAGAAGCCAAAGGCAATGCAGTGTAAAGACACACCTCAAAGATCCTCACGAGGATTCTTTATAAAAGGCTGGAGAGATAGGCAGAAGAAATACTAGGGGAAGATCAATTCGATTTCAGAAAAGGACGAGGAACTATAGATGCTCTAGTGGTACTTATAATCATATCAGAAAGGGTTATAGAGTACAGTCAAGATATCTGC
The DNA here is from genome assembly GCA_028673005.1 of Tanypteryx hageni. Lineage (NCBI taxonomy): Eukaryota > Metazoa > Arthropoda > Insecta > Odonata > Petaluridae > Tanypteryx > Tanypteryx hageni. Next base: position 36,059,076 of record CM054113.1, on the reverse strand, counting down.
GCATGTTTCTTAGACTGGCAGAAGGCCTTTGATAGAGTAAATTGGTTAATGTTGATGAAGATATTAAAGGATATAGGTGTAGACTGCAAAGACAGGGGACTGATCAGGAATCTATATGTGCATCAAGTTGTAAAGGTCAGGTTGGAGAATGCGAACACCTGCGGAGTAAATATCGGTAGAGGAGTAGGCTGCCTATCGCCGACCCTATTCAATATATATGGAGAAGAAGTAATGCAAGAAGCGTTAGAAGGCACAGGAGATTTCAAATTTGGAGGAAGGGTTATAAGAACAGTAAAATACGCGGATGATCAAGTAGTTGTAGCAAGAAAGGAAGAGGAACTCCAGAAAATGATAAATAGACTAGTAATAACAGGTAGAAAATACGGTATGGAAATAAATGCAGAAAAATCCAAGGTCCCTCACATATCGGGCAAAGAAGAGAATCTGAACATAGGTATTGGAGGAAAGCCTTTAGAATACGTTTCAGACTATAAATACCTTGGAAGCATCATAACAAAGGAAACAAAGTGTACGGGTGAGTTCAGGACTAGGATAGGAAAAGCAAAAGTGGCTTTCAGAATAAAAAAACACCTACTTACGGGGAATATAAGGAAATATATACGCAAGAAGATCATAAAATGCTATGTATGTAGTATAGCTTTATACGTGGCAGAAACATGAACGCTAAGGAAAAATGACATAAAATACTTGGAAAGTTTTGAAATGTGGACTTGGAGGAGAATGCTGAAGATAAAATGGACAGATAGGACGAAAAATGATGAAGTGCTACAAAGAGTAGGAGAGAAGCGAATGACTATACAGATTATTAGAAAGAGGAAGGCAAACTGAGTTGGACATTACCTGAGGAGAGTGAGTAAGACGTGTTAGATGGAAAAGCGAAAGAGATAGCAAAGGGTTTCAGCTAATAGATAATTTGAAAGAGAAAGAGTTATCAAGATATGAAGAGGGCAGCGGAAAAATGGAGGTATATGGAGAACCAGGTTTAACCATTAATAATCAGGCACCTGTCTACATGAAGCTGCTGCCAAATTTTGATGCTCCTATATTTATTTTCTGAAGAGTTATGGCTGCCACAGACAGGCAGACAGGCAAACATTCTCTTTTATTTATAGGATAGAGCAAGCATATACGCGATTTACCGCCACCCCCGCTTTAATGACGATGCCGATGACGGACAAACGCTGACGCTAAATCGGGGTTTGACTTTACATATTTTATGGAAATTGCCATAAAATGTTATTATGATTAAGGATGTCTCTGAAAATGTTGTACTTTTTTAGTTGTAAAAAATGTCTTTCATTTGCCAATATTTGCTCTTATCTCTTTATTGTCTTAGTATCTCGTGTCCTTTCTTAAATCTATCATCATGATAGAGACAATGTTGGAAAATGTTCCAAATCCTACGCGAATTAATTAAGAATGAAATTTCTCTTTTTCAAGCATTTTACTTTCGTCGATTTTATTCATTATCCGACGTTTTCAGAATGTTTTTATTCCGAGTTTCTCACATGTCCTGCTTTATCCACTTATAACGATCGATTTTCAGTCAGTGTAGTTCTTGTTTTATTTTTTAGCTTTCGTAAGCAATATTCCTACTGTAGATATGAGAAACAGCCATGTTGTATAAATGCTGAAAATAGTGGAGGAAAAGCTTCTGTGAGTCGAAATTCATCCTTACGTTTTTCATATTATTTTTGTTTCCCCACTAATCCATCATTTTAGAGAAAAACTCTCCGGTTGCTAAGTGTATTTAGTCGTCAATCTATGTTTGCGTTCGGTTAAATTCAATTCTTGTTGATTTTTAATGGACAGTTTATTAGTAACACTGCGAAAGACTCTATTGGAGCATTTTTTCAGAAAGTGGTAATTTTTTCATTAAATCAAAATTTAACAATTCATGTTGCCATCGTGATATGTATATCACGTTACAAGTAAGTAGTATCATCATATTTAAACCGACAACAACAAAATATTAATGGCATACATGCATGCGCAAAACTTTCTAATATACTTCGTATAGGGAGAAATAAAAAGTTGTAAATTTATTTATTTATAATAATTTACGACTTAAAGAAGCTTTGTGATACCGATTAAGCTAATTTCATAAACAAACGATAAATGTCTAGTATACAGGATCCTAAATTTGCAAAAAAATATAAAAAAATTCTGAAAATATTGTTCGAGTTAATTAGGTGATTTTGGCGCATTACTTGAAAACTTTTCAAAGCTTAAGCGTAAGCCAAATGCATACAAACAAGCGAGAAGGATTTAGATAAAGGGAACTTGTGTGAGGGAGAATACTCACCCCAAGAACGACGGGGCATGATTATGCGGATTTTATAGTATCACATCCCACTTATTATTATTTGTGCGGTTAACAGCCAAGCTACCTAGCTGATATTCATCTCACGCCTCCTTACCTAATCTTCAACGTTTCTCGACAGCTGAATTTCCCTCCGAAATTCACCGCCTCAGTTCTCTCCCTCCCTATCTCTTCAGTTCTCTCCCTCCCAACCTCCCTTCCTCCTCCCTGCCGCCAAAAACTTCATCCCATCCGAGATTGGCTCGGGGTGAGGAACTCCCGTCGTTATAAAATAAGAAAGTTTTGAAGTTCCTTCGGCAAGGGATGTTTCCAGAAAAGAATAGAAAGAATGTGGATAGGGAGAGAGTAATTGAATATAAATAAATGGAATATTGAGAGTTTAGGGAGGCTCGACTTTCTTCAAGCCGTTCCTATTATACTGTCACAGCCAAGGAAAAAGTAACAAATTATTTCCCTTTTGAACGTCGGTTTCACTTTCGAAATCGGATAATGGCGCGCTTTCCATGGTTTCCGCTGTTCCAAACGAAGGTAACGATTCTTGCTAGTCGAGGTATAATGCCGTTAGCTTAATCTTAATGGCCTGTTTGTTATATTTGATATTTTGAGCGAGGAAGTTCTGATGAGAATGTTCCTTCAATTGAATACCGGCGTCATTTTGAGTGCCGTTCTTGCGCCAGTTAGGACTGCTTCAAAAATAAGCAAATCGAGCAAAATCTATGAACATTAGCGGATTGGGTTTTGCGCTTGCAATCTATTTGAATTTTGCAGAATAATTTAACAACCGTCAAGAAATGTTTACATTTACTATATTATTCGGTTCTGCCATGAAAATTAGTTAAACGTGTAACTACTTGCGATATATTGTTTTGACACTCAAACTCCTGTTAGAGCGGAATACTTGGAAGCGTATTATCGCATTATAATCTTCTATTATATTAATGCATCAAACTATGCGAATAGTTTAGAATACGCTTGGCGATGATGTAAGCTAGATAACGACGAATCACTTCTACTTTACCTCACATAGAGGACATATTTTCCGATGAATTCACGAAACGCAGAGAAACACGGTGAGATGAACACGAATGAAAATCGATACAGCACGAAAAATTCTGCCAAGGAAACGAAGGCGAACCGAATTCTGCGACGTAAATTAAATTAGTGAGGGCTTTTAAGCGCACATATCGGTATAGGTTATCATCCTGATCCGTGTTGGCCCTTATATTTCCCAGAATTTCTTCTCACATAATGTAATCATTAAGTATTTGCATTCCAACCCATGGACAATTCTGAATTTTTTATGTGGAAAGTTTTCCGAGGGAACTTCCACGGAATGTTTATTTAATAAATAGTGAGAGTGAAAAAACTTGTATTCTATTCTATTACGGTCCAGGTGTGCGGAAGTTAGTTTTAACCTCTCACAACACGTCCCCACTTTTACTTTCAAAGAAAAAGAGAGAAAATAGCAATGAAATGAATTACGCCGTTGCGAGATCAAAATTTGGACGCATATATCTCCTTTCTCTCTATTCGTTTATGAAATGTATTCAAGTAGGATTCGTTTATGAAATGTATTAAAGTAAGTATATAATCCTTTTTCAAATATTTCTCTATTTTCGGCTTAATTGCTAGGAAAGATATTATCATGATGGTTAACAATTAGGTTGAAGTAAATCACTGATACAAACTACTTTATGAACAAATTCCATCGACTATTTTGTAGCGATACATCATAGTCAGTTGCTTATCAAGGGAAATAATATCCCGAATACACGAATATTTTTATTTATCAGTGGGATCGAAATAAAGAATCAAAATTACGGATGCACATAGTATTTACGTATATAAGCGTACTGTAAAATTGATATGAATTATAATACACGCGATATTTGTGATTAATTATTGGGGAGGAATAATTAATCTTTTTCTCAAGTAGGTGCGCCATTATTCCAGGATTAGGTCAAGCTGAATTAGTTACCAACAGCTGAACCGAACACTTCAGCTGTTCTAACGATCACAGAAGATAGATTTCATGGGGTATGTCAGATGATCCCCAATTTTTTGGATGACTGTTAAGCCATGATCGGTACCCATATGGAGATGTTGGCGTTGGAATAACATGTTTGTCTGTCATGATGAGCTTGCGAGGTTTTTATTCTAGCTACATTCGTACATATTCTAGTACATATTGTTTAGGAATTGAATTAATAATCATAAGCTTTAGTCGAGTTTCGTTTCCAATTTATGCGCCGTTTAGCTTCGTTCTGTCTCTTCGTCCGTACCTAATTTTTGTCGAGAACAATTTTCGTTGTAATTGAAATAAGAAATTTCATCACCTGTGCATGCTGCATTTTGTAAGCGGAAGGAAATGGGCTATCTACGGCGAAGAAAAGAACGTAAACGTAAACATTACAATTATTTAACTCAAGTGAGGTATGTTGAAATAGTTTTCGATATTTTGATTGATTAAAATTCATTAGAAAATAAATCGGTAAATATAAATTTAATATTTCTCTGGCATAATTTTTGGTATATCGATTTGCAGTATTTAGTGCTTAACACTTAAATTACATAAATACTTTTATTAATTCAACAACTTGGGATAGGGAACAAATATTTAGTAGGCAGAGACATAAACGTGTCGTGGTGTTTCGCGGTTTTATGATGTGCGTTCGTTCAAAGTACACATAACCTTTAGTTTCAAATATTCCAGCACACGAAACGCCTATTTTTCATGTACTGTAGGCTTTCCCAACTTTCTCAAACATATCCTATTCTGCATGCGGGCCTTCAGATTTTTGTAGCTGGAAATATTCATACTTTATATTATTTGTTTTATTCATTCCATCATAATTCTTCCTCGCCCCCTCCTTTTTCTCTGTAACTTTCCTCAGTTATCAATTTTAGCATGCCGCGATAAATTTACACAAGCTTTATTCATATTTCTCATTCTTTCCTTTTTGCATTAACTAGACTTCCTCTCCTTTCGATTTTTTCTAAGTCTAATAATACGCTAATGAAATTGTTATTGTCGTTATTCGTTTTTCCTCTCCGACATAGTATCTAGTACAGAGTTTTCTAAATCTATTTTTACAATTGATTCACAACTGTTGAAATATTTTTTAAATTATTATTTTCTTCAGTTGTAGGAATCGATCTTTACTTCAAAAGGTTCAGAACCGAAAAACATCTGCTTAATACAATAAAGCAAGTTCATTGTTGATTTAGAATAAGAGGAAAATGTAAAATCTAAACAATTTCGCTCTTGTGCCATATGATTTAGATAGGGAATTTTTTTTAGATTCCTTGACATTTTTATCTCTTTCTGAAGTTGACGTTTTGTGTCGGAAATGATAACGCACCTCATAAAAACGGAACTTTTCGTAAAGCGTTTTTCATGTTAGAAATTTTCCTACTCGTAAAATAGGATGTGTGGAAATGGAAGTTTTGATGGAAGAGATGTCGGAGCAAGGTTGTGTGAGACAGGGTAAAGTGGTTTGGAGGGATCGGGTTCGGAAGTGGCGTTAAGGACTTCAGTAAATATTCCAATCCGTGGGGAAGGATGGGCAGAGGATGAGAAGGGAAGGTGCAGAGAGATGCCCCCTGCAGCGAGAGAAGCGGTGAATTGTAAATGGGTGAGCACGTGGAGAGAAAGAAGGGGACGAACTCTATAGAGAGGGAGAGAATGAAAAAAAAGAGAGGCGGAGCATACATAATGCGTCGTTCGAAATAAAGAGAATAGGGAAGTTGTGTTGACCGGAATGTTTTATGTGATAAAAAATGTTGACGTGCGCACGCGTTAAGTTGTAAGGTCGTGTAAATACAAGGGTCGTTATTTAAGTCCTTCGCAGCCGGAGGAGGCGGTGAAATACGCATGAAGGTAAGAAACTCACTAGCCATGCGAGTGCGTTATTTATTCACAACCGGTGGAGATGAGAGCTTTCTAGCCACAACGCTCGCTGCTCCTCTGTATAAAAGATTGCATTTTGAGTCGTACTATCTTAACCTTATATAGATTTTATACTTAACACTTCAGAATTATTTGTGTGGAACCTTTTACTTAAAATGTTATTATTTTTGTAGTCATCTTCGTAGGTTACTTTATAAGTTAACATTCAGGTAACTTGGCGAATCAGTTACTTTTAAGAAAGGAAATTAAATTTCCACACCTGTATTGAGTTAGATTTCTGGAATTTGGTACGTAGTATTGTAATTCTAAAACATCTTAAATTAAATCAACTAAGAGATATATTTCAACCACAACGTTTATAGATAATAATTATAATTCTTTAATGAGTTAGAGCGATAATTTATAAGAATGTTTTTATTATTCACGGATGACTCAAATTCCGTCATGATTTAGATAGAAAGCTCAAAAATTATTTTAGCTCTTTTCGAGGATGATTTTCATATGAATTCCGTGGAATTTGAGCATTTCCGAGCTCTCATAAGAATCATTATTTTAGGCTCGGAGAATGTCAAGTGAATTTAAAAAGTTTTCTCGCGTGGTAAGACAGACCAATGAAAAATTGTATCGGAATTAAAACGTTTCTTTTTTTTTAATTAAATCCGAAGCTGGATTATACGAAAACTTTTCGCGAAAATTTCCGCTTTGGAAGGGTGAGAAAGTTCAAAATTGAAGTAATTAAAGTAGCAAAAATAGTTTATCGCGAACCAAGCACGGGCGGTAATTACTAAAATTTTTAGATCTTTAAAATTACTCAAACTTAAACTAACCAGATGAGTAAGGAATGTTCGCCGGCTGCGAATTCAAAGCGTTTTAAAAATATTTTTCGGACCTATTAAATTAAGATTTGTTTTAAAAATTAAAAAATATGCTTGAGACCTACGGCGATTTCTCTAGTCTTTAATTTTTTTAATGAAGAAGAAACCTTTGCATTTTAAAGCTACCTTTCGCTCGACTGGTGGTATTGGATTCATGTTAAAGGACGAATTGAAGTATCCGCGCGGGAATAAATTGTAGTACGACAAAGAGTGAGGTTTACAGATAACATTATTTCAGCTCTTTCATCCCTTTGATTTCCGTCTACTCTCAAACAGACGGCTAATGGATGGGACGGTCCTGTTGCAACGACGAGAAGTTTGCCGGTTTAGTGGAACGATGAGGGAGAAATGGAGGAGGGTGTTTGAGTTGACTATTCAACTCTTCACTCCCTTACCCGGAAAATGCTTTTAAAGGGATGTATCAGTTATCCGACGTCCGTATGTTGTATAGTTAAGTAAATCACTAATTTTCGTTGAGTGAACTATTTCACAGGTATATAAAACGCAAAATTTTCTTCCAGGGAACGACAAATAATTGGCTTTAGCACTCGTAGTTAGTTTGAAAGAGAATTAAATTCAGCTTCGTTTAATTTAATTTGGTTTAATTTTTGGTTAGGATTGTGTTATACATAATTACCTAGCAACTTATTTTACGCTTTGCTCTTTGAATTTTGACTAGGCAATCACATAAGGAAACGGAAGTTTGTTTAGAAGAACACCATCATGTCATTTTATAAAAAAGGCGTTTTATTTGGAGTCATGATTTATTGGAGAACTGGAAATTTTATATAAGAACTATATTGAATTATTTCGCCTTCAAATTGATCGTATTATATCAACATATCATAGTGTTGTTCCCGCGCCTTAAGAGCGCGAAATGAATTGAATACTTATAACTAGGTTTGGTAGGATTAAATTTAAATCGATGAATGTCGATAAACATCGAATTTTAAAAACTTTTCCATTCGACAAAAATGAATTGTCGTCGAAAAATGTCGATTTTTCATCACTACATTTTCTACAAATTTATGCTTCATGATTTTTAAATTTGGTTTACCGCTCTCAAATTTATTGTTTTAACACCAAATATCCAAAACGGAAGAGAAGGTCATACCAGATGGTCGCACAACATTATGAATTCACTTCACTTTGCTTTCTAATGTGGCATATGTCACTGTCTTAGGAACACACACTGACCTGCCGTGGGATCCAAAGCCAATGCTAAGGGGAAAAACAGTATGATCGGTTTATTGCGCTTTGTCTTTGCCCTCGACCAGATTCAATTACTGAAAAATCGGGGGACATCTATTGCTTTTTCTTTGCGCCAAAATCCGCCGACCTATTCCAAGAGGCAAAAAGAAAGGTTTTTCCGAAATGAAAAATGATTACCGATCGTCAGATGTTCTTCTGACATTTTCAGAAGCCACCATGAAATTTATATATTCCTTCCTCCGTGCTTAGTTTTCTTTGCAATACTACCGAAGGAGCATCGTTCTATATACATAATCGAGGGTTTTTTGTATTCATAGTAGTTTGTTGCTCAACCAAGTTAGAGTTTTTCGTCAAATATACGTTCATACATTTCGTTGAATATTATATTCACGTCAGATTTATTTTTTTAACAAATTATCATGATATCATGGAAAATGAGCGCCAATTAACTAGTACAATATACTTTCTGATTTATTCCGAAACATTCATTGCTCAAGGTTGGTAGTGAAAATCAACAACAATGCATTCACCAAAATTTGGATAAAAACAAACAAAACAGCATACCAGAATTTGTATTTTTATTTACGAGTTGTCGGTGCATGCATACTACAAGCGCTTAAAAATCACCATACACCAAGATCTTAACTCGTAAATAAACCAACGCTATCTCCAGAGCAAGCTATTTATAATAAACATGCATCACACTAAAAATAATAATCTTATAAATAAAGAGGAAAGTTTGTCTGCCGACAACCTATAAGGATAGGCCTTAGTTCAATCCTAAGTCTGGTACAGCACAATTTTCAATTTGACATTAAAACATATAAATTTCGTCCTACGGCAACCGGGCTTGAACTGATATATGCAAGAAGGATTAAAGGTTCTTATTCGTTTCATCTATTTTCGTTTCCTATTACCTACAGTTTGGAAAATTTGTATTATCGCGAATGTAATGGAATATAACTATAAACGAATTAAAGGCTGCTATGGAATCTGATTGTTGGATTGGGATATCTTACCCTTGTTATGCATTGAATGTTCGCTTAATTCATTCACTTAATGTTTATTCAATGCATTTTATTTTGAAAACTTTTTATTTCGAATCTTTTCTTTTGTATTTTAGATCACTTTAATATATTTTCCAATCGTATTTAATGTCATGTTCATAATTGAAATAAAAATTTAAATTAATCGAACAACATTCGATATGCAATATTTTGTTTACAATATATATTATGACAACATAAAATTTAATGCAGAAGCGGAGGGCATGTATCGTTCAACGGAAAAATAATTTTAACTGATCTTGAAGATGTGCCTGAGCCATTATTTAGTTTGATGCAAAATGTTTCTTCACAATCAAAACAGTTTCTAAAAAATATAAGGAAATATATTTCATGTTTTCATATGAGTTTTTTATTGACTCAATATCAGTTACAATCTTTTATGAATAAAAACAAACTTCCTTGAGCGAAGCCGGGGTAAAGTAACCTAATATTACAAATATAAATGGAATATTTTGTGTTGGGATTAAGACGTTAACATATGTTTACCTGGTTGGTTGACATTAACGATACTATGTAATGCTAGTATAAAAGCTCATCAATATGACGGCAAGGAATATATTACTTACGGGAAACTTAGAAATTAATAATAACTGCTGTATTTATTGAATAAGCACCGGTATAAAAATTTGCCAAAATAGAGATTCGGGAGAATTTCTTTCTCATTCTTGTTTTTTTCTAATGACGAGCTCCTTGTCAAAAATGAAGTAATAATAATAAATATTAAAAAAGAAATAATAATCACTCCCTCCCTCTCTCCCTCCCTCTGTCTCCCGCCCTCTGTCTCACTCCCTCTGTCTCCCTCCCTCTGTCTCCCTTCCTGCGTCTCCCTCCCTCTGTCTCCCTCCCTCCGTCTCCCTCCCTCCGTCTCCCTCCCTCCGTCTCCCTCCCTCCGTCTCCCTCCCTCTGTCTCCCTCCCTCCGTCTCCCTCCCTCCGTCTCCCTCCCTCCGTCTCCCTCCCTCCGTCTCCCTCCCTCCCTCTCCCTCCCTCCCTCTCCCTCCCTCTCTCTCTATTTTCTCCCCCTCCCCCCTCCCTCAATTTCTCCTTTCCCAATCTATATCTCTCCCTCTTTTTCCCGTCTTCCTCCTTATACATTCCTCCCGTCCTCTTCTAATTTTATACCTCCCTTACTCTCAGTGTAACTTCCATTATATATCCCTTCCTTCCTATCCCCTCCCCAGATCCCACTCTCTCTTACACTACAACTATATAGTCGTTTAGATAAGCAAATGAATTCAAACTAAATCTCAGTCCCATTAGGATTACGTATTTTCGAGAAAAATCCTACGATAATTTAAGGCAATCTATGCACTCGTATATATTACACGTATACGGGTTGAGACAACAATTGATTCTTGAAGTTTAACAATGATGCGGTCGGCAAGGCAACATCCCGTTTAAAAGCTGATATTTTCCCAAAATATGTGATTGAGATGTTTAATATGAGAGATTTCGAGTGGTAGACGAAAAAAGATTAATAGAATAAAAACCATAATTAATTTTCCTAAAACAGTTTAAATTCGAAGATCGTACGTCAATTTTTTATAATTTTATTTTCAAAAAGAATAAAAGTCTGCGCTTGAAATAGTCAATTTTTACGTGTTATCTTACGGGAAACGGAAATCGCTTCCCTGGAGTCGAACCCTGATTCTTATTCGTATTCTTTTCGTCATTTAATTTTTACTTCTGAATCAAACATTCCTGAGAAATTTCAACCTTCCACCTAATCGGAAAGTTTGTTAAAAACGCGGTAAAAAGTGCAATTGATGACGTCAGCGTTATACAAAAAACCCCACTATCTAGGCTTTTATTATAATACTAGCGTAATTGCCAGTCAAATATGACGAGTATGTGCAGATTATATATTAAAATTGAGGTACTTCCCATTCATCCTCCCTTTCTTTCAGCCCCCCTCCCATTCTCTCTCCATCCCTCTCCCCCTATTCTCTCTCCATCCCTCTCCCCTATTCTCTCTCCCCTTATTCTCTCTCCATCCCTCTCCCCCTATTATCTCTCCCCTTATTCTCTCTCCATCCCTCTCCCCCTATTCCCTCTCTCCCCCTATTCCCTCTCTCCCCCTATCCCCTCTCTCCCCCTATTCCCTCTCTCCCCCTATTCCCTCTCTCCCCCTATTCCCTCTCTCCCCCTATTCCCTCTATCCCCCATTCTCTCTCTCCCCCTATTTTCTCTCTCCCCCATTCTCTTTCTCCCCTATTTTCTCTCTCCCTATATTCTCTCTCCCTATTTTCTCTCTCCCCCTATTTTTTCTCCCCCTATTCTCTCCCCCTATTCTCTCTCCCTATTCTCTCTCCATCACTCCCCTTATTCTCTCTCCATCTCTCTCCCCCTTTCTCTCTCTCCCTCTATTCTCTCATCCTCCTATTCGCTCTCTAGCCCTCGTATTTTCCCTATTTTCCCTATTTCTTCTAATTCTGCATCTCTCTCCCTCTTATTCTTCACCCTCCTCTTTTCTTCCCATCAACCATTTCCTCCCACCCATTCTCTTCCCTTTCCCCATAAAATTTAGTTAGTTTTATTCTGAGGAAGTGCAATATATCCTCCCTCAAAATAGCGCTACAAACGGAAAGAAATTTCTTTAATTACCATGTTCACCTTGAATAAAAAAATTCTGATTAGCTCATTATATAAATTTCTGCAAATTTTCAATTTGCTAAAAAGTTAAAAAGTGCCATTGATGACGTCAGAGTTATACACAAACAATCATCTAGGCTTTTTTATAGTAATAGTCCATTTTGTTCTTTTTAACGACCTGCTGATTCCCTCTTGTCTACGCGCAATGGGTATTTAACAGGCAGTGCAATTAATATCGGGTCAGCTTCAAAAATTTAGGAAGAAAGGAATTACTTTCTTTCTCCAGATTCACTTCGTTCATATAGTCCATTGATTTCCATTAAAAACATCAAATCAATGCTCTTGAAGTATGGAAAACCAATTCCCACTAGCAGTTGCCCGTCGATAAATCAACTGGTTGGTTAGATTAACTATTGTACTGGTAATTATCCTTCTGTCACATTACCATGAAGGTCAGCGACTGCAAGGTTTATTTCCTTGAAAAAGTGCAACAATACGGCCACTAAAAATTTGCAATTGTTTAAACAAATTTTCAAGGTTTTTGTATTTCCGAATGTTCTACGGAGCTGAAATGTTTTTTAGAGGTAGGTTTTGTAAAAAAAAGAAATAGGGATTATATAAATTTTAATATTTTAATTTGTTTGGCAGTTAAAATATCTTAAAATTTTAACAAATAGGTAAATGTTTAGGTACTACGAAAGAAGCTAGGAAGCAGAAATTTTCAAGTTATTTACAGAAAAGAGCATTTGCACAAATGAGCATTTGAATCTCTCCATAAATATATTGCGGTGGCCGTTAAAAATGTTTAAAATTTAAACAAATAGAAAAATACTTCTAGAAGTGCTACAACTTTAAAATTTGGCAGGAATGTGTACCATTAGTATACCATATTGGAGAAAGTAAAATTTCTTAAAATTGCAAAGTTTGGGGATTGTTTTAATCTAATATTTTTACATGAGGGAAAAAAGAAAATCGCTTCGGAAGTGAAATCTTTAGAATTAAAAAAAATATTTTTAATGATAAAATATCTCTCTGAAAAATGAATGTTTTTTCAAGGTGAGATGATATGCTTGCTGAATGCAAGCACCTTCTTCTAGTATGTTATATCCTCCTCTGTAAGGAACGTCTATATATAATGATAGGAGGATACTAATGTTTAGGCACTTTCAGATGAGCTGGAGATTCGAAATTTTTTTCTTAGGTAGGATTTTGCGCAAAACCCACTAGAAACAACGAAAATCCTGAAATAGTACAACAATGCGGTCACTAAAAATTCGAAATTGCTTAAAAAAATTTCAAGGTTAATGTATTTACGAATGTGCTACGGAGCAGAATTTTTTTTAGAGGTAGGATTTGTAAAAAATCGAAATAGGGATTATATAAATTTTGATATTTTAATTTGTCTTGGCAGTTAAAATTTTTTCAAATTTAAACAAAAAGGTATATGTTTAGATACTAGGGCACGAGTTATAGAGCTGAAATATTTAAGTTATTTAGAGTTATGTCGATATAAACGAATTAACATTTCAGTGCATACAAAATTCTTATTGCGGCTGTTAAAAAGTATTTAAATTTAAACAATTATATATATGTTCTTTCACTTCTAAACGTGCTACAAATTTAAAATTTGGCTGAAATGTGTGGCATTATTAACCCAATGTAGAAAAAGTATAATATTCCTAAAATTGCAAAAATAAGTTATTGTTTTACTCCATTATTTTTCCATAAGAATAAAGCGAAAATTGGTCCCGAGGAGAAAATTTTGAATTAAAGAAATATTTCCGATGATGAAATATCTCTCTGAAAAATGAATGTTTTTTGAAGGGGAGATTAAATGCTTGCAGTATGCAAGCACCTTTTTCAAGGTTTATGTATTTCCGAATGTTCTACGGAGCTAAAATTTTTTTTAGAGGTAGGATTTGTAAAATGAACGAAATTGGGATTATAGAATATTTTATATTTTAATTTGTGTTGCCGTTAGAAATTCTTAAAATTTAAACAAATAGATAACTATTTATGTACTACGGGATGAGCTAGGAAGCTGAAATTTTCAAGATATATACAGAGTAGTGCATTTGCACAAATAAACATTTGAATCTTTCCATAAATATATTGCGGCGGCCGTTAAAAATGTTTAAAATTTTAACAATTAGAAAAATATTATTCCACTTCTAGAAGTGCTACAACTTTAACATTTGGCCGAAATGTGTAGCATTAGTACCCCATAATGGAGAAAATGTAAATTTCTTAAAATTGCAAAGTTTGTGTATTGTTTTAATTTATTATGTTTAAATAGGGAAAAACGAAAATCGCTGCGGAGGTGAAATATTTAGAATTAAAAAAATATTTGTAATAATGAAATATCTGTCTGAAAAATGAATGTGTTTGAAGGTGAGATGATATGCTTGCGGAATGCAAGTACCTTCTACTAGTATGTTATATCCTCCTACTCTTCTGTAAGGAAGGTTTATATATAATGATAACATATAGGAGGATACTAATATTTAGGCACTTCTAGATGAGCCGGAAATTCGAAATTTTTTTCTTAGTAGGATTTTGTGCAAAACCGACTAGAAAAACCGGAAATCTTGAAAAATGCAGCAATTTGGCCGCTAAAAATTCGCAATTGTTTAAACAAATTTTCGAGGTTTATGTATTTTCGAATGTGCTACGGAGCAGAAATTTAAAGTTTAAAGAAATAGGTAAATGTTTAAATACCTCGGGGCGAGTTAGAGTGCTGAAATTTTTAAGTTATTTAGAGTTTATTCTATATAAACAAATAAACACTTCAATGTATCCATGAAATTCTTATTGCGGCCGTTAAAAATTATTTAAATTTAAACAATTTGATAAATGTGATTTCACTTCCTTAATGTGCTACAACTTTAATATTTTGCAGAAATGTGTGGCATTATTAGCCCAATGTGGAAAAACTATAATATTCCAAAAATTGAAAAAATTAGTGATTGTTTACTCCATTATTGTTCCAAAAGGAAAAAGCGAAAATCGGTGCAGAGGAGAAATGTTTGAATGAAAGAGGTATTTCCATTGATGAAATATCTCTGAAAAATGAATGTTTTTTGAAGGTGAGATGAAATGCTTGCAGTATGCAAGCACCTTCTACTAATATGTTATATCCTCCACCTCTGTAAGGAACGTCTATATATAATGGATACAAGAGTTGACGCTGCTTACAAACTGCAAGCGCTTAGAAAATCACCATACATCAAGTTCTAACCTCGTATGTAAACCAACGTGATCTCCAGTGCTACAGCTCTTCAGCCAGGTGGAACCTATATCTATTAGACAAATTTCATTAGTTCTCGCATAATATTTATAATTTTTGGCGAAATTAATTCAACTATCCATAGTTTACAAATTCTCTGGCAACCGCCTCGTGTCCATGTTTTCATATTTCATGTTTCGTGACTCAGATCCCTCTGCATGAGCAATAAAAATAATCATCAAGACAATACACTGTACACCAAATTTATGGAAAAATTAGGATATTCTGTGTTATCATTATGGCATCATCATCCGTACCTTTAGCACGTATTTGGATAAAAAAAGCCACAAAATAGGCAGGACACTATTATATTTAATAATTGAAAAGAGTTCAAATTTCTCGAAAAAATCGCTCGCGTTTTAAGAAATATTAACGTCGAAATTTACTAAGCTTAATAGAATGTATTATGATAAACGTTGATATTCGTCCCCATTTTCTTAAAAAGTTAACGTTTATTTAATCGTCGATTTTTAAGATATATAAACCTCGAAAACTAACAAGCCAAATTATATGCTGGTAGACTGGTGAAAGAGAAGTTCTTTTTATAAATTTTTTATTCACTTTATACCACTAATTATTTTAGTTTATCTAGGGTCAAGTCCTGTAATACGGCCACCAAAATTTGGTGGTATTGGTATTTATGCCAAACAGATAGGAGTACTGAACCGTTCGCGCGGGCCGGTTCGACTGGCGTCCCCCCCTCTAGGACCTGTTTCCGTAGAAGGAAAGGGACTTTTCCCCGCGGCGGTGCGGTCATGGGTATCCTGGCCTCTGACGAAGTCGCTTAATGGGCCCGCCACCGGCTCGGGGCCTATAAAAGCCATCGAGGGGACGACCTCAGGGCCTGTTTTTGTCTGAACAATGAACATCTGAGACCATGCTTTCAATACCGCCAAAAATTCTTTTCTAGTCACAGCTGTCAATATGAAAACGTTGTATTTCAAAGGAACATGAAAACAATATGGCTGATTTGAACTTACCTATATACCTATTTCTCTTCAGCAACCAGGAGATTAACGCAGAACTACAAAACAAACGCTATGACTATAGCGACGAATCGAGAGCATTCTTACGGTTGTCGCACAAACCACGCAGCTCTTATTTTGAAAACATATTGTATTTCAAACGAACATTAAAACAATATGGCTGATTTTGACTTGCCTCCAAGCACGGTGGTCGCACAAACCACGCAGGCGCCACAATTCAAAATATGATTTCCGGCCGTTTTACAAGTTTGGCCATATTACAGGACTTGACCCTATGTATTATGCTAACAAAGAAAATATATCAATTTTCAATTTTTAAAATATTCAGTAAAATTGTTCAAAATACTCTGAGTGAAAGTCGAGTTTCGCATTTTAGCTCAAAACTATAATTTCATTTCCAAATAAAAATAATTTTCTGTATCACTTATTAAAAGAAAACAATATCACGCCATGTAATTTTTCAATTGCCCCCATTAAAGGCACAATTATAATAAAAATGATATTATTTGGTGGTAATAACACTTCATATGCGAAACAGACGACATCTATTCATCGCAGCTTATAATTTATTTGGCATGTGAAAAAAGATTCTATTGTGATGGAACCGAATTTTTAAATCGGTCGCTGTATTTGGATAAAAATGTGAAAAATTTTTCACGTTAATTGACGTTTTTTATAAATTGTTCCATTGTTTGTTGATCACCATTTATTATTAGTTCGCATTTAGTAAGTAAGTGTAATATTCTCAGTCAACTATAATAACTTTAAGAAGGACATTTCACGATAATGGATATGAAATTTTTAATGAATGATTGTTTTAAGAGCTGCTCAGGATAGAATTTAGAGTTATAATCGTAAAAACTAATATATTTAATACGTGACTATAAAAATCAAAGCACATACCCCATCCTACGATGATGTAGACTCTTAGTTTGATGTTTTCCACGGTAAACGTTTCGACGACCAGCATGTATAGATACAGTCCTGAAAATAATAAGAAAATATATTTTAAATAATCTTGACTTAGAATTAGTACTCCACCTGATTGCATTTTTTTAAACCTATACCACAAGACTAAAAACTTCTAGAAGTTTTCTTAACACCTTCCTGCATTTTTTTTCCCAAATTTATTTAAATTGTTTCTCTTGACATCATTAATTGATTAAATGTGCAAACGAACTCGGTTTAGATTGAGCTTAATTATACACAAATATTTAAACCGTATCTTTGACTCTATTAAAAGATAAGCAGTCAGAGTGAAAGATTAAATATGTTTTCTCTTGAAACAGGAAAAAAGTCTCAAAATTGAATATAGTGCAATTTTAAACGTGAGAAGTGACTGAAGAATGGTTGAGTTACTCACTGCACAACTTCTGAAAAGAGGGGAATTTTTCTAACCTTTTTGTAATATACATAAAATGATGCTTTAATTTGCTACATTAATCATTGAGCTATTTGCTGACCTTTTCGATGTGTTAAATACTCGTACTCTGACTTTATTTCAAAACGTTTCACAATATACTGCATACGTTGAACACGCCCGAGTAGAACGGAATCACTGAGAAAATCGAACAGAATGGCTCGAATACAGAGTGGTTAATCACAGAAAATGTCCGAGACCGAATTCACGTGAATTTGTTTTCCATTGGGGTTTTTTATGTCCAGTTTTCGGATAACTCCGGTTTTTGGAGTTCGTGCTGAACCAATATACCGACATTTCTATTTAGCTCATGCCTAAATTACAAATTATGGCTCATATTTTAATTACCTTTATTTTTATTATCGACTACCTTATTTTACCCCGGCTTCGCTCAGGGAGGTTTAAATTAATTCCAATTTTTAACGGTGCGTTGAAACTCCTAGGATGCTCTCCACGTGGCACTCTATTTGATTTTATGACCAATTTCGTCTCTTTGTTAACATTCGTTCCAATGCTGTTTTGAGTGTTTATACGTATAAATTGGAAGAATGAAACATTTCCTGCAGGGATTTAACTACCGATGCGTTTGTTCTAGGATTATGTCTACATCTTTCATCAACTAGCGAATTTTCATCGTAAATAAAGAAGATTTGAAGAAACTTATGATTCTGATGATTGACTGGTTACAATGAGCTTGTACTATGAGAGATTTGTCCTTGTGCTCGAAAAGTTGATTGAAAACCATATTAAGGAACCAGATGAGTCATTTGAAAAACGAATTATATTTCCTTATATTTTTTAGAAACTGCTTTGATTGTGTAGAAACAATTTGCATCAAACTAAATAATGGCTCAGGCACATCTTCAAGATCAGTTAAAATTATTTTTCCGTTTGAACGATACATGCCCTCCGCTTCTGCATTAAATTTTTTGGCCTTACAAAACCTGCATATTTTCGTAAGGCATCCGATATTAATCAATTGAGGACCTTCGTTATCAACAGCAGGATCATAAATATAGGTATTATTTCTCAATGAAATCCAGTTGGTTAATCTATTTCGTGCAGTGCGTATTAGTTGTAGTTGAAGGCGATTAAGAGAATTTTCATAGGCTTCATTCAATCGAGAATTCCTGTCTTTCTCTATCTTTAGCGACTCGCGATTGCCTTGGTTCAGTTGTCTCATTTAATCGGGCATTTCTTTTACTTTCACGGTTGTATCGCAGACGACCGTCTCTTGATTCTTGAGTGATTCTTTTACAAAAATTCATCCTATTTTTTACGGCAACTGTCAGTAAGGAGCAGGCATCATTGTAGTTTAATTTAAGCAGGCATCATTATAGTTTAATTTAAAACTTTTCAGTAAAAAACACGCACAAGAAAGAGGAATAACTATATACACGAACAAACTTATGAATAAAGAAACAAAAACAGAAAATGGTGTTATGCGATAAAATACCACTCACCGTTTTTATTTCTCAGTTCAAGCCAGGTTACCGTAGGACGAAATTTGTGTTTTAATGTCAAATTGAAAACTGTGCTGCGCCCGACTTAGGATCGAACTAATGCCTATTCTTATAGGTTGTCGACAGACAAAGTTTCCTCTTTATTTATAAGATTTGACATTATAACTCTTAGAAAAATTGATGAACCTTAAGTAGATTTTGAAGTTTTATAAAAAATTCGAGTTAAAGTCTCATTAACAATGATCGTAGAGAAACCGGTCGTGTTGTAATAAATTTTCGTGGGAGATACATAGTTGAATTTCATTTGTAGTCGAGTAGAAAGTTTCGGCTTACCATAAAAAATATAGAGTAGAATTTGGAAAAAGGAACAGCGGTGCATTCTACTACTCTCAAATGTCTTCTCTCTCTTTCTTTTACTCCAATAAGAACCTTCAACCACTTTTTCCCTCCATCCATATTTCAGGAGGAATGCTATCTTTCACAGCATCATTCACCTCATATCTTCTTAGCGCGGACCCAATCTCTGCCCACGGAAAAGAAAGAAAGCAAGAGAAAGAGAGAGGGAATTTCATTTATAGGGATTCCCTCAGCTGAGCTCACAGCATTCAGCTTCCTTCCGGCTACCACCTCCTGTATCCCTCTCTCATCTTATTTCCACCCTCAGCTGCTGCCAACCCTCCCCACCCAATGCCGCCAGGCCTTCCCTTCTTATACTCCCCTCTTCTTTTTCATAACTGCTTGTCAGACTTCTCTCATTTCCGTGCTTTTTTCTCCTCCCCCACAACCTTCGCATTCCACCCCATCCCGAGAAACCGACTCCTATGAAAATCCTTTGAGGGAGCACAGGCTTCGTTTAACCGCGAAACCCGTTTATTGCGCTCATTGCGGGAGGAAAGGGCGGTCGGTTATGAACCGGGTGGCATATTGCCAATATTCAGCAGTGAGAGGTTTAAGGATTATGCCTCGAAGCTTATCCACAACGATCTTCTTTCAAAATGACCGTTATAAAAAAAATGGAGTGCATAATTTTTTCTTCGAATAAACGGAGGTACTAAATTGGCATTGGTACGATAAAGGCGAATCGTTAAGGGTATGCGTTTGATAAATTGGAGGATAAAAGGATTGTGAGAAAAGAAATGATGTCTACGGAGGATGTGATAGTTGAAGGAAGAGGTAGAGGCATGCCTCTGAGGCTTGATTCCGGAAAAGAAAGGCTGTTAAAGGATTCAAGTCGGAGCGTCGTATTGTGAAGCCCATTGATGGATGAACGGCTAGATTGGGTCGAGTCTGTGTTAGAACTAACGCCGCCTTCATTTCCGCCTTTCCACCGTATTCTTAGGGTTATTTATAGACAAGGAGATTGGCGTACTTTTGGAACGTCGCAAATAAGAGAGAAAATTAAGAGATTTTTTAAAAATATCTGCCTTTTATTAAATATGTCGCGATGACCTGCTTTAAGTATTTTCCCAACCCAAAGTCAGCATGCGTATTGCTACGACGAAAAAAGTACGATTAATAAAAGTGATGTTATTTTAAAGCAAGGTTGGAAATTCCCTCCCTTCACTTCTACTTGGCCACGATTTTTATTTCGGTTTGACGAAGGAAGTGGGAGGGATTTTTAAATTTCATTTTGGATGTCGTGGAGTAAAAAAATAAAAGGAAGCACCACAGAGAGAGAGGAAATAATTCTGAAATCCAATTGGCTGTTTTTATTATTGTTCCGTCATTTTTAGCCTATTCACCAAAAATGGAAAGTAGCCTTATGAGATCGCCTCGGTGTCCGTGTGTGTGTTTCCCTCTAACATATTCTTCATGAATGAACCGATTTCAACTAAATTTGGTACAAAGAATATTCACAAATACATAATAATAATTTATTTAACACAAACAGATTTCTCCAATTACATGTGTTATAATAGATATAGAACAAGCACATACGACCATGCCCTCAGCAGGATTCGAACCCGCGACCCTTGCATTGGCAGATAGGCACGCTAACCACCCCTCTACCAAGGCCGGTAAAGATAAATGTATTTGGACCGGATTGACTCAACAGGGGTGCCACAATTGCAAAGTTAAACTTTTAGGTAATTAAAAATTCGGAAGGAATTGGCCCAACCGATTTCAACCGAATTTTATATGAAGTCGGCATCCACATAAATTTTAAGAAAATTTAATACTTGTAATATAAACATATATAAAAAACCATATTAGCATATTTAAATCGAATCAGCCAAACAGGGGTGCCACATTTACAAATTAAACTCTTTCAGTAATTAAGGATTTTGAAGGAATTGGCTGAACGGATTTCAAAGAAATTTTGTATATAAAATTTGCACAACATATAATGAAATCAAGATCTTTAAAGCGGATATAAGGAGCAGGGGTACCACAGTAAAAAGTTAAATAATATTTCATTTACACGTATTTCTAGAGAACTGACCCCATGGATGTTAACCCAATATGGTAAATATAATCTTCATAATTATAAATAAATAATCAAAATATCAAATTTCAACCTGGTCGACTAAACAGGGTTACCACAATATCAAGGTTAGAATATTTCTGTAACTATGAATTTGGAAGTTATTGGCTGAACGGATTTCAAAGAAATTTCGTTTGAAGGGTGTGTACAGAATGGCTAAACGAAATGAATATGTTTAGAACGAATCTAAAAAGCATGGCTACTACTATATAAGGAAAAATAATTTTCTGATTTGAAAGCAAATGCATTAGCATTACTACGGCTAATTTGACGAAAAGAACTTCTGTACCACGGGAAATTTGTATACACCCCTACTTGTTATATATTAAAATTGTATTGAAAGGAAAGTATGCGGATTAGTTCTTTCCAGAATGACTTGTTATTGACATTTGAGATGACATTATTAGACAGCTTGTTTGTTTTTTGTTTCAAGAACCAATATTTTTTGGTTTGTTAGCTCAATGGTTAGTATATTTTGCTAATAACGCGGGAGTACTGATTTAAACAATATCAAAATAATGATTGGCAAGAAAAGAGATATAGAATGTAGTTTTCACGTTAGTTTTCGATTAATGACAAATATAAACAAAATGCGGTTTTTTCATAATCAGAGTATTGTCCATCGCTTTCAAATTTTGAAATTGTTAGCAACGAGTATATCACTAGTGTTATTAAATATGTAAACTCTATTCAACATTGATTAGAGCAACAACCCACCGTGATGTTTTTCATCGTTTACCAAATAAAATCTATAAGAATTTTAAGCTGAATTTGATCCGTCATTTAAATTTTCTTACCTTCCACAAACATCCAGAAGAAATTCGTCAGATGGAAGTAATGTAGCAGGATGATGAGTATAACACAGGAAGTTGTGTTAGAATGAGTTGATATCTGAAACAAAAAAATCAATATAACGACGTAAGTTACTATTAATTAAAAAAATAGGATTAGAAATTTTATGAACTTATTATATGAAGAGTCATACAAAATGCTCTGAAAATGTTATCGAATTACAAATATTTGAAGAAAATAAAGTCAAAATTTAAACGCTGAGAAATTATTATTCATATAATTTACAGATACCGAAGGTAAATTTGTATATTTAGTTCGTCTAAAATTTAATGCTTGGGGTTAAAATTGAGGTAACGAATATAAATCGTGTAGCTGGTGGCAGAATTTCCAAATTAGCGGATAAGTTCTGAAAAAGGAAGCTTTCTCGGAATATATCTATTTTTTTCTTTCTCCATATACGTAGTATAGGGGAAAATATTGTACTCATGAAATAAAATCGACTTTGAGATTTCAACTGAAATACACGTTTTGAGGTCCCATGAACACGTTTTGACCATTTTCTCGATGATGTCTGTGTGTGTGTATGATAGCTTTTTGTGGGTGCTCTAACTCAGAAAGTATTAATCACGTCATCGCGAAATTTTATATTTAACATTTTTATAAAAGTCAAAAGAACTGATTAGTTTTTGGTAAAAATCGGTCAACCGGAAATGGGTGTTTACTCTTGTCACATCCGTTATTTTGAAATATTTGCTTTAATATTTGATAAATTTAAAAATGTGCTGGAATAAAAGTTGCAGGAAATTTAATTTCCTACAACCTTTTTTGAAACAATTTTCCATATAATGCATTGTTTAAGAGATATCTTATATTCTTAGCTGCCACCACCACGCCACCTATCGACGACTATTGTTAACAATTGTCTCTTAGTTACGTCTTAGTAACGCTCCTTTTTCTTATCTGAATTGTTGGATCTTTGTGGCTATATCCAATATCAGAAGTTTATTTCTGTTTTTTGTAATGTCTAAAATTTTCTCGCAGTTTCTTGAAATATTTATTATTATGTAACGTATTTGGAATTTTTAGAAATATTACAGATATGGAGAAAGTCATGTGGTGGCCACATCAGATTTTCATTACTACATCTAATGCTAATTTGTTGTTTCTTTCATGCCGTAACGAAAAGAGTTATTGACCTCATTTTATACAATTCATAATTTGGGAATCTGCTTTTTTAAATATCTAATACGGGCCACTCTCTCTCCTGATAATGACTGCTTTGTAACCGAAAAGTATATAGTATATATATGGTTTTACCAGCATTTCATGGAATTTTTAGCTACATAAGAAATTTTAAAAACTAATTTATATATTGTGAATATAGACGGTGTGAATTGAATATCTACTTTACACCAGAGAGAAGACTGAAATGGTTTATATATTTAGTGATAAGTTGAAGCTCATGATTTTAGTCTATTAGTTCTTGCTGTATTTAATCATTTGTTTATTTATGCATGATTCTTTTAATCCTAGGTATATTTTGACCTTTTATCTTTTTAAGCATAGTTTATATTTTTGTGTAGATTGCATAGTTTCACGATTATCGTTTTTATCTACAAAAGATTAAAGAGGGGATTTACATTATCGCGATGGGGAAATTTGCTGTCACATTTTTTATGCGTCACTGATTTGCACTACCTAAGAGGGAGCATAGGTAAAAAAAATTTTAATGGATGTTTTACTAAAAACAATGGAAGAGTTAAAAAGGTGTTTTCATGAGTGTGATCATGTCAGCGTTCCATGATAAAACATTTCTCTAAATTGAAATCCCCATTTTCGTCTGAAATGTCAATAAAAACTGATGTTGGCATATGAAATATTATATATTCACGAAAGAAATAGAATCCTCTCCGAGTCTGTGCGTTATAGTTTTACGCGTAGATAAATATCAAACATTTAAACAATTTAATGAGCTCGCTCATGAGTGGTATCAGCGTCAGAGAAGAAGTTGGTAAAAAACGAGGCTTTCCCGGGGTCGATAAGGTTACAATGAAAAATGGAGTTTTCGTGATCGTCCGTCAGCGTGTAAAGCGACGCATGCGCTGCGTGTCGAGTTAGGTGAATAGAGCTCGCCGCAGATTGACTCGCGTACGACGGGATGGTTGAAATAGAAAATAATAATAATCATCATTCGACGTTGACACGATGGAAATTGGGTGTCACGAGGGAAAACAGAATATAATCTTTTCCTCGTTATGCGGTCTATTGTTTTTTTAAGGATGCATAATTCATGAGATTTTTTTAGGATTCAAATCTAAAAATTCGTTGAGTGCAGTTTTTAACCCCGTTAGGGAGTATACGCCTGAATATAAAATTGAAATCGTATAATTCTTGGTAGATTTTTAACTGTAATTATTATGATGCGACAAAGTGAATTATTTCTTACTTGAGAACGAGTACGCAGCTAAAATTCTAGGAAATAGTTCTTTTAAACATTAGAAGTGTTCTCTTTAGAAAGTATCTGAAATAACGATTATTATATATACTAGTATAATATGCAATATAGAATAAATCTAAATTTCTATTAACTTAATTTATATTTTTGTGATACTGATGTGCAAGAATTTTTAATCTTCTCTTCTTCACGCACTTACCTACGTTTCCTATTTATTTGAATGTCAATATTAAGCTCTCCTTTTCCTTTAATAAATACATTAATAGCAGATATGGGAACAAAACCTTTCTTTATAGTTTTAAATCCTTAACAATATTAACAACTTTGAGCATTTTACAGTAATAATTAAGATTTATAAATTTAGTTTTATTCAATTTTGTAAATATTGCTATAAAAATCAGCATTTTTACTTTCTCCATATACGATGTATAGAGCAAGTATTGTTTTCATGAAAAAAATCGAATTCGAGATTTCAACAGAAATACATGTTTTTAGTTCCACTGAACACATTTTGACTATTTTCTTGATGATGTTTGTGTGTCTGTCTGTATGTGATAGGATTTTGTGGGCGCTCTAATTAAAAAACTTACACTTGTATCAATGCCAGATTTTATATTTAAAAAGAGTACTATATAATGAAGAGATGATTAGGGTTTGGCAACAATCGCACAGCCGGAAGTGGATGTTTACTCTAGTCATATTTTGGTTTTTGGCAGATAACTCTTTTGAATCTTCATAAATGTAAATGTTGTTCATTATAAACTTCATGGATAATGTTATTCTCTATAACTTTGTTTGTTAAGGAGATATTCTATTTATTTAATATTTGCTTGAATATTTGATGAATGTAAAACATTACTGGAATAATAGTCGTAGGAAATTTAATTTTCTACAACCTTTATTCGAAACATTTTCCCATATAAGGCATTGTTGAAGAGATATTTTTAAAATTAAATTTTTAGCTGCCACAACTACACCACCTACCGGCGACTATATTAAACATTACGCTCCTTTTTATTTTCTTAATTGTTATAGCTTAGGGCTATATTCAATATCAGAAGGCTACAGTTTGAATGTATTTCGGTTCTTTGTAAAGTGTTTAAATATTTCTCGCATATTCTTGAAATATTTATTATCATTTAAGCTATTTGGAATTCGTAGAAATATTACCGTTATGGAGAAAGTCATGTGTTGGCCACATCATATTTTTTTTTATTTATAATTTATATTTCCATTTACTTAAGCATACCGTTGGAGAATAACACGCGTGGTCTCATGCATTAAATTTTTCTATTGAGATAGCTAGGATTAATAAAAATTGCAAATAAATATAAGTACTAATGCAGGGATGTGAAAAAGAAAACAACTTTTAATAGTTGCTTGAGGATGTAAACTGATGCATCTAATTCAATGAATAAATTATTTGAGATATAATAATAGTTTTTACACGGGTAAATTTTGATGTTTTAGTTGAGCTACTTTTTCTTTGTTTGCAACTCATCTAAGTTGGATTTCAGCACAAAAGAATGTGTTAAGTTAAATCGTAGGTTATCATGGAATTAAGAACTTTTATATGATGTTTGTAAGGAGAAACCCACCTGCAAGGTGAAGGTCATTATCCACATGAAGTCTGCCAGCATATAGGTCGACATGAGGTTGGTGTGGATAGTGTTGCGTAGACAGTGTAGGTCCCTTCGTTGGCGGATGATGTAAGGTATACGAGATAAAAAGAACAGAGGAATGCATAATTATTAGAAATAGTTTTAATTTTTACAAACTAAGATATTAAAATTGGTCGTAAAATTTACAAGAAAATCAGTTACATTATAAAGTAGGATAATTAGGAATGAGCTTCACTGCACACATACAATGATAAAAGGTAAAATATCTCCAAATGCCGTAGTAAAATAATAAAATTGAGGTACTCCACTAAAGTAAGGGAAGGAGAGAAAAAGATTTAAAAAATTAAAAGATTAAAAATTTAAAACATAAAAACCTCACCCATACATCCAGATACTCCAGCTGCTGTTTAGGGGCTTTTTAAGGTCAGCGTCAGGGACAGTGTAACGTTTTTAATGCTGGCGCCGAGAAGTCGAACGTCGGATGATAGATTTTCTTTTGTTTATCTTATTTTCCCGTACTTGCCGCGCGGAGCGTTGTCGGCGTCGAGGAAGGTTTATAGGGGACGACGCGATAAGAGAAAAGGTCTTCTGGCGCCGTCCCGAGTTAGCCGTGGAGGTCTCGGCATAGTGGTCTGAGTTGCGTCAGGATTTTGTTAGCGAGTAACTTCTGTTTTTCCTTCCCGCCATTTTTTTCTTTCCATTCCTTTTCCTTTTATCGTCTCCTCCCTTCCCGTATTTCCCAAGGATGATCTCCGACTTATCACTCGTGTGAATAAAAGTCACTGAGGGAATTACGAAGAAGGGATCCCCTTGTTCCTTCTCCTTCCTTATCTTTTCCCTCCCATTCGTCCGGATACAGGCGGATAGTCTCCCTTTTTTCCTCCTGTACTGGCGCCCACATACCACAGTGACTTGACTTTCCTTCGGTCCCCACGCTACTATTTTCCCTCCCCACACCCAGAGCTAGCCGGGGAGAGGGGATTCAAGCGCCGTTACATCTGGCGCCCAAAGTGGGGCCCAAGTGGCTTCCTTCTGCCACGCTAGGAAAGAAAATCGAGGTCGGTTAGTGTTCTCTTTCAGTTTTAGTTGTAATTTTATCCCATCCTATTGCTTTCCTTGACCATGGTCCAACCATTTACCTTGTGGCTGATTCCCCGTCGGACCTCGCGGAGAGAAGACTAGAACCTTTCGATTTCCTTCCCTTTGGTTTTGGTGTTTTTGTTGATTAGGATGGCGGAAGGAGGCGTTCCTAAAGGTACGTCTTGGGTGAACGATTTACCCAAGGCAGAAACGCTGAAGTACTGTGAGCGTTTTGGGTTGAGTACGGAAGGTACACTCGACCAAATCCGTGCCAGGATTCGTACTCATTGCCGAGAGTTAGAGAGAGAGTCAGAGGAAAAACTCGCTTCCCGAGAACGAATAGTCTCTGCTGGAAAAACTAGTGAGCGCGGTCTCGATGAGAGAAAATCCCGGACCTAATTTTTCAGATTTGATCAAATGTGCGAGCCGTAAAAGGTTGACTTTTTCTGGAAACGTTGGGGAAGGCGTCGCAACCTTCTTAGATGAGTGTGGCGAGTTTCAAAGCATGACGGGGGTTTCCGATGAGTTTATGTGGCGTTTGACTCCCCATTTACTTCAAGGAAACGCGTTGAAGTTGTTCCGAGTGAACAGGAGTTCTTTTCAGTCGTTCTCTGATTTTGAGGTAGCACTGCGTTTAACTTACTTACCCGCGGATTATGAAATGCGGTTAAAGAAGGACCTCTTTAAGAGAACGCAGGGTATGGATGAGAGGGTTTGCGAGTATATCACCTGCGTTGCTAACATGAATGGTCGTCTTAGCCGTTCGTTAACGGAGTCTGAATTAGCGGAGTTAGCTTACAGTAACTTAAACCCCGTTTTCTTAAAACACATCCCTCCCCGTGTTTTTCTTACCTGAACGAGTTAATGACGGCAGGAAGAGCAGTGGAGGAGACCTTTGCAAAATGGGATCTATACCAAGCACCTCCGATGCCTTCCGAGATGGTAGACCCGGAGTTTGCTTGCGAAAGGAATATTAGTAAACAGACGAGTTCCGTATTGATCGTAACGAACCCTCAAGGATCGGAAAAAGGTGAAAACACCCAGAAATGCTGGAATTGTGGGATGTTGGGTCACCGTTATCGGCACTGAGAGAAAACTCTCAGAAGGTTCTGCCGCCGATGCGGCCAGATGGGGGAAACGGTGACAACATGTAAGTGTTCGGGAAACGCGGACGAGGAGCCTTAAGACCGGACGTAAGGACCCTCGCTTGCAAGCGAAAACCGACCGGATTAGATAACCAATGGGACGCTTGGCTCGAAAAAGTCAGAAGTTTTATGGATAAAGATCGCGGTCTCTCTGCGGGGAAAAATGTACGCATGTTTGTGGAATTAGAAATCTTTGGCAAAAAATGGCCGGCTCTATTAGATTCGGGATCTACACGCTCCTTGACAAATTCGGCTGTGGAGGTATGACTAAAGGGTTTCGATGTACCCGTGTATGCCCAGGCTAATAAGATGGAATTAGCGGATGGCCGCCGGTCTGAAATTTCTAATTTTTTTAATGTTCCCTTAAGTTTCGGGGGGAGAGAGACCATTACTCATTTTGACGTTCTAGTGAGTACGAATTATTATATAATTTTGGGGGCAGATTTTTTGTGTAAATTGGGAGCGTGTTTAGATTTTTTAAACTTTTCCGTTCGAATGCCTGATGGTGGTGAGATTCCCGTCTCGCGCACTTGTGATTTGCACGACTCTTTTAGCGGTGAATTTCAGGAAGTGACGAGTGATGATTCCTTGTCCCCTGAGCAGGATAATGTTCTCATGCATTTTTTTGGATAGAGAGCTAAAATTGTTTGAGTTGGTTCCGGGGAGGACGAACGTGGTTAAACATCAGATCATATTAGAAGTAAACACCACAATTAAATAGAGATATTACCCTGTTTCTCCAGCTATTCAGGGTGAAATAAATCGTCAAGTGGACGAAATGTTGGCTTCGGAGGTTATCGAGCCCTCCTCAAGTTCTTGGTCGAGCCTCGTGTTGTTGGTTCTTAAGCAAGATGGCACTAAAAGATTCGTAATTGATATTCGTAAGGTGAATAGTGTAAGTAAGGTGGACGCTTACCCTATTCCATATAGGTCGAGTATATTAGGTAAATTTAGCTCGGGAAAGTTTGTTACAACGTTAGATCTGGAAAAAGGGTATTGGCAGGTTGAGTTACACCCGGCAAGTAAGGAGATAACGGCCTTTACTATCCCTGGTAGGGGTTTGTTTCACTTTAACGTTATGCCGTTTGGCTTGCATAGCGCCGGAGCCACCTTTCATCGCTTAATGGACCGGGTGTTAGGACCCCAATTAGAGCCATTTTGTTTCGCTTACTTGGACGACATCGTTGTGGTGAGTAAGACGTTCGCTGAACATTTGGAACACTTAAAAGAAGTGTTCCAACGCTTACGGGACGCGGGGTTGCGCATTAGTATAGATAAATGCAGTTTCGTGAAGTTTCGCTTGAAATTTTTGGGATATATAGTTGGAGGTGGGAAACTACGGGCGGATCCTGATAAAATTTCCGCGGTTTTAAATTATCCGAGACCTACCAACACAACGGAACTTAAGAGATTCCTAGGTTTTGTTAGTTGGTATCGGCAATTCGTTCCGAATTTTGCGTCCGTAGCCGCGCCCCTTACTGACTTGTTGAAAAAGCGGAATCCTGCATTTTTCTGGGCTGTAGAACAGAAGGAAGCTTTTGGAAAAGTAAAGGGTTTCCTCGTTTTGGCTCCCATCCTTTCCTGCCCGCATTTCGACCACCCCTTTTCTGTGCAATGCGACGCGTCCGACGTGGGTGTCGGGAGTGTATTGTCTTAAGAAATCGATGGGGAAGAGCATGAGGTTGCTTATTGCTCACGCACACTCTCTTCGGCGGAAAGGTGTTACAGCGTTACGGAGAAAGAATGCCTTGCGGTTTTATTTTCAGTAACTAAGTTCAGACCTTTTGTGGAGGGGTACAGATAATACAGGTAATTACCGACCACGCCTCACTGAAGTGGTTATTTAACTGCCAGAACCCGCAGGGTTGACTCGCACGGTGGATTTCTCAGCTGCAGCAATATAATTTTGATGTCATCCATCGGAAAGGGAAATCACTTGTTGTTCCCGACGCGTTATCTCGTATAGGGGCAGTGGAAGACGTCGGTACGTTTGACACCGCCCAAATCACATCCTTGGTATTTGGAATTGTGTGCTGCAGTGGAACGGAACCCCGACCTCCACCGCCGGATTCGTGTGTTGGAGGGGAGGTTATACGCCAGGGACTCGGCGAACAGAGGGTTGCGGGAGTGGAAATTAGTTATTCCCGCGGAAAATAGGGAGAAGTCGTTGAATGTTAATCATTCTAGCCCAAAAGGAGGGCATTTGGGTTTTTTCAAAACGTTGAGGAATATCCAGAAATTTTATTTCTGGCCTGGGTTAAGGAAAGATGTGGGTCACTGCGTGCGAGAATGCAAAAACTGTCAGAAATATAAAATAGAAAACGTAAGACCCGCAGGTGTAATGGAACCACGGAAGATGACAAAGCCATGGACAATAGTTTCGACTGATATCATCGGCCCACTTCCGAAGTCATTGAGGGGTTATAGATACGTGTTAATTTTTGTTGAAACTTGTACCAGATGGCCAGTAGCCGTGACGTTACGATCCGTTAAAAGTCAACATGTCGCCCAGTGTTTTCGCACTCGAGTTATTAATCAGTGGGGGTGTCCGGAAGTGATGATCGCTGTTAACGGTCCACAGTACGTTGGCAAGGTGTTGCAGAGGACTTGCGATTTGTACGGCGTTAAGTTACATCACACCACCCCTTACCATCCTAAGGCTAATATGTGCGAGCGGACAAATAAAACGCTGAAAACTATGATTTCAATTTTTTGTGAAGGTGCTCAGCGTAAGTGGGATGACGACTTATCGGATTTAATGTTTGCATTGCGGTCCGCGGTGTCCGAGACAACGGGATATTCCCCTGCGATGCTTAATTTGGGCAGGGAATTAAGGAAACCGGAGGATTTATATCGGGAAGTTGACTCAGGTGAAATGTGTGAATTTGAACCTCGGGGTTATGTAGAAAAATTAAAGAGTTCATTAGTTGATGTATACCGGAGAGCGAAAACAGCGCAAGAAAGAGCATCTACTCGCCAGGCGCAATATTTCAACTTACGACGCCGGGTCGTTAAATTCGAAAAAGGCACGCTAGTGTGGCGTAAGAGCTATCCCCATTCAAGCGCTGTGGACTTTATGGCAGCAAAACTCGAACCAAGGTATGTAGGACCATACAAAAAAGCCGACGAATATTCACGCTCGGTGTTTGACTTGGCAACTATGAAAGGCAGTCCAGCGGGACGCTGACATATAAAGGATTTAAAAGCTGTTCGTTAACCTGACATTCTTATTTGATTAATTTGTTTTTTTTTGGGAGGGGGCTATGTAACGTTTTTAATGCTGGCGCCGAGAAGTCGAACGTCGGATGATAGATTTTCTTTTGGTAATCTTATTTTCCCGTACTTGCCGCGCGGAGCGTGGTCGGCGTCTAGGAAGGTTTATAAGGGACGACGCGATAAGAGAGAAAAACCGCGGCAGAACCCGCTGCCGAAGAGGATACTGGCGGGTTTACAGAGTACATCGAAAGGTCTTCTGGCGCCGTCCCGAGTTAGCCGTAGAGGTCACGGCATAGTGGTCTGAGTTGCGTTAGGATTTTGTTAGCGAGTTACTTCTGTTTTTCCTTCCCGCCATTTTTTTCTGTCCATTCCTTTTCCTTTTATCGTCTCCTCCCTTCCCGTATTTCCCAAGGATGATCTCCGACTTATCACTCGTGCAAATAAAAGTCACTGAGGGAATTACTAAGAAGGCATACCCTTGTTCCTTCTCCTTCCTTATCTTTTCCCTCCCATTCGTCCGGATACAGGCGGATAGTCTCCCCTTTTTTTCTCCTGTACTGGCGCCCACATACCACAGTGACTTGACTTTCCTTCGGTCCCCACGCTACTATTTTCCCTCCCCACACCCAGAGCTAGCCGGGGAGAGGGGATTTAAGCGCCGTTACAACAGAAGGTCAGCCAACCAAGGTTTACGGGAGACTCCTCCGCTCCAGGGACCTCCAAACACACTCAACATTCACACAAATCGGGTATGCGAAAAAAATTGTAGTGACCCTTTCCGTAAATAAGAAATACAAAACAAACCGAGATCAATAAAATTAAAAAACCTCGGTGAGGACGATTAAGAAGAATAATTAGCAGTGAATAAAATATCGGGTATGCGAGAAAAGGGGGGTGCAGTGACCCTTGTCGTAAGTTAAAACGCAAGAAGGCGGAACACACAAAAATTAAATAAAATCAAAATAAAACAAATAATCGGTGATGCGATGTCTAAATTTTGTGTTGCTGGTGTATGTAATTTGTGTATCTACGGTTTTGAAAATACTGTCCCAGCCTTTAGTTAATTTCGGATAATAGGGTAGTTTAATATTTTTTTGGTTTATCGCTCATAAATGTGGTAACGTCTTTCAATACGCTTCCTTGACGTTGTTTTTTAATTATTTTCCTGTTATTTTCAGTAAAATTAGAATCGGCCCGTACGGTAATTAGGTTCCTTTCCCTAACTCTTCCGGGAAATCGACAGAACTTTTTGGCAACAAAAAGGACACGGTGCTTTTTATTTCCTCCGGACGTTTTTTGCCGTTAACCTTTCGTCGTGGCGCGTGATTCATAAAAGAGTTAGGGCGAGAGAGACGAGAATAAGAGGGTTAGACAGAGAAAGAGAGCTAAAGAGAGAGAGAGAGGTGGAGGGTGAGGGGAAGGGAAGGAAAGGGGAGGGGAAAAGAGGGAGAGAGAGAGAAAAAGAAAATTGCGTACGCGAATATGCCCCTAACTTATATTTTTTATTTCGTATATTTGAAAATTTCCCACCCCAGGCCAAATTATTCGTTTTAAGGTCCCCTGAACACGTTTCGACTATTTTCACTATGACGTCCTTGGATGTGTGTGTGTCTCTGTTTCCAGGTTTTATGTGGGTGCTCTAACTCAAAGACTATTAATCAGATCAGCGGGAGAATTAATATTCGAGACGTGCTAATTAGTTTTTGGTAAAAATCGGTCAGCCGGAAGCGGGTGATTGTTCTTGTCACTAATCCGTTCTTTATATTTGCTTTAATTTTTGATAAATGTAAAATATGTACTGGAATAAACTTTTTAGAAAATTTAATATTCTACAACCTTTGTTGGAAACATTTTCCCATATAATGCATTGTTGAAGAGCTATTGTAAAACAAAATGTTTTAGCTGCCACCACCACACCACCTACCGGCGTCTATTATAAACACCTTATGCTCCTATTTATTTTCTAAATTGTTGGAGCTTTGTGGCTATATCCAATATTAGAAGGCTACTGTTTGAGTTTATTTCTTTCTTTGTAAAGTCTTTAAATTTTTCTAGCAGTTCCTTCATATATTTATTATCATTTAACCTATTTGGAATTTTTAGAAATAATACCGTTATGGAGAAAGTCATGTGGTGGCCAAATCAGATTTTTTAAAAAAATATTCTGTTCGCTTCGCTTGAGAGTGTACCTTAACGCGCGTCAATTCGGCCGCGCGGACCGCGCTGTATCGCTAGCAGGCTCGGACAGTACAGCACACACTGAATTACAAGACTGTAGTACCGCGGTAGGACAGAGAGCAACTGGCAACAATGAATCACAAGCTGGCATTACCGCGCGGCAGCCAGTGGTCAAGGTCATGATGTTTACCCACATCCCACGCCCCGTGAGCTAGGTGACGTAGCGCGGCCTGCTACTCTGTTTACCTTTTAAATCGACGTGATGAACAGGAATCGACCATGCGACGACAGTGTGATGAACTTTTATAAACCAATTTATAAACTGCAAAAACCGGGTGCGACCATTATGTGGTGAAATACGGTAATGCATTAAGAGATATTTTATAAACTAATTTTTAGCTTGGTGGAATAAAGCGATCCGAAGATCATATGCAGACAGGCATAAGCTGTAAAGTTGGGAATAATTTTGAAACTAGAAAAAAGTCTGCTATGACCGGGAATCGAACCATGAAAATATCCGCGTTCAGAAACGAGAGAATTGATCTGCTACGATAGTTCAGGGGTAGAATATCCGCCCGGCAAGTGGAAGACCTGGGTTCAATTCCCGGTCTTAGAAGACTTTCCTCGTTTCAAATTTAATCCCTAGTTTTTAGCTGCCACCACCTACCGGCGTCTTTTGTTAACAATTGACGCTTAGTTACGTCTTAGTAACGCTCCTTTTTCTTTTCTTAATTGTTAAAGATTTCTGGCTATATCTATTATCAGATGTCTACGGTATGAGTCTATTTCTGTACTTTGTGAAGTCTTAAAATTTTCTCGCCGTTCCTTAAAATATTTATTATCATTTAATCGATTTGGAATTTTTAGAAATATTACAGGTATGGAGAAAGTCATGTGGTGGCCACATCAGTTTTTTTTATCTTATTCTTCAATTGATCTGGCGATTCACAAAAGAAGAGCGTATTATAAAGCTTTGCTATACGAAAGAAAATTCTTATCTACTGTACGTTTCATGTTGTCCTTGCACTGTGTTCTTATGGGAGAATAGCTATCCGATGTTATTTCCCTATACTGCTAATTCTCCGCTTTGCCAATTCGTGCAAAATGCAGATTTTCGTCGTTTTTGGCGTAATTACTCACTTAAACACCTAAAAAAGGATGGAAAATTAACAAACTGAGTAAGAAAATAAACTAAATACTTTTTAAACCGAAAAATCGCCATTTTTGCATGGTTAAACAATACTTCTCAGGTTTTCATCGAAACTTCCGAGTTTCTTCCGCCGCATTCATATCTGAACGGCCAAATCTCGCAGTCTATTCGCTGAAATAACACAAAACTTTTTCTGTAGCTTTCAAAAGTGTTCCATAAGCCAAAAATACCATTAAAAAGAATGTGTGATGCAATTCATTGTTGTTAAAAATTAAATAATACCGAACGAGACTCTCACATTCTGCATCAGTGCACGAAATTTTCACTCTCTTGCTAACTTACGTGCTATTAGGAAAAGTTTGGTAATATATTCGTATCGAATGGTGATGAAAGATTAAAGTTATTTTTGAAAGTAGAATGAACGCAATATCTTCAATGGTTTTCGGGATATGGGATTTTATATTTTGAGCGCGAGAAACTTTTGCCGCCTCGTCGAATCAGATGTCACTATCTCTTTTGCCCCCCTTCAATCCAGAAGTTGCCGACATTTGTTTGTATTAGATAGATTGATATTATCTCCATTGACATTGGTGATTTTTTGCTGGTGATATTTTCGTTGTTGGATTTTCTAGACTGTGTGATGGACGTCAATTAAAAATATATCCCCATGACAGAATCCGGGTCTTCAATCTTACGTCACGCTGCGAGACGTATTACACCCTATCGCCCGGAGGAGCTAATGAGAAACTGTCATTTGACGAAAAAATAAACCGAGGTAGATGGCATTTATCTGAAGTGGCACTTCCATTAGAGTATCGAGCAGAGTGAAATTCCCCTCTAATATACGTCTAGAATAATGTGTTTTTTGATTTAATTTTTGAAAAGAACGGAAGTGCGTGATAATTCCTTATCGTTTATTTACGGCTTTGGAACGATACCCACTTTTCTCCCGAGGAAGTTATTAGTTGATGCAGTTTCTAACTTGGAGCGACCTCTTAAATATAAACTTTTAATGTATTCGTAGCTACCCATAGCGTTTCCATAAATCGCAGAGTGCTGGAAGCTGCCATTATTCTTTTCAAAAGAAAAAACGGTGAAGTATTATTTTAACGGTTTAGTTCGATATAAGGCTTTGGACGAGACTCCCTAAATGTCATCTTGGAATCATGCATGTTTAGATATCTGCAGCAGCGTTTGCACAAGCAAGCCGGTATTTTTTCGCCACTAAGGCCTGTCGCAAGCGGAGGCGTTTATCGACGAGGAATGCCACGCAGCTGTTGAGCAAAGTCGATCAAGTTCAGTTATCTCTTTCATTAATTCGTGGAAGAAATAATTAAAAACAAATTTGGATTAATTTTATAGACCTTTATTGCCACTTATTAGTTTATTTATATTATTTTTTGATAGCATTTTTACTATAGAATATTTTAATACGTTTAAGGTAATTTCAGTTAAAAGTTTTGATTTTATTTTGTAAGCAGGAACAACAACAACTCATTGATCTGAAAGAATCATAAACTACTCTTCTCAAGATTCCAAATTTAGTGTCTAATAGGTTGTGCATGGTTAATGGAAGAAAGTGCCATTTCCCATAAGATAAAAGGTATAAATCGATTTTTCAACTTAAATGATTTTACTCTTTTGTTAAGGAAAATTAGTAATAATTGACTTACGATCTTCGGACCTGGAACGTTTTAAAGAAAAATAAATAACTTTTGTTATTCTTATCGTCAAATTTTGCCTACGATACAAAATTGCCCAAGTTCTACTTTTAAATCATATTTATTTGAAAAAAATGAGCTTTTTATCAATATGTTTCCTTGCTGACCGTGTCATTGTTAAACCTTGAGATGATATTTTCGCTTTAATCCTAATACTACATGCGTAAGGAATGCGTGCTCTGAATTCTTTAAAAGAGAGAGACAAAATTAAATGTTCCATAAATCTATGATATATTTGAAGAGATTGTGGATTTGTGCAAAATAAAATCATACTTCCAGAATAGCTGCAGGTACCAAATTTTGAATAAACAATCCAACCACTGAAATTAGCTGAATGCGCTAATTTTTACACCAAAATATTTTATGTAAAAGGTTGAAATAATCATTTTCGTTTATTACGGGATTCATTTATTGTTGAGCGCCATTAAGATATGCATGGCAACGCACGTTCATATTTGTTTACTTATTTACTCTTTACATTCATTTGTTTTTTATTTACCTTTGGAGATATATATTCGCATATTACCTATTAAAATGGCTATATGATAAAGAATCTGAATTGATTGCTTGACATAATTGTCTAAAAATGTTTAAAATAGTAAAGTATTTCGAGTTTTATTATTTACTTTGATAATTATTTCGGACAACATTGTTTTGGTTACCCACGAAGAATACTTCTGTTATCATTTGTTGTACGATTCCTTTTTGGTGTACGTCGTTACCGTATAAGCGTGTTCAACATCTATTAGGGAATATATTTAGTGCTTTTGGGATAATTGCAAGGAAGGTAAGACTTTTTCGGTCTTTGTGTTACTAAGCAATTAAACTGGATATAAAAAATATTCTTTCTGAATAATTGACCCTTTAATTCTATATCTATCTCATTTTTATTATTTTCACCAAATCAATGATTCAAATAAGAAACCATGACTAAAAGAAGCGGAAAATTATTCTCAGATTCTAATAAGGTCAATTCGAAACGAATGGTTCTCACCAGAGCAACAGTGGGGGAGTGTGGTAGAGGGGGAGAGGAGAGAGAAGAAGAATGAGAGAGGGAGAGAGAGACTAAATTAAATGAATTGTATAGAGTAATATTTGTTTCATACAATTTATACTCTCCCAAATTTACTATTATGAATTTTATATTTATTGTTTACTTTTTAATGGCTATAAAAGTTGGTTTCATTAATTATTATTTCATTTTGAACTTATACGTAATTCACGTATATTTGTCATATTTGACGGGCAATTACGCTTTTATTATGTATTTCAGGAAAAGGGGATGCCATTTTTGAATCGCTACCGTAGTTCACATTTATTTCCGTCAGTCAATATCAACATTATTCAAAAGGTAATTCAGTAGAATTTGAGGAAATTATGACTTAAAGAATATACAATTTTGGAAATAATGAATAGGAACAATTGATATAACATCCAAAATTTCTTTCGTTGCTATCCCGTAGGAATGAAAAATATGACTACCAAAAATAGTGGTATTATTTTTTAAGAAAATATGTGATTAGTTTAAAAGTATTAATTTTTACTTTCTCCATATATGAAGTATAGAGCAAGTATTGTTTTCATCAAATAAATCGAATTCAAGATTTCAACCGAAATACATGTTTCAAGGTCCCCTGAACACGTTTTGACCATTTTCTTGATGATGTCCTTGGGTGTCTGACCGGGATTTTGTGGGTGCTCTAACTCAAAAACTATTAATCAGATCAACAAGAAAGTCCATATTTCACTTTTTTGTTAAAGGAAGGGGAGCTGATTAGTGTTTGGTAAACATTGGTCAAACGAAAATGGGTGCTTACTCTTGTCACTTATCCGTTTTGTTGAAATAACTGCTATAATATTTAAATTTCCTACAACTTTTATTCAAGTACATTTTTACATATATAAAATATTAGTGCAAATATTTCAAAATAATTGATAAGTGACAAGAGTAAACACCCACTTTCTTTTGACCGATTTTTACCAAAAACTAATCAGTTCTTGAGACTCTCATAAAAATCTTAAATATAAAATTTCGCGTTATTTTACTTACTCTGAATAGCACAAAAATACCTTCCTTCTGATCAATAAAAGGGAATCCATTACGCGATTCTGAAACGTCGGCATGAGTTAAATAAAACTCTTCGAATTTCCTCTTTAACCGGAGACGTAATCACTCGCACGTCTCAGCATCCGTATACCGCGTTAACGCCGTTACCCTCGATTTTTATCACGCGATCCGACTCATTCATTACGTTAGGACGAGGAACGCAGGTACGTAAATTCAGCCTACTATCATCCTATATCCTCGCGTTCCCTTCTGCGCAAGAAATACGATCGCGAGTGCGCATCCGAGGTAATGGGATTTCTCGTCGTGCCGCCGGTGTTTCTTACGTGCACGCGCACTCCCGAAATCCCCGTGTAGTGTGGATGATTCGTGCGCGCTTTCGCTACGCATCTTTATTTTTACGCTTCCTAAGATTCTATCTCCCTCTCTCCTTATCTCTAATCCTGCACAATTCCTTTTGGTTTGTGGTTCTAGCCTTTTCATGAATGTTTGTATGTTTGCGTTTGTGTGCATGGACCAGGAAATGTATACGAGGAAGGAATAACAGGGTTCGGTTGGGTTATTTGAAAGACCAGGTTGGAGTGGATGGGAAAGGTTTTGGATAAAATAAATAAACGGGACAAGAGACGTGTGACGATTTCCAAGCTTGCGAAAGGAAAATTGAAATTGTGGTTGTTTTTGATAAACAGGATAGAGTTTATTCTCAATTTCATTTACGGGCACCTGCAAATACATTTGAATATAAATACTTATATAAAAATAATGGTGCTTATGAATGTTTATTGCATGTTTGTATGTTCAAGTATGGGTATGTGAATGTGTATGTGCGTGTTTATGTATATGTATATAAGTATGTGTGCATGTGTGTAAAGCAGTTATAAAGACAATTTTGGTTTTGATCCATAAACAACCTCCAAAACTTATGATAAACGTAAGTAATTGGTATTATTGGTTCAAATACGCGATATACACGATTGTTTTAAATCTTAAAAGCATAAGAAAATCTGCTTAAATTTTTATAAAAAGGATTTAGATCGAACTTCAGCATCCTTGTTTTTCTCCTCGCCATCCTCTCATGTCATTACAAGCTTCCATCCCATCCCACCTCTTTCTGACGACGTAAAGCGATATCTTCCAAAAGCAGATGCTAATATATCGTACTCGCTGACGTTTGTGTGTAAACTGGAATGCATAATCTTGGCGCGGATCTTATGTTCATGTCTGCGTCATACAGTATCGCGTGCTCTTACCTCATCGCTTTTTCTCTTCTTCCCTCTTTTTATCTTGAATTTGATGTGCAGTGATACTCGGGAAACTTTTTTTCTTTATACACTTCTCGTTCTCTCTTCTGATATATACATACATACATATATATATATATATATATATATATATATATATATATATATATATAGTCCTCTCTCCGTAGCTGAAGAAGGAGTAGTTCCGAAAGCTTTACGTTTGTGATGTTTCTGTGTTTTTGTGTTATTTTACGTGTGTCGCTTCGACATCCCCGGGGCCTCGCCAACCTGAAGTCGTCTGATTGGTGAGTGCTCACTGGGTTTCCTCATCCCAACACCTTGTTGACATCCATATATTCATTTTACCTTTCCTTTTCCGTAAGTTGTTATATATATATATATATATATATATATATATATATATATATATATATATATATACACATACGGTTTTGTTTTGAGATAGTGAATCGGGAGCAGAAGAATCGCGTTTTTTGTTCTTGATGTATGCAAGAAATGTTTTCGGAAAAATTTCGCGAGATATTGTTCGGAATGTTGGAACACTTCACGTTATAAAAATATGTAAGGACTTTAGGGAGGAAGGGTATGCGAGAGATAGGTGGGATGCGAAATGTCGCAAGTTACTGACAGTGATATATGTATAGCGGCATTTAAAATTTGGTTTCTTCTTGGAATTCACGTTCAAGTAGCGGTTTGATATAAATATAAATATGCTAAATGAAACAATTGGGTTTTCAGTACAAAAGAAAGGCCTTACATTTAATGAGATACAAAAATACAGATGGGGAATGAAATATGTAATCAAAATCGAAATAATTTATTTTAAGCTCAGCAGTACAGATTAAACTAAATGATGACGATAGATCACGATCTAAGAGGAATGAAATTCGGCCTTGTGCGCTTCCCGCGCTGTCGCCTCATCATCATCATCATCATGCTTCTGTCCGAAGACAGGTTTTAACTGAATCGCTGCCTCCATTTCTCTCTCTCCCTAGAAGCCTCTTTTATACCTCTATAAGTAGTATATCCCTGCTTTATATTATCTAATATTCCTATTCTTTTTCTCCCTCTTCCTCTTTTTCCACTAATTTTTCCTTCTAAGATCGTCCTTTGTAAACACTGTCTTCTCAATATGTGCCCTATCCAATTTGCTTTTCTTTTCCTGATTGTTTTTATTAGCGTCCTTTCTTCTCCCACCATTTCTAATACTTCTTCGTTTCTCTTCCTCTCTGTCCATTTCACTTTCATCATTCTTCTCCATACCCACATCTCAAAACTTTCTATGTATTTTTCCTCCTTTCTCCTTACCGTCCACGTCTCTGCACCATAAAGAGCTATGCTCCATATGTAGCATTTTGCTAATTTCTTCCTTGTTTCTAAATTTATTTTCTTGCTTGTGAGAAGCTCCTTCTTCTCGTTAAATGCTGCTTTTGCCATTGCAATCCTACTTCTGATGTCCTGTGTACTACTTCCATCCTGTGCTAAAATACTGCCGAGATATTTGAAACTACTTACTTGTTCCAATTTTTGGCCATTTACCATTATATTTAATTCTTTATGTTCCTTTGAAACCACCATGACTTTCGTTTTTTCAGCATTGATCTTCATTCCATATTGTTGGCCAACCTTCACTAGTCTGTCTGTCATTCTCTGAAGCTCTTTCTCGCCTTCTGCTATTAAGCCCTGATCATCTGCGTATTTAATGGTGGTAATACTTTCACCTCCTATTTTAAATCCTTTCTCTTCCATCAACGCTTCTTCTGTTATTGTTTCTGCATAAATATTAAATATCGCTGGTGAAATAGGGCAACCCTGCCTCACTCCCCTCCCTATTGAAGTACTTTCTGTTTCTTCTCCTTCAACCCTAACTCTAATCTTTTGATCAAAGTAAAGGTTTTTAAGCAGTCTTTTATCTTTCCAATCTATTCCTATTTTGTTTAAAATACCCAGCATTTTATCCCATTTCACTCGGTCAAAAGCTTTCTCCCAATCTACAAAACAAAAATACATACCTTTATTGACTTCTAGCGCTCTTTCTATCATCATCCTCATACATCCTATAGCATCTCTAGTCCCCCTTCCTCTTCTAAAACCAAACTGATTATCTTGCAGCTCCTTTTCTATTTTACATTCAATTCTTTTGGTTATTATTCTGGTTAGAACTTTAGCTGTATGAGAAATTAAACTAATAGTTCTGTAATCCTTACAACATTTTGCATTGTTCTTTTTCTCCAGTGGTACCATCACAACATCTAAAAAATCTTCAGGCCATATGCCAGTATCATATACTTGGTTAAAAAATTTTGTGAGTTGCTTAACTGCTTTAGACCCCAAAACCTTGAGAACGTCCACGGGTATATCATCACTCCCAACAGCCTTCCTTCTTTTCATGTCATCAATTGCTCTTTTAACTTCAGACTCGAGAATACTTGGTCCTAGCTCATCTTCTTCCACATCCTCTTCTTCATTTAATTCAATATTTCTTGGCTTTCCTTCTTTGTCATACAGAACCTCAATGTATTCTTTCCAGACATTCTTTACATTGTCTGGCTCCGATACTATTTTACCACTTTTGTTCATGATTCCTTTACGTCCTATCTTTCTTGCTTTTTTCTTGAATAGTTCCCTTGCTTTGCTATACATGAGGTCTGTTCTACAAATTCTTTCATATTCGACAATCTCCTCGCATTTCTCATTTATCCACTGTTCTCTGGCTTTATCTGTTTCCCTTCTTAAAGCATTATTTAACTCCTTGTACTTTCTTTGGCCTTCTTCAGTGTTTATGTTCTTCCACTTTCTCCGCTCTTCCATTTTTTGCAGCATGGCTGCTGTGATCCAGGGTTTTTTGTTTCTTTCACCCGTTATCTTTCCTACCTTCTTTTCCATTACATCTTTAATGTTGCTATGGATGTATCTCCACTCCTCATCTACATTCTTCCTATTTTCTTCAGCTCTCTCCCCCAACCTTTCCTCCAGCTCAGTCATGATAGCCTCCTTGTTTTTAAGGCTGTCGCCTAGAAACCACAAAATGCTGCATTTACTTCTTTCGTATTCCTCTATAAATAATGCTTATTGAAATAAATTCCATTTAACGAAATAACAACGAAATACTAAGGATTATTCACAAATAACAATTAGTGTATATTCTCTTTCACTTCCGTAATTTACTACTGATCGATCTCATTGAGTTCAGAGTTGCCACTTTAAACCAAATCAAATTCTTGAGCTTTTAAAGAGAAATTGTTAACGAAAAAAATGTTCTGCTCTTAATAAAAATTTAAACCTGTATTGTAGCGATTCTTTAAACCAAATTAAAACTTTTTATGACTATCGAAGAGACATAATAATAATATTATTGAATGAATATGTATGACTGCGTCTTTTGATCTCTCGATAACTGACAGCAGTAGGCGCATATGTGTTAGAAATCAAACGAGAAATAATAAGTGAAGTGTACTATTTTGGCATTACGAATGATACTTTTCATTATTATTACTTTATACGTAGTTAACAATTTAGGAGAAAGCTACAGATTAAATAATCTTCCGAATGTGTATCATTCACCCTCCCGATGAATTTCCTTAGTATTGTGTCAGAGGGATACGCACTGAAATGAGATAAATCCTGTAGGGACATTGAAGGAACTCGGCGGAGCGGCTGGTGGAATAGAAGGTCAGAAGGTTAAGTTAGGCTGAGCACAGAGTTTATGGAGCGTGCCGCGGAGTTGTTAGTGGTAAAGAGTTGGGGCAGCA
Organism: Tanypteryx hageni; assembly: GCA_028673005.1. Lineage (NCBI taxonomy): Eukaryota > Metazoa > Arthropoda > Insecta > Odonata > Petaluridae > Tanypteryx > Tanypteryx hageni. Next base: position 36,015,000 of record CM054113.1, on the reverse strand, counting down.
GAGGATGAGGTGCATCGTTAAATTTCTGTCAAGATTAGGTAATGGGCATTGAGAGATCACGTGTGGATCGGAATGGGAGGAGGGGGAGGAGGGGAGAAATGGGTAGAAAATGAAGTGAGAGAGAGAGAAGAGGGAAAGAGAAGGGAAGAGCGGGCGAAGGAAGGAGAGGGAGAAAACTAAGTAGAGAGAGGGAGGAAGAGATGAGGTTAGAGGGAGAGTTAGAATTCCTGAAAATTATCCCGTAACTTAAACACACGACAAATGAAAATGAATTTCCCATAAGAATAGATGAATGACTGAATGCATTTCTGGCAAAAAATATTGCGCATATAAATTTTAAAACGCGTTTTATGGTGATAATAAATGAAAATCATCAAATACGCGTCACTATAACCTACCTTAACTCCCGCGACTGGTCTCAATAAATTAAAACTTCCGTTATGAAAACGGTTCAAATATGTAACGCGCAATTCGGGTTTTCATTAATTGTAAAAATATGAAAATTAAAATTAAGAAAGGAATTCAAATAAGAAAATAAACATGGAACTGACCTAATCAGCTTGAGAATTTGGACTTGTAACTCCTGCTGAAGAGTTCAGCTGGACAATTTTTTTCTCTACTTGAAAGGCCTGGTTGAGACTCACTGGCGGTAGCCCCCAGTGAACTTTTAAAGAATTGATCCTAGGACAACTGCATTGTTGCTTTTTTCTTCTCCTTGTAGAGCAATTGATAGCATCACTCACAATTTTATTAACTGACGATCTGCGTTCTCTGTTAGGAGCATGTTCATCCTTTCTCAATGTGTTGCAGGGCATCACTAATGTGTTTGGTGGTAGACTCGTCATTTTCTTGGCCACCACCCTCTCCAGAGAGAGTTCTTTGATCTTCCATATCCTTCAAGTATTGAATGGAGAGCTCTTCAGTGTGGGATGCAAAAATTTCTTGTACATCATCAATCTCTAAACCATTAAGGCCAATTTGTTGACCCATTTCTACAATTTGCTTTGAGTTTTGTTCCATCGGCTCTTCTAAGCTCTTGATATAATTCCCACACTCAGGTCGTAACCTCCTCCACACACCATTCATGTTGCTAGATTTGACCTCACTCCAAGCTGCTGCAAAGTTGTCATTTGCCTTTTTTATGTTGTATTCCGTCCAGAATTCCTTATTTAATAGAGCGCCTTCACCTTCTGTTGCCCATTTTGCCTCGGCAAATGTCCTATGGTAGTAGGCTTTGAAGGAAGTACGCATCCCTTGGTTTATGGGCTGTAACAAGCTGGTGGTATTTGGTGACAGAAATAAAACTTTCACGTTGTCTTTCTGGTCATCAAGAGTGGGAGGGTGCCCAGGAGCATTATCCAAAATTACGAACGATTTATTGGCCAGATTGTTAGCAGCACAATAATTAGTTACTGCTGGGCGAAAATGATTTTTGAAGCACTCGTCAAACACTGTTTGGGTGACTCAAGTTTTCTTATTGGTCATCCAGGTGATTGGCCATTTTCTAATTGCAATTCCTTTCAAAGCCCTGGGGGATTTGGAATGATATACAGGAACAGGGGTCATTTTAAAGTAACCTGCCGCATTTACCCCCAACAAAAAGGTCAGTCTCTCCTTAGATGCTATGTATCCATTACTTGGAAATAAATGTTCTGGAAGGCATCCATTTCCAAAAACAGGCCGCCTCGTCGACGTTAAATACTTGTTAAGGAGTGTAACCACCCTCCTTAATAACTGCGCTCAATTGACCTTGATATTTAGTGGCTGCCTTTTCATCAGCACTCGGAACTTCACCACTAACTGCTACCTATTCTTGGCGTCCAAAGAAGCTGCTACTTTACCAAACTCTCTTATTTTATCGCTGTGCTGAATTACGGACCTTACCGTCGAACTTGACATCCGACTTATTAAAAATATCAATAGCACGTTCACTATCATTATATCTCTTCAAAATATCCAGCTACTTCTTCAATGTCACTTGTTTACGCTTTTTTTTAAGATGAAGCACTTGTATAGTCACTCGATCTTTTCTGATGATGAATTATTTCCGGAGCAAAAATAAAAAATATATTCCTAACAGACGTATTCACAATTTTGCACTACTAATGTGGAAAGTGATAAACTAAAGGCACACGTCCGACAAAAAGCAAACCGAAAAACGAACTAAAAACAGAATTACCCCAAATCTTATTTTAAACCAATCGCCTCATATGACGAGTGATGGCCGTGTGATTTTCCTAGGCCTTACACTCCAATTTCGAGCTGTGGTCTCCATGCGTCACCGACCATTTGAAGTGTTCGAATTTTTTCCAAACGTTTGTGTTTTTCAAGTGTCAATATGTAAGCATCCTTTGTAAGAGAAAGAATGGAGAAATACCCCTGTGTTTTTACTGCTATGTTTAGGATTTTCCCCTGAGGAAGAGTTTTTATCGGGAATGATAAGTGCGAAGTTTTTCTCCAGAGTCGTAACCGCGAAGTAGACATGTCCTAAAAATGGGTCAATATGTTATGGCGTCCTAACCACGAAGCGTCGTTGTGCGAAGCGTCCTTAAGCGAGTGATGCCTGTACATAACTTATTCAATGATCATTTAAGTGTAAGTTACTATTAAGATCGAGTCTTGCTTTTTATTAGTCATTCCATTCTTGACTAGTTTATTTCAATTTAATAGAAGTTAGACGCTATAAATATGTAATGAATTTAGCGAAAGTTGTAAATTTGATGAGTCCTATTTTAAAGAAATTCAGCCGCCTAAGAAGTAGCCTACCGATTTGCATAGCACTCTTAACACATAATCATAGGTGCGGGAGAAATTAAGAAGTTTCTCAGCATTCACCTAGTCAATCTTATTTTTAGCTCTTGGATTACATGTTACCTCATAATATTTTGAATTGGCCATTTTTTAGAGATGCTTCGATAACGAAACTATGAACGCTTTTTTTTGCTTTGTAATTGTAGGAAAAGGTATTTCTTACTTGAAATAAATGAAGATGGAGATGGCGGCCGCCAGTGCTGCGAGAGAGAGTGCGTAACCCGCGAGGTATAGGCTGGTAGCAAGTTCCACTCCGCCGCCGAATAGAGACCCAGTGTTAAGCGGCGTCTCGACCTCTCGACAGCCAGTGTAATCCGTGTAAGTCGCCCAAGTCCCGTTTCCGTGGCAGAATCGGGTAGCATTCTCTGAGGACAAAGAGAGGACAAATAGGTATGTAAAATTCCACCATTTTTGTTGCTATTTTTACCTTTGTTGTGCGTAAAAAGGTTATCCTGGTATATGCTCCATAGGAGATAAAATGAATTATTTTTTCGAATCTAAATTTATTTATGCCAAGGAAGTAATCTCCAATTTATACAATAGAGGATAAATGTAATTTTCTCGTTGCATTATTAGTTCCGTTTTTTAATAAGAGTTACCATATTTTTCCAGAGGAAACGTTTTTATTACGAAATAGTATGAAATATATCTACTTAAATTTTCCCTTTTTGGAAAAATATATCTGTAAAAAATAATTGCATTTTGTATAAAAGAGAATCTTTCTCATGATAGATTACTTGTTATATCTTATTTGCAAGGAGTAGAAGTTATAATTAAGATCAAGAAAACTACTCAAAGGAACATGCTGTTGAATTAATTTTTCTCACTAAACTGTGGGGATAATTTAAATAAATGACATATTGAAACGCCCATTCATGTATTTTTTCTAATGGAAACTTTAATTTCTCAAACCAGAAATGGCAATCAAGTACTCGTAGTCATTATAACTAAAGTTTCCAAGTCTTCATACCTACTCTTCAAAAAGAAATTGTTATTACTGCTTCCTTAAAGTTTTCAAAAAAGTTTACACATTTATGTGCAATAATGAAAATACGCAAAATATTTTTAAGAAAATGCTTTTTTCACTGCATATCCAACTTAAAGGAAGATCATTTTAAAGACAGGATTTTTAAGACGATAGAATTATAACGACAAGGTAAAAAAATCATTAACATTTTGATAAATTATAATGCACTGTAATTAGCCATTTTTAGACTCTCAAACATTTTTGTCTCATTTGTTTACCTTGATTTGTGCCATTCCTTAGTTGAGTAATCGATGTACTCTTTCTTGATGTCGTTCATATCTTTTAGAGGATCCGTCTTCCATCGTTCCTCCTTCACCCGAAAAAGAAGGTACAAATCGTGTTCCGTCGTAAACAAGGTCAGGTCTTTGATTTGAAACCGGAGATGGCTGAATTTCCCCTTTGTGAAGTAGATCCCCCGGCAAAACTTCCAGTTGGATCAGAACGGCGAGTAGTCGTTCACTGCGTATCCTTTCTTCTCCTCTTCCTTGCCATATTCCCACCCTATCTCCTTCGTCTTTTACTCCATCTCGTAATGGACCAAACCAATAAAATAGTTGATTACGTTGTGGCGGAACTAGACATAGTCAGCCTCAGGAGGGCGGTTTGGAGGGAAAGGATTGATGTCGGAAGGAAGTAAGAGGAAGGAAGAATCACTTCCTGAAAAAGCAATATAATCTACTTGATTGGGGAGATTCGTACGGTCGCTTCTCTAAAATAAATTATCTCCATGGCTAGAGCAATGCTTGATCATTAAAAAAATGTGGAGGAGATTTCAATTTAGAACTCGCTATTAGATAACATACATTCGCATACACACATTCACGGGCATATGCGCCCAAGCCCATCTTACGTACAATAGTCGCTAGGTGCATTCGGATGAACTGTTTGGGAAAAATGCGCCTTGTGTCACTTCTAATGCAAATCCGCCGGCATTTCTTTAGATGATAGGTATACAGAGAATTATTTATGTCAAGAATAGATCATTCACTCTATTGAATTATCCATTATTATACCTTTTTTTTACTAAAAACCTAAATTTATAATTACTAACTGCGACTCGGAAACAATTTACGCATCTCCTATACTAATTTTTCATTCTATCATTGCACACGACAATTGATAGTAGTCATAGCTATAAAAATGTTAAGAAAACCAGATGCGCATATCGGATTCAAAGCAGCCTTCGTCAGTGGTGATTCGCCATTCTTTCCAGATAGTATATCCTTTCATGAATTATTGTATCACCTAAAATTGTTTAAAAAAACTCAAGTTTAACTATATTTAAAAAAAATGTTTCGTTCACGTAAACGTTTCTGGTTGTTTGTGTAAGAGAGAACCCTGATTGATTTTTTTACTGCGTGGTCGGTCGATCAAGAGTTCTTTTAACCCTTCCAGTAAAAAAGTGGGCCTATTACCTTCTTCCTGTCTTTCCAAGCTCCTTTTTACCCCCCCCCCCCCCGAAGCGGACCAATCGGCTTGTCGAAAGTTCAATATATTACAGAGACGCGGAGTCGATCGAATAAAAAACTATTTGTCAGTGAGGGATCGTAGAAGCGTATTGTGTGCTTCCGACGTCATTCCCGAATATTTTTGAAATGTCTGCCGTAAAAATTATTGACTTAACTCTAAAAACATCATTCATTTCTACCCAGTGGTTGTTCTTGGAGGACCATAACGGGAGTCATCGAAACGTGAAAGCTCCGAATTTATGGTAAAAATGTAGACGTCAAATGTTTGGATATAAAATTGAAAATGTATGCTAGATTGTTAGTGATACAGATAAGTTATCGCTATAAAAATAAAGCGGCATCAAATAAACGCAGGTATTACAAAGATGGAAACTCATTTAGTACGGCGTAAAAGTTAGAGCTGCAGGAAGTCGTGCAAGGTATAACGTCTTGAACCATTTTATGGATTGGAAGTTTAAAAGTTATTCTTCTCTATAGTAATGTTAAATATTGAACGTATTCGCACAACATGTATCTACTTAGTATATTAGAGCTGGAAAACTTTCGTGGAATGGGCGTAGAGCAATGAAAATAAGTTTGACAGATAAGGAAGAAACAAGTACTTATCGGGGAAAGCTAGAGAAGAAACAAATTTTAGCAGAAAGATTAATGGATGATGCGGAAATGTTTATGCGAGAGTTTTCAGAGAGAAGAGATTTCCCTGGAAAATTAAATGGGAAAAATTGTTAGAAAAAGGAGGAAACCAGGAAGGAAAGTCTTTTTGTTTCTACTGAGATGGGAATTGCCTCGTAGGTGATGCATATTAATCCATTTTGGTCGTTTTTGTATTTTTTTGACCTTTATAAAAGAGAAAATTGAGGAAAGGCCGTATAAAATTCCTCAGGAGGTTCATTATCTATTTATCGGATATCTTTATAGTTGAAATGGGAAGTTCACTATCTATTAATCAGATATTTTCACAGTAAAATTGGAAAGTTAATTTTCAATCGATCGGACATTTGTACAGTACAGGTGGGAGTTAAAATTTATTGTGAAAATATTATACTTATACTATGGAAATCTGAGAAGAAAGTTCTTAAATATGTTAGCAGTTATAGTTGCGTTGACTTTACCTGCTCTTTACTGTGGTGCAAAATGGATTTGTTCACAAAGAATAACTGTTTGTAATATGATCTTTATGTAATTAAGAAATATCGAAGCGATATGTTCTCAATCAGGATTCGTAGAAAAAATTATATGAAAAAATTGCACGCTTAGTAACGTGAACGTTGAGATGGTGAAAATAATGTGGTAGCGTTTAGCAAAAACTACATATTAAGAGGAAAAATAGCGGAAATTATAAAATAATAGAAGAAAGTAAATTTCTTCGAGCATTAAATCAGAAGAGACTGCATGGTTAAAGATTTGCTTGAGAAAACAAGAATAAACAATTATTGTGTTATCCATGAGCATGGATAAGATTATAGGGTTTTTTAGGCGCCCTTAACCAGCGAAGCGATAGTAGCGGAATGCCTTATGGGCACGTCTTCTTCGTCCGTCCATTCGTCCTCATGGTTAATCTCCGAAACTACTGGGCGGATTTTAATTAAATTAATTATTAGTGGTACTTATCAAAATTTATCGCAAAATTATGATTATAAACTGCATTCGTCAATTAGAATTTACACTTTATATAAACAAATAAACGTATGCCATACAATACTATATTTTGCTCTCTCTAGCTTTTATATGACCTGTAAGGTGTCGATTAAAAAATGTATTCGTATAGATGACAACATTCATAACAAAAAAGTCCGCGGGATCACATAATTTCGATTTTTAGTTTCGGAGATAGAAGATTGAGAATATCACAAGCATAAAATCTCACATTTTGTTTGCCTCGATCGCTACAATTCTATCGGAAAACAACAATTAAAAATCTGTTTCTCTCCCGTGATCTTATATGATCTGCGAGGCATGGATAAATATGTATTGGGTTAGAAGGCAGTATTTGCCACAAGAAAGTCTGCGAGCCCATATAAATACGACTTATAGTTTCGGAATTAAAAATTCAAGATCCGGCCAATCTTTCGATACCGATTTATACGCATTTTCTTTAACTAACACCTTTGAAATCTGTGTAGGTATTCCATTATTGGAGTACACTTTTCCTTCTTTTTATTTTCTTTGTGCTTAAACAGCCACATTCGGTCACTAGAGCCTTGTTTGTAAATGACATCAATGTGGAAATGTGCGCTCAAAATTTCAGCTTTCCATCTTTTATAGTTTCGGAGATATAAAAAATTAAATGGGCCCCTATCCGACCCTGTATATTTTTCAAAACAAATGACAGCAGTACAGAAATCTGCACTCCAAGTTTTAGCTCTTTCGTGTACGGTTTCATTACAATTTCAATTTTAGCAAGTGCACAGATAGACGGACAGACAGATGTCAAAGTGAAAGTATAAGCGCATTATTAATTATTAATCAGAAATTTAAGAAGATTTCGAAGTAAAAGATAATACGTGGAATCCGCTTTAACCTGGAATTATCTGAGGGCAGGTTATTAATAATAATAGTGATGATTGCTCGAGTACAGCCATATAGCTTAAACGCTTTTTCAGCTCCATAAAAGCTGTCATTCAAAGATGGACAGAAATCTGAATAAGAATTATTTTTGAGCCTTAGTTGTACAATGACAAGCTCTTTATGAAGCCGAATCATCAATCCTAGTGTCAACGTCACAACCTTTCCTGTTGTATTAATTACTGCCGAAACTCTAACTAAAGATTTTGGGAAATTTTGTGCGTTTTATTTCAATATCCGAGAAAACCTTAATTGTTTAAGTGGAGTTAAGGAATTCGTGTTATCTTTCGAATGGCGTCCCAAAAGCGTGTTGATACTATTTTTGTTTTTAATCAAAATGTGGGCAACACGAAAAAAATTCTTTGTAAGGATAAAGTGGCTGTAAAGCACAGGGACACTTTGAACTACCAAAAGGTTTCTTATTTCCAACGAAAACATTTCTGGGCCAAGGATCCAGCAGAACCATAAAAAGTCCTACACGGAAGAATAAAATGCTTTAGGTCAAAGGAAAAAGAATGGCAGCCAGTCAATGGATGTGCTTTACAGCCTCGCAATTGCTGAGGCGGACGCTGTTTAGGATGTCACCGGTCTAGTTCCGGTTTGAGGTAGCTCCTTTTTAACTGTCGGTGGACACAGTAAGAAGAAATGAAACTAAGACAGGTCGATGGGATTTAAGAAAACAAGGTAGCAGGAGGGTTGGAGAGGATTAGGAAAAATCTGTTGCGTTTATTTTTATTTAGTAATTACATCAAACGAAATTTTATGGAACACTCGATTTACTATTGGTTCTGAGGTATGATATAGGTAGACATTTCCTAAATTTCATGAGCGATTTTATTGAGAAATGTATGCTATATACGCCTACACTTATTTGAGGTAATATTTATGTTTGAAAGAAAGGTCGATAGAACTGCCCTTCTACTTCCCATCTTAACTCACAAATTCAACGATGTCAATTCTGTTTCTTCTCATTTCATTCATTCATTTCCTGCCTTCCTCATAATTTTTGTATTGCATGTACTTATACATAAATTACCATCAACAAATGCTTTCCTCAAGGTATTCTTCGCTATGAGATCTGAATGGGGATCTTTTTTTTACCTCGGGAATGTTTTGTTTTTACTACGAGAGGGCTCGTATTGTCGAACCATAGTATAATCAATACTAGAAATGTTAATGTGTTAGTTTCCCAATTGCTTTTTACATCGCAGTATTTGTAGCCGTTACAATCGTCCTGATCACGCCTACAGCTTTATTGGTTACAGGCCCAGTCAACATAATTTGTTTTCGGATCATTACCATACTGACAGTTCTTCTACCCACTGCTACTAATGGTCGTTTTTTTAAAAAAAACGTCATTCGCGGGGTCTAGTTGAGGAATTTCGTAATAGCAACTCTATACGGTAACATATAATATGCTTGTTATATCTATTATAAATAGCTGCTTCTTACATAGGATATAGAAGGAGGTACAACCACCAAGAAAAATAAAAAATTCCAAAAAATAATGTTTAGAGGGTTTTTTTCAAACCTATTGTTTCTTTATATCCCTCATGAAAATTGGTGCAGGGATTTATAAAATTGCATTTTTACGTTAGTTGAAATTGAGATAAAAACCCGGGACAAAAACTGTCCTCTGGCTGAAAGAATGAGGTTTATTTTTTTAAATATTAAGTTCAAATCCATGCTGAATTGGCGTAAAAAATTGTTTTTAATCGGAAAAAGAGTAATTTTCAACAATCAAAAATATCAACTACCATGGCAACGAGTACAAAGATTTTAAATGGGAATTGATAATCTGTATTGTGAAGACATCGATTGAATGCTATTTAATTGGGAATTGTTAAACTCCATTATAATTCCGTTGGTTTCAATCAAAGACGCATACATATGAAGACGTCATAATTTTAAAACGCGATATATAGCATTAAAAACTACAGTACTTCATATAACGACGTGATTTGTAAATCTTTCCGAGAATTTTTTAACTCTTTTCAATTATTGAACGAGAGAATTGAAACTGTGGAAACAGTAAATCCGTACGCTTCTCATAATAATGACGGAAAACTAAAATGACGTAATATGAAGTTTTTTATCAGGTTACATACTTAAAGGCACGGACAGTGACGCAATAATTCAGAAAACAAAATATCCCAATTTTTCCATAAGTTTTAGTGTAACACCTAACCTATTGTCTTAATGATGATTATTGCTGTTGCTAATACAGTACAATCCGAGTCACGAAGATTGAAATACGAAAACTTGGACGCGAGCCGATATCCTGAGAATTTGGAATTGACGGATACGTGAAAATTTCGCGGAATATGAAAAATATCAAAAATATCAAAAAGCTTATATTTTTGTATTAAGTAAACCCAATTTTTATTATGTAATTTGAGTATTATGCTTTGAGTTGTGATGGGGACCCGCTGCCACCGGGACCTGCTCCCAATTGTAGCGTTTATGTGAATAATAATATTCTGCGAGAAATCTTCCAACTTATTGTGTTATTTATATGGAATCCGCTTATCTTTGAGGTTGCGATGGTTTATTTACGAGTTTAGATCTTGGTGTATGGTGATTTTTATTAAAGCGCTTGCAGTATACAAGCACCGACAACTCTTAAATAAAATAGCTATACTTCTGCTCGTTATGAGGGAATTGCCCTGCTTTTAGATTATATGTTATTTAAAAGTATTAATGCTCCCATATAGATTAAAGCCGTATGTTCTGGATTACACTACCTTTTTAACTTCACTTACTGTATTTAATGTCGAATAATAAAACTCTTTAAGAAATCTAATAAGCAGATCGACCAGCAAACATCCTTTAAAGCTTCCTCTTCAAAACGTTTATGCGGAGACCTTGAAAAGTAGTAAGCAATTCCGTGCCACGCCCATTTACTTCACCAGAAATGAGTCTAGTGGGTAGAAAATGGAAAGCCATTTCCCGGTCTCTCTCTTTCTCTCTATTCCGGACTTAAATTCCTTTCCACGGTCGGATATTTACGTGTGGTGATGAATCCAATACGTAATGGTCTTTGGGAAGCGATGTAGGTCACTTTTTATTCTCTACGAGCGCTACACACGTGACGCGGTAGAAGAGAATACTTTGGAGAATCGTCGTAACATAGGAACGATAGGAAGAGATTAAGGGGACGATTTTTACATTCGGGATTCATTTCAAAAGGTGCTTATGTCGAACGGAAAAGCGCGTTTCTCTCTTCGGAAGACATTTTAAATGCAAAACTATTTCAACAACTAGAGTAATGTTCTTTCCATGTATTTCCGCCTAACTGCTTTGGCTTCGCAGAAAGTTTACGGGTAGGTAAACACATTCGATATCAGTTTTTACAGTGTGTCTGATTTAAGCGGTATATGAGTAAATATAGTTAATGGAAGTTATGAAAGACTTTTCGTTAACACGTTTTGACGCCGCAGTAAGCAGAAAAACCCATAAATTATTCTTTTACTGAATAGAAAGCAAAAATGATTTAATTTATTTTAGATAAACTTTGTTTATTTAAGTAATGCATAATTTTTTATATAAATTTTGCATTATTTTTTCTGGTATGAATATCTAGGTATAGTATTAGACAATGAAACATTATTATTTTTTGACTCATCTATGAATGTTTGTTTATCAGTGCGTGTTTTTATTTTTAATTGCATATTTTTATGCCCGGTAAAATGTTTTAAACTGCGCCCCAAGGCGGCCTAATTAGGACGGCATAAGAGACCTACCTCATTTAATACAACAAAAGGAAATAATGCAGAACTTCACTCGTAGATTAAAACAGAAATACAATGTTAACTTTGAGGACGTTAATAAAATGTGTGTGATAAATGCCGCCTAACATCGAACTTTATGTATAATTGGTAAGAGAAACTGAAAAAATGGCTAAGCAAAGGAAAAGGATTGTTTTATTTATTTTATGTTCCTACCGGTTTATCATCTTTAAAATATATTTATACAAATTAAGTCTGTCTTTTGTCTGTTGAATTATCAACGAGCACAACGTAGATCTAATGGGCCAACATTCGGTACCACCATTTATCATTTACATATTAAAATTACTAAAATCATCGCAAAAAGTCCGGATTTGAACTAGAGGATGGAGAAAGTAATAGTTTAATTTTATTACAGTGAAATATCAAACATGGATCGAAATTTTGCAAAAGTGAGATTTAAACTACAAAAGTTCAAGTTTTTTTAATGAAAACTATTTCCTTTCCATGGCGACCCCATTGTTGTCAACTCAAACCGTAAGCTTATGCCATTGAAATGAATTAAAGGTTTTTTAAACTGTTTATATAAATAAGAGATGGCGTAATATGCCATTTCTTCAGTTTCGAATGAAAAAAAATTACTTTTATCATAATTATAGTAATAATTGGTATGTATATCGTTCTTTTGAATTTTCAGTTTATATTGAATTTATTCAGGAATATTTTAAAATATTCTATTTATGTCCTTGATAATTATTTACATTTTTGTTGTCAAGCATATTTATTTAAAAAACATTGCAATTTGGCCAGCCGGCCAGGTGGCAAGGAAAACATAGTATATAATTCTAAAATTCCAGTTTTACAAATGAAGTCCTCATAAATTATATTAAAATATATTAAAAAATATTTAACAATATACAATTTCAAACTAATTACAATCAGTGCCTTGAGTGTGGATATTCGTGGGTTCATGGAAGGCCTTCACTGCTACCGTAGCGGTCACGGGGCCCACGAAGTCCCCACCGTACTTCACCCTTCCAAGCAATCCCCTACATTTCCTGCACTTAGGCACAGTTACATAGACATGGATGTTACTAATATTCCTCCTCACAGTTCGTCTAATTTTTACCATGCATATATGAGCTAACTCTACGTTTAAAATGTTTCGCATCCTTAGATAAGGGCTTGAAAAGCACTTCAGGTAACTTGTTCCACTCGCTTATTCCCCTGTTTAGAAACGAATACTTTGCTGTATTTGTTTTCTGCGGCCTAAGTTTAATTTCAAATTCATGGCTATTTTTCCCTAAAAAAATCGGCAGCAGCATTCTACTTCTTAAGTCTTCCCATGCTTCATTACTGCTGTATGTCTGGTACAGTCCCCCTAATCTGTTAATTTGTCCCCTATTTTCTAATGATTCCCAATCCAGAATTTTCAACATTTCTGTGACGCTCTCTTCCTTTTTAAACCTACCTAGCACATATCTCGCAGCTTTCCTCTGAACTTTCTCGATTTTCCTTTTTTGACCTATCCCATGCGGATCCCATAAATTTGTCGCGCATTCTAATATTGGTCTGACTATAGTTTTGTACGCCTTTTCCTTCGCAGCCCTAATACTTCCTTTACGATTACGCATAGCATAATGTAGGTTTTTATATGCTTTTCCTACATTATGTCGGCCATTTATCATATCTTGACAAGAAGTACAGAAATTTGTATAAACTGAAGTTATAAAGGTAAACGGGCATATCTACCAATTAATAATAATAATAAGCTCGGGTACCTCCAGAAGCATAATAAAATCAAATGGATCCACGGCGGGTCATATTATTCATTCATTACAGCCGTTGCTGGCTTCTATGGACACAGAGCGAGATAAATCCTGCTTATACGAGAAGACCACGCCCCGAATTCCATCTGTTAACGCAAATATATCTTCCATTAAAACGGGAAACAACCCAGTTAAACCGGCGAGACCGTTTCGTCAGGCGTTTCTTGATTGAAAGGGAACCGCGTTAACGCGGTGCCCTAGTTACTATAATGCGATCATTTTTAATAGACATCTATACGTATCAGTCGAAATCCCTCATGTTCTGTTATGTCATTTATATTTATTTACACCTTAGAATTTCCGTGGAGAAGAATATCTTCTGATATTTAGCCAGTTAACTCTAAAAGGATCGAATGATTATTAAGGGCATAGATTATTCTTTAAAATAAAAAATGAAAGTGTTTTGATTTTCTTTCTTTGAGAGTTACTGCACTTTTTTAAAAGAGGATTCAGAGGTACGAGAGGCGTCCCAAGGGATCGATTGCTTGATGAGGCTTTACTGGATAATGAGAGTGAGCTTTATTATAATTACAGCCTTCGAAAAGTGCTATTAGAAAAGCAGTATCACTTGTGAATAATTCATCAACACAATCCACAGTTTTTAATATTACCGTGAATATACTGGGATACTATAAGATATCAATCACAAGCAGTTCTCTTTAAAAAAGCCTTTTAAATATAAGCATACACCTTGCCTCACAGTATACATTCTAGCACTCTTGCCCGTATACTTTGGAGGATCTTCTCCGGTAAACATTAATCCAGAAACCTTCTTGCCAGTATGACAACACGCGGATCCACGCCTTCCTTTCGAAGTATGAGACGACTTGAAATTGATATGAATTTTCTTTCTTCGAGTCGTGTATTTATCCAGTACTCCTGCCACGTTGACTCGTCATTTTTGTTTTTCAATATCCGATCCCGTGAGGTTTTTTTAGATCCTCTCTCTCTCTCTGTCTGCATTGTCCGTGTCTCTCTCTCTCTTGCTATTTTTCTCTTTCTCCTTCGCTCTGCATCTCTCACCCCTTTCCCGATTGCAGCACCCCGCCCTTTGATTTCCCGGTAGACTGGAATCGAGAACGATTCTTCCGTCACAGGGTTCAGCCTTCTTTCCCCCACTCTCAAGTTCTCTTTTTTTCACACTCCTCATTCTAGTTTTCTTTCTACCTCTCTCTTTTTCTTCTCTCTTTCTCCCTCTGTCGCCCTCTTTGGCGTTTATTTACTTATTTCTCTTCCAAAGTCGAGGAAAAGTGAACTTGAGTAACGCTACTTTTCCCCGAAGGCTCTTCACGGAGCTTTGACGCTGCGACCTTTTTTTCCCCTTCAGCGCATCGTCTCGAAAGAGAAATCTTTCAGAACGAAAACGTTTCACTTTGTTTTTATAGTCATGGCTTCTGTGTATTACTATGTATAAGCACGTCAATGTGTACCTGCAAATTTTCAGCAAGGGAGACAATATTCGAAATTTTTTATGGGGGACAACGACTCCTGCTGAATTGGCTGAATGAAATCACAAAACAAAAAATAATCAAGTACAAGCACAAATGTATACATAGTTATTTTATATGTACAAAGAAGATTTAGATAAATAATGAGGGGTCGTCTGATTGTTGCAACAAAATTGACCCATTTATTAGATAACTAATTTTAAATTTTCTGGAGGTATTGGTTACTCCGGAACCATTCTTTGTTTACATGAATATAGCATGTGGTACTGAAAACAAGTTGGAGAAACAAAGTTATCGACAGAGCAAGAAATTGAATGCGATTAGATGGATTGTAGAGTTGTGAATGTTCACATAGATTTGGAGAAAAGGGGGCAGTTGATCAGATATTTGTTACATGCCGCTCGCCGGAATTAGAACTTATCATTATATATATATATATATATATATATATATATATATATATATATATATATATATATATAAGACGAAATAGGGGGAGTAGGGGCAGGGAGAGTAGCGAGCGCGAGTAAAATTTTCATAACGCCCGTGAGCGCGCGAACGAGGCGTTTCTTCGTTCACGCGAGGGAGAGAGAGACGAAACAGCTGTCTGAGGAGCCTCTCGTCTTTCATACGCGCCCTAAAAATAGGAAGAAAATGAAAGGAGGACTCGAAGAAAAACTTCTCTAAAGAGTCAAAGCGACAGGATGTTACGGTTAGCCGGATGAAAACATGAATTTACGATTTTTGTATCCTCCCTGTAATGGAAAACTTCGAAAAAGGTTGAAAGGATGAGATCTCCAAAATTTCTTACTAGTACCGCGTTCATGGCGGCGATGAATGAGAAACGTGAGTCTAAATAAATAAGAAATAAACATTCTTTAATTTGTTATTGTTTATGGACTCTGTAATTCCAGTGATAGGAACAACGGGGCATGTGTTTTGTTGGATGGTATTACCTGGACATATTCTCATTACTTTTAGGAAACAGCCAAATAAAATTCTTTAGAAGTATTTCAGATAGTATTTAAAAGTGAGAAAATGCTTGTCATAACTTTATGTTGTATGTTATGATCGTGTGAACAGCTCTGGAACCATGGAATATTTTTCTCCGACGCACTTCTTAGCATTGAATATACCTAAATAGCATTCTTTTAGAACACTTTTGGTGTCGAAATATTTCATTTTTGTTCAAGCTTTAGCGGTGGCGTTTTCACTTCAATTCAATATTATATTATATTATATTATATTAAAATTTAATAATTCGCTTTTTATAAAATTTGCCTTACTGATATCCCGTTTAACATTTCGAGTGTGTGAATGCGATCTATTTAAATTAATCCGCTTCAAAAGTATCAGTCCTGCACAAATGCCTGCGTATGTTTCTTTAGAGTTGTACGCGACTGGCCTACTTTGTGAATTCTCTCGAAATACTCGTGCGGCGTAACTAGCTACCGTTGCTACTCGTCCAGAGAAATTCAACAAGCTAAGGCGATTTGGATATATGCCTTCCGATTATTCAAAATATTTCAAAATTCCGATTCCTTTGTTTTTTAAAATTCCATCGTGGCAACAGGTAGAAAATCCGAACTCCGAGCTAATGAATAAAATCTCCCTCCCTTCTTCTCGGAGGCCGCGAAAAGGAAAGACCACTCGTAGCCCGTTTAGGAAGGAAAAAAGAAGGAAGCTCGCAAACGCAACAATCGTGAGGATTATTTTTTCCTTGAAAAAAAAATCCGGGCAACAGAAATTAAAGGGCGGACAGCCTTGTGATGTGGATGCTTTTTTTAGGGTAGTCAGCCACGAGGCCTGGATGCTCTCGGATGTGGAACAAAGTGCTTTTAAGCGTCAAGTGGCGGTGACGAGAGAGAGAGAGAGAGAGAGAGAGAGAGAGAGAGAGAGAGAGAGACGGGGGAAGGATGGAAGGGAGAGGTAGATGGCCTTTTGTCACAAAGCGAATGGGGGAGAGGCTTTCAGCCTGAATGCCATAGAAGAGCAGGAGACGTTTAGGGACGAGGAGATGGAAGAAGAGGAAAGATAGACAAAAGGGTGATGAAAAGAGGAGGAAAGTGTAAAGGCGCAGTTGGAGAAAGGAGTGTGGAGAGGCCTAGGAGAGTTTGATAGTTGAAGGAAGAGAGAGGTTTGGGGGGAAAAGAAGGGTAATGGGTGGGAGGAAGAGAAATGGGATGGGGATAAGTAGGAAAGGAGAGTGAAGAGAAAGGTGAGAAGTGGCGTATAAGTACAAGGGGTTTGAAAAAGGTGAGATGATGAAATCGGCCGAGGAAGACGTAACTTCGTGGAATTTCTTTTACGAAATTTAATTCTCAAAATAATCATGTAATTATTGCAAAAATCCTCTAAATAACAAGAAAGAAATAAAACAAAGACAGTTTTGATTTGGCCAATGATGAATCCAAGAGTCGAAACCATGATTGCATAATTTATTTCTTGTTATTAATGGGTTTATTTGTACTTAGCCGAATTAAATTTTTGAGAATTGAGATTTATTTATACGACGTAATAAATCGTGGAAAGATAAGGAAGTGTATTGGGGAGAGCAATAAATTATTATTAAAATTTGTATGAGTTAGGAGGTGAGTTCATAAGGAAAGTGAGGTACGGGAAAGCATTAGAAATAGATGGGGTGGGTTGGTAAGGTGTGGTGAGCAATAATGAAATAAGGGGTAGAGCAGTGCTTTTCAACCGATGGTTCACGGTCCATATCGGCCAACTGTACTTTGTGTCAAAAGTATCGCTCCGCCATCTCTTTTAGAACTTAGTCTAATTCTTCAATCTGAGAACGTAGAGCTTTGATTGCTGCTGCTCTAGATGTCCAACGCATATCGGTGTGACCCTTAAGAGTTCCAAAAAAGTCGTCACTATCGGGGTAATGCATGCGGCATGCATGCTTGCCAAATTAAGATTATGGGCCGAGCAGGGAACATAAATTGCAAAATTATTTCTTTCGGAAATAATTGCTTGCACTCCCTTGTATTTGCCGGACATGTTTGCTCCATTGTCATATCCCTGGCCACGGGCATTGTTAATATCAATTCCGTCATCTTTTAATTTATTTAAATTTTCTGTGGCTAAACCGCTTCCTTTTTTTCTTTTGTTTCAATAAAATCAATGAAACTTTCCTTTATTGATATGTTGTGATTGTCATCAATATGCACATACCTTATTATTTGAGACATTTGTTGACGATGGGACATGTCTGGCGTACAATCAAAAAGAATAGAATAATATTTTGCCTGTTTAATTCGAGAAATGATTTCAGTACGTACATGGTTACCCAAGAGTGAAATAAACTCATTTTGTACTCTCTTGGACAAATAATTAACACAATGTGCTTTGTGATTAGAAATATGATGCTTTAGATTAGGATTATAATGACTTATGAGTTCAATTAAATTTAAAAATATCCCTGCATTATCATTCCCAATTTGTTCATTTAATCCCCTAAGAGGAAGATTATCCTTGGCACAAAACATTATAACATCTAAAACGACTCTCAAAATGCTTCGCCATTCCGTCGAATAAATTAAACCATATTTGCTCGCTTTTCCAAATTTCATTATGAAGTTGGCTTAATTAAATGAATTGAAAGAGCTATCAAAGCACCTTCAAAATTAATATGCAAGCTGAGCATTAATATTTCTCCCGACTTTGTCATACTTGTGTGACAATTAGGAATAAAATTTGGTAATTAAGGCGCACATCATTTTGGCGTTTTTAATCAATAAGGTTTTAAAAAAATAGTTTTACTTTTAGCAAATGATACTTTAACCAAAGAATATTTAAGAAAATTTAATATAAACGCAGTATTTTAAGAGATTTTTTTTTCATATCAATTGACTTTTAGACGTCCAAAATTAAATATCCGACTGTAATCGTTGCTTATTTGCGTTGAATATCCTCTAAACAATGCCCATTGTGGTGAATTCAACTTCACTTACAAGGAAATTGAGTTAATCAACGGTGTCGGAAAAGCGGACGGAAGTCAGTCGAATTAACCAACTTCTCCACGCATCATCATCAAATCTCATACCTTTGTGCCTACGATTTGGTTCCCTTTTCCCAGAGGTCTTAATTACGGAGTCTTGTATTTTAGCCCTTCACTTAACCGGCGAAGGGCATTTAAGGATTCATTGCATGCGACTGGAGTAGTGAAAGGAGGATGCGAGGGATGACATGATGATTGGAGAGAGTGCTTGAGGATCGCGGAATGACTTGGAGAGAGAGGATGAATAGCCGGGTGAAGAGATGGAACGCGTGAGCTAGCGAGTGAGTGGAAATGACTCGAGCGAAATATATAGAGGCTGATGTGGAAGAAAAATGAGCTTCGAAATGTTTATTTTTTGATTCATTTCGAGTTTGTTTTTACTATCCGCACCAGGTCTGGCTTGAATGAATTGCGAGTTTGACACGTGGAGGCGTATTTATTTGCACTTAAAAAAATGTCAGAATTTTAAATCTTGGCAATGAAAGAGACGTAGAATTTCGGTAGTCACTGACAGCTCTACTGTTGTTTTATATGTTTGGCATGGGAAGGAATTGTAGTGTGAAAAATTTAGAATTTTTACATTTGGTAACGAAGGAGATGTTGAAAGTCGGATGTCAGTTTCAATTATATTAGGTTTATTTTATTTTTCAAGCTAGGGAAGGAATTTGATTTGCCCATTTTCACACGATGCTGTTGTTTCCGCTGTTAAAGCTTCGAATTTGGTTATTCAGACATGTCAATATAGCCCAAAGTTTTATTTTTTACGTTCTTTATTGATTTGATTGATTGATTTTTTATAAATATTTAATGCCGTTTGCACTATTATATTTTGCTTTTTCAGGTTATAAAAAATTCTCTTTTGAAGGGAAATCATCCTGCAGAAAAAATATGTCGAATCGTTAAATATAGTTAGCATTTTGTATTTCAATATGCAGCAGAATATATATATATATATATATATATATATATATATATATATATATATATATATATATATATATGTGCAGCCTCTCGAGGGCAAAGTGGGAGATGATAAAGGTGTGGTAAATTCGAAAAGCTTGTCGAAGAAATCGTGCGGTGAGACAGAGAGAGAGAGAATGTGTATGCATGCATGTATGTATTTATGTGTGTATGTATGTATGTATGCATGAATGTGAGTGAAAGAGAGGGGGGAGAGAAACTATGTTACGGATGCGACGAGTTTGAAAAATATAATGCTGGAAGCGTAAAATTCCCCAAGTATTACGATGTAAGGCAAAGAAAAGTGGCATGAGATTATATACGTGCGCGTACGTGGTATAGGAATTCCGAGAGGTGCGTTACGGTTCGAGAGTGGATATGTGCAAAGCCGGATGGTTGGGAAAGAAGCCGGTGGGAATGATTGAATACGAATATCGTTCGTGCAGGGGAAGATACGTCGCCGTGTTGCTTTAGAATGGGATTGATGGCAGTGCATACACGAGCCTGCGAAAGGTACTTTGTGGGAAACACACCAGATTTCATTTTTTTGCGTCTGTATTCCCTTACTATTTCAAAAGACCTTTTCCGTTTCCATTGGCTAAAACTGATGCGGAGCGGCCAATGTGAGGTGGGCGAGGCGATATTTCGCATGAAAGGAGCTGGGGTGGAAGTTAGAGGAGAAGAGGGAGGAATTAGAAGGCGTGCTGTGGGGTCGGTTCTCCACCCTTGGGCGACGTATGAAATGTCTTGGTTATTCCGAGGCAAAAGAGTGATTAATCATTTCTGTCGGTTGCCTTTACTTTGTTAGGTCGCCTTTTAACTTCGCAAAATATGTCGTCTCGTATTGCTTTAGCATGAGAAATACATTGTCGTGAGTGCAGTTGTCATTAAAATTACTAAATATAAAATGTTGCGTTTTAAGCGTACCAAAAGTTCTTGTATAAAATTTATTGAAATGAAACGCCGTTGAAAGTTTTATGGTGAATTGAATATGCAACATAGAAATGAGATAGCATGTGCTTATTGAATGGGAATATGGGAACTTGTTGAAATGGTAAGTTAAATAAATATTTCCTTAAGCTTTCCGGTCTCAAAGTTACGATAAGTAGGATATGTAGTTTTGTATGAGATAGTAAATATACGGCAAGTAAAAGTCTCCTTTATTGTTTGTGGGTCACTACAGGTAGAGCCCCATACAGTGCCTCATAATATTCTGTCTGCGCCATAGAAGTCTCTTTAATGTATCCTCATTGAAAGGCATTTTCAGTTAAGAATCAAATGCCCCATCCTTAATCTTATGCAACCCATATATCACTCACTTGCACCTATTTCCTTGTGCATAAGTGCGCGCACACCTGTTAATACATAATATGTATGTGCGTTTGATCAACAAATAATGTATATCGAGAAAAAACAGTCGAGGTTTTTTATTTATACCGTACTAAAATCGAAACTGAACAGCTTAGCACGATTTTATTTAGAGAACTATCTCTGATTACACTACCATCAATACCGCTTTAGGACATTTTTGAAAATATCTTCCAGGATTAAAAAAGCATAAAATATTTAAAGTCGACTCGGAGGTTATAAGATAGGATAAAGGAGGCAATGCTGAATGTATTGTATTTAAATTGTTGCAAATTTAGCTTTAGACAAGTCCAAATTTAACCCTATGAGGAAGGCTGTCCCAATTTGCACGGGTTCGCCATACTCGTTTTTTGCGTAAGCAACTGGTGTGCAAAGCGAAGGATGAGTAAAATTATTGTTTAACCAGTATATACCATTCATCTTTTTACAAAGATTCATTCTTTTGTTTCGTTATTTACTCAAAATTCATAACTTACCTTGAACTTTTCTAATCGTTCCAGACACTTTTTTATTTTAATTTTCTCATCCTGTCCATGCCTTGTTTTTCATTCGTTTCAGTATATTCTTTTTCTGCTCCAATATTTCTCTTTCTTTTCTTGTAGTATTCTTTTTGCCTTGTTAATTTCACTAGCCTTTCTTCTTCCGATTTTAATTTTTATTTTCATGTCCGGTTTTTTAAAGCCAATTTCAACAATTATGATCTTACAATGAAACTCAATATGGCTTTGTTTGTTATCACAAGTATTGCATTTTCCTGCCACTTGGTATCACTAGGTGCGCAGTAGATCTTTCCTTAAATTTTAAAATATAATTAAAATACCAATACGTGAATATGGTTTAAATATTTTTTATAAAGGGATGACATAATATTTTTAACATGTACAACTTTTGATTCAATTTCATGAATATACATTTATATTTAGGATTTGAATGCATGGATATATCTCAGGTGAAGTTAATAAAAAGAGTATAATGAAAATCAATTGTAAGATTTTTAGGGTTAAAATGTTAATATCAAAGATTTTATTATCATTATTTCAATAAAAATATGAAACTGTTTCTTAAATATTCAGCATAGCTTCGCGTGCCACATAAAACGAACTCGGGGGCCGCGGCTTCCTCACGCCTGGAGTATGTCGTTGAGGAAGGGAGGAGGTTGATAGAGGCCTTTTCCTAGAAGCGTAATGTTTTTCAAGTAATGGACTTATAGCTTGGAAAGTACTATTTAGACCTGATACAACCTGTTGTACCGCAGATAATGTGGAAAAAGGTTTTTCACACTTTGCCTTTTCGGTTAGGGAAGTGAAAGTTTAGTATCTTTTTTAATCGGGAACTCGGGATTGAAAGTGACGTGGGTGAGGGTCATTCGACCTGACTGCGCTATAAGGTTTCGTACAGAGTGGCGTACTTCGATTTTTTTATAATTGACGCGGGCGTGGGTATCTGGTTTCGTGATATGGCGCTCTTTCTCCCAGTCGGCCTTTCGCATGGAGAGATACAGTTTTATTTTTATCGCAAAGTACCCAATGGCCTCCCGCCTCGATGGCCGAGGGTTTCCAAACTTCTGCGAAGGTGACTGGAGTTAATTTAATCGAAAACTTAATTTACTCAAATTTCCATGATATTTGACAAAGAACAGTATTTTTACACGAAGTTACCATAAAAAATTCATTTTGTACCTTTTCAGGCGAAGAGGGTTTACGCATGTTACTTACTAAGTTAATTTAATACGAATGAGGTTTATAAAATCTGTTAAAGAACAAGACGAGAAAAAAATTTTCTTGTTTAAACATCGTAAAACACATGAACGAAATGGATAAAATGTATTCCACTTGGGAAGGCTCTACTTTATGGAAAGATTCCATAATGTAAAAAAAGAGTATTGTATATTTCCACTATAGAAGTTAAAATATACAATATTCTTTTTAGTTACGTTACGTAAAAAATGTATTAAACCCTCAATAATAAAGTTATTTAAATTGGATTCAAATAGGATTCAACAGGTTCGTTTCTCCAACGGTTTAAAAAAGATTCCATTTTCGCAAATGCAATTTACCTAATTTAATTGTATCATAGATTTTCTTAGATCGAATAGGGTAGATGGGGGATGTAAAATTTGGTTTGAAATCGGTTCAACCAATTCTTTCCTGATATATGCGTATGGACGGACGGACATCACGAAGATAATAGTGCTTTTCAGCAATGACGAAAAGCACTAAAAATCGTGCCCATAACGGGACTTAAACATATTTCGATATCATTATAAATAGCTGCTTCTTGCATATCTAGGATCCAAGTAGTTGGTGCTTACATTCTACAAGCATTTCATCTCACCTGGAAAAACATAAATTTTTCAGTCAGATATTGCATTAATAGAAATATATTTTTAATTAAAAAGTTTGCACCTGTGCACCGATTTTCGTTCTTGGACGTTATTGGAGTAAAAGCAATCCCTAAAATTTGCAGTTTTAAGAATATTATACATTTTTCATTGTTTGGTACTAATTCCACACATTTTTGCCAAACTTTAATGTTGTAGCACATCTAGAAGTGTAATAATATTTATCTAATTGTTTAAATTTAAAATAATATTAACGGCCGCAATAACTATAACTAATATTTTTAAATATTAATGTGTGCTCTAAATAACAAAAAATATAGTTCCCTAGCTCGTCCCCTAGTACTTAAACATTTAAATTTTTGTTTGAAATTTAAGAATTCTTAGCAGCCAAACAAATTAATATATCAGGATTTCTATAATCCCTATTCAGTTATTTTATGAAATGTACCTTAATAAAATTTTCAGCTTCGTAGTACATTCAGTAATACATAAAAGTTAAATATTTGCGAATTTTTAGCGGCCGCATTATTTAATTTTTTTGAGATTTTCGATTTTTTTGTCGGTTATGCACACACAAGGAATTTCGAGTCTATAGATCACCTAGGAGTGCCTAAACATTAATATCTTCCAAAATATATGATATATGACACATCTAAGTACGAAATTCATATATTTTTCGGGTTAAAAATAAAATCGCAGGGGGGGGGAGGGGAGTATTATTGGTTTTTAAATTTTTTAAAACAAATCGGGTGAAATCGGGTTTTAACGAAAACAAAGAAATTACATTTTTAAAGAATTCGGGTTAAATCAGGTTTAGCAGAAATAAAATTTTTAACCAATATTCGTTATATTATATACACGTTATATATTTTTGGCTTGAATTTTTACACATGTATACTGGTGACATTCAACAATGTCTGAAAGTTTTGCTGATTGTGGCCGCTATTCAATTAGCCAAAAAACAGCGAATAATGCGATATAGTGTGTCTTGTGTAAATGAAATTCTATATATGTGATATGGTCAAACTATAAAGTTTTATGTCTTGAAGAAACTCTTCGTTCGTCTTCTTCTCCGTGAGATGAAATGTCTGCATGATTTAATTACGTCTCCATTTATGTTGATAACTTGGCGTTTTTTAAAATTATATTTCAATTTGTAATTAAGTGTTAAACTCGAGATTTTAAATAAATTAGTCAAATCAGTGAAGGTTATTTATATCAAATGTAGTCGAGAGCTGAAATTGTCAAGCCTCTGCATATTAAAATTCGGTCCGAAAGTTCGAAGCACCTGGTTTAATATTACTTATTTTATTATTAGTGTAGCATTTTCGGGGTTTATTCGGGTTTAACCGAATTTTTAAAAATAGATTCGGCAAGCAAAATCGGGTAAAATACGAAAAATATACTCCCTAATAATAAGAAGTAGCATACGTATAGTATAGATAGGATATATATATATATATATATATATATATATATATATATATATATATATATATACATACACACACACACGCACGAGGGTGGTTCAAATGAAAAGAGAAAAAGTGAAAAGAAAAATGTTTTATTAAAACCTTTGACAAAATACTCATTTACTTTTCAACATAATCCCCTCCTCTTGCAATGCACGTTTGCCATCATGAAACCAACGCATGGATTCTGTCGGAGAACTTTTTTGGTTGCTTGCTCAGCCAATCATGCACAGCATTTTTAAGATCGCAGTCGGAACGAAAGTGTTTCCCTCGTAATGCCTCTTTGAATGGGCCAAAAAGATGAAAATCACTCGAAGCCAAGTCTGGGGAATAACGAGGATGGGGTATCACTTCAAAATGCAGATCCTGAATGGTTTCAAGAGTCGTACGGGCACTATGAGGACGGGCATTGTCTTGTTGCAAACAAACCCTTTTTCGGATGAATAGTCCCCGTCCTTTGGACAGGATTGCACGCTTTAGTCTGTTCTTAAGAAGATCGTGGTAGGAATCATTATTGACAGTTTTCTCTTTTTCCATATAACTCTCCAAAATTACTCCATTTTTCCCAGGATGCAGTCAACATCACTTTCCCTGCGGATAGTGTCGCTTAGAATTTTTTTGGCTTAAGCTAGCTTGGATGCCGCCATTCTTTACTTGCTCGCTTGCTCTCAGGCTGAAAGTTATTGACCCATGTGTCATCCCTGGTCACTATGCGGTTCAAGAAATCTTCCCTTTTAGCTTCATACCGAGAGAGTAGCACAGAGCAGGCGTCAACACGTTGTTTCTTCAGGTCTTCAGTGAGTTGCCGGGGCACCCACCTCGCACAAACTTGATTGAATCCAAGCTCTTTGTGGACAATATTGTGAACAGATCCAATGCTGATGTTCAATTTCTTGCTGATTTCTGCGACGGTTTTCGCGAATAAGCCAATCAACGGCAGAAATGTTCTCCGGGGTGACTACGCGATCAGTCTGGCCTGGCCGAGCAGCGTCTTCCACAATCTTGTACACCACTTAATCTTTTCCACCCATTTATACACTCTCCTCTGTGATAAACAGTTATCTCCATACACATTAACCATCATCCTGCGTATTTCAGTTGTTTCACTCCTGCGTTCAAAAATCATATCAATGATCTCAACTCCAACTTTGTGCAATGTTCTATACGAGATGCCATATTTATATGACAAGGGGTACCAAATACCACAAAATATCCCACCAAAATAATTATAACAATAAAAAATAGCAATAACAATAATAATATGATTTCATACTTATTCACACATTCTTTTCACTTTCGCTGTTTTCATTTGAACCACCCTCGTATATATATATATATATATATATATATATATATATATATATAATATAAAACCTAAGGTACTTCTAGAAGTGCTACAGAGCTGAAATTTGGCATGAAGATAGGCCATTGGGCACAACCTCTGTAAAAAATCCGAAATTCCAGAAGAATTATATTTAACGTGTATTCTTGACTCCAACGTTCGATTTTATGATCCGCATAAGAAAAATATTGAAAACGGTGCAGTGATATATAAAATTGCTTTTTAAAATTATTTTTAATTAATATACAGAGTCAAGATATTCATAGTACTGTGGATGAAAGAATGAAGTTTAATTTTCTTGAAGACAAAATTCAAATCCATGTTGAGTTTGCGTAAAAATTTGATTTTAATCAAAATTGTGAAAAATTTTCCGGCTTTCAACAATGAAAAATATTAACTATCATAGGAACGAGTCCTATAGTTTTCAAAGGGAATTGATATTCTGTACTTGAAGTGCTTTTATTTTATGCTTAGACTTCATTATAATCCATTTCATTTCAGCCAACGACGTATACATATGATGACGTGATAACTTAAATTATTTTTTAAATTCGGATACGTACTCAAAGGCACGGATGATGACGCCATAATCCTAACACGCCAAA
Source organism: Tanypteryx hageni (assembly GCA_028673005.1). NCBI lineage: Eukaryota > Metazoa > Arthropoda > Insecta > Odonata > Petaluridae > Tanypteryx > Tanypteryx hageni. The sequence goes on along the minus strand of CM054113.1, from coordinate 35,988,032 downwards.
TAACCTAATTTTTACATAAATTTTAGTGTAAAATATAGGCTATTGTCTTCATGATGATTATAGTTATAGCTATTAGTTATTGCTATTAGCCATGAAACTTGAATTTCAATAACTTGGAAGAGAATTAAGAAATTCCGTATGGTGCCTTAATTTCGAGGAAAACGAAAACTATTATCTTTTATTTTTAATGACTTTTCGTAGTTAAAATGCTGTCGCGTTGGTTTAATTAAGAGTTTAGATCTTGGTGTATGGTGAGTTTTTAAGCGCTAGCAGTATGCAAGCACGAAAAACTCGTACATAAAATGGATCTCACCGAGATGCATGGATGAGGCGCATTTTATAAATAAAACAACATATTTATTACCGTTACGTGATTTTTTAATTACAATTTTTGCATGCACTATAGAAAATTGCTAGACATATTTGCTCGCAATTTTATATGGTAGGAACTTGTTTTATGGTCAAGTCTGCTTAGAAAACTTTTTAAGTTAAACTTCGCACGTATAAATTGTTGATATGCAATTTATTTTTAATTCTAAAATTGGGATATTTATAAAAGATGTATTTGATACAAACGGGCCAGTTCTGTTTTGCGCCTGAGCATTAGTATAGTATAATCTAAGGCAGTGGAGCCCAACCTTTTTACATGGCGGGCCGTATTCGTACTTGGGAATGATTCGGAGGGCCGCATTGGAAGTCACGAGAGCTTCGGCGAGCCGGATGAGTGTTTACATTCATTAGATTTTACCAAGGGATTCTGTGGTATCATATTAGTGAAAATCAAATTAAATCACTAGTGTTAAAGCTGTACCAGAAACGGTTTTGAGACGATAATTATATTGAAAATATACGAAATTGTCTATATCAAATTTTTCCGATCGCCTTTTCATCATAGCTTCACTCACAGGGGCAAAATTTGGCCCGCGGTTTGGGGACCTCTGATCTAAGGTATACCTACGTTATTTGCTTAGTGCCGATATCATTTTGATTGTATTTTAGAAAGGAAAATTACTTTCTATACTCGACCTACGAATCGCCGCAGAGAGTGGCGAGCAGGTTATTTGCTAATGGAATATATATTGAAAGATATAAATAATTTTTGCGTCTTATATTGAAGTTCTTCTTGCCACTCTTATCAAGTCCTTTCGGTTAATAAGTAACAATATTGAACACAGGGGCTGTTTCATATTTTTGGTCAAAGCAAAATATGAGTATAAATGTTTCATCAGCAAACTTTTAATGGGATGCTTGTTGTACAAGTAGTGTTTTGAAAGGCATCTAAAAATTTGAATGCGGCTGCTCAAACAATTTTCTTGATTATTTGCTGACCTCTATTGCAGTGGTTCTTAACCTGGGGTGCGAGGCACTGTTTCTAGGGGTGCGAGGTGTTGATCTAGAGATTTAAAAAAAATTAATTTAAATAGAAACAAAATAAAATATACAACAAAACATTTTGGAGAAATGTCATTTGTCACAGCCTTTGAATAAACGCAAGTCATTATAAATGAGACCATTATATGTTCATGTCTTCGAAAGAAACATTTGCGTAAATCAAAGATATTATGCGAAAGCATATTCTGAAAGACCAAGGGATGCGGGGAGCTAAAAAGGTTAAGAACCACTGCTCTATTGTTTTTAAATGAACGTTGGTAAAGAATATTCCACATAAATCAGCACTACTATGTTATCTTTCTCAAGTTAAATATCTTTTTTAATTTAAAATCAACAGTTTGTATTTTACAAAAGTAACATTAATGACCTGAGAGTTACTCTTGCTAAGAGACCTACCTTTAAAGAGATTTTAGGAAGACGAAAGAGTGCAGCTGAGATTTTTGTAGAAATTTAATAGTTTTTGTTGGTAATCGGACTCCAACAAATATATTGCATATTAGCTTGAGTATAATTTACAAATATCCGCTCGCCAAAAGTCATGTATCCTCATCATCTATTTAATACGAAGCTAAAAAGTAAATTATTCAACTAATTAACTTCACCATGATTATTTAATCTCTCGTTTACTTGTTTGTACTCTCGTGTGTGATAACTTTAATCAACGTTCCTGCAGCAGACTGTTTACTTCTCCAAAACACTAAGCTTGTGAGCGGTCTGGGTATTGTTCGTTTGTAGTGAAGTGAGAAAGAGAGTGTGTAAGGGAGATGGAGAAGGCGGGAGTGAGTGCTAGAGGGAATGGGGAGAGAGAGAGGGGGGGGGGAGGTCGGGAGAGCTGGAGAGTGAGAGAGAAATGGGAGCAGATAGGGAAGCGGTCCAAATCTAATTTCGTTCCTCTCAGTTGCCTCTCATATCTCCTTCCCTCCCATATTTCTGTTCTCCTAACCTCTCTTTCTCTTCTCTCCTGCCCCATTTCCCCTTTCTCTTCCTCTTTCACTCTTCCTATCCTTCCTTTCCCTATCTCTCTCGCTCTCAAGTTCCCTTTTCACCTGTCTCTTCCTCTCTCTAATATCTTTCCTGCTACTTTATGTTTCACAGGACGTCCCGCTCCGAACCTCCCTCCCTTTATCCGTCCATAATACGCCAACGCCAATTATCCTTCGCTGTCCTTCATTTCTCCCCTTTTCCCGTTTTAATTTTCTCTTTCCCTTGAATTTATTGTGTGTCAATGCAGTATGTCCTGCTTCAGTACTCCATTATACCGTTTTACTTTGTTTTGTGTTTTAGCATTTCATGCGTTAAAATTTGTTTGCGCCTATTCTCTTTTCCCAATTAGAGCGTTTTCAATTTTTATATGTCTCTGTCTTCTCTGTTATGGAATATTTCCCTCGTATTTATAATCATACACAGAGCACAAAGTTCAAAAACCGGAATTATCCGAAAGACAGATTAAAAAAAATATTTTTCAAATATTATGTTCGAGTTGCGGATAACAAATTCATTTGAATTCGGCGCTGAGCTTATTTTTCGACTAACAGCTCTCTTTCCGAATCAAGCTGCAAACATTCCTTTGCGATTCGGCTGCTTGGATCTAAATAGCGTTATACAGTGCATCGCAAAATTTTTGGTACTTGCTGTGCACGTATTTAATATAGAAAAGTCTAACAAATAGCCCCACAAATAATACTGAGAAGGATAAGCATATTCCCTTTCTTTTACAAAAAAAATTGATGTGGCCACCACATGCCTTTCTCCTTATCAGTAATATTTCTAAAAATTTCAAATGGTTTACATAATAATCAATATTTTTAAAATCTGCGAGAAAAATTTTAAACTTTACAAAGAACAGAAATAAACTCATGCCATAGCCTTCTGATATTGGATATAGCCACAAAGCTCCGACAATTAAGAAAAGAAAAAGGAGCGTTACTAAGACGTAACTAAGCGTCAATTGTTATAGTCGATTTCATTTATCTTTGCGACTGATGTTTCGTACGTACGTACTCGGGATGTCTCGTGTGTTTCCGCTGCTTGGAGGTGGAGAGACATTTCCGCACCTCCTAGGGAGGAGTCATGTCCTCACTGAAGAGCTCAAACTCGGTGCTGCCATATCTACTAAACGAATACGTTGCGTAGAGCTCAGAAGAAAGAGAAATATGCCAGCGGTGAGCTACTGGGACGGGGGGATTCACTGTTCGGACAACGAAAGCATTAGCACGTGGCAACACAGCACTCCCGAGACTCGATGGATGCACAACGGAGGCTACAGAGAGAATGAGCTCTCGACGGGGGAGGCTCCGCCTACTTCATTACTATTGGTTCCCGTAAGATTGCGTACAGGAAAGCTCTTCGGTCTCTCTCTCAGCCGCAAAGATATATTAAATATAATATAATAATAATATAATATATAACAATAGTCGTCGGTAGGTGGCGTGGTGGTGGCACCTATAAATATAAAATCACTTAAACAATGCTTTATATGGGAAAATCTTTCAAACAATGATTGTAGAAAAATAAATTTCCTACAACTTTTATTCCAGTACTTTTTTACATTTATCAAATATTAAAGAAAATATTGCATATTAACACATAAGTGACAAGAGTAAACACCCACTTCCGGTTGACCGACTTTTACCAAAAACTAATCAGTTCTGGTAACTTTTATAAAAATGTTAAATATACCATTTCGCGTTGATCTGATTAATAATTTTGAGTTAGAGCACCCACAAAAAGCTATCACATACACACACACACAGACATCGAGAAAATGGTCAAAACGTGTTCAGGGGACCTCAAAACGTGTATTTCCGTTGAAATCTTGAAGTCGATTTTTTCATGAAAACAATACTTTCCCCTATACTACATATGGAGAAAGTAAAAGTCTACCTACAGCAAATGTTTGAAAAAGGCATACCGGTTTGAAAGTTTTGGGATGTGTTGCTCTGGTAACAGCCGTGTATGATCTCAGAATAGAAGCAAAAAATATCATCGATTTTCCTGACAATGACACAGCCTTCTGTCGGTAAGTATAGATATACGAACATATATACATTATATATATATATATATATATATATATATATATATATATATATATATATATACATAACAGCTTACGGAAAAGGAAAGGTAAAGTGGATATATGGATGGCAACAAGGTGTTGGGATGAGGAAACCCAGTGAACACTCACCAATCAGACGACTTCAGGTTGGCGAGGCTCCGGGGATGTCGAAGCGACACACGTAAGAGAACACTAAAACACAGAAACATCACAAACGTAAAAGCTTTCGGAGTTATTCCTTCATCAGCTACAGAGAGAGAACTGATGGCGTTGACACTGGGTGGAGGCATGGGGGTGGAAGGGTAGTGCGGAAAGGTCGATTGGAGGATACGGAGGGGGTTGGGGATTGGTAGGGGTTTGGGAGAAGACAGAAAGGGAGTGAAAAGCTATCGAAGGTTGAGGCCAGGGGGAGTGAAGGTATTTAGGAGATGGATATGCGAAAGCTCCCACTGACGGAGTTGGGGAGCGGAAGCATTGTCGGGGAGAGCGCGAATTACTCTCACTGTGAAGCAGTTGTCAAACTTTAAATTATGTTTGTTCGCATGAACGGCCACCGGCAGCGGTCGTTTGAGAATGACGCTGTTGCGGTGGCCGTTCATGCGGATGTTGAGGGGATTGCTGGTGAGGCCAACATAAAAGGCGGGACATTGGGTGCATCTCAGAAGGTAAATGATATTGCGGGTGGTGCAGTTGGTGGTGGAAGTTATGGGGTAGGTGATGTTGGTTGTGGGACTGGAGAAGGAGTTGCAGGGGGGGTTTATTGGGCATGTTAGACATCGGGGTCTACCGCAGGGATAAGATCCGGCAGGGTGTAAAGGCGTGGGTGCTGGGGGTTCTTTCTTCCGTAGAATATTTGCCAGATTAGGGGGACGGCGGAAGGAGAGCATCGGTGGTCTGGGAAATGGAATCTGGTGAGGGGAGGATGAGAGGATAAGGTGGGCGGCTTTCAGGATGTTTTTCAGAATGTCGTGGATTCCGGGGAAATACAGAGTGGTTAGGGTGAGTTGGAGGGTGGAATCGGTGGTGGTGTGGGTATTGGAGTGGGAGTTAGGGGTGGCGGGTGCGACTGCCCGCCGGATTTGGTCTCGGATCAGATCCGGCGGGTATCCGCGCTGTAAGAAGGCATGTTCGAGGGTGGAGCAGTACTCGGACAGGGAATCTCTGTCCGAGCATATTCTCCGCCCTAGTCGGGCTAGGGCGTAGGGAATAGAGGTTTTGCTGTGGAGGGGATGGCAGCTGTCGAACTGGAGATATTGAAGGCGGTTGGAAGGCTTGAGGTGCACGCTGGTGTGGATTTTGTTTTCCCGGATGGAGAGATCGACATCCAGGAAGGTGATGTTGGAGGCAGAGGAGTGGTGGGTGAAGGAAAGCGTGGGGTGGCATGAGAGGCGTTGTAAAAATGATTGTAGGGAGTCGGGTCCATGTGTCCAGAGAAGAAAAATATCGTCAATATACCTCAGCCATAGAAGTGAGCTGGGGGAAACGTCAAGAAAGCGTTCCTCCCATTCACCTAAGAAGACATTGGCATAGGAGGGCGACATGCGAGTGCCCATCGCGGTACCTTTTATTTGTAGGTAGTGGCGCCCCCTTCTTTTACGTGTGTCGCTTCGACATCCCCGGGGCCTCGCCAACCTTAAGTCGTCCGATTGGTGAGTGTTTACTGGGTTTCCTCATCCCAACACCTTGTTGCCATATATATATATATATATATATATATATATATATATATATATATATATATATATATATATATATACACGGAAATATGTAAAGAAAGGTGATTCCAATTTAATCCTTCTTTCAACATTAAATCGGCTTTACCCCTGTCAAATTTTATACTTCCCTGTCTGAAGTAATGAGCATAAAAATGTTCAACACTCAAAAATTCCTTTTGTTATATGGAGGCCAGTGGAAAATGTCATTATCATATAGCTACCTTCTCGCATTATAACAACACTTGGCTATTTGTAAAGGAATAGGACGTAAATTCGAAATATGTTAATTTATTTCAAAAAGGACTCATTTACACTGGCATTGTCGAGAACTATCCAATGAAACGTTCGTTTGACTCCTCTTTCTTCTATTCATGTTTTACTTTCTTCGCTTCTCCACTAACAATTATCACTTTCTCTTCCCTGAAATTTTATTTAATCAGCCTGATGTCTTATATCTCATCTTATTCTAATGATTATCTTTCAAAATCCGGTAATTTAATCGTTTTGTCAATCAGTCCTTCCATGCGCCCCTCACACTTCCGTTCCGGTGAATTACTTCTCCACAGTTCAAGTTAGATTATCAACATTTTAAAGAACTGTTGTTGGTCATATGTTCTTCTCACGGTTAAAATTTTGAGACTCTAGGGTCAGCCTATGGGGTGTAGTTCTTATTTTAAAAATAGCTCAATATCTGATTCATCAGTTATTTTCTAATTTGTTTTTTTTACTCTCATCGCTTTTCATTTCCGAGATATCTTTCCTCATTTATCACCCATTCATTATTTTTCCAGTTTTCTTCTCTTCATTCTTTGTTATTTCCTTGAGTTTGGAACTTTTGTCCTTTCCTGTTTGTGTGCTTTTCTGGGGAATCAGTCTCTTGGGCTTTTATCTCCGTAACTTTACTTACACGACTACACAGAAGAGTGGAGGGAAACACGGTTCCAGCGTTAGCCTTCTGTTTACAAAGAGCACCAAGGGATTCAACTGCTTAACGTCCCTTCCAAAGGACAGAGTGCTTACTTGCGCGTCCTCCTCAAACCACAATTGTAGGGTAGAGCGCGATCCCAGGTTGAAAAATCCGACCTCCGCCGGATTTGAATCCAGGACCGCTGCGTGGAAGGCCGACGCTCTAGCTACTCCGCCATCGCTGTCCTTTTCATTGTGGCTGTTGTACATCTCCCCTTCAATCCTTTTTGTCCTACTTGCCTTAATTTAATCATTTTTCCCGTTTCTACCCCAGTCCCTTGATAATTACCATTTGCATGTCTTATTCAACTCACTCTCTTCATTTCAGCCTACCTAAATTCATGATCCAAATTATTTGTTTTTCATTCGGTTCCTTAGTAGAACATGTATCGTCGATTCCTCCATCGTATTTTTCCTCTTTTATCATTTCCTGTTGTTCCCCTCTCAGTAGTTAGCTCAATCTATTGTATTCTGATTTTCTCTTGCTCTTTCTAGCGATTCGTATCTTACAATTCTTTTCTCCTAATTATTTCGTCTCTGCTCTCTGTATTTATGATCCTTAATAGCAATATATTGGTTCTCATGCCGCCATTTCCTTCCAATCTAAAATTTCTCACTTTTTAATATTCATCTATATATTTCACAACGCCAAAAAATATAATCTCTGCTTTTGCCTTTGCACGACCATTTCCCCTACTCTTCCGTTATATATCCCTCTTATTTATCTTTATGTATCCACATCAATTTGTCCCTTCCGTGTTTAATATTTGTTCCTATCATTATCCTCTAAATTTTTTATTTTTTATTTTTTACTATATTTATCCTTATCAAACAATTAGTTTCTCTGCATTATTTCCTTTTTTCTCCCTTTATCATTAACTGGTTCTCATTTACTCTTCATTCAGGCCTGTGCCTTTCTCTAAGCTAAGCCTTTTTCCACCATTCCTGCAATCCCACATCTCCTTTTCTGTCCTTCTCCTCCATTATTCTCTTCCTCTATTCTCCTACCTCTTCCTCCATTCTCCTCTCTCTTCCTCCATTCTCCTCTCTTCCTCCATTCTCCTCTTCCTCCATTCTCCTCTCTTCCACCATTCTACTCTCTTCCGCCATTCTCCTCTCCTCCTCCATTCTCCTCTCTTCCTCCATTCTCCTGTCTTCCTCCATTCTCCTCTCTCTTCCTCCATTCACCTCCCTCTTCCTCAATTCCCCTCTCTCTTCCTCCATTCTCCTCTCTTATTCCATTCTCCTCTCTTCCTCCATTCTCCTCTCTTCCTCCATTCTCCTCTCTTCCTCCATTCTCCTCTCTTCCTCTATTCTCCTCCCTCTTCCTCCATTCTCCTCTCTTACTCATTCTCATCTCTTCCTCTATTCTCCCTCTTTTCCTCCATTTTCCTCTCGTATCCTACCATCCCCTCTTATTTTCTTTTCTACCTCTGTCCTCATGAAGTTGCCTCATGGTCTCCTCACATTGGTGTCTTTTATTCTTAATTTCCTGAATCCAGCTAAATACGACTTCTCATCCCTCTCCTCGTCGCCCTTATATTTGTTCCACTTCCATCTCATTTTTACTCACTTCCTTTCTCCTTCTTTCTGTGCATTGGAGACATTTTTTACACTATATCTCTCATTCTACGCTTAATTTCCTTTATTTGCGTAATTTTATTGTTTTATTTAATTTTCATAATCAAGACAACATATAACACTATTTCCTTCATTTAAAGGCAAAAATTTTCGTATTTTTAATGTATTTATTCACGACGAACAATATGTGGCTTGCGAATCCCAAATCAGTGTTCTGGTGTTCCAGAGCAGTTATGGGAAAAGTAATATCTAGCCATTTTTGAGTCTTTTATTTGAAGCCGGCTACTCATTAATTTTGATTTTATTCATAAAATTAATATATTGGAATAAGCTTCTTTTCTTTTGAAGCAACAATATGATATACGGTCATCGTTGAGCTTTTGAATATTTTTATGATTATTAATATCTGCTTTCGCTTCTTATTACATCCAAGGTGTTAATGTTTCTTTTTAAGGTTAATAAAAATTCGAAATAATTTAGTATTTCGTGTTTTTATAAGATTAATTGTACGTAACGTAATTTATAATAATACTAGCCAATTTCTTTCGACATTTCTTTGCTTGGTCTATGTTAAAATATTTTTTACATCACCCTTTTACAAAATATTACTCTAAGTAAAAAAATTGATATCTAGCGCGTCACACTGCACTTTTATTGTTGTTGTTTTCTTTCATACTCTCAATTTAAAAGAAACCCATGTCAAGCAACATTAGCTGAGCGTTAATATGACGAAAAGCTCTCTGAACATATTTGGAATGTTCTTCCATGAATTTCACATATCAAGGCGATGCGGAAAAAGTGACAAATTTGCAATATCTGGTAGTCCGTCCGTCAGTTCATGGTATTCATTGAGATTGCTTAAGAATTTGAATTGAATGGCTCGGATTGTTTTACGAGAGTGTCGCCACCGTTGCAGTTTTAGATCTCAGATCTCAAAACTCAAAAGAAACTTTAATTATTATTGATTTATTATCTGAAAATTTAAAATGAGGTGAAATGATTACCTTTCATGAAAAAATAGCAAAGTGAGTTCATTTTCCGTTTGACTAGTAATCGGTTTTATATAATTCAAACCATGTCATTGCCATGTAGTGAGTAATATTTTTTGGTTGGAAACACGCCTCGGCAATCGTTTACTCCTCAAGTTTTTTCTCGTTCTGTTAATTGAACATCCCAATCCACTAGAAAATCTATTTTATAAGATAACAATACATTTAGTATTAGGTAGCCAGGTGTATTACTCAAGATTCTACTGTAATGTTTGTTAATATTCATGAATGAGTACGCTATAATTTGTATGCAAATATTATGAGTGGCTCTCTCGACAACCTGCGATCCTACTACAGTAGCTTCTTCCTAGGATATTCTCTGTTGGATATAATCGATTATGACAAGGTTATTGCATACCTTCCTTCTTTATGGATCTCAAAGCTGTTTCAAGACGTTTAGCACAATGTTTAATTTAGCTTTAAACCCTCTCTCCAAAAAGATATATGAAATCTTAAAACCAGTTTATTTTACTTTGTTTCCCAACATATTTGATTCTTAAATTGAGAATGGTTAGCGTCAAGACAGAAACTCCAGTGAACTAGTCAATGACTCGCATGGAGATTATGAGCAAGGCTCGTAATGAAAAGGTCGATTCCATAAAAAAGACTATCCACATTACCATATACTATTCGAGGAACGTGTATTTAACCTTGATCTCCTGATATTATTCCACCTAAAGGTTTAAACCTTTTAAAAAGCATCATGGAAATTATTTCGTTCAGTTTTTGACTGTTATACTTAAGGTTCACTTTCCCAAACTTTCTCATAGATTTGTAAAATGCGCGGTTGTTATAAAATACAGAATAACTAATTTCGTCACTTATAGCTTTCTAATTTCGCAAAAATATAAATTCTCTAGCAATAAACAACCAGACGTTAAAGATATCGTATTTTTGCCAGTTATGAGACCCAGAGCCTGGGAAGAATTCGTGCGAAAATCGTTTTAATTATCAAATCAGCAGCTATAAATTTCACTGAGGGATAGAAAAAGTAGCTGTGAGTGAAATGTTCTCTCTCTCAATCACATTTTATTCCACGATTTACGGAAAACGCGTGAAGTAACGGTACTTCTTACTATCTGTTTATTATCATTTTACACGGAAAGGATCCCTTTTGAGGGTCTACACGGGGAACTTCATTCCTCTCACCAATTTGTGTTTCTGACTTTTCAAAGTTTGGTATTTAACTTTTTGGCTTCGTTAATTTGTAAACATCGGTATTAATTACCTTGAGACATTTTCAAATGTATTCCTGTGGCAGTTCACACAACGATTCATGCTGTTTACACGATTTTCAGGAATGCAATTAAGAAATTTCGTTGATTTCAACGGAAAACCATCAAATGTGTTACTTCTCATTATTCAGCAAGAAAATTGAATGTTTACATTACGTTAGAGTCAAATGACACGAGTCGTACAATGTTGATAGGGAAGGGAAAAATTAGTGGAATGACTCATCTAAACGAGACATATAGGTATACTCTAGAAAATAGGAAGAGTACAGGTTGTTTTTAAATTAATAAATTCAGAAGAACTCTTGATTGTGAAAAGATTTTGGAAATAAAGGGTGAACACCCTAATTCGAAAATGAATAATCATCTTGGCTTGATTGCCTGGTTGGTTTAGGCATCTACCTGGCAAGTGGGAGACGCGACTTCTATTCTCGGTCAAGTATACAATTTTTACCTTCAAATTTCTGTTCAAACTACTGTCTTTACTCCATTCCGGTGACTTTAAATTCTCGAAAATAATTTGTGGATATGATGGAAAGATAATGGGATGACCAAATATTAATCAACTTTTTTCACGACTACCCTCGGAAAGTATCTCATGAATAGAAGTTAAGTCCAATGTGAACTCCAGGATTCATATTAATGGAGACTGAATTAAAGTTAGCGTAAGTATTAAATACTCACTGTGAAAATTTATTAAAAATTCAGGCGTCATCGATAATCGGTCATAGTTTTGCTCTCATCTAACTGAACAATTGTCGCAAGTGTATATCTCTCAATAAAAAATAATTTGCAGATAGCAGGAAGTCATTTATTTTTAATTATATGACTTTTGTATTTCCAATTAATATTTTTGTAAGGATTCAGTTACATCACATTATCCTATTCATTGGGAAAAAATTATTTTAAAATAGAAATTTTTCCGATGGGATGATATGCAAGAAATTATATATTTATACCATTACATTATGGTTAATTATACTCCGCGTAATGATACAATTGAAGCAATTTGTGCTTGGTTTTACTAAGAAAACTGACATTGATTTATAAGTTAACATTGGATTTGGAAAACGTATTTAATTCTATCAGTATTAGTTGTTTACTTTTTAGGCGTTCTATACCAGCTCATAAGACGTTCCGCTACTGAACGTCTAATGAGCACCTCTTGTCTGCCTGTCGGGACTTTCATCTCTTAAATTACTTGGGTTTTGATTAAATTGAGTGTGAGTGATTCTTATTGAACTCTATCGCCCCATTATGATTCTAAACTACATCTGACAATTAGAACTTCCACTTTACATAAGCACTTAAATAAACTTGTCATCGCATCTTGCTAATTGACTTTCGTCAAGCAACAATTTAGTAACGTATTTTTTATCCCTAGCTCTTATATGATCTATAGGTATCGATAAAAAATTATTCGGATAGAATACGTTTGTCACACACACAGAAAGTCCGCGAGAGCACATAATAACGACTTGTAGTTAAGGAGATAAATTAGAGAACCGATCAATCTTTCGATACCTTTTTTAAATTCCACAAAGAACGCCTTTGAAATCTCTATGTATTCCATTTACGGAGTATACTTTTTATTCTTGTTTATTTTGTGTCATTACATCGCTAAAATGTTTTTAAAAAAATTGTGTTAAATAAATTTTTGCGTACTTTATTAAGTTAGTGGAAAATGATTAATAGAACAAATGGATACAATCTAATAAAGTAATAACTAAAGTATCCTAGTAAAACTTACCTAGAGAGGCACCTCAAAAAAAGATTTTTCACACTTTATATAACATTTGCGAAACACTATGCTGAGGCTTATTTTTTTATATAATATCTATAGGTAAATTGGCGATTTGGTTGAAATTCAGAATCTTGAATTACGGTATTTGTGACTCTGTAATAATGTCGTCATTATGAAAGCATTGGTCCTAATTAGAACTTAACGGCCACATGATGTCGCTTTAGAAATCTCATGGGGAGGTCAAGTGATAATACAGAATGAATTTCCACGGAAGCCTGCATTTCCATTATATCTCAATCCCAAAGGCTCACTCAGTTTTATTGGTCGGTAAATCCTGTTTTTACTCCTAATTCGATTGAGATATGTAATGCGGATATGTTGAAACCTTTCCACTTTGGGAGGTGGGTTTTCACTTAACTACCATAAAGTAACAATATAGTTATAGTGGATTATAGCAATACTTCTTTAGGAATGCTTTCTAGATGATTTAGTTCGTTTTTAATAATTTTTGGCATACTTTCCAGAATGGAAATAGGCTTATAGTTTTGTCATTGTGTTTGTTGATCTGTCTGTGTCTGTCCGTCCTCCCCCTATTAAATTTGGAACCAATAAACCGATTTTCATGAAAAATGGTGGAATTCTCTTGTTACTTGTGCCGAGCACCCGAGGAGAGTTTTTGTTTCGAAGATTGAAGTTCCAGGTTCGATTCCAGGAACTATCCTTCCCATTTGATTTACATGGGAAATCTGAAATCCATCGTGCAGGGTAATTTTCTCTTGCACATTAAAATATCTTACAATTGTAATACCGGAGCGAAGTTTTTACTATTCTCTGAGGAAAGAAATGAAGATTCTAATTTTTATCGTAGAATTTTGATTATCGATTTTATTTCTTAGAATTTCGCGTAAATACTGGCGATTTTGCAGTTTTATCTCATTACGAGAGTGTTGCCGTAGCAACACCTATTATTGGACTCAGATTGGGTATATTATGCGTCCTTTGCACGAAGTGAACGCATATAGGAGAGGTCGATTCCGTCCGTCCGGCTCTATGTTAAAACTCGGGAACCATTGGACGTATTTTCATGAAATTTGGTATTGGGGAGTTTTGTTAAAATTAGTCGACGGATTATAATTTTGGTTAGAATCGGACAAAAATTACGAAAACTTTACATGAAGACCTACAATGTTCCTTTGTTTCAACTCGAGAACCGCAGAGCGTATTTTAATGAAATTTGGTTTTGAGGTGTTTTGCTAACATTTGTCGACAGATTCCAATTTTGGTTAAAATCGGGAAACAATTACGACCCCATTACATGAAGACCTAAAATGCTCCTTGGTTTCAACTCGGGAACCACTGGACGTATTTTGATGATATTTGGTAGTTTTGCTAAAATTTGTTGACCTATTCCTAATTTGGTTAAAATCGGACAACAATTACGACAACTTTACATGATGACCTACATGTATTTTACAACCTGCCTGGCTATCTTCTTGTTAAATGCTCATCTGAGGGAAAATATTGAGAACATTGTGAAGTCTCAAAGAACGCATTTGGAAAGTCTGTGTACTCCGACATGGAGTACACCTTTCCAATCTTGTTCTAATACGTATACGCGTTATTTTTGCCGCACAAACACGCGTGATCAATTTAATATTCCGTTCGAATGTATTTGTATTATTTTATGACGCTAAATTACGAAATTTGGGAACACAAAGAGCTACGTATCCGCGATGACTTTAAAGCTATTAAAGCCAATATAACTATTGAATAAATAATTAAATGGAAAGTAGGCATCATAAGTTCTGTTTGGATCATCTTGTATTAATTTAGAAAACCATAAGCTGTTCATTCAACATCAGTCCATGCACGCAGTGCATTCATAAACCTTTCCGTTCATTTCTCATATCCTGAGGATTTACCTGTCATTTCTCACTGTCCATCACTAACCCACGTATGTATTTTAAAGAAAAGATATAAATGGTGCCAATAACAGAAATATCGGTGTGTTAACTATTAAAATTCATCAAAACGGTAAGTAAGGGAAAGTTTTCCTTTAAAAGGTAAATGACCCCCTTTTGTGTTGTTGTAGATTCAAGTACAACGAGTTTTCGGTATATCGGAACCGCCGTAGAAAAACAAACAGTTACAGCGATTCATATCCTTTTTAGTTTCCTCCAAAAGCGCACTCATCCCCGGATAACGCCGCTCTAGAGAAATAATAATAGGTGCCGATGACAATTAAATGATTCGCCATCAACGAGGTAACGGCGAAAAGGACGCCATGATGAAAAATGAAACCCGTTTATTTTTTTAATCATTACTGGGCGACAAAGGGCGGTAATAATGCGGAACTCAAAAATAATTAAAAAAAAAACAATAAAGCGCTCTTGAAAAAAGTGCGATAGGTATTCGATTAACCGCGAGAGAGGCGGTGACGTCGAGAGGACGGCCGCCGCCGATATCCGTCGTGGGACACGGACGCGGACGGAGAGGGAACGAAAGGCGATGGCGAAAGGGACGATGGGAAGGGGTAGGAGAAGATGGGGTGAGAGAGGGAGATTGGGTTTTGGAAAGCTATTGTGATGGACTACGTTTGGTGAAAGGTGCTATTTTTTCACGTGTGTACACCGAAAAAGAGAGGGGTAGGTGCAGAAAGGAAAAGACAAAGAGCTGCGGAATAGATGAGAAAGAGAACGAGTGAAGCATAGAATGGAAGATGGAATAGAAGGTACGAGTGCGAGAGAAGGATGGTAGAGAGGTACGTTTATTGTGAGATAGAGAAAAACTGGGAATCGGATCGAAAGAGCGAGGGCGAAAAAAGAGAGAGACAGGGGAAAGGAGGTTGCTTCGAAAACGATTCCAATTTTAATTAAAATCCCTTCAAACAATGGAGCAGTGAGGATTTATCGTGAAGACACGAGTGGGTGTCGGGGGAAAACTGGAAAGCTAAAGAGAGAGAGAGAGAGAAAGGAATGCAAGCGGGAAAGAAAAAAAAGACGGGGAGAGGAAGAGTTGATCTGAAGGACACGCGATAACGCGGTGGGGAAAACGAAACGCGTAGGCGACAATTAAAAATGGCATCTGTAGCATACAGGTTACTCTACTTTTCAATCAGTTCCCTGTGGAGTCATTGGTGTATTAAAATTCTATGCTAATCTCACGTTTGCTGTTTGGTAGCCCCCTTCCGTCCTCATACTCTTTGCCTTGCAAACACGTAGAACTCCTCTCTCTCTCTCTCTCCACCTCCCAATTAGTCCCTCGACCTCTTTTGCTCCGTCAATTCCTCGTTTCTACTTTATTTTTTCCCTCTTCCTACCTCTCCTTTGTCCCCCTTTCAATATCTTTTCTATCACCCACTCTCCCACACTATTGTTAACCTTCTCTCTCCCACCGATTGTATCTCTATCCCCCTTCGTCTCTCTTTCTTACCCTCATGCTCCCTCCTTCACTCTACCTCCCCCACTCCCTTCCTTTTACTCTCCCTCATCATCTCACTCTCCTGTCTCTCCCCCACACCTTTCTCCTTACCCTCCCACTTTCTGTCACTCCCTCTCTTAGGTTTCCTTCCTTTTCCCTTCCTCGCATTCTATTTCTCGTCGTTTCTCCTCGTTCCCTAACCCTCTCACTCATCTCTTCCGGTATTTCCATATATCTCTCCTTTCGCTTCCTCAATTTTCGTTTCCTCCATATTTCTCCCTCCACTTTTCCCTCTTCTGCCTTCTATCGTTAGCTATACAAATCCCCTTGGTTATTTTTCTAGCTATTCTTTTTGTCTCATTCTCTATTTAAACTTTATGATTACCCAATTCTCTCATCATTCATGTCCCCATATTTGGGGTGTTTTCTTCCTTCTTGTATTACCTATTCTTTATTCGTCTCTCTTTGCTTTATCTATGCCTCCATAATTGATCCTCACTCTTCCTCTATTTTTATCACACCCTCATCTGTTCCTCCCTTCCAGTTTTATTCCCACTTCTCTCTTACTCTCGGTTCATCGATTTTAATAACATGAACGGTGTCTGTCGCGCCCACTTCATTGCTGTCAATCGCGATGCCTCCGCAATTTTTATGCCTGAGAGCCCCTTTAGAAAAAATAACTCACTTCGTCACGCCCCCTCTTTCGAATTTTTCCTGGAGAATTGAATATTTCTGCACTAGTTTGTATCGTAGCAAGTTCGTACACACCTCCACATCTATCTCCGTGATATCAACGTTGAGCCGATTTTTTCTTCTCAATTAGTTCTCAACATATTTTATCTGGTTTAAAAATTATTATACAATTTTATTGCATTAGGCTGAAAAGAGACCCCCAGAAAATGCACCCATTGGCGAATAGTTTCATAATTTTCATATTTCCTTTGCGAATTGACCTTAAAATGAAATATTAATTGCAATGAAAGTTTAGATTTTAAATATTTCATAAAGTTATTTCCAGATAAATTTGTGATGCAATTGTAGAAAGATAAAATAGTCATTTACCTATATTATTCGGATCTTCCGAGTGGTATCTCTGTTAATTTGAATATATGGAGAAATTACAAGAAAATTAGAGTACATGTCATCCAAAAGGACTGGACATCAAATTATATATATATATCGTTTTTGATTGGTTTTTAATTAGAAAGACAAACATTATTGATAAAGCATTGATTTTTGTAAATGATATTACTCAGGCAAAATCTTGTCAAGTTTCTAGCGAACTGAAGTCCGTCTTCTGTGTTTCTTTTAATCCCAACATTAATTTTTAACTATTAATGCTAATAAAATATAAACTATTTGTTCCACTACATATTAAAATAACGTATTATGAATCACAGAAAATAGTAATGGTTGTTTCCCATATGGTTTTATTTTTACTTTTAGCTTCCGGTTGTATTATGTTAAACTCATTATCGCAGAGTAGTAGTATGTTATCTTTTCATAATATATAGCTGGAAAGATTCTGCTTAAAATGTGTTTTCCCATTTTTAAAGCGGTTTTACTTGAATCCAAATAGCAATAAAGTAACTTATTCATTAGATTGACAATTTCACATCAATTGCTTTACATTCCCCTAAAACGCCATGGAAACCTTTTTGCAATAATAGTCTTTCTCTGAAAATCAGATTATCTGGAATGGTTCTCCGACACGACTAGAAACTCTCCCTTTGTCTGCAATAATCAAAACAGATATTTCCTGCAGCCCACGGGTTGAGAAGAAAACCATGACGAATCAGAAAGACCTCCGCCAAACTGTTTTTATAAGACAAAGCGTTGTAAGGATTCGGCGACCAACGAAATCTTTTAGGGATTCTGTTGGGAAGGGGGAGAGGGGGGTGTGGCAGGTGGAGTGCAGAAAAAGAAAGGGAGAAGGGAAGTAGTAAAGAGTGATAGGAGGCCATAATAAGAAATATTTCTCTGTGAGAAAAGATGACAATCTCGAATTCCAATAGTAAACCTCTGCTTTTTATGAGTGCATTTTTTGTTGTTGTGTAGTTCATAGGGGAGTCAAAATTTGTGTCAGCGCTCGAAATGTAGGAAAATTATGATAGTAAAAGTTAGTAGAACATTCTTGGATGATAAAATGGCTCAAAGTTTTAAATAGTCTTATCAATAGAATGGCTAATACGCCTTAAATGGCCAGAAACGGCTAAAATGTTCCAGGAAAAATGAAAATGATCCAAAGCAACTAAATTTTCAGAGACAGCTATAATGGTCCGATACACATATAAAGGACCGAGACAGCCTCGGGCCGCAAGATACTTATATTTTGGCGTCTTCGGTATTATTTGGTCGATTTGAAAGATATTGAACCCAAATAAAGCGGAGCAGAAAAATGGCATGTAATAAATTGTTATAAGCAATGCTTCGTAGTATAAGAGCAGTACCCGTTAGAAGGAAATTTCACTTCAGTGATGTACGCCTCTTCTAAAAAATCGTTTGCATGGCTCAGACACATACACGGACACACCCGTACACTTATATGGCGCGGAAAAAAGCACCCTATTTGAAGAGCCCCTGTTTTAACATGGACCGTAGAGATATTAAAATTTGAAGGTAAAATAAAACCGTATTCTGTTATATTTCGGAAAATTTTCATTCAAGTAATATGGTTACAAAAGGAGTTACAGCTGTTTAAATAGAGGCGCTCCGCATGTTAATGTTACAGAGGATAAAACGGGCGCTACTAAAACTTTTGCGTTATAGGACCATAATTTTCATTAATCACTTTCTTCATACTTTATTTCCACTGAGGAATGGCAATTTGAATATGGTATTGTATATTATGTACTTTCTGCCAACCTTTCTATTGAGGCATTGCGGAGGTTGAGAGCGCCTCCGAAATAGCTTCACACGCTTCAAATTGAAAGATTACCGTCACGGTTACAAAATAGCCATTTCGCACAATTTTACTGTTATTTAAAAAGGCTGTGACTCCAAAATACAATTGTAGTTTATTCGATCAAATTTAAATAAGCTTTAGTTTAATTTGACTTGGTCTCAATGCGGAGCGACATTGTTTTGAATCTTAAGTTTATACATCTGTAACATTGTTCGCGACTCTGTTATTCGAATGAAAATGTTCGGAAATTTAACTTCTTATGTTTTTATTACTTGTTAGATTTTTATACTTCTAACATCCATGTTAACGGAACATCTACTTTTCCAAAAAGGAAGCGTTTTTTCCTCGCCATCTGATACATACGTGTATGTATATTTCACTTTTAAGAGGTACGAATAACAGAGATAACAAGAATGGGGTGGACTTCGGTAGAATGGAATTGGAATTATAAAGGGAACTCGGTTGGGTAGAAATCTCTCCTGTAACTACTTGATTAAAGACCGAGGGACACGAGATATATCTGCGTGGGAGGATTCGCAAAGTGAGAGAGAGAGAGAGAGAGAGAGAGAGGGAAGAGGAATAGAAGACGCGTGCGCGTGACCTACTCGGTTGCGAGATATGAAATTACAATGCCTCGGGAGGTTGGAAGCTTCCACTCCTTTTGCATAAATATCTTCGCGTTTGTACTTTCATGCGTTAATGGAAGTTCCCAAACGTTGAGCATCTCTCTCTTTCTCTCTCTCGGCCGTATACCCTTCCAAACCAGTCTTCGCCTTCTCCTGGGAAGGATCAGTGGCTATTTCCGTCCGCAGCTTTGTCTTGTTTGGCGCTTTTGTTTCGGGGAAGGGTTTGGAATAACACCGTTTTAGGGGGTCTGGATTCTGATTTTGCGTTTCCGTACTCGTCACGAAAGGTTTGCGTGTCTTAACAGCCTCGCTCTGATGCGGAGTTTAAACGTCATGTTTTTATGACGATTTGTTAGCGCTTGTGTATGTTATTGTATGTTATGTTATTTAAAATATGAATTTCCGTATAAAGTGTAGTGTCGCAAGAATTACTTTGCAGGAAAATTTTCCCAAATTTATTTGGCTAGTACGTAACAACGCAAAACGTACATAGGTTTTTGGTTGAATATCAATTCGTCGTGCTTAAATAGCATGCCTCGATTCTAACTTTGGGGTTGGATTTCTGACCATTATGATGTCTTTTATTGCATATCCTATAAAAAAAGTTTTATTGTGTAATCTTATTTAACTGCTGCATACATTCTCATTAGCTATTAGGAAATATTTGGTTTTACATTGTCATACTGCAAATGTTTCTCCGCCTTAAGGCAATATTGTATAGTATTTGTATACTCTTAAGTTCCCTAACGCACGCATTGCACCTGCCGCCGGAAAAGTGGCTCACTACTCACGGGGACGGCCAACGATAGGCCCTTTAGACCGTTATCACCACGGCTTGGGAAGATGAAGCGTTTTTTCTCTTCATCATATGATTTTTTCAGTTGAATGGCTATTTTGGCTTGGTAAAATCACTTTTATTCTGATATATAATTTCAGAGACATAAGACAAGATTATAACGAATTCTCTGATATACTCGCATAAAATACGTCTTAATTTTTAAATTAAAAAAAGGTTATTCAGTCAGCATATGCATAGTTTATTTCTTGAAAATTTTCATGACTATTTGCGGAATTTTATTTCATAATAAAAATGAAAATTAAGCCAATATTTCTATAAAATTATTTCTTCTATGACTTTTGTCAGAAATATGTTGTTTTTTGTAGCTGATTCCACAGAAATAGATGTACTTAGTCGTACAAATCGAACATCTTACGCTAATTTTTTATTGATCTATATTCAGCCGTTTGATCTGTAATAGATTGATTAATCAAAATTTAGGAAATTGAATGAAGAGCGATGATCAGGTTTTATTCAACGTTAACTCTTTGCTTATTCGACAATGTTCAGATACATATCTTTACCGAAAAATATGAATAATATTTAGTGAAATATTAATTTAATAGAAATCAAATATTAAAAAATCTGTGAAACCTCTTTACAGCTCTTGCTCTGTTTAAATTATTCGTTTCTGTGATTATAAATAAATTTGGTTGTGCATTGTTTTGAATCATTGATCTAGGGTAATTTTTCAGAACAGATTTAGGCATCTGTAAATTTTATACGATTAAGTATAATTGTTGGAGAGAAGTAGAAGGCTCAATAGGGGCGTAATTGCGGTAACTTTAATTGAAGTTGTAACCATAAGTTTATAGTCAAAGTTAGCGAGAAGTCTTTTGAAATATATTTGTCTTTGAAAATTCCTGTCTCTTTCTAAAAACATAGAATTGATTTTATCAACTTCGGAATGCAATAAGCAAATTCATGTGATAAAAAATATTTCCGCTGTCAATCAGGCTCAAATATAATTCGGAATTAAATAACACGAAATCTCTTTCAACGCTAGGAGAATATATTTGGAGACATTCGAGAGAGGAATTTGGTTGCTGAAAATAATCAAAGCACGTTTCCTGATTTTCCATTGATAAACAAGGGAGAGGATTGGTCTCCGACACCCACGCATCAATCAAAGCGTTATACTTTTGAAGCATCTTTATCTGATGCGGAATTAGACCACGTGCGGATGGAGGGTTTTTCCATCGCTCGGGAATATTGGATATGGAGAGAAAATGTAATGAGAATTAATTAATTAGTGAGCATTGCGTGTGCTCACGCGCACGTACGTAACAGTGGCACACACACAAAAACACGCACGAACACATTTGTGGTGCGTGCGGTTTAGAGGCAGAGGTACATAAAACTACTTATGATTGGATATTAATATGTACAGTGCACAAAAATTGTTTGCATATTATTGTCGATGGAATATTCGTCTAATTTTGACATGGGTCCCCATCGGTAACGCTTGTATTGTGGATTTAAAATGATACGCAGAAACTTTCATGAGTTTATTATTGCTGTATTTCGGAAATTCATAGTAATAGAAACTGTTTATATTTCCCATGTTGTAATGCCGTTTAATATTCTTTGAGGGATTTACCTCAGTCGCTTGTGGAGTCGTGCGGATCGATAAATATTTGGTTTATACGCGAATGATGAATTTTCTCACGGTTGATTTGATGACGGGTATTGGAAAAGCTTTTAGGTCATGATCGTCTTTATAACAAAAGCAAGCGGAATTTCGGAGAAATTTTGCATATACAGTCTGCAAAAATTTCCAAAAACAAAGACGTCGACGACAAGAAATTTATTTTAAAGAGTTCAATACCCTCATTCTTGTAAGTTCCGATTTATAAAATGTGGCCTAACTACTTTACGGATGCATGTAAAATGTTTTTAAGAAAGATACAAAATAATTAACGATGGCGTTTTCAGCGTTAACGCCGCTACAGCTTGGTAAGCGGAAAGCACGGTACATATACCGCCGTTCACTATCTATTCCCGGCCTCAATTCAGGAAAACTGCGACTTCATTGCGTTTTTTTCACTCTAGTTCAGGGGTGGACAAACGTTTTACATTGCAGGCCGCATTAACAGCTGCAGCTTCTTAAACGGGCCGCATTAGCAGATGAAAATGCTTCGGCGGACCACGTGGTTCGCATCGGAAGTTATTCAAGATAATGCGAGGGATCTTGCTAATGAAAATCAATAATAAACAATATGTTATCCCCATAAAATCATTGAAAAATGTTTTCTGCCCATATTCTTAAGCTACAAATATGTAATTATCTGTATTTTGTATTACAGTTCGCCTTCATAATGGCATCGCGGATCACATAAAATGCCCCCGAGGGCCACATTTGGCGTTATTTTAAGCTTTTTATGAGGCTATTTTTTGGGTCGAAAAATATGAGCAAAATGAGACAAGAGAGGAAGGAAGAAAGAGAGGAATGGAAAGGAGGCGTCTAGTAGGGGGCTGTGTTACAGTGAGGAAAGGTCATTTGTTCTCGCCAGGATTAATCAAAGTCGTAAAAAGGAATTTTAAAAGTTGCAGTGTTTATTAAGTCCGTGTGCACTTTTAAACATTAAGAGGTTTGTAGTTGCGCATGATAGAAACAATCTGCAAGTGGCACATAAAAACATTTCATCAATTTTTGTTACTGTAAATATTTTTATAGTTCGACATTACTACCATCTGCTTACAATCCGATGAACCCCAGAAAACAATACCATATGAAGCTTTTGCATAAAAATAACTATAATAAATAGATTTGAGGATTTCAAGAGATACTGTCTCTCTGATAAATTTTATGCTGTAGAATGATGAATTCAATTTTTTTGAGAGTTGTGTTACATGTTCTGACCAGTTTAATGTTTATGCAATGTGAATGCCCAGGAATTTGGTATTGGGAGTAGGAATGATTCTTACATCATTCAGTATTAGACTTGGGGTTACTTGAAGATGTGTCTGAGAGAAGTGGATCACTTAAGTCTTATCAGAATTCAGTTGCATACTATTAGGTTTACACCAACTGATCATATTGGAGATGATTTTCTGACCCTCCACTTGTTTAGTTTCGATGCGTGAACTACACTTTTAGCATTTTCCTATAAAAATTGATATAATTGTGACAGGTCAGGCGAACGAGTTGGCCAAGCCTCTTTTCTGACAAAACTACATTGAATTTGATTTTATATGATGTTTTCATGCAAAGTTATTAAAGTTTAGTTGTGCACACGGACTTTATAAGCACCCTGTAGAATAATGCGTTCTTCTTTCTTGGTGGATAACTTAATTTGTAAGACAAAAGGATTGGTGCTTGAGTGCGTGAGTTTGAAAGATAAACTAAAGAATGAGGTCAGCTGAGATATTTTTCTCAGACCGGCCAAAGAAAAAAATATTCTTACATTAAGTGGATTTTTATGCGTGATTTTGATGGTGGGAAAAATGGCGTTGCACGTATTTTTTCTAGATAAGTTTGAAGTTAACGGATGCATATAATGCTAAAAAAGGCAAAGTTCTTTGTGTGTTTTTGTTTTAGCGAATTAATCAAAAGCATCAGAAAAAAATACTTCAAAAGTAATGAAAATGTATGAAATATTTTCGTTATCTATGAATAAATTAAAACTTGTCTAGAATCAAATATATAAAAATGAATGTGTGTATATGTATGTTTGTATGTCCCTTATACGTTTTTACACTGTCGAAGCAATCAAATTAAAAAGTTTCATGGGCCATCCTATGGACAAAAGGAAGAGCTTGGTCTAGGTTTGCAGACCGTGGGGTCTCTTATACCCAATGGGATCAACAAAATAATATTTACATAAGAGTGCATGGGAAATGGTGTGGAGAAGCCTCAAAATGCCATGCTGATGTGCTGATGTGTATATAAATATACCTAAATACTAACTTACTATCACGGAAAATGTCTTATTTTACTCACGAAAGACTTATTATTTTAATTATATTAATTTTTAGTCGTATTACTTGTTAAATCGCTCCAAATTATCCTTTAAGCGCAAAATTTATTAACATTTTCCAGGCGGCAATAAAGCTAAATCTTTTAATTGTTGTCCTCCTCAAAAGGAGATGGCACCGTAAAGAAGAAAAATCCACGCCGTGGCGCACCGTAGAGGAAGAATAGCCAAATCCACGATTAAGGGTACAAATGGATTAAATATAGTCTATGGATACTTTTAAAGTGGGTCAAATGATTTTGAAGGAATATTAGAACATTGTTATCTTTTACCATTAACATTGAAAGATATATCGCAACAGAAATCGATACATCTACTTACATTTGTTCGGTAACCAAGATGTTGTTTATTGTTTACGTTTTGGCTAATAGTATTGACATAATCCATATAATTTTATTGCC
The DNA here is from genome assembly GCA_028673005.1 of Tanypteryx hageni. Lineage (NCBI taxonomy): Eukaryota > Metazoa > Arthropoda > Insecta > Odonata > Petaluridae > Tanypteryx > Tanypteryx hageni. Next base: position 35,963,128 of record CM054113.1, on the reverse strand, counting down.
GCTTTAAAGGCTTCGGTGCATCTATCAATGTGGATACTAAGCAAGATGTTAATGCGTAAATATATTAATGGTAAAACTTTACAATACAATAGATAAAATATTAAATGTTAATGTTAAACATCGCTTGCGTAATTAAGGAATGTGGAAGGAAAATTTAGGGCTTATGGTGCACTCGGAATAATTTCTATTTTAATAAAATTGCTCGATTATCCCAAATATTCTTGGAAAAGCAGTCTGCCTTGATTATATGATGGATTCGCCATTGAGATACACGCACGAGCACAAGCCTGACTAACATTTTTAGATGGTTTCTTTAGGTGGTAGTTAAAATTCCGTGTGGACCTCTTCTCCTTAATAACACATTTGAGAAATTTGGGGGCACCGTCAGCGCGGGGCCCTGAGAAATAAAAATCATTTGCTAATTAAAAGAAAATTCTTTCTCGAGCGATGCCGGGTAACTCCAGCTAGTACAATATATAAATTGATGGCGGGCGCATTAAAATAAGAAAGGCGTTATAAGCAATTAATAAAAATTTCTAAATATTCTCATAATCTTTCCTCGAAATGAATACGCCATTTATTATAGAGTAAACTCCTTAAAGGCAAAAACTGCGAATGCTGTGGAAAAATCTCATGAACCGATTTTTATACACATATTTTGAACTCACTAAGGCGGAAACTTGCAAGACGCGGACTGAAAATCAATTATGATTTTAATTTTGATATTTCAGTACATTTTAGACTTATAAAAGCGGATGTAGAAAATTCAACGAGGTCGACACTTGTTTTTATATATATTACCATTAATAAAATTAAACACAAGTGGGTAGCATGAGTACAATTTTTTTAATAATATTAATTTTGTGGATCTATATACACTTTATATACAGTATATTAAACAGTTTATATTATGTTTACCCATGTTACTCGAGTGTTTAATTCTATCCCCGACGGAAATAGTATGTCTCAAATTTAACTTCTTTTATATTCATATATGAATTTGGCATTTATATTTCTTTTATAATATATCTTTTCCTTTTATATTTAGAAATTACATGAATGACAGTTATTTTGCCGATTGTGATTACGTTCTACGACCGTGCACTTTAAACTAACTGCTTTGCTGCTCATGTACCTGTAAGGTGCTGGGCAAGTTAACTTTATGCATTTATTAATCTGAAAACAGAACGTTTGCTTCTTCAGCTCTTTTTCATAATCGATTGAGTATGGATTGTGTAAGGTTACAATATGTACAACAAAATAATGCTCATACGTTTCCATTGTAAGAAAACATTTAAGCAACTTATCCTGAATGATTTTCTTTAGCATTAAACCATTTACAATGAGAATATACCGCATTTTTTTAAATTTTGTGTTCAGTTTGTTTTTGACCCTTAACACACACGCGCGCGCGCACACAAACACACACACATATAAGGAGTTATTTGTTACAGACCGCAAAACATTTACTGGTACGATTAATAATAAACGTGCGATTTGTATGCAAGTACGTATATTAAAATACAGAAATATGTAAGTCTGATTTTAGTCATGTATTAATAAAGACCACGGTAACCAAAAAATATTTTACTTTAATCTAAATTATATCCATAAAAGGTAACTTGAGAATAGAGGAAAACTATGAAAGGTGGGAAAAATTATTGGTCCTTTGAGTTTCCTCCTTTGAGGAGTTTTACTGTATTTATTTTTCTCGTTCACCGTGATGAATTTGAAGATATTTAATTATTCCATTAAAGCATTAATTAAAAGACTATGTTTAATTTGCTGTTATGTGGAGAAAAACCTGTCATCGAATTTCTGAAAATATATCCAGACGATGATCAAGTATGAATTAAGATGGCAATTCATTAATGTAAAAATAGCATAAAAATTCATTTTAGATATCCCTCATGATTTTTAAAAGTTCAGGTTTTGGAATTTTTTTGTTGAATTGCTATCCAAAACACAAAAATTTATTATAAGATTACTGAGTTATTGACTCTATGGCGAGTACGTTTTATCAACCTATTACATATGATAATGTATCTCCTTTGTATCATTAATGACATTCTTAAGTGTTATGGCGTTAGCATAAGGGAACTTCCTTTGAAACCGTTACCGTTAAGAAAAATGCGGAAACAATACAGCAAAGTGTAAAATACAACTCCTTCAGCTATAAAGATATTGAAACCCGATGCATTTCGCCCACTAAGTGGGCATCTTCAGGGGTGACTTGATCCGGAGAGTGACTGAAAGTCGACTGTAATACAGAAAAGGATCTTGCAAATTTAACCACGAGCAGGTCCCTTTCTCTCTCACGTTGATTATTCGCACACGCACATATTTACATGCGCGCAAGTGCCATCAAAGCTTTCCCCTTTCACTCAGAAAAACTGGAAGGGGCGAAACACAAATTATCTACTGAAAATTTGCTTTAAGAATGAAACAGGATTAGTATTGAGAGGGCCTCCTAGGCCACCCTCATCTATTCATTTTATAACCAAAATATATTCTATGAAAATAATAAGCCCTAAATTATCGTAGATGTTGGTGAACACAGGTAAGAAAGTGAGAGAAACGTCAAGACAGATTCTTTGCATATGAAAGCGGCTATCCGCGCTCAGTGAGGCATCCATGTGTCATATAACCACGTCAATTGTACTTCTCATTACTGAATATCAAAAACGAGTTTTCGAATTTTCCAAATTTATCGACATGCAATTCCTCTCAGCTAGAATATAATCGTATATTGTGGTTGTACATGTAAACTTTTCAAGTACATACATCAAGTAAAACATTTAAATTGCAACTTTTATGTCTCATATATATATATATATATATATATATATATATATATATATATATATATATATACACACACATACATACACACACACACGCACGCACGCACGCACGCACGCACGCACACACACACACACGCGCGCGCGCGCGTGTGTGCGTGCGTGTGTGTGTATATGTCACTGTACGTTATTACTCTTGCTCTTTCGCTGAAGAAGGGCATACATAGGCCCGATAAGCTTGCGTTATATATAATATATATATATATATATATATATATATATATATATATATATATATATATATATATATACAAACACACGTACATACACAGGGCTTTTTTTTGGCCGGTACACGTACCGTTTAATACAACAAGCGTCTGGTTAATATTTATATTTCACACTATCACTGGTACGCTAATTTGATAAGTGTACAGTTTAACTTAAAAAAAGCACTATATATATAACAGCTTACGGAAAAGGAAAGGTAAAATGGATATATGGATGTCAACAACGTGTTGGGATGAGGAAGCATGAAGGAAGGAAAGAAGGAAGGATGAGGAAGGATGAAGGAATAACTCCGAAAGCTTCTACGTTTGTGATGTTTATGTGTTTTAGTGTTCTTTTACGTGTGTCGCTTCGACATCCCCGGGGCCTCGCCAACCTGAAGTCGTCCGATTGGTGAGTGTTCACTGGGTTTCCTCACCCCAACACCTTGTTGTCATCTATATATATATATATGTATATATATATATATATATATATATATATATATATATATATATATATATATAACAGCAAATTTGGACCGGATCAGCCAAACAAAGGTGCCACAATTACTGTAATTACGGATTTTTAAGGAATTGGCGGAACGGATTTCAAATAAATTTTATACATAAGATTTGTACAACATATCATAATTAAATAAAGATGTTTAAAGCGGAGCTAAAGAGCAAAGGGCAAAATAATATTCTTTCAGTAAATCTATACTAATAAAGCAGAAAGTTTGTATGTCTGTCCACTAAAGTCTATGGTACTTCTTCTTTACCTAGAAGACTGAAATTTTAATATTGGTTCCTCTCCAAAATTCGTCGAAGGAAAAAATCCGAAAACTCATATTTATTAGTTTAAGTAGGACAAAAAAATTAATCTTGGAAAATGACTTGAGTTCAATTTTCAAACGCTCGATGGGGCTGATGTAACTTTCAGTATAATTTTCAAAAAATTAAGTGTATCGTTGTTTATTCTTTATGTATGAATAATCATTTTATGTATTGAGAAGAATAGTTTAGTATATAAATTATTAAAATCATAATTGTGAATTTCTTGATGTGGTATTTACTTATTTTCTGCCATTAACGCAGATTGAAAGTTAATGTTAAGCATTACGTAATTATTTTTAAAAGTGAGATTTTTCCATAATATTATCGAGTTCTATTTGTAGTTATAATAACTTCATAATGCTTTTAGTTAATTGTTTGGCTAAAGGAGTACTTTACATTTAATTTAATAAAGAAACAAAAACTGAGCAAGACGGATATCCTAATTAGAGAAGACAAGATAATTGAGTTCAAGGAATAGAAATTATTAAATCAAACCCATGAAAGATTATAGGTAGGGACCTGCCAACTGGACTTTAGAAGATATTATTGTAATATCTCCTCACGAAGAACGGGATATTCTGCTAGCAATAGATATAATAAACTCCTGATACTATTTTCTGATTTCAAAATAAATACATAAGTATACGATTATACAACGGCGAATTTAATGAAATGCACTTCTGTCATCCACTTTTTCATCTTCTTCCCCTATATGCACTCTTTTATACCAATCCTTATTGCACGGACTGAATATTCTTTTATTCTATACAATTTAACGCTTATATATATATATATATATATATATATATATATATATATATATATATATATATATATATTAACTAAAGGAAAAGAAAAGGTAGTGATGAGAGTGGCAACAAGGTGTTGAGGGAAGCCCAGCGGACACCCACCAAGTTGAGGACCAAGCTGGCAGGCTGCTGGGGGCGTCGAAGAGACACGTAAAACACACGAACACAAAAACACACGCAAGCTTATCGGGCCTAAGCCCTTCTTCAGCGAAAGAGTAACGTAAAGTGACACACTGGGCGGGGAATGACAGGGTGATGTGGGAAGGTTGATGATTGGAGGAGGTGGGGAGTAGGAGGGGTGGATAGCCAATAAAGAGGGAGTGTGAAGAGGTAGAGTCCGAATAGTTACAAAGTAACAAGGAAACATTGTAAGGGGGCTAATAGGGTTAGCGGAGGTTGAGGCCAGGCGGAGAGAAAGAGTCGAGAAGATGGATATGTGCTAGTTCCCAGTGTCGGAGAAGGGGGGCAGGAGTGTCATAGGGTAAAGCGCGAATAATCCTAACATTGTAGCAACTATTAAAGGGAACATTGTGGGTATTAGCATGTAATGCAACTGGGAGGGGGCGTCTGAGAGAAACGCTATTCCGGTGACCGTTCATTCGGATGTTTAACGGATTGCTGGTGAGCCCTACGTAAAACGCGGGACAAAGGGTGCAGGTAAGGAGGTAAATGACGTTACGGGTGGTGCAGTTGCTTCTGGAGGTGATGGGGTAGGTGATGTTGGTGGAGGGACTCGAGAAAGAAGATGATGGCAGGTGGATAGGGCAAGTGAGGCAGCGAGGTTTTCCGCAGGGGTGGGAACCTATTGCAAGAAGCGTGGTAGAAGTGGGAATATCCTTCCTCCACAAGATATTTCCCAAATTTGGGGGCCGGCGGAAGGAGAGGAGCGGAGGATTGGCAAAAAGGTTGATAAAGAGGGACTGATGGGAGGAAGAGGTAAGAATTGGGTGGGCAGCATGAAGGATTGTTTTGAGAGCTTCGTGGATACCAGGATGGAAAAGTGTCGTAAGAGTGAGTGGAGGGGTAGATGCAGGAATAGTGGGTGTGTGAGGATGAGATCCAATGTGGGTAGGCGTCATCGCCCTATGGATCTGTTCGCGGACCAAGACTGGAGGGTAACCACGTTTGAGAAGAGCATCCTCGAGGACAGAGTAATACTCTAGAAGGGATGCTCTATCGGAACAAAGCCTCCATCCTCGACGAGCAAGGGCATAGGGGATCGAGGTTTTGGTATGAAGGGGATGGCAGCTATCAAAGTGGAGGTATTGGAGGCTGTTGGTGGGTTTGATGTGAACACAGGTGCGGATTTGGCTGTCTTGAAGGTAAAGATCGACATCCAGGAATGTGATGTGGATTATATATATATATATATAATATATATATATATATATAATATATATATATAATCTCTTTCGCTGAAGAAGGGCATAGGCCCGATAAGCTTGCGTGTGTTTTTGTGTTCGTGTGTTTTACGTTTCTCTTCGACGCCCCCAGCAGCCTGCCAGCTTGGTCCTCAACTTGGTGAGTGTCCGCTGGGCTTCCCTCAACACCTTGTTGCCACCCTCATCACTACCTTTTCTTTTCCTTTAGTTAATATATATACCGTCCTTTTTTCTCCTTTTTTGTCTATATCTTTACGTTTCTTTCCTGTCGTCTTTTCCTCTTATCTTTCTCTTCCACCATGGAACTGACCCGTCTCCGTTATCATCTCCGTAGACACATTACCCTCAACTGCCAGATTGAATTCCTCAACTCCTGCCTTGCACTTGGACTCACCCCCAAATGCCTCACCATCAGAATTCCTCTTTCAGGTCTTCCTCCCCCTATCCGCGCTTCCCTAGCCCTCACGTATCACCTCGCCTCTATCCACATTATCCGTTCCACCATACACCATTATACCACCCTCTCTAACTCCCACTTCGCTAATTGTAAATCTCTCGTTCTTTATCTTCGTCATTCTTCGCAATCCATATCCGACCTTCGTGCCGCTTTCCTTCAAGCGGCTAATGATATCACCGCACATCGCAACAGACTTCTCCGTAAACTCTCTCTGCTTTGCGTCCGGCACCTCAAACTTGGTCTTCCCCTTCCGTTCATAACAGCTGGCGAGGTCAACAAACCACCTCCTTCCCCGCCACTCATCGGTCAAACTCCCTGTCTTGCGGACCTCCTGGGATTCCCAACGCCACCATCACTTCATATCCTGAAAAAGACCCACACTTTCCTAACCCGCAAACCTTTGAAGCGCTCATATTTTTCGCACACTCCTGCCACCACCTCTTCATCTTGCCAACCAGATGAAGTCTTGAACCTTTCCTCCCACGTACTTACCCCTGCCGAGAATGAACTCCTCTCACGCGGCCTTTCCTTTTGTCCCACCACCAAATTTGATCATTTTCGCCTCCTTGCCGACGTTCAGTCCTTTTCTCGCACACTACGTCTAAAAACTAACCATCCCAAAGAAGACTCTCTCACCTCTGCCAACCCAAAACTCCCTCCCGGCCTCCCACCTACCTTTTCCATCTTCAAACCTCCTTCCCAATACATTCCACCCACCCTTCCTTCCCTACACCCGGTCGAACAATACCTCAATTATATCCTTTCCAGAATCTCCCAACCTAACTTTTCCGATCTTATCGACCATACAGATAATCTTACCAGACGTGAAAGGCATGCCATTTCCACACTCAAACATCTTGACCATATCATCATCCTCCCTGCCGACAAGGGCACCACCACGGTTGTGATGGATCGCGCCAAATATAACGAGGAAGCCGAGCGCCATCTTTCTGACGAAACCTCTTACCATCACCTTACTTCCAACCCCACAGACCACCACTCCTACCAAATTTCGTCCTATCTTCATTCCTCAGGCAAACAGGAAGGCCTTTCCGATTCCGCCATTGCTCTAATGATCCCCAACAAACCCCGCACACCCACATTCTACCTTCTCCCTAAAATCCATAAACCCAACATCCCCGGCCGCCCCATTGTTGCCAGCTTTAATTCCCCTACAGAACGCATCTCCGCCTTCGTTGACTCCCACCTACAACCTCTCATTCGTCAATTCCCTTCCTTCATCCAAGACACTAACCACTTTCTCAAACATCTCAAACACCTCCCCTTTCCTCTCCCACCCAATACCATTTTGGCCACTATCGATGTCTGTTCCCTCTACACAAACATCCCCCACGATGATGGACTCTCTGCCCTTAGTAAACTCCTGGACTCAAGACCACCCGACGCAAGACCTTCCTCCCATTTCTTATTAGACTTGGCAGCAATGGTGCTCAAATTGAACAACTTCTCTTTCGATGGTCGTCACTACCTTCAAATTAGAGGCACTGCGATGGGCACCCGAATGGCGCCTTCATACGCCAATTGCTACCTTGGAGAATGGGAAAGACTCTTCCTCAACGTTCCACTCAGACCACTTTTGTGGCTGAGATACATCGACGATGTCTTCCTCATTTGGACGCATGGACCTGACTCTCTCCTTTCTTTCTCTCGCGTCTCTCCTCCCATCCTTCACTGTCCTTCACCCACCAATCCTCTACCTCCCACATCACATTCCTGGATGTCGATCTTTACCTTCAAGACAGCCAAATCCGCACCTGTGTTCACATCAAACCCACCAACAGCCTCCAATACCTCCACTTTGATAGCTGCCATCCCCATCATACCAAAACCTCTTTCCCCTATGCCCTTGCTCGTCGAGGATGGAGGCTTTGTTCCGATAGAGCATCCCTTCTAGAGTATTACTCTGTCCTCGAGGATGCTCTTCTCAAACGTGGTTACCCTCCAGTCTTGGTCCGCGAACAGATCCATAGGGCGATGACGCCTACCCACATTGGATCTCATCCTCACACACCCACTATTCCTGCATCTACCCCTCCACTCACTCTTACGACACTTTTCCATCCTGGTATCCACGAAGCTCTCAAAACAATCCTTCATGCTGCCCACCCAATTCTTACCTCTTCCTCCCATCAGTCCCTCTTTATCAACCTTTTTGCCAATCCTCCGCTCCTCTCCTTCCGCCGGCCCCCAAATTTGGGAAATATCTTGTGGAGGAAGGAACTTCCCACTTCTACCACGCTTCTTGCAATAAGTTCCCACCCCTGCGGAAAACCTCGCTGCCTCACTTGCCCTATCCACCTACCATCATCTTCTTTCTCGAGTCCCTCCACCAACATCACCTACCCCATCACCTCTAGAAGCAACTGCACCACCCGTAACGTCATTTACCTGCTTACCTGCACCCTTTGTCCCGCGTTATACGTAGGGCTCACCAGCAATCCGTTAAACATCCGAATGAACGGTCACCGGAATAGCGTTTCTCTCAGACGCCACCTCCCAGTTGCATTACATGCTAATACCCACAATGTCCCCTTCAATAGTTGCTACAATGTTAGGATTATTCGCGCTTTACCCTATGACACTCCTGCCCCCCTTCTCCGACACTGGGAACTAGCACATATCCATCTTCTCGACTCTTTCTCTCCGCCTGGCCTCAACCTCCGCTAACCCTATTAGCCCCCTTACAATGTTTCCTTGTTACTTTGTAACTATTCGCACTCTACCTCATCACACTCCCTCTTTATTGGCTATCCACCCCTCCTACTCCCCACCTCCTCCAATCATCAACCTTCCCACATCACCCTGTCATTCCCCGCCCAGTGTGTCACTTTACGTTACTCTTTCGCTGAAGAAGGGTATAGGCCCGATAAGCTTGCGTGTGTTTTTGTGTTCGTGTGTTTTACGTGTCTCTTCGACGCCCCCAGCAGCCTGCTAGCTTGGTCCTCAACTTGGTGAGTGTCCGCTGGGCTTCCATCAACACCTTGTTGCCACCCTCATCACTACCGTGAGATAACATTCTGTTGAAATCTTATTGTAACAAAGTAATCTCACTGCTACTCTGAGCTTAGGTGACGCTGGCTCAGGATTTGAAGCGCTTCTCTCCTGGCCTCCTTCCTGGAGTGATGCCAAGGAATCGTTTCCCTATGGGAAAGAATAACGCCGGACAAGAGGTGACGCCGAGTTCGTCCAAACAGACCAGCTGTCCTTCCAATGGACCAACCAACGCCTCAAACCAGGCTCCGAAGAGTTCGACCTCCAAGTCCTTGGATGCCAACTCTTCGAGCAACAAAAACGGCCCTTTTCAGGGCAAGATTGACTCTGCTGCGATCGAGGTTTTCGGCACTTCTCAGTGCCCTCAGCCTGCGCAACCGACTTCTTCTGAGCCTTCTAACGCTCCACTGCCTACAACTGAGACCGCCTTTCGTCAGGTTGACCCGAGGAGGCGTTCAGCACCCTTTCTTACTGCTGAAGAAGCAGTCCTGAAGCGCCAGCGGACCGCTGCCGTAGAATCTAATACAAGCATTCCCACCAGCAACCGCTACGCGCCGCTGATGCAGGACGACCAGCAGCCTTTGGAAATCGGCGAGTCGAGCCCTGCTGCAGCTAACTCAGCGGAGGCGAAGGAAACAACGGCCGCGACTGCCCGTACACCAGCTAGACGACCATCTTTGATGGTTTACGACATCTGCTCTCTGCGCTCCCTTCGAGATCTCCTCCGCGCCAACGTGAAGGACCAGGGATTCCAGCTTTCCCAAACCAGGGAGAAAGGAGCCATCCGGATTACCCTCCGGGACATCGAGGCCTACAGGGAGGCAAAAGACCTGCTACTTAAGCACAAGGCCCAGATTTCTTCCAGGAACGTGGAGGATGAGCGAACTACCAGCTTCATTCTTCACGGTCTTGACGCGGAGGATGATCCGCAAGAAATATTTGCCGACCTCGACAGCATGGGCATTCTGGTGAAGACGGTCCGTAATCTCCACGGGTCCTCCAGGCCTCCTTCAGCGGGTCAGCAGACAACCAGGCGCCCTCCTTCTAACCTCTTTGTCGCTTCAGTGGTTCTTACCCCGGAATGGCCCATCAAGCGGCTAACTGGCATACGCTACATCGGGAATGTCAGGGCGAGAGTTCGGCTATACAAACATCAAAGGCCCCAGGTCTGCTACAACTGCAGCCGAGTTGGCCACTCTTCCCTCCGCTGCACCGCTGCCTCCAGGTGCTATAAATGTGCGGAACCACACCCGGGACTATCCTGCACCAAGCCGCTTGACTTGCCGTGCAAATGCTGCAACTGCGGAGGAGCCCATAACGCCTTCGATACTTCCTGTCCGCTGATGCAGAGGGAGCTGGCTCTTAAACAGGGGAGACAGCAGGCAACATCCAGCAGTGAGACTTCTCAACCACGCCCAGCTGCCCCCACTCCATCCCTTGGAACGCAGAATGCGTGGGGAAGAGGCAATGCTGTGAGAGGACAACAGAAGGAGAGACGTACGCAAAGGCAGAGGCTCTCCGTTCCACCGGCCCCCGCATTAGACGCGGGATCATTTCCAGTACTGCCGCTACAACAGCCGTCTCGTCAGGAGACCCCGGAAGAGCTACGAGTTCCTCTTCTCAAACTTCGCCAGCGCCGGCAGGAGCTACGTGCTTCTTCGACGGCTCCATTGCCTGCCAACTCTGGACAGGCTACCACAACAGGGCTACTTGAGGCAATTCAGTCTCTTACCACAGCAACCATGGCAATGCAGCAGCAATTGCAACAACAGTCGGCGCTGATACAGGGCCTCCTAACTCACCTGACGGCGTTCCTTCACGTTCAACCGTAAGGCGAGGAAACCGAGTACAGCATTCGCCTCCTGGAACGCAGGAGGGGACGTCCGCGGGAAATCTCCTGAGCTACTGGGATTTCTGAAGAAGCATGGCATTGCTGCTGCCCTGCTCCAAGAAACCCACCTTCTCCCCGCTACGAAATGGACCATCCCTGGCTGCAAGATATTTCGACAGGATCGGCCAGTCCCGCCGCGTGCCAGAGGATCTGGTGGCACTGCGATTGTTGTCCGCGACTACCTGGACGCATCGGAAATTCCACTCCCGCCGCTTCAGTCTGCTGAGGCCACGGCTGTTCTGCTGCGAACCGAAAAAGGACTCCTGACGCTGGTATCCTGTTACATCTCACCATCTCGCACGTTCTATCCGGAGGACCTTGATGCTCTTGCCAAGCTAGGATATCCTATTCTGCTGGCAGGAGATTTCAACGCCAAGCATCCCTCCTGGAACTCCAGGAATGAGGACAGCCGCGGCCGACGAATTCGCACCTGGGCAGATGACTCTGGCTTCAGCATTGTGGGGCCTCTGCAGCCAACCCACTTCGCCGCGGGCGACGGATCGGAGAACGTGTTGGATTTCTACATCGCCAGCGGTCTTCGGACTTCCATCCACGTCTCCTCCCTGACGGCTCTCCGCAGCGACCACAATCCTGTAGTTGCTTACCTGGGCGTTCGTCCGCTTATCCTGCCAGAAGGGACCTTTCAGGACTTCAGGAGTGCCAGATGGGATGACTTCCGCCGTATTTTAACCGACAGCCTGCCGGAGCAGCCCCCGAACATCACCACCGGAGAGGAAGCTGATGACTGCGCACGGTTGCTTACGGCCAAAATCACTACTGCTGCCGCGGAGACCATCCCTCGTCGAAATCGCAAGGCTCCCTCCTACATGGAACTCCCAGCGGACATTAGGCAATTGATAACCGCCAAAAATCGAGTCCGTCGCCGCTATCAGTCGACCGGAGCCCCGGAATATCGCTGCCAATTACGCCGCATGAAGAGAGAGATTCAGCGAGTCATCCGCGATTATCGACGCGAGGCTTGGAACACCAAACTTGCTTCACTCACCATTGAAGATGGCTCCATCTGGCGCATGGCAAAGGCACTCAGGATGGATCAACCGTACGACCCTCCACTGCAGCGAGGCAATGTCACTGCCATTACTCCTGATGGCAAAGCAGAGCTCATGGCGACCTACCTGGAGACGGTGTTCCAGAATGCAGCGTCGGACAGGGATCTCCCACCAACTGCCATGGCCACTGACGACGTTTCCTCCCCGATCATCACCTCTGCAGACGTTGGGGCAGCACTTCCTTCGCTCCGGCTGAAAAAGGCTCCGGGCCCGGACAACGTAAAGAACGAGGTCCTAAGGCAGATACCGCAAGCCTTTGGAACTTGGCTTGCCTTACTCTTCACCGCCTGCCTTCGTCTGGGACACTTTCCATCCATCTGGAAAAAGGCCAGCGTAGTCTGCATCCCCAAAGGAAAGGCCTCCCGGGATCCAGCCAAATATCGCCCCATCTCCCTACTTGATGGAATGGGGAAGCTGTTTGAGCGCTTGCTGCTCCCGCACATCACTCAGTTCCTGGAAGCCAACCACATCCTTCCTATCCAGCAATTTGGCTTTCGAGAAGAGCACGCCACCACGCATCAGCTCGCCAGAGTTTGTAACTTTATAACAGAGGCATTTAACAACAAGCAGCACGTGGCGGCTGCTCTTTTTGATATAACAAAGGCCTTTGACAGGATGTGGCACGCGGGACTACTCTGCAAACTCCGTGACTTTGGCTTTCCATCCTGGCAACAAAGGATAATTGGCAGCTACCTCAGCGGAAGGACCTTTTCCGTCAGATGGCACGGCACGGACTCAACCCCACATCCCATAACATCTGGCGTACCGCAGGGCTCCGTTCTTGGTCCCAGCCTATACAACATCTACACGTCGGACCTTCCAGTCGACCTTGGATGGAACACCATCGTGGCCCTTTACGCCGACGACGCTGCTCTACTCTGCAAGTCATGGAGCAAGTCTAAGGCTGCTGAGTACCTCCAACGCTCTACGGATATCCTCCTGGATTGGTTCCAGGCGGCCAAACTGGAGGTGAACCCACGGAAAACGCAGACCATCATCTTTTCCGTCTCCCCGCTGCCGGATCCGGATGGTATACTCATCGGCGACCAGCAAGCAGACTGGATGGAAGACGTCACGTACTTGGGTGTAACACTGGACAGGAGGCTCTCCTTCGAAAGGCATGCCAGACGTGTGGCACATCGGGCCCTTGGCACCAGGATTGGGCTTTCTCCGCTTCTTAGGAACGCCAACATTCCGCTGCGGAGGAGACTACACATCTACAGGGCAATAATTCTTCCTGCCTTGCTCTACGCCTCACCAGCCTGGAGTGGACGCCTCACATCTGCCGGCTACTACCACCTTATCACAGCAGAGCGTGCCTGCTTGCGCGCCATTACCAGGAAAAGACGAACGCTAAAGAACGTCTATGAATGGCTGTCCCTCCCGTCCATACGGGAAACCATGAAGAAGCAGGCCATACGGTTCTGGAATAAAACAGCAGGCAAGCAAGCAGAGCACCTACGAGTGATTTCAGAAGCGTTCCCGCAGCCTTGGGATCGCCATAAGAGACCGCGCTCTTCCACGGGCGCAGACGAGGACCTCCCCCCGAATAAGAGGAGGAAATAGGGCCAAGGACGGCCCAAATGCTCACCCACGAGCAACCAATCACCAATACAATCATCGCTTAGGTGTCACCATCGGTGAACAGTTGTGCGATAAGCTACCTCGGCATCCACAAGCTGAGATATGCAACTCACCAGTCTGGGCCTCATCACTACCTTTTCTTTTCCTTTAGTTAATATATATATATATATATATATATATATGCACAGTGATGAAAAGAGCACCAAAAAAGTAACTGGGCTCAGTTACAATTACTTCATCTCCATTGTACTCAATTACAAGTACTAATTACATTCTTAAAAAGTAATGAATTACTAGTACGAGTAAATTACAAATACACTTCCGTACGAATTAAAAATGTCGTCACTCTTAGGTTAATGCATGGGTCTAAATCATCAAGTATCTTATCTTTACTGTTTTAATGCATATCAGTTAGAATTATCATATAATTGTAAGAAAAAATTGAAATATCATTAATGTAAATCATTAGCTCTATCCAGCTAAAGGTCGTAAGTTCATTGAGTAATGTAAAAAAGTAGTTTGTTTACAAGAAAAAGAAATATTTATTCATGGGTTTAATTTTTACAACAAAATATTTGCATCAGTACAAGGGTCTCAAATGTCGCTATTCATCTTGCAGAAATGCTGCATATTAAACCCATCGTCTCCTACTTTTACTCTCCTTGGTGTAAGGACCTCTTTTTCGGACGTTTCCATTACCAACAAGTGTGGAAAGGTGTACTCCATATCGGAGTAGTCAGTTTCCAAATTCGTTCTTTGAGATCGACAAATTTTACTTATACTCCCCAATACCAAATTTCAACAAAATACGTCCTGCGGTTCCCGACTTGGAACAGGTACGTTGTAAACTATATGTAGGTCTTCATGTAAAGTGGTCATAAGTTTCTTCTGATTTTACCCCAAATTGGAATCGGCCGACGAATTTTAGTAAAACTCCCGAATACCAAATTTCATTAAAATATGTCTAGCGGTTCTCGAGTTGTAAAATTTTTAATTAATATTTTTTGGAATGAACAATAGAACATCGAAAATCGTATAGCTACTTAAATACTTTAATTTCCTTTTCTTCAAATTTATCGTAAACCTTACGTTTTACGGGGAAAGTATTTGACAAAAAAATGCGTATTTAATTATTTTATTTTTGTTCTCAATATTTTTCTCTCAGATGAGTATTTAACGAGATTCTTGCAATGTACGTTGTAAAATACATGTAGATATTCATGTAAAGTGGTCTTAACTATTATCCGATTTTAACCAAAATTGGAATCGGTCGACAAATTTTAGCAAAACTCCCAAATACCAAATTTCATCGAAGTAGAGGTTTCCAAGTTTAAACCTACGGACGGATGGATGGACGGGTGGACGGAAACGACCTGCCCTATATGCGTTCACTTCATGCAAAGAACGCATAATAAGTAAATGCTCAATGAAGGATGCTTGAAAAAAATATCTAATAGTTAGTAATCGATGCCAGCAATTACAGTCGAATTAGATATCGAACGAATTAGATATCGTGGTACCATTGACTGACATCACGCTGCATGCCCGATTATGAATCATGTCGATAGCTATATCGAACCTGTACCTTTTCACAGAAAATAAATATAAGAATAACAAGTAACGATTAGTTGTCTGCAATAAAAGTAGATTACAATTATGAATTACATTATTTTTTAAGTAACGATTACAAGTAAATAATACTAAAAAAGTAATCGTTACCGGTAACTCAGTTACTTTTATCAATTACTCCCCATCACTGTATATATATATATATATATATATATATATATATATATATATATATATATATATATATATATTAACTAAAGGAAAAGAAAAGGTAGTGATGAGGGTGGCAACAAGGTGTTGAGGGAAGCCCAGCGGACACTCACCAAGTTGAGGACCAAGCTGGCAGGCTGCTGGGGGCGTCGAAGAGACACGTAAAACACACGAACACAAAAACACACGCAAGCTTATCGGGCCTAAGCCCTTCTTCATCGAAAGAGTAACGTAAAGTGACACACTGGGCGGGGAATGACAGGGTGATGTGGGAAGGTTGATGATTGGAGGAGGTGGGGAGTAGGAGGGGTGGATAGCCAATAAAGAGGGAGTGTGATGAGGTAGAGTCCGAATAGTTACAAAGTAACAAGGAGACATTGTAAGGGGGCTAATAGGGTTAGCGGAGGTTGAGGCCAGGCGGAGAGAAAGAGTCGAGAAGATGGATATGTGCTAGTTCCCAGTGTCGGAGAAGGGGGGCAGGAGTGTCATAGGGTAAAGCGCGAATAATCCTAACATTGTAGCAACTATTAAAGGGGACATTGTGGGTATTAGCATGTAATGCAACTGGGAGGGGGCGTCTGAGAGAAACGCTATTCCGGTGACCGTTCATATATATACACAGGGCTTTTTTCGGCCGGTACGCGTACCGGTTAATACAACAGGCGTCTGGTTAATATCTTATATTTCTCACTATAACTGGTACGGTAATTTGATAAGCGTACAGTTTAACTTTTATTAGGAAAAAAACACTGCATATATTAATGTAAAAATGTTTTAATAAAGAATTCTTGGCTTTTTATTATCTACAGATGGAATTCCACCTGGGTTACAGTATGTTTTTCTGACTGGCGGAAAACTTTGTGTAAACTGGATAAAATGATGAGTGGGATGAGGAATATTGGCGCTAATTAAAAATTAAATCTATACATTAATCAAAAGAGTGATAGTCAGAATAGAACAAGATGATAGCTGCGGATTTAGTACAGGAAAATGAGTCGGGCAAGGGTTTTGCTTATCAACCCAACGATTATACTTATTTATGTATGGAGAAATATCTAAGGAGATTAGAATGGAGATTTGAGGATTTTGAGACGCATCACTAACATATAATAGTAAAAAATGCAGATGGCTTGAAGATCCTTGAAATAGTGGCAAAGATACTCTGGAAATGTTTGATATTTCGGAGAAAGTGTGGAATGGAAATAAACATATTGAATCTCAAGTTATAAAAATTTCGGAAAATGACTTTAAATAAATGGAGGAAATCTGTAAGAACAGGTTGAACAGTATAAGTACCTATGCAACATTATCATGCGTGATAAATGCACAAATGAAATGAATAGAATTGGGTGCCTTTAGTTTTAAGAAACTTCTATTGAATATAAATTAATTCCTTAAGCGTAAAACTTTTACGGTTAAGGAGCTAATTTATATTTAACATCAATTTCGCCGTAGTCTCCATCTTTACTTATTTATAAACTTCTATTAACAATTGAGATAATCGAAGAGTAAAGGGATATATCGACGCGTTTTGTATGGAGTAACAACTTTCATTGTTTAAAAAAGGAGTTTAATAACAATTTAGTGAAATAATTGAAAAGCTTCGAAATCTAAAAAACGAGAGTAAACCCAGAAAATAAAACTTGGTTCAAGGAGAAAGAGGCAAGAGGAAAAATAATGATGATAATAATAACGAGAAATAGGGAAGATAGCTGGGTCGGACATTTCCTGAGAATAGACTGCACGGTAAACGATGTGATTGAAAGAAATGTAGGGACAAGATAGAAGGTTGCAGAGGAAGGAAGGTGTGAATACATCGATTTGCGCTTTGTATGTGTTCCTGGATAAGACCGTGTAAATCGAGGCTGAGCGATGAGAATAATCCGGTATATCTGTTTATTGCCTCGCATATCGAGACATGTTGAATGAGATTTTGTGGAGTTATACAAAGTTAATTGAGTCGGTTCTTTCACCAAGTGCAGTTATGAAGAGAATTGTAGTGCAAAAGGTGTGGAGTGAATTTTGAAAATTAGTTGTTTCATCTAGGTTGCTGTGAAGTGAAAAAGATGTTGTGTAGTTAATAAGTGCTTGGTAAAAATTGGTTGTTTCATCTAATGTAGATGTGAAGTGTTGTGACAAAGGTGTTCATAGTTCATAAGTGAAGTGATAAAAGATTCGAATTAAATATTTGCGGAAGTACTGCGAAGGAGTTTTAAGGCGAAGTGGTTTTCCGCCGAAAAATCAAGACTCTCCAAAATACGGAAGCGACATCAGAAAACACGGATTGCCGAGTGTCATTAGGATTCACCGATGGAAATGAATGTTCGTTAAGGTTAGTAATTTATCTCCGCAGATGGCTCTCCCAACGATGGACGACGGACGATGCTCCGGCCTCAGCGAAGGGTAGAGGAAACTTCTTTTGTGACTGACGTTCAACTAACCCTTAACTAACACAGTGTAACATTAGTGTGAGCGGCCGACGCAGCAGAACAGCTGTTCGCGTCTGTCTCCGACATATTTTGTGTTCTAGGTGCGAATTGTTTTCATGTTAGGTATATTAGTCATTCATAGTTAGGAAAACTTAAGCGTGTGACTTGATTCGGTTCTTATCAGTTACCTTAAGCTTGTTAAGCAATAACATTTTACTAACCAAGGGCCATATAATTAGTCATTAATATTTTCCCACCAAAAAGGTTTAATCCGGAAACATGAGAGCCTGTTTCCATTAAAATGGAATCTCTAAGCGCATTTGAAAAAAGGTAATTACATTTTTATTGATATCATCAAATTCATCGGTTTTCAAATTTTCTACTGATTGAAACGAGGCATTTTCAACATTATTTTTCAGTAATCCTTTTAAAAGCCACGCATCCATGATTGCTATACGTCCAACTGAACCGGAAGCTTTCGTTTATAGAGGATGGATTTTAAAAAGGTGAGCTCTGTAAATTCCTTTTTCTTTTATATTTATGTTGATTGAATTTGATTTCCCTCCTTTTTTGGCCCAAAAACCTTTATCCATGATTCAGCAGAGCCTGCATCCTCTGCACGTCATGGAGTAGTGCCAATCCAGGTTATTCTAAATTTTCAGCATTAAAAAAACCGCTTAGGCGTTTGGTCTGTTCGTCTGTCTGTCGCGCTACCTCCACCTAAACAAGGGCAGTTAGAGACTTAGGTTTTTATAGCCCATCTATTCAGTTGTGCACGTTTTCCTGTGGTGGTCCGTCTGTGTGACACACTTGTTCCTAAACAAAGGCAGCTAGAGCAGTGGTGCCCAAACTTTTTTTTACTGGCGGGCCGCATCGATGGTTGCAAATCCTTCGGCGGGCCGTATTGGCAGTTGCCAGTTCTTCGGTGGGCCGAATTAGAGATTAAATCGGGAGTTATCTATATGTTCTGAGCCATATAGGGGTAATTAAGTCTAAGGAAGGTATTATGATTAAAATTTCAGTATTAAATGTTTTAATATCAAAATTTTTATAAGCCGTATGAATTTATGCTAAAATTTTCGGATAGGTTTTTCATCATACCCTCGCGGGCCGCACAAAAACCCTTCGCGGGCCGTACTTTGGGCACCACTGGGTAATTTATTCAGTTTGTTTCGTTGTGCACCTTTTCTCGGTTTGTCCGCCTAAAATTTATTTTTTTAAACTCTTTACTTTCCGCTTCAGCACCTCTTTCCTGACCTGTTTAGAAGAACCTGTAGGTGGAATTTTTTTGTGTTACTTTCTCCTCGTACTACCGTTTGCAGTGATAGACCAATTATTGCCGCTTGCAAGCCGAATTAAAAGTTACGAGAATTTCGGTGGTCCATATAAGAGACAGTTCCGATCGAAAGTTACGTTAAGATTATATAATTTCATATAGGTGATAATCATTTCAAAACAGATTTTGGCTCGAAAGGTAGAATATGTTTAAGCAGAAATGATGCTGTGAACGTAATAGGTGCCCGTCAAGATGGGGTCTCGACTTGGATTCGGCTTTTGGGCCTATTTAAAAGAGTATGTGCGTACATGCGGAATCGTTTCAGAATCGTACATCTTTATTTTGTTAACATTTACTACGCAGACAGCTAAACAAATCACAGTATCCTCCAATTCTTTGAATTGTAGAATTTAATGAGGTTTTTATTTCGAGTTGATTGAGCAGTTCGGATGTAAAGGTTCAGTTAAAACTGCGCAATTTTGGCTTCTGCAACCGTGTCCTTTAAGTAACTTTATTTCTCTTTCCTTTCCACTTCCTGCTTTTGCTTTTCCGAATCCATCACTGACCTCATTCACCCCTGACCTCCAACCAAATCTCCGCCTCTCCATCTCCTTACCCTTTTGCAACTTTAGGCCTCTCGGGGATACCTGTAAGGTTCGGCACTCATTAGCGGAGTTCTTTTTTAAGTGCCGCGCATTTTTATAGGATGAATTAATGACGTTGAAGATGTTAACCGCTATAACTTGACGCAATTCTAAGAGCCTCTGCCCACGAGTGGGTCCATATCGCCGTCTACTTGATACAAAAATAGGGAAACTTGAATTTTATTAAGTAAGCTTCTCTTTGTAAAAGTTTATCAAACGTTGACAAACTTTTTTCACTTTTTGACCAAATTTAACCGTTGAATAACTCATGTCGACTGCCAGAGTAGGTTTTCTTGTGAACAGGTCTTTGTTTAATTCGTTTTTTGGAACAAATATTTAAGTTTAGTGCAAAAATAGAGCATTTTTACACTTTTTCTCTAAGAAGGCTGACACACGACTGGAGACAAAATTTAAGATTGATGTCCGTTTTGGAAAGATTAATATTTAGTACTTTCATAAAGTTTCGCAGGTGAATTTGTTTGTGTAACTAAGTTAAGCTCGTCATACCGTTATGATTTCCTAGGAAGGGTACTGCAATCCTTTGTCGGACACGCAATAAATTTCCTGATTCTGTATTTTGTAAATAAATTTTCGTCGCCATGTACTCATCTAAAAGGAAAGTATTGGGCACTGTTCAATCGTATATTTATTTCTATGGGAAAGCATATTTTTAGGAACGATTGCATTAATATTAACACTTTTTCTCTAATAATTCAGCTTTCAGATATATTAACCATTTATAATAACTGCTTAAAGATAATTTCTAAATAAGGGAAAAGATTCTTGTAAAATTCTCTCCCGCGAAAAGTGGTTTGCTTGATTCAAATCGCAATAAGCTTGAGTAGTTAAGACCACCAAATTACTGGAAGCAAAATCAGAAAATTAATCTAGTAAACACTTAAGCGGATTTTAATGTAATTTGGTATCTTGAGGTTTTATAACAGATGCTGAAGAATGTGGCACTCGATACCGACATGTACAAAGGGACTCTGCAACAATTCCAATAATGCCAAAGGGAAATTAATATAGTAGAAAACATATAACAGCCTAATTACATCGCAGATTAAGATGTAATGCGGGGAAAGTTATGTACGAAGAAAAATACTTGCGTACCTCGCCTGTAATGTTGCTCTCTTATACCAGGGGTGCTCTGTAAGGCGAGTGTTTATTTCACCGGCGTCGACTTTATAATGGTTTTTCTATAATATTTATGGCCGTTAAAGGCTACCATTTTTTGGATATTATTTCGATACCTTGCAATTAAGGGAAAAAATTTCAAATGTTTACTAAAAATAAACTGAGTATATTTTTTACAGTTTCAAACACAATTTCAACATTTAAATTAGCAAATAGGACCTCTGTTTCAAACTTCACGTTTTTAAGAGTACAGAAAAACAAACCGAGGAAGAAGTAACTAATAAATTTCGATAAATATAAAAAATAAAGAAAAGTGCGAGTCAAGAAATTGGGATCTAAATATACTTGCCAATGCTTAAGTTTTCGGATAAGGTTAAATTGCGCTCTCGCGTGTGACAAATGCCTGACGAGCTCCTCGATTTGGTCTCCTCAACGACTGAGACATTCAAAATTAAATTTTTCGCTAGAAAGTATTATTTTTATGGCCCTTCCAACTCTCCTTGCCGTTTCCTCTCTCAGTTGAATAAAAATGCACTCTCCATGTTTACGATGCGAGCCTCCTTTCGACATCATCTTTTGGCAATTTCACATTTCTCAAGGTTTTGCTCTCCGAAACTGTATCGCATTAACCGTTTTATGTACGGCACTAAACACTAATCCAAGGTTATGGATTTTATGTCGGAGGGAAAGTATGGTACAACATGCTAGATGTGTCCTGGCAAGGTCATTCTAATGGTTATTTTTTTACGTATTTCTGTTTCCCCAATTAAAACGAAACGTTTTTTATAGCGCTAGTTCGAAACTGATGGTTTATGGTGGTGCCATGAATAAATGTTTAGAGAAAATTTGGTTTAATTCTTCTAGTAAGATAATTTAATTTTATTTTCGTCCTTAATTTTTTGGTACAGTAATAGGCAGCACTTTTGCAATACGTCTTAAAGTTAATGAAAATAATTAACTTTTGAGTTTTAAGTTACGTAAGAAAATAATGTAAACGTTGGTACTTACCTCATGTTAAAACGTGTTATAATCAGAATGTATTTACTTGCTTCCTTCTTCACTTCTATACTTTTGTTAATGAGGGAATTAGTTACTTCAGAAGATATAGCTTTTTATGTCATGGAATTTATTCACCCGTCTTTTAATTTATTTTTATAAAATATTGTTGTAATTTATATTTTACTTTTACTTACTTATTTCCAGAAAGTGCAGAAATTTTTACTGTAATATTTATCGAAGGATTACTGAACTTGTATTTCATTTAGGTGTCTATCACAGGAAGAAAAAGATTTAGCGCATCATTTATTTTAGCTGTCATAGAGAAAATATTAGACGTAGTGTGCGAATGTTTTTGAAAAAGAAATGGGGTACTAGTCACGCTTGAACTTCCAATCGTATTTTTCGAAAGAAAAGAGCAAGAGAGTGGAGACTTGTAAGGCGAGTTGATACAATTGCATAGTGAACATAGTTTTGAAATTAATGTAGTGGTGAGCTTAAGACCTACACTCACGTCCTTGAACCAGCTGAACGACAGCACCATTACATGAAATTGGTGATTGCCGGGGCACAGTAATTTTTCCATTATCATTATGCTTGGAATCCTCGATGCAGCGGTTCGAAGTTTAAGTTCGGTAATCCAAAATTTTAAAGATATTTTGACGAATGTGAAGTCAACATACAACGTGGATCAAAAGCAATTTGAATAATAATATAGGATGCTAGGAAATGTCGAAGGGCGGATCAAAAACACCATCGATAGATTTTTATTATGCGTACGGCATTTAAAACTTTATCTCTCTGTTAAATTATGTCAGGAAAGGAAACTCTCCCACGCTTCATGGTTTTGTTTCACAGAGGCTCAAATCTCCTTCTTTGAGCCTCTCAGTGGCTAGGGTAGACGAAACGCCTAAAATATATTACTGAAAAAATATAAAGAATCTCGCAAATTTCATTTTTTCACATTACATATTTTCTCCCTTTCACTCCATTTAAATTTTTAAGACCTTTTTCCTCGCTTTGACACGCTTTCTCCCCTTTTTAACCTCCTCCCGTTCCATCCTCCTCTTTTCTCTCACCAACCATTATCATACTCCCGGCGTCCACGGCCCCCCATCGCCGGTTCCTTTGCACCTCTTTCCTCCAATGCGGTCCGTTGCCTCTTCCGCGACTTACCCCTACCTCCAATATGACGCGTATCTGCCGCCCATTCAAAGTTTTTACAACCTCCACCCGAAATGACTTCCAATATCTCCGCCGGAGTGACGTTTATAGCCATCCTATGCCCCGCTTTTCTAAGGGAAAAAGGAGGAGAAGATTGGAGATGGAGGAATAGACCGAATTTTTACATTCAGTGGAAGGAAAGAGGGTAATGGAAGAAGAGGGACGGATGGAGGAGGTGAAGGGATGAGGTATGAAGGGAGAGCGAGAGAATCGCTGGAAAGACCGGGAAAAGTGTGCGAGTCGTATCCAGGGAGCGTTCTAATTGGCTCACATTAAAAAAATAAGCTTAATGTTTTCTGGCTTGGAAGAAGCGAATGAGGGTAAGGGGTGAAAATAAAGTGGGAAAACGCCTCTTATTTTAATGAGCTACGCGCTATTGTGATCTGGTTTTTGGTGGGATGAGGGTTAAGAGGAGGAAATCGAGGGAAGGGATTTTTTGGTGAGAGTATATCATCTGCCGGTATTGGGTAATTTCTCGGAAGGAGAAATGGGCTAATCCCGTCGACGTTAAGAGCGCTTTTTGAAAGACAACAGACGGGTGAGATGGTGCTTACGGGGAAGGGGTGGCTGAAAGGGTGGGGCAGGGCGGAGTTAGGCAGTATAAAAGGGTAAGCAGCGATCGTAAGGCGGGGAATTAAAAGTTTTGTTGCAGGGTTCGACGTGCGATTTGATGGGACTGTGGTCGGAAGTTTTGCTGCCGAGGAAGAAATTTCGGGAGGTTGAAGCTGTGGAGAGAATATGTATCCCGTCGGATTTATGGGTATTTCCCCCTCTTTCGTGATGATTTTGTTTTACGGGTCTATCCGCGGCGGAGTCATGCGATAGGAGACAGAACGTCTCTTTACAAAGAATATGGTGGCTTTTAAACCTTAAAGTTAATAAATATTCGTTGTACATATTCATGACACCTCAGCCTATTTATTGTTTCGATGCTCGATATAGTTCTTTGTAAGACAGATGGGATCCTTGCTGTTTGATTTTTTTTTAATAACCCTGGAGGATCTTATCGGAAATCACTGCTATGTAGAATTCTGAGTTGCATTCTATGGTATTTCATAATACTTAAACCGAATAATGGCAAATTGTGCGAATATTTACCGTAAATTATTGATGCAAATAACGATATTGCAATATTTATAAGATTTTATTTTTAAGTATAAGATAAGAATTATATTAAGTGAAGGTACGTTTGTTACATCTACATGATACCCTGCAAGTTACCTTTTTGGTGGATGGCGGGGGGGTGCAGTGCAACAAAGGTTCCTAGTTTTTCTACGTTATATTTTCCTATAATGTTCTCTTATCGTCCTAGGGAAAAACGATCCTCTATATCGCCCCGCCTACAATCAATCTCTCGAATCTCATCCTCACTGTCCTGTCTTCCGAGATACGTTGCGCTTCTTATAAGTCCTACTACCTCGTTCGCTAGTCCCTCCGACATAAATAAATAAATATATTTTTTCAGCGTTTCAAATCTAGCCAGCAGCCTACGTTCCTCTAACGATGTCCATTTCAGATTTTCTATTAATGACGTTACGCTTTGTTTATTATCGTAATTTCTCTTTACGAATCTAGCTGCCCTAAATCATTTCTATCTCCTTAGTGAGTCCCTTTTCGTGAGGATCCCACACAGCTGACGCATATTCGACCTGAAGTCGAGCCAAGGATGAATAACACAATTCTTTCACTTTTCGGAGCTACTTCGAACTATTCTCCGTTAATCGGTGAATGTGGGTGTCCCACAAGAGATCACGATGGATCGTGACTCCTAGATATTTAACCGAGTCTGAAACTGGAATCCCCACTCCGTCGAACAAATAATTAACATCCAGCGAGCTATTCTTGGTTCTTCAAAAATTGATGAGATACATTTAAACTCGTTATATCTTTTTCTAATCCAATTATTACAGAGAACGAGATATTATAATTAGTCGTTGCACATTAGATAATGTTGTATTTGTAAAATGAAGAGACTGAGGTGTTAACGGTCATAAACAATGAGCATAAACGGTCAAAAACTTAGAGGTTTCCTGGAATGGATAGAACATTAATATTTAATTCAACGCATTGGTTAATTACCTCGAGAATTGTGAAGCTGGCTGAAAACAAATTCATGAATAAGCAATTAAGTATCAAAATTTTTATAAATGAATCATTATATTAGATATCTCCAATAGCTAAAGCTTTTTTCATACTCATGTGCTTATTCTTGTAACGTATTGGTAGTTTTGACATCATCGCAGATGTAAAAAGAGAAATTGATAGATATACGCAATTAAAATTATGTGAAAGATTCATAAAACGAACATTTTTCTATTCACGCTTAAGAAAAATTAAAGAGGTCATGTAAGTCGCCGTTAAATTTAATTACCCATTCTCTTTGCGTTATTGCCCATCAATATCACTCAGATTTCCATTAATAAGTCATTAGATAGGAAAAGAAATATTTTTTGAAAATCTACCTCTCTAGAGATAGATGCTTTCATTTTTTAGAATGTTACTATATATATATATATATATATATATATATATATATATATATATATATATATATATATATCCCTATCAGTTTTCAGTTCCGAGTCGGGAGGCGTGGCTATGTAGGCACGCACCACTGAGAGCCCGATTTCCTTAAAAACTCACCTTATTCTTCCCGCCACGCTACACTCGTTCCATACCACTCTTACATTCCGTTCCGTCCCCCTCCACGTTGCAGTCTGATCCCAAAGAGTCCTCCTTCATCTTATACAGCGACGTTGTTTTTTGGAATCAATTCCCCGTTACCTCCTTCCAAAGGCTTTATCGACCCTTCTATCGTACTCCTCTCCTTCCTCCTCTACTTTATCCCTCTCCCCCCACTCTCTCTTTCTCCCTCCTTCGTGACCCTGAGGTCAACTGAGGCAACCTCCAATCCGGGTAATGAGCCCAGGAAAGGGTGAGACGCTAAGTGGGATGATGGTGTGGCGAAGAGAATGGAGTGGGAGTTCGGTCTTTGTAGAAAGAGAAGGAAATAAAAGGGGAGAGAGATTGGATATAGAGAAGGGAAGAGGGATAAGAGATTGGACAAAGTGGAAGAAAAGGGTTTGTAAAAAAATTAGAATCTATGTTAATATCGGTGAGTCTTTATGTGTTGCCACTATGGCACAGAGGTCCTTGTACACCATTGTTTTTTCGCTTTAAGAAGTTTACCCTGATAAGGGAGGAATCGAAGAAAATATGCTTTGCTTCTTCATCGATGAACTAAACATTATTTCAGGTCGCGTCCGCGGAGGTCTTTTCTTGAATATTGAAAAACATGTCTGGTCTTTCCCCTATGGTTGTAGGCGTTCTTGTAGAGGAAATTACAGTATCTTCAGTTAAGTTAATTGCGTCGGAGATATTGGAGGATGTTTTCCTTCTCCTTGAATATTTCATGACACTGATGTAACCTCCTGAAGTTCGTTATCTTGTCTTACCTCATTCCCTGCTTGATTCGGTTGCCTTGCGAAAGAGGGTTGGAAATCTTAGTTCCATTCTCTAACACTTTGACGGCAAAGGCGAATTGTGGGGAGGACTCAAATGCATAATTACATAAAATTTTAGGCTATATTTAATGTCACAATTGATGGCGTCATTATATAAAAAACGGAATTCTTTCTTTTTACTCATGAGCAGTTATTTCAATATTAATAGCATTAGCTGTTAATAAGAAAAATATCATCGTCTACAATGGACTAGAATCTACACGTCGATATGGAATTAATGAAATAATATACTTCATTTACTACTACAAAATAAAACAAAAGAACTTTTTAGAATACGTATTTCTTCACAATTGCAACATAAAAGAATATTATTAACCCTAGAACTACCAAGACATTTTTACTACCATGGACTACCAATGGGGGGAGGGGGCTCAAAGGCCCACCATCTTAAATACAATAAAAAGTCATAGTAATGCTTCAAGCCTATTGTTATACATTTAAAACATAGGAATACAGCTATACAATTTTAATAATTTATTTGAAATTATATATACCTAAAGACAAATATTTACATTAGAACAATTCTTTTACATTCTTCCTCATTATGTTTTCAAGATCAGATTAATATTCCAGTAAGAATGTATTCACAGAAATAATAACAAATTGATTAGAAAAATGATTTTATCAGATTCATCTGACACAACCGTTTAAACAAAAAGCGCACTTCACACTGTGCTTTCCACACATATGGTGCCCTATTAGTTAGGCTACCCGCGTTTACAGGCATGCAGCCAATGACTAAATAATTTGCAGAAAATTGAAATATGCATATATTGATGGGAAACTTTGAGTAATTATTTTACATAAGTCTCAGCACAATGTAGTAAAATATCCAGACTTTTCTTTTTTTTAAAAACAGAAACATACGAAAAAATAAATTGTGGGCCTTGTAGGCCTTTCCCCCTTGGTAGTTCTAGGTTTAAGTTAAATGCGTAACAATTATTTGGCTAGATGACCTGGTGGAAACCTTAAACAGTTATTTAGAAATTATTAAAAATTACATTTGTTACATAAAAGATTTCATAAAACTATCAATACGCATATACATCTACGAATAACTGGACATAACAAGAAAAAGCCTGTTTTGAATTATCGGGGTTCATGGTGGTAAGTACTTCACGGCTACCGAAGCGGTCGCGAGACTCACGAAATCCTCCACCGTACGTCACCTGCCAAGCAATTCCCTACCTCATCGATGCTGAAGAACTAAAATTTAAGGAGAAAATAATGATAATAATTAACGACAAAGCATGTATATTTTAATTAATAACCCGTGAAATCTTAGTTTTGAAGAGATTCACATGGGAAGGGAAAGGCAAAGAATTCCGCAGATAACTTGTTCCAGTTATCTATCTTCTATCCTCGATTGAGAAATGATTATTTCCCCAAGACAGTTTTTGTCCTACCGCTTATATTTTATGAGCGTGATCCCGACGCCCATAATATTTCGGTTTATACATTTTAACAGCTTAATATGGCTTAAAGAGGATTTTAACCTTGGAAATTTTGCTTCATCTATTCAGCTGCCAGCACCAGAAATGAGCTTGATTTATTTTACTATCTGAGTTAATAAACTTGTTTAGAGAGATTTATTCGAAATTCTTGCTGCAATTGATGTTAAAACCAAATTCGCACGAGAAATATTTCTCGATAAAGAATTGTACTCGTAGCTTATCATTTAATTAATATCGACCAACTAATCGTTTATTGAATAATAAGTAAATAATTGTTGATGATAGTTTTAAATAATATATTGATCAGCTGAGATGCCAATTGGGTGCTGTGCTAACAATAACAGCGGGTGAATTTTAATAAATTAGAAAACCAAAAATTCTTTCTGCGACTGGATGAATCGTATTAAATTAGCTGTTCAAAATAAAATAATGAATTTTAGTTTCTCAATGTGCTTGCCATTTTATTAGGATTTATTCTTGATCAGCTATTCTTTATTATCTTAGAGTGGAAATATAGCCACTCCAGAAATTCATTTGTATCTCTGATACTGAATAGAATTTCGTTGTTTTGACGAATAATAGGAATGAATTGCGGTGTTTCCGGACACCCACATTTTTCCGAGATCATTTTTTCTCCCCTAAAATTGTGTGTAATATTTTTATTGCATGGGTTATCCATAATAATGTTACGCATGGAAAACATGTTGTTCTTGAATAAATCGGAGTAAGAATAAATAAAAGAAACAGGAAAGATAAATAAGGCTCTGAAGACCATTATACCTTATAGAACATAGTACATTTTTCTCTTTTCTCCGTTTGCGAGGTTTCAGTTGCATAGGATCATTGAAAACGCTGAACTTGCGCAGCTATTGATAAAATTGAGAGCAATCAGTAGTATCGAGGTTGAAAAAAATTTAAAGCATTAGTACAAGGGTTTCACGTAGAGTGCTTTTGAGGAGCTATTTTCAATTCTTCCCTTTTGTTTGCTTGAAACATATTATTATATACTATTAAAAAGAATTTTTTAGAAGTTAATTCGTAGGGATGTGATAATTGGTTTATTTAGCTCTTTTAGCATTAAAAGTTTCTACACTTATTAAATACTAGTAGAAGGTGCTTGCATTCTGCAAGCATATCATCTAACCTTGAAAAAAACATTCATTTTTTCAGACCGATATTTGATCATTACAAATATTTTTTTAATTCTAAAGTTTTCACCTCCGCAGAGATTTTCGTTTTTCCCTTAGGTAAAAATAATAGATTAAAACAATCCCCAAACTTTGCAATTTTAGAATTTTATACTTTCTCCATTATGGGGTACTAATGCTACACATTTTTGCCAAATTTAAAAGTTGTAGCACTTCTAGAAGTGAAATAATATGTATCTAATTGTTAAAATTTAAATAATTTTTAACGGCCGCAATAAAATTTCATGGATACATTGAAATGTTTATTCGTTTATATAGATTAAATTCTAAATAACTTAAAACTTTCAGCTTTCTAACTTGCCCCGTAGTATCTATAAATATACCTATTTGTTTAAATTTTAAGAATTTTTAACTGCCAAACAAATTAAAATATCAAAATTTCTATAATCCCTATTTCGATCTTTTACAAATCCTACCTCTAAAACAAATTTCAGCTCCGTAGCACATTCGGAAATACATAAACCTTGAAAATTTGTTTAAATAATTGCGAATGTTTAGCGGCCGCATTGTTGCACTTCTTCAAGATTTTCGTTTTTCTAGTCGGTTTTGCACAAAATCCGACATAAGAAAAAATTTCGAATCTCCAGCTCATCTGGAAGTGCTTAAACATTAGTGTCCTCCTATATGTTATATTCTCCTCCTCTGTAAGGAACGTCTATATATAATGATGCTATATGTTGTATTCTCCTCATATATAATGATATCGGTCAAAAAATGAACAATAGACTAAGTCATTCTCACTCCATTACTTCACGTATAATTATCGAATTTGTCTGATAAAGAGGAGAAAAATTACAGCAGAAGTAAGTTTTTCATAGACAAATAAAAAGGAATGAAATGTGTTTCAATATTTAGCTCGCCTTATCGGGTTCCAAGGTTATGTAACCCGTCTCTCCCTGCTTGTTGGCTCGGAGCTTAAAAGTATTTATTCAGTTTGACGGAAGCAAAAAAATAAAAGAAATACCTCCAGCGAATGAAAGGCATAGTTTCTGCAAATAACATTTTTTTAAAAGTTTATAATAACGTTTAGGTTTCCTCAATTCGTATCTTTTCGACAATTGGTAGTTCTTGATTGAAAGTTGGAATAAAAAATAAAACCCAAAAATCGCCGATTTTATCCGGATTCCGTAAAAAGAAACAAACAGACGCAGCCAAGCCGCATTAAAAACACATTTATAGAGAAAATATTTGAGCAGCACCACGCTGCTATCCCAACAATGGGACCTGCGGCGACACGGAGATGAAAAAATACGTCAGAGGGAAGAAAGATAGGATGGGTTATTGAATTGCAAGATAAAGAAAATAAATGGGGAAGGCAAGAAAGAGAGGAGAGAGAGAGAGAGAGAGAAATGGGAAAGGTAACAGATGGATGAGGAGACAGTTGTGGACAGATGGCTTGAAAAACGTCTTGTCTTGAAAATTTGCTAATGAAATTTCTTGCATTAAATGTATAGTCTTAGATTACAGTTGGATAAATTTTCATTTGGTTATAGAATAAAAAGCTGGGAAGAGCCTAGAAATAATCTAGCATAATAATTATTATAATATTAATACCAACTGCAAGAAGTGCACATTCAGTGAGAAAGTTATCGTTCAAACCAGCCAATGAACCACAGATGGATTAAAAATAATGGGTGTAAAGATTTGCTACGTAAAACAATTCTTTTGCATTCTTGAAAGTTACTTTTGGAAATAAATGAACAAAAATATATAGGGTGTCCGGTGAGTTTATGTCATAACTTCGGGATCTTATTCTTTAAGTGATTCTGAGTAAAAAATATCATATGAACATGGGTCCGATTCTCATTTGTTACAGAGCTACGGGCAATTGAAATTATCCCGTACTTTGATTTGTACAACTTAATGGCTGAAAAATGCATTGTTTAAATAATTATTCGCATACATTGTTAATAGTTGAAAAATGTATTATTTAAATAATCATTCGTATAAATTTCATTTTCCAAAATATCAGCATAAATGGCACCTGTCAAACGTGGCGGGAAGAGGTACGGTCCAACCAGCTGGTTCCCAATGACACCACACCACACGTTCACAGAAAAGCGGAATTGGAAGTTGCTTTCAACTGTTACGTGAGGATTTTCATGAGCCCAAAAATGGTAGTTTTTTGTGTTGTTTATTCCATCTCGAGTAAACTGTGCCTCGTCCGTGAACAAGATGCAACGGTTCAGGCGGGGGTGTGCATTTAACCAACAGCAGAATTCCAACCGCCTAGCCATATCCCCGAGGGAAGATGCTGAACTTGCTGGATATGGTATGGATAAAGTCCCTCATCGTGTAATGTTTACCAGACTCTCATTCGCGAAACTTTGAGGCGGGCGGACATTCTTCGTGTACTAAGACGTGGACTTCGCTGAACCATTTGAATAAGGTTCTCCTCCTCATCCACATTAACTTGTACTGGACGTTCAGCTCTCAAAGACACACCCGGAAATGAGCCATTTTCTCGTAAATGTCGGTGAACTTGAATAAAAGTACGTCGATCTGGTGTTCTTCTTTGTGGAAATCGTCGTCGATATTCGTAAACGGCAGCAACGGTGTTTCCATCGCAAAACCCGTACACTAAGTACATATCCGCATGCTCTTTATTTGAAAATGTAAACGGCATTATTGAAATTTAATGATACCACACGTGTTACAGCGCACTACACTGAACGCTAGCTTACGTTCTACTGACATGCTGCCTGCGAGCTTGCAAATTACGTCCACGTCTGTTGTGCAAGCGTCATGCTTCTCATTGTCGTAACAATGGATTAAGTATCATTGTAAACAAATTATTATTTAAAATAATACTTTTCAACGATTAACAGTGTATAGGAATAATTATAAACAATGCATTTTTTCAGCCGTCAAGCTGTACAAATCTAAGTCCGAGATAATTTAAATTGCCCGTAGCTCTGTAACAAATGAGAATCGGACCCATGTTCATATGACATTTTTTACTCAAAATCACTTAAGGAATAAAATCCCAAAGTTATGACATAAACTCAACGGACACCCTGTATATGTGGATAGATTGTTTACCTCTCCGTAGGTTTTAAATCAATACTGAGAAGCGTAGACCCTTTAATCTAAAGTAAAATTTTTATTTATCTTGTAAGAAAAACCGTCCTAATCTCTTGGATTCCATACTTGAACAAAATTGTAGTTAGTGTATTTTATAGCAAAGGGAGGAAAGAGAGAAAGAGAGAGCGAGGAGAAAAGGAAGGGAGACGGTAATGGAAAGGGGGAAAGCAGGAAGGAAAATCGGAGAGAGGAGGTAGTGGAAGCGATGAGAACGAGATAAGAAGAGCTTTATGGATCTAGGTTAGGGGAACGGAGAGAGGAAAAGCAGTGATGAAGAACAGAGGAATAAACTGTTTGAGTAAAGGTAGAAACTCAAATAACGAAGAGTGGAAGGATGAACGGAGAAGTCGGTCAACGCGGAAGTAGTCAAAGAGACACGGGGTAGGCGATGCTGTCGGGATGAAAGTAACGGAATGGCAGGGGAATATGTTTTTGATGGCAACGTACAGTTTTGGGGGAAAATGGTAAAGGAGGAGCATTTAGTGAGAAAACACTCCTTTTGAGAGGTGGGGTTGGTGGCGCTGAGGGAGGTGATTGGAGTGCGAGAGGAGTAGGGGGAAAAGTAGAGGATGTGCAGAAATAAATTGAGATGGGGTGTGCGTCAGTTGGAAGGAGGAATAGAGGCGGAGAGATATAGAGGGCGGGAGAAGGGGAGGAGTAAGGAGAGAGGAAGGAGGAGAGATAGAGGAGGAAGACATTTCAGGAGAGAGGAGTGGAGGAAAATGGAGCGAGAGGGGAAGAAGAGAGAAGAAAGAGATGAAATCAGGAAGGAGAGAGAAGGATGAAGACCGTCGAAATGAGGAAGAAATATCGTCTGAGAGAGAGATCAATTGAGAGCGTGAGAAAGACTTAAACATCCCTTTGACACGTAACTTGTAGGGGGAGAGGCCATGCATGGACGAATCCCCAAAGGAACCTTCGCTGTTATTCTCCTTATATAACGACTATGCTTAAAACTTCTCGGGTCTTTAGTATTTTTAATCACACCAGGATTTTAAAACCTTAGCATATTTTACAATTCTTAATTTTTCAAAAAATTTGTGCTCACGCGAACGCAGTGATTGCTAACGTCACGACAAGGACGCGAGCGTTTATCTCTTCTTCCTGTTCGTATTAATATCGTTCCAGTATTGTCAATGAGAAACCAAAGGAAGGAATGAAGGAATTCTTGAGGTTTTTTAATTTTGAAAATATTTCTTCATGATTTAGTAATTTTGTTTGCACCGGGTCCTATGGTCACCCGCTTGAGGAAGCGCGGTCCTTGCTTAGAGAATAATAAATGAGGCGGATATTTATCCAGTTATTTTCTACAGTGGTTTCTAAAGAGCATTATGGGAAAAGGAGATCCTGAACAAAAACAATTAGAAAAGGAAACAATCATTTGTGTGTGTGTGTGTGTGCGCGTGCGCACGCGGGCACGTGCGTGCGTGTAGTTCCATTAGAGTATGGACGAATCAAATGTGAATTTTAGGGGATGATTGGCTTTATATGTCTACCACGGTCAAGGTAATTTTATAGCTGGCTTTTCTAGAGTTAATTTTGCTGTGATCCACGCCACCTGACGGCTCGTTTTGCTCGCCTTTATTGCCAAAAGGGATTTTATTACATTTAACCCAGAGTTTGTATCTCTATTTTAAGTACACTTTAAAGCGAAATTTTATCATGTCCTGAAATTGCTGTGATGTTTTATAGGATGTAGCTACCGAATGATACGCTGGAGTAGTATATATATATATATTAGAATTTCGGATTTTTAATGACGGGGCTGATTTTTGGCGCGTTTTATTTTATGAACGCGGTTATGTTTTCGCTCTCTCTTTCCGTATGTGCCATCAGTTAATTTAAATGACAAGTAAACGGTAAGAGATGGAGGACTGAAATTTGCAGGGTGTGTTTGTGTGTGTTTTATGATGCTATTCATGACGCTGCTAAAGAAATTAGTTGGAGAAATCGGTGGGCGGCAGGGTTTGCCTTAAAAAAATCTCAATTTATATTACGAGCAAATTGTTACTGATAGAAAGTTACATCTTTCGCCATTCGTGTGATCTTCACTTCGTTGGGCGGCAGGGGCGCCTTTAAAATTTTCAAGGTAAAATTTTGAGCAAGTGGTTAGAGAAAGAAAGTTTAATCTTTCCGTATTTGTTTGACCTAAAATTCAATCTATAACACCGCAGAAGAAATTTTTTTAAAAACTCGGTGGATGACAGAGAGTGCCATTAAATTTAAAATTAAGATTCTGAGCAAATAATTAACGATATAGATTAAAAACTTTTAATTTAATTACTGAATAAACTATTTTGTCATATAATTATATTACTAAATTTATAAATAATTTTAAGTTGGCAAGTGTAAGTAAATCTCAATAAATAGAACATTTTTTTCATATTACGTCAGCAAATGAAGCTCGAATTATAATCTATTTCCCCCGTTCTTTACAGGCTTTTGATACACACGTAAAGGAGTTAACATTTATTTTGGATAGATTGTGTTAAAAGCTTGCCTGGGGTACTTCTTTCTCGTTTCCGGCTTTGCGGGCAACACTAAGCAGGTATGAACTTTTACATTAACGTTAGCTTTAATCCTTAAGGAATCTCTTTTAACGACTAAAACATAGATAATGATCCAAATGAAAGCATTTATTATGGTTCTAATATTAATGAATAGCTTTTTAATGTTTTTTTTACTTTCTCTATACCTAGTATAGAGCATTGTTTTCATGAAAAAATCGATTTCGAGATTTCAACGGAAATACACGTATTGAGGTCCCCTGAAGACGTTTTTACCATTTTTTCGATTATGTCTGCCTGTGTGTGTGTGTGAGTGATAGCAACCCAACAACTATTAATCAGGCTAACGTGAAATTTTATATTTGACAGGAGTTTATTAGTTTTTGGTAAAAATTGATCAACTGAAAGTGGGCGTTTACTCTTGTCATATCACTTTTTTGAAAGAATTGCTTTAATATTTGATGAATATAAATCAAGAAGTCCAATCCAGGACTAATTCAGGCTAATTTACCGAAGTTGACCTCCGAATAGATTACCAACTTATATTGACAGGAAATGTTTTAGTATGTGTTAGTCATTCCAAGGAATTCTCATATCATTAATACCACTTGTAGTTCATAGTTTATCAATGATAGAAAAATATTGGAAAACAAATTAATAGAGCATTATCAGGTTTAAATTACTAAAATCAATTTCCAAATCTCTTCCTAACATTTTATTTTGCATGTATTTTTAAAGTACACAAATTTAATAAATGTTATTGTTTATACGCTAATATGTATAGATTAATGTCTATTGCTGAAGGGTAGTCGAGTGGAAAAGAAAATAACCAATGTGTTCACTCGTCTATGCTCAAGCCTATTTCGGTAATAATCGTCTCCATAGCAACAATCCGATAAAATGCGATTTAAAACCCGAAGACGCTATATTTTAGTAGAAATTTAAGAAAATAC
The DNA here is from genome assembly GCA_028673005.1 of Tanypteryx hageni. Classification (NCBI taxonomy): domain Eukaryota; kingdom Metazoa; phylum Arthropoda; class Insecta; order Odonata; family Petaluridae; genus Tanypteryx; species Tanypteryx hageni. The sequence continues at coordinate 35,926,807 of CM054113.1, read as the reverse complement.
GATAAATTATTAGAATTCGGTGCTAAGAATTAGAATCTGCATTCTTTTTCTCTTAAAAAGTACAAACCTCACTCCGATATCACGATTTTAAGATATTTTATTGTATTAAAGAAAACATCTCTGCACGATGGATTTGAGATTTCGTATGTAAAACAAATAGGAAAAAACGTTCCTGGAATCGAACCCGGGACTTCAATCTTCTCCAAATGAAATGTAGCTCGGAGGTGGGCCCTGGCAATACGAGCCTCATGTTTAAAGTTTCATGAAAATCCGTCCATTGGTGCAGAAGTTGTTAGTAGGGGTTACACACACACATAGTTACACACATACATACTTACACACACACACATATTTACACACACATACTTACACACACTCACACACAGACAGAACCATTTTATAAGGCTGTTTCCTTTGGAAACCAGCCTGAAATGCAGTAGTAAACGTTGTAGATAATTGAATTTTCTACAACCTTGGTTCGAAACATTTTCCCATATAATTATATTATTATTATATAATATTTTTAAGAGATATTTAAAAATTGCGTTTTTTAGTTGCTACCATTACACCACCTAGAGGCAACTTTTGTAAACACTTGGCGCTTAGTTACATCTTAGTAACGCTCCTTTTTATGCTAATTTGTTTGAGCTTCGTGGCTCTATCCAATATCAGAAGGCTATGATATGGGTTTGCCTGTTCTTTGTATGGTGTTTGAATTTTTCTTGCCGTTCTTTAAAATATTTATTATCATTTAACCTATTTGGAATTTTTAGAAATATTACAGGTATGTATAAAGTCATGTGCTGGCTACATCAGGTTATTCTTAGAATTTATTCTTAATTTATTAACTTATAATTTCATGGTTGTTCGTTATAATTTTCTTCGTGTTATTCAGACTTTGTCAAACTTGTAATGAGTGCTCTGTATTTCTTTCATTTATTTTGCTCGTGGGAAAATGGTTGAGAGTTTCAGTGGCTTCATCCTCTATGGCTGAGCGTCATATACACAAGGATTATTGAATGTAGTATTTTCATATTTTTCAGTTATGCTTCCTGTCAATAGAACGGTATATATATATATATATATATATATATATATATATATAGCGTTGCATAAATTGTCATAAGTCTCATTTGAAGCGACAGACCTGCTTATTTAGAATAATCATCTGATGTTATAGAAGCAGCTAAAATATGTCTAGCTTGTGTTCGTCGTGACGCAAGTACAGATAAATTACTTCGCGGAGAGATCTGCTATGGATATAACATCTGAGCTTGCTAGTTGGCGTACGTCTCGTTAGTAGATCAGAATATTTCGCGGTTTCCCGCTGTAAAGTCTACATTCGTGTTTTTGAATGAGAAATTCGAATTCGAACTCACGAGAACAAATTAATTTTTATATGGAAACGATAACGCCGGAAGACAGGACACAGTAGCTGTAAATGTCATTTACAGAAGGGAGAATGTCGAAGTTAAAAAAAGGGAGAATATAATTAAGAAGACCGGCTTTGCGGCAATGTTATCTATAGAGAGAGAAAAACAAAACAATATCGCTCATTTTTTTGAGCGCGATACATTTTTTCTGAGAAATCTCATTCATTATAACTTCCACATTTCCAACATGTAGGGTATTTAAAATAAGTAAGTAGAATTTTCCTCGTGAAAGCGAAAGGCTTCAGCATATTTGGTTATTAATTAACAATTGATTAATTTTTGGGAAAAATTACAAAGTAATTTTGTTTTACTATAAAATTTTCGCGAAAATAAGTTTTCTGATTCAGCCACATTTCACTTCTTTCAGTGCAGGATAGATGGGCAGGCAAACAAACTGCAATATTCCTAATGTATGTAATTAAAAAAATACTATGCCCATGTCATCCGACAATTCCATCTTACTGGGACGTTTTGTTCAGCCAAAATTTTAATTTCATAGGCACGCGATGAACGGATGGACTCAAAAGCGAAACCACAAGCTCATTTTAAATCTCTGTCACTGGGCACTTCTGGGACTACGCTTGACAACTCGCCTCGCTCGCCTATTATTTTTGAACTAATTAAAATGAATTTAATTAACAAATGTTAGAAATATAAAACGTTTTCATTACCTTTGAATTACACCAATGAATAAAAGGAGCATTTCGTTATTTTTTCTAAATTGAGTATTCCGTGTGTTAGGTTTATGGCGCCACCACACGTTTACGTCGTTGATTGAAATTAACTCCTCCAATTGCTTAAAGATACTATATTATTCTTTCTTGAGGAATTTACGTGATACTACATTTTTTTATGAAGCGATGGTTGTGAAAATATTTGTATTACCTTAGTAAAAAATGTAATTTTAAAATTAAAATGCGTTTTTTAAAAGGTTTAATTGATATTGTGGAATTGATTACCGTGTTTTACTAAATTATATATCTTGAAATTTCAGTCGATGGGATGATGAACAGAAGGGGAATCCTCAAAAGGTATTTTCTGTGCTGTTAATGTCACCTATGTACGCCTATTTTGTTTGGATACAGTTCAAATCGAGTGGCATGTAAATGAACATGGGACGAGCTATCGAATCGATTTGTTTTTCGCGAGAGTAATGCGTTAACAAATTTTGGTTTAAAGATAAACTAACGAACGAGAGTAAAAGCGCGTCAAAGTTCGTAGTAATGTTAAATGAAATAATGAGAATGAATGGGATAAGAAGCAAGAGGGGGTGATGAGAGGAGGGTGAGATGCATAGAAGAAAAAGTGAGAGAAAGGGAAAAGAAGATTGTGAAAGAGAGAAAATGAAAGGTCGGAAAGAAAGAGATAGAAGAGGGAAGGGGAGGAACAAAGTGAAAAGACTGAGTGGCAAGAGAGAAGGGAAATAGAGGGGAAGAGAGAAATAAAGGCAGAGGGAAAGGTAAAGAGAGAAAATGGAAAAGTGAGCGTGAAAAACAGAATCCGAGCGAATTTGAAAGTCAAAAGCGAATGAAATAGAATGGGGCTTAAATCGGGAGTATAAACGGAATGGGTAAAATAAAGTCGTCCGTTACAAAGAAGGCGCAGATGAAGGCAGCTGTGGCAGAAGTAGAGGGGAAAAGGGAGGGAGGGATAGGAGGGTTGAGAGCAGGATGAAAGGGAGAGAGAGGGGGAGGGGAGAAACAGAAGAGTTCCACGTGTGGGGCACAGGAGATAAGAGGGTCGGAATGAGGTTTTGTACCACTCTTGGCCAAATGGAACGCTTAATGTCGGCGGGACAACCCTTTGCAGCGGAAAACATCGGCGCCCTCGCGTGCGGGACGAGTCGTGTTTTTAATTCTCATTGCCCCTTTTCCCAATTCTCATTCGCGTTCAATACGAAAATAATCAAAAATGAACGCTGGGAACCACTCAGCATATGTGGCGGCGGAAGAAAGCAGGGGTTTCCGTTTTGTGCTTTGCTTTGGCGAACTTTCACCCCGCCGAATGGAACGATAATGATTCTGTGATGGCGGAAAAGTTAGGGAGGGGCGGGGGAGGAAATGATTGCGGAAATTGGGAGGGGCGTCGATGGGATTATAGAGACAGAATTAACTCCTGCAATCTGAGAAACGAAGGGTGAGTTCATATTAACAGCGAAAATGAATCATTTACTTGGAAGGCAAGATGCGCCACAAATAATGAATATTTTTTCAGTCTAAATAAGATGTATAATAGATTGTAGATCACGCCAAGTTATTATCGTAAGGTATTGTTGATATATATATATATATCCTTATGGGTATTCAATTATTATATTATATTACTAGTAGAAGGTGCTTGCATACTGCAAGCATTTCATCTCACCTTGAATAAACATTAATTTTTCAGAGAGGTATTTTATCATGAGAAATATTTCTTTAATTCTAAAGATTTCTCCTCTGGACCTTCGTTTTTTTATTATGGAACAATAATGGAGTATAACAATCACTTATTTTTGCAATTTTAGGAATATTATACTTTTCTCACATTGGGTTAATAATGTCACACATTATATTATATTATATTATATTATATTATATTATATTATATTATATTATATTATATTATATTATATTATATTATATTATATTATATTATATTATATTATATTATATTATATTATATTATATTATATTATATTATATTATATTATATTATATTAGAATATGCAATTTGATCTGAATAATGTCACTAAATGGGTGCATGGCCATGGTCTCATAATTTACAAAAAGAAAACAAAGGTTATGTACATATCAAATTCCAAATCAAAAAGAAAAACTGTAAATTGCATTATACATGATCATAATTGTTTACATAATTTAAATGTATATGGGTGTAATTCTTGTGAAATGGTAGAACAAGTTAAGGAATTTAAATATTTAGGATTAGCTGTAGATTAAAATTTTAAATTTGATAAACATATATTTAAAATCATCAACAGCTTACGTAAAATATCATATAAATTTTATTACATGAAAAAAACTCTACCAGCAGATATTAAAAAAATGATATACTTCTCTCTAGTAGAGTCAATGATTAGATGTGGTATAACCATCTGGGGTACTGCTAATAGCACCTATAAAACTGCTTTAATCAAAACACATGATAGAATTGGGAAAATGATTGCTCAAGAAAAGAAACGACATGTAATGCAGATGGAAACAAAAAACACATACATAGAGCTTGATATACTACCCTTCGATTTACTGTATAAATACATATTAGTAACTGACAATTACTTCAGTAATAATCGTAGAAACAAAGTAACAACAACACATGAAATGGTAGAGAGGAGGAAAATAAAATTTATATTACCAATTTATTATTACTTAAATGGAAAAAGTCAATTTAAAAGGAAAATCTCAATATTGTTTAATTCAATTCCAGATGAATTATTACAAAATAAGTAGGATATCGGAGGTAAAAGTAAAATAAAGCAATTGTTGTACAATTTTTAAAGTTGTTTGCATAAACACGGTTATGATGTAAAGTGCTGTATACTGTTTAATTATGTAGTATGCAACATTCTGTATGGAAATGACTCGCTGCTTTTAGCATCAGTATATAAATTGTGTTAAACAATTACTAAATGTGTGTTTTTAGTTTTGTATATTTTATGTTTACTTTATCTCCTATGGAAGAGTGTAGCAATGGTGTGCGCAATTTATGTAGCTATTGGCATGGCACTGGCATGTCAGATAATGTAAGATTAAGTACTACAGGTGTGTTTGTACAGATTTGATTGGTTTATCTGTATCTCTTTGTCAAACAAAGGGAAATGTGCACATACACTTATTTAGAAGTTACGATGTAAGTGGAAGTTTAAATTTTTGTTAATGAAGGTGAATCTATTTATGGAGATATACAGACAATGGGTTACAGTCCTACAACTGTACTGTATATGTGAGCGGCACCTACAGACGAGCCAATGCTGTGCGGGACCCTATTGCTTATTTAATTTACATGTATATATTATGTTATTATATTCAATTCAAAAATTATTATTATTATTACATTAATTCTGTGATTACTAATTATGCGTACTATAGAAAATAATGGAAGGAAAACATGATTACACATCGTCCGCTATCTCGGTGAGTGAGTGAACAACGAATTTTGAACGCGAGATTTGATGAAAATTTTTGAATGGGCAATTTCCATAAAAAGGCTAAGTAATGACTTATTCAGTAATCTGCCAAAGGTCAGATATGCAGCCATTTCACTGTTGATTTCCGTATGCTTTCAGCTTAGTTTTCAATAAAAATATGCCATGAAATAATTTAACAATTCGGTTGACGCTTATTAATTATAAATTGAATTGCCATACACTTTCCCTCTGTACAATTATAAATCCGTTCGGATTTGTTGGCATTTTGATTTAAAAATAAAAGCACCCAGCAATTGGATTCATCTCAGCGGGCTGTTTGATGGCGTAATTATATATCGGTTCAATGCTTCTGCCGTACCTCAAGTGAATGAAGGAAATGCATATTGCTGAAAATTTGTCGATTTTTATGAAACGATTTCTGGACAAGTTTATTCGAGTTGGATTCTGTAGTAAGTTATTTTTTCTTGGATAGGGATAGAAAAAAATGAATTGATCGACTTGGAATGCAGCAGATGGAAGGAATTAGAACAAGGCCGTTTTAGAGGAGGTAGAGAAGGTGTAGAGGGGAAGTTAGACGAACGTTTATTTTCGGTCGAAATTGAGACTTTTTACTCTTCATCACTTAGAATAGTATAGATATAACATTAAACGTTTTAATGATGGATACACGAAGCTCTTTTCAAAAAGTTTAGTACAGTAATATCTCGATATATGAAGTAGATGCATTCCAAAAACTTCGTTCATATATTGAAACTGCTTATATTGAATAACACTACTACGAAGAGGTGCGTTCCCAATCTTAATAACTTCTCATCTTATAGCATAAACCTTTTATTAATTACTAATCACATTTTAAAAAGATTTAAAATTAAAAAGTATTATTTACTGTACTATATAAATTGCAATCATGAGAACTTACGCAAATAGAAATAAAAATTGTACGTAAATATTCACTTACAGCACTGCATCTTTGGTGCAGAAATACAAAGAACCTATCGGTTTGAAGTAACAAAATGCCAGCTTTTATTTGATATCTAAACAACATAATCTTCTCAGAATACTGTATGTTAGTTGAAGTTTAGTGAAGAGTGAGTAGGAAGTATTACGTGGTAACCTGATATCTCTATTAATAACAGACAATGTGTGTGTGTGTGGGGACAGCATATCTCAAAAACCAAGAAATTGGAGACATAGAACTTGGTACACTTACTAATGAGACCATGAAGATGTGCACCTCGGAGCCAGAATTTTGATTTTTGGTTGGAGGGGGGAAGTGGAGGGAGGTAACAAGTAAAACTCGATTTTTCGACTTGCAGGCTTTTACTCTTTTGCAAATTTAATTAGATAATATTGATTTACAATCTTCGGACCTGGACCGTTTTAAAGAAAAATAAATGTCGTTTCTTATTCTTATCGTCACATTTCGCCTATGGTACGAAATCACTTAAGTTATACGTTTAAATAATATTTATTTGAAAAATTTAAGCTTTTTAATGATATGTTGCCCTGCCGACCGTGTCAATATTAAATCTCGAGATTGTATTGTCACCTTAAACATTCGGGATTCATTTATTGTTGAGCGCCATTAAGATATGCATGACAACGCACGTTCATATTTGTTTATTTACTCTTTACGTTCATATTTGTTTTGTTTTTTACTTTATAAGATATATATTCGCTAAATATATATATATATATATATATATATATATATATATATATATATATATATATATAATTTGGTAAGAAGAAAAAACACCCTCCTTCGCCTCAAAATTCCGGGAGCTGTAATTAAGCTAGAGAATTGCGGAAAGAGGCTTTTGAAAGATTATATAGTCGTGACGGCGGGAAAAATATAGCGATTATTTAAAGTTAACCGAAAAATGCCCTAAAGTTCTCGAAAGTTCGGCATTTTTAGAAATTTCGTAAAAAAGGATCCTCCGTTGCTTCAAAATTTTGGGAGCTATGGTTGAGCTTGACAATTGGGAAAGTGCCTTCGTAAAGCTTATATAGTCGTCACGGCGCGAAAAATATCTATTAAAATGGTAATATGATAAAAAATCAGAATTTATTGCTTGACATAATTGTCTAAAACATTTTGCAATAGTAACATATTTTGAGTTTTATTACTTTGATAATTATTTCGGACAACATTGTTTTGTTTACCCACGAAGGATACTTCTGTTATCGTTTGTTCTAGGATTCGTTTTTGGTGTACATCGTTATCGTATAAGCGAGTTCAAGATCTATTATGGAACATTGGGGGATAATTGCAATGAAGGTAAGATTCTGTATTTACTAAGTAAAAGTTGTGGATTATACGTTTTCGATCGTTGTGTTACTCAACGATAAAACAATATAAAAATATTCGTATCTGAATAATTAAATCTTTAATTCTGTAACAAACTCATTTTAATTTTTATTATTATCAACAAATCAATGGTTAAAATAAGAAATCATGCCTAAAAGAAGCGGGATATTATTCTCAGATTCAAATGAGATGAATTCCAAACGAATGGATCTCATCAGAGCAGCAGAAAATGTCGATTAAAGAAAGAAAACACATGAAGAGCAATGAGTGAGGCAGGCAAATGTCAGAGCAACAACTACTGACGTGAAGAAGAAAGACGAAGATAGGCGAGGGCAAGAGCTAAAGAAATTAATGACCAAAGGGATTTCGACTTCAACAACAAAGAAAGTGAAAGATATCACAGAAGTCACAATAAGAAAACTACTATAACAATTCTTTAATTTCAACCAAAATATAATCTTTAATATCTTCCTCCCTTAAATACCTATATATACATTTTGCTTTCTCTTCAACTGAACACTTCTATGCATCAATTAAGCCAATCATACTTATTAGATTATAATAACACTTTCCATGTAGTACTAACACACTTTTTGTGGACAAATTCGATTTCAAAGTCCGGGAACTCATCTTGTTTCGTAGGTTTGACTTTAAAATATTCACGTGACAAGTTAAACCCCTAAAATCAGCCTTTGCATGGGATAACGAATGGTTAAGCTAAATTAGAATACATCTTCAAAAGTGTTTACACCGGTTGCCTGCCTCGAGTTTGCATTTCCTGCCCAAGATTTTAATGTTTTTGAGATTCATGACCACATGATGATGCTGATGCCTTTTCTTCTACTAGAAATCAATTCAATTGAAATAACTATATTTTAAAAGTGGTTCGATCGACTGTTTATTATGATTATTTGTCACAAAATACATAATCGCCAAATTTTTTGATCAAGTTTACGGGGGAAAAATTATTTATGTATGCATTGTGTATGTATGTATGTATGTATTTATGTAAAAGATGGGGAGACAAGAAATATTGCATACCATTAAGCATTACTATAAATTTAACTTGGTTTCATTACTTGGTATTATTATCAAATGTTATTCAATAATTTTGTCTTGACACAAAAACTCGAGCAACCCCGGGTACTTTCAGCTAATATTGTGATATAACACATTGTTGCTAAAAAGTTTCCTACATTTCTCAATATAATTTTTTAGCTGAAAATGTACTCTGTTGTAAGGCTGCATTTTCTTTTGACATTCGTTAGAATTACATAATACATGTATGTTACTTCTGCAAACATTGAGCGATATGGTTTCATACACGTTATGCTTTGAAATTTATATTTGCTTTACATAGGTACTATCTATTTGGAATTTTTAAATTTGTTTAGAATATCTTCCCCACATAAAATTACCAGTTCTTGGTAAAAATGTTAGTATGTTATTAATGCTATTGTTAGTTATATTGCTGTTGGCAAATGTAAAATATGTGTCTAAATATAACGTTCGTTGCAGCAAAACTTCTTATATCGAGGTATTACTGTATTTAAAAATTTACATATTACTAAGAAAGTGAGATAGAAAAGATAATGCTATTACTTTGAAGTTTATGGAGTCAAAAAAATAAACTGAGTAATAAGGCTTGATGATCACAGAAATGTCCCACTGGAAAAAAATTCGGCAAGAGAAGAGCAACGATAAGAGAATTCAGCGATATCTATTACAAGTAGTTGGTTCTTGCATTCTGCAAGCATTTCATCTCACCCTGATAAACATTAATGAGGGTACTAATGTTTAGGCACTTCCATAAGAGCTGGAGATTCGAAACAATGCAGCCGATAAAATTTCGAAATTTTTTATACAAATTTTCAAGGTTTATGTTTTTCCGAATGTGCTACGGAGCTGATATTTTTTATAGGTAGGATTAAAAAAAAAACGAAATAGAGATTATACAAATTTTGATATTTTGATTTGTTTGACAGTTAAATATTCATTAATTTTAAATACTAATACTAATAATTTAGATACTACTGGGCAAATTAGGGAGCTGAAATTTTAAAGTTATTTAGAGCTCGGTCTATATAAACGAATAAACATTTCAATGCATCCATGAAATTGTTATTGCAGCCGTTAAAAATTATTTAATTTTATATAATTAGATAAACGGTATTTCACTTCTAAATGTGCTACAAATTTAAAATTTGGCAGAAATGTGTGGCATTATTAACGCAACCTGGAAAAGGTATAATATTCCTAAAATTGCAAAAATTAGCGATTGTTTTACTCAATTATTTTTCCATAAGAAAAAAACGAAAATCGGTGCGGGGGATAAATCTTTTGAATTAATGAAATATCTCTGAAAAATTAATGTTTTTTCAAGGTGAGATGAAATTCTTGCAGAATGCAAGCACCTTCTGCTAGTATATTTATATATAATTATGTATATATATATATATATATATGTGTGTGTGTGTGTGTGTGTGTGTGTGTGCGTGTGAGAAAATTTGGTGTTGGGTGTGTTTGGGGTGGAGTGAGCCGTGTGAATATTTTTTCACGTGAGAAGAGGATAAGGGTCCAGGCGCCGCGTTAGTAGCGATGACGACCACCCGAGTGAGTCGGCGGGGCGTGCGTGGTCTTTTAATCTCCCAACCTACTGTCGCCAGGCGTCACCAAACGCGTTTCCCCAAAAAATAGAAAGAGGCGCAAAAATTGGGCTGAGGGATTTTGTCGCCTTTTTTCTTTCCCTCACTGGACTAGAGCGGAAAAAACCTCGAGCGTTTTCGGTACCTTTTGTCTGCAGCTCGGTGTCTGTCTCCCTCTCTCGCAGCCGCGCACAATAGGCTGCGATACAATCGAATTCGCTTCGTGATGAAAGAATGTCCGTCGATAACCCGCGATCTTTTCAATTTTATTTCGCTCTGTAGATACAAATAATACGAGGGTGTTTCGAGCAAGGGAGACAAATGTGTGCCATCGGATTACGCTCGTTCGACTGACACATTAAGCGAACGGATTTCCATCCATGGCGGTTTGCATTGAAGAGGAGCTTTAGTTTTCTTATCCTTTTAAGGGAATGGGACGTTTTATTTTTCGTAGATAAATTAATGTTTGTGAATCGTACTTGAAATATATTCACTTTTTAAATAAAAGGGAGAATCTGTATTCAGTAGGATTTAATTAAAAAGAATATACAACATTCAGTTCCTGTTAATTTTGAGGGAAATTTGGATATAAGTATTTTAATAACCCTAATATGCCGTTGCGTTTGATGTGAAATTTCTCGTTGTGTAGCGTAAATATTTTTGTGGTCAGTGCATCAATTTATATCTCTGTATAAAAATTACCTGCACAAATGCTTGCATTTAATCTACAACAAAAGGAAAACTTAGTATTTAAATGAACTGAAAATTTTATATAGTTTGAATTCGATAATAAAAATTGGAAGTCACCCATGGAATATGGATTAATTGTGGTTTACATTGCGACGTTTAGGTAAATTGAGATTACATTCTTGTTGCTATTGCTGATAATCATTAACATTGAGCAATAAATTTTCATCAATATTACTTTAAACAATAAGTCCAAACCAGGACTAATGCAGGCTGGTTTTCCAAAGTTGACGTCCCTTATTTATTACTTATATTGACAAGAAATGTTTCAGTATGTGTTTGTCATTCCAAGAAATTCTCATACTATAAATGCCACTAGCATTTCATAGTTTATCAATGATAGGGAAAAATTCGAAAACAAATTATATATCAGGTTTAAAATACTAAAAGCAATGCCAAAATCTCTTTTTGACATTATATTTTGCATGCATTTTTTAAATAAACGAATTTAATAAATGTTACTGTTTATACGCTAATATGTTTGGATTAACTGTTCTTCGCCGAAGAGTAATCGAGCGGAAAAGAAAATAACCCATTTGCTCACTCGTCTATGCTCAAGCCGAGTTCAGTAATAATCGCCTCCATGGCAACAATCCGTTAAATGCGATTTAAAACGCAAAAACGCTGTTTTAGTAGAAATTGAAAAAAGTACGATAAACTATCAAACTTCTGTTTTAAGAATTAGAATCTAAATTCTCCTCCTCCTAGAACAGTACAAACCTTGCTCCGATATCACAATTTTAAGATATTTGTTAAAGAAAATATCTCTTCTCGGTGGATTTGAGACTTTCTATGTAAGACAAAAAACGTGCCTAAAAATTTCGCTCTATCCTTGTACTAGACAAGGAAGGGGTGCTTGAATTCTGGAAGCATCTAAAGCTAGATTTTTTATTTTAGATAGGTAATATTATTTTTTAAATTTAAAAGTTTGCACCTCTGCACTGGTATTCGTTCTTAACTAATGAGACAATATTGGAGTAAAAGGAATCCTAAAAATTTGTATTATAAGAATATTATAATTTTTCCATTGTTTGCTATTAATGCCACATATTTCTGTCAAATTTTAATGTTTTGCACATCTAGAAGTGCAATGATATTTAATCTAATTGTTTAAAATCACATTATTTTAACGGCCGTAATACCAGCTTCATAGATATTTTCAAATGTTCATGTGCGCTTTTGTACCAAGTTCTAAATAGCCGAAAAAGTTCAGCTTCTTAGCTCGTCCCCCAGTACCGAAACATTTTTCTATTTGTTTAAACTTTAATAATTTTGAACATCCGAGTAAATTTATATATCAGAATTTATATATTCCCTATTCGGTTATTTTACGACTTCTGCCTTAACAAAAAATTTGACCTCCGTTGAACTTGAACATTAAATATTTGTTTAAACATTTGCGAATTTTTAGCGGCCACATTATTTAACTTTTGACATTTCGATTTTTCTAGTCGGTTATGCACATAGCCCAACCCACATAAAAAAGTCTCCAGCTCACCTGAAAGTGCCTAACTAAACAACCGACGAGAGAAATCGGTCGCTAAAATTCGCAAAATTTAAACAAATATTTAATGATTATGTATTTATGAATGTGCCACGAAGCTGAAATTTTTTGAAAAGGTAGAAATCCTAAAAATAACTCACTAAGGATTATAAAAATTCTGATATATTAATTTATTTGGCTTTTATGAATTCATAAATTTTAAACAAATAGATAAATATTTAGGTACTTGGAGACGAGCTAATGATTTTAAAATTTTTAGTTAGTTAGAGCTAGGTGCAAAAGCGCAGATTAACATTTGAAAATCTCCATGAAGTTCTTATTACGGCTTTGGAAAGTTTTTAAATTTATACCATTAGATAAATATTATTACAGTTCTAGTTGTGCTACAGCATTAAAATTTGTCGTAAATATGTGGAATTAGTAGCAAACAATGGAAAAAGTACAATATTCTTAAAATTGCAAATTTTAAGCATTTCTTTGACTCCGATATTGTTCCATAAGGAATGAACGAAGACCTGTGCAGAGGTGCAAACTTCTGAATTAAAAAAATTATTCTAATAATGAAATATCTCTCTGAAAAATTAAAAGTTTTTTCTCAAGAGGAGATGTAATGCCTGCACCTCTCAAAGATGCGCGAAAATGTTCATAGATACGGGATTTGGAAAAAAATCGTAAATTATTCATCTGCCAGGCAAATAGAAAAATCTACTCAAAATGCCGGGAAAGAGGCCGTTTCTCTAACTCAGTTGGTGTAGTACTACATACTAGAGTCCTACACAGGACGTGCCTAGCCAGGGGGCCGGGTACGGGCCAATCCTATGGAATTCATTACGGGCTCGGGCCGGGCTTTAGAAATTACTGAATGTATCAGGAATATTTTAAAAAATTTCGGACTTTCACGGGTCAAAAATATTTAATGTGTCAGAAATTATTCACGATAAAACCAAACTTTCCTCCATATTTACCGGAAGAAAATGTCAATATTGTCCTCTGATGACGAGGATGAAAGTGCCATTAAATGACCCACAATTGTTGTTATTGTAATACTATACATGGCAAAATTGAAAAGTTTATTTGTGCAAATTTACTATTCTGTAAATAATTTGAAAATTTCAGCTTCCTAGCTCATCCCGTAGTACCTAAACAGTTATCCAATTGTTTAAAACTTAAGAATTTTTAACTGCCAAACAAATTAAAATATCAAAATTTGTATAACCTCTATATCGTTTTTTTTAAGAATTCTACTTATAAAAAAAATTTCAACTTCGTAGCACATGCGGAAAAACATAAACCATGAACATTTGTTTAAACAATTGAGAATTTTTAGCGGCCGCATTGTTGCGCTTTTTCATGTTTTTCATTTCTTGTAGTCGGTTTTGCACAAAATCCTACTTAAGAAAAAAATTTCGAATCTCCAGCTCATCTGGAAGTGCCTAAACATTAGTATCCTCCTATATGTTATATATATGTTATCATTTTATATAGACGTTCCTTACAGAGGAAGAGGAGGAGGAGGATATAACATACTAGTAGTTGGTGCTTGCATACTGCAAGCATTTCATCTCACCTTGTAAAAACATTCATTTTTCAGACAGACATTTCATCATTGCAAATATTCTTTCAATTCTAAAGATTTCACCTCCGCAGCGATTTTCGTTTTTCCCACAGGCAAAAATAAAAGTTTATAACAATCCCCAAATGTTGCAATTTTAAAAATTTTACACTTTCTTCATTATGGGGTACTAATGCTATACATTTTAGCCAAATTTTAAAGTTGTAGCACTTCTAGAAGTGAAATAATATTTTTCTTATTGTTTAAATTTAAATAATTTCTAACGGCCGCCGCAATTCATATCTAGTAAACTTGAAATGTTTATTTGTGCAAGTTCACTACTTTGTAAATTTGAAAATTTCAGCTTCCTAGCTCATCCCATAGTACCTAAACAGTTATCTATTTTTTTAAATTTTAAGAATTTTTAACTGCCAAACAATATAAAATATCGAAATTTGTATAATCCTTTTTTCGTTATTTTACGAATTCTACTTATAAAAAAAATTTGAACACCGTAGGATATGCGAAAATACATAAACCTTGAAAATTTGTTTAAACAATTGCGAATTTTTAGCGGCCGAATTGTTGCACATTTTCAAGATTTTCGTATTTTCTAGTCAGTTTTGCACAAAATCCTACCTATGAAAAAATTTCGAATCTCCAGCACATATGGAAGTTCCTAAACATTAGTATCCTCCTATATCCTCATCCTCCTCCTCCTCCTCTGTAAGAAACGTCTATATAGAATGATATATAACACTAGTAGTTGGTGATTGCATACTGCAAGCATTTTATCTCACCTTGAAAAACATTCATTTTTCAGACAGACATTTCATCATTACAAATAGTCTTAATTCTAAAGATTTCACCTCTGCAGCGAATTTCGTTTTTCCCACATGTAAAAATAATAGTTTAAAACAATCCCCAAATGTTGCAATTTTAAACATTTTACACAATCTTCATTATGGGGTACTAATGCTACATGTTTTAGCAAAATTTTAAAGTTGTAGCACTTCTATAAGTAAAATAATATTTTTCTAATTGTTTAAATTTAAATAATTTTTAACGGCCGCCGAAATTCATATATGGAAAAATTGAAATGTTTATTTGTGCAAATTCACTACTCTGTAAATAATTTGAAAATTTCAGCTTCCTAGCTCATCCCGTAGTACCTAAACGGTTATCTATTTGGTTAAACTTTAGGAATTTTTAACTGCCAAACAAATTAGAATATCAAAATTTGTATAATCCCTATTTCGTTTTTATAAGAATTATATATTATAAAAAAATTTCAACTCCGTGGCACATACGGAAGTATATAAACCATGAAAATATGTTTAAACAATTGCGAATTTTTAGCGGCCGCATTGTTGCACTTTTAAAAGATTTTCGCTTTTTCTATTCGGTTTTGCATAAAATTCTACCTATGAAAAAAATTTCGAATATCCAGCTTATCTGGAAGTGCCTAAACGTTAGTATCCTCCTGAAGGAAAACCAGATGGGAAAAGGGAAAGAGGTAGGAAAAGGTTTCAGCTGATAGACAATTTGAAAGGGAAAAAGGGAGTTATCATGATATGAAGAGAACAACGGAAAATAGGAGTGTATGGAGAACCAGGTTTAACCAGAATAATCACGGACCTGTCTACGGACAGACTACCTATGATGATATATATATATATATATATATATATATATATATATATATATATATATATACACACACTAGTAGTTGGTGCTTGCATACTGCAAGCATTTCATTTCAAAATAAAAAGACATTTTTTTTTCTCCGTATTTCAAGGCTCGCCGAGAGCAAGTAACCGTTTGCAAAGTTCTTTCTGCGCAAACGGTTATTGAGTTTTTCATCGTGTTGAGGCAACTTAACTACGATGGAGAAGCACCCAACCCCTGAAGACGGCCACCGACGTTCTACGTCGACCGGACGGATTGTCCGACTGATGCGGGCGGATGGATCTTCCATCCCTTACATCCGTCGCGCATTTGACGTCACAGAAGCCGTGAGGAAGGAAACGGCACACCATTCGTCGTCCTCACTTCAGGAAGAAAACGGCCCTTTACAGGGCCAAAATAGTCGTAGTCTCTTGGGAGGCTCGACTTTTCCGCCTGACTCCATCCCTTTGGAGTCTCCGTCAGCGGAATCGGTGATCTTCACTTCTATGGAGGTGGAGCCGTCCCAATCTGCTGACGCCCAAGGCTCGTTTCCGAGCCCAACTGCACCAGAAGAAGCTGCGCCGAAGGAGGCGTCCCAGGGCCTCAGGAAAACTAAGAAGAAGACGAAGTGGACGGCTTTGTCTTCCTCTTCGACGCCACAGCCGGTGCCTACACCTGACCCTATCCAGGTGGAAACCGTCATGGACACCAGTGAGGGGATTAGAGGAAAGAGGAAGCAGCCTTCATCCTACCCCGCAAAATCTGGGAAAGCTGAGACGGAGCTGGAACGGCGCGCGGCCCCAATCCTGGGACCCGCACCAGATACCGGCCCCGAAAATCAGCGCTGAGGATCCATCGCCCGTTGCAGTTGCAGCTCGTTCGCGCCCAGCCGCTGTCCCTGAGGCCTTGGCAACGCGCGACGAGACTCCGACGCTTGCCTTACTGGCGGCTGCAAAGCCCGCTACTCCTCGCGCTTCGCAGAATACAACCCCAGCAGTAGCCGATCCTGACGAGACCTGGGAAGCGATCCTTGCTGTCTGCAAGGCTCTCCGTCGGCTGATACCATCTACCGAAGGCCAACTCCTCCTCTCACTCTTGGAGGAGCTCGCAAGACAACGGGTCCCTACAGCAACCGCCAATGGGTGCTAGAGGAAACACTGTCATCGCCCAGTGGAATGCAAATGGAGTAAAAGCGCATTCCGAGGAGATCAGAACCTTCCTCCAAGAGAAAAGCGCCAATGCAGCAGCCATAAATGAGACGCATCTCAAGCCATCGGATGATTGGCGTCTCCTGGGATGGAACATCTACCGAGCGGACAGGACGAGCGGCGCAGGGGGTGGCTCGGCGCTTCTAGTCCATCAATCGGTTTCCCATCGGCCGGTTCGAGTCCCACGCCTCACTGCCATCGAGGCGGTATCGGCAGAAGTTCAGACCTCAGCGGGGTGGATCCGCCTAACATCGGCCTACTACCCACCATCTGCGCCCTGGAGACAGGATGAATTGGAGGAGCTGCTTGTTGGGGATGATGACTCTCCCACCATACTTCTTGGAGATATGAATGCCCGACACAGCACCTGGCATTCCCCTTCCTCCAACCTGAGGGGAAGGCGACTGAAGGACTACGTTGAGGAGGAAGGACTGGACGTGCTGGCACCGGCGGATTCCACCTATCTGCCCTCGGGGAATGTCCTTGATATTGCGATTGTTCGCAATGTCCGGGTCTCCCTGAGCCTTCACTCCGTCTACGTACTCTCCTCAGACCATAACCCCACGCTCCTGCTGGTTGGGAGCCTGCCGGTTCGGATGCCATCTACGGAGAGGAGGGACTTTGCCAAAGCGGACTGGCAGCTCTTCCGGTACATCGTGGCGGAACTTCTACCTGCTCATCCAACTCCTCCGACTACGGCGGCGGAGGCAAACAGCATGGTCGACCTGCTAACCCAAGGCATGCAGACAGCGATGGAAAAGAGCATCCCTAAGGTTCTCTCACCCAGAAACTTCCGCATCCGTCTTCCTGAAGGCGTACGAAGAACAATAACCCTCCGCAATTCCGTTCGACGGCGTTGGCAGCGTCACCGGACAAGAGATCTCAAGGAGCAGCTCGAGAGCCTCAACTTTGAAGTTCGACAGCTGCTCCGCGAGCTACGTACGGACGCTTGGGAACAACACCTGGCCACTCTTTCTCTGGAGGATAATTCTATATGGAAGACCTGCAGACAGCTCTGCAAAACGAGACGCCACGATCCTGTCATCGTAAATGGGACAAGAGTCGCGACAACTCCAGCGGCCAAAGCGGACCTTCTTGGTGAGCACCTCTACGAGGCTTTCTCCCCAAATCCGTCCACTCCGGAATCCGCCGAAGAAGAGGAAGAGATTGCGGACCAACTGCGGAGACTGCACCAGGGGCAGCTTGACCAATCCGAGCTCCCGACCTGCAAGCCCAAGGATGTGGTGGAAGTCATCCGTCACCTCAACTTGAGGAGAGCGCCCGGCGATGACGACATCCCTAACACGGTCCTTCGCCAACTTCCAGTCGCTGCAGTGGAGTTCCTGACCAGTATCTTCAACGGCTGTGTAGGGATTTCTTACTTCCCTTCGCTTTGGAAGAAAGCGAAAATCTTCTGCCTGCCGAAGACTCGGACGATGGAGATGGGCCCTAGTGACCTGCGCCCCATCTCCCTTCTCCAAGGCTTCGGAAAAATCTTTGAGCGGCTACTCCTTCCTGCCATCAACCAACACCTGCGAGAGAAGGATGTTCTTCCTGGGGAACAATTCGGCTTTCGTCAGGGGAGGTCGACGGTCCAACAACTCGCCCGAGTAGCAGACTTTGTAACGGACAGCTTCAATAGGAAACACGCGGTCGCTGGCGCCTTTTTTGACATATCTAAGGCGTTCGACCGCGTGTGGCACCCAGGACTCCTACTGAAGATGGCAAGGCTCCAGTTCCCGACCTGGATAACGCGGCTCATCCAGTCATACCTCACCGGCAGAACCTTCAGGGTCTTCTGGCTCCGGGACGGATCTGGGTTTCATCGCATCCGCGCTGGAGTTCCGCAAGGATCCGTGCTGGGGCCAGTCTTATTGAACGTCTACACCCATGATATACCACGGGACCATGGGTGGAACACCATCGCAGCGCTGTATTCTGATGACGCGGCGCTACTAACGCGCTCGTCCAAGAAGTATGCAGCCGCAGAAAATCTCCAACTTGCAATCAACTCACTGGTCTCGTGGTATAGCCGGTGGAGGATAACTGTAAACCCAGCGAAAACGAAAGCCATCGTCTTCCATCCAGGATATGGAGCTCTGCCGAATGTCACCCTGTCCGTTGCGGGAGACATTGTCCCTTGGGTCAGTGAAGTGACCTACTTAGGAGTGAAGCTGGACAGGAAGCTGTTGTGGAAGGCGCAGGTGGAATCTGCAAGGGCTAAGGGTCTTGCTGCCCTCAACAGATTGCGGCCGCTTTTGCGATCCCGGACGCTGACCACGTCTACGAAGAGAAGACTGTACCTGACCTGCATCAGACCGGTCTTCACTTATGCAGCCCCGGTGTGGTCTGGAATTCCTGTGACAGTGCTTCGACGGCTTCAGGTGGTGCAGAACAACGCACTCCGCCTGATCCTGGGATGTTCGAGGTACGACGGGAACGCCAGACTACACCAAGATGCCGACGTAGAGCCGTTAGATATACTCTTCCCATCCATGGCGAGCTGTTTCTACAAGAAGGCGGCTAGATCTCTGCACGTGGAGGTGCAAAATCTCGGGGATATCAAAGCTCAATGGTGGGACAAATACAAACGTCCCATCGCAAGCCTAGATGTCCCCGAAGCTCTACCATCATCAAAGCGACCGAGAGTGACCTGAAGCTCAACTCTCCAGCTAACTTCCAGTGACAATCCCAAGAGTGCTACCCTTTAGACGCATTAGAAGAAATGGAAATGCGAAATGTCAACTACGGTTGACTTAAGGTCTACTGTATTTCATCATTACACATATATTTTTAATTCTAAATATTTCACCTCCGCAGCGATTTTCGTTTTTCCCACATGTAAAAATAATAGTTTAAAACAATCCCCAAATGTTGCAATTTTAAACATTTTACACTTTATTCATTATGGGGTACTGATGCTACACATATTAGCCAAATTTTAAAATTCTAGCAATTCTAGAAGTAAAATAATATTTTTCTAATTGTTTAAATTTAAATAATTTTTAACGGTCATATATGGTAAAATTGAATGTTTATTTGTGGAAATTCACTATACTGTAAATAATTTGAAAATTTCAGCTTCCTAGCTCATCCCGTAGTACCTAAACAGTTATCTATTTGTTTAAAATTTAGGAATTTTTAACTGCCAAACAAATTAAAATATCAAAATTTGTATAATCCCTATTTCGTTTTTTTAAGAATTCTACTTATAAAAAAATTTCAACTCCGTAGCACATGCGGAAATACATAAACCTTGAAAATTTGTTTAAACAATTGCGAATTTTGAGCGGCTGCATTGTTGCACTTTTTCATGATTTTCGTTTTTTCTAGTCGGTTTTGCACAAAATCCTACCTAAGAAAAAAATTTCAAATCTCCAGCACATCTGGAAGTGCCTAAACATTAGTATCCTCCTGTTATATATATGTTATATCCTCCTCCTCCTCCTCTGTAAGGAACGTCTATATATAATATATATATATATACACACATATAGCAGAAGAATGCCATTTCCCTATTGTATTGTTATGTTTTTTTCGATATAATAATTAGCCATTTTCTTTCTGATAACATATGTACAATACTAACTAATTGCCCGTCAAATATGACGGGTATGCGTGGATTAAATATTAAATCTAAGGCACTTTCCATTCTTCCTCCTATTGTTTGTTTGTTGTAAACGCGTTAAAAAGTGCCATTGATGACGTCAGCGTGAAGATTAAGTACGTACGTACGAACTTACATTCGAAATTATTAATAGGAGGATTATGCTTGGTTTTTATTTTTTGAAAGTTTTTGTACAGCTTAAAAACTTTGATTACATTTTGTTTGTGCTTAATGAAATACAATTGATTCACACTTGTGGTTATTTCGATAGATATAGTTTTTTATATTGAAACCACTTTGCATTAGTCTTTTATCAAGATTTATGTACGAAATTGTATTTTCAATGACAGTTACTTTCAAAAAGCAATGCTTTATTACCAGCATCCTAGTCGCATAAATGATAAATATTTCATTTTCGTGTTTTATATCCTTTTGAATCGTACACAAGCCCAAATTTGCAATGAGTTTAGTATAATTCAAGCTAGTAAATGGATCTCGCTGGCATTTACCCATGCCAGTTGGCAATTCTCGTGTGCTAGATCCCAATCTTACGCAGCCATTTCCTCAGCGGAGTAGTGCGGGTAACAAAGTTTTACGGCGCATCACTTGAGTAAGCCTTTCGCCGAAGGACGCGGAGAAAGCTGTGGACCCCTAGACCAGTGATTATCAACCTTTATGTAGGAGCGGCAGATAAATAGAATTTGGTGGCACCACAGCCTTATAGCAATGTTTTTATATTTTCACAGTCGAGTATTAAAACCTTTGGATATATCCATTTGTTGGTATCACAACATAATCAATTTATTTGACAAAATTATGCCCTAGTTCAGGGGTCGGCAACCTTTTCACCTACGAGGGCGCAATTTATATTACTGGGGACGTGAAGGGCGCATAAGCAAGATCAGTTGATATTTCTCTGTATCAGTGCTTGGCAACCTCTTTATCTATGAGGGCGCAACTTTAATTATTGGGGGCGTGAAGTAACAATAGTAGATGTGTACCAATATTTATTAAAATGATATTTTTGTATATATACGAAAAACTATTAAAGAATTTATTATAAAAACATGAAAAATAAATCAATGTGAAACTTGGGACTGTATATCTTCAGCCAACTAGCTATAATTTGGCACATAACTCGAGACACCTGATCTTAGACAGTTGTCTAAATTGTAATCGGTGAGTCTCGATCGGTACTTGGATTTCAAGTGTTTCATGCTTGAAAAAATGGACTCGCAAGTGTAAGTTGAAGCACAGTAAGAATATATTTTTAGGGCACATTTTCTTAATAATGGATAGCGATTTTCGTCAACTAAATTCCAAAAGTTTTCATCATTTTTATGTGACCTTAAAATAATGTCATTCTGCATATTTATTATTTCCATTTCTAAGTCCTCGGTGTTAACGATATTAAAGTAAGTTCCAATATTAACAGACATATCATTGTCCATAAAATTGAACTGATTAACAAAGAATGTTATTATGGGTTCTACTTCAGAAAACTGACGAAACCTAAAATTAAATTCCTTCAGGAGAGTTTCAATGTGTTGTGAAAATGGTTCAGTGGTAACATTTTCATCAGTCAGACTCTCAATAATATATTTTAAATTCGGGAAATGTGATAATGAATTTCTCTATAGGTGAGACTTCCACAATGCCAATTTACATTTGAATGCATCTACTGCACTTATCATTCTTGCAATGTGTTGATTTTTCCCTTGCATCTCCATATTCAGTTCGTTCAATTTTATAGTTATATCAACAAGAAATCCGAAATCCATCAACCAAGCTTTGTCATCCAACTGTGCATAATATTCATTTCTTGACGTAAGAAATTCCTTTACCTCCTTTATGAGATTTATAAACCTCACAAGTATTTTGCCTCTGCTGAGCCATCTAACTTCGGTATGTAAAAGGAGATCATCAAATTCGGCATCTTCACCTTGTAAAAGCAGTTTAAACAATCGGTGTTGCATTGATACGGCTCTTATGGAATTTATTATTTTTGTTACTGTTTTTATGACATGTTGAAAATGAAGAACTTTTGCGCATAACATTTCTTGGTGTATAATGCAGTGATATGAAATAAATTTTGGAAAGAGAGGGTCTTCTTTACATAGCGCAATAAATCCATTTTTACAACCTGTCATCAAAGGTGCACCATCTGTAGTAATATCGGTCAACTTCATTAATGGTGTATTACTTTCTTGGACATATTTTTTAAAAGCTGAAAAAATGTTTTCACCTCTTGTTCGTCCCTTTAATGGAAGAATTTTAAGAAATTCTTCCTTTCCTGAAAAATCATTAAACACCATCTTCACAACCATAGCCAACGAGAAGAAAATACGTTTTTGTAAATCATTTGCCAACTCTTTCTCCATATTGGTTGCAATAACTTCAATTCTTCTTGTAACTGTTCTTGCTGATAACTGAATCGTGTTGATTGCTGAGGAAATTTCATTTTTATTTTTAAAATCTTTGAAAAGTGAGTCAGCAGCTGCTAACATGGCTTCTTTTACAATCTCGCCATCTTCAAAAGGCTATTTCCTCTTGGCCAACAAATGCGAAATTTTAAGTGATGCAATCGTTGCTCTTTTTATTTGCTGCACTGGTCTGGTAAAAATGCTCTGCTGTTTAGTTGAAATAGAGTTCATATCAGAAATTTTCTTTTTCCTGATCTCAGAGTTTAACGGATAACTAGTATTAAAATTTCCGTGGACCGTATTAAAATAGTTTTCCAGTATCGAGCGCCTACCTCCAAATAGCCTGAACCGGCTAACGGAGCTATAGTACACGACGGGTTGAGAACAAGGGTCTCAGTTAGCCTTGCACCCGTAATAGCGATTGAAGGCGACAAGACACCTTCACCTAGCATAAACTAGGGACGGAGAATTCCCTATCTTTTCGTACAGTTCGTACGAGAACGTTTGTTTGAATTATCAGCACAGACACGGCAATCACAAAATACGATAGCGGCTGTGAAGGATGTATTTATACTAGGGAAGGGTAGGGAGAAGGGAAAGGGACGTGGATAAACAAGTGAGGGGTAACGGAGGAGTCATTATGAAAAGAACTCTCTTAATGACAACAATGTCTTTATTCTACAATGTGTCCCCATTCTGTTTGCTTATAAGTCCTGACCTTGACGATGTTATTTTGTAACAGACATACGTTTCGGCTCGGTGTGATGTAAGATTAAGATGTTGGTTACAAAGTTCTATTCTTCATCTTGTTCCGCAACTTATTGGTCTTCTGAGAGTTTTCCGTAATTGTTTAACTTGAGTTCTCTCTTTGTCTGGCGGGCGACACACAAATGTCTTGCGGGCGCCATGGCGCCCGCGGTCGCCTCGTTGCCGACCTCTGCCCTAGTTACTTGTAAACACATCCAAATCGTTGATTTATTTACAAAACTAATTTTATCGCGGCACACCAAAAACCAGCTGCGGCGCCTCAGTGTGCCGCGTCACCCAGACTGGGAACCTCTGCCCTAGAGGCATGAAAATAAGGTCAACTTGCGTTGCTCCTCGGTATGAAATCTAGCTACCTAGAACATCACCTACATCATGATCCACTCATGAAATACCAACAACCTTGTATTTTTATGCATATAAGTTCTTAAATTCCATTTATTATTTATTTTTCTAACTAGCAACTCAGCATCATTTACGCAACGTTTTATTTGGAAATATTCTCCTTGAACAAGACCGGTGGAAAATGGACGAAAACATAATTTGGAAATGGTATCAAAGTAAATGATATTCGATTCAAAATTCACACATGTATTTAGAGTAAATCGTAAATTTATTACTGGCTTGCTTTCATTATTATGTTTATCACATAAGGGCGAATAAATGCGAAATAGAAAATTCTGCCCAAGGTTGTGCATCTCATTCATAGCTCCATGTTAAACACCCAAAAGGATTATGTAGCTTGGTTGTTTCCTCTTCAATACAAATACAAATGCGCTGCTTCATTTTCTAATTTCTTCACGTCTATTGGAGGCATATTGTGTCAAATGGTACAATTTCTCATCACACCTTAAATCAAAACATCAATTTTTTATTCAATCATTATTTTGCTTAAACGTCAAAAATTTGATAAAGAACATGACCCCAGGTATGTTATTAGAATGAAAAATAAAAAAATGTTAGCTGAAATCCACTGAAAACTGAAGTGGGTAATGGTGCCGTATGTTGTCATGAAAATTTTTATTCGCATTTGTGGAGGCATGATGGACTGAATTATTTTTTTCGATACTCGGCATAGATTTAGATTCTCTCCTCATCATGAATGAAGAATATTCTTTCAACTGTAGACACCTCTAACTTTGTTATCGCTTATTAACTCGAGCCTATATAAAAATGATAATAGTTCAATAAATTTACAAATACTGAATATCAGGTAGAAGAATTGGAGACGTCTGCACGAATCCATGACCTCTATATGTAAACTTTTAAAACGTACCGTGTTTTTCCTTGATCTTTTCTTTAGCTCGAGATATAACTTCTTTGAATCGGTTAAATGCATTCGGAGGATAATACGAAAAAACACATATAACATAAATATATAGTTCATCATAATAGGTAGTCTGTCTGTAGACAGGTCCGTGATTATTCTTGGTTAAACTTGGTTCTCCATATACTCCTATTTTTCGCTGTCCTCTTCATATCTTGAAAACTCTCTTTCCCTTTCAAATCGTCTATCAGCTGAAACCTTTTCCTACCTCTTTCCCTTTTCCCATCTAGTTTTCCTTCTAACACATCTTTAATCATACTCTCTCTCCTCAGGTAATGTCCAGCCCAGTTTGCCTTCCTCTTTCTGATAGTCTGTATAATAATTCGCTTTTCTCCTATTCTTCGTAGAACTTCATCGCTTTTCATCCTTTCTGTCCATTTATCTTCAACATTCTCCTCCAAGTCCACATTTCAAAGATTTCCAAGTATTTTATGTCATTTTTTCTTAGCGTCCATGTTTCTGCCCCATACAATGCTATACTCCATACGTAGCATTTTATCAAATTATTGCGGATATCTTCCCTTATATTCCCTGTAAGTAGTTGTTTCTTTCTCCTAAAAGCCGCTTTTGCTTTTCCTATTCTAGTTCTGATCTCATCCGTACATTTTGCTTCTTTTGTTATGATGCTTCCAAGGTATTTATATTCTGAAACTTGTTCTAAAGGCTTTCCCTCAATACTTATGTTCAGATTCTCTTCTTTGCCGGATGTTCGAATGACCTTGGATTTTTCTGTATTTATTTCCATTCCGTATTTTCTACCTGTTATCACTAGTCTATTTATCATTTTTTGTAGCTCCTCTTCCTTTCTTGCTAGAAGTACTTGATCATCTGCGTATTTTACTGTTCTTATAATCTTTCCTCCAATTTTGAAATCTCCTGTGCCCTCTAAAGCTTCTTGCATTAGACTTTCTCCATATATATTGAATAAGGTTGGCGATAGGCAGCAGGGTCGCGCCGGCCGCTACACACCCATCGATATAAATGCATTGGCGTTGCTATGCCGAAGAATTGAATCGATCGATCGAGTGTTTCCACAGAAAAATCCCGAGTATATAACTGGACGCGCACAATCACCGAGTGGCCCCAGTGTTCTCAAACCGAGTGGCCCCAGTGTTCTTAAACCGAGTGGCCCCAGTGTTCTAAAACCGAGTGGCCCCATTGTTCTCAAACCGAGTGGCCCCAGTGTTCTCTAAGTAGCCCCATACCGTGCTTCTACGCTGCCTGTGTTCAGTGGCCCCAGTGTTTCCACAGAAAATTCCCGAGTGTCGTAAAAACATCGCGACGATGAGTGCGCCTTAAAATTACCCCCTTTCCACGCCTAAAGAGCGCATGAAATGACGTCCCCAGACCAAGGCGCGATACAGCCTTATGCGGCTTCCACTCCAATCCCATCTACTTCTCCAACCTATAATCCTTGGTATGCTCCCACCAACTTTAATCCATACCTCGAGCCAAACTACGGCCCACCTAATCCCCTTCAACCAATTGTTTCACCCAACAACATCCCTACTTCATTCCTCCAATCTCCTCAAACAATATCAGCGTCGCAAACACCACAGTTTACCATTCCTGCCACATATGCAGCGGTAGTTAGCCGCCATCAATCTCCTATCACCACAGTCACCTCAACTAGAATCACACCGTTCCTGTCGCCCCACTCTGCGGATCCACCCAACCAACTAAATTTAACCCCATCAGCAGACCGCATAGCCTATCTCTTCGCCTGTGCTCGCAGACATCTTAGAACCAACAACTTAGCAGTCACGATGACACCAACTGGACTAGCCGTCGTCCCTCACACCTACACGAACGCCGTGAGTAACACCCACCCTCATTCGGTCGAAAGTGCTCAACCCTCCACTACCTTAGTCTCTTGTGATTACCTAAATACTGATGTAAATATAGCTTCAAATCACAGCCAGCCCAGAATAACCCGTTCGCAAAAAATAAATCCTACCACCTTCATTAGTGTTAATAATAATAATGTTGCAAATTTTGAAAATATCTTAGATAAAAATTCAGTAATAACTAAAGGTAATAATTTTAGCCCAGTCAGAGAAACCCGCTCCAAAAAATCCAAACCCACATCATCCAATCACCCTAGCCTTAACGCCTCCCCCTCCCCAACTGAAGTCACCACCTCCAACCGCTTCCAACTCCTAGACCCCGACCCCGATTCCTCAGGCAGAGAGGAATCTAACTCGGACTCAAATCCAAATTCTGCTCCAAATCCATCCAATTCCTCAGATATCGAGGAATCCCACCCCCCCTCCAAGTCATCTATCCCCCCTACCACAAACCCCAAGCCCACTAAACTCCAACCCCACCCCTCCAACCTGCTCCCATCCCCTCAATCCCCTCAATTAAAATTCAAACTTCCCTAAACTGGCTCCAACTATCCAAGGAACTATATGAAAAATTAGTTGTAAGGCCATCAGCAAAATTTATTTCCTCCAACCGAATTATATTACAGTGTAAAACTGTTACAGATTACCTAGCAGCCCGCAGTTATCTTAAGGATAATAATATTTCTTTTTATACCTATCAACTACCCCACGAAAAACTTCAAAAATTTGCCCTGAAAGGACTTTCAAACGATCTTAAATCCGTAGACATAGTCGACGCCATTGAACGATATGCCTTTGAAGTTCGCGATGTCTATCAAGTTTTTTCTACCCGCCCTACCTATGCACAGCAAAAGCAAGGGATCAAAACAGTGGAAAAATATCCCACTGATGTATATATCGTAACCTTAGCCAGAACAGCTGATTCTAAAAATTTGCCAATAAATCCGGAATTTCTATTTATAATTGTAAAATACTTCCCTACAAAAAACCACTTAGCCCAGTTCAATGCTTCAATTGTCAAAAATTAGGGCATACTAAAAACCATTGCAATTTTCCGGCCGTATGTGTGAAATACGGCGGCGATCATCCTGCTGCCAAATGCTCGAATTCCCCCGATACTCCCCCCACTTGTGCTAACTGCGGAAATGCCCATACTGCCAATTATAAAAATTGCCCCACCTTCATCCGAGCTCGCACAGCAGTGTATAACCGCCTGAACCCTACCTCAGCACCAGCTCCACCACCTCCACCAGCACCAAATCCTACATCCCATCCTTCATACTTTCCCCACATACCTACTCCTCCAACCCTCCCTACCCAAAACTTAATCCCCACCCCACCCCATACCACCTTCTCCCACCCATTACCCCCTTACCCTCAAAACCCTTTCATCCAACCCACTTTTCCACCCCCTTGTAATATCAATAATATCTTATCCGATATTCAATGGCTCCACAATATACTTACCCATTTTCTTTTTCTCCAAACTAGCGAGCAACGGCGCATATATCTTCTGAGTGAGTTACTCAAATTTGATGGCTTTCCACGCCCCTAAAATTAATAAACTTTCTATACTCTCGTGGAATGCCCATAGCATTAAAAATAAAATCACTGAACTCCGAGATTTCCTCTCAACTTCTCACTTTGATCTAATCCTCCTCCAAGAAACCCACTTAACGGTCACAAATAAACTTTACATTCCTAATTTTAAAATTTACCGGCTAGATCGCACTTCTTCCGGAGGCGGCGTGGCCATCGCCATCAGGTCAAACATCAAACATTCAGTTAGGAATTTTCCCATTATGAAATCAATAGAAGCGTTAGGAATTGTCCTTCACACCAAAATTGGCCCAATGACCATTAACTCCATTTATAAACCTTCGACTCAAAAACTTCAACTTACTGACTAACGGAACCTTTTTGCAGACAACCGACCCGGACTATATATAGGCGACTGGAACGCAAAACATCGACACTGGGGCTGCAATGCCACCAATACGGACGGAGGACATCTTTAATTATTCATCCACTGATCCAATAGCCATAATTACCCCAGACGAACCGACGCATTTTTCTTCCAACAACCCCTCCTCAGACATACTTGATTATGTCATAACCAAAAATTTTCCTATTACTTTTACCCCAAAAGTGCTAAAAATCTTTTCCTCAGACCACTATCCAATTTTCTTTCACCTTTCTGTAGACCCATTCCAACTCCTCCCATCCCTGCCCCAACGAACAGACTGGACCAAATTTGCCTCTTTAGCAAATGAAAAAATACCCTCTCTCCTACCTCTACCCACTCCCTCTCCTACCTCAATTGATACCCGAATAATTGAAATCCAAAATATCCTCCTCTCCTTCAAAACCTCAGCCTCCCAAACTTTTTCCCCAACTCACACCCACATTCCGCCCATCCCTACCTCCTTGCGGGAACTAATCCAAAGAAAAAACCGCATTAGAAGACGCTGGCAAAAATACCGACAGCCATCAGACCGAAGAGACCTGACACGTCTGACCAATCAAATCAAATTTCAACTTTCAACAACAACAGTGGTTTAATAAAATCAACTCTCTCCGCACTGACGATTGCAGCATTTGGCGTACAACCAAATCCCTCACCAAACCTTTTCCACCCACTCCTCCCCTCAAAACAGTTGACTCCGTCATTCACGACCCATTCCACAAAGCACAACTTTTTGCTGATTACCTTCAGAAAATAATGACTCCCTCTACCTCAGCCCTCACCCCACTGAATTAGACGCCAAAATTAACTGCTCCGCCTTAGACCAGACTCCTGAACCTGCTCCCATTCAAACCTCTTATCCCGAAATTAAATCACTTCTGCATAACTTAAAAACTAAAAAAGCTCGAGGTCTAGATAACATTACCAACCTCATGCTAAAAACTCTGACTTCCTCTAAGCCTTTTATTAACATCCTAACCGATCTTTTTAACAACTGCCTTCAAATTAGCTACTTCTCTCCCTTATGGAAAAACGGTAAAATTTTACTCTTCCTCAAACCAAGCAAAGATCCCTCCT
This sequence comes from Tanypteryx hageni, assembly GCA_028673005.1. NCBI lineage: Eukaryota > Metazoa > Arthropoda > Insecta > Odonata > Petaluridae > Tanypteryx > Tanypteryx hageni. The sequence goes on along the minus strand of CM054113.1, from coordinate 35,896,580 downwards.
CACATTTCAGCTATCTCCCTTTTACCATCCCTCTCCAAAATTTTAGAACGCATTATTTTAAAACGCCTAACACTTTTCATTAATGAAAACAAAATTTTAATCCCTGAACAAATGGGCTTCAGACAATACACATCGACAATTCACCAAATATTAAGGCTCACGGATACCATTGCTCGAGGCTTTAATTACGGGAAAAATCAACAGAAGCGGCCTTTTTAGACATCAGCAGAGCCTTTGACACTGTTTGGCACCAAGGCCTCTTACTCAAACTATCCAGACTTGACTTTACCATCAACCTTCAAAAACTAATCAAAAATTTTCTATCAAATTGCACTTTTCAAACCAGCATTAACTGCTCTCTCACCACCTGCCGCCCAGCTCTTACAGGAGTACCTCAAGGGGCGATATTGAGCCCAATTCTTTTCAACCTGTATATTAACGACCTCCCCAAACACGTAAATACCAACCTTTTTGTTTATGCAGACGACACGGCGATAATTAGCCAATCCCTTTTCCCGGACCTGGCGACAAAAAGAATAACGACCCACTCGCGACAAATCTACAACTGGACTCAGACATGGAGACTAAAAGTTAACTCCGAGAAAAGTGCCCACATGCATTTCACCCGCTTTAAGCGATACTCCCTTACCTCAAACCCAGAGATTGCAGGCCAAAAGATCCCAACAGTTCCGAAACACAAATTTCTCGGCATAATCCTTGACTCAAAATTGCTGTTTACAGCCCACTCCCAACACGCCCTTCAAAAGGCAAAATTAGCTAAATCAATCCTCTCCTCATTACTAGGACCTCACAGCAAAATAAGCCTTACCCCTAAAATGCGCCTCTACCTCCTTCTAATCCGCCCACATCTTACTTACGGCAGTGAAATTTATTTTAACACTGCAAAGAAAAACAGGGCCAAAATAGAAAGTTTTCAATCATCCACCCTCCGCTTTATTGCCCAGCAATCCAAACTAGTACCCATCAGAGAACTACAACTTGCCCACAATATCCCACCACTTTTAGACTTTACTAAACCCTTTCCTCCAAACCATATGGACCTATCACACCGCCAAACGCCACAAATACCGGATGACGAAAGATATCCTTCAGCTGTAAATTCCTGGTACCACTATTAACCCCCAAATACCTCTTATCCCTTAACTTACTCCTATCTGTGCATAACCCCAACTTAATTTTTTTTTAATGGTCCTGAAAAGGTCCTAAATCCATTAAAAACCTATATGAAGATGATCGCCGCCAAACCATTACAAAATTTTTCCCCTACCTTCTAAAACCTGCATAAACGCAAACTAAGCCTCACCACCATCATATATGCCATACTCATTGTAAACATTTCCTGAAAAGGGTTGTTTTGTGATGCTCCCGATATAGATCTCTGCTCTCTACTCTCTTTTATTTTCATTTTTATTATTTTATTATATATATATATATATATATATATATATATATATATATATGTGTGTGTGTGTGTGTGTGTGTGTGTATGTGTGTATATATGTGTATGTGTATGTCTATGTATGTATATGTATGTATATACAGTCAAACTCGTTTATAACGAGCACGGTTGTAACGAGGTCACGGCTATAGTGAGCAAATGCTACCTCCAAGATAAGTTTACGAGTATTTACATACAAATATTTCACGTATATAACGAGCACGCTTCACGGATATATCGAGCAAACTTCGACCACGTCTCAGTCTCAAACGCGGTGGCGGTCAGCCCCTTCAATCCTCATAGTGACTCAAGATATCTAACCTTGTGTTCTCGAGTCCAGCATCTACACCCTATCCCTCGGGGAGGTTAAAGACCGCGGCGTTGTTGTTAAAAAAATAATCCCTTCGTCCAAACCAAGTATTCCCAACTTGCAGGTACAGTGGCACCCGCGGAGGTCCTTTGTCCTCTCCTCCCAACCCACAGCTCTTTTACAGCCAGGAGGTTGTGTTTGGAAGGGGGGTAAGGGGCTAAGGGCATGTACAATGGCACCCGCCCCCGTCGCTCAGCCGAATGCACCCAACACCCTTTCCCACGTAAAGATGGGAAATCCCAGATTTAATCCGTCTCCTCATTAACTCTTCCTGGAATTGGTATGCTCGCAGTTTGCAAAGAAAGTTCGTAGCGTTGATCGCAAAAATCAGTTGAGATTTTGCCCTTGAACGAGTAACATGTCCGTACATAAAAGGAAGTGTCTGTCTATTCGCGAAAAGGTTGATATTATTCGAGAGTTAGAACGTGGTGAAAAAATGTTGAAGTGGGCAAAAAATTTAATTTATCGTCGTCTACGGTTTCAACCTTATGGAAAAACAAAGAAGCGATTTTATCTGCACTAGAGAACAACCTAACAACGAACAAGAAAATGAGGAAGTGTGACTTGGGTACTGTTGATAAAGCACTTCTGGAGTGGTTTAAGAGGCAGAGAAATGCTGGTTTCCCCATCAAGGTACAGGCAGATAAATTTGCAAAACAGTTAGGACACGAGAACTTCATATGCAATAACGGGTGGCTTGACCGTTTTAAAAATCGGCATAACATTGTTTATGCGAAAGGCCCTGTCAGCAGATTCAAAAACGGCAAGTGAATGGGTGAAAAGTGTTTGGGAGGAGTGTCGAAAAGGTTACAGAGAAGAAGACATCTAAAATGCCGACGAAACTGGACTGTTTTACAACATGATGCCTGATGCAACGTTTAAATTCAAAGGTGACAAATGTGTTGGTGGCAAAAGACCTAAGAATTGTTTAACAGTTTTAATGTGCGCAAACATGAATGGGAGTGACAAAAAAAAAACTTTTTGTTATTGGTAAGTCACAAAAGCCGCGTTGCTTCAATAATGTTAAGAAGCTTCCCGTTGAATATGCAGCTAATAAAAAGGCATGGATGACTTCCAATATTTTTCAGCAATATGTAAGTCAGTGGAACAACGAGTTACGGAGGAAAAATAGAAACATTTTACTCCTTGTCGATAACTGTCCTGCGCACCCACATATGCAGGAGTTATCCAATGTAAAACTGGTGTTTTTGCCTACAAATGCGACTTCTATTTTGCAGCCAATGGATATGGGGATATTTAAAAGATTTAAAGGCCATTTCAAGCGATTTTTTGTTCTACAGTTTATTGAAAGGAGGGAAAGAGGTTTAGATGGCAACGTCTCTGTATTGGATGCAATTCATTTGATGACAGATACATGGGACAATGTTTCACCTACAACGATCATAAACTGTTTTCGGAAGTCTGGCTTAATATCGGGAGAATTTTCGATTGATAACCATAACGTTGATGAAGATGATCTACCTCTGTCAGAATGGCTCAAAGAAAATGGAATTGCGAATTTTGACCATGTAAATGACATTGACAATTTTGTTCATGTTGATGATGATTTGATTACCTGTGGAATTCCTACGGAGAGTGAAATAATAGAGACAGTACAAAACACAGCAGACAGTGATGAAGACATTGTTGAATGTGTCGAAGACACAATCCCGACGAAAGCCGTGCCAACTTACTCTCAAGCTCAGGATGCTGTGGAAACATTAAATGATTTTTTTTTAAAACATTGACATTTCCGATGGTGTTTTTAGTGCAATAAGTGTAATAAGAGGAAACTTAAGAGACTTCAAAGTGAAATCTATGAAACAGGCTACCATTCAAAGTTATTTTTCTAAAAAGGGGAGTGATTAAGAATGCAGCTGTGAGTAAATTTTATATGTACAAATGTTTATTTTAAATTTTCTAGTTTATTCTCATTTTTATGTTTTTCCATAAATTTACTAAATAAACTTTCTCTTTATATATATTCACTTTTACTTCTTATGTCTTATTTCACCATACGCATGCATGCTTTTGCCTTCACGGATATTAAGTTTAACGGCTATAACGAGCAAAACTAGACGGTCCCGTGGCGCTCTTTATATCCGAGTTTGACTATATATATATATATATATATATATATATATATATATATATATATATATATATATATACCCTAAATTCCCAAGTATAACGCGCGCGTTATACAAGGTTTTTTGTAAAATTTTCGGAATTATTTAGTGCGCGTTATACATAAGACGTACTAGTGCGCGTTATGCATAAGAAGTACCGCTTTATGAATTAAAATGCCTTAAAGCGTTCAAATACTAACTTCATGAAATCACTAAATGGCTGATATCTATCGAAACTTCTTTCTTTTTGTTCCTTTGATAAAAACAAATTTTCTGGCATAAATTACCATGCATTGCAATCATTACAGATACAAAATCGAATTTCAGTTAACTAATTATTATTCAACCTAAGACAAATTAAGGCATATTCGAAGTTATTAGTTGAAAAAAATGTACGCAGTGCCTTTTTAAATAAGATAACGAATTCCAAAACAAAACACATTCACATATAAAAATAAAAAATCACAAATTCTTTATAAACTTTTATTCCCACTCGATTATTAATTAACATAACCATCGAAATCTTCTGATTCACTGTCACAATTTATATCGTAATCATTCAAGTTCTTAACCAATGAGTCCGGTAAATTTTCAAGCGAAAAATTATCGCTTTCATCAGATGATGAATCACAATACAATCCCCCCATCAACATCAGGGGAATAAATTCCCGATACCCTGAAACCATTAATTGTACATTCACGGGTTACATCGGCCCAACATTCCACAATCCATTTACAAATTTCAGCATAAGAAGCTCGCTGCATCCTTCCAGACTTTGTATAGGAGTGGAAACCATCTACCATCCATTTTTCCCAGTGCCTTCGTATTTTCGATTTGAATGATCTATTTACGGATATGTCCAGTGGTTACAGCTTTTTTGTTAGACCTGCAGGAATAACTGCAATCTTGGAATGTTTTTTCAATAATATTTTCGAATCATTTGCTATGTGTGGCCTAGCTGAATCCAATACAAGCAGCGATTTTGGTTTAAAAAATGAGCCCTTCCTTTTTCCCCATACCTCAGTTAACCACATTCGCAGCATATCGCAATTCATCCAGCCTTTTGGGTTTACGCACACAACAATACCTTTAGGAAATTCCTCTTTAGGAATGGTTTTCCGCTTAAAAATTACCATTGGGGGAAGCTTTTCTCCATCAGCCATCACTGATAGCACAACAGTAAAGCAGCATTTTTCAGCTCCAGCAGTGCATATTTTTATGTCTTGGGTGCCTTTAACGTCAACTGCAAATTTCGATGGCATGACGAAACTCATAGATACCTCATCCATGTTCCCTGTCTGACTTGGTTCAACGCCCTTCTTTTCCTGCCCAACAAACAAATTAAACTCTTCCACTTTCACCTTCCAATCTTCTGGTAACTTTTGTCCGGTAGATGTAATTGCTCGTACTGTTAAACTATTTCGCTTCATAAAACGATAACACCAGCAATTACTGCCTTTAAAATTATTAATATTTTTCTCACGAGCCATTTGTATTGCTTTGCATTTAAGTGACACAGTTGAAACTCCTCTTCCTTCACTCCTTTGCGCATAGACCCAGTCCTTCAATTCTTGCTCCAGATCTGGCCAAAACGCCTTTCGTTTCCTTCATGCCCTTTTTGCCACAGGTAGTACACTTAACAAATTCTTTCGGGACCGCCACTCACGAATTAAAAAATTGGGAAATCTTGACGTTAATGTTAAAGTCATTAACTGGGTTCGCGCTTTCCTTAGGAATAGAAAACAAAAAGTAGTCATCGATGGTAAGTCCTCGAGTGTGGCAGATGTAGTCTCTGGAGTGCCGCATGGTAGTGTGATCGAACCTATGCTTTTCTTGCTTTATATAAACGACATCAGCTCAGTTGTAAAAAGTAATATCAGGCTTTTTGCGGATGACACCGTAGTCTATAGAGAAATTAGTGGTCCTAGCGACCATCGTCAGCTTCAGGATGATCTGGATGCGTTATCTGTTTGGTGCAAGGAATGGCTGCTAGAAATCAATCAGAAAAAGAGTAACGTTCTAAACTTTTGGAAATCTAGAAGCCCATCGTCCGTGATTACCTACTCGATAGATGGTGAGATCATTCCTGTTTCGGAATCCGTGAAATACCTCGGGGTAACCTTGAATCGTGACCTGTCTTGGGACACCCACATAAGACGAGTGATAGGTGCGGCAAATAAGAAGTTGGCTTTTGTGCGTAGGATAGTCAGGAAAAGCACGGAAAAGGTGAGAGAATCCTGTTATTTATCGTTGGTTAGACCTCAAATGGAATACGCAGCAGCGGTTTGGGATCCATATCAGAGGGGACTCATAAAGGATTTAGAAAAAATACAGCGGCGAGCAGCTAGATTCGTGAAAAAGTATTACGATAAAAAACAGAGCGTTACGTTACTCATTGATGAGTTGAGTTGGCCATCGTTGAAAGATCGTAGATTACAGGCGAGACTTAAACTTCTAGATAAATATAGGTCGGAGATATTCGTAAATGAAATGAAGGATATTATTCGACAACCAACGTATATCGGACGGAGGGATAATGACGACAAGATTCGCGAAATAGATAGTAGGACGGAGAGGTATAAGGAGTCCTTTTTCCCTAGGATAATACGTGACCACAATAGATAACTGTGAATAATAATTAGTTAGGAACTTGGTGAGCGGCACCCCCTGCCATCCACCGTCAAGGTGACTTGCAGGGTAATATGTAGATGTAGATGTAGATGAATGCTGGATTCACCCACTTCGAAGAAACGGGACGCCGACCGATTACCGTGAATCACGGCATATTCCACAATTTCTAACTTTTTCTGCGCCGTGTAAGATTTCCTTCTTTTTGGCATTTTTAAATAGGGTTATGCTCCAACGGTGAGTCTACAATTTGAAAAATGAAAACATTATTAATATTTTTTCATTAGGTTCAATAACTATGCATTACCAAATCAAGAAATACCGCACATAAAGCATACCTTTTCTCAGTCAGGATAAACGAAAATGAAATAGGTAACACTCCATAAATGACAAAGTCAACAAGTTTCAGTAAAAATAATGTCAATGTTTTTAAGGAAAACAAAAAATCCTTGAAAATACCTCACCTGGTTTCTGTCAAAGAGGAACGAAACTCCGTACTTTCAGCACCGTACGTCGTTGATCACAACGTTACAGCCAGACTGCAAACCACAAATGAATGGGCGATGCAGATTACAGGTCTCTCTGTCTGTGAGTCATCAACAGGCATGTGTCCCCTCCACATTCGTTCCCACACTCAGATTCTCTGGCTGTTTACGCTAGCTTTCTCTTGCCCCCTGCCGTACCACCCTTGAGGTCTGGTCCCTCTTTTGTTTTGTTCACCTCTACCCACCCCCACCATCCCAACACATCTCATGACACCCTCACAACTTCCTTACACCTCACTCCCCAACCAGTTTTCTTTAACCCTCGAGTGGTCATTGTTTCGGAAATAAGAATGGGATAAATCGGTATCCATGGGTTTTTCCCAAATGTTCTCCTTCGCACAGGAGAGTTGGGGAAGGGCGCTAACAGTGTAGCATTCTTTAAAAACGCTAATCTCAACGATCCCATGTTCTGCGGGTGTCCTGCGCGTAATACACAAGTGCGCGTTATACTAGAAATTTTGGAGATATGCGGAAAACAGCCGAAGGTTAGCCTGCGCGTTATGCATGAGTGCCCGTTATACTTGGGAATTTAGGGTACATATGGTGTGTTTTACGTGTCACTTCGACGCCCCCAACAGCCTGCCAGCTTGGTCCTCAACTTGGTAAGTGTCCGCTGGGCTTCCCTCAACACCTTGTTGCCACCCTCATCACTACCTTTTCTTTTCCTTTAGTTAATATATATATATATTAGCAATTGCATACTTTATAATTAGTTAGTTTATTTTATAAGATATTTAATTACTTATTATATTTAGTTTAGTCTTACAAAGAAAAGAAAAATAATAATAATAACTATTGCCCATATTGTACAAAAAGCTCTAGCCAATTTAAAACTATTTTGCACACAAAAAAAGAAAAAAATGGAGAAAAGTAAAGAAAAAATAATAATAATAATAATAATATTATAATGAGAAATAAATAAATAATTTATATATATATATATATATATATATATATATATATATATAACAGCTTGCGGAAAAGGAAAGGTAAAATGGATATATGGATGTCAACAAGGTGTTGGGATGAGGAAACCCAGTGAACACTCACCAATCAGACGACTTCAGGTTGGCGAGGTCCCGGGGATGTCGAAGCGACACACGTAAAATAACACTAAAACACAGAAACATCACAAACGTAGAAGCTTTCGGAATTGTTCCTTCATCAGCTACAGAGAGAGAACTGATCCCTCATCCCAACACCTTGTTGACATCCATATATATATATATATATATATATATATATATATATATATATATATATATATATATATATATATATATATAGTCAAAAATAAATAATAAAAATGAGGTAATAAAAGGAAAAATGCAAAATAAAAATACAAAATAAAAAATATATATTAATATATACCAAAAATAAAAATTAAAAATAACAATAGCTAGATGGTATCTTTTTGACTTAACTACCTTACCAATGTACATATTTCCTATTTTTCATGTTTATTGTATTGTATATATATTAATTAGTAGTTATAGTAATTTTAAACTTATAAGCAAATCACAAAAACCGCAAGGTATTAAAATGATGTAAATATAATTAACAACCCCCATTGTAATTGAGCACTTTCTGACCGGCCGGGAACGTGGGTGCTATCACGAGGGACGGCCTATATTTGTGGTAAAACTACTTACCAAGCCAACGAAGAGAGAAGAGAGGGATAGGCAGCAGCCTTGTCTTACTCCTTTACCGATATTTATTACGCAGGTGTCCACATTCTCAAACCTGACCTTTACAACTTGATTCACATATAGATTCCTAATCAGTCTCCTATATTTCCAGTCTACACCTATATCCTTTAATATCTTCATCAACTTTACCCAATTTACTCTATCAAAGGCCTTCTGCCAGTCTGCGAAACATTCGCAGATATCTGTACTCTATTGCACTTTCTGATATGATTCTAACTACTCCTATAGCATCTCTAGTTCCTCGTCCTTTTCTGAAATCGAATTGATCTTCCCCTAGTATTTCTTCTGCCTGTTTCTCCAGCCTTTTATTAAGAATCCTCGTGATCATCGATGTGTGTGAAAGAAGGCTTATCGTTCTGTAATTTTTACAGTGCATTGCATTTGGCTTCTTCTTTAGAGGGATCATTGATACTTCTAGGAAATCCCGAGGCCACTCTCCCGTGTCTTAAATCTTATTAATTAATTTCGTGATCGCTTTTAGTCCTTCTGATCCCATGACTTTAAGTACTTCAGCCGGTATTCCATCGCTGCCTGTGGCATTCCCTTTCATTAGTTCCACTATCGCTTTTTCTACTTCACTCTCCATAATACTTGGTCCTAAGTTGTCTTCTTCAATGTTTTCCTCATCTTCCAGTTCTATTTTTGTCAATCCTGCCTGCTTGCTGTATAGTTCCTTAATGTATTTTTCCCATACCTGTGCTACATCCTTTGTTTCTGAGACTATCTTCCCATCCGTTTTCATAATTCCTTTACAACAAATTCCATTAGACTTCTTATCTTCTAATTCCAGTGCCCTAGCGTACATCATATCGTACCGTCCTAACTTCTCCATTTGTTCTATTTCATCACATTTTCCTTTTATCCAATTTTCTCTAGCTTTATCTGTTACCCTTCTCAACTCATTGTTTATACGCCTATAGTTGGCTCTACCTTTTTCACTGTTAACGTTTTTCCATTTTCGTCTCTCATTCATTTTCTCCAGCATTTCCTTCGTGATCCATGGTTTTCTGATTTTCTTCTCTTGTATTCCAATCTCTTTATCCAATGTATCCTTGATACTGGTTTTGATTTCATCACATTCTATATCAACGCTCTTCAGTTTGTTTTCCAACTTTCTTAGGTTAATTTACAACTTCATGCTGACTACATCCTGCCTTTCTTTCAATTTTTCTAGGTCCCAGATCTGTCTTTCTCTTCTCGTTTTTCTTATTTGTTTGAGGTTTGTACTCACGTTAAGTATTAGAAGGCTGTGATCTGAATCAATGTCCGCTCCTTGAAATGCCTTGGCGTTCTTTATGCTGTTCCTGAATCTTTGTTTTACAAGGATGTAGTCTATTTTGCATCTCATTCTATCTCCTGGGCTTTTCCATGCGTATAACCTTCGTTTATGGTATTTGAGCCATGTATTATTCACTACAAGGTCATTATTGATGCAGAATTCTACGAGTTTCTCCCCTCCTCGATTTCTCTTCCCAAGTCCGTATTGCCCGACAACATTTTCTTCCTGTCCTTCTCCAACTATTCTGTTCCAATCTCCCATTATTATGCAGTTTAACATTTCCTCTTCCGTCTTCTTCGTAAATTTCATTAATTTGCTCATAAATCTCGCCTATTTCTTCATCTTCATGAGCTGATGTTAGCATATATACCTGGATTATTAGCATGTTCACTGGGACTGCTTTAAGCTTAATTGCAATCAGTCTATCGTTCGTTGCTATTATCTTTGTCACGCTTTTCATCATATCTTTCCTCAGTACCAGAGCTACTCCCCTTTCCCCACTATTTCCTCCAGAATAAACTACCGTGAATTCTTCCGAGTCGAACTGTCCTTCTCCCTCCCATCTAGTTTCGCGTAGTCCTATAATGTCAACTCTATTTCTTCTTTCAAGTTCTCTAACTTTCCTGCTTTTCTCATAGTTCTTACGTTCCAACTGCCTATTCATAAATTACTTTAGACAAAGGTTTTCCTCAAGGCAGTCCCCGCCCGGAGATCTGATTGGGGGACTATTTTTCCTCCGGATTGTTTTACCTCGAGAGAACTCATATTGTCCATTACTAGGGATTGTAATGTTGTAGTTTCCCTCTTGCTTTCCACATCGCAGTACTGTAGCCGTTCAAATCGTCCTGATCAGGCCTACAGCTGTATTGGATATAGACCCAACCAACATCATTTGTTTTCGGCTCTATACAGTACTGAGAGTATTGCTGCCTACTGCCAGGCACTGATTTTTTTATAAAACCTCCATTCGGGGGTTTTGAACCCCCGAACATTGTAATAGAAAGTCGACACGCTAACCACTACACCATCAGTGCATAAAAATATATATTTACTACTATGCAATTGTTAATCACCAAGGGCACACGGGCGCATGTTCAACCCTGTGTATGTACATAATTTCCTCCTTGCAGTTGTACGTAACAACGCTTTTATTAGTTTGATTGCCATGGCACTCCACATATTTTACATAGTAAAATTAATATTCTGTTTCTATTGGAATACCTTGAGATGATGTATAGCTGTTAAATTGGTCCATAAAATGCCTGATTCAAGAAGATTATAAATTTTCTTGAAAATGTCTTAATCGGCGTCGCCTCAAATGAATCAAAGGACCTAGCAGAACTTTTGAAATAGGCATGAAGCGATACTTATGCGAAAAAATGAAACTACTAAATTTATAAACATTCTTCAATATTTCCTTTGAGCCTGAATGATTCTTCACATCATAGCTAAGGACTATTAGAAATTTATGAGCTAATTTGACTTCTTTTGTATTTTAATGAATTTTTCTGCAAATGTATTTAGATGGTACAGGATCTCTCGACATTAAGGTGTTATATTATATTCTTCGAAGGCTATTTACAGCTAAGTAACAATTAAAAGCTACAACCTAACTTTTTCTGATAACAATTTGCCACATTTCCAGATGAAATGCCTGATGATCCATAGATTATACTCAATCGAGAATTAGGAAGGCTTTGAAATAAGTGAAACTTTCTGTCGTGGAAAAATGAAGAATGTCATGTAAAATGAATTTCTTTAAAGATAAGATCTAAAATAATGTAGAATATTATATATTTTAATTGACCCATATGTTAGGCCTAAAGGTTTATATTTATACTCATTGGATTTCAGGATTTTTATAAATTTTATAACAATTAGAATGAACTTGGAAATTATTTTTACCTAGTTTTTTATCCTCAAAATACTTGTTTAGGTTTTTCAAAACCAGATATGAGTGTATCGGTACGCATTTATCCGATATGATTTATACAGCACTCATTTCATGATTTCATACTTATAATGGAAAGGAAATATTTTTTATCCGTTTTGTATTATGACATGCATATATTTCTGAATGTAAAATTAACCTAGAATTTTTTCCCATAACTTTAATATAAAAAGTGTTTGTTTTCCTTTCTTTAGAAGAGACTGATAGCGAGATTTGTTTACTAATGCTCTGGAATACACCATTTTGCAGAAAACATAGATATAAATTAAAAATAAATGTATATATTGTTATATAGTGTATATAACATGTTCATTGAAAGTATAATAACAATGCCGGTGGTGTAGTGGTTAGGTAGCTGGCTGCTACTCGCCTGCTGCTTGAAAAGGTAGCGGTACAAATCCTGCGCAAGTAGGATTTTTTCAAGGTCAAGGTCAAGGTGTGGTTTGAGGAGACCGCGCAAATTCAGCTGTTCCATCCTTCGGAAGGGACGTTAAGCCGTTGGCCCCCCTGGTGTTCTTCGTAAGAGCAGGCAAATGCCGGCACCGGGTTTCCCTCCTCCCTCCCCGATTATTCATTACACTACCTCTGAGATACCCATTTGTGCGTAAGAGAGGCGAATGAGCTGGGCACAGAATAATAATTAAACGAAAACACTAAACACTCAATTAAAGAAATTACTCAGCGCTATTAATGTCAATGATAAATAAAGATAAAGACCCTATCGAATTAAAACAAATGAGAATTGGATTGGAAAGAACGAAGAGAAGTAATCGTCACACGAGTCTTAATAATTTCCTATCCCTTTACAGTTTTGAGGATCGATAACCTACCTATACGTTTAATTGCACCAATATCGCTACCAAAAACATAAACTGTGTCAGTTTCTTCATTTACTTAAAACAATAGATTCGTCTATTTATAAAAATTTAACATTTTTTTCTGCGTTGATGAATCGAAATCCTTACTTAAAAGGAAATTAAAAGTCCCTCTAGATGAGGATAAGAGTTCCATCTGTAAAATTTCTGCAAAGCGTACACTGAAAAATGTAACAAAGGATCGTGTCTTTTGTTAAAGAGTTAAGCTCTAAATGGTTTCAACTCGATGGACGATTCTTCGCGGAAATTTCTTAGAGACTTTCCTCTTTCTTTCTTATCTTTTGATTACATCAGTCCTTGAAAATCATGCGAAAAGTTTTACTTGAAGTTTTTCTTCTATTCACGCCATAGTGTCAAATGGATGAAATCTCTCTTTCTCCGGATAGAAAATTCTCTCTCCAATTTACGAAAATTCTCCTTCATTTTCGGTTTCTCTCTCTCTGTCGGTTTTATCTCCGCTAAAGTGAGCGCCCATTTGTCGGAGCATGCACGCGCGCACGCCCCGGTAACTCAGGCGCATTAAGCTGGTTGGAACGAGCGCGGCTGAGCCTACGATCTGCCCGAACGCGGACAGAAATGTAACGTAACAATGGAAAACTTGGTGGGAATGGGAGGGGGAGAAAGAGAGAGGGAGGGAGAGGAGTAAGAGGGATGCACGTTAGGATGGATGGAGAACAGCGAGGGGAGTGGGAGCGAGATGGAGGTCACGGGGTTATAAGAGGGCAGGGAGAGGGAAAGGGAGGTGAATACTAATGCATTATTTGGTGGAGAGATTCAGAGAAGTTAGGGGAGAGGTGGAAGGAATACGAATCTGGGGCAAAATAAGATACGATCGGGGGAGTGGATGAAGAAGGACGACGGATGGGGTTTTAGTCGGAGTTAGAAAGGAAGAGAGATAGAAGAAAAACAGAGGAAAAAAGAATGAATAATGAGAGCAGAAGAGGAAATAAGTGGCAAGATTTACAACGTAGAGAGAAGTGTAATAGAGGAGAATACGATGGTGAATAATAATTCTGCCACAAAAATTCGAAACATCGTAAGTGACCACAATTGAGAATGTGTTTCCCTGCAAATTATAAAACGCACAGGGAGACATAATTATGGAAATGAAGATTTTAAAGAAAATAATTTACGAATATTTAAGTTAATTGATAATTTCCTATACACCTCTATTTTGTGTTGGCGATCCGTCCTTTACCTGTGTGTGGTAGAAAATGCAAAATCAACTCGGAAAACAGCCTTCTTCAGAGTAAAACATTATGTATTTTTTCACGCAATAATCGTTATTAATAAGTTTGTTAAAAATCTATAAACACCTTGTCATATATTTTTCGTAAATTACCGATCGTGGTGGTCTAAAATCGTCCTATGCCGACTTGGAAACGTATTTTCTGGACTGCGCTTTAGTTTTTCAAGCAGAGTTTATTTATTTTTAAAGAAAATGACTTTTCTGTGGGTGCTGAAGATATCAAGAAACATTCAGGATATCCAATAAGTCACAAGTATTTTATTTACAGACAAAATAACAATAAATAGCGAATGGCGGTGATATTGTTCTTATTTAATATGATAATTAAGCAATACATGAACATAAATAAACAATATAATATGAGAGGAAAGATGCACGGATCATTCGTGCATACATGCAAAGGAGAGGCGTTCTTTACGATTCATGTTATCATGTCAAATGAGATAAATATTAATGGCTTAATATAATGTCTAAGAACTGAAAAATAATATGCCATTAATGATGCCAAGGAAATATCGAATTTTTGATTCACTGATTTATTTCCTACTCGGTTGTAATTAATAATACAATCAACAATTATTTAAAACATACCTCACTCGAATAGTTGTAATATAAACTTAATGTTTACGTTCATTCATTCGTCGAAAATTACACATTTATTTTCACTTACAAACGCTGTGTATACGTAAAGAAAATAGACAGGTATTTACGTTCATTTCTTCGTCGTAGATAATTAATTTCCCTTCATTTACTAAATGTTGTGTGCTCGAAAGAAAATTAAACTTAATTAAGTATTCACAGCAGATATTTATTTCAGTTGCCACGAAGATTGTTATCGATGACAATTAAAACCTGGGAAAATTTTTGTTCCAAGTAAAATACGACTTTCTTATTCGATTTTCTTGAAATCGGCTGCTCCTTCGATAAAAATATACTAAAAAAATATATGCTCGTTGACTTATTCTACAATATTGTACGAAGACTTTTTTGTTATAAGTGATGTTTTACGAGATATAAAGTAAATTTCATTTTTTGTCACCATTAAAGTGGCCCTCCCGATTAAGCTACGTAATATATATATATATATATATATATATATATATATATATATATCACTTTACGTTATTCTTTCGCTGAAGAAGGGCATAGGCCCGATAAGCTTGCGTGTCTTTTTGTGTTCGTGTGTTTTACGTGTCTCTTCGACGCCCCCAGCAGCCTGCCAACTTGTTGCCACTCTCATCACTACATTTTCTTTTCCTTAAGTTAATATATATATATATATATATATATATATATATATATATGGATGTCAACAAGGTGTTGGGATGAGGAAACCCAGTGAACACTCACCAATCAGACGACTTCAGGTTGGCGATGCCCCGGGGATGTCGAAGCGGCACACGTAAAAGAACACTAAAACACAGAAACATCACAAACGTAGAAGCTTTCGGAACTACTTTCGGACCCGACTCCCTACAATCCTTTTTACAACGCCTCTCATCCCACTCCACGCTTTCCTTCACCCACCACTTCTCTGCCTCCAACATCACCTTCCTGGATGTCGATCTCTCCATCCGGGAAAACAAAATCCACACCAGCGTGCACCTCAAGCCTTCCAACCGCCTTCAATATCTCCAGTTCGACAGCTGCGATCCCCTCCACACCAAAACCTCTATTCCCCACGCTTTAGCCCGACGAGGGCGGAGAATATGCTCGGACAGAGATTCCCTGTCCAAATACTGCTCCACCCTCAAACATGCCTTCTTACAGCGCGGATACCCGCCGGATCTGATCCGAGACCAAATCCGGCGGGCAGTCGCACCCGCCACCCCTAACTCCCACCCCAAAACCCACACAACCACCGATTCCACCCTCCAACTCACCCTAACCACCCTGTATTTCCCCGGCATCCACGACATTCTGAAAAGCATCCTGAAAGACGCCCACCTTATCCTCTCATCCTCCCCTCACCAGATTCCATTTCCCAGACAACCGATGCTCTCCTTCCGCCGTCCCCCTAATCTGGCAAATATTCTATGGAAGAATGAACCCCCAGCACCCACGCCTTTACACCCTGCCGGATCTTACCCCTGCGGTAGACCCCGATGTCTGACATGCCCAATAAACCCCCCCCCCTTGCAACTCCTTCTCCAGTCCCACAACCAACATCACCTACCCTATAACTTCCACCACCAACTGCACCACCCGCAATATCATTTACCTCCTGAGATGCACCCAATGTCCCGCCTTTTATGTTGGCCTCACCAGCAATCCCCTCAACATCCGCATTAACGGCCACCGCAACAGCGTCATTCTCAAACGACCGCTGCCGGTGGCCGTTCATGCGAACAAACATAATTTAAAGTTTATCAACTGCTTCACCGTGAGAGTCATTCGCGCTCTCCCCGACAATGCTTCGGCTCCCCAACTCCGTCAGTGGGAGCTTTCGCATATCCATCTCCTAAACTCCTTCACTCCCCCTGGCCTCAACCTTCGATAGCTTTTCACACCCTTTCTGTCTTCTCCCAACACCCTACCAATCCCCAACCCCCTCCGTATCCTCCAATCCTCGTCCTTTCCGCACTACCCTTCCACCCCCATGCCTCCACTCAGTGTCACCGCCAACAGTTCTCTCTCTGTAGCTGATGAAGGAGTAGTTCCGAAAGCTTCTACGTTTGTGATGTTTCTGTGTTTTAGTGTTCTCTTACGTGTGTCGCTTCGACATCCCCGGAGCCTCGCCAACCTGAAGTCGTCTGATTGGTGAGTGTTCACGGGGTTTCCTCATCCCAACACCTTGTTGACATCCATATATCCATTTTACCTTTCCTTTTCCGTAAGCTGTTATATATATATATATAATTGTCTTAGTTTCGTAGCCCCTATGTTCTAAATACCAAATTTCATTAACATCCACCCAGTCGTTTCTGAGATGAAACATGCGGACAGACTGACGGATGAACAGGACCTTAATTCTTTCTTTACCAGCGAAGCGGTAATAGCGGAACGCCTTATGGGTACGTTTGGTCCGTCTGTCCGTCCGTCGTAACTTTCATCCCCTAAATCGCTTGATAGATTTTAATTTAATTAGGCATCAATGATCTTTATTAAAATTTATCTCCAAATTGTGATTTTTAACTGAATCCGTGAATTAGAACTTCCACTTTACATAATTATTTGAATAAACTTATACTCGTATTTTGTTAAATGGTATCCGTCAAGCAACCTATGAAATATCAAACTTTTATCTCCCTAACTTTTGTATGATTTGTAAGGTATAGATTAAAAAAATTATTCGGATAGAGAACAACATTTATTACAAGAAAGTCCGCGAGGCCACGTAATTGCGAGTTTAGATTCGGAGATAAAAATTCGAGAAAATTCATGGCAAAACATCAGATGTTTTGTTTACATCGATCGCTAAGACGGTTCTCTCAGCAAACAACAATTAAAAATCCATATATTTCTCTCCCATTCTCATATATGATCTGCGAGGTATAGATTAAAAAATTTATTCGGATAGAGAGAAACATTTACTACAAGATGGTTTAGAGACCACATAATTAATTACAACTTATACTTTTGGAGATAAAAATTCGAGAAAATCCCGAGCAAAACATCGCATATTTTGTTTACATCGATTGCGAAGACGGTTCTCTCAGCAAACAACAACTAAAAACCAATTTATGCATAGATTAAAAATTTTATTTGAATAGAGAGCAACATTCACTACAAGATAGTCTCCGAGAGTATAGTTTCGGAGATTAAAATTCGAGAATAAACTAATTTTTTGAACGCTTGTGAAATCTCTGTGCATTCCATTTATGAAGTATACTTTTTCGTCTTGTCATTTTCTGTAAAGGAAGCCCAAAACCTATCTTCTACATTCAAATTAAGATCCATTTACATCGACACATTCCAGACATCGCGATGCATCGTGTTAAAACACTTGGACAAATTTTAGCGTATAAATCCTTGTTTGCATAAGTTCAGCGAGTACGGCAAAAATGTAGTCTTTCAAACAGTCATGATTTCTTAGTTTTCTTGCAAAAACCGAATCTTTGATAATTCCTCACACACAAAAATCCATTGGTGTTGTCTGTAGAACGTGTAGGCCAATTAATTGCTCCACGACGACTAATCCATTTGCCCGTTATTTGTGGATTTGAATCACTCCATTAGGTACAATTATGTCTTTTCAAATGACCTGACATATTGAATTGAACTTCAACAGACAATACGATGTGATCAAGTATCGTTTGAGTAGCACGGTACTGGTCCATTAAAACTTCACTAAATTCTAAACGAATATGAAGATCATCTTCAATGAGTTTATGGATCAGACGAGGTATGTAGGACTTCATCTTGAGTTTTTAGGATATTTTGTTGTGATATACGTGCAATCCCCAATTCGATAGAAGCAGATTTACTAGTACTGTATAAAGACTTATTGGCCACCCTATACATATGTTGTGATTAAACTATTTTTTTAATCATGTAAACCGGTAAAAAACTACTCCCTGATACATTCCATAATTTAGTATGAGAAAATCTGAAATATTCAAGTTCTGTTAATGTTTGTATTGGATAACACTTATGCAATAAGTAGATACTCGATTTGTGAAATCTCCAACTGGAGATGGTGCATCCGTCGTCGTAAGTGCTAGATATAAACTTTCAGTTAAATAGTATTACATCTTCAGGATCATTTCATAATTATTCGAAAAGGCGCCGTCTCATCGACAAAGTGGATAAGGCTGTTGTTAACTTTAGTCAAATTCAAGATGGGGAGAACATGGCGCACATGATGTTGCTTTATTTTGCAGATGTTTCATTCCCTTTTCGCAGGAAAGTTCAAATAAAAAAATGGAGTTTTTTGTGCCAAACTCATTTTATCTAAATCTATTTTAGTAAAATCTTGAACACTTAATACAGTGAACGACTCATATTATTTCAAAGAAAAAGTATCGGTGGATTTTTCTAATATAAAGCGTATAATATCTGCAAAACCATAATACCAAAATTGAAGCATGTGACAGGCAAAACAAATTGTAAACTGTAAGATAAAACATTTAAATCAGCACATTTTGCCTGAGAATAAAGATTACGTGAAAATGGGTTTGTAAAGCAGAAGGTTTGAGATAAATAGTAGCGTGTTTTTGTCAGCAGTCACTTCTACGGTCACGAATTCAAATTGAGTACGTGCCCGGGATCTTTCGCATGCTAGACGGAACGATGGAGAGGTCTGTTGTTGAGACTATCTCGCACGCTCTACTCTCTCTCTCTCTCTCTCCCTATAAATAGCTCCTTGTACTAGTGAAAGTTGAAATGAAAGGGGGAAAGAGAGAGGGGGAAGGGAGAGGTAGACTGGGAGAGGGGGAGATGAAGAAGGAGGGAGAGAATGGAGAAGAGAGTGAGGCGGAGTGAGTGGGATACAGTGGTGAGAGAGAGCGAGAGAGAATGGAAGTGAGCAGGACGGAAGCACGTGGAGGAATGAAAAGGATGAGTGGGAGAGTAGAAGGGAAGGTTAGTGGTAATAAATATGCATTCGGATATTCACAACTAAGCGGGACAATTCCAGTAACTCCCAGATTGGTGGAGAGTGGAAGGTAAAAAGTTTTGACCTAAGCTATTGGATTATTTTATTATATATGCAAATGTTTATCCTTCATTTATATTTTCATTTACGTATAAGAGATCAAATTATCGAGTAGGAAGGAAGAAGGAAAGTTGGAGGAAAGGAAAAGGATGGTGCTGAGCAGATTTTTCACCTCTAGTTTTAAAGGCTGAGACTGAGAATATTCGTTATTGAGCTTGGTATATCCTTATTAAATAGGAGATTGCGCTATTGGCAGCATCAAGGATTTAGATTTGCTACGCGTTTCTAGCACACGCTGATTGTTGGGAGTAATCTATTTCATGATAAAAGTTATGCGGGCGGTATTCCTTCTTTTAAAATCTCTCTCCTCCGCCGTTCATTGAATTCCTATTTTTGCGATTCTTCATAAATACTTTTTGTATGGAAAGAGAAAAGGGATCGATATGAATGCCATCTATATCACAAAGACTTCATGCGATATAAGAAATTGGTGTCAGTTAAAAAACAATTTATAATGGTACAATGATGCTAAGTAATATTTTGGTAGTAATTCTAAAATAATCAACTATTAGCATGAAATTATAAAAATACCCTAGTTATTGCAGGAATGTCATAGAACAAACTGGTAATCGAGTTCAAAGTTGTTCATGGGTATGTTATTTAGTAGTTTTTAGCCGACTTTCCACAATGGAAATAGGCTTATAACTTCTCCGTTGTCTGTCTGTCCGTCCTTAACTTTGGAACCAATAAACCGATTTTCATGACACTTGGTGGAAATCACTTGCCACTAGGGTCGAGCTCCCGAATATACATAGTTTATGTTGCGAATATTGAAAGTTCCGGGTTCGATTCCAGGAACTGTCCTTTCCATTTGATTTACATGGAAAATCTGAAATCCATCGTGCAGGGTAATTTTCTCTTGCACATAAAAAATCTTAGAATTTCAATATCGGAGCGGAATTTGTACTATTCTCTGAGAAAAGGAATGGAAATTCTAATTTTTATCGTAGAAATTTGCTTATCGATCATATTTCTTCGAACTTCGCGTAAATACAGGCATTTTTGCAGTTTTTATCACTCATTACGAGAAGGTTGCCATTGAAACGGCTATCGTAAGACTCGGAATTGGTGTAATCTAGTACGCACGCGTTATTTTTACCACACAAATGCGCCTGATCAATTTAGTTTTTCGTTCGAATGTATTTGTAATATTTTATCATTCTAAATGACGAAATTTGGGAACACAAAGAGCAACTCATCCGCGGTGGTTTTAAAGCTATTAAAGCCATTATAAGTAATTGCTGCACCACATTTAATTTAAATTATAATTTGGGCCTCATAAGTTCCGATTGGATCATCTTGATCTATTTGTGGAAGCAAAATATAAAAATATAAATACAAATGCAAAATATTTTATATGTAATTTAATAGTATTGATTTAATTTATTCTCATGCTTTCCAATTTTAAGGGATGGGAACTATAACTCAAACTGGCGTAGCAGCTAACGTGCAGTAGTGTTAATTTAATTTTGAAAATGCCAGTGAGGAATTTAAGGAAGCTGTAGTTGCGTAATTCAGCTAGATTGGATTCACCGAGCAATATTTCCCTCCACTTCGCGAATTGTTTTTATGGCGATCAACAAAGTTTACAGCCACGGCTGCATTGACGTCATTCACGGTTTAACAACCAAGCGGAAGTGTATCCGAAGGACGCTGGCATGGCTTTATGGACGGAAGCACTTTGACAACGTGATAAAAAAGTTTGATGTAATCGGTGCAGCAAAGGACTGTATGGTCTACGTAATGCAGTTCCTCCTCCTGATTATTTTCTGATATCTTCAGGCAAAATTTCTTAAAGTTTGAATTTATTTTCAATTTCTACTTTAATATTAGCAGTGTGAATTAAAATTAATATATATCATCTTATTTTAGTTGTGATGCTAAAGATCAATTTTGAAGTTTTCCATGAGCTATTCTATTTGCGCATCAAATCCAATTTATATTGCGTCCGAGATATAAGCAATTCTGCAGAAATTCACTAAAAACCTATAGACACGTTGTAGTTATCTCTAGTGAGTTGTAACTTTTCAGTTTATTAGTCTTTGCCATCTATTTAGTGGCAAACATTGAAAGTACCAATTTATTGGCCAAATCTATTTATAACAAAGAAAACAACTTATTTCAATATTCTTGTGAGTACATTTAGCTCAATTTTTTTACTTGAACAATATCTATTAATGACAGTTTTCTGTAATTCGTCATTATGAATAGAAATAGAGTTCAACATTCAAATAAAAAAAAATTCACAAATGGTACACATTATATACCTAATATCCTTATTCTGTCTGTCCGTTGGTCTGTTGGTCCGTTGGAACACTATACAAATCCTCATAAGAGAACACTTAAAAATCCCTTTTTTCGCTTGCAGGTTTTTTCTTTTGCAAAGTTAAACTAGAAATAATTGACTTGCGATCTTCGGACAAGGACCATTTTAAAGAAAAATAAATATAAATTCTTATTCTTATCGTCAATTTTTGCATTCGGTTCGAAAACGCTCAAGTTATACGTTTAAATCATATTTATTTGAGAATTTTAAGCTTTTTAACGATATGTTGCCTTGCCAACCTGTCATTGTTTAACCTCGGGATTGTATTGTCGTCCTTATACTATATGCGTAAGGAAAGCGTGATTTGAATGCTTTTGTACGAGAGAGAAGGCGCCCGAATTTTTTATACTTAATTATAATCGTGTTTTTCATTAATTTCTTTTCAGTTAACTTCACTTTGAAATTTTTTGGTAATTAACTAGTTTATAGTTATTTTCATTGTTTTTTGGCTTTGGATCTTATAATTTTCCGGATCACATATGTAAATCACGCAAAAAGCCATTCCTTGACATGCAGATCTTTTTCGTTTACATTTTAAAAGATTTCAAGAATTAGGTAATTAACTTATTGTTAGTTATGGAGAGGAGAGAAAAATTTAAATCTCATTCGTAAATCTCCAAAATGACGTTTTAATAGGATTTTTTTTCACGTTTTCGCGCATTTGATTTATATTTGGCCACTGTTGTCCCAATTGTTGAATTCTATTCTTGGCCTCATAATAAATGCACCATTTGAGTGCTTTAACACGGATCATACTTTTGTACATTGGCATAACTTATTTACTGAATCTATTAAGTAAATAGATGTAGGAAGGAAAAGAGAAGAGAATGAGCAGAGCTGGAGAAAGACGAAGAGGACATAGCATTTTTTAGGATTTAAGGAGCTGCAGCACAAAACTAATAACAATAAATTATAATTGATTATAAAAATTTGTGTACTATCGAATCATGCGCTATTGCCAAATGGTGGAAATTCATAAAACTAAATATAGGTAACGTAATTTTCAAAGGATTTCTGTAAATAATAATACAGCAAATATTTCGAACCGAATTTCTAATAGGATTGAAAAATAACATTTTATGACTTTTATTTAAATTTCTTTAAATAAAGCCAATTTTCAGAAAAATAATAAAAACTACTATATGTACATTCAACTTCGGTTATACCGACCTCGGTTATACCGAATCTTCGGATATAACGGATTTTTTTCATTCCCCGACCATTTTACCATGCTATATCACTATAACTACCTCGGTTATACCGGTCTTCCGTATAACGGATCTTCGGTTATAACGGATTTCTGCGGCATTCCCTAACATTAACGTTCCTCGGCTATAACGTTTTTGACTGGAATCGCGGAATTTTCTCGCGTCCCTCTTCTCCGGTTTAGCTCACAGACGTCCTCCTCTCTCCCCCCGCTACCCCTGCCTAAGATTCCGTGAGGACCGAAATGAATAGGATGATGCGGGCCATAACAACCACGGCGGGTGTCCATCCAGAAGTTTTCAGGCTTCGTCGAGACGATGAATGGTCTCCAGAACACTTTGGAGGCGCAGGCCCTCGCTTCCCGAGCGCCTCCCGCCCATGCATCGTACCCCACTACTCCCGTGCGCGCTACCATCGACGCGGGAGTAAATAGGGAAAATATCACGCGAAATAGAGAGGAAGTTATCGAAATGGACCAGCCGCTTGTCCATAATGAGCGTGCGTCCCCCGGAGAAGAGACGATTGAGTTGTCGGAATGCGCCGCACGCGTCGCACGTATAGGTACCGTTTACCGATAGCACTCACTTAAAATTACATGCAAGATGCTATTTTAATTTAATGAGATAAATAATAAATGGAATGCATAGGTAATAACGATATGTACACGCAACTAGTCCTTTTTCTTCTGCAACTCTTTTTGCCTCGTACATAACGATTTAGATAGATACAGCAATACCAAACATTCTCTGTTCAACTATCCATCGTTTCCTCTAGTTGTAGCCATTTAAGGCCAAGCTAACGAAGAATATGTTTCTCTTTCACAGATTATTTTTCTGTGAGAGGTGGACCGAAATGACGTGTTGCTGCTCGATTTTCGTGCGTTTTTGCACATTGAATCACCTGAACCTTATAGGTAATTGTTAAGGCATATCTTTTCGTTCTTGTAGCCATTGCAATCTCAATATACGCAACGTTATTTATCCTAGGTATGTATAAAATATTTATGACATCTGCACGAATTCTACTGTTCCGTGGCATTAGTTGTTCTATTCAACGAGGTCATTAGAATCTAAAACATCGCAAACGCGCCGAAATTGTAATCACGGTGAGCGCACATGTATTAAAGTGTAATAATGAAAATGCGTCCTCGGAATTCACGTTGCGTAAGATATTGTTGCATATACTGTATTAACAAAATTTTCACTATTAATTTTAAATAATGTATATTTTAATATTTTTGCGGCATATGACTGCCAATAATTCTATCTTGTGGATGTTTTCGTTAGTATTAGTATTAAGAATAGTCTTACCTTATGCGTATAAGACGCAAGCTGATTTTGGGGGTCATTTTTGTGAAAAAAGTGCGTCTTACATGCCGGAAAATACGGTAATTACACCGAACCTCGGATATTACGGTCTTCGGTTAAAACGGATTTTTGCCGCCCTCCCCTGGCGATCCGTTATAACCGAAGCTGACGGTAGTTAAAAAAATTGTGATCTTAAAATTAATTAAAACTCATTGCAGTTCATGTAAGTATTTAGTTCATAGTATGTTACTACACATTTTTCCTTTGATGGTTAATTGACTGTTCATTCATGTTTTATCCTGTTTTTAGCGGTAATACGAGTAAAATAATTCAATTATTAAGTTAGATTCTATACGTTTAAATAACTTTTTGCTCAAATATTTCAAACGAATTTCTGATAATTCTTTATGCATTATATCTTATTATTTCGATTTACCTCTTATTTTCAGCAAATATTTGGATAATAATTTGGCCTCTCTGATAATAATCATTTAAACAATATAATTAAAACAAGGATAACTTTAAAAAATCTGATATGGCCACCACATATCACATGTCTTTCCCCATACCAGTAATATTAAAAAAAAATCCAAATAAGTTAATGATAATATATATTTTAAGGAACCGAGAGAAAAATTTAGGCCCTGGTAAAGGGATGGCAAGCGCGTCTGGCTCCCAATGCCAGGGTCGCGGGTTCGAATCCCGCCTTGGTCATGGATGTTGGTGATTGTATATATTAAAGTTATTAATAATTCTATTAAAATACCGTAATTGGGGTTAACCTGCATGTAATAAATAATTTATTATTATTATTAAATTATTATAAATTATTAAAAATTTAGTTTACAAAGAAATAAACTCAAACCGTAGCCTTCTGATATTGGATATGGCCCCAAAGCACCAACAATTAGAAAAATAACAAGGAGCGTAAAGTGTTTATAATAGTCGGCGATAGATAAATTATATGGGAGAATATTTCGAACAAATGTTGTAGAAAATGTAATTTCCTACAACTTTTATTCCAGCACTTTTTTACATTCATCAAATATTAAAGCAAACTAGGGGCCGTTTGCAGTACTTCCTGCAAACATCTAGAGACCTTTGCGTGAAGTGACCCAATGCGATACTTCATATGACAAAAATTGTTAGAAAGAGTGTTATTAGTTGAACCACTTTTATTTCCCCTCTTAATATAATTATATAGCTCACACCATTTTGTTTTGTTCAATATTTCTGATGGTACAGCATATCGTATGTTCTGTGGTTTGTTTAATATTAAGTAATCAATGCGCCGGCCACACGGGAATATCGAAATAAATTAATCAAAAACATTATCAATATATTAATTTGCTTAAATTGTACAATAAAACCTGCAAACGAAACGAAATTTTCAATGCATGCGTGAAATATATTTCTATTTGAAATTTTAAGTTGTTCGTTATTACAATGCATTGGAATCGTTTCTTTTCTTTGTTACGTGTTTATTTTGTTTTATATTTATACGAAACTTTTCACATAAATTTTCAATCGATTATTGTCATTGATGCGTTTGTTTCATTGTAGGCTTAGTGCAAATGCACTTGAAAGACCGAGTCTAACAATGCAAAAATCCGAGGTCAACAATTGAAATGTTGAAAAATTGGAGATAATCGAATGTAAACTTAAAATATGAGCAAACACGAATTAAATAACAGAATAAAAAGTAAGAATAAGAATCTTCATTTTTTTCTACGTGAAATGGTGTAAATCTCGAGTCAAAGGCTAGATCGTAAAATATTTTAAAATGTTAAAGACTGAAGGTGAACACATCGTATTCCAGCCGATTATGTGATAATCAAATGCAAAAACGAAAACTTTTCTGATATCGTACCCATGCCTTTTCGGGAGACAACTTCCCACTTAAAACATTCAAGAGTTATCGCCGAGTATTCAGACGAAAGATTCGTCGAAATCGAATCGACCGTTCTCGGTTTATTTGCGTTCATGACGTAATGTGACGTCACTCGAGCCTTCAGACGCAGCAGGCAGGAATGCAGGCAGAGACACAGCGGTTATAATATATTAGATATCTAAATAAAAAATCTAATGTGGCCACCACATGTCTTTCTCCATATCTGTAATATTTCTAAAAATTCCAAATATGTTACAGAATAATAAATATTTTAAGAAACTGCGAGAAAATTTTAGACTTTACAAAGAACAGAACAGAAATAAACTCAAACCATAGCCTTCTGATGCTGGATATAACCACAAAGCTCCAGCAATTAAGAAAAGAAATTGGTGCGTTACTAAGATGTAACTAAGCGTCAATTGTTAGCAATAGTCGTCGGTAAGTGGCGTGGTGGTGGCAGCTAAAATATAAGATATCTCTTAAACAATCCATTATATGGAAAAATGTTTCAAACAAATTTCCTACAATTTTTATTCCAATACATTTTTACATTTATCAAATGTTAAAGCAAATATTTCAAAATAACGGATAAGTGACAAAACTAAACACCCACTTCCGGTACACCGATTTTTACCAAAAACTAATCAGTTCTTTTCCCTTTAATAGACGTGTAATATATTAAATTTTGTAGTGATCTGATAAATAGTTTTTGACCTAGGGAACCAGAAAATTCCGGTCAGAGACACGCACACACGCACACGCACACACACACACACACACACACGCGCGCACGCACGCACGCACGCAGACACGCAGACACACACAAACACAGACAGACACACCCACAGACATCTATAAAATAGTCAAAACGTGGTCAGAGGACCTTAAAACGTATTTCCGTTGAAATCTCGAATTCGGTTTTTTCATGAAAACAATACTTTCTCTATACATCTTATATGGAGAATGTAAAAAATCTGATTTCATTGTGGATGAAAGATAAACCAGATCGTAGCATATCTTACTGACTTTTACTTTCTCCATAGGTAGTATAGGGGAAAGTATTGTTTTCATGAAAAAATCGATTTCGAGATTTCAACGGAAACACACATTTTGAGGTCCCCTGAACTCGTCTTGATCATTTTATCGATGATTGTGTGTGCATGTAACAGCTTTTTTGTGGGTGCTATAACTCAAAACATTAATCAGGTCAATGCGAAATTTTATATTTAACATGGTTATGACTGTCACAAGAACTGATTAGTTTTGGTAAAAATCTGTCAAACGGAAGTGGGTGTTTACTCTTTTCACATCCGTTATTTTGAAATATTTGCCTTAATAATTGATAAATGTAATAATATATCGGAAGAAAGTTGTAGGAAATTTAATTTTCTAGAACCTTTGTTTGAAACATTTTCCCATATAATGCATTGTTTAAAAGATATTATGTATTTTTAGCTCCTACCACCACGCCACCTACCGACGACTATTGTTAACAATTGTTATTTACGTCATAGTAACGCTCCGATTTCTTTTCTTAATCGTTGGAGCTTTGCGACTATATCCAATATCAGAAGTCTATGGTTTGAGTTTATTTCTGTTCTTTTTTAAGTCTAACATTTTCTCAGTTACTTAAAATATTTGTTATTATGTAACCTATTTGAAATTTGTAGAAATATTACAGATATGGAGGAAATCATGTGGTGGTCACATCAGATTTTTCATATCAAAATCAAATATTTTTGGAATACTTTTATTGTAATCCCGTCATATTTGACGGGCAATTATGCTAGTTTAATCATATTATGCATCGAAATTGATGGAATAATTAAGATCCTCTGCAGACAGAAATAAGCTTTTAAGTTGAAATTGTATTTTTAACATGTCTATCGTTAAATTTTAAATATGATTATTCTCAATAGCGAGAGATATCAACTTATATAATATATAGTGAAGCTTGTTCTGTTATTTCCAAACTTTTGTAATATCTGAATCAAAATGAATATATATAAAGCATAAATGATTTTTGGGGAAATTCAATCGGAAGTAAATTACTACGACATGTTGGCTCTATATCTAAAAATTACCTTCCATTGCTAATATTTGGGCATAGTTATGCGCTCCTCATGTGACAAAGACAAACTAATTTGCAGATATGGCTCTTAAATGAAGTAGAAGGTTTCTTGAAAATATTAACTAGTAGATTATAACGTGTGTTTTAATTTTACTTTTAATTGCTGGAACGTATGCTCATCTTCAATCCATTATAACGTTAATTGAAAGATTTTCTTTGTGTGTATTATACGTACACACACATTCGTTAAGCAAAAGAGGTAAAAAAAATTCAAATTATGGCTCCCTTATGAACGTTAATGACCTCGCTGTGCACCTGTACCCACTTTAATTAAAGTAGAGATTCTTTTATTGTCAGATACTCGAAGAAGCGCCACCCAATTCAATGAAAACACCATCCAGAGCAATCTGCAATGAAATGTGAAGCAGAGGGAGCACGTGATGTGGGAAATTAATATTTGTTTCTATTAAAATAAAATGCTCAGACGCACGTAACTTAGAATTTGGAGTTTTGGACCACGAAAGCGTTTGTGTTTCAGGATCGAGTACTTGCCTATTCTGATAATACGCACCACTATTGTCCGCTGACAATAAACGGAGTAATAAACCTAACGAAAACGCCCGCCGGATGCAATGTTCTATAAAACCGACCTGTCCTATGTCAATTCCTTTTCTTGTTTTCACATCGAAGTGAATCCCTCTTCAAACGAAACAAATCAACGCCTCCGAAAAAATGACGGAAATAGAATCAGTGCGATTCAAAATATGGCTTTCTGTGTACCACATGTGACAGTATGAAATGGACAGGAATGTTAGTTATAATAACCCATGCGGCTAATTAGCCAAAACTACACACGTACAAGAATGTTAGTGGATGGGTAATTCTCTTTGTTTCCGTATTCCGTACCACATAGTCCATTTACCTATAGAATTGTCCAGAATTCTTTTTAATCGGAGCTGTAATATATCGCTGAATATAATTATACGTCCGTTACCTAATATTCTTTATTTATTTTATTTTTAGGGTAAACTCGATTAAGCTGATCACGTTGCTTCAGAGAATGCTCCTGGCTACAACTATCTAATTCATCCTGGCCGTTCTGTATTTGAGGGTATACTATGAGTATAATAAGAAATATCCCAATATCTCAAAGCTGGTTTTCAGGAAAAAGTGAAAGAGATCTCATTAATAATGGAATTATTTCTTGCCAAAATGGAGCTATCATATTCCTTATTCATTCATATCTGTATAAAAAAAGGATCAAATAGTCATATACCTACTCCGAGTTTCTGTGTTTGTACGCTCGCCTACGTATTAGCCCGAATCACTCGCTCTTTTTCCACGCTCTTCAAAGTGCAAAATCCCGTTCACTCGCGCTCTACGCTCTTCCTCATATTTTAAGCCCTACTTAAGTCTATCTTAATTTATTCGTTCTAATTTATATCTCAATCCTCCTTCCTTACCTTTCTCCCAAATTATCTGGATTCAAGTCAATCTTATATCAGTCCATAAAACGCCAAATAAATCCTCATCCTCCTATGCCAGCCTTGGTAGATGTGTGGTTAGAGAATCTGACGTTGGATACCAAGATCTTGGGTTAGAATCACGCCTAAGGTATAGATGTTTGTGTTTTTCATTCACGGTCAGAATCAGTCAACATCTAAAGAAAGACGTACCATTATTATTAACTCAAGTTACTTCAAATTCTTTATTACAACTCACGAACTAACCACACGTTCTAAACTTAGAATTCTTATTCAATTTCATGTTTATTTTGTTGTTTATTTATTGTCTTTTGTAACTCAGTGCCAACTCTATCAATATACATACGAGGTCAGGTGTTCGAGAGGTACAACACGGCCGAAACTCTTCAATAAAGGGCCCAATCAATCAATCAACCAATCTCTCTCTCCCCTCCCTTCCTCTCTCTCTCCCCTACCTTCCTCTCTCTCTCTCCTCTCCCTTCCTCTCCCTCCCCTCCCTTCCTCTCTCTCTCCCCTTTCTCCCTCCCCCTCTCTCCTTTCTCCCTCTCCCCTCTCTCCTTTCTCTCTCTCCCCTCCCTCTCTCCTCTCCCTTCCTCTCTCTCCCCTTTCTCCCCACTCTTTTTTCTCCCTCTCCCCATCTTTAAACCTATTATCGCTTCCATGATTCCCTCTTGTCCCTTTCCTCTCTCTGTCCCTCGTTTCTTTCTTGATCCATTCATGTGTCCAGCTCACCTTTTTCATTCTCTCTCTCTATGCCGTAAAAGGCCTCTCTCCCTCCCTGCTCCAATGGAATTAATGAACTCGTCTTTTCATTTCTGTGTTGTGTGCGTGATGATCTGGCGTGCAGGTGTCACCGTGGTGACGTAATCGTATTACGAAGCTCTGGAAAGTGTTCGGAGTGACATTTTGCGCGAGCCTCATTCATCCTCACACTAGTTTTATTCCCTCCCTTCTCGTATAACGTTTCCGTGTCCAGAGAGATTTACGTTTGGAGATCGATGCTTTTGCAATTCCCATGGTGGAAGTGTCATAACTAGCATTTTTATCACTTTAAACTCATCTTGTGGCTAAAAGAAAAATCCTAAATATTTACTTAAAGTATCAAGATTGAAAGATTAAGTACTAGTGTTAGGTGTCTAGGTTTTTATAACACTGTTTTGCCAACTGGAGATATCCAAGTCTCGTATTTAATTTTTCAATTTTTGATACCTAAGTGCTTGTCTGGAATTAGTATTTTTTTGTTTATTACGCTCTCGATATTACGATTGGTATCTCAAAGGGATTAATTAATGGTGCATTGTCATTGGTTATACTTGTAAAAATTGGTAAAATTTTACCAGAAATAAAACAAAAATAAAAAATACCAAAAGCGAAATCATGTTAACAGTTTAATCTATCTGGTTACTACTGTTTGCGTTGAAACTTAGTAATACTACTCTCCTCTATCTATTCAGTAGATACAACGACATGCAGCTGTTTTTATTTATAATAATATCTATTCTTTATCCTAATGCTATTTACATAGCATGTTTTCCTTGTCCTTTAGACTTATTTGTTTTATATTCTTCCCATTATTTTCTTCAGTAACAGTTTGGTCATCCAAAACTTGATCAGATAAATCTTCACGTGGTGCACCCATTGTCGTCTTTTCTTCGATCATTTTTCCTTTCGCATTCAGTGTGGATGTCCACAGAAAGCTCATACAAGTGTTATATCTCCATGTGGAAGAGAACATAATACATATATGACTCCTTTTTTAACGGAATATTACATGCTTTATTTTTCAGTCACAAATTTGAAATCCCTTCCTCAGCTATGCATGTATATGCATATTCCTTATCTCTATATTATCAATTGGCATTGTGTGAAACTTTACGTAAAAACTTCATTAATATCTATTAAGAAAGGCGCGGCAGTGTTAGAGGGTTAGAAAATTCCGTATTCTAAGCGACACTTTTTTGCTTTACTATTCCGAAGTTTATTTAGTCCATTTGAGCTCCTTGGTGTCAGTTTTCATTTAAAAAACAGATATCATCACGTACGTTTGTTCTCTATAAGCAGTAGCAGTTAAATCAGAAGTATAAAAATAAATGAAATATTAAATTGGGAAATATAAAATCCAGCAGAGACGGAAATTTTTGTTCGAAAGCTAAAACAAGGACATTTTTGTGATTCACTGTGGAGGCTTTTAAAGAAGCACTGGTTTTATTAGTAATTTTCCCTTTCTTATAAGATGAAAACAGCTGTAAAATATAGAAAATCAGGCGAGTGCTGCAGTCTATTTTGAACGAATGCCGGTATCTCTATTGCTCATTGTTTTTAATTAAACGGATAATCACCTAAAGAAAGACACCTCTCGCACGGTTCATAATTCATTCGAACAATTATTTGGATTTCTTTATGGCTATCGTGGGCACTTTCAAAACAAATTTTTCCAATGCATCACAGATAGTGACCATCTGGAGATGAAGCGTGGGCTAGGAATGGGATTAGGGAGCACATATGCAAAGGTGGATCTAAGATATAATACGTGGAGGGATTAGTTCAAGAAGAAAGGGAGAAGATTCCATAGAAGGGAGTAGAAAGAAGTTATTCACATTACTCAGCCTCTTTTATAACGCATCTGCCCTTGTTTGCATTTCTCATAATTAGGTAGATTAGTCGTAAACAAAAGTCGAGGACCACTTAAAAGAGAGCAGATCCCTGTTTTAAAAAATATAATCCGCCCTTTTCGCTCCAAGTACTCTTTTGCTGACGCTTCTAGCTTCGTGAAGCGTGGGGAAAAATAGCCACAAAGTGGGAAAGAGAATGCTTTAACGGTGGCATGTATAGTGTAAGGTCCTTATCGTGAGAGCATGGAGAGAGGTAGGGGGAGCGGGGAGAGGCGAAAGTAGGCCGTCCCTTCGCACGAGACCAAAACACACACGTATATATACATATATACAAGGAGATTTTTTAAAATCTCCGGGCATAACAGTGGTATTGCTACCGCTGTTTGCTCTCCCCGCTCGTCTTTTTTTTTTCCCCTCATTTATTCTCCTCTCCTTCGTATATCTTCTCGCCAAACAGATTGTTAATCGAAAATCCTGTCATCGAACATTAAAAAAAGCACGCGGTCGGGCGCTTGTGTCCGCGCACTGGATTTTCTCATTCAAATCCTCCGCTTTTCTTTTTGCTTTTGGTTTGGATTTCGGATGTTTCGTAGCATTATATACAGTTTCATCCGGATCGTATCTCTTTAGCGATCGTTTTCCAGCGTCATTTTTTGCAGGGTCGGAATAAAATGCGTGTTACTTCTTCCGAATGAAATTTTATGTACGTTCTGGTGTCCTTGCTCTTTTATCCTCCGCGCATGAACACGTAAATGTCCTCTCACACCACACCCAGACTTTGGTAGAACAGATGGAGTTTATTGCCATTTTTATTGGGTATTAATGGTGGACGTTAACTGCCGCTAGCTCGAAAAAATCGGGACTCTAGCGAAACATTTTTCGGGTGTGCTATCGTCAAAAAAGCACAATTCATCCTTTTTTGTCAAGAATGAAACTCAGCATGACGGCTTTTTTGTTTTCATTTACGTCTAGCATTTAAGGATGCTAGCTATAAATATAAAATAATAACCCATGCCTAAAAAGTATCGTACACAAATTCATCTCATTGCTATGGTTTGGCGGATTGTAGCGATAAAATAAATGTCATTGGGCAACCGGCTGCATTTAATGTCAATCAACTCATCTTCCATCGATAAAAGAGTGGGACAAGACCTTATTAACGGAAAATATAGCTTTGACAGTAACGGCATAATGGAAATTTATCTCGGGAAAATATACGTTTTTCAGTGTTTAAAAATGCTATCTGCCCATACGGGAAATCCTACGATTTTATTGATTCTGATTGGGAGAAGTATTGTTCGGACCAAACAACTAAATTATTGATTTTCCACATTTTCCTGGTTGGCGTTCTTTAATACAAGATTGGAATGGTGTACTCCATCTAGAAATTCACAGAGTTTCCAAATGCGTTCTTTGAGATTTCATAATGTTTTCAATATTTTTCGCTCAAATGAGTATTTAACGAGAAACTAGCGAGGTATGTTGTAAAATGAATGAAAGTCCTTCTTAAAAGTTGTCGTTAATATTGTCATATTTTAACCAAAATTGGAATCGGTCGACAAATTTTAGGAAAACTCCCCTGTATCAAATTTCATCAAAATGCTTCCGGCGTTTCCTGAGTTGAAACAGGAACATTCTAAATATGTAGGTCTTCATGTAAAGTAGTCGTAATTATTGTCCGATTTTAACTAAAATTAGAATCAGTCGACCAATTTTAGCAAAACTCCCCAATGCCAAATTTCATCAAAATGCTTCCGGCGGTTCCTGAGTTGAAACAAACAAACAAACATTGTAAAGTACATGTAGGTCTAGATTTAAAGTGGTCGTAATTTTTTTCCGATTTTAATCAACATTGGAATTGGTCGACCAATTTTTCTAAAACTCCCAATACCATAGTTCATCAAAATACGTCCAGCGGTTCCCGAGTTGAAACAACGGAACATAGTAGATCTTTATTTAAAGGTCTAGGAAAATTCACCGGCAGCAATTCATCGACAGAAATTCAACGCCACGGAAAATTCACTGCCAGCAATTAATCGCCACGGAAAATTCGTCGCCATGGAAAATTTATCGCCTTGTATGGATCATGTTGTTAACAAAGGCTGTATTAAAAATGCGTGGGTGAACTCGACGCCGACAGAAGAATATACGGACAAATAATCCAACTGTAGAAGTTTTAATAAATAAGATAATGTTTCATTTTTTGACCTGGGACGAAATGGAAGTAATCCACATTTTCAGGTAATATGCCAATTGTACATGACAACCGAATGAGAATTTTTTAAATAATGATATGCAGAAAAAGTCAACAAAAAGTATGGGAGGGGGAACGGGAGGAGAATGTGATGAAGAAATGGAGAAGTGTGTCGAGGGAAGGGGAAGGAGGTACGTGTAAGAAATTATATTGAAACAGGTAATATTGATATCAATCAACAAGTAATCAAATATTGGCAATATTGATATCTAATTAACAATTAGGAATTTAACAACAATTAAGAGAATGAACAGAAAAAAGGAAAAAAGACGGAGAGAGGGTCAGAAGGGGAAGGCTATTATTGGGTTATTTATCCTTATATTCTTCTATCGGCGTAGAGTCCGCACACGCATTTTTAATACAGCCTTGGTTAACAACATGATCTATACAATGCCATAAATTTCCCATGGCGGCAAATTTTCCGTGGCGGTGAATTTTTCGTGGCGATGAATTGCTGGCGGTGAACTTTCCGGGTATCTTCCCTAAGGACTGCATAACCTTACAGAGGTGGGAGGGTTTGTGTACTCTTATGAACCAAAGAGTTATACCGGCGGGAGATAATTCTCCTGGTAGGACCATTCAAGCCGGAAAGGTCTGAGGGGAAGAGGCAGACTAAGAAGCAGTCTTGGGGGTTTTTAATCCCTCTGTGCAAGGGCAGCAGCTTGAACAGTACCTCTGTAGGTGGTGATCATGTGGATCTGAACAGCTACAGATGGGTAATCACACTTGTAAAACTGCAATTAGGAAAGCAATGGGAAACTACTTCATTATATTTTCCATGATAGGCTGAAAAGCTGCAAATACCTCTATGGGTCTATCTGGGGTAAAATATTCCGGAGGTAAAAATAGTCTCCCAATCAGATCTCCGGGTGGGGACTACCCTAGGGGATGCACAGAGGAAATCTAACATTAATAAGAAGAAAGCAAATAGTGAAAAATTAAGAATAGGCACATGAAATGTTAGGACTATGGATTCAGGGGGGAAGCTAGAGAACTTAAAAAGGGAAATGAGAAGGAATAATGTAGGTATAGTAGGTCTTAGTGAAGTTCGGTGGGAAGGAGTAGGCGAGATAAATTCAGACGAATTTACGATTATTTATTCGGGAGGGGAGAGAAAGGAAAGGGGAATGGGGATTATGATGAGAATAATGCTAGCTGAAAGAATTTGCAAGGTAGTGACAGTTAATGATAGATTAATAGTCGTAAAACTTCAGGTGGAGCCAGTGGAAATGCTTAAAATTCAAGTGTATACACAAACAACTAATGCTGGTGATGACGAAGTAGATGAAATGTATGAACACATTATGGAGATATTGGAGGAGGAGGGAAAAGGAAGGGTCAACACCATAGTAATGGGAGACTGGAACAGTGTAGTTGGAGAACAGGAAGATAACATAGTGGGAAAATATGGACTAGGGAAGAGAAATGAAAGAGGGGAGAAACTTGTAGAATTCTGCCATAGAAATAGATTGATTATAACTAATAGATGGTTTAAGCTTCACCAGCGGAGACTTTACACATGGAGAAGCCCAGGAGACCAGAGACGATACCGGATGGATTGCGTACTAGTCAATGAATGATTTAGAAATAGCATTAAAAATGTGAAAACACTACCAGGGGCAGATATCGATTCCGACAAAATACACAATGTAGACTGAAGAGCGTTAAGAGAAACATAAGAGTTAACAAGAAATGGAACTTAAAGGAACTCTTTAAGAACAAGGAGGCTATCATGACCGAGCTGGAGGAAAGGTTGGGGGAGAGAGCTGAAGAAAATTGGAACAATGTAGATTAGGAGTGGAGATATATCCATAGCGACATTAAAGATGTAATGGAAAAGAAGGTAGGAAAGATAACGAGTGAAAGAAATAAATAAACCTTGGGTCACAGCAGCCATGCTGTAGAAAAAGGAAGAGCGGAGAAAGTGGAAGAACATAAACACTGAAGAAGGCCAAAGAAAGTACAAGGAGTTAAATAATGTTTTAAGAAGGGAAACAGATAAAGCCAGACAACAGTGGATAAATGAGAAATGCGAGGAGATTTCGAATGTGAAAGAATTTGTAGAAGAAACCTCATGTAGAGCAAAGCATGGGAACTATTCAAGAAAAATACAAGAATGATAGGAGGTAAAGGAATCATGAACACAAGTGGTAAAATAGTCTCGAAGCCAGACAAAGTAAAGAATGTCTGGAAAGAATACATTGAGGCGCTGTATGACAAAGAAGGAAAGCCAAGAAATATTGAATTAAATGAAAAAGAGGATGTGGAAAAAGATCAGCTAGGAACAAGTATTCTCGAGTCTGAAGTTAAAAGAGCAATTGATGACATGAAAAGAAGGAAAGCTGTTGGGAGTGATAATAAACCAGTGGACGTTCTTAAGGTTTTGGGATCGAAATCAGTTAAGCAACTCACAAAACTCTTTAACCAAATATATGATACTGGCATATGGCCTGAAGATTTTTTATATGTTGTTATGGTACCACTGGAGAAAATGAACGAACAATGCAAAAACTTGTAAGGATTACAAAATTATTAGTTTAATTTCTAATACAGCTAAAGTTTTAACCAGAATAATAACCAAAAGAATTGAAGGTAAAATAGAAAAGGAGCTGCAAGATAATCAGTTTGGTTTCAGAAAATAAAGAGTGACAAGAGATGCTATAGGATGTATGAGGTTGATGATAGAAAGAGCGATAGAAGTCAATAAAGGTATGTAACAAATATATAAAACTACCATTTTTCCACCGTTGAATAAGGGCTTAGACAAAGTCTTCAAACAAAAGAAATTTACAATAGCATACACGAATCCATACAAATTAAAAAATCTATTATGCAGTACGAAAGACAAAACTGATACCTTAGATAAATCAGGAATTTATAAAGTACAATGTTCACATTGTCCAAAACAATATATAGGCCAAACTAGGAGAAAACTGGTTACACGTTTTAAGGAACATCTCGCACACTATAAACATAATCGATTTGATCAATCACGTGTCGCAAACCACATTTTTGAAACTGGCCCTAGTATACATTTAGAAGATTTGAAATTAATAACTTCAACCAATAATTCCCTAATTTCTTTGGAAAACCTACACATTTATTAAAATCTCGGCACTCTGATGAACACTGACACTGATTTCAATAAACTCTTTATAGACTCACCAAACAAGAGTAACATACACGCCACAAACTTTTTGTTTTTCAGTTTTTTCTTTCGTTTTCCCTCATCGTCCTTTTCTTTCATCTCCTGACAGTTGACCTCTGGTCGCTGTCGTGTCAGGTTGCCCCTGAAGTTGCCCACATTGTGGGTGAAATGCATTGGGCTTGTTTATTAGCCCTTGTTTTTTTTGCTTAAGGAGTTCTTTTATTTATTAAATAGGATATTTTGAAAAAAATGCGATTTATATAAGGATTTTGATTAAAATCCATTCAATCGTCCAACCTTATAATACTAAGCCATATGTCTCAAAAATTACTCAATATCTACAGTTGGCATTAAAATTTACGCTAAAATACGGTTAACTTTTATTTATAAGCGTTTTTCTTTTATAAGCGCACACAGTCGACCAAACCGTATATACGTATATGAGAAAGTTTGTGCAATGTATATTGCGCCGTTTATTTTACATGATTGCATAAATCGTAAGAACGCCTATGCCTCGCATTTATGCACGCATGATGTGTGCATCTTTCCTCTCTTGTTGTATTTTATAAAGTGTGGACATTTTCTCTGGAGAGTTACACATTTTATTCTCTATCATTAATTCAATTCAATTTAATTCAAGTTCTTTGCTCACTCCATATAACGTGGGCTTCTAAATTCCATTTCCGTCATATTCTTTTAGTATCTCCTTCTTTAAAACGTTCCAAAATCCTCTTTTTATTTCTGCCGATTTCCTCTTCTCCATTATGCTGATTCATTGAATTATTTATGGTATATTATGAAATTTTTAAGCCACTAGAGGCTCGTGGCAGTTTTATAAAATATGCTTTCATGAGAACACACATATATTATATTTTCCAATGTAACAAATGGAATTATATACTGATTTCAGTTACCGTGATGACGTTCTGCAAAAAGTTACTTTAATGGAGGAGGAAATACCTCTTTTTCCAAGGTTTCTTGACAACTCTCCATTTACCTTTGCCTTCAATAACTAAGGGAAGTCCAACCTGTGATTCAAGCTTATTAATAATTTTGCTAACGCAGCAGTGAAGTTTATGAATCAGCTTGAGCAAGTTTTACCTTTTCGTCAATCCTGCGTGTGTTTTGATGCCTATTCATAATTATATCATTAAGTTAACGGATCATTTAGGTTGTATTTAACTTTAGAAATTTCAGTTTGAACAAAGGAATTAATTGAAAAATATGTAGTTAAAGAAATATCGAATTTTATACGCATTTCGGGAAGTCGAGTGGAATATTTCCCAAGAAAAAAAGCACTTCATTTAAGCTTTCCGACTTATATCAACTATCGTTTAGGACAAGAATGGGACGAATGCTCAACTTTCACTTCCGGCGAAAGAACCTCTTTCCTGTCTTAAATAAAGTATGCAACTAGAAACTCGTCCGAAATAAGCCTCAGCCGGGCTTCGCCTTTATTGCCCAAAATCCTCGCAAAGGATTACTAAGACCGCCCAAAAATCAGCGGAAAATCTGTCTAAAAGGACTGAGCTCATCTAGTCCTTCCACTCGAATAATTTCAATCAAAAACTTTTCTGAATCTAACACTAGAGAAATTTCTCCGGTTGAAGTTATAAAAGGATTATGATCCTTTGCAGAAAGACTTTTCGCTTGTGTGGGCTCTCGTCAACTCGAAGGAAACAACGATTCAGTAAATTCCCTTTCAACGTTAACTTTTTCCTTCGTTTTGTGTGGATTCATTTTTGTAGCTTCTTGTATTTCTGGATAAATGAACAGCAAATTTATCAAGATTAAATTCTTGGAGAGAATAAAGGCATTAAAGTTGGTATTCTACAAAGATATAATTTTTAATTCTTACCATCCCGGAAAAAAGCATAAAATGCGTTCGAAAAGTATTATCGTTATATACGAAATAAAATTAGCTCCTCTAGCGGGAAATAAATTATCTGAAATGTTCAGATACTTCCCAATGAATGTTTTCTCTAGAAATATCCGTCATGAGAAGAACTTATGGTAACAAACTTTAATACAAAGAACTGAATGGCAATTGGATTTAGAAACAGATAAACAAAGTATGATAGCATAAGTAGACGTAAGTTTTTTAAAGAAGTTCGAAAAGTAATTGGGTAAACATAATGAAAATTAATTTAATAAAAATATTTCCAATCATTTTAATCTTAATATATTTATTGTAATTGAAGGATGACTATCTTTTGGCGATTAATTCTTATGTCTACCATAGAATGGCTTATGATGTGCTAGTGGCATAATAGGAAATAGGTCTTAAAACTGAGAACGAATTACTACGTAAAAGATCTTGAGAGTTACATTCTGGATCTGTCGCTTCAAATATCTTCTTTCCCCTAGGGTAATGCGTGAATTCAGCAGTCAGAAAGTCCGTAACATTTGCTCGGCGACTAGAGTCTAAACCCCAAGAGCAGAGTAGAACGTTTTGAAGCACGCCATATCACAGCTTGTACAAATTACGGTAGACACTTGGGAAAAATCGATGACTTCGTTAAATATGTCTATAAATTCTAGAAAAAGGTCTCACATCCTTTCTTATATTAGTTTGGAGAAATTAATTATTGTCCCTGATCTAATCAATATGAACCCAATTCCCATTTCACCTCTTGTCTGGTATGCACCTGAACTTTTCGTTACATTAATGTGAGACATTTTTTTTAGTTATTTAAGTTGTAACGATTTTTTCATAAGTATTATCGTATAAGTATCCAAATTTTTTATTTGTTTTCCATACCTTGTATTTCACAGGTTCATTTTATATGCGTGGAATTTTTATTTATCTGAATGGGGTAATTTTAAGAATTTATCCTGAAATTGTGCGGTTGTAGAAGAAGAATAATTCTTACACTGTAATGCCACATATAATATATAAAACCAAAGATTTAATGAAAGGATGTTTTAAAATGTGTAATGTTTTCAAGATCATAACGCGGCACTGATCGTGATATATTTAGTATCATTTACTTGCGGAGTAACCCATGAGATATTTAGGAAGAAACTCCATTTTATATTTATCGCGAACGGGTTAAGTTTTGTCCTCTCAGTATCCGCAGAGCCGTACACACAAGACGGCGATCGATTCCAAAATACTGATATGCAGTGCCGTAACTAGAGTATGGCAAAATTGGCATTGGCCTTGGCGCCGCTTGCAAAGGGCGCCAAACGTTCTCGCAATAAATGCCAAAAGTTAATTTTTCCATAAATAAATATTAATTTAATACCAAAATCTTAAAGTTATATTTAATAAAAACGCTATTATTCTCTATTAAAACGTAGCAAAAATGATATTTTACTTAACCGAGGTGTTTTCTAAAATTTTGCCATAGGCGCTGTATCCCGCAGGTACGTCTCTGCTAATGTGTAGTATTGTGACGATGTTTTCATGGTGTGATTGCTGTTCGATTCATTTTCATGGTCATTGATTTTATATTTATTTTTACTTTCTCCATAGTAAAGAGAAAGTATCGTTTCCGTAAAAAAATCGAATTCGAAATTTCAACAGAAGTACACGTTTTAAGATTCCCTAAATGTTTTCACTATGTTTTCGATGTCTGTGTGATAGGAATTTATTGCGCGGTCTAACTCAGACACTACTTATCAAATCAGTACAAAACTTTAAATTTGAGATATCTATTATAAAATCAAGAACTGGTTAGATTTTGGCTAAAGCTGGTCTACCGCAAGTAGAAATTTACTCTGGTCATTTTTCCGTTTTTTCCTATTATTTCCCTTATGAAATCATTAATGTAAATGTTTGTCATTATCAAAGTTGTAGATAATATAATTTTTTATAAGTTTTTCATTAAACATTTTTCCATAAAACGAATTGTCTGAGAGATATTTCGATTAATTATCTGAATTTGTTAAGTACGTTGTTAAGTGATACCTTTGCTTCCGTTTAATTGCGATCAAAATTACCCCATTGCCACCTAGCATCGTAAATATTGACATTAATCTTAGCTCCGTCAACGGTAATTTTAATCGCGCATCGATATTTCGTTATCCATAACCGTTTTATTACTTGTTTCTTCAGTGCGAAAAGTGATTCAAAGTATTTTTCACTGTAAAAATTATTCAGTATTTATAAATTATTCACGAGTGTAATTGCGGATTCCCGAGATTGCTGATGTCGAGAGCAGCTTCACATTACTATTGCAACCATATGGAGGAAGTCATTTGCCGAACACAAGGTTTTTTTCTTATTATTTTTAGATCCAATTTTCTTTGACGTATAATATGTATCTACTCACTCACTGCTCTATATAAAGTTATTATTGACCGCTTTAATTAGTTCAAGCATTGAATTTTATACTGTAAAGTGGGAAACAATTACGTGTAATGAATTCATAAATAAAAAGAGCAACCCTTTAAATCGGAAAATGTGAAAATAGGTGATTAGAGGTCAAATGAAATAATCAGAGGTCCGTGTTATAAAAGTCTAGTTAATTTTACGAAAATATGCTATTGTATTCAGAATGACAAAGAATCGAAACACAACGCGCTAGATGGATTTTCAGTCATTTAATAAAAAGATCGCTTGACTCGTGGATGCGCATAATTTCTATAATTTCCAACTACCTCGAAAAAGCAGTCTCGTTCATTTGAGAGTATTCACAACGGAGGGCACGGGTGCAGTCCGGACAGTAACCTCTCTTGAACTTCCTCCACGCGAGTGGGATCATATGGTCCCTTGGAGACTATGCGACCAACCAAGCACTCTCTCCATCTCTATACCTAACTTCTCACCCTTTCTCTCTCTCCTTAAGCCCCTTCCTTTTCCCGAGTAAAATATTCATGAGGCAATGGATGGCATCCGGAGTAGAGAAGTGCCGCCTTTAGCATTAACTCATCACTCCTCTGGAGCGTACTATACCTCATATAACCCTTTTTCCACGAGGCCAAAGGATCAAGAGGGATGTAGAGAAATCAATAACGGGACATCTTACACTCTCAACTCTTACTCTCTCAATTATCATCCTTCTCTTCCCCACGCGTGAATTACTCTCCTCCATTTCCTTTAACCGTTCTATTTTTCTCTACTCTCCCTTTGCTAGAAATTCGTTGCGGAAGATAACACAATCGAGAAAGGCGAAAATGAAGGGAAACTTCTTAAATAGAAGGAGAACGGAGTGGCAGTTGCGAATATTTTATGAAATGTCTCGCCTCGACTCGTTAGACTAATCGAGATGGCAATTACGTAGCCTAGTATGAAATTCTTGTTCCCGAAATATTTCCAAGACAAAATAGTGAATTGGAGAAAAAGATTTTTCAAATTTATTTATCCATAGCGATTTATTTAGGGGTGTTTATGAGGTCTCTCGGGTACTTAAAAAACACAATTTTCTAGAGAAACTACCTTATCATTGAATTAGGCATATTTTACGTTTATGACACGAATTTTTGTAATTTATGATCACATTTTCATTAGTCTCTGTTTCAGATAAATGAAAAAGAAAAATTAATTTATTAATTTTCCATTTATGTACGAAAAACATTTTTATGGCTGAAAAACGTGAAGATGAAACGTCGAAAAAATCCACTTCGCTGAATAGTTATTTATCAAGAAATAATCAATTTTGATTGTCATTAAATATAAAGTTTCTTTATGCTATAGAGTTAAATAAATTCATAATTAATTGAATTATGACCAAAACAACTATTTGATTTCGTTGAAAAGAATGTCATTTTTAGCAGCTGAATTAGCCGCTCGATTTAACACCGATTCCTCCTTGTTAACATCATTTGAGTGCGGGGATTCGAGGCGATTTATAAAAAAATAAGATGTCTTGTCCAATTTTGATACAACATATATTGTGGGTATTTTTTGTTTCAGTTGTCATTAAATTGACTTAAGAGGCTTTAAAATTTCCAATTCAGTATAATGACGATGTTTACCACATTTTGTACATGCAGTAATAAAGTACTCTTTGTCTATGCTAATAATTGACTGTCTTTATTTGAATGTGATAAAAATAGCACGGTGATATATCAAGGAGAATGTATTACTACTTCAGCTTCATTGCGTGGTTCATTGATCGAATTTGGTTTCAGAGATAGCAGAGTTCATAAATAAACTTCAATTTATAAAAATGGTAATCGTTATCGGCAGGAGTCTTTCTCCATTTCCATAAGCGACAACGTTGCTCATTTCCGATCCAATGCCGCCACCTTTAAACCGAAATTGTTTCTCTCTCTCAAATTCGATAAAACTGAACTCGCCAGGCTCAACTTCGTGGTTATTTCTTTCACGCAAGTGCTAAGTTTTCCTTGTATTTTTTGCGTTAAAATTCCTGTAATCAGAGTTGCATTTGAAATATTCTATTTGAGCTATGTCTGTCAGCGTACGCTTTTAAGGCGCGTTTACGCGGTTCAATTCGATTAAAAATTCCGGTTGAATCATCCAAATTGAAACAAACTGAAAATTGTAAACAGGAATTCAATGTCATTGACCAATCGCATTGAACATTGAAATAAGTAGGGTCGAGTTCTACTTTTGTTTAATTCCATGGAAGCAATGGGAATGATTCAACCACATTGAACGATGATTGATTCGAGTAAACAGAGAATTTCATTAGCATTGAAAACATTTTCGTCTCGAGATATCACAGATGCTCTGGTTTTAAACTGTGAGTGACGAATGGACTGAAATAAAGCGAGTTGTGTTGGATCGTTCCTCGAATTGTACGGAAGAATCATGGT
Source organism: Tanypteryx hageni (assembly GCA_028673005.1). Lineage (NCBI taxonomy): Eukaryota > Metazoa > Arthropoda > Insecta > Odonata > Petaluridae > Tanypteryx > Tanypteryx hageni. The sequence goes on along the minus strand of CM054113.1, from coordinate 35,851,704 downwards.
TATTAAGTGGAGAGAGGACCATACACCGTTGTTTTTGGACTTGCTAAAAATTAAGAGTGCTTATGGAATAACAAAAATAGTGATTATAAAATCAAGACTGCTAGAGAAAATGACATTCAAAATTTAATTTCTGATTTAAATTTACCGGGAGTGACGGAAGAAGATGTGAAGGAAAAGATGGAAAGTATTAGGACGCTATACGTTTGAACTAGCAAAAATAAAGAGGTCGGAGTTAAGTGGAGCAGAGATTTATGATTTTATTGCACCAAAGCGGATTTCTTTTTTAAATTTTTGATAGTATTCTATAGCACTCATATATTAAATGAACACAAATAATCCGAATACCCGCATTAACTATTTCACTTGGCGCCATGGTGAATTGAATTGGTGAAATCAATTTCATTGATTCATGTGCATAAACAACTTCTATTTCAATGCGGAAGTTCAATGCTGCTGATTCAATCGAATTGCTCATTGGAGTTGAACCGTGTAAACTTGCCTTTATCTTTCAGCAGTTCTATGTCTCTCATTATTGCTCTATTTCGCTATTTCGTCACCGGGTCGTTTGTTTGTCTGTGCTTGTGTATTTTTGGCTAATCAACCTCGTGGATTATTATTCATCTACATCTACAGTTTACCCTGCAAGCCACCGCAAGGGTGTGTGTGTTATTAATTCCTTACACAACATACACACAAGTGGGAGGGAAACCTGGTGCATTAGCCTATCCTTTACGAAATGTACCAAGGAGGCGAACTTCTTAACGTCCCTCCGAAGGACGGAGTGCCGACTTGCGCGGTCTCCTCAAGCCATACATGGTTGAAAAATCCGACTTCCGTCGGATCCGAACCCGAGACCGTTGCTTGGAAGGCCAACGCTCTAACCTCACCGTCACCGAGTCGTGCTATAGTCCGCTGAGTATCGTGAGCTTCTCGTGACCTCCTGCATTATACCGGGAGAATGGGTGGGACGTAATTGATGACGGAAATGGGATGAAAATACAGGCCTCTTAGTTCTTTGGAGTTTATTTAGGATCATTTGCCAGCTGACAGGATGGCATTTTTGAGAGAGATCAAATGCAAACAGAGGTACATCGATGAATTCCCGTGTATTGGGCCACACACAGACATTGATCTCGCGTCTCGAATTCCTTCCTATATAAACCGATGGGTCGATTAAGGAAGGAATCGCAAACATTCAGGAAGGCCTTCTTTCGTGGACAGGATGAAGAACGTATTTCCGCAAGCGAATGCGTGCATTTGTTCATTTTATCTTTTATCTTTTATCATAAAAAGCTGTTTTCTTGATCGTATTTCCTCCTCTCCGGTTTTAATTCAAGTTTCTTGTTTATGAATGCATTAGAATAATCCTTCATGCTGAGAACAAAACGTAATGCAATTGCCTTCCTCGGAATCAATTGCTTTGAATAGCGCAGATTTCGTCGCTAATGGGGTTGACTGTTGAAAATTTGTTAACTTTTAGTAGAGTTTTAAGATTGTATTCGACCCTTGATCCTCCTCCCGCTAAAAATGCTGGAGGAAATACGAATTCAGGTTATTTAGATTTTTTTCTAAATCAAGTTGTATAAGTCCAGAAGTGCTGTTATACTAGCTTCCTCATGTTAGCTTCTAGATAAAAGTGCTGGCATCTCTTGCTTCGATGACAATTTCATTTACTAGTAGTTATTAAGCAAAAATACTTTCTAATACTGGATATTTGTATTTTTCCTAAAATACCTGTTTGATTTCTACGAAGCGCTGATTAATTATGAAACATCTATTAACCCAGCAGTTATCGTTACTTTGAAACATTGTCGTTGCTAGTATATAATGTTTTGAGCCAAAGGTGCATTTTTTTACATGTAATATGATCTACTTTTCATCTCAAAATGTACTCGGCTATTAATTAGAAGTTTTATTCAAGTGGAAAATTCCTACATCATTTAAAAATTTAATAATCTGTTGTCGTTCGTTCAATTTTGATTTCTCAACATTTAGATGTAGCTGGTAGAAATGGAAAGTCTAACCTTACAATTGTATCAATTCTTCTAAATGGTCGAGTTTTATCCCAGTCCAGTAATGGAATATGTCTGTTTAAATGGATAAAAATAGCTCGTGATTTCGTCGGAATTGCGTAATATACATCGATCAGTAGAGAGCGAGTGAATTTAGATTCTTAAGATCCATTTTCCAATCTTAACCACTCTTTATAGGCGTATCTTTTTTAAAAGCCAAATTGATAGAATATTAAGGCGCCCGATGACTATCTCGGTCACCGAGGCGGTAGGGAAAGTTGATGAGATGGAAAGAATGGGGGATGATTGGAGAAGGGACAGCGGGAAAGATGATTGGTACGGACAAAAAGGATGGCAAGTAATGGGGGGAGAGAGGGGGGAGGAGAGAGATAATAATGGCAGTGGGGGAAGAAGCTGGAGAAGAGAGGTAGCATGGAGGGCAGATGGAGATCCGGGCGGCTAAGAGGGATGTGCTTAGTTTCCGGACTCCTTGAGAAATGGAGCGATAAAAAGAAAAGATTATTAAAAGAGGAGGTCCGACTGGAGAGGCATTGGAGGGAGAGAGGGTTGGACGAAATTCAATGGAAGAGACGATTTTGATTTTGTAGTGCAAGGAGGAAATAAGGAGACAGTTTCCTCTCTGGATTCTCAATCACGAGAATACGTTAACAACCCAAGCCGATGACGATCTATGATGGAAAGCAGTGGCGAGTCGTCCATGGAAGCTTGGGAAGCGCCGCTTCCCTTAAAAGAAAAAATAAAATAAAACGAATTGAAAATAAAGAAACTGACTGCTGATTTCGTAGGTTGCGTTAGAAGTGAAACGCCAAATTAGATAACTGTAATATTTGAAAAATGCGCCAGCGGCGACACTAGTCGTATGATGGGGTGATGGAGAGTGAAAGAGAGACTGGAGATCAGTCTGCGCATATGTCTGCTGGGAGAGTAGGGATAGGGGTTAGGGAACCTGCTTGCTTCACAGAATCCTATGTGTTCGTGTTCTTATGGATTAGGTCATTGACCGCTTTGCCTCAAGTGTTACTTCGTGCATATAGCCTTATTATAATTCATTTATTGGTGTTCAATTACTTCGTTTTTTGTTACTGAGTAATATAGTGTAAGTTTCTTGCGGAGTGTGAAGTTTAGAAGTGCTTTTGTTTTATTATTATCGACGCATTTATAGAGACGTAGGGAAGCTTCACGCCGGCAGATTCCACCATGCATTCAGGAGCTCCCGCTGATGTTGTTTTTACTTGTGGGACTGCGGGGAGTGAGATTCTTCGACAGGCCTTATTTCAAACCGATTTCGACTTTAATTTCCTTCTTCCTGTGTTTTCTTCTATGTGCCCCAGGACGTGTTATTTCAAGTAACCCATAAAAAAGTTTTTGATATCAGTTTTTGTATTAAAAAGGTGAGGATTATTCAAATTATTATATGAAAATTAGAGAAGATTTTGATAGTAAATAGAATAGAGTGAATATGGCATGTTCAAATAACGATGCCCAAAGAAAAAGACTCAGACTTACTATCTTATCAAGTGAAGACAAAAAGTCGTATAGGAAATTGTTTTTGAAATTATTGATGTCATTTGCATGAATATCGCAAACAGGTTCAGTGACATTTCTAAACTCAAATTCTTAAATTTTTTAGATGCAAGACACTTTCAGGATTTCCAATAAAAGTTTCCAAATGAAAGTTATTTTGGCTTAAAACATACTTACGGCAAGTTCTTTGATTCTTCGAGCCTGAGAAGTGAGCTCTCTGTGCTTTACAAAGATCCAGACTTGCATAAAAACAACGTTGTAGAGCTAAATCACTATCTGAAATTGTCGGACTTAACTGATGTCTTTCCCGAAGTGTTCAGACTCACAGAACTAACTATCACCATCCCAGCATCCAGTTCCTCTGTGGAGAGATTCTTCTCTGCATTGAAGAGGATTAAAACTTACTTGTGAAACACACAAGGACAAGAACGACTGTCATATCTTGCTCTTTTAAGCATTGAGAAGGTTTTGTTGCTGAAATTACGTCGGGAGCCAACGTTTTACGACGACGTGACTGACCATCTTCCCAAGAAGAAACCGGAGAGTAGAACTACAATACAAAAAATGAGGTACTTGTACATTATATTATGCTTTTTTTGCGTGTCGGTGTAGAACAGCTTCCCCTATTTCAGTAATCACGCCTCGTCACTGCTCGTACGACGTGATTTTTCCCCGGCTGATCTAACACTTCCATATAATCCATATATTTTTCATGAGAAAATCAACGACCGCTTAGCTTTACTTTGAGCCCGTATAATATGCAAAGCCTCTTTTCTCTAATCTGATGTATAGCGATTAATTCCCGGAGATTGATTTTCTTTTATCATACATTCGAGAGAGAATACGAATTCAAGCGCGAATTGGAATCGCTGGGTTTCTGAGCTAAAATACGTTTAGACAGATCGCAGCCTGCGAGTAATAAATGTAGAGACCGCAAATGGCGGGGATTTTATATAATCTAAATTTGAATAGATAAAAAAGCTGTATTCAACCTGAACGGAATGTAATGCTGGATTTTCTGAGGATGATATCATTCGTTTGGAGATTTAAATCAAGATTTTTCAAAATCCTTAATTGTTCATAAATGGCTAATATCTGTATATCAGGAGAAGATTAATCTATAAGCGTATAGAAATATTCACATGAATTTTCCATCGATTAGCTATTAAATGATTTATGATTTATCACGTGAATTACAAATTCGATAAAGGTAAACGTAGGTGGAGATCATTTTTAATGCTTTTCTTCACTGCTGTAAAGCACTATTATCTTCGAGATGTCCGTCCGTCCGTACGCATATATCAGGGAAGAGTTGGCTGAACCGATTTCAACCAAATTTGGTTCGTAGGATATTCACGTAAATTAATGAACAAAATGGCATATTTGGACCCGATCGACTCCGGAGGGGTACCACAATTGCAAAGTTTAACTTTTCGGTAATTGTGAAGTTGGAAGGAATTGCCTGAACTGATTTCAGCGAAACATTATAGGAAAGAGGTGTGGAACATAGAAAAACAAAATGAATATGTTTAGTGTAAATGTGAAAATCAGGGTTGCCATATAAAAGTAATAAATAATTTCTTTTCGCACGTATTCGTGTTGAATTGTCCGAATAAATGTTAACGTAAGTTAATATTTATAATATACACGTATACTAAACCATAATAGCATATTTGGACCGGATCAGCAAAACAGTGATGCCACAATTACAATGAAACTTTTTCAGTAATAATGGATTTGGAGGGATTTGGCGGGACGGATTTCAGCTAAATTTTGCATATAAGATTTGTACAACATACTATAATGAAATTAATATGTACAAAGCGGAGCTAAAGAGCAGGGCTACCGCAATAAAATGTGAAATAATATTTCTTTTAATCGTATTTCGAGAGAACTGATCTCATGAATTTTAACCAAATATAACATATTTAATCTTCATATATATAAATAACCAAAATATCACATATAAACCGGGTCAGTTAAACAGAGCTACCACAATATAAAGGTGAGAAATTTTCTGTAATGAATTTGGAATGTATTGACTGAACGGACTTAAAGAAATTTCGTTTGTAGGGCGAGTATAGAATGGAAAAACAAAATGAATATGTTTAGAACGGATCTAAAAAGCAGGGCTACCACAATATAAAAAAAATATTTTTTTTATTTCAAAGCAAATGCACTAGTATACGATTATACTACGGCGACTTTGACGAAAAGCACTTCTGTACCACGGGAAACCCATGTACACCCCTACTTGTTGTATGATCTGTGAATCTCCTATTTGTGTACAAAGAAAAAATAGAAATTAGTTCTAAGAAGTTTTTTCTTTTAAATATACGCTTTTATCTCTTTATTGAGAGCTTACTAAAAGGTAAAATGATAAAAATGAATAATATATTTGCTAATGAAGAATTTAATAATATATGTAGAGAGCCGGATTAAAAGTGATATAGTCAAAAGGTCCTCTTAAATACATATTTCACCTTCCACCCTGATAATTATCACATGATGCATACTGTCATCGAGGATGCATGAATGTATGGAAAATTATAATCTAATTTTTTATATAGCTTTTCGGAATGCTATTTGAAATTTTGTTGATTTTGTATCTCATCACATTTTTATGTAGTCTGAAGGGGCAAGTGCTCGGTACTTTCAAGTAATATCTTCATATGAGAGCCTCTAACCTTTTACGAGCGGAAAAATTTCTAGTCGTTCGGAACAGAGACCGCGGCGAAGATGGTGCGGAAAATGGCGCGGCAGTCCTGAAGGGTCGATAAGTGGCTACGCATCCCTCCATCAATAGTTGGAACTTTCCGGAGCCTGACCTCTATATAGGGCGTGAAAAGGCAAAGGGGTCATCGCCTCATCCACCACAGCGGGTACTCGGTCGAGGCGAAGGGGCGTTAAAGAGGGAGCCACGCGTACGAGATGAGAGGTTTTATAAAGGGAAGAGGACGGGAGAGAGATTAACAAGCTCCTGGGGTCTGGACCGAAATTGGAGGACATAAGGAGGGGAGAGAGGTAGACAAAGAATAAATGAGAATGAGGTGAGGAGAGCGTGGCAGGCAATTGAGCGACCGTGTACGCGTTTGCGCCTTGTTCTCTCTAACGGCGTGTGGGGCAGCCTTGTTGACGGCGTAGTCCTGCGGATCGAACAGGTGTCTGCCTCCATTTCGGTTCACGCACGTGTTTGTGTGAGTTCATTTGCTTCTATCGTATGCACGGTTTAAGAGGCAGTTCGGAAGAAGATAGGAAAGTAATCGTCGAGAAAGTGGGTTGCGTATATGTAGGCGGCCGAGTAATTTTCTTTGTAAAGGATGACTATTGACGCTTCGTGGAGTGGTCGTGGTTTCTCGATCAGAAGGCTGCGAGCAATGAAGAGTAAAATGTGATCGATGTGTTCGTTTCTAGATCGAGCTGTAATATTTTAATCGGGAAGTTCGCGAAGGATCGTTAAATAATTAATAATATATAACAAGTAAGGAGATAACTGATGAAACGAATATTAAGCGAGGTTTTTTATTTTAGCAACGATCAACAAAATGAAAATTTACCGGACCCGTAAATAAGGGCTTTTTAAAATTCTGATAAAAGGCAAAGAGAGAGAGACGGAGTTATCCCAAAATCAATAGAGGTCTTGACTGTAACCTGCCAAAACTAACCTGAAAATTCGATAGCTCTAACTTGAACGTTATAGCAGTAGTTTACGAATTTTATTTTGTTAATTATTGTGCCGCCCACTATACCCATTAGACTGCTCCTGTAGTCTCCTAATGTTAAATGTAAGAAGGGACTACATAGTCTCAATTTCGCCCTAATAAAGTCGTTTGTCTGTCTGTCTGTCTGTCTAATTTCAACTGCGGGAAGAACTTAGGCCTTGAACAATCTCTAAAAATTTGATTCGTCTAACTTGAACGGTGTAGAAGTAGTTCATCGGGTACGGAAGTGTGGCGGACGGACGGACTGACTGACAAAACGGTTATATTAGCGGATTAAAAAAACGCTAAAAATAAATAGTTGCTGCGTTGACAAACAACGCTAGAATGCCTCTATGAATTATAATATAAATATATATTTTAAATAACTTTGTGAAAGACTTATTTTTAATTTTTCCTTAAAATTTCTAGAAAACATAAATTCAATTTTTAACGGAATTAGAAATGATTTGTGCCATTAAATAGTGAAAAATGAAGTTTTAAGTTTTGTGACAGCGAAATTTTGTAAAACAGCAGAAACGTTTAGTCATAGAAGTTGAATGTTGAAATGGAAACAGTTTATAGCTTTTCAACATAATTGCGTTTCACAATTTAAAAAAATCTTAAATAAAAAAGGAAAACTTTCGGAAATAATTATTTTTATGTGGCGTGGTTTTTCAAGCCTTTTATTAAATTGCTTTCACTATACCCTAACATTTTCCATTGTTTTTCTCAAGCCAACAGTTGAAGCAAGATTTGAGATTCCGAGGAAATTATATCAAATTAATTTGTAGCTCATTTCACTCGTGACAGTGTGTAGTTTATGTTCTAAGATTTCTCTTTCCTGATAGATAAAATAAAAAATGAAAACGGCATAGCTGATGGTTTCAACAGAAACTTGTTAGCTCATGGAACAGCAATTCTAGCCGTTACGCCATCCTATCAAATTCACTCTTTTCTCGTTTGTAGGTGGAAGCAATTTAAAAGGAAAAAAGATTTTTGTCTTCCGCAGATTCTTTCGCTTTAATTTCGCGTTTTTTATAGTTTGTTTTCTCTTAAATTTAATCATTGGTGATGCTAACAGCGAGTCTTTCTCTTTTCTTTCTCATCCCAGCGCTTCAACGCCCAAAAATTCTTCTCCCCGCTACTTTCATCCATTTCCTCTTATCATCACATCAAGTCTCGAGCTTAGGAGCTGTCTTTTTATCCATTCGAATTCCGGGCAAGTATCCACTTGCCACTCATTTAAATCCATCTCATTCCATCTTTCCTTGCCTCTGATGTTAACCTCTGACGGCTGAATGGAGGCGTTACGATTCTTTCATTCTAATCGCATCACGAACAGTTACACGGACTCATTTTTCCTGTGACATGCCGTGTTGTCATGAAAACGAGAGATGGTATGTTTTTTATGGAAACCCATCCCTTCCTTCTCTTTATTTTAAGATTCGGCGAAATTATATTTCCATCAACTGCGTATTACAAGGCGGAAAAAATTCTGATACGATCGTGAGGACGATAGCACATTTTAGATCGGTGAAAATTTTACACTAACGGAATTTTTTTTAGAAAAGTCCAGCGGTAAAGGTTTTTCATTCTTTTACCAGAAACACGCTTTACTCATTATTATATTTACTAATAACTGACATATCTCTGTAAAGAGATAATGAATTGATGTATAGCGGCTGCATATCTGTGATCAGAACATTCATCAGACGTAAATCTCACGGAAACATTATGGAACCATCTTCGTTTTGTTTTGAATGCGTAAGCGTTTGGGGGGAAATAATATCTAATGTAATTTAAAAAATAAATTGAAAACTGTATTTAAAATGTTACACGATTTTACATAACGAATCGCAAGTTTTTACTCGATAGCAAACGCAGTTATTTGACCGATGATGCAGTGCGGTCCCAGATTCGAATCCGTCGGAGGTCGGATTTCTCAACCTGGGATAGTCCCGTCCCCTACTTGTGTTATTTGAGGAGACCGCGCAAGTCAGCGCTCCGTCCTTCGGAAGAGAAGTTAAGATGTTGGCTCCCTTGGTGCTCTTCGTTAAGAGTAGTCAAATGCCGCCATCGGGTTTCCCTCCTCCCTTCTCTGTGTGTGTGTGTGTATGTGTGTAAGGAGTTAGGGCTAAAATAATCCAAGAGGTTGATCAGCCATAAATACAAACTAACAACAACAACAGAATTAGTAGCTAAGCTAGCGTTATATTGTGCATCATCATTCTACAGAAACATATATTTTACATAAAAATATACTTTTTTGGATAATTGATACTTTCAAAATGACATTTAAGTGTAAAACGCAATTAAAATTTTGAGCGATTCCATATCCGCCTCCGCAGAGTTCTTAAAACTTAAACGTTTCAATAAGAAATGGCAATAATATGGAAATATCCAGTCAAAATTTCGTCATCCATTATTTTTCACTTACACAGTGCATTGTGCGTACGAAAGGAAAATTGACGTATTTACGTCCATTTCTTCATCGTAGATTGCCTTTCATTAACTATGATCTGTGGGCACAAAAAGGGAAATTAAACGCATTTACGTATTTTTAGTAGATATTGTTTACTTCGGTGCCTAAGAAGATTGTTTTCATGGAAAATGACAACGTATGAGAAATTTTCTGAGTTCAAAATAAATTACGACTTTCTTGGTGAATTTTTCCAAACTTTTCAAAGATAAGTGGCATCAATGTGGAAAGGTACACTCCAAGTTTTGGTTTTTCGTCTTTTGTACCTTCGGAGATGTTTTAAGAAAATAAAAATTTTCCCAATTCCACCATGTATAATTTTCAAAACTCACATCTAAAGAAAAACAAATGGCAGCAACACAGGAATCTACCCTACAAGTTTCAGCTCTTTATCGTTTAGGGTTTTGTCACAATTTCAATTTAAGCAAGTGCACAGAAGATGCCAAAGTATTTTAAACGTTCTGAAAAACGACTAAAAACGTTAATTTATGCAGGTAAAATCTATAATTTAAGAAATATAACTAGTCGTAATATAATATGGACGTCATCACGTCATTATTTCAGTTTGAGCAAGTGCACAGACTGTCGGTCAGATGGCAGAGTGAAACTATTAGCGTATTTTGTTTTTAAACGCGTAAAAGCTACACGAGAAAATTTCCAATGGCGGAATGTAACATTTTGCGTAGAATTCACATTTGTTCCTCGCTTTACGAGCTTAAAAGCGACAAGGAAATACGGTATAAGGATACAGAATCAAATACGCTGCGGCGAGGATCGTTCTTAGGAGGGAATAGATGAGTATTTTTGAAAAAGTTATGGAAGTCTCCACTGTCTCTTTTCCTCTGTCTTTCCTTTTGATTTATTCGTTTTGGGGCTTCCGACATCATTGGGCTTACTCCCACGCACCATTCTGTGCGCGGATTCGAAATGCGTTCGTTTTTTCATCGATTCCTCCTTCCCTCGGAAGCGGTTAGAGGAAGGGAAGCATTCTATCCGTCATCACATGTTGTGGTTTTTTTTTATTTTTCGTTTTTTTTTCAGCATGGGCAAACTAAACAATACATTCTCTCTCTCTCCTTTTGATCTATTGAAACCGGGAATCGCATCTCTTCCAAAGACCAATGCATCAGTCGTCCAGGGGTTATTTTTGACGTAAATATGATTGGAGAGAGAAAGGAAACCCATAACTACCGTAGGACTCAGATTTTGACCTTTTCGAGCGGAATTGCGGTACACAGAGACGGTTTCCGGTTAATGACTTTCTTTTCCCCTCGGGTTCGAACAATTCCTCGGATTTTCTTGCTCAACCAAATTCGTTTTTCTACTTCCGTTGCTAGTAAAAACGTCTATTGTTTTTGAAGATTATTTTGAGGTTAAACCAGCTTTCATTTCGTCTGCAGAGGGACAATAGTCTATTGAAAAACGCATGATTAAATATAAAATTGTGATAAACTGATGTTATACTTCATGTTATGCAACCCTTCTTAGGTAGGATTTGCATATTAAGTACGAAGCAAATTAAATTAATATATCTAATTGTTCACAACTCAGCTAAAAGGTCGCATGCCAGATTACCTAAAAATTTCAATTGTTTCCTAAAAAATGTCCCTCGATGTCATCGGAAAATTTATGTCAGTGGTTACCTTTAAGTAAACTTATATGGTTACTGAGCTGGGTACTAAATTTCATGTGAAGTTTTATATTTAAATTTTCTAGAGAAATTTACCATAAACCTGTTTTAAAAGCTTTTTATACACACAAGGTAATTCTGAAATTGTTCCAGCTAGGAAACACCTGCATTTGGCCGTATTATTGCAAATATTTTCTCGTTCATCATCAAATGTCAAGATATAACAAGTTTCACGTTTGGTGAGTACTGAAGCGCCAAAAACAAATACATATTTATCTGGAAACAGTATTGAAATCGAGTGACTCAATTCTACCATTAATTGCTTTATACGCGTGATAGTTTATATCCGTAGGGCGAGTCAAAATTTCCTTCCCATCTGCGACAAAAGGTATTTTATGAAAATTTTCGTTGAACAAGGTAATGAGTTGGTATGTAATATACAAATGAATCGATTAAATTCGAAATGTTAGGCGGAATCAATTCTGCCTCATGCAATTTATAGTATTTTCATTCTACCCTGATAGATTATAAAACAAATCCATCCGTTGGGATTAATTTTTAAACGAAAAAATGGTCTGCTATGACCGGAAATCTAACCTGGGTCTTCCACTTAGCCGGGCGGATATTCTACCATTGAACTATCGTAGCAGATCAATTTTCTCGTTTCTGAATACGGGTGTTTTCTTCTTCTTCTATTTTTTAATTTCTTCAGTTTTTTAATCCTGAAATAATTTAATCTAGGTTGGTCTATCTCAGAACCTAATCATTCTAGAAGCATATTTTTCGCAACAATTATTTCACAATATTCAGAGGAATTTTGTTTCTACCTATGATTAACACGGAAAATGATACTTGTATATTTTTCATTTGCTTTTTAGGCGTTCTTTACCAGTGAAGCGGAAATAGCGGAACGCCTTATGGACACGCATGCGCCGTTCGTCCGTCCGTCGTAACTTTCATCTCCTAAACTGCTGAACGGATTTCGATTAAATTAAGTGGTAGTGATCCTCATTAATATTTATCGCCCAATTGTGATTTTGATTTAATCCGTCAATTAGAACTTCCACTTTATATAATTACTTTAATAAAGTTATACTCGTATCTCGTTATATCTCGTCAAGCTACAATGAAATATCAAACTTTTATCTCTCTAGCTTTTATATGACCTGTAAGGTATAGATTAAAAAAATTATTCGGATAGAGAACAACATTTACTACAAAAAATTCCGCAAGGCCTTGTAATTTTGAGTTATAAATTTGGAGATAAAAATTCGAGAAACCCCCGAGAAAAACATCACCTATTTGGTTTACATCGATCGCTAAGACGGTTCTCTCAGCAAACAATTAAAAATCCATATATTTCTCTCACAAAAAAAATTCGGATAGAGAACAACATTTACTACAAGATGGTTTAGAGATCACATCATTACATCTTATAGTTTTGGATATAAATATTCGAGAATATCCCGAGCAAAACATCGCATATTTTGTTTACATCGATCGCGAAGACGGTTCTCTCACCAAACAACAATTAAAAATCTATATATTTCTTCACCATTCTCTTGTATTATCTGTGAGGTATAGATTAAAAACTTTATTTGAATAGAGAACAACATTTACTGCAAGATAGAAGCTATAGTTTCGGGGATAAAAATTCGAGAATAAACTAATATTTCGATACCGTTCCATACTTATTTCCCATTAAGAACGCCTTTGAAATCTCTGTGTATTCCATTTATGGAGTATACTTTTCCATCTTTAAATACAAATGTGAACCCAGTTCTCAAACGTTTCTACATAGCGTAGGGTGGGGCTATTTGGATCATGGGGCTATTTGGATCAAAATGAGCATTTGACTTACTGCGCATAATGTCTTACACATTCCGGCAGTCATTTTCTAGTGAACAATTGTAGAATTTGGTTGTTTATGCTCTTGAAATGAATTTATTTAGTTCTACAGCTGTACATGGCTTCAAAACGCAATTAAAGGGATCGAGGTAAATGGTTACTAGCTCTGATTTTAACGGTATGTGACATTATAGCCTTGGAATTTAAGGTCTAGTGTTAAAATTATTCTGCAGATCATTTCAAAGTTCCATTTACAAATCTTCAGCGAAGATTCCAGGATAGGACAATAGAGAAATTGCAAGGGAAGAATTTCATCAACCAGTTTGTAAGTCCAAGCCTATAGGGCACCAAACATTTTTTTTATTTGAACAAGAAAGAGACCTTGTAGAATGACTAAAATCTTTGAGTAACCATGGTTTTGGCCATACGTTAACAAGTGTACGAAAAACAGTTTACCATTATGCTAAAATAAATATAATTAAAGTTCCTTGAGGCGATGAAATAAAGATGGCAGGCAAAGAGTAGTTCATTTCTTTTATGAATCTGGACACAGATATTTCATTGCGAAAACAGAAAGGGCTTTCAAATGCACGGGGTATGGGGATGAATAAGCAAGCAGTTGATGGTTTTTATGAATTGTTGAAACAGGTGACAGTTGAGTTTGGCTTTCAAGACCAACCTCAATGCATTTACAAAGTGGATGAGAGTGGATCTACTATGAACAACAAGTCTTCAAAAATAGTTAGAAAAAAGGCTGTTTCCTCGACAAATTTAGAAAGGGGAGAAAATGTAACTGTTGTTTCATGTTTTAGTGCTAGCGGAGAATTCATTCCTCCTTTGGTAATTTTTAAAGGGCAAAGAATGCGAGAAGAATACAAACAAGGAATGCCTCCCGGTACCACGGTTCTAATGTCCGAAACAGATTACATCAATGAAGATCTGCTCTTGGTTTGGCTTCAACATTGTGAGAAAATTGGTGTTCAAGGCAGGAGTTTGTGAATTTTAGATGGTCATATATCCCACCATTCCCTCTAATGTCTTGATTATTGCCTAGGACATCAGATTGAGCAAGTATGGCTATCACCTACCATGTTTTGCAGCGTCTTGACAGGACTGGGTTTAAACCTCTAAAAGCATTTTACCACCAAGAGTCCACTTTCTTTTTCACAGTAATCCAACAAGTTCAATAACAAAATTTGTATTTGGTGTTATTTTTAATAGGGCCTGCAGAAAGGTTGCCACCATAGAGAATCCAGTAAAAGGATTTGAATGAGCAGGAATTTATCCTTTGAACTCAAACAACATTCCTGAACACAAATTCCTGCCATCACACACCTTTTCCTCTGACTCGTGTGCTGGGAACGACATTTCGACTTTGAATATTCCGATGTAACCACTATTCATTCCAATGAACCCTCAAGTTTAAACCCTGGACAGTCATGTGAGATTCCCCGATCTTCAAATGCAAATAGCCGACCAAAAACTTCATCTACCGGACCATCAAATGTAACTACAGATTCATCAAACGATATGCCTCTTCCCTTAAACCAAAATGCTGAATTAAATAACTCTCATCTTAAAACTAATTAAGTTCTCGCTAAACCTACATGTTCTGAAACAAACTTTTCAGTGGTTTTACCTACTCCTACCAAAGTCAATCCAAAGATAAAAGCAAACAAAGCTAAGCATTTTGCCTGTCATCTGACATATTCTGAAAACGTTGAAAACACAAGAGCAAAGAGAAAGTTAAATTTGGATAAAGGAACACAGAAATAAATCAAAAGATCTAGTGATCGCTAAGAAAAGTAAGAAAACATGCGTGACAAGAAATCTAATGGACTCAAGTACTTCAAGTGAAGAATCTTCGTACAACTCATTGGAAGATGAAGATGTACTGTGTGGCTTCTGCGGAAGCAACTATTTTCATCTGAAATCTCTCACAAAAGGTGACTGGATAAGCTGCGAAACATGCAAAACTTGGGTACCACGAGCTGTGAGTAGGGCCTGCTGGACATAAACGTTTTAAGTGCGGAAAATGTGTTTAATTCGTAATTAATACGAATGACTACAGTCAGAAAATGTAATGCGTTGTTTATATATAGTTTCTAACTTTTATAAGACTAATATTCAGTGTTTTTTTTACAAGAAAATATGCGATCCATATAGCCCCACAAAATTTGTAAAACTAATATTTTTCGTTATTGTGTATTTTGTGGTGTATTTTAAAATAAACATGATTATTAAAACTTAGCATTATATTTTTTAATTCAAAACACCATAATGCAATGGAAAATAATTACTGAATTCTAAAAAAAATATTTGGCCACCTCTAATTCCTGATTAAATTTGAAACGATAGAATTAGTCCCACCTTACCCTAAGTTTAAACAAATGAAAGTTTTTTCCAATGTAAATAAAACTTAATTCAATCTCAAATTGAACCTTTGTGATTTATTTAACAAATACAAATTATCTTCGTTACTTCGCGTATTACTGCCGAATTTCGCCAACTATCGACTAGCAATAAACCTGTAAATAAGAAATCCGTCTGTCCTTTTCATAAATTAACCGATTTGATAAAGATAATTTTCAAGTCTTCCGACTTATTGAACTTTATTTATTAGTGATAAATAATTTCTTTTAATGTTATTTTCTTAATAGGATTCATCAATCTCTCATAAAATAATTAAAAATGTGCTCATTTATTTCACTATTTATTTATTTAAAAACATTGCAATTTGGCCAGCCGGCCAGGTGGCAAGGAAAACGTAGTGTATAATTCTAAAATTCCAAATTTACAAATAAATCCTCATAAATTATATTAAAATATATTTAAAAAAATTTAACAATATACAACTTCAAACTAATTACAATCAGTGCCTAGAGTGCGGATTTTCGTGGGTTCATGGAAGGCCTTCACGGCTACCGTAGCGGTCACGGGGCCCACGAAGTCCCCACCGTACTTCACCCTTCCAAGCAATCCCCTACATTTCCTGCACTTAGGCACAGTTACATAGACATGGATGTTACTAATATTCCTCCTCACAGTTCGTCTAATTTTTACCATGCATATATGAGCTAACTCTACGTTTAAAATGTTTCGCATCCTTAGATAAGGGCTTGAAAAGCACTTCAGGTAACTTGTTCCACTCGCTTATTCCCCTGTTTAGAAACGAATACTTTGCTGTATTTGTTTTCTGCGGCCTAAATTTAATTTTAAATTCATGGCTATTTTTCCCTAAAAAAATCGGCACCTGCATTCTACTTCTTAAGTCTTCCCATGCTTCATTATTGCTGTATGCCTGGTACAGTCCCCCTAATCTGTTAATTCGTCTACTATTTTCTAATGATTCCCAATCCAGAATTTTCAACATTTCTGTGACGCTGTCTTCCTTTTTAAACCTACCTAGCACATATCTCGCAGCTTTCCTCTGAACTTTCTCTATTTTCCTTTTTTGATCTATCCCATGCGGATTTGTCTAAAATGCACCGTATTAAGCCCTGATATGGCGGGGAATTGACCCGTAGGAGACGACGCTTCCATCATGTAAGAGGCAATACTGATAAACTAAGGCTTCAGCAAATCATGCCGAAGTGGTCTGCGACCGGATCGGCTTACTCACACCGGGGATGAACCCCGGGCTTTTCAATGGCGATGGCGATGGTAAAATTCACGAATATCGAAACTCAGTCGAGCCATTAGAATTTTTTTAATTGCGTGTGTTGATCATGTTAGCGTTTGAAATGTATTTAACAATGCATTTGGTTATGAGTGTAAAAGGTTGATTTGGTTTTAACTAAAAGAATTTTGCTTTATAGGTCTATTTATTTAACTAAACTAATTTTTTGCGTACATCAGATTGTTCCGAACAAGGCTTCGATTTGAATTAAATAAACAATTCAGTATTATTATCTAAGCCATCTTTTGATTCGAATTATCGATGGATGAAACGCAAAAATATTTACCAAATTAAAGTGGATGTAAATAAGATATGTACCGCCATTTCTCACAGGAGGAGGTGGGATATCAAAACAACAAGCCCTTCTTGGTCCTTCCCGTGACGAATTTTCAAGTTGACGTTCGCGGCTGATAGATGGCCATCTGCCGTAGTCGCCCGTTCATGACTTCCCCCATGCGAATGAAGCCACATTGACCCCTCTCCCCCCCACACCTTACCTCACCTCTCCGCACCTCCCCTCTCTGCTTTGTCGTCACCCACGGTCGATCAGGTTCGATGAATCTTTCAGCGGGTCACTTTCGGGGCTATTATTGATCACCCTTTCGCACATATATTAAGTCCGCGGTGACACGTGTTCCGAATCCGAGAGCCTCGGGAAGCACCGGGAGTCAAGGCGTGACGCTGTTGATCGACAGTAATGTCCCCTTCTCTTGCGTTTATCGTTTCAATAAATTAAGCGGAGGGCTGAGTTTCGTTATAAGGCGACAGTCGGCGAGTCAGGGGACCGGAAGATGTTTTTTATGCATCATTTTGTTTCGTCGTCGGGGTAGTCTATATCGAGTTACAGAAGTCTTCTATTTTTTTACCGTTCTCTTTTGACTTCGTAAGGTTTTAGGAGGTGGTGAACGTGCTCGGGTTTGGTCCACTAAAAGGTTGAGGCCCCCTGCACGTGCACGAATGTACCATGTCCTTCTGTCGAATTATTTCGTAAGTTTGGCTATTTTAGGATCGTAACTATAGTGGAAGAATCGTTTTGGGTTTGTGAACTAAAAAGGGTTCATTTCGGCTCCTGCATATCAATTGGCAAATTTTTCGAATGAAATTAGGCCTTGGGAAGCTCGAAGTTCATTGTTCATTGGCTCTCAGTCTCTACTTCGTAGATTCTTTTGTTGGCCAGCGTTAATTATTAAAACACGAATTTAAAAGATGGAAGTGATTGTGATAAGGGCGAGACTTGAATCGAGTTCTAAAATAATAGGCAGCTGAAAACCGACAATAGACTCAAACAACAGAAGTATGACTGATGTTGGTTTATGGTTATATACTGATGTGGTGGGCAGGGACGGATTAAGCAGTACGCAAAACACGCAAGTGCGTGGGGCCTAGAGGATAAAGGGACCCTATCTCGTCTCGTCGAAACCCTTTTCAAGTCTTGCCGCATAGATCACAAACCTTGCAATAACCTGCTACTGGTTACAAATTTACAATTTGGGTGGGACTGTCTGTGGGGGTCTCTTAATCCAGCCCTGATAATGGGTAATTTTATTGCAAAAAGTTTGAGTGCTTCTAATTTATGCTGAAGCAAAACATTTTCGCGTCCTTATATACACAATTATGAATATCGGTTCAACTTGAAAATATTATCTCGAATCAGATCGCTGTATCGTTAATAATATCGATTGGGATTTCAATATCGGTTAGCAATCTATTCTATCATAGA
Source organism: Tanypteryx hageni (assembly GCA_028673005.1). Taxonomy (NCBI): domain Eukaryota; kingdom Metazoa; phylum Arthropoda; class Insecta; order Odonata; family Petaluridae; genus Tanypteryx; species Tanypteryx hageni. The sequence goes on along the minus strand of CM054113.1, from coordinate 35,833,090 downwards.
GTAACTAGCGTAATTGCCCGTCAAATATTACGGGTATGCGTGAATTAATTATTAATTTAAAATAAAATTTAAATTTAAAATTAATGAAACCAACTTTTATATGCAACAAAAAGTAAACAATAAACAAAAATGTACATAATTGAGTGTTCCAGAGTGTAAAAATAGTTTTTGGCTAATAGAAATTGTATGACAAAGAAATACATTACGCTATACAATTCTTATATTACCAAAACTATTTTTTAATTTATGGTACATTTAATTTTGTCTCTCTCTCTCATTCTCTCACTCCTATTAAGGCGTCATAAAAGTATTTCCAATCTGTTTTCGAAATGAAAAATCTTTAAAATCAAATCAGTGATTTTGAAAGTTATCTTTGTTTTAATTACAATGTTTAAATAATTATCACAGAGCCCAAATGATTATGCAAATGTTTGCTGAAAATAATAGGGAGATCAAAATAATATGATATAATGAATAAAAAGAAATTTACTTAAAATATTTGAGCAAATTATAAGTTATTTAAAACGTATAGAATCTAACTTAATAAAATAATTATTTTACTAACTCTTTTTAACAGGTAAAAAAGGAACAAAACGTGAATTAGCAGTCAATTTAACATTCAAGGAAAATGTGTAGTAACTTACAATGAAATAAAAACACATGAACTGCAATGAGTTTTAACTATATTTTAAGATCGCACTTTTCTTTTAACTATGCATAGTAGTTTTGAAAAATTTCCAGATAATTGACTGAATTTAAATAACCTTAAATCTTAATAGAAATTCGGTTCGAAATATATGCTGTATTATCTTTTAAAGAAATCCATTGAGAATAACATTATACTAATTTTATGAACTCCCGCAATTTGGAAATGACGCATTATTCTATCGTATAAATTATAACAATTGTCATTTATTATTGTTATTTTTCTATTGCAGCTCCTTTTAATCCTATACTAATATTACGTCCTCTTCCTCCATTTAACAACTTAATGGATTCAGTAAATGTGGTATACGTGAGTATAAAAGTCTGATCCGTATTAAAGCACTAAATTGGTGCCTTTATTAAGTGTGAATATGAGGCCAAGAATAGAATTCATCAATTGGAGCAACAATGGCTCAATATAAATGAAATGCGTGAAAACGTGAAAAATCGAATTAAAACGTACTTTTTGGAGATTCATGAATGAGATTTCAATATTTCTCCACATAACTAACCTAATGTAAACGAAAAAGGTCTGAATTTCAAGAAATGGCTTTTTACATGTTTCATATATGCAATGCGAATTTATAACTCCGGTAAATTATAAGATGTACTTCAAAAATAACTATAAAAATAGTTAATTACAAAGAATTTCAATGTAAAGTTTTCGTTGGCTTCATCTTCAGTTTGCTTGGCTCTTATTTCAGCTTTCCTTTGAGCTTCAGTATTTCATATTTCGTTGGCTTCATCTTCAGTTTGATCTTATTTCAGCTTTTCTTTGAGCTTCAGCATTTCGTCTTTTGTTGGCTTCATCTTCAGTTTGCTTTGCTCTTTTTTCAGCTATTCTTTGAGCTTCAGTATTTCGTCTTTCGTTGGCTTCATCTTCATTTTGCTATCGCCATCGGTCGTGAGATGTACGATTGTATTGTGGGAATGATGGACAACATGGTTCTCATCGATGATGATTACCTGCTTGGGGAAGACGACCCTGAAGTGGATGCAGATTCCTTGCAACAATCTTCTGAGGAAGAAGGCTGTCCTGGTCCAACTCTAGTGACGGTCCATAAGCGCCATTTCCGAAGAAAATGAGCAATTCTATCATTCTACTGGAAACTAAAATGAATGTTGTTACTGCTGCGAAACTGCATCCATATTGGTCTCTAAAATCCCTTAGGGCACGAGTGTCTCGACGTATTACGAGAAAGGGCAGAATCAAAATATGGGAGAGAGATATTCTATCTGGAGGAAGTTTTAGGGACAAGCAGAATGCCATCGACAGGTGGGTTTATGATAGGTTTTGTGAATCCCGAGTTAATGGATACCACGTTACAACGAGAATTCTGCGGCCGTGGGGGATGGCAGCTGCTCGTCAACATATTTCCGGCGGATTTAAATTTGAGGCGTCACAATCCCGGGAGAAAATATTTAAAAGAAGGCACAAGATCCTCCAAAGACAGGTAACGAGATACGTTAGTCGCAGAGAAAAAATATGCCCTGAAGAGACAATGAAGGCTGCCATGCCTTTTCAAGAGCAAGTCTAAAAGCTGATTCCTCTGTATGACCCTAATTTGGTAATCAATACCGATCAAACTGGTAGCGAGTATCGTGCCCAGATCAAGCGTACTCTATCCCATCAGGGTGAAAAAGCGACTGAAATTTATGTAAGTAAACTGAACAAAATGACGCATTCGTATACGGCCCAATACAGTATCACACTTTCGGGAAAGCTTTTGTCGAAAGTTTTCATTTGTCTGCAAGAACCTATGGGGAGATTTAGGCCTAATGTGCAGCAGGGCGTTATTGATGCTATCGGCCGGTGCAAGAATGTGTTCGTGACTTGCACGAATTCGGGGAAGTTGCATACTACCAACTATGAAATGTATTTGGACGAGGTATTGAAACCGTATGTATAGATTCGTGGTCAGGACAGAAAAGCCAGGCCTTGTACGACGAACGATTCATGGATATGAACAACGTGCCAACTTGTGGCGTCAAATTTATTCCCCCAAAGTGTACCTCGGTGTGTCAACCTCTCGATGTATACTTTTATCGTCAGGTTAAAATTTTCATTTCGCACCTGCAAAATGCTGGACAGTTGCTCCGGCAAAAGAAGAAAATCACCAGCCCTATGGATTTAATTAAAATACACGCGTTAATTTATAAACAGCTCTCAGCTCCGATTTCCCATGAAATGATTAGATTTGCGTGGTTTGCATCCAAGCTCACCGATAAAAGAGAAGTCTTTTTCAACTTTAACCAAGTAAATTTTCCAGATGATGTATTAAATGGAAAATGCATTTGCGAGGGGCAGAGTTTTTCAAAATGTTCTTGGTGTAGAAAGATTTTCTGTTTCCAATGTTAGTCTTATCATCTAGGAAACTGGGACGAAATTTGCTAAATTTGCATTAACATTTGTCGGATTATTTAAACGAGATTCACCGAGTTTGTATAAACCGTATATCAAAGCAATTATTAGAGAAATGGTTGATGTTTCAAAAAACGCATTTTTGTTTTGGCATGCCATTATTTGATTTCTCAAAAAATCATAAATTTATGCTTTAATTGCAAAATGTGGATAAATTGCTAATTTAGCGCATTTTATGAGTCTATATATGTACTTTTTACCTATATTTTTCCAACAAATACGATTAATTTTCCTTTAAATTTTAATCGTTTATGTTATGCAATTTGTCAGAACTCCGATCGAGGTTAATTCTTCCCGTTCATGAAGACATTTTCCATTGATTAGAGAATGTGCACATCGAGCAACAGTGGCAAGGAAAATCGTAGCAAAAATTTAGTCTATTCGAGGGAAATTTTTAATCGCTTTTGTTTCAATAGTGAGTCTGGGTTGCGCAACGGCGTAGCTAAGGACATTTTTATTGAAATACTCAGGGGATAGAGATAGAGAGAGGCCCTAATTGATGGAGGTGCTATATTTTACATCGAAGTATGCCTTTAGAACCCGTATTATTAGTTTAAGTAAGCTGCATGAGGGCGTCCCCGTACATCCGTCGTTCGATCGTGCCCGTCGGTCGAAACGCCGTTTATGTATTTTTGTGTGCCTCCATGACGTCGGTGGAAAACTACTAAAAGCTCCATGGTGATTATGGTGATAATTTTTCGGTCATTATTGGAACCAATAATTAAAATTTTATATCATTGTTATATATTGTGTGCTTAATATTACGCAAGACTGGAGACGATAAGGATAAAATATGAAGAGAATAATGTAGACAACATATGTTAGCATACAGAAAGATAAAAATGAGTAAACTGTAACTGTAAATCATTCCTGGTAAATGTCATTTTAAGTCTTAAGTTTTAATCAATTAAATATGAGAGTTCAAGTTCTTTATTTCTTCATTGTTGATTGTTAAATATATATTTTAAATTTTATATTCCCAATTTTATTCAACAATGTTACCTATCAATTTTTAATTTTATTCGCACAGGATAGGATCTGATAAAGCAGGCGTGTCAAACTCGAAGAGGTGTCCGGACTGCATTAAGGCGTTGAATGTTATAAAAGGGCCACATTGCAGCGATGGATGTTATAGAAGGGCCGCAGTTGTTTAAAAGATTGGAAGCTTTTTTTACAATTATAAACAATAATTTAGAAAAATGCATTCTATTGTAATTCGGTAACTTTGAAAAAAATATCGTTTCCTTTTAGCTAAAATAAAGCATTTATATGAAACCCCACACGATTCATTTGGGACAAAATTTTGCTTTCGGACAGCAGTCACAGAAAGGCCCGCAAGTTTGACATGCCTGTGATAAAGGGCGGGAGAAATGAATTTTCACAAATCACAGCCAATTTTACTATCACAGTATTATCGAATCTTTTTATTTTTTCCTTTGTTAATTGATATTTTGATTAGGGAATGGGTTCTAATTCGTCGCATTAGACACGCACGCAAAGAGACAGACAAGTTACAATACAGGAGAGGAACACTCACGTGTAGTGTCGTATTTGATGCCATTCAGTTCCTCGAAGCACGGGAGCACTGCTAGGGTCGCGGCGAGCGTAGTGGGCCAGCATAGCAGCCTATCCCAGCTCCTGTTGCAGAATAAGGCTCCCTCGACCCTCTCCTCATCTCCGAAGCCTTTTCCTTCCCTCCAAAGTATAGGGTAAGGTTCCAGCTCGAACTGTATCAGGCATTCAAATTCTTTGTCGTGCAGTTCCGTGACGACCTCCGTCTCTGAGTAGGGGTCGGTCCAGGAGGAGTTCGAGGCGGTAAGAGGTAGAGCGACGGGCGGAGGCGGGAGAGGCGAGTGTGGCGTCCCGTGCTTGTGGCTCCTGTGACGGTGGTGTCCGTGGGAGAACCTCCCGTGAGCATGGTGTCGGCCACGAGGAAGGTGTTCATCTCCATGATACGTCCAACACGTTTGGACGAATAGGGCGATAGCCGCGAGGTAGGCGATTTGTCGCATCATCATCTCCTCTTGTGGCTCGATCCGTCGGCCTTTGACGTGTTCAGGGTACTGCTGGGGTGCACACACTCAAAGGGCGTCCCAATTTGACGATCCGATGATTGACCAAAGAGGAGTAGCGTCAAGAGGTCCCATAAGGGATGTTTGGGAAACTTTGTATCTGTTTCAGAAGGAAGTGGGAGCGTGAAGATCGACTATCGTATTTTCTCAAACTTTCCACTTTGTCACAATATTTTTAGCTGTTCGAATCAATCCTGTTTTCTCATTCAATATAATTTGTCATAAGTTGAGAACTTTCCTTGTCGCCAATGCATCAATTTTCGTTGCAGTCAAAGTTTTATGTTGTTGAGTGTATTTTCATTTTTAGTAGTTTTTAACTATTTAGTATGCATTGGTTCGTGCGAATCAATAGAGGAAATGTCTTGTTTCGAGGTATTATCCCCAAGCTTTTTACATTATATTTGTGTTTGGAGAAATGTTTTAAATTACGTTCTCAATGGGTTGTTAACCTTTCACGCTGAATCTTCCTTTTTCTTCATATTCTGTTAACACCTGTTGCGTTTGCTGGATGTCCGAATCTGTAAAGTAAAACAGACAAGTATTTAATTTTCCACTGGCAGTAGAACATTAAATGTTGACATAAAAAGCAGTTCTTTTCATTTGCTTAAAACCATCTTATTTTAAATTTGATTTTGAATATATATATATATATATATATATATATATATATATATATATACAAATGTACATTTTATGTAATAATATATTTTATTCGTGGGTACTACTTCAAACTAAAATGATGTACTTCATGTGACAGCGATATTATTACTGCCATTATTAATTTCTTAATTAAGGATGAATTCTGTAGAGCGGAATTGAAATTATAGCGTATCATGACGTTAATACTGCACTATAAAAATAACACTATTTTTAGGAATATTGTTTAATGTGTAATTTACATAAAAATCAAAATCGCGTCCTGATAGCCGAATCGAAAATTTGATCTCCCTGAATAATCCAAGTTATGAAATAAATGAAACTGGATTATTTATATTTTTAATATACAGTCGTGTCGATAACTTAAACATTTTGTTCTTCAGCTTTAACATAAAAAGAATTATTAGAAATCGTTATATTATCTGCTTAGTTACACGTATTTACCTCAAATTTTATTTATTTTATTGCCGTTGAATTACTGTTTATCGTGGAATGATATTTTTTCAATATTTGAATGAAATCGAAAAGACGATTTTCGTAAAAAAAGTCGCGAGCTCTGACGAAAACGTTTAGTTGATATACAATGGGACGATTAGCCATGCGCTAAAATTTAATCCATAGAGGGCGTTACACGGTTATTTATCTCTGTTCGCTTTACTAATCAAAATTTAACAATTCTCGAATACACAAGAGAACCCCAACATTTAACACTTCTTTCGAACCTCACCAGAGGACGCATTGCGCGTGGGAAGATATAACGATATTCCCGATTTCAGCAAAAAGCGATTCCTTTGCCGCCGACACTTTAGCATAACCTTGAAGTAGTTAATTACCACGGAGGTTTTAGTAATGTATTCTTGCCTTCGAACGCGTATTTCGGAGAGATATTTAGGGGAGATATCGTGCGTGTTTACGCGTGGGAAACTGAGGATGGGGCAGAGGGAGTGAGAAACTTGTATCAAATGTCGCGTTGTATTTTCTTCAATTTTGAAGTGTAATTCGTTCTTCCACACAAATGGGATTACGCGTGGAGGAGCTATCAGTCAAGGAGTTCTCCTCGGCGGGGATGTAAAATTGTGCCAGTTATGTCCCAGGGGCTCTGTCGTTGAGCTCCCGTGAGACCGTAACTGTTTCGTCGTTTCCAAAACATGATGCACATGCGGGAATTTTTGCATGCATATCAAACGCAATAAAGTGCCTGCAAACTTAGTGTTTTGCCATTTGTGTTCTTCGAGGAGGAATTCTATAGAGCTTTTATGTCCAAGTTATAGCTGAGGACTAAAGTAACGATTTGCGTTTGGCCGTTTACATATTAGTCGAAAAGCATACGAGTATGTGTGAAAAGCAGAGGAAGCTTGGTAGGGCGATGAGCGGTGGGGACTACATGTGTCCAGGGACCTCTTCGGTTACCGAGAAGGTCTAGGATGAGCACACGGAAATCTGTTTTCCGTCTTCTTTTATGAATTCATTTGTCATTAGTAGGCATTTATTTTAGATTTCATGATTGTGCTATATTATGTGATTCTGTTGTAAAACTAGTTGGTTGAGTCCTTAGTTTGTGCATTTCTGTAAGTTGGCACCTGGCCAGCCGGCCAAGTTAAAACGTCACGTTAAATTAAATTAAATAATCAAAACAACTCTGGCCATTTCTATCTTCGTATTGCTTATTAAAACTTAATAAAATAAGTAGGGGAGTAAGGGAGGCAAATGTCTTTCATCGTGCGAGGCAATCAAGAACAGGTGGCGGCAAAATTATCCCTATTGAATGGTATCCCGATTATCCTTTTAAATTGGGGAGCTTACATAACTATTTATGTGCATAATCCTTTCATCCAATATATATATATATATATATATATATATATATATATATATATATGCTATAAAACGTGGATTAATATGATGGAACCGTTTTATTAGTGTTTGAAGTTGTTTATAAGTAAATATGTGTAAAATGCCAATAATATTCTACATTTTCAGCTCTATGAGAAATGGGAAGGTAACATACATTTTTTAATTGGATACCAAATGTGGAAGGTATAAGAAGCATTGCATAGAAAAAAATCATTCTAACATACGTTTTTGGTAGTTATGGAATTTGTAAATGTATCGAACTTATTTAAATGCATTTTTAGCCAATGTAAGTTGAATGGTATAAAATGTTTGCCTTTTTATGATGGTATAGTATACTTTCATCTATTTTACCGTTATATGAGCAGGATATATGATAAAATAAAGTCTACAATAAATTTAGTTCTTTTCCATGGAGTTTGTCTGTACCTATCGTTAGCGTAACATGTGTGTCTATCAGGATTTTAGAATACAATTTTACTTATAGGATAGAATGAATAAGAAAACTGGGTCCAAAAAAAACAGTATAAATTAAATTTTCACTTCGGTTTTAGTGTATTATCTCCTGATGTAGCATATACATAGTAAAATATAAACTTTCAGAGTAACCATTAAAAATACAGGTACGTGGCTGAAATAGTGAGGCATTCTGACAATTGCATAGGGTACACAGTAGAAAGAATTCTAGTGACGATATGGAGTATGCCGCTTTAGAAAAGTAGAGAGATTGGAGGAAGAATGGAGGATGCTGGTTTGGCAAAAGCAGTGTAATGGAAGAAAGCAGGCGAAATGCACGAATTTGACCGTGGCATATTCTCTTTAAAAGTTTTTCATAACCGGATTAATACGGCCATTTCGTTTAATTGGTCATCTTGCGTATAATATTTCGGGTTCCATGCATAAGTTTCAATATTTTAAGGTACTGTAATTTCAGGAAAATTAGTCAATTAGTTATCCAAGTCGGAACAATAGAAATTTATTAATTTCTGCAAATGGCAAACTACGCATAAGTACATATCGTGATGTGACAGGCTCAAAAATATGTCATCAGCGAAGTCTCATTTTTTCATCCTCAGATCGAGTTTGAAGAAAACTTTCCTTTTTATTTTAATGACTGTTATTCATCGTTTCTCTCGAACAGCCCATTTCTTCTTTCCGCCCCCAATTTCTTCCCTCCCCCGTCCTAACGATACCACTCTTCACTTCACTTCCTTCCTGCTCTAAGAAGAAAAAAATCCTTTTTTGAGTTATTTCCTCCTTCCAACCAGACTATAAGAAATTAATAATTACTAACAAGCAACTCTCTCTCTCTCCCATGAATGTTTCAATTTCATAATAAAACTCCTTCTACTTGGTTTTCTCTCTAATTCTCATCACTTCGTCTCTTTTCTTGTCTTTTTTCCGCGGATATAATCCCTTCTCCGTCCTTCGAGCAAGAAAAGGAGAAAAAACACAACGTCATTATACCCGCAAAACACTTTCCACTGAAGTGAGCCCGAATTAATACTGGAGGCTGTGGAGGCAAACGAGCGAGATTCTGAAGGGACTGGGGGAGGGAAGATGAGAGAGAGGGAGGGGGAGAAGGAAGGAAAGGGAGGGTAAGAGATCTTGAGGAGTGGAAGGGAGATCCTCAACAAAAATATATGCGCTTGGAAACAGTAGGAGGCGATGAGAAGAGAGAGAGCGAGGGAGGAAGGGAGTGGGGAGGAGTGTGGTGACGTGTGAGGGAGAGAATGGGAGTGAGGAGGAGAGGAGTGATAAGAACGGGAGCATAGAAAGAAAAGGAATGGAAGGATTGGGAGGGAATGTGAGTCGAAGAGCGGGAGAATGAAAAGGATTGGAAAGAATTCGATGGTGTGGGATGTTGATGGGATGGGATGAGTGTGGTGTAGCTACGTGGAAGGGTAAGATAAACAAATGAAATTTTTTTTTCACTTCTTCTTCTTCTAAGGGCGGTTTCTCCTAAAAATGCATTTTTTTTACGAGATCAAGGGTGTGAAGTGTAACGGCGACCAGCGATGTGGAAGAGGATGAACGGGAGATAGGGTTTGCGTATAAACATCAGCGTGCTTACATTCTGGAGAAAAGATAGAGGCTTTTCTTTAGAAGGCGCCTCGGTGTATCGGCATCTCTTCCTCGTGTTTACGGGATTCGAGGCTCACGGTACCCCGCCGGAGGAGCGAGAGGGAGAGAAAGAGGTTATTTCGATGCAAATAATCCTCTTTGCGATCTTTCTCTTTGGTAAGGAGAAACAACACAGGGGGGTGTTGTTGTTCACCTGAGCGTTTGCTATTTTCGGGAAGTGTCTTTAATCTTAAACGGAGGGAAGGAAAAGGTCATTCAGATTTATGGATCGGAAATGGTGAAAATGTTATTCTTCCTTGAAACCAAGATTGCCACTCCGGGGTCGCCGATAGTCTCGTAAATTTGATCCGCCATTTATTCAACAAATATTTCTTACATTTTTTTTATGAATTCTTCCAATTCAACTTCTGTGACGTCATTCCTCTCACGGTTCATCTGAATGCCTCCCTTTGGGGTGGTTTCCATTCAAATCTCATTTCCCCTAGTTCTCTTGGGATTTTGTTCTCCTATCTATCTTTGCAATATCCTTCTACGTCTCCTAGCGTCTAGGATGACAGTACCGGGTAAGGTTATTCCGGCCCATTTTCCTCGGTCTCATATCTCACCCACCGGAATATATTTCTCCCGTGTTTTCCATTCAGAGACCTCCAATCTATCCTTGTCTTCCAGTTAAAATGCCAGGGATTTACTTCGATAGAGAATTGGAGTAACCGCTGTTTAGGAACATCTAATATTATATTTTATAAAGAAGTTGATCTAATTAATACGATGAGCTTATAAAGTTTAGAAATGCAAGAAAGAGTTTCACGATTTAGTCAAAAGCAGCGCGAATGTTTTTTTACTAAATCTATTTGGGATAAAAATACATTTTTGCCTGCGCAATATCCTCTTGGTTATAAAAGATCTGTTTTTTATTGATATATTATCGAACTTTTTTAAACATCATGCACAGGATGATTTTGTAAAGTACCAAACTCGATATTTTACTTTCATCCCTAATGAAATTGACAAAATATTAGTAATGCTTCGTATATAGAAGCATGAAAGGATTGATTGTCGTATATTATCTTCCTTTGGTGTAGCTTTCGTATCAAGAGGTTAGACTGATTAACTCAATGTATTCCTCAGGTATTATTAATAAAATTGTTTTAGAAAGTTCATCGTTTAATAATTATGTAAATATGTTTGAGAAACCGTCGCAAAAAAAAGGATTCGAACTGTGAGTTTTGAAAATGTACAGCACTACGAGTTTAAGAGACCTCGTAAATGCATTGTAAGCATAATCCAGCGTAGTTAATGATGACGTTTAAAAAAACTCGTTTTCAGTGAACCTCTTCGGACGTTATTTTCGTTTAAAGTATTCGCTTATTTGGTTCCGTTTTTAATCGCGAATGATTTAAATGTTATTTTTTACAATTCCGATCTCGGCGTACATACCCTCAAGTAATTCGGGTGGATCAATTGATTATCAAGATAACTCCTGCAGCAACATATCACGATTGAATTACTGGGGAGAAAATAAACATCTGTCTACACTTGTAATTATCCAGTCGTTGATTGCAGGTCTATTTTTAGAATCTTTCGTTAGTTATCTACGGAGATCTGAAACTCTTATCTAGTTTTCTCAGGTCCAGCTACAGGAGTCACGTTGACATTCAATTGAGTTGAAACCATCAAGTGGGATGGATAACTAATTAAAAAATCTTGTGGCCACCACGTGACTTTCTCCATGTCTGAAATATTTCTAAAATTCCAAATAGGTTACATAATAATAAATATTTTAAGAATCAACGAGAAAATTTTAGACTACAAAGAACAGAAATAAACTCAAACCATAGCCTTCTGATATTGGATATAGCCACAAAGCTCCAACAATTCAGAAATTATAAAGGAGCGTTACTAAGACAACTAAGCGTCAATTGTTAACAATAGTCTTCGGTAGGTGGTGTGGTGGGGGCAGCTAAAAATATAATATATCTCTTAAACAATGCATTATATGGAAAAGTGTTTCAAACAAAGGTTGTAGAAAGTGTAATTTTCTACAACTTTTATTCCTTAATATTTTTACATTTATCAAATATTAAAACAAATATCTTAAAATAACGGATAAGTGACAAGAGTAAACACCCACTTTCGATGGACCGATTTTACCAAAAACTAATCAGATCTTCCAACTTTTATAAAAATGTTAAATATAATATAAAATTTTGCATTGACCTGACTAATAGTTTTTGAGTTAGAGCTCCCACAAAAGTCTATCACATACAGACAGACATCATCGGGAAAGTAGTCAGAACGTGTTCAGGGAACCTTAAAACATGTATTACCGTTAAAAACTCGAGTTCGATTTTTTTCATGAAAACAATACTTTCTCATACTACGTATATGGAGAAAGTTTATATATCGACGTTTCTTACTGAGGAGGAGGAGGAGGATACTAATGTTTAGGCACCTCCAGATGAGCTGGAGATTCGAAATTTTTTTCTCAGGTAGGATTTTGACGGTAGATGGCGTGGTGATGGCAGACAAAACTATAAGATATCTCTTAAACAATGCATTATATGGAAAAATGTTTCAAAGAAAGGTTCTAGAAAATTAAATTTCCTACAACATTTATTCTAATTCATTTTTAAATTTATCAAATATTAAAGCAAATATTTCAAAATAACGGATAAGTGACAAGAGTAAACACCCACTTCCGTTTGACCGATTTTTACCAAAAACTAATCAGTTCTTTTGACTTTTATAAAAATGTTAAATATAAAATTTCGCGTAGACCTGATTAATAGTTATTGAGTTAGATCACCCGCAAACAAGCTATCTCACACACATACACACACGGATATCATCGAAAAAATGGTCAAAACATGTTCAGGGGACCTCAAAACGTGTATTTCCGTTGAAATCTCATAGTCGGTTTTTCCCCTATACTACGTATATGGAGAAAGTAAAAATTGAACCACGTTATAAAAGATGAATTTAAATAATGAAAGAGCGGAAACTCCCGTTCTTGGCTTTCATTTTCTCATCTGTTTCCTGATTCAGTATATCCCCCTTCATTTTTGTCCCTTGCTCCTCTCCTCCAACTTTTCAACCAACGTTCTCCGCCACCGTTTTCCCCCTTATTCACCTTCTTTTCTTACTCCTTCCATCTCTACCCCTCCAATCCCTCAATTTTTCCTCTTTCATCTTTCTCTCTCTTTCTATCCTTCCCAGCCTCTTTATCCTCCCCGTTCCTCTCGAGTGCAGCGCGCTAGCAACCTGTTGCGGATCTCTGAATGAGTTTCGAAGACTTTTAAGGTGCACTCGAAGGGGGACTCAAAACTCAATGTTGGGTAGGAGGAAAAATAATCGTAAGAGGAAGTGATGGATAAGAAAAATATTTCGAAATGAAGCTCTGTTAAAGAAAAGTGGTACATTCTTCTTAAATTGCCGCATGGTATGTATTTCTAACGAGACGGCAACATACATTCTTTATGCAAATATATATGGAGATATTCTATATAGGCCTGGTTCACAAGAAAGACTACCAAAAGGACTGACTTGTAAGCGTTTTAAAAATAAAAATTCTACGAAAACACTAAACTAAGATATTTTCTGTTTGTGTACCTACGTAACAACGACAGGCAAGAGCACTAGAAAACGTCGAATTATTATTAGTAGCCGATTTGTTAAGTTCTAGTGCGGCAACATGTTAATAAGCTACTATACAACCATACAACTTAACATTGAAAATATAATGAAAGTTATCTTGAAATTAAAACAAAATTTAACACGTTTTCTTTTAAAGAAACAAGATACCCTTCGTAGAGTAAGAGGAAGAAGCACGTTTTCTTAAAAAATTTCAGGATTTTGGTTCGCTTCCACTTTTGGAAGGGGGACAACATTCACCGTATACCTTTCCACCCATGAAAAATTCTCTCCTTTAGCTTCCGTAGTTTTTCCACATTAACATTTCGAATTTTGAATTTTCCAAAGATGATGCCACCTAGCGAAAAATCCATGAGCTGCCTGGAAAATCCAATAACAGGAAATTTCATAAATTACTAAGTGGTACCTAATCCAAAAAGAAATTTCAAAATACCTCGAGTAGTTTGACTACAATACCATTTGAAAATTTTTATTTTCCGATTTTGGAGCTACCTAGTGGAAAAATGTATGAACTAAGTGGAAAATCCAATTAATGGAAAATTCATAGATTGTTAAGGTCTGTCAAATTCTAAAAGAATTTTCCGAGTATCTCTTGAAACAAAAAAGTTGATTGTCCACAGACGGACACACAGAGTGATCACAAGTTTTCTAAAAAAAAAACAAGTTGTTCTGGAAAGAACTAATCCGCCTACTTTCCTTACAATATAATTTTAAAATATTACAAATATGGATGTACACATGTTTCCCGTTCTACAGAAGTGCTTTTCAACAAATTCGCTGCAGTATAATAGTATACTAATGTATTTGCTTTGAAATAAAAATATTTTTCCTCATATTGTGGTAGCCCTGCTTTTTAGATCCGTTCTAGACATATTCATTTCGTTTTTCGGTTCTATACTCGCCCTACAAGCGAAATTTCTCGAAAATCCGTTCAGCCAATACCTTTGAAATTCATAGTAATAGAAAAAATTCTAACCTCAATATTATGGTGGTTCAGTCGACCCGGTTGAAATATGATATTTTGGTTATTTATTTATTTATATGAAGGTTAAATATGTTATAATTGGTTAAAATCCATGAGGTTAGTTCTCTCGATATACGATTAAAAGAAGTATTATTTCACTTTTTACTGCGGTAGCCCTGCTCTTTCACTCCATTTTAAACATATTAATTTCATTATAGTATGCTGTACAAATGGTCATAACGTGTTCAGGGGACCTCAAAATGTGTATTTTCGTTGAAATCTCGAAATAGATTTTTTTCATGAAAACAATACTGTAAGATATGTTATGATCTGGTTTGGCTTTCATGCACAATGATGTCACAGTTTTTACATTCTCCATATAAGATGTATAGAGAAAGTATTGTTTTCATGAAAAATCTGATGTGGCCACCACATGACTTTCTCTATGTCTGTAATATTTCTAAAAATTCCAAATAGGTTACATAATAATAAATATTTTAAGAATCAACGAGAAAATTTTAGACTTTAAAAAGAACAGAAATAAACTCAAACTATAGCCTTCTGATATTAGATATAGCCACAAAGCTCCAACAATTAAGAAATGAAATTGGAGCGTTACTAAGACGTAATTAAGCGTCCATTGTTAACAATAGTCGGTAGGTGGCGTGGTGGTGGTGGCTAAAATTATAAGATTTTTCTTTAACAATGCATTATATGGGAAAATGTTTCATGCAAAGGTTGTAGAAAATTAAATTTCCTACAAGTACATTTTTACGTTTATCAAATATAATGCAAACATTTCAAAATAACGGATAAGTGACAAGAGTCAACACCCACTTCCGGTTGACCGATTTTTACCAAAAACTAATCAGTTCTGGTGACTTTTATAAAATGTTAAATATAAAATTTCGCGTTGAGCTGATTAATAGTTTTTGAGTTAGAGCACCCGCAAAAAATCTATCTCACACATCATCGAGAAAATGGTCAAAACGTGTTCTGGGGATCTCAAAACGTGTATTTCCGTTGAAATGTCGAAGTCGATTTTTTTCATGAATACAATTCTTTCCCCTCTACTACGTATGGAGAAAGTAAAAATGCTTGTGTTCGCTCTGTCAGTCTGTGGATAATAAACTTTTTTTTTGTTTTAAAAGACGTTTGGAAATTTCTTTTTAAATTGCATAGCTCTTATAAATCCATTTTTATTATCGATTGAACCTTTACGGTAGTTCCTTGATTTTCCGCTAGATGTCCTCAAATACAGAAAATTAAAAACTTTGAAATGGTATTGCAGCCAAAATACTGATGTGTTCACTAATGGGAACATTCTAAAGAGTATGTACACTCCAACGGTTTGGGTTATCCACTTCTCCGAGGAGCAGGCATACCAGAACCCTAGATAATTCTAAGAGAAGGTGCTTTCACCTCCTGCTATAGCAAAGTGTATTTTACTTGGTTCTTTTAAGAAAACGTGCTAAAATGGAAATCCAAGTACAAGTTCGACGACGTATTGAAAAGTACTATATTAGCTTAAACTTTAAATTACAGATATTATTAAAGTTATCTTGAAATTTTAGAAAAATAACCTTTTTTTATTAAGAAAAATGTCAATCGCCAAAAATAGTAAATAGCCACTGGATTTTATTTTAATGTACAATGGCAATTAAAAAATATAAAATAAATATTTGAAAATCAAACCTTGAAATGATAAGTAGTTATCCTAGACACAATGACCATTACAAGGTTACGACGAACCAGATGCGCATTTCGGCTACAATGTCGCCGTTTTCATTGGTGACTCACCGAAAGTATATTCGAAATAGGAACTTTTATGAATATTCTTAAATAATAAAGAAATATATTACGTATAAAATGATAGGAGTGCTTGTGTGGAATTGCAGGCAATTCTCGTTCAATGAACGACATTCACTCCTGAAAAGCGTTCGTAAAACGGAGTTTTGTTTAACGATCGTGATTTTGCCGTTAACGTCACCGTTGAAACTCAAAATGCGTTCCAGACAAAAGATTTTTTATTTTTGAATTTACTATTCTTAGTTATTAAAATTCCTGTCAAAGCAACTACAATATTGGATCAACTAGAAAACTGAAGCAAAAACAATCGAACATAGAAATGTGTATAGTGCCATCTATTGTATGATACGAGAAAATTCAACTTTTGAATGAAAAATAGAACCTCCCAACGGCGTCAATATAGAATTAAAAATTCCTTGCGATTTAAACATCTCCCGGAACATAATTAACAAAAAGTTGAATTGTAATGAGAAAAGTACGAGCAAGTACGATAAATGTTGCCACGGCAATGACCTGAAAACAAATCCTCGTGATGGATCGATTATGTATGAACCGCGAGAAAACGAATGCGACCGAACGTAGTCAATCCGAGTCACAATACAATGGCTGTTGGAAACACCGCACTTCCTCCTTTTCGGTACACAAGAGGTCCTTTATGTCTAAGTGGATATTTGTAAATATATTTTGAGTAACCAACAGTACGTTCGGTGACATCATATTAAGGCTCTCAAGAAATGCAGGCGATAGGAAATATGCGTGATAAAGTGGACAAACGAAGAATCCATGGGTAAACAAGACGGTCTTTGTGACCTCAAGAACTTTCGTAAACATCCGAGTTTCTTCGATATGAGTTGGATACATGTTATTTAGTTTGTTCAAGTGAACAATTTTCCGCGAAAAGTAAAGCTTTAAAATTCAATTCATTCGTTAAAGCGAACATTCGTTCAACGAACGTTCGGTGAAAGTTACCTGTATTTAGGTAACTATTAATTATTGAATAATAATGAAATTATATAAGCATTTACAATATTTTTCGGCGGGTGCAAATTGAAAATTTATTTTCCTAGTACAAAATAATACGATACACCATTCCGTTACAAATATGGGTTTCTCTATATGTCATGCACGCATACTTTTGCAGAATAAACCAGAAATCTCCCACCCCTTATCTCGTTTTACATTTGTGATTTATAGCTGGGTTTGTCATTTCCGCATTTTTTAATCAGAGACCGGACATTATTTAAGTCCTCAATAAATGTATTGCACTAAAAATACGTTTACTGATTCATGATGCTCTGAAATTAATATTTCTAAACCAAAGGCATTGGATTGACATTACATGATTCGTACGTCCATTTAAGAGAAAACATTGAATTGGCTAAAAAAGGTTCGTCGAATTTTGGTAATGCCGCTGTTAAACCGCAGCCGGTGTATTGTTATGAACTGCGAATGAGGAATAACTCCATTGTTTACGAAATAGGTAAGAGGTGGATGGCACGTTCATTTTCACGAGTTTTTTGACGTGGCAATGCTAACTTCCATTAGTTCTGCACAGTTCTCATTGAACTAGAAGATTTACCCGGCTTCGCACGGGTTGTTTTTAAATGAAATATAGAATATATTTTATTACTAAAATTTATATACTTGATTTACAATTTTCATATTTTGAAATACAAATTATTTTATTCCAATTCTTTTTTTTAGACAATACTTCTTGTTTTTCTTTCTTGTGCTGAAACGATGATTTTGAGCATCTCCCACCCTTGAGGTCGCGACATATAAGTGACTGTGAGTGAAGCAGTCTGATCATAAACGTTAAATTCAAATTTAAAATAAATAATATACTATATTATTACATCACGTTTAAGAACGATTCACTAAATAAGAATATTTATTAAGTAACTAAATAAATGAACCGAAACAACATTAAGTCCTTGGACTTTAGCAATGTCATTGTCGTCAAGGTATTTATCGTTAAAAATGAAAATTTAGTCCAAATTAATGGGAGTAAACGTGTAATACGAGCGATTTCGAGTCAAAGACGAAAAGGACTATAAGAATAAGAAACTATGATTATTCTTCTTAAATACTGTGCAGGTAGGAAGTTCTTACGTCAATTTGTCGAATTTACAAAAGCAAGTGAATGAAAGCCTGCACTTATAAAAGTCAATTTTTACGTGTTATCTTACAGGAAATAAAAAAATACGAATAACTTTACTATGGGAAATCTGTCGGGAATTTAAACTATCCTACGGCCTTTTCCTTGGTGCTTGCAATAATCGTGCCAAGTTTCGTTACGATACCGTTGAAGTTGTGGATTTGTATAGCATAACATACATACATCTCAACATTTGAAATTATAGCATAGATGTTTGCATCCTACACAGTACCTCTTTCACTCCAACATTTCTGTTCCTTCAATTCAATATATAATCGACGCACACAGTATTTTGAAGCTTAAATTTATTTTTCTGAAAATTTATTTGATTCACATGACCTAAATCTCTATTTTGCTACATTCACAATTACCCCTTTCAGAATACCATTCCAAATTGAGCTTCCCCATAGGAGTAAGAGAGAGAAATCGACCTCACTGACGCTAAAATAGGTAATATTAGGTATAAGTGGTCGTGACTTAAACACAGTTAGCACATGGTCCAATAAGACTGACAACTAATCCAAATTCACCTAATCACCGAAGATATTACAGAACTTAAAGAATTTGTAGCGTTATTTGACGAATTTACATAAATGGTGGCTATAAAACACTTATATCTTAAATAACTTTCTAGGAAACCTGCCAAAGCAGCGGAAAATATCTGCAGCAAGAGGATTTTCTAAAACGTCTCCATTTGTAAAATTAGGCTTCGGTTGTAGTGCTTTATTTGAAAAGAAAGGAAATAAGCTCAAATTAATGGATCAAGGCATGAAATGGGTTCTTCGAAAGGAAAATGGAGATTAATGATGTGGACAATATAAAATTCTCGTGCCATGGGGATATTAAGGAGGTAATTTTACATAGACGGAGGGGATTTGGGAGTTAAAACATTTCTCGGGGTTAAATCGATACTGGAGAGCTAGTTCGCTCGAGCAGCACGATGTTTAAAGCGAAGTCAGTTCTTTTTTTAGCATAAAAAAGTTCATGATGTCCATCTTATTAGACATTAGAAAGAAGACTTTTGCGAGATTGATAGCGATTTGGAGCGCCTGTCCTTTTTGAGCTTGGTCTCTTAACTAAAATGTTTTAGGTATGTGTTTAAATAGCACATCTTGTTTTAAATATTGCCAAACTCAATGTCACAGTAGTATGTAAAAAATAATAATGCCAACGCAAGTCATTGAAATGCTTGACAGCACACAAATTTTTGCATTGTTATTTTGCATTTTTAATTTGATCGAAAGACCTGGAGGATGAGGCCCTATAAAATATTGTTCAGCTACTTTCATTAGCTATCCTTATATATATATATATATATATATATATATATATATATATATATATATATATATATATATATAACATATACATATGAACATCCACTAATAATCAGACTTTGTCCAGAATGATTTTTTCAGTAATAATAATAGCCGGACTGATATGGTGTCGTAGATTCTGGAATAATTCACAGCCATTCGAGTTTGGTTAGCATTCCGTTAACGCACCTGTCCGTGCCATTCATTTTAGACCAAAGTTGTTTTTTTTCCTCTTTCCCTCATCGTCAACGTATCGGCGATTTTTTTAACCTTCAAACCACGGTCGAAAGTGGGAATGTCACTCGCACACATTCTAGTTGCACGCAAATTCCCAGTTCCTGTCGGGCTCGGGAAAAACCAAAAGCTTTTAGAATTTCCCTCTCTTTCTCCGACGGCGCTTTCCCGGTGCCCTTCCGGAGGGAAAGGTCGTGGGAATGAGTGATGTTTTTTTTTCGTCCCAACCGTACGAAAAGCGTTCCACGGCAAACCCATCAGAGGGTGATTAAAAAAATAAAACGAAATGGATTCGTTTTGTATGAGATTGAAAAAGAGCAAAATATGCATTTCCTCCTGTTAAAATAAATGCTTGAAGGTGACTCCGCCGAATGACCCGTGTAATGACAACCGGTTCCTGCGAACGGGGCTCACTCTGCCTGATAGCATTGCGTGATTGGACTTTCGGCCCGCTGCTGTTTGCTTCTTTAATTCGAAATTGAATGGCCAAATCGGATGCCTGTGCGTGATGAATTATAAATCAGTCCTCAATCAATATAAACCTGTCCCCCAGAAGAATTCTGGTGGAAATTTACGTTGTCATCTTAAAACATATTCGTGCCTCATCTTAAATTGGTCGTTCGTTTATTTTTGATTGTTAATATATCCACAAGAAGAATGCATTTTTTCGTAAAAATAAACTTATTTATTACAGTTTGGCATGTTACGATAAAATATATTTTTACTGCTTTTGAATTTCATGAATATGATCTTTTTCGTAATTAGTGTGGTTATAATAATGCTATTGTCAATCTTTATTTAGGTACCACTAATTGTGGCTGGAATAGATGTGGCCGATGGATTGCATATTGGGGTGAATCGATGGAAGGAGAAGGAGGGTGCAATCCATTTACGTTATATGGCTGCATATTCTTCCCAACCACTGGGTCAGATTCCTTGACGCAGTGGTCCTTATCAGAAGTTACGAGTGGTTCTGCGTCTAACATGATAACAGGAAGTTGCAGAATTGTGGTGAAGTTGGTTTCATGTAAGTGGAATTTATTTCCGGAAAATGTTGGTTGTAAAAACTTGAATGTAAACATTTTTTGAACGTATTTTATGCAGCAGATAAGATATCTGCATTACATTCCTCTGAAAGATTTGTTGCTATAGCTTTGCAATGGAAAAATTAGACCCATGAGCAGCAGTGACTCCAATGCTCTTCTCTCCTAATTAAAACTAATCAAAATCGTTTTTCTTACTATCTCAAAAAGCAATTATTTATCAACACTTGGATAAATTTACCTCAAGTTTCTGTTGGGTTGGTTTGTTGGTGCTTGTAACGACGAAACCTAAAGGAATTGAAAACATTTAAGTCACTTCCCATGTGTGACTTTGGAGGGAGTATTCCCTAGACGTGAACGGAAAATGGTCGAATGAGAGGAGACACGGGGAAAGGTCAAGGCGCAGGTAGATTGACTAAATCTCTAGGGAGGTAGAAAGAGAAGATTGGTGGAAGTAAGAAAAAGGAAAACAAGATTTATGGACGGATGGACATAGATGGGAGAAATCGGCATTCTTTCAACACAATGCTTTATTGAAAAGACGAAGGACGAAAGGGTAGAACTGCAATCACCAAATTTCTTGGACAACACCCTTAATTAAGAGTAGGTTACTGTTGATAATTACGACGTGTGCATGAACTTTATTTCGGTATTATTTACCTTTATTGGGGTAGTGCATGCGCCATCTAGAAAAAATTAAGGCGGTTTCAAGTTGCCAATTTCCGAGTCTTCAATATTATGAAAATTTTAAAGAAGTTCCGTTATGAAGTTCAAGACTAGTCCTATAAAGTTATATTGTTATACAGACACCGGAAGACTATCTAACATAAAAAATACATAGGGAATATTTCGGAGCATGACTAAATTAACAAATATTCAGTGTGTGTATAGAAATGGAATTCTACATAAATAATTAAAAAAATAAATGCACTTATTCAATTAAATTCAACACTCAAATATTTTTGACGATCCCATTTAATAGCCTACTTTCCAGATTGAAAATAAGCTTATAGTTTCGTTGCGTCTCTCTGTCTGTCCGTCCTCCCTATTAACTTTTGAACCAATAGACCTATTTTCATGACGCTTCGCAGAAATCTCTTTCTACATGTACCGAGCTTCCGAAGATAGTTTTTATTGCGAAGATTGGAGTCCCGGGTTCGATTCCAGGAGCTATCCATCACATTTGATTTACATGGGATATCTCAAATCCGTCGTGCAGGGTAATTTTCTCTTGCGCATTAAAATATCTTAGAATTTTAATATCGGAGCGAGTTTTGTGCTATTCTCTTGAGTAAAGGCATGAAGATTCTAATTATCATAGAATTTTGCTTATCGAATGTATTTATTAGAATTTCGCGTAAATACTGGCGTTTTTTTCAGCTTTTATCACTCATTGCAAGTAGAAATTCGGTATAGTCTAATACATACACGCGTTGTTTTTAAAATTCAAGTTGTTAATGAGTCAGAAATGCGCTCACCTGGGCAGTATCTCCGCACATTCTCACAAATCTCTCAAAATTTGTCATTCATTTTTTGGCATTCGTCCTATATCGGTATTAATAGACTTTCTCCGATAAAGGGTGCTGATGGGGCAAAAGTAGGCGAGGAGTAATAGTTGGAGATAGGAGTTAATAGAAGATGAAATGGGAAGGAGGGTGCATTCAAAATGCGAATATCCCGAAGGAATATATCGGATCGCAACAAAGGGCTTCGTTCTCTCTCTTTGTGTCAGTCGCCTGAGAAACCGGTTAAACCATTTCGATCCTATCGCGCCAAGAAAAATCGATACTTTCCGCTGACGCATGCCATGCGCGGGATCGCAGCCAATTCCGCCTAAGAAAGGTGAAAGGTTGCAATAATGGTTGCCGATGTCGGAAAAACCGTCAATTGTGGTAGAAAATCATTTCAGCAAAATAGAATTAAACAATAAATGGGATTTTTCAGGCAAAGTTAGATGTTTATTGGGGAAGGTATATGGAAAGGTATTAATATAAATGTTAAAATAATTAAATAACGAAAATATGTAGTGAAATTGTAAGTTTTCATCTCAAAAGGACAAATGGATTTGTCGTAGAAATTAGAGAAATTTTACTTACCGTATAAACTCGTGTATAGTTCGAGTTTTTAAGACAAAATTTTTGAGCAAAAAATTGGGGTATACAAGTAATACTTTTAAGTGTTTAAAATCTCGGATCTAAGAAATTATCTTTTTAAAAATATCATAATAAAAATCAAGATATTTTTTGGTCACCCACCTCGCTGACTTAACTTCTATGATATAGCTCCAAAACTTTCTATTTACCTTTAATTTTATCGATTTTCATTAGAACCATGTTGTGTTTTTCATTTTTTTCTTTTTCGAAGACTTGTATACCTATCCTGTATTATCTCGAAATTCTGATTTGATTGCGACCCAGTAGTATTTTTCATTTTTTTATACGTTTTCTGGTGGGTTATAGTGCATTTTAACCAAAATTCATAATGTAACCATTATACTGACCTTTTGTCGTCGTAATGTTGTTACGTGAATACTAAAGCCTGTCTCATATTCACCGATTGTTTTCTTGATTTCTATGCATATCTTTATTGCATCTTATAACAACAGATGAGTTGGAATGAATTATATTAAAATGAGTTTATTTCATCTTGTTCAACTGTCATTCATAACTTTTATTAAAGGTTTTACGAGTAATAAGCGTCTATTAATTTTCGTTATATAAGCTTAATTTTCGTCTATTTGATAAAAATTCTGCCACCATTCGTATATCATATCTCATAGTTAAAAAGTAATAAATATTTTTCTTCTCAAGATCATGCAATAGGTTTACGATGTTTACAGTTTATTATTAGTAGAGTATTATTATAATACTAAAAGCTATTGAAAACCTAGATCGTTCTATATATCTCGAATGTGAGCTTTGAGATATCGAAACGAAAAATGTCGATCCTGACGGAAATCTAGGGTAAAAGAATAAGTAGAAAGCTATGGTCGATTTATACACGAAATATATGAAAAACCTAATTTTTTCGCCGAGAAATCGAAGGGCGAACTATACACGGAGTCGAATTATACACGAGTATATACGGTAAATTTAAGTTTTGCCTTTAAAAATCAAAATAGTCGTTAACCATTTCCTTGCATCTTGTTCATCCATGACATACAAAATTAATTTTTACAGTAAATATATTTCGTCAAAGCAGAAATATATTAGATCATGGAGTATGTCAAAGAACGCATGTGTTTATAGGTCTACCGCGATCAAAAGAACATTTTTGGTGTACAGTGGGTGTGGCCTAATCCCTCACTCCACTTGGCACCCTCCTCTCTCGCCCTTCCTCACCGCACGGGCTATCGCTGTCTCGGTCATTTTCTAACTACGCTGTTGCCAATTATTCGCATAACTTTGTCTAGGCAGCATCGGTAAATAGTGAGGAGGAGAAGGATGGGCTAGTAGTGGGGTGGGGGAAGTCAAGATGACCGAGGGAACTTCCCCTCCGCGACGGAGGAACTTCCCCTCCGTGCGCGGCCGAAATCCGCGCATGTTCTTATGTTTGCGTTATACCTAGAACAACTTCGTCAAAAAAAGATAAAATAAAACTATATTAAAATTAATTTTTAACCTACCAACTTATATATATGTTTCAAATGCACTAAAAAGCAAAAACAAGAAAATTATTAAAATTTTTGTGTTTGGCGGCTCATGTTGCAAACATTTCCTTTTATCCTTATATTATACCGAGTACCTGCATAAGAGCTCACTGTACATTTATATTTAGCTATAAACTTGAGATACAGTTTGAACTCATTTCAACTACGTTATTTTGGAATTTCAAATTCAGTTATGGTCTTTCGAGGCATGAATCAAACATTAACTCCCTTTCAATTCATTCTAGCGAAAGAAATAAGGGGTATAAGAAGGCGTAATGGATGGATGATACCTTATTGTAATAATCACCCCCTGTATTCCCTAGAAGCTTCTGGCAACTCCTTTTCTTTTTTATATCCAGACTTCTGAAGAGAGCTCATAGAGACAAAATGGTTCTTATGATTATTTAGGAAAACTTTGCATGAAATCGGGCAAAAAAGTGTTTACGGGAAGGGATAAAACTCCGCTGATCCTGAGGAAGAAGCGAGGTGCTTTCTCTAAACTCGCTGTTTCTTAAGATTATTTTTAAATCTGGCTAAAGTTTAAAGTTTTTGCAAAATAAGTTCGGCATTCCCGATAAAATTGTGAATTTAACATTTGGAAGAATCTCTTCAGTAACGCTAGAATCGTACCATAAATATCGCTAGTTTCTTTCTGGAGATTTCGCGGTTAATTTTTATTTACTTTTAAGGCACGAGACTTAGAGCGACATGATACAAATATAAGTTATTATCCGATCGAATTCATAAACATTTCTAAATGGAAAAATCAATGAAATTCTTTCATGTGAATTAAGAGTTGAAATTTTGGAATTTATATTTTCTATATCGGCAGACTTGATTGAGTGATACTGTTATTTTTACTTTGCAAGCAACAATTGGTAGTCTTGATTTATTGCTATGCTATGAAGCTATCGTGAACAACAATTGGTTTCTAAGTAATTGATAAGCGCAGTAATTGATTTTTGGAATTATTCGTTCTTGAAATTTCTTTGGAAAGGTGAAGTATTAGCTGCGAATCATAGACAGCTGCGTCGCTCTTCTTTAACAGGAAATGAAAGAGGATAGAGGTGAAGGCAAAGAGGAAGAAGAAAGATGAAAAGGAAGGAAGTTAATATGGATTAGAAGATGAAGGTAGGTGGAAAGAAAATGAGAAAAATAAAGAAAACCTCCATTATTAAGACAGAATCAGGAGCCCTTGTTTACGTTAGAGGACTTGGATGAAAGCCGGAGAGTGATAAGGAATGTGGGTGACCGAAATGAGGAGATTGTAAGGTGTGGAGAGGGTGAGAAAGGATTCAGAGGAGATGGTGGGAGAATAGTTGATGAGAAAGAATAAATGAGAGGGCAGTGTGGGAGGTAGGAGAAATGAAAGGAGAGAGAGGATGAGAGAGGCAAGGGGTGAGGGAGAGGTAACGAAGAAGTGAGAGGGATAGAAAGAGGTAGTGGAAGATAGCGGTTGGGGCAGGGATAGAAAGGGAGGGAGATAGAGAAGTAGAGTGGGAGGTGGAGAGAGAGAGAGGGTTAATGCTATGGGAAAATGAGAAGGGTAGAGTTGATAGATAGATATTTTCTTAATATGTCAAATTGAGGCCAAGAAATAATCACATAATTCTGCTCCTGTTTGGTAACAAATTTTCTCAGGAAGTAAAAATTAAGAGAGAAATTTTTGGGAAAAAATTGGTCATCAGTAATCTTCATAAAAAATCTCATTAGAAAGAAGTGGAGAAGAAAATAAATGGAAGTTGAAGATGAAAAATATATGACTAATCGCGAGAAGGGAACGAAAAGAGCTAGATATAAGAATGAGATGGAAGATGAGGAGTAAAAGAGAAGATAGGTTTGCAATTTATATAATTTCTAAACTGCAGAAACGTCATCCTTCTGCAGAGAGAAACCGATAAGGGCGGAAAAGAAAGTAAATCGATAAAAAGTGTAAGAGAAGGAAATGGACTAAGAAATGGAAGGTAAGGTGGGTAAAGGATTTGCGTGTTTAGAGGAGAGAAAGTGGGAGGCATTTAAGAGGTCGGTCGATTTATAAAAGCGTAGGAAGCTTTTGAAAGCCTTGGCAGCGAGGTGAAGGAGATGAAAGAGGGGCACTTGGTGGAAGCGGGTTGTATAAAGGGCAAGATCGCAATATGAGATGGGAGAAAAGAGAGAGCAAGAGGAATGGTATGAAGGGGTGAACACGAAAAGGCCGCGAGGAATGAAAATAGTGGATTAGAGAGAGGGAGAGGGGAGAGAAAGAAAGAAACAGAGAGAAAGGAATGTTGAGGAACAGATGGCTACAGCGACAGAAAAGACAGAAACGGGTGGTAAGTGTAGAAGGAAGTAGAAAGGAAGAAGTGAAAAGGATAAGGAGAGAAGGGTATAGAAGAAGAGTTATATAGAGAGAGAAAATGTTAAGAGGGACGAAGAGTGAATGAAAGGAAATCCTTGTTAAGGCGCGTGATACTGAAGTCGGGAGACAGGTGTGGGCGGTAAGTTGAGTGGTGTTTAGAGGCTGAACCAGAGGATATAAGGTCAAGATTAGTTTGGCAATGTCTTAAGCACGAGGATTGGAAATTTGTAACCGCACGGTGCGTGAGTAATATCAGGATGATATGCGTCGGGAACGAAAGTAAGGAAGTTTGATGGGTAACACATGGAGATTGGGAGGGGCGCAAGAAGGTTGCAAGTGGAAAGAAATGTTTAGGACAGTAACTAAAAGTGATAGAAAAGTCGGCTAAAGGAATGTTGAGGGAAGAATATTGATTTAGTAAGAGGTTATAAAGCGCACGGCAGTAAAGAAATAAGGTTAAGGTAAGAAATTGAATTAAATCAGAGATTTAAAGGGCATTCCATTTTCAATTGCCAACTCTTTCCTGCAACACATTTTTCGTTTGGGCTTCTAATAGAAGTATATACCGAGTATGATGATCTATTACATACACATACAACGAAAAACTCATTCTGTGATATACAAAACGAGAATTTTGGATTATGTTTCTTCTCGAGATAAATAGTAATTAGTTTACTACTTCAATTCTTTTTTAATTAATTCGTACCAGCAAGGATTACAAAAAATCCGTGTCTCTTATTATAATACTGTGAATATTTTTTAACCTTCTGTTCGATTAAATATGATTTGAAAACAACATTCATTAAGAGAATTGAAAAATATCAAGCTTTAGTACCAATCCACTGTGAAGCGATTAGATTTTCATACTGCTTAAAATAAATGTAGTCCACCCGGAAGCTTTAACTTACCTTTGAGTACCTTTTCTATGTGCTAGTGTTTGTAGTCATTTGGTGGAAAAATAAATAGGAATATATGCAGCATTGGGTAGCAAATATCAAAAGTTTGCTGTTTCATTTAATATGCATATATGGGCCATAGTTACCCTTCTTTCTGTCCCTTAAAAAGAAAGACTAAACAATATATTTTGGCGAATACCTATTATCTTACAAAATTTAGGTCCATTTCACAGAAATCAAAAATTTTAATTTGTTAATTAGGTCTGAAACGTCACACGAGTTCCTCGCCAGAAAATTTACCCGATAACATTCTTCTAGAATTAATTATGAAAAGAAATGTTTATGAGGAATAAACTCGGATGATGATACGAATAACATATATGAGCGTAAAAATAATAATAACGATTTTAGAGTTGCTAATTGATCAGATTTGTGAAGAACATATAAGTTGAAGGAGAAGCATAACGGGATAATGAAAAGGACAAAAGTAGATCTGAAACGATCAATAAAGCACATATAGAATGAAACGAAACTTGCTGTTTATCTGCCGAAAGAAGTCGGACTGGAAAAAATGTTAATTTGATTTATTTATTTCCCACCCCAGCCGATTTGAATGTGTTATTTCAACATTGTTTCTATATTAACTGCCTATTCGACTAAACATATAATTTATTTAGCTATTTTTTAAATTGACACCGGTGTTTATAACACCGCGATAATAATTTTACGGGGCATAGTCTTAATTGCATTTACGCCCTTGAGAGACCTTATCATCAAACTGGCAATTATGTGTTACGCCACCTCGCAACAACTCGGAGTAAGCGGTGTTGCCCTTTGATCTGTGAAATTCTTTCATCTTCCGATGTAATTCGGCAGGCTTTCAATTAAGATAGGCGGATTAATTTGTTTTACGCTGTGTTGAACGTTTTTTATTATGCACAGCGCAAACCGAATATATGCGGCGATATCTTTTGGAACTATTTTAGCGTTTTAGCTTTAGCTTGATGTTAACGAGATTGTCTTATTGATAGATAATCCGACTGAAGAAATAATAAATAAGATTCTATTGTCTCTAACAACTGATTGCGGACAGTCTATCGGATTGTAATAGGAATTTGAATGTATATGGGGCTTGGAAATAGAAGTAGATACCGCCAAAAACTCTGTGTTGAGAGAGAGTTTGATGAAGACTTCGGATTGGCTCGAATGATATGGCCGAATGAATTCCCTTTAGTGGTATCCAGTGTGTAATCATTGACGGAGAATGAAAGAGAGAGAATTAGCATAAGCAGGAATGGCGGAGCGAGAGGTAAGAATTAGAATTGGAATCAAATCATGGGCCGTGCAGAATTAAATTCTTCTTTTTTAATTTCAAACATATGACAAGTTTGCCAAGTAACTCGTATTTTATTTCACCTGGAGGAAATTTTAATAAAAAATATGAGAACTCGGTTGAAGCTGTAATTCAGTTATCTTTCTTTTGATGGCCTGAAAATTCCCTGTAAATGAAACAGTAAATCTATGCCGCGGATTTTTATTTAGCAGTTAAAATAAATAAACTCGGTAATTATAATATGCTCATGTTTTATTGTAAATGGCATGAATATGAATTAATTGTGCAAATTGATGCACAATTTTAACCTCAAAATCCTATAATACTATTGCGAGAACAATTAAACCAATAGTCGACTCGACTTTACTATAGGTATAAGGTATATAAAGGTTATCTATTTTAATTTCCTAAGTGTCATCCGAAACCTTTAGGCCGAGAGCTCAATGCCCTCGCGACGATCAAAAATGCTTCCGATCTTTTTTGTAAAAAAATGAATATTAACTACCCGTCATTTGGGAGAAGGAAATATTACCGCAAAAAGGAGGCCATTGAACCTAGCGGACGTAAACGATTGATGAAAAAATCTATTTTCCATCAAAATTGAAAAAGGAGAACTCGAAGACTGTGTTTTTGAGGCGTCCCTCGTTGTTGACGCAGTGACGGTGCTTTCCGGAGACAATTGCGGACGGGAAGTTACGAAAAAAAACAGGTGCAAAACTGCATCCGCTTTGTTATCGCCAGACTATGAAGAAACGTGTCCAAATTTGATAAATCCGCTAGATATCCGAACGATGGAAAAACAGTGGGTTGCGAGAGGTTATCAGGGGTAAAAGATTATTAGAAACGTCTTCCGATATGATACGTAGACGAAAGGAGAGGTGGGCAGTTGGAGAGAGAAGAGAAAGCTATTGAGGCAGATATCACCAGAAAGAGATTGGACGAAAGAGATGCTTCAGATGGGCGTATTCGAGAGGTAGGAATGGGGAGAAGATAGGTTTGGTTTTGAATTGCGGGTAGCTGTAAAAGCTGAAACGAGAAAATCTTTGGCGAAATGAAGCGGAAATTTGCGTTCTGGTCTGTAAGTTTATGTGACGAGGAAAATGAGGATTTCGTCACGGACGTTTAGTGGCTGAACGCGCGTGAGCCATAAGAGGAAATGGAGGTTTTCGGATTGCAATAAGGGCAAAGGCAAGAGCGGGGTAAGGAAGAGAGCAAGGATGGGAAAAGAGGCGGGAGGGGAGAGAGAGAGGACGAAGCTTATAGCGCTATTTGTACAAATGGATACCGTGGGATTGAGACAGAGTGAATGAAGAGAGGGAGAATGCGAGGGCTACGGGAGAGAAAGGGATGGAGAAAGAGTGGGAAAGAAAGGATCCAGAGTATACGCGAGGGCGGTGAAAGAGAATAGGCGAGAGAAAGGGCGCTGCGGGATGGGAGGTGGAGGAGGTAGAGGTTGCACGTAAGGAGAAGAGGTGAACACACCGAAAACCCTCTCCTTCTACCTCTTGGAGAGAGAATTCTACTTTCTTTTGTTTCTGGGGCGTGGGTATTGATTCCGAGGGTTCTTGGAGTAAAGGCCTTAGGATGAAGAGGCGGCTTTGGCGAGAGAAAGCAAGTGCCAGAGGGGTAGAGTGAGAGAGGGAAAAGAATGGAGGGAGTAAGGGAAAAGGACGGAGGGCACAGTGGGAGTGAGATAAAGAAAAGGGAGTGGGTGAAAGAATACGAGAGAGGCAAAATTGCGAGAAGTAGAGAAAAAGTGTGTGAGTGAAAGAAGGGAGAGGGAAAAGTTTAAGGTATAACGTAAATAAAAAGTTGAATTTCATAAATTAAATACAAAGTGAAGCTAGCTAATTGAATCAGTTTGATTTTAATGGAATGTTAACGTATGAAAAATTATGGAAGCGAATAGGGCAAAAATATCATGGAAAATATTAATTTAGACGAAAAAATTAAATAAGAAAATAAATTGTGCGACAAATCGTTTAATCGAATCCTTATTCCAACAAAATCTTTCTTATACAACATATTGCCAATAGTATAGCTTGTGGGGCGAGAAAGAGATTAAAAAAGAAATTCAAGAAAGTTAAAAAATAAATCATGAAATTCTGCGTCGTTCTTCTTGACTATTATAAACAAGTTAGGAAAGTATACAGCATATCAGAAATAGGCGCGTTTCGTGAATGGAGTATTTGAAAGAAAATATATTAACGTTTTTGGACTTGAGATTGTTTATTTATGTTAGCAACAATGATGAAGTAACCATGCAAGAAATTTTCCAAGTTCAAAGCGAGTTAAGATTTTCTTGTTTGTTTTTCTCAATAACGGATACTCCTACGATACAAATGTATAGGGGGAAAAACTACTATTTAGTTCTACATGTTTTATTTGAAAACTATTTTGATATGGCCAGTATTTTACGAGATATGATGGAAAGTTCTTAAGTCCTTAGTATAAAATTTCGTAAAAATACGTTCGGTACCAGACGAGAACGAACATGCGGACAGACAGACCGAAACTAATAGGTGCTCATGCTGGAAGTAAAAAGCGCCTAAAAAACAATCAAAGAACACGTTGTAGGTCTTATGCTAGTAAACTCCGACCGCAATCCAATGTAGTATGTTGTTTATGATTGTTACTGTGAAGTAGGTTGTTCTTAAAATGGTTTTGAACTTTTACCACCCATCATTATTGGATAATGGCCTAAATTTGACATAGAAAAGACGATAGGTTGAAGAAAGAATATACAAATATAAAAGTTTCTCAAGACGAATCCAGAATATAAAAAACTCTTATTCAGGCAGGTAGACAATTTAAAGTTGAAGGTGGAAAAATGATTTTTTTAAAGTCCGACAATGATGAGAGAGAGAGAGACAAATAAGTGAAGACGTCACGAGCTCCAAAGGGAATGAAGAACATGGTGGAGAGAGGGAGGGATTTCCACATAACGAGTGTCTTCTCCTCCAACCACTGAGACGTGAAAAAAGGGGATAAACAGGAGATGAACAGTGAGAGAGAATAACAGATCGCGACTCAACCGTAAGAAGATAGAAGAGATGGATAAAGGAAAGAGCAAAGGAGGGAGCCAGCGAATTAGGTGATTTTGGACGGGAATACGAAACAAACACACATAAGAGATGAAGTAAGGGAGTGGGTGCGAGAGAGAAGTGGGAATAAGAAAGATGCAAAATAAAGCATGGAGAAGGGACTAGGGAGAGGAGAGAGATGTCATTGTAAATGGTTTTAAGGGGGAGAGAAAGGAGGGCGAGACGAGGACAACAGGAAAGGATAGATAGAGAGAGAGAGGAGAGCGAAAGGAAGAGGGTAGATGGGAGAGTGAATTGAGTTGGATAAAGGCGTTCGAGCGAGATTAAGACGTGAAGTTTTCAGATGGCGTGGGAAAGGAAATCAAATGGCCGGGTGGAAGAGGGACTGGAGAGAGACGAAGGATTTCGGGAAGGAAGAGCGGAGGAAGAATTAGTGAGCAAAATTCCGGCGGAGGCAAAGAGGAATATAAGATGAGAAGGAAACGGGGAAGTAGGAGAAAATGCTGGACACGGGAAATTAAAATTGGGAACACTATCAAGATTAATGAGAATAATTTATTTGGGAAAAAACAGCGGCGAATGACATTAATTGGGTGTTAGCAAGAAACAGCAAGGAGCGATATGGCATTAAGAATGCTTGACTTAAGTTACAGCCTACCTATATTAATTGGAGTTCCGTATTGTGAGAAAATTTGAGACCACATGGGTAAAATTGACGAAATTAATCGAGGAGCAAATGCGTAGGACTTTCTCATAGTAAAACAACTCGAGGAATGTGATGTCTCGGTTAAATTTTTTGTCACAATTTCCCGCCGCACGTCACTTTTTAGTGCCGCATAGTTGCAGGTGTATGTACCAATGACAAAATTTTATCGCGGCTTCCTTCCCACAACAATAACTAGAACATAGAGTTTCGATAATCCGAGCATTGCTTAATCCAAGGTCGTGTTCTCAGAGACATCTTAGCGAAAAAAAAAGACGTGGCAAAGAAACAAATGATTCTCGATGGTTTTTTCATCATTATTTGTTATTTCCCAAGGACGAGTAAATTTTGTTTTGCAATTGTGTTTAATAATAATTACATATTTAAGTACACATTTGTAAAACTTTGTATTTAATCATTCCATATAACTTGAGTTTTCAATAATCCGAGTTGGATCTGGTCCCGTCGAGACTCGACTGTACTTGCATTCATTTTCTGCCTAATGACGTGCTCATATGATTTCCATATCCTCTCCGGAAAGTGGAGCTTGGGGTATTTTGGTCTAGATAAAGGTACGCAGCAAATCGAGTAACACTTGTCCCATTCCTTAAGCATAGTGTTTTGTGTTTATGAGAGTACGTTAGCGTGGATATGATAGTCATAATATGGAATAACGTGACGCGTGGGTCTAGATCTCACATCGCAGGTGTAAAAAGGTAGATAATTTTCTAATTAACGAGTGGTCACAAGTGGCGTACCAACAGATGCGTGGGTCCCAAGCAGTAATGAATGATGATCTCCTGCTGAAAATTCATTAATAAACTTTATTTCACTATTGATATAAAATGATTAGTTTTATTAATTGCCGTATTTACTCGAATACCAAATCAATCTTTCTTTTTTTCTACGTGTCTAAACAAGAATTTCAAACCGAAACGTTTTTTCTATTTCAAAAAACAATCACCGGCTGCAGGTGTAGAACAAAAATATCTAATGGAGAGAAATAGTTTCCGAGAATGAAATTGATTGATAATACTCTCATCAATTTGAAAATTTAATACATATTTCTCAGACCCATAGGGTGTGTCTCATTAGAAAGTGCTGTGGTATTAAAATTCATACATTTTTATTTTGACAATTTTTTGTTTGTATACCTACGTAAATCAAAATAATGTTCGTAACATTATTTTTTTCTTGGTGGCTTCTCTTCACCAGTGTTCCCTTACGCACCCTGTAAGATACGTAGGCGTTACTACTCCTCTACTGGCCACGTGTCATTTTGACCAATTATGCCAAGTCCTACTCACCAGATGGAAAATGGTATTCGCCACCCCCCAAAAATATGATTTTGTAAAGTCATTAACTGGTCGTATCTGTTAATATCAACTCGCCTCTGACAAGCGGGCGACCGTATTTGTCGAGCCCTGAGAATGAGTATAACCATTTTGGGAAAATATAAACAAGTAACGTGAAAAAATTTTCGGTATCTCACGATTATTAAATTTAAAGTGTTTTACATAGTTTCGAATCTCTATTTCGCCTCGTGTGGCTATTCCTATCGCACTTATACGATAGCACTTAACGTATATCGCCGATATTCGTGCATCGCCGGACATAATGGCTTCGCCCTTAGTACGCCACGCCCCAGGACGACACGCCATGCGAGTACCTGCCTGCTTTATATACCCTAAGTACCCCTCACCTTACTAACCTCTCCTCTTCCCATCGGTTATATAAGGACAACAAAGAAGTAGCCAATAGACGGTTATAATACCACCATTTCAAAAGGCCTGCCTGACGTCACTCCCCTCCCCCTCCAAATCCGGCATCACGTGGTCTTCCGTTGCGTGGAGTGCATGCCGAGTGACAAGACCTTCGCGCGCACTCACGAGTTGTTGCTGATCTTCACCTCAAGTACGAGCCTACGGAGAGATCGCCGCTTACTATTCGGTGTTCGAGTGGACAGTATTATACCAGGCAGTTGAAGACACTATTCGGTGTTCGAGTGGACATTATTATTCCAGCCGCCTGAAGAGATTATTATCTGGTGTAATATAACTGACTTTGACCAAGAGACAAGTTTCATCGCGAATTGTTCTTCACAGTAAAATCTGTATTTCTTTAGTGTGCTTATTATGTAAAATTCGGTTATATTTAACATAGCATATGGTTCTAATTTAATAAGACCCTTTAGCATAGAGCATATCAGTTGATACTCTTGCATCGAAAATTATGGCTCGCTGCGAACTGGGGCACCGGGAAGATAGTTCATATTAGTTTGTCGATTGTCTAAACTGATTTTGCTATATTTCTTGTTTTCTCGTGGTATAGTTCCTAAATTTCTTCTATATTTTTCGTTTTCTCGTGCTATAGTTCTTTTAGTATTTCGTTCGTCATTCCACGTTGACGTTTCACTTTTTCCATTCCCTCATTCTACCCATTAACCATTTGACTTAGATTGTCGTTGTCTTACCCCCAAATATGTCTAAGGAACGAGGTAAAAAGGATGTTTCTGTACTCGCCGAAGATAACCAGTCTAACGAAGCCGAGATGACGCCCCAGTTTTCTGATTGCGTTTGAGTTGCTAATCAGCTGTTACTCAAAATTTCCCCTTTCCAGGAAGCCACCTTAGAGAATTGGTTTACTTTTATTTACGATGTTTTGTTTTTGTCGCTTATTTCAGAACATTATTTATTATTGTTGCTATTGCCCAAACTTCCGGCTAATTGTCGCCAATTTTGGCTGTACTTAGTCAATCAAAAGGTGCCCTGTGAACATATAATACCGAGAGTATGGGAAACTTTCGTCTCTAATAGGAAATTTTAACTGTTCGTAACTACTAAGATTAAAAGAATCCAAGTCCCGCACGAGTCTCCTCGCGACTTTCTTTATTCCATGCAAGGTGCCGCTAAAGTGGTGTGAAAAATCTACTCCGATAACGAGTTTATCGAATTGATATGGGAAGGTTTAAGTCCCATCGCCCAGTCCGTCTTAAATTTCGCTAAACGCCCCCAAACCCTACCGGAGCTGGAATCCCTGATGACTCATGAGGCCAAGGGCAGGATTAACCGTCTCGAGTACGCGGCAGTCCACGCGCTGTTAACCTTGCAGAATTCACTCCCTTCTCCCATTATGCCACTTGTATCCCAGCCTCAAGTAACTTATTCATTTTGTAATAAGCGCGGAAATTCCTCCCGCAACTGCCGAAGATGAAGAGAGAGAGAGAGAGAAGATCGTTCCGCGAGGCCACGAAACAATTATCCGGCTATTTCAAACACCAACATCGCCGAAAATCTTCAATTGCCGCTTGTTAATTGTTACGTTTATTCCGCAAAGATTAAAACATTGATAAATACCGGCTCTTCCCTGTCGCTGCTTCACTATGAGACCTGGCGAAAAATTCCTCGCCGTGGACAATTTCAGCGATGCCTGATCAAATGTCGGAACCCTTCCCCTCGTTTTGACAAGATCCATTAAATTGAGAGTTCGTCTTCAAAATCTCTCGTGGAGGCATACGTTTTACTTATGCGACTTACCCGTGCAAATGAAATGACATTTGGCCAAGATTTCATTAAACGAACGCGAATGGTACTTTTTCACAATGCGTTCTCTTTGAATGCCGCCCGAATAACAAATACTTTTTTCACTGCCTTTCTGATACTCCATCGGCCTCGCCCAACATCCCCTCCCGATCAGCTGTTAATAATCAATGACAGACTTGGGCAACCGTTAGAAACAGAGCCTATTTCGCCTCGGGAAATGTCGCTTCTGCAGGTGAAGACGATTCCACCGATCCATCCCGCGAAATAAAAGGCCTTGTCAACCCTTATTCTGACGTCATATCCTCCCATCACGGCCAGACAAAGTTAATGGCGTACGAAATATATCTGCTCGATTCGGCCCCGGTCAGATCACATCCCTACCAGTACTCTCCACCGAAGATGGCTCTGATCAAGAAACACGTCGATAAACTGCTGAATGAGGGAATTATCTAGCCATCTTCCTCTAATTGGAGTTCACCGACTTTCCTCATTCCCAAGAAGGATGGATCAGAGCAGCTCGTGGTCGATTATTGCAAATTTAATAAATGAGTGTGGGCGGACAACTTTCCCAATCCCTCCATAAAACATGCCCTATAATATTTGGGATCTGTTAAATACTCCACAATCCTCGATTTAATTTCTGCTTTCCACCAGATTCCCATAACTCCGATCTCCAAGGAATATACTGCCTTCGTCACGTCGTTCGGCCTATATCAGTATAATCGCCTTCCCATCGGCCTAACAACGTCTCCACAAGTACTTTCAAGGCTATTCGGTGTTCGAGGGGACAGTATTATACCAGGCAGCTAAAGACAATATTAGGTGTTCGAATGGACATTATTATTCCAGCCGCCTGAAGAGATTATTATCTGGTGTAATATAACTGACTTTGACCAAGAGACAAGTTTCGTCTCGAATTGTTCTTCACAGTTAAATTTGTATTTCTTTAGTGTGCTTATTATGTAAAATTCGGTTATATTTAACATAGTGTATGGTTCAAATTTAATAAGACCCATTATTATATAGCATATCAGTTGATGTTCCTGCATAGAAAATTATGGTTCGCTGCACTCGTGATACTCCCTTTCGCTTTCCATCCCCCCACTTGTTTGCGGTAGAACTGCTGTAATGAGAATGTCGCATTAAATGAATTTGTGCACTGCTTGTTTTATACCTCTGTACTATGTAGAGATAGAAAATGGAGAGAGGAAAGGGAAGAAAAAATGTATAACGATACAGGTGGGTGAGGAGAAAAAGGGACGGAGTAGGACAGAAGGGGTCCGGTTAAAAGGCCGGGAAATAGACACGAAGGAAAAATGGGATGGGAACGTTAAGTGAGGGAAGAAAGGGAGTGAAAGACGAAAGCCTGGAGTGGTGAGGATGCATGGACTGGAAAACGAATACAGCTTAGCGAGCGTATGCCTTGGAGTGGAAAGATAGGACCGAGTCAGTCGTTAAGACAGCGAAGTAAGGAATGTAGTTGGTGGGCTGCCAGGCTGCATCGCACGCTCCTTTTTTTGTCATTTTTTTTTAGTTTTTCGGTTTTCAACAATGAAAAATGTTAACTACTACTCTAATGCCTTTCAATGGCAATTGATTATCAATACTTCAAGAGCATGGATTTAATGCTGCGACTACATTATAATCCATTTGATTTCATCCAACGACGTATACATATGATGAGGTGATAATTTTAAATTAATTTTTTATCTGGATACGTACCAAATGGTACGGATGAGGTCGCCATAATTCTAACACGTAAAATATTCTAAGTTTTACACAAATTTCAGTGTAACATATAAGCTATTGCCTTAATGATGACTGTAGTTATTGCTGACAGAGGGCGATCTGAGCCATGAAACTTGAAACTGGAAAACTTAAACTGGAGCCGATTGCCAGAGAATTTAGAAATTTCGGGTAGATGCCTTAATTTCGCAGATAATGAAAACTATAATCTTTTTTAAATGGGTAGCCAAATGCTGTCACATATAGGATTTTCACCTAAATTCATGGCAAAATGCCATACTTCGACATGATTAACTAAGTATGGTTGCCACAATTGCAAAGTTAATCTTTTCGGTAGTTATGAATTTGGAAGGACTTGGCAGAACCGATTTCAATGAAATTTTGTATATAGGAGTTGTGCAAGATAAAAAAACAAAAATAAGATTTTAGGATAGTTATACAAAGCAGGGCTTCCAAAATAAAAGTAATAAAAATTGTCTCTTTATAAGTGGTTGTGTTGAACTGTCCTCATCGATTTTAACCATATTATAATATTTATTATGTACACATATATATAAAGCCACAAAAGCATATTTGGACCGGATCAACTAAACAGGGGTGCCACAATTACAAATTATACTCTTTCAATAACTATGGATTTGGACAGAATTGGCTTTACGGACGTCAACTAAATTTTATATATATGGTTTTTACAAAATACCATAAAAAACCAAGATTTTTTAAAGCGGAGCTTAAGAACAGAGCTATCATAAATAATAAAAATAGTTTGCAACTTAACTCTTTTCCGAAAGTAGCTGGGCGTTTCTGCAATATATATATATATATTTCGTGTTTTAGTGTGCGTGTTTTATATGTGTCTCTTCGACGTCCTCAGCAGAGTGCCTACTTGATCCTCAACTTGGTAAGTCTCCGCTTGGCTTCCTTCAACACCTTGTTGCCAACCTCATCACTACCTTTCCTTCTCCTTAAGTATATATATATGCTTACGGAATAGGAAAGGTAAATGGGATAAATGGATGGCAACAAGTTGTTTGGATAAGGAAGCCCAGTGAGCACTCACCAATAAGATGTCTTCAAGTTAACGAGCTGCTTGCGGCGTCGAAGTGACACATAAAACACACAAAAACAAAAAACACGGGAGCTGTCGGGGGAATACCTTCGTCAGCACAGGAGAGAGACACACACATATGTGTGTGTGGGTGTGTGTTTATGTAACGTGTTTACGTGCACACCTACACTTTTGAATTATATTGCATAAATGAATTTCGGGTTGAGATGCTAAATCGTCACATTACCATGGTTTCCCGAGATTTTCCATTTTAAAAATGTTTTTTCTTACTAATAAGAAACGGCACCTCTGTTAAGTTTATAGTAACAGTGAGCGCAGAATATTTTCCGCTTTTGTCTGAAAGGATGCATTTTTAATTGAAGTCTTATCTTGTTATGGATTCAGAAGAAACGGCATTTGTCCTCTAGATATGTTATTTTTATTTTAGTGATTTTTAATCAGATTTTTAGGACATCCACTTTTTGATTTTCTCAAAGTTTGGTCAATACATAATTAATGATCTGAAGTTTAAATTACATTTTATAGTTGTGAAATACTAGAAATCTGTTTCTATTCCATTGAATATAGCAATCTTATTTTCTAGATTGTTAAATAGTACGTGGATAATTTTGTTTGTTTCCCATGAAAAATAATTCGCGAGAATTAGGATGAAGTAATGATAACATAAATAATGCTGGTGTCCTTTTTTGGATTAAAAAGCAGTTTGTTGATTTACTGAATATAGTTATTTTTGTGAATATTATTTTTCAACTGGTTGGAAATTTCAATAAAAATGCCAACAATGCTCCTCACGGTGTAACTTCGTTTTGGTCTCATGTTTCATTTACCCATGGACTATTTTTTGCGGTTGCAGCCATGGAAATATGCGATTAGCATTTGTGGAAAAAGAACTTCGGAAATAAGGTGAAATAGATGGGCGGTGGGGAACAAATCGGGTTTAAATAATGTATTTAAAACGAAACTCCATTAACCGCTTGATATTCCCCAGAAATGTGCGAATAATGTAATCAGTTACTACCAGTCCGTCGTCACGTGGCTAGTTTACGCAGACATTGCAAAAAAATAAATTCGATAACACTTTGCTCAGCAGCATGTCCAAATTGATTCTCTCGAAATCTCCTGGTTAACGTGGCATTTTTGGCTTTTACATTCTGAATAGGAAAATTCTAATTAGTGTCGTTTTAAAGGCGAAATTTATAATTTCCCTGAAAGTTTCTCGGAGTCTTTTAATTGCTTATCTTCGTGACCTATAAAATTTGATTTATCTCAATATGTCATGAAGAATCCTTCCAGGCATTCGTTAAAATAAAAAGTTATACTTCTTCCATTCATCACTTCCTTTCGGTGAGTGTCAGATTAAAATGCTTCTTAAAACATTAATTAAAACGCGGAAAGTTCAGAATGTTTATTATTTCAGGAAATATTTTAAGAGGGCGGGATTGAATCAATTTATATTGCTTGGGCAATAAATGTACGAGAAAAATATGTAATTGCTGAATTTTTATCTACGAATGATAAATAAATTACACTTAATTTGCTTTTGATAGTGGATAGTCAGTACCGATGGATAACTCCCCACAAATCTATGATGAAAGCAAGTGTAGATACATGTTTTCTCTCTAGTTATTTTTACGCAGTAGTTTAAGTCTTTAGAATTCCTCACAAAATCCGTTGACTCGCTTTAGCATCTCATTCAAAATTCACTGAAGATAAATGTTTAGCTTTATATTCTAGGAAGCCAATTCCAAAATAACTTTTCTGAACCCTTTCGGTATATGCGCTAGATGTATCAATCACCAATTATCCTTCCTGTTTCGTACCATTGCTTTTCATCGAGAATTTGCATCTTTTATGCTTAACTCCGCAGGTATTTTTTGCATTAGTTATGAATATATATATATATATATATATATATATATATATATATATATATATATATATATATATATATATATATATATATATATATATATATATGGATGTCAACAAGGTGTTGGGATGAGGAGTTCTCTCTCTGTAGCTGAAGAAGGAGTAGTTCCGAAAGCTTTACGTTTGTGATGTTTCTGTGTTTTTGTGTTATTTTACGTGTGTCGCTTCGACATCCCCGGGGCCTCGCCAACCTGAAGTCGTCTGATTGGTGAGTGCTCACTGGGTTTCCTCATCTCAACACCTTGTTGACATCCATATCTTCATTTTACCTTTCCTTTTCCGTAAGTTGTTATATATATATATATACATACACACATAGTTATTAAGGGAAATGAATATCTTATGTAAAATTATATTCTTTAAATGTAAAAATAAACATCTAAAATTTTCATAGACAAAGCTGATTCTTTGTTTCATGGATTAGTTTTAATATGGAAAATTATGCTTTAGTTATGTTTATTTATTTATCTTCTCACCGATTGTAATTTTTTATTTATGAGAGACTTTAGCTGAATTAAAAAAATATCCATTGATTTTTTGTTCTGTTACTTTTCACACTTTTTGCATTATATGATAAATAATAATTAATGGCGATGGATGGATATAAATTTTTTAAGACACTGCCAAAGAAAATGAAAATACAAATCTAATGAAAATTAATTTAAAACCCAAAGTTTTTAGAGCAACATATGTATATCACGCTGTTGTAGAAACTTTGACTCGTAAAAGCAGCATTTTGGAGCTACATAAGCATTGACTGCCACATAGGTCAGCACCGTCCAATATTCTGTAACACTCCACTGAACCGGGATTTCAGTATATTCAATTTTTCATTGGCATGAATATTTTAACGGGAGAATTTGATCAATAATTATCTTACACATTTCTTAATGCTTCATCGAAAAAATATTCTATAAATCTAATAACTATCAGTGTTTTGGTGTAACGCAAACAATAATATCCAAATCGAATGTGTAATTAGTCCCATTATGAGTTCCGTAATTTGTTTCATAATATTCTAGACAGATTGTAAGCAGCTGTTGTTCATAAAAGCAGGTCGTCCCATCTCCATGAGATTTTGAAAGGTTTCTTTTTTCCGGGAAGTTTAGAACTTAAAATAGTTAAAAATTAAGCTCTCCGTCGGAGATGGAAAATAAACGACCCCCCTTTCTTTAGAAAAAGAGGAAGATAATGCAAACGGATATCTTGAAAGAGAGAAAGACAATTAGTGACAGTGGCACTCAGCCTCTACTTAGAGTAATCTCTGCGTGAGCATTAATGATTATTAATGTACAACATCGGAAATATGCAGCAG
The DNA here is from genome assembly GCA_028673005.1 of Tanypteryx hageni. Taxonomy (NCBI): domain Eukaryota; kingdom Metazoa; phylum Arthropoda; class Insecta; order Odonata; family Petaluridae; genus Tanypteryx; species Tanypteryx hageni. Next base: position 35,790,559 of record CM054113.1, on the reverse strand, counting down.
ACACTGAGATTTATTTCTGGCGAATCATATAGCTTAGAAGATTAATCGTGTAAATAGATTTTTTAGAATACTTTTGATTGCAAAGCGCTTTATCGGCGAATGCAATGTAATTGTTTAAAGTTACTCTATTTAAATAATTGACGTTTCTAAATGGTACTATAACATAAAAATGCGAAAGTGGATTGTACCCATCTTTCACCTTCGGAATGTAACACATTTATTAATTTCGTTAAAAAAATTATTTGAAACGAGATAATAATTTTTTAGTTGAACGAGAGAACTCAGGTAATCGTTTTCATCCGAATTTGCCATAAAATATTCTTATAAACGGGTAACTGCCGATTTTTCCATGCTTGACTCGTGCAATACTATAATTGGCATTGCATCTTCCAGGAAATACACATTTTCTTTCATTTGGCTAATGTTGCCATTTGTTACTAGTACTACCACATTTGTTTTAGCTATATATGTTATGCTAACTTTTACTTACAATTACTGTTACAATTTAAAAATACGTATAATTTAATAGTTGGTTCCACTGTTTAAGTGAAATTATTCAGCTATAATATTTGTATCACCCGTTCTTCAAATGGCATTATTTATTGATGCCGTAAGTGTTGTTTGAAATATGTTAACTTTTTACGCCGATTAACAAAATAATCACTTATGGCACGTTTAATTTGCTAAGTGTTCAATCATCCACCAAACTATCTCCACATATTTCATAATAGAAGAACTAGAATGAATTTTGCGTAGAATATTATCAAAATTCTGGAAACTTCGCGCAGTATGACTTTGTTGGATGAATCTTTGTATGATCATTTTCTAAAAGTATATTATTGTAACTCGTAACTCAGAATGGGCACACCGCGGAGAAAGTAAAATCGAGTAAAATTGTTATTATTTCATAAATGGTGGCATGTCAACATAAAATATTTTAAATTAAGCCAAGTTATTCTTTCGAGAGATGCAGTAGAATGGTTTATATAATGAGTCGATGATATGCCTCTGTGAAGTCTTAGGTTCTGGCACCCGAGTTGGAGAAATTACTTTTTATTCGGTAAGGACGGGCAATTACAGAGCTCAGTCTTTTTCCGGCAGTGCTTCGGTGACTTGCAGGCCCTTAGGCGCACTCTGCGATAGCAGGCTAATGACGGCGGCGGTTTCCCCTCTATTCACCTCCTCCGTCCTTCCCTTTCTTCATCTTCGCTACTACTCTCCTCGAGGCGTGCACGTCTTCAGACTACGGCCGAGTAAAACAAATGTCGACGAAGGACAAGAAGCAAGTTATACTCTTAGGGACTGTGTTTGGATGGGCTTTATGGGTTCGGTCACGGAACTTTAAGTAGAACCTAGGTCACGTCATAGTCGAGTTAAAGAGCACTCTAGTTGACCAGATGCAATACCTTCGTAGAAACCTTACCGAAATGCAATGCTACGAAGTGTTAGGGTAAAAAACTGGAGGATGCACTTCAGCTATAATATGTGAGTGAGGGTTAAGTTAGGCTTCAAGTAGTGGCCGCGAGATCTATAATCTGGATCGATCGTTTCACATTCTCATCTGAACTGATACAAAAACTCTACTGTTATTTTCTTTTTTTAAGTAATTTGGGAAAAATAAGTGCGAATTCATATTAAGCAGGTTTGTAATCTTGACCATGGACCTTTTAACCCCAACTCTAAATCGTACACAGAATGTTTTTATCTTATTTTAATGCCTTATATGACGTTATAGAATTACATTTGTTAATTTATAGAGTATTTAGCTATATACGTTACACGTTAACTGATTTTTTGTGATATATATTTTTTAAGTGTGCACGCTCTCAAATAATAGACTATCATGTATTTTGAGTGCCGAATATTTAACTCGGTTATCGTCGATATTTTAATTCATAATTCAAGGATAACAACGGTGATCAAGGAGTCAACAAATAAATGAGAATTGTCGTTTGACATCTAAAATAAACACAATGCTTGTGGAATTAATTATCGTGTGAAATTAAATTTCGAGTGAAATTAAATTTCGAGCTCTGCAGCCGACGGTCGTTCGATAAAATAAATAGACATTCAGATCGTCGTTAACTTCAGCGTTTTACAATCCTCTTTTTTCTTTTCGTAAACGGATTTTAATATAATTCCATATGCCTTTATCAGTTTGGTTTTACGCGCTAAAATAAATATTTCTAGAATCCTGTCGCATGCGGGAAATAGTTATTTCGAAAGCGCCATCTGTCGTCCTTAAAAGCAGAGAGTATCTTTGAGAGAGAGGAGCATCACAGGTAACCGTCTTATATAAGTTCGTTACTCGTTAAATTACACGACACGTGCAAAAGTGGTGAGGATAATCCGTTGAGGGTAAGAGAGATAGAGAGAGGATAAGGAAGAGCGGGAGGAGGGAGGTGGCGGGGAAGGGCATTTTTATTAGCCGCCGACATTGTTTCTTCCGAGAAGACGGCCTCTGAGCACATCCAGCCGTCTCATCAGCGCATGACAAAGCTGGTATATTGAGTTTGAAATTTGATTGGAAATGTGGTTCGCGTGGAATAATGGAGAAGGAAAGAGCAGTGAGGGAAAGAGGGCGGGAATTGAATGGAAAGCGTAAGACGGAGGGAGAAAGGAGGAAGAATTCCATAGAAGAATTCAAAGAGAGACGGAAAATTCACGGGATATTGAGTTGAAATCTCAGTTCCAACGTCTTTCCAGATCGAGCTATAGAAATTGTAAAACCAATTGACTCGGTTGTGTATTTATGAATCTCTCCGTTTCCTCTTCTTATTTTCGTTTCATTGCCACAAAGAATACGAAGGAGTGACATAGCAGTTTCTTAAATTAGAATTTGGGAAACACCAGATCTACAAAACAGCTCTCATCAGTGGTGATTTTAGTTTGGTTTAAGTTTTAAGAAAAACCAGTCCCAACCATTTTATGGCGACTGGAGATTTTCCAGCCTGCCAAAACAGCATGATTAATATCGGACAAAAAATACGCGATTTTTCTTCTGGCACATCGTAAGAGAAAAAAACCATTCCTCGCGTTTTCCTAATTTTAAAGTTGCGATTGGTTATTATGGTATTATTATGCTAGCAGAATTTTGAAAATGTTTAACGTATTGCATATGAAAATCCGAGCAGGTGGTCTCCATCCGTTGGACGTGAATGAGATAGATTAGCATCGGAGCACATGTAAATGAGCTTGGTTGGGAGTCGTTTGGGAAAAGACGTAAGCAGCCAAGTCACCGGCTGTATGGCGAGTCAGGCAACGGACAAATTCATTTGCGAGGTTTAATTGGGTCTCCTTGTTATATACAACGATGTAATTATGGGGATAATTGGACTTAGATTGAAGATTGTCACGAAAGCCATAAGATCTTGTTGACTCTCGGTGTATCAAGTATATAAAGGCAATCCAAAAGCTGAAAGTAAAGGCAAAATTGTGACTCGATCGATCATGGTGCACTAACTACTTGTATATGTATATCTATAGTAAATAGCTGCTTCTTACGGAGGATATCATTATACATAGACGTTCCTTACAGAGGAGGAGGAGGATATAACATATAGAAGAATACTAATGTTTAGGCACTTCCAGATGAGCTGCAGATTCGAAATTTTTTTCTTAGGTAGGATTTTATGCAAAACCGACCAGAAAAAACGAAAATCTTGAAAAAGTGCAACAATACAGCCGCTAAAAATTTGCATTTGTTTAAACAAATTTTCAAGGTTTATGAATTTCCGAATGAGCTACGGAACTGAAATTTTTTTAAAGGTAGGATTTGTAAAAAAGCGAAATAAGGATTACAGAACTTTTGATATTTTAATTTGTTTGGCAGTTAAAAATTCTTAAAATTTAAACAAATAGGAAAATGTTTAGTTACTACGGGATGAGCTAAGAAGCTGAAATTTTCAAGTAATTTACAGAGTAGTGTACTTGCACAAATAAACATTTGAATCTCTCCATAAATATTTTGCGTTAAAAATGTTTGAAATTTTAACAATTAGAAAAATATTATTTCACTTCTATAAGTGCTACAACTTTAAAATTTGGAAGAAATGTGTAACATTAGTTCCCCATATTGGAGAAAGAATAAAATTCTTAACATTGCCCAGTTTGGGGATTGTTTTAATCTATTATTTATACATAAAGCAAAAACGAAAATCGCTGCGGAGGTAAAATTTTTCGAATTGAAAAAATATATGTAATGATGAAATATCTATCTGAAAAATGAATGTTTTTTCAAGGAGAGATGATATGCTTGCAAAATGCAAGCACTATCTACTAGTATGTTATATCCTCCTCTGTATGGAACGTCCCTATATAATGGTAACATATAGGAGGATACTAATGTTTAGGCACTTCCAGATGAGCAAGAGATTCGAAATTTTTTCCTTAGGTAGGATAGGATTTTGTGGAAAGCCAACTAGACTAGACCAACTAGAAAACTAGAGGTAGGATTTGTAAAGAAACTAAATAAAGATTATACAAATTTTTATATATTAATTTGTTAGGTAGTTAAAAATTCTTAAAGTTTAAACAAATAGGTAAATGTTTAGATACTAGGGTGCAAGTAAGAGAGTTGAAATTTTCAAGTTATTTAGAGTTTAGGCTATTTAAACGAATAAACATTTTATTGTATCTACGAAATTCTTATTGCGGCCGTTAATAATTATTTAAATTTAAACAATTAGATAAATGTAATTTCACTTCTAAATGTGCTACAAATTTAAAATTTGGCATAAATGTGTGGCATTATTAACCAAATGTGGAAAACGTATAATATTCATAAAATTGCAAAAATTAGCAGTTGTTTTGCTCCATTATTGTTCCATAAGGAAAAAAAGAAATTTGATCCCTAGGAGAAATTTTTGAATTAAATATTTCCCATGCTGAAATATCTCTCTAAAAAATTAACGTTTTTTCATGGTGAGATGAAATGCTTGCAGTATGCAAACACCTTCTACTAGTGTGTGTGTGTATATATATATATATATATATATATATATATGGATGTCAACAAGGTGTTTGGTGTTTCTTCTCTGGACACATGGACCCGACTCGCTACAATCCTTTTTACAACGCCTCTCATCCCACCCCACGCTTTCCTTCACCCACCACTTCTCTGCCTCCAACATCACCTTCCTGGATGTCGATCTCTCCATCCGGGAAAACAAAATCCACACCAGCGTGCACCTCAAGCCTTCCAACCGCCTTCAATATCTCCAGTTCAACAGCTGCCATCCCCTCCACACCAAAACCTCTATTCCCTACGCCCTAGCCCGACGAGGGCGGAGAATTTGCTCGGACAGAGATTCCCTGTCCGAGTACTGCTCCACCCTCGAACATGCCTTCTTACAGCGCGGATACCCGCCGGATCTGATCCGAGACCAAATCCGGCGGGCAGTCGCACCCGCCACCCGTAACTCCCACCTCAATACCCACACCACCACCGATTCCACCCTCCAACTCACCCTAACCACCCTGTATTTCCCCGGCATCCACGACATTCTGAAAAACATCCTGAAAGCCGCCCACCTTATCCTCTCATCCTCCCCTCACCCGATCCCATTTCCCAGACCACCGATGCTCTCCTTCCGCCGTCCCCCTAATCTGGCAAATATTCTATGGAAGAAAGAACCCCCAGCACCCACGCCTTTACACCCTGCCGGATCTTACCCCTGCGGTAGACCCCGATGTCTAACATGCCCAATAAACCCCCCCTGCAACTCCTTCTCCAGTCCCACAACCAACATCACCTACCCTATAACTTCCACCACCAACTGCACCACCCGCAATATCATTTACCTCCTGAGATGCACCCAATGTCCCGCCTTTTATGTTGGCCCCAACAGCAATCCCCTCAACATCCGCATGAATGGCCACCGCAACAGCGTCATTCTCAAACGACCGCTGCCGGTGGCCGTTCATGCGAACAAACATAATTTAAAGTTCAACAACTGCTTCACAGTGAGAGTCATTCGCGCTCTCCCCGACAATGCTTCGGCTCCCCAACTCCGTCAGTGGGAGCTTTCGCATATCCATCTCCTAAACTCCTTCACTCCCCCAGGCCTCAACCTTCGATAGCTTTTCACACCCTTTCTGTCTTCTTCCAACACCCTACCCATCCCCAACCCCCTCCGTTTCCTCCAATCCTCGACCTTTCCGCACTACCCTTCCACCCCCATGCCTCCACCCAGTGTCACCGCCATCAGTTCTCTCTCTGTAGCTGAAGAAGGAGTAGTTCCGAAAGCTTTACGTTTGTGATGTTTCTGTGTTTTTGTGTTATTTTACGTGTGTCGCTTCGACATCCCCGGGGCCTCGCCAACCTGAAGTCGTCTGATTGGTGAGTGCTCACTGGGTTTCCTCATCCCAACACCTTGTTGACATCCATATATTCATTTTACCTTTCCTTTTCCGTAAGTTGTTATATATATATATATATATATATATATATATATATATATATATATATATATATATATATTATATATATCATTATATATAGACATCCCTTACAGAGGAGGAAGAGGATATAACATATAGGAGGATACTAATGTTTTGGCACTTCCAGATGAGCTGCAGATTCGAAATGTTTTTCTTAGGTAGGATTTTGTATAAAACCGACCAGAAAAAACGAAAATCTTGAAAAAGTTCAACAATGCGGCCGCTAAAAATTTGCAATTGTTTAAAAAAATATTCAAGGTTTATGTATTTTAATTTTTCCATAAATATATTGGGGCGCCCGTTAAAATTTATTAAATTTTAAACAATTAGAAAAAAATTATTTCACTTCTAGAAGTGCTACAACTTTAAAGTTTTGAATAAATGTTTAGCATTAGTACCCCATAATGGAGAAAGTATAAAATTCTTAAAATTGGAAAGTTTGAAGTTTGATTTAATCTATTATTTTTCATAAGGGAAAAAGGAAAATCGCTGCGGAGGTATATATATATATATATATATATATATATATATATATATATATATATATATATATATATATATATATAATTATAATTTTCAGTTTTCATCGTCAACTCAATTTAAAATTGAACCCGCCTTTCATTAAATGTCTATCTTGGGTCTATTTCCTTACGAATCCCAAATTTTTTTCGAGTAAACTCAATAGTCACACAAATTTTGAATGTTTAACACCGAAACAAGGCCTTCGCAAATTTACTGAGTAGCCCTCGAGGTCAATACAGCGCTTTCCCTAATTTTCCATGTAGCCTTCAAAAACAGCCATATAATATGCGCAGAAGTCATGAATTTGGAGAAGGGCTACAATAAAAACACTATAAATAGAGCAGAGGCGTTAAACGCTAAATATTTCCACATTTAGATTTGTATATATCACGTGAACTAAGGTACGTCGCTTTTTTATAGTCTCTCTGCCTTATAACCTAGGACCTTTTGCGGAATTACATTGGTTTGAATGCTAATATTGGAACGATGAGAGAGGCACAAGGGCGTTTATGGGCTCCCGTCCACATAAAGCTATATGTCGTCTGCCCAGTTTGACTGGTTGACCATTCATTAGGATTGTCTTTTAATAGCAGAAAGCAGATTCAGAGTAAAGGCAGGGTGTTTAACTCATAAAATAGACATTTCATCATCCTAAAAGCCGGTGCAAGTGAATATTGAGAGTATAGTAATTTATGAAAAATTTTATTTCCGAGCAAAGATGAAATTGCACCAATGCCTAGAGTAATGAAATATTCTATTATTTAAGTTAAAGCCCATTCAACCGGCACTCGATCGGGCGAAAATGTCGGTCAAGCGTCAGATGTCTGCTACAGAAGTAAATAATCCCTTTTTATTGTGAAATGGAAAATCGATAAAAATATCAATTTCATAGATAAATTATAAGTAATTATTCGGTTCAAATTTACAGCTTATATATTTATAATATTACCGTAATAGTCGTCAAACATTTTGGAAGGTTTTTATTGGTTGACTGGCCAGCCAATCAGAGATCGAGACGTTATTGTTTACATACCTTGGTTGCGTTATAAGTTTACCTAAAAATAACGATTAATTGTACGTTTTCTTATTTGAAAAATTAATAATACAATATATACATAACCCGCCAGAACATTTATTGTAGCAAAAACTATAAACAAACTATCATTGTCATTCGTAGCAACGAGTATAAACGAAGTACGATTTATTTAGTTAGCATTAGTATGAACGAATATCTACATTAGTATTTATGAGAACTTTTATATCACGTTTGTATTATATTTTAATTTTCTTTTTCTCTTCCGTAAGTTTTAATTTTCCTAATATCCGTCCGGTGCTAATTTATCTCTTGTGTCATTTCTCGATAGAATCAATAGCAAGCAAACACATAAATAGTATCTTTTTAGAGTAAATGCCAACTAATGGAGATAGTAAGAAGTTTCATATTTGCAATTTAGTATTCATTTGAATAGAGATAGATTGAATAGATTAGAACTTGGACTTCACAGTATAGCGGCACCTCTATTCGTTCAAAAATATTTTGTTTTGAAAACTAAAAGTCTACGTTTGTTGAAGAGAAATTCTGGCCTAAGTTAAGACGAGTCCCTTTTTAATTATGAAATTTCAATTAGTTATTATAGTTAACTGATTATTTACTGTAAAATAAATGCTTTTAAAAAGTGTTGCTGAATTTATATTTTTAAAATTTAAAGGCGGATGATGAATAACGTTATTTTTTTGTTATAACTGACCAAATGAAAACTTATACATGCGAATCATACATCAGGCTCTCTAGTATAATTTATAATAAGGCTTTTGAGTCATACACATAGTAAGCTTTCTTAAAAATATAGATTGTACAGAAATATCTGCGTATAAACAAATGGGGAAATTTCTTATTGCTATTAATAGTAAAATTCATTTTACGGGAGTTGTGGCATTTTTTTAGATAATCGGCATCCGCTATATCTCATCGGTACTTGGCAATATTTTGAATAACGTAGATACGAAGGATGCATTTTTGAATAAGCGCCAAGAAAAATTTAGGAACAGACGTCATGGGTTTAGAATTTATCGCTGCTTAAATGTAGGATAAATTTAATTCAGATTCTTGTAGAACCTGTCTTAACTCTGGAGAAGCTGTCCCACAATGGCAATTGTTTCATTCTGGTTTAATTTTTGCAGAAAACTTTTAGCTGCATAATCAGGCTATCATGGGTGATCATATTCATTTCAACGATTCGCCCTGTGGGAAATCTGTCCTCGCGAATTGTACCCTTTAATTCCTCCTTTATCTTTATCATCGGCTCAGAAAAAAAGCTATTTAAGGCGATCGTAATTTGGAGAATGCGAGAGGAAATCTTAAGCAGGGATTTTCCATTCACAAAAGGAATGAGTGCAATGTCAACTTCACGAGAATTGGTAAAAATCTAACTCGGGAAGAGAAACGTTCCATGTTACACAAGTTGGAGGAGGGAATCGTCTTCGTACACCAAAAACAGGACTCTACTAATGGAGATGGAAGCAGCAACAATGAGAACAAGAAGAAAGGGGAGGAGGAGGTGGAGAGAGCGATATGGAGATACGTTGGAGTGCTTTGTTTTTGTCATTACGGCTCCTACTCCCCTCCCGGCTTCGACCGAGCACACAAACAAAATGCCACTTTTTTGCTACGGAAAGGTTTGAACGCACGCAGCAGCGGCGAAGCAAGCTCCTTTACTGAGATATTTCATTTCATGGAGGAAGAGCGGGTGCTTCTCGCGCGCGAGTTACAACAATTAGCCCCGCGTGATGCCTTCTCATGATGGAGACGCTCCTCGCAACAGAGTTATTCCACCTGAAACTCAGAAGAAAAACATCTCATTGTATTCGATGTCATATTTTAAGTTTTAGTAACTTCTCGACGATTTCTCACGAACTCCATAACAGTATTCAAAATAACAAGATTCCTCCCGTAGGATGCACTTCCAGAATCCTGTACTTTGTAAAGTATTCTACATTTAATGGAACGAGGAGAAGAAATTATCTTTCTCTTAGAAAATAACCAGCCAATATTCTGTTTCAATTTTTATCTGTAAGAACTTGAACAGAATTCTAATTTCTTTGTTTAACGGGAAAATTGTCTTATGTTTTATTCTATGAAAGATATCCTTACTTGCTCCAGTAAACAAAATATTTTTATTTTATTTTACTTTGGCGTTTATAATTAAACGTTATAATGTCCAACGATTCTTTTTTACAACAATCTGTAAGTTAGGTAAGATTAATTATGCAAGATTAGTTACTCTTGTGGCGACTTTGATAGCCGTTTCCAATAAAGGACGGCACATTAATTTATCTCTTGCATTACGTGTAACGTATGTAAATGTGTATGCACACATATTGAATCGAAAATAACACGATTTTATTATCAAAAGTTACCTCCCAAAAATTAAGTGTCACATCATATTAGATGACTATCAAAGCAACAGTTTAACTTACAATGACTTTCTAACAACAAAACGTGACAGTTATTCATGAAAGTGGCTCTGTATCAATTGTTGGATTTGAAATTACGTTATGTTTAATTAAAAGTTGCTTCCTAGTCTTCGTATTTTTAAACATTTTAATAATTAGTAGCTGCGTTACATTTGGAGCAGTGTGATATATCTTTGAGGGCTTTATGATATTATTGGACCTCTGACATATTTGTATGCTGCGCCATGTAATGGTTGTTAAGACTTTTTAATTGGCGAACCACTTAATTCGTTAACATCCATAATGTTAAGCTCTGGGGAAAAGAGACAAATGGACGTTTTTTTAAATCTGGCGTCGTTAAAAAACAATTTCGTTATTTTCCCTCCACTTGCGAATATATGAGATCGCTCGAATTCTCCCAGAGAGAGGGCACCGGGTATAGTATACGACGCGATTGCCATCACGAACCGTCGTGAATCCTTAGTTTCCGCGGCTCTATTAACCCTAGAAGAGAATTTTCAGACCTAAAATATCGCGCTGACTGAGATGACACATATTCCGCACGCTATCGGTAAGTCGTTAAGAAGACCATTGCTCTCAACGTCTATAAAAAACGGACCCAAAACCTATTCTCAAAGCCCGCTATTATTTCTTCCGTGCGTCGTGGAGAGGGGTGTGGATAGAGATGCCGGAGGGGGTGAGATAATAAAAAAATAAGAGACTTGCGGTAGAAAAGAGTAGCTGGAAACTTCGAGTTAGTGATTCCTCGGTAATGCCACCTAGGGGGAGAAAAAGTTTGGTCGCAGTGTTTGTCTCTATCTCTCCTTTCCTTTTATATGATTTCCGGGGATAGAATTTGATTAATTGAAGTTTCCGAAAAAATGTCCGGAAAAATGTTTAGAGAAAGGTTTGCTTGGCGAAACTACTCTTTTTACCGTGATATTGTTAATTTCTTAGTACGCTGAATGACCAAAGCTAGCATAACTTTATTCCATGCGAAGGACTTTTTCAGTTTTTCTCATTAAAGTGATTTTGTTGTGTAAACTAATAAATGCGGATTTTTCAATTTTATTTTTATGCGTTCTTTGTAAGAAGTGAACGCATGTATGAGAGGTCATTTCCGTCCGTCCACCCGTCCGTCCGCATGTTAAAACTCGAGAACCGCTGGACGTATTTTGATGAAATTTGTTATATGGGAGTTTTCGTAATTTTGGTTAAAATCGGACAGAAATTACGACCACTTTACATGAAGACCTACATGTAGTTTACAATGTTCCTCTGTTTCAACTCGAAAACCGCAGGTCGTATTTTGATGAAATTTGGTATTGGGCTGTTTTACTAAAATTTTTTGATCTCAAAGAACGCATTTGAAAACTCTGTGTACTCCGACATGGAATACACCTTTTCATACTTGTTTGAAGTGTCTGTGATGGATTTGTATTTCCGTAAATCCGTTCCGGCCTTCAGATAGAAGAAAATGTTTTTGATAACATTTTTCGGCATCCATAGCACCTACCGGCATTAGATAGAACGAATATGGAGAGGGAAATTTGTTTTTAAATATTTGTTTGATAGAGGATGATTGTTAAAAAGATTACTCGAGTCAAGAGCTATATTCTATTTATTGGTATAATTTTATTCTTTACGTTTCTCACTTTTATAGAATTATAGAATTATATTATATATATATATATATTATATATATATATATTATATATATAATTATATATAGAATTTTGAACATAAGTGTGTTTTTTGACAAAATAGATCGTTTAGTTACAGACGGTTTCAGGCTGAAGCAATTTTAAGGACGATGCATAAAAAAATATCATTTTACTGACGAAGGAAATTAAATTGAGGATTGAAACTGAGATGTTAGAAGTGATGCCCTTCCGAGGTTCCATACTATGGTAGCTAAGGTATCCGAAGACAGAGAGGTTTCGAAGCGCTAAATCTTAAGCGAGGGATATGCTTATAAAGGAAGAAGGATGGAGATTGGAAGATTAATCCGGATGAACGCCGGATAAACTTTGTTTGGTGCTCGAGAAGAGTTTTTATGGGCGCTTGGTGTTTGGAGGAGATCATGCTACGTGAAGTCGTCGGGTAGGAGTGGGAGGAGGTGAAGTTTGAGGTTGGAAGGAGATGGGCGAGAGACGAGGGGGTAATGTAATTGGAAAGACGGAAGAGAGAAAGAGATGGGTGAGAGAAAATATGTAAGGCGGGAGGAGGAGAGAGTTAGGGGTGGAATATAATGGAAGGAAAATTGATTGAGAGAGGACGGTGGATGAAAGTGAACGGAGGGAGGAGAGGAGAAAAGAGGGAAGAGTTAATGGGGAGAGAAGAGGCTGAAAAAAATAGAAAATTATAAAAGGATGAAAGTGGGTAGAAGGAAAGAGTGAAGAGAGTTGTTGTGAAGAGAGAGAAGGAGGACATAGACTGTAGACCAGTGGCGTCCAGGATTTTCTACGTGGCGAGCCGCATAGGAAGTTGCCAATTCTTCGGCGGGCAAGATTAGAGTTTAAATCGGATTATGAGGTATCATATACATAGAAATCGAGTCCAAATAAGATTTTTAATGGTTAACATTTCAATGTTAGAAGCTTTATTATAAAAAGTTTCATAAAAAGTATGAATTTGTGCGTTAATATTTTCGGATTGCATTTTCATCATATTTTCGAGGGCCGCACAAAAATCCTTTGCCGGCCGTGGGTTGGACACTCCTGCTGTAGACAAAGTGACAAGATGTCCTCCTGGGGGAAGGACAATCCCTTTTCAGGCATTGTCCTCCTTAAACATTTTGTCCTCATATGTTCTCATTTTCGATTGTTTTCCCGTTTTCGTCATTACTTTTGCCATTAAAACAAATTTCGGGTAATTTTAGTAGATTGGCTTTCTCTGCGTGCACTAGTTACATTGGGTTACATACTGCTGAATGAATCAGCAGCTACTTTTATTACTGATGTTAACTTCGTTAGTTTTCTCATTTAGTCTCAATGTGACCCTCGTGTGAAAATTAAGTTGTATGTTTTCTCCTGTCAGTGTGAAATTCAAATAGCGGCATCAAATCAATATTAAGTCAAAATTAACGTGTTTTACTATCTATTTATAATTTTGTTCGCCTGTTTTTTATAAAGATAACTTCGTCATTTTTAGGAATACCCCACAAAATGTCCCAAGCAAGAAGAGAAAATACCATTTGAATACAAAATTTACAATAGAATTTCCAAATTTAATAGCTGTTGAAAACCAAGGTTCTGTTTGATAAATCTTTTTATGTACAGTAGAATTTAGTATTGCAGTAGGTGGGCGTTCCAGTATATAGATACAAAGTTATTTACGTAAACACCTATTGATGTAGAGGTAATATTTCCACAGATCTACTTACACTTTCATTATCTCACATTGAGGATGAAAGATCTTGCAAAATCAATCAAATATAAGAAATAACTAGGTTTTTCAAAGACCGGTTGGTTGGCGTCAATTCCAGACATTGAACGTATCATTATGTTATTCGAGTCATTGTCATATTTTTTGAATTTGGACAAATGTCCAAAAACACAAAAAGAATTTTAAAAAATCTGTTGGTTGAGCTTAATTTGAACTTCATGCATGGGCAATTATTGAACCAATACAATAAAATACGTTCAGCTGAAATAAAGTCAATTCTTCAAAATTTTAAATATCAGTTGAAATCCAAATCCAAATATTGCAATTAATGCGAAATGATTTTTCATAGTGCAAATATGTGGCATTGCAAAAGCATTTTTTCTAAAAGTAAATGAAGGCATGCATTTTTTCTTCTAAACTCAATATTTTTTCAAATTAACAATATTCTATAATCGCCCTACAAACGACATTTCTCTGAAATCCGTTCAGCCAATACATTCCAAATCCATAGTTACAGAAGAATTCTAACCTTGATATTGTGGTAGCCCTGAAAAGTTTAACTTAGCAATTGTGGCAGCCCTGTGAGTCGATCCTGTCCAAATATGACATTTTGATAATTAATATATGTGCATATTATATGTACCAAATTTAGTTGAAATCGGTTCATTCATGAAGAAGATGTTAGAGGTGGTCACACGGACACCGAGGCGATCTCATAAGACTATTTCCCAATTTTTTGAAAAGTAGGCTAAAAAGTCAACCTATTCCTAGATATTTCCGCATAGGCTGTAAAAGCGGACCATTAAGATGTATTTTAGAATGATTTCGCAGCGGAGTTTCCGTATCTTCAGCGGTTGGAGAAAAAATTCCTCGGCACCATCTCTGTTTGACCCAATCTTTGCGTTCCTAATCAAACTCTGGATCCATAGCGACAACGCCGCTATGGGTGCTCATTGTTGACCCAGTGATAATCTTCGTGAAGTTTGCTCAAAATGAAACCTTCCGGTTGGTCTAAAGCTGCTACGGTGTATTCCAAGGCCGTCTTCCCGTTGTACAATTGATTATACGAGACGAGATGATTAATAAAATCGGAATACCAACGGGATGAGATTGTTCCATGCGCGCGTCTATACAAACAAAGAAGTGTAATTTAGAGTAGGTTACGGGTGCATCATGCCTTGTTCCGCGACATTTCCAGGTGACTGCTTCGTATTAGGAGATTATACGCTCTCATAGGAAGGTTCCCGGAAAACTTTACCTCTACTGCATACACGGTCAGTATGGTTTCCTATTAAACTTTGCAGATAATGGGTACTTGTGCTTGCAACGAAATGGGCTTTAAGATCCATCCCACGAAGCGTATTTTGTATCCGTAATGGCTTGTCTTTTCGAGATCTCGGATAGGTTTGTTACCAAGAAAACAATTCCTTGAGGCGATTAAATCAGCGGAAGGAAAGTCGAAGGATTGCTTGTATCCTCTTGGGTTTTATGATGGAGGAGGAAGGTGTGTCGGCAGTGGAAGGAAATAGAAACTTAATTAACTTTTCATCTTTTTATTTTACTAGCTCAGTGTGGTTATTTCAGTTATTTTTTCCCCTTTGCGCTGACGGAAAGGAAAAACTTATTTATTTGAAGGTTTTAGCGAATTTTTTATTTCATGTGCATTTTTTGCATTGCAAAAGAAATTTTAAATATTTAAGCATGTATATGGTCAATTCATAATCTTGTTATGGCTATTGGGGATATCTAAGATATGTGCTTATTTTTTTCAGTGGTGCTTATCCTTGAATAAATTGTAAAATAAAAAGGTAGTTGCTCCGTCATGTTAGTTTGAATGTATTTTGTATTGATTACGCAGAATTTTTTATCGATTTATATGCTTTTGTGAGTCAGTAGTTACATAGTAATGGGCAGATACAATTGGTTTTCACGAAAATTTTGCGTAAATTGGTGAGCAATATGCTGTTAAATAAGATTTTACCATATTTGGTATGTTATGGATGATTATTTTCATACATTTCTATTGATACATGTTTATTTGAAACTTAAAATAAAATACATTTTTAAATCATGGTATTAACATTAAAGGATGCTATTCTATTATTATGTGGTAAAAAGTTTTTGAGCACGGTTTGACACAAAACCATAAATGTATCTTATTTGATGTTACTCGCTATTAGATCATTCATTACTTTTAGGCCCTAATTTTCATATATTTTTTGTTCTTTTTCTGCTTATGTAGCGATTTAAATATCAAAACGGGCGTATTTATTACTAATATCGAAATTCTCATTAATATACCCACTGCTTTGCTTTATGGAAAAATATTAAATCATCCACTAAGCAGATCTCGAAATGTACCCTCGCTTTTAAAAACCTACCTTCATCCCAGAGAATATTTCGATGAGATATTTATAATAACTTTGCGAAAATATTCGGTGGACATGCACTGAAAATATCGTTCATTTATAAACCGTACACCTATTGACTCGAAGAATTGCACATCGGCGGGCCTTTGTAAAACTCATCCATCATCGTGCACAAGATCGCGCTCCGATCATTGGCACCTTCCGGGGAAGTGATTCATTTATTATCATCATCCGTCGCTTGTATAACTAGGAGTAATGGTTGGCCGGTTCTTCTTGATGCCTTAGGGCTTAAAGCTGCTGAATGGTATTAATAAACGCCGCAAAAAGAAAGAGCGATATTTTAGATTATTCGTCATTATTAATATAAATGGTTTTCCTGTCCTAAAGAGTACCTTTTTTGTTTCAATGGAAAATGAAGATTCCGATCTCATAATTTAATTGTTTATATTAAAAAAGGGGGAACGATATATGTTAAAACAGCCGAACGAATAGGTTTTAAAAAATGAGCATTTTTCTCTTAATCGGTTTTGGCAGCAAGGTAATTGATGATATTTCGCAGAAAGAAACGCCTTTGGGAAATGTTATCGTTCCATGGATAATTCTTTTGTTCAGTTTACTACGTGGATGCTTCTACTCACGGAAATGATTTTACAAGCGAGCCAAAGTGGTGCAATTAAATTGAAGGCAAGTCTTCGAAAATAAATCATTTATGGAATGCTAATTTTATTTAGGTTCTCTGAAGACACCTCAAATCCGAATGATTTTATAGGCAAGGTGAGTGAGTTAAACGCTCGCTGGTGGAAAGAACGTTCTAGAGACATATAGATAGGAGTGATACAAGCGCTAACAACCTAGCACTCAATTCTGAAGCAAATCTTAAAGTATAATTCACAAATTATCTAGGGAGAAATCGATGTCATCAAAACCAACATTGCCCTGACGCTTTAAATCAATATTTTATACTTTTAGGTTCTAAAAATTACTATACATATACCCATTACGTGAACAAGAGCCGCAGAAAGAAGCTATAGGTAGTTAAATTCAAATTCCGCCTCCGACTTTTTTATTCCATAAAATTGACATTTCCGGTAAAAACGGAACTACGTATAAGGGAATTTTGTTGAGCTTTCTCAATTTTTGATGCTGAAGTGTTCTTGGACTCTTATTTTTTAAATTTCAATTATCATAATCTACGCCAAAGTTAAATTCAGAATCTTTCAGTCTGCGCATATTTACTTTGCTTGGAGTCGATGTCTAATGAACATATTCTGAATGTTTTCTGTATTCGGGTTTAGTGTCTACTTAAAAACTTCTTATCATCTATTCTCTCGTCCCCGCAAATGCCTCCTTTGCCGTACCTATCTTGATGCTGATATCTGAGGTACTCCTGTCAACCTGAGCCAAAATCTGCCTAAACACGTGAAGGACCAAATAGGAAAAAAAATTTCTTCGCTTTATTAATATTTAGCAATTAAATTTTCCCTTCTTTAATGAAAGAACCGGATGATACTCTTACGAAAATGGAGGTGAGTATAAGAATGAGCGACAAAAGTAGGGAAATTATTTTGAGGAATACGGCGGAAAAGAGACGGATCGGTTTCAATGGCGAACATGATATCAAGATATAAGAAAGAGAATATCGTTCCATTCGGGTGATATAATGACTGAAAAAGAGAGAGGAAGAGGGCTTTTGAATGTTGCGACGTTGTTAGATGGTGGAAAGAGACCCAGGAGGAGAAAATGGGAAACAGAAAGAAACGGGGTATGTAGAAAAGGTGGATGCAGCGATAGAAGGGAAGGGAAAAAGAGAATATGGCTGGAAGACGTAAGGCAGGACGGTTGAAGGGAGAGATTGGAAGAGGAAGAGAGAAGGGGAATAGTGAAAAAGAATATCATTGATCTAAAAAACGGAGAAAGGCAAAGATCAACACGATTTTATTTCTTCAGAGAAGATAATGAAAGAAACAACTGAGCAAAAGGAATCGGTATAGCTAACCTTTTCGGAAATGTCCGATTCGAAGTAAAAACCAATATCATCGAAATAGTTTTAAATATTGAATGCGCGGAGACAGCGTCGTGGATAATTTTAATATTTTTTTGAAAGCTTCTCCGCTGGAAATGGATCATAAAGGTCTCCAGGAAATCGGATGGGGACGCTATCACGTGTTTCGTTAATTTTTTTAATTATCTGTGATTAAAAAAATTAAAATGACTTCCAAGATATATGGATTGAGAGAATAACTCTTGTAAATTTAAGTTTTATAGTATACATTGGATATGAAAAATTTAGGCTTGGTAGTATTCGATTTAAATCGAATAACGTCGATAAACGTCGATTTTTGAAAATTTTCAAAATCCACGAAAATTAATAGTCGTCAAAAAGCGTCGATTTTCCAACAAGATGGAAATGTACAAGTCCAAAACATATTCTGAATTATAATGTTTAAGTCGTTCCTGAGTACTTTTGCAATCGTTTTGCTACCCCATCCACTCATCAATTCCGTGGAGTGTATTCCTAGAACAAATGTTACTCAATTCCTTGCTAGCGTTTTTCCTATAAATGGGCGTTGTTGTATGCACTTTCACCTCTTTGTTTGCAATGAACCCATACTTTGGCAGTCTTTCTCTATAAGTTATCAAGGAAAAATCGTTCCGCTATCTTGCTTTTGTCTCCTTTATCCTTTGCTACAGGTTAGTAAATTTCAATTTATATAGAATTGTTTTAAAAAATGCAGATAAATTAGCAATCGATACTTAAAATTGGAAAGGGACTAAGGTTTAATATTATTTGTTGTAAAGAATTTTGTCGATTGGAAAAACACATTTTAATCATTACTGAGGTAAGACTATTGATCGAGCGCTGAATAATTAAGTCTAATTTTTCTCTATATATTTTATGTTAAATAAAGAGAATATTTAGTACAGTGATGAAATATATCAAATGATACGAAGTAAAGTATTAGATTGTTCTTTTTTGACGACTAAAATTTTATTGCGATAATTACATCATTAATTTTTTTTCCTTTATTAGACCTTATTTGGCATCAACGAATGCCTAAAACCCATAACCTGAACTCGCAAATTTTTTTAAAGAATGTTTCTCGGCAAAGGCAACAGCATATTGTCAGGATTTCAAAAGGCGAAGCAGAATTTATTGTCTGCTTTCGCGAAATAATATATTTATCAATGACGCGATTGGAAGAATAAATATACGAAATCAAAAATATCTAAATTTGGAAATAACAGCTTATGATATTTGAGATTAAATATATACTACTAGTAGAAGGTGCTTGAATACTGCAAGCATTTCAACTCACCTTGAAAAAACATTAATTTTTCAGACAGACAATTCATCATTACAAATATTTTATTATTTCTAAGGATTTCACCTCCGCAGCGATTATCGTTTTTCCCACATGTAAAAACAATAGTTTAAAACAATACCCAAATGTTGCAATTTTAAAAATTTTACGCTTTCTCCATTATAGAGTACTAATGTTACACATTTTAGCCAAATTTTAAAATTGTATCACTTCTAGAAGTAAAATAATATTTTTCTAATTCTTTAAAATTAAATAATTTTTAACAGCCGCCTCTATTCATATATGGTAAAATTGAAATGTTTATTTGCACAAATTCACTACTCTGTAAATAATTTGAAAGTTTCAGCTTTCTAGCTCATCCCGTAGTACCTAAACAGTTATCTATTTGTTTAAAATTTAAGAATTTTTAACTGCCAAATAAATAAAAATATCAAAATTTGTATAATCCGTAGTTCGTTTGTTTTTAAGAATTCTACTTATAAAAAGATTTCAACTCCGTAGCACATTCAGAAATACATAAACCTTGAAAATTTGTTTAAACAATTGAGAATTTTTAGCGGCCGCATTGTTGCACTTTTTCATGATTTTCGTTTTTTCTAGTCGGTTTTACACAAAATCCTACCTAAGAAAAAATTTCAAATCTCCAGCACATCTGGATGTGCCTAAACATTACTATCCTCCTATATATATTTTATATATCGACGACTCTTACAGAGGAGGATATATATAACATACTAGTAGTTGGTGCTTGCATACTGCAAGCATTCCATCTCACATTAAAAGAACATTTATATTTCAGACAGAAGTTTCATCATTACAAATAGTCTTTTAATTCTAAAGATTTCATTTCTGCAGCGATTTTAGTTTTTCCCACATGTAAAAATAATAGTTTAAAACAATCTCCAAATGCCGCAATTTTAATATCCTCCTGTTATCATCATTATATATCGACGACTCTTACAGAGGTTGAGGAGGATATAGGAGGATACTAATGTTTAGGCACATCCAGATGAGCTGGAGATTAGAAATTTTTTTTTTTGGTAGGATTTTGTGCAAAACCGACTAGAAAAAACGAAAATCTTGAAAAGTGCAACAATGCGGCCGCTAAAAATTCGCAATTGTTTAAACAAAATTTCAAGGTTTATGTATTTTTGTATGTTCTACGGAGCTGAAATTTTTTTCAGAGATAGAAATTATAAAAAAACGAAATAGGGATTATACAAATTTTGATATTTTAATTTGTTTGGCCGTTAAAAATTCTTAAAATTTAAACAAATAGGTAAATGTTTAGATACTACGGTGCAAGTTACAGAGCTGAAATTTTCAAGTTAATTAGAGTTTAGTCTATTTAAATTAATAAGCATTTCCTTTTATCTATAAATTTCTTATTGCGGCCGTTAAAAATTATTTAAATTTAAACAATTAGATAAATGTTATTTCACTTCTAAATGTGCTACAAATTTAAAATTTGGCATAAATGTGAGGTGTTATTAACAGAATGCGGAAAACGTATAATATTCATAAAATTGCAAAAATTAGCAATTCTTTTACACCATTATTGCTCCATAAGGAAGAAAAGATGTTTGGTCCCTAGGAGATATCTTTTGAATAAAAGACATATTTCCCACGATGAAATATATCTCTAAAAAATTAATGTTATTTCAAGGTGAGATGAAATGCTTGCAGTATGCAAGCACCTTCTATTAGTATGTTATATCCTCCTCCTCCTCTGTAAGGAACGTCTATATGGAATGACAACATATAGGAGGATACTAATGTTTAGGCACTTCCAGATGTGCTGGAGATTCAAAATTTTTTTATTATGTAGGATATTGTGCAAAACTGACTATAAAAATGAAAATCATGAAAAAGTGCAACAATGCGGCCGCTAAAAATTCGCAATTTTTTAAACAAATTTTCAAGGTATATATATTTCCGTATGTGCCACGGAGTTGAAATTTTTTTTATAAGTAGAATTCTTAAAAAAACGAAATAGGGATTTTACATATTTTGATATTTTTATTTGTTTGTCAGTTAAAAATTCTTAAAATTTATACAAATAGATAACTGTTTAGGTACTACGGGATGAGCTAGGAAGCTGAAATTTTCAAATTATTTACAGAGTAGTGAATTTGCACAAATAAACTTTTCGATTTTACCATAAATGAATAGAGGCGGCTGTTAAAAATTATTTAATTTTAAAGAATTAGAAAAATATTATTTTACTTCTAGAAGTGCTACAATTTTAAAATTTGGCTAAAATGTGTAACATTAGTACCCTATAATGGAGAAAGCGTAAAATTTTTAAAATTGCAACATTTGGGTATTGTTTTAAACTATTGTTTTTACATGTGGGAAAAACGATAATCGCTGCGGAGGTGAATTCTTTAGAATTAATAAAATATTTGTAATGATGAATTGTCTGTCGGAAAAATGAATGTTTTTTGAAGGTGATATGCAATGCTTGCAGTATGCAAGCACCAACTACAAGTATGTTATATATATCCTCCTCTGTAAGAAACGTCGATATCATTATATATCGACGACTCTTTCAGAGGAGGAGGATATAACATATAGGATGATACTAATTTTAGGCACTTCCAGATGTGCTGAAAATTCGTAATTTTTTCATAGGTAGGATTTTGTGCAAAACCGACTAGAAAAACGAAGATCTTCAAAAAGTGCAACAATGCGGCTGCTAACAATTCGCAATTGTTTATACAAATTTTCATGGTTTATGTATTTCCGCATGTGCTACGGAGTTGAACCTTTTTTTAAGTAGAATTCTTAAAAATACGAAGTAGGGATTATACAAATTTTGATATTTTAATTTGTTTTGCAGTTAAAAATTCTTTAAATTAAAACAAATGGATAACTGT
This sequence comes from Tanypteryx hageni, assembly GCA_028673005.1. NCBI lineage: Eukaryota > Metazoa > Arthropoda > Insecta > Odonata > Petaluridae > Tanypteryx > Tanypteryx hageni. Next base: position 35,768,185 of record CM054113.1, on the reverse strand, counting down.
TTAGGTACTACGAGATGAGCTAGGGAGCTGAAATTTTCAAATTATTTACAAAGTAGTGAACTTGCACAAATAAACATTTCAATTTTACCGTATATGAGTTGTGGCGGCTGTTAAAAATTATTTAATTTTAAACAATAAGAAAAATATTATTTTACTTCTAGAAATGCTACAACTTTAAACATTGGCTAATATGTGTAGCATTAGTACCCCATAATGTAGAAAATGTAAAATTCCTAAAATTGCAACATTTGGGGATTGTTTTAAACTATTATTTTTACATTTGGGGAAAACTAAAATCGCTGCGGAGGTGAAATCCTTAGAATTAATAAAATATTTGTAATGATGAAATATCTGTCTGAAAAATGAATGTTTTTTCAAGGTGAGATGAAATGCTTGCAGTATGCAAGCACCTTCTACTAGTATAATGATATCGACGACTCTTACAGAGGATATAACATATAGGAGAATACTAATTATTATTTTACTTCTAGAAGTGCTACAACTTTAAAATTTGGCTGAAATGTGTAGCATTAGTACCCCATAATGTAGAAAATGTAAAATTTCTAAAATTTCAACATTTGGGGATTGTTTTTAACTATTATTTTTACATGTGGGAAAAACGAAAATCGCTGCGGAGGTGAAATCTTTAGAATTAATTAAATATTTGTAATGATGAAATATCTCTCTGAGAAATTAATGTTTTTTTCATGGTGAGATGAAATGCTTACAGTATGCAAACACCTTCTACTAGTATGTTATATATATCCTCCTCTGTAAGAGTCGTCGATATATAATGATGTTTCAGTGTGGTAGAAAATATTCCTGTTACCTGCAAAATGCTAATTTTGTTTAATCATCAAGATTCATTAAGTAAAAGGCATGAATTAACTATTAATATGTTTTCTCACATAGGTTGGTTGTCGAAATCATCACGTTTGGAGAAATTTGTAAAGAAGGAAGTGAAAATACAAGAACAAGAAATATCGTTTCATATTCGCACATTGAACTTTTTTCTGCACTAAATATTTTTAAAGAGGTAAGCTTTTAAGTCAAAATATTCTTGTGTTTATATATGTGTGTGTGTGAACACAATTCTTCGCATTAACACGTATACCGGATTTAGATTCCCGTATTACACTCAGTTCCTGAACATTTTCTCATAACTATAAAAGAAAAGCACGCGAAATCTCGTTGACGGCTCAAATGTGCTGATTTTCTTGGTTTTAAGTCACGATTTAAATATACTACCTTGCATACTTTGTACCGTATTCTTCTTTACTGTAAGAGATAAAATGATATTTTAATAAATTCGTTATTTTGTGTATCCTTTAAAAGTTTAAGTATTTCGAAATAATAACTAAATTTAAATCATCGAATTTTAAGGCCGAAAACTACCAGCCATATATGTAAGTAGTCATTTTAATCGTCGATAGTCGTTGAAAATATCTCGGGAAAATAAACGTCGGTTTTCAACAAAATAAACGTCGAATACTACCAAGCAGGAATTTTAAGTGTCGATGTTCATCAAAAATCTCTCGAGAAAATTAACGTAGAACTCTAGCAAGCCTAAAAATATTTTGTCGATTTTAGCCATGTTTTAACTGTTCAGAATATCTTTTGCAAATAAAAAAATTTAAACTTGATTACTTTATTATATAATACAATTAATTAAAATTATTCTCGATGAAATTTCGGTAATTTAATAACTGCATTGCTTTAATCATGCTAACTCAAAACAAATCCCAATTAAAAAAGTACGTGTGGAGCTAATTCTATCAAATTTTAGGTCAGGTTTTCCTTTTTGAAACACAATTGTACTAAAAATTTCCCATCTTTTGATAATTAAATATAGAAAATAAATTCATTAATCTTCCAACCGATTTACTCCAGACTTCATCACAAAACCTCCGAAGTTTAGTTTACACCTTTCTCTAATCCTTTAATTACTGTGCTTTTGAAGCTCTGCACATAATATATAATGGCAAATCTCTTCGAACAACGTGATATTGTTTCCCGCTATTGAAAACTATTATTAAACTAGTGTAAATTCCCGCTGAAATTCAACGGGAAAATTGAAACTTAATATATTCAACTATATTGGAAGAAAGTGAGCTAAATCTGACACTTATACGAACATTAGATAAAATAGATGAACAGGTTTTCACTTTAATATATTTTTTTAAATTTAATATTAAGACAATAAGAGTATACAAATTTTTAACTAAGTTAACAACATCTTTAAAGTTTTATTCCAAAAAATAGCTATTATGGACTCACCAGATATGTTGATTTTCTGTATGAACAACAATGCTATGATCGCCAAGGCAACGTTTCAATAAAAATGCAAAATATTGACAAAATTTCGAATATTTTAGCGTAATGTGAGCAAATTCGATTCATAAACAAAAATCGACGATAAAAGTAAGAATTTTCATTTAATTTTCTTTAAAATGGTTCTTATCCGAAGATCGTGCGTCAATTACTTCTAATTTAATTTTGCAAAAGAAAATAAGTCTGCAAGTGTGAAAGAGGTGTATGTTAGATCCCTCTTATGGGAAATCCCATATAGCGTTCCAACCAACAAACCAACCAACAGATTAAGGCTTTTATTAATAGTTTAATTAATTAAATTAATAAGCTTTAACATTAAGAGCATTGCTTTTCTAATAGTTTTAGATCGTGGATTCCTATTAAATAACAATCTGTATGTCACAGAATTGCATGTGCTTCATAACTTTCTTCATCATAGCCAATATAATCAAACAAAATTCCGATTCATCTGTCGTTTTAAATAATTCCAATGTATAATATGTGCATATATTGTTTGCGTCCACTTTTAAAAAGAAAATCATATTGCATGGACAATTATTAGGTGAAAATAGCAGATTTTCAGTTTTCGGCACTATATGCGAGCAGAACATGCAAACATGCATCTCAAATGTAGTTGGTAGATGCACGAGTCAACCGATGTTCACTTTAATCTCATAAGTTTTTTGGAGGAGAAGGAAGAAATTTCGAAACTTAACTCAGTCTTTGCTTTTGTAACTGTCGAAGGATCAAAGGATTGTTGAGGATATTGGCAGTCGGGATTAAAATGAAAATCAATTTACCGCCTTTAATTATCTCGCCTTCGTAAAAAATACTATGGTGTAAGACGATGAAAGGAAGGGGTGTGTCCAGTTTCAAGGCGCCCCGTGAAAACCACTTACTCATAATTGAAAAATGTAAAAAATGCTTAGATTTTTTAAGCGGAATTTCGGAGAAAATCTCACGTAACGACTATCTCTCTATCGCACACTAACACAGGAAAGCCTCACATGCCGGCATTTTCTATTGGAGTTCCTAAAGTATGTCGAGATTGGAGGAAGGAGCAGAGAGAGGAGGATGGAGGGGAGTAGAGAAGGAAAGGTAGAGTAGGAGTAACTTGCATACGCAGAGAGAGTGGGTATTCTTGGCAGCTGAAAGAGGAATGAGAGAAGTGATAAGATAATGGGACCAGTTGGTATCGCGGATGTTGATTTAAGAGAGAGGATACTAGAGGATAGTAAGGCAAAGGGAACAAAGTGGGAAAATTGAGTGAAAGGGTGAATAAAGAATTTGGAAAGAGAAATGAAAAGTGTGAATGAAGGAAAAGAATTGGAAAAAGTGAACAGTAACGTGGAAAAAAAGAACCTGCAAGCGCCAGAAAGGGATGCAGTTGGAAGGAAGCATATATTGGGAAAAGAAATTGAAAAAATGTGCAAAGAGAAAAAAGTGTCTGTAAAAATTTGAAAACAAAAAATAAGAAGTGTCACAGATTAGAGATGCAGTGAACAAAAAGGGATAAAATATGAATGAAAATGAGAAGGTTAGGAATGAGGCTGACGCGGTAAAGTACGTTCAGTTGGGAGAGAGGGGAAGTTTTGATTGAAAATGTGCTGGTGATATCGTTTTGGGGTTGCAATTAGTCGAGTCGTCCCGACGATTCGAAAAGGTTTCCAAATGAAAGGGAGAGAGATTCGGGAGGTGTGGGATGGGGGGAGTAAAGGTTAGACGAAAGGAATTTCTGGGAAGAGAACGGAAGAGGTGGATAGGAGAGTAAAGTGAGTGACAAAGACCGTGGAAAAGGTTGCGTGTAGAAAGAGATATTTATATAAAGGAGGAGTACTGTGATTAGGAGAAGGCACGGAAGAAATAGGGGAGGAGTGGTAATGGCCATAAATCGAATAACAAGGATAAACGGGTGAGTGGAGAGACGGAGAGGCAGAAAAGTCAAAGAGAGAGTGAGTGAGGGGCGAAATGCGAGATGAATTAAAGGGAAGATAGGTATGGAAGAGATTAAAATGACACCGAAGGAAAGGGGTGCGGTGAAAAAGATTTAAGGGGAATTGTTTTACGACGAAGATGCCATCTTGAATGACACGGTGATAAAGAAGTTGACTTTTGGAATATGGAAGATATTTTTTATGCTTTTATGTCAAAGCGAGAGACATTCGTTTCGGCCACGGCAATTGAAAACCTATATATTCGTATATGTATGTACATGTGTGTGTCGAGCATAATGAAAATAGAGTTGATAAAACATGCCGACGAGAAAGTGAGATAGGGCGCGTGGAGAACCTGCGAAATTAAATAAGCGAACGGATAAAATATAGGATTACGGTGAAGGGAAAATTTTGGTTTCAATGGGATATGATTGAGTGAAACTGAAGAATCCGGAATACGACAGAAATAGATGAGGGAATGGTAGGAGTTGACTTTTATAGAGGAAATGAGCGTGACAAGGTTCTGGTAAGAGATCATCAATGTGGGAGGTGAAGGTGGTAAGGTGAGTGGGCGTGGTGCGGCGCGGAGCGTCGGCAAAGAATACTAGAGGAATGAGAGAAACTGAAGGAAGAATCAGGTTAATTTGATATTAAGGAAGAAAAGTTCGCTCTTTGATGGAGAGGCGAGAAAACTTTGGTGAAGCAACGCAAAATGAAGAGGAAGGAAGGAGAGAAAAGAGTGAGAATAGGGGGGGGGGAGATGAACGAAACCAGATAAAGCGGAGAAGGAAATGGAAACACCGTATCTAGCACTAGAAAAGAGGAGAGAATGTGATGAGGATATATAAGACGATGACGGATGAATGGAGAACAGGAACAGGGTTGAGTAAATGCGGAGTGGTATAGAAAAAAACGAATTGGAGCCTCGGGAGATAGAGAATAAAGAAATTGTAACAGGGTGGAATAAAGTTACGAGAAAAAAATCTGTGCGACGTACATTGCACAACCCTTCTTCTACCCGTACGCTTGTAGTCAATGCAAAAATATCTCGGGTTTAATTATTGTATGGACAACATCATGGTAGCTGGGCGCATAACTCAATATATTTTGTTACTGGACGCTAAATGGAAATGATTTGATACATTTGGATTATTCTTAATCGTTTATAGCAATCTCTCTAACTGAAAGAATTTTAGCGAAATTCTTTGCGCCATTTTTGGGTAAAGGAAGTTTTTCCGAAAATCGAGAAAAATGCATTACTCTCAATTGTTGCACGATATGGTCGATTTCGACGATTTTTCTATTCCGACTGATATTCTGTGTAAATACGAGGCTACTTTGAATTCTGTTGAACCACTAAAGCCGCGTACAGAATAAAAATATGAAATAAAATATCTTTCTTGGCGAATTCGTGGCTCTTTCATTTAACTCTTTTACAATTTGTCTACGTTTGGATTTATATATTTTGTAGGTTATGGTAGCGTGATTAAATTTACTATGACTAAATAGATTAGTATTAGTAGTAGTAGTAATAGTAATAGTAAACGAGAAAGTAATAAGGGAAAAGAGATAGCTAATGGACGCAGAAATGTTGAAGCGTTTAAAATGGGGTGAATAAATAACCGCAAAAAACCGGGTGAATCGGAAAAGTGGATGGAAGAGTAGAAAAGAAGTGAAAAAACGATGAAAACAATGGAACAAAAAAAACGTAGAGTAATAAGAAAGCGATGCTTAGGAGCAAAATAAGGTCTGAATAAAGCACAAAAGTGTGAGAGGTGCGGAAAATAAGGGCGGCGGAATGAGGAAAGAAGGGTTCCATGGACGAAAAGGGGAGACGAAAGAGCAGGAAAAGGAAACGAAAATTTCAAGTGGTTGAGTAGGATGAAAGAACGATAAAAATGGGATAAGTATGCGGAAAGCGAACAAGAGGAGAACAGAGTATAAGGATTTAGGGACAAGATAATCGTAACGATGTAATTGGACGGAAGGACGTGAAAAGGGACACGAAGGAAAGGAGGCGAGAGGGAGGGAAAACGAACCGTCCAAAGGCACGGGAGAATGCGGGGCAAGCGAACGAGAAGAAAATGCGAAATAACAGAGGGCGTAAAGGAGGGAGACTGAAGGTAAAATGAGGGAAAGAATTGAAAATTGGCTTTTCACGAAGTCGTCATTTATCCTCAGGGTGAAAGGGGACGTGGCGTATTTCCGCCTCGAAGGAAACGAGGTGACCCTAAGCAGCGAATGATACGGAAAGAAAAAGGAAAAAAGCAACGAGGAGTAGCTGCGGACTATGATCAAAAGGTGGAGATTTATATTTTTCTATCTTAACTAAAAGGATGGCTTAGCCCCTCGTAAGGCGGCGCAGCTGGAGAAAGGCCGAGTAAAGAGTAGGTTATATTTTTTAGAAGATAAGTCTCAGAAAAAATAATAACCCTTGATGAAGGAAGAGGAGCAAAAACGGTCTATTACTTATCTAGGATTCAAGGAAAGGTTCTTTTTCCGTTGAAATAGTGCAGGGCGGGGAGGAGAGAGGATTGTAGTCTTGGGAGAGTATATTATCGGAATCATTAAATCTTGCAGAGCTGGGAGTAACTGGGAGGTGCGATGTCTCAAAGATCCTGACGTGCGGCGGTTTTGACCAGAAATGCGTGAAAAGCTGCATCTCAAGCATTTCTAGATTCTCTGGTCTCAAATATTACAGAACCATGTGACTAAAGTAACTTTTCTATCACTAAAAAATTAAATATATGTTACATAATTTTACCATGATATAACTACATACTTTAAAATGAAAGAAATTATTGGCTTTACAGTGCGCGCGATTAAGTTCCAACATTTATTTTATAGTTATAACTTTCTCCATACGTAGTATGGGAAAGTATTGTTTTCGTGCAGAAAATTTATTTCGAGATTTCAACAGAAATACATGGTTTAAGATCGCTTGAACACGTTTGGACCATTTTCTTGATGTGTGTGATAGAAAATTTGTGGCCCCCATAACTCAAAAACTACTAGTCAGATCCACCCAAAATTTTATATTTGACATTTCTATCGGAATAAAAAGAACCGATTAGTTTTTGGTTACAATCGGTCTAGCAAAAGTGGACGTTTACTCTTGTCACTTATCCATTTCTTTCGAATATTTGCTTTAATACTTGATAAATTTAAAACATTATTGGAATTAACGTTGTAGAAAAGTTAAATTTTCAACAACGTTTGTTCGAAACATTTTCCTATATAATTGCTTAAGAGTTATTTTAAAAACCATAATTTTTAGCTACCACCACCACGCCATTTAGAGGCAGCTTTTGTTAAAACTTTTGTTTGCGTTTTAGTAATGCTGCTTTTATTCTAAATTGTTGGAGCTTCGTGGCTATATCCAATATCAGAAGGCTACTGCATGAGTTTGTTTCTGTTCATTGTAAGGTCTATGATTTTTTTCTCGCAGTTCCTTAAAATATTTATTATCATTTAACGTATTTGGAATATTTAGAAATAATACAAGTATCGAGAAAGTAATGTGGTGGCCACTTCATATTTTTTAATGGTTATAAATATGTTTGCACTTCTGTGCATAATGAATCTGTGGGTATAAGAAAATTTTGCAATTGAGGAACTAAGGAGAAGTTTTCACAATTAATAGCTGCTCCGTATTGGTTGTGAAATTCCATTCCGTTGGTAGGATCGAAATGAAACTATAGATCGGAATTGCTGTGTACTCATTTTCTATATTTATGCAATTTGCATCCGAAATTAAAAATATATACACAAGACGCATTCATTTTCAAATTTCAATATTTTTAGAACAAAGACGCAAAATCTCATTTTAAAACAATATCCCTCTGCCTGATATTATACATGATAGGTTACCTATCACCCTTTTTAATCGCAAAAATTGAATTAATTAACTTACCGGCGTCAATCCATAACTCTAACGCCGGTACGGCATCCGCTAACTCGATTTGGTTCGTTGGAATCGAAAGTATTTATTGGCAGAGCGTTCATTTGGAAGCAGAATGCGTCATCAAGTCGATTCGCTTGTTTTATTTTTTCCATAAAGTGCATCGAAAAAGCAATATTCATGTCGTTTCGAAATCGTAAAATTCACCGCAAAATTATACGCGCGCATATGCATAAATCCATTACTGGATTATAAAGCCGTACTAATAGTTAATTTTTCGTAAAAGCAAAACCGGTGCCGATCAGTGAGAGATCAAAAAGATATTTTGTGTTATAATTAACTCGTGATTATTCCGATTGGTTACGTTATTTTTCTAATTGTTGAACATTGGAAATATCAATATATACAATTATTCAGCTTATTATTTGTATGGCGAACCTGCGAATTTTAATTGGAATAAAACTTTGCCGTATTCACCTTAGTATTTCATATTGTAGATTATGTAAATCACACAACGTATAAATCGGATTTCATGACATTAGTAACGTAGTTTTAGGTACTTATTCGAGAATACTACGCTTTTTCTCATGGAATTCATTTATCACAATAAAGGGCTATAGAACCCTTTTAGGCCTTTTCTACAGGGCGTGCCTCATAGGTGGCTGTGAGTCCTTCGGCGGGCCGCATTGGATGTTGCCAATTATTCTGCGGGTCGGATTAGAGTTTAAATCGGAAGTTACTTATAAATTTTGAGGTGCCATGTAAGTGAAACTCGAGTTTAAATAGGGTTATTATGGTTAACGTTTCACTTTTAAAGGTTTATTACCGAAACTTTCTTAAAATCGTTTGAATCTATGTTAAATTTTTCGGATTGTTTTTTCATCGTAGCTTCGCGAACCGGGGTTGGACATCCCTGTTTTAGGCTTATCGAATATAAAATTTTAGATCTGTAACTCTTCACAAAATAGGGCAACGAAGCAACTTTGTGGCATCTCCATAATTATTACCCATTAAAAATTGAATTATATTTTGTAATTAGATAGTCGAGGTGCAACCCATCTGAACTTACATCATCATGAGATATTGTCTTAGGCTTAAGAGTTCTAATGATTTAATTTCATTATTGCTAAAATTACGTAAAGCAGTAGACCTTGACTATTTATTATTTTGTTTAAACTGTTCCTTGAAGCACCCTTCTTTAAGACTGACAAATAATAATAAAATTTAATCGTGTAACTTTTACTTCAAGTATTGTGTCATAAGCTTTCTTAGGAGTTTAATTAATGAACGAAGATGTGCAGTGCTTAGCAAATAAACCGGGAAATGATTAACAGGAATACTGATGGAAAAGTACATCTGTGATTTTAAGAACATTGTGTACGCGTTTTTAATATGACTTCGAACAGGAAAAGTGTGCTTCTGCAGAGTTTTCGTTCCCTGTATATTTTCATAAGAGAATGAAACGGAGGCTGCCTCGTCTATTTAATCTCCCTACGCATAATTTATACCAAAAAGAGCTACTTAATGGAAATGAGATTCCCAACTCGGCGGGAAAGGCCAATTCTCCATTTTTCCTTTCGCGACAAATGATAATTTTCCGCCATTTTACCTCTCAAACGCTTTCTTCTCTTATACTCTCCTGAAGGAAAAAAGGATATTCTTTCTCAGGTGTATGTCGCCTTTAAATGTTACTGAAGGAAAACGGTACTTGGAGCATCGTTTGTTCTGGGGCGGAGTAGCATCAGCGCTCCTTGTTATAATACCGAGAGTGATGGATTCAAAATTTACTGGTTTTTCCTCCTCTTTTCGGTAGCTTGATCAAGTTCGAAAATAGTTATGTTGGGACCGCTGTTGCTGTTTCTTTTGGCCAAACGAAAGCGCTCGAACTTAATTTTTGAAAAAAATGCGTGATGTTTTATATGTAGGTTTCGGAGTGGTGAGCTAATTGAAAAGCTCGCAGAGAAAGGGGAATACGCGGTTGCTCTTTTGAAAAGTATTAAATGTTATTTTTTTAAAGGAGGCGATGCCGGAAGGGGTTTCATTTCTTACAGCGGGATGTTTAACGTGGGATGAGGGCAACAATTTTAGTCCTCGATTTCGTCTTCCCGAAGAATTCACTTTTTTTTAAGTTTTGTGTAAAAAAGTCGGATTTAATTTTTAATTATATCTTATAATGCAGCTTATTATTCAACCCGCATATATTATTCAGCGAGAGTGAACTCTGTGTAGAATAAGTCTTCGATAACTCATTTATTGTTTAAATCGTAACTAGATGAATCCCCTTAAGAGCGTGTTTCATTAAACGCTAGTGTGACGAAATATGCCTAATAATATGGAGTATAATAATCTCTTGCTCGTTTAAATATGAAATTTCAGGTTTAATGTATTCGTTATCGTTATACTGAGACACTGTCTTTCTTTTTAATTTTGAGTGCGGTTTTCGGAGTTTTTCTTAAACTGAGTAATTTACTGTAATGTGTTTCATGTAATCAGGCTTATTCAAACATTTAGTTTTAGGAAGGGGCAGCTGCTATTGATAAATTAATGTTTATTCGAGTTGTTAAGAGATGGAATTTGAAAAAACTGCGTGAACAGCGATCGAAGAAGGTAATATAAACCTCTTTTATGAGAACGGCAAATGGGATTCTTACTACGCGTCTAAATTGGGATAGGTCCCTAATGCGTTGGACGTTTACGACAATGCGACGATTGAAGAAACACACACACAAACACTTCGCTGATTTTCCAACGCCTCATTTTTTTAAAAACAATGACACCATCAAATTCTGTTAGAACGGCGTTTCCGAAGAAAAACAGAGTGAGTCGGAAATAAGATTTCATTTTGAAAAATCTAAACATTCTTACGGTTCGATCACTATTTCAACTCCGTAATATCCTCCTCTTTGTTCTCTTAACATTAATTCACCGACGAATTAGGCGGAACGAATGAGAGATAGAGGGAAGGGAAAGGAAAGAAAACCGAGAGAAAGAACGGAAAGTATCGAAAAGTGGTATATACAAGTATACCGCTTTTTTATCCCCAAAAAAGACTCATGCCTCTTATGAGACTAATATTCGAAAATTAAATTGCCCGCTCTACGAAATCACGTCTCTGGCTAAATTGAAAACTCACAAACACAGGGACCATAAAAGCATCACAAAAACGGTATTTGCAACGGAGAAGTATTTTTTCAATGTCGCTCTTCCTTTTATTTTCTTGTTTTGGAGTGAGCGAAATTTATTTAATCGAATGAAGTTTTAACAGAAATTGAATCTCGAAAAGGAAGTGAAAAAATAATTTCATGCGCCCCTCCGTGTCATTCAAACCACATTAAATTAAGTTACGCGGGAAAATATAGGTGTCTTCTTTGACGAAAAAAGTATGTAGTTTGATTTATTTCGCTATGTTTATGTAGACCGTCATAAAATAATAAAAAGGCAGCCATTTATCAAATAGTATTTCGTTTTTCTAGGATTGAAGTACTACAGGAAGAGATTCCATTTAGCGCTCATAAAATGTCATATAGTTTGGCGCTCAGCGATTTTTAAGAATAGATAAAGTCAGTAGATATCTAGGTTACTTTGTGGTATAAGAACTGCACTGTAGATCTTTACATTTTTATGCGTCCTTTACACGAAGTGAACGCATATAGGGGAGGTCGATTCCGTCCGTCCGTATGTTAAAACTCTGAAACCACTTGACATATTATGATGAAATTCGGTATTGGGGAGTTTTGCTAAAATTGGTTGACCGATTCCAATTTTGGTCAAAACCGAACAATGATACCACTTTACATAACCTACATGTAGTTAACAATGTTCCGTTGTTTCAAGTCGGGAACCGCTGGACGTATTTTGATGAACTTTGGTTTTGCGGAGTTTTGCTAAAATTGGTACGGGTTCCAATTTGATAAAATCGGACAACAATTACGACAACTTTAAATGACCTACATGTTGTTTACAATGTTCTTTTGTTTCAACTCGGAAACCACTATACGTATTTTGATGAAATTTGGTATTGGGGAGTTTTGCTAAAATTGATTGACTGGTTCCAATTTTGGTTAAAATCGGACAACAATTACGATCACTTTACATGAAGACCTACATGTAGTTTACAATGTTCCTTTGTTTCAACTCGGGAACCGCTGGACGTATTTTGATGTGATTTGGCATTGGAGAGTTTTTCTAAAATTGGTTTACCGATTCCAATTTTGGTTAAAATCGAACAACAACTACGATCACTATACATGACGTACAAATAGTTGACAATATTCCTCAGGATGTATTTTGATGAAATTTGGTATTGGAGAGTTTTGCTAAAATTGGTCAACTGATTCCAATTTTGGTTAAAATCGGACAACAATTACGACCACTTTACATAAGCTACATGTATTTTACAACGTACTTCGCTTGCTTCTCGTTAAATTCTCATCTGAGCAAAAAATATTGAGAACATTGTGAAATCTTAAGGAACGCATTTGGAAACTCTGTGTACTCCGACATGGAGTATATCTTTCCAATCTTATTAATGTTTGTATCTTCCCCTTTATTAGGCGAACTGATATTAATGCGGTCTCCAATTAATTTTTCTCCTTGAATACCTCCCCCCCCGGGTTGAGTTGAGAGGTTGGGGGTTGGATTCGTTCTATTCCTTCCCCAAGGGTTTGGTTGAGAGGTTGGGGTTTGGATTATTTCTATTTCCTCCCCCTGGTTGGGTTAAGTGTTTGGGGGTTGGATTCGTTCTATTCCCTCCCCAAGGGTTTGGTTGAGAGGTTGGGGTTTGGATTCTTTCTATTTCCTCCCTCCCTGTTGGGTTGATAGGTTGGGTGTTGCATTCTTTCTATTTTCTCTCCCTGGTTGGGTTAAGTGTTTGGGGGGGGGGGTGGATTCGTTCCATTTCCTCCCCCCGGGTTGAGTTGAGAAGTTGCGGATTAGATTATTTCAATTTCCTCCCTCCGAATCGGGTTGAGAGGTTGGTGGTTAGATTTGTCTTGCTGGCGGCAAACTGTCCCGGCACCGAATTGTCCCATCGCCGAATTGTCCCGTCGCCGAATTGTACCGTCGCCCAATCGATCGCGCCGAACTGTCCTACACCCGATATTAGGCGCGTTGCAAGAAGATTTAATTCACGAGAATATGGTCAAAATGGCATACGCCACACCAGTCTTGAGAAAGTATGTCTTATTGCGGTGCCACCCTAATGACACTGCTTTCATTACCTAATCCATTTCATTTTACAACTCTTCATTGGCACACATCTCGCCGCCTCTTTGAGTGCGCACAGCAATGCCGGTTGAATATTTCAACTGAGATCTTAAATGCGAGAGAAACGGTGATGGTGTACGGAGACAGATATTTTTGCCATCTCTTTATTGGGAGATAATACTTGCGGAGTGAATGAAACATTCATGACGGAACTGCTTACTCATCTTACTGGAAGAAAAAATGAAAACTCTTCCAGACAGTCAGCTGTTTCAAATGTGTAATGAAATTTGGATGAATTTTTTTCTAAGGAAATTGATTAAAAATAAAATATTTTAAGATGGAATCGAGGATTAATTTAATATTTCAGGATATGTTATAAACAATATTTAGGATGCCATGTTATATGGCGATTATGCAGCCTGTTATTAAGTGTTTTATCTTTCTTGAGCCATAAAGATTAAACACACAGTCCGGATCATATAGTCTAAGCTTCATAATATCAGTCTGTATATTGAATTGCTGTAATCGGTTCTGTAGATATTAAAATATCGATCGTAGGGCATTCATTTATAAGTATTTAAAAAGTTTTTACCCATTTATTATTATTATAATTTCCGTGTTAATATTTTATCCTCACTTTGTATAATAGGACACAATACGATAGTAATTTATTTCTGAATGTAATCTCTCCCAGGTTAAGCCTATCCTTACACACATCCTCATACGCATTCGCGTTATTAATGTATAATAGCGGTCCTAGTCGTTTATTGTGAACTTAAAAACATTTTTACATACCGCAATTAAATCAGTACCTAAGCATCTCCCATGTTTTTGCTTTATGGTCATACATATAATATCTGGAGCTTTATTTTTCAAATCTCAAAATGCAAAATAAATAAATAAATTTTGCCAAAACGTAACTATCCGGAAATAAAAAGATTTCATATAAATCCAATAATTTTCCAACAGAATGACAAAGTTATTGGAAAGCGATCAATTGTTACTAAAGCTTAAAAAAGAAAAATTGACTAAAGCTATGTAAACGTACTGCCACTTAAGGCTCCTCGTAGATACGTAATCGGGTTAGCTTGAGTTGGAAGTCTCATCTCCCACAAATAACCAACTCGCAGAATAAAACGATTCTAGAGAAATCAAAGGATATGAATTCTGTCGAGTCTCTAGATTCGCTACTTCCCTTTAAGAGAGGGAAATCGTGAAATTTTACATCGTAGTGTTCGACTTAATGGCCTCTTTGTTGTCACGGGATACATCAATTGAAGAATTCACAGTTACATTCAGGTATAAATGTTCAGTTGTAATTTAATTTATTTTAATGCCATTATTACAGTTAGGAATCATTTTACAGACAGGTACGTGATTATATAGTAAACCGAGATCTCCAATTTCTCTTGTTCTCCTCTAACTTCTTCACTTTTTGGTACTTCTTTCTTTTTAATGCCTTCCGTCAGCTGAAACCTTTTCTCTTCCCTTCAAAATCTTTTGTGTTGCCAAGCTATACTCTTCTATTCTTCTTGATGCTGTCTCATTTTTTACTCTATTTCTTTAATTTACAGCATTTCCTCCTTATTCATATTTCGAAGCTTGCGATGTAATGTACATATATTTCCTAATCTCCATACCTTTTTAAAATGCTGTATGTTTTTAAGTAGGCACACGATCTAATACCGCCACAGTTCATCAGCTTTTGGATCCCATCCAAAAACCAGTCAAAATATTTACACGACGGATTATTTTCGCCGGTGAGAAAATGAGCGCGCTGTTTTCTGGACTCGTATTTTTATCATTTTTATAGGAACCTTTGCCCCAAGCAAGCGCAAGAGTTATGTGGTTGTATACGATTTTTGGAATTTTATAATCCTTGTTTACCGGTCACTACTAGTTTCTCAGTCATTATCATCTTTGCCCTTTCGTGTGAAGTCCCCCTTAGAGAAAATAAGCTATTAATAGTATATTGCGCTTTGAGTTTAAGGCTTTCGCAGCGTTGCTGAATGCTGGTGGAGGTTTTCGGGTTTCGCTGCGTTGGCGGCATTTCTGGCTCTAGACGTTTCGCAGACATTGCAGTCTGCATCTTCAGGAGATGAAGTGAGATCCGATGGTAGGGATCTGACTTTTATATCCACTCGTGCCTTCCTAGTTTAACCGTTGTCTATCGCTGATTGGCTCGTTCGAGTTGCTATCCCTTTCTCTTTGGAGGTTGCTCCAACGTATTTTCCTCCATTTCACTTTTCCGTTGGAAGAGTCGCTTCTATGTTGCGCTGATGTGCAAACCGTCGTCCCGGTTGAAATTGACTGGATGTTTTTCGATTTCAATAGCTTCGCGAATTAACCTCGGAAAATATCGATCTTCTTTCGCGAGCAATTTCGTTTCTTCGAGCGTGATTTTATGTCCCGGGCCGGAAGTGAAGTGCTCCGCTATGACCGACTCCCTCCATATCTTGTTCATTATGGCCCGTTTATGTTCGGCTAAGCGACAACGAATGGATCGTCCTGTTTGTCCGACGTATACGTGTCCGCAGCTGCATGGAATCCTGTAGACTCCTTCAGATGTTAGCGGGTCGAGTGCATCTTTCGCAGACGGAAGTTCTTCTTTTATTTTTCTTAGCGTGTTTGAACGGACGACGATATTTTCTTTTTGTAGAACCCTGTCTATGCGTTCTGATGTCCCGGCGATGAAGGGAATTTTTGCATAGGCTGTGGGTTTTGGTCTTTCCACCGAAGGCTTTTGTTTCGGTTTTATATTCCGCCGGATGAATGGGTGAATGTAGCCATTATTCATGAGTGCCCTTCTTATATGCTCTTCTTCGTCTTTTAGAGACTCGGGATCGGAAATCGTCTTTGCTCGCATGCAGGTAACTATCAGTGTGAATCTTTTTCCGAAATACGCTGTGTCCAAGGCTTCCGTCAGGTCTCTTATTCACCATGACGTCGAGAAATGGTAGGGTGCCGTTCTCTTCGACTTCCATGGTGAACTGGATGGCCGGGTGGACTTGGTTGAGTAGACGGTGGAACTCGTGAAGTTTATTTGTCCCATGGGGCCAAATGACGAATGTGTCATCCACGTAACGCAGCCAGCATGAAGGACGAGGACCACATGATGATAGCGCCTTAGACTCGAAACGCTCCATATACAGATTGGTTATGACGGGGGAGAGAGGACAGCCCATAGCTGCTCCTTCCTTCTGCTCGTAAAACTGTCCTTTCCACAGGAAGTAGTTGTTGGTGAGGCAGAATTCTGTTAAATCCGGATAGTCTGCCGGAAGTCCATGATGTATAAGCTCCTTCAAGATCTCGATGGAGTCTTTTATGGGAACCTTAGTGAAGAGTGAGGTCACGTCAAAGCTTACTAGAATATCGTTCTCCAATACTTTCATGTCGTTTAGCCTTTCTATGAAATGTGCTGAATTCTTCACGTGCGATTCCGTTCCGCCTAGGTACGTCTGTAAGCTGCGTGCGAGGTATTTTGACAGCCGATATGTTGGGGAGCCAATGGCGCTGACGATGGGTCTCAGAGTAAGGTCGTTCTTGTGTATTTTTGGTAACCCATACAGTCGTGGAGGCCTGGATGATGACGGCTGTAGGTTCCGTTGGTCTTCAATAGGTATGGAGGATTTCTTAATCAGCTCTCGGATTTTCCTTTCGGTTTTCATCGTCGGGTCGCCTTTGAGTGTGGAGTAAGTTGGATCGTCCAGCAGATTGCAGATCTTCTCGTCGTAGTCCTCCTTGGAGATAATTACCGGGGCGTTTCCCTTATCAGCCGGTAAAATCACGATGTTTTTGTTGTTTTTCAAATCTTTGATGGCCTGTCTTTCGGCTGTGGAGATGTTGGAGGATGGTGGTCTTGCTTTACGAATAATATGCGCCACCTCTTGGCGTATTTCTTCTGCTTGGTTCGAATTCAGATTTCGGATGGCCGCTTCCACTCCCACGACAATTTCTTCCTTAGGTATTTTGTTGGGAGCGATCCATCCATCCATCGGATCTCACTTCATCTCCTGAAGATGCAGACTGCAATGTCTGCGAAACGTCGAGAGCCAGAAATGCCGCCAACGCAGCGAAACCCGAAAACCTCCACCAGCAGTATATTGCGCTGTTAGTTATTGACGAGTTAACTGCGCCAGTCGCTGAATATGCGCACACTCCAGTTAGTTCAATGCAGATAATTAAAAAAAAATTATTTTTTGTCAAAATGAACGCAATCTTTTCTTCATTTTTAATCCAACCGATTTCATATGTTTCAACGGATTTAATTGGGTGAGAGAATGCCGCTTTAAATTCATTTGTAATACAGTTCCGGGAGTAGCTTTCTGACGAAGCCCTATAATCCTTCTTTATAAGGAGAGAGATAGGATTCCTTACATTAACAACTATTAGCCTGCCGAAGGGAGACAGTTTCCAATGCAAATTGTCCCTTTTGCAAGACTTCCTTCAACGCAAATGCCGTGATTTTAAGATTGAACTATTTCTATTTTAGCTTATTTTTGCTATTGGAAAAACACACACACGTGCACGCACACACGCATACACGCACACACACACACACATATATATCCAAATAAATGTAGGAACTTCGCAGGCTAATTTCCTAAGGAATGGTATTTTTCTCCAACCAAGTTTTAATTGTGGTAATGAATCATCTCCTGTAAGTCACATATTCATACGGTAGCTGTCGCAAGCATATTTATTTGCATTCATTATTAAGCAATCTAATTTAAAATCATAATCCGATGACGAATGGCATGCTTTTATGAGATTGAGTTTTTAAGTATAAATTATCAGTAGTACCACTTGCGTCTGATCCGTTCACTTGCCCACAGTGTCAAATTAAAGCAATTTATACTGGTCGTTTTTTGGGTATTGGTGCCTTTTCTTGACTAACATCGATTGGTTTCAGATGGTACATGATAGCGGCCTAAAATTCCAACGAGATATCACGATTTGGAGCGAGAATACATTGGAAGTATTGTAGAGCGAGAGGGAGGTACGAGTTAGAGAGGCGGAGACTGTTTTATTATAACCTATCCGATGTTTAAATGTTGTTTCGTGTTTGTACGTGTGTATGTAATCGAAACGCCTCCATTCCCGTTCCGTTCCGGCGACCAAGGTGGAGCGGAAGTAATTAGAAGGCACTCGGAGACTGCGAAGCCATTCCACGACTGACGAGGGCGGAATGTTTTCGGGGCTGGTAGCCTTATAGCTCTGATTATTTTCTGATGAAGGAGAGAGAGAGAGAGGGTGAGGAGAGGAGGATAAATAGGCTTAATGTGAATGGCCAAGGTCCCCCATGTTTGGCCTTCACAGCGTTGGCTCGACACAATGTGACGCAAATTTTTTCACTCGCTTACGCCATCAATCTTTAGCTGATGGACAGGTTCCCTAGAGATCGATTTAAAAGTAATCTGTTTTTTTTGACGTTTTAAAGAAATTTCTACGTCCATTTAGTCCTTAGTTTATTGCCACGTGGCTCCTCTAATCGCCATATGTCTGCGTGCTTGATTGATCGCTAAGAAATTTATGTGTATTGGAAGGAAATTTGGAATCATTATTTTATCAAGAAATATTCAGCATTAAATTAGACTTAGACTAGAGGTTTGGTTTTCCGTGTCAAATATGCTAATACAAGGAACTATAAATTTTCTTTGATTGAAGATTATATTAGGTCAAAAGATCACTCTAAAGATATGGAAATTTCCCAGAAATCAGAATTTAGCACAAGGAAAGAGAAAGAAAGGACGAAATTCCCAATATTTTTTAAGACGTAATTTAATTTGAAAAGTAACCGAAAATGAAAATATGAGCTTGGAAACGCCAAAACAGAATTATTAAATTGAGAGGTATTTCTCGAATACATGCCAAATATTCTTTTACGCAGAAGAACAAATTACTTATTTTGGTGTATAAATTGATTCCAAGACATGTTTTAATAAATATTTGCCACCATGAAGTGGTCGAGTAAATCGAATACATATTCCATCCAGGAAATAGCTGTCCTAAAGGATGCAGCTGGTAGTCATGTTAGGCAACGCCAAGCGTGACACGATCAATTGTTCGGAGAATAATGATAGTACATCACAAGAAGTATTTTTGGTAAGCATCACGCTCCAATTGCGTCGTCAATTTCATGTAATGAACCAGATATACGATGATATAATTCCCATCCTTGACCTACTAGCCCAAGGTATGGCAATGTTTGCTCGGTAAAGTTTATACCTAAAGAATTACGTGATCAAAAATAATTAGGGGATCTTCGGCCTCTCTCAGACCACTTAGGTTTGGTGGGGGAGGGATCACATGTTCAACATTATTATCGTCTTCATAGTTCTCATGCACTTCATACAGTGGGGATGTAAAATTTGAATAGGATTGAAAGCGCTGTCCTCAGCTGTAAAATATGTATTAAATAAATGTAAATCTAAGAAACGCACAAAATAAGGAACTATTGGCAAGTGAACCTGAGCCTTGTCTCCTCGTTGAGACAGCAGATATAGTAGAAAAGACAAACAATAAACAAAGTGCACAGGGACTCAACAGAAGGTACCGCGCGAACGCAAATTATGCGCTTCTGGGAGGCTCCCTGTAGATTTTAGAGAAATATTAATTAGACGTTTTCTTCATCAGTTGATGTTTTCCGTATGTTTGCTAAATTTCGTTTTGATCGGATAACATTTGGAAATTAGTGCAATGCGCTAACGCAAATTACGTAGGAACTATAAGGGTGGTGTTATAGAAAAACTATAGGCAGTCGACTAAATTATTTGTACATGCACACGAATTTTGGTCAAAATCAGACAACCGAGACAGCACTTATCGTAGAACAAACAGACAAAATGCACAGGGACTGAACAAGAGAGACCTCGATTCGCTAGACTAAAAAGTCCTTCAACTTAAATTATATTTTATTGGTTGGAGTTGTTTCCCACCAGATCTTTTTAGCTTGCGCTAGAAAAGAAGATTCGGGATGGTAACCGATTGATTTTTTCGCCTCCAGGAAAATTATTACAAAAGAAAATCCTGATCCGTCCACCAGCCCAAGGTGATAACATTAGCTTATTAGTGTTATATGTAAAGATTATTCCAAAGATTCCCGAAATCAAATCCAGCAGAATGGCGTTATTATTTACGATTAAACATTTTCGCCTTTTAATGCATAATTGTGGGGCTGAAAATTCTTAGGTATTTTAATGAAGCTAATCTTGTTCGATATCCAAATATATTAGCAAACCAATCCCTGATGTACCTTCTGAGGATCCACGCTCTTGAGTTATCATGTAACTCTTTTTAATGCATTCATAGAACCATTCTACCATTTATTTCGCAAATATCTATAGAACCCTACTTCGGATTAAGTATGCCGTAATAGTCTTGGTCCGTTCGATAACTTTTGCTCTAAATATAATGTGGTTACTTTTAATCAATAGCACAAGATATTCAAATTTCTTACGGCGGTTCTGATTCAAACAGTTCATGCCACAAATCATTAAAATAGCATTCAGTCTAATATCAGCATTATAAAATTTAGAAATAAAATTATTTTACTCATAAGTAGGAATCAGCGTCTTGTTGTATGGACTGCAATGACAAAAACACCAGCTGCCATGTCTGTAGCAAGATTCGAATCCGCTTCCCTAATATTTGGTTGCATTCACTCCTTACCCCTTTTACATTACATTCTAAATTTTAAAGAAATATTATACGGACAAATGACTAGTAACTACGATTATCGCTGACAATAAAATAATATTTCAAAATATTAAACGCACTAAGTAATTTGCGCAATTCTTTCAACTGTGATAAAACCTGCTTATGTTTCTTATGTGTTACGAAATAGTTGTGTGTGTTTGTATTTTTGGCTATTCAACCTCTTGGATTATTATAGCCATAGCTCCTTCCACACCGAACACACAAGGGAGGAGGGAAATCCGGTGCCGACATTAGTCTACTCTTAACGAAGAGCACCAAGGGAGCCAACGGCTTAACGTCCCTTCCGAAGGACGGAACGCTGACTTTGCGCGGTCTCCTTAAACCACTTAAACAGGGGGCCGGAAGACCTTGGGAAAAATTCTACTTTCGCAGGATTTGTGCCCGCTGCCCTTACGAGCAGCACCGCTACACCACCGGCACCCACCGCGAAAGAGTTGAAGTACCTGTGAATTTCGCATTATATTCTTCCAATATCGCGTGGTATAAGTTAGTTTATTAACACTATACTTGGGAATAATAACAGGAGAATCGTTAAACTCTTTATGAACACAATTTTATTGAGGTAGCACATTTTTATATCATCCTCGTAAAAAATATTTGGTCACTATTTAACCACGAGGCGCTTATTATTTCAAGGCTATTCCTTCTGGAAGATGATAAAGAATTATTTCTTCATATTCGTCTTATCACTATGCCGTTAAAAGCATAACTTCCTCCTCGTTAATCAGACTTTTATCATTCGTTCGTTAAATACTTAGATTATCTTCCAGCTCACTTGATTGGATAATATAAAAATTGTTTTTTCCGATTTTTCAGAATTACGTTTGATTTTTGTGTTTAAATGGTATTTAAACTCGGAAGATGCAAGTTTTTGTTACGGTTCCTATCATATTCACCTCTGAATTTATATTTTACGTTCTTTAGCTAATAAACTGATATAAGGAAATTAGAAGGAGAAAATGCATAACCTCAAGTAAATAAGTCAGCCAAAAAATTGACTAAGACGCTATAAGGCCTTATACACAAACTGAATAAAAATATTTTTAACTGAATAAAATCCAATCCATAGTCATTCCGGGTAATTTAGGTGGAATTCCTGGAACAAAAGATCGAATTTACGCAAAAAATTCATAAAGAGCATTTCTCACACTTTCTTTTGCTATGACAAACTTCGTACCTAATCTCATCTTTGAAATATCCACATATACCTACGTTAGTTATTATTAGACCGCGGATCTTTAGGTAAAAACCTATTTTTTTCCTGAGTAGATATCTCAATATACAATAGTATATATACGTTTCATGAATAATTAACCCCGAAAACGTATATTTTATAGTGCCTAAAAATGCCTATTTTGACATTAATGTCTAAAAATGCCTATTTCGACGTTAATGCTTATTTTTGTCATTTTCATGCAAAAAAAGCCTAAAAAGGGCTAATTTTCTAAAATAATCGACTATAAAAGCAGATTTTGGTATTATTCATATTTTTTAAACTGACTGTACAATATTCAAAGATGGCTCAAAAAACTTTTTGGCGTAAACTGAATGAAAGTTAAAAACTCCAGCCAAAAAACAAGTAGTAATAGCCCGATGCATTTCGCCCACTAAGTGGGCATCTTCAAAGGCGACCAAAGTCGACTTTGGTCGCTGTCGAAGGAACGTCGCCTTTGAAGATGCCCACTTAGTGGGCGAAATGCATCGGGCTATTACTACGTGTTTTTTGGCTGGAGTTTTTAACTTTCATTGACTGTACAATGTTCAGTCATGGGTTGGAAATGTCCTTCACACCACGGTCACGATCAAGTGGCAAACAGCAGCTCGGACCTGTCTCGCGTTAGTCGGGGTTATTCTGTTTCCCAGTGTCACGTGATACGACAATGTAACAATACCTTTAATCTGATGTTGCGTTTATTTCTCGTTGTAACATTGTCATATCGTGCGACACGGGAAAACGAGAATAACCCCGCAGTCCATCTCCAGACTGCAGAGGGTAAAGGTGAGAAGTGTGAACGAGAAAATTGTGAAAGTGCAATGCCTAAAGTATCAAGTTCGAAAGCTTATTTAATACGTCAGTGGTTACAAGAGTTCCCGTACTTCACAACGGATGGAAAAATTATCTTCTGTCAAGCATGCAACAAGGAGGTAAGTACATTATAATGCTGGCTTGCAACGAATTATTGGCCGTGAATTGCTTGTCATCTTTGAGGCAAAAACCATCCACATCTTTTGTTTATACGAGCCATTTTATGGCAACTATAGAAGTGGTTATTCAAAATGTCCAGCAATCCAGCTGCGGACCTTCGTAGCTGTAAAGTAAATTTTATATTTTTGTCCCATTTCCATATTTATTAGATTATTTCCGTATTTTTAAGGTTAATTATTTCTTCATAATTTTTCTTTATAGGTTTCAAGTGATAAAAAATCCCACCTAACTCAGCACATCCAAGGAGTGCTACATAAGGCAAATGTTGAACGCAAATCTAAGATGAAACAAATGCTTTTAACAAAAACTTCTGAGGGATCCAGCAAGAAGAATCAGTTTTATGCAGATTTGTGTCACGCAATTGTGGCAGCCAACATTCCATTCAGAACACTGGTAAAACCAACATTCAAGGAGTTCCTAGAACGATACTGCCATCAGTCGGTACCTTCCGAGTCAACGCTACGCAAGAATTACGTGCAACCCACGTACGATGACGCAATGCGCAGGATACGGGAGGACATTGGAGATTCACATATTTGGATATCGGTCGATGAAACCACTGATGCTCTTGGCAGATACATGGCCAACTTGGTTGTTGGGAAATTGGACCCATATGCGCCATCCAGAGCCTACCTCATCTGCACGAAGCAACTTGCCAAAACAAACCAGGAAACAATAGCACACTTCGTGAAAAACGGACTGAAAGTGCTGTATCCCAAAAATCTAGACGAAGAGAAAGTGCTGCTCCTATACACAGATGCTGCATCGTACATGGTTGCTGCCATGCAGTTGCTCAAGGTGTTCTATCCCTCCCTTGTGCATGTGACATGCCTTGCCCATGGTTTGAACCGCGTAGCAGAGCAAATAAGACTGGAATTCCCCAAGGTGAACAAATTGATCTCCACCGTGAAGAAGGTCTTCGTCAAGGCACCAACAAGAATACAGGCTTTTCGAGAAAAACTGCCCGATGTTCCTCTGCCACCTGAGCCTGTGCTCACCCGCTGGGGCACATGGCTGAAAGCAGCTGAATATTACAGCGAGCATATCCTTCATGTCAAGGAAGTTGTGACAAATCTAGCCGAGGATGCTGCCTGCGTCACTTCGGCAAAAATGTTGCTAGATGATCCCTCCATTCCCAAGGATTTGGCGTATATTAGATCCCACTATACATCCCTTGTGCAGATTATTGCTGAATTAGAGGGCTCAGGAAAACCCATCTACGAAAAAACTGCTATGCTGAATGAAGTGAAACAAAAAATAAAGGAAGCTCCAGGTGAAGTGTGGGAAAAAGTAAAAGCAAAACTAGAAAAGTTGCTACAAAAGAACTCAGGACTGTAGAGCCTATGTACAGCAGCAGATATACTGGCAGGAAAATCCAGTGAAGTTGAGTGCAAAATTCCATTTCAACATGTACCCAAGTTGAAGTTCGCCCCCGTCACGTCAGTTGATGTCGAACGTTCTTTTTCTGCTTACAAAATGATATTAACTGACAAACGCCATAGTTTTGTGGTAGAAAACTTAGAAAAGGTGCTTGTTATTTATTGTGAGGCCAATTACGGGAAATTTGTGAAATAAACACAAAGAGGTGACAAATTCATTATGGGAATTTCGAATGAAACACTTTGTCAAACACTCTGCGTAGTACTTAAATATATACTTGAATAGTGTTTTCAGTCAGTATTACTATATGTAATGTAGATAGTATTTTCTCGGTAACGCATGGGATATTAACCATAAGAATAAGTTTCAATGCATAGTAGTAAAATATTTTTGTTCTTTGAAAACACAAATCAATAAAGTTTCATTGACGGGCAATTTTTGCGTGCGTGCATGTTTCAGTCTTTTTTCGTGAATTAAAGTTGATAGTTGACAGAAATGATGTTGTGTTTTACTGGACATAGTTTTTGGAAGTAGTTTTTAGAGCCTATTTTACGTTTTATAAAGCCTAATTAAGGTACTTAAAGAGCCTATTTTAGTCGCCTAAAACTTAATTTTTAGAACCTAAAAATCCGCGGTCTAGTTATTATATAGTTTCCCCGAATTTATCCGTACGGATTTCTGCGAAAATCCCTTTGAGAGAAAAAGGAACGACGAATGTAATATTGCCCTTCGACATTTTCGCCGTTAGCCACGAAATACCTAGCAAGAGAATGTATTGGAGCGCGAATATTTCACATGCTGGCTTTGTACGCGTTTAAGAACCTATATTACTCCAAAGAAGTAACTTTTTGACTTTTTCCACTCATATATATAAATTTATGCGAATAAAATGGAGAGGTAAAGAGCAGAAAATATCATACATCACACTACAAAATTGAGGCCACTATGCACGCGCATGATAAACAATAGGCTCAGATTCTTATAAGCAGTCTACAGAGTACCCTTTAAAATCTTAACTTTTGTTGGTTATAATTATTTTTAAATTCTCCCGGGCGCTTAAATACACTTTTTCGCCGACGCATATGTGTTCGCGGGAATAGGGCTGTCGAGTATTGGTTCAAACTATTAAAATTATAAATTGTATATTTATATGGCCCTTAATTAATACGATTCGATGTCTGTCCTTGTGAGCGAAAGTTTCTTATTTAAAAAATTTAATTTAAATTTAATAATCGGGAAGGAGGTTTTTCAATCAAATATAACTTCATTGTTAATCAAGGAATCGGCCCACGTAGAGCCACTCGTGTTGCCATCTAAACGAAAATAAAAGGTGCGGGCTTGGGTGTTAAACGTTGATCCATCGCGTGAAGCCTCTCCACAGCTCTACATTTAAAGCTTTCGTGTAGTCATCACTCGCATTCTAACAGCAATAGGAAAGGCTCTTTCATCGCTCTCTATCGCCGCGAGAAACCGTCCCTAATGAAACTCCTTTTATCCTGTCTTCTGGACTTGGCCAGAAAAAACGATCAGAGTGGAGGTTCTTAATCTCACCCTAGTTGATAACTCGTGACGGGGAACATTTTGGGTGAGAGAGTCTCGCTATTCAGGCTGTTATTGGTAGTCGTAGACGCATTTGGGCAGCACCCATCTCCTTAGCCTGGCAGTCTCTCACCATAGGGATTCCAGGAGCCTTAATTAAACCCCTTCTGTCTCTTCCCTTTCTCTCCCGATCCCTTTCTGTCTCTCACTCTATGCACTTCCTCTTCATCCCTCCTTTCCAACTTTTTCAGATGCTCCTTCCCATCACCTATTTCACTTCTCCCTAGCTTCATTATATCCCTTTTCATTTTCCTACTCCCTGCTGTTTCTCTCTTCCTTCCTGCCCTATTATCACCATCTCTTCTCTTATAATTTTCATCTAAGCCCTTTATGTTTTCTTCATCACTCCTCCGTATTTCTTTCAATTCTGTCACTTTTATTTTTTATCCCTTTCTTTGGCATATCTCGCCTGCTTCCCCATCTCTTCCTAATTCTTTTAACTCTACTGTTCCTTACTTTTGCCTGCCTTTACTTTGCTCTTTTTTATATCCTCTCTATGACTCTCCACTGTTTTATCTTCCTTTTTCTTCCATCTCACAGTAATAGTTCTTATTTATATACACATCTTTATTTCTTCATTTTTGGACTTATTTCGTCTTCCTCTTTCATCATTTGTCCCTCTCTCTCATCTAACTTCCTCCTCCAGAACTTCTTCCCCTATCGTTCTCCTCTCTCTCTTCTCTCCTCCCCTATCTTCTATTTTTTCCTCTCTCCTATCCTATTTGCATTATCTGCTTCTCTCTTTCTCCACTCTCTCCTTCCACACTCTCCCTCCACTCCCTCAACCCTCTCCTCTTTCGTCCATCTCTCTTGTCCTCTCCATTCTCTCTCTCCTTTCCATAGGCTCCCCGACGACCTCTCTTCCTCTTGCCGTCCGTGCACGTGTGATACTCGGACTCTCTCAAGTATAAGTGCTTGCAACGTAGAAGATGGCCAGTGGTGAGTTTCAGGGGATGGGTTGGGAGGAACGGTGGAGCGCGATTGAATGTTCGAAGGATTCATATTCCGCTTTGCTCTCTTCGAACGCAAAATGTCACGGAGGTTTTGAGCGAAGGTTCGCCCGCTATGTACGGGTGCTGCCGTGGCAGCTTGGACCATAAACAAACGCGCAACCGTAAAACATCCTTTTCAGCTATTACGCCATGATTAATGGCGGCCATGTCCGGTTCCATGGACCACGAGGAAACGTGGATGGCATATTTACTCTTCCTCTCCTTCCACTTCCCGCCCTTTCCCACCAACCTTGCTCTCCTCCGCCTTCCCCTCCCGCCCTCTCCCATATCTTCTTCGTCATCGACCATCCATCCGCCATACCGACTCACCCATTCTCCTTCTTATCCATTCCAAGGGTTATGGGTGGAGAGAAGGTGGGAGCCAACCTCGTCCTTCATCTCGTCAAACCTCACCAATACACACCGCATCTGCTGCGATAGCCCGCCAATCGAATTAACGCCGGAGGCGATGATATGAATCATGGGATGCAAATCTCAGAGGAGAGAGAGAGACAGAGTGAGAGAGACAGAGGATGTCAAAGGAAGGCTTTAAGGGAAGTAAATGATCAGGCATGGCGCCGGAATCGCACTAACAACCCGCGTGGACCCCTGCTAAAAATGACGAAAAGACTACCAAATTTGCCAAGGATTCGAAAATGCTAATTTGTCATTCCTGAAAGCCATCATGTTTCTGTTAATGAAAGCTCGCATAGGATAGAACAATTATTCACGATCCTCCTTGATGTTTTTTTAATTTGTAGTTACGCTAGCTACCGTTCAGTTTAATGCGGAGTTTTAATCGCGTTTTCGAATTCCATGTATTCACCATTCGTTTTATTCCGATTAAAGTCGGTAATTCGCTGTAGGATTATATGATATATAAACCTATTTCAAGCGATTAAATTTACGAATGATTTATATCATTGGCCTAAAGTTGAAACTGTTTCAAAAATAATTCAGTTAATCTGCCACGATATAAAAATTTTATTTATGTAATAATAATGATATGGGAAATGATACCATTCTTTTTCGCGTAAACGCCTATCTAGATTAGCACTCAAATTGGTAGATTTAGGAATAATCAATGAGAATTTTTAAGTATATGATTAAAATAATTTACCATTTAATGAATTTATCAATGACTTTAAGCCAGAAAGTAAGCTTGGCGATCAATTTTCAGTTATTATTTTGATTGTTTTTGTTATGTTGTAATAGTCACTTCGAAATATTTATTTAGAAAAATAAATAAAAAATTATCGCAGAAAATTGTTTTCATATCTACTAAATAATTGGGAAGTAGCATAAATGAATTAAAATCAATTAAAAGACAATGCGGTATTGGAAATGGGGAAAGTATGCTTAACTAGATTTTCTAAGTAAAAATGGTTAAAATATGCCATTGTGAGGAAAACTTTGGTATTCTAAAACCTACAGACTAAGAAAAATTAATTTTAAAAAGAATAAGATTTAAGAGAAATAGTGAAAATAATAAAAACCTTTACATTTATAAGAAAATTGCTAAATTATTGATCTGCAACGATATCGAATCACAATTTATCATTTGGAATTGAATCGTATTATCTATCCTCTACAAGAAATTTAACCAGAAAGCATTCACAATAGTTATGTTCATTGTTTTGTTCGTATTGTAAATGTATAAAAATTCAAATCTCTTATCTTGATAATTAAATATGCTATTCAAGACAAAAAATAAACATCTCGCTAATAAATGATAGTACCTCTCAGACATATTGCTCACTAGCGAAACCATTTTGGACTCTTTAACAAATCGTAAACGTTAAAAAGACCGTAACAAAGAAAATTAGGCCTTAATAAATATGTGTGTAAGTGTACAAATATTCATAAAAATTGCGTAATATATGTTTCTTCAACTTTGCCTGAGAAGAATTTAGGGTAAATTATATTTCAACATTGAGCACCTCTGATGTCATAAGATATTTTTAAGGATGATTATTGAGGAGGGTTACTTCAAAGAGAAATTGCTTCGTCTGAAGGACGTATTAGCCGAAGACGTCGTTCGCCTCTTTATGAGGAGGAACCTTTAATACCAACAGTTTGTCAACCTCTTGACTGTTGGGTCACGGATTCAAATGCCTTCAAAGCCACGAAAACAGGCGCGGTGGCAATTCCTTACACGTATTCGTCTTCTATATTCACCAAGCTGCCAAAAATTGTGTGACGGGCATTACAAAAGACTTCTGTATATATTCCATAACTGGGTTTTGCTATAAAGCAATAATCGCACGAATAATTCATGTAAATAAATTATTTTGCCTGCCACTCATAGTCAACTAATCTCATTTACCGCATTAGGAAACCTCATCGTCTATAGAAATCACGCAACCTGTGTGTAAATTATGTTGTTTTTATGCCTACGGACATTTTCATTCTGTAGATGAGAACTTATGACATCATGTAAGAGCATGAAATAGAGGCAAAGAATCATATGTCCAATTTATTTCAAGTGTTGCTAATAATTTTGAAACGAGAAAAAATTCTGCTATGACTGGGAATCGAACCCGGGTCTTCCATTTGCCGGGCTGATATTCTACCACTGAACTCACATAGCGGACTAATTATCCAGTTTCTGATTGCGGGTGTTATTCTTTGTTGGGTCCAGGCTAGCCAAGCTAGTATCAACCAGTCCCAACGGATGTCCTCAAATAGATACGTCGAAGAAAACCCCTCTCTCTCATATGTTGAGATTACCAAGCTAGAAATTGATAGCACGAAATGATCATAAGATCCTACGCAGACGGGCATAAGCTGTGAAGTTGGGAATAATTTTGAAACGAGGTTTGGAACGGGTTCGATTCTCGGTCATAACAGATCTTCTTTTAAATCTACTATCGGTGAATCTGTTTGAGGACGGCTCCTTAGTAGATGGAATCCCGACTTTATTATGACTGTCGGAGCTAAATTATCAATCCTTTTTTTTTAATGTTTACTCGTAGTCAAGCATCCAACCATTGAAACCAAAGTTTATTTGAGCAGAAGTAACAGATCATCACGCTAACTCCTGTGACCATGAAACGGTCAAGAAAGTCATACTCTGCCACTACATAGTAACCGTCTTAAGGTGATGATTAAAATAACATCGTTTCTGAATAGATCGGTCTATTCAAACATTGTTATGGACGCAGGAGCTACTTTGATAACCTATTGGATTCAAGCCATAAGGTGAGCTCCACAATGAATATTTGAATTGGGTGAAAGTGAAAATTTTACTTCGCATAAATAACTAGTGCCGAAGGAACATTGATTTCATTAATAAAAATATGTTCATTAAAATTCGTATTTTATTCATATATTGAAGTTGTCTCTTATTAATAACGTACATAATAGACTTTCTAGGTAAATAAAGTATTCCTAATGAATATACTGTGCTGTAAATAATTGGAAACCAATCGTTGCAGTCTATAATTCATCACAGTCTCAGACATTCATAACTTCTTAATTTTGCTACATAACATGCATACATTACAAGTCAGATTTTAAAACCAATTTTTTTAATATTGATGTATTTTTAATTGATTATAGAACTCTCATTGTTGAATCAACTACTACACTAGTTGAAATTTGTTTAATTCGGAATGTTCCATATCCCAGGACACAGTCTTAAATCCTGTTATCACCATTGCTAGGAAATATAAATATTTTGTAACGAATAAAAAGCCAACAAGTAATATTCCAAGATCTTGCCTTCATTCGTTCCAATATTTCGGGAACAATATCGTGCATTGGATTCTTTTCTCTTGTACTTCATAGGTCGCAAAGAGAGGAATATTTGCGCCGTGCATCACTTCACCGCTATTTTTTCTCCTCTATAGGAGGAGAGCGAGATTAACTGTGCAAACACGTGATGCGAACGCCCTCCTCGGAAGATAAAAGAGAAACGTTCGAAACGGGAGCGTCCGGAAATTTATGACCATACCGATACTAGAGACACGCCCGCTTCGGAGGTGCTTTTGTTTTGGATAAACGGTTGCGCAAGTAGTTCCAGGTAAACTGAATTTATTTACAATTTCTATCAAAACGCATTCAGGACATATACTTTGGTTTTGTCGTGTTTGATGCGTTAACCAAGTAATTGCATTGAATGCCGTAGGTGTTGCAGTTTTTGCATTTATGTTTTCTGACAGCTCAATAACACGGCTCTTACTGAATAAAATTGTAAATTTTAACAACAGCGGTTGATAAAGTGCGCGTCCATACACATTACATACAGGGCATAAAGCCCTAGAAACGCTATGCTTACGTCGCCGTTGGCTGTCTGTTGTAATTCTCTTTTCTAAATATACGCTTCTCATCCCATTCGCAGGAAAAATTTGCATTTTACTTGAATATGCCATTGAGCACATAGGTCAGGGGTAGGCAACCTACGGCAGTCGGGCCACATGCGGCCCGCGAAGCTCCAATGAAAAGTAATCGGGAAAATTTCACATGGACAATTTCATATGTTTTCAGCAAAATGACGGTCTCGATACCTTCTCTGGTGAAGTTTTAAAACTAGTGAATTGTATAGACTTGATTTTCGCATATATATAAGGCCGCAGAAACTCTAGATGACTTTTGTTTCATTCACTCATCCGGCCCGCCGAGGCTTTCTTGACTTCCAATGTGGCCCTCCGAAGAATTCACAACTGCGAATGTGGCCCGCTATGCGGAACAGGTTGCCGACCTCTGACATAGGTGAGGCGCCTGTTACCAATGCCCCTGGTCACTATAAAGATATCATGAAGATATAGGACTCTATATATATATATATATGATGCAGCGTTGGCCGCTGTAATAAAATCAGTGGGAATGATAAAGTTTTACCATATGTTCCGTTTTATGTCCGACTCAATTACATCGTTAACGGCACGAGTTTGCTAAACTTAGTTTTGGATTATTCCATTACTTACATCAGACGCTTGGATATGTGAATGAAACCATAATCTCGAGAATGTTTGCGAACTGTATTCATAATGACCACAATTGTGAAAAGAGTAAATTATTTGAAAAAATAACTAAAAATGCGTAAATCATAATTTTATATTTTTTTACTTTTTGTTAACATTGAAATGCGTAGGAGTTTGCAGTTAAATTGAATTGCAATCAGGTTAAGAATGTTTATATATAAATTTTACTTTTAATTTTTCTTCAAAACCTTCATGATACGAAAAATGATGGGGAAGATGTTGGGGGCGAGATATAGTAATAAAAATTTAAGTATAGAAGGTGTGAAGGATTAATTTTTTACCCTTAAGGCATTGATGGCAGGTACTTTTCTTCGTATTCAAAACAGTAGTAATGTTAAAAAATCGGTCTAATCTTAAAAATTGATATAGTAAAATGGTCATATGTAGTCATTTTTTAGCCTTAAGGCACTAATGACCGCTAGTTTTTCCCGTATCCGGTAACGAATAAAGGTGAAACTTCGATCTGGTCTGTGAATTTGACCTTGATTATTTTAGTGAATAAAATAAGCGGTGTTTAGACAATTGTTTTACTATGAGTTGTTTGTTGGTAACAACTCAGTCTAGAATGACGTGCCTTTCTAAAAAATGTTATGAATTATTCTAATCATTCTCCAAATAAACATTGCCTCGCATCGTGCAACCACACTGTAATTCCTCGGATATTCTAGATACGAAGTGCATCCATCCGAGCACTCTCTGCGTTGTTAGATCTCAGTCTATTATCTCAGGTGAAGCGTCATTCACCAATGATTCGCGTAAACCACATTATTCATGCACATTCCGGTCAATTATTCTGTAAGTGGTCAGTGCTTTTCACCAACTCTTCTCCTCAAACCAACCAAACGAAAAAAAAATTGATTTCTT
Organism: Tanypteryx hageni; assembly: GCA_028673005.1. NCBI lineage: Eukaryota > Metazoa > Arthropoda > Insecta > Odonata > Petaluridae > Tanypteryx > Tanypteryx hageni. The sequence continues at coordinate 35,735,090 of CM054113.1, read as the reverse complement.
GCACGCGCAAAAGAATCAACCTAAGGGATCAAAAGGGGATTGTTGCCAGATAAAATTTCGAAAATAATGATACAAAAAGAACGACGTTGTCATCGATGTATTATTTTTATTGGTTTTATTCTCGTGTGAAAAAGTAAACTGGGCATTTCACCATAAAATATCCCGATTAAAAATACCAATTTAACTGCATGAAGTCTTTTAATTAACATTTTTTATTTTTTTCATTATTTTCTTAACTGCTAGTGAACCTAGTAATACATGTAAACGCACAAACACAACATTTCAATAACAATCCAAATCTAAGATTTATCAATTTTAAAAATTTCTCACTTTAGGCATTCTAGATGCCTATTGTTTTTGTATTCCATCTGGTAATAATCTAAAAACATTCCTATATACTAATTTACTCACATTATTGCATGCATATATAAATGAAGACATCGGTATATTTCTTCGTTGAAATTTATATGGATATACAATTATTATCAACAAAATTTTGAATGATGTAAAGCTATAGAAGGCTACGTTTCCACGCATAATTCACTAATGAACGTTATTTAATCCTCTATAGGAGAAAATAATAAGAGAAATGGTTCAATTAAAAAAGTCAAATTATATCTTGTACATAATAAAAGTTGTTTAAAACAACTTATAATAACCGTTTTATTTTTTGAAAACCTATGAAGTCTCCCAATCGATATTCGACTTATATTTCTATTTCTCTCTCGAGATATCTATATTTATGTTCTCTTTCATTCTCCGGAAGACACTTTTCTCCATTCTTCCTTTTCGTTCTCCACATTTTCTTCACCTCTTTCCAACGCCCACCAAGCTCTACCAGATTCCTCGCATCAACAATGCAAACATGGGAACGCCAAGCACACCTTCGAAAAAGTTAGGTCTTCATCCCGGGTCCTCTTTTTGCCACTCCCTCTACGACACAGCCCTTCTGTCGTTGCCGCCAGCAGATAAGAAAATCCACGCATTACGCAGGAGCGCACGCAAACAGTATACACTTAACATGCAAGTTCGAATGTATTCGTACGGATATCCCGAAGCACACCCACATACTTACACAGGCGCGGATTCTCCCGCACACACGAACGCACACAGACGTACCTTTGGACACGAGCACGTACGAAAAAGCGCCCGCACACACTCGCAAGCACCCAAACTCACGCGCCCACCCACATACGAATTTCGCGGATTCAAACGCATAAAATGAGGTTGAGTTGGAAATGGCCTCGTTTACGAGTGGTTAGGAAAATACGCTGCGATTTTCTTTCTGGTCTATATAAAACAAACACGATCTCATACACATCGTATTCTACAGGTTAGATTGTGGGATTTCGATTGGGAGGAAGCAAAGTAGAAAGGATTTATCATAGGATGTTACAGAGAATATGGAGGAATCCTTACCGTTGCTATCGCTCCGATGTCTTCTTGGAAGGCCTCTGGAAAGGAGACGGCCTCCCGCAAATTCCTCTATGACGGGCGTATCTCCTTCACTCCCTCTTTCTCTCTCCTCCTCGCTCTCTTCAGCGGCGTCGGGGTGAACTCAGGCGGAAGGATGTGGGAATTGAAGAAAAATTGAATTGCTAAAGAGCGTTCTCTTCCTTCTTCTCGAGGACTCGGGAAGAAATGTCTTTCGGTGTTATCGCTCTCCGAGTCCTTCCTTTTCCCCTGTGGTGATTGCTTCGTTCTGTTTCTCTTCTTCGCTGCATTCGTTCACTTCTCAATCGTACATTCGTTCACCACTGAACGATTACATTCCGCGAAATATATCAGTCTTCCATTTCGCTTATCTGTTGGTTTCTCTCTCGCTGGCTATGGCTCCTCTTCTTTATCTGCCTATATCTATATATCTTCTCTCTCTCAGTTCAAATTACGTCGTTTGTTCCAAATTTAATCCACGAAGGATTAGAAATAAAAATACGATATGCGAAGATATGTGTTTCTGCTGAGGGAATCGGAGGCCCTTGAAAAATAGCAAACTGTTTCTTTCAGTATTGAAGAAGAGACAAACTTTTATCAGAAGATTACGCAACTCCTGCTCAGAACAGGTGATGGGAGATAAGTAAAAAGAGAGGAGGTACAAACATTGAAAACGAGTCGGTGGATGTCGGCGGTGACATAATTGTCGAGCTTTATCACAATAACATCAACAGTTCGCGGATGGCTTCTCACACGCTCTTTCGTCTATCTTCTTTTTATTCGAGTTCCAAGTACGGAACGATATCACAAGCTGACGCACTCATAACAAAACAAAAAACGGCGATATTCTCCGGAAATAAAATAAAATGTCGAATAAAACGATCGTTGTGTTTTGCAAACTTTCTCTCTCTTTCTCGAGCTGTTATTGACACAATGAAAAAGTCTGTTGCTTCTTTTCTCATACGCGTCTAAGACGTGGATGTTGTTATTTTATGGGGTCGATTAGTTCAATATATATATATGTTTAAAAACACTTAAAACCGAAACACTGCCACCGCAGAGTAAAAACATCGAAGGAAAAACGATTTTTCTCGAAGTTTGTAACTATCCAAGGGATTTTTCTCCCTTTTGAATATCAAAAGAGGCGGAGGAAAAAAATGAAATTTCCTTTAAGAGGTAATAAGAAGAAGCTTCTCAGGGTGCACGGGGAACGCCACGCCTAAAAGCGACGATCGTGCCCGAGGCGTCGTTCTTCTCCGTTATGGAGGAGCAGTCCGCGCTGTTACGTTGCCGACAGTCCCTTCCCTACCAAACAACGCGGCGCAGACGACTGAAAACTCTCTCGCCTACACAACCTCTCCTCTCCTCCCCACACTTGTCTTTAAATCCCTCCCTCCTTCCCCATCCATACTCCATTCTCCGACTTTTCGCCTCCCCACTCCCCTCCTTTCCCGCCCTCCGTACCGACGGCCAATGGGATTCGTCGACTCGCTTGATCCCCCTCCTCTCTCTCTTTTTCATTCTCTCTCCTTCCTACTCTCATCACCCTTTCTTTCTCCCTCCATCTCTCTCCCCCACTACTTCTCATAACGCTTTGGCCCTTCTTTTCTTCTCTATCTCACACACTACCTTGCTACAAACAATGAGTAAGACTTCTCATTGACGTAATCGAAGGCGTTGTAATTACCATGAAGTGCAAGAGATCATTGTTCCGGATGCGAGAAAAGGAGGGGGAAAATAGAGGTTTTACTTTTTTGAACAACTCAAACTGAATTTCGGGTTATTTTTTTAATGCTGGATTTCTTTTGGTACATTGAAGCCGGTTTTATTTTTTAGCGGTAGACTGCGAATATTTTACTTTCGTCGATAATTTTCTCTCACCCGTGAAAATTAAGTCAAAGATCTATCACCTCGAACAATGTCATTACTTTTTTACGTGTCTGGATAATTCGTTTTTTCGGCAAATTTTACTTAATCAATTTACGCTTCGTTCTGAGTAATTTTCCGAGAATCTTTGATGGCGAGGATGAAAATAAAGACTGACTTTAGGCTTGGCAAAAAATTTTTGTTAAAATTAAATTTTGATTTTTCACGAAAAGATATATAAGGGGAGATAACGTAAGAACGCGTTTGCTATTATGCCTTTAAAAAGTTCCTTCGACCAATGTTGAGTTATATTTAGAAATAGCTTAGGTATAATATCCACTCGAAGGAAGGTCGTTGCTAGTTGTCCCCACACTTATTGCGTAATACAGAATTTTATGCGTTCGCGACTCGACAGTAATTGCTACAAAAATTGTATAGTAAGCGTCTTTCCGGCTATTTTCCAGCGAAAATATTGTTAACTTAATTTTTTCATGTGTTAGGATTATGAACTTTGGTCAATTTTAGTTTTATTTTATTAACAGGATTTGTAAAATGGTATGGCGATCTGAGGTCATTTTGTATTTTTAGAAGAAAAATATTACAACACAAAAACAAGTCTACCTTTTCTAAACTGAAAAGGATATTTTATCATTACGCATAATAACTATTCATGGTTTGCTCCATAGAGCAGATTAGCGAATACTAAACTCTGGAATTCATTTCATAACGCCAGTATGTGGAATATTCTGGATATTATGCCTATTATTCTCCAAGAAAAAAGTCATCGGTGCTTCACAAAAAGTACCTGTAGAGAGCAAATGGTAATTATCAAATAATCCTTTTGTAAAAGGTCAAAACTTCGTATGATTCTCCACTAGCACACAATGTAACAGAAAAGCATATTGAACGAAGAAAACACTGAAAATTAGTCTTATAAAAGTTATAAACCATATATAAACAACGCATTACATTTTCTGAGCATAGTCATTCGTATTAATTACAGATTAAATACATTTTCCGCACTTAAATCGTTTATGTCCAGCAGCCCCTACTCACAGCTCGTGGTACCAAGTTTTGCATGTTTCACGGTTTATCCAGTCACCTTTTGTGAGAGGTTTCAGATCAAAATACTTGATTCCGCAGAAACCACACGGTACATCTTCATCTTCCGATGATTTGTATGAAGATTCTTTACTTGAACAGCTTGAGTCCATTAGTTTTCTTCGCACACATGTTTTCTTACTTACTTTTCTTGACGATCACTAGATCTTTTGATTTATTTCTAGGTTTTTTAACATTTGTTCCTTTCTCCAAATGTAAATTTCTCCTTACTCTTGTGTTTTCAACGTTTTCAGGAGATGTCAGATGACAGGCAGAATGCTTTGTTTAAACGCAAATTGGAGGGTACTCAAAATTTAATTTTTGGAGTATTTCTATATTTTTGCAACATATTTAACTTTTATTTATGCTAAAAACGTTATCCCACAAACATTCTTAAATTTACAATCCTTCCAGACCTATTGGATAATACTGCAAGTGCTATGGGTTGACCGATCCAAATAACCCCACTAAAATTGATTCAAATATCCCCACTTGTGTCGACTTCAAATAAAAGGAAGTAGTCCTGTAGTTACGAACATAATGCGCTACTTGTACTATAGAAAAGCGCAGCAGGTAGTAACGCTGTAAGTGAGACAGAAATGAATAACACAGCGAGAATAATTTTAACACTAGACCTTTAATACTAAGGCTGCAATGTTACATACCGTTAAAATCAGAGGTAGAAACCATTCACTTCGATCTCTTTCATTGCGTTTTGAAGGCATATACAGATGTAGAACTAAATAAATTCACTTCAAGAGCATAAACAACCGTATCATACAATCGTTCACTAGAAAATGACAGCTGAAATGCGCAAGACACGCGCAGTAGGTCAAATGCTTATTTTGATCCAAATAGCCCCACCCTATCGTCTGGTACAGATGAGACGAATGTATTTGATACTTACTTCCTTTCTGAATGCAATTATTCTAAAAATAAGTGCAATAAGGTAAAATTACGAAATCTCTGACAGGCAAGAAGTTCGTAAAATTGACACACATTTATCATTAGTATAGGGAGAATAATTTCATTAGTATACGACCATAGTTAACTTGAAAAATTAATTCTCTAGTAGATTCAATAATTACCACACTAAACTTGGAATGCTCAATTATAAAAAATCATAGTCTTTTATACCGTTTGGGCTTAGTTACTTTTTCCTTGAAGAGAAGACAAATATAATTTGGTTGAAAATTACTATACGCCATACAAAAAATACCGATGTAATTACAGAAAAGTAATGCATTCATATATGAGTGGCACAAGATTATAAATGTTTATTCGCACAAATGTTTATCTTCAAACATTATTGAAAATTGGCGTAATTTTGTGAAGAATAAGTTTTTTTGGTTTATCGACTTGCTGAGTAACCCGTTTTGTTTTTTTTAGTTATCGTACAGGTATCGCCATCTTCCGAGATTTATCGGCTCGTCAGACTTAATTGTTGACTCATCTTGTATATTCCTGAGTAATTGAAGTGATGACGACTTATAAATCGCTAATAGTATGTAGGTTTTTCTATAAGTTTTTTATCGTCTCACAAGGCGTACCGGCTAAGTGTCTTGAAAGATTTTTCGTTTTGATTTAAGTTTAATACAAATAAATACGTTTCCGAGATTCCTATAAGGTTTTCATTTTTTCGCCTACTTTACCTTTAAGTTTCGTAAATCGTTCTCTGTAAGTTTTGAATAAGTCACGAGAGATTTCCACAAAAATAAAATATAATTGTTTGCAAATGCTCGTCTTGTTTTCATGAGATTTTGAATTAAAAGTTATTTTCATTAATATTTAATTAATATACTATTTGAAGTTTATTTCATGTTTTTGCGCTATTAAATGGCGTTATAGTTTATTAACTGAGATGAAGATTTCATATCCAAAATAATATTTGGAAGAAATTTACAGCTTCAGTTAAATCGAAATCGGTTGTAGCGAATGCTTTCTCACTCAAGTGGAGACAAGCTTTCGATCGAAGTTTTACTCACATTTTGAACTTCATTTTGCTACTTCACCTTTTTCCATCTCTATTCAGAATATTCAACCCTGTAAAATTATTCAGTGATATCATACGTTGAGAAAAGTTACCTTTTAGTTAAAATACCGGTTTTTTATAGCATTAGTTTGCAATCAATTTTACCAAATCTTAAATTAATTTTACTAGACACCGTTGAACTGAGGGAATAGAGACATTGTGAAATTTTATAGTGATAATAGTAACTAAGAATTATTATTACGGACAGTTCCAATACAACCATTTGTGAATCTAATATCTAAATATTGAGAAAAATATTATTAACATAAAAAAACAAAATACTTCATATTGTAACATCTTGTTTTAATTTATAATTCCGTGGAACAGAAATTATAGCAATTCATCGATTTTCAATTGTGTTGCACATACTATTAATTCTTCTTTCGATACTATGAGAATAACTTTTCCTTTTATAAACATTGTACCTACTGACGGTTTTCTTTGTTTTGCCGTAAAATGCATTGCTCAGTAATTGAAGTAAAGGCGAGTAATAAAGCAACGATATGGCGATTTTCGGGTTGATTTCAGCTATGAATAGCTTGCGTAGAATATAGGTACAGTTTTGTCTATCATGTACGTCTTGTTTAATAAATAATTGATGCAATACATGCATTGGATTTCTCAATCTCCGTAATCAAATACTTGGTGGACATTCAAACATAACCAGACTTGAAAATTTGAATTGGCTGTCAATCAACCAGCAATTCCAGGGCAGGTGAATATACGTTAATATTATGTTTCATTGCCTAAATTTAACTCTTATTGCAAAGTCATTGTTATTATTCGTCACACAGAGATACTTTTATATTTAATTTTATTGAATCATTACAGGTTTAGAACAGACCTCAATTCGGAGGGGTGCAATATATTTCCGTATACATTCTATACCCGTTCCCGTTGCTCCTGTGTCTGAAAGATGGTTTGATTTCCATTTCGACCGCTGAATGCTAAACAAAACCCTTTCCTCTTCTCGCGAAGAATCGCCCTGGCAGCAAATACACGGAGGCCGATGCGATGCAATGTTAATTAGCTCACGTGCTCACACGATCGACACACCTTCCGGACGTCGGAATGGGTTTTGAAGCGGATCCAACATCCGGTGCGTAGGATTCTAAAAGGTGGGATGAGAGGGAGAAAGGTACTAGTGGAGGGGGGAGGGTACAGTCTACGCCGCCGGAAGTTCTTTTGCGAAATAATGAAAGTTTTAGTTGGTTGGTTAGTTTTCCACCTTGCTACTTCCCTCCCCTCGCAGTGATAAATATGGCATAATTTAGGAAGGCACTTTTGTAAAAGAGAGAGAGAATCGCGGAGCGGGGGAATAAATAATGTAACGTCTGGGCGCGGGAGTCGTTTGTTTTCGGCGTGAAAATGGGATATACATGTATATATATATATATATATATATATATATATATATATATATATATATATATATATATAGGGAGAGAGGGAGAGGGAGGTGGAGAGGGAGAGCGAAACATCTTGCTCTTGCTTTTCATTCTTTTAAACGATACTTATTTTTTATTCCTGAAGGTGAGAGAGAAGGAAGCTGGGGATTTCGCGTTATTTTTCCTCGCGAATGAAATGGTCGCCGAACCTTTTTATTTTCTTTTCTTTTAAGAAACTAAACCTAAAAGAATGACGTTAGAGGATGTGCGATAAAAAGTTCCAAGTAGTTTTTGTGTTTTTCACTATGTGGTAATGTATTATGCAGCATTTTATTGCTTTATTCTCTGCGACAGTTTCGAAGAAAATAATCTTGTTGTATGTGATGATTTGGTACTGATTCTGTTGTGAAATAGAAGCCATTAAATTATAGACTATGTATATTGCTGTCGCGGAGCATATCTTAATTAATTTAATCTTGCTATTTTATTTTTATGCCAAAAATCTTGTTTAAAAGTTAATTTTTGTGCATAGTGAATTTTGTAATTTAATTTAATATTGGTAAATTATTTTGGCACCAAAAAGCCTTGTTTTGAAATAAATATTTTCTGCTCAGTTTATTTTGTAACTAGTTTCTCAATAAAGAGAAAATATTTATGCATCACTTCCTTTGCCGAAAAAATTGCTGCCTAGTATGAAAAGATTCCTTAGAGTTGACATGAAAACTTCCAGTTGGAGAATTATAAATAAAATCACAGATGGTTGATGCCCGATAAAATTTTCGCGAATACTCGCAGTTACATTGTAATTGAAAAGAAATGGCGATACCATTCCAAACTGAAGCAGTTTTTTTTCAACTTCGCCACTACAGCCGTCTATCTAAAGTTATGTTTTTTGCAAAGGAGAGGGTTTCAAGGTTTTTGTAATTTTATAAATGGAGGCTTTATTAGGTTATAATCTCATACATAATTGTTTCTTTAAAAAATAAGTCATCTATTCCTAGTGGTGCGAGAATTTTATAAATATAAATTTAGAATACTCCTCAGGGGAGAATAAATACATTGAATCGCGTTTTAAGCTATTACTTACAAAAAATGAGATTAATATCAATAATAATATAAATCGACTTCTAGTATCTCATATTTATTACCCTGCATCCTGCTAAATGGTTTATTGTGATATACCATAGAGCAGTAATTTTGCTTTTAGTGGTGATAGATCGTACAAGACCTTTGCACAATACCCTCTTCGATTACCTTGCTGGCAAAGGCCCTAAATGGCGTAATTATTTTGCCATAATAGGGGCACGTGGGTAGTCGGAAGTAAGGATGTAACGCAAGAGACTGTAGCCAGCCTTTAGAGCGAAATGAATAAAAACGAAGCGAGAGCATGGCTGTGTTGTAAAGTGCTACTTCGAAGCTATTGAAATGTGATTATTGACAAGGACTTTGGAAGATTTTTCAAGTGGAACTACCTTTTGCCGGAAAAATAGTTGCAAGGTGGAGCTTTCAGTTGCGATAAGTTCATTTTCAGCGGCGATGTACCTTCAGAATTTAGTTTCTGTCTTTTTACCATAACATTGTTGTATTTTCACTGTGCCTGATAAATTTTTGATTTTATCAATAAGATTAGTATACATACGTAGATCCACCGTATACAGTTAGCTCATTTCAAGAATTTCAATTATTTAAAATTCGCATATTTTTTTTTAAAAGTTCCCTCGATGTGTTAAACTGATGCGAATATTTTCTTCTATTTCCCAATGCAAGTTCTAATTGATTACAGTTTATTTAAGAAACAAACTATTCGGAAATAAGACATTTGACAGTAAAAATAAATGTATAATAGAATAGACCAATTTCTGAGTAACCCTGTGATGCCCTTAAAATATTAACGTTAATGGTATACTGGAAAAAATATTGAAGTTACCGCTGTAAAAGCAATTTTTAGTCGTTTCAAAAATCATATCGCTTGGTAAAGAAAAAAATGCCCGAAACAAGATGTGGCGAATTTGTTTTATCATAGGGAAAACAAAAAATAGTTTACGTTAGTAGAGAAATGTGGAGGGAGGCAAAAGAGAGAGAGAATGAAATGGTGGAAGAAATTTAGTACAGGAAAGAGTAATGGGAAAAGCTACTGCGAAGAAAGTGTAGAGAATGGTGGAAAATGAGAGGAAGGGTGAGTTTTCTGTGGGGGACACTGGAAAGAAAAGAGTCGAGTGAAAATGAGTCAGATATACGCGGCGTGGGAGGAATATAACGGAGATTCAAATTCCAGAATAATTTGTGCTTAAAGAAAAAACTAAGGATTGTAAGACTGCGTGGCATTTTTGTGCTTATGCTGGAGGCAGGAAGCTATTCCATTAAAGATTTCTATCTCCAGAATAAGATATATCAAGTGAGCCGATATGCGAAAGGGATGGGAAAGAAAGAGGAAAGCGTTCGGAGAAAGGGAGGATAACGGAGAGCTTAGATGCAAAAATATATAAAAATGAGACGAAGAGGAAACGAGAGATTAAAGAAGGGAAGGGACTGAAGTGAAAGCATCCGCAATAAAAAAGAGGTGATTAAAGCCATCTTCAGGATTAAAGAGATGAGTTATTATTATTATGAAAAAGGAGTCGGATGCAAGCAACGAGTGTTGTAGTACGCAATCTAAAAAAATGTATGAAAGTGGTAATGGAGCATGAAAGGAATAGGAAAAAAAGGAGCGTTTGGAAATGAGAGAGGACGCGTGAAAGAAATTGTAGTTTAGTTTTAAATTTAGGATCACGAAAGAGCGGATGGGTTTACCTGTTGGATAACTAGTCGAAGCAAATGCAAAAACCGCTTAATAGGAGTTAGCACAATCTTTCTGAAGATAGCAAAAAGAGAGCTAAATGAGAAAATAACGGAAATGGCGCAATACTATGGCATGTAAAATCGATATTATTATAGTTATTGTAGAGTTGGATTGGGAATAATGTTCTTTCCACAACGAATCCACAAACCATTCGCATGACTATGTTCCCGTCGTCCTCGTAATTACATGGGTGCCCGAGCCAAAAGGGGAGCCTAATGATCATAACCACATATACTAAAATAGGATAATAAATTAAATAGGATGCCAGTTCCTTCGATTAGGAAGGAGGCATATTTTGTTTAGACTACAACCAAAAAGACGCGGTATAAAGCCTCAGCTTTGTCTTTTAAGATTTTTTAAAATCAAATAATTGCTACAAACTTACTCGTTTTACTTGAGAAGGGCGATTTCTTTAGAATGAATTTCGTATTAGCATGAGATAAATAGGACCACCAATGCAACATGGATTACGAGTTGTATTTCGTAATGGCGTAGCAAAAAGGACTGGATCAATGCATTATTAGTAGGGTATGGATTTTTCGGGTTTAAAAAAAATTCTTTAGGAGGGTATTATTTTCATTTTTCTAAATATTAAAAAAAGTTCAATCTCGGGTAATTTTCGGGTTTTATTATTTTGCAATTAGGATAAAATGGTTTTAAATAAAAATCTTGTTTGAAAATTTAAAAGTTTTATCACAATCAAAACTTTTTACTATACCCCAAGTATGGTTGAGAGTGTGATATCTTGTATTAAACGCCTTCAGGTGGAGAGGAACACCTCGCAGGCTGCACAAATATCTTGCTTTCCGTTCAACTTCTTTTGAAAACACACCAGATATTAGTGAAATAATTTTTCATTCTTAGTGTTTTCAACTAAAAGGCAGTTGGACTCTTTTTCCTTGTCTTATCAAAGATCTAACAGCGACTTGCTAAGGCGCGTCCTTGTCTATTCGAGACGCGAGAACACCAAGATTAAGATTGTGTTACTAAGTAAGTTTATGAATAAATTGTTTACAAAGAGATTAAACAGACTTGCCACGAACATCTCGGACTGCACTCCAAGTGCTGAGGTGCCTACAAGCGCCAGAATAGAAATTCTGTGACAAAATCGAAAATAAATTGTTTAAAGAAAACTAATAATTTCGGTTTTTTTTCGGGTTTTACCCGAAATTTAGAAAAGTCAATCGGAGGGTAGAAATCTGGTAAAAAACGGGTAAAACTCGAAAAATTCATACCCTAATCATTAGGCGTTCTTTACCAGCGAAGCGGTAATAGCGGAACGCCTTATGGGCACGTCTGGTCCGTACGTAGTAACTTTCTTCTCCTAAACCGCTGGACGGATTTTAATTAAATAAAATATGTCAAGCAACAATGAAATACCAAACTTTTCTCTGCCTAGCTCTTATATGATCTGTAAGGTATAGATTAAAATTTTATTTGGATTTAGAACAACATTTACTTCAAGGTAGTCTCCGGGACCATGTAATTACGATTTATAGTTTCGGAGATAAAAAATCGAGAACCGCCTAATCTTTCTGTATCGTTTTATACGTATTTCCCCTTTGAAATCTTTGTGTATTCCATTTATGGAGTATAGTTTTCCATCTTGTTTTTAAACAAGAAGAAAGCCACGAAAATGTGGAAATTATCTGCGCTGGTAAACCATTTTCATCTATTACAGTTCATGTATAGTATTGGCAAAATTCTGGTCTGTTGTATCATCTTGAGTATGTTAATGGCGAGAGATTGGATTTTGCGTTCTCATGCTTACTCTAAATAGCTGTATTTCGGTTAACGCACTTTCTGGTCTTAGAAGGTCTAACATAAGTTCATTTCCATCTTCTTTGAGATTAAAAGTAAAATTAAGTATCAAAAGTTGTAAAATTAAGTACTTGTCTTAGGTATCTCTAATAGCTATAATGAGGTTATTTGTTAAGTAAAACAGGTGCTAAATTTTCAATTGTGTCATACTTCATTGTTTATTCTGTATTTTTCTTAATCATAGGGGTACATTATAATTTTTTGTGAACTAAAATAACTATGTTGAATAAGTGCGAAACTCATAGAATAGGGGAGTTATGTAAAATTGTATTGAACGGCAAGAAGTATAATACTTTGAAAATCGAATATAGAAATCAAAATAGTGAGAGTGCAAGAAACGATTTTTGAAAACATATCGAATGTCTTTTGTCATTTTTTGTATTTATTTTCCTTTTTTTAGTACGTTTATTTCATTGCGAATCTTTCATTCCAGCTTCAAGTTGAAGCCCTCTTTGTAAATTTACTTATCAACAATCTCTCCCCTTGTTGAGAGCTGATTGTAGACATTACACCCTTCAAGATTTATTGGGAGCCATTCTGAGTTCAGTTCTTTATAAGTTTTAACGTGAGCCTATTAGCTGATTAGAAATAATTTATTTCGAGATTTATTGGAAGCCATTCTGAGTTCAGTTCTTATAAGTTTTAATTAGCGTATCATCTCTCCATATAGGTAGTGGAGTTTATCGTCTAAAACATCAGCTTTGCAAAGAAAAGCAACTTAAAACCTTGCGCCTATTGGAGATACCTGAAGCAAGTACATTTTTTAAATTTCCTGTTCTTGAACTTAAAACCTAAATATTTAGTTAAATTCAAAAAAATTCCTAATTATTTTCAGTAATAGTTTTAAAAGTTTTCATTGTCATTGCTTATTACTTTCTTTCAGGATATAAAAAAAAAACAAATGCCATTCTTAGATCTGATTCCTGTTTTAATGTAGCGTTAGAGGAGGCGATTGTTTCGTATCTAAAAATACCTGAAAATTGCTTTCTTTTACTATGCAAACTAAGAATTAAAACATTACATACTTCAAAAGCAGCTTATAAAGATATAAATTGACGCTATAATGAAATGCACACGCGCACGAATACGTACACAAACGCACACATGCACACATACATACATACATACATTTGCATGTATAGCAGGGAGGGGGATGGAAAAAAATCCAGAAGAGAAAATAACGGAGAATAAAATGTTTCCAGGGAAGAAATATAAGGGATAGGTAGAGATAGATAGGACAGGATGAGAAGGAAGAAGGTATTCAGACATGTATTGGTTCAGGCCAACGATGCAGATGTGGGGAAGCATCGGTGAGGAGACGGGAGCAGGGATTTCGGCGTCGAGAAGGCGCTGCGTCTGAGGAAAAATACGCGGGAACCTGGAGATGGGAGGGCACTTGATGTTGAAGGAGGATAAGAGCGAGATGGAAAATGAGGCGCGATTCCCCGTATAACTTAGGAGACGTCGGTGATGCTGCGTACGAGAGGAGATAAGGGAGGAATGGGGCCGGTGAGAAGGGTAAATACGAAAGGCTCCGGTTGCGGCTGAGAGTAGCCCAGTTTTTTCCCTATTTTATTTGCTTAGCAGTTGTTGCTCCGCTTCGAATCCAAGGGACGCGGTGTGAATCGATAGCCTTGAGTAGGACTCGCCCGATACTACGTAAGAGTATTTCTTACCTTATTTTGCCTTTTTTTCAAGGAAGAATTTGGATTAAATGAATTAGACATCCAGTGGCGGATTTACGCCTCCTGGGGCCCCTTGGGCTAAACATTTTGGGGCCCCTGGCGCTAAACATGTGGGGGCCGCTGGCGCTAAGCAGTTGGGGGCCCTGCAATATAAATAAAGTAACTCCTCGTATAACGCGTGCCCGCATAGCGCGTCTTTGCAATAACACGATTTATTTTTTAGAGACAATTTTTTACGTAAAGCGCTCATCCCCGCAATAGCGCGCAAAAAATCGCGTGGCGGACTATTTCGCGGAGTGGTGTAAGTTGGTGTAAAATTTTAAATGATGGGATAGCTGTAGTGTGCACAATTATATATGCACACTCACGCTCACACGCAATTATTTACGCACAGTATATGGCAGTGGGTATATTTTAACTTGAAGCCTCAGAACTTGATAGAGAGTTGCGTTGAATCATCCTCCTGCTGAACGCACTATACGATTCGCGCGTAAAAAAATGAATTACGAAAGCTACAAATGCGCATGCTAACTACTCATAGTTAATTTGTGCTGTTAGCAAATTTTGTTCTGTTGTTAACATTATTATCCTTTATGACGAGTGGAAAGCGTGTGCTAAGTGATATCAATGCAAACAAAAAGTTGCTGATACTGAATACTACGTAATACATACATACAAGCATGCAACACATACTGTACATGAAAATAACAATAGTAAAATGGTGTGAAATGCTCAAGATTGTTTGTGAATGTTATTGTTAAACATTGTTAATTGATCGTCTGTAATGTGCCTCGTGCTGTATAAAAAAATAAATATTACTCCAGGTCGGCTTTTGGTAGTACAGGCAGTTAAAAGCGATCTTAACTATAAGAATAATAACGTATTTTCACAAATGAAAATATCGGTGGGCGTGAAAATTTCTGAATAACTCGGAGAAAAGTTCTACCTTGACTGGGAATCGAACCTGGGTCTTACATATGATATAGCCATGTAACTACATAAGCAGACTAAATCTCCTGCTTCATAATCTGGTATTTTCGTGTAATAACGTATTTTGATTAAAATCGGACCTCATCTACCTGTTTCAAAATTTGAGGTTTGTGGTAGAACTCAGTGTAGACAACTTCATATATGAACAACAATTGAGAATGGGGAGTATTAGTTCTTTAACTACGAACTGTGTTCCGAACGGACGCATGTGGTATATATAAATAATATTTATGGCTTGTGAGGCTGTCAAAAACTCAATCCCGAAATATAGAAATTGGAGTAAAACCACTCTTCGAAAAATACCCTTAATATACTTTACTTTTTGAGCGCCATATTACAGATATGTTTCAGTCCTCCAGCGCGCGTGGATTTTTTGAATGTTTAACCAGCAAGGATTTTAATTTTTAATCCTCGATTGAGTTTTCTTCAAGCAAGAGGGACAGATAGTCTTTAGCGCGCAGTTGTTTTACGGTGAAGTGGTTTACCTTTATTGAATTAATATTTTTTTTTAATTCGCAGGTAGATTAATTTATTTTTATACGACGAATTAACGATGCGACGCTCAATCGGGAATTAACTATCTTTTTCGCTTGACTGAATTGGATGAGTCGCATCGGATCGGATGTCGATGGTTGGTTAAACTATTTTTTTTCCTTTTTGTCTCTTTTGTGGGACGGAGATCGACACAAATAAATGACGTAACGTAGGAAAAAGTCTTAATGCTGCCGCGAGTATAAAAAAGATAATGGTTTCCATGGAGAAGGAAATATAAGGCTCCAGGAATAAATTTTAAGTTATTTTCAGCCATCAAAGTCCTAGGAGAAGTTTTTACGGCCCCGCGAGTAAGGAAGAAAATGAAACCGAGGAGAGAAATATCTGAAGTTGAACGAAATTCCAATCCATACATCATTTCTTTGAGAAGAAGTTTCCTTAAGAGTGAGTTATTTTCTCTAAAAGTTTAATTCAAAGAATTTCGTCTCTATAAAACGACTTAGCTTGAATAAAGCTGTAAATAATGATTTATCAGCCGATCAATCGTCAAATCTTTACCACAGCATAATTTTTATTATTTACATGTTAACATAATTATAAATTTTATAAATAATCAATTAAATAATTAAAATTGAAGCCTTATGCTATACTGACGTAAAAGACATTTTTTTCCTTTTTAATGGTTTTAATTCTAATTTAATTTTTAGAAATGTCCTCGAAGAATAATAGTTCCTCAAATAT
This sequence comes from Tanypteryx hageni, assembly GCA_028673005.1. Lineage (NCBI taxonomy): Eukaryota > Metazoa > Arthropoda > Insecta > Odonata > Petaluridae > Tanypteryx > Tanypteryx hageni. The sequence continues at coordinate 35,718,701 of CM054113.1, read as the reverse complement.
TACATACATTTCTGTTGAGCTGAATCATATTTTTTATTGATGTGCTTATCGATTAAATTTTACTGAAATGCTCTGGTATAAAATGGAAACTTGTAGTTTTTGAACCGGCTGCAAAAAATATTCAGGAATAAACGGAAGACATTATTTTATTTGCATTATTTGACAATTTTGGTTCAGTGCTTTGAGTGTATTTTTATTCTTTCACATTGGATATTGTTATGAACGAAATAGGTTTCATAATGATTTTCCATTTTCTTCAGTTTCACTAAATTCTTTTGTTGATCTGAATATTCGAATTAATTTTTATTACGGTTAACTTAATTCAAAATAATCCGGTCATTAGATTTAAAATATGCAAACATGATTATAAGTTTAAGTATGAATTCATTAGCATGGTCTTTAAAAGTCTTTGTCGATTGATGTGCGGAACAATGAATGTTTCATTCTTGTTAAACTTTGTACGGATTTCGCGCTGCAATGTATAATATTCTTTATTTACGTGAATACGGCGATGTAACACATCGAATTCGCGGGAAGTTGGCGTCAAAAGTTTATATGGATCTATGAGATCTATAAAAGCGATGGAACATTTTTATAGTCGCCACACTCGCGTACTTTGCGATGGCTTTATTGCAATATTTACCCAAATCTCCAATGGGAGCGTTCTTGCGCGCCGCGGTAGCTATGGAGAATGCATCGGTTAACGGTTAGGAGTCTGTAAAGTTATGTATCGCGCGAGAATAAACTTAAGCTAGCTGACGAGATGGGGCAATCTGTGCACGTACCAGGAGCCGCGTAAAAAGGAATTTTACAGATTGAGAGTAAAATGTCGTCGACTGCTACGCTCCGTGCTAATATGAGATATACGTGTTATATTTAATTTCCGTTCATTCGTTCACTCAGGAATTTTTTAATTCGAAACAAATCGTTTTGTCTTAAAATCATTTCAATGCTTATTTTGGATTTTCTACGGTAAGCGCGAGTTGGAACAGCTTCTTCTTAATCCTCCATTCTCACACCCGAGTCTCTGCTTTAAGACAGGCAGGTTATATTAGACTAAATAACACTAACTAACGTTTCTCCGGCAACGACGATAATTTATGGAGGATTAAATTAATTTCATATCTTTACAAAGCATGTAATCCGTACACAACTCAGAAAAGTTACTACTTTTTCTAGGGCTGATTTTTAACCTGTGATCTGTAGATCTATCCAGAGAAATGTTTCTTTTAAAATATTATTAACATCTTTTAATTCGATAATATATAACATGCAAAATAATAATATCTTTTTATTAAAAACAACGTAAGTTTTATCTAGATAATTATTATTTACGGTATGTATGCCAATGTTATCATACACGATTGCCATTTCTTGAGAGCTTAATTCGTCCTGTTTGAACTAAGAACGTGTAAACATCCCCTTTCGTAGCTCTGAGGATATGGAAATCTGTGGGCGTATTTTTTTAAATGTAAGTTGAAACCCTTTCGTAGTGACAGGATCCGTTTATTTCGAATAGAGATTCGTGCCCTATAAAAGTCATTCTTTATTTTTATTCATCGCAGACTCGCAATCGCAAAATTTTTGCTGGAAGCCGGAAAAAACTACTTGAAGCGAAGATGATTCACGTGCGGTTGTCATTTTCTTGAAAAGCCCATCACACATAAAACTGGGTAGTCGTTTCAGCACGTGAATTGAGTTTTAAGGCCGAATTTGAGCAGTCTATGAGTTCTCATGTTCCTCTACAGTCTCCGAAATTATGACGCACAGTACTTGACGTGGTAGGAAATGGTAGTGATATACGCCAATTGGAGGTTCACATCTGGGTTTCGCAACCAAGTTGGCGCGATGGAGTTGCGAGCAGTTTGCAGTTCCGTTAGAGACTCGTGAAGCACAACAATCGCATCTTTACTCCAAACACCACCCTTATAAATTTCTCACCCCTTAGTCATGGTGGCCGTAACATAAACTATCTTGCGACGAGTTTAAAAAAAATGTTGTACTCTGTTTATGATAGGCATATTTTGTATATTTTAATGCATTTTTGTATTGGTTTACTTTTAAGCGGGTATTCAATACGGCAGGATTAGGATTATGTTATGTTGGCAAGCAAGCAGTTTCTAGCCAGAAATTTTGGGTTACCTATAAGGTCAGTTTGTTTTGAGTGAATTAAAAAAATCGATAATATGGAGATTCACACCTATCAATATTTCGAACAAGTTATGTGTGAGTTAATTCGAACTGGAGGTATTGAAAATTGTATATAAAAAGAAAGAAAACTTCAAGACGGGAGCAGAGTTTTTAAGAGAAACATCTAACATTCACGATGTTCATGTAATTCAACCACATTGAAAATTAAATTTTTATTTTGACGAAGAATAACTTATGTACAAGAAAGTGAAGATAGATCTTTGAATGATGATATGTAAAATACTCATTTAAATTTTAATGGTTTAGAAATTTTTCGTAATAATACAAATTACTTATGCATTTCCACTAATATTTTTTAGCTTCTCATTACAAATTTTGTTTTCCCTTTTAGCACGCACTAAAAGTTATTTTTTGTAAAACTTTCTTAATGTATTTTGTTCTTATTTACGAGCATCTACATGTTGTAAATTCTGTTATCGCACTGATGTGATTTATGATTAACCCTGCAACCGATATTGCATATATTTATTCTTTAATTTCAAAATGTCATAGTTTACGAAGACTTTTGTGGAGGTAACTCAGATGAAAAACATATAAATCCTTATTCTAATAAAAAATGAAACCACTCCCAGTAAGTTTATTTAAATTTATCCTGGTATGTTGTTTTGTCATGTACTTTCGTTTTTTCGCGCCTATAAATTATTCGGCCTTATGTCTCTTATTTCTTCTATGGTTGGACTTAATATCATATTGTGTCGAGGGAAGTTGATTTTTTAGTGCGATAAAGATCAAAGCATAAATGGAATATGCGAATAATACAAACCTTTATTTTTGAAGCACCTGAAAGAGAAATTCTAATTTTCGATTAGAGAAACGCACACTCTGTTACGTTTACAAACTAATACAAATTGTGTAATTTACACGTTCGATTTGGCACATCTATGTTTGCGCGTATGTACATTACGCTCAAATACTCACATGCTGTTGCGCGCTCACAAACATACGTATGGCAGTATGATTGGTTTTATCTCTTTAATTCGCATAAATTCTCCCTCAAGATGCCGGCAGAAGTTTGATGTTGCATAGGGCGATACTATTTTCTTCCTTTAAAAGGGGTCAACGTAACAGGCGAGAGAGAAATTGGGGTCTGGGTAGGGAGAAGGGACTTGGCGTAGGCACGCGGCGGAGAAGCGTAAAAAATGAAATAAAGTAACCAACCTCTCTCAACCTTCTCTAGCTTTTTATTCATTTTCCTCGAGAGGGCGACGATATTCTCCCTCCTTTCCTCTTTTCTGAAGCCCGAAGAAAAGGCAAGGAGTAGGAAAAAGAGTCGAAAGCAGAGGGAAAAAGTGAATAGGATTTCTTTGGAGGACGGTTTAAGGAGAGGTCGGTCGGATGGACGAGGGAAAGGTACGCAGGCGGTGAAGTGGGGTCGTATCTCCACGGAGACGGAGCTGATGGATTTTGGAGGGAAAAGGAAAGGGAGGAAAAAGGAGGAGAGAGGTGTAAAGAAAGGGAGAAAAAAGGAGGAGAGAGGTGTAAGGAAAGGGAGAGGATGGCAGAGATAAGGGGGTGGGGTCTGGATACTAGAAAAAAAGCGACTGAGTGAGGCATAGAGATGCATGCGCCGAAGCATCGGATATGGCAGAATCCTTTTTCGGTATTTTTGAACATAACGAATGAAAGTGTATGTCATCTCTTTTTGTTTGTTCGAATCATACGGAGGAAAAATCGCATTGGAAGCCGCGTGTATATCTTCCGACTCGAACTTGAATTCCAAAAGAGAAAAGAAACTCGATGGTGGAAAGGCGCCCGCGTTAAAGATCCGGTTTCTTTCTTGTTTTCGCAATGGGGAGGGAAACGTTGCGATTGCTCCAGACAGCATAAATAAAGTACTTTTCGAAAGATTTTGAGGGATTTGTGGATTTTATTTTTGTTATTTTGGTTACGTAGAGTCAGCTTAGATGAAACGTTATTGATGATAGAAGGTATTGTATGAGTATAATGTTTTTACATTTTATATATAATTGAGAGTCATGCATTGGAATAAGAATTATTCCTGTTGAAAATTGCCATATTATTTGTTTCTTTATCTACGAACTTCCAAAACAATTAAACCCTGCCCTTTTTCACTCTGGGCAGCAGATGTACGTCAAAGTGATTCATGAGTGTCATAAATGCTTCGCTAGACACGGAGAAAATCTTCGAAGGGAATCGTCATAGGACAAGAGGCTGGATTGGGAGTCAGAGTTAAGGCAATGTCCTTCGCATTAAGTAAAAGTTTCGTGAGACAAAAATGATGACACTGTACATTTCCCCAGAGAAGCTTGTCAGAGTTTGATGGGAGAAATCCATTTTTATTCCCTAAAGATGGGAGGCACGAAAGAGGGAAAGAATAAATTTAACAGGTTTTCCCTGGATAGTTAGTTGACCATATTTTTTGGAGGGGACTCTATATAAGTGTACCAAGTGGAGATAATTATGGTGTGAGTGGATATATATAAAAGTAGACAGATATAAAATGATAAATTTTAGTTAGGGTATTATGGGATAAAAATCACCAGTGAAGAAAGAATTGTATTGCCATTCTGTTAATACACTTTTAAATAGAGAATGAGAACCATAACTGTAAAATTCTTGGTTGGATATCACGCCATTCATTCAATTTCCCTCATAGTCCATTACCCGCCATTGTTTCATTTTTGGGATGCAAATATGTTATATCAATTTAATTTATCTTTTTCCACCGGGAGAATTTTGTTATTAGACATTTCCTTGGAATTCTTGTATTCAGTTGAATTCAAAATTAACGCTAAGTGTAATCACTTAAATTATCAATCCAAAATGTTAGATGATTGAAAAAAGTTGAACTTTTGGTAGGTATATTGATGCCTATTTTTTGGTTAGGTATATGGCTTATTTATGTCACTTCTTATTATTTCGTTAAATTACAACCGATATCAAGAAACAATATTCGATTCCCGGTCAATTACAGGATTTTTTTTCCTTCTTAAATGTCAAAATTTAGCAACATATATTTTTGGCAAAATGAAGTAACGTAAATATGCGAGTATTGTTTGGAAAAACATTCGAGGGTCATGTTTTAATGTTTTTGCCACATTTTTTAAGGATGGGACTTTATAATTGTACACCCTTCCAGCAAGAAAGTTTCAGAAGTACGTCAATTTCATCCGGTGCACGTGGATATCGTCTATTAACACCTTGGAATTTAGATACTTAATCGAGCAACTTTTTAGGGAGATGAAATTGATTACATGCTATTATACTCTTTGCAAAATATTTGGATCCCGACTATTAACACGTGGCAAGTTGGATACTTTATAGTGAAAGACTTGATTATGTACATACCGTTACGAGTCAGTTGGGATAGTAAAACAACACCAAACGTTGGAAATTGTTTCCAAACTTACGAGAAAGGCTAACTCTTTCACGTTCCTCATCCACATCAGTGGAAGGTTACTCAACCATCCAAAATTTATAATTTCAAAATGGAAAAATTATGCATTACATTGTCTAAAAAAATGAAGATTAAGATTTAATAAATTATAGCGGCGTTTGAATGAAACAAGATGATACAACCGGAAGCCTACTTTTCACAAACTTATTTTAAGTTAAATGAATGTTGGTTAGAACAGAAATGATTGGTGTTTCTATTAAAAGTCTCTCACTTGTTAGCTATCAATATTATGAGAACTTTCAATGACCTATCTGAAATGTAACGATGTAATATTATAAAATATTAAAAATATATTTGAACGAAAAACTAAATTGATCACACGTATTTATGCGGCAAAATAACACGTGTATGTGCTAGGTTATATCGAATCCGAGTCCAAGAATAAGTCTTTGCAATGGCAACGCTCTCGTAATGAGTGATAAAAACTGCCAAATTCGAAGAAATACAATCGATAAGTTACATTCCACGACAGCATCTCAACCTTTTTGGAGGTACGGAACCCTTTAAAAACTGGACACTGTTTCGCGGAACCCCGCCATGCTCTTCACCAAAAATATCTAAGGAATATAATACAATAACAAAGTAAACAAACCATAGAGGAAACGGTTAAATTTTACTCTGATGGCCCCTAAACACGAGCATAAATGACATCAAAATTAACAAATAACAAAGAGACCCTTCCAAGTTGATATTTTAATGTTTGACTATCTGTTAAGCAATTATATAATTACACTACCATCTAACATCCCAAAATGTCCAACTGGTAAATTTAATTTGCAGAAAGATTTAAAAAATTAAAATGTTCTACAAAACTTTTAGAAAAAGAACAATTATAATAATGAATAGTTTATTTAAAATAATAACTTAAAGATATGTTAAATAGTTGAATTGTATATTTTATAGTACACCAGAACGAAGCTTACAACTGATAAATAATAAATTAATATTGTTACGTTTTATTTCGTATCCAAAAAATACATTATATTTACCACACTCCCACCTTCCAATCAAGGTCCAACTTGAAGAAGGCGAAATACGACTAAATAGGTATAATCAAATAATGTTAAAGTCGTGACAAAATTTATTGATGTCATAATCAATGTAGTATTCCTTTTAAACGGTAAAACAAAAAATTGGAAGCGTATTTTGGGGAGGCGGGGAGGGGTCACAATTGGTAATCTTTGGCTTGACACAGAGCCATACTTCCTCCGCTAATGAGAGTCTTTCACAGCAACATACACAGCTGTGCCCAACAAGCACTTCAACATTCACCGAAATCCTGCAACTCTCCAGTGTGTGACACTATATAGATTTGTTTATATCAACCCATGTTAACATTTAATTGCAATAACAAACCATATATGAGTTAGAAGTGAATGGCTTCTGTTGGCAGGTGCTATAAAGGCGATTGAACCACATACTTTCTGTGATGCATGTACATATTTTTCGCGAAACCCTTGAACCTCTTCCGCTGAACCCAGGTTGAGAAGCACTGTTCTACGATAAACATTAAAATCTCCATTCCTTTCTTCGGGGTAGAGTACAAATCTCGCTCCAATATTACAGTTCTGAGTTATTTAAATGTGCAATGGAAAATTACCCTGCACGATGGATGTCAGATTTCCCATGTAAATCAAATGGAAAGGGTATTTACTGAAATCAAACCCGGTACTTTCAATATTCGCAACAAAAACTATCCTGGGGTGCTCCACCAATTGCCATGAAAATCGGTCTATTGGTTGAAAAGTTAATATGGGGGACAGACAGACAACGAATGAACAATAAATCTATTTCCATTCTGGAAATTTCACAAAATATACTTGTTAAGCACTTATATTGGACACAGAACATAATACAAATATTTGATTTACCTTTTATGGACCCCATGAAGAATTTTCGGCTCAAAAACTATAAATTATTTGAAAGTACATATTTAAATAAAGAGTCCATTCCAATAGCAAAATGCTAAGTGTGAAGGCGTGAAAAAGCCATATGGGCGTGATGATCCAAGGAAATGACTTAAATCGAATATAAGATATTTTTAATGTAAATGTTTACCGCCTACATTTTTATTAGCCAGAACAGATTTTTGATGCTGAAATTTCAATTAATTAAATTCTACATTTGACCGTTACCATAAAAACAAATCACGATTTGATTGATGGTAAGATCCAACATATACATTTTCCGTCTTTTTAAGTACAGGTGGATTCCCTCAAATTCGGAACTCACAATCAGATAACAGGCTACTTTTACATATCATTGCGCTAATAATTGCTAGGAGATCGGAAAAACTCACTACTGCTATTTTTTTGTTTTCCGAAAATAATTAAATGACAGTAGTCCAAAGTGTGTAACTAAGCTCACGATAGCTTTTTCCGTAAATAAAAATTAATGTGAATTATTTTAAATATACGAGCAAAAGTTATCGCCCCCGTTTTTACGGCTGCTGTTTCCCTCTTGGCTACGCGCAATGGCTATCTAACAATAAGAGGTAGTGCAATGAATAGCTGGTCAGTTTCAAAAGTTTAGGAATAAAGAGGACTTCATCCAAGGTCGCACCTCTTCTCATGTGCCCACAGCACCTGAGTGGAAATTCGTCCATGTACCTACATAAGTGTCAATTTCGAAAAAAATGTCTCCTTCAAAAATCCGAAGAACAGAAAAGTCGCGCATCGTCTCGGTCTCGGGCGTCCCGGAATTGTGAGAATGCTCCTGTATTTATTATACTACAGCGCCCACTGGCACGATGATTACGGTGAAGTGATTTGGTCGCTTGTTTAAATCGCGAAATCATTCTTTTTTACTTCCATTTATTATTAAAATAGGTTTTCATGCCTTTGACTTAAGAAGTCAATATGTAATATATCAGTCTTTTTCATTAAAGAAATGCACATATTCTTGCTATTATGGCATGTTTCTGTAACTGGCAAACACTGACCCTTACGACAAAAAGGCACAGAGGACATTGGGGAAAAAGATCTGTTTTCTTAAACACTTGAGAATTTTTAAAAATATGTGTCGTGATCTTATATTACCGTAATCGTCGGCGAACGTTTTGGCAGGTTTTTATTGGTTGAATGGCCAGGCAATCAGAGATCGGGACGTTATTGTTTACATACCATGGTTACATTATATGTTTTCCTAACAACAAAGATTAATTGTACGTGTTCTTATTTGAAAGATTAATGAAACAATACATACATAACCCGTCAGAACTTTTATTGTAGCAACAACTATAAACAAACTATTATTGCTATTCGTATCAACGAGTATAAAAGAAGTACGATTTATTTTGTTAAAATTAGTATGAAAGATTATCTTCATTATATTTGTGAGAATTTCTATATAAGTTATGTATTTTCTTTTTCTCTTCGGTAATTTTTAATTTTCTTAATATCCGTCCATTACTAATTTATATCTTCTGGCATTTCTCGATATAACTATGAGCTCATTAAATCGGCAAACACATAAATAGTATCTTTTTAGAGTAAATGCCAACTAATGGAAATTATTTCATATTTGAAATTTATTATTCATTAGAATAGAGATATATTGAATAGAACAGAACGAACTCGGCCTTCACAACATGGCGCTTCCATTCGTTCAAAAATATGTTTTAAACACTAGAAGTTTACGTTTGTTGAAGAAAGTTCCGAGTTCCTTTTTTAATTTATTAAATGGCAATTTCCCTTAAAACCATTAGATATATATCTATTCCTTCAATATTCATTGCTAAAGATTTTTACTCCAAAATGGTTATTTAAAACATTATAAATTAGTTTGAGGATTTTTAATCACTCAATTTTATGCCGTGTGTAATTTAAATTTAAGTCTTTAAAAATCCAAATCGAGGTACTTTTCGACAGTGTGAAACATCTAATAATAAGAAGGCTGATATATGGTATAGCAGGGAGATTTTCCGTAATTTACGATTTAAATGGATGTGAAAATACATGGCATAATGTTTCAATAATTCTACCTTTAATTTATTTTGTGTTAATAGATACTTTAATAATGTTATCTTATTAAGTAATTTATGCTTATATTCCTTAATCTTTGTGAATTAATTGTAACCTTTAAATTGAATTTTGAATTATAGTTAACTGAGGATTAATTGTAAAAGAAATGTTTCTAAAAAGTTTTGCTGACTTGACAATTTTAAAATTTAAAAGCAGATGATGAACAACAATATTTTTTGTCAAGTGAACAAATGAAAACCGTTATACATTCGAATCAAATATCAGGCTCTCGAGTATTTGTCTAATACCAACTCCAACGGAACAGTAAACAAATAGTACTAATGAAAAATAATGTCGAAAATTAATTATTATCCGTTAAGATAGGCAAATGAAAAAAAAGACGACCATATCATAGGAATTCACGTAGAATATTTTTTAAATCATTCATCGGCCCTCCTTAGAAATCATAAAAATGTTTAATGCTGAACTTTGTTAAAAAAAAGCGTTCCAGTTTTATTAAATTCTGCGGTTCCTCACTAAACGTATAGTGCGAAATTATTCAAAATAATTCTAAATCATTGTTACTTTCGCGATGCTCACCTACGAAGCGAAGTGATGATAACTTCCTTTCGTTTATCTATAGAAAAATGAATGGAAAAATAGCTACTGGAGCTGATCTCAAAATTCTTGCAGGGAAGACACCGGATAAAGGAACATTTTTAGGTCTCCGCACGATTTTATTACATTCTGTATTTTCCTCCGAAGTGACCGGCTTAAATGTAAAAAGGAGCGGATTCGGTCGATACCGAACGCAAGTGCGCTCATAAGGCCAAAAAAAGGAGCCGTAGTTGTTAAGGTTCAAGGTCGTCTTTCGGCCATCCTCTCTCTCTTTTATTATTTTCTGACTCCTTTTTTTCGACACGACTTTGCTCTGATATCGTTTAAATCGTTTTTTTTTGTAGTTTCATTCCTACACCATGGAAGGAAAACGGGATCAGAACTGCGCTAGAATTTAAAACGAGATGTTTTTTGTTTCCAAAAAACTTGAAATGCCAACTATCAAAGGCCAGATGAGACACTTATGATTTACCTTAGCAGCGGTTACAGTTATTGTTTTCTGGACATTTTCCGAAAAATCGTTTGCACGATGATTATTGTAATCCTTTTTAAATAAATAAATTATGTGATGATACTATCTTCTACGTATCTTTATATCCGATAGTAGTAGCTGATTATCCAACTGTAACTGTAAATATAATTTAAAACTCCTTAAATATCTTAAGATTATATTGACTAGTCATTTTGCTCTCAAATGTAAATAATTTATAACCTAAAAGCAAAATTTTATGCATTAAAGTTTAAATAAATTTTATTGGTATCAAAGACATTGACAGAAAACCTGCTTTATATCAAAAGGATAGTGTTATTCATTACATACAGATGGAATCTATTAGTCTCGTAAACATTTGTATGTAAGCTCGGGAACAATTTAAAACTATTATAAACAAAGTTCGGTTTACGACAAAAGTTTAAATTGAATAAAAGACATTAATGAAATAAGAATGTACATACTTAACCCTCGATTTTCACGGCAGTATGGCCCCTGTAAAACACCGTGTGAATCGAAACTAACACTTCATTAAAAATTGGGGGTTACGTTCCATTTTGTTCGTTTTTAGGCGTTCTTTACCAGCGGAGCGATTGTAGCAAAACGCCTTATGTGCACGCCTCGTCCGTCCGTTGTTACTTTCATCTCCTAAACTGCCGGACAGATTTTAATTAAATTAAGTACGAGGGATCCTTATCGCCCATTTGTGATTTGTAACTGCATCCGTCAATTAGAACTTTCATTTTACATAATCGTTAAATGGCATTCGTCAAGCAACAATAAAATACCAATAATTTTTTCCCTGTATGATTTTATATGATCTATAAGGTATACATTAAAAATTAATTCGGATATAGAACTTCATTTACCACAATAATGTTTGCGAGACCACATAACTACGAGTTATAGTTTCGCAGATAAAAATTCGAGAAAATTCCGAGCAAAACATCGCATATTGTGTATAATTCGATCGCTAAGACGGTTCTCTCGGCAAGCAACAATTAAATACCATATTTTCTCTCCCAAGCTCTTATATGATCTCTTAGTTATATATTTTAAAAAAATATTCGGATAGGAGACAACATTTTCCACAAACCTGTGCGCGAGCGCAGGTAATTAAGACTTTTAGTTTCGGGTATAAAAATCCAAGAACAGCCCAAACTTGAAGCTTATTCTTGTTTAGCCTTCTCATTACAGGTGGACTTAAAGAGCGATTAATTAGCAAAGGTTTCGTCATGCAGTCACTTGATGCGTTACTGCAAAATACGAGATAATCGATCTTTGAATCCACTAGCTGTTTTTTCATTCTGAGTCAAATAAGTTTTCAACCAGAACAGATCCGGCTCATCGGCGTTAAACACCTGATCAGGACACTATTGAATCCTCTTCAATTATTTTAGCCACCTTCTGTGGAAATTCTTTAGCAGCATCCTCATCACCTGAAGCAATTTCTTCTTTAATTTTAATATTACGCAAGAAATATCTTTTTAAATTCTCGAACCATCCTTTGCTCGCAGTAAATTCAGATTGTTGACTTGCTTCCTTAAGGTGATTAAAAATTCTTATTGCGTTATATTTTATTGTATTGCTGTCAATAGGTATTCTATATTACGTTTTAGCCTCGCTCCAGATCATTAATTCTTTTTCCATAGGCCTTACGTTTATATGGAGGATACAGCTTGTGCACACGCTTTAATATTGCCTTCATTTTTTTTTAATATTCCTTACAGCTGCTTTGTTAAAATTAAATACTTTGTAACTGTCTTAAACTCCCTCCTTTTCCTAGCCAGATCTAATATTTGAATCTTCGTATACAATGGAATTCTTGTTCTTTTCAATAATATTTTTTCAATTTCCTTTGAAATTATGGATGGAAAATAAAAAATTTGGGACGTCGCATTAGTAATTATTAGATTATCATTTAAAAGAGATTGTAATTTAAAATTAACAAAGATATCCAATATAAAGATAGCAGTAGTATAGTAATAAGTAGTATACGAGATGGTCGAATTTTCTTGACTGTGTAAAATCGAAACCGTGTACATAAAGTACCGTGTAAATTAAGGAATAGGTGTTCAAAATACTTTTTCTGATTTTTACAGGATACCACGTCTTATTAATCAAGTCTTCGTGGATACATTATAGATTTCTCGGAGACATTTCATACTTATGGAGACGTGAGAGGAAAAGGATTTGCTCATTGCAAGGAGAAGCATACTTCAGTCGTGAATAGAACTAAGAGGTTTCATGACGCAGTAAATGCCGCAGTTTAATCAATTAACTCGACCCTTGTCCAAAAAAATCGTCGGGAAATTTTTGTGAGATATGAAACGACGCGGTTTAATCTGGGAAAGGCGAAATTACGCCAAAATTTAGAGGCCTACCCAAAAGGTGTTTTTGTTTCACTGAAGACATCGCCTCGACATCTGGAGTGGGTACTTTTATGGCAAAAAATGGTATTAAGTCACACGGAAGACCTTGGAATAAATTGTACCGAAACGTCGCTTTTAAAGATATCGTCCTTGCGTTTGGGGAGATGCTTCTAAGAGGCGGAGAAAACTTCTTTTATATCTTTTCGAGAGCGTAAATCTTACGCAAGAAGTACGAGTAGTAGTCAGAAGATAGAACTTCATGGAAAGAGGCAAGAGGCGAATTACTACTACATCCCACGGTTACCGTCAATATCTCATCTGAGTTTGTTAAATGTTTGCAATCGTGCTCTTAGTCTTCATCTTACAGTTTTCACGATTACTTCATACAAAAATATTTCAGTAAGAAGTATTATATGGTAATGGTCAAGGGACGAAAACTTCGTTTAGAAGCTATTTAATTAAGCGTACAAAATGTGTTGCTCTAGCAAGACATCCTCATTCACGTTTTCCAGCCATTTGAATAGTTTGTTAGGACACCATGCTATGAGCCCAGTAATAAATATTATACAGAATCTGTTTCAAATGGCGATCTACCGTATGAAAAATGTTACTGTAGTTATAAATGGTATTTAGTACAAATTATCGATATATTCATTTTTATTCACTTCATTATATTTTAGGAATTGATAATACCATACGTACAATGTGTGGAGACAGTAACTATGAATGTATTTTATAATTTCTTTTTTCGTCGTTTACTCCATAAAATGTTTCAACGTCAAAAACACTTCGTTTGAGTATAATATCCATTTTATATTATACTAGCGCAATTGCCCGTCAAAAATTACTGGTTCAAATTAATAAAAAATGGAATTAAAATTTTAAAGTTTAAATGAGTTATATTAACAATCATCATTTTTATTGATTTTGTTTATCACAGCAGTCGTTTGTCAAGATAAACAAATGTGCGATTTCGGAAATAGAAGAATAGAGTAAGTGATTTATTAATTGTTATTTAAAATAGTTCAAATCGGAAGATCGTAGTTCAGGCTTTTCTAACTTGAATTTCCAAAAGAAGAAAAGCCTGCACTACAAAAAGTCGATTTTTGAGTGTTATCTTACGAAGAATGGAAATATTACCCTGAATTCGAACTCGGGGATTTTTTTGTGAACTTTATTTTGGCAAATTATTTTTTTATGCTGGTTTCCATAGGAAACAGCCTTATGAAATGATCCTATGTGTATGTGTGTGTCCCCAATTAACAACTTTTGCATCAGTATACCGATGTTCATGAAACTTGGAATGAGGCTCGTGGTGCCAGGGCTCATCTCCGGGCTATATTTTATTTGGCGAAGATTGAAGTCCCGGGTTCGATTCCAGGAACTTTTTTCCCCATTTGTTTTACATTGGAAGTCTACAATCCATCGTGCAGGGATGTTTTCTTTAATACTTTAAAATATCTGAATATTCTGATATCGGAGCTAGAGTTGTACTATTTTAAGGGGAAAAGAATGTAGATTATAATTCTTATCACCGAATGTAGATAATTGACAATATTTTCTTGAATTTCTACTTAAAAAACAGCGTTTTTGAGTTTTAAATCGCATTTTATCGGATTGTTGCCAGGGATGCGATTATTACCATGTAGGCGATTATTGCCTAACATGGCTTGAGCATAGACGAATGATCAAACAGGCAGTGCAATGGCGGATTTAGGGGGGGGGTCGCACATGGCGCGCGCCAGGGGCCCCGTAAAGTTAGCGGCCCCGAAAAACAGTTCGTGTGTATAACCTCAGAAATATTAAATGTCTCAATTTAAAAATCAGTGGAAACTCTCTATGGTTCCATAGAAAAATAGAGTAGCTGTCGCGATCGGTTTCACTATATACTTAGATTTCAGGGACCCCGACTGCTTAGCGCCTGGAGCCCCTAAATATTTATCGGCAGGGGCCCCAGAAGGCGTAAATCCGCCAATGCAAACGGGTTATTTTCTTTTCCACTCGACTACTCTTCAGCAATGGAAAGTCTATCAGTCAATCAGTCAATCAAGCAGTAACATTTATTGAATTCGTTTATATAAAAAATATATGCAAAATATAATCTCAGAAAGATTTTGACATTGTTTTTAGTATTTTAAACCTGATAATGCTCTATTAATTTGCTTTCCAATTTTTCTCTATCATTGATAAACTATGAATTACAAATGGAATTCCTTGGAATGACTAATGAATACTGAAACATTTCCTGTATATATAAGTAATCAATTCTGGACGTCAATTTTGGGAGACCAGCCTGCGTTAGTCCTGGTTTGCATTTCTTGTTATATTTGAATAGATAATTTCTGCCAATTTTCAATTTTCTGTCTACATTCTTGATCCAAAGACGTACTCAGGGGGAGGGTCCGAACCCCCCCCCCCCCACCTCCCCCCCCCCACCCTCGGTGCACAGACATTTGTTGAATCTGCGGTAATCACGCAACAAACTTGCTACTTTGCCGCTTGATACACTGCCATTTGCTGCATTGAGTTATGAGAACTGAAAACGTCATAAAAGTTTATATTATTTGAATAGGACTTTTATTTAATCAATTGCTGGATATTGATTTGCGGCCTCAGCCCCTCCCCATTCCCTAACCCTTCCCCCCCATCTCCTCCCTCCCCGGAAATAAATTTTTGGGTACCTGCATGCCTTGATCGAGTTATTTGCGTTTTAATAGCTTGACCTTCAGACCAACGGACGGACAACATAGACTTTTATTGTTATTTTTATGGTTCTTTGATATTTTTAAATCTCTCTTTCTCTCCCTATTTCCATAACCGTCCTCAAGTCATTCATTCTTCTACCTAACTCCCGTAACCTATCGTACAATCCTTCACCCCATAAAATTTTTGCATGCACGAATTTTTTATTAAAGCGTCAAGCACGTTACTCAGACTTTCATACCGTTTTATTTCAATAATATTGAATTTAGGTCATTATTATGATTTTTAATCTCATTGAATAGTATTAAAAATTTGAAGTATTTCTTCTAGTAAATAACGCAACGAATGTTGTTTACATTGATTGCTATGAAAATCATTTCCCACTCCTTCCATCTTTTTCTTCATCTCGTAATAAAAGTCTTCAAATCACGCTTAAATCTATATTGATTGAAGTAACAGTAGAATTTGAGGTTTAACAATGTAGTTGGTAGGCAAGACAACATCCCGTTAAAATGCCAAGATTTTTCCAAAACATACCATTCAAACGATTAACATGAGCGATTTCGAGCTGAAGGCGAAAAAGTACGAATAGAATAAGAAACTTGAAGGTGTTTTCTTTAGAATTCTCCAGATCCGAAGATCGAAGGTCAAATTTTTACAATTTGAATTTCCAAAAGAAAACAGTCTGCACGCCGAAAAGTCCATTTTTACGTGTTACATTATGAGAAATAAAAATAATTTCTTGTAGTCGAACCTGGATTTTTTTTCCAAATATTTTTCTGTCAATCATTTTTTATGTGAATCAAGCCATCCTGGAAATTTTCTAACCATTATCTCTTACCATTTTTGAGATATAAACGATTAATTGGTGCTTTTGTGGCGTAGTCTTGTGGCGCGTGGAGGAAGTTGTTGCAGACGGAGTAAGAAAAATCCATTTAAGGTAAGCCGGTTGAGTCGCTCTTGATTGAAGGCCATACTTCTACGAACAACTACAATATTATTCGACTAGGCTATATTTAAAATTTACTAAATACATCTTTCTTAAATTTTAGTCTTCCTAAATGGTAACGTCAGCTTTTACGAATTAACAGAAATAGAATATGTTAGTTGATCTGATAAATGCTTAATGAAATATCCTTGGCTTTTATGCGATTGTTCCCTGGTAACGCTTCAATTATTCATCAGGATAAACTGTATAGCTAGTTTCATTAGGGTAATTATTCCTTCCATGTCATTTTTATAGTGATCATCCAGTATTGCGCCCAATGCGTTAAGTTAATTTTTTTATCTTTCACGTTCACAATATGTTTATATATTATAAGAAATCGATGATTCTAAGACACACAATGAATGTAAATTCTCTTAGAGGCTCATTTTCTCAATGTAATACAGCTTCTTCTATCAGATTACACCTGCATCCAATTTCCAATTTCATTTTGAGCTTTTACAAAGTTAATTTCTGTACACCAAAATAGGACCATTGAAATATAAATTACAGTTTTAGATGTTTTAAGTTGAAAAAGGATATTAAGTTATGTCGAATCAAGAATTTGTAATTTTATATTTAAATAAATGTTCCACGTTCGGATTAAGCACTGCTAAAAATATCATCTTCATGTGAAATTATTATCTGAAGTCTAAATAACGTTTGCGGAATTTATGTAGTTTGATTCTGGTCTTTATCTCAACGTTTAAAAAAAATCTATTCCTCAAATCATTTATTATTTAAATTTACGATATATATATCAAAATTTAAATTAATTCCGCAGTTGATTTTTAGATAAAAGTACTGTGTTTGGTGATATTGATATCCCTTCTAAACTTCCATTTTTTTATTTTAATAAATGCATAATTGTATATATTATTCCTACTCGGCAATAAATATATTTTATGTGTATTTATTGATACAATACATATTTATAATTTCAATTTAATTGACTTAAATTCAGTGTCAATTACTCCGATCTCACGAATTAACAAAAAGTGAAGTATTGGAAACGATGACGCAAGACGCAAATAACCCGCCCGTCAGACCGCAGTTACGTCCCAGTTGAAAACACTACTGCTGCGAAGCTATTAGTCGAGTACAGCGAGATACGCTTCGCTTTAAATCGTTAACCAACTCTGCGCAAAAGATGGAACTGGACAGGCAAGAAGGAAGTAGAAAGGGATTTTAGTTGTTAAGGGCGGTCCATGGGGTGGGTTGTTTTGATGTGTTGAGCCCAGGACTTAAGATCTCTGTGATAATTGGATTTCATAGTCGTGGGTTTCCGGAACGGTACGTTCTGCGCGTAGGATGTGACCTCAGACTTCGTGGGAGGCACTTCTAGGAGGGCGTTACTTTCCTTTTGCGAACGATAAAGTCTCTAATTATAGGAGATGACCGAATTTTATCTTTTTTTATCGGCGGGAGTTTCTCGGTCTGGCGAGTGAATATTTTTTTTTAACGGCATTAGTCATTTGAATATAGTCTTCCTCGCGGCGGAAGCGGTCGAGCAGGGAGGTTTCCGTGTTTTGCTGAGTAGATGTCTTTTTCCGCGTAGTGTTCATCCGGCGTTGTAATCGGGCGCATAGATCTTCGCAATTGTCTCGCCCGGAATGGATGACGTCAACGCCGCGCCGCCGTTTGCAGTTCTGGAGATTTCCAGTCTCAAAAGTGAAGCGGGACACGACTTGTTTTTATGTGTCTCAATCTCCCCACTTTTCCTTTTTTATTCAAATAGGGAATATATGCTCACGCGAACGACGTGGAAAGCTAATGGCGGACCTCACCGTTTATTAAAAAAGATGGCGAGGAGTATTTTTTATGCGAAATTTCGCCCATTAAAATGTCTCATCCAAAATGTAGAACGAAAGAAAGACTCGCTTGTGCGGCATCAATACTTTATTTCACTGCACAGTTTCAGGGTCGTTCAATACTCGCTTTTCACCTAAATTTCAAGCTTATCATTTTCAAGAACACCTTTATCAATCATTAGGAATTAGCATGGAGAGGAAATAATCCACTTTCACCACATCTAAATAATAATAATATGGAATAATAAAAATTATGGAATTTAAAATCGTTCAAATATTTTAGCTGGGCAATAAAATATATAAAGAAGTGCAGTAATTGCTCGATTTTTGCTGGCTTTGCGCTTGGGGTCGAATCAAGCTGCAAGTTTTCATACATTTTACGTACTTACTCATTAGTAGTAATTTCCTATCTTTCTGTCTTCGGATATGGAATTGCATGGCATTCGCTCAAGTCAAAAAGGAAACTCGGTAAAACCATTTGAGGTTGATGGCGAGTGTTGCCCTCTTTAGGTACATTCCAGATCTCAACAACATAACAGACTTGTTTTGACAACAATAGCGAGTGCACAACTGCGGCTCTTTTAATGAAGTAGTGTTTGGATAGCTCGTCCCGAAAATGAGTGAGCAACATTTTGAACAACGGATCAACATAAAATTTTTAGTCCGACTTGGAAAAAATCCAGCCGAAATCTTTGAAATGCTAAAGCAAGTGTATGGAGAAGAGGTTATGTCAAGAGCGCGTATTTTTGAATGGTGCAAACGGTTTTCTGAAGGAAGAGACAAAGTGGAGTTTGAGAATCGTTCTGGGCATCCTACAACATAAAAAAATAACGAAAATGTGGAAAAGCGAGAACTCTAGTGCATAATAATCGACGACTCACTGTGAGAATGATTGCAGAATAACTGAATCATAATAGAGGGACTGTAGGTATGATTTTGACGGAAATTTTGGGGATGAAGAAAGTGTGTGCGAAGATGGTGCCCAAGAACCTCACTGACGATCAACTGCAGCGGAGGAGGGAAATTTGCGCTGATCTTTTGCCACGAATAGAAGATAATGACTAATGGTTGAACAGAGTCATTACTGGGGATGAAAGTTGGGTTTTTCAATATGACCCTGAGACAAAGCGGCAGAGCATGCAATGGAAATCTCGAGGTTCACCCTTCCCCAAGAAAGCACGGATGTCAAAATCCAAAGTCAAGACAATGTTTATTTGTTTCTTTGACCTCAAAGGGATAGTGCACCGAGACTTTGCCCCACCTGGTCAGACTGTCAACTAAACATTTTATCTCGAAGTCTTGAAAAGACTGGTACAGCGGGTTCGTTGTGTGAGTCCGGAATTGTTTCCAGACTATTGGATTCTGCACCATGACAACGCGCCTTCACACACAGCGCTTTCCGTCAAGGAGTTTTTGGCAAAAAATCGATTGTGACCCTAGAACATCCAGCTTACTCACCAGATCTTGCTCCGTGTAATTTATTTCTCTTCCCTGAAATGAAGAATCACCTCAAGGGATCACATTTTGAAACTGTAGAAGAGATTCAAAAAGTTACGACGGCCGTTCTAAACAACTTGCAGTAGAAGGACTTCCGGAGGTGCTTCGAGAATTGGAAACAACGCTGGTGTTCCTGTATATCTTCGGGAGGGAATTACTTTGAAGGAGATCACTTAAGTTTTGGATAAAATTTAATACAATGCTGCCTGTGAGTACAGTATCGTTATTCAATTTACAGACCTCGTATATGGATAAATAGATATAAATTATATATTGATTGTTTGAAAAGTATGTTCGGCGTCATCTCCTTTTCTTTATCTGTGGCTGTAGGGACCATAGGGTGTGGTGGCCCAAATGAGAGGAGATCTTGATGTTGTGGTTGGGGTGCTGTGTTTAGGGAACGCAATACCAGTCCAAAGAAGATGATCCAAACGGAACTTATGATTCCTACTTTCCACTTAATTATTTATTTAATACTTAAATGGGCTTTAATAGCTTTAAAAACAGCGCTAATGAATTGCTCTTTGTGTTCCCAAATTTTATAATTTAATAATATTAAAAATACATTCGGAGCATTAAATTGGTCACACAGATTTGTGTGGCAAATAACGCGTGTCTGTAGTAAACCAAGGGTCCCTAAACTACAGCCCTCTGACTACATTTTCAGGAACGTCTTACAGAGAAGGATATAACATATATATTACATACTAGTAGAAGGTGCTTGCATACTGCAGGCATATCATCTCACCTTGAAAAAACATTAATTTCATCATGGGAAATATTTCATTATTCAAAAGATTTCTCCTCGGGACCGATTTTGGTTTTTTTTTCTTATGAAACAATAATGGAGTAAAACAATCACTAATTTTTGCAATTTTCTGTATATTATACTCTTTTCAGATTGGGTTGATAATGCCACACATTTCTGCCAAATTTTAAAGTTGTAGCACTTATAGAAGCTAAATAATATTTTTCTAATTGTTTAAATTTTAAACATTTTTAACGGCCGCCTCAATATATTTATGGGGAGATTCAAATGTTTATTTGTGCAAATACACCAATCTGTAAATAACTTGAAAATTTCAGCTTCCTAGCTCATCCCGTAGTACCTAAACAGTTATCTATTTATTTAAACTTGAAGAATTTTTAACGGCAACAAAAATTAAAATATCAAAATTTCTATAATCCATATTTAATTTATTTACAAATCCTACCCCTAAAAAAATTTCAGCTCCATAGCAGATTCGAAAGTACATAAACCTTGATAATTTGTTTAAACAATTGGGAATTTTTAGCGGCCGCATAGTTGCACTTTTTCAAGATTTTCGGTTTTTCTAGTCGGTTTTGCACAAAATCCTACCCGCATGTGGCTATGAAAAGTGTTATGCAACCAGCAATACACACAGCGTGAAATATTAGGGAGATTTATTTTCCTGAAAATGATGTTATTCATATTTTACATTTTGTTAGAATAATACATATTAATTACATTTATGTAGCTAATGTTATCAAAACATATAAATAAACAATATAAACAATAGTGAAAAGTTAATTTTTTAAACAAATTGTATAAAATTGCGATCTTAATAGATTTTCCGAAAGTGTTTGCATACGATGTTTGCTTTATTTTTGCTTTATTTGTTATTGTATTCTTGAAAACATGGCCTCAGACAGAAACCTGGCTCACCCTCACAGGCAGGGCAAACAAATGTAACTAATTTTCTTTCTCCTCTTTGGCAGCTCAATCTGCACCGTTTTTGTTTCCTATGTTTCCCCCCGAGTAACGTCAGCTCCGGGAAATGAGTCTTGGAAGGCAAGTTCAAAATCTGGTGTGAGTCAATCGATAAAAGCAACTTGATCACATCCAATCAAAAATCTTAGAGGTTCTTTTTATCTCCGTTGTATTTGTTGTACAGAACGAGGCTATTTACTAGCATTATTGGAAAATATGAATGGCCAACATTTTGTACCACTTCAACGACTTTCTCTCACAGGGGTAGTAAGCCATTAGTTGATCGGCATGATCAACCCCCCCATGAATTGGTTATATTGCGCGACAGACTCAGGCTTTTCCTTGACCCCCCCCCCTTTTGCCACTGACTTCCACAAACTTGCTCCCGAATTCGGAGGATATCATTATGACATCTCTCTTGTCTTTCCATTTTAAAATGCAGATGCCTTCATCTGTCCATCTCTCGATGATTTCTCCCCTTTTTCAACTTTTTTTCAATCAAATCCTTCGGGTTTTCCTATCTGTTTGCCCTCAAGGTCCCGGTGCAGTATGTCTTGCGAGACAAAAGGTCACGGGTCAGCCCTACAGTGCTGTAAAAATTGTCCATGTAGACAGCATGGCCAACATAGTTAATTCCATCCAACAACTTATGTACTAATTTTTCTGAGTGCCTTTTTCCTCCTATTTCTTTGTCCCCCGACCCCGTGTACACAAGTAGTCGCAAAACCAAACCTGATGGCTCGGTAAGCAAATAAAGTTTAATGCCATATTTATGGCGTTTCCCTTTTATGTATTGCCTAAATATTAGGCATCCTCTCCACAGTACAATAGATTCATCTATGCTGAGTTCCTTCGCAGGAGATTCAATGTTCATCATTGTTTTTTGAAAAATATCAATTAGAGGCCTAATCTTATAAAGTCTATTCTCTGGTCTGGGATCATTTTCGTTGGGGTTTTCTGCAAAATGCAGCGCCTGAAAAATTTCCAAAAATCTATCCCAACTCATCGTCTCACGAAATGCCTGCAAATTAAATAATTTGGTGGTTTTCCAATAATCCGCAATTCTTGTGATATGGATGGTGCCCATATGGAAAAGAAGCCCTAACCATTTTGAGAATTCTTCCATACTCAAGTTTTTCCAGGCCGTTATCCGTGCTTTAGGGGAAGGGTTGTTTAAAAATATGCTGATTGCATTTTTCTCTGTTTCTTTCAAAATAAGTTCATAAAAGGCAGCATTGGCAAGAAGGTCAAAATATGCTCTAGGGGTCTGCTCAGAAGGAATTAATTTTAAACCTGGTTCCCAGAAAAGGCAATTTTGGGTATGGAAGGGGGTGGTTCAGCACGCCAACTAACGGGAAACTCGAGGGTACGAAAATTAGGAGCAGATGTACTCGGTGACACAGAGGGTGGTGGTGGTGGGACCTCAGAAACACTTGGAGGAGATGCGGCCGTCAGGAGGTTTGGCGACAAAGAGGGTGTTGGAGGGGGTGGGTTCTCAGGTACAGCCATAAAACCTTCGGCGAATGTTGACACGGGCCTCTCTTCCTCTTTGGAAGCCGTCTCTTCCTCCGAGTCGTAACACCAATCTTCGTCATCACCGGCCGACTCCTCATCCGACGTGAGAGCTTTTAGAATTTCAAATATATCCTCATCTGGAATGCTCGTCACACGTCTTTTCCCTGCACTGCATGTTTTTTTCACTTTTACAGGAGGAGTATCTAAAGAAATTTCAAATAATTAGCATTGACGAAAATCAATATCAACGGAAATAAATAACGGGTATTAGTCGACTTTTTCATGTTCTAGTAACATTTATAAGAAATATCAATTAATTTAAAAACTAAAAAAATTAGGAATAAATTGTTTAAAAGCATAAAAAAAACTATTCTCACTTGAAGCGCTGGAAGTGCTAGGTGCATTTTCTTCCCGACCATCTGGTTCACTGTCCATGCCCAATAATATAATTATAATATGCTGTGGTACACGCTAAAAAAGCAATTTATTTTAAATAAAAAGATGACTAAAGATGACCTAAAGAAGTATAAATTCACAAACATTTCTACAGGTTTAGTGAAAAAAACTAAGGATGTACATAAATAAACGAATTCTAATTTATGAATTGAAAACAAGGCATTCATTCATCTTATTTTAGATCTTTGAAATTTAAATATCCAAATGAATTACTTACTGGAAAAAGTTATTTTCTTAAATTTTTTAATCTCTTAGATGAGACAAATAATATGTTAGAAAGTGAAGAAATATTCGGTAAAACAATAAAAAATTTCGGATATCTTTCAATTGTAGGAGAGGAAACACTTGTAAAACACATTTGAATATCATAGAACATAAAATACATAAGTTGAGGATGACGAAAAAAATCAGTATTTTTGAAAATACGATAATATTTACTTACTGAAAATATCACAGTTGGATGTAAACGTAAGAAAAACTTGATAAAAGCTGCCACTCAAGACGTCTGAGGATGCGATCCAATGTTATACAAAGAAAAATGCAAAGCCCAAGAGCTACGTCACTATAGCCCGTTGAAGGAGACAGAACCGATGGCTTACATGTACGCCAGCTGTCACCGGCGACCGCCGGTCATGGCGTAGATATACGCCATCCGCATTGAATGTGTTAAGTAATCTTAACTCATTATTATTGATTATCTCAAAATTTGTTTATTTTTCCAGTGCAATTGCCCGTTGAAATTAGCGGGGAACTTAGAAATGAATAATTACAGCTGTAATTATTGATTAAAAGCCGGTATAAAATTAGCCGAGAGAATTTCTTAATCATGCTTAATTTCTCCAATGATGAGCCCGTTTTCAAAAATTTAGTAGTAAAAATAAATAAATAATAATATTCCCTCCCTCCCCCTCTTCGTCTCTCTCTTCCTCCCTGACGAAAGTGTTAAATGTAAGAAGGGACTACTATATAGCCTCAATTTCGCCCAAACTAAAGGCGTTTGTCATTTTGTCAGTCTGTCCCCCTCTCTCACCCCCTCTCTTTTCTCCCACCTCTCCCTCTCTCATTTAGAAGTACCATTGATGAAGTCAGTGTTAGGCACTTCATATCCATGATCAATGGCCCGTTATATTTATTTATTTATTTTTTCATTAATATTTCACATACAGCACACAAAAGGCCAATTTGCACTGACATCTATAACTCAACAAGCACAAATATCCAAGTCCTAGGCAGGATTCAAACCCGCGACCTTTTTGTCGGTTGGTAAAATACTCTAACCACCCGTCTACCAAGGCCGACATTCAATACCGAAATACCGTTTTGATTAGAACGGTACTGCGGTATTTCGGTATTGAAAAAATGGGCCAAATACCGGTGTTTCATCCCCTAACTGGGATGCTAGAGAGTGAGAAGCTCGGCTATCACCCTTGCGGAAGACGTTAGTTTTTTTCCTAAGAATGCGAATGGGAGGTAGGTTGGATAATGGGAGTTGGAACAGGTTGTATAAGTGTAGGATGTGCTGCCTCATTCTTTTGGCTGCTCTGCAGCTTATGTATCACCATATTATGGTGAAGTGGTTCCGTCTCCAAGGCAGGGAAGACTTTTACTCTCGCCCTCATCATCAATGCTGGCCACAGAATCCTTCTTTACCTTAAGCGACTGTGGTGGAGCTGTGTAGTAGCGACGTTCTTACCGGTCTTATGAATGCCTTGCAGAAGTGAAATATAGTTTTTGCGGAGGCTCCTCTGCTTCCTGATCTTAATGTTCGGGCAAGGTTGCTGTGTGTACATACATGCTATAGAAATGACGCATTCCAGGTCCTTGTAAAACGTTACATGGCGGTCGATGGGTCACGTCTAGGCATTTTCCTCAATACGCAGTCCATCTCAATCACCAGAGAATTATAGATGGCGGTTGCTGCACGCTCTAACGTGCTTTCTGGTGATTTTTCTGTTTTTATTTTTATAATTGTTTTATTTTTTTATATTTAAACCTTCTGTGATTTATGTCTTCATAGTTTTCCCTCATTTCTTTCATTCAGACACATTAAAATTCATAGTAAACTAATACAGTAATCTTGACAAATTAATACCATTAACCAAACAAAGGTAAATAATGACAAAAAAATAACGTGAACTTCATCGTCCCTTTAGGAAGTGTTCAAACGGAAGTGACGTAATGTTACAGAAAAAATATAAATTAGTTAATTGTCATTTCATAGGAGAGGTTCAAAGTGGCTCCCGTTGGCAGCAATGCAGACTTCAGCTAGTTTGATTAGTTCTGCCCTGCACGCTCTACAGCATTTCCCTATCTACCGTTGCAGCACCGGCATGGATCCGTGCAACTACAACATTTACATCCTCAGGCTGGTTGACACCGTACACAGCCGATTTGAGGTGGACCCATAAAAAGAAATCTAAGAGGTTCAGGTCAGGTGATCTTAGGGGCCATCGAACGGGGCCATCACGTCCGACCTACCGGTCTGGCCATGTGACATTCGGAACACGTTGCTGCACACCGATCCCTCGATGTGCCGGTGAAACCACATTCTCTGGCGTAGTGCAAGTGGCACATCATCTAACAAATTTGGGAGGATATCCCGAAAATAAATGGCGTATGTCCCTACACATACTCTCTCAGAAAGCAAATAGGGGCCAATGATGTGCTCTCCTAAAATTCCGGCCCACATGTTGACGGACCAGCGCTCTTGGAATCCTTCTTGCAAACAACGTGAGGGTTGACACGAGCTCAATAATGTTCGTTGTGCGCGTTGAGCACCCCTTCCCTTGAAAACGTGTTCTCGTCTCTCCAGAGCACAGATGCAATGAATTCGGGATCTTGACGATTATATTCGAACAATCACTCGCAGAACCTCACCCTGTGTCCATGATCTTCTTGTTTTATGCTTTTCACCCTTGTGAAATGAAACGGGTAAAAATTCTTCATCTTTAAGAATCTCATGACCGGATGAATGGGACACACCAGTTCGCCTAGATATTTGCCGGACAGATGTTCGAGGATTCTCTCGAACGTCTTGTAGCACAAACTCCTCGTTCTCTGGTGTCCTTCTGTAAAGGAATTCTCCCACCATCAACACTTGGAGGAGGAGCTAAACATCCTGTTTCTCGAAATCTACGGACCAGTCGTGTAAATACGTTGCAGTCTGAATACCGCCGATTTGGATAGCGTTCTGCATACACGCGCGCAGCTATGTGCCACACATCGACACTCCCCGAAAATCAAGTACATATATGCATACTCATTGAAGGTGTACTTCATGTTGTCTGAACAAGGATCAAGCTGCTAGTATCCGTCAGTACCTGTTTATACTACTTTAACATGCCATTAGAGTCGCTCGTGTTAAAAAGAAACAATGAATAGGCCTAATGTTATTTCTAAAGAAAGAATACATTATTACAAAATTGAAAATAAAACAAAACTTAAAAATAAATAAAACGAATTTGCAGTGAACAGTATTAACATGCGCATTAAAAAAAGGTATGGATTACGGGTTCGACCCGCGAACATTTCGTACGGAATACAAATGCGCTACCGCGGTGCTATTGGAACACGAAGATTACGGGCGTCGAAAAGCTCTATCTGTTGAGTATTACCGTACATGTATATATATATATATATATATATATATATATATATATGTATGTATGTATGTATATGTATATATATATATATATATATTTAATCATTTTTCCACATACAGCGATACCGCCAATTTAAAGTGAAAATTAAACATTCAAAAATTAACAACATAACAACCAAAATAAAGTACAAATAATATAAAATGAAATACAATATAATATAAGTGTATGCAGGAGCAGTCAATAAAATTAAGTTGTGCGATAACATGACATTCCGTTTTTATGAAAAGACTCTTTGGACATTGAAAAAGGATCTACATTAGGGGAAAGTGAGTTTAAAAGGGAGGGGAGACGAAAGAAAAGAGAACGTTTAGCAAGTGAAATTCTGGGGGTGGGGTAGTGAAATAAGAAAGAAGAGCGAGTAGATCTATAAGGAACACAGAAATTAAATTGATCAAGTAACTCAGGACAGTCAGTAATAGAGTTTAGTATATTGTATATAAAAGAAAGATCAGAATAACTATCTGCCTCCATATATATATATATATATATATATATATATATATATATATATATATATATATATATATATAACAACTTACGGAAAAGGAAAGGTAAAATGAATATATGGATGTCAACAAGGTGTTGGGATGAGGAAACCCAGTGAGCACTCACCAATCAGACGACTTCAGGTTGGCGAGGCCCCGGGGATGTCGAAGCGACACACGTAAAATAACACAAAAACACAGAAACATCACAAACGTAAAGCTTTTGGAACTACTCCTTCTTCTCTGCTGAAGAAGGAGTAGTTCCGAAAGCTTTACGTTTGTGATGTTTCTGTGTTTTTGTGTTATTTTACGTGTGTCGCTTCGACATCCCCGGGGCCTCGCCAACCTGAAGTCGTCTGATTGGTGAGTGTTCACTGGGTTTCCTCATCCCAACACCTTGTTGACATCCATATATATATATATATATATATATATATATATATATATATATATGGAGGCAGATAGGGAATTATCAACCCGAGGCTCGGTATATCTATTGCTTACGAATAAATTTAAAATCACGTTAACTTCATTGGGATTTAGGGAGATTAGAGGAAGAGAACAGCCGTGAAATGTTCTGTTTATCGCTTCTGTTGTGGTATTTGTAAGTAGGGTCTGCGGGTTGGTGGTACATCTGTGCGCCCGGAATCCGCATTGATGGAGGAAGTCTTCCATTTTCCTCCAGAATTTTTGTCAGTATCTTACTGATTATCTTCTTCAGCAACTTGCCCATAAAACTGATAAAACTCATATGCCTTTAATCACGGACGTCTGTGAGATCTTTACCTTTTTAGGCAGCATGATGATGTGGCGATTCTCCATTCTTTTGGGTAATGATCTAGGGAGAGTCAGCTATTGAAAGTTATGCAGAACACTTTTTAGCTTGGACTTATGCCATATACATGACTTTTTCGCTATTTTGCTGGATTGCAACATTTGATATAGATACATTTAGTTTTAATGTAAATTTGAGTACGTATTATTAGGAATTTTGATCAATTTAAAAGAAGCATTGGTAAGCTGCTTGCTACTGCTTAGCCTACGGGATTTTCTGTCGATGCGACCTACACATTCACACAGAAGGGGAAATCTGGTGTTGGCATTAGTCTGCTCTTTCAAGAAGCACCCCTTCCGACGGTCGGAGTCGTTGCTTAGCAAACAAGAATGGAACTGGGCAAGTCTTTGGTGAAAAACCTGCCACCGCCAGGATTATAATCTGGGACCGCTGTGTGGAAAGCCGTTACCCTAAAACCTCCATCGCTCCCGCCCCCCTAAAAATAAGGAATAAGATAAGCTTAGATAAAAATAATGGGATTTAACTTTGAGGATAAAGTCAAGCGTAATTATTTTCCATTGATTTTATTGATCATAAACTACAGAAACACTCCATTAATGGCTAAATAATGCTATATTTACGTTGTTCAATTACTTTGAATAGTTATAAAAGGTTTTTTTCCTGCTGTTAAGATATTAGCAATAGCATAATAATTTGTGAATTCAATCAACTTTTTATACTCTTTTTATTAACTTCATCTGAAATATATTCATGTATTCAAATCCAAAATTTATATGTATATTAATGACTTTGAATCAAAAGTTGGTCATGATAAAAATCTTAGGACGTCTCTCTATAAAATATTTAAACCGTTTTCACGATTTGCATTTTAATTATATTTTGAAATTTAAGAACAGATCGACTGCGTACCTGGTGACACCAAGCGGCAGGAAAATGCAATACTTGTGAAAACAAAGAATGCCATATTGAATTTGATTGTAAGATCATAATTGTTGAAATTGGCTTAATAAAAATCCCGGACATGAAAAGAAAAACTATCCATGAAACGGAGGAATAAAGGCTAGTGAGATTCATGAGGTAAAAAAATACTACAAGAAAAGAAAGGGAGACATCGGAGAAGAGAAATAATATACTGGAACGAATGATAAACAAGGCAAGGACAGGGAGGTAAAATTAAAATAAAAAAGCTTCTGGAATGATTAGAAAAGTTCGAAGTTAGTTTAGAATTTCGTATAAATAAAGAAACAAAAGAACGACAAAAAACAAGTTTAGTTAAGCTAAGTGAAAATCAACCACGACGTTTGTCAAAAGAAACCGAAGGGGTGCGAGGTAAACTTCTAAATACCTTAAGTTTATATCGATCTCTACAAGTTAACAAATTCGCCGATCAAATTTGTCATGTTTGCAAGTAACAGTGTTATTAATTTCAGTGTAGCTACTTCTCATTATCAGTTTTAAGAAACAATAACACAGTTAACTTGTCTTACGTACTGCCACTTGAGCTTATAGAACCAGGCAAATTTTGTTATGCAACCGGTGTAAAACATTTTACCATATTAATCCAAATGCCATTCAAGAGATTACTGAAACAACATGAGTCCTGTAATTACACCAGATGAACTATTAAGATTCTCAACCGTAGAAAAACGCTTGATTTCCCGTGTAATTTATTTTATACAAATTATAACATACGATGGCAGATTTGGTGTATATGCTTCAATATTAGCAACAATATTAATATCTATATTGAATAATAACGTTTGATTCAAATTCATACATAACAATTTGATCTCATTGTCATAAATATAAATTCATTTCACTAAAAATTATCTATAAAATAAAAATATATTTTTAAAAAACTTTTAAATACACGGCTGTTACCAGAGCAACACTTCCCACGACTTTCAAACCGGTATGCTTTTTTCAAACATTTGCTGTAGATAGACTTTTACTTTCTCCATATGTAGCATTATTATTAGTATTGTTTTCATGAAAAAAATCGACTTCGAGATTTTAACGGAAATACACGTTTTGAGGTCCCCTGAAAACGTTTTGACCATTTTCTCGATGATATCTGTGTGTATGTGATAGCTTTTTTTGGGTGCCCTAACTCAAAAGCTATTAATCAGGTCAACGCGAAATTCTATATTTAACATTTTTATGAAAGTCACAAGAACTAATTAGAGATTGGTAAAAATCGGTCTACCGGAAGTGGGTGTTTACTCTTGTCACTTATCCGTTATTTTGAAATATTTGCTTTAATATTTGATAAATGTAAAAATATACTGGAATAAAAGTTGTAGAAAACTTATATTTCTACAACCTTTGTTTGAAATGTTTCCATATATTGCAATGTTTAAGAGATATCTTATATTATTAGCTGCCACCACCACGCCACCTACCGACGACCATTGTTAATAATTGACGCTTAGTCACGTCTTACTAACGCTCCATTTAATTTTCTTAATTGTTGGAGCTTTGTGGCTATATCCAATATCAGAAGGGTATGGTTTGAGTTTATTTCTGTTCTTTGTAAAGTCTAAAATTTTCTCGCGGTTTCTTAAAATATGTATTATTATGTAACCCATTTGTAATTTTTAGAAAAATTACAGGTATGGTGGACCATCAGATTTTTATTACTGAGAAGTATAAAATAAATTTTTGAGTTCCAGAAAATACCTGTATCTTAAGATTTTCATTAGATATAATCATGAATCTCTTCAAAAATGGTATGTGGCATGTTGATTAAACAAGAACTTTTCAGACTACTTATAATATAGAGAATAATTTAATTAACATATGCCATACATATTTTTTAAATATATAATTTATAAATACAAAAAAGTTTTTTTTTATATATTTTTTTAGGTATTCTAATTCATAATTTTTAGATTTACTACTTGAGGTACAATTTATGGTATAGATTTATTTCACTTTGTTCATAAGTGTAATGTTCACATAATATAATAATCTTGCTTTCTTGTATGACTTTCGTTTTTATAAATTGATTATTTATCAATAAATCATGTCTTCAGTCGGCATATTTTCATAATGAATCATTTCGTTTTTTTTAAGTAAATGCCGTGTGGATGGAAAATTTTCGATTTTATGAGAAATCACTAAATTATATCCCATTATATAGTTGTTTCAGTGAATATTTTTCTTATTACCCATTTATTACTTGTTATTTTGTATGCTACTCAATTTAAAGTTATTTTATCCATATATTTGCTATAATAATAAATGTAGTCACAAAATTTGTTACATATAGAAGTTGAGAAACAATATTCAATTGATGCATTAAACACAAAAATGTTTGATGATGGAATAGCTCTTAGTCTCTTTGTCCTCTGCGATCGGAGAGGAAGAGAGAAAGAGAGAAAAATATCCCCAGCCCTTCTGCTCCCCATATAGAGTCCCTTGCCTTATCTACCATCTTGACCATCCATTGAAGGACGCCAACCGACCCCTCGGGCGCCACCCTATACCCCAGACTATAAATTGCTTTTCCTCTTCCCTAAAGGGATTCTGAGATCCCTACTTGCCCATCCTCTCCAAAAGGCTTGCTGTACACGCCGAAGCAACTTCAAAACCCAACTTCTCTCAGCGTATTTTGCGTCCGTATCTGTGCTGTTACAAGAGGAAGGAAAACTTTTTACGTGATGGGAATATTAGAAGTTGGAATTACCACAGTGGATCGAACATGTGCTCAGACAGGACGTTACTTAGACTTGTTTTGGTACCTTGTGAGTTAAAGTCAAGTATAAACTACTTTTTAGCATTAAGAGTTCACCAAGAAAGATATTGTGGCCATGTTTTAGCTTTGAAATATAAAATAACCTGTATAAAATTTCACAGGTCGTTTCTCCGTCTTAGGTTCACTGGCAGGTCGATATGCCGTAGTTTTTATTCATTTCATGATATATCATCTGAGAAATCGTTGAAATGTTTCCTTCCATGCCTTACAGTGAAAAAACTTAAGACTTGTTTTACTATTTTTATATCTACTTCCGCTGTTTTGAATGTCGCTACCTCATCGAACTTGATCTCAGTCCATATCTAGTGGATTCAAATATTTCCTAAGTATACCTATTATATTTATGAAACGGTTTAATAAAAAAATATTTCGGCTTCTACCTCGCATTTTACAGCTTTTGTATACGCGACCTAAAACTTACCTTAAAATTATTTTCCATATCTTGTGGTTCGT
The DNA here is from genome assembly GCA_028673005.1 of Tanypteryx hageni. Classification (NCBI taxonomy): domain Eukaryota; kingdom Metazoa; phylum Arthropoda; class Insecta; order Odonata; family Petaluridae; genus Tanypteryx; species Tanypteryx hageni. The sequence goes on along the minus strand of CM054113.1, from coordinate 35,685,778 downwards.
TTATCATTTGAACGTGTTACTTGCACATCGTGTCAAAAAGTGGTTTTATTATAAGCACTAACGCAAAGGTCGATACCAAATTAGCTTGCTGTGATCGCTCATATTTTTTCCGTTTTCTAAAGACAGCCTCTGGTTATCCCAATCCATATCCCGATGATAAGTTTTGGCGCCGCTGGTGTAGTAAACGATTTGTGTAATTCAAAATTATAAGTGGTAATCATTAGTAATAGGTCACTCGTAAGCGTTTCTGCAAGAATCATAAGAATGAAATACCACTGAGTGCGGCTATTATTCAGTTAAATGCACATGTTGTACATGGCCATTTCCCTTAGGTTTCATTAAATAAATAATTTTTTTCACTTTATTTAGATTTTGCCTTTCTCATGGTAAACTTATTTTTTTTTAATTATTAAGTTTTTAAAAAAGTCTTTGCGGTCTTTCTGTCAAACATTATAAAACGCAGTATTTCTTTTTTCAATATAAGTTTAAAGGCAACTTTATCTGGCATTTATTTTTGGGTCAGAAGATTTTACTCCGATTTGATTCACTGTATCAAATTATATTCATAAATTCGACGGATGCGTGGAACACTGTTCCTAGTCACCAAATTATTCGAGATAAGTAGTCGCTATTCGCATTTTTACGAAGGGAGAGATTTTTCCGTCGAGTGTCCATAAAAACGTTTCCCTGTTGAAAGCCTTCTCCTTGATTGAATTCGGAAAAATATCTCCGAGAGAGGGAGAGACAGAGAGAGACAGATAAGGTGAAAGGGAGAGAGAGAGAGAGAGAGGACGTAAATTCCCTTCCGGATGAAGATGCTTCCAAAAAGCCGGTTTTCCTCGATATATCAAATGTCCCGAAAGCATTATCGAATTGATCGAACCGGGAAATACCTGTCACATGATGACTGCTTGTGCGTTATATCCGTTTCGATTTTCCCGGGCCTCCTCTCTTCCGATTTTTTTTTGTAACGTTGAGGTGATCTAAGGAGGACAACAAAAAAGTTTTACGGGATATCGAGTTTATATTTTCAAGTGGTGGAAAATAAATACTGCGTGGGTGATTGGGGGATCAGAGAAAAATCGGGGTTTTTTGCTGGCTCGGATTCTTGGGAAAAGGGCATTATCTGCTTCTGACGCGAGGGGAGCAGCGAATGTTTTTTTAATAAAATTTCTCCTTCCAACCTTTCGCGTTCTGTATGGATGCCGGAGAAATTTGATTTATTGATTCCGTCGAGTTACGTATGTCTACTTTGGGGAACTAGTAAAATATACCCGGTTAGAAACCGTGCCCTTAGGCCAGGGGTCTCAAAATCGCGGCCCCCGCGAAGTAAGCTAGTATACACTAGCGGCCAAAACTCAAACGTATATCTTATTAAATATTTCAAAGAATCAAAGAATTTTAAGAAGTACGTTTGTAATACGAGCAGTTTTAAAATGTAAGCAGTTCGTTGCTTATTATGATTCATAATAATTCTGAACAGATGGGGTACTAAGTATGTTCATCCCGGTGCCAGCTTGTTTCTTGCGTCTCCGAAGAACCAACCCTCGACGCCGAATCTAGTATTCCTGTAATGAATGGGTTTAAGGCCGCATGGAATGGGAGAATGAAAGTCAAAAGAATATGAAACGATGTGTGAGGACTTGGAAAGTATGCGGCCAGCAGAATTGTACGGTGCCTTAATGCTGCCCGCGGGTTTGGTGGAGGACCTTTATGCGGCCCGCACACCGACGTGAGTTTGAGACCCTTGCCTTAAGCGGTTTGCGCGCCATCTCCGCTTCGTGCCGAGAAGTCACTCCCCTCGATGGCTCTCTTGAGGGCTGTGGCGTAACTAGGATATGGCGAAGGTGGCATTTGCCAAAGGCGCCACTTGCAAAAGGGGCCAATCGATCCCGCAAAAAATGCCAAAAACTTATTTTCCCATAAATAAGTATTATTTTAATTCTTAACTGTTAAAGTTATTGTTAATTAAAACTCTTATTCTTTATTAAAACGCAGGAAAAATTACACTCTACTTTTAAAAGTTGCTTCTTTAAAATTTTGCCATAGGCGCCGTATCTTCCAGGTACTCCTCTGCTTGAGGGTATTCGTTCCCACTCTCAGTGCATGCGTACATAACTCGGGGTGCTTTGTTTAATGCTAAACTAGTTGTCTCCCCGAAAGCGTCGACCTTGACCTTAATTCTATGTTTTTATAGAATGTATCATATGCAAAATTCTCGACTGCAATTTTTTTATTTTTGCCATCTTCTCTATTTTCCGTAGTATTATTATTATTTATATGCATAAATTTATTCGTCACCATATTTCAAAGCTAAATAAATATTGAGAGAGAATACGAGATGTGCCATCGGTTTACCATAGCTGCGCTAAAAACAGAAGAAAATTCAATGCAAAGTTGAAGTAAAATTTAGCTTCCTTTATCATTTTCATCTTAAATGAAAATAATAACTACCTCCTAAAAGGAAATGGAAAGAATTTCTTCATTTACCAAAGGGAAAAATATTTTCAAAAATGCGAGACAACACACACAAGCATATATACATTAAGTTCATGAGTACGAACAATTATATTTTTCCAGTATTTACAGATATTTTAATTTTGATGTTAGTTACTCATGAAAATCGACAAAAATATACTGAATATTTTTCGTGGATAACATGAGTAGTTTACGACAAATACAGATAATCAGCTACAATTCAGTTTGGTATGCTGTTTCGTGCGGTTCCATATTTCAGTATCATAGTTGATTTTCATTTTCTTCAGATCTTCAATTGGTCTATGTACTATTTTTGATCGTAATATCAAAACTTAATTCAGTATACACCGTCGTAGCCTTGAAATCATTTACATTACAGCGAAAAACGCTTTGGTGAAAACGTTAAGAGCTATGGCATTACCACCATCTGCTGGCAGGTTGGTAAGCTGTTTTAGTAAAGTTCAAAGGTTCCCTTTTGGAGCAGAAACATCAAATAGCGGAACACATCAATCACAATGGATCTTTGACCGACCCAAAAGGGAGCAGAGGTTAGAGAAGGTGTTGCGGTGAGAGAGCTGAAACAGTTTGTGAGGTCTTTACTCCAAAAAGTTTGTTTCTGAATGCATTAAAAGAAATTTTATCTTTCTTACGGGTCAGAGATTAATGAAATGTACAATTTTCATCGTAAATTGTAAATGTTTCATTCTTGGTGACGATAAAAGAAATATTCCGAGACGAGCTATTTATATATAATTAAGTGTATGGATATTACTGTGGAATTTTTCCGATAGCATTCCATTTTATATTTAGGTGGCGTTATACAATTTACGATGTATGAATTAGCTTACTATTGCTTACTAATTAAAACACTTCTACTAATTAAAATTCAGTCACTGAAATTCTATTTATAGTCATTTTCCTAGAATACTAAATCACCAAATTAGATATTAGTGGTGAAAAAATTAACTAAGAAATCGATTTAAAAATATCATTTATTGTTTTTTTATATTGTTGGCGAAAACAAAGCGATATCTCTCAAAATACTTTGAAAAGAACATTCATTTTTAATACTTTTTTTCGCCATAGAAATTCAGCTAGGTATGAATCTATCATGTTTCTGTTTGTACCACTTTGCCTCTTGTTCCTTTCTTTTTAACGGATTTCCAGGTTCGTTCAATATTTTGAGTGTGGGCTCCTGTTTTAGGGTCTACGAAATAGTACTTGTGATTGACGCTTTGATGATGGAATCCTTTCTCTGATAGTTTGCAGTAAGCTTTCCATTTGTCCAACAAGATAATAGAACCTTGATCAATTTTGTCATTAATGATCGAAATCAAAGTCGTAGCGCTGCGGTCAGGAACTTGCACCATGAAACATTCTTTTGTCTCTCGGAAAAAATACCACCGAATACCCAGTGTTGAGGTAATATTCTTCCAGTATGGTTTTTTCTAAGAGCAAACAACGTTTCGTCGGTTTGAACTGTCATACCAGCACCACCAATTTTCCCCGTCTGCTGCGTTATTCCCTCATGTACATGCACCAATCAACGGCAGTGCCATGACTCATTTCAAGCTCTCTTTCACAATGTTTTATTGATGTCATCTCCATGGTCTATGAATAGATAAACAGTAACGCAATACGAAATTTTATGCGAGAAGCAGAGAACCATGTATCAACCCTTAACTAGACTTCCTTCAGACATTCCTTCTTTCTGCATCTCCAACGCGTTCTTCCTGTGTTATTTAACTTCATTTCATGATGATTTTCGCAAAACAGTTCTCTATGTAGCAAACCTTTGTCTTGAAAAAAACGAATTGCACTTTATTCATCAGGAATGCTTTAAATCAATTGGAATTAATTCATATTCGTAAATATCTGAAGGGATGAATATACTTTATTTATCTGAGTTTATACTTGGTGTCTCGTAGGCAATGATAACAAAAAATTTATCATTTGCGTGGGGGCGTATAACGGAACAGTACCGAAATATTTTGATAAGCGGTAAAAAAATGTATTATTTCATAAAAAATGAAAGCAGTAGTAATTTAATTCAACATTTAACCAAAGACTTCAGTGTTGAGCACGATGTCCAGCATATTTTCAGCCTGTAACTACGTAGTTTTCTGAACAAGAAATTTTTCATCATTTCAGGGCCAGCCGCGAATCATCCACCCATCAATCTTTTCTTTCTTTTCTTTATATTTTATAATTATATCCAATTACTGCTTATTATAATACACATTGCCTTGCTGTATTCTAATTTATGTAAGTTAAGTGAGTGTTACTATACACGTTTGATCTGGTTACCGGGACGCATCTTTAAATATTTCCTTTAAATTAAAGAAAAAGAATTTTTCATTTTACGTATTTTCGTTTAACCAACCACCTTTCAGAAAGCTATCCCTTTTGCTAAACGAGATATCTCGGTAGGAAATTGTGACAGGTTGTCCGAGGGCTGAATCGGCTTAAATATATACGGTCCTGAGTACAACAGTAAATCGCTGGACCATTTATCATTTGTAAATTTAACAATGCCAAGCCTATGATATTATTCAAATACGTGGGGTTTTTATAAAAATAAAATATGGTTATAAGCAGGGAAGGATCTAAGTGCATAGCTTAAGAGGGTTATAAGAATACAAATATATTTACTGACACCTATTTGGGCAACAGAATACCGTGTCATTATATTAAATACTAGTATAAGGTGCTTGCGTACTGCAAGCATTTCATCTCACCTTGAAAAAACATTAATTTTTCATAATAATTAATATAATAATATATAATTAATATATAATATAATAAATAATTTAATTTTTTCATTGTGGAACAATAATGGAGTAAAACAATCACTAATTTTTGCAATTATAGGAATATTATACTTTTTCCACTTTAGAATAATAGTGCCGCACATTTCTGCCAAATTTTAAATTTATAGCACAATTAGAGGTGAAATAACATTTATCTAATTGTTTAAAATTAAATAATTTTTAACGGCCGTTATAACAATTTAATGGATACATGAAATGCTTATTCGTTTATGTATGCTAAATTCTAAATAATTTAAAAATTTCAGCACCCAAACTCGACGCGTAGTGTCTAAACATTTACCTATTTGTTTAAATTTTAAGAATTCTTAACTGCCAAATAAATTAAAATATCAAAGTTTTTATAATCCGTTTCATTTTTTTACAAATCCTATCTCTAAAAATTTTTTTAGCTCCGTAGCACATTCGGAAATACATAAACCTTTAAAATTAATTTAAACAATTGCGAATTTTTAGCGGCCGTATTGTTGCTCTTTTTCAAGATTTTCGTTTTTTCGAGTAGGTTTTGTACAAAATCCTACCTAAGAAAGAAAATTTTGAATCTCCATCTCATCTGGAAGTGCCTAAACATTAATATCCTCCTATATGTTATATCCTCCTCCTCTGTAAGGAACGTCTATACATATATAATGATACAGGGTATATTATACCCTTCTTAGATATTTACAAAATAGGTCTAGAATACCTATAATATAAAATAAATTAATTTAGGTAGTTGGTATTTCAATGAAGATTATCTCCCTTAGGGTGGGGGGCAATTACCCTATTTCCTCCCCTAGTATCCTGCTTTAGGTGCGTTTATTCAATGTCGTATATCAAAGTAGTTATGCCCTAGGCGCACATGTTGCGTTTTTGTCCTGAAACTTGAGATTTTGACTTGATTCTTGTGGATATAATCGGGTCGTGTTATCTCCTCCACCACTAATGCCTTTCCTCGGCTTCTTCGTGTTAATGCTCCACGAATAAATGCGTGTCAACCGCTGTAGGTGGTCGTTCAGATCGTCACAATTCCTTCCCTTACGCCAATGTTCTGTGCAGTGGCCCAACTAGGACTGCTAGAATATCCGGGCTAGGTTGATTTAAGGATTTCATATTCAGTCATTTGCGGGCACAAGGATATTTACATTTACAAATGTAAGGTGCCGTAGAGACAAAATCTATTCGGATCTGGAATACATATTTAAGTATTTTATGTATTTAACAGCTCTTAGTATCTTATCAATTCTTCATTAACTCAGAAGTATTCAGTTGATCCATCAACTATTAGCTATTTAGCTTTTATTTTCCGTTGCTCATTGCTCGCCAAAACAGAGCCCTCAGCCCATGTTGGCCTATTTTTTATCTCTAGTCATGTGGCATCAATTTTGCCGTTTTTTTCTATTTTGAGCCTTTAAAATAGCAATATTGAATATGTAACTGCGGTTGTAAAGCACGCGTGCTAAAAAGGTTCCATATGAGTGTTACTTTCAGCGCACATGTTATAGGCTCACCATTTCTGATTTTAATAAAATGTTATGAACAGTTCTTAATTAATTCATTCATTTAGCGAACATACTTATAAGATGGAGTTAAAATTAAATTGGAACGTGATGATAACAACCAAAACCCGAGAGCTCTTCACTTCGCTTGTGATAACGGTCAAATATAAAATTATTCAGCAAGTTCGGATTCATTGATTAATGAACGCATTTCTTAGAAACCGATTTGATTTTTGATACAATTTTAGTAACGGTTAGGCTCCAATTACAATAACAAATATGATCTACTGTCCTTAGGACAATTGCCATATCTCAGCACATTTTTTGTCCATTTGTTCATCGATATAATGTCTCATTTGAGCTTTTCAGAGAGAACTTTCTCAATCATGATCTTTCAGATACCTTTCATGCGTTTTCGCCGGTAATAATCCCTTCGCTTAACAACTTTACATCGCCTTTTTATGCCTGTCTCTCACCAATCCCTATTTCCTTCTCTACTTTTGTCGATTCTCTCTTCTACCATTCTTCTTTCCATACATCAAAATGAAAAAAAAACACTTCGACAAAAATTACACCATTCTATCTTTTCCTCTCTCACATACACGTTCTGGAGCCTTTCCCGATTCAGCTGAAACGACAAATTCCTTAATCCATACCAGTATACCATACTTCTTTTTTCCGATTGCCCATTTTTCCTCCTCTACGACTATTATCCAACGGAAAAAAGTAAATCGGCTGGTTCTTCTCTTTGGAGATTGCAGCCGGGAATTTCTCTATGTAAGCGTGTCAGTTTGTGTTTGTGAAAGAGAGAGAGAGATATATCTGCCATCCGATTCATGCGAAAGAGAGACGAGGCGACATTTGTTTTTCCCCTCGCCGTTCTTTTATCTCTTCTGATCTCCCCCAAACCCTCCTCCCTCCAAACCTCACCTTCCGTCGTACCTCTCGTCCTTTCATCGGCGTCTTTTGTTTTTTCCCCTTTTTTCCCTCAGACTCCGAAATCACGCCTCATCCCTATTCTTTTTTTTCCTTTCTCATTTCCGCCCGATCTTCACTCCTGTTAACTGTCCCCATCCCTCCCACTCACTCTCAATCTGACCCCTTCCCTGCCCCTATGTCATATTCCTTCCTCTCGTTCTCGCCATCTCTTTTCCATCCTTTTACGGAGCGCCCTTTCTCCCGATTATCCGCCGCCAGACGACACACACACACACCCTCGCAAAAAGGTCACTGCTAAAATGTTGGTTAAGTTTTCGCAAACATTTAGAGGGAGAAGAAAAGGGAGAGAGAGAGTGGAATTTCATTGTTTTGAGACGAGAGATTCGCGTCTCGTTGCCATGTAACAGCGTGTCATTTTTTCGAGTTTAATTTAGGCTTTCATTATTTCTTTTATAAATTCGAAAGAAGAGTTTAGTATTTGCTCTGGTATAGATCTTCTATGAAGGCATTTATTTCTGCTTTAGAATGTTTCATGATTTTATGGAAACGATTAACATATAATTTTACAGACTCATACTGCGGCTCAAGTGTTTTGACTGTGGGTATGTGATTTCGTCGAGAAAAACGACTAGTTTGTACATTAGTGATGGATAGAGAAATCGGAGAATATGCTTGAGTTGTGGGACCTATTTCGTATCCATGACGTAGTAGAAATATTAAAGAGAATCTCGGAAAGACCATAAGAAGTGGGGATGCATAGAAATTAGATATGTAAGTATATCGAAAAACGAGTTACAATAAATGTAGCATGCATTTATGCGATATAGGCATTGATGTTGCCAAATGTAACCTGCATCGAGTTATATTGACATGAGTTCTGAGCTGCCATTGAGTTATTAGACTGTAAAGGCGAGTTCTACGAAGTGTTGAAAATGTCCAGAGCTCGGTTAGGGAAATTGCCCAGTCAGTGCGGTACTCAGTGAGTTAAAGAAATAATGTATATGTCAAAATTCAACCAAGGTATAAGTCATGAATTGTAAAAATGTACCTTATTATACATTTCTACATGACCTTGCTAAAAGGGATGCTGATTGCTTTCATTTTTCTAGTGCAAATTTCTCATTCGCCCGTGTTTTATTACACTTCGCGACTTGCGGTTCTCTCTGCTTTCTCTCTCGCCAAAAATACCTTTCATTTCCCCGTTCTTCAAAAAAAATATATGTAGCTGGGCCCATTCGTTATCATTATAGCCGCTCTCCGTCCCGCTGAAATCCTGGCACGTGCTCGCGCGTGCGCACTCTTGTTCACATGCGGGCTAATACATGACGACCTCCTTTTATTTTACGAGGTCGTGATACGAGAGCGAGTCTATTCACTCGCGCATAAATGAGCGAGGACAACTTGAAAAAGTCTCTTTAAGAAGGTCCCTTTTGTATATGAAAAATTCAATGCCTGCCTGTTATTGTGGATAAGTTGGCTCAGAAGGCCAAGCTATATTGTTACGTATCATTAGAAGTAGGAAGTATTCAATTTTGAGCTCCTTCAGTTTCATTTTTATATATCTTCTTAACGCCACAATTATATCTTTATGTAGATTGAACGATTTAAAATCAAACTGGGCGTTTACGTAGGCTACATTTATAAGTGGAAGGAGTTCGGCCATAAGCGTTTTAATTTCCGTCATTAAATCTAGCCGATCGCCTAAAATATCATGTTATTTTTTTTGAAATTGCACATTCATGGAACGGCAAATTTCTCTTTTATCATTTCGGGATATGCATGTTGGAAATCATAAATTGATGATACGGAATAAATAAATATATTTTTCTCACTTACTGGTAAATAATGAATGAGATTGGATCCATAAATACGTTGTTACTATCCTTCGTTGTAGTCACGAATTATTTCATTCAAAAAGAGCTGAGGAAAAATTCGGAATTATCAAAATAAGAGAGAATTATCTTAAATATCATTTTTATCAAAGTTTAAAAGCAAATCTTGAATTAAATCCGTATGAAAATGTATTCAAAGTTCAATTTCCGTTTTTTTTTCAATGTATTTTTAATGCACGTGTAACTTCCATAAAAACTTCATGACCTTCAAAATTTGGGATACTTCTGCGAAGAAATGGAATACATAACCTCAAACCAGGGTTCACCAGAACACGGACCACAGCTCATATCCGACTCTCCTTACCCTATCAATTTTTTAGACGTGCATATCCGTATGTCGGCAGGAGGTGTTATTGGATATAATTTATGAATTAAAACCATATTTTTTTAGTACTTGGATGCAATATACCTTTTACGCGATCAGTAACACTCGCAAATTTATCTCTCTGAAAATCACAGTCATTTGAAAGGTCGTATGTTGTTCGCACATTGATATATAAAGCCTCATGTGGCCCTTTTAGTCAAAGGTTTGTTGACCTCTTCCTAAAATTGTGACCCATTAATCCTCGCATTTTGTCGGCTAATTATTATTCATACAAAATTATTCCGTAGCTTCCGACCAAGAATGGAGAGAGAGAGAGAGAGACGATAGGATATTCCGTAACGAATGAGAAAGGGTGGAAATATTCAGAAAGGAGAAGATAACAAAGAGCGACGAAGCCGAAAAAAAGGGTCATAGGGTTAAATGGAAATGGAATCGCTGCGGAGGAGGCAGGGGGTGGTTCATGAATAATTACCGTAACGCAAAACTCATCGGAGAAGGGTTCAGACGTGTGGAAAAAGAACAAAAGGCTGGCGAAAAAATGGAAATGGTGTATTTATATACATCTTTTGTCCTTTGGGGAGAGTTCTTCGAATCGCTATAGAGTGAAACTGAGAGAGATCTGGAGGGTAGAGGAGAGAGAGAAGGGATGTGAGGGAGAGGGATGGAGGGAAAGGGAAATAAATGGCAGGAGAGAGAGGAAAAGGGAGTGAGAGATTGAGAGAGGAAGGGAGATAAAAAAGGGTTTGAAATAGGCTTGCCAGATTTACAGATATGAACAAGGAGGAGTGAGGTGGCGGTGGACAAAAAAATTTTTTTTAGGCTGGTTTCCAAAGGAAACAGCTTCATGAAAGGTCCTGGCTGTGTGTGTGTCCCCTGCTAACAACTTTTGCATCGATGGACCAATTTTCATGAAATTTGGTATGGGGCTCGTGTTGCCAGGGCCCACCTCCAGGATATATTTTATTTCTCGAAGATTGATGCCCCGGGTACGATTCCAGGAACGTTTTTCCCCTATTTGTTTTACATAGGAAGTCTCAAATCCATCGTGCAGAGATGTTTTCTTTAATATATTAAAATATCTTAAAGTTGTGATATCGGAGCGAGGTTTGTACTGTTCTAAGAGGAAAAGAATTTACATTCTAATTATTATCTCATAACTTTGATAATTGATCGTATTTTCTTTATTTTCTACTAAAGCAAAGTGTTTTTGCGTTTTAAATCGCATTTTATCGGATTGTTGAACATAGACGAGTGAACAAATGTGCTATTTCCTTTTCCGATCGAATACTCTTCAGAAATGGACAGTTTATCAAGAAATATTAGCGTAAAAACAGTAACGATTATTGAATTCGTTTATTTAAAAACATACATTCAAAATGTAATGTAAGAATGAGATTTTGACATTGTTTATAGTATTTTAAACCTGATAATGCTTTATTAATTTTTTCCAATTTTTCTCAATCCTTGATCAACTATGAACTATAAGTGGTATTTATAGTATGAGAATTCCTTGGAATGACTAACACATACTGAAACATTTACTGTCAGTATAATTTATTCAGGATGTAAACTTTGGGAAACCAGCCTGCAATAATCCTGATTTGGACTTCTTGTTTATCAAAGAAGATGAAATGCTCATACTACATTTTGGTTATCTTAATAAGAACATAGGTATGATAATTGATTCATTAAACTTTTTAGCCTACTTTCCAGAATGGAAATTGGCTTACAGTTTCTTTGTTGTGTCTGTCCCCTCCTATTTACTTTTAAACCAATAGACCGATTGGAAATCTCTTGCTACTGAGGCCGAGCTCTCGAGGATAGTTTTTGTTGCGAAGATTGAAAGTCCCGGGTTAGATTCCAGGAACTATCCTTCCCATTTGATTAGGTTTTAAAATCTGGAATCCATCGTACAGGGTAATTTTCTCTTTAACGTTAAAATATATTATAACTATAATATCGGGGCCGGATTTGTACTCATCTCTGAGGAAAGCAATGGAAATTCTAATTTTTATCATAGAATTTTGCATATAGATCGTATTTCTTCGAATTTTGCGTAAATACTGGCGTTTTTTTTTCAGTTTTTATCAGCCATTACGAGAGTGTTACCATTGCAAAGACTAATGTTGGACTCGGATTCGGTAGAGTCTAGTATATACACCCGTTATTTTTTCCACAAAAATTAGCGTGATATATTTAGTTTTCGTTCGAATGTATTTGTAATATTTTATAATATTACATATTAGTCATTGAAAGTTTTCATATGGTTGATAGCTAACGAGTGAGAGAATTTTAATACAGACACTAATCAATTATGTGCTAACCAACATTCATTTAATTTAAAATAATGATGTGGAAAGTAGGCATCGTATGTTCTGTTTGGATCGTCTTGTTCATTGTTAAACGTGTGTCATAGTTAACAAGGTACATTTTTCCAACAAAACACGAAAAAGTAATTTGTAATTATTGTTTCTTAAATTCTAAATGATCATGCATTTAGAATGCAGTTAACTTATAAAGGTATACCAATATTATAAAAAAGAAAAACAAAAAATATAAACAAATACACCGATAGCAAAATCGTTGTAAAAATTGAACTAAATTCGATGTAAAGTAATAATTGTTGATATAGCATTATTGATATTTATATTTTGACTTAAGGATGTATCTTTTTTCCCTCTGCAGCATCTAGATATTTTTGTTAATCAAAATCATGTAAAATAAAAATTGTGCTAAATCATTAGCTTAAATCCCGCCCCACCCGCGTGCAAATCGCCTCTGTGTTGCCACCGGGCAACGTCCGAAATTCAGATTCAAATGCACTCGTGCAGTGGTTCTCAAACTGTGTGCTACGGCACACTGGGGTGCCGCGAAAAACTTTGTTTATGAAATAAATTAATGATTTGTATGTTTTGGTTGTTTAAGGCAATAATTTTTCTTCAATTATTTATTATATATTAGTATCAACAAATGGATGTGTCCAAAGGTTGTAATATCCGTATCTAAAAATATATAAAGCTTGTCAAAAGACTGGGGTGTCGCGAAACCCTCTTTATCTTTGAAAGTGTGCCGAGGCGCAAAAAAGTATGAGAACCACAGCACTAGTGTAGCGATCCTCTTGTGGGGGACCTTGAAACGCAGCGCCTCCAATATGAGTTAACTCATGAAAATAATGTCTATTTTTGAAAAGCTGTAGTTGGGAAATAAAAAATCCAATCCATATGCTCTGAAGTATGTTTATGACATACGTATTTATAAACCATTCTTTGCAAAAAAAGATTTTTGTATTGTTGATTCTTTCTGAAAAATGCCCGTTTCAAGATGGCGTCTATGGTTCGGTGTTGTCGTCTTCGGGCCATGATTGTGATGTAACGAATAGTCGGAATAAAAAAATGGAACAGTTTTGCAAATTATATGAATACACAAATGGCCTCCTCTATGTGCATTAAAATTGAGTAATTACTGCTATTTCTGTTTGAAATTAAATATACTGTATGGAAAATTCATAAAATTTCGTATATTATATTTGAATTGCAAAAGAACCAATTTAAATATTTCAAAATTTGTGGTCTACTCCATTTCTACATGTTTCCTGAATACGTGTATTAAATTTCAGATTTTTATCCATAACGGTTTTTGAGAAATCGTTGCCCAAAATGTTGAAAATGTAGTTTTCGGGAAAACGGCTTTAAAGATAGAACAATAATTTCTAGCAATTAAGTGGAAACATACCCCTTTCAAATCCTCCTGGCATGTAACAGGCCCCTTCAGCAGCCAGTGACTCTTCTTCTGCTGCCTGTTTTATGCACCTCTCTTTCTTCGTGTCTCTAACGTCGACTGTTCCCTCTTTGATGCAGCGACAGACAGACGCCGCTTGTCGTCTTCTACAGCGGCTATGGTTGCACGGGTGCCAGGAATGACGTTCAATTCCTCCATTACATTCACAATTGCCATTCCACCGTCATTGAAATTTGCAACAGCTGTCAATAAAGTATTTAAGCCGCTAAATGAGTGTTTCGGTGCGAGTTTCCAAATCTTACTATTTGATAACTCATTGTTATTTTGGTTATAACCACCTATACATTTTTTTAGTAGCTCCTCATCAGATAATGCGATATATACAGGCAAAAGGGCATCCATTACTGCTGTTTCGACTTCACTTGAAAATTCAAAGTTCGAGTCATTGCTGGCTTGTGCTTTTTGTCAGCTGCACCAACTGTCTTCTCCTTTGGGACATAAGAAAAGTTAAATAGAAATTAACTCCTTAACCGTAAAATTTTACGGTTAAGGAGTTAATTTCTATTTAACATCAATTTCGCCGTAGTCTCCATCTTTACTTATTTATGACATAAGAAATGTTGCGGGTTGGAATTTGTGGACCCATAATGATAGTAAGTTGCCCATACAGCATTTCTCATATAATTTAAACTGGTTATATTTGCCCTTATAGTATTTCCATAGTATGTTGTTAATTTGTCAATCATTTTTGCAGTCAGCCTTCTCTGTCCGCCAATCCCCTTTCCGTCCGACAACTTCGCCCCGGCTAAGTCTTTTTTTATAGATCTTAATCTTGTTCCTATTCTCTTCTGAACATGACCAATAAATTCTTTCTTCTCTATTTTGTCATCTCCATATGGTCTAGTTTCACACACAGCCTTATACATTTTAGAATCACCATCGCCAATGTATTTAAGATATTTACATCCGTACTTTTCTGATGATCTATCAAATATTTAAAACATTCCTTGCACTTCCATACCTCCGGCACATCACTCGTAATTTTCTGCACAGTGTTCCTTATGATTGTGAAGTCATTCCATGTATTCTTCTGTATCCGACTTCATTTCCCATATTTCACATTCTTATCAGTAACTGTTCTTTACTGCTAAGTCGATAACTTTGCCTGTCTTGATGCCAATGACAGTAGTGACACCTTGCAATGACGAAAATCCTCGTTTTCGCCAGGTTCCATCTCCAGAAACGGCAATATCATCTTCAACTTCGTCTGCGTCAGTTATTGCAGCAACAATTTCTTCTATGGCAGCACGTCCAATCGACTCCTCCTTCACATTTTCTGAGGCATCACATTTCTTAAAGATACTATCATAGGTGGACTGTTGTATGGGAGATGGTAGGACCATAATACCGCAGAATGCTCTTGCACCTGATTGTCCTTGTCCCCCAGCATTCTCATTACAAGAACCATTCTCCCGTTTACGCAGTACTGATTGACGTGATTTCCAATTTGCGGGCATGACGGTATACAGGAAATATCACTACACTTTTCGCGATTCACAACAAGTTTAAATTCTAGTCCACGCACACTTTCTTGACTAAAGCTTAATTCTCCAGCACACCTACTACATCGTAAGCACTCTTACAATTCACCGAATATGATATCAAAATCAATTATTTCATTCCTCGGATTGCATTCACTCGGATAACTAGTGGAAGGGCTGGAATCAGTATGGTGTGGCTTTCGACTCGATGCCGAAGTTCTCTCTTCACGAGCTTCATATACTTCTTTCGTAAATCGATTTCCGTAAAATCTTCGTTTTTTATAACGTCTCTTGCTCCCTTTCTTATCGTCTATCCCGGGAGGACGGTACGGATGCATTTCAGCAATATAGCTTGTGACAGATACAACGCCCAAATAATACCTCGAAAAAGGTCTAAACGCGTGCAAAACATTCACGAAACTGATCCAAAATACACAAAGTGACCTTCGACACTATTTACAGGTGTTGTGCTCTCCTATACCTTCTACTTCCCTCTTCTCTTTTTCACAAATCCCCTTGGCAGACAGTTACCGAGTGACGAAGTTCCTGATGAGTCAGACGACCACGAATTCTAAGAGATTAATATTTGCTGGCAGCGTAATTTTTCGAACTTTTGGATGCGATTAGCAGCATTTTGTAGAAAAATGATTCAGCTATCGAAAACTAAAATTAAAAAAATCGTGAATTTTGAAGGTTTTAACTCAATCCTCCCCCTCTCACACACCTTGAAAAGTGGGATGTTTTGGGCTATAACCATTGAGAGACCTTTCTAGTATGCTTGTATAAATGTGGGATGTTTTGGGCTACGATAAATTGATTATTATTCTAATTGGATTATTGATTGATTGTGATTGATTGGATTATTATTGATTCGACTGATTGATTATTGATTGAAGATTGATTGATTCAGATTGATCTTGATTCAGTTTCCATTGATCAGATTTGTTGACTCCTATCTGCGAAATATTTATTAGTCTGCCCGCCGAACCGCGCACTGCGTCTCCTGCTTGAGAGCGACGACGGACTCCCCGGACTCGGGAGCGACCGTTCCCCCGGCGAAAGCCGCCCCCCTCACCTTCGTCCCCTTCACCCTCCGCCCCTTATCTCCTTACCACACCGCGATGCCGAGGGCATCCGCCAAATCGGCCACTGGGGCCGTGAGTAAGCCGCAACAGCTTCCCCGTGAAGTTCAGCAGCCCGCCATTCACAAGGTCAAAAAAGAAGGGAAGAAGGAAAAGCCGCTTCCCGACGAGGCGCCACAGCCCGACCCCACCCAGGCCACGACGTCTCCACCAACACCGCAGCCGATGGACCAACAGTCCGCCGGCAGCGAGTCCTCAGCCGATCCTGAGCAGTCGGTAAGACCCAGAGTGCCTTCCGCCGTTTTGGCGGCGTTAGAAGTGTTGCGAGCTTATTCAGCAACACAAAAAAAACGATTGTACTCGGCGCCCCACCGCAACCGGCGACCCATCAGATCGACGAGGGCTTCACCCTCGTCGAAGGCAAAAAGGCTGTCAGCCTCAAAAGGATGCGAATTGCATCCCAAGAGTCACTGACAGCCACGTCGAACCGATTCGCCCCGATAACTCCTGGGGACACCGCGACCGCGATGGAGGTGGTTCCTCCGGCGAAATCAGCCAAAATCCCGGTGCTAATTTTGCGGGACACGCGAGCCTGGGAGTCCACATACCAGGCTCTACTCGACGAATTGCAGGAGCAGCCCGTCTGCAAAGTAAAAGGCCGCAGCGCTATGCACATTCAATGTGCCAGCGCTGCGGACTACCGCAAAACGCGGGATATTTTTCAGTCCCGCAAACTGGCCTTCTCGGGGTACCAGCTGCCGGAGAACCGCCTCCCCCAATATACTGTACGCTCGCTTCACGAGCATGCCATCTTAGGTAGTGACGCAGATAATGTCAACCAAGCCGTCGAGGGAAGAACGCGCCGCTGGGCTTAACACCGTCCCCAGGAGAAACACCCCGGTATTCCACGTTATTTTGGAAAAGTGCGAGGATCACGCCAAGATCCTCGACACGACAATTCTGATGGGCTTGTCTAATGTAGACATCAGGCCATATGTAAAGCCTAAGGGTATCGTCCAGTGCCAGCGCTGCCAGAACTTCGGCCACACCAAGAACTACTGCGCTGATACGACGCGATGCGTGAAATGCCTCGAGGCGCATCTCACGAGTGACTGCCCAAAGAGAGATCGCACTGCGCCGGCGCAATGCATGAATTGTCACCAATTTCACCCTGCCAATTATCGGGAATGCCAGACATATCAGGCCATCTTCGAGATCCGCAGGCAGCGGTCCAGCATAAACACGTCGCGAGGATCAGCCTGAGCGACGCGAAATTTTTTCCCCGCCCCCATCCCCGCCTCTAACGCTTGGTTCTCAAACCGAGCCGCCCCTCCTCCCGCTACCTCTCCGTTCATTTTCTCGACCGCAACCCACCCTACCCTACCTTCCCCCCGCCATATACCCATATCCCTCCTGTAAAACCTCTCGAAGGTGTTCGAGAAGATAATCCTCGCCCGCTTCGATCACCACATCCGGGCTAACGACCTAATAAGACCTGAACAGATGGGATTCAGACGAAAGACCTCCGCACCCCACCAAATCCTTCGTTTGGTGGAGAATATAACGGACGGATTCAACTCCCGAGGACGGACGGACGTCCTTTTCCTATACGTCACCAAGGCCTTCGATCAGGTGTGGCACGAAGGCCTGCTACTCAAACTCGCCGCAATAGATTTTCCATTGTACTTGCAAAAGATCTGCAGGAGCTTCCTCTCCGGAAGGTCCCTGCGAGTCGCTGTGGATGGTCGGCTCTCCTCTTCTAAGAGGATTTCTTGTGGCGTCCCCCAGGGGGCAATCTTGAGTCCGATCCTCTTCAACCTCTTCGTTAATGACTTTCCTTCTTCTCCACAAACTCAAGTCTACATGTTTGCGGATGACACTGCGATCTCTTCGCAGTCGCAACAGGTCAACGCAGCTGTACGACGGATCCAAAATCATCTGAACCTATTAGAAAAGTGGACGCTGGACTGGAAAGTTGAGATTAACGCCGATAAAAGCGTTCTTGTCAACTTTACCAAGAAGCTAAATTCACGCCCTCCCTTCGCCTCGAATTCCGAGGCACCGAGATACCGATGCGAAGCACACACAAATTC
Organism: Tanypteryx hageni; assembly: GCA_028673005.1. Classification (NCBI taxonomy): domain Eukaryota; kingdom Metazoa; phylum Arthropoda; class Insecta; order Odonata; family Petaluridae; genus Tanypteryx; species Tanypteryx hageni. The sequence goes on along the minus strand of CM054113.1, from coordinate 35,667,384 downwards.
TTAGGGTTACACCTCGATCAGAAACTGGCATGGGGTGCACACGTACAGCAGGCGATAAATACAGCGAGGGGTATGAGGAAATTACTCATGCCCCTCATAAGCAAAAATTCAAAATTACGAAGGGGCGAAAAAATTCGGCTATACCTATCTCACATTCTGCCAACCCTGCTGTACGTATGCGAGCTATTCGGTAACACGGAGAAAACTAACATGCGGAAATTAGAAACATTCCAAAACGTCACACTGCGCTACATCACAAACAGTCCCCGACTCGTTCCGACTTACGAGATTAGAAACGCGCACAAAATCCTCACGATACACGACTTCGTTCGCAAGCGAGCCCAGCACTTCGAACAGTCCCTACAGTTCAACCCACTCACCGTCCGACTTTGGCAATACGACGCGACAAAAAAATGCAAGTTTAAACGACCAAAAGAAATACTCCTTCCGTAGTGAAGGTACAAACTTTCCTATTTCTGTTGCTTAATACTAACAATAGATGTAGTAATATTTTTATAGAATTAGTAAATTGAAGCCAAATTGTGCTTCAAGGTGTATATTGTTTTGTGATTTCAGAAAAAATAAATTATTGTTTAAACAAACCCAGCTTAAAGGAAAAAAAAGAAAAGAGAAAGAAAAGTTCCAAAAAAAAGAAAAGTAAGCGTTCCACCAAAAATTGGAATGCGCAAAACATAAAAACTAAAGTAAAGGAACCTAACAAAAAAGAACTAAAAGAATTCTATATAAAACAAAAAAGTTGGTTTTCAAAATATATTTTACGTAAATCTCTACGCAAAGCAGCTGAGAGTACTGCGGGTCGCGGACCAGGCAGGGGCAGTTGCCGCCAGCCGAGACAAAAGCTTCCCCCACCTCTCCCCAAGCACTCCGGCAATGTTTGCCGTGTCTCCCCAATTTTTTTGTTCCCTTTTTACCCCCCTTGTTTTTATAGCATTACTATGTTTATTATTTATTTTGTCAATTTTTTTGTTCACTCATGAAAGGAATGAGTTTGTTTTAAGAGGGATATAAATGTATATTTTGCAACTCCCTTGCGAGTTCTTTCCTCTTCTTCCTTCGCCGTACAGACCTACTAGGTATATTGTAATGCCAAACTAACGCGCATAAAAAACATTAAGCTCGCAACACATAAGGGTCGTAGAAGGTGGCAAATTGCCAACCTGGGGCGATCGACTGGACGATGCGCGACCGGAAGGACGCGCGGACACGGAGAGATCAGTGTACGATAAATGGGATGTTTTTGGTTACGATTTTCCAAAAGTGGGATGTTTTGGGATACTTCCATTTTTCCTGTACCTATTTTGAACCTTTTAGAGACAGGCATCCTATGGACTGGTATTTCATGATTCTGCATATCTTTGACATTGAATGAGTAATATTAGGCTTACTATACTTAAGATATTTTATAGTACGGGTTACCATGCAAAAGTATGGACGTCATTACAGTAAGATAATTCTCCGTCTGAATCACGAAAAAAAAATTCGTACCATATCAAACATACATCCTAGACGAGAGGTAGTGAGAGCGAGTGAGAGTGGTAGGAAATGGATGTGAAAGATTGAGAGAGAAGATTTGTTTCGGAGATGTAGGGGAGAGGCGAAAGATTGGTATTTATAGATAGAAACGTTTCCTTTCTATTATTCTACTTTTTCCCTGTCCTTTTCTTCCATACTGGCATATGTGTAAGGTTTCATTTTCACGATGAATAAGGATATAGGGTTATTCCGACGGGGATATGGATCGAGTTTTGGGAATGGTGTCGTGCGAGGAGATGAATGGAGAATGCAATGTCGCAGAAGGGTTGTTTGGCAAGGCCGAAGAACGCCGCCTCTAAGTTCTCTTTACTTCATAAATAATCGTTTGAATTGCTTCCAAATAATAAATATGTTGCATTTATAACCATTAATACATAAATTCGATTCGACGACAATATTTTCGAAAGATTTATAACAAAATAGATGCTCGCGACTTGCTTTGTGCCGTCCCTTCGCTTCGCTCCAATCGTCTCTCTGCTATGGCACTGGGGAAATGAAAACTCGGAGAGTCGGCGAAAATACTTGCAGCGGAGTTAACTCTTGCGGCGGCAGATGGCTCCTGCGTGGAAGGTATTACTCCGAGCGCTCTCGTTGGAGTCGATGCTCATGCCAGCGCCGGGGAATTAGAAGAGTAGGTAGGCGAGTCCTGGAGGAAAAGGAAGAAAGAAGTTTCTTCTCGGTAGTTACAAAAAAGAGTAAAAAACATTGCTTCGGATAACAGAGACTCCTAACGGTGAGACGTGCAAATTACAAGAAGATAATTTTCTTACCATGTTGATCAATTGGGTCTCTGTTGTAAATCCGTCACGGGAAATAGTCAATTAATTAGTAATTTTCAATAATGCTGTTGGTCCTACCATGCAGTCTATCTCATTTAATGTTTCCATACTAAAATGTTTGAATTATTACTTGATTTAAGTTCAGTATTTAACTTATTATTTTTAAAACTATTTGGTTAAAATTTGTTATCACATGTTTACTTTCTCCATACGTAGTATAGGAGAAAGTATTGTTTTCATGAAAAAAATCTACTTCAAGATTTCAACTGAATTACACGTTTTCATAATTTTTTCGATGATGTCTCTGGGTATGTGACAGGTTTTTGTGGGTGCTCTAACTCAAAAACGATCGATCAACGCAAAATTTTATATTTAACATTTTTATGAAAGTCACAAGAACTAATTAGAGATTGGTAAAAATCGGTCTACCGGAAGTTGGTGTTTACTCTTGTCACTTATCCGTTATTTTGAAATATTTGCTTTAATATTTGATAAATGTAAAAATATACTGGAATAAAAGTTGTAGAAAACTTATATTTCTACAACCTTTGTTTGAAATGTTTCCATATATTGTTAAGAGATATCTTATATTATTAGCTGCCACCACCACGCCACCTACCGACGACCATTGTTAATAATTGACGCTTAGTCACGTCTTACTAACGCTCCATTTAATTTTCTTAATTGTTGGAGCTTTGTGGCTATATCCAATATCAGAAGAGTATGGTTTGAGTTTATTTCTGTTCTTTGTAAAGTCTAAACTTTACTCGCAGTTTCTTAAAATATTTATTATGTAAATATTTGGAATTTTTAGAAATATTACAGATATGGAGAAAGTCATGTGGTGACCACACCAGATTTTTTTAGTTATGCATTATGCTCATATCATATGCCAATAGTCTTTAAATTAGAAACCTATCAAATGTAAGAGTATGAATATACTTTTTAAATTAATTATTGAATGAATTACTTTATATCATATAATTGGAGAATTTTCCTACTGACGATGATATCCTTGATGTCTAAATGTGCATTTAGGGCTATAAATAAATACTGGGTAGATGTCTGATTTTCTGTTCAAGTGTTTGCGCCTGCGCGTGAGCCCCTGGCGCGTAATAATTTTCCCGTAAACTCGCACGCATGACACTTCGGTCCCTGAGGAGAATTAGTTTTTCGTAAACTGGGGCGGTTTTTTATTAGCTGCTTGATATGTTTTAATTTATTCGGAGTTTAACGCATCCATGAAAAGAAAATCGAAATTAAATTATAAATGCATGGATTCCTTTTGTATTGAAGGGTATTTTAACGTTTTTTAGATACATCTCCTTTGAAACCTGGGTCAATCATATATGGCAGTATATACCTTTATAAGTGAGCCAAAATGCTAATCCGTTCGTTACCGAAATTGCGTCCTTTGGGGCAGATGGATTTCGAAGTAATTATTCTTAGAAAAAAGGGTCCCTGCCTCGGAGATGAGTCCAATCCCTCAATTAATACGGAGAAGATTGATTAATTGTGTTTTTTAAATTGCTGTCTATTTTTCTAGAATCTACTCGTTTTTCAGTAACTACTCAACAACTTCCAAGGAAACGTGCCTGTTTCGTACCTTTTCCGATTTCAGAGGACATTATTTTATATATGCAATATATTTTTAATTTTATATGACTTAAATATAGATAAGACGGACTTCGCCTAAACTTTGTGGCATTCCACAATTAATCAAAACAACAGAGCAACAGCTTTTATGTACTACATATTGCATTATAGGAACACGACCTAGGTTTCGATACTTATTATCAGGCGGTATGAATTTTATATCATCAGGTGATGAAAATGACGGTAGGCGTCCAAACCTAGGTCATGCTACTGATGATAAAAAACTTAATACGTGAGATGTATTCTTTTCTTTAATTTTTCTCTGTCAAATATTTTTGCTACTTTCCAATCACACCATAACTTAAAAACCCTACTTTTCCGTTATTATCTATTTAAATACTACCATACACGTTAAAAATGGAACAAATAATTATTATTTGTTATTTGAAAGAAAATATTTCGATGCTTTAATTCCATCGGCTATGGCAGTGGTACCCAAACTACGGCCCGCGGGCCAAATGCGGCCCACGAAGGGTATTTGTGCGGCCCGCGAAGCTGTGGCGAAAAAGCAATTCGAGAAATTTAACACTCAAATTCATACATTTTTTAATATTTTTATAATAAAACTTGAAATATTGAATTTTTAGCCATGAAAACCTTATTTAGACTTGATTTGCACCTTAGAATATAGAGAAAACTTCCGATTTAAACTCTAATCCGGCCCGCCGAAGAATTGGCAACTTCCAATGCGCCAAGGGATTCGCAGCCACTGATGTGGCCCGCCATTAGAAAAGTGTGGGCACAACTGCTCTATAGCGTCAACCGCAAGGTTTTTTTTAAAGAGGACCTTATTTAAATGAGAGGTCTGACCTGGGAGGTTTTGGATTTATTCGCGTCAGAAAGCGTCGAAGGATAAATCTTTCAATACCTCTTTTACGGTAAGGAAGAAGTCAATATCCGAGTGGAGGAACGATAAAATATCGGAGAAGGTTTAGCACGGGGGCGTTTTTTTGAGGTTGGCTTTCGGAAAAGGTAGTGTTTATTATTTATTTGAAGGAAGTTAAGAAGAAGGTGAAAAGACGTAAGAGGTTATTTTTCAGGAAGGATATCGAGAGGTTTGATCAGAACAAAGGAGAAAGTATGAAAACAGAAGAATGAGTGAAGCATGGTGAAGAGGAAAGAGTGATTTTTTGGGTCCATTTTGAAATTGAAAACGTAAAAAATTACGGATTCTAGAAGGGAAGGAAGAGATGATTGGAAAGGATCTCGCCATTTTATTCCGAAGGCTTTCTTTAATAAATGTTTGATGCATAATAAGGTGGGGTCGGAGTGGGGAGAGAAATATGGAAAGAGAAATTAATACGCCATTACTCAGTGACAAGGGAAGAGGAGAATTTATTTAAAATTCTTTTCTTTTTCCGACGTTTTTCTCAGCTAGTAGTAAGGTTGACAAGAAGGGTATCGCCAGGAAACAAAATGTGATTTTTGATTTTTTTTAATTGCGGTGATGAATTCGGAAAGAACCTAAGAAAGCTTTTATCCGAGATAGAAAAAGGAAATTTTAAATCTTTGCATCTCTGTTGCGGAAACTTTTAAACGACAGATATCTACTTAACCACTCCTGAGTGCGTAAAAACCTTTTGATTAAATGAGTTATAAAAGATTAAATTGCACTGCTATTCGCTTTCTGTGAATATCTTTGGTGAAAAGATTTCCACGTTACGAATCACATTACAGCTTTAAATAATTCCTTTCCCGGAATTATAAAGACGACAATATCCCTTCGACCTGTCGCCGTAGTCATCGCCGGAATTCGCAGACAGAAGTCACGAAGCTTCATGATCACAGGGAGAAGTCTCGAGATTTTTGGTCCTTAGATTTTTTGGATCTCGCGGATCCATCGCAAGTATTTCATATTTGACTCGTCCGTTCATCTTACGCCGAATGGCTTTAGCTTGGCGGCAATATATTTGGTGCCTCATGGACGGCGTTGGTACCGTCAAAAAAACGTAATGAGATATTTCGCCCCGATATCACACTCTTGCCTCCTCTTCACCGTGCCTACCTTCCGAAGCAGCGCTCTCCGATTCATTAATAGCGTCTCTTTTGTCTGTAGGGTCTATACGGATGGGCGGTCTGCGAGGGCTGTGTCGTGAAAGGTAACAGCTCCCTATAAAAACGCACCGAAGTCAAACCCTTTTTTTACGCTCCAATTTATTTGGAAGAATAAAATTAAGCCTTTTATTGGTTAAAATAATTGTGGAACATTTTTTATGCTTCATTAGTAATTTCTCGTTAGATAATTAATTGCACTGCGAAGGATGATCGCAGCAAATAACAATTTAGGATTTATTTTCATTGTCACTATGTTTCATTTGTCTTTGTACTTTGTAGGATCGCCAGATTTAAATAGTATTTAGGTAGTTTACAAGATAAAACAAGTTGCCAACTTTAATAACGAAATATTTGAACAGATATTCGAAACCTAAGAACCAGTATAATGTTTTATAAGAAGAAAATTTAGTAGAACTTGACGAATAAGTGGATTAAGGTCTGAAGTAGAATAGAGTTTATAGGGTTGCAAATATCCAATAAATAAACTTACAATTGTTTAGATGCATAGGAGGAAAACCTAGTGGCTGTCCTTAAAACGGAGCGCATTTAATATATCAAATATAAAAAAAACATTCGCTCGACTTAAAAAAATGAAACTCCCCTTTCATTAAGACAGGTATTATCATCAAGGTTCTCTTATTTCATCGCCAATTGAAATATTTACTTAATGAAAAGAAATATTCGGCGGAATTTGGATTTGCGCGGATATCCTTTCATATTTCCTCCTAGTTTTGATTTTCTTTTATGCACATTTCCTGTCGCATGAACCATTTCACAGACTAGTGCTATGTTTCCTTTAATTTTTTACTTTTGTCTTATTTTGTGATACTTTGATACATCTGAAGCGGTCATTCCCACTTAAAAATCCTTTCGTTCTCATTGTTCTCCCATCTTTTTCCATTTTCATTCCAGCACTTTATTGGCGCCTTATCAAGGGTGTTATTATTTTTTAGCCTTATTTCTCTTAGAGAGGTATATCAGGCCGTTTACGTTTTTCTCTCTGGCCATTACACAGAATGGCATAGAAAACTCAGTTCATTCATATCCGTAAATAAAGCTTCTTCCCTCTTTGTTTTTCTAGATAACGCTATTAAAAGGAAGATATTTCGATTTTATCCTTTCAGCCATTTCCAAATTGATGATGATATCATTATGTATTATGAAATGAATAATTTTAATGCGAAGTAAAAACAAGTGTCAACTTCTTTGCGTTTAGATTCACGCGGATCCTTTTCAACGAAATAAGAAATAAAATAAAAGGTCATAAATTGTGCTGCCATACTACGTTAATTGATAAATAAAACTATGTGGCATCTATATTTGTCATCCAAGTTTCCAAATACACTAATGTTGAATTATAACAATAATATAAATAATGGCATATCTTAGTGAACTATACGGATATAAGAGATTGAGAATATATTTTCTGTAATAAAAAATTGTGCGACATTATGTCTTACTAGTAGAAGGTGCTTGCATACCGCAAGCATTTCATCTCACCTTGAAAAAACATTAATTTTTCATAGAGATATTTCATCATTTGAAATATTTCTTTAATTCAAATGATTTCTGCTAGGGACCAAATTTCTTTTTTTCCTTATGAAACAATAATAGAGTAAAACAATTGCAAATTTTTGCAATTTTATGAATATTATACGTTTTCCACATTGAGTTAATAATGCCACACATTTATGCCAAATTTTAAATTTGTAGCACATATAGAAGTGAAATAACATTTGTCTAATTGTTTAAATTTAAATAATTTTTAACGGCCGCAATAAGTATTTTATAGATAAAATTAAAAATTTATTCGTTCAAATTTACTAAATTCTAATTAACTTGAGAGTTTCAGCTCTCTAACTTGCCCCGTAGTATCTAAACATTTACCTATTTGTTTAAATTTTAATAATTTTTAACTGCCAAACGAACTAAAATATCAAAATTCGTATAATCCCTATTTCGTTTTTATACATTTCCTACCTCTAAAAAAAATGTCAGCTCCGTAGCACATACTAAAATACGTAAACCTTGAAAATTTGTTTAAACAATTGCAAATTTTTAACGACCGCATTGTTGCACTTTTTCAAGATTTTCGTTTTTTCTAGACGGTTTTGGTCAAAATCCTACCTGCGAAAAAATTTCGAATCTCCAGCTCATCTGAAAGTGCCTAAACATTAATATCCTCCTCCTCCTCCTCTGTAAGAAACGTCGATATATAAACTTTCTCCATATACGTAGTATGAGAAAGTATTGTTTTCATGAAAAATATCGAACTCGAGTTTTTAACGGTAATACATGTTTTAAGGTTCCCTGACGTTCTGACTATTTTCGAGATGATGTCTGTCTGCCTGTCTGTATGTGATAGATTTTTGTGCGAGCTCTAACTCAAAAACTATTACTCAGGTCTATGCAAAATTTTATATTTAACATTTTAATAAAAGTTAGAAGATTCGATTAGTTTTTGGTAAAAATCGGTCCATCGAAAGTGGGTGTTTACTCGTGTCACTTATCCGTTATTTTAAAATATTTGTTTTAATATTTGATAAATGTAAAAATATACCGGAATTAAAGTTGTAGAAAATTACATTTTCTACAACCTTTGTTTGAAATACTTTTCCATATAATGCATTGTTTAAGAGATATCTTATATTTTTAGCTGCCACCACCACAACAACCTACCGAAGACTATTGTTAACAATTGACGCTTAGTTACGTCTTAGAAACGCTCCTTTTTCTTTTCTTAATTGTGAATCGGAAGTAAATATTGACGACGATCCCAGAGCTAACAACATGTAATTTACCATAAAAATATGGAGAAAGTCATGTGTTGCCCACATCAGTTTATTTTTATTAAATTGCATTAAAATTATCATCTTGTAAAAACAATTATTTGGTTGATCAGAACAAAAAATAAATTGACACTATATAATTACTGGTGAAACAATTCTCATTTTCATGAATTGGTATAGTTAGTAATTTTAGTAGTAGCATTGTTACTAACGATGATTAAATAATTTAACTGCTTTAGTATGAATATATAAAAAGGTAATAATCTTATTATAGTACCGTAATCGTAGGCGAACTTTATGGTAGGTTGGTTAGAGCCTATTGGGAAGCTTATATCTCCGCCAATATTTGGGCTATTTTTGTCATCTATAATTTGTAAAGATGCGGAAATCTCCTGTTTTTTAACTTTGCTAAATTCAACTTAAAACGTTAAAGACTTCCTTTTTAAAGGGGTTTTCCGACACCCCTGCGCTCCATAAGAAAAGAATTATAATCAGTTTTGGGAATTGTAAAATCGCATTTTAAAATTAATTAAAATCAAGATACGAATTCGGGACCTAAACGGCTGCGTTTGAAAAAGAAAGAAGTTCATAGTGGTTACCGTGAAAATTCAATTACGTTCCGATTTTCCCGGAAAATCCGATTTTAATACGAAAAACGCGACTTCTAAACAATGAGAATTGTCAGTTACCACGGCCACCTCATTTGAGCGAGTGGTAATATTGGGTGTATACATACTCGCGAGCCCCTTGACGATATTACGTCATTTTGTTTATTTACATGGATTTCGAACATTTTTGAAGAATAAGTGAACCTTTCTCCTTTGAATCAAAGAACCATTTTATTCGTGATTGCAGCATCGTTTAAAGAATTAATTAAATTAATTTCTTTAAGCCAGGCGAAAAAACATTTTAAAAGTTATAAGGTTAAAATAGAGCCCCATGACGATATTACGTCATTTTTTATGTTTACATTTGTTGATTTATGTCTTTATGTTGAGCCTGGCCGAGCCTGTTTTTTCTGTAATATTTACAAAGAAAGAAGTTTAAAAGAACTTAGCAAGATCGTTTATTTTTATTTAATACATCACTTGTAAAATTAAAAAATTAAATTAAATAAAAATTAAATTATACTTATCCTTATTCCTAATACAGGTTACTGATAAATAGAATCTTCTGTTTAATTTACGAAGAAAGAAGTTTACATCTTTTGTCAAATAAACGTGTCTGATCAAATTAATTATTAAAAAAAATCATAATCAACTTACTGTGACAGCGAAGCGTCACAGGCTCTCTAGTAATTATTGATTAGTTGTCAAGTATTGCAGAAACGAAAAATGGCTGTACCCTCACTTATTCAATGATTTTGAATCATTGTAATAAAAGCACTTGTCCATCTTGGACAAGAGCTTGTAACATAGACAGATATGCAAATATGCAAAAATACCATTACATTGCAATAAATCAGTTACACACGGAAGTAAATGTAAGAATTCTTTTGCTCAACGGCAGAAATACAGAGGGATATGATCCACAGCAGGTTTATAAATTCATCAAGCGCGGTTCAATTCGCATAAAGGAATTTGAGGAGAGATACATTTTTTTCCGGGTCAATCTCCGTCAATCACGCGACTATATATCCACTATTTTTATTGTATTTTTTAAAGGAAGTCATTGCACATCGATGTCACGGTGTTTTCTTAATGCCGATGTAACCCATCGCTTCTTCCTTTCCCTTTTTCCAACTTACTTAAGTTTTCGCGAAATAATTTCGGATCGGGTTCTGCTATATCCTTGAAAATGTGATTTTTATATTTTTTCGCTAAAAAAAATTTCGTTGGGAAAATACGAAACACATTCAACTCACACACATCGACGATTCGATTTCTGATTGGGTTTATTTTGATTTGGGAGCGTATTGATTTGAAAGTGTTCTCCCTCCCGCTCTCTCTCTGTTCTCTAGGATCCTCACCGCCTCCCCCACACCCCTTCAACTATCCACACTCTTCTCCCTTCTTTAAAGGCTCTTATTCTTTCCCGCCTCCATCACCGCTTCTTCTCTTAGTGTCTCACTAACCTCTTTCATCTACAACAACCACCCACTTCCTTTTCTCGCTCCTCCTCGCATCCTTCCTTTCCCTCTCTCCCTATTTCGTCCCTCCCTATTCCCTCCCTTCCTATTCCCTCTCTCCCTTTTCCCTCTCTCCCTTTTCCCTCTCTCCCTATTCCCTCCCTTCCTATTCCCTCTCCACTCCCCTCCTCCCTACTTCTCTCATCCTTCCCTCCCTCATCCTTCTCTCCCTCCTTCCTCCGCCCTCCCTCCCTCCTCCACCCTTTCTCCCTCCTCCCCCTTCCTCCTCCTCCTTACTCACTATTCCCTCTCAACCGTGCTTTCGCTTCGGTTCTATGTTCTTAACCGTTTACCATTTATTGATATTTTTCATTCCACGGCACATTTAAACAAAATAGAAATATTTTCGGCAAACTGTCCTCCACCATCACACACACAAACACTTTCATTGTGAAATTTCTGCTCCTCTCAAAGTACACAATCGCTTTACCCTGGAGGGAAATGGAGACAGTGCAACTCGGAGCTCTTGTTCGACCACTCTCAGATGTTCTCTCTGTTCGTAAGCAAGTCAAACTTGGATAGCTTAACTTGGGCAAGTATGTTGTCGAAAATGGTACCAAAATTGAGTTTGCATTTTCTTATACTACTGGGCATTTATTACCATCAGTCAACTAGTATGCGTCCAACAGCGTCTCGACACTTCTCACAATTCCCTCACTGATGTTATACTCGAAAGTTGCGAAGGAATGCGCGCTCACTCTTTAGTAGGTATTCTTCCTCCTAATTTTCGAAAAACGTGTAACTTTCCCAAACTTCGGCTGCACACTTGTTCATGTCTGACAGCACGGCGCAGTGCCGCGGCACATTGATTTGGTAACACTGGCGTGCATTTTATTCTAAGGTCTTGAATAATATTTTTATCCTTACCTCATCCAGATTCTGCGGTGAATGGTGAGTGTACAGATTGAGGTATGATCAATAATTCAGGCATCCATTCTACCCTCCGCCCACAATATCGCTACTCTGCAGCCCATAAAACGGAAGGGATAATTGGTAGGTCGTGGGAGTGTGGGTGGGTTGAATATCTCGCTCGAATCGAGTAAGGAATAAAATGAAGTCGAAGTGGGAGTCCTTATCGTATCCGATCAGGAGATTGATGGAAGCAATTCATCTGGCGATCAAATTCGTCCTGTAATTTTTTCCCAACGTTATGAGAATGAATGACGGAAACCTTAATACGATATATAAGGTTTTTTTTCTCTTTTTATTTTCACCGTGTGCGCAGTAGGGTAATATAAAAATGAAAGTAATTCATTCCGAGAAATAAAATATGAAGGCATACGGCTCAATGTCCTCAGGCTTTACATGTTTTTTAAAAATTTATCGTGTTGAAATTGAATTGACGGATGAATGAATGGCTGAGAATATTCTCCTCGTTGAAAGAATCGACGAGGAATTCCAACATTTTCTATTGATTTTTATTATATTCACTATAGTTTTTATTATTAGATTTTAAAAAATGTATTTTATACCTCGTGTCGCTATGGTAACCCATGATAATGAATTTACTAAGTCCGAGTACTCAGTCATGAGTTTTGGTAGTTCCCTATCACGCGACTTTTTGATCAAAATATAAAATTGAGTATCTGAATTTTAGATAAAAACAGTGAAATTAAAACTTTACTTGGTTATTTTTTCTTGATGAATAAATCGTTTTCTTTTGGTAATACATATTTCAAGAAAAATATCTTAATATTATGCACAATTCGTGGAATTGTTCATATGTTGTTAGTTCCATGAAATTGAACATTTCTGCTGCTCACTTCATGAACAGAGCAAACTAGTATTTCTGTTCTTTTTATGCAATGATTTAAATGAAATACGCATGACTTACCGCAACGGAAGATATACTTTTTGGTTAAAATGGATTTTTATTCGTTTCTACATTTTTTATAAATCTAATTCAAACCTTAACAAATTTTGTTGGAACGAACTACATTTATGGCTCTAAAATATCTTTGTATGTTTTATAAATCTTCAAATTTTCATTTTTTAAATTTATTATACACAGCACAACAAACATGGAAGTCTTTTTGCCTTTCAAATGAAAATGTGTGATTCTAGTAAATTTCGATGCATAGAATTGAAATATGTGCCTATTCTCTGTATCACCCTCCAAGTTTTCAGGAAAAGCAAGAAATCAATTATTTATTAATTATACGTTTTATTTGAACTCAAGTATGAACCAATATTTTATGTACATTAAATTAAATTAAATTAATTAAATTCTAATTTCAATTATTTTTTATTTTATTCGTGTAACCCATATTTGTAAATGATTTTAACAAATTTCTTCAACCTTTTCAGGGTCTATGGATCGATTAAAAACTGGGAAACACAAGCACTAGTTAAAACATCAATATGTAAGCATTTTGTCTGATACGAGGTTCAAATAAATAAAATGGAGTAATTTTCTACTAAAACATGAAATAACCCGAATGAATAGACAAAAAATCCTAAAGCTCGAGTAAAATTACTTAACCCTTTCGGCCCTGAATTTTTTTGGCTAAAAATTATTTTTTATCTATTTCTTATTAGAAGCATCATAGATAACTAAAAATATATTTTTTTTAATTTTTGTTATTAGTATCCTATAACTGTAACTGTTGGTGCGCCAATAAACACACACACACACACACACACACATTATTATCTTAGAAAATACAAGGTGAAATATTATTAGGACATCAGGTTTCAACGGTTAAAAACTGTTTGTGCTACTAGTAAGACATAAGGCTTTTAAGTGAAAAAACGTTAATATTAATTAAAAGATCTCTTTATTATTACTATACACAAAAGTAGAACATGAACACAGTGTACCAATTAAACATTTTGAGTGTGGAATCTCTTGAAACAGTTCCTATCAGCATGAAAGCATAGATAAACTTCACACTTCTCACCATATGGTGTGGTTTTAAAAGTACACCCCTCCAATTTGCATCGTTGTTGATTCTCTCCTCTTTCAATCATATGGAATATTCCATCATACCTTACATCTCTACGAGGACGGGATGCTCTTCTTTTTCTTATTGGTGCTGGGGAAAGACTCTTTAGAAGGTCTACCACGTTTCTTTCCATTAGGCTGTTGATTTACAAATGTCAATGTTTCAGCTACTTCTAATGTAAAATCATGTAAATCAATTTGACTGCATGGGGGAATATTTAATTGACTGGCATCTCTTCTGTACTCTAGCCAGGAATTTATAACACCCATTGAGAAGTAATGGAAAATTACATGCGGAGTCCACTTCCTACATCTTATAGCAACTCGATATAATGATGTTAAAAAATCGTGTTTTTCCACACCACCCATACTTTCATTGTATACTTTTACAATTTTAGGCCTTTCAACATCAATATATTCTGCATCTTTTTTGCTCCAACGTAACACCAAATCTTTTTCTGCTTCAGATACAAAATTTGATGATAAATTTACTGCGCTGTTATTGACCCACCTCACAACAACTCTCTTGTCATCGCTTGAAACATTGGAGTCAGAACTACCTCTGCCTTTCTTCTTCAACTCTGTTTCGAATTTCAAGGGACAGCCTAGAAATCTGTTCTTTCTTATGGTCCCAGCGGAAAAATTATTTTCTCAAATAAGTTCTTCCATATAGGCATTGAAGTAAAATAGTTATCAAATAATAATTTATGACCCACATCTTCTGGAATTCTATTAGCCAAATATGTAACAATAGCTCCTGCGCTTCCAAATTGTTTTTTTGAAATTTTGATCAACTTGTGTTTTGGCTCCCTAGTATACAACTGAGTGGTATACTATTCCTGACTCACCACACAACATAAAAACTTGACACCCTATGGGTTAGGCTTTCCTTTGGTATACTGCTTGATTGACAGTTTCCGTTTGAATGGTATTATGGATTCATCAATACACAAATATTCTTCTAAAGCTAGTTCTTTGCAGCGTTTTTCAAACCTGTCAATTAAAGGTCTAACCTTCCACAGACGATCATTAGTGCCATGGTCTCTATTTGTATCAACAATATGCAAGAGGTTCCTCAGCTTTTCAAACCTGTTCCTTGTCATGCCAATTTGCTGAATTAATTTGATTATTGTTGAAGGTCTCCAAAACAATCTTAGCCTTGGGAATGGTAAATTCCTAATAATTAAATGTAGAGCAATCAATTTTTTTATTTCTCCTTCATTAATATCTGTGCATTTACCTTCGTTCAACACAGAATACATATTAGTTTTTCTGATAAATCAGCAAACACTGACTCAGGGTAGTACTTTAAGAAATAGGCATATGGTGATTGAATTGTAGGCTCATCATAGAAACTCGTACTTGATCGTGAAAATGTTGTATCTGAAGGGGAAAAGTCTCTCTGTTTCCAATCCATGGGTGTTTTTATTTTTTTAGACTTATCTTGAGCTGATGGACAGGTTTTTTCTTTGCCATGGTTGGCTGTTACACTAAAATTAATTAAAATACTAGCATGAAATTAATTCATTAAAGTAATTACAACAAAAACAGAAATATTTTCCTAATTTATCATCTATTGTTTTTACTGTCGATGAAATTATGAAAAAGTCACCTGTCATCAGATTCAGAGTCAAAATCTATTGGTATATAATGCAATTCATTCTCTTGCACATTAATTTCATGAGGAATCTACTCTTCTTCAGAATCTTCAACCTCAAAATCAGAGTTTTCAAGTTGTTCCAAAATGCTTTCTGCATCATGTAACGAAAATATTTTCAGTCTGGGTAAAGTTCTTTGATTGCCATAAAATGATTTTGATTCGATTTCAGCTGTTTGAAAAAACTATAAAATTCAAATGATTTAACAACAATGATACTAGTTGCTTTATTTTAGGCTGTAATTAAAACAACTTAAAATCTTTTGCTTGATAGGATAGTCCTGCTTTCATCAAAGTATAATAAACATACCACACTAGCTTATAATAGCAATAATATTACTAAAAATTACAGTAAAAGTGTTCAAGTTCTGCAACGTAAGAAATTGGACATTATGTACAATATATACCCCCAAAAAACTATGGACTTGCAAATGCATATTCGTCAACGTGAACTATTATTGGACCACTACAGTTGAATGAGAAATTTAATATTGTAATGGATTTTGATTATTTAATCGCTGACTAAATTATTTAAAAAATAATCTATGCTTTAACGAAAACAATCGTTTTCTTTTCATAAATGTGAAGTAATACGACTATTTCTTCTTATTCCTACTAAACATAATAATTCCTAAAAATAGAAAAATTACTCCTTTTAATATTATAAATTTGATTATCTACATTTACCATTGCGAGAAAAATGATGGCAATTCCAAAAATGTATCATCAGGACGTTTGAATTTGTATTTTCTTCCGCTCAAAATACTGCGCTTGTGTAAATATATTCATCTTTGATGAATTTGGCTGCTTTTAAGTTTATTATTATTTGCTATTAACCCAGGTAAGCCTGAAACTTTTTTTTAGTAAATTTATTTAACGCTTTAAAATGTACTCAAAGGGGTCCTACGTGAACGGTTTTATAATTTTTTTTAAATTCTTAAATTACTTTTTGAAAAAGATGGTGTCCTATATATAGGACAGTAGGCTTAATAAGGAACATAAGGATAAATACATCTAGAACAGTAGGTTGAGGTACAGAAGTACAACACATTTGCAAATCTACTGTTTATTTATCTTTATTTTAAACTTAGACATTGTTTAATATGATTTGGGCTAATTATAGTGACATATACTCTATTAAAAATATAATTAAAAGTATAATACACAAAAGAAAAAAGAACAGTAACTGATAAAAATACCTATTTCTTTGGGTGGTATGCTACAAAACATTTGACATGCAAACCAACATCATATTCCCTGCAGCGTGTTGTGGTCTTTTGATGACACTGTCGGCACCTTGTTTTACTGTCTTGTGGGATAACCAGATGGTATAGCCTCATATTTGGAATCAATGTGCTCTAGTCGAGATGGTTTGCTGGGTCCTCTTTTTGTTTTACGCTTATATGTCTCTAACAGTGCAGTAACAATTCATCGCCTGAATGCCAAGTGATCAAATTTTCCACCATTTAGTCCATGGAGGAGCCATGCATTCTTCTCTGCCATGTCAATACACTGCATTATTACTGGGAAATACCATTTTTCCCCCATACGGCCTTGCGATACAAAGAAATGTTTTGATCGGCACCACCAACTACCCCCATGTGCTTATTGTACAACACCATTTGCGGCTGAGAAATTTGGATTTTCTTTATGTCTTTTCTGGAATATCTAGTAACATTTTGCACCGGGTGCACAGATACAGCATTCGACGCCACACTGACAACGCTGTTGTCATTCCACTTACAGATGATGACTTGCCTATCAGCTGTTTGGTAATCAAAAGAACTTCTTTGTTTTTTCTTTATGGCAGCTGTATCCTCTATGGGGCAGTTTGATGTCCTGTTGTCCCGAATGGTGGCAATAGCTCTGATTTTTTGCTTACCTAGCTCAAGTAACAGTAGAACACTGGTAAAGATATTATCAAAGAAGAAGTGGTAAGCAGCATCTGAGAACTCAGTAGACCTCAAACCATCAGAGTACTGTAGTATGACACTTCCTCCCAGGCCATATTTTAGATATTCCTCTTGGTGTTGAAGCCACCTGGTATGTTTCAAACCAAATGACAAACCCATTGTCTGTTGCACCAACCCAAACTTTTTATCCATATCTTATAGGTTTATTCCTAATAAATAGTTTGCACCCATGTCGTCCATAATAGGGCGCCATGGATTCATCAATGCAATGGTTTTCAACATGAGGAGCATATAATTTGAACTTTTTATTCAGTAAACTTATCAAAGGTCGAACTTTTGTGAATTTATCTTGTTTGTCCAGATTTTCAACATCATTTAGGTGCAAATGTCGAAATATGAAATCAAAACGATCTCGTGACATTGCAGAACTCACTAGAGCATTATAAGTATCACTTGAGGGTTCCCAATACATTCGCCGCCGAGCTGGACTGAGGTAACCACTTAAAAGTAGTATGCCAATGAAGCACTTCATTTCTTCTATAGTCACATCACCTAGCTTATTTTTACGTGCGATATACTTGTTGGTCTCAGAAACAAGCAGCCAAATCACTTTATCATCAAATATCGAGCAAAACCAATCAACAGGCGGTATACCATTTGAAGCTGCTTCAATATGTACCCATTCAGGCCAATTTGGTTGCAGGTCCTCAGATTTCCAAGTCATACATGCCTTTTGCTTTATCTTAGGCGGCTTCTTGTTAGCTTTTCTTGATTGACGATGGCTAGAACCTGATGATCCCAGATCTATTGGCATGTGATTTTCCATTCCTCTAATCTCCGCTGGTGCTCGAAGAATATTACCAGGAAGATTGTTTATGTTTATATCTGCATCTTCTTCATCAGAGTCTTCATCACTGCGATCCCCAGTGGCATTATCTGGAGGAGAGATGAATATGTCTACATTTGGGAAAGGTATATCTGTTTCTTCATCCTCTAGAACGCTCAAGATTTCATCCAGAGTAAGTTCTTTTTCATCTCGAATGTGGCGCTTCCTACAAAAACCATATCCACAATTAAAGCTGTTCTCATTTACACACCCTTATTGCATGAATATGACAAAGATATACAATATATATAATTACATTGTGAATTTTACTAAATGTTGATATGTATGTTGTTATGTAGTTGATGGGTATAAGTACTTCTTGGAATTATCCTACCGTCCTATATATAGGAAAATATAATACATAATATAAAATATAAATATAAAATATAAAACATAATTAATGAGTTATAATCTCAACTTTCCATAACATTATATTGTATTCGAATATAAAGAGTGTGTAAATGCAATTAATTAGCTGCATGTTATCTAGAAAGTAAAGAATACTTATAAAGAGTTTGCCATGGTTGGTAAGAAGTCACAACCTCGAATCAGAAAGGCTATTCAGTTCACCATATCAAAACCTAGAACAAAGAAACTGCCACGTAACATAAAACTCACTCCTACAAGAATAGTAATTACTACGAAATCTAGTGGAGAGTAACTGAACTGGCTCCACTCAGCAAAATGACTGCCGTCCTACATGTAGGACAGTAGGCTTATCTGGGTTAATGGAAGGCCAAAAGATAACAATTTTTAAATAGAAAATGTAAATCTTAATGAGATTACTAGGAAATCAAGTATAAAATATCATCGCGTGTATTTTATCCCTTTATTGTAATGTTTTTATTATTTATAGACTTCTATTTAGGGTAATTAAAGCTTTATTTTTCGCTTAATTTACCTTGTACTTTTGCCATTCGCTTCAGTTTCACCATGAGATTGGTAAGTTTCAAAATATTGCACACCCAAAATAGTTCCCAGCTCCTTAAAGCTGGGTAACATTTCTCTAGCGTCATCGAATTCTCGAGAGAGATGCCGGTCGTCCACGCTTTCGAAATGTTCGCGTCATTTCTAGGTGTGTGTGTGCATGAGTGAGTTCAATTACGCCGTCTCTCCGTAACTTGCCCATAAGGGGCACATATATCTCATGCGAGAGGGTGAATATGACTGAATAATTCGGCATTGGAGGACGCGGGCGAATTTGCGAGCCAAGTTTTTAGCTTTGACGGCTGCCTCAACGGCGCGGAACTCTGTCGGGTCTCTTCTTTTCAAAATGCATGACCTCACCCATTAGCGTTTGCGGATGGAGAGGAGGTCGGAAATGGGAACCCGGAACTTGGACGGGTTGGTGGGAAACGATGCCTCCGCCGACCGCTGCGAGAACTAAAGGCAAACTATCGAAAGGGTTGATATGCTCGCTATGCATCGAAGCCATTCAGTAAGATAGAAAGAGGATGGGATGGACGGGGTTTGATGGAGGCTCAATGCGGAGATAGCTTGCTTGCTGCACAATGGTGACCGCTTTATCAGATGAGGGCAATTATGGCTATCAGTCAGTGGAAATAACTATGTTAAGTAATATTTCAGTGTATTTTTCGAGATGGCTAAACCGTCCAGATAATTCATTGCTGCTCATTCCGAAGTCTAATATGGACCCTGGTAAAATATTAGAACATTATCCTAATCATGTTTTAAACATTTCTATCATTTTAATGCTGTTCTTGTTTCAAGAGTATGTATTTTCGCAACACAGCGGTTATAAGTGTGTCTGACCTCTTTAAATAAATGTAATACACAGAGATTTCAAAGGCATTCTTTATGGGAAATGCGTATTAAACAGTATAGATAGATTGGACGGTTCTTGAATTTTTATCCCGAAACTATAAGTTGGAATTATATGGGCTATCGGACTTTCTTGTGGTAAATGTCCTCTATCTGAATAAAGTTTTTAATCTATTCCTCGCAAATAATATAAGAGCTTGGGAGAGAAACGTAAATTTTTAATTGTTATTTGCCGGTAGAATCGTCGTGTATACCGATGTAAACAAAACGTGATATTATGCTTGGGATTTTCTCGAATTTTGTTCTCCGAAACTATAAGTACGTAATTATCCGGTCTCGCAGGCGTTTTTGTGGTTAATGTTGTCCTCTCACCGAATATTTTTTAAAATCTATACTTTACAGATCATATAAGAGCTAGGGATAGAAAAATATAGCGTTCAATCATTGCTTGACGGATGCCATTTAACGAGACACGGATACTTTTATTTAAGTGCTTATATAAAGTGGAAGTTATAATCGGCGGATGCAGTTCATAATCACAATTCCGCGATAAATTTTAATAAAGATCACTAATACTTAATGCAACTAAAATCCTCAAAATAGTTTCAGAGATTAAAAATGCGGACAGACGCAATATGCCCATAAGGCGTTCCGCTACTACCGCCTCGCTGGTAAAGAACGCCTAAGATGGTTTTATTAAAAAAATATTTTTTTGTTTTGTACTCATATAATTGCACATATTAAGAAAAAGGGCCATATTTATAAATTAAGATGCGTGCAAGCAGCCAGCAAAAAGGAGGTTTATGACGTTTTTGAGGCCAAAGATTACGCCTAATAATAATTCGTGAAAGAGCAAATAAGGTGAATGCCTCGTGGCAGTTGGCAAAAGGATGTGAACATTTACTGTCGGTAAACACACGACAGACAGCAAAAAATATTTTACCATAGATTTTAATTTGTACTGGAATGCTAGATAGACGGTTGAATCGACTAGCTTTTTTTCGGATAAGGTAAAAACTTGAACTGGCTAATGTAGTTTTAAGATGAATCAACCTCTGTGCATATGGGAGACGATTGATTAACGTTCTCTCGACAAACGCAGAGTATGCAATCTGTAATCTTTACTAAGTGGGTTCACATTACTGTTGGGACCTGGCGGCACTTTTTATTCTCATTATCAGCTTAATATTGCTTTCCCTCCTTCGGAGAATGAAGCATAATAATTGCTACCTAGAATGAGGTTTTAGTGTTACGCTTTGTTGATACCGACGGTAGGTAGATGTGAATTAAATTTTTGAATTTTTTATGGCAACCGTGTGTTAGAATTTAACAGGAAACAATAACGAACTTTGTTGCTTTAATACTCTACTGCCCAGTATTTATGTTTAATTTATGGGAATACCCTTGCTTTAGCTCTTTGGTAAGTTTCTGAGGAGGATGTCAAAGCTCTTTCTTTCGTTACTTTGATGACGGAAGACTAACAAACTGACACATTCAAGTACCACGGCCAAAAACGCGTTAACCACACAAATTTTTCAGCTGTATTTTCTTCACCTCCGGAATTTGTTCAGTTTTTTTGGCCATTCTGACGTGAAGTGATCAAGGAGAACCTGTGTGCTCAAACGACGTCGATTGATGTAACATTATTTGTAATAAATCTATAATAAGCATTCATTTCTCTTGGAATCATATTTTAGAGGATATATGCCATCAGAATCCCCATGAGCATATACGATATTGAGTGGGCGACCTTTGAAAATTCTCTATCATTGGCATTTGTTGGTCTCAAATGCATATAACCTTCCTCTTGAGATTAAAATGAAATTCTATGCGCAAATTCCATTAACCAAAAAATAAAAAATGACCTGTAATGTCATCGTGATGTGGGATTTGTCATGCATAATTGGGTCTGTTCATTTGTCATATTTACCGACGGCTAATTCCTCGGTGTCGAATAAACGATCGCGTGTAAGTGATAAAAAACTAAATTGCAACTCGCTCTTTTGCTTTTCCTTTTCGCTTCATCGCATCAAACTTTCGCTTCATACATCAAGGTCATGTTCGTAGTTGTCACGATGAGTAATGACCTTTAGAGTCTATATCTTAAAGGTCATGCAATACTAGTGAATGGGCTAGTTACCTCACGATATGGAGTACCAGGAATAATGGATGTGACATTTTATAAAGGTGTATTATAAGACTCAGGCATTAGCCTATTATATTACTGTCCGGTATAAAAAAATCTCATCTTCATTAGCCGTCGAATAAGGGGAAGGATTGTCCGAAAATGTAATTCTAAAAACTTCTAATGTTCTCAAATCTGAGAAATTTTGATTTGAATATTTGTAGCTCTGGAGCTAATCATTATATTATATTTTTACGTATTAGTTTATAGCTCAAATTTCCGGATCTCAGTGTTACGGATTTTCATCAAGATTCCGAACTACTTTTGCTTCTGACTCAACCAACTCCAAAATATTCTGGATTATTCAATAAAGCCATCAAGCAGTTCATATAAGCTCAATAGGAATACTTTATATACAGTATTTTATGTTTCTTAATTTTATGTCTTTTTTCTAAAAGAATTGCTTGTGTACACAATTTGCCTGTCCGTCAGTCCGACTATGCCTGCAATATCTCTGAAATTCTGCAAATTGGAGAAGCCAGGATAGATTGGTCTATACGAGATCTGAACATGACTAAAATTTTGTGTATTTAAGATTAGATGCTGGGGAGTAATCGGTGTCTTTTTTCGGCCCCATTGTTTCAGTTCTACTCCCACCTGAAAATCGGTACAAAGCATTATAAATATGTATTTTTAAATTACTTAAAATTAAGATACAAGCTCGAAACATGAACATTTCTATAGCTGAAAGAGTGGCAATTATATATTTTGAAAGGGGAATTCATATCCGTGTCAAATGAAAGCGAACTATTGTTTTTCATCAAAAAAAGGGGGAAAATTTTCCGTTTTTTAACAATGAGAAATAAAACTGCCATGGCAACGAGTCCATTGCCTTTAAATGGGAAATATTATTATTTGGCATATGATATAATGCTTTTAAAGGGATTTTGTGGTCTACTAGAAGATTTTATTACATATTTTATTACTAAATTTATGTACTTCATTTAAAATTTTTCATATTGATTTTTGAAATACAAATTATCTATTAATTTACTACTTCTTAATATTAAGGTTAACTATATATAAACTAATAAATTTATTAATCGCACCAGGTTTAAGTACGATCATAACTGGTGATGAATCTTGGGTTTATGGTTATGACCCTGAGACAAAGCAGCAGTCGTCACAGTGGAAGTCGCCAAATTCACCGCGGCCGAAGAAAGCCCCTCAAGTTCGCAGTAATGTCAAGTCCATGCCGTTCATATTTTTTGACGTCGACGGTATCGTCCACAAAGAATTCCTCCCACCTGGTCAAACTGTCAATGAAAAGTTTTACTGCGATGTTTTGAAGTGGCTAAGGGAGAACGTCCTACGCAAACACCCAGACAAGTGGCGCAACAGTGACTGGGTGCTCCACCGTGAAAATGCGCCCGCCCACACGTCACTCGTTATTAGGCAGTTCCTGGCTTCCAAAAACATGACGGTCATCCCCCATCCCCCCTACTCTCCTGACCTAGCCACCTGCGACTTTTTCCTGTTCCCCAAAATGAAACTCCGGCTGAAAGGGCGACGTTTTGACACAATTGAGGAAATACGGGTAGAATCGCAAGAGGTGCTTAACACGCTCACACATGCGGACTTCCAAGGATGCTTTGCATCATGGAAAAAACGCTGGGAACGCTGAATAAAATCCCAAGGAGACTACTTTGAAGGGGACGGTGGAAAGTACGACTTTAGTTATGTAATTTTTTTATGCACAAATTCCCGGAACTTTTGGGTAGCACCTTGTAGATATTATGAGGCCGCTTATCTTAACGAAAGATTTAATCTTGTGATGCCGTCATAATCCTAAAACGACAAAAAAGCGCAATTGCTCTGTAATTCTTCCCTCATTTCTTTCTTGTTTTATTTGAGTTTTCAAAAATACTAAATTGGAGAGACCCATTATTTTTTTAAATCTCTCCGAAGGTATGAAAGATCGAAAGCTGAAATTTTGAGAGTTCATTTTCGCATTGATGCCACTTACAAGCAAAGTCCTGCTAACCGATTATGTGGCGGTATAACCACATACAGTATAAGATAAGCTAAATTTATGCATATAATAGGTGATCAAATTCCAAATTCTCCTTTGTCAATTCAATTACTACGTTATTGAAAGAAATCTTCACAGGGAGACAAAAAAAATTTCACCGAATTTAATATTAGAAAAAACTCTCTAATTTTATTCAGGTTCATGAATAACACTACTTTTTTAATTGTGTTGTCTTTGTTTGAGATTTTCGCCGATGTCGGTTATAAAAAAGTAGATAAAATCTTTTATAATGATCAACTCAATTATTATTTTATAATAAAAATTTTCTGCCCTTTGCGTTGCGAGTGTGGACTTCGATTACTTTTTGTCTGTCTTTATTAATAGTTGTGTAAATCACGTAAGAGCTTTAAAATAGAGTTAAATTGAAGTAGTCAAATCTATAGAAACAATGAAAACAGCGCTGCAATATGAAACATTTCTAAGAAGCACATTAAAGGTGAAGAGGTCGATAAATGTATGAAATAATAAATAGATAATGAAAAACTGGTTGCGGATAAGTAGAAAAAAATCATGGACCTGAGTGCCTTTGTGTGCATATTAGTATAAAAAGATGTCTTGACTAGTTTAAGAGGATATATTGCAATTGGTATTGATATAGGAAAAAACAAAACTCTAGGATTTCGACAAAGCGAACAAAGAAGAATGTTGCGATCTATGAGTGAAAAGAAGACGTATGATAGGTAGATGAGAAATAGGGCAAGAATGGGAGGGGAAGGGGGGGAAGAGAAAGAGAAAGAGCGATTTTCAAAGAGGAGGAAAGCAAGGGGAAGAGGCAGGAGCGGCGGAGGAAATGGAAAGAAAAGTCATTACATTACTCCAGCGGCGATGGCGAGGGCGGGGAGCTGCGGAGAAGAGCTATTAGTCCCGTGAGTGGGGACCTACGCTCCCAATTAAATCCTCCACTTTGCTTCCGTCCTGTTCCCTTCCTCTCCCACCCCCTTACTCTCCCCCACACATCTTCCGTCCCCTCCCTCTTCCCCGACACACTTGCCTTCTTTCTCTCTCTATCTCGACATCTCTCACCTACACGGCGCACTTCGGCTTCCCTTTCCGTCGGGCGCGGTTGTATCCCGATATTCTCTCTCTCCGCCTCCCTCCGTTTCCAACTTCCACCTTCGACCGCACCTCCTCCTTTCCCAAATCCTACCCCAACCCTGACCTCCATTGCTCTATCCCTCTTCCTGGCCACGCCCCACCTGTCGCGTCCAACGGTTCGTCGGGGCATGCGATAATTGTGACGCACTGTCACCGTCGTGTACTGTATGGCGGTTGGAAAATCCTACCCAAACCCTCTCTCTCTTCCGTTTGGGACCGCCCATGCCCTCCCTCTCGCAAATCGAGTGCCTTTGGTGCTGCCGAGGTCACTAGGCTCCTGTCTCTACGGATGGTAGCAAAGAGGAGGGCAAAAGGCATTCGGGGTTTCACGGAATAAAGGCTCGCTTCTGGAGAGAGTGGAAGGGAGTGATTGATAGGAGAACTATGCTGGAGAGAGAGAGAGAACTAATTCTCCCATTCCCTTAGCAAGCCCGTGCAATTTAGTAGCGACCTGGGACTTGATTAGAAGTTTTAATTTCCTTTACTAAGGGACGCCGTAATTATGCTACTTTTTTAGCGCTTTGAATGTTATAGGTAATAACTTAAAATAGTGAATTTTCATGTTGTTTTGAAAGTATTTTAACCCTCCAGTACTTGCGTGGATTTTCAGACACGAGTACTCGCGCGGGGTATATTTTAACCCCATATATATTACATTGAAAATGCATGCCAAATATAGTTCATTCATCAACAAAAAATTACAAATATATACATAATTTAATAGAAACACAACAGATATTTTTTTAAGAATATTTAAAAATATTATTTTAAAATAAAAATTGACAAAACTTAAGTAAATATTTCTATGTCAAAAAGAGCGAACATATTTTTGCCATGCGAAAACAAAATACAAAATGAAATTTGGTTAAACATGGTTAAATTACAATTACTTTTTAATATAAATATATAATAATTTATTGGGCAAATAAGATGAAAAACGATGAAGTGCTACGAAGAGTAGGAGAGAAGCGAATGATTATACAGACTATCAGAAAGAGGAAGGCAAACTGGATTGAACATTAACTGAGGAGAGAGATTATGATAAAAGACGTGTTAGAAGGGAAACTAGGTGGAAAAAGGGAAAGAGGTAGGAAAAGTTTTCAGCTGATAGGCGATTTGAAAGGGAAAGAAAATTATTAATATATCAAGAGGACAGCGGAAAATAGGCGTATATGGAGAACCAGGTTTAACCATGAATAATCGCGGACCTTTCTACGGAAAGACTACCTATTATGATGATAATAAACACACAAAAGTTTATAAAAGCACAATTGTGATAATTTTACTATTTTTCAAAATAGTCCTCATTTTGTCAGACGTTTCATACACATCTATTTTTCTCATGATTTCTCATAATTTTTCTCAGATATCTCAGAATTTTTTCAGATGCCTCATACAAAACCAAAAAGTATAAATTAATGTGAGACAGTCAGTGTATAAAAATTTAATTATTTACTCTCAATAATATTGCATATGGAGATAGAAAGTGAAAATATCATAAGTTTATTTCCTCACCTCCGAAATTTTAGGTATCGGTTAAAATTTGTTAAGTGAGAAACAGAAACATTAAAAAACTGTCAATTGTTGCATTTCAAACTAATTCACCAAAACAGCAACAATATTTTCCACTCAAGGAGAAATATCACAGATGTTCGTCTCAAATCGCCGTGAAAAATTTTTCTCACTCAAAAAACGGTTGATACAATACTAGACATTTTTGCTTAAAAACCTTCCACACATGTGTCATTCTAGCTACTGAAAAGGAGGTGACAGCGAAAAACAAACGGGAGGAAAACCATCATAAAATGTGAGGGATGGGGTAGAAATTTACCCCACGCGAGTACCGGAGAGTTAAATGTAGTTACTGTGATCACGTTATATCTCTCAGTATTGTATTTTCACTACAGCTTCGAATATTGCTAATGGAAAACGTTAGTCCACAAAAAATATCGATTTAATTTGTCGATTAAATCTAATTATAGCACGGTCTGTTTATGTTAACCAAGTTTCAACGATAGCATAAAAGTATTTAATTTCTCTAAAAACTTATTAAAACGTTTAATGACTAAAAGAGCAGGCCATTAATTGGACATGTACATTAGGCTTGAAAATTCAGTCTAAACATTTTTTCGCGTTTAGAATACCTGAAGCTGATTGCATCATCCATTACGTTCTACAGTTTTCTCCGAATCAAATCCTTATTACAGTAAATAATCCCCTCTCAAACAGCAAGTACAAAATCTTTGCTTTCGTTACACGAATGGATATTTTTGGGAAACTTTGGTCGAAAACTTTTCGGACAAAATAAGTCGAACAAAATAAAAAGGTTTGGCGTCCGTTCAACCGCTTAATTCTCAAAGTGCGGTTTCAAGTATTTCGGAGGTTGGGCGGAGCTTGGAGAGTGGACCGGGAGAGAAAGAGCGGGAGAAAACAGCGGAAAAGAGAGACTTTCGGAGTTGTCCCCAGGGTTATTTACCGGTCTCGTAGAAACCCATCCCCTCCAGCACTCTCTCTCTCTCTCTCTCGTCCCCTTCTCTGGAGAGACGGAATGAGAGAGAGAGAGAGATCATTGCACTCCAAGGAGCGAAACAATAAGGGGTTAGACCGGAAAGAGAGAGAAGAGGAGAGAGAATGGGGGGACGGAATGGTAGTAATATGAGGAGAGAGAGAGAGAGAGAGAGAAAAGAGGCAGGAGGAGATAGAGAACAAGAGAAGGTAGGTGGACAGGAAAGGGACAAAGGTCAGGCCGAGGGGTGGTGATGAAAGAGAGGTTTTTAGAGGCGGGCTCGCTTGTGTTTTCCTGGGAGGGAGAGAAACAATGGAATTCGGTGGGTTAGGAATGAAAAAAGGTTAATGCTAAAAGGCTGGCATGGAAAACCTTACTTTGTTATTCGAGGGTTAGACGAAGGGTCTGTTCCCGTTGGTTCGTCCCGAAAAATCTAATTTCCTGTACCTTTTTCGTGGAATTTCGCTCCCATTCTCTCGGCGAATTTCCATATTTTCAATGAATTTAATACCTTGTGTTGTCATTATATTTACCGCGCCGTTCTCATCGATCGTAAAAGAAATATTCGTGAATGTATAATTGTAGAGCATTTTTTGCACAAAAAAAATGTCATTCTAGCCGTAGAAACGAACTATCTTTAGACTTGACCTGCTTTAATCATTTCATAATTTAGAGGCGTTTTGAAAAGTCTCTTCTTCGCGGATTTAAGAAAGTTCTGTATATTTTGTTACTCTAATTACAGTCCTAATTATTTTCGGCTTTTTCGGAGAGCTACAGAAACCTTCAATTATATCGAAAAATGTTTTTGAATGTTAATGTTCAAAATTAACCATAGATGGAATTACTTTTATTGGGATAATTTTTTTTTAATGATGTTAACTCGATATCTTCAAGGCAATTTAAGCTAATTTCCATTGCAGGGTGTAGCAAGGGTGACTTACAATACACTTTACTTTCGGCAAAAAATAACTCATCGATAATAAAAAATAGCATTTCTATGTGAAAATTGATTTGATTATTAGCGTATTTCTTTATGCGCGGATTAAAGAATTTGACACATTCCTATTGAAAAAACTTTGAAAGGCAAAAATAATTTTGAATGGAATAAAAGTAATGGGGTCAATAGCCTTGAAATAAGAGTTTTTGAATAAATTAGTGCACTGTCACAGTTTGGAAAATGTTTGGGATTTTTTCTTTCACTCTGAATCACAGTTTTAGATTGCAACAGACTGTAGTATTAGAATTGTTTTCATCTCACTTTTTACAGCCTTGACATAAGAAATTTTTGTATAAATTACTTTTTATCAAGGTTTTGAAAGTTAGGATGGCGGTGGCGGAGTGGTTAGATCGCTTGATCTTTCCACGCAGAGGTCTCCAGGTTCTGAATCCGGCAGAAGTTGGGTTTTTCTACCTGGGATTGTGTCGTCCCCTACTTGTGTGGTTAGAGGATCAGACCGCGCAATTCAGCGTTGATTAGCAATAAATAGAAACCAGGATCAACAACATAGTTTTGAAACTATGTATTTGGCATTTTTTCTTTCACTTTCAATTAGTTTTAGATTACAACAGACTGTAGTATTAAAATTATTTCCATCTCTCCCTTTTTATGATTCTGAAAAAAGTTATTATAGTACTTGTATGTGTCAATTTTGGCCAGAAATAGGATATGTTGTTTATGAAAATCTTCATTATTATAAATCATTTCTAGCAAAAACGGTATCGCAGAGTGAAAGGAAATTTTTCCTTTCATACCAATAATTCTAATTCCGCATTACTTTAATATCTCCACCATTTTTATTGTTATTTTTGAGACTTATTTCAATGCAATTTGACGATGAATTCTTCCGCAATGAGTTAAAATAGTAAGGGTTTCGTAATATGGAATATTTATGTGCTAAAAATGATAACGGTACACTTTGTATAGGAACCTTTAGATATCTTCCTTTTCTTTATATCATTTAACTTAGAATAAACAAGATGAAAAAACTCATATGGAGGAAACTTACAAAAAGTTAATTTATTCCTGGAATTTCATCTTTCTCTGAATGTCTTGTAGTTTCTTATTCTGCGCTTATATTTTTTTGTTTCTACAGATCTCTAAAAATTACCCTTTCTAGGAGAATGGTAAAATACTAAGGGTATAGTGAGCCAATATAACCAAAACGTAAGTTTTATTTAAGGGAGGGAGCTGTGCTGGCTATGTTTTGAGCACAAGACAACAAAATTTAAGCCTTGACATTGAATGAGTTTTTATGTTACTTACGAACATCCATCAAAAGAAGTTTATTTTATGTTTATCTAAAACTCTCTTGATTCTGGAATATAAAATTCTTCATTTATTGTCGGTTCTTTATTTGGAATAAAATATTTTAATTTTTATTGTTTCATAAAAATGTCCTCCTATGAATATTGTGTTATGTCTACGTCTTGTCTGATTGTACATATTAAGCTGTGTCGATATCAAGGCCTCTCTCTTCTACAAACAAATCGTCTCCGTAGATAAAGACGAACGCGAAAAAGATCATATGAAGACCTTAGTACTACATAACCATTTATTGGAAAGGATTCCTCCTCTCTAGTCGTCGTGAGGATTCTTCTTCTGGTTCTCTAGAGACATATTGGTATATGAATTTTCTATATTTAAAAATACTAAGATATAGCGGTAACCATGAATTTTTCCACCCAAAAATTGAAATCTTTAACTCCTCGTTATATATCGTCACAAAGATTTAACCCACTCGCCCGCCTTGAAAATTGTCACTAGTTTTCAACCCCCCTTCCCCCTTCCATGTAAATAAATACAGTAATCACTCCATAATCACGGGTTTCATATTCTAAATTTCGCGCAGAAATTATTGTAACAAGTTTCAATCTTCGCGGGAGGTAAATTTCAATTATTCGCGCTCGCCTACTGTAGCGCACTTTGCGGAAATCATAAAATGCATTTGTAAGTGGTCCCTATAGGGACCGGCTTACGACGCAATGATAACAAAGATATTTTCAGACGCACTACTAAAGAAGGCTTACAATTGATGATATTTGTGAGAGAACTTATCTTATATTTCAGTGATGTCGGTAGGTATGCCAGATTTTCAGACCAGTAATGCTGGACATATTTATCAATGCATTAAATTATAAATGAACTGCCGTATGTACTCAAATAATTCTCGCACTTTATCTTAAAATATTGTGAATAAAACACTGGAAGCATTATGGTATCTACAGCCCATCATTTATTTTTTATAAATTCGACTGATTGGTGTAAATTTGTAGTATTTTATCTTAAAAGAACTTTTATATTTAAAATTACTAAAGATAAGATAAAAAACAATAATAATGCTATCACTGTGTGAACAGGGGGCTGTAGTTCCCCTAAACCCATTTTTCCATAAGCTTCTAATATATTCGCGGCTTCTATGTTGGCGACGTTCATCAGGAACGTAGTCCCCTCGAATATGGAGGGATTATTCTACAGGATTTTGTTTTTACTCATAACATATTAATTATGATTTTATTTTAGTACATTACACATGAATTTTACTTACATATTTTGATTAAAAAAAAATTATTTTCCTTAAATTTAACAAGGTTTCATGAATTATACTATTACATTTAAAGTATATGAAAAATTCACATTGGAGAAAAATCATCTTTTACCTTTTGCTCAAATAAAAACGATTTACATTAGATTAATGAATTTATGATTAATAAGTTTTGGAAATTTTAGTCAACATTACTTTCCCTCCGAAGGATCACATAGTGCTCATCAGATCCCGAAAATTTCAGTGCTAAACCTGATCATAGGACGGAACGAAGGTCACATAAGTCTATCTTTTCATTGGGAAGTTGGCTGAAAATACTTCACAGCTAAATTTTAATAACGAAAGTTTTCAATATTATTTTCATCAAACAAAAACATCACGTAATCCAGTGGTGAGCAATCTACGGACCGCGGGCCACATGCGGCCCTCGAGAGCGTTTTATGCGGCCCGCGAAGCTATGACTACAGAGAGATTTAACACAAACTGATATATACGTTCAAATTATGACAATGAAACACTTAATATTGATATATTAACAATAAAAACCTAACTTTGGCGTGATTTTCACTGATATGATACCTCAGACTCTCCAGTTAACGTCCGATTTATAGTCTATTCAGGCACGCCGAAAATTTTACGACTCAGAATGCGGACCACCGATGAATCCGCAACCGCCAATGCAGCCCGCCACGTAGAATTGGTTGCTCGCCACTGACGTAACCAGAAAACCCTCTCCCCGTCACGATCCGCCACAAAATTAGCAACCCCAACCTGCATAGAGCGTGACGTAATTTATAGATGCCACTAACTGCCACTAAGTGGATTTAAAAAATATTTTTTAGTTCTAAATTGTAGAATAGTCTTGCAATTGCTAAAGTTTCCTCTCGAAAATATTGCATGCAAAATTTTATCGCCTTGATCACTCGCACATGCGTGCCATTATTCATAACAACGAAATACATAAAAATGACACTTGATCGATGTATTTACTTCAGAATTCATCAAAATTCTTAAAAGCGGCAAAAATATTTTGCGCATAGGTTTGTTTTCTAAAGAAACCACTGCATTACCATTACTGTAATTTCTTTTCGCATCTGGAAGGAATACGATGCAAATAAGTCATTAGGTCTCCCATTGGTTCGGATACTCTCTTTAGGATTGCGCTTTTAGTTTGCAAAAGAAATTTCAGCATCCTTGTTTTCCGTTGTTTATTCATTGTCGAGTACGTGACGAGTTTAGAAGCGCGGGTTATTTCAATCCCGAATCCCTTTGGGCATCCTCAGGATGCGGCGATGGGGATTTGGGTAAACATTTGTGTTTCTTCCTTCTGGAGCCGCAGCACACGGATCTCTTGCAATTTCGGATGGAAATAGGAATCCGTCGGACGAGGATATCTAAAATAGACAGCCAACCGTATTTCGGCGAATGAGATGGACTGTTTTCCCAGTCCGATTCACCAGGTCTGCATTATCCTCCTTCCAGTATCATAGTGTATTTACTCGGGCTTACTCATTTAATCTAATACAAACATAAATAACAAAGAATGTATGTACGTATGGATGATGAATATGCTCGTTTTATGAAGGTAGTGTAGATGAAAATTTATATATTCTTCAAGTTCATTCATTAGCGAACTGGTTTCCTTCGTTTGATTGGTTTCCTTTAAACAATTGGCAATTCCGCTGATAATATATATCATCTAACCTGATGGAGCTTTAAAAACGAATTAAATATGTCGAATATTATGTATAGAAAATCTATTTAAATACTGCGATGACACATAAATTTTATTAACCTTGTCGACCTGGCGAGGGTGAAGTTATTGTAAGTTTATGATATCGTCAAATTCAATGTCGTTATTTTTCTGCAAGAATTCTTATTGTTACATCTTAGAACCAAATGCACAATTTTTAATCCAATTATTTAAAAAAATTGAAAGTCCAACTCACTCAAATAATTTGTTTCAAATTTTTAAGATAAACACTAATGTATTTTTTATTTTTGAGGTTGTGACGGGCTAGGGTTTCTCGGAGAGGAAAGGGCACAAATGAAAGTTACGCGTAAAAACACAAACACCTTTAATCGCCTGGGGCGCACACTACACTACGTAAGCTTCCACAAGAGAGGAGAGAACTGACGCGCACCCTGTTGGCTGCGCGCAAAAACAAAATAAAATGAAGAGCAAAGTCCGTTATCGGTCTGGTCTCGTTACATCCTCCCCCTTAGAATTGCATGTACGACCTCGAATGCAATTCTACAAGGTCTGCCACTGGCGGCATCTCCTAGGTGGCTGCAACCTAGTAGGTAGCGCAGGTATGTGGGAAGCCACCGATGAAGTAGAAGGCACCGATGTCCTGGAAGTCACCGATGTCCTGGAAGGCACCGATGTCCTGGAAGGGAATGATGTCCTGAAAGGCGCCGATGATGTAGAAGACACCGATGGCGTGAAAGGCACCGATGTCCGGAAAGGCACCGATGATGTAGAAGGCACCGATGACGCAGAAGGCACCGATGTCCTGGAAGGGAATGATGCCCTGAAAGGCGCCGATGATGTAGAAGACACCGATGGCGTGGAAGGCACCGATGTCCGGAAAGGCACCGATGTCCGGAAAGGCACCGATGTCCGGAAAGGCACCGATGATGTAGAAGGCACCGATGACGCAGAAGGCACCGATGTCCTGGAAGGGAACGATGTCCTGGAAGGCGCCGATGATGTAGAAGACACCGATGGCGTGGAAGGCACCGATGTCCGGAAAGGCAGCGATGTCCGGAAAGGCACCGATGATGTAGAAGGCACCGATGACGCAGAAGGCACCGATGTCCTGGAAGCTGATTGCTGTTGCCGTGGACGGCCTCGTTTCCGCAGCGGTCGTAATATACACGAATCAGGGGCACCATGAGTGGCGACAAAGGGAGTCAGCAGTCTGCTCGCATACTCGACGGGGCGTTGGTCTGGAAGCTCCCCCTGGAGTAGAACCGCTCCCAAAGCGTAAGCGCTTGCGTCTGTTCGGAGCACATATGGCAGGTTGCTGACGTGGACGTTGCTAACAGGTACAGATGTAGCAATATCTTCTTCTCGTACAAAACCGTGGCGGCTACTGGGATCTTCCTTGAAGAACCATTCATGTCCGGGAAGATCCAGAACCATGCCAGCACTTCGGATAAAATCTATTCCAAGTAGCATCCGGCTCTCCGGATGGTCCGGAATTGCGATCAAGGTCGTGAGGATCGTACGGTTGACGATAGAAATTTCCACAGAAAAACTCCTGGCTAATACGCGATGCGTTTTTCCATCAGCTAACTTCATGTCCAGGGAAGTCTCGCTGAACGGACGCCCTCGAGAAATTAATATATGATAAAGCTGTGCACCGGCTATACTTCTTTGGGAGCCAGTGTCAAGACAAGCTAGACCATCCAGTCCTAAAATCTGGACCGGGAGCATTGGTCGCGATGAACCATCATCAATAGAGAAGGTTGACTGCATAAAATTGAAGGATGAGACAATCGTACTTTCAGTTTTCATGGGAGGAGCACAGTTAGGGCAGTTGCTTCTGACATAACCTGGGGCACCGCACCCAAAACACGTTATTTGTGGTTTTGGCGAATCAGATTTTGGGGTTTGGGGTGATGATTTTACTGATTGTACAACATCACCCTTAGTTGCCTTTGCTTTCCTGCAATCTGATTCAACGTGGCCGAAATATTTACAGTAACTACACCTCGGACGCTGTTTCTTCTCCGGTCGGTGTCTACCTTCATTACTACTGACATCCTTTGATGGTCGCACAACCTCACGCCGTGAGTGTTCAATGTCTTTTGCACGTTGCAAAAGACTCTTGAATGAGTCGACATCGCTAGGTGAAAGTCTTTTCCTAACTTTTCTATTCACTAACCCGTATACAATATCTAATTGCGCGCGTTCTGGCAAGGTATACGGTAATTGTGACAGGAGAGCGCGAATGTGGCATACAAAAATCTCGCTTGTTTCATTTTCGTGTTGCTCACGTGCAAAAATCTCTCTAAAGACGAGATGAGGCGGCAATTTGCGAGAGAACGCGTCTCGAAACGCGCACACGGCACCGTCCCAGTCCGAAATATCTCTCTTTATACCCTGCCACCATGTCGCAGCAATGCCTTCCAGAAGCATTGAGACACCACGTAATGCATTTTCTTCGCTGACATTTGCGCAATCCTTAAAGGTCAAAACCGAGTCCAAGAATGCGTCAACATCAGACGAAGCACTGCCGTTAAATCGAGAAGTACATTTAGAAAAATTGCCGCTACTTGGTGTAACAAGGACGGGGCTCGTCAATTGCCTATCAAGAACAGTCATTCTTGCCGAGTCCGTAATTTGCGCAATCAGCGCCTGAAATTGTTCGTTTGATAACGTCAAGGCTGGCGGAGATTCACTCTTCCCTTCCGTGGGTAATGATTTAGATTTAGGCATGGTTGCTATTTCTAAACTAATCCACGCAGGAAACAATATCACTCAGCGGAAATACGGAAAAATTCGCTAGGCGGCAAGGCCCAAGGTCGCAGCGCGGAAAAGGCAATATGGCCGCACAAAGTAACAACCACGTGGAAGAACGCAGTTTGGCCAAAAAAGCAATATGGCCGCGAGTAACACAATTTGGCCACGCGGAAGAACACAATGCCGCAGCGCTGAAGGACAGTTAATTGTTGCAGCGCGAAAGGACAAATATTTTCGCAGCGAGCGAATAATATCACGTGGAAATAAGAAATTTACGGACACACGTATCGCACTAAATTTCACTGTAGGTGGAAGTAGGCGAAGAAGTACCGCTTCGCGGAAGGATACATAAAAAAACCACGTGGCAGGATCTATAGCACTAACACGTAGAAAATAAACAGCACACACTAATTATGGCCAAAAATACAAATTTAAAATTTACGGAAACACGTATGACACTAAATTTCACTGTAGGTGGAAGTAGGCGAAGAAGTATCGCTTCGCGGAAGGATACTTAAGAAAACCACGTGGCAGGATGTATAGCACTAACACGTAGGAAATAGACAGCACACACTAATTATGGCCAAAATACAAATTTGAAATTTGCGGACACAAGTATCGCACTTAATTTCGCTGTATATGACACTAAGTGAGGAGGTATCTATACACAACATGGAATTGGTTGCGCTGCTTCCGGAATCCGATGCTCAGATCTGATGAGTGTTTAAAACGCAAATATTCCTTTGCAAACTTTTATCTGCTCCCGAGCCGCGAGTTGGGCGCCATTTGTGACGGGCTAGGGTTTCTCGGAGAGGAAAGGGCACAAATGAAAGTTACGCGTAAAAACACAAACACCTTTAATCGCCTGGGGCGCACACTACACTACGTAAGCTTCCACAAGAGAGGAGAGAACTGACGCGCACCCTGTTGGCTGCGCGCAAAAACAAAATAAAATGAAGAGCAAAGTCCGTTATCGGTCTGGTCTCGTTACAAGGTTCTTTAAAAGTATCGTATATTGAATATCCTTTCCTACTAGCCCTATATATATTTGAGATAGTATTTTCAATTACATCATAAAATCTGGTTGGAAATACTACAGGAATCGTTTTCTTACCTTACATTTTTAGTATGCAGGGTATATATTTTTTACAAACAGACTTTGGTATCTTGTTACAGAAGTAAATTATTTTATCTCCTTTTAAACTAATAAAATTTCGTGATAACTGAATAAAATTATTTTTGTTGGTAATGTCAAGGTGGAAATCTCTATCCATTTTCCGCTATTTCCTATCTCGACCTCCCTCGAGTTGATCTCGTGATATAAAATTTCGAGGTCACTGGTAAGAAACCATGAAGAGCCAGTGATTACGAAGTAAACGCAAACAAACGGGATTTCCTTGGGGGATTTCTGCATTCTGTATCTGAAATAGAAAGCCAGCAGCAACAAATTTCCCTAGCAATTCGAGTCAAAGTCTATCCCATTAAATTACTTTAGTGGTGAAAGCATTGAAGAATAAATAGCCATTTCTCTCTCTCTCAGGTTATAAGGTACATATTGTGACAATACTGTTGCTTACGTTTCATGCCATTGTTGAAAATTAGATTTTTGCGGCCGTTTCGATCACGAGTTTTTAGTTGTTATTTAAAGGATGGTCGTAGCCATTTAAATATTAGCTCTGTTTAAAACAGTTCATTGGTGCCATCTATCAAATATATTGATTACTTGTTTTAGAAGAGATTGTTGTACATGTTTGTAAGGATATGTAAGCTGCTATTTTCTTGATTAATTTTTTTTTTAATTTTATTTTCAATTGAATTTTTGAGATATATTTTATACCATTTTCTTCCATCACTTCTTTACCATTCACTGCATTCATTCACAATAGAAATATCGAGCTCGTTTTTTTACTGAAATAAATTCAACACTAAGCATATCAATATATAAAAATTGAAAAAGTACTTATATCAGGTAGGTATCTTCTATAGCCATAACAAGGTTATGAAAAAAAGAACTTTGTAGCATCTGAACTACCAATGAAGACGGGTGCATTGTAGCCGAAATTCGCCTCTGCTTTTCCATAACCTTCTTTTGGCTATTGGAGATATCTGAGATGAGTACTTTTTCAATTCATTTTATATTGATCCGTTTATTCTTTAACTTTGTTTGGGTTTGAAAGCGAAAGCATGTTTTTACGAATGGACCTGCAATTATTTGGCATTAAAAATTAGCTAAGGCATCCATAATTTCTTCTTAACGGATAAAATATCAGCTTTATTTAACCGGAGAAAGATCGGTAAGTGCTATTCTTAATATGGTTGTCAAGAAGACTTCATCGTATTAAAGAATCGGTGACTTGCCCTTGAAAACTGTCGAAATTATCTCGACCTCGAAAAATGTAACTCTGTAAGAATTTTTTTATTATATTAAACGTTAGGAACGCTCTTAAATCCTCCCCGTGGCGGAAATGTTTGCGATCGGAGAAAATGTTTCGCACAGGGAAAAAGCGATTTCAAATTAGACTTAAGAGAGGAATGAATTGGAGCGCATACTTTTCCCCCGTTTTTCCCATCCAGAAGACACTTCCGATCTGCCAGCCTGATCTGCGCCTCTCTCTTTCTCATTCCAACGACTCGTTTGATCCATCTCCTCCATGGCCACGCTCTCGCAATCCGGCAGCGGTAAGGAATACCCTCGTCACCTGTCACAGACAGTATCTCAGACATCCGATCAGAAAATCCGAACGACGCGTTAGCTCCGCCAATGCCTCCTAGATGGCGACGGGAATGAAGCCAGAATGGGCGGGTGATGAGGAAAAGGTGGGCGGCGGGGTTCTCCTGTCCCGCAAGTCTCTTCTTGGCACGAGACACGTATCAGTATCGTTTTCGCTATTCTCTGATTTTATATATCGGAGTAGCATATCTGGAGATATTGTGGAAAGAATGAAATCGATGGTTATATTTGCTAAGTGGCATATAGCGTATTTGGACCATAAGTTGTTTTGGAAAGTTTTAGAAATTTTCTCTTTTTCTGTTCTGACATTTTTTATCATATCTTTTCTTATTACTTTCTCTATATACGAAGTATAGAGCAAGTATTTTTTCATGAATAGAATCGAATTCGAGATTTCAACGGAAATACATGTTTTAAGGTCCCCTGAACACGTTTTGACTATTTTCTCGATGTCTGTGTGTCTGTCTGTATGTGTTAGATTTTTGTGGGCGCTCTAACTTAAAAACTATTAATCAGGTCAACGCAAAATTTTATATTTAACATTTTCATAAAAGTAAAAAGATCTGATTAGTTTTTGGTAAAAATCGGTACCGGAGGTGGGTGTTTACTCTTGTCACTTATCCGTTATTTTGTAATATATGCTTTAATATTTGATAAATGTAAAAATGTATTAGAATAATAGTTGTAGGAAATTTAATTTTATACAGCCTTTGTTTGATACATTTTTCCATATAATGCATTGTTTAAGAGATATCATATTTTTAGCTGCCACCACCATGCCACCTACCGAAGAATATTGTTAACAATTGACACTTTGTTACGTCTTAGTAACGCTCCTTTTTCTTTTCTTAATTGTCAACCGGAAGTAAATATTGACAACGATCCCAGAGCTAACAACATGTAATTTGCCATATAGATATGGAGTAAGTCATGTGTTGCCCACATCAGTTTATTTTTCATGAAAAATACTTTCCCCTATATGAAGAAAGTAACAGTAAGATACGTCCTAGCCAATTGAGCGCTAGGAATTGACGGCTGCGTATTGTGGATCTTACATTTAGGATGGCTCAACGGATGGTAAATATACGTGTAGTATTTTGCTATTATAATCATGTCGCTTGAATCCGGTTAATAATTTAATGAACGCCCTTAGCCATGTTACGGTTGATGTTATTATCTCAGTTAAAAAAAAAGGCGTGGATATTTCTTATTTCGTTTATTACAATTCTTAGTTGATTATAAAATTGGCGCCCATTATAGATAAATCATGATTATTAACGTTAAATAAAATCTATGTAACCATAAATTTATCTAAAATGTTTCATGAAATATATTTTTATTATTTCTATTAAATATCAGCCAAAATATGTAAAAATACACAAATTTCAAGGAATGTTATCATAAACTGATTAAATGTTACGTATAATAACATTAACTAAATTATAATAATAAAAAATTATTTTAAAAAATACTTGGGTTCGACATATAAATTATTTGAACTGACGACAAAAAAGCCTCTCATTCACACATTGATATCTATCGACTATTTTTAATAGGAATTTGTTATTTATCTTAGTTTATATTTTACCATAATTAATAAGTGATTGAAATTTCCAGTTAACAAAATTAACACCTTAAAGATCAAAAATTTCTTTATGATTAAAATAGAGTTGCAATAGTTTTTAGTTGAACATTATTCGGTATTTGCGTAAAGACATTGTCATATTATCCGTTTAAAGAAATAGATCACAGCAAAGTACTTACTGGCAAAAAATGAGGATTACCCGTTAATTCGCAGAGCAAAGTGAAACTTCCAATTAACCTCTATAACCAACATTCTCTATGTAATCTGTCGAACGCGAAAGGGATAGGAGGTTAAATAACGGAAAAATCAACAGTCAGCCAATTAAAACCATTTGAATCCGTTTGATTTAAATAAATTAGAGACTACCTCTCACCTGAAGGGGAGTAAGAAGGGGCGGAGATTCGTACGGTTGCGAGGAAAGCAACACGTTCAATTTCGCGCAATCGACCTCCGAATCTCATTAACCGGAATAATGGGGGCGATAACTGCGCATCTTATGCTCAAAAGGGATCGCACACGTAGCCTATATAACTACCGATGTCTGCGAAACCTAGATCAAAGGGCATTTTCCGTTCGATTAATTCCCATGATGCCAATTTATAATGGCCCATCTGGTCCTACAAAACTGAGAAGAGGTACTAGGCTCCGAAAGGGAACAGAATTGCTAAAGGGTAGAAAAAGAGAGGATAATGGGAGATGAGGGAATGAGACGGAAGATGAGGGGGATGGAAGAAGGTAAAGGAAAAGGCGAGAGATGGAGGAGGTTAAGAATAAAGGAGATGGACAGGAAGGAGTAGAGCGTTAGGGATATGGCGGATTTGGCTGAGAAGGAAAGGGGAGTGAGGAGAATAAAGGAAGAGGCAGGAGCAGAGTGTGAGCGGAAGGCAGAGGGAGGAAAAATATAATTCCCACCTCCAGCGAAGTTTCTAGTCTTGGGCGAATAATGTAGTGGGCGTAAGGTCTACAGGTAATCCAATGGTACAGAGGATAGAGAGAACAATGGAAAATGAGCATAAGGGTCGTCGCTCTCTCATCTCTCTCTTTCTCTCCCATCGTGGTCAAGTAACCCTTCAGTGATCGTTCCCGCCCCTCTTTACACGAGGAGAGGGAAAAGAGGTGTGGGGAGAGGAAGGAAAGGTGGGGTCGTGCAAGGTAGTAAAAGAAAAGGGCGAAAGAAAGGGGATAGAAGGAAGGGTGAAAGTGCAATAATAGTAGACAGGAATGGGAGGAAAAGGAGGAAGTGTGAGAATCTATTGTAGATTAGCTGCAGGTATTATATTGGAAGTAGCCGGTTAGCACAAGCGCAGGTGAAAGTCGGACTCTTCGGTTTATACTCGTAATTTCTTCGGCAATTTTAGTTGTCGTCACTTTTACCTTTACTCCAATCTGAGTTCAACGAGTCAAATTGAGCGGTGGAAATAATAGAAGTAAATTCATGACTGTTATCGATTAGCATGTGTACCGATATTAATTGAAATAAGGAAAGACAGGAGTTGCGAAATAGGAGGTAATTCATTTTGCTTTCGAAACGACACAGAGTATTTTACGAAACGGAAAATCTATATATACTATCTATATCTATATAGTCCAGATCGGAGCCATTTGCAATGGGAAGTGTGTGAGGCATGAATTGCTGAAAATTCACAAGGTATGAAAGTCTTTCAAAGATCGATTTAAGTGTATTAAATTCCATGTTTGTATTACTGAAATGAGATAACGTAGGCAATCTAATTTTTAGATAACAGTTGATTGAAAAAGGCTTTTAATGTAGAGGATACATTTTACTTCGAAGCTCATTGTTTAATAATTAAATAGTTGGATAACTGGATTTTATTTATACTTTAAATTATGAATGAAATGTGGTGATGCTAAAATTAAAAAGTAAGATACCCTTGCTAAAGTAGGAGGTGGAAGCACGTCTTCTTAGAAAATTTCAGGGTTCTGGTTTGTCTCCTCCTTTGAGGAGGGGAAAATGCGTACCATTGGAATGTTGACCCTCATTAGAATGTTTTCATCCGTGAAAACTCTACCCATATAACAGCAGTTTGGATATAATACCACTTCAAAGTTTTGAATTATCCGAATTTGAAGCATTCTAGCGAAAACTCTACTTACCTCCGTGAATGTTCAATCAGCGAAAACTTATTGAATTTATAAGAGCTCTATAATTAAAAGAATTTTCTAAATATCTATTAAACAAAACAGTTGTTGTCCACAGACGGACAGACGCACAGTGGAGAAAATAAAGGGTCACAAGTAGACAAGAACAAAAGCATATGAAAAATGTATGTTTGCCCCTGACATGAGATATTAACGGACTAGTAGGTTCACAATAATGTAGGTAAATGAAATTACCATTACTTAAACTATCTTCCATAGCATTATTACTATTTATCATACAGATATTGAATATTATTCAATATCAGACTATCAGAAGACGAAGTACCATAATCGATTTCTCCTCTATGAGAAATAGCTAATAAGGATGAAACTTAATGATAGATTTTTCCTTTCTTTCGAGATGCTAGTAGCAACATATTCAATAAATCTTTGATAGTATTTACCCTAGATGACTTCCGTGTAAAGCATTCTCTAATCTTTTTAAAATCTTTGTTCCTGGCTTCCTGTGCCTCCTCTGAAAGCTGTCCTATAGGTAATATAGCGGCTTGGATTACTTATGAGCCACGTATCAATATTTTATGGACAGAAGATGGCATTGGGTACCTGAAGTATAATTCAACGTATATTTTGGCCGTTTCAATGGCATAATTGTCAAATGATTTGGGATTAATTTCAAATCCTGAGGACAACGCGTTTAATATAACTGAAAATCGGCAAATCAGTCTTTCGTCAACTCTCGTAATTGATGTCGAGACAGTCGGATTACCGAAAAATGTCTAGGCTGTGTTCTCATTATTGCTTGTTCCGAATCTCCCAGGTTTTGGCTGAACAACGAGCAATCCAAGCTCGGAGCGATATTTATCTACAATAATTTGCTTTCTTGAGGCCACTCTCAACTTGTCCTCGAATGTTCTTGCTTGGCATTTTTTTATATCTACTCGGTACGATATGTGTAGACAGCATTCATTTCTTTGGGACTTGCTCCTCATATGTAGACGTAATTGCATTTAAAATTTTTCCGTCAACTATTGCCATTATAATCTGATAATTAACTTCTAAATTCTTATCATTTATAGCAAATTTTTATTTAAATTTCCATACGTTCGATCTCTTCCTTTGCGAACTTCATTGTTTCATTTTGGAATAAGATAAGATCCAAGGCTTCTAGACCGGTATTTACGCGTGGATTCAATTGCTCAGAAATGGATGACATATAAACCTTTTTTTATTTTCTTTGCTCAACGTGGGGTTGTGTCTGTTGCCTCCTTTATAATTTCTGATGTTGATCGTTTTCCTGAAGCTCGAAGACTCTACCTTGCGGCAAACGCAACTGCTTCTGCGGTGTGCGATTTTAAGAGAAATTTAGTCCTTCTTTGTTTTGAAGCCGCATAAAGTGAAGGGCTTCTTTGCACTATCGCGACTAGTACTCGGTTCTGATTTATTCGGTTCCTCTTGTTCACAATCACTGGAAGAATTGCCCACAGTATTTAAGAGTTCATCCGGAATGTTTACTTCATTTTTTAACCAGTTCGAGTTCAATTTTCAAAATGATGGACTCGCCTTCTGCATTTTTCCCACCTACTTCTAACTCTTGATAAAAAGTTATATATCAAGTTTTTAAGTAATTCTCTCACACGAGATGACGTAAGATTAACCTTTAAAACACCACATATAAATTTCATTCGTTCGACATGCATTGCCGTCATCTTGGAGCAATTTGTTTTCTTCTCGAGCCGTACTTCA
Source organism: Tanypteryx hageni (assembly GCA_028673005.1). Classification (NCBI taxonomy): domain Eukaryota; kingdom Metazoa; phylum Arthropoda; class Insecta; order Odonata; family Petaluridae; genus Tanypteryx; species Tanypteryx hageni. Next base: position 35,623,230 of record CM054113.1, on the reverse strand, counting down.
AACATGCGCTCATTTGTGATATGGCTCGTTGTTCCTGAGAAAAAATTTTAAACATGAGCATGTAGGAGTAGCTGCTTTCTTTTAAAAAATAAAGCTAATTAGTTGCTCTACACAGCCATAAGTGCGATTACATCGAACCCGGCTAAACTAGTTATTATAACTCTAAGTGATAAAATATATTCCATTATTATTTTGCAAATAAATGCTTCTCGCTTTAGTGCCTGCATAAATTAACAGAGACGAAGAAAACAAAAATAACCATATTAGGAAAAAATGTAGCCCTTGAGATATACTCTCCATTATTTTTTCCCAACACAAAAAACTACTCGCTGAGAGTTCTGATTCGATACTGGTAGCTTAGGCATATCCATATCGTTTCTTCGCACGTTACGTGCTTTTTAGTACTCGCGATTACCGCTCGTGACTGTGGCGCTTCTGCTATTCTGCAGAACTCCAGTTTCGGGATTATTTTCCGCTTTGTACGGTCGTCGGCAAGTCAGGGGAAGGCTAACGAGTCCCTTCTGCTCACCTGCACTTGTCTTCACGGGTACGGTGGAGCCTGGCCATCTGAGGCCAGTCTCCTGTGTTTTTCTTGGCCCTGAAAAGGGCATTGAAAATTTTTCCCCATGGAGAGGATAATCCCTCCCATGGAAAGTGACCCGAAAGGGTCTGTTGAGACGGCTGCCCTTATGGAAGGGAGCCTCCACATCGGTTCCGCTCGCCCCCGGTCGTCGTCGCTTTCAAGCGACTCCTTCTTCGGAAGAATTACCTCAGCGGAGTACAGGGAGATGTGTGCCGAGAAGGCACCGGATGCTGCTGCCCCGGTCGCTTTCGAAGCCCTTCCCTCTACTCCGGTCCAGGGCCAGCTTGATACAGCCTTGGTAGGCGCCAGCTGGATCACACCCGCGGTAGTACCCAAACCGAGGCCTACCAAAAAGTACGCCTCGAAAGAAGGCCAATCCGTCGCTACGACGTCCCGGGAGGAACCCTGCTCCCCCCCTCTGGTCGTCCGAAGCCCGCAACCGCCGCCACCAGTGCCGTCAATTCAGGCCCTGTTCAGGGCCATCAGCCCACCGTTACTCCGGTCGAGTCTATGGACTCGACGGACGGAGTACTCGGCAAGCGAAAAATGACCGGAGGACAAGCGCCTGCCCCCTCCACTGCCTCTCTGGCAGACCGGTCCGCCCCCATCCTCGGTGCTGATACAGTCGTCAGCACGGACGAGGATGGTGAGTTCACCCAAGTTACAAAAAGGAGAGCCAAGAGGCAGAAACCTTCCCGTTCCCCTGCATGGGGGGGGGGGGAGAATATAGCTCCAGAGGGACAAGGTCCGGGCAAGGGAGCTTGAAAGAGGGTCCGCGTATCGCCGATCACGGTTTACGGGATCCTCTCCCATAAGACTATAGCCGCTGAGCTCAGCAAGGTCTGCGGCGAAGAGTTTGAGCTAGAGGTCCACAGGGCCTCCACTCAAATCGTCGTCCACACGCCTGAGCACCACCGGGCGGCGACGAAGGTACTGGATGACGCTAAGGTCCAGTACCATACTCAGTGACTGCAGACGGTCCAGGGGATGCGTCTGCTAATCAAAAATTTTGGGAAGGGCTACTCTCCCGAGGACATCGCAGCAGGTCTGTCGGCAAAGGGATTTATTGTCCGTGGCGTCCGGCAGATGACTGCGATCGAGGGGGGGAATCGGATCCCAATAGGGAGATTTGTTGCCAACCTGGAGAGGACAGCACGGGCCCCTCCAGCGTCCTGCCCCCTCGGCAAAAGTGGACGCCTCCCGTCCCTATGCCGCGGTGGCTGGGGGCACTGTCAAGCCGACACTGCCGGCTAGTGCCCCATCTCCGGCTCAGCAGCCAGGTGCTGAGACGGCTAAGCAGGCGGACCCTAAACCCGCCGCAATCGCACCGGCTCCTGGTCCCGTTGTCAGACGGGAGGAGACGGAACAAAAGAAGCCCTCAGCCTCCGCCCTACGGAAGGAGAAGCGCAGGGCGGCCAAAGCCCAGCAGGCAAAGATTTCTGAGGCGGCAACAGCGGAGAGCGTGACCCCGAAAGGCCCCACCGCGGCCCCTCTGGCAGTCAAAAAGGCCGTATCAGAGAAGCGGGTGGTCGTAAGTCGGCCAACCGCATCAGCCGAAGTGGTCCCTCCCAAGGGCCCCGAAGCTTCGGTCAAGACCAGCAAGCCACAGAGCAGTGCGCCAAACTCGGTTCGGTCCGAGGAGGACCCCGACTTCTGGTGGACGGTGGCGATGATATGTGGGTCGCTGAGAAAATATATCTCCTCAACGTCCAGCCAGCTCCTCCTCTCCCTCATGGAGGAGCTGGTCAAGGAGCGCATCCCAGCCCCAAACTATGGAGACTAGAGGGTGCAGCGTCCTTGTTCAATGGAACGCCCGAGGTGTTAAGGAGAAGACGGAAGAGCTTCGGGCGTTCCTACAAGAGAAACACGCCATCGTCGCCGCCGTGAGCGAGACGCACCTCCGCCCGGCGGATGCGTGGAAGATACCTGGATGGGCAATATATCGCGCAGACAGGGTCAACCAGCCCGCCAGGGGGGCGGGGCCCGGCGGCTCGGCAATGCTAATTCTTCGATCCGTGGAACATCGTCCGCTTCCGGCGCGGAACCACGGGTCGATGGAGGCTGCATCCGCCGACATCAGGACCTGTACCGGATGGATCAGGATCTCCTCAGTGTATTATCCGCCGGGGAGGGCGTGGGATCTGGATGAGGTCTTGGAGGTCGTCGGGAATGGCTGCCCCTCGATCGCACTTGGGGACTCGAATGCCAAGCACAACAGTTGACATTCCAGAGTCCCCAATCCGAGGAGCCTGCGGCTGAAAGATCTTGCCGATGAAGAGGGACTCACGGTGCTCGCGCCGACCAAGCCCACTTATCTTCCTTCGAGGGAGGTCCTCGATGTTGCTGTCATCAACAACATCAGGGCGTCCCTCAGCATGCATTCCGTTTGCGATATGTCCTCTGACCATAATCCAACCCTGCTACTTCTAGGGAACTTGCCAGTGCGAGTACCACCTTTGCAGTGTCTGGACCTATCTCGTGCCGACTGGCAGCACTTCCGCGAGTTCATTGCGTAAAGGCTGTCGGTCGTCCCAACACCACCCAGGACGTGCGGGGAGGCAGATCGTATGGTCGACCTCCTCACCACCACCGTCCAGCAGGCCATGGACGCTGCGATCCCGAAGGTGGTCGTAGCCGGTGGTATACGCATTGCTTTGCCTCGTGCCGTCAAGCAGACGATCACGTTGCGCAACAGCGTGCGGTGGAGGTGGCAGCGCCACCGTACGTTGAACCTCAGGATCCAGATGGACTCCCTCAACAGGACGGTCCGAGACATGTTGAAAGACGTGCGCTCGGACGCGTGGGAACTCCATCTCTCCACGCTTTCCCTGGAGGACCAGGCTTTGCGTTACCCAGCGGAGGGACCCCCTGTCCCGCATTTGAAGCAAAGCTGGCGATGCGACTGAGCCAACCGCCAGGAGATTGGATAGTTTTTAGATGTCACAACTCAAAAGCTTCTGCACAACAAAAACAACTACACGCTCTGGGAGTTAAAACGCGACTGACTGGTGATTTGTATCTGTCTCGACAAGACAACGTTTGCGCGCGCGTCCTGTCTAAACGCGCCTACAAATGATAACATTGTCGTTTGTTTATGATAGCCCATTACTTCATCAATAAGTAACTACCACCTTTTCCGAGAAACGACGAACACTTTTTTAACATTAATGTCCACCTACCCTCTGAATTTGACCCCACTGTGAGACGGTCAGAAGGACAGACAAAGTGATAAAATAAGCACGTTTTTTCTTTTAAAAAGATAGCTAAAAACGAAAATTAAAACAATACACAGTTTTAACAGCACTTAGACTTATTATCCATACCATCGAATTCAGCGAAGTATCTGCCTCGTCTATTAATTTAACACTAAATTATCTTACGATTCTCTCAAGACCTTCAAGTTATCCAGTCATGAACTTTATTTTTTTAACTGTTTCTCGAAGAAAAAATAGATTTTGTCACAATTTCCTCGTTTCCATGCTTTTATAACATAGACTTGAATTTAAATATACCGCTTGTTAAGCATCAAAAGTTTGCGCTCTTGTCCTACATGTACATACGACGGTCGTATATATTTGTTTTTATCTCAGATAGAGTGACCATATATAAGGATAGAAACCCTCTCTCCTCCTATCTCCGAGCCGCGGAAACGGTGAGCTAGGTCTATCAGTTATGGACTCGGTATATCCTCTGTCTCCCTAAGGAGCTCCTTTCACTCCTGATGTGGCGGATGCCGCGCCCAAGCCGAAGCGGGTTTATCTTAAACTTAAGTGCCGCAAGGTTAAGATGGGAGGCCCGGGACGGAAGGAGTATCCATTTACTGGAATAAGATTTACATCCGGAGGAACTGTTGGTTGTGAAGATGGAGGACTTCTAGCGCTCCGACCTCCACAAAATATATCCGAGGCATCTTTCGAAGAGAATTTGCAGGGTCGTAAAAATCGTTCAAACCGATGTTCAGGTTGCCCGGCCGAATAGCGGGGGCTGCGAAGGAAGCGCCGTTTGTCCCACTGATAAGAATCTGGAAAGAGAGGAAGAGGGATGGAAAATGTGGAGACTAGAATAATAAGAGACTTTGAATAATGTAATAAAGGGTGATTTAAAATATATTTTCTCTCAAAAAGTTGATCAATTTTCTTAGCATGTAAGAGTTATAAGGAAATATATGGACCACATAGATGCTACTGATTCTCATTCAGAATAAAATGTAACCTAGCACATCATATTTCTGAATCTGAATAAATACCCTGCAAGCCATCGTAATTGGTGTTTCGTAGGGGAGAATATCACAGATCAATCATATTATTATCCTGTTACGCTCTTTTACTATGTTAGCGTTCCTATCCGGCCTACAAACAATTTCTCGTATCTTATCATTGTGGTCGTTGCGTCCAACGTAAGGTCGGCTCTTAATTGCGTCTGATAATTCATCATTAAAGTCATCTGATCTAAATCTATGCAATAGTCGATGCCCAGAATTTTCACAGTTTCTCCAGAGACTCCCATCCAATTGTTAGACTCGTTACACATACGTGCATATCATATCACGAAACGCGTTCCCTTTCGTTGTATTTGCTCTAACTCATGAATATGGCCTTTCTCATACGGGTCCCATTCAATTCAAACAAAGAACAAATAAATATGATACTAGTGTACCAATCTTATGTGTCTTACGATAAAGAGGAAACGTATGTTTAGGAAGATTCCTGTATTAAAATTGAAGGAGAAATTCAATTTTATCACCATCAATTTCATTCATCAAAAACTCTTATAAACGACTGTAAATTTTTAATACATGATATATTTGTTGTAGATGCAACATTTCCTTTATGTAACTCATAAGCCAATGCTCGTTATTACAGTTCCAAATTTAATATGCAAGTTGACAAAAGTATCTCCGATAGCCATAAAATAGGTCGCAAAAATCAGATGTGCTTTCCGGTCACAAAGCATCCGTAGTCAGGGAGATATTGGAGAGTCGTAGTTTGTATAGTCTTTAAGGGAGCTCATTCATTCGCTTTCGAATCAATTTAATACGATATAAAAATTAATTAATACAATTACCATCGATGTTTGCGTGATTTATTAGCTTTATGGAAAGAAGCATATTTTCGAACGGAAAAGAGTGTGAAACAGTGAAGCAGCTGTCAACCTCCGTCCCTTCCTCCCTCAAACAATCCAATATCCTTTAGCAGTGAGATCCCTAGTAATTCGCTCTCCCACAAGAAACCGTTCCTATCATCCTCTCCGCCCTCTCCTTCCGCTACCCTTCCCTCCCACGCTTTCTCCTTTCACCCTTTCACCGCCGGAAGTTCGCTCCACCCTTTCTACCCAATGGCTCAATCCACTCCGCCCATTAACCTGCGTTAATTAATCTTCGACTCCCCGGCCGCTCACTCCCGGCAGCGCTGTTGACAACCCCCTTTGCGGTATTTGTACCCTAATACTCCCAACCCCTTCCATTTGTCATTCCCTGCCCTATATCCCTCATTCTGCGCTAATACATCTCTCTCTCTCTCCTCTTCCTTTCTTTTTCGACCACAGTCTCTCCATAAGCCGTGCTCGAAATTTTTTCTACTGGTTATAATGACAAAAACTATCTCAGAGACCTCTTTTACTTTTTATTTTCCGCATTGCGTTGGAACTATATTTAAATTAATGTTATTAATTTACTAGAAAGATTAATGCAAATGTGCATACTTCTGTAGTTACGTCTAATTAAGTACAACGCACGTGGCAGATAATAATGAATTTAAACTTCGTCAGTTGTGTGTTTAATTTAATCGGTTACAATTTCAGCTTTAGAGATGATATTTCGAGTTCTCGTCAAGCAATGGATAGTTCTAAGTAGCAACAAACGGCGGATAAAAAAATGTAAAAAGCAAGGCGGTGCTTAAAAAACTATTCCTTAAGAGAATTCCTGGCTCCAGTTAGTGCTCTGAAGAATGGATGAGCCATCTCAGTAGCTACCAACGAATCGAGTCATTACATTTGTTTAACTAATACAAGTTGGACTAATGCTGGCCCGCAAATATGTAATTTAGCTATACACACATTGGTATAAATTATAATAATATCTTTGCATCGTCTTCAAAGAGCTATTAAAATATATTGCGACGCGGCCTCAGCGAATCCCCGAGTTACAATTCGATTCTAGAATGTGGTAGGAATTCGAACGAATTAGAACAGCCAGACTGTTGAGTTACACAAAACTTCCATTATGATTCGCTCCTATTCTCAGACCTTTCTGCTCGCGCGCCGTACAACGCAGTTTCCATCTCCAATCAAATTAAACTGCTTCATTCCGAATCATCCTCCATCTCATTCCCGCTCTCCGCTGTCGAAATCCTCCCGTGCCGCTTAATTTCGCTCCTTTTATCAAATTACGCTGGTTAACAATTCGGGGTGAAAATACACGTGAAGGGAAATAGAGGAGGAAAGGGGGAAAGTGAAATAAAAAAGGGAGAGAGCGTGGGGCCTGCGAAATCGAAGGGAAAGTTAGGAGAGGGTGGTGGTGGGCGTGGTAACATGGCAATAACCAACCGATGAAAGATCTCTTTATTTCGTTAATTAATCTACTTCTCCACTTTTAAAAATGATTTTAGTTTTTTAATTTATATTTTATTCAACGGTTTTTATTAATTTATAATGCCGACGTTTATTTATCATTATAATAAGTACTAGTAGAACCGATGCTAGGCAAATTTTAATCCATTTAAATGTAAGTAAAAATGGATTCTTTAACTATAGTATATTTTGCCATTAATATTTAGGACACGGAAAGGCAATTTTCTTAACGTTATTTTCTTCCAGTTTTGGTCAAATTTCGCTAAAGCCTCTCGAGGAACCCTTCCTTATATAACTTCCTCGTGTAACAATTTTTTCAATCGTAATAGTTATTTAACCAAGTACAGAATAATGTATACAAACTTTGAGATGTTGTATCTTCTATAGTTCAATGAGTAAAATTACACCCAAATTTGCTACTTAAGTGAATATTTGCAAATTTGACACAGCAAATATTAGGTCAGGTGTTCAAAATGTTCACCATTGGTACGCATACACGAAGAGCATCGTTTTCCAGCATTTAGGGCTGGGCATTCGTGATAGTGCTGTGGAGCACCATCCTGCGGAAAGTACACCACTCTGTCCGGAAACCACCACACGAATGTTCTTCTCTATCTGGATACATAATTTCCTGAACGGTGGATAGGTCATCGGGGGAGAGCTCGTGAATACTCCACAAGATATCCAGACCTCTCACCTCTGGACTTTTTCGTGTAAGGATATCTGAACGATTATATGTACAGTTATAAACTCCAAACACCGCAGTACTTGTGGGAGAAGATAGAACAAGTATCACGTAAAATTACAGTTTTCTCACCGTTGTATGTCGAGCTGTTGGTAAACGATTAGATGCATGTATGCGTACCAATTGTAGACATTTTGAACGTCTGACCTAACCTCTGCTGTGTGCCATATTTCACTACGTCTACTAGTTGTGTTGCAATTTTGGGTGTATGGTTACTCACTAAAATATAAGAGATACAACATCTCTCGTAATTCAGATTCACACTGTTGTTTTGTTGTTTTATTCGGATGTTTTCACATTGATAGGCGAGACATTTTTCTGATAAGTGAATCGGTCTGAGAGCGTGATTTTTTGTTTGAACGAAAATGAAAATACCTTATTATTAAATCACCTGTAAACCATGATAATATCTGGAGGGCTTATTGCTCATTCTGAACGTCGTTCTCAATAAATAAATTTAGGAGTAAATAATATCTTTTCTCATAATTAAAAATATTTTGCGAGACGGTTTTTGTAGCTATTACTGAATCTGTATTTTTTTAGTAACAAATAAATAATTCGTTTAAAAGTTAAACCTCTTAATAATATTAAAAACTGAAATGTGCATCAATTCGCAGAACATTTTCATGTAGAACTAAGCAGTTAATATTTTGCTAAGTTGACTTTATTTTGTCCAATTAATGGTAGATATAGAAGTCAATCCTCTGTTGGCACTCTTGAGCACAAACTTCCCGATCGTTTTATATCCTTCATCTTAAGTATTCCATTCAACATATCATACCCATCCATTTGAGCGTATCTCATAGTTCAGGGGTCGGCAACCTTTTCTATATGGAGGGCCACATTCGCAATGTGAATGCTACGGAGGGCCGCATTGAAAGTCACGAGAGCTTCGGCGGGCCGGATGAGTGTTTACTTCCGAAGTTATCAAGGGATTCTGTGTTCTCATATTAGCGAAAATCATATATAAATAATTTACTAGCGTTTAATGTTCATCAGAAAAGGTTTCGATACCAAAATTTTACTAAAAGTTGAGGAAATTTTCTGTTAAATTGCACCGATCACTTTTTCATTATAGCTTTGCGGGCCGCATAAAACGGTTTCGGATGCCGCATCTTGCCCGCGGGCTGTATGTTGCCGACCCCTGTACATAGTTGCGTATGATTGTATATATGGGCTTCCAAACGAACAATTTTTGGTCTACGAGAATACGCTCGTAGTTGAGATTGCTTGAAGTTTTAAATTTCATCTCCTCACCCATCGGAGACTGCAAGGAGTGCGTGATTGGGTTAAAATTCGGAGTCAGTGATATTACTCAGTTTCAAACTGTATTCATAATCCTATAGAACGGTACGAATTTTGGAGATCGCATTTGTTTCATAGTCTGAAAAGGGTACGACCAATGATGACGGGAATCGTTCGTCTGAGATACAAATTGAGTCGCTGAAGTTCTAACAAACGCAGCACACTCCCTCTCACCCTTCTTCACAGCCTTTCGAGAAATCATCTGCAGGTTCATAATGGACAGCGGTGCGTATAACGTGATTCGGGAAATTCGAGTTACGAAATTTTGAAAGTTTGAGATGCCATATTAAACTCCTTACTTCATTGGCAAATATTCACGAAATATCATTTTTTAAATTCGAGTTATCGAAATAAAATAAACATGCTGAAATGATCAATTAATATTAAAAAACTAGCGTAATTGTCAGTGTTTTTTTAAGTTATCTTTGTTTTAATTATACTGTTTAAGTAATTATTACTAGAGAGGCCAAATGATTATCCACCTATTTATTAATATAAGAGGAAAATCGAAATAATAAGATATAGTGCATAAACTTGAAATATTTGATCAAATTATAAGTTATTTAAAACTTATAGAATTTAACTTAATGAATGAATTATTTTACTCTTAACTGGTAGAAAACAGGATAAAAGGTGAACGAACTGTCAATTTACCATCAAAGGAAAAATGTGTAGTAACTTACTTACTCTTTATTAAATACTTACATGAACTGTAATGAGTTTAACTATATTTTTAGGTCGCACTTTTCTTTTAACTATATTAGTTTTGAAAGTTTTCCAGAAAAATCACTTTAGTTACAGAAATTTAAATAAAAGTCATAAAATGTTATTTTTTCAATCCTATTTGAAATTCGATTCGAAATATTTGCTGTATTATCATTTAAAGAGATTCATTGAAAATTACGTGACCTATATTTATTTTTATGAATTCCCACCATTTGGCAATGGCGCATGATTCGATAGTACGAATTCTTTTATAATCAATCAATTTATTATTGTTATTTTGGTACTGAAGCTCCTTTTAATACTATAAAAATGCTATGTCCTATTCTTCTTCCTCCATTTCTGCTCATACACATTCTCTTATCCTTCCTCTCTCTAATTACTTAATAGATTCAGTAAATAAGTTGTACCTATGAATTAAAGTCTGATTCCGCGTTAAAGCACTAGATTTATGCATTTATTATGAGGTCAAGTATAGAATTCAACAATTGAGACAACTGCGGCCTCATATAAAATGAAATGTGTGAAAACGTGAAAAAAATCTTATTAAAACGTAATTTTTGGAGATTTACAAATGAGATTTAAATTCTTCTTTTCACATAACTAACATAAGTTAAATACCTCATCCTTGAAATATTTTAAATCTAAACATAAAGGTCTGAATGCCAAGGAATGGGTTTTTGTGTTATTCGTATATGCGATGCGAATTTATAACTCCTGTTAATTATAAGATGCGCTGAAAAAACTATGAAAATAAGTATAAAAATTGGTAATTATAAAAAATTTCAATAGGAAGTTAACTGAAAAGAAATTAATTGAAAACACGATTTTAATTATAAATAATTTGGGCGCCTTCTCTCTCTCGTACTAAAGAATTCAAAACACACTTTTCTTATGCATATAGTATAAGGACGACAATACAATCTCGAGGTTTAACAATGACACGGTCGGGAAGACAACATATCTTAAAAAAGCTTAAAATTTTCCAATAAATGTAATTTAAATGTATGACTTTAGCGATTTCGAACTGAAGACAAAAATCGACGATAAGAATAAGAATCTGTTTATTTTTCTTTAAAATGGTGCAGGTCCAAAGATCGTAAGTCAATTACTTCTAATTTAATTTTTCAGAAGAAAATGCCATAAAGTGAAATAAAGGTATTTTTAAGTGTTCTCTTATGGGGATTTCTACATAGCGTCCCGGCGGACCGACGGACGCACAGACGGACCAACGTACAGAATAAGGATATTATGCGTATAATTTTTCGAAAGTATTTGTTATTTTTACCCTCTTCTGTAGCGTCTTGCAAAGTATAATTTGCCCATTCAATGCGTTTCCTTGCTAAAGTTCAACATTTTGTTCCTCGTTCTTGGAAATAGAAAAACTAAAATCCATTTTCAATAACTTATGTGTGAGTACTAAACCGATAGATCGAAATAAAATAGTCTTGTTAATAAGACAATTAAGGTAAATTATAAAAAATCCTCGCAAATCAGATGTGATAGGACTCAATCGCCATCAAATCGAATGAGATGAAGTTAAGTTATACGTATGCTTGGTAGAATTCGACAATTATATCTTTTTAAATCGACGTTTGTTTTCTCGAGAGAATTTCAACAAATATTGACGCTTAAAATTATTATTATAAGCTTGGTAGTTTTCTACGCTTATTTTTTTCTTAATATTCGGTGACCAATATCGACGTATACTTTAATACATTTTACTTAGTTAGGTAGTTTTTGAAGTTAATATTTCTTAGAAAACGACCCCTACCATTGTTTATTTTCCTAAAAATCAACGACGTACATCAACGTTTATTTTTATACATTTTATTGGGCATTTATGTTTTCGACGTTTATGTTTTGACTATAATAATCGAAGAGGTCTATTATTCAAAAATACACACAAACATCGACGTTTTTGTTTCTTAAGAAGGGATCTCTAATATCGACATTTATTTGAATATATTTCACCGATTTTTATGTAGAAAAGTCATAAATTGAATTCCTTCTAATTAAGTTTAACTAAAAGTGTATAAAAAAGGCTTCTTTTAAGCTGCTTTGTTTGTTGTTATCTATTTTTTGGCGAATGTGTTCTTGTTGACTTCGATCACCAACCTGGAACAGTTAATTTTTCGCAATAAATCGGAAAGTATATTCTACTCAGTAATTCGCGTCCCTTATTCACGAAATCATGATCATTAGTGAGAAATTAATGTGGCGAGTATAATGCACAACCTAATGTATGAATGAATATTTTGATGAAAAATATATCATCTTGTTGAGTAATAAACGACTATGAATGCGAAAAAAGCTCCGAGTGCGTATATAGAACGATGCTCCTTCGACAGGAATGCAAAAGAAACTAAGCGCGGGGGACTCTCTCAGATGCATTACATAAATTTTATGACAGGGTGCTTTTGGAAATGCCATAAGTCCATCTGACGATCGGTACTCAGTTTTCAGTCATAAGAAACCATTCATTTCGCCCCTTGGAGGAGGTCGGCAGTTAATGTCGCGCAGAGGACGCAATAGACGTCCTCCGACTTTTTGGTAAATGGAGTCTAAAGTGCTTAAGGATTATCGGGTCTGGCCTAGGGTAAAAAATATCACAATAAACCGATCATAATATTTTGTTCTTTGGATTCCACGCCTGCTCAGTATGTGCCCTTAAGACAGTGACATAATCGAGATTAAAAAGCAAGTTTCGAATGTTATGTGGCCATTTGGTAGGACAAATACAGACTGTCTCTACCGTTTAGGATGCTTGGCGGTACAGATGTATTGAAAACTTATGGCACCTAAATGCACGAAGTGTCATGTGATGCAGGGGAAGGTGGCTGTGGAGGGGGAAAGCTTAAGGGAAAGTGAAACAATTGAGCGGAGCTCTGCGGGACAGGCAAGTCATTTGAATTGGCGGGAACTTACGCGTAGTAAGATACGCGATTGAAAAGTTTGTGTTACAGATTGGGGAATAGGGATATTTTGAAGGACGAAAATGAAAGTAATTGGTTATCCATCAACATTTATTTGCACTACATGCAATGCAACATCGAAAGCGTTCAATACATTACAACGGAAGCAACTAAGCTCCTATTCTGTGTTGCATATTAATTATGCAATAGTATTAAAATCGACGAATACTGAAAACAATAAACAAAAACACTAACTACTACACAACTAAAACTATTTCTCCTCACTTTCTTCACTTTCAGTGTCTGAATCGACATTAATAATTATCGCATTGATGTTCTCCATGATATTTTCTGCTTCAATAAATTCTTTCTCTACTCTCTGAGCACGTTCACATACGTTCTTCCACTCATTCACTCCCATTTCTAAACACTTCTCCTCCACTAGCCTTTTCACCTCATTTTAAAAGTTATATTTCTTGAGCCCAAAACATTATGAATGATTTCTAGTGCTCGACCATGGATCAATTTTTTATTCCCTAACTTGAAAGTCGATAGAACTGTATCCATGATAATAAGATTAAAAATTACTGCTAACAGTACAAAATAACAAAGGAAAACGAATAAAAGATTAACAGTGATTAATGGATACACGATAACAAAACCAATCAGAAAAACGATAATAAGCAACGATAAGACGTAAAAACAAAACAGCAATCAACTCTTACAACAAAAAACGAGAAGCAATAACGGGAATGAAAAGAAAATGTGATAAATACAAAGCAAATGAGCAATAACAAGAAATAACGAGTGAATAATAACGAAACAACTGAAGTTCAGTGGAGCGAAGCAGAAAGATCGGCTGTGAAGGCACTAGGCGACAGTCTCTAACGAGCATGATTGATTACCTCATGCGTATATTCTCTCACCCTCGCGTAGCTTTCGAGAATGGACTCTTCCATGCCGAATTCGTGTTTGTGCGCAGATGCCATAAGCTTTCAGTAGATCAGTACATTATGTCAAGTTTGAGAGCGGATAACAAAGTTTTAAAATCATGACGCATAAATTTCGTAGAAAATGTAGTGATGAAAATCGACAGTTATCGATGAGTTTATTTTCGTCGGTTTAAAATTTTTTTAATGTTCGATGTTTATTGACATTTATGGATTTAAATCGAATTCTACCAAGCTTACTTATAGGTTATATGACAATATGTCATATATATTAATATATCATGTATGATGCATAATTTAATTTTGATTGTACGTCATTTTTTAAGTCTGCCAGTTGCAGCGTCACTTGCAATTTGAATTTAACGGTGAAAGGAGATAGGAAACAGCACTAAATACAGCAATTCGTCGATTGGAGGTTAAAAGGGCATTAGGCATTTTATCAGCATTGGGTTGTATTGTGTCTAGTTGATCTTAGGACTAGCATATAGGGCATAAGTCAGTCTCATTCAATTCTTAAGACATGGACAACGGTCGTAAATATATCTTTTTCTAATATACAGTATTCTTACCAACTTCTGAAAACTCTCCTGAAAAATGTGAGATTATGACTTGTGCACTTTCGGCCGCCCATCAAAGAATTTCTACAGATAATACATAAATACATAACTAAAAGTAGCTTATTGCATAATTATATATAAAATATACGAATCGTATTATAAAGTCGCAACAAAAACACTTTTCATCTTCTCGTATCTTCATTTAACCGTATAAAATGCGATAGCTTTGTCTATTCCTCTCCAACCCTCTACCCCTCTCTCCTATCTCTCTATATCTCTATCCCTCCTCTATATCCCTCATCCCCTCTATATCCATCTTTCCGTCCTCTCTATCCCTCTACTCCTCTCTCCCCCTCCTGTCTATCCCTCACTCCATTCTTTCTATCCCTCTCGCCCTCCTTTATATCCCTCTTTCTCTCCTCTATCCTCTCTCTCCTCCATATCCTTCTCTCCCTCCTCTCTATCCCTCTCTCCCTAAAAGATCGTAAAATCATGTTTCGAAAACAACACTACATTCCGCGCGTGTTTACGTGATACAAGATACTTCTTACATTGTATACACTTTAGGCGTACGTTACATTTTACTTGAAAAGCATCCGAGGCGAGAATAGATTTCAATCGGCAGCTGAACCCCTCGATAGTCATTGCATAGAAGTTGTAGGTGCGTCGACGTATTCTTTGTAACCACCTTAGCGAGTTTCTAACCAACCATCCGCAACCATCCGTTCTTTTAACCCGCCGTTGGTCGCGCCGTGGGATTTTCTCTCACAAAAGATTTAGTTTCAAAATTTTGTTTACTTTGTAACGCGTAAGCACGCCACCTCTCTCTATACCTTCTGTAATTTTGCTATTCTTTCAACTCGTCCACATGGTATTTCCGCCGGTGGCGTTGGAGTCGCGGTAGAGAGTGGTCTTTGCACGTGTGTCTCAAGGCGTGAGATTTTTTTCCCATCGCGCGACCAATGGTGTTACGATATTTATCTGCGAGTGTTTTTGGAAAAAAGGAATCTATACCTGCAATTATTGAATATGTTAAAAGAGGTAGTTGCTTACATAGTTATTATTAATTTATTTATCATTTTGCTTTATAAATAATTAATTTTTGACATTTTTGTAGTTCAGCCGACAAGAAAAAGATGGTCCCCGTGAGCTTTCGGATCATAACAGTGACACCGAACAATCAGGCGAGGAAAATTCCGAAGAAGATGAGTCTGACGTTAGACACTCAACCTATCAAGGAGATTACATTATGGGTAAAGACAAGACTACCAAATGGTTTCTTCCTCCTCCAAGTCCAAACTCACGCACACGTGCACGAAACATCGTCATCCATCTGCCAGGCGTAAAAAACGTAGCCAAGTATGCCAAATCTCCTCTCGATTGTTTTGATCTCTTTATAACCTATGTAATGACCGAAGAAATAGTGCTTTGTACTAATAACTTTCTTGACTTAATGAGAGCTAATTATAGTAGACAGCGTGATTGCAAGGCCACTGATTTTATCGAAATTAGAGCTCTCTTAGGTCTGCTGTACCTTGCTGGACTTTATAAGATGCACCATACTAACGTTGAAGAGTTGCGGAGTGCAGACGGGACTGCTCCTAATATTTTCAGATCGACAATGTCGCAAATAAGGTTCTATCTATTGCTTAGGGCATTGCGTTTCGATCTTTACCAGGATCGTGCAGAGAGAACATGTTTGGACAACATGGCTCCAATAAGAAAAATATTTGATAATTTCGTGCATCACTGCCAAGAAAATTTCCAGGTAGGAGAGTATATCACCAAATTTCGTCAATATATGTGTAACAAGCCAGCAAAGTATGGATTGAAAATTTACGCTTCTGTTGATTCACGAACTTTTTTACACTTCAAACTTTGAAGTTTACGCTGGAGCTCAGCCCGAAGGACCCTTTAAAACTAGCAACTCAGCAAGGGATGTCGTCATGCGCTTAGCTGGACCTATTCTGGGTACTGGAAGAAACATTACAGTTGACTTCTTGTCTGTTCCTCTGGCTGATGATCTAGTCAATAATCACAGAACAACGATTGTTGGCACTCGGAACAAGCGAAAGCCGGAAATTCCTCCAAGTCTTATTCATACAAGGGGAAGAACAGTAACCAGCAGCAAGTATGGATTAGGAGCGAAGATTACTATTGTTTCTTACATACCAAAGAAGAATAAAAACGTTTTGATGCTGTCCAAATTGCACAATGACAGTAAGATTGATGAAGATTCAGGGTAGGCACGAAAACCGGAAGTCATCTATTTTTATAATTTGACAAAAGTGGGGGGGGGTAGATGTTGTTGACCAGATGAAGTCCGTATATTCTGTGGCAAGAGTGAGTTTTAGATGGTCCCTGACATTATTTTTATGAATCTTAAACATAGCTGGCATTGATAGTGAAATAATATACAAGGCAAATACAAATGTTCTCCTCAAGCGCCGTAACTACCTAAAGGATTTGGCCTTGATCCTCGTGAAACCTGAACTGACCAGGCGAGCAACTGTTGCCGCATTAACAAGTGCCCTGCGAGGAAGCATGAGCCGTGTACTTGGTGCTGATAATCCCACTACTTCCAAGGATGTACCACCAGAACTATGTGCAAAGTGTCCAAGGAGTAAAAATAGAAAAGTTAAAAACGATGTTATTCCTGCTCGATTCATATTTGCCCAGAGCATACCGTACATTCTTGTGATGATTGCCATAAAAGACTGATAGGTGAGAAATAATTAAAAATAATTTTCTGAGAGTATTCTTTTTCAAGTTATGCCAAATTAAGAAGAAATACACCAATTTTTGTTAATTTTTTATTCTCACGACGATAAATTTAAAAAAAAACTTGATATGATGGTTGATACATAAAAATTGTATGAAAATGAAAGGATTTAGTCTTTTAATTATCTAAATATAACCTGAAAATCGGCATTAACTGTTCCGTTAGGAATCGAGAAGCATAAACGAATGTGTGAGAGAAAATCTCACGCGCGACCAACGGCGTTGCAAAAATTGGCGCGACCAACGGCGGGTTAACAATGGGTAACAAAAAGGGTGCTGATCATATAAGAAACAAAGGTGTTGAAATGACTTAATATGCATGCTCGCATAAATCTGAAATTAAATTTTAAACTTTGAGAAGGAGACAAAATCCTGTACTTGATCGGAATCATGCTGGCTTGATAGATTAGCTGGTTAAAGCACATATCCGGCAAATGGGAAGACCTGGGTTCGATTCCCGATCAAGTACAGGATTTTTTTCTCCTTCTCAAAGTTCAAAATTTAATTTCAGATTTATGCGAGCATGCATAACAAGTCATCTCAACGCCTTTGTTTCTTATTAGATTGAAGCCAACTCACTTTCTTGAGTTAAAGTAGGAGTTTTTTCCGCGATATCTCAGTGAGGACGTTTAGTGTTGGAGGTTTACTACTCTGTTAGCCCTTCTTCACCGTAAATACCCCAATCCGAAAAAGGAGAATCATACTGGCTTGATAGCTTAGCTGGTTAAAGCACCTATCCGGCAAATTGGGTGTTGATCATGTTGAGAAAAAAGGTTCTTGCATATCCCATTAGACTCAAAATAAACTTCCACTTTTATCCCAGGTTAAATTAATAAACAAATCGATATAATTACAAATTTTAATTGTTGTAGCATAAGAAAAATTGTATTGTTTAAAAATTTCCTTCTCTATCCCTCTCTCCCTCATCTCCATCCCTCTTTCCCTACCCTATCTTTCACCTCATATATATCCCTCTCTCTCTCTTCTATATCCCTCTCTCCCTCCTCTCTATCCCTCTCTCCCTCCTCTCTATCCCTCTCTCCCTCCTCTCTATCCCTCTCTCCTTTCTCTATATCTCTCTTTCTCTCCTCTATATCCCTCTTTCCTCCTTCTATATCCCTCACTGCCTCCTCTCTATCCCTCTCTCCCCACTTTCTATCCCTCTCTCCCTCCTTTCTATTCCCCTCTCTCTCTCCTTTCTCTCCCTCCCTCCTCTCTATCGCTCCCTCCTCGATCCATCTCTCCCTCTTCTCTATCCCTCTCCCCCTCATCTCTGTCCCTTTCTACCTCCTCTTGTCCCTCTCCCTCCTCTCTCTCCTTCCTCTTTGTCCCTCTTTACCTCCTGTCTACCCTTCTTTTCCTCCTTTCTATATCTTTCTCCCTCTTCTCTATCCCTCTCTCCCTTTTCTCTGTCCCTTTCTATCTCATATTGCCCCTCTCTATCTCTCTCACCCTCCTCTCTATCCCTCTCTCCGTCCTCTATATCCCTCTCTCCTTCATTTTAAACCATTTAAAAACATTGGACTTCTTTCCATGGTATCAGATTAGTTTAATTTCTGATGCTTTCGCTTAGGGTACTTCAGCCGGATGCAGAGGCATTTATTAATCTTATTGGATTCCTAACCCCGTCAGATGTTGATGCAATTTTTTATAAATGTGAAATGAGATTGGAAAAGGGGATAAGTTGCATTATTTGTAACAGGAAATTATTTCGGGCCATCGTCTTGGCATGGGAATAAATAGGTACGATTCATTGAGTACATACTCGTGGCTCTTTAGAAGTTATCTAAGTTTCCTAGCCTTTATCATTCATGAAGTGTGATAATTGAAGCCACTAGAATCCCTAAAAAAGTCTGACAGGTTTTCATAGTGCGGCTCCCAAGTAATTTGAAATGATGGAAAAGGCAAGAAATGACTGTTACTTTAAACGCTTGCTGACCACTGTTCTAAGCAATGCACTATATGCCGAAATGAATAACAATACGAATTACCTCAACGAAGAAAGTTTTTTTTTACCCGAAAAACGAGAAATGCCGCCCGTTTTAAAAACGAATTTGTTGACAGATTTGACAGATATTCGACGGTAGGATTTTAATTTATATTTTTAGGCGTTGTTTGCTTTAGGACGATTATAAATAATTTTAAAAGGCGATTGAAACATATGATACACTGTATCTTCTTAACTGCTATATACCTTAAATAGGCTTCATACTCACTGACTGACATACTGGCATACATACTGACAATCGTAAGCAGCTTCACGAAAAAATACATCATAAGATATGAAAGTTTTATATATATATATATATATATATATATATATATATATATATATATGTATATATACATATATATAACAGCTTACGGAAAAGGAAAGGCAAAATGGATATATGGATGACAACAAGGTGTTGGGATGAGGAAACCCAGTGAACACTCACCAATCGGACGACTTCAGGTTGGCTGATGAAGGAATAACTCCGAAAGCTTCTACGTTTGTGATATTTCTGTGTTTTAGTGTTCTTTTACGTGTGTCGCTTCGACAACCCCGGGGCCTCGCCAACCTGAAGTCGTCCGATTGGTGAGTGTTCACTGTGTTTCCTCATCCCAACACCTTGTTGCCATCCATATATATATATATATATATATATAAGTTTTCATTGCCGATCACCAATATCAAAATGTATTTTATTTCGTTGTGCTAGGAACGTCTTCCTGCTCAGAAGATAAATTAGTGTTTTGAGAAAATTTGTCTCCTATCCATTTAGCCACTCAAATCAACTCAGAGGAACCCTCCTCGGAGAACTTTGACAATTAAGTTAGAAGTAAGGCGCCTGATAGAGCTTTCAGTTCTGATAGATGAAACAGAAGTGGATCAGTTTTTGAGTAGAGAAAAAGACAACTCGCGCAGACACATAACGGAGGAAGGTGATTACGGTATCGTTTTGGTACAGAGCATTTCCGTCCACGTGCGAAGGACCCGAATTTATGAGGTGCGTTTCCTCCCATTGTCAAGAATGATGGACGTGCTTCAGAAGAAGCTATACAAAGGAAAACCAGGTTTCATCACAGATAAGTAATGCCGTAGAGAACTATTCGGTTGCTTGAGTTATTCGTTTAAACCTTTTGACTTCGCTGCCATTCTGTCGTCATTTTATGCGTCCTGATTAGTGTGTGTGTATGTGTAGTGAATGTAGCCAAAATTATCCACTCAACAGCATGAAGGCTTGTTTTAGGAGGGATATTTTATATAAATATAAATTACACGAGATTAGCTTCTTAAGGAACTACAGCGTTGCCTTTTAAGCTAAGGATATTTAATAATTACGTCATAATTACTTAGCCTGTCCACCTAAAGCTCAACTACGTTAACTCGAATTGCAAATAAAATATTTTTGATGAAATTTTTAGGATATTTTAAGTACATATAAAGGCCTATTTTCTATATCACAAAAATATGTTTGTTTTCAGAGTGATCAGCAATTAATGTTGCCACCGAATATTTCATTGAACGGAAAATAACCTAAATAAGTAAATATATATATATATATATATATATATATATATATATATATATATATATATATATATATCTTAATGAAGATATTTAAAACGTTTAGCGATAATATGCTTTACCTTTTATCGTAATCAGTTTACAGATTTATTGGTGCGGGAAGAGAATGAGGGATCTAGAATGGCCGACAAATAAAATCGATTGTGAGGTTGCTGAGAAACCGTTGAATAGGAGAAGAAAGGGGAAAAGATAGAAGATAGGAAAATATTGGGACAAAGAGTGGCATGGTAGGAGAAGGAGGAAGATCTTCCAATTGTTTACGCTCGCTATGGGAGTGAGAACACCTGTTGGGTCTTTAGTTTCAGCGTCTCTGGAAGGGACGCCGGGAGAGCTCGCAATTTTATCCCTTTATTAGTCGAGAGACAGTTTCTAAGTGGGGATAAGACCTAGACTCTCTCTTTTATACACTCTCCACCCTTCCGTTCCCGCTATTCTTCTTCTTCTTACATTTCATTTTCTCTTCGTCTTCCTCAGAATTCTTTATTCGAATTCAGCGAGACATGAGACCGTCTTCTTTTCCTATTTCTTTCATAAGATCCAAAAAGTCTATTCGTCCTGCATTTTACCCTTTCTTCCAACTGCTTTCACATCTTTTCCACCCATTGTCTGGCATCTTCGTTGGAAATTTGCCATTTCCTGTCTCGCGCTCTACAAGTTTCCTTTCACCTTTTGAGTGTAATCCGTAGTAAATATCCGCCTGGTCTCTATTCTACTTTTGACGCACAGTTCGTCTCCTTTTCGTAACGCATTCTAACCTTTTCTCATAGGCCTTACGTTTTTTGCTCGCTATCACCTCCATATCTCTATTCCCGTTTCCTTCTAGGCTTCCCGCGTTGTCTTGATAACCTCTTTTTTTATATTATTCCAAAAACTCTACCTGGTTATAAATACATTCATATAACTACTTACATGCTAGTATCGCATATTGCATAAGCGTTAGTGTACAATTGAATTTATTCAACTTATTGCTTTCAAATCGACTCCAACTGACTTATTTTGCTATTAAAGCCACCGTGTGATGTTTAAAATCAATATTCAATATTCACTTTTTTGTAATGATAGTCATAAATGTATGCCTGTTTGATGTTAAATATTAAAAATACTAATTACACTAAAAATAATTGTTGCTCTTTTGGCGGAAAAGTTTCTTGACTCCTTGAATGTAATTTTTAATGCTACAAGATTATAAAAATGTGTTATGGAGTTGTCTTCTAACCTGATAGTTATATACCAGATTTTCCCGAATATAACGCGATGTTTTTTTTCCAAAAATGCAATTTAAAAGTAGCCCCCGCGTTATATTTGAGTACATACTAGTGATTTTAAAAAATCGTAAAATCATGTTTCGAAAAAACACAGCACATTCCTCACGTCTGTTTACGAGATACAAGATACTTGTTACATCGTAGACCCTTTAGGCATACGTTACATTTTACTTGAAAAGCATCCGAGGCGAGAATAGATCGATTTTAATCGGCAGCCAAACCCCTCGATAGTCATTGCATTGAAGCTGTAAGTGCGTCGACGTATTTTATGTAACTACCCTAGCAGTTTTCTAACCATCCGTTCTTTTAACAATGGGTAACAAAAAGGGTGTTGATCATGTTGAGAAAAAAGGATTTTCGATATCCAAGGTTAACAGAGGAATCCAAAGAAGTTATCACATGAATTTTTAACCCTGGAAAGGTTACATAGGAATCTTCGAGCACAATGAGTTACCTAGGGGAACTGAGTTCCCCATTTGGATAATGTTCATTACGCTCAAAATAAACTTCCACTTTTATCCTAGGTTAAATTAATAAACAAATCGATATTATTACAAATTTTACTTTATATAAGGTAAAAAAATTACATTGCATTTCACAGCACGATATAATACAACACAATTAAAGCTAATATCAACACTATTACGTTTTCAGCAAACATGAAAATACAATTTTTCCCCCATTTTTCAAATAGTAAAATTGATACTTGACATATTCATAGAAATAAAAATTTTATCATAATTTGAAATAAGAAAATTTTATCTATTCAAAATTTTCACAAGCTGGAAAAATAATTACTTCTGTCCATTTTTTGCCATTGTTTCCTAAAAATAATGCCCATATTAAAACGGAGAGAAAATAGAAAACTAATTCGTTATGTAAAACAAAACTTGCTGAGCGAAGAAAGGCAAAAATGAATTCACTATCCAGTTAATTTATAGCACCATAGGTTACATGGGGAATATAATGCCCCATAGATGTTTACTCGCTCGAAACTCGGAACGCACTGAAGATAAAAAGATAATTTGATTCTCGGCTTACAGATGACATATCAGAGCTAAAAGTCACTTAACTGCAACGTTGCTCTTTATTTCATTCTATGTATATCAAAGTAGTCAGTTTCGAATGGGGAAACGAATGTCCCACATAACCTTTCCATGGTTAAAATAGTCTTACTTAGCTAAATCGGTGTTGTTAAAATCCACCGGAAATGAGAAATAAAGGACAACTGTTATGCTTACAGTCACGGCTGACGTGCGAAAACTGACTCCCTACGTAATTTTAAATAGTAAATGTATTACAAAGGAAAAGTTACCGTCAGATGTAATCTTTCACGCGCAGGAAAAAGGGTGGATGAACGAGGAACTTGTGTCAGAATGGCTGAAGGTTGTTTGGGATCGCGTTATATTCGAGGTTTAATTTTTCTTGAAAACTTTTTCCAAAAATTCTATGGTCGCGTTTTATTCGAGGTCGCTTTATATTAAAGACAATACGGTAAATGTATATATATATATATATATATATATATATATATATATATATAATTTAAGTTATTTTCCGTTGAAGAAATATTCGGTGGCATATATATATATATATATATATATATATATATATATATATATATATATATATATATATATATATATAAGATTTTTTATAGAATAATTCTTTTACAACGCCGGTCGAAATATTCGTCCTCCATTCTTTAGTCACTTAAGATTTATGTCTTCATAACTGTGGAATTTGACGCTTTCAAAATAATAATAAACGTTTTAACGGAAACATTCGTAATTTGAGTTGCCATCTAAAATTAATTTTTAAATCGCAGTAGTAGAAATTCGATTGCTCACTATGGTATTTTTTATAATAATATGTGTAATTATCAATTGGTTAGCTTTCGAAAAATTTCATTCGCACTTTATTTTTCACGTCTGTCATGACTTATCTCTATCGGTGATATGAAATTAAAATTAACTCACATAAATCATTATGCTAAGTAATCCTTCTCAAGCGATCCTCCTTTTCTGGTAACACCCACCTCAATTCATCCAATATTTTTACGATTCATCATGCTCCTAAGCAACCGACCTCATTCGTAGGTAATGAAATTCAATGCTAATGAAGAAATGATCATAAACTCTTATAATTCAAGTTTCTCCCAACACAGGTCATAATCCAAATCTACGTACTTATAAATATTTTATAGCGACGCGCAGAGACCCTAGTGTTTTGTATACAGTTGAATTAGAACATTATTCCACGTTGCCAAGGGGATCGTTCGAGGAAGTAGCGCGGATGCACGTTGACCCTCAACGACCGCAGCCTCAATGCGCTTTCTATTCCCAAGACACGGGGAGGGAAGCGGAATCGCCAATTTTTCTTGAGAGAGCATCTGTGATTTAAATCCTATTTATGGGTAAGGAACGCTCATTTCCTCACACATACACGCGAGTTGCGAAAACCGCCTGACGTGGTTGGAAAAATAGGTCGATATCCACCGGCTTAACGCTCCGACGAACGAGATGCACGCTGGATTTGGTCCTCTGGCCAAGAGGAAGATTAATGACTCCAGAGGGATGATTTACAAGGAAAAGATGTACTCCAAAATACAATCCAGATGGCTAACTATAAAACCGCGTGCAAAACACCGTTCGCTAAGGATTTTAGAGAGCATAGATCATGGAGATTTAGTAGGGCAAGGCTTTCTATTTCGAGAGGACTTCTTCGTTTCGACAGCTTAGAACGAATTATTGGCCACAAACGAGTGTTTGAGAGGGAGAGGCGATTCATATATGGTTCTAAAGACCGATTTTTGGGCCAGGTAACCTATCTATAGTTTACCGAGACAAATGTAATAAGTGGCTAAGATTTAGTTGCAAGTACCAGTTGGACGCTAAGTTTAGGAAATAAGTTGGTCACTGCGTCGACTTTTACTTCTGCTTTTCAAAAATTTTTTATCTCGCGAGAATAAGAAAATCGGATGTTTTTTGCATGCACATTAGTACTTTGTGAAACTTTCACCGTTTATAAACTACTAAAAATCAGCAACATTTGATTGATATGATTTTGGCTCCAGAACGTGCATGCTTTTCATATTCACAGAATAATTTTATAATTATTTATTCCATTTCACTGTATTTTATTGCGATATATTTCACTTGCTGGATTTATAAAAACATGTTCGAACATTGCAATCCGTTACTTCGTGGTTATGCTTATTAGATGATATAACTGGTTTTCAAGAACGTTTGAAAGGTACACGAGCATTATAAGTAAATCTCTTTTCGTCGTTACGTTGCTAGCTTGTGACAAAAGCGGCAACCACTTGTTACAATCGATATTTCAACGAATAGATTTTAACTCCTTTGCAATCATCTCTAATTGATGTAAAGCTTTCTAATTTAATCACATTTGAATTTTGAGATATTTTTATTAAAACGGTGGTTATCGAGGTGTCGTATACAGTCCCTACCATTCACAGGTATTCTTTACTTTATGCCAACGAAAAACTACACCGAATCTAAAATGTATAAACACAGTCGGTAAAAGATTTTTAACTCTTTAAAGCAGCTATTCTCAACCTTATTTCACTCACGGACCACTCACCCAAACATAATTTAATCATGAACCTCCATCAATTATTTTTTTTAGTTGGAATCTCTTACGGTTTCCAGATATTAGATTTTTTAGACCTCGGGCACAGTCCCACTTTCATCGCTTATAATTTTAACTTCGTTTTTTAAATTATTGTTGCGAAACAACTAAGGTGCCTGCGAAACACAGGTTGAGAGCCTCTTTTTTAAATGGTTGTGTGTTCAGATGTGCCAAAAGTCTATGCTATTATTATTTTTGAATAATTTAAATAATATTCAGGACCTACGAGGGTGCATATTAGCAGATAAAATAGGGAAACTTCACATCGATGTTAAATTACAACAAATAACATCAAACAGGTTAGCGATTCAGTATTACTTCCATGCAAATTCCTCTGTGAATTTCATAAGTTAAGCAATTCCACCTCACTTAACAGTGACGCTTACTAAGCTTATAGAAACCAAATTGTGTCGTAGAAGTGGCTCTGTTTTGCATCCTTGCCACGCAAATTGACACTCGGAAATATCGTATAGTTTAAGCAAAATTATTTCAAACGGCGAACCCGTTTTGTTTCCCTCCTCCCTCTCGAAATCCTCCAACGAATGTAGCATAAAGCGGATACGCGCGAGCGATCGACGTATATCCCTCCATCGGATGAAAAGGGAACTTCAATCCCGTCCCAAAATCAACCGAAAATAAATATGAGAATACAGATTTCAACCATGGCTCCCCACTTCGTCAGCAGAACGGAAAACTCAATTTTCTTTCGAAATATGAGTTGGCGGATTGGCGGAGGGCGTGTATATTTATTCATTCCCCGAGGGGGAGTTCACCGCCCTCTTTCTCTCTCTCTCTCTCTCTCACACACACACACACACATCCCCCCGATAGTCCTGGTGCCATTTTTTCATTTTTCCGATAGATAGGAGGAGAGAGACTTATTCCAAGCTGGAGGAAAGATCTAGTAGGTAGGAATGATATGAGGTTAGGAAGAGAAAGAAAGAATAAAGGAAGCGTGTTGAAGACTCCTCCGTTCCGTCTACTAGCTTTAAAAACTTCCGCCGCAAAGAGATTTTTTCGGATTGGGAACAGAAAATGGATTCGAACTTCTAGCAGTCTTGATGTAACTGAGGAAAAAATGAGAGCATATTGTAGTGGGCATAAATAAGGCGATATAGGGAGTTAGGATGGAGAAGAAACAAAGTGGTCCAGAGAAAGAGAAGTTTGATCGAGAATAGGAGGAGAATAGGGGAGCAAAAGCGAATGAACGAGGGATGAGGGAGGAATAGAAGTAGAGAGAATGGGGTAGAGAGAAAAGGAAAATATTTTGAAAGAGGATTGAAGGAAAGGAGAGATGAGAGAGAGGGTGGGATAAAGGGAGGGATTACGGGAAATTGGAGAAAGAGCATAACGATAAAAAGTATAAAAGGAGAGAAAAGGATAAGGAAGAGAGGAAGTTTAGCAGTTACATAAAAAATCACATGAAACTATATTGAACTTGTATCCCTACAAGAATCTTAATATTTCTTCATCGTACAGCGGTGTTTTTGTCATATGTACTAGAATCACATCTAGATGTCTCGAGCGTTTTAGATGACTTGAGAGAGATCCATAAGTATTAAAAGTAATGATTTAATCTATGGAATATAAATTTTAACAAAAAAAGACATTTTAAATGGCGATAACATGAAGAACATGATTTTACACGGGGCCATCTTTGTATTGTTTACAATATATTAATTTTTTCGTTGATTATTCATGTATGATAGACTCCATGCTATTTTATTAACCCTCCGTTAGAAAGCATTGCACTTTAATGTCTTACATACCCAAAGCAAGGAAAAATGTCCTCCTACTTTCATCAATGCATCATGATTCTGCTATCGACGAAACAACAGATACGGCCAAAAAAAAAAACAGAAATAGTGACATTCTATAATGCTACGAAATGTGGAGTTGATGTCATAGATAAATTATGCGCGACCTACTCTGTTTCAAGAAACACCAATCGGTGGCCTATGACTATATTTTATACAATGCTAAATGTAGGAGCAATAAATGCTCAGGTTATTTACCTAGATAATAATAATACTGATTCCCAAAAACTTCGGAAGAGAAGATATTTCATTAAAACCCTTGCAAAAGAGTTAGTAGCAGAACACATACAAAAAAGATCTCAAATTAACTGTTTACCAAGACAATTAAACAAAAGAACAGTAGAACATAGTACTCAGGTTGAAATTGAAAAGGAACACCCCGAGTCAAGTGCTGGCACCTCTAAACGATTACACAAGGAGACAGAGGAAAGAGAAACACAGAGTAAAACTACTGCTCGAAAAAGGTGTTATATTTGTGAGCGAAAAAATAATCGCATGAAAAAATATAAATGTACAAACTGTAACAGTTATATTTGCTTAGAGCATTCTGAAAACATTGATGTTAATTGTACAAATAAAACTAGTTAAACATTGTTTACGATGCGAAAAAATTTAAATGTATGTCAAAGGAACGTGCGCTCAAATCTATTAACAATATATGTTAATGTACATTAAAATTCTAGATATTTTTGTACCGATTACATTACTCGTACCTTTGTAGTGAATAAATATTATCAATTTAAAACATTCTCTGTAAGTCTGTACACTTCCTGAAGTAATAATTAAATGGAGTCTAATAGACGCCACGCGACTAAATGTGTTTTAAAAAGTGGCGCGACTAACGGAATAAGACTTAACGAAAAGCTCAGTAAATTTATAAATTAATTTTCAAAACTTTTTCACACTCATGACTCTCAGCCAGTACCATTAATCTCTTTCCTTATCACGTTATCACTCTCATACGCGATGTTCTTTTTTCAGAAGTAGCCTACCGGCTGTTTGGACGAGTTGGTGCGTGAGACGGCCAATAGATGGCGTATGAGGTCGAGGTCTGGTTCTTCGCTAATGCTTCAATATGATGGCATCTGATTTTTGTAAATGGAAACTGCTGTCTACGCTACTCTTAAATAGGATACTTTATGTATTTTATACTAAATAATTAGCATATTTCTAATGGCTAATAGGCAATTATTACGAATTAAATGCTTTGAAGTGATCAATAAAATTATATACAATCTGAAAAATCTACGAAAGTCGTTTTTAAATGTACAATGACATGTGAACATTTAACGATTTAAAAGTTATTCAAAATTTTGCTACGTGAGCGCTTTATTTAGCCACTAAATATCATTAAGGTTTACGTTTTAAATTAAAAAATAATAACACAAGTACTCATCATTTAGTAGACTGTCTACATTAAAAAATTCGTTTCCATAGGTGATGGAAGTTTGTCGGCAAGTAAGTTTTTGCTGTGCCAAGAAAATAATAAGATGAAGGAAAAAAATTGCTACCATGAGCGACCCTTTACATACGGGGGTTTCCCGGAGGAATATTTGTTCTATTTTGCCGTGATGACAAAAATTCACATATGGTCATGATTTTCACCGAACGCCGATTTAAGGTAATAAATGAAACTGGTTGGGTTTAATTTTTATCCTGGCTTTTTTTTTATATCTATGTCTTATCCGAGTTTGTTTCGCTACTGGAACATAAGGGTTTTACGTTGGGACAGCACTAATGCAAGTTTGCATGTTATTTTCAATTAATCGAATTGATTGAATAGAAAAACCCAGTGTTGAAAACTGGTGTTTGTCTCAACATAAATTTACAGAATAATTCTCTGGTAGTATGTGAGAAATATTTAAAGATTTATTTACCCTCGTGAGCATATATGTTCATTTAAACAAAGGATAGGTTTCAAAAAGCGAAATTGTATACGCAAATCGTTCAATATTTTGCGATGATAGACATATTGCATTACATATAGGTAAGTGTGAATGATGATGAAACGCCCCCACTGAAAGTATGGTACCAGAGAACTCCATAGTTAATTTTAAACATTTCTGTATTTCGTGCAAATTTTCGAAAATCATTGAATATGAGAATTTGTAATTTTAGCATAATCAATTTATCATAAAATAAAGCAGTGCCAATTTATTCTTATGAGATTTTACGTCACACATCGATTCATTTCTTTCAGAGGCAGACATAGAAATTTGATTAGTATGATAATTTATTTCTGGGGTGCTTTTCCGATGAATCATAGTTCTCAAAATGACTGGCGTATCATTTCAAATCGGAATTTATAAACATTTTTGACCTGAAATGCTAAGAATGTTTGACTCACGCGAAGGCGCATTCTTCTTATTCTGAAAGGATTCGTGCATAAGCACACCTGCACAAAAATGCAACGAACCCGACAGCAATTTAAGAACACTTTACGGAATATTTCTGTTTCAGAGATTTCACGACGGCGTTCACTCCGTATTGCCCGATATTGTTTACGTAGATGCATTAAGCGAGGATGGAGCGCCTTAACTGCCGCCGTCGTTAAAACGTTTTAACGAGGAGTAGGATCGCAAATGCACACATCGTTCATCTTCATATTCTTGTCCGTAAAGTGGAACGCCGGTTACGAAAACATACAGGGGTGAGTCACGAGACCACAGCTTTTGAAACTCTTTTCTTAATGGTCCGAAATAAAGGTGGAAAATATGATCATGACAATTATATTTCATAAACAAGCATATAAAGCTATGATTAACGTACGATTATGTAAAACGTCTCTTTTTCTTTGTTATCACGGAGAGTTTTCGTTTTATTGACTCATTTGGATAAAAAGAATTTAACTCGTAATATATTTATGAAGGTGGTCTGCCTCATTGTACAAACTTTTCATCCAGTGGCATTAAGCTGAATTCTGCTAAAGGCTTTAATAAAAAAACGCTTCATTTCTATTATTAATATTAATTTCCATTGCTCAAACTATAACATTTAATGTCGGAGTTATTATAAAACAAAGCGACTGGAATAAAACGGGCGCCTTTTAAATTGCTGATTAAAATAATATGAAATGTGGTTATTGAGTTGTAATGATTACATCACATCTTGTAATAGTATATTCATAAATCATTGTCAGTTTAGTACGGTACTATGACTTGCGTTATAACGCGCTGCGATTATCTTCATTTTTAACATGGACATGGCATCTATTATTCACGTTTGGATTATAAATTTATGATATTCAAAAATTAAAACTCTGAGATTAGACGCGTTCCGCGTTTTTAGGCTGGTTTCCGAAGGAAACAGCCTTATAAAATGTTCCCGTCTTTGTGTATGTATGTATGTGTGTATTTGTCCCCTACTTACAACTTCTGCATTAATAGACCGACTTTCATGAAACATGGTATGAGGCTCGTGCTGCCAGGGCCCACCTCCGGGCTATATTTTATTTGGCGAAGATTGAAGTCACGGTTTCGATTCCAGGAACGTTTTTTCCCTATTTGTTTTACATAGGAAGTCTCAAATCCATCGTGCAGGGATGTATCCTTTAATACTTTAAAATATCTTAATTGTGATATCGGAGCGAGTTTTGTACTGTCGTAAGGGGAAAAGAACGTAAATTCTAATTCTTATCACAAAATTTTGATAATTGATCGTATTTTTCTGAATTTCTACTAAAACATAGCTTTTTTGCGTTTTAAATCGCATTTTATCGGATTGTTGCCATGGATAAGATTATTACCGTATTCGGCTTGAGCATAGACGAATGAACAAATAGGTTATTTTCTTTTCTACTAGCCTACCCTTCAGTAATTGACAGTTTATCCATACATATTAGCGTATAAACAGTAACATTTATTAAATTCGTTTATTTTAACCCTCCGGTACTCGCGCGGGGTAGATTTCTACCCCTCCTCTCTCATTTTATGATGGTTTCCCTCCCATTTGTTTTTCGCTTTATCCTCTTTTTCAGTAGCTGGAATGACACGTGTGGAAGGTTTTTAAGTAAAAATGTCTAGTACTGCATCAACCTTTTTTGAGTAAGGAAGCTTTTTCTTTGAGGGCGCACGGCGATTTGAGACGAACATCTGTGGTATATCTCCTCGAGTGGAAAATATTGTTGCTGTTTTGGTGAATTAGTTTTAAATGCAACAATTGACAGTTTTTTCATGTTTCAGTTTCTCACTCAACAAATTTTATCCGATACCTATAATTTCTAAGGTGAAGAAAAAAACTTATGATCTTTTCACATTCTCTCCATATGCAATATTATTGATAGTAAATAATAAAATTTTTATGCACTAATTATCTCAAATTAGTTAATTTATACTTTTTGGTTGTGTATGAGACATCTGAGAAAAATTAGGAGACAGCATGAGAAAAATAAATGTGTATGAAACATCTGAGAAAATGAAGACTCTTTTGAAAAATAGTAAAATTATCACAATTGTGCATTTATAAACTTTTATGTATTTATTAAGTATTTATATTAAAAAGTAATTGTAATTTAAGCTTTTTTTACAAAATTTCATTTTGTATTTTGTTTTCGCATGCCAAATATATATATGTTTGGTTTTTTTTTTGACATTATAGAAATATTGACTTAAGTGTTGTCAATTTTTATTTTAAAATAATATTATTAAATATTTTAAAAATTATCTGTTGTGTTTCCATTAAATTATATATGTACATATAATTTTTTGTTGGCGAATGAACTACATCTGGTATGCATTTTCAATGTAATAGAAATGGGGTTAAAATCTACCCGCGCGAGTACTCGTGTTTGGAAAACCCGCGCGAGTACTGGAGGGTTAAAAATACATGCAAAATATAATGTCAGGAAGAGATTTTGACATTGCTGTTAGTATTTTATACCTGATAATGCTCTATTAATTGGTTTTCCAATTTTTCTCTTTCATTGATAAACTATGAATTACAAATGGTATTTATAGTTTGAGAATTCCTTGGAACGACTAACACATACTGAAACATTTCCTGTCAATATATGTAATCAATTCGAGAAGTCAACGTTGGCAAACCAGCCTGCATTATTCTTGATTTAAACTTGTTTACTGCAGAATTAACGTGAGAATCGGAAAATGCCTAATATTTCTCAATTTGTGCATGCATTCTACGCATGGCCTAGATGCCGAATTTGATCGTTGATTTGAAAATAACTGAACATAAATATTAAAATTCGTATTTAATAGTATCTGTTAATTAATTTTAACAGCTAATGAGTAACATTATATCCTATGGCCATATGGCCATCTAAAATTAGGTTGAATACATTTTTTAACCGTTTTCATACGAAACTAAATTGTACCCATAATCCGATTAAGCTATTAATCCGGCAACTAAATTGGGCCCCTGAAGATGTAGGTAAAAAGGGATTTGGACGATATTGGGCCCTATTTGAAAAACTTCCGTGTGGAAACTGGGCCCTCAACTTGTAGAAAGAAATGGAACTCGGTTGGGCTAGGGATGGGAAATTTGAATATGAAGGAACATTCTACTCGGCCCCACCGGGTTGGTTAAGGTACGTGAAGTGTCTTTGGTTCCTTCTCACGTTCTCTGTGTCTCTCCCCCCCCTCGGTTTGGGTAACGTTCATCTTAATATATCAAACTATTTCACCATTTTTTCTCGTAGAATGTTTTACATACTTGTACTTCCCTACTACCTGAACCACGTTCGGACGTAACCACCTTAATTGACATGACGTTAGTGACAAGTGACGGATCGAGCTGTACTGCTTGGGGTAAACAAGTGACGAATCGAGATTCGACCCTTGGGATCACAAACAATAGCGAGTGACGAATTGATGTATAGCCACACAGTAACAACGTTTTCCCTTGCTCACTTTCAATAACTGATACTTATTCCATGATCATTACGAGACTGACGTTGAGACACTGAACGGATAGGTGTGTGCGTGTAAACAAATTGTGTGAGCCCAGATTTATACTTTGACCGACCAAAGTTGGGGCCCAATTTCTATATAGAATTACGCGACAATCGTCATGAACACTCGGAGAAGTGATTTAATGGCCCCTATTTCGTGCTGCCCTTCGTTCCACCCTGCGCTGCACCTAATGTACCTGGAAATAAGACTTGGAAGGACAAGAGGAAATGATTTTTCTCATTTTCTTTCCATCTGGATCCTTGATTTGGAAAATTGCTCCTCAAGTAATTACTATGCTAGCGCAATTTAACCTCATTTCTTTCTAATTACCTCTACGGAGTCTCCTTCACTTTGTCTTGGTAGATAATGATTGAAACATTGTATAAGTTGGTTTTAGATACGTAGAATTACGCCTAAGCCGAGAGTAAAAATATTAGCAATCCTACGATATCATAAGATATATACGTAATATCTCCATTCGTTAGTCATTATTATCGCCATTTTGCCTCAAAATTTTCGCTAGATAGATTCGTTACAAAATCAAATGTGCGATAATAAATATTTTTCCGGTTTTTCATGCCTGCTAAATGTGATTTTTCCTTTAACTTTTTACATGATTCGTTATGAATTGGTGGATAAATTATTAATTTAATAATTTTCGGCAATATGCTTTTCTTTAACTTAAAGTTTACAATCGATTTAATTCAGAATGATTTCAACGATTTAATCGAAATAGAGTTAACACATAAATTATATATTTTTATATTGAGGTGTCATATATATCCCTCGTATTTGATTTTTTATAGTTAATAGTCAATGAGCATGTTGCATTCATAGTAATCTAAAGCGATTTATTTAATAATTCGTTCTCGAATCTCTGACCTCAAGGTGAAGCCGCTTTTTAGCCTACTTTCCGGAATGGAAATAGGCTTATATTTTATTTGTTGTGTTTGCCTGTCCCCGTATAAACTTTTCAACCAATTGACCGATTTTCAAGGCATTTGGAGGAATTCTCTTGCTACTGAAGCCAAGCTCCTGAGGATAGTTTTTTTGGCGAAGATTGAAGGTCTCAGGGTTCGATTCCAGGTACTATCCTTCCCATTTAATTTACATGGGAAATATGAAATCCACCGCGCAGGGTAATTTTCTCTTGCACATTAAAACAACTTAGAATTGTAAAATCGGAGCGGGATTTGTACTCTGAGCTAAGGAATGGAAAATTGAATTTTTATTGTATACTGTTGCTTTTAGATGCGTTTCCTCGAATTTCGCGTGGTACTGTCATTTTTACAGTCTTTATTACTCATTACGAGTGTTTCCATTGCAACAACTATTGTTAGACTCGGATTCAGTATAGTGTAGTAATACATACGCTAATCAATTCTTTGCTAATCAACCTGTAAATAAATATATAATCTGTGAATTATTTGATCATACAAACATCTAAACTTCTGCTCCTAAAAGGGAATGAGTTTTTATTAATTTAATTTAAAATTATTATGTCTAAATTTGGCATAATAAGTTCTATTTGGATCATCTTGTTTTATCTAAGTCCCATATCTAGAGTTATTTTAGAATTATATCATTAAAAAGTTCATTTCGGTACTCAAAAGCGACACCAGCGTTCATTTTCTTCATTGTAAAATTTGATTACACTATGCAATCTCAGGTTCGCTTAAATGAGACGCACGTCTGACACAGAGAGGCACGGAATTGATGGAACTGCGCGAAAGAAAAGTACTTCTCCCGCGAACGCTCTTTCTCAAAGGTTCACCTTTAAGAGATGGCTTTGACTCAGTCTTGCCTAAGTTCATGCGTCAACCAAACGACTGCGACCTTAAAACATGCAGGAGTGTGGCGACGACAATGGTTTTTTTGTGTCACGGCATGGCGGAACGTACTCTTTGATCTTACGCCCTGAAGAAAATATTCTCGTATGAATTCCTCGCACGAGGAAATGGATGCGTATCAGAAAAGGCTGGTATCGAAAAAGTATTTAAGTGCAGAGTGCTCGAAGAAGTAGGCCGAGGAAAATAAATGGAGATGGTAAGACTTGAGTTTATATTACTCCCTCTGCTATTTCAGCGGAAGTGCTATAAACGTTCAAAGCTAGACTTAAAAAATAAAGTCATGCAATTATAAAAATTAATTATTGAAACCATTATACCACGATGCTATCATTTTATTGGGAAAAGCGTTACATGGTATTTTAAAATGGAAAGTGTTTCCAAGTAGTTGGAAACATGAACTTTTAAGTGTTACTTAGTTTAAGTCGTCATTTAATAAGATATGAACTAGATGATACTCAGACTTATTTACTTCTCTTAGATATATGACAGAAATTAAGTGAGTTGATAGTTTTAGAAAAATTCAACGTTTGAAAGTAAGGATATAGTTTTCTCCATAAGTAAAATGTTCAATAGGAAGACTAAAGAAAAATTACGTATATATCCAGTATTTAATTTGCATCATTAGTGTTATCTACACTTCGTATGTGATCAAGTAGTCAGTGGTCGAGGAGCATTCAATGGACACTTTCTATTTCTTTAGCTCATCGGATTAGTTGTTCATTTTAATGTGGCGATTACTGATTAATGAAGAATCGAATTAAGTCATATAACGACAATTTAATCTCGTCAATTTTTTTGCGCATCATGTTTTTTATAGTTAGTTTGCGAAATTAACATTTAGCAAGTCGTTGCATCGAATAAAAGTGCGTTTTGAAGTGACGTCGCATTTCCTTAGCCATTCAGCTAGATTTATGTATACATAAAGGTGGTGGAAGTACAGGATGCAGCCTTTAAAAAAATGCAGTCAACGGCATAGAAATCATATTCCTTCTTTCGTGGATCCGTGCCTGTGACTCGATCACATTGAAGCTAAAATAGGCTAGCCCTGGGGTGGGCAAAATGGGGTCACGATGCCTCAACGGGATGCCCTCTATGCAATACCGCCATAAACATCGATTCTCGCTCCTCCCACACCTGCATTCGTTTCCACCATTACCGAAAATCGTCTTCGTCAAAAAAGTTTTCACTTGTTATATTTGTATATTTTTCCTTGCTTCGTTGGGACATTTATCGTTTTAGAACTTCGTTATTATACGCTCCTAGTGCACGTTGTATTGTTACGACATCATAGGTTAGGCTATGAGCCAAAATATAAATGTAACATTTGCTTTATTTATTATCTACTCTTTCAATCCACATTTGCAATAAGGGCATTTTCGCTAGAAATTTTAAAACGAGACTAATAACAACCGATAGTGAAAATAGAAGTCGTACAGATAAGATAAAATAATATTTGCACAAAGCGATAGTATCTTTGGGAAGGGTGACCGTATATTACGTGGGTTCTGAAAGAGGAAGTGATACCCCTCGTTTGCACCATATATTACAAAAAATCGTTAAGAGAAAAAGCTTAATTTTCGAAGAATATTATATTATGTGAACTAAATATTTATGTTAACTTTTTTGAAACAGAACATAGGAATACTGAATACGTTTTGATGGCAATACATTTTCTTCAGAAATAAGTAAAATATTTACTTGATAGCAGCCGAAACATACTTGAAACTACTTGCAATATAAGATTCTTTTGCGTACGCAGGTATTTTTGTGGCTAAATAATATACTTCGAAGCCAAGATATGGCTGAATAAGCTAACACAATCCTCACCAATAAGGTTATCTGCTCAAAGGCTAGATTTTAAGGTTACGATCGAAATGTATTGAAAAATACTTCACAAATCCTTTTGCCAGAGTTATTTTTATAATTTTAGAATTTTCGCCAAAATTATTCCAATTTATTTTCGAATTTTACGTTTAATTAAGCCTTGTGGACAAATACTTGCCGTTGTCTTAAATTATTTTCCTCAAGATGCTTGATAAATAATTCAGATAAGGTGAACATTTTCGATAAATGTGTTAACGTTGACGAAAAACAGCCTTTTCTCATAACAATTAAGGAATTCATTTTTGGCAGTATTTGTCGTTTGCTCCATTCAAAATTTCCTCCGCGAAAAATCCTTTGTTCCTT
This sequence comes from Tanypteryx hageni, assembly GCA_028673005.1. Classification (NCBI taxonomy): domain Eukaryota; kingdom Metazoa; phylum Arthropoda; class Insecta; order Odonata; family Petaluridae; genus Tanypteryx; species Tanypteryx hageni. Next base: position 35,585,854 of record CM054113.1, on the reverse strand, counting down.
ATCTGCAAAACTCGCGTAAAGAATTTTTCTCTTTCTTTCTACAACTGGGACACCTAAAATATCTACAAAAAGGAAAGAAGAGGTTTTAAACAGACAAAGGAGCAGAAGTGATTTCAAAAACAAGAAATTACCCCACCATCTGGCTCGTCTTGTATCAACAATATCAGTTAAAAGATGGCAGCACTTGTATATGCGCGGTGAAATTTTAAAGTTCGGTTTTATCCGATCTCCGTGTATGAGGAGTTCTAACAACTCTCTTAAGTTCTAGAAATGTTGAAGCCTAATTGAAAATTCAAGCGAACTTGACAAAGCATAAAAAAATACCAGCCCCAACAATAGACGGATTGGTTTATTAAACATCTAAATAAGCTCGACTCTGATTTTCAAATAAAAAATATTTAATACATTTGCAAAATATTTCCGAAAATTACATGATAATTCCATTCATTAATCTAATTCGACGAAAGAGGAAAATTTTACCTGTATCAGCTTTTAAAAATCGAAGGTGATCATAAAATCTTCTAACAAGTAGGTACATATAATAAATCTTCGGATCATTTTTTTTTCAAAAACTGATCTGTTAGTTGTCGCTCTAAATTCGGGTAGGTCTTCTCATGGGTTAAAAATAATATGAGTAAGTGTTCACAGTAGCACATTGCACGCTCGATATAGCGCGGGTATCGGAGAAGAAAGTTACCCCGCGTTACAGGGAAGCCCGCGTTATATCGAGATAACTCAACTCATTGCATTTTGACAGTGATTTAGGAGGAGCTGAGTGATGAGACTGAAGAGAAAACTCGCGCACTGTGTTCAGGTTCGGTGAATATGTGTCAATCCTTACTTCGTAGAATACCACATTAACGCAATCATGTGAACTACATATAACCTGTATTAAGTTCTCGTCATTTCTGGTAGTGACTAGAAATCGCCAAGCAAAAAAGTGAGTGAAACGGTTTCTTTTTTCTTGTTACCAACATTTGTGTTAACTTCGCTTTATATATATATATATATATATATATATATATATATATATAGATTATATATATATATAGGCAATAGGCTCCCACCCCTGCGGAAAACCTCGCTGCCTCACTTGCCCTATCCACCTACCATCATCTTCTTTCTCGAGTCCCTCCACCAACATCACCTACCCCATTACCTCCAGAAGCAACTGCACCACCCGTAACGTCATTTACCTCCTTACCTGCACCCTTTGTCCCGCGTTTTACGTAGGCCTCACCAGCAATCCGTTAAACATCCGAATGAACGGTCACCGGAATAGCGTTTCTCTCAGACGCCCCCTCCCAGTTGCATTACATGCTAATACCCACAATGTCCCCTTCAATAGTTGCTACATTGTTAGGGTTATTCGCGCTTTAACCTATGACACTCCTGCCCCCCTTCTCCGACACTGAGAACTAGCACATATCCATCTTCTCGACTCTATCTCTCCGCCTGGCCTCAACCTCCGCTAACCCTATTAGCCCCCTTACAATGTCTCCTTGTTACTTTGTAGTTATTCGCACTTTCCCTTACTACACTTCCTCTTTATTGGCTATCCACCCCTCCTACTCCCCACCTCCTCCAATCATCAACCTTCCCACATCACCCTGTCATTCCCCGCCCAGTGTGTCACTTTACGTTACTCTTTCGCTGAAGAAGGGCATAGGCCCGATAAGCTTGCGTGTGTTTTTGTGTTCGTGTGTTTTACGTGTCTCTTCGACGCCCCCTGCAGCCTACCAGCTTAGTCCTCAACTTGGTAAGTGTCCGCTGGGCTTCCCTCAACACCTTGTTGCCACCCTCATCACTACCTTTTCTTTTCCTTTAGTTTATATATATACCGTCCTTTTTTCTCCTTTTTTGTCTATATCTTTACGTTTCTTTCCTGTCGTCTTTTCCTCTTATCTTTCTCTTCCACCATGGAACTGACCCGTCTCCATTATCATCTCCGTAGACACATTACCCTCAACTGCCAGATTGAATTCCTCAACTCCTGCCTTGCACTTGGACTCACCCCCAAATGCCTCACCATCAGAATTCCTCTTTCAGGCCTTCCTCCCCCTATCCGCGCTTCCCTAGCCCTCACGTATCACCTCGCCTCTATCCACATTATGCGTTCCACCATACACCATTATACCACCCTCTCTAACTCCCACTTTGCTAATTGTAAATCTCTCGTTCTTTATCTTCGTCATTCTTCGCAATCCATATCCGACCTTCGTGCCGCTTTCCTTCAAGCGGCTAATGATATCACCGCACATAGCAACAGACTTCTCCGTAAACTCTCTCTGCTTTGCGTCCGGCACCTCAAACTTGGTCTTCCCTTTCCGTTCATAACAGCTGGCGAGGTCAACATACCACCTTCCCCGCCACTCATCGGTCAAACTCCCTGTCTTGCGGACCTCCTGGGATTCCCAACGCCACCATCACTTCATATCCTGAAAAAGACCCACACTTTCCTAACCCACAAACCTTTGAAGCGCTCATATTTTTCGCACACTCCTGCCACCACCTCTTCATCTTGCCAACCAGATGAAGTCTTGAACCTTTCCTCCCACGTACTTACCCCTGCCGAGAATGAACTCCTCTCACGCGGCCTTTCCTTTTGTCCCACCACCAAATTTGATCATTTTCGCCTCCTTGCCGACGTCCAGTCCTTTGCCCGCACACTACGTCTAAAAACTAACCCTCCCAAAGAAGACTCTCTCACCTCTGCCAACCCAAAACTCCCTCCCGGCCTCCCACCTACCTTTTCCATCTTCAAACCTCCTTCCCAATACATTCCACCCACCCTTCCTTCCCTACACCCGGTCGAACAATACCTCAATTATATCCTTTCCAGAATCTCCCAACCTAACTTTTCCGATCTTATCGACCATACAGATAATCTTACCAGACGTGAAAGGCATGCCATTTCCACACTCAAACATCTTGACCATATCATCATCCTCCCTGCCGACAAGGGCACCACCACGGTTGTGATGGATCGCGCCAAATATAACGAGGAAGCCGAGCGCCAACTTTCTGACGAAATCTTTTACCATCACCTTACTTCCAACCCCACAGACCACCACTCCTACCAAATTTCGTCCTATCTTCATTCCTCAGGCAAACAGGAAGGCCTTTCCGATTCCGCCATTGCTCTAATGATCCCCAACAAACCCCGCACACCCACATTCTACCTTCTCCCTAAAATCCATAAACCCAGCATCCCCGGCCGCCCCATTGTTGTCAGCTTTAATTCCCCTACAGAACGCATCTCCGCCTTCGTTGACTCCCACCTACAACCTCTCATTCATCAATTCCCTTCCTTCATCCAAGACACTAACCACTTTCTCAAACGTCTCAAACACCTCCCCTTTCCTCTCCCACCCAATACCATTTTGGCCACTATCGTTGTCTGTTCCCTCTACACAAACATCCCCCACGATGATGGACTCTCTGCCCTTAGTAAACTCTTGGACTCAAGACCACCCGACGCAAGACCTTCCTCCCATTTCTTATTAGACTTGGCAGCAATGGTGCTCAAATTGAACAACTTCTCTTTCGATGGTCGTCACTAACTTCAAATTAGAGGCACTGCGATGGGCACCCGAATGGCGCCTTCATACGCCAATTGCTACCTTGGAGAATGGGAAAGACTCTTCCTCAACGTTCCACTCAGACCACTTTTGTGGCTGAGATACATCGATGATGTCTTCCTCATTTGGACGCATGGACCTGACTCTCTCCTTTCCTTTCTCTCGCGTCTCTCCTCCCATCCTTCACTGTCCTTCACCCACCAATCCTCTACCTCCCACATCACATTCCTGGATGTCGATCTTTACCTTCAAGACAGCCAAATCCGCACCTGTGTTCACATCAAACCCACCAACAGCCTCCAATACCTCCACTTTGATAGCTGCCATCCCCATCATACCAAAACCTCTTTCCCCTATGCCCTTGCTCGTCGAGGATGGAGGCTTTGTTCCGATAGAGCATCCTTTCTAGAGTATTACTCTCTCCTCGAGGATGCTCTTCTCAAACGTGGTTACCCTCCAGTCTTGGTCCGCGAACAGATCCATAGGGCGATGACGCCTACCCACAATGGATCTCATCCTCACACACACACTATTCCTGCATCTACCCCTCCACTCACTCTTACGACACTTTTCCTTCCTGGTATCCACGAAGCTCTCAAAACAATCCTTCATGCTGCCCACCCAATTCTTACCTCTTCCTCCCATCAGTCCCTCTTTATCAACCTTTTTGCCAATCCTCCGCTCCTCTCCTTACGCCGGCCCCCAAATTTGGGAAATATCTTGTGGAGGAAGGAACTTCCCACTTCTACCACGCTTCTTGCAATAGGCTCCCACCCCTGCGGAAAACCTCGCTGCCTCACTTGCCCTATCCACCTACCATCATCTTCTTTCTCGAGTCCCTCCACCAACATCACATACCCCATCACCTCCAGAAGCAACTGCACCACCCGTAACGTCATTTACCTCCTTACCTGCACCCTTTGTCCCGCGTTTTACGTAGGCCTCACCAGCAATCCGTTAAACATCCGAATGAACGGTCACCGGAATAGCGTTTCTCTCAGACGCCCCCTCCCAGTTGCATTACATGCTAATACCCACAATGTCCCCTTCAATAGTTGCTACATTGTTAGGGTTATTCACGCTTTACCCTATGACACTCCTGCCCCCCTTCTCCGACACTGGGAACTAGCACATATCCATCTTCTCGACTCTTTCTCTCCGCCTGGCCTCAACCTCCGCTAACCCTATTAGCCCCCTTACAATGTCTCCTTGTTACGTTGTAGTTATTCGCACTTTCCCTTACCACACTTCCTCTTTATTGGCTATCCACCCCTCCTACTCCCCACCTCCTCCAATCATCAACCTTCCCACATCACCCTGTCATTCCCCGCCCAGTGTGTCACTTTACGTTACTCTTTCGCTGAAGAAGGGCATAGGCCCGATAAGCTTGTGTGTGTTTTTGTGTTCGTGTGTTTTACGTGTCTCTTCGACGCCCCCAGCAGCCTACCAGCTTGGTCCTCAACTTGGTAAGTGTCCGCTGGGCTTCCTTGTTGCCACACTCATCACTACGTTTTCTTTTCCTTATATATATATATATATATATATATATATATATATATTAACTAAAGGAAAAGAAAAGGTAGTGATGAGGGTGGCAACAAGGTGTTGAGGGAAGCCCAGCGGACACTTACCAAGTTGAGGACCAAGCTGGTAGGCTGCTGGGGGCATCGAAGAGACACGTAAAACACACGAACACAAAAAATCTCACGCAAGCTTATCGGGCCTATGCCTTCTTCAGTGATAGAGTAATATATATATATATATATATATATATATATATATATATATATATATATATATATATATATATATATATAAACTTAAGGAATAGGAAAGGCAGTAATAAGGGTGGCAACAAGGTGTTGAAGAATGCCCAGTGGACATTTACCAAGTTGAGGACCAAGATGGTAAGCTGCTGTGGGCGTCGAACACACGCAAAAAAACCGCACGAAAACGTAAGCTTTTCGGGCACAAGAATGCTCTTCTTCAGCGATGGAGAGAGAGTGTGATATTTCTGCTAATAATTGTGTTTTTATTGATCGTAATTATTATTGATAGTAAATTGTATTTATCTTAAAAACTTTTTATCTTTATTATTTTAAGATTATTCTGAAAACTATTTTTCCTATGAAAAATCTATTAAAAACCTCTTTGTTGATCAAGTTTTACTCCTACTAGTATCTAAAGCTGACGTACTCTGAATTAGCAGTATATTTTCGTTGATTTTAAGCAATATGAATGGATAAGCCAGTATTTTCATTAATGAAACCAAAGATACTATCAAACTTCTTACCATTTATATACCAAACATTCTTACGTTTGCCATTGAGTTCTCTACTTCTGTCTGCCATAATCTCAACTGTAAAAAGATTAAAGGTTAAATATAGAGACCCCATATCACCCAACAGCTGGTAGATACTTTTGCAACTTTTTACGCCCATGCAAGCAGAAAGGTTATCATAATTATATTATACAGTTTATTCATATTAAATTATTAATTATGAAAAGTTGGTTATAAATATTAATTTGTATATCTTCACTTGTGTAGGTTATACTTGTATGGAAATTCGGCTTTTCTACGAATTTATTGAGATTTATACGTATTTATCAAGCTAGTAACTACAACCATGTAACTTATCAATATATACCTATAAAATGCTTTTAACTGAAGGTTTAATCATTAATAGCTACTGAGATATGACAATTTACGCAAACAAAAATTTTAGAATTAAATATCACAAATAAATCCAGCCGTGAATTTCCACGGCGGGCATTTAAATCCGTACGATAAAGGTTAAAATAAATAGTAAACTATGTCTTTTCGTGTATTTATTGAATCTTGGTCAATTATTTACTTAAATTAAACAATCTTCATATAAACTGTTGAAAAAATGTATTTATTTGAATTTAAATGTAATTAATAATATAGTTTACGTACTACTATAGCCGTAACAGGGCTAGGAATGTAACTAGGTTATAAAAATCCACATGAGGGTTAAAGTAAGAAATCGGAACCATCTGGGGAAAAGAAACTTGCTAATGGCTTGAATACGACCCGCGTTACATCGAGCCGGGATATAAACGGGCTGCACTATATTTCCTTAATCAACGATTCTCATACTATCCTACTAATTATTTAAATACCAGAATGTTTGCCCTTCACAAACAAGATTGGAAAGGTATACTCCATGTCGGAGTACACAGTTTCCAAATTCGTTCTTTGATATTTCACAATGTTCTCAATATTTTTCGGTCAGATGAGTATTTAAAAAGAAACTAGCGAGTTACGTTGCAAAATACGTATGTCCTTATTTAAAGTTGTTGTTATTATTGTCCGATTTCAACCAAAATTGGAATCGGTCGACAAATTTTACTAAAAATCTCCAATACTAAATTTATATATATATATATATTTAAATATTGTAAACATGTAGGTCTTCAAGTGAAGTAGTCGTAATTATTGTCCGATTTTAACTAAAATTGGAATCGGTAGACCAATTTCAGAAAAATTCCCAATTACCAAATTTTGAGTTGCGCTTACTTGAAAATGAAGATGGAAAAGAAGAAACAGCCTAAAATAAGATGGTGGATGTGATTGTACGACATACACTTTACGACTAACCGACGGCAATGAGTACTGGTTCGGATGACGCAATGATGCCAGATCCGCATGAAATTTCCCACAAATAGGGAAAATTCCCACGATCTGGCATAAATGCGGTAAAACACTCGTAAATCGGCGAATAATTAATGTGTGGAGGCGTTATAAACATCGCAACTTGCCGAATATTCATCCCTTTGACTCGTGCTCTTTTACCGACTCTCGACGGGAAATAATCATGGTTTGCCAAGTGACGAACATCGGCACTCGTTTTTCCATCCACACTACTAGATATTTGGCAAGTGACGATTATTCATGGCTCGGCACTCGGCAAATAACGAATGTGTGAAGCCGGCTTTAGGCGTTCTTTACCAGCGAACCTATAGTAAGGGAATGCCTCCTCCGTCGATCCATTTCATCATTGATAATACTTGGTGGACGGCCATGAAATTTGGCATTTACTTTAGGGTAATAAAAAAACAATGTAAATGGTTAACATACCCTCATCAGGAGTACCACTTTACTGGTGAGAAATAATGAAATTTCAGTTATATCTCGTAAAATATTACTTACATCAAAAAAGTCTTCAAACAAAATTTGTAGAACTAATCAAATAAACGATGTTTTGTCCAATACATTTTTATCAAAGGAGAAGCCGTTTTCAAGAAAATCAAACGGAAAAAAACGTAATTCATTTGGAAAATCTCCCCGTTTTTAATTGTTATCAAGAAAAATAATATTTCGTAGCAACTGAAGTAAACAAAATCTATTTTAAATACGTTTAATTTCTTAGATGTAATGAAGCAACTTTCTCACTTCCACACAATTTCATAAAAACGACCGGTTTCGCTACGATCGTAGCATCTCCTGGGCTACGATCGTTTTATTAAATTGTGTGGAAGTGGCAAAGTTGTTTCATTACATCTCATAATGAGCAAATTCCACATGGTTGACCCTGAATTTATTAATGATACGTTTAATTTCCGTTTGTGCGCTCACCACATATAGTAAATGAAACGAAATGGATTATCTACGATGAAGAAATAAATTTAAAACCATTAATTTTTCTTACGTATGCGCACAACTGTTGCAAATGAAATGGATAATTTACTACGAAATAATGAACGTGAACGTAATTATTATTAGTTCTCATTTGAAGTATGGTATATCACAAATTCAATATTTCCTTGACATCACTGCCAATATTAGACTAAGACACTACTATGTATGTGTGTATGTATGCATATATATTCAACAGTGAGGCCGACCTGGTTGTTTCTTGCCTTTTCTCTAAAAGTAAATATAATTTACGCCATTTAACCTACAATCCATTCATAAACGTGTACGATATTTTACCCTACAATTTTCTTTTGGGTACTCTACGAGTATTCTAAAATACATTACTTGCTGAGTAACAGTATATGCGTCTTGTGATATTACAGCACGAAATTTGTTCGGAATTTAGAAGCAAACAACAAATTGGGAATAATTTTGAAAAGAGAAAAAGTCTGCTATGACTGAGAATCGAACCCGGTTCTTCCACTTGCCGGGCGGATATTCTACCACTGAACTATCGTAGCAGATCAATTTTCTTGTTTCTGAACGCGGATGTTTTCTTGATTGGGACGGGACTAGCCAAGCTAGTATCAAACTGCTCAAACGAATGTCCTCGAAGAGATACATCGAAGAAAACTCCTCCGTCTCAAATGGTGAGATTGCCAAGCAAGAAATTGATGGAATAAAGCGATCCAAAGATCCTTTGCAGACAGGCATAAGCTGTAAAGTTGGGAATAATTTTGGAACGAGGGCATATTACCAACTTCACAGCTTATGCCTGTCTGCATAGGATCTTCGGATCACTTTATACCATCAATGTCTTGCACGGCAATCTTACCATCTGAGAGGCAGGAGTTTTCTTCGGTGAATCTCTTCGAAGACATCCATTGGGGCAGTTTGATACTAGCTTGGCTAGTTCCGTCCCAACCAAGAAAACATCCGCGTTCAAAAACGAGAAAAATAGATATTCTACGATAGTTCAGTGGTAGAATATCCGCACGGCAATTAGAAGACCCGGGTTCGATTCTCGGTAGAAGGGGACTTTTTTCTCTCTCTCTCTTTTTTCTCACCTTCAAAAAACATTCATTTATCAGACAGACATTTCATCATTACAAATATTCTTTTAATTCTAAATATTTCACCACCGCAGCGATTTTCGTTTTTCCCACATGTAAAAATAATAGTTTAAAACAATCCCCAAATGTTTCAATTTTAAAAATTTTACACTTTCTCCATTATGGGGTACTAATGCTACACATTTTAGCCAAATTTTAAAGTTGTAGCACTTATAGCTCATTCCGTAGTAATCGAAAATAATTAAAATATCAAAATTTGTATAATAGGTATTTCGTTTTTTTAAGAATTCTACCTAAAAAAAATTTCAATTTTCACTTTTTCAATATTTTCGTTTTTTATAGTGGATTTTGCACAAAATACAACCTAAAAAAAAATTTCGAATCTCCAGCTCATCTGGAAGTGCCTAAACATTAGTATCCTCCTATATGTTATATGTTATCTCCTCCTCCTCCTCCTCTTCAGTAAGGAACGTCTATATATAATGATAGGAGTATACTAATGTTTAAGCACTTCCAGAGGAGCTGGAGGCTCGAAATTTTTTTTCATAGGTAGTATTTTGTGCAAAACCGACCAAAAAAACGAAAATCTTGAAAAAGTGAAACAATGCGGCCGCTAAAAATTCGCAATTATTTTAACAAATTTTCAAGGTTTATGTATTTTTGAATGTGCTACGGATCTGAAAATCTTTTTAGAGGTAGGAATAGTAAAAAAACGAAATGGGGATTATACAAATTTTGTTATTTTAATTCGTTAGGCAGTTAAAAATTCTTAAATTTTAAACAAATAGATAAATGTTTAGATACTATGGGGCGAGTAAGAGAGTTGAAATTTTCAAGTTATTTAGAATTTAGTCTGTTTAAACGAATAAACATTTTATTGTATCTATGAAATTCTTGTTGCGGCCGTTATAAATTATTTAAATTTAAACAAATAGAAAAATGTCATTTCACTTCTAAATGTGCTACAAATTTAAAACTTGGCATAAATGTGTGGCATTATTAACTCAATGTGAAAAACTTATAATATTAATAAAATTGCAATAATTAGTGATTGTTTTACTCCATTATTTTTCCATAAGGGAAAAAGGACATTTTGTTCCTAGGAGAAATCTTTTGAATTTAAGAAATATATCCCATTATGAAATATCTCTCTAAAAAATTAATGTTTTTTCAAGGTGAGATGAAATGCTTGCAGTATGCAATCACCTTCTACTAGTATATAATATAACCTTCGTACGAAGCAGCTATTTATTATAGATATGATATAAAACCTAAGGTACTTATGAATTCCACAGAGCTGAAATTTGGGTGGAACCTTGGTGTTGATCCAAAACCATCAGGAAAAGTCAAAATTCCAAAATTTCTTGCAGTATGCAAGCAGCGATTACTAGTATATATATATCCTCCGTAAGAAGCAGCTATTTATTATATATATATATATATATGTATATGAAATTTTTGTTTAGTTTACATTGCTACAACAGTAATAGAGAAGAGTAAATACCAACGCAGTTTATCGCTAAATCTGAGATATGTTGTATAATGAATATGTTTAAATTTGCATGTAGTTGCATCCAGCGAATTGATTTATATATCATAATATCTTCACGGAATGACTAGTTACAGTGTAATTAGTGACGTAGTTGATATGCAGCTTCTACTCTGACATCCAAGGATTTTGGAAAAAATTCATAATGGTCAATGAATTTTTAATTTATATGGTGTTTTTATAAATATAATAATAAATCATTATAATAGCATAGAAAATAAATGGATGTTGCTTAACTACTCTTTTGTCTCCCATGACCTGTACCTAAGTAGTAAAAATGCTTAAAATGGGAACTTTATTCTCTACTAACCAGGTAAGAGGTCTGGGAAAAGATGCTTGAGTAATCAATTCCAATTTGCCATTGGCAGACGCGTCGTTTTCCAAAATAATATCTGTGACTTGATGTCTTTCTTATCGTCTGTCGCACATTAGTGCAAGTCCGTCTCTTATTTTTTCACCTAATCTCGTGCTCGATGGGCCAACCTTATTAGGTGTGCCCGTATGAATTGCACACCGATAATTACTCCACTGGTACGTTTTATTATTTTCATATCTCCAGCAAAAAACTGAAAACATGTATTTGAATTTTATGAAAGTTGAATTGCAATCTTTATTTCTAACAAATATGACTAAATTTATACTGAATATTTCGAATAAATCGCTAACCCTTGAAAGTACACCAATCACAGTTCCGATTTAATTTCCCTCTGCAAAAAATATTTATTTCGCTTCCGTCCCTTCATCCATTCGGTCCTGTTATTTTTTAAAATACCTATTAATGACCCTCAATACGATTGACAAACAATAAGAAACAGTTTACATTCTATTTTACCCATCACCCCAAGCCACAAATATCGCCTGCGCTTGCTCCTTTCCCCACCTCCTTTTCATTCTCCTCCTCTCTATTCTATCCCTGCACATCTTCCTTTCTCCGCGGTGGATGCATATTTGATGAGGACCAAGAAAGAGAACGATGAAGAGAGACGGTAGAGTAGAGAGACCGGGAGGGGTAAGATGAAATAGGAAAATAATATTCTGCGGAAATGAATGCCCTGCGGAGACGGAACGATTCTGAAAAGAGTGTTTGATTAGATATGGTCGGGATTAGAAATGAAGAGCTCGATGTATCTCCGAGAAGAACCGCAGCGGCCGTCTTTTTCTCATTTGGAAAGGAGATGAGAAAGAAATAAAATGTAGAGGTAGATAAAGTCCAATTCTCCTTTACATCTTCGGGGAAGTTACTGTTACAACGAGTAGTACTCATTGTAGCAGTTCCTTTCTCATACTAGGCCCTAGTGATACTGAAAAGAACAGGGCGGAGTGGAGAGGGAGAAGTGAAATTGATCTCTGAATTTGGTGGAGTACCATCATTCTTACACTCTTTTGTTGTCTTCCTCTGATCGCGACCAGAAAATGACTGCGCCGAGGCGCAATTCGAAGCTGTGTTTGATAGGCAATCGGTCACCGTACCAGCTCGTTTGAGTTAAAAATGTATAATGTTTGGGAAAAACTACATGATTACTCAACAAAAATCCTCTGTATCGTTTGGCATAAAAAACACGAAAACTGCGGTAGTTGAGGAAGATGAGAAGGATTTCTATTAAATAAACTGGGACGCGTATTACTGTAACTTCATGATTATTCCTTGATCCCGGATTCGATTCAGTCCGTTTGCTACAAAAAATACTGGGATATTTTTTTCTGGAACCATATTGAGATGATTTCCGCTCGTCGACGTACCTTCTGTCTGAAACTCATTTTTTCTGGTCGAAATATCATTGCACTGTTATTCATTCAAACGTTTTACCGATGGTCGATAAAAGCGAAATAGGTCTCTGGTTGTCGACTATCGTTTAATTTTGCGACCAATAGTTTGGGAAGTGATAATACATCGCAGCTGAATAAGTTGCGTTGGTGATAACTGTAAACATTCCGTAGTGCGGCGGGTGCTACTCTCGGAACCCGACCATGATTTTATGCACAGCTACGAGGAGGCGAATGGGTTACTCTGCCGGGCGAATAATCTGAATAATATATATCTAGTCACTTTGTTCTCCCATACTTTTCTATCCTCATTAAATCACTTCCAATCATATAACGTCGTCGTGAGAGCAACGAACAATCCAGATATTTTTCTCTCTCGGTGATTTCGGATGATTCTTCCGTCGATGGCCGTCACCGGCTTATTGCTCTTTCCTCACTTTATACCTTCTACCCTCTACCTGTCTTCCCTTCCCTCTCTTCCCTTCAAACTATTTTCTCTCCCTCTCTTCCATTCCTCTCTTCCCTCGCTCACTTTCCGCTTCCTCTCTTACCTTCCTTCTCATTCCTCTCCATCTTTTATTTATCTTCCATCTCTCTCTTTCCTCTCCCTCTTTTACATTACTGTATTCCCTCTCTCTCTTTCCTCTCCTCTTTTACATTCCTCTCTACCCTCCCTCTCTTCCCTCCCTCTCTTTCCTCTCCTTCTTTTACATTTCTCTCTCCCCTCCCCCTTTTCCCTCCCTTTCTTGCCTCCCCTTCTTCCTTCCCTCTATTTACCCCCTATCTTCTCTCCATATCTTCCCTCCCTCTCTTCCCACCCTCTTTTTCCTCCCTCTCTTCTCTCCCTCTCCTCCCTCCCCATCTTCCGTCCCTCTCTTCCTTCCCTCTCTTCCCTCCCTTTATTCCCTCCCTCTCTTCCATCCCTCCCTTCCCTCCCTCTCTTCCCTCCTTCTCTTCTCTCCCTCTCTTTCCTCTCCCTCTTTTACATTTCTCTTTCCCCTGCCTCTTTTCCCACCCTTTCTTGCCTCCCTCTCCTCCCTCCCTCTCTTCCGTCCCTCCCTTCTCTCCCTCTCTTCCCTCCCACTCTTCTCTCCCTCTCTTTTCTCTCCCTATTTTATATTTCTATCTCCCCTCCCCCTTTTACCTCCCTTTCTTGCCTCCTTGTCTTCCCTTCCTCTATTTCCCCCTATCTTCCCTCCCTCTCTTCCGTCCCTCTCTTCCCTCCCTCTCTTACCTCCCTCTCTTCCCTCCCTATCTTCCCTCCCTCTCTTCCCTTCCTATCTTCCCTCCCTCTATTCTCTCCCTTTCTTCCCACTCTCTCTTCCGTCTCTCTCTTCCCTCCCTCTCTTTTCTCCCTCTCTTCCCTCCCTATCTTCCCTCACTCTCTTCCTTCCCGCTTCTCCACTGTTATCCTGTATCTTCCCTCTCTCTTTTCCTCTGTCTCTTCCCTCTCTCTTTTCCCTCCCTCATTTCTCCCCCTCTTTTTCCTCCCTTTTTTCTCTCCTCCTTCCTCCCTTTTTTTCTCCTCCTTCCTCCCTTTTTTTCTCCTTGGTTGCAACCAAGAGGATATGGACGGTGGCTATCTCCCTCCCGAGTGTCCACGCGGTGGAAGATTTACGTCGCGGAGTCGCAGTTCATCAAGCGGAAAAAAAAGGATGAACCATGTGCTACAGATTCTTTGGTGCCTTGCTTTTTTTTGAAAGCCGTGTTAGAACGATTAAAACACGGAGGCGTGGTGTGAATAAAGAGAGTATCTGTATCTTTGGTTTTTTTCGTTTCTTTTATTTACTTTTCTTTCTCCACCCTCTGAGGTGGAGAAAGAAAAAGCGATTACGTCAGAGATGACGCAGATATAGGATGTATGCGAAATTTTCAAATTCTCTCTTTTACGTCGTTAAAGAGCACTCGCTCGATACGTTAAAACTATTACAAATTCTACTTAATTCAATAGTAGCTTAAATGTAGTCAGCAATTTTAGCTAATGTTTAATATTACATTCAATTTTATGAAATTTAGTCGTTTAATCAAATTACAAATGAAAAATTTACAGGATATAAACAGAATTTTATTGTTGTTTTTCTGCATGCTGTAGCGATTATGAAGTGTACAAACATTATCACAGCAACAGTGCTAGAATCCACGAAAATGGCACGTCAGAAAGTAGATGTTATGCTAACATGGGCAAAGGAAGTTGTCTCGGTTATAGGAAAAAATTGTGAATGGGGAAATCCATTAATTTTTATACGACAATGCAACTTTACTTTTCATTTCCAATTCCTGTATTTACGATTCAAGAGTCATTTTCAAACCAGCTCTTAGTTGCAAAATTTAGCTGAAGTCTTAATTATTTTAGTTTTCAATCTTGAATAAAGCGCCTCTCTTTATTTGTTTTAAACGTCGGTCATATTCTAGAATTTTCGAAATCATGACAGGAATATCTCCAAAAAATGTTAAGCTATATATAAACGTCAAACTTAATTTAGTCGATTTTAATTTCATTAGAGAGCAACATAAGCACATTTATAGGTTTTTGTCTGAACCGGGTAGAAGGGAAAAAATAAATATCTAGTATAGGTTGGAACTTTATCCAATAATGGATAAAGTCTGGAATATTATGATGATAAGGTACCTATAATCGATTGAAGTCACCTAAGCGTAAACTCGAGCCTGGAAAGGCGTATCGAGCGGAGGTTATTCTGGGGAGGAGATAATGGGACAGGCGACAGGAGAGAGAGGGAGAGAGTGAGAGGAGGAAGCAAAAGCTAGCAGGGCTCCGAGGAGAACTGAGGCGAGGAAATCCCCCGTCAAAAACCTAGTCAGCCGAACGACAGGTGTGGCCGGGATATATACCCGTTTTTTTGCTCCCATGGAATCTGGCTTAAAGTGAGACTCGGCGAGTGTATTCCATCACGTCTCGCCTCGTTTCCCATTTCGTGGATCAAGATTTTCTTTTTGTCTGCTGGTGGCTATCTCCGGTGGCTTCGAAGGCTCGTCTAGAAAACTCTGGTTACTGTTCGAAGGAGTTCGAACGCTGAGGAATCTATTGATCAGTTCGTCCATAAAGGAAATAAAAAATTTCCTTGGGAGAATTGAAGTTGCTATGTGATGAAATTTTCGTGATTATCTGGGAATAGATGATTTCGTATATCTTCTTCTGAGAAAAATGGTGATTGACTCAATTTTTTTAACAGGCAAAGAAAAATCGTCGGCTTTTGATATAGATCAACATTACAGGATTTCAATGTTTTTGGAGATTATATTACATTTAACAATTTGATTTTGCACAGTTATTGCTAATTAAAAGAAACTTTTGGATCTCAATTTTGTAATGATACATATCGCTTATCCTAGTGATATTCTTAATGCATGACTTAAACATAGATCGAATACCATGTTTAGTGACTTTTTTAGTTTCTTTATTATAAATATTCTGTTAAACGGAGTCAAGATTGTGTAAATAATCTCATATACATGTGGCCATTTACTGAATATTTTCTTCTTTCTTTCATCCTTCTCTAATTCATTGTATTCTCTATTGTTATTGTTCAATTACTCCTGAAACACGTATATCTGTGTTGAAGCTGCCATCATTACTTGTCACTATATAAAAAATCGTAAAGTGCAGGCATTTTCAATTACTGGTTATTATTTCAGTTTGATTTCTTAAAAGTTTATTCTCAGCCGAAAATAACAGCAGTGTTGCTGAATATGGTTATATATCTTTTCACTTTTTAAAGGTTTGATGAGGCTTCCTACGTCTGGTATATATCGGAATAGTTTTATTAGGACTTCTAAACAAAAAATGATCTATATATATATATATATATATATATATATATATATATATATATATATATATATATATAACGTCCGATTCCTGGGTTCCTGAGTCCTGGAATATACTTAAAACACGAATAACTCAATAAAATATTAAAATATAAACTTGAAATATGGCAGAGATAATGTACTCCGATATATAAATGCTATGATGAAGGAAAATTTACGAATACCGCCCAGTGTTCGACCCCAGAGTATGATTTCCATTCCCCACAAGGTAAAACGTAAAAATCCACTTTTTGAAGTGCAGACTTTTCTTCTTTTTGATATTAAAATTAGAAAAAAAGGATGCACGACCTATAGATCTAAACTATTTTAAAGGAAACATTATGTGGTTTCTTAATTTATTAGTTGTTTTTCGCCTACAGTTTGATGCCCTTCATGTTAAACGTTTAATTCACATATTTTAGGGAAATCTTGCCATTTTTACGGTATGTTGCCTTGCCTACCAATTACATAATTAAACCTCGAAATCATATTGTTATTCCAATTCGTAAGGATATATGTGTGCTTTGAAAGCTTTTAATAAAGTGAAGGAGAGAAAGATGGAAGGAGAGGGAAATTATTTTCAAAGTTTGTTGCGTTATTTACAAGAAGGAATACCTAAAGAGCTGAAATACGCTATGTTGTCCGTTCGTTGGTCTGAGAGTAAAGTTATTGAACGCAAATAACTCGATCAAGGAAGTAGATAGAAAATTGAAATTTGGCAGAAATTTATATTAGCTAATCAGATTTTGTTTATATGGGGTTGACAAGGTAATTAAAGAAATAAATGTCTGTTTTGGCGCTATTTTGAGAGGGGATATATTGCAGTTCCTTCAAAGAAAACTAATAAGTTTTAATTTAATGAAAGAATATGTATTTTATGTGGACTGAAAATTAAATAATATGTAATTCACATTATAGTCTGTTCCAGAGAATTGAATTCTATTCTTGGCCTCATATTCATCTATGTACATTTTAATTAAAATACGTTTATATTAAAATAGAACAGTGTTACCAAGATAGATCATTTAAATATTATCATCTAAATTCCATCTCGGCTTATATCAAACGGATTTTCATGCCATTGTGATTAGCATGTCCTGTTATATAAAATGATAGGAATGTTTATATTTGTGAATTTTTACTTACTCCATAAGTATAGGGGAAAGTATTGTTTTCATGAAAAAAATAGACTTCGAGATTTCAACAGACATACACGATTTGAGTCTTAATTACCGATTGGCAACCAAAGTTTGCAATATTTTAAATTTTGATTTCAATGTGACTTCTTTCGTTTCTTAAATTCTATATCTAGATGAAAATTCATAATATTTGATTAAAATTTCTATTTTAAATACTCTACGTCACTTTTATAGGTTCATTTTAAGAAAATAATTTTCAACGAAATTAAACAAATGTTTTAAAACAAGCATAATGCCAAAACGTTCAGGACGATTATTCTCGGATTCCGAAAGATTAAAATACAAGAGCATAGCCATAGCGAGAGCAGTCAAGTCTTCTGAACAAAGACAAATTTGACTTCGAGCACAACGACTTATTTTTAGAAAAGGGCAATCTTAAAGTTGCAGCTGTTAAACTGTCAAACGACTGATTTGCTCATGGACAATTATATATAGCTACGTCTAGAAAAGGATGCTGGAAAAATATTTGTTTGAGAAAAATATGGGAAGACAAGAAATATTGGGTAGCAACATGCATTACAATAAAAATTAACTTGATTTAAGTACTTCAATTATTCTCAAATCTTCTTCAGATTATTTTGTCTTGAGTTAAAACCACGAGAAACGCCGAGTATATTTGCTTGTTCTTTATAATTACATCTCTTAGCCCAGGTTATATGTTAATTGAATCCTAAAACATTTGGGAGATCGTATCTATATGCGTTTCCCTCCAGACGGCATTAAAGTTTTCTTCAACTCCCATTCAATCCTTCTTGAAGTGGGTTCTAGAATTTAATGGACAAATTCATTCATCTGTTCCTTTTCTCGAGCAAAATTATAGTCTATGAATTGAAGTGAGGTCTTAGTTAGCTCTAATGACTTAAGGCGGATTTACTTCGTAATGATCCAATACTTGAATTACTGTTAGCCCGCCAAACACTGCTGTCTATATGCATTTATAAAGGACTGTTCTTCGTCTGTGACCAATTTTTTACTTGTCAACGTTCGTTTGACATCAACGTTGCATTTGAGCGGCAATCAAGAGCAATTTGGGTTGCACACGTTGAAGGATACGTTTATTAACGGAAAAAAGGAGTTTGGTGGTGAATGTCGCAATAGCATTTGCGCATTGTTCGAAGACGTTATGATATTATTATTAATTTTCATCCGTCTTCTTGATACAAATTGGCGGCCGTTTAAATATTTAAAAATTTAGATTTCTAAAATAGTATGTCGGAGAAAAAAAAAATGAACAGAAAATATGCGTTTTGATGAGAGCATTTTTGATCGAAATCGATATTATTAGTTAATAAATGTTAAATATTTTTTGATGAGTGAATTCCCAGTTTCCTCAAAATTCTTCTACTAATAGAATTTCATTATGTTAAAATACTTATTCCAAAGTTTTACGATTTTACGATGAAATATGTTAAATTTAATCAGTAGTTATTTTTAAATCCCTATGTTACAGTAAATTTGCATTTCTAAATATAATTTCCCAACGGTCTCTTTGTCCCGCTTTTCTCTCAATAACTATATTGTAGAGAAATGCCATTTCGTTTCTACCAGCTAGAAGACCCTAGGAAAACTATTTTTATCCGCCATCTTGAAGCAAATTGGCGGCCGTTTAAATACTTAAAAATTTAGATTGTAAAAACGGTACGTCTTAGAAACAAAATTTGAACATAAAATATGCGTTTTGAAAAGAGCAACTCTGAAAAAATAGTTTCAGCTTAGCGAGGCTAAATGCTAGAGGCGTAGCGTCGAGGAACATGGAGTTAGCCAGCCGATCGGGAGTTGAGGTTGACGCGCGTAGTGGCAGGACCTCTACTGGCACTTTAATGTAGGATTATATTATTTCTCCCTCCCTATAGACTGCGTAACCTTACAGAGGTGGGAGGGTTTGTGTACTCTTACGAACGCGGGAGATAATTCTCCTAGTAGGACCATCCAAGCCGGAAAGGTCTGAGGGGAAGAGTCAGACTAAGAAGCAGTCTTGGGGGTTTTACATCCCCCTGTGCAAGGGCAGCAGCTTGCACAGAACCTCTCTAGGTGGTGATCATGCGGATCTGAACAGCTACAGATGGGTAATCACTCTGTGAAACTGCGATGAGGAAAGCAAGGGGAAAGTACCTCATTATATTTCCCATGATAGGCTGAAAAGCTGAAAATACCTCTATGGATCTTTCTGGGGTAAAATATTCCGTAGGTAAAATAGTCCCCCAATCGGATCTCCGGGTGGGGACTACCCTAGGGGACGCACAGAGGAAATGTAACATTGATAAGAAAGCAAGTAGTGAGAAATTAAAAATAGGCATATGGAATGTTAGTACTATGAATTCAGGGGGTAAGCTAGAGAATTTAAAAAGGGAAATGACAAGGAATAATGTAGGTATAGTAGGTCTTAGTGAAGTTCAGTGGGAAGGAGAAGGCGAGATAAATTCAGACGAATTTAAGATTATTTACTCGGGAGGGGAGAAAAAGGAAAGGGGAGTGGGGATTATAATGAGAAAAGAGATAGCTGAAAGAATTAGCAAGGTAGTGACAGTTAATGATAGATTAATAGCCGTAAAACTTCAGATGGAGCCAGTGGAAATGCTTATAATTCAAGTGTCTATGCCAACAACTAATGCTGGCGACGACGAAGTAGATGAAATGTATGAACAGATTATGGAGATATTGGAGGAGGAGGGAAAAGAAAGGATCACCACCATAGTAATGGGAGATTGGAACAGTGTAGTCGGAGAGGGACAGGAAGATAACATAGTGGGAAAATATGGGCTAGGGAAGAGAAATGAAAGAGGGGATAAACTTGTGGAATTCTGCCATAGAAATAGATTAATTGTAACTAATACATGGTTTAAGCATCACCAGCGGAGACTTTACACATGGAAAAGCCCAGGAGACCAGAGACGATACCAGATAGATTGCATACTAGTCAATGAAAGATTTAGAAATAGCATTAAAAATGTGAAAACACTACCAGGGGCAGATATCGATTCTGACCACAACCTTTTGGTGGCAAATATACAATGTAGACTGAAGAGCGTTAAGAGAAACATAAGAGTTAACAAGAAATGGAACTTAGAGGAACTCCTTAAAAACAAGGAGGCTATCATGACTGAGCTGGAGGAAAGGTTGGGGGAGAGAGCTGAAGAAAATAAGAAGAATGTAAATGAGGAGTGGAGATACATCCATAGCAACATTAAATATGTAATGGAAAAGAAGGTAGGAAAGATAACGGGTGAAAGAAACAAAAAACCCTGGATCACAGCAGCCATGCTGCAAAAAATGGAAGAGCGGAGAAAGTAGAAGAACATAAACACAGAAGAAGGCCAAAGAAAGTACAATGAGTTAAATAATGCTTTTAGAAGGGAAACAGGTAAAGCCAGAGAACAGTGGATAAATGAGAAATGCGAGGAGATTGTCGAATGTGAAATAATTTGTAGAACAGACCTCATGTATAGCAAAACAATGGAACTATTCAAGAAAAAAGCAAGAAAGATAGGACGCAAATGAATCATGAACAAAAGTGGTAAAATAATATCGGAGCCAGAGAATGTAAAGAATGTCTGGAAAGAATACATTGAGGTTCTGTATGACAAAGAAGGAAAGACAAGAAATATTGAATTTAATGAAAAAGAGGATGTGGAAGTAGATCAGCTAGGACCAAGTATTCTCGAGTCTGAAGTTAAAAGAGCACTTGATGACATGAAAAGAAGGAAAGCTGTTGGGAGTGATGATATACCCGTGGGCGTTCTTAAGGTTTTGGGATCTAAAGCAGTTAAGCAACTCACAAAATTTTTTAACCAAGTTTATGATACTGGCATATGGCCTGAAGATTTTTTAAATGTTGTGATGGTACCACTGGAGAAAAAGAACAATGCAAAATGTTTTAAGGATTACAGAACTATTAGTTTTGGTTCTCATACAGCTAAAGTTCTAACCAGAATAATAACCAAAAGAATTGAAAGTTAAATAGAAAAAGAGCTGCAAGATAATCAGTTTGGTTTTAGAAGAGGAAGGGGAACTAGAGATGCTATAGGATGTATGAGGATGATGATAGAAAGAGCGCTAGATGTCAATAAAGGTATGTATTTTTGTTTTGTAGATTGGGAGAAAGCTTTTGACCGAGTGAAATGGTATAACATGCTGGGTATTTTAATTAAAATAGGAATAGATTGGAAAGATAAAAGACTGCTTAAAAACCTTTACTTTGATCAAAAGATCAGATTTAGGGTTGAAGGAGAAGAAACAGAAAGTACTTCAATAGGGAGGGGAGTGAGGCAGGGATGTCCTATTTCACCAGCAATATTTAATATTTATGCAGAAACAATAACAGAAGAAGCGTTGATGGAAGAGAAAGGATTTAAGATAGGAGGTATTACCACCATTAAATACGCAGATGATCAGGGCTTAATAGCAGAAGGCGAGAAAGAGCTTCAGAGGATGACAGACAGACTAGTGGAGGTTGGCCAACAATATGGAATGAAGATCAATACAGAAAAAACGAAAGTCATGGTGGTTTCAAAGGAACATAAAGAATTAAATATAATGGTAAATGGCCAAAAATTGGAACAAGTAAGTAGTTTCAAATAACTCGGCCGTATTTTAGCACAGGATGGAAGTAGTACACAGGACATCAGAAATAGGATTGCAATGGCAAAAGCAGCATTTAAAGAGAAGAAGGAGCTTCTCACAAGCAAGAAAATAAATTTAGAAACAAGGAAGAAATTAGCAAAATGCTACATATGGAGCATAGCTCTTTATGGTGCAGAGACGTGGACGGTAAGGAGAAAGGAGGAAAAATATTTAGAAAGTTTTGAGATGTGGGTATGGAGAAGAATGATGAAAGTGAAATGGACAGAGAGGAAGAGAAATGAAGAAGTATTAGAAATGGTGGGAGAAGAAAGAATGCTAATAAAAGCAATCAGGAAAAGAAAAGCAAATTGGATAGGGCACATATTGAGAAGGCAGTGTTTACAAAGGACGATCTTAAAAGGAAAAATTAGTGGAAGAAGAGGAAGAGGGAGAAAAAGAATAGGAATATTAGATAATATAAAGCAGGGATATAATACTTATAGAGGTATAAAAGAGGCTTCTAGGGAGAGAGAGAAATGGAGGCAGCAATTCAGTTAAAACCTGTCTTCGGACAGAAGCATGATGATGATGATGATATATTATTTCTATATTTTCATATTATTTTATTTGTGATTCTGTTGTAATATACATTGTAATTATAATTCGTAATTAAAGCAATAATTACCATCTATGATTTACTTTTAAATCAAAATTTTGATTTTGCTAAGATTTGCGTGTTATTGTGTTATTATTTAGAGAATCCGACGAAAACTTCACTAAATCCATTTTCATCATCTACACAAACATTATTACTTTTATAAAAACAAATTTCAAGTCACAATAAAACTGATATAGCTTTGTATTTACAATCACATTTAAAATATAGCAACATGGGAAAAATCATATTTGGTAATTTAGATTCAAAGATTTCAATGGCAGTCCATATGTGCAGTTTAAGTCAGTGAACGAATGGAAGAATATTAATTCCAGTAGATTGTAAATTACATTAAAAATTTCAAAAGAAACGAATTATCTCTATGCCATTGTTTTAGAAAATCGCTCTCAGCAGGAATTATTCCATAAAGATGATCTAATATCGATGATGACATGTGAATCAGAAAAACTCGAACATGTTGAGTGAAGTAATGTTGTAATTAATCCACTTTTCCCTACCCGTTCACTAAGACAGTTAGTGGGATATAAAAGCGTTTTCTTACTGAAAAATATCAGCAATGGCTTAGTTTATGGCGCTGTTTGCATTGGCGCTAATGGTTTTTAATGCGTTTCAAATAACTTGGAGGTTTAGAGAGAGAGAATAGAAAGCTTCCGAAAACGCGACATTGAGGGAAACAATAAGAATGAAGGAGGTGGGACCTCTGCGGACAAAAACTCAGGTCTCTCCCGTGCAAACATCGAGCTGTGTGTGCTGCGTTGCCATTTGCTTACGCCGCTGAAGTTCACGAATTTCCTGTGCTTCACGAGTCAACCGCAAGGTGCATTCCAGTGTAGTAGATACGGCAACGCCGACCGTGACTTCTTTTTGCCTCACCCCCTAGCAACGGAAACCTATGAGCGGTCCCGAGTATGAACGGAATGTTAGTCGTAGTGTCATTTGAAACGCAGTAAGCTAGCTATAATGAATAAAATTTTGCTGATATAAAACGCTCATTACATTACATTTAAAATGAAGAATCACATAAGAACCGTATAAGACACTCGTATTGTAGTTGTTAGGTTTAGATGTAACTTCCAGTACCTACAGCATATCAAGTTGAAGTAGTATTAATATAGGTACCTTCATAATAACAAACATTATAATCACCGTAGAAGTAAAAAATTCCAGAAACGGCCCATTTGTTAATATCCGGTAGTGACATCCTTTCAGATGTCGAAACAAATTGTTAATTAAATGAACTAATCATAGACGATTATTCAAATTTAGGGTCTATATAAAGTATTTATGAAATGGGAAACAAAAGTGGATGTAGTCTAGGAATAAACTAAGTATTTTTATAAACTTATACCATCCGCAGGAATGACAGTGTTTTGATTAAAACCATATTCTCCACATTGCCCTGTATTAAGCAATTATCTTTATATCTTGGTGTATAACAGAAAATCTTCATTTATTTTTTGCTTGAAATAAGATTTAATAGTTTAATGTTGATACGGACTACTGACAAAGAGAGGAAAGGAAGGAGAAAATATTTATTCATCCAAATAAATATATCGGTCCAACATTTTACGATAGGATGTTTAAAAAACAAAATCAATTATTATTATGGATTCCATACATATTTTGCGCCCGTATCATGTTCATACTACATTTTAAGTTTATTTATGGCTTGTCAAAGGAAGGATGAAAACTACATTCACAGAACACGGGGTTACCTTATTTTACACATTGTTTCCCTGCAAGGAGATTGGACGTAAGATTCTGAGGAAAGGAGTAGTCAACGGTTAACAAGAGCCAGAAAGACACATACAAACCTGTTTTAATCGTGTGTACACACAGAACCCGCCGTTGGCTCTTTTTAAGGCGTAACTTCCACTCAATTTAATCTAACATATAAAACCCCGTGGCATTCGCTCTTCCTCTTCCCTTTGCAATGCTCTTAAAAGAATTTTGAACCTCTTTCCCTTCTCTCTCTTTCTCGTCAGTTTCATCGTCTCGGCTACCTAGTTGGAGAAGAAAGATACAATGAGAGAAGGAGACGAAACGACGACAAGATTAGCTTTCTGAGCGATTCTTCCTCTTTTGTAATGAATCTATTTTTTTTTTAATTCTACTCGAAGAAAATTCAATTTGTCAGAGTTGCCGACTCTTTCTCTTCGTATCTCTCGTACTCTGTTCCCCTTCGTCTCTGTATTCCTTTTCTCTCTCTTCGCCGCTCTATTAGTTACTCTTGTGCATTACTACACTATTTCTCTGCTTTCTTTCTTCCTATTTCTCCAGCTATCCATTTTTACTTTACTATCCACCTTTCTCCTCCGTCTTTCCCAATTATCCTTTCCTTGTCCTTATAAAGCATCCTGTTTTTTTAATATCTCTCCAAGTCTATTTTAATTCCTTCCTCCCCTCAAGTCTTCTCTTTCTTAGGAGTTTTTCGCATTCTCTCGTGTTATTCGGAGACATTTCTTTCACTCTGATCCATTCGAAGGTAGCGGAGGCGATGATAAGGAAGAAAAAAGTTCTTCAAGTATTTTCTCCTTACAAAAGAGAATGGATCCCGTTTCGAAAATTAAAAAAAACTAGATCCGAGAGAAACGACTGCTACTGCGGTCAAGGTCAATTTTTATAGCCTTCCGAGCTGAGTTCCATAATGATGGCATTTTCCGAAAAAATTAAGATGGTTTGCTTGCTTTTAGGAAATGTCTGATGGATGAGGACGTTTGATAGAGAGGAAATGGGGTGGAAGTTTTAATGCGCGGTCTGTTATTTTTAATCGGTCTTCTAGAATTACATGCTGTTTAATCGAATAAAGTCTTACTTACGAAACGCGACAATTTCCTAGTCCAAAATAGCTAGAGATGATTAATTTAATATTCTCGCTGATGTTTACACGTTCGATTTCTAACTGGCCGAAGTCCTAATAAAATAAATGGTCTTGTGGTTTTTAGTCCAAATCCATAGCAAATCTGTCAGGCTAACTGATGATTTTATCATTCTGTGTGTTTGTGTGTATGTGACAGCTTTTTTTGCGTGCACTAACTCAAAAAGTATTAACCAGGTCAATGCAAAATTTTATACTAAACATTTTCATGAAAGTCACAAGAACTGATTAGTTTTTCGTAAAAATCGGCCAACTGTAAGTGGGGTTTTACTCTTGTCACATCAGTTATTTTGAAACATTTGCTTTAGTATTTGATATATGTAAAAATGCATTAGAATAAAAGTTGTAGGGAATTTAGCTTTCTACAACCTTTGTCTGAAACATTTTCCTATGTGATGTATTGTTTAAGAAATATCTTACATTTATAGCTGCCACCACCACGCCACCTACCGACGACTATTGTTAGCTTAGTTATGACTTAGCAACACTCATTTTTCTTTTCTTAATTGTTGGAGCTTTGTGGCTATATCCAAATCAGAAGGCTATGGTTTGAGTTTATTTCTGTTCTTTGTAAAGTCTAAAATTTACTCACAGTTTCTTAAAATATTTATTATTATGTTACCTATTTGGAATTTTTAGAAATATTACACATTTCACACATTTTATTTGTATCAGGCCGCAGTTGTCTCAATTGTTGAATTCTATACTTGACCTCATAATAAATGCATTAATCTAGTGCTTTAACACGGAATCAGATTTTAATACATAGGTATAACTTATTTACTGAATCTATTAAGTAATTAAAGCGAGGAAGGATATGAGAATGTGTATGAGCAGAAATGGAGGAAGAGGAATAGGACATAGCATTTTTATAGGATTAAAAGGAGCTTCAGTGCCAAAATAACAATAATAAATTATAAATGATTATAAAAAATTCGCACTATCGAATCTCGCGCCATTGCCAAAAGGTGGGAATTCATAAAACAAAATATATCGTAATTTTCAATGGATTTCTCTTTATGATAATAAAGCCAATATTTAGAACCGAATTTCTAATAGGATTGAAAAACAACATTTTATGACTTTTATTCAAATTTCGTTAAATAAAGCCAATTTCAGAGAAGAAATTCTAAACTACTATATATATGTAGTTAAAAGAAAATTGCGATATTAAAATATAGTTAAAACTCATTGCAGTTCATTTAAGTATTTAGATCATAGTAAGTTACTACACATTTTTCCTTTGATGGGAAATTGACTCTTCATTCACATTTTATCCTGTTTTTTAGGAGTTAATAAGAGTAAAATAATTCATTTATTAAGTTAAATTCTATACGTTTAAAATAACTTACATTTTGCTCAAATATTTCAAGTATATTTTTGCAAATTCTTTAAGCATTATATCTTATTCTTCCGATTTTCCTCTTATTTTCAGGAAATATTCGGATAATCATTTGACCTCTGTAATAATAATAATTTAAACAATATAGTTAAAACAAAGATAACTTTCAAAAGCAGTAATTTGATTCTGCATGAAAACCAAACCAGATCATAGCATATCCTACTGATTTTTCATATCGAAATCAAATATATTTGGAATAATTTTATGATAACCCCGTCATATTTGACGGAAAATTACGCTAGTATTAAATAACGAATTAAAAATTGAAAATTTCTTTAGTGGGAAATTTGTTAAAGGAATGCATTTTGAAGTAATTGCAGTAAGAATAATTACCTAAACGTATTACTGCTCAATAACCTTTATCCTATCCGAGTTTTCGTTGTTATTTATTTAATATGTTGCACCTTTGAGCCATCAAGTATTCGCTGTATTTATGGTTTAAACCTTCGGATGCCGAATATAGGTATTTCTAACCTCTTACAAAGATACACATCGGCCCTAATTTTTGTGCATATCCTATGCTGTCTTTCTTTTTAAAACATTCAACAAATTAACTTCTCTTTTCTTCTTTTGAAGCATGCTCTCCATATTTTATCTTATTAAAATTTTCACCTCTTATCAAAAAGTTACGCCTAATTAATTAAACTCGCGCGATAAGTAAAAATTCGTAAAAATATGAGGAAATCTCTTTTACTTGCAAATTATACCGAAGTTGGACAAATATCCTTATATTTATGGGATGGTGGATATTTTGTATGTTGAAGTAAAATGATGCTAATATTCGTTATATTATTAACAGTAAGTAATAAAATATAATATTTTTTGAATTCTGATAAAATATTTTTCAATTCTCTTCTGTTTAGTCACAATCTAGCTAATCTGATAAACCTTAATTCCTTTTTTCAGCAATAATTCTTCTCCGACGTTATCTTCTGCTCGATTCTGCTTCTAGGAAATTGTTTCACACATCACTGGGCCATTAATATTCCTTTTTTCAATGTTTTCCTCATTTATTTTTATCTGTCGGATACCGCCGAATTAAATTTGCTAAAATGTTTCTAAGGAATATCAGTACCCTATCTTCTATCTTCTATTTTTATCTATATTTTCTTTAATTGCATTTTTTATTTCTACCAAGATTTTTAAGCCCTTCCTTCAAAAATCTCCAATGTGATTACGTCCCATTCTCTTTTCAGCAAGAAGTTGGCCCTAATGGATTGTAGTGAGGAATTCTCGTTCGAAGGTTTAATCCCTTTACTTGATACGTTGAATTGTATTCCGGGCGGTTGGATATATTTTGTACGGTCCTTAATTGCGCTTTTTAACCATATCTCAGCCGGCCTTGAACCAAAGCTGATCTTTGCTTTCCATGCTTTTCTTCGGAGAAAAGGAGGTGGAGGTCGAATAGGAATAAAACAATGGGGTCGGAATAACTTCCCTAAAAATGAACATTACATTTTTGGATTTCGGAGTTTCCCCTTAGCTGCGCCCATTGACTGATCATCTGGCGAAATTTTAGATCGGTAGCCCTATTTTTAAGTAGCTTAGGTTTTCTATTATCCTGTGTAAGGAGCAGGTGAACGCACTCACCTACGTATACGGCCAATTTTGCAATTGATCAGAAGAGCGTTAAAATGAAAAGGAACGACAAAATTTTCTTTAAAGTTTGCCTGATATTTATCGTGATTTGTATAATCTGTCGTTGTGTTGTCATAATGAGAATTCGCATAAATGATTGCAGTAAAAGATGGAGACTGCTTAGTTAACCTTCATGGAACTCGGCAGGGTGGAATTTTTAAGTATTCAATTATCATTCCACATAGTTATTTTTACATATATTTAACAAATTGATACGCGTTGTTTTTTCTTGACAAATCAAATAAATAATTACATTAAATTTATCTTGAAACTTAAACTCAAAAATTCTCTTGCTCGACGTCCGCGGTGACATGATCAGGACAGACTTTGACTGCATATCAGCATTATCCCAGCTCACGCTATCCGACCTTGTTCTACGAGATACCTCCGTCTCTCTCTCTCTCTCTCGCGTTATCTCTCACAGCAAGTAGGACGCGCAGATTGCTTCTCGCATCCAATGACGCCCGGCCATTCCGCCTGCTACTTCCCACCCTTAAAGTAAACCTTAAACCTGAGAGAATTGACATATGCCGGCTCGTGCGAAACAGGAAAAATGGGTTTTTGCATGATTTAATTCGATCGCTTACTGTCACAATCAAGTTGTTTTGGGCTTCCCTCTTTCAGACACTTAATACATGTCTTGTAGGCCATTATAATTAGCAACTTCAATGAATGTATGTGCGACTTTTTGTGTTCCAATTGTTTTAATTTATTAACCTTGAAACTTGTTTATTCGCTGCTTATAACAGCTTTATGTGCTATTTTGAGACCGATGAAATCGAAACTTTTTTGCTGTATAGAATGGAAAAGAAAATGAGTCAGAATGAATCAGAGTAAATTATAAATTAGAGTTTTGGTGGAGAAATGTTATAAGAGGGCAGTTTATTTTCATATCCCTGAGAGATATTTCAGTATTGAATATTTGCGAAATGCCACTCGAGACTTACAATTAGTGAAAGTTATCTGTTCGAATGAACTTGCTGTAGTAGATAATCATGAACTCGAAGTAGTTAGTGAGTTTCGCATTCTAACTCTGTTAATAGTTAAAGGGCTATCGAAGGCTATGGTTTCATTGAAATGAGTAGCGAGCTGGAAATTTGTGGTTTAAAATAAGGAATGCGCGCGTTGATTACTGCCGAAGCTGTGGCAATTTATGCCCTATTTAGCAGATACATTATTGAACAAGTGTAATTGTCCGTCAAATATGAAGGGTATGCGTGGTTTAAGTATTAACATTAAGGCACTTCCAGTTCTTCCTCCTTTTCTCTCTTCCTCTTTTCCATTCTCCTCCCTCCCATTCTCTCCCTCGCTATATCCCATTCCCCCGCCCTCTCTCCCATTCCCCTTAAATGTCTGCCATTCCCCCAATCTCTCCGATAAATCTCCCCCTCCTATTCTGCTTCCATTCTCCCTCGCTTTCTCCTTAATTTCTCCTCAAAGGTGGAGCTATCTCTCTCACCGTGATGTACATAAAAATATTACATACAGAATGATGAACATCTATTTCTTAAAGATGCCGTGAGGAAACTTTTATAATCTCAAAACAATTTTATCTTTCTGGAGCTTACTATTATGTGGATTTTACAGTTTTTACCCTATTGAGCATATAAAACGTATCATTGAAACAGAAGTATAAGCTTTATATTGCTGTTTTTAGTCAAATATCTTATTCTTTCGCAGATGATGTAGATAAAATATTTTTTTGAATTCAGCAATTTTAATCTCTACTAGGAGTTCCGCCCTTGTGGCCTTCGGCCGCCAACCCCACCGCTCTTCGCTTCGGTCAGGCGTAAAAGTCCTTCGGTCTACGATTGATGTTTTCATAAAAAGATATAACATATACGAAACAACAACATCGAAATTAAAAGACGATTCACAAATGTTTTAATCAATATCAAGTCTACTTTAGCTCCATCGGTGAAAGAACTCCTATTATAATGCAATCATAATTTTATTAAAACTATTATTTAATAAATCCTTTCTCTCTCCTTCCATTTGGAACTTCCTCCTCTTCTCTCCGTATCACAAACAATCATTCCATCTCACTTCCCTATACTTTCTCTCCATTCCTCCTTCTCCTCCATTCCTCCTCCCACTCTTCCTCTCTCCTTCTCTTCCTCCTCTCTTCATACCACATGCACTCGTTCCATCTCACTTTCCCACACACTCCCCATTCCGCCTTCTCCTCTCTTCCCTCTTACTCCTCCCTTCCTCCTTACTTTACCTCTCCTTACTCCACCCTTCCACCTTACTCCCCTTCCTCCTTAATCCACCCTCCTTCCTTGCCCTTCTCCCTCCCTCAGCCTCTTCTACTCTTATTTAGTCCCTCTTTCTTCCTCCTAATTTCTTTATCTTTACCTCCTTCTTTTCCCCCCTCTTCTCTTCTCTCACACCCTCACTTCATCTCTACCTCTCCAATTACCTCCTCGTATCACCCTATAGCAGTGGTGGAAAAGCTATTTTCATTGGAAGGCTAAATGTTAATTAACGGAGACCTCAAATTAAATCTATTTTTCTCTGGCTTCAATTTGCATTTTTCGCAAATCATTCTTAATCGAGACATTTTGGCTTTTGAAAAAAAAAACTTCTATAAAATACAAATATTATATTACGCTTGGTCCATTTTTATCGTATTAAGATATGATGGAATAAAGTGATCCGAAGATTCTATGCAGACAGACATAAGCTGTAAAGTTGGGAATAATTTTGAAACGAAAAAAAGTCTGCTATGACCGGGAATCGAACCCGGATCTTCCACTTGCCGGCCTGTCTGCATAGAATCTTCGGATCACTTTATTCCATCAATTTCTTGCTTGGCAATCTCACCATTTGAGAGGGAGGAGTTTTCTTTTATGTATCTCTTCGAGGACATCCGTTGGGGCAGTTTGATACTAGCTTGGCTAGTTCCGTCCCATCCAAGAAAACATCCGGGTTCAGAAACGAGAAAATTGATCTGCTACTATAGTTCAGTGGTAGAATATCCGCCCGGCAAGTGGAAGATCCGCGTTCGATTCCCGGTCATAGCAGACTCTTTTCTCGTTTCAAAATTATTCCCATAATAAGATATTTCTAAGGCTCCAGGTTTTAAATAAAGAAATTCTTGTAAAGAATTGAATGGGAAATGAAATTTTTCTTCACTTATTGCTGCAATTCATTATATTCTCATGAGTCTAAATTATAAAATCTCCTGCTTAATTTCCATATTTTTATGAATGATGAAGAAAAGATCAAAATATTTCATGCTTATTTTCAAAATTACCTAGTAGGGGCAGTTCTACTTCGAGAAATTTTGAGAAACGTTAAAAAATGTTATATTACAATATTTGCAAATATTGAAAATAACATCGAACTCATATATTTATTTAAGAATGAATAAACAATAATCAAACGTCGAGATAGTATGCAAAACTGTTTAGTTACAATGTAATGCTAATGTATTACTAATCTAGTCTTAATCATGATAGTCTTGAATCTATAGTTTTGCTTAGTATCTGCACTGCGTGTGTAAGAATGTTTCGAGAATAAAAAGCGAATGATTTATATAAAATAGGCGACAAATATTTATTAATTTTTCGCAATCTGCTTGCTTTGTAACGAATTTAATTTTAATCTAGCATGTATGATTCAGCTTTGCTTGCAAATTACTCAATAAAAATAGTTATATAAAGTAAAATCTTGATTATATGTTACCCTTTTATCCGTCTCTTTCTGTTGACCTTCATCCCGCAAGATTTTTTGCTTCAAAGTTTTAACGTACATTCACAGTATTGAGAAAACGATGAAATGTGCTACTCGCAACCAACTCGATATTGCAATGTTTCAGTGTTTTGTTCAACAACGGAGTCAAGGAATTCCTCTAACAGGGCCAATAATAACACAGAAGGACCTTGCTATGAATGCAAATGTGAATGGTGATCCAGCAGATCCGATAATCTATTTCTCTCTCTCTATTATCCGTCTATTTCTCAAATCCGTCATCTTCTTGGTCACAAACTCTGACAGAAAATCGTGGTTCTACTGTATATGCTACATTTTTTATTATGTATTTATTACTTGTATGTGTTTGAAAAGAAAAATGAATTATAATGTTTTATTTATTTCACTTTCCATGTGGCCGCGTATGAAAGGAGGGGGAGAGGGGGGTGAGCAGGGGGAGGGGGAGAGAGAGAGGGGTGGAGATAGAACTTGAGGTGAAATTTGAAATTCTTACTTTAAGACGCCGAGTGATTGACGGCCGTAGTACGTTATGCATGCATGTGGATTTTGGCAAGGAAAGCCGAGTAAATAGAACATTCATGTAAAATTTTGACGCTTTCCAAAATGTGCATTTGGTGTATCGGTGGTGAAAGAGACGTCTTCTAACACCTCAACTAAAATAAAAATAAATGCTGAACTCTGTTCTAAAATGAGCCCTGTAAATTTCTTTTAAGTTTTTCGATAATTTCCTTTGAAATAGTTATTTATAGTAATTTGAGAAATGAAGTTATTAAAACAGTAGTATGTCCAGCCTTTGGCCATTTATTGTTAGCATAAATACTTAGTTACACCATTAAGATTTGCTAAAATCTGGACTTCCTATCGTGAAAGTGGATGCCGAGGCTTTTCGTAAACTTAGGACACTATGTGTTACTCTAGTCAAAGTTAACACAACCCCATAGACCTCTCAAATATGAACTCTTTTATTGCTGTTACATTGCTTATATTACATTTAGACGATATTATGGGTACACATTCAATTCTCAAATGTCAATCCAATAACTGAAATACGTATATACGAGACATTGAGATACGCTTAATCACATAAGTATGCATGAATAAAAATCTTCACCGGCATAACAAAGTACGCTTTTCAAAAAGTTGCACCAGTAGAAAACGCAAGCAAGGACAAATTATTTCATTCTCTATCCTAAGACTGTTGTCGAAAAAACACCAATTTAATTTTTTTCGTAGATAGTTTTCCATCACTTTCCGATCCACACTGTCGTGTTTTTTTTATTCTCTCTAAGACCTCACTCTCCTATCAAGAACGTGCAGATGGAAAATACCGATTCTTTCTCTGTCACCGTTTCGAGACGCTCTGCGGCATCCTTATCACCCTCACCCTATTCTTTACCCTTCCGTCACATCGCCCTCTGAAGCGCAGCCTCCTGGTCATTCGAAGTGAAAACACAAGCTACTCATCATATATAAAATTGTCTTATCTCGTGGGAGTAAAAAAGGATCTTGTGAACGGCTTTCACAGCCCAACTTTCCATTACAGGAATACTGAGCTCCTCTTTATGTATTGCACTGAGCAATTCTTTTTGTGTAGGGTTAATTTTTTTCACACTGCTTAACCATCCGTACATCCATATGCGTTGTTAGAGTGTCGCCAATTAAGCTAGGAAAATTAAATGAGACAAGAAAAAATTTCAATTGGGTTACTCAAAACTTAGTCAATATGTATCTGTGAGGGTTAGATTAAAAAATTAATTTGAATAGAAAACAACATTTACTGCTAGATAGTCCCGAGGATAAAAATTCGAGAATCAACTAATCTTTCGATACCGTTCCATGCGTATTTCCCATTAAAACGCTTTTGAAATCTCTATGTATTCTATTTATGGAGCATACTTTTCCATCTTGTTTTATTATGTTCCAATTGCAGTCCCGTTTATCTGAAAACGGTTTTCTATAGTAGAATGTGTGTTAATATTTCTGGTGTGTATTAAATTTCGGTCAATTGATGAAAAGAGTGTCACATTTCAAGTTATACATTTAATTGCTAATTTCTTAACCTTTTTCTTTAAAAAGGTAGTTTTTGTTGCATACCATTGAAAAGTACGCTTTACGCACTTTAAAACGCGTGGTCACCGATCTTTCTATCTTGTTTCGTTCATAAGTATTTATCCTTCAATGAGTCGCTTGTACGCCGAATTTCACGAAACTTAAAATTAATAACTCTAATACAAAAATAGTTCGGAGGCTGTAACATCATCAATATTTGCTTCTTGAAGGTTTTAACAAGTACGGAAAATTTCGGAAATTTTTAAAAATACGAGGTCACTCACTGTCTGAAATGCCGCAGAATGGCCCATATGCAAATTCACCACCCAGCATACATTTAAACATAAGAACGGCCATGGTCACCTAAATCTTGTTTGTTTACAAACATCTCGTCTGTGATATTAGAATGAAGTAGAAATGCATAAGAAATATTTTAGTTTCCCAAAAAACGGTAACTTAGAGCTAAAAATTTGCCATGTAAGCCGGCGGTCCCTCAGAAACTTATATTAATAGAGTTATAGGAATAATAGGTGGTACCGCCAAAAATTTCATGTAAATCAAATTATTAGGGAAAACGTTATGAATCAATATATAATAGTACTTCCAATTCGCCCATTTCACTTAAATCTTTTCTCTCCAAATGATGGAGCTGTACTTAAATATCCCCCGTCGTTGGGTCAAACTTCAATATATTTATGTAAATTATCGAAATTACAATACAATAACTACATGTGCCTATCTAGTATTTGTTTATCTATTTCCAGAGAAATAGATTGTCGTAACTATGTCCTTCTCCATGAAAAGCGGTAACGTTGGAAGTAAAAATAGCGAATTTGAACAGTTATCAATGTTCATTGGGAAAATAGGCCCCGAAAAGTAACTTTGGAGTCTCCCCATCCATTACCAGTTAGTATGATACAACTTATGCTCTTTTGCCTAGTGGTTTTTCTGCATTCTTTTCTACTCATTCACATCACATTCTACGCCCACCGATTCTTTCTCGCTACGGAGAAGAGGGTAAAATGAGATGGGTAAAAAAGAAAAGGAAATAAACTTTCTTCGCTTTCCTCAAGGCATTCGGAAGTTACTCCATTCGCCCGATCGAGCTTCCCTTCTCCACTCTCGCATCCTCTTTTTACCCAGCAGGCCTTTCACCCGATTTCGTATTCCTCTTCTCGTCTCTCTCTCTCTCTCTCACTTTTTCAATTTCCCTTTTCGCAAGTTTTCCACTCTACCTGCCCTGCCGAGTTATTCTAACGATGGCTTTCCATAATCATGGTTGACTAACCTAACAGTAACTTCTTTATTCCACACAAAGGTAATGTGTTCATCACCGATTTTGTAACTTAATTTGTGCAATACGTTTCCCTTGAATGGGTATTTTCTCTACCTATTAATCGATTAAGATGTTAATTTTGAGGAACTGCGACGTGTTTGCTAATTTGATACGAATTTCTCCTTGGCCACAACATTTGGTGTCGTCAGAGCCACATCAAAGAATTTAAACTATAACAGTGAATGCAAAGAAAAATTACCTCCGTAATGAAATTTTTTCTTCATTTTTCATTTATTATTATTATTTTAAAATTTCATTGCGTTTCTCTGGCAAGTGACAACCAAGGAGGGCAACTTTTCAAGCATAATTGCTTCTAGTTTGTATTGTTTCTTGGCAATGTTATCTTGCAAGATTAATATGAAAACGATTTTAAATATATGCTCCTAACAAACTTCTTTTTCGTTCTCCCTTTCCTTACCTATATAAACTTTATATAAGAATGCCTTCTAACTTTACCTTTTCTCTTCTCTCGCATCATTTTCTCCCTTTCTCACTGTCTCTTTCCACTTTCCTCCACTACCACTTCCCTCGCTTCGTCTCCCCCCTCTCTTCCCTACACTTTTTTTGTCCTACCACATTCTCCCGCCATTATCTCCTCCCCATTCCATTCTCTCTCTCCTTTTCCCATCTCTGACCTCCGCTCTTTCTCTTTTCTCTCCCATCTTCCTCCTCCTGTTCCCAGTTCCTCAACTTCGCCGCCTCTTTCAGTGTTGCCCTTTACCTGCCGTCTCTCTTTTATGCCGATCTTCTCGTTCAACTTCCGCCCTTCCTCGATTTTCTCATATCTTCTACTGGGCACAATATCCGGCTAAAAGCCAAACGCCTCCTTTCTCTCTCCCCTCACTCTATCTCCCTCCTTCACTCTTTCCCTTCTTAACTCTCTTTCAGAACTAATGAAAAGCATCTTCCAGATGAACGCCGTAATTTTTCCCATCCTTTATTATTTTTTGTCGTTCACTTCTAATAGAAGTTTTCTAATGCCCGCCCATGACTTCTAATTCTGCTCCGTTGATACGTAAAATTGGATAACGGTATCGTTCTTATGTCTCTGAAGGGGACAATTCATTACCAGATAATTCCGTTGTGAGACCATATGACGTTGGAGTTTGGAGGCTATGGCAACCCAAAATTTTCTTTGTTCCATGTAGTTATTTATCATGTAATAGCACTATATTTCACAATAGTATTTCAATATTTAAGGTAATTTTCGGTTAATATAATTTTTATATAGGATCATAAACTACACTACAGGAAAAGGAATAAATTTTTCAAAAATAGACCACTACGACTATTGTAACATTCACTGAAAACCCATTGACCTTCACCAAGTTGTTTATTTTTTCATTCTCGCATTAGACTAATGCTTTCTCTTTTCTGTACATTGTAGCCCAGTGCTCCACGAAAACTTGGTTTAGTACATATAAGTATTGACTCGTAATGTTTAAATTAAAAAAACGCCTTTCACTAAAAATACCTGGACTTGCTGTTGTTCAGTTCGAAATATGTAGCGGATCTCGACCACTAATTGGGATTCCAAAATTTTCCCGCACTAAGTTTATTGTCTTACTGTCATTCGAAACCGTCAAATGTTTTATTATATCTTTGTAACTAGTTATTTCTTATTCACCCTTACCCTTATCCAATCTTTTCACCAGTTTACCATTCTCTCCTTCCTCGAAAAACCCGCCCGACTCATTTTACCTGGATTCTTCCTCAGCCCAGAAAGAGAGAGAGAGAGAGGGGGATGGAAGGAGAGTGAGAGAACAACGGCCTTCAATCTCCTTCCTCCCTATTTATCTTCTCTTCTTTCATTGCCCTATCACTACTTGCTGCTTATACATCCTCCCCTCTCAACCTTCTTTCTCTTCCTCTTACCTCTTTCGCCACTTTTCCTTCTTTAATTAGTCTTCTCGGCAATGTCCCAGCCGCTTTCCCCACCATACATTTCAATTGCGCCTCCATCTCATCTCAAATAATCACTCCTCGCCACTCTTTTCTCCTCCTTACCTCCTCCAATTCAGTTCCTTCGAAGCCGCATTCCCGCCTCCTTTTTGGGTCAATTTTTCCCTTTCTATTTGTCGCTTTCTTTTTTTCAATGCAATGTCTCATTATCTTTCGTTATGCCTTTCTCTTCCTTTTTCGTTTTGCTTTTTGCTTCCTATCCGTCCTCGTAATGGTCACTCGTTATCTCCCTCTTTCTTTCGTCTTTTTTTCCTCACTCTCGCTCCTCTCCTTAGTTCTTTCCATTCCTCATCTCTCCCTCTCTCTCTACCTTCCTTCTTTTCTCTCTTTTCATATCTTCTATCCCTTTTTCCACACTTCTTTAATTCTTTTATCTTCCCTTTTCTGCTAACCGCCTACTTCCATTAGTCCTCATCTCAAAGTCATCAAACCCCCCTCCACTTATCCTACCCAATTTCTTATCCTCAGTCTCTCGCTCTCTCTCTCTCTCCATGTTTTCTTTCTCCTCCGCTGAGATTCCTTTTGTTTTTCTTCTAAACCGCGGAAATCATTTGCTCCTTCCGAAAATCGCCGCTCTCTCCGTCTCATTGTGTAGTAATTAACACTTCTTACCTCTCATTTTCTCAAAATTTTGCACACCTCCATAATCCCGCAAATTACTCCCAATCTCCTATCTCCTCTTTCTTAATTTCGACCTTTATCTCACCCTCAGCTTCTTCGTGAGGTTCTTCCGCTCGCTATTTACCCATCTTTATTTTAATATTCTCTCTTTTTCTCCCCCACAAACCGCTCTGCCTCCACTAATCCGAGTCCAGTTTCTTCTACGTGATTCCCTCCCTTTATTATGCCGGACTCATTTTTCTCCATAACTTTTTTCTCTTAATTTCTTCCATTACCACTCATTCCCTCTCTTCCCTACCAAATCCTACTATCCTTTGCCCTTTATACCCTATTCTAACCCTAATTCCTCTCAATGTGTCTCACTTTAGCCCTGTTTCGTTCTTATAGCTCCATTTTTTCTGCCTCGCCTTTTTATCCCTTACATCCCGCATTTCCTTTTTTCGTCCTGAGACTAATAAGCACAAGAATATGAAGTAGGGCTCTCTTCAGTCATTAGTCATTTGGTATATTAAAAAATGCTCCAAATCTCATAGCTGGAAATAAACAGCACTCCCATAGGATATAATTACTTTACTATCACCATTTGAGTTAATGAATTATCTACACCTTTAAATGATGTTCAGGCTATTCAGAGTACCTGATATTATTATTAATTATTTAGGTTTACTCTAGCAGTGTATTAAAAATAGATTTTGAATTTAAATTACCTTTATTATTTGATTTTAAAGACAATAGAAATAGATGAATATATTATTGTGTTATTCTTACCGTAGATCTTGTACGTATATGAATAATTCCATGTCAAATCACACACCTTTGAAATGGTCACATTTTTTATTTGCGTAAAAATTTTTACACATTATATTGACGAAAATATGAGGCATGTTTTTTAGTTAGCGTTGATAGTTTCGAAGTTACGCGAGATTGAAGTTTTTGTAAAAAGTGTAAAAACAACCGCGCCAGGAGAATTTGATCGGTAAAATTTTCAGATCTATTTATTGTACAGACTTGCGCTTGGTCTCATTTAAAGGCCTTAAAATCTCTTTACGATACGCCACATACCACATTTATTAACAAACCTTTTTGATATTTTCTTACATATTGTTTAAATGTATTTTTCGTTATCTGCTCACCAATGTAAAATTCCGAAAAGAAATTGTTCTGTAATTTTGGCATGATAAAACAAAAACTTTATTGTTGCATTAAATTCCCTCAATAGCTGTTGTTGCGAAAGAAAAAGCTTTTGTATCTAATTTTGTTTTGTTAATGGAGATAAAAGCCGGTATGGGACAGTTCGGCGCGACCGATTTGGCGCCGGGACAATTTGGCGCCGAGAATATTCGGCGCCTGGAGGGAAAAGCAACAACATTAAGTTGGATTGAGTGGTTGGGGGTTCTATTTGTTCTATTTCCTTCTCCCGGTTTGGATCGGGGATTGGATTAATTCTACATCCTCCTCCGGGTTGGATTTAGTGTTTGGAGGTTGGATTCGTTGTATTTCCTCTCTCCGGGTTGGGTTGAGAGGTTGGAGGTGGGATTAGTTCTTTTTCCTCCCCAGGATTTGGTCGAGAGATTGGGGGTTTGATTCTTGCTATTTTCGCTCGTCGGGTTGTGTTGAGCGTTTGGGGGTTGGATTCGTAGTATTCTCCCGCCCATATTGGGTTGAGAGGTTGAATTATTTCTGTCTCCTTCCTCCGTGTTGGGTTGAGAGGTTTGGGGTTGGATTCTTTCTATTTCCTACCGCCGGGTTGAGTAGAGTGGTTGGGGGTTGGATTCTTTTAATTTCCTCTCCCCTGGTTGAGATGTGAGGTTGGTAGTTGGTGGTTGGAATCATTCTATTCCCTCCCCCCGGGTTGGGTTGAGTGGTCGGGGATTGCATTCTTTCAATTTCCTCTTCCCGGCGAACTGTCCCGGCGCCGAATTGCCCCGTCGCCGAATTGCACCGTCGCCGAATTGTCCCGTCGTCGAATTGTCCCGTCGCCGAATCCGTCGCGCCTAATCGTCCATCGCCGAATCAGTCGCGCCGAACTCCTATACCCGAACAAGCATGGTACTACGTAAAGAGTTCCACGGATCGCTTTGGCTTGTGCGAAACGAGTTTGAAGATTCAGCTTCTGCGCGGTAATTTTCATCAGAAAAATGTGCATTCGCATTTTTACTGCGTCTTGATCTACGAATGCATAATTGTCAGAGTAATCGCAAGAAACAATGCACTCCCCTGGTTGTAAGTTGTCTTTAATTTCTTTCAGGAGTGCGCTTTGTTGCCTGCAACTTATCAGATAATTTTTCCTGGTAATCTTCAACAGATTATTGCATTGTTTCCAGAGTAGCTTGGTCGACAGACACCCATTGTTTGTACGTGATATTTTGCA
The DNA here is from genome assembly GCA_028673005.1 of Tanypteryx hageni. NCBI lineage: Eukaryota > Metazoa > Arthropoda > Insecta > Odonata > Petaluridae > Tanypteryx > Tanypteryx hageni. The sequence goes on along the minus strand of CM054113.1, from coordinate 35,544,993 downwards.
CATAATTGTCGTCGAACATGCTTTGCAATTGTTCCATCAAAATTTCATACTCCTGGACAGTTCGAACATTGTCGCATAAAACAATGTTCAGATGATGTACTACATACCACGTGACTAAAGCAACTACGATAATCGTTTAATGGGACACAAGTTGGACGTTAATTTCTTTATTTGCGCACCATCATGCATCAGCTTTACATTTTCGGGAATGGCACAAACGCGTGTTTTTGATCTCAGCTCTGCAAACTTTGAAAATTGAACTTTGAAGTCTGAATTCCTCTCTTTAAACATTCTCTCTGCATCTTTTAAATTACAAAGAATCAATCGTTTCTGCAAATGTACGTTTCCTTCATTTTTCTTAACTGAAATATAATCTTTTTTCCCTGGCATCACGCGGCAAATTTCGTCACATTCATAATACTCTATTACTTACTACGCGATTTTCTGGATATTTGCCTATTTTTGCATCCGGCTATGAGAGAATACCCTTCTGCGCAGCTATTTCATTTGCCACCGTAATGTGATGTATTGTATCAAAATGTTTCAAAATTTGTCGGTATGACCAGTCTTCAAAGATCATTGATATTCTGAGTCTTAAATGTTTATGCTTCGTATTCTTATAAGATTCTCACATTTTTTTTAATTTTAACGGGATATTTCCGCTGACCCAATTTATTTTTAATGATTGGTGATTCCTATAGTTCTATTAAAGTATTATTCACAGTTTTAATATTGACACTTCCGCTTGATGCACTTGATTCAAAGTCATTGTCTGCAGCACGTAAAGTACTTGGTCCGGCTCTTGGTGATGCATTATTTGTCCTTGAAGCTGTTGTATCACTGATATCATCCAATGTGACGTAAATTCGCCATTTATATCTCGGGATTTACTAATTTCGTGAATCCAAAATCTTCTCCTTGTTTGTTTCCTTTCTTCATTCTCAACTTCTTCGCACAACAGTGCGACTGCAACTAAATGATTCATAATATAATTAAATAATCCCTGAAGCACTGAACGAGTGTTGTTTTGTATTAGCACTGTTTCGAAGCCGGTGGCTACGAGGCGAATTTACTGGAGATCGTCAATCACTGTGAACACTCTGGGGTATGCACTGGATATCGTGAATCATCGTGAAGGCTCGGTTGTATTCGTAATAGGAATTCCCTTAGATGTTGTATTTCTTCGACTTCCATCTCCTAAGTGTGAGTAGGAGTCTTCTTGTTGCCGCGTTTCTCCTGAGTGAGAGCGGGCCTTAACTCACTGCTGGCAACTTTCTCTATCTTCTGAACTCTCCGCAGCGTATTCCAGTTTAGTAGATATAGCAGCGCCGAGCTTGTTTTCTCCAGCGAAGAGAACTCTCCCCCTAATAGGCGGGGAAACGTCCCCCATCTGCTTGCAGCGGAAACACGAGCGGTCCCGGTTACGTACGAAATGTCTGTCACAAAGATATCTGAAACAGACTATAGTGTTACAAAGTACAATTACTGTTATTAATTATAAACCATGTATCCTCATGAACTTACTATGATACACAAAAATATTGCGCTATGATGTAAAATAGCACTATCTAATACACGGAAACGCAGTAGAATCGCAGTTTACGTCTGCCTCGTACAACAGTCAGAGCAGAACTAGCATACTTTTGAAAGGTTTCAAGGACAGCAAAGAAGAGGTTTGGAGTTGTTAGAATTGTGTAGTGGGCCTTCCCCTCATAGACCTCCTCTGCTTGTAACACGATGCCAGAGAACAGCCATTTCGTATAGTTGTCGCGAGCGACTGTTCAGCTCGAATAGAGCGGACGCACAGCGCCATAGACAACAATTTATTGAGGGTGCCGGTAGTGTAGTGGTTAGAACGCTGGCTGCTATTCGCCCGATGCTTGAAAAAGTCATCGGGTACGAATCCTGCGCGAGTAGGATTTTTCTCAAGGTCACCCGGCCCCCTATTTGCGTAGTTTGAGGAGACCGCGCAAATTCAGCTGTTCCGTCCTTCGGAAGGGACGTCAAGCTGTTGGCCCCCCTGGTATTCTTCGTAAGAGCATGCAAATGCCGGAACCGGGTTTCCCTCCTCCCTCCCCGGTTATTCATTGCACTACCTCTGAGATACCCATTTGTGCTCTAAGAGAGGCGAATTGACTGGGCATTCAAACAAACAAACGATTTATTTCATATAGATTCCATCAGTTCTCCATCTTGAAAATTACATGGTATACGGGTGAGTCAAAAGTCCTTTTGGAAACTTTGGGGGCACGTTTGGGAGAACAGAACAATAAATAAAGTTTCTATTAATATGGTGTCGGAAATGCTTCCTTACCGAGATATTGCAACTAAATGAAGGACACATTCCTGTTACAAATTCTATATTATGGTGCAACTACTTCGTAATTTTACAATTGGTGATCAAAATTTGATCCTCCTACACCCCAACATGCCCGAGCACGAAGAACAATGGACTGATGAACACACCAGGACTCGTTTTAACTGTTTCACAAGCATCCCGCACACGTTGCCATAGCTCCTGCTCTGTGATAACTGGCTTTGAATAATCCACGAACTTCAAGTGACCCCACAGGTATAAGTCCAAGGGGTTCAGGTCCGGAGACCGCGGTGATCATGCCAAAGGACCTCCCCATCCAATCCACCTTTGTGCGTGTTGTGCATCCAGGTTACCTCTGACTACGCGGCTGAAGTGTGCTAGGGTCCCATCGCACATGTACCACATTCGTCCACGTATATCAAGCGCTACGTCTTCGGGAAGCAGTGGCAAATCTTTGTCTGGAATCTCCGATACAGCTCTTCTGTAAGGCGTGATGGAAGCATGTGATAAGCATGTCACCGACTATTCCAGCATTCATGAAAAACTGATGCTGAAAGGGCTAGCTGCATGTGGATTTTCACTGGCCCACACGTGTTCATTGTGATAACTAAAAACACCGCCTCTTGTAAAGGTTGCTTCGCCTGTGAATAGCACGACAATGTTAAACACAGCACACAGCATGTAGCCGTTCTCTACGTATAAACCGTCGACTGCGAGGTGTGACACCTAACAGCTATCTTGGGAGTACTGGAACGCGGATTTGCTACGACTGCTTCCAGAACATTTCTCTCCACAACTAGCGACCGCGGTTGACCAGCGGCATGACGGTTTGGGCACAGTGATCCTGTTTCACCGGCATGATGATCCACAGCAATGAATGTAGGTTCTGATGGCAAGCCTCTGTTGGGGAATTTTTCCGCATAACGGTCACACCCAGCGCTTGCGTTGCATAACATTTCACCGTACGTTAAATAGATGTCACATAATTCATCAAACGTAAATTCCATACTGATGAATACAAATTCTAAAATGTCCTAGCTGACAAAGGACATTGTTTACTAAATCGCGAGCTTTCATTCACTGAAACACGGATAGATTTGTACGCACAATGTGGCGACGACATAATAACAACACTCAGAACTTGTTATCTGCTTTCTGAGTCACTAGATGGGTACAGGACGTCACCAAGGTCAGTACAGTGATGTCTGAACAGCAATGCAGCGATATATCAATAAGGAAGCATTTCCGACCCCATCCTCATATGAGCCTTTTTTATTGTTTTGGTCTTCCAGACACCCCCAAAGTTTCCAAAGGGTCTTTTTACTCACCCTATTTAGAATCGCATTAGGAATACAATGAAATTTTTTCAGAATTTTACATTGGTGAGCAGATAATGAAAAATATATTTAAACAATATATAAAAAATATCAAAAAGGTTTGTTAATAAATGTGGTATGTGGCGTATCGTAAAGAGATTTTGAGGCCTTTAAATGAGACCAAGCGCAAGTTTGTACAATAAATAGATCTGAAAATTTCACCGATCAAATTCTCCTGGCGCGGTTGTTTTTCCAATTATTACAAAAACTTCAATCTCGCATAACTTCGAAACTATCAACGCTAACTAAAAAACGTCTCATATTTTCCTCTATATAATAATATTATTTATTAAATTTTTATGCAAATAAAAAATGTGACCGTATATTTTTGCCTCAAGTGTACGATTTGACATGGAATACATACCTTCTCCAAAAATGCGATATTCTTGTAAAATTTACTAATTTTCCAGTAATGCATTAATTATTTCGAAGTGTCGAAATTCAATGATTTTCTTTGGGGTAGACGTGATAATTTAAGTTAATCAAAAATTGAAACAGTAATGTCAGCTAGGAAAATTTATTTTATTGTTTAGTCATCATTACGTCTAGATATCGAGTTCGTATCTTAGTTCTATTCTATTCAAAAAACAACTCAGCCATTTGTTTGGGCTTAAAATAGGCCGTGCAGCCGTACCTGATCGTTTTTGAAGACATTTGAAAAGAATAGAATCATCAAGAAAAAACTGAAAGCGAACAGGACAATAATTGATTTTCTTATCATTAGCTCATTAGCGTTTACCGATATCTAATGATGAAAATATAAATGAAAAATTTCATGTTGTTTAATATTTTTTTCATGTCTCGAAATTGCAAATTACATAGCTATGTTGAAGAGAGTAAGAATTGGTATGAAAATTGAACGTTTTTATAGGATATGGGAATGCTACAGCTATGATATTCGTTGTTTTTATAGTCTTTCATGTGTTCGTCCGATATATATAGAGGGTGTTTCACGACAGATCTGCCATACTTTGGGAGGTGATTTGGGAGGTAAGTTTGAGTAAAAAAGTTAATACAATATTTGTCGTATTTCCAGCCGTTAAGGAACTACGGATGATTGTAAGTGCGCGCAAGAGAAAATATACGAGAGTATTAATCAGACGCATTTATTGGTACGTTTCGAGATACACCTTATATTAACTGTTCAATATGTCAGCCACTGTTTTCAATGCACAGTCTTGCTCGTTCCGAACAAGAGTTTACTGCCCATTGGATCATTTCAGGGTAGTCTCGTATGTAAGCAGCGGAATCCATAATGCAATGTTAATAGTTCCTCTCTCATCTGTACTTTGGCCTTGTAGACCATCTTTTTCATAAGACCCGACAAAAATAACTCAAGTGTGGTTAGGCCCGGAGATCTCGGCGACCACCATGACCAAATACACCGATTCCCGTAATGCTGATTCAATTAATCCGTAACTTGACGTCCAAAATTTGGAGGCGCCCCATCCTGCTGAAATAACATCTTGCGCCTTGTTTCCAGAGGCACGTCCTCTATTAAAAGTGGCAATTTGTTCATCTGGAAATTTAGGTAATTAGCAGCATTTAAATGTTGTTCCAAAAAGAATGGTCCAATCTACAAATCTTTAATCAGAGCACACCAAACATTAACTGAGAATCGAACCTTGGTGTTATTATGAATGATACACTCTGCTGGTCTAAACATGTAAACGAAATTTGCCGAAAAATCAACTACTCACTTTATTCACTTAGGCTACTTAAAAACATTCTTCCAGTAAAACTAAAAATTTTACTTGTAAATTCGCTTGTAATTCCTCATTTCGATTATTGTGATTCCGTTTTTCTAGATCTAAAACAAGATTTGTTACAAAAGCTCCAGAGGACTCATAACTCTTGTGTTAGATACATTTTTAATATGAGCAAAAGTTGCCATATAACAAACGCATTCAAAGAATTGGGCTGGCTGTTCTTGGAAGAACGTAGGAAGATGCATATCCTAACGCAACTAAGAAGTATCCTCACCTCTTCCTCGCCTAAATACCTAAGCTGCAACTTCAAACCCCTTAATTCTGGCCTCTCCCTGAACACCCGAGGATCATCCAAATTACTTATTCCCACTCATCGTAGCAGTTACTATAATAAATCCTTCACCGTTACCGCCTGCAATCTTTGGAACTCTCTCCCCTTTCACTTTTACTCTGTCAATGGTATTAACCAATTTAAGAATCATTGTGCTAAATACTTAGCCAGCATTAGGTCCTCATAAAAATTTAATACTTTCCTCTGTATTTTTCCTTCTATCCTTCATTTAAATATCAGCACATCACTATATCCATCAGCAAACAAGGCAGTGATGATGATTTTTATTATTTTACTTTGTGTACATTTGTGCTGTACTATTCTTATTTTTTTATTATTTATGAATACCTTGAAATGATTTTCATTTCTCTATATTGATTTGTATTGAATTCTGTACATTTATATTTATCATATTGTGTATCATAATGGTTAGGTGGAAGAAGGGGCCATATGGCCTCAACCTCGCCGTAGTAAGAAATAAATAAATAATGAAAGCTGCTTTCAACAGCCTTGTGAGCATTATCGGTGGACCGCAAGTGAGAATTTCGTGTGTTGTTTATTCCATCCCGATTAAATTTGGCGGCTCGGAAAACGTCTGCGATGTTTTTCAACTGCCACCCTGCAGTTATCATCACATAATCCATAAATGTGATGGATATCAGCGTATTTGGAACTTATCACAACAGTGCCACATGTAACACAGCATGGATCAGAAACAAGTGAGGCAAGAAACAACAGAATCAATGATGATCACAATGCAACTGAAACCATCACCAGTGTTGCCATTACAGCATTGCACATCTTAAACCATCCGGAGTTCATCAACGGTTGGGAATAAGACCAATGTTGTATTGATATTTTTTACTCAAACTTACCTCCCGAATCACCTAGAGAAGTATGCCAGACCGGTCGTGAAACACCCGTATGTATATGTATGTATGTATGCTTGTATGACCCGGGGCTGCACGAAGCCCTAAATAACATCCTCGCGGCCGCCCATCCAATTCTCCTTAACACACCCACAACTACGCTACTCTTCCCTAAGCCCCCTATGATATCTTTCCGCCGACCTAGGAATCTTGGCGACCTGCTATGGCGCAAGGAACTCCCCACCGGCTCTCCACAATCCCCCGCAGGATCCTCCCCTTGTAAAAGACCACGTTGCCTTACTTGCCCCATCTTGGATTCCTCATTTACCAGCCCCGTTACCCAAATCTCCTATCCTATCTTATCCCGCAGCACTTGTACCTCCAAAAACGTAATATATCTTCTTATCCGCACACAATGCCCGCGTTCTACGTAGGCATCACAACCACACTCCTTAACATCTGCATGAACGGTCATCGGAATAGCGTCTCTCTTAGGCGCCCCTTTCCGGTGGCCGACCATGCGTTAACCCACTCCCTTCTCTTCAATAGCTGCTTCACAGTAAAAACTATTCGTGCTCTTCCAAGTAGTTTCCCCGCACCACAACTCCGTCAATGGGAACTAGCCCATATTGACATCCTCCGCTCACTCTCCTTACCAGGTGTAAACCTTTGCTAACACTCCCACACCAATCACCCCTCTTTTTCCTTTCGCCTTACCCCTCTTTCCCCTTCCCCTATCCCCTTTTTTCCAGAACCTCTACCTCCAGTGTTACGCCTATTTTTAGTCTCCGTATTTCTCTCGCTGAAGATGAGCGTGTGTTGCCCGAAAGCTCCAAATTACAAGCCTTCCTCTATCGCTGTGGACGTCCACTACTGTATGGTAAGTGTTCACTGGCTCCTTCCTATCCCTCTCAACCTCATGTTGCATTTATTTCATCATATTATTTCTTTTTCCGTATCGTTATATATATATATATATATATATATATATATATATATATATATATATATATTAACTAAAGGAAAAGAAAAGGTAGTGATGAGGGTGGCAACAAGGTGTTGAGGGAAGCCCAGCGGACACTTACCAAGTTGAGGACCAAGCTGATAGGCTGCTGGGGGCGTCGAAGAGACACGTAAAACACACGAACACAAAAACACACGCAAGCTATATATATAGGGAGGGAGGCTAGACCATTTTTTGAACCCTCATATCTCTTGAACTGATGTATGTGTTGAAATGAATGTTGCATAGATCGAATAGGTTATTAGATCATACTCAATTTTGTATCTGATCCAAACGTTAAACTATTAAACTAAGAATTAAAGTTTCCAAACGTCTAGGTGGTGTAGCTCAGTGTTTATCAACCGGTGGGACGCAAAGATCGTCTAGGTGGGACGCGAAGTTTCGGCGGTAATTAATCTATAACTTTTTATCAACAAAATTACTCTAATATTTAAGGTTTTAAAAATATCCATAAGGATTAATATGGTTCTGAAATGCAGTTGACATAAAAATCCACTTCTTAGAAAAGATGGAGTTTACATTTATTTTTGTGGAAGAAAATGATTAGTGAGAGCTAGGTTTTTTGACAGAATGTTAGGTGGGACGCAAAATGCAAAAGGTTGAGAACCAGTGGTGTAGACGGCTTTGTCTGCGGTTCAGGATTGACATCTCTGCCTTTGTATAAATAATTTGACTTGAGCATAGCTGAGGTGGATAAGGCTTACTCACGTCAAGCAGAATGACATGGTTCGAATCCCAGTCGGTCTGGAAGTTTTCCTAATTTTTTTCTTTTTCTTCGAGTAAGAATACGTATTTTGCTATGCATATTATTTTTATAAAATCTTTCGAATTATTATAAAAATTTTTATACGCGCTCGTCCGATATATATATATATATATATATATATATATATATATATATATATATATATATATATATATATTTATTTATATATATTTATATATTTATATATATATATATCCCTCGGAGGAGCCTGTAACCTCTAGAGGGCGCGTCCCCGGGTGGCGGATAGGGGAATGCTCTACAGATATGTAGGGTAGGAGGGAAATAAAATACCTCCCGCGGACCAACAGGCAGCAGCGTCTGTTCTCCATATTAGGGGCGGCTGCAAACAGCGTCTGTTCCCCATGTTAGGGGCGGCTGAATATATAGGCGGAAGGCAATGGGAAACCACCGCCACAATATATCCCATGTAGAGGCATCATGACGGAGTCTTCTCTTGTTAAATATTCCGGAGGCAAAATGGTCCCCCGCTCGGATCTCCGGGGGGGACAACACGAGAGGTTCCGTTTAACACAAGGAAGGATGGAAGCTGGAAAGAAGTTGAGAATTGGCACGTGGAATGTTAGAACACTCCTACGAGCAGGGAAGTTGGAAAATTTAAAGAAAGAGATGAAAATAAATAGAATGGATATGATTGGCTTAAGTGAAATGAGATGGGAAGGAAGAGGGGAAATAAAAAGTGATGACATCACGGTGTACTATTCAGGAGGTACTAGAGGAACGAATGGAGTAGGGGTAATTTTGAATAAGGAAATAGCAAATTGTGTACAGAGGGTGATATTTGTAAATGATAGAGCAATTGGTCTTAGAATAGGAATGCACCCAAAAGATCTACTGTTGATACAAGTTTATATGCCAACCAGCCAACATGAAGATGAGGCTGTTGAAGAAATATACGAGAAGATAGAAAATATTATGGAGGAGGAAGGTAAAAACTGTTGCAAGATAGTGATGGGCGATTGGAACGCTGTGGTAGGAGGGAAGGGAGGGAGGGAAGACCAAGTAGTAGGAAAATTTGGACTAGGGATAAGAAATGAAAGAGGTGAAAGACTTGTTGAGTTCTGTAAAGAGAAGAGGATGTTTATATCAAATACTTGGTTTGAAAATCATAATAGAAGGCTATACACGTGGAAATCACCAGGAGATGGAGCCAGATATCAAATAGATTATATTCTAGTGGAAGAAAGATATAGAAATAGAGTAAAAAAGGCATATGGACTTCCAGGAGCAGACATTGACAGTGATCATGTGCTCCTCATGGCCGAAATAAAACTAGCCTTGAAGAAGGTTAAGAAGGCTAAGATAGTTAGGAAATGGGATTTAGAGAATATAGCCACAGTAGGAAAAGAAAGAATAGGAGAAAAATTAGCTCAGGAAATCAAAAGAGAAAACGTGTCGGAGGAAAATGTGGATGAAGCATGGAATAGGATAAAGAAGGCTATAAGGAAAACAGCAGAACAGGCTATTGGGTTTTTCAAAGGAAAAAGAATAAAAAAGCCATGGGTGACAAAGGAAATGATAGAAAAGATGGAAGAAAGAAGGCAATACAAAAGCAGGACTGATGAAGATGGAAAAAGGAAATACAGGAAACTGAATAATGAACTAAGAAGAGAAACCCAAAAAGCAAGGGAGAGATGGCTAGAGGAGGAATGCTCAGATATAGAAGATCTAGAGAGAAAAGGAATGTATGACTTGATGTATAAGTAAGTAAAAAATGTAACGTGGGATAGATGGAGAACAAGTGCATGTGTGAAAGAGATTGCAAGTAAAGAAGATAAAGTTCTATATAAGGAAGAGGAGGTCCTTAATAGATGGAGAGAATACATGGAGGAGTTGTACAAATCAAATGAAAAACCAAAGGATCTCCGTATTGAAGAGCAGGATGAAATAAATAATGACAAAACAGGGGTTTCGATATTGAAAATAGAGGTGCTACAAGCAATAAAGGATATGAAGAATGGGAAGGCAATGGGGGTAGATGAGATACCGTTAGAATTATTTAAGTGTCTTAATGAGGAAGGACTGGAAGAAATAGTGAAGTTGTGTAATGCAATCTATGACAAGGGGATGTGGCCAGAGGATTTCGTCAAAACAATTATGATTCCAATTCCGAAAAAGCAAGGAACAAGAAAATGCAATGAACACAGAACAATCAGTTTAATTACACATGCAGCAAAGGTTCTACTTAGGGTTATGAACAGGAGACTAATTAGCAAAATGGAAGAAAATGTTGCAGAGGAACAGTTTGGATTTAGAAAGAGTAGAGGTACAAGAGATGCAATAGGATTGATAAGAATGAGTGGAGAGAGATATATAGAAAGGGGTAAAGGAATTAGTCTGTGCTTCATAGATATGGAGAAGGCATTCGACCGAGTGAACTGGGAAAAACTGATGGAAATACTAAAAGCAAAAAAGTAGACTGGAAAGATAGAAGGTTAATTAAAGAGCTGTATATGAAACAGAAAGCAGCTATGGGGATAAAAGATGCACAGACCAAATGGTATGATCTAGGAAGAGGAGTAAGGCAAGGTTGCTGCTTATCGCCAACCCTGTTCAATATATATGCTGAAGAAATGATTGACAATGGAATAGGGAATGATAAAGGAATTAGTATTGGGGGTAGAATAATAAATTGTATAAGGTTTGCTGATGACATGGTAATTTTGGCAGATGAAACGAGGCATATTCAGGAAATGGTTACAAAGCTAGAAGACAGGATGATGGAATATGGAATGAAAATGAACATAAAGAAAACAAAGGTGATGAGAATAGGGGATAGAGAGATTATGAATGTGTCAATAAAGGATGGAAGAGTGGAGCAAGTAAAACAGTATAGATATTTGGGAAGCATGCTAACTGAAGACTGGAGAAGTGAAAAAGAAATAAGAACAAGAATAGCAATGGCAAAAGAAACATTTAATAGGAAAAAACGGGTACTATGTGGTAAAATGGATTTAAATCTGAAGAAACGTCTTGTGAAGTGCTATGTTTGGAGTGTATTGCTTTATGGGTGTGAAACATGGACGCTAAAGAAAAGAGAGAAAGAAAGACTAGAGGCATTTGAAATGTGGGTGTGGAGGCGGATGGAGAAGGTTAAGTGGACGGATAGGATAAGGAATGAAGCAATACTAACAAGGGTGAATGAGAAGAGAAGATTACTTGAAACAATTCAGAGGAGGAAAAGTAACTGGTTAGGGCATATCTTGTGAGGAGAAGGTTTACTATTGATGGTGTTGGAAGGATCAGTAGAAGGTGAAAGGAAAAGGGGACGTAGAAGAATAAAAATGTTTGACGATCTGAAAGAAAGGGGAGGGTATCAGGAAATGAAAGAAATGGCAAGGAACAGAAATGAGTGGAGACAACGCTGGTGCCAGGGACCTGCCTAGAGGCAGAACACCTCATGATGATGATGATATTTATATATATATATATACACACACACACATATGATACACAATATGATTGAAATTTTATGGGCATTCTTAACTAAAAAAACTAGAAATCAGATCTGCAGAATACTTTTTATTTAAGTTTTTCTTTAAAAACTCAAGGTCTGATAACTGGTCAACCGCAAGAGGAAGATTACCCTTGAAATTTTTCCGTTTTTTCCAAATACCTCCTATAAGACTGGTGTCCTGATTAATTTACTTTTCATTTTTATTATTTGGAGGATTTTCCAAAATTAAAAATTTTTCTTTAAGCGCTGTTCTATCTTGAAGACCTTCGATTAATATGAAATTACCATATTCTAGGCTTTGATATGCAAACTTAAGTTATATAAATAAATAGTAATGAATTGAAAACATGACACCAAAATCTTTTATAACAGACATATAGTCCGAACTATTTTTCTTGTTTTCATCTCTTAAGGACGACTTATTGTGTAACATAATAAAATCTTTTTACTTTAGATTTTTTTAAATTTGTACTTTTATTTTTTGCTCCTTCATTACTCTTTCAAAATCGTTGATCTATTAATTTATTTTTATATCTCGGCTACATAAGTAAAGATATAAACGGTTACTTGAAAAAAGTAGTTTGCTTTATGTATTTGGAAGTTCAGCGAAGTTATTTTTTGTTTGCTGTTTTTCGTCTTCATTGTAGCCATATCCAGAAGAAACTTTTAAATATAAAAAATTCGCGTGTAGCACTTGGGAAATTCATGTTCGCTTCCACCCCAGCTTTATTTATTTTTAATCCTTTTTCTCTCTCTCACACTTTTCATTAAGAAGTTAGCATTCACTTCTCTTTTTAATCACCTACTCTCTTTTCTCTTTCCTCGCTACTCGTATCCACCACCGTATCCTCTTTCCTAATATTCCCCCACTTTATCCGCTCTATTCCTCCCTCACACATTCCCTTTCTCCCTTCATTCCTCCATTATCTCCCATTTTCTTTTTCCATCCTTCCCGCATCTACATTCCCCTTATTCTTCCATTTTCATAAAGAGGCTTCCCGACGTCCCTTTTTACCTCAAGGGTCCACATCATCATTTTTCCTTAGCAACCCCTAGCATATTTATATTCAGGCAGCTTGCGGAACTCTTACGAAAGAAGCTGGAGAAGGAGAAAGAGAGATAGAGGGATGAATGAAGATGAAATGATAAAATGAGAAGAATTTGGAATGAACGGGTTGGTGAATTTAGAAATGGGAGGGGGAGAGAGTGCATCGCCTTGTCTTCCATCGTTACTGATCGTTATTTTTGTCGTAGAGAGGGTGCCGAAGTGACATTAATTATTTGCCTCACTTTGTTCAACGGAGCTCGTAACGCGAGAAATAGGATATATTCGCACTTCATGCTAAAAGAAGGAAAGCGCGTACACAAAGCGTAGTGTTATGATTGCCACGTTGTTCCTGAACCCGCGAAGGTCTAAAGAAATCTTATATTTAGCCTTTTTGCTCCTCTTCTTCTTTCGCAGTCCCATGAAATATAATTGGCTTGTCTTGTGAACTTACGTCTCTCTTTGATCTTCTTTTCTCACGGAGGGATTACGTAATTTGTTTAATAGACGTAATGCGTCTTTCTCCACTTCGTTCTTAACTGGGATATACCTTCCTACGTTTTTGATGCTCTGAAGTCGTTTATCTAGTTTCGCATGTTGCTAATTTCTCTAACTGTTATTTTAAGGACACTGGGGATCCATGGACACTATTTTTTGATAAACCAGTGTGTTATATTAATTTGATTGAGATTCACAAACACGTGGCTTACTTACTTTGGGATGTTTTCCGTAAAGAAACCGTATCTTCTCTAATTATTGGGTTTATTTGACTTTGTAAAGTATAATATAATTATGTAGAGCCAATATTAACAAATTATTTTGTTTGGTGTCTGACAGAAAACCGTCTTGAAAATATGTATTTTTCGAGATACCAAAAACAAAGGGTGCTTAATAGAAATTTAGTATGTAATTTCATACACAAATAATTTTAACTGACATTTAGCTCATAGTAGCACGAAATGTCCTGGTTCATTTTACTAGTTTTTTATATATTTGATCGGTAATTCATTTTAAAATAAATTGCTCACAATTACGCCAAGTTTTGTAAATTCAATGAACAATTATATTTGAGTAATGGAAATTTAGTTCTTAATGAGGCGCGGCTGACTAGACCAACGTTAATTAGAGAGTGACGAGATGGTTAAATCCATTAAATTATAGTCTGGTACCAATTACCCATAAATACGTATGAGGGCTACTTTTAGAAATTTCTCTCATAGTTTAAATTGCATCCAAAAATAAATCACTACTTAATGACTGCAAAATTGGTAGAAACATTCTGATTTATTGGAGTCACTAATATGCTCAAACATTGGTTTTAAAAATTTCGTGTGAATCAAAATATTCTCATCTCAATATATGCGGTCTGTTCCGCTGAATCCCATATTTAAACAATGCTGATTTAATACGATTTATTTTTATAGTTGATGCGATTGTTTATATAATATTTGTTTTAGACACGAACTTTAATTCTGACGTTTCATTCATTATTGAATGGTTAGCTGACAACTGAGATCTGAAGCAACTCATGAAAGATAAAATAAGATAAAAATCACGTCTTTATGAACTCGGATTCAAGGCAAAATTTAAAAATATGTACAACTAAAAGATTGTATATAATGTTTGTCTCTTTTTTAATTCTAGGCCGATAACATCGTTTTATTTTATGTGAGTTTTATTGACTTACAAGGAGAGGACGCGGTAGTGGGATCACAGATTTTTATGAAATTTGGTAGGTGTATAGCTCTGGATTCCAGGATCACTGCAAACCCCTCTTTTGGGCGTAAACGACCGATAGTTTTTTCCAAAAACTGCGATTAAATATTGCAATTTCACATCAACTGCTATAAATTTCTTAATACACGCTTAATGGATTAAGCAATTGTTGGCGGTGAGTGTATAGTGGGTGAGTCAGAAACGTGAGGGCGCGAACTCGATTCTCTCTTGGATAGTTTTTTTTTCTTTCATTCCTCCTCCTTGTACAAATCCTTTTTCATATTTCGCATTAAAATTAAACTGAGCCGCCACGCTTATATTTTTTTTCTATGTTGTTAGGTGGTGGTCCGGATTTTTTTCTCAAGTCATTCAACGCCTGATATTCTCAACCTTGTTTAAATTACTAAATCGCATATTCTTCATTGATCCCGGCGCACGCTACACCCTATATTGATGCTTATGACACGAAAAGGATCCTTTAAATTATTTTCGCCAAGACTTCCTCAGAATACCTGAAATAGACCCATAAGGCGGAGGTATATCAGACAATGGATCATTGAAAGTATAAAAGAAAATTAACTGCTGAGAAGTCCGTTAAAAGAACAATAATATAAATAAATATAAATAATTATTTCACGAATCCCTCATAAATTCTGGTAATTGATTAAAAACATTAATAATCTACAACCACCAATAATAAAAGATAACAACAAATCTCCAAATGCCGTAATAAAATTTTAAAGTTGAGATACTCCACTAAGAAAAGGTAAGGGGGAAAATATTTTAATTTATGAATAATTGAGTACACTAAAACCTCACCCATACAAACAGACACACTACCTTCGGTTTGGAGGCTTTTTAAGGCCAGCGCCAGGGACAGCAGATCAGCCAACCAAGGTTTCGGGAGACTTCTCCGCGCCAGGGACCTACAGACACTCAACATTCACACAGTTCGGGTGTGCGAAAAAATTGCAGTGACCCTTGTAGGAGATAAAAAACAAAGCAAACCGAAGTCAGGAAAATAAAAAATATAACCTCGATGAAGCCGCATAAGAAGAATTAATAAAAGTGATTGGAACTATCGGGTATGAGGAAAAAAGAATGCAGTGGCCCTTGTCGTGAGTTTAAAACAAAAGAATGAAGGCGGAAGTGAATATGAAAAATAATCAAAATAAAATAAAGAATCTGTGAAGCCGATTCGAAGAAAGCGTAAGGAAGGAAGCATTGACTAATACGCGTATTTCGGCTACCAAGTAGCCCTCTTCAGAGTCCTGAAGGTAACTTTTCTGCTCACTATCTTTTTTAATATTTGGTCAGCTGACTCGCCATTGAAATAATTACTATGTACGTTATTCAGTGTCTCAGAAAAACTTTCTGCAATTGTTAATATAAACTAATTTCAAATTGATCTTTTTACATAATTTCTTGTAGACGAAAATTTCTTGTATAGCTTTTTTACTCTCTCCATATACGAAGTATAGAGAAAGTATTGGTTTCGTGAAAAAAATCGAATTCGAGATTTCAACGAAGTACATGTTTTAAGGTCCCCTGAACACGTTTTGACTATTTTCTCGATGATGTCTATGTCTGTCTGTCGGTCTGTATGTGTTAAAATTTTGTGGGTTCTCTAACTCAGAAACTTACATTCATATCAATACCAAATTTTATATTTAGAAAGAATACTATACAGTAAAGAGCTGTTTAGGTTTTGGCAATAACCGTTGGACCGGAAGTGGACGTTTATTCTAGTAATGTTATAATTTTTAGCAAATAACTCTTTTAAATCTTCGTAAATGTAAATGTTTACTATGAACTTCGTAGCTAATATTATTCTCTATAACGTTTGTTTGAAATATTTTTTTTGCAGAACGCAATTTAAGGAGATATTCCATTTATTTAATATTTGCTTTAATGTTTTATGAATGTTTATCATTTTTATTGTCTTTTGTCTTTTCCTCCTTTCCTCTCCCCCCTATTTTATTGTGTTTAATTAATTTTGAATTTTACGGTTAAGGAGTTAATTTCTATTTAACATAAATTTCGCCGTAGTATCCATCTTTACCTATTTATTTTATGAATGTAAAACATTACTGGAATAAAAGTCATAGGAAATTTAAATTTCTACAACCTTTGTTCGAAACATTTTCCCATATAATGCTTTGTTGAAGAGATATTTTAAAAACTAAATTTTTTAGCGGCCAAAACCAAACCACCTACCGGCGACTATTGTAACCACAACACGCTCCTTTTTATTTTCTTAATTATATTTGTTAGATTTTTTGAGCTTCGGGGCTATATCCAATATCAGAAGGCTACAGTTTTAGTTTATTTCTTTTCTTTGTAAATCTTTTAATTTTTCTTGCAGTTCCTAAAAATATATATTTTCAATTAACTTATTTGGAATTTTCAGAAATATGACAGGTATGGAGAAAGTCATGTGGTGGCCACATCAGATTTTTGTGTTTTGGTTTTTGAGACATAGGGGCTCAGTCTACATGCATAATTCAATAAAATAAATTTTCCATCTTAGCGGTGAGCTGCTTAAAGTTTGGTTGGTGACTTGTTAAGGCAGTTCGCACAAGCTCTATTAAATGTTCATTACTCAAAACAGACCGATATTTAGATTTAATGAATTTAAGTGTTGAATACAAAGACACAGAAGTATATGTCGTGCCGAAAATGGAGATTATTCTCTGAGCACACTCTTTTAGTTTGGGATATTTTTGTTCCGGGACTTCCTACCAAAACCCAGTATTCGAGCAGCCACTTTGTTGTACTTGTTTTAGTCCTTCATCCTCTTTAGGCTTCAGTAGCTCCAACTCTAGAGCTGCTGAATCCACAGCGATTGGCTGTGAGATGGGACAACCAGTTTTCATAACGTCAACAGGAAAAGGATTTTCCAAAAAATCAAATGATGAGTTAAGTGCTCTCAAATCGTTGAATCTGTCATTAATTTCTTCTGACTGCCCGTGTAATTTACATACATAATCTTCAGTTACTATTTAAACTCCAGGTAAAGTTTGCAAAATTTTACTCAGGCACTTGAAATGAGTGAAGGTTAGACGACAAGTCTTTCTGTAAGAGTCCCACTTTGTTGTGGAAGCTGAATACGGTCTGTCCTAGATCAGAAATAAGTTTTCTTGTCCTTTCAGAGATTCATTTAATGATTCTAAATGCTGAACAACATTTTTGAGAAATGCCGTATCTTATCAACCACTGTGCGTCCTCAAGTTTAGGGAAATATTTCCCTTTTTCTTTAACAAATCGTTTGCTTGGCTCCATCGACTGAAAAAAACTTGTTCAGGGCATTGCTTACCGAGAGCCAACTTACTAAACAGAACCACGATACGTCATCAGCGAACTCATCATTGTCGATTTCTCCTATGAAGGCTTTTAACTTCCGATGAGTTTTGGAAGTTGAGCGAACAATTTTTTGAACTACCTCCATAACATGTTCATATTTAAAATATTTAGCTGCTAGGTGTTCCCTATGAATAATGCAATGAATAGGGAGGAAATCAGGATATGATGCATCAGAAGTTATAAGTCTCATGAGCCCTTGCTTGGCACCTCTCATAGCTAGGGCGCCGTCAGTTGCAACACTGATAATCTTTTTAATCGGTACAAAAGCTTTGCTAAGCGCAACATCAAGAGCTCCTTTTATGTCTGAATCTCGAGTGGTATCCTTCAATGCAATCAGGTCCAATAGTTCTTCTTTCACGTCTAGGTCATTTGTTACAAATCGAAAAAATATGGCTAGTTGTGGTTTATCTTGAATGTCTGTAGATTCGTCCAAAGTCAGACTCAGTGCTGAGCAGTTCGTTAGATCATGTTGTAAGTTATTTACAATATCAGCGCTGATTACAAAAATTCGCCTTTCTGTTGTATGTCTGGAGGCAGGCATCTGTTCAATCATTTTGTGCAGTTTTTTATTTTCCGGGTCTAAAACAGAAATTACTTGAGCAATGTTTTTATTTGCGAACTCACCTTTACATGTAAGGACGCTTTGCCCGAGCGATATTTAACGCCAAGATAAACCCAGCCTCTGTTGTTACGCCTGCCTCTGTAGTAAACATTGACATAATCTTGCTTTGGCTATGAAGTTTCTCTTTTAAAGATAATACTTTAGTTCGCCTTAACATGGAACCAGCAGAAGATTCTTGACCGAATGTACTGTGATGCGTGTCATAATGGCACTTAAGACCACTGACCTTGAACTGCGACAATCTTATTTTACACAAAAGACATTGGCTTACCATTTATCTCCACAAAAACAAACTCCTCTTCCCACTCTGTCTTAAATCCTCTATTCTCGTCTTCATATTTACGGATTACTGATATCACTTAAAATCAAACAAACTAATAATGTTCACACACGTCAAATTGCACACTGTAACAGACTGACTTAGCTACAAGCAGCGCGTGGGCGTGGCCTAACATAGAAACTCTACACAGCGTTGCCAACTCGCGCAAGAAATATGAACGTTGCACTGTTGCCAGATTGTGCCTACCGCACACATTTGCTGTTTGCAAAAATATATGGATGGCTCTTTCCAATATTGCCTCCAGTATTGCGGCTCCCAAAGGTCGTCTAGTTGGCCACCCCATATATTGGATCTCCTGTGCCCTGAGGTAAGTCACAAGAATTTCCTCCCGTACCCACTCTCCTGGTCTCCGCACAGTTTTCCAAGAAAATGTAATATGGGATATAAAATGGAAACTCAATCATATTATACTGGCCGTTTAATTTGGCATAATCATAATATATTTATTATTTATAATCAAATACGTAAATTTCGGCCCATGAGTTTGCAACCCTCAGCCCTGCGTCCGAAGAAACTGCTCCCCTCTACTCCCGCATAGCTACGCCATTGCTTTCATGCGTTCTAAAGATTCTTTTACCTATTAAATTGAATGTCTAACTGCAATAAAGTGAAAGAAGATGAGTAGTTCCCGCCCATATCATTTTTTCAGCATTCCTCCTCCATAAATATGGAAGGCTCTTGATTTCTAATTCACATTGTGTGGGAATATTTTTATATTAATATCTATGGTGATTACTGCAGAATTATCTTTCTCTTTGAAAAATATATTAGTTTTCAGCTCACTACAGAAATGGGATTTTCCTGAGGTGCTTATTTGTCCTAGAAAGAAAAATCTCATCTCATTTGCTATTTTTTAGAAGAAGGTTAATCACTATCAATCTCGCCTTATAGTGAATAAGACCTTTCAGCTCTTTCGTTTTTGCCGTGTAAGTCAATTTTTCCCACTTTCTGCAGGTTATTACATTTTCGTCAACTGTTTACATCTGTATTTATAAAATAACATGTTCATGAGGTCGTGTAGTGTCCACTCCTTTCTAGAAAAAGTTTAACCTTCTTAAAATGCATTTTAGCGCTTTTTTTAAAACGTTTATGTATTTGGTTCATTGTCCGTCTGCCTGTCCGTCCCTGTGCAGAATGACTCAAAAACGACTAATACTATTTTTCCTTATAATGTTTTTCAGTTAGTTTTTAAGTAAGGAAGGAATGCTTACTATGAAGATAGATAGACTATGTCTGCTGCTACAGAGTTGCCCAATTTTATTCTTTTTTCATTACGCTAATAACACTTGAGAACAAATTGAAACTTTTTGTCTGGTTCTTATAATGAGGTTATCCTAAATTATTGTTGCCCGCTGAGTTTGAATCTGTAATCATACTTCGTCTAGCTTGTCTAGATATGGAGAAAAACGTATTTTTATATTAGAAGAAAATATTGTGTTTTAGTCATACAAACTCAGCAAAATACATGTAAATACATGCTAGCTTAAAGACTTAGCGAACAATTTTCTTTTGTATCATGTACCAAGAGCTTTCCTAATTAATAACCAGCAATAATCAGGAAGCATATTAGTGTTCCATCAGCCTTGGTATCATTTTCCCAACGTTTGAATGCCCTGATGGGACCGCTCGCCGTGCTCGTCACTTACAGCTCCCAAATTCTCAGGAAAGAAGTCCAGATGAGAGTGAAGGAAATGTATTTTAATTGACATATTGCACCCCATGTCATGGTTTGCTTCCAACATTTTTTAACCAAGTCTTCATAGTTTGGTGCTTGGTTGTTTCCTAAAAGGTTCATGACAGCTGCTGTGAAACATGTACATGCCTTTTTTCTTTTCCTTCTAACACCTGTATCGAATCCATCATCGTTCATGAGTTCACCTATTTAGGGACCCACAAATATTCCTCCTTTAATCTTTGTTTTGGTGATTTTTGTTAATTTTTTCTTAAATGTAGAAATCCTCTGCTATTTTGATCCATAATTTTTACAAAACTTCATGAATCCTAATTTGATATTTAAAGGGGGCAAATAAATATTCCGCAACAAGACTTTTATGTATGTTTTTTTGACTTTCCACTAATTGTCTAGCTGGCCAATCGCGAACAATGTTGTGCTGAGAACAGGGAGATCTGGATCATGTGTGACAGGTTTTATTGTTGATGGCTCATTAGGATAAAGAAAACGTTTTTGTTTTTGGAGAGAAATATTTTAGTCGTGCAAAAATAGCAGTTGTTTACGTGATTTATTTGTTCCCTCCAAATCATAGGTATTGCGAAACTCATAGAAGAGCGAGCGCCTGTCATCCACTTTCGGAGACGGTTTTCCCATGAAACGCAACAAATGTGGGGTATTCATTGTTTATATAGGTCTCCTGCCTTGCATTAAAACTACAATTGATAAACTTATCTGATAAAAAGAGTAAAACACCTTCTGCTGTTCATGATGTGTTGAGAGAACAAAAAAGGTAGCAAAATGGTATCTTTGTTTTGTATTAAATCTTCTTTTGTATAGAATATGTTATTTCCGGGGTTAGTTCGCTATAATTGGAAGTGTCATATCTCAAAATATTTTATATACGTGATAGGAAAAAATTTAAAAACAGATTCGTAATCAGCGTTACAAACTAAATTAGGACCACCTATTTTTTTTAAACCAAAAACTTTGTTCCTCAGTGTAATTAACTACTACTACCCCAAAACATGGATAGTTGGCTTAAAACCGGTACATTTGATTGAACGCTGGTGAAAAAGGGGAAAACAAGAAGAATACAAACAATTATAATATTACTGCCATCCCACCTACTTTTATGTCCTCCTATGCAGAAATACCAATGCGTCGACTTGATGACAGTAGCATAGTTCGTGAAAACCTGGGACTAAGGACGGGAAAAAAACTGAAGCACGATGTAGGTTTTATCAAGTATGGTTTCATATGGACAGGTAATAAAGAAGAGCCAAATGCTTTCTGTTTTGAATGTAAAGAATTATTGAGTAACAGCAGTTTGAATCGTGCAAAATTACAAAGACATCTTTTGACAAAGCACCCGTCCTTGAAAGATAAAAGTGTTGAATATATTACAAGAAAATTGACCGAAGTTCGGAAGAAAAATGGGGATTTCCTAAAATATTTTGTGAATATAATGAAAATGCACTCGAGGCTTCGTATCGTGTCAGTTATTGCATAGCAAAAGCTGGCGAAGCTCATGTTATGGCAGAAAAAAGTAATAAAACCGTGTGCAAAAGAATTGATAGTGTAGGATTGGTGAAAAATACAGCAACAAAATTGGTTGTGTTCCCCTGTTGAACAGCACCGTCTGAAGACGAATGAAGGACATGTCAGCCTATTGTGAACAGGAACTAATAAACCGATTAAAATTGAGTGCCGTAGGTTTTTCATTTAAAATTGATGAATCCACTGATATTGAAGGGTTATCGATTTGCTAGTTTTTGTGCGCTATGTACATGAATCTTCTGTTGTTTATCTGCAAGCCTCTTCCGACCAACACCATAGGAAAAGAAATATTTAAAATGGTCGATTCTTCTATTAAAACATGAAATTTCCTGGGATTACTGTTCCAGTATTTGCACTGATGGAGCAAAGGCAATGGTTGGCAAAATGGCAGGCGCTGTAGCACGCATACAAAATTTTGCTCCCCATGTAATCCATAACTATTGTTGTCCTCATCGTGATGAACTTGCATTGAAACGTATGCCGCATGAACTGATGGATATGTTGAATGAGGTTGTCGGAATAATAAATTTTATTAAAGCAAGGCCACTTAATTCTCGGATATCACTTTGTTGTGCGAATAAATGGGAAGTTTATATATAACATTCTCCATACAGAAGTGCAATGGCTATCAAATGGAAAAGTATTGGCTCGAATTTATAAATTAAGAGAAGAGATAAAGCATTTTTTATCCAAAAATCCATTTGAATTGGCAGAAAAATTAAATGACAGTTTGGATGGAAAAGATTTCGTATATAGCAGATATTTTTACTTACCTAAACAAAATGAATATTTCACTACAAGGTAATAATGCATACATTTTCAAAGTTCATAGTAAAATGGAATCACCTACTTTAAAACTCAAAATTTGGGATGAGTGTGAGGCAATAGGAAGCCTTGAGTGTTTTCCGAGTCTCAATAATTTCATTTTGACCAATAATATTTACCTCAAAGAATGTGTCAAACCCTCTACATGGCAACACTTGTCTGAGCTGCATACGACAATTAGAGAGTATTTTCCACCTCAGGCAGAAGCATTACATTGGCTTCAGAATCCTTTTGTTACATCATCTGTATCTACGTCAAAATTAACATTGAAAGAAAAGGAGCAGCTAATTCATATCCCCACTGATTTCACGTTAAACTAAGTTCAAATAAATGAGAATTATACATTTATGGGCTAGTCTTGTAAAAGAATATCCTAAAATTTCCATTCGCGCTTTGAAATTTCTCATGCCTCATGCAACTACTTCTCTCTATGAGAGATCATTCTCTCTATATGCCGCAGCTAAATCAAAATGGAGGAATCGGTTGGATGCCGAGGATGATTTGCGTTTACAGTTAACCTCAATTCATCCGGATATTCAACTACTGTCCGAGGAAAGGCAGCCCCATTCGAGTCACTGAATAATATGTTGGTAAAATAATAACAATATTCTTAAAAATATTAAAGTACATAGTCAATATTTTTATAAATTTCCGGGATTACTTTTTCCTGTGAAGTATAACGGGCAAAATTTATAAAAATTTACTTATATATTCCAGTGGGATTGTTTCCTTAAAAAATGAAAACTGAAAAGTAGATTTTACGTTTAATTTTTAGCATAGATGTTTGGTTGAATTTATAATAAACTTTTAATGCATTGTTAATTGGTTACATTTTATTCCATCTAAATAAGCTGTAGGAATAACTAATAATAAATATTAGTTTGTTTCAATGCTTATTAATTTTTTAAAAACAGTACACGATTTTTTAAATTATCCAAAAAAGCTTTGTATTTGTGAATTATTGAATATTAAAAATTTTGTTTTATAATCATTTTATTTTAAAATATGTAATTCTTACCATTGCAATTTTTTGTATTGAAAATCCAACATAAATATCTTGAGGGGTGAATGTCTACAATACAGAAGAAAACACATAAATAAAAAATTAAATTAATATAAGTCTATTATATTGCAATTGGTTTATCGCCTCCGGGTTAGGGTTCCGCGAAAATAGATATTTTTATATAAGGGTTCCGCGGCTTTACAAAGTTTGTGAAACCCTGCTATAGAGAATTCCGAGAAATGGGCAGTTTTATGGTATGAGAGTTGCTTGAAAACTTATACCTGTCTTTTAGTTGTTTGTATTAAATATTGATAACTGCTGTACACCTTTCATAGAAATCGGAGATTAGTCTATAAATCATCAATTATTTATATGATTTTATTTTATATTAATGCATTTCATAATGGTATGGGTAATATTATTTATCGAAATTCCTTGTGTTAACAAAGTAAGCGTCTCTCTATCAGTGTACTTTTGTTGGCATAGCAACACCATCCCGTGTCGGTGTATATGTGCTCTTCCATTCAATTTATACGAGTACCTTAACACGGTTCATCAAATTTTTCATCGCGCAATCAGCAACTATGTTATTTATTATGATAAGGAGAATAAACGTGACATTTTTGCGTGATCATTAACTATTCCGTTTATTATTTGAAAGGGAATTGTTCATCCATATAGTTTATCCTCGTATTTAAGTTGCATAATTTTAAAAATTCCTACATTAACGCAATTAAAATTAAACAGCTTTGGAAATAGTTCTAAACATGAATAGATGTAGATATTAAACCTGTTATTGTTGTTCGTCAGCAATTAATTCAATATCGGAAATAATTAGTTTCAATGTTATTTACTTTTAAAGTTGAATTTTGTCCTTATTAGTACGTAAAACATTTGTGCTTGTTCTTGAAAGTCTTCATATACCACGGATGTAAACTTGACTGTTTGAAAGTTTCGCTAATGCAATATCGGCGAAGAGGAAGATGTAGACGTCGAGGTAATAGGTCGACAAATGAGAGCATGAGAGGGAGAGCGTCTATGTAGGTGAAGCGTAAAAGAGTAAAGTGAAGACAGGCGAGCAGTTTCGCCTTGGAGACGAGCAATTTTCTTGCTCATAGTCATGACAACCGCTCTAAAGCTGAGCGATGCCAGAAGTATACTTATCCCTTGAGCTTCCTTCGTGAGACTTTCGGCTGTTCCTGATCAGCAAGAATTCTCGCACCGTTCGCTTTCTCCTTCCATCCAAGTTTTGACAGAACTCTGGAAAGAATTCCATTAATTAGAACGCCGGTATTTATTTCTCTGGAAGTTTTCGCGAAGAGTTTTCTCGGGGAAGGACAAACATTTTCTTTCGTGATTTTGAGGTTCACATTCTGAGAATTGTTATGCGTCCAGCACATGACTTTCTCCATACAGAGTGATAAATAAGATTTCAATATTAATTACAAGCTGCACTCGGCAACAGCGTCCTCAAGAATAAATATCGTCATTTACATTTGTAAATCATTTTTAATAACTTTGAATAAGGTTTCAAAAGTGGAATACTCCTTTAGCCAAAACAACTAGAGGGCTGCAAAACCCAATGCATTTCGCCCACAAGGTGGGCATCGTCAGGGGTAGAACCTGTTTCAACAGTGACTGGAAGCCAACTGCCAGGTTGAAACGGAAAGTATTAAGAAGACGACCGAGAAACAAGTGAAACGCGGAAAGATTTTTCGGCGTGTGTGTCGTTTAAATCTGTCAATTTGTATAGGGTCTTGTTGATATCTATGTCTGTGTTCATAAGTGTATCGCGGTTTTTGTAAATGTGAAGGTTTTCTAACGAGTTTAGTGAGTTATTGGCTGAACAAACTCAAGGCACTTCTATGGGAAACCCCTTATCTCCCTTTTTAGCCAACATTTTCATGTCCTCTTTTGGAAACGATTGCAAAGAAAAATTTCATTACTTTCCAGATATATGGTTGAGGTACGTGGATGACATATTCACAATCTTTGATTTAAAGAAACAAAATGTAGATGAATTTGTTAATCAGTTAAACAACATATATCCTTCAATCAAGTTCCCTTATGAACTTCAAGAAAACAACACCTTGCCATTTTTGGACTTGCTTATCATAAATAATAGACAACACATTGAGTTTGACATTTTTAGAAAACCTACACATACTGATAACTTTATTCCTAACAACTCCTTTCACCCTATGAACCAAAAAATAGCTGTGTTTCAATTTTTAACACACAGATTATGTAACATCCCCCTCAATAAAATCAGATATGCAAAGGAACTTAAACACATAAAACAAATTGCCGCTAAACATGGATACGATAATAATTTAATTAATAAATTAGTGAGAAAACATAACTTTAATAAAACTTTGTCCAATGCCACTTTCCTTAAATTAGACACCAAAAAAGAGGACAAATTTGTAAAATTGCCTTATTTTCCACCATTAAACAGAGGCTTGAACAAAATTTTTAAACATAAGAATTATACCATAACATATACAAATCCTTTTAATTTGAAAAATATACTGGGCAGTACAAAAGACAGAACAGAATCTTTGAGCAAGTCCGGTATTTATAAAATACAATGCTCACACTGTGACAAAAAGTACATAGGACAAACAAGAAGGAAACTAAGAACACGCTTCAAGGAACACATGGCTCACTATAAATATAATCGTTTTGAAAAATCAAGCGTTGCCAACCACATCTTTGAAACAGGTCATAGTATACACATAAACGATTTAACATTGATAACTTCAGCCAATAACTCACTAAACTCGTTAGAAAACCTTCACATTTACAAAAACCGCGATACACTTATGGACACAGACACAGATATCAACAAGACCCTATACAAATTGACAGATTTAAACGACACACACGCCGAAAAATCTTTCCGCGTTTCACTTGTTTCTCGGTCGTCTTCTTAATACTTTCCGTTTCAACCTGGCAGTTGGCTTCCAGTCACTGTTGAAACAGGTTCTACCCCTGACGATGCCCACCTTGTGGGCGAAATGCATTGGGTTTTGCAGCCCTCTAGTTGTTTTGGCTAAAGGAGTATTCCACTTTTGTTAGTTTTGGCCAAAGTTATTGAGCTACTATCAATTATTTTGAATAAGGTTTGACAATTGAGAAGGTGAAAAAATCCTGTACTTGTCTTTGAATAAGTTTTACGATGAAAAATACTTTTAATAACCTTTCTCATTGAAAAAATAAATGAACAAATCTGTCATGCGTCTATGGATAACGAAATATCGATGCGGAATTAAAATTACCGTTGGCATCGCTGTCAATATTTATAAGAAAATTTATTATACAAAATATGACGCTAGATGGTGTATGGATAATTTTTATTGCAATTAAAGTTACTCTTGGCAGCTTAGGTATCGCTATCGACAATTATAAATTTAATCAAAGCAATGGAAGCAAAGGTATCACTTAGCGACGTTCTTAATAAATGCAGTCAGATAATCGAAATATCTTTTAAAACTCTCTGTTAGGAGAATACGTTTCAATCAAAACTTTTAGAAAGTTATATTTTTACAACTTTAATAATGACAATCATTTACATTAATGAAGTCCTAACGGAGATATTGGCGAAAAAAACGGAGAAACGACAAGAGGAAACCTCCACTTCCGGATGACTGGTTTCAACCAAACCCTATTCAGACTTTGAATTATCAAATAAAAACTTAAATACAAACTTTTGTGCTGACCTGATATTTATTTTTTGACTTAAGAGTGCCCGCAAAATTCCTATCACAAACACACAGACACATTCGATCAATTAATGAAAATGAACTCAGGGGACCTCAAAGCATGTATTTCCGTTGAAACCTCGAATTCGATTTTTTTCACGAATACGATACTTTCTCTTATAATACCTATGGGGAAAGTAAAAAAGTTTTTGTTGAAGAGTGTATCCAGTTATGCATCGTCTGTATAATTTTGAACTTGCGCTCCTTTAGTGCAACTTTAAGTTTCCCAAACGTGAAAATCAGAAGGCGCAACATCAACTCCTTGAAGCAGTCCAGTGTTGTTTTGTCAACATGGGAGCAGTTGGGCTAGCATTACCCTGTTGCAGAGTAGCTTCTGTTGTTTGGGCAGCACGCCTTTTCAATCGAATGGCTGACTTCACAGCGCTGCATAGAAGTTTACCTTAGGTAGCACTTTTTAATGTACTCTTGTCTTCGTGGAAATGCACCACGATAGGACCATAAAGTCCCAAAACCTAGTCATTTTTATCTTCTCAGTAGAACTTTTTTGCTAGGGGAAGAATATGTGTGCTTCATTTGTAGGATTTGCCTTTTGCTCTCGGGTACAAATTGGTGTATCCTAGTTTTAGTGCAGTGACAATACGCTTCGGAAACCTGTCACCTTCAGTTTTATATCGCTGTAACTACTTTGGGAAAATTCGCAGGTGTTTCTTTTAGTGGTTCACGGCGAGCTGCTTTGTGAGCCGTCTGGCGTAAACCTTGCTTTGCAGGAGCTTGTCTTGCACCATGGCTAACATTCAATTAACACAAATTTCATCGAAAGTGGTGCGTCGGTGTTCCTGAATAAGTTCATTAGTGCGTTGGACTGTATGATGTGTTGCTGCTTCGACCAGTCTATCAGGTTGAAGTTCCTTCACTACACATTTGTGACCGTTTTTTAACAGTTCACACCACTTGTGCACATTTATTGTTCATAAACACCTGTCCCCATATTGTAAAAATATTCTACGGTAAATTTCACTAGGTTTAACTTCTTTTGACACTAAAAATTGAATGATACTTTGCTGTTCATCATCGGTGCAATCCTAAAGGGACCGCCATTTTAAAAATGGCTGTAAGTGGCAATTTTGCCAACTGTATATCACGAAAATTACGAGTTCAAACATGCAGTAATGTGGGTACGTAGCAATGAATACATAATAGGTGCATAGGTCTGTAAAAAATCTAAATGCACCTTATTCACTCAACCTTGTGTATATATCAACAGTTATACTTTTTAGGCGTTTTTAAAATGATAATTCGCTCATTGTTAGCGATCCGTTGTCCTGCGAATGCGCATTCATCGGACGTTTGAAAGCCTATCTTACTTCGATTAAATCGGATATTTATGACGCATATCAATACGGAGATGACAGACTCGGATAAAATCCCCCAATCTTTAACTTGTAAAAATGTTGAGGAGGCACTTTGTTGTATAGCACCACATAATAAATGTATCTTGTAATGTGCGTTGGTACATGTAGGCACATGTAAAATTGATATGTGCATGGAAATATGAGCATTTTTATTTGAAGAAATCCATTTGCCGAAAAGAATAGACCTGGGAGATTTGGCGCCTATGGCAAAATTTAAAGAAACAACTAAGTTATGTAGAATATTATATTTTCCTGCATTTTATTAGAAAATAGTAGCATTTTATTAAACGCAACTTTAACATTTTAGCATTAAATTAATTCTTATTTATGGGAAAATAAACTTTGGGATTTTTTGCGGGAACGTTTGGAGTCTATACCGAATTACGAAAAGTGTTATTCGACTTAACGCCAGCATTTCAGATGGGTCGTGACATTTGTTCGCCTCTCTCATTTACCTTAATTCAGTTCTTGTCAACCGTTCCTTTATTCTTCAAGCCGCATTTCTGCATCAACTCTACATTTGATCTTTCCTTCTCTCTCACCATGTCGAATTTATTTTTCTTTTCTTTTTATTCTCTTTCCTCTCCATCTTGAATCCAGTTCTTCCTAATAATGGACAATTCAAGTATGGCTCATCACAAAACGATAGTCAAGGTAACTCTTGCAATCATAAACTGTTTAGTAAATATTCATTACAGCAACAGAGTGGGCGTCCACAATGGCAATCTCGCCAAATGTTGAAATATTCTTATCCTGAAGAAGGAAAAAAGTGTTGCGCAGTCCAGATTATTTTCAGAGCTAAATAACACAGAAAAAAAACTTAGTAAAAAATTCAACTTTATTTTGTTTATCGCTTTGATATATGCTGATGACGTTGTTATTTATAATATAGTGGAATTTTGCACTAATTACTTAGTTATTTTTCTCTATTGTTGAATGCGTGATTCCACGACATTAAGGCGTCCTCAGTGGTTTATACTTTCGAAATGAAATGATTCCAATTAAGAAATGGATTGGTATAGAGCGCGGCCATTTTATGGCCTTTCGAACTGCCATATAAATTTCACTCATACATTTTTCTTCACCCGTCCTCCATTGAAAAACTGTTTCTCTCCAATAGCCATAAAAAGAATAGGAAAACCAATATGATTTTTGCCATAAGGCGAGCTTGATAATTCCCTTTTGAATCAGTCCTCCATGATTATTTTCTTCATAATCTTCATCTTCAGCATTGACTCCATAGTTATATCAAAGTCACTCTCTCTCCCCACTTTATATCTTATTCTCTCTCTTCTTCCTACATGCTTATTTTCCTCTTTCCTCTTATGTTTTCTTCGATGACATTTTTCTTTTCTTTTAATTCTTTTTCGCCTCTCGAACTTATTTTTTTTCTCTTACTCCTGCGTAAGGAAATTTTTTTCAACTGTCGGTTCCTCGAATGCAACGTCACCACCACCATCATCATCATCTACAGACATCGCCCAATTCACGCCTCGCAGAGACATCGTCTGCTACAAAGGAACAGTCTCTCATTCTCTTTCTCTTTCTTTCTCTCTCACTACTTAACCCTCACAATCGCTTGCCTATCTTTTCGCTATTTTTTCTCGCTCTGTCCAATCCAATAATTCTTCTCTTCAGTTTTCTTTTATTCCACGCAGCTAAAAAATAACAAAGAATTCTTCGCTCGCTCTTTCATGTCTCAGAAATGTGTCTTTTCAGCCATTAGCTGTCCTTTTTTCATCTCAAATATCCCGAAGTTTTATTCGTGAGATTTTTTTACCCTGCGGAACGCTCGGGTGCGACTGCATCTCGAGTGAAAATTTCGTGTCCCGAGAGTTGGAGTTTCGAAAGATAGCGCTTATTAATGGTATTTCCCCGAGGAAGAGCATTTAGAATTTCAACGTATTTTCCATTAATCCGTGATGGATGGGACTTGCGCCAAACAAGTGTTACTTGAAAAGACAAAATTATTTTTCCGCCTTTCGAAAAGAGAACGATTTTTGTTGCATTTGTCATACTTATGTCTTTTATGAACGTATATTCGTAATAAGATAAGAAAATACGCAGAACTTAGGAAAGGCATTGGAAAAAAACGTCTTCATAATTTAGGATACTACATATCCGGGTGCTCACGAATGAACTTTTTCAGGATTTCGTTATTTCCCAAAATGCGCTACACAAAAAGACGCACGTGCGTGTTTGTAATGTACCCGAGGTTTTAGGAGGTATAAGTGCACAGAACGCCGTTGCGCCAATAAGCTGAAAAGTCTCTGATATCGATTGTCTGACGTGTTCTCAGTCGTTGATGCTTAACGGTAAGAGTCCTCTAGATTTCATATCTCCAACTAAAAATGCATTTTACCTGCCCTGATCAATAGGTAGGTGGCAGGTATATGAGTATTTTGCCAGATAATTTTCATGCAAAAAGCTTTAGTAAAATATGTGCAGAGAAAGAAAAAATAAGTAGTCATGTAAATTTTAAATATTCAACATATGGGCTCCAAAATCTAGAGTTGTGTGCTAAATCGCATCTGTCCATGTTCCGCCGGAAATCATCGGGGATACACGTAAACATTTCAGCTCCCTAGTAACGCAAACTTGTGCTAACGAGTGAGTGGATTTTCAAGTTAGTTAACCGGAAATTTGCCTCCAAGCTGTAGTTGAAACCAAGGATATGTGTCGGAAAATCCGGACCAAGATGGAACAGTTTCGTTAATCAAGAGGAGGATACGAGCCTTCTCGAGTGCAGCAATGTTGGTTGGAATGAACGCTCTATTACTTTTGGGTACACTAGTTTCAGATTTTTAAAATCGGTTTTATGACTTAAATTCTCAACTTCTGGTTCGAAATACTCAGAAGAATTTGCTCGTAAACCTTCCGAGAAAAATGAGTCCAATTAAGTTTAATGGTTAATTGACAATATATTTCTGAATAATATCAGTAATCGCTATCATTTTTTAAATCATGGGCGAGCCACGCACAGAATACCATATGCTATAATGTAGAAGAGATTCGTCAAATTTGACACACAAATAATTCACATTTTTAATAAATGTGTGTTAATTGAACCTTAATAAAATATAATTAAAAACAAAATAAATTTTGAAATGTCAATCCTAAAAAATCTTTTTAGACATGATTTTGAATTACACCACACCGCAGAATTTTTAGGTATCTTCTTATGAAACTAATCCAGCCCAACGAAAGGGCAGCTTCCAATGCAGCCCATCATGTAGAAAAGGTCCGCCACTCCTTGTTTTAAATTCCTTGTGCCACAGACGCGGCCCCCAACCCTGTGCCCCCGTTTCGCTCGGCTTGTTTACATTGGGTGCTAAAAACTTTTTTCGCATATTTAAATTAACGGCACAATATACATTGCACAAACTCTCTCATATATGTATATACGTTTGGTCGACTGTGTACGTTTATTAAAGAAAAACGCTTATAAATCAAAGTTAACCCTAGTTTAGTATATATTTTAATGCCACTGGTCGATATTTAGTAATTTATTGGGACATATGGCTTAGTAAGAATTATTTGTGACAGGCTGCAGAATTGGATGGATTTTAATCAAAATCCTTACAGCCGTTATTGATTAAATCGAATTTTGTTTCAAAATATCCTAGAATAAAGTGCCCTTAATTGTTGCGCAGTATTTTTCATCTCTTCAGAGTGTCTATTATGAATGATATTATCCATAAATATGAGATATAATTTTATTTGGTTTAACCGTTAAGGCTGTAAAAAGATTTTTAGTGGATCGCTGAGGAGGCGTGACGTCATATGGCTAGGTAAGGTAACAGCGTATATATATATAATAATACCACTGGATGCCATATAGTGATTTCAAGAGATATATGGCTTACTTAGTATTATTTGTGACATCAGGCTCTACAATTGGATAGATTTTAATCAAATTCTCTGTAGCCATTTTTGAGTTAGTAAAATATTTCTAAATATCGCCAATAATAAACTACCCTTAATTTTTGCGCAATATCATTTTTATGGAAAAGGGGTCTGCCAAAAATGATATGATGCACAAATACGAAATATCATTCGATTTCATGTGCGCGTTTGGGCCCTAGAACAGCTAACAGACCGAAAGACAGACGGAATGGAGAAAACCACTTGTATGGACTCTGGGACATTAAAACGTGTATTTCCATCAAAATCTCGAAGTCGAATTTTTGCACGATTACAATACTTTCTCAATATACTACGTATATGAGAAAGTAAAAATTGAATTTGTTTTTATTTTATCTATTTAAATAACAAAATCAGATTATAATGCGGAAACATCATAGAAGTAATCAATGTGAATATTTTTTTTATAGTACTCTTTAATCTGATGTTTGCATTATTAAAAAATTGAAAGTAACTTACTTTTCAGCTATATACTGATGAAACTAAACTCAGAAGTACTTGAACTATTTGTAAAATACCTAATATAATAGCCGAATATTGATGAGGTTTCTTATTCTATTCATTTTTTCCGCCTACCGTTCGAAATCTCTTCTATTAAACATTTAAATCACATATTTTAGGAAAATATCCGGTTTTAAAAGGGATGTTGTCTTGCCGATCACGTTATTGTTAAACTTCGAGAATCATTTGTTGTCTCAACCCGCATACGTGTAATATATACGAGTGCATAGATTTTTATTAATAATCGTAGGATTTTTCGCGAAATTACGCAATTCTAATGAGACTGGGATTTTAGTTTGGATTATTTTGCTTATCTAAACGACTACATAGATCTAGAGTAAGAGATAGATAGATAGATAATCGTTTTTATTCGGGCGAAATTTAGACCATATTGTCCATTCTTACATTTAACCCTTCGTCAATATAATAAATATAAGAAATGGTAAAGTAAGATATGACAATACGCATTACATAAACAGTATATACCTAAATCATACCGAGTAAAAATATATATATATATATATATATATATATATATATATATAAAATTGAAGACAGATTAGAGATTGTGGGAAAAACCTAGGTAAAGCAGGCATGTCCTCCCTAGTAAAACCCACGCAGGAAATTACCCACTGAGAAGGGGGGTGTGAAAAACCTGCGAAAACCCGCGAAAGAGAGAGGGGGATGTGGGGAGGGAGATAGGAAGGAAGGGATGTAGAATGGAAGATAGTATATAGAAAGTAAGGGTGGTATAAAATTAGTGTATTTTTCCAGAGAAGGGGAGAGAAAGGAGAGGGAGGGAGGATGGGAGAGAGGAAGAGAGAAAAGGAGGAAGAATGGGAGGTTCCTTAAATTTAATACTTAATCTACGCACACCCGTCATATTTGACGGACAATTGCGCTAGTTGCCAATAAATGAAGAAAATTGACAGCATTAGTACTTACTCATCTCCAGCACCCCTAAAAAGTTCATGAGAAACCATACGCACAGTTACGGTACCAAAATGCCAGTGGTATTCACCAAACTATCTGCCTGCGAACGCACACAGTTAATAGCGCATTTTTTACATAACTGAAACCATTATTTATCTAAAATGTAGTAAGTGTAACAATCGTAAATCAATACCGAGGAACACTGTATGATTGACATTTATTGGGATCGCATAAGACGTTCGTTATGAGAATCTCTCTATCTCTATCTCTCTATCTCTATCACTATTGTACGACCTCCAGACTTTTCGTAAATATCCCCTACATAAAGTCTGATTTTTTGCTTGTCTGTCCTCGTCGAAGTTTTCCCTTTCAATTTCTCTCTGGAGGTTTTCCTGAAAGACGTGCAGTTTTTGTTTTTTCGGCACCATCGTTTTTCCATCGTCTGTGTAATCATAGGAGAGTAAAATTGAAAACTTGTCTCCCGTCTATAGATGATATAGAGGTTGAGTGGATCGAGTATTTTTGTTCATTTTTTCTGGTACGCTATTAGTAATAGGAAAAGGAAAGTATCTCAGACAACAGTGTAAGGCCCTTCGCCAATTTCGAGTAAAATGAAGTGGCTTCAATAGTGAGCCAGACAGATTTATGATAAATGTACAGCGGTAGCATTATAATGATGAAATGAGAGAACACATTTCGTGTATTCGTCATTTAATAGGATGTATTATCGGATTATTGTAATATAATCTTGCTAATTTTTATCTGTAATCTTTTTAATTTCTCCATACGTAGTACAAGAGAAAAAAAATCGAACTTGGGATTTCAACGGAAATACACGCTTGGAGGTCTCCTAAGTACCTTTTCAGTTTTATTCTGTCGATGATGTATGTGTGTACGTAATAGGAAATTTGTGCGCCATTTAACTCAAAGAATACATATCAAGTCAGTAAAATATTTTATATTTTATATTTTTGGTAAAAAATAAAGAACTTAATACATTTAGGATACAATTGGTTAACCGGGAGTGGATATTTACTCGTCATTTTTGCGTTTTTCCAAATACAGTGAACTCCCGATCTAACGTTTTTTACCGGACCAAGGGAAATCGACTTTAGATGCGGAAAAACGTAAGATGCGGAAATGGAGATAATGATCCTGTCTGGTACATTTTAAATTATTATACAGGATGCCCAAATGTCCTGTATTTCATCAACTGTCCCGTAAAATCCTGTATTTTCTGAAGTGAAAGTTTTTACAAATATATTATAATAAGAAAAACATCGCAAATAAATTTATATTTTCAATTGTATTCCAAATTCTTGCTCTCGTTCTTATTCAAATTAAACACGAATATGTCAGGAAAAATTATTCTTTAAAGGTAAGGGGATATTTTCTATAGATTTCTGAACCATTCAGATAAAATCAAAAGCTCTCAGTACCATGGCAGGAATTGAATGATTAAAAAATGGTAATTGAAAATTTCTCTGCTCACGTCTTTAAAAGTTAGAAGTGTTACCGTTACCGAATATGAAGATTCTACTACAGTTGTAATGAAGAAAACTACTCTAGATAAGTCATGAGAAAAGGTATTAGCAACTTACCTGGTTAACCTCCAATATCATACCCATAACAGGAACAAAATTAGCATGTGCACACAGCTGAATATCGAAGATGAAAACTATATGGTGAATCCACAGCGTCAGAAGTAAGTCTTTTGTGCATGCGTCGATTGAATAAAATGTTTCTTCCGGATGGATCAAATAAGGAAAACCAAGAGATTAAGACATTAAATTGTAAAAAATTGATTGGAGAGATTTTAAGGAAAAAATCTTTAAAAGTTAAAAAAATGCAAGGTATATACCATATCTGTTTTGGATATGTTATTTGAAGAAAAAAGATCACTACTAATTTTGAATGACAATTACAAATGAAAACCATACAAATATAAATGATAAAATTTAGTATTTTTTGAAAAAGTCGGATATTTAACTTTGTTGCTTTCTTTCATTTGCGTGAATATCATAGAGTCCCTTTTCAAGTTTATCAGTTCCTTCAAGAAGGTGTTCCGTCCCAATACGGGACCACAAATATCTCTTGATGGTAACCAAGCCCTCCAGAGCTTGTTTAAAGCTTGGTGGTTCAGTTTCATTTACATCGTCATCTTCATTTTCAGGACAGTCATCATGTTGTAAATCACAAATTTCACTCACTGTTAGTAAACCACAAGTAGCAACATTATCATCAAAGGTCACAAACTCATCAAATGTCATTTCATTCAACTGCAACAGCTTCCAGTCATCATTATCAACTTCCTGAAGAGCATCTTGTTCTTCATAGTAAGCAACGGCATCACGGAAGAACCCAGCTTTTCTAAAACAATTCTTTATCGTTTCAGTCTTAATGGCTTTCCAAGCTGATGTTACATAATGCATGGCCTCTAAAACTGACAATTTCAGTGTAATTTTGCTGGAATCCATAATTGCCACTGCTTTGGATACCAGCGCCTTTCTATACTGCTGTTTCAAGCTGTGTAAAATACCTAGATCCAATGGTTGCAAATGACTTGTGCAATTCACTGGAAAAAAAATAACTTTAACATTCTGTAGATTGGCAGTATCTTGTGGATGAGCTGCACAACGATCCACAAACAGCAACACTTTTCTCGAGGCGGAACCCATTTTTGCATCAAACTCTTGCAAATACTCCATGAATAATTTTGATGTCATCCATGTCTTGGAGTTGTTTTTATACTTACATGGGAGTGTCCTCACATTCTTGAAGCATCGCGGTTTGGTGAATTTTCCAATCACAAGTGGTTGGAGTTTTTCGCTAACATCTGCATTGCAGCACAGAAAAACTGTCAGTCGCTCCTTGCTTTTCTTTCCCCCATGGCAAGCTTCTCCTCGAAAAGTTAAGGTTCTATCTGGTAACAAATTTAAAAGAATCCTGTTTCATCAGCGTTAAAAATATCGCATGGTGCATAGTTCTTTATTTTCTCGGGTAACTCTCCTGTCATCCAATGATTCGCTGATGCAAGATCTACGTTTGCACTCTCTCCTGCAATGACTTTATAAACTACACTACACTTTTTAAACCTATCAAGCCATCCGCTGGATGCGGTAAAAGTAGGAAACCCCAGTTGATTTGCGATTTGTATTGCCTTTTCACGCATTATAACACCGCTAATCGGGATGTTGGAAGCTCGAGCCTGCTGAAACCACTCAAGTAACAATGCTTCCATTCTTTCGTATGGTGATGCTCGAGAGTTCTTCCTACTTTTCGCAGCCACACCGCAGTCGTTGACAGCTTTGAGGATCGATGTTCGGTGAGCCATAATTGTGTTCAGCGATGTAACTGCCAGCCCTAATCGCCTTGCCATTTCAACACGTTTCAGGTGTGGATTTCTATCTACTTCTTCGATTATAAATCTTTTTTCATCAAGAGTTATAACCTTTCTTTTTGATGCCATTAGAAATATATAGGGTGGAGTACAAAAACTTTTAAACAGCACTGAGAGTAAAATTCTCTAAAATATTTAAAACTTCGTAAATATTACAGGAAGTAAATTTACAGTTTTCAACTTATGAGGTGCAACTATCACTAAAATATAAATGACATAGACTGATTGTATTATGTCAATCAGACAAACGAGCAAAGTTCCAATGGTAGACGACTGAACTTGGCTTGTTGCGTACCGAAGACGACGGCTGATAAAGAACTGCCACTGAGAAAGTTTAGATGGTGGAGACTGAGAGTAGAGATGCTAAGATGTATGTAGACAAAGTTTGATGGTAATTTAATGAAAGTGAAATCTAGTAGACTCTGCATAGCCGCATTTTTCTGTACATAGATTGTAACTAAGTAGGGCATACTGGAAGCAAAAGAAACACTTTTACTGACCTTATTGAGTTAATCGTAAACTATGTATAATACATATTAACTTAATAGAGGTTGTGTTGCATTTATGAACCTTTTCCAGTTTACGTAATTTTTATTCTCACGTTATAAGCGGATGTAATTTTAGACGGGGACTTGAAACTCGATACTTAGGATGCGGAAAAACGTTACAAACGAAAAACTTTAGAAGCGGGAAAAGATATAATGGAAGTAAATGGAGCTCTAGCTGGGACCTCAAAATTTCGACTTAAGATGCGGAAAAACGTTAGAAGCGAAAACGTTAGAAAGAGAGTTCACTGTATCTCCTTTAGGACTTAATTTATTTAAATATTTTCTATTATCAATTTCGTAGAAAATATAATTTTTTGTATGATTTTGTTTGAAATATGTTTAATGACTTTAATATTAACCTCACATCTATAATAATATAGCTACTTGTGTTTCACTAACTAAAAAATTTTCAATATCATGCATATTATGAAAACATCATCATCAATATTTTCTTCCGATAATATGCTAGATTTTAATGTATCCAAAACACTAATTGCATCACGCACTGTGATTGAGGGTATCATTGATAATTGTAATTCTCACGTAGGTACTACTGAAAGCCCCAGCACGACCATTAAATTTGTTTTTTCTCTTAGTCTATAAGAGATCACAATCGGAGAAGTAACTTGGATAGCAATGACGGTAAAAAGTGAAAAGTATTATAATGTTGTGTTTAGTAGTTTTTCGAGAAATTTTAACTCTCTTCAATTGTTAAATATAATGGCGTCATATATATTCCTCGTTATTTTTTATCCAAATACGTGCTAAACGTGCGGATGATGGTGATGATGATTATTTACTTTGATAATTATTTCAATCAATATTGTTTTGGTTACCCACGAAGAATACATCTGTTATCATTTGTTGTAGGATTCCTTTTTTGTAGGTCGATATCGTATAAGCTAGTTTAACAACTATTAAGGAACATATTTAGTGCTTTTGGGATAATTGCAAGGAAGGTAAGATTCTGCACTAACTTAAGTAAAAGTTAATGGATTATACATTTCTGGTCGTTGTGTTACTCAACAATAAAACTTAATACCGAATATATTCGTATCTGAATAGATAGCCTTTTATTCTATAACAATCTCATTTTAATTTTTTTTATTTCACCGAATACGTGGTTGAAATAAGAAACCATGCCTAAATGAAGCAGAGGATTATTCTCAGATTCAAATAAGATCAATTCCAAACGAATAGTTCCCGCAAAATTCGATTTCAAAGTCCGGAATCTCATTTTGTTTCGTAGGTTTGACTTTAAAATATTCATGTGACAAATTAGACCCGCAAAATCAGCCTTTGCCTGGGATAACGTATTGTTAAGCTAAATTAGAATATATCTTCAAAAGTGTTTCCGCCGGTTTCATTCCTCGAGCTTGCAATTTCTGCCCAAGGTTTTAATCTTTTTGAAACTCATGACCGCATAATATGAC
The DNA here is from genome assembly GCA_028673005.1 of Tanypteryx hageni. Taxonomy (NCBI): domain Eukaryota; kingdom Metazoa; phylum Arthropoda; class Insecta; order Odonata; family Petaluridae; genus Tanypteryx; species Tanypteryx hageni. The sequence continues at coordinate 35,505,107 of CM054113.1, read as the reverse complement.
GCAGTTTCTTCCACTGGAAAACAATTCGAGTGATGTAAGTATATTTTTAAAATGATTCCATCGACTGTTTATTATGATTATGTGATCAAAAATATAAAGTCGCAAAATTTGTCGATAAAGGTTGCAGGAAAAATATATTTGTGCAAGACAAGAAATATTGCATAATATTAAGCATTGCAATACAAGTTAACTTGGTTTCATCACTTGGTTTTATTTTGAAATCTTATTCAATTTTTTTTGTCTTGACTTAAAAACCCGAGCAACGCCGGGTACTTTCAGCTAGTAACTTACATAAAACGCACTGAATGAATAGAAGAATTTAAATGATTGAATTAATAGAGATATTGAATATATAAAAGTTATGTTGCATTCGTTAAGACATCTGAACTAATTATTAGAATTGCAACTTAACTTTTATATATTCAATAATTTAAATTATTTTTTTCATTCAGTGCGTTTTATATACGTTATTTATAACAAAATTATTATTTTTATTTTTACACTTTTTGTGCTCCTTATAAAAGTTATTGTCTTAAAATTTTTATTTTTATTTGCTTTATTTCATAAAACAGATTTAGAGATATTTTGATTAATTGCCTGAATTTGTTAAGTACGTCGTCAAATGATACCTTAACTTCCGTTGCTATGATAATATTTTCTTATTTTTGATAGCGATGCCTACGCTGCCAAGGGTAACTTTAATTGCACATCTATATTTTGTTATCCATTGAAACCGATAGCAGATTTGTTTACTTATTTTTTCTATGTGAAAGGTTATTCAAAGTATTTTTCATCGTGATACTTATTCAAATTGCTCAAAAAATTATTCTAAAGTGAAATTATTCTTGAGGATGCTTTTGCTGAGAGCAGCTTGTAACTAATATTGCATTATTATTCGTCACTCTTCATCACTCAAAAAACGTCATCAGAGATTAAAAATAATGCTTCCCTCATTAATGGTTGATATAAAATTCGCTTTTCCCCAAATACACTTGATTTATTACTCTCTTTTATTATCTTTCATTACATTTCATTATGCCGTATAAGATCATGTGTATTATGTCAGTCGTGACTACATTCGACAGTGACAATTACACTAATGCACGGGCTGCTTTAAATACTCCATTACCTTTCGCTCGTGTTTCCTTCAACTCTGTCCTTCGGACTCCATTAAGGCAAAGGGATATCGAAGTCATCGCGTATTTAACGGCCTGAGTCGTTACGAACTCGTAAACTCGCCAATTTTGTGCACTGTTGTCTCCGCTCGGTAATAGTTTTTTTATGTTTAACGGTCGATACGTTTCGAGGTCGATGGCAATACTGACGCACGCGATATCAGGGGCGTGCTTCCCGTCACGTCATCCTCTCAGCAAGTCACTATCGAGCGGTTTATTCATCTCTCAATATCTATTGCTTATTCTTATCGGGTATGCCCGAGACGCGGGCCTCGCCCGCAGAGCAAATAGAAAGGCATTCTCGGAGAAACTTCTTTCCCTCTCTGATAGATGATGCATCGTGGGATCGTGGGAGTAGATGAAGTCATGCCAGAGAACAGATAACTTTACGAGAATGAAGAGATAGAAAGGGCGTAAATTTCATAGTATAAAGCGTTCATTCAAGCTCGTATTTGCTTTCGCGCATTCGAAAATATTTTTCTATTTTTCAAGAACGCTGCCTTTTATTGTTATGTCATGCGTTTTCTCTCCATATGTGGCCTGATTATTATATAGATTTGCGAAGCAGTTATACAGAAAGATAATGCAAAGAAGTTTATGGCTCAGATGATGTCTAAGGAACTTATTTCTTAAATTTTATTGTTTTTTTATCAATCGACGTATATATTTACAAGAGAGACCGATATCCCAAGCCTTTAGTCTTACAGATAAGAAGTAAAGCCTTGAAAAATCTCTTAATGCGATATTTTCAATAATGAGTAATTCAGGCCTATCAGTTTGTAATTTCATTTTGGAAACAAGGATGTTAATGACGAATGAATTTTGTATATACCAGAAGTGGGGAATCTCTTTCTAACTTGCGGAAATCCAGACTCACATAGTACTGAAATCAAATGATACCTCCATTATTGTAATTAATCAAATGCTAAAACATATTACATTTGATATCTTTGTCATTGATATAAATATTTTTTCCCTGATGTATGCATAAAATTTGATTACCCAATTAGTTATGTTGAAAATCTTTAGTTACTTATATCATAGTGCTAGCGATATCTTGTTCAATCTTGCTATCTCAGTCATTAAAGTAAAAATACGACGTTGAGTCATCTGTATGGAATGCTGTTTATTATCTGTTGGATTGAAATGGTTTTCCATTCTTTCATAATAATTTTCTATCGTAATGTCTCGAAAGTTAAATTTTAAAATCCAAAACCGAAGCATATACTTACCAGAGCTTAGTTTCAGTAACGAGAAATGGAAACCAAGATTGGTAAAAAATTACACAAAAGTTATTCCGGACTTCATGATTTTTATTCACTTTTCTCCTATGCACAACTTCATGTTAAATCGAACTGGAAATGGTAGCTTTTTCTTGAGCGCATTCACTCATATTCATAATTATTATAAGATATAAATTTGAACACTAATACTTGCATTATATTCTTTCGATTACATTTTTTAATTTAAGGAAAGTTTTTTAAATACAGGTCAAATAAACAATTACATCTCTTTCCAAACGAAAACGAAGCTTTCTTCATGTTTTTAGGATGGTGACATGAAAGGCAAAACCAATAAATTTATTTCTACCACGTTATTTCTCAAAATAGAGCAGTGAAAAAAGAAATATCACTGTTTTTATTGCGTGAAAATCCATATTTTAAAAAAATGTTTGCTGTATGGGATACGAGTTTTTATCTAACCAAAGGCTAATATATTTTATAATCAGGTTATTTAAACCCTTCTCTAAAGCATCCAAATAAGATGCCTGTTTAAAATTCTGCTAATGACCGTTATTGTGCAATCTAGGTCAGCAAAGTCACACGATGTCGTAATTAATAAGATTTATGGTGTATTTTACGAGGGCAGTTAAATTGGTTCTGTAAGCATGAAGCATGCACCGGCACTACGTTGGCAAAATACCTCACAAATGCAAAACAAATTTGATACATGGATATGACAGCTTCATATCGTTCCGTTAATTTCTCAAAGAGTATTATTTTCTAATCCTCAAGTAAAACAATTAGGATGTTTCTCTTCAAATCTAATTCTTCATTTACCTTCGTCATACTCATTTAACTATCTACATACATAATTATGCATGTATGATACGAATGAATAATTAATACTTAACATACTTACTGTTCTACGTCGAAAGAAATTTAGTGGTGTTGCGGTCTTCAGCTGACGTCCCATTTTTATATGTCACTAACAAAATTATATTACTCCTTAGTCTAGTTGATAGTTTTCTCTTATATACCATGGAAACATTCGAGAGAAATTCAGGTATAGCATCGCAGATTGAAATACGTAGAACGCACACCTCTGAAAAAGAGGTATTAAAGAAAAATATTTCCGATGTGACCAAAAATAATAGAGACATTTGATAGGATAAATACTCCTGAATCTTCTCAAAGTTTTTCAACTTCATTTAAAGATTTATGAAGCACAAAATCAACCTATCGATCGAAGAAAACAAGCCTTTCTTAATCCACGAAGAATTAATATGTAATACGATGACAGGCGTGGTCCTCTGCTCATTCCAATGGTGATACCTCTGTTAGACCGGATATCCGAGGAGACTTTAGTGCGAGCAGCATTGTTGGTGTGGGATAAAGAGGGGTGGATACCCGCTGAGAATGGCAGAGGGATGGATTAATGGGAGGAAAGGGGTGAGGGGGGCAAAATGAGGGGTTGGCACGGATAGGCGGCTGCAGGGCAGGAAGAGGCTTCGCCATCACCCCCTCGCGGTCGTTTGGGTGGCTCACTTTCCTTTTCCCTCTCGCGCATTCCTCCGACGCATTTTTTAGCACGGCATCCACTACGAGTCTCGCATACTTATAGCTCGCATTAAGGCCGAAAGGGACGGACGGCGTGTGCAAACTCGCAGCACGAGCGTGTAGAGGACCTTGCCGTGAAGAGAAAGTTCGAGAGTTAGGAACGGAGACGGCTACCCTATATCAATACTCTGACGTGTTCAGATGATGCGCGCGCCACCTCCGTCACTTCAACTTTTTTTCTATAATTGCGCATCTCCTTATTAAGGCCAATCGTCAAATAGCTGGGAAGTGAGAACTTAATGTCACAATCGTTTACGCAGCGTTGCCGATTGTTTTTGTAATCGACAAGTTTTAATATTTTGATGCGTCGATACGAACCTCAAATTATCTTTCAAATGTGGTCATATAAACACTGTAATTTAACCATGGAAAATAGTACCCCAATTGCCGAGTCAAAGTATGATGAATATAGGTAAGCAACATTAAATAGGGCTTCTTTATGAGGGAAAAGAAAATATTTGAAATGAATAATGCAAGGTGATAGTTTTAAAAACGCTTATTCTTTTGATTTTTCCTTCTCTTCGCGGCCTCGGTAGAGGGGTGGTTAGCCTGTCTGGCTCCCAATGCTAGGGTTGCGGGTTCGAATCCTGTCTAGGGCATGGTTGTATGTGTACGTCTTTGTTAAATTTATTACGCTCATTGTAAAAGGTCGTTAACGGCTGTTTATGAGCTAAAAAAATAAAATAAAAAATGAATAAATAAATAAGTAAATAAGACGATATCTGATAAACTAATGAGCATAGAAAATAGAGTCTATAGACCAGACTGTGAATTTTTTAAAGTCTTGTTTACTCGATGTGGAAACCTTGCTAAGATATCACAAGGAAATGTAAATATTAGGGAAGAGAAGAAATGGAACACGTAGCCCTCACTATTGATTGTCTGATAGTTATTTCATTTTTGGCTGTTGAATTCCCTCTGTTAGATTATTCGTTTTCCCGATCGAATCTCTATATTTTGCGGTATTGCGGCGGTGTCGCTATAGGTGGAAAATGGATGGCGATAAGGTTCAATGCATTTCAAATATGTGGCTCCGAGCGTGGAAGGACTGAATGAATTATCCGGTCTTAAGGAAAAAGACCATGTGAAAATGTTGCTAAGGGCGCCACTCGAAAGAACCATTCAGGCAGATTTTCAGTCAATCTGAGCAAACATCATCTCGAACCAATTGTAGGGCAGCAGAATAATAAGTATCATTCTGTTGTGAGCGGCAAATGCAATAAGAAATAAGACTGAGTATGTGTGCTTCCTCTGCAATGTTCTACTGCCCAAAGAAAAATCCCTCTTGAGATATTACAACAGGGTAATTGATATTTATTTATAATTACACCCCAAAATTTTATATTTCAATAAAATTAATTCATTTTATATAATAGAACTGCCTTTTATAGGCGGTCGTTTAAATATCGTGGAAACCGAGTGGTGCGAGTGATTTAAGTGTTTCATATGCAAAAGTGATCATTATCGCCAAATCTTTACTTTTACAATACAGTATTTTCTTCAAGTTCTTTTCTATATGCTGTCCAGAAGCCTTGATTTGTATCTTACTCTTTTCCTACCTGTCTTTTGCATAGCTATACTTGGTTTGGTGACCTATTCCAAAATTATGGAAAAAATAAATAAGCAATCCATATGCAATAAGTACGGCATTGCAGTGGTAGAATACGCCCGACAAGAGGAAGACCCGGGTTCGATTTCTTGCCATAGAGTAATTTTTCTCCCGATTCCAAATTTCTTCCAATTACGGACTCCAGCACCCTTTACCTCCCTCAGATCACGTTCCTGACCATATTAGAACACAGTGTTTTGTTTTTCAAGTTCTAAATACCGAATTCAAATTTGTAGATCACATTAATTTAAGCCAGCAAATCTCTGAAGAACAAGAATATAGACTTCACTTTGAGATTGAAACCTGTCCATCGTTTCTCTCATCTTGGGATTCAAACTCCTCACAGAATGCGAGAAAACATTTTCGAACTAGAAGAGAGCTTTGCTTTGATAGTTACGAATGTCGAGATATTTCTACTTGCATGGCAAATCAATCATCTCATTCCTATCTCTGAGCCTCTCTTTCTTGCGGCTTAGAACTTTGAGAGGAATTTCGAAGTTATTGCTGATAATCGCACATTTTCACTTCGCGATACTGGATTTTAATTGGCCGCCATTGAATGACAGGTTCGTTTCTGAGGAAATATATCATAGCGATGTAGGATTAAGAGCAAGTTTGGGGAATATAGAGAATATCGTAAGCAGAAGATTGATAGAGAGATTTGAAGGGATAAGAAAGGATGGAGAATAATGGAAAGAGTAAGATGGAGAAAGGAAGAGGGAAGGGAGCGACTAAAGAAGGAAAAAAGAAAAGTTTGTGGAATATTCGCGTGTTAAAAAATACGCTGTATCGACTTCAATACTGCAATTTTTTTCGACCTGCTGATTCACTCTTGCCTACACGCAGTAGGTATCTAAGAAGTAGTGCAATGGATATTTGGTCAATTTAGGAAGAAAGGTGACTTCCTCATGCCAAATTTGAACAATATAAATTCACTGCAAAATTGGAAGTCCAATGCTATAAAATATTTCAACGGAAGAATTGAGGGTAAGACGGAGAGGGAGAGAAAGAAGGAGATAGTGAGGATTCGAGAGAGGAGAAGGTGCTGGAGGGCGTGAGAAAGATAAGATAAAAGAAAAGGGATGGACGAGAGAGAGTGAGAGAGGGTGAAGAGTGTGGTTCTTTCGAATGACTTTAGACACGAGATGTGTTTTCTTACCCGAAGGAGGCGGTAGCGGCTCCTCGTTGACGACAGTGACATTTCTTCTCGTCCACTACCTAGCTCGATCCTTCTTTCCCCATTTCTTTCCCTGCCGCACGAATCCCCCTCGGGAGCGTGCCCTTGACACGTTCCAAATTAGGCGACCCGCCTTCCTGGAGACGGAGCGGAGAATCTAATCACCCGACCCCTCGGAGTTCCCGTAAAATGAGTCGTATCTCACACGTCCAACGCGCGGTACGCATTTCCCGACCGGCGACGCTACTTCCACCATATCGACAGTCTGTTGGGTCGAGGTTACGTTGGCGGAGAGTTCACCTCTGTGAACTCCTTATTTGCCCGTTGCGAAATTCGTCATCTCTCTCGGATTGCCTATGCGATATTTTTTCCGCGCGACCTATTTGCCAAGAGTGAATTCGAGAGAAATTTGACGGGAAGTTAGGAAGAGGGTGTGATTCGGATCTGGAACGTTATTGGTCCAATCCAACCTCTCACGTCGCCATGAAACTACTGCTTCTCTTTCTATCTTTCGCATTCATCAAAATTCTTTTACAGCGACTTGATTGCAGGCATGTTTCCAGTTTTTTGTCAATGAAATCGTCTATGCGTATTTTAAACTTAGAACGGTGTTGGTTTCCGTATTGAATAACATATCTATTACGTTTTCGACAGTATTTTGTTTTACAAAATTATCGATACAAGAGGTATCTCCAACAGCCATAAAGTTACGAAAACCAGATGCGCATTTTGTCTACAAAATAATCGTAATTGTTGATAATACACCAATAGAAAATAATTGAAATCAATGGTGGAAAAATCATTCGACTTGCGCAGAAAGTTCGGGATTTATTTGAAAATCTGTCTCGTTCACCGAACTAAAAGATGAAACCTCTTGATTCCAAGTGGGTGGCGCTAATGTATTCAATCTCAAAAAGAAAATTTATTCATTTACTTTCAATTCTTCAGTCGTGAGATAAATTGGATCAGTTGGATTACAAAACTTTTTCCTCGATGTCGTTTTGCGGCTATACTGACGGTAAAAGGTAAGCAATCGTTTTAAGCGTTCCTCTCAATGCCGTTCAAAGGGATTTTTTTAAGCGCCGCGATTGAAGTAACCTCATTTGCATCGAAAAACATCGTTCCGTATACAGATCAACATCGTGACACACTGGTTTGGGCACGTTTTTACCGATCCAACGTTTAGAGCCAATGAAGTCACGGTTATCGGAAAAAGGTCGGGAGAGTACCGAATTAACCGTTTTGAATGAACATTGTATTTTGGTTGGTAATTAACGGATCAGACTCAATGACGGCGATGTTTATTAGGTTTATTGGGATGGGTGGCCATAGGACGAAAAATAATAATTCGAGCCCTAGTGGGATCCATCCTTCGCTCCTCGGTCCCTTGCAACCTTCCACTCTTTTCCTTGTCTTCTCCTTCATTTCTTTTTCCTTATTTCCACTTCGTTTAAATTAGGAATCCTCATCATTTTACTTTCTCATATACGAAATTCGTAGAGAAAGTGTTGTGGTCGTTAAAATATTCTTGCTCGAAATTTTGATGAATATGCAAATTTTAGGCGCCGCAGATTCCGAAAAAGTAGCATACGTATTAGAATAAAGTTGGCAGAGAAATGGCTGCCTTCTAGAGACATTTTCATATAGCTTAGCACGTCTTTATCTATATGCCCATAGGAAGACAATATCCTTGTTTACGGAAATTTGTCTTCTCAGATTTCCACTGTTGAGCATCTTGACCGGGAAAATTTTATGTATAGAATTCTTACATAAGATATGAATAAGTCACGAAATGGAGATAGAACTTTTATCGTTTCGTGGCGTATTTGTTTGAATCCTTTAGCTTTGCGTGGCGAATGAAAATCATCACCAAAACACACTTTTCTCCCTTAATCATCAGCGATTTCCTCTATACTCCGACTAACCAATAATATAAAATACGACGGACGGCCTTTCTCTTTTCCCTTCCCCCTCCTCTTTTGGCTCTGCGGTCCTCTGTATGAATGGAACATTTACGATCTGCCATAAGGAGGTCGGGGAAATATTTTACGGGCAGTTTATTAATCCCAAAGACAGGAGGTCAATCAAATAAAGCCAAATACGACTCACAAGGGACGGTCCTCCCCTCGCGAGGTCGCTATATCTGTTAGACGTCGTTAGTGGGTATCAACATCGGCAACCATGTAAAAATAAAAGAAGGTGCTAGGAAGCTGTTTATTTTTGGTGGTCGGTGTCATCGGGAATACGTGTCTCTCCTATCCATCCATTCAATGTGCGGGAATAAAAAAGATTGAATGCAATGTAATGTTCCTAAAGAGTGATACGTCATGAAAATTGAGCTATTGCTAAGCTCCGAGATTATTGATGTGAATTTTGAACTCTATAAAAGCCTCTGTTGATGAAATGTTTCTTTTAGTGTGATATCAAAATATTATTTATCTGTTAGTTGTTTGAAACATTTCACACATTTTTTTACTATTTGCAAGGTTACATTGTAATATATGAAATAGATAAAACCGTTGAGGAATCCGTATGGACATACTAAATTCAAAGTTGAGTTTTTCATTACTGTGGGATCAAGATACTCTGTATTACCGCAAGATGAATCTGAAACTTACTTTGTTTTAGTGGATGATTTGCCGCTTTATTTACACAGATATACCTTTTATTCTGTGAGATTACTGTGAAGTGTAACCGCTATGATGGAAACGTATCACGTTTCATCTTTAACTAATTGTAAATCTTCTAGTAATCTTCTATATAAATTTCAATATGTTGTTGTCATAAGGAACTAAGGGATATTAGCGCCATAGTAAATGCTGAACACATTTTTTACACTCTTTTGAGGTAAGTCTTTGGTAGGATATACACTATCTATAAAATTATTAAATACTGGCACTACAAACAGCATTTATTAGTAAATAACTAGATTATAATTTTTATGAAAATTTAATACCCTGCGAATTTGAGGTTCTCCAATTATTTCCTAGTTGAACTTAAATAAGTATGGGGGCATTTTAATAAATAGAATGATTTCCGCTATGATATTTTTGTCGAAGTACATATAGGTTAAGAAAACTTATTCATAGCGGCATTATTTCCACATTGTCACCAATCTTGTTCAAGCACTTATCCCAGCGTGTCACTAGCTTGGTGAGCTATGCTTCAAGGAAATTGGTCTCAAGCAGTGATACCCATATAGTGACAGAATTATTCTGTTTCAAGTAATTCAGCCTTTAACCTCAAATTTCAAAGCCGGCTGTAGCCACTGCAGATTTCCCTGGAGTCGATATTGTGTGAATTCCCCATTAAATCTAGCTGGTAAATAGTGGTTGTCGAGATCCTTGTCCACTTGTGGAACTTATGCGATAATGCTGAAGAAAAATTAGCTAGTGAAAATATTAATAAAAATATGCAAACAATTATTTTTTAAATAATTAAGTTTATAGACGTTGGTTTTTCGCTTTATTATGTAACCTGTTCTGGTACCTAATTTGTTGCCTAAAAATACGTATCGTCCTTGGGTACATCTATTATACGGAATGCATTATCAGTCTGGAATAACATCGTCTGTAGTATTATATAATTATAAATCGTAATTAATATAAAAATAAACTGATATGGGCAACACATGACTTTCTCCATATTTATATGGCAAATTACATGTTGTTAGCTCCGGGATCGTTGTCAATATTTACTTCCGGTTGACAATTAAGAAAAAAAAGGAGCGTTACTAAGACGTAACTAAGCGTCTTCGGTAGGTAGCGTGGTGGTGGCAGCTAAAAATATAAGATATCTCTTAAACAATGCATTATATGGAAAAATGTGTCAAACAAAGATTGTAGAAAATGTAATTACCTACATCTTTTATTCCAGTATATTTTTAAATTTATCGAATATTAAAGCAAATATTTTAAAATAACGGATGAGTGACAAGAGTAAACACCCACTTCCGGTCCACCGATTTTTATTATTATTTATTATTTATTTCTTACTACGGCGAGGTTGAGGCCATATGGCCCCTTCTTCCACCTAACCATTATGATACACAATATGATAAATATAAATGTACAGAATTCAATACAAATCAATATAGAGAAATGAAAATCATTTCAAGGTATTCATAAATAATAAAAAAATAAGAATAGTACAGCACAAATGTACACAAAGTAAAATAATAAAAATCATCATCACTGCCTTGTTTGCTGATGGATATAGTGATGTGCTGATATTTAAATGAAGGATAGAAGGAAAAATACAGAGGAAAGTATTAAATTTTTATGAGGACCTAATGCTGGCTAAGTATTTAGCACAATGATTCTTAAATTGGTTAATACCATTGACAGAGTAAAAGTGAAAGGGGAGAGAGTTCCAAAGATTGCAGGCGGTAACGGTGAAGGATTTATTATAGTAACTGCTACGATGAGTGGGAATAAGTAATTTGGATGATCCTCGGGTGTTCAGGGAGAGGCCAGAATTAAGGGGTTTGAAGTTGCAGCTTAGGTATTTAGGCGAGGAAGAGGTGAGGATACTTCTTAGTTGCGTTAGGATATGCATCTTCCTACGTTCTTCCAAGAACAGCCAGCCCAATTCTTTGAATGCGTTTGTTATATGGCAACTTTTGCTCATATTAAAAATGTATCTAACACAAGAGTTATGAGTCCTCTGGAGCTTTTGTAACAAATCTTGTTTTAGATCTAGAAAAACGGAATCACAATAATCGAAATGAGGAATTACAAGCGAATTTACAAGTAAAATTTTTAGTTTTACTGGAAGAATGTTTTTAAGTAGCCTAAGTGAATAAAGTGAGTAGTTGATTTTTCGGCAAATTTCGTTTACATGTTTAGACCAGCAGAGTGTATCATTCATAATAACACCAAGGTTTTTTACTGACTTGGAAAACGGTACAGGAGTGGAGTTAATTAATACTGGGTCAATATTTGACTTTTGTAATTTGCCGAGTAATTTAGGATAGCAGAAAATTATTGATTGAGATTTTAACAGGTTTAACATTAAGCCATTACAAGCACATGAGCGATCTTATATCCCTATTCATGCAATCAATTCTGTTATTGATATGAGATATTTGAGTTCCTATGTATATTTGCAGATCGTCAGCATAAAGGTGGTACTGGCAGTGATGAATTGAGTTAGAGATATCGTTTATATATAAGGCGAAGAATAAGGGTCCTAATGTAGATCCTTGGGGACAACCACGGGAGACATTTTTCCACGATGAACTTTTATCAGAGATTGATACCATTTGGTAGCGATTCTGAAAATAAGATTTTATCAATTTCAAAGAGCTAAGGGAAAAGTTCATTTTAGCAAGTTTGGCAAGTAATACTCCGCTGTCAATGGAGTCAAACGCTTTAGAGAAGTCCAATAGTGTGAGAATTGTAGCTTTTTTGTTATCGAAATTCTCCCGAATATCATCTGTGACTTTGATCAATGCGGTAGCAGTGCTGTGGCCAGTACGAAATCCAGATTGATAGGGGTTAAGGAGCTCACATTCATTTAGATATTGATGTATTTGTTTATGCGCTAGTTTTTCAATAATTTTGGATAGCGTTGGCAGGATGCTTATAGGGCGAAAGTCCTGTGGAGTTGTTGGATTAGCCTTTTTAGGGATAGGTCGCAGTAGAGCACGTTTCCAGGAACTGGGAAAGTAACAGCTAGAGAAGGAGCAATTAATTATATGTGTAATGATTGGTGCCAAGATATGAATCAAATTATGGAGCATAGATCCAGTGATGAGATCATAGCCTTTTGTTTTCGAATTAAGTTTAGAAATTATCTTCTTTACATCGGATATGGAAACAGAAGCAAAACTGAAGGATTGTGAATAGATTATGATTGAGGAAAAAATGTCAGAGATAGTTAAATTTCTTTGATTTACTGAAAATATATTAGGTGGTGATGAGAAGGCATCATTTAATGCATCAAGAGAGACAGAAGGTAGTTCAGAGTCACTTTTCTTATTCCCAATTCCGAATACTTTCAGTTTTCTCCATTGTGATGCATTGTCGGACTGAGGAGAAATTATTGAGTACGAGAATTTTATTTTGGCATTTCTAACTGCCTGCTTTACTGAGTTCCTTAGTTTTCTATACCGTTCGAGTTGGAGCGTAGAATTTGTGCGTTTGAATTTACGAAAAGCGGAATCACGATTCGACATTAATCTTTTTATATCATCCGTAATCCAAGGAGAATTTTTTCTAGTAATACGAATTGTTTTTTGTGGAGCATGGCGATCAAATAGATTGAGGAGGAAAGCATTAAAATTATTCACCTTGTCATCTATGTCATTTATATTAATAATGCTTTCCCAAGGGACTAAGAGAGCATCATCTGTCAATTTGTTTATGTCTATGTTTTTAAAATCTCTAAAAGTAATAAATTTTGGTTGTTCCTTTGGTACTTTGAAAGAGCAGGATGCATAAATGAGATCATGTGCAGATATCCCCGGGACTGAGATCTGACCGTATTTGAGTATTTTGTCAGGTTTGGTCGTTATTATTAAATCAAGTAGAGTAGAAGAGGTTAGGGTGCGGTGTGTGGGATTAAGCGGGAGAATACTAAGTCCTAGCGGGTGTAATATATTAAGGAGTGTTTTAGTGTGAAAATTATTCGGGTTCAGGAGATCAGAATTAAAATCGCCCATAAGGATGACATTATCGAAATCTACTCTAAGTTCCGTGAGGGGAATCTCAATATCCGATAGATTTGAAATTTGAGGGGGTTTGTACACAACTCCAAATAATAATTTCTGACAGTTGAAAGTTATTTCCAGGAAGAGAAATTCAGGTCTGCGAGAATAAAGGCTATCACTTTTAAGGAGCAATTTACAACATAGCTCTTCGCGAATATAGATACCCACCCCACCCCCTCTCTTTCCAGTGCGGTCATTACGAAAAAGCTTATATCCGGGAATATGTACAAGAGAAGAAGGAAGAGAAGGTTTCAGCCAAGTTTCAGATACCGCGATCGCATGGACACCCTTCTCAGGTAGAATAGAGCGAAGCTCTTCAATGTGAGGGATAAGACTCTGGCTGTTAACATGGATAGCTTGAAAATTACGGGGAAATGGGGAAAGTGAATTACTAAGAAGTAGCCTTGTCCACTCAGGAATGTGAGGGGAGGGAAAAGATAAGGGAGCGTGAGGGCAGTTCCTGGAAGGACAAGCGTGCTGCGAATTTTCAGGTAGCCGGAAAGAATCGTAGCAAGCTTCGAAAGGGTTACTTTTGAGAATATGAAGAAAGAATTTAGGGAAAGATTCAGACATAGTATTCACACAAGAAGAAAGAAGAAAATATCAGAAGACAGTAAAATATCAGCACAACCACTTACCTCCAACGTTATAAATAAATTTCAGCAGAAACTGCCAAATGAAAATACCTATTGACATAAAAATTATAGTATAGAATTAAAGAATAAGCAAGTTGTGTATAAATAGAAACAAAATGAATATGAAATTAAAACATAGATATATTAATAGCCTAAAAGAACAAAGTATCGTAATACACACGCAATATAAAAGGAGATAAATTTACATAACATAAACCCTCATAATATGAGACACCAACACGAAAGAGAAGAAAACAGTGGTAAATAATTGGGAATAAGGAGAAGGTGAGCACTTAACAAAGACATAGCTGAAATTAATGGATAATTACTGGGAAAGCCAGCTTTGTCTGAGAACGTTAAATTCTCGGATAGTGCAAAAGCGACATTTGGATCCGTCCTGTTTTATCACAAAAATCTTTCCTTCAACCGTCCAGGCGTTTGTGGGTCCCACAAGATCTATCTACATCTACATATTACCCTGCAAGTCACCTTGACGGTGGATGGCAGGGGGTGCCGCGCACCAAGTTCCTAACTAATTATTATTCACTGTTATCTATTGTGGTCACGTATTGTCCTAGGGAAAAAGGACTCCTTATACCTCTCCGTCCTACTATCTATTTCGCGAATCTTGTCGTCATTATCCCTCCGTCCGTCACGTGATTCCTGCAGTAACTTTTGCCTGATTGGCGTCAGAGATTCAGTAATTAGGATCTTGGAGCCCTTTAAAAATTTTTTGTTACGCCACACAACATCCCGGATTCGACAACTTACAAAATTGACTAATAATGGCCTCGGTCTCAAGTCACGAGGTCGACCAAGTCTGCGAACACAGGACAGGGCTTCCATACTAACTTGCACTTTCACTTGTTTGCTAAAAAAATTGCTAGCAACACTGTAAGCGTCTTCGTTGGATTCCTCTGCAAGTCCGTGGACGAGAAGACAATTCCTTCTGGCCAGTTGGTCAACAGCGTCGATCTTCTCCTCGAAGACAGAGTGGCTAGCTGCGAGAAGATCAATCTTTTCCATCTACATCTACATCTACATTATACCCTGCAAGTCACCTTTTCGGTGGATGGCAGGGGGTGCAGTGCACCAAGGGTCCATAGTTTTCCTACGTCATCTTTTTCTATTATGGTCTCTTATCGTCCTAGGGAAAAACGATCCTCTATATCGCTCCGTTCTACAATCAATCTCGCGAATCTTATCATCACTGTGCTGCCTTCCGAAATACGTCGGGCTTCTGATAAGTCCTACTACCTCATTCGCTAGTCCCTCCGACATAAATTTTTCCAGCAGTTTAATTCTAGCCTGCAGCCTACGTTCCTCTAACGATGTCCATTTCAGATTTTCTATTAATGATGTTACGCTTTGTTTACTATCGTAATTCCTCTTTACAAATCTAGCTGCCCTGCGCTGAACCCTTTCTATCTCGTTAGTGAGTCCCTTTTCGTAAGGATCCCACACAGCTGAAGCATATTCGACCTGCGGTCGAACCAAGGATAAATAGCATAATTCTTTCACTTTTTCGGAGCCATTTCGAACTATTCTCCCTATAAAGGCCAGCTTTTTGTTAGCGGCACCTATCAATCGGCGAATGTGGGTGTCCCACGAGAGATCACGATGGATCGTGACTCCGAGGTATTTAATCGAGTCTGAAACTGGAATATCTACTCCGTCCAACGAATAATTATTATTCAACGAGATACTCTTGGTTCTCCAGAAGTTGATGACGCAGCTTTTCTTTTGGTTTATCTCTAACTGCCATTCCTTACACCATGCAGAAATAGCTTCTAGGTCATTTTGGAGATACTGGTGGTCTTCCGGATTGCTTATTTCTCTATAAATGACGGTGTCGTCCGCGAAAAGCCTAATTTTACTTCTGACTACTGAGCTGATATCGTTTATATAAATTAGAAATAATAACGGACCAATTACACTACCCTGTGGAACGCCAGAGACAACCTCCACTAAGTTCGAAGATTTCCCATCTATAACAACCATCTGCTTCCTATGATTTAAAAACTCACGGATCCAACTAACGATTTTAGAATTTACGCCTAAGGTTTCTAATTTCGTTATTAACTTCCTGTGAGGTACCTTATCAAAGGCTTTCCTAAAATCTAAGAAGATGGCATCGACCTGCGTATTCTTTTCTCCGCTTCTCAGTAAACAATTAACAAAAAGACCGAGCTGAGTATCACATGACCTGCCTTTCCTGAAGCCGTGTTGACAATCATCTAACAATAAATTACTATCAAGAAATCGCATTATGTTGCTAACGAGTATATGTTCGAGAATCTTACACGATATCGAAGTTAAAGAAATCGGCCTGTAATTTTCTGGGTTCTCCTTGTCTCCGCCCTTATGAATTTGGGTAACGTGCGCTAACCTCCAGTCGCTAGGGACCTCTGCGCGAGAAATGGATTTCTCGAAGATAATCAGAAGAAAAGGTGCTATTTCTTCTGCTAATTCTTTTAAAACGCGAGCAGGAATTTCTTCGGGGCCAGTGGCTTTGTTATGTCTGATGGAACTTAATTGCTTTGCTATTCCCACCTCAGAAAATACTATATCGTCCATCAGCCCTCCCCCCCTTATTGCGGGTGCAATATGTACGCAATGGTCGCTGACGGCTGTGAATGCTTTTACAAAATGACCGTTTAACAGGTTTCCATGATGCATGATGCACTCCAGGTCTTTCATGACACCAGATTTAAAAGTGAAGAAACTGGCTTCAATGGACGTAAGGCTATCTCTCCGTTCCGATCCGTCCAGTTTCCTCGCCTCTTCAAGCTGATTATGGAATCCGGCCATGGATTTCGTCAATTCTTCAATCTTTTTCTTCAGATCCCTATTCTGGGATCTAAGATCGGCGTTTTGGGCCTGCAAGCTAGTCTTCGCGGACATGGTTGGTAGAGTGGGGGCGGAAGTGAAAGTGAGGGTCAGAGCAAAGGGTTAGGCACGTCCGTTCACCGCGAGCATTGGGGAACGAAAACGAAAAACGAAAAACTAATCAGATCTTTTTTAAAAATGTTAAATATAAAATTTTGTGTTGATATGATTAATAGTGTTTGAGTTAGAGCGCCCACAAAAATCTATCACATATAGACAGACAGACAGACATCATCCAGAAAATAGTCAAAACGTGTTCAGGGGACCTTAAAACATGTATTTCCGTTGAAATCTCGAATTCGATTTTTGTCATGAAAACAACGTATTTTCCATACAAATATGGAGAAAGTCATGTGTTGCCCACATCAGTTTATTTTCATCTATTTTTATTATTTATAGCTTAGTTAAATGTATTCAATAACTTCTGAGGGGGGCAATTATTTACGCAATAATTGAGTAGAATATTGGCAAAAAGGCATCAAGTCGTATTTAATGTTATTACTTTCTCCATATACGAAATATAGAGAAAGTATTTTCTCTCTCTCAGAAGTTATTGAATACATTTAACTAAGCTATAAATAATTATGTTTTTATGAGGACAGTAATTGCGTATTTTATAATTTTAGATCTCTTCAGGATAGTCTAAATTGTGAAATCATTATGACAAATTTATCCATAGTTGATACAGCATTATCATGATCTTGAATGTTGGAAGAGATATTTATGAGTACGCTTTACACCGCAGCCTGGTTATAACCCCGTTGGTTATTCCGCGGTTTCGGATATAACGCGGGTCTTTCTTTCTCCACGTGTGTTGGAAAAAAGTTCAGTCATACATACGATCGTGCCCTCGATTATATGGAAGTTTTGCTATAATGCGGGTTGCAGCTCCTCCTCCGAAAGCCGCATTGTAACCGGGGAGCGGTTTTCATCAAAATGCATCTTTAAAAAACTAAGATTATCATGATGCAAAGTTGGAAAACTCTTCGTCCAAAGAAAGATGCATCTGCGCTTATTCCAGCCCGTTCCGCATTTCCATGGGTAATTACTGAAATCAGCATTTATGCGATTGAAAATTTTATGAGATTAATACATATTTAATTCCTCAATATGAAAAATAATTTTACGCCTATAAAAATCACGTTAAGCCATTAATTAATTGTTTATGTTTATCATTCTGTTATGTTTATCATTCTTTAGAACTTGAGCTACTCAGCATCAAAATTATCATTCATCTACCATTTCAAATCGTTAATTCTTTGACGAAGCGTGCCTAGTCTCTATGCGGAGAACTATCATATTAATATAGCATTGTAATAATTTTGTATATGCCGTCGAAAAACAAAGTGTCTGAATATATAAATATATCCAAGCTGGAATGTTGATGAGGGACTATTTTTTTATCAATCACGAGAATGATGTATAGAAAATTATAATTTATTTTCATTTAGATGTATTTATTTTGATTCCCTTTGTACTTTTGGAAGATTTTAATTCCACAGAAGAATAATATCATTCTTTTTCTCAAAGTCCATGTCTAATAAAATGATTGAAGGAATAAATGCTTACAAAGTACTCCGATTAAGCCAATCTTGTCATTTGAAAGCATTCCTTGAAACTGGAATGGATCTAGAGATCAGAGTCGGGTGAACATAACTGGTTCTGATGAGAGAAAATTGGAGAGGTGATATTTTTTTATAGAAGAAAACCACTATAGTCTATTTCGAGACAATTTAGCATGCCCAATTCCAGAGACAATTTCTACCCGCTTCCTCTCGCTTACGGATGAAAGAAACCGTGTAATATTTGTTTATTAAAAATTTTCATATTATTAGGCAAGGCTGTTTAAATACATGATTCGTTTCCATTGTTTTATTATTATTAATATTATTATTACGTATACACTGCAATTAGGAACAATCCTGGTGGCAGCTGCTCTACATGTCATATATAAATCCAATTTCACGTATACATAAATATATACATATACATACATACAAATTCACAAATGAATCCTATTTACATATAGAGTTAAGTTAGGTTAGAGATTATTACTAAAGTATGTAATATACTACCAAGATCTATCATCACTTGCAAAATTTCTTTGAATTTTAAACGGGCTTTCACTAGGCACATTGCAATTTCGTGAGCCAACCCTTCAAATACATAATTTATCTTAAAAATATAACTTGGTTATTAGATACTATTTCCATAAATAACATACAATTACATACAAACATCAAATCAGAGAACTCTCGTCACAACAGCTTAGCTATGAATTCAAACATTTGTTGCATGCAATATTCTTCTGCAAAAGATTTGAACATAATAAAACAACGGCAGCTGCATTATCATTCATAACTACTGCAGTATATGTGATATATGTAATACGGAGTCATGATATACATGATAAATGGGCAGACAGTTAAGATGTATTAAAAAGAGAACTAGTAAAAACTACGATTTGTGTTCTTTACTTCACGTAGCTCAGAATAATTATATTCCTAATGTTATCTGAAACATTGAGTGCTTTGACCTTTTAATACGGAAATACTGTAAAACGTTCCTATATGATTGGCAAGGCGTCTCATTGTCTGCACTTGTAAGAGACCTTTGCTTCAATGACTGCCTTGCTGTGAAAAAATGAATGGATCGCTATTTAAGCGATACCGTTGCATTATGGGTAAATTCACTCTTTGGTTTTTGAGAATAAATTCTGAAGGTAAATATTATCAGAAACTTGTATGATTGTATGTACGCAAATTACAATGACTACAATTGCATTATTAATTTAAAAACTAATAATATGTTTTTTCTTAGTAAAATGACGTGAACCAAGTTGTGCCATAAGGATATTAATAGTTGCATAAGAAGGCTTGTTAAACCCTCATTACTCCTTATTGGATAAATTATTATCAACATTAGCAAATTTATTCGGCGGAGATGTTTTTCGGATAGGACGATAATAATTTGAGAATTTTTATCTACTCTACGAATATATCTGAATCCAATATGGAAATTACGTAGTGTAGGACAGTGTTCGGCAAATTGCGTCTCTTAAGAGTTATGCCGCTCTTTAAATCGATCCGTGTGGTTCCATAAATCAAATCTCACTATTGATTTAGGCATTTAAAGCAACATTTCTGCTCACCACCTAATTTTCCGAAACTTATTCCTCTTATTTTGAGTTTTACTTTGTGTATGAAAACAGTGGCTCTTCTTGTTAATGCAGATGATAATGGACTTGCATGTTTCAGTTGCTGTAAAATTTTTAATAAAAACTTGGAAAGCGGATATCAAAGTGTTAAACTTATGCCCATGCGAAAAACGTTAAAGAGCTCTACGTGGTCGTATTGTAAATGATGAGAAAGTCTGTGGAATTTTTAATTTAAATCTTAATTCGCGTGAAATTGTCGCGTGGTTCTTGTGTAAATTTATTCGCCGTAAGAAAAATAAAATTAAGCGGATGAATTCAGGCAAAATCATCGCTCCACACGACATAAAAAAATAAAGAGCGAAATAAATTCCGCCGTCATTTTTCCCAAAAATGGAACTTTGTTTCTCGTTTTTTTTCTATTAAAAAATAACTGCTTTAAGGAACAACATACCCGTACATTTTCAAAGCATCGAATAAACGTTCTCATCTCCTTTAAAATACATTTCGTGGCTATAAAGGCAAGTAGCCGGCTTGCGAACGCATAGCATCCGGCCTTTGGTTTAACACCTCCAGGGACTTCACTCCCGATCCGTGCAGCCTCTCATCCGGAGCGCGGAGGAGAGAGGGAAAGAGGCGGGAGAAGATGAGGAATGTTGGGAATGAGAAGGGGGGAGAGAGTGGGGGAGAGTGGTGTAGGGAGGGTGATGTGAATGGGAAGTACGAAGAGGATGAGTAAGAGAGAAGGAGATGGACCGAGGAGAAGAGAATGAGAGGAGAGAAAACTGGAGAGAGAGAGAGAGAAGTAGAGGGAGATAATGAGAATTGGGAGGGAGATAAGGGAAGAGGAGAGAGAGAAAGCGAAAGAGGAGTGGGAAGAAGAATGAGGAAGAGAATGGGAGATAGGGAGAGGGAGGGAAATAGGGTGAGGGAGATGGAGAAAATTGGAGGGAGATAGAGCTAGAGAAAGAGAAGAAAAGAGAGGTGGGGAGTTGTAGACAGTGTGAGGAAGAGAAAGAGGGGAGGAGATAACAGGAGGAAGTATACAACGGAAAAAGACGGAAGAAGATGATGAGAGATGGAATGAAGAGAGAGAATAAGCTTGATACGGGAAGCGAAAGAGGAAGAGGCAGAGAAAGAGAATAGAAGAGTAGGAGGCAGAGCGGGAGAAAAAAAGACGATGGAGGGAAATAGAGAGGGAGAGGGATGGAGGGAAAGAGAGAGAGGGATAGCGGGTGTCTGGGAAGGCGCAAGGCGACGTAACTCTGGTGGGGCCGCTCTGTTCGAGCGCCAGCGTAGTCATTTGAACATCGGGCATCATCGGAAGCGGTCGCTTGGCGCAAAGGCGCACAACCCGAATAAGTCGCCGCGTTCGTTCGTCGCCAAAACCTCGGAATCTGCGGTGATCCTCGCATCCGAACGTCTCTCGCCGGCCCCAAACAGGGAACGTCCACGCAACGGAGCGGTCGCTAGGTTAGGGAAGGGTTGGCGGGTGTCGAAGAAATCGCTCGGAAGTTAAACTTTTTCTCGGAGAAGACTATTACTTACGTGCAAAGGAGAGAAAGACAGTGGGACTTCTTATTCGGCGAGAGAAGCTGGCTTGAATCTGTATATACACTAGGTTAGAATCCTCATTTATCGCTACCTGATCGTCGTATTGAAGTTCGGGCACGCATCCCTCTTTGGTACATTGATACATTGAAAAAACAAACTCGAATTTAATTTTGTACTCTTTATTAGGGTTTTACTTCGCTTTTAGACTTTTTTGTACGTGACGTTTAATTTTCGTTGGCTTCTCAAGAGATTGAGCATTTTAGCTGGTTAATTTTTGGCATCCAAAAGTGTGTATTTTTATTTTTTCCTTCTGTGTAAAGTGATATTTCCCCAAGTCATTGTGTTTGTTTTAAATTAATTTGCGTTATTTTCTTCAGGAGGGTTTCGTAAGTGTTTTCATTCCGATTTTGCATGTTTGATAGTAATTTTCTCCGTTTGACTTTGTGAGATACGCCTTACGTATATGTCGCGCGTTTTCTCTCAAAACAACTTTATAGCTCATTTCTCTGGATATATTATTAAATACGTCTGCTCTGTAGAATATTCCTGCATTTAACATCTAAATTACCTCGATGGAATACTCTAAAACTAATAAACTTACCGTCATGTGATAAACGTTCTCCGCTTTAAAAGAATTATATTTAGAAATTATTCAAATTTTCCTCCAACCTACCATTTTCAACGCGTAGGATAATTTTACTAATTGTCTTGGAAACTGTTTTTCCAGCTAGTTCGAATTAAAATGACTTATTTATCGTGTTCGCGTGGGAAAAACTACTAACTCCTGAAACATGCTCTCTGTGAGATAGCCACCTGTTTCTCCATTTTTTCATTCTCACTTCTCTTTGTCCCTCATTTTCCTTCGAAGATGAAATTCAATCGTCATATCATCCTACGCGTGATCAGATTAAGCTCTCAGATCCCATTCGTTCCTCATCGCTGTCAATTTTGAGTTTATCTCTCCATCACTCTGGATATCTCGCCCTTCCTGCCCCTCACAATCCAATTTAAACAGCGCCGATAGGGATAAAGCGCTAGAGGAGGGGTGAGAGAAATAAATCTTGATAGCGAATTTGTCGTGTATTTTATTTTATTTGTCAAAAGAAAGAAAGTTTCCCGGCGTAAAGACAGCGAGTGCCTATTTATCGTACCAAAAACCACAAACAATATGCCAACGAGAAAGATGAGGGTCGGGGGGCCGGATTGAGGGAAACATACAGAGGTTCTTTTGTGCGTGTACGAGAGAGTGAAGGAAAGACGATTTTCGATGCATCTCTTTCTCTTACCGCAGATATCGCTCCCTTCCATCTCGCCTCTCGGGTTTTGAAGAATAACGATCTGCGCTTCGAGTGAGGGAGAGAGTTTCAGGAGCCACAGGAGTTCTTTGCCGGAAAGAGACGTTGTCATCTGTTGTAGCCGCAAAAACAACCTGTTCCCCGTTGTTCCCTACTAGAACAGCACAGGTGAGTTTTATTTATAGCACATTTAAAAACATTCTTTGATTCGTTCGGTTTATTTTTCATTCATATAGTTTCGTTTAAAAAAAATGTTTGCCGAGATTATGCTTCTACCGTTGATTCTTATGTAGATGAATGTCTTTATCATGAAAGGCGCCGAAAGAGTTGTATGACGTTCAGGTTGGAAATCCTTTTCATTTATCTTTTGCTAATGTATGGTTATATACTGGCAATTAATTTGATAAGCATTGGGAAGTGGGATAAATTCTAAGAGAATTGAAAATACACAGTTAAGTAGCGGTTTTTATGTTTCTCTACAGGCTTGGACATGAAGAGAGAAAGAAAACACCCTGTGAGCTTGCTGACGATAAAAACGTTATTCTTTAGAAATTAATTTTTTGAGTTCTTCTTGAAATTTTGTTCTTTTATGTATGCATTTTTATCATCAATGGGATTGACGTTTAATTAATTGAACGATTTCCAAGATGGCTGTTTAAACTTAAGACGCACCAAGAACTTTCCTCTGAGCTTATTTTGTACTTTTTACAACCCCTGACGAAAATTTACTCTGTTCTCGTTTGGAGTTCTCTTCATGGCGCATATTTGTCTTGTAAATTCCCACGATATGTTTCCCCATCATAAACTCTGCCTTGGAACGCCCGGCATTTAATATTGGAACTTAAATTCGTTTATGTATTTATTATGAAGTTGAATGATAACAGTGAACCTTATCTTGATCTTTTTGTATGCGTAGATATCTTTGAAGGGAAGTGGATCTGGTCTCAAACCGAAAATGCTACAAGTCTCGTAAAAAAGTAAATAGCGTTATACACACAGAAACATGCAAGGGATTTCTACGTGCCTAAAAATTAACGGATTTATTAATGAAACGATAATATTATAAACTTGTTTTTGGTATCTTCAGTTGTTATTGATAAAAATTTCATTCCTTAATATTTTTGTGGGAAATTTTATCGATATCGTTTTGAATGAATTTTAGGCGTCGTTTTTAATCTGACGTTCATATTTGATATATTTTGGTATGTTTGGCGATATATCAAGGGGAAGTATTATCTGTTTGGAAACCTTCATTGCCGATCAAATTTTGCTCATTTTCGAAACTGGAAGCAGGGAATAATGTTGGCCGTCGTTAATAGGGCTGCTGGATACGTTATTCTTTGAAATAATAGACACCGCATGTTCTTGAATATTAAATTTCTCTTTCTTTTCATTGTTTATTTTTAAAACGCTCCTTATTAGCTGATATTTACACCATCGAATGACTTATTAGTACGAGTTCCAACATTTTATTGCAAAAAAATTATATCGATGCAATATTTAGTATTCAAATAGTTTGCCTTGACTGCTGAAGTCCAAGTGCCTCTAAGGTTCTAACCTTTTCTAAAACCAATTTATTTCGATATTTGGCGAATGCTATTAACTGAAGCCTTACGTAGTGGAGTCAGAGCAGAAAAATTAAAGCTCTTTATTTTAAAATCACGTTATTTTGCTCAACAGCAACATCTTTTCATTACCCATCAAAATATTACTCAATTTTGGAGTAGGATTAGTTATTGTTGATTCGTTGCCTTAGCAATTGATGAATGTGCGGCGTCTTTGTTATTTTGCGGACACTCTGACAAAACGCACTTATTATATAGATTGCTTATCGCCATGCTTTAATTTAAACCTATATATTTCAATTGTCAAACAGTTTTGGATGAACGCTGCATTTAAATGTTTTTGTAATTGTATAACGTTTTTCTATGTTCTGTGGTGACGTGTCCTCATTTCAGCGTAGGGTAATAACGATATAGGTTAATTAATAATCAATTCCCATAAATCTATACAAATGATATGTAGGTATGCATTTCACCATCCGTTTATCGTATTTTAATAATGTTGGAAACTATTCTTAATTTGATGTTTGAAGGAGGAGTGAGGAATGAAAATCCTCAATTTTCAAAGCGCCAAAATATGTCCATATATCATTTTTATAGAAGCAAGATGGAAAAAATTATCACCAGGTGAGGGATGTCGTCTTTTCGTTCTCTCAACACGTGAATTCTCAAAGCTGATCATTCGTAAAAATAGTTACTTTCATTTTTAAAAAGAAATAAATTGAAAAGCTGCGTTCATTCAAGGTTTTGCGCTTTTTTTATTTTCTTTTTTGTCTCATCTGTCGATTACGAAGATATTTCTAGAAAAAACCGAGACACGTTTTTCTGCCAGGATCGTTCCTTTTTAATCGGAAAGATTGAGAGAAAAATCATTCCAAAGGAGAAATCCTCTTACTTAGGGTAAGTAGAATAAAAAAATGTGGATCACCTCTCCCTCCTTACCGCCAGAGCAGGAGCTAGAGCATATTATCTCCATACAAAGGGTAAATTGTAAGTCTTCTTGCATACTATTCAAAGGAGGCTCTTGTGTCGACTGGGAGGGTGAGAAAGGAGGAGAGAGAAGGGAAGGGAGAGAGGGTTGGAGGAAGGGAAGGAAGGAGTGCGAGACTATAAGAGCCTACAGAAAGAGATAGAAAAAATGAAAGGGATCAAGTGTTTCGATTTGATTACATTTCTTCTCGCTCAAATTCCTTCCGCATTACATCCTCGGCGTATATTTTCCTCCTAAACCGCGTCGCTCGCCTATGATCACCTATGACACCGTATTTCTCCACATCCGCCGCCACTCCACCTCAAACCTTCCCCTTTTACTTCCCTTCCATCTTTCCCACCTCCATTTACGCCACCTTTTCGAGCAAGAAAATGCTCCCTCCATCTAGCTAAGCCGCTTCCCATCTCGAGTGGAAAACCTTAGTCTCTATCCATCCCAAAACCCTCCATCTCTCTCACTCTTTCTCCCTCTCTAACTCTCAACTCCATTTCTTCCATATCCCAGTTTCTCACCCTCTCCCAGCTCTTCTTTCTCGCCAACATTTCCCAAAAGATGGGTGAGAGGATGCGATGAGATAAAGAGAGATGACAGGAGATTCTTTCGGTAACGTGAGAACCTTTTTACTCCGGCCGCGGGGGTGAGGGGAGACGGGCACACCTAAAAGATTCCTGGAATCTGCGAGCTGGGAATTTGATTGGCCCTTTTCCGGAGAGAATGAAAGAGAGATGGGATCCCCAAGAGGTGGCACTGTTTCTCTTCTTAGTGTCCCCTTCATCTGTCCCTTTCTCCCTAACTGCCGCTGTCCCTATGGTCAGCGGGAGGAAAAACGATAATGTCTGATTTGCGACATCCTTCTAGGTTACACTCATTGAAGAAAAAAATTCACTTCCGGGAATGATTTTATTTTTATCGCCGAGAGCTGTTGAGATGAGACTTCTCGGCGGCGAATGGGTTAAAGGGATGAAACGAGGCTGTATCCGGCCGACGTGGTCGCTGGTTCAAATGATACGAAATGGCGGTGGGGGTAAGATGAAAAATACGAGCTAGTGATTTCCTTTACGAGGCTGACTAGACGTTCGGAGAGAGATCTTCGCTTCGAGCTTTTGTAGATTGCGCGTGATCGAAATAAATTCGAGAATTGTTATGGCAAATTTTACAAGAATGTAAAAACGATTCCAGTTGTATAATCTCAAGGCGTATGGTCGTCAAACTGTAGAAACATCTTTTTCCTAGTGGTCGACAATTCGAGTCAAAGAGGTTAGATCATTGGTGCCGAATCTTTTCGGCTCGAGGGCCATAAATGCCACTTCCGCACTCGTCGCAGATCGCACACTGTCGAAAATAGAGTTAATAGATGAATCAAGATAACTATAGGACTGTTGGTGTTCAGCCTTTTCTGATTTTTAAATTTATCTGTTATGTATTTAGACTAAAAGACAATATATTTACATAATTTTCTATTTTAATTTTACGCTACAATGTGTTATAATTGCAAACGTTTAACGCATGGCGGGTCGTATGTTGCCCGCGGGCTGTAGTTGGAAAACCACTCGGTAAGACCAGAAGTCTCATACACAAATTACACTAGGATCAAACAGATGGAGGGCCGTATGGCGCTCGCATTTCGCTAGACATTAGAAACACGCGGCCGTAATACAATATATTGTAATTAAAAACAAATTGTAATGGGATTCCTAAATGTTGGACATTTTTATATTGTATTTATATTATTCCGTGATTTTCTCGTTCACTGTTGATCTTCCACCATCTAACAGCAGAATAAAAGGAGTGAGAGAGACACGCTTTTAGGAATGATGAGCCGCATTCGATCCGCGCGATACTTGTTTTAGGCCCCCTGGGTCCGATTGTATTGCGCAAGAATTACATTTTACGAAAATTGATCGCAATTCCTGCTAGGTTCAGGTACGGTGCGTGCCTTATTATATGTGAACGATGGAGGGTTCTCTTCTTCTCCTCCCAATTTGGCTACGCCCGCTGCTCAACTTATTGAACGCGAGTTACAGAATTCATCCCGTCGGACAAGAGCGATTCCGACTGTATGACCGCAGAACAACCGAGATCGCTGTCCGCGACCGAAATTGCGTCACATATTCCGTTATTAATTGTGCCTCCTTGACTGATTATTTCCATTTCCTAAATATTTTCTATTGATCAACAGGATAGCGCAAGGTGGATTTGTTGAAGTCAATGGTTTTTAGAAACACGCGAAGGAAACCTGTTATTCGCGTCATGTTATTAATAGCATAGTCATAGTTCCACGATATTGCGAGAAGAATCGATAATCTAATGTGAAATCGACGAGATTTTTAGCGTAAAAATATTCTTTAAGTTCACATGCACTTTCATTTTATCGTAAAATCTTTACGAGACATTTTTATTCTAATTAAATATCCAGATTAATATCATCATACTATTGGTCTCCTATTGAAATATTACTGTTACCATGGAAAACGGATTATTGCGTGAAATTATTTTGGGTAAATTTCTTTATGATAGGTAATGTTGCATGGAGTTAAGTAAATCTCATGCTCTAGACGCTTTGAAATTCGACCATTCATGTTCTAGTAGTTTATCGTTTGAGGCATAATGCACTGAAATTTTTTATTTTAAAGACATCTATATTACAGGCGGCTGGAAACAAAATTAATTATATCTCAAGGTACGAATCCACTTTGGATCCATCGCAATTCTGGCTTAGAAATTTTATATTTAGACCTTCCAAAGTTTCGAAGCGTCTGCGGTGCTCATTAATTCTATTCTATATCTGAAGTCGTTGACAAACTATTTATATCCAATAAAAAGGTGAGGGAATAACTTATTCTATTAGGCAACTCTCATCATTGGATCTTTTTCACAATCTTTGCGAATCGCCACCAATTGCGCATCTGATTTTCTTAGCAATTTTATAGCTATAGACATAGTTTGCCGATTTCATTTCAGTCAATATAAGACGATAATTCTTTCTTAAATCTAAAGGTTTTACAATTCTACGTCTTTTTTATCACCAGTTTAGTCTGAACTTACAATCAGGCATTTGTAATTCCATTCCGCTATATATATTTTTACAAGTATGAGAATTTATGTCCGGCGGAACCTTTTTTTCTTGAAGAAACGGTTATAATAGAGAAAACCGGCAAACAGACATCAAACGCATAACGTACGGACGCATGTGCCTTTTTCTGTGTTTTATCGGCGTACTTTCCTATCATGGCGGCCGGTCTGTTAGACTACCCTGTCTGTACGCTCCATCTGTTTACCTTAGCGCGTAAAATATACTCAGAAACATGCGAGCCTATAAACCAAGCAGAAGAGAAGTGGAGACGTAAAAAAAGTAAGGGAAGAGAGTAAAAGAATAAATAAAAGAGAAGGGAAAGATCGCCCGCCGTGCAAGACGCTGCGTTCTTACGCTCGTCCCATTCCCAACACGTTTTAAAGGAGCATTCCATTGGAGGGATGAAACGTTTTAGAATATTCTCCTGGAATCGATTTTTTTCATTTGGTTTTCCAATCTCATTCCCGAATCTTTAGTTATTGGTTGCTTGTTTCGGTTATCTCCTTGACATTCAGCACATTTCAAGAAAACGGCTCTCCAAACGAAAAAAATTTCCTTGTGCAATTCTTAATTCTCTTTGAATAGAAAAGCGAGTTACATTAGGTCTCCCTAAAGCTTCGCCTGGCAGCAATTTGATTCTGTGAAATATATCGCTTTCACCGCTCTGACATAAGTGAAGATTTAGTTTGAAGGCATATATTGCTTTTCACCCTTAAAACACTTGTGTTGTCGACTATGAAAGAAACGAGGTGATATAAAATGCCGCAGGATTAGAAAGAAACTTAATTGGAGTAATAAGACAGTGACAAGAAATGGATGAGTTACATTTAAGAGGCTGCTGGATATTGAAAAGAATTATAAAGGGAGGAAGAAAAGGCACAGAACGAAGAGGATTTCGGATGATTATGGATAAGAAAGGGATGCTTATGTAAACTCTTGGTGGGTAGGTCGTGTAATGTAGAATACTCTATAATGCACTATCCATATTTTTTCATAAAAATGCCTCTATTAAAGTTAAAAATAAAATAAAATCCCAAATATTTTTCTGTCACTTCACATACAAATATGCCGACGTTCAACCACTCTTTATCCGGTGTTCCGTTATTAAACATAACGGGAAGTTTCATTTAACTTGTTTATAGCAAATCTCCCGTTTCTCGATTGCCTTCACCGAATATGAGCCGTTTTCAGAAATATTGTCGAGATGAAATTGCCAAAAATTTTATGATGATATTATTGGAAAATTTTACGATAGTTTGTATGATACGATGCGTCCAATGCGTATTGTCACAACCATTTGTGATAGTTCAAAAAGAAAATTCTTTTTTTTTACTTTTTTATGTGTAAAAGTTTTTGTACCATGTCTCATTCTCCATTTTTTTGTAGTTACATCCCTTACATTCCATTTTGTTTTAGCAGTTATATTTGACGTTCTTATATAGTCTTATACTTTATTTACCTAAGTTTCTTTTTGCTAGAAATATCGCACCGCGTTAGGGAGAATTCTTTGCCCTAGTGAAATATTCTCCGTGTTCATGATGTCCGATTGGAAGTTTGATAGCCCTATTCTCCTTAAAGTTTAGAGATGCAAACATATCCCTTGCTCTCGATACAGATTTTCCCTCAAATTTTGCTATTCAAATCAGAGAATTTTTTAAATGGTTAAATATGAAAAAATGATGATTCTGTTACAAAAATTCCGTCTTGTTATTTACACGTGAGATAACGTTTTGCTTAAATGCTCCATAGTAAAAGTTATATTTGTAAGCAAAAGAAAATAATAAATTCATGCATAAAAGGTTTCTAGATTTTTAAAAGGTATAGGTACTCAAAAATTCTCGTTAATTAATTAATTAATCTTTTAATCTTAAGCATTTGTCAAAGTACCTTAGGTGTTCGGCCTTTGCCTCTGTGTGGTATTTTCTGTCTAAATAATTATACTAGACTAAGAAAATTTCCAGTTAATGATCTTCCATCAAAGCACAGCAACATTGCTATTAAACCTGCAACATTTAAATGCATGATGTATAATGCATTCCAGACTCTTGTTACGTTTACTAACACACATGAGATATTGTTTTTGTATCATCATGAATTCAATAAATAATCTTATCATTCTCATTGAGCTAAATATATCTCATTTCGGTTAAATAAACTGCTTAAAAATCAATACAATCACTATGATCTTCTGTTTCATTGCTCGTCGAGTATCATTATTTTTAACAGTATAAATGTGTGTTTTTACAAAAATACAAACCCCGAGAACGAGAGCAGAATAGCTTAGCTTTTGAAAAGGACTCATCGTAGAGTTATATAGAATAGCTAGACTCCATTAAAAAATGTTCAAATTAGGTATCTTTCGCTCGTAAAACAGAAAAGAATCTCAAAATGTGAGCCTCGCAAAGTGAAGCCGATATTTCTCAATGGAAGAATTAGAATCACATACTCTCAGTATATCCATTGCCTACCGGATAAATTTATCGATTTCAATTTTATTCGCACTTCCTGTTTTTTTTATACCTACCGATGACGGGACACGTATTCTGTCCACTTTGGAAAATCGATGGTTTTGGATTTTTATCATCCTAGAAAATAGGCGGCGAATGAGAGGAGCGGGTTCCATGGAAACCAGTCCCTTTCCTTCCTCCTTTGTAAACCCTCACTCGCCTCATTTTGCCTTTATAATGCAATCCGGCTTCTCATTTCAGGGACAAATATTTGAACCCACGCTGCGGCGCATTCCAAGATATCTGGGTGATGGGGTTTCGTTCGGGTTTGTAACTAAAGCCTATCGTTATTATTTCCACCATTTTCTCCCTCCCCCTCTAATGTATACCCAACCATCAATCCTCATCGAAGAGGTTTTAGAGGGTTATTTTTCGGCTTTATTGAAAAAATCGTCTAGCTCCGAATGAATTTTTCTCTCTTCTGTTTCCTCGTTTTTTGGTTAGTCGATAATGCCTTAGGTTCCATTTATTCGTCCCGAAATTTTTAAAATTAAAATGATCCTCACTTTTTTGAAGTAGTTTGGATTTTCGTTCGTGGGAAAATTGCCTTTCGACGATATCTTTCACGATATTTCAGCATATTTAAATTGGGAGACGGAGAGATTTTTGTGATTTATTCCAGAAGATATTTTGTTGGACGTAGTGTTTTGGATCTGCTATCATACCTCTATGAATATATTGATTATATTGTCGAATAAATAATTAATTTTGCAATAATTCCATGTTAGTTTTGCTTTCCACAGTTTGTCTACGAGGCAGTCTTAAATAACCAAAAATATTGACGACGAGATTCATTTTTTTAATTTAGCCGCGTTTTTCAAATTCAGAAATAAGCTTAAAAAGACTACTGGGTAGGCAAGATATGCGCTTAATTTTTCAATTTTTGACACTTGAGTGTTTATTTTTAGTTCGTTTCTTTTAGCAAACTATCAATCTTTGACCCACTCGTTTCTTCCGACTTTTCGTTTTTACTCGGAAGTAACCTCATCTCTTCTCTTACCCTTTCTAGCAGCCCTCATTTGTTTTGATCTCAGTCTGACTAATTTTCAATTTAGATTTAACACCGTAACTAGTGTTTCCGGCGAATTCTTTTCTATACTAATAATTTATGCTTCCGTCTCAAATTGATTTTCTTTATAATAAAACGCCATCCTGACAGTGTGGAATAATTCAAAACGATGAGTGAGACCAAATATTACAGTCGAAAATATAAGTTTTGGAGTTAGCTTTGGAGCTTAATTCCTTAGACTTTTTAAATTTGATCCCGGTTTAATTTTAATACTCTAACCTAGATTATATGAGTTGCTGTTGGGAAGAATCATATAATGTTTTCTCTAACTTAGAAACATTTTTGCCTATTAATTTCGCGTGACCTGTGAACATTGAATTTTTTTCGTATAACAAGTCCTCAGCGTAGCTTAAAATATTTAAGGCTTGATAGTATCATATTCTAAAGCGAATACTTCTGCCGGGAGGCATGCAAAAAAGTATAATTTATTTTTTAGCGTACCGTATATATTTGATTTAAAATAGAATCGTCCAACTCGGATTTTTGCTGAAATCTAATTGATAAATTAAGTATCTCTACGAATCTTGAAATAACCAAAGACTCATTTCGCTTTCAAAGCAGCTGATAGCAGTATCTAAATAAAAAATTCATTCTCCGATTCTAATAGATAAATCACATCTGTTAACGGCTACGTTGGAACCGAAATACGCACCTGTTTTCCAAACATTTTACAGCTACTGGAGCTAGCAAATATATCAATTACCATCATTTGAAGTTATTTCTTTGATGAGTCATCTACGAGTTATAGAGAAAACCTAATTTGCTCATTTAAGGTTCTATAACATAATTTGTTAGTAAAATTACATAATAATAGTATTTTTATATATTGCATATTTCCAGTTACTGAAATCTACAAAAATATTTTCATAAATATAAATTTAGTATCTTTAGTTAATTGTGGAAAAATTTAATATGGGGTATTAATTATTGTTTTGATTATCAATCTTCCAGAGAGGATCGATTATATTCTTAAAGGCTGATGGACGGAGAAAATAGATGAAGGTAGTAAACTCCGTATATTTTCTAAACACTAGCAAAAACGCTATATAGGATTCCATATCAAATGAAATTTAGGGTATGCAATTTTAATGTTTTAACTAGATAGGCAGAATTATAAAAAATATATCCAACTCTTAACATCACAATGTTTCATTGCAGATAATATTGAGATTCTCCGTCCAAGTTGTATGAACAGAAGCAACTTACTAAATTTCGAATTCACATGCTAACGAAGCGTATAGTTTATTGTAATTTTTTCAATTCACGATGTTCTTTTTTGGTAATCTCAGTTATGAGCTACGGGGGTTTTTCCCTATGAATTAAAATCTGCGTGGTCAAATTAAGATACTTTTGTCGATCCATCTCTCTAGTAATTTATACTGACTGTTCGAAATCAATGTTTAGAATATCTATACATTATAATAAAATTTGTTTGCAATATTTTTCTTTATGTAAGCGAGTTTTTAGATCCTCTATACAGTGGAATAAATTTTGAGTGATCAAAATTAAAAGGTTATAATCCGTTCTTAAATTATATCATGGATTGAAAAGGCAATGACGCACTTGTGATCTTTGGAGATTAAGGCAGAAATAAAAGATGGAAAAGTGAGATCAAATGGCGCCATCGAAGAGTCGTAAATCAACATGCTCAAAGTAGGATATAGTGGCCCCAGTCATATGTCACTTCCTGTCAGTCGTGACTTCTGGATTTTACTTTTTAATCCCCTCCTTTCCGGCACTAGTCATAAATTTATACGCATTTACTTTGAGCGGCGGTCGCATGTGTTTCATTCAGGCGATTTAGCCCTTCCCTTAAGAGAAGTTGCAATTCCTATGGCAAAGACACTGACGCCGAATTCGCATTTTCTTCGATTTTGTGCCTTTCCCTTCCGTTTATTCTCATCTCTCTTTGCCCACGCTACTTTCTCCTGTCTTCTCAAGAAGTAACCTGTCTCTAAAATGAGGAAGTTCCGAAAGTGACCAAAATTTATTCAAACAAATGATAAACTTATTTTGCTTAACTCAGGATAATTACATCCTAACTCAGATCGAACTATTTTAAAACAATTATCTGATTGGATTGTTTGGTATTTCTTCGCGAAGTATAATAGTTAGCAATTTACTCAATGTATAAAATAATATTAACTATATAGTATATATAATTAATCAGTTCGGAATAATACGTAATAAATATTAGGATATGATTTAATTGATAATTTTTATTTTACTCTTTGTGTAGTATTATTTAGGAGCTAATGAAGAGGGATTTAATCCGTCGAAAAACCAGTTCCGAGGGTACACAACTGTAAATGATACCATATGTGCGTATCGGCTACAAAGAATCCAGTCTTAGTGGTCATTTTAGATTTAAAAACAAGATGTCTGCTTTGTTGTTGAAACGCACCTCTGGTTTCTTCAACAGTTTTGTTGGATTTATCTGGAACTTAAACAATTTCATCAATAAATTCGTTTTTATAATAAAATAGGCACTTATGTTTCTTCAATACAGCACTAACTTTCAATTTCTAAAAATGTAATTTTACTCACACAGGAATAACCATTCAATTAAAACCCACTACAAAAAAGTTTAAAAATAATTTTAAAGTCTTAATACATTTTTGCAATGCTCTCAGTTTCTTTATTGTCACTGCCTAAAGATATTCTTTGTGCTCTCCTTAATTCATTTATTAAGCTAGTGTTCAGTAACATAGATAAAAATTTATGCAATCCATTTTAATGCATGCTTCATTGTTTTCCTATTTCCTAAGCGCTTGAATTTCTTTTTTAATCATTAGAAATGGAACAAAATTCATTTATGGAAATTTTTTCTCAGTTTCTATTATGTAGATTTTCATTCACCTTATCTTTCGTTGCTACTCTCCAATCACAGGTTTGTTTATTTTATTCTCACTCTATTGCCGAAATACATTGGCCTTTATCATGAGATGTAAAAGAAAACGGCCAGCTAACAATGCAATAATTTCTGCATAAAATATATTGTTAGAACGTTATTCTTTAAAAATTAATTTGTTGTCATCATAAAGCTTGTAACACAACCTAAAATTATATCACGGTACTACGTGAGGAATAATTGTCATTAATTGAAAAGAAGACATTGTCTTGGCTGGCATATATTTGAGTGAACTTCATAGGGATATTAAAGAGGCATGAAAAGGTTGTGAATCAAAGTTTTTTAATTATACATGAACCTTATAAAAATTTTCACCGCATACATAAAAATAAAAAACGATGTTTTTTTCAACCTACAGTCGGTGAATCGATCCTGAAGATGGATGTTTTGCTGCCGAAATGCGTATCTGATTTTCTCAACGCTTCATAGAGCTATTAGGGATATCTGAAGTATCATTTGGATTTGAGCCATAAGACTAACTATTTTAGTGTTTGACAGTAATACCAAAGAAGTTTTAACAGACTAAAGTGAGGGTCTTCAGTATGTTCTGGTGTCCCGAAAGGCCTTCTCGTGACTCCGTAATATTATTTTGTATTAAATGCGACCTATTTTCCGATCATTTTCCTGGTATATTCTGTAATAGTACGGTGCATATATTTTTTCAATTTGATAATTTTCTACATTTGAACAAAATTAACACAACCTTTTCATGTAGAAGGTAAACATCAGAAAGGCTAAAAATCTCATATTTTCCCAATTATGTCTCGATTTTTCTTTTTCAGGGTACAAAAAGCATACAATAGGCTTATGAACTAAAATATAGGGAAATTCTAAATCGTTTATCAAATCCATAAATCAAAAATAAAAATGATCAGATGAAATTTTTAAATATTGACTTAGCATTCATCCGTTCTATCCATTGTGAAATCTTAATTAGCTAAGCACTTTGCAGTCTGGTTGACTCCTATCTGTGAATCGCATTTTCTGAAATTATTTTTTCCAAGCGAGTAAAAACTCTCAAAAAACAACCGACGCTCAATAGCATTATCGCGCGCAGCCAATGCGATCAGTTTAAGGTTTAGGGGTTTTAAATTATGTGTTCGCGGAGAGAAGTAGCGAGAGGCGAACATCGGTAACCGTTCTATTCTGATTGGTAGATCGTTAATTCCTTTTGATAGCTATTCCCATTGCCTCAAACCTTCGGAGCACTAGAGAAAAAAATCTCTCTTCCCTATCGCATTCGTTCAAACGACGTCATCTCATCTATTTGGACTATGACGCAGAGATTAACAGAGAGACAGAAGATACTGTAGGAACTAATGCTCAAGGGAATAACCCCGTAGGGTTCTCGTGCAATTTCCACGAATACCTATACGATACCGCTTGCCGCCAGCCTTTAGAGGATAAGGCCCTTATTCAAGTCAACCCTCACGCCGGAACGCCGCTCAACAATCAATCCTAAAATCTGGACCCTTATATCTCTCCCTCGCCACATCTCTCTCTGTGTTTACCGTTCCCTCTCATCCGCCTATAACTCACTCCCCTCACTTCCCTCTCTCTCTCCACCTCCATCTCTCTACCGCCTCCTCTATCTCCATCTCTCTATCTCCCTCTCTCCACCACCCTCTCTCCCCCTCCCTCTCTCCACCTCCCTCTCTCCACCTCTTTCTCTCCACCTCCCTCTCTCCACCCAACTCCCTCTCTCCACCCAACTCCCTCTCTCCACCCAACTCCCTCTCTCCACCAAACTCCCTCTCTCCACCAAACTCCCACTCTCCACCCAACTCCCTCTCTCCACCAAACTCCCTCTCTCCACCAAACTCCCACTCTCCACCCAACTCCCTCTCTCCACCAAACTCCCACTCTCCACCCAACTCTCGCTCTCCACCCAACTCCCTCTCTCCCTTTTTCTCAAATTCTTCCTCGCTTTATCTTACCGTCGCTCATAATCAGTTTCTCTCCCTCCCTCTCTCTATCCGAATCTATGTCAGTTGGCTTGCCTCTCAATTCGTTTCTCACCCTTCCGTTCTCTACACCTCTTATTCGATCCCTCTCTAACATTCCGACTCTCTCTGTCTTCCTTTCATCCAACTCTCTCCCTTTCACCCGGCCATTTTCTGGCTCGATCCCTCACGCTATCCCATTGCCTTTCAATGTGTTTGAGATCCCTATTGTTCCAGTCTATCCCTGAACTCCGAATTCTCGGTGGGAGTGAGATACGGAGAGAGAGAGAGCACCCGCGCGCGCAGATTTCGCCCTTTTTGAGATTTAAAGCGCCGGATTTGGTTCGCCGCTTCTGCATTTCTTTGTAGCTGTTCGATTGCCGGGAATGGGACAGTTTGGCGCGGCCAGTTCGGCGTACACGTATAATCTTAGATATTGTTTCCTTTCCCCATGCCAGTTTCCTTTTCTCTCGCCAAAGAAATTTACGGCAAATGCTCAAATCTGGAGTTGATGATTATCTCTAGTTGGGTTGGATAACTTGGAGCTAAAGCGGATTATACATTCTCACCCTCCCCCTCCCCCGGGTTGGGTTGTGGACCTTGGGTTGGTTAGGTAAGGTTTTAGTCTTTAATGCAACTTTAGCCTATTGTTTTAACACCCTTCGGATTGGGTCGGAAGGAAACAGTACCTTCTATATCTCAGAAGCGCATAAAAGAAAACAATTCAACAAATTTTATTTATAAGCCAAGTTAGTCCATAATTGTGTTTTTAACAAAACTATTTGCTTGAGTTTTGCGATGTTTTCCGCGAGAAAAACGGAATTAAATATTACACCTATTTTTAAAATGTAAAATCTAAAAGACATAAATTTGCGAAAATAATAAATGAAAATGTGTTGTGTGTTGTGGTAGCTGTACTGGGTTGGGGTCCTTTGCCAAACTGTTCTCCCCCGAACTGGCCTCGCCGAACCGACCGCCCCGAACTGTCCTAGACCCTCATTTATCGGCGATTTCGTGTGCTTCGTCGGAGATTCGAAGGTTTATATTTATCTGTGGAATTTTAAGTATTTTTATGAATCTTTTTTCATATGCTACCTATTTTATTTCTTCGGAGTTCATGGATAAGTGATGGAATGGTGAGACAGGAAACTGTCGTTGGTCATGCTTTACATTTTTATTGCATACTTTGTATCTGCTGACTTTAATAGCAAATATTTACTTTGATTAAATGAAATTTCATACAGATCTAATGGTATTTCATTGGAAAAGAAATTCACTTTGTGAAACATCCATTTTATTTACTTTTGTTTCTATAGAATTTATGGTTAATCAACCTCTTGGATTATTATAGTCATTACTTCTTCCACACCGAACACACACTCACATAAGGGAGGAGGGAAACCCGGTACCGGAATTAGCCTACTCTTAACGAAGAGCACCAAGGAGGTTACTGCTGAACGTCCCTTTCGAAGGACGGAGCGCTGACTTATGCGGTCTCCTCAAAGCACAAAAATAGAGGACGGGACGATCCCAGGTTGAAAAATATGACTTCCGCCGTATTCAAACCTGGAACCGCTGAGTGAAATGCCAACGCTCTAACCACTCCGCCACAACCACCCCATCAATTTTATTTGCGTGAACTTTTATTTATCCAGCTTAGGCTTTACCAGTATTTGAACTCATTTTACGTATACTGAATGACCATCACATGACCGCAATATTTTAAATTCTAATCTTACCTGGAAATTTATTCAATATCATGAAACATATTTCATTTCTCTATTCCTCGTTTAATTGTTTAATTGTA
Source organism: Tanypteryx hageni (assembly GCA_028673005.1). Taxonomy (NCBI): domain Eukaryota; kingdom Metazoa; phylum Arthropoda; class Insecta; order Odonata; family Petaluridae; genus Tanypteryx; species Tanypteryx hageni. The sequence continues at coordinate 35,466,204 of CM054113.1, read as the reverse complement.
TTTAATGACCTTTCTTAGTGGTGTCAATTTATTAATTCGATTCTGATATATATATATATATATATATATATATATATATATATATATATATATATATCAGAATCGAATTAATAAATTATATATATATATATATATATATATATATATATATATATTAGTAGCCCATGAATTTATTCTTGGAAAGGTAAAATATGTAAAAAATCATTACAGATAACCATTGTAAAAATAAAACCGGACCATGTAAAACGTTGACAACTTATTGATATTTGCCAGATCTATCGTGAAAATAAGGGACCACCTAATTTAGCTCCACATATCAATCAACACTATTCAAATATCAATTTCTTGTACATGTTTGTTCTATCAATTCAGTATATCGAACCTTTTAATTTTTCTATTTACAGTCATACCCCGCTTAACGCTGGGGATGCTTTCCTGAAAACGAGAGCGCTAACTGAATCAGCGTTACGCGAGGTCATTTTGGTATAGTACTTATGGAGGTGCGTTCCTAAAATTTTAATATATTTCGTATTTTCTAAATATTAGTATAGCTGCTCTTCTCTCCGATACTCTAAAACTGTACTGTAAATAACTAATCCTTAAATGCGCAATGTAGCAGATCTGCTACATACTAGAAATCTTGCAATATAATAACTGTCGCAACATTTTTGTCATTTTCTCACACCGTAACCGAATCAACACACCCTCCCCTTATAATCTGCGCCCAATATCACCAATTGGTGTCCAATTTCGTGAGATATGTGCACAAAAAATTATTTAAAACAAATGTTGTAGAGAATTATGTTCTCTACAGCTCTTGTAATAACAAATATTTATATTAATGAAGCTTTATCAGAGATATTTGAGAAAAATTTAAAAAAAGACCCGAGTAATCCTCCACTACTGGTAAACTGATTTTAGCCAATAACTAATCAGCTCTGGTCCCTACAATAAAAATGTTAAATATGAAATTTGGTGATAATCCGGTAATTATTTCTGGAGTTAGAACGCTCAAAAAAAGTATGGAGAAATTTAAAATTGGTCCGAGAACAAAAAGCGTTATAACGGATCAGCGTTGTACGGAGCAGCGTTAAACAGGGTATTACTGTATATTTCGATTATCCATGCATTATAAATTTTTCGTTCGTCATTTTATCTTTTGCTCTGATCTCTGATCGAACTATAAGTTATCGTTCCAATCGCTAAATAACTAATATAGAAGGAAGTGGTTGAGAATCTGAATCGTATATCATTGACCGCAGTCGTGATTTCATATTAAAGGGGAGATAAATGAATAAATAAAAGCTACGTTAACGAGAAAGCTGAATTGGATATGGCTGCATTTCGGCAGAATACTGGGTTAATTCACCAAAAATATTCCGGCTGGTAATTAGCGTTTGAAAAATAGATGTATGCATTCCACTTAGAACTATTATTTGCAAATGATGAAATAGTTTTCTCTATATTTTTGTTTAATTTTATTCTGATATTCATTTGCTATTTTATAGATCTATCGTATGAAAAAATGTTGTTTGTAATTTTACTGACGTAATATTTAATCTTCTTTATCATGATTTTGGTGTCTTGATTATTGATAATTATATTATTTCTGCGAAACATTTTAATAACGTACACATGATTGCTAGTTTATGATGCGTTGAAGTTCAGCGTGAGCTAAATCTGGCGTGAGTGAGGTCCTTGGGAGCTCAAGCATAAATATTCTCTTAGGCCATTGACCTGAAATAGACGGTTCTCAAAAATTTTCTTTCTAAAAGGTGTTACGGCGAAATTTAAAAATAAAAATTAATGTTATAAAATCATTGCGAAAAATATTAAGTTAATTTTAATTTTTTCAATTATTTTGTTTCTCTTAAGGCAGTTTGGCCAAGTTAATTTTCCGAATGTGTTGCATTCTTAAATTACATTTTTCGAATATTTGGATATTTTCTTATACTAGTTTCCACCGCGTTTATGTTTTATCTCCGGGATAGAGATAAGGATATGTGTCTCGTTTAATTAATTTTGATCTCAAATTAGTGTTTGAAGGATCCCATTTATTTTATATTTTGGTTTATTATTTTTCCGTATGGTAATATATAATAAAGTATTACAAAATAAATTGAAATTAATTAATACAATTATTATGGGTAGAATAATGAATCTAAAAAATATCAAATATACCTCTTCAACCTAACGTGGTAAATTTAGTTGGTGATAAAGTTAGTAAAGCATCCATCACTTCCATGAAATTAAAAATATCCTGGAAAATTTCTTTTTACCTAAAACGGGTAATTTTTAAAAAGCCTTTCAATTTGAAAAAATATTATTTTTAGAGGGTTTCGTTTCGTAAAATCTGTTTTCTCTAATTTGATGCGGTTTTTCTACGATCTGACAAATTTCTCTCCTCTTTTTTCAGAGAGCGGAGTTCAAAAGGAATTTTCTTCCACGCCGCGAAAACCACATCATCCCAAAGTCCCTTCATCCAAAGAGAGAAGTTTTCACTTCAAGAACGAATTTTGATTTTTTTGGCATAGGCGTAAAGTCGTGTGCGCGTGGGTGTTCGGGCAAAGGGGAGGAGGAAAATTCGGAGCCAGAGCGTGTTAGGGAAAAAGAGAGAGAAAGATATATCGAGTGGCAAAACTCAATGCGCTTGTAAACAAGATTAAGTTTTGGCAGAATATACAATATTAAATTGGAAGTGATGAATTAATGACATTTTCCCCGCAATAAGCATATTATACACGAGAAAATTGCCTTGATAGAATCATTGCGAATCTAAGCGGGAATAATATTACCCGGTAACGATTGCGACTCTTGTATTCATTTTGAAAAACTGAAAATTTTCAGTCATAAATCCACTGAAATAGACCGCATTTGAACTCGAAACAGGAAAAAACAAGGGAATTCTTGATGGTTTGCCCAGTCAATCACCGATATCCCGATCCTCTGAAAAATAAATCAGCTAAGACGTACTATATCACGACGCTCGCCGTTCAAGGGACACAGAGACGTACGCGTGTCAAGTGTGTGATCCTAGTGGTCAACCTCTCTCAGTGCCTTATATATTGAAGATGTGAACAAATTATCGACGTTGCTTATAGGAGAAAAGAAGAAAAGTATAAAAGGTTTTAACGATAGTTAAAAAAAAGAATTTTTTAATGTGTCGGTGCCCTGACTTCAAACGTTAGTTTGACGTAGGCTAGAACAAACGAGAAAGGTGAAAAGCCGTTTACGCTTGTCTAAAATTAGTGTTCCTTTATCTAGAGAGAGAGACACTTTAAAAAAGAATACTGAGGGAAGTTTTTTTAGCCTCCTTTTTCCATGTAAATGTTTGTTTAACGATCTCTTCACCTCTGCCGCCGCAATACACATCCCGGCTTTAGTTATCGTCTCACTCTCGATAGCTGTAATGACACCCAAGAGTGTTATCCCACCTCTCCTCATCGTCATGGCGACCGTAGCTGCCCACGGCGCTGTGGGAGGGAATTTGCAGGACCCTCGTCGTCCCTCGCCCGTCCGCAATTATTACCACCACCAACCCCTCCCTCCGGTGGCTCTACCACTTACGTTCGGAGACGACCTCTCCGACATGACGCACCAGAATTATACCCTCGACGACTTGGACGATGTATTCATGGACGGGTTTGGGAAAGAGCACGTGCCGATGAAGGAACTCGAGTGTCTCCTGCAGATAGAGAAGGACGCTCTCTTCTCCTCCCCTCCGTCCCAAGAGAGTCTGGAATTAGGAAATCTGGACGATAAAGCGCTCCCCTGCAACAGAAGCTGGGATAGCATCCTTTGCTGGCCGCCGACCCCGGCGGGTATTCTGGCGGTGCTTCCTTGCTTCGACGAACTCAACGGAATCAAGTATAACACCTCACGTGAGTTGATGGGAGAATAAAATTAATCATTCCTATTTTGTAGTATAATTCGATACAGAGAGAAACGGGTGTGTTTTAATGCTCCAACCTGCTGTGAATCGTTATGGATTTTTTTATGTATAATATCTTACTCTACAATATTTTGATTTAGCCATCGAGTTTTATTAATGCAGAGATCATTATTAACTTATTTGTGCAAATATATTCCAAACTTAATAGAGGAAATGGTAGAGTATTTGCTGTCGGGTAATTAGGTGACTAGTTTTACTCATCAAGGCTTTTGGATGATTGTGTAATTTATTCTTGGTTTTAAGTAAAGAATAATTAGAATGTTCAGATATCGCCTTAAATAAGTGCTATTAGGTATTATAATTTATTTTTCATTCGGCTTCGAGTTTTTTGTAATTATCTATTAAACTGATAATTCTTTTTTACTTTCTCCATATACGTAGTATAGGGGAAAGTATTGTATTCATGAAAAAATCGCCTTGCGAAAATATTCGTTTTAAGGTCTCCTGAACACGTTTTGACCATTTTCTCGATGATGTCTGTGTGTGTGTTAGTGTGTGTGTGATATCTTTTTGTGGGTACTCTAACTAAAAAACTTTTAATCAGCTCAATGCGAAATTTTATATTTAACATTTTTATGAAAGTCACAAGAACTGATTAGTTTTCGGTAAAAATCGGTCAATCGGAAGTGTTTACTCTTGTCATTTATGTGTTATTTTGAAATATTTGCTTTAATATTTGATAAATGTAAATATATATCAAATAAAGGTTGTAGGAAATTTAATTTTCTATAACCTTTGTTTAAAACATATTTTCATATAATGCATCGTTTAAGAGATATTTTATATTTTTAGCTGCCACCACCACGCCACCTACCGACGACTATTGTTAACAATTGAAGCTTAGTTACGTCTTAGTAACGCTCCTTTTTCTTTTCTTAATTGTTGTAGCTGTTTGGCTATATCCAATATTAGAAGGTTATGGTTTGAGTTTATTTCTGTTCTTTGTAAAGTCTAAAATTTCCCGCAGTTTCTTAAAATATTTACTATTATGTAACTTATTTGGAATTTTTAAAAAGTTTACCGGTATAGAGAAAGTCACGTGGTGGCCACATCAGAATTTTTTAAAATATATCTCGTTCTCCATTACATTCTGCCGCCTCGGTTATTGTGGAAATTTGACCTCTTAAATAATCATTCCTCTGTTTTTACTATCTCCATACGTAGTATGAGAAAAGAATTGTTTTCATGAAAAAATCGATTACGAGTTTTCAACAGAAATACACGTTTTGAGGTCCTCGGAACATATTTTGACCATTTACTCGATAGTGTCTGTGTGTGCACGTGACAGTTTTCATGGGTGCTCTAACACAAAAATTATTAATCAGGTCAACGCGAAATTTTATATTTAACATTTTTATGATAGTCACATTAACATTACATTTTGCAAAAGATTTATCAACTGGAAGTGGTTGTTTACTCTTGTCACATTCGTTTTTTTATATTTGCTTTAACATTAGATTAATGTAAAAAGTATTGGAATAAATGTTGTATGAAATTTAATTTTCTGCAACCTTTGTTGGAAACATTTTCCCATATAATGCATTGTTTAAGAGATATTTTAAAAACTAATTATTTAGCTGCCCCCACCTACCGGCGACTATTGTTAACAATTGACGCTTATTTACGTCTTGGTAACACTCATTTTTATTTTCATATTTGTTACGGTACGGTCTGTTCTTTTAAATTCTTTAAATTTTTCTCGCAGTTCCATAAAATATTCATAATCATTTAGCCTATTTGGGCTTTTTAGAAATATTACAGGTATGAAGAAAGTCATGTGGTGGCCACATCAGATTTTTTATTTTAGTTAATAACGTCAAAGATAGTGTTCTTTAATAACTACGAGGTGCTACTCAAAAGTTCCGGGAATTTGAATAGCGTAGGTGAACCGCTTGCAGCACGGCCACTCGCCGCTAGATATGGCTGGCAGTATCCTTTGTAAATAAGTATACAACGTAGAGGCTAGCTGAGTGCACGTATTCGCAAGTTCTGTGCGTTTTTTTAACGTCGTGTTTGAGTGGTTCTGCGAATTCATTTTGAACTGAAATGACTGATGTTAAGGAGCAATGAATTTGCATCAAATTCTGCTTCAAACTCGGATAAACGACAGAAGAAACACACACAATGCTTACACAAGCATTTGGTGATGATGCTTTAAGCCAAAGCAAAACGTTCCTTTGGTACAAACGTTTCAAGGATGGACGACGTCTGTCGACGACGATGAGCGTTCTGGCGACCGTCGACAAGCACAACTCCGGATAACGTCGCAAAAGTGCGTGAGGCTAACCTGGCAGACCGAAGGCGAACTATTCATCAAGTTTGTGACATCGTCGGACTGTCTTACGGGACGTATCAACGCATTTTGGACTTGAACATGAGACGCATTGCTGCAAAATTTGTTCCAAGACTGCTGAGCAACGACCAGAAAGACCATCGCGCTGCTGTTTGCAGGGAGCTTCAAAATGAAGTTAGAGATGACCCCAACTTCATCTCCAAGGTCATAACTGGTGTTGAATCTTGGGTTTATGGTTATGACCCTGAGACCAAACAGCAGTCGTCACAGTGGAAGTCGCTAAATTCACCGCGGTCGAAGAAAGTACCTCAAGTTCGCAGTAATGTCAAGTCCATGCCGCTCATTTTTTTGACGTCGACGGTATCGTCCACAAAGAATTCCTCCCACCTGGTCAAACTGTCAATGAAAAGTTTTACTGCGATGTTTTGAAGTGGCTAAGGAAGAACGTCCTACGCAAACACCCAGACAAGTGGCGCAACAATGACTGGGTGCTCCACCATGACAATGCGCCCGCCCACAGGTCACTCGTTATTAGGCAGTTCCTGGCTTCCAAAAACATGACAGTCATCCCCCATTCCCCCTACACACTTGACCTAGCCCTCTGCGACTTTTTTCTGTTCCCCAAAATGAAGCTGCGGCTGAAAGGGCGACGTTTTGGCACGATTGAGGAGATCGCAAGAGGTGCTTAACACGCTCATACCTGCGGACATCCAAGGATGCTTCGAATCATGGAAAAACGCTGGGAATGCTGTATAAAAAAGCCCAAGGGGACTACTTTGAACGGGACGGTGAAAATTAGGACTTAGCGTAAGTTATTTTCTTTATGCACAAAATCCCGGAACTTTTGGGTAGCACCTCATAATATAGCAAATCAAGTCACACTGTCAGTTTTTGAAGTAAGAATTAATTTTGCGCATGGCTGACATCGGCCTTTCTATTTTTATCTTATGCTATGTTTTCTGATTAAATTGCATCAATTTGGATCGGAAATATTTTACAACAAAGGGAAAATTTACAAGGGGACGTGAGCTTTCTAACGTGTTGAGTACATGGATGTTTGTCGAAGACATCGGTAAAAATACTTATCCCAAACGGATCATTCTCTGTCTAAATTGGAAAACGAAGCGGAATAAATTCGTAGTTAAAATTCAAGAGCATATTTCATAAATATATTTACCAATTCTTTCTATATGATAATAGGTTAAATTATCTTCTTTGTACTATAAAATTAGTGAGCAAGATTTTCCTTTCCCCAAACCTTTGTGTTTTTCACTAACCTTGCGACCGCTAACTACCAACTGACTGTGGGGAGTGTCATTTGGGATGGACGAGGCGGAAGTAGGAGAATCAACATAGTTTGAAATACTGAATGTAAAACGTTACATCATTTGTATTTAATAATCAATATGAAATTATTCCACCACATCATGCCTTCAACGGTTGAATTAATTAGTTACATCATTTCTTTCTTCTCTTAACAATGTTAAATATTGAGTTTGCTTATGGCATTAAATTAGCCTAATCTGTAGCTAAATATCACAAACTCAGGTGAAAAACGAACTCAGTAAAAAACGTTATCTGATCGTATCTTACTGCACTTCCACAGCAAATTATTTGCCATAGCCCTAGTAGCGGGCGCCGGTTTGAGGGGCTCTGTCCTAGACTCTGTCGTCATCCCTGCCGGTTGGTCAAAATTCGCATTTCGCAAATATTTTTTTTCAAATAAAAACGAGCGCAAATCGCTCGTCAGCCGTCTTATGTCCTCAAAATGTGTCGACTCGATTTTAGCTACTCACTCAACCTCTAAATGAAACACGTCTACATTGTTACATTTCCTCCCAGCAGATCGATTCGACAAAAATGCAATTACTCCTCCGAAACATGTAACTTACAAATTATTAGTATAATTGTTTGCAATTTCAGTAACTATAAAGTTAACATTTGGGCTCTTTCCAAAAATATTAGTCATTTTCTCTCCATTATTACGCCTAATTAGAATATGGGTCTTGTCGTCACGAAAAAGAATTCTTAATCTCGCTCTTTTATATATAACGTTTAACGTTTTTGAAAGAAAAACTTTCCCATAAGCAAGCATTATTCAGTGTTCTCAGAGTCACGTATTTTCTTTTAAATATATCATCCATTAGTTCATTATCACCATGATATAGTACATACAAAGCACCGTTAATCTTATTTGACAGGTGACACCACGATGAATTACTCAAACCCTCCATATTTTTTAGGTAATTTATAGAAAACTGTCTCGGAAGGATGCTTATCTCACGGCCACGAGCCGTCTCGCGGAGGACGATTCTTCAGGCGGAAGTGATTCATTAGCGGGTCGTTAATTATACAAACTGTGAAATATGGCGCTGAATACGTTCAAGGTCAACGGATGATGTATACATTCGCAATCGTAATTAAAGGGGGCAGAGCAAAGGGTTCCACCGGGGATGGTTGGTAACAAACGGGTAACAAAGACCCATGATTTCCGATTGCTCCGATAAACATGGCTGCCACGTAAATGCGAATAACCAAATAAGAGACGCTTGTAAATACAACCATTATTAATTTTATGCCCAAGGAGAGAATGTGATTATTTTCACAATATTAAGGTGAGGAAATATCCAAGAGAACTAATTATTTTTCTATTGTTTTATTCTTAGTGCATATTTTTAAATTAAGGTCCCGCGTTTGATTCCTAATAAGAGTTATGCAGAATTATATTTTCGGAATTCAATGTATATTTTACGTTTGGCAAATAATAAAAAATGCGAATTACTGAATTATTCAGAATTCTCTTTAAACACCATTATATTATCATTCAATTCATTATAAAAGTGGATACGAAACTCTATATTCAAGAATATTTTGTATCGAGATCTTTATAATCAATAGCAAAATTTCATGATCCCTTTGAGGATGACTCACGCCTATTCATTTACAATTTTTTTAAATTTAATTTCATTTGATTATTATGCGGTCTTTTCACGAAGTGAACGCATATACGGGTAGTCGTTTCCGTCCGTCCGTCCGCATGTTAAATCTCGGGAACCGCTGGACGTATTTTGATGAAATTTGGTATTGGAGAGTTTTGCGAAACTTGGACGACTGTTTCTAATTTTGGTTAAAATCGGAAGAAATTACGATCACTTTGTATGAAGACCTACATTCAGTTTACAATGTTCCTTTTTTCTACTCAGGAACTGCAGGACGTATTTTGATGAAATTTGGTATTAAGAAGTTTTACTATAATTTGTCGGCCGATTACAATTTTAGTTAAAATCGGACAATAATAACAACACCCTTACATAAGGACTTACATGTATTTTACAACGTACCTCGCTAGCTTCTCGTTAAATACTCATCTGAACGAAAAATATTGAGAACATTGTGAAATCCCAAAAAACGCATTTGGAAACTCTGTGTACTCAAACATGTAGTACACCTTTCCAATCTTGATTTAAATTAGGGGTTAAGATTATGGCAAAGAAGCAAAGAATGTATAAACGGTAAGTCTGTGTGTTTATTGTATTCTGGAAGTGTGGCAGTACCAAAGAAAAGTAATATTGGAAGACATTTTTTGAGCATTCGTACAAATTTCAACAATGACTTTCCTGTTAATTCAGCAATTTGAAAGAAAAAATTACAAGAATTGAAAAATAATTTAACCGTAGATTAAGCTCTTTTCGTTAAACTTTGTGTAGAGTATAAAAACATAACTATTGCGCCATTAAACATTGCTAATGTGTTAGCTAAACGAAAAAAACCATTCCAAGGCGGCGAAATATTCAGAGAAGCAATGCATCTGCAGCTGAATCGCTTTTCGATCGGTTTAAGAATAAACGTGAAATATCTGCATGCATTAGCAAAATTCCCCTTTTGAGCTCAACTATTTCGAGGAGAGTAGAAAACATTGCCAGGAATTTAGAATCGCTGTTGATTCAGGATTTAGAACTATGTGAATGTTTTTTGTTGCAACTAGATTTATCCACGGAAGTTACGGATTCCGATCAGTTGGTAATTTTTGTAAAAATGGTTTTTGAGAATTTCGCCATAGAGAAAGAATTCTTGAAAATACTCCCTCTTCCAGAGGAGCAGATATTTTTGGTGTTTTTAAGGGTTGCACTCAGAGAAATACTATGACTCTCAAAATGTTAGTTGCCGTTACAACCGATGGAGCTGCCTCAATGGTTGGATGCAATAACGGTTTTCTCGCTTTGTGTCGCAAAGAGAATTCTTTCCCTAAGTTTTTGTCGTATCATTGTATTTTAGATGATGAAGGTGCTGCGACGTGGCTCAGCAGAGAAAAAGTCCTAAAACGTTTTCTTGGCCTCATAAGTGAGATTAAGGAATTCTTACGGCCAAAAAAATAAAGGTATCCTGAACTAGAGAATGACCCTTGGTTACTAGATCTAGCTTTTTTAACCGATGTAACATAAAAATTGAATATGGTAAATTTAGTATTACAGGGCAAAAATCGTAAACTTGTTGAAATGGTTAGATATAAATTCTTTGGAATATTTCCCCAATTTGAAGTTAGTCGTAGAATGTACTTGTAGTTGGTGCTTGCATACTGAAAGCATTTCATCTCACCTTGAAAAAACATTCATTTTTCAGACAGACATTTTATCATTACAAATATTCTTTTAATTCTAAAGATTTCAACGTCGCAGCGATTTTTGTTTTTCCCACATGTAAAAATAATATATTAAGAAAATCCCCAAATGTTGCAATTTTAAAAATTTTATACGATCTCCATTATGAGGTACTAATGCTATATATTTTAGACAAATTTTAAAGTTGTAGCATTTCTAGAAGTAAAATAATATTTTTCTAATCGTTTAAATTTAAATAATTTTTAACGGCCGCCACATTTCATATATTGTAAAATTGAAATGTTTATTTGTGCAAATTTACTACTCTGTAAATAATTTGAAAATTTCAGCCTCCTAGCTTATCCCGTAGTACCTAAACAGTTATCCAATTGTTTAAACTTTAAGAATTTTTAACTGCCAAACAAATTAAAATATCAAAATTTTTATTATCTCTATTTCGTTCTTTTAAGAATTCTACTAACAAAAAAAATTTCAACTCCGTAGCACATGCGAAAATACATATACCATGAAAATTTGTTTAAACAATTGCGAATTTTTAGCGGCCGCATTGTTGCACTTTTTGAAGATTTTCGTTTTTTCTAGTAGGTTTAGCACAAAATCCTACCTATGAAAAAATTTCGAATCTCCAGCTCATCTGGAAGTGCCTAAACATCAGTATCCTCCTGTTATATATTATCATTATATATCGACGACTCTTACAGAGGAGGAGGAGGATATAGGAGGATATTAATATTTAGGCACTTACAGATGTGCTGGAGATTCGAAATTTTTTTCTTAGGTAGGATTTTGTGCAAAACGGACTAGAAAAAAAGAAAATAATGAATAAGTGCAACAATGCGGCCGCTAAAAATTCGCAATTGTTTAAACAAATTTTCAGGGTTTAGGCATTTCCGAATGTGCTCCGGAGCTGAAGTTTTTTCATAAGTCATCATCATCATGCTTCTGTCCGAAGACAGGTTTTAACTGAATCGCTGCCTCCATTTCTCTCTCTCCCTAGAAGCTTCATTTATGCCTATAAAAGTATTATATCCCAGCTTTATATTATCTAATATTCCTATTCTTTTTCTCACTCTTTCTCTTCTTCCACTAATTTTTCCTTCTAAGATCGTCCTTTGTAAACACTGTCTTCTCAATATGTGCCCTATCCAATTTGCTTTTCTTCACTTGATTGTTTTTATTTGCGTCATTTCTTCTCCCACCATTTCTAATACTTCTTCGTTTCTCTTCCTCTCTGTCCATTTCACTTTCATCATTCTTCTCCATACTCACATCTCAAAACTTTCTAAATATTTTTCCTCCTTTCTCCTTATCGTCCACGTCTCTGCACCATAAAGAGCTATGCTCCATATGTAGCATTTTGCTAATTTCTTCCTTGTTTCTAAATTTATTTTCTTGCTTGTGAGAAACTCCTTCTTCTCGTTAAATGCAGCTTTTGCCATTGCAATCCTACTTCTGATGTCCTGTGCACTAGTTCCATCCTGCGCTAAAATACTGCCAAGATATTTGAAACTACTTACTTGTTCCAATTTTTGGCCATTTACCATTATATTTAATTCTTTATGTTCCTTTGAAACCACCATGACTTTCGTTTTTTCTGTATTGATCTTTATTCCATATTGTTGGCCAACCTCCACTAGTCTGTCTGTCATCCTCTGAAGCTCTTTCTCGTCTTCTGCTATTAATCCTTGATCATCTGCATATTTAATGGTGGTAATACTTTCACCTCCTATCTTAAATCCTTTCTCTTCCATCAACGCTTCTTCTGTTATTGTTTCTGCATAAATATTAAATATCGCTGGTGAAATAGGACATCCCTGCCTCACTCCCCTCCCTATTGAAGTACTTTCTGTTTCTTCTCCTTCAACCCTGACTCTAATCTTTTGATCAAAGTAAAGGTTTTTAAGCAGTCTTTTATCTTTCCAATCTATTCCTATTTTGTTTAAAATACCCAGCATTTTATCCCATTTCACTCGGTCAAAAGCTTTCTCCCAATCTACAAAACAAAATTACATATCTTTATTGACTTCTAGAGCTCTTTCTATCACCATCCTCATACATCCTATAGCATCTCTAGTCCCCCTTCCTCTTCTAAAACCAAACTGATTATCTTGCAGCTCCTTTTCTATTTTACATTCAATTCTTTTGGTTATTATTCTGGTTAGAACTTTAGCTGTATGAGAAATTAAACTAATTGTTCTGTAATCCTTACAACATTTTGCATTGTTCTTTTTCTCCAGTGGTACCATCACAACATCTAAAAAATCTTCAGGCCATATGCCAGTATCATAAACTTTGTTAAAAAATTTTGTGAGTTGCTTAACTGCTTTAGATCCCAAAACCTTAAGAACGTCCACGGGTATATCATCACTCCCAACAGCCTTCCTTCTTTTCATGTCATCAATTGCTCTTTTAACTTCAGACTCGAGAATACTTGGTCCTAGCTGATCTTTTTCCACATCCTCTTTTTCATTTAATTCAATATTTCTTGTCTTTCCTTCTTTGTCATACAGAACCTCAATGTATTCTTTCCAGACATTCTTTACATTGTCTGGCTCCGATATTATTTTACCACTTTAGTTCATGATTCCTTTACGTCCTATCTTTCTTGCTTTTTTCTTGAATAGTTCCCTTGCTTTGCTATACGTGAGGTTTCTTCTACAAATTCTTTCACGCTCGACAATCTCCTCGCATTTCTCATTTATCCACTGTTCTCTGGCTTTACCTGTTTCCCTTCTAAAAGCATTATTTAACTCATTGTACTTTCTTTGGCCTTCTTCTGTGTTTATGTTCTTCCACTTTCTCTGCTCTTCCATTTTTTGCAGCATGGCTGCTGTGATCCAGGGTTTTTTGATTATTTCACCCGTTACCTTTCCTACCTTCTTTTCCATTACATCTTTATTGTTGCTATGGATGTATCTCCACTCCTCATCTACATTCTTCCTATTTTCTTCAGATCTCTCCCCCAACCTTTCCTCCAGCTCTATCATGATAGGCTCCTTGTTTTTAAGGAGTTCCTCTAAGTTCCATTTCTTGTTAACTCTTATGTTTCTCTTAATGCTCTTCAGTCTACATTGTGTATCTGGCACCAAAAGGTTGTGGTCGGAATCAATATCTGCCCCTGGTAATGTTTTCACATTTTTAATGCTATTTCTAAATCTTTCATTGACTAGTATGTAATATATCTGGTATCGTCTCTGATCTCCTGGGCTTCTTTATGTGTAAAGTCTCCGCTGGTGATGCTTAAACCATGTATTAGTTACAATCAATCTATTTCTATGGCAGAATACCACAAGTTTCTCCCCTCTTTCATTTCTCTTCCCTAGTCCATATTTTCCCTCTATGTTATCTTCCTGTCCCTCTCCGACTACACTGTTCCAGTCTCCCATTACTATGGTGTTGACCCTTCCTTTTCCCTCCTCCTCCAATATCTCCATAATCTGTTCATACATTTCATCTACTTCGTCGTCGCCAGCATTAGTCGTTGGCATATACACTTGAATTATAAGCATTTCCACTGGCTCCATCTGAAGTTTTACGGCTATTAATCTATCATTAACTGTCACTACCTTGCTAATTCTTTCAGCTATCTCTTTTCTCATTATAATTCCAACTCCCCTTTCCTTTTTCTCTCCTCCCGAGTAAATAATTTTAAATTCGTCTGAATTTATCTCGCCTTCTCCTTCCCACCGAACTTCACATTATTACATTATTCCTTCTCATTTCCCTTTTTAAGTTCTCTAGTTTACCCCCTGAATTCATAGTCCTAACATTCCATGTGCCTATTCTTAATTTCTCACCACTTGCTTTCCTATTAATGTTATATTTCTTCTGTGCATCCCCTAGGGTAGTCCCCACCCGGAGATCCGATTGGGGTACTATTTTACCTCCGGAATATTTTACCCCAGAGAGATCTATAGAGGTGTTTGCAGCTTTTCAGCCTATCATGGGATATATAATGAGGTAGTTTCCCTTTGCTTTCCTCATCGCAGTTTCACAGAGGGATTACCCATCTGTAGCCGTTCAGATCCACATAATCACCACCTAGAGAGGTACTGTGCAAGCTGCTGCCCTTGCACAGGGGGATGTAAAACCCTAAAGACTGCTTCTTAGTCTGACTGATTTTGATATTTTAATTTGTTTGGCAGTTAAAAATTCTTAAATTTTAAACAAATAGATAAATGTTTAGGTACTACGGGAGGAGCTAGGAAGCTGAAATTTTCAAATTATTTACAGAGTAGTAAATTTGCACAAATAAACATTTCAATTTTACCATATATGAAACGTGGCGGCCGTTAAAAATTATTTAAATTTAAACAATTAGAAAAATATTATTTTACTTCTAGAAATGCTACAACTTTAAAATTTGGCTAAAATATGTAGCATTAGTACCCCATAATGGAGAAAGTGTAAAAAATTTTAAATTTCAACATTTGGGGATTGCTTAAAAATATTATTTTTTCATTTGGGGAAAACAAAAATCGCTGCGACGTTGAAATCTTTAGAATTAAAAGACTATTTGTAATGTTGAAATTTCTGTCTGAAAGATGAATGTTCTTTTAGTGTGAGATGAAATGCTTGTAGTATGCAAGCACCAACTACTAGTATAATATATAACATATACGAGGATACTAATGTTTAGGCACTTCCAGATGTGCTGGAGATTCGAAATTTTTTTCATAGATAGGATTTTGTGCAAAACCGACTAGAAAAAACGAAAATCTTGAAAAAATACATCAATGCGGCCGCTAAAAATTCGCAATTGTTTAAACAAATTTTCGAAGATTATGTATTTCCGCATGTGCTACGGAGTTGAAATTTTTTTTATATGTAGAATTCTTAAAAAAACGAAATAGTGATTATACAAATTTTGATATTTTAATTTGTTTGGCAGTTAAAAATTCTTAAATTTAAACAAATAGATAACTGTTTAGGTACTACGGGATGAGTTAGGAAGCTGAAATTTTCAAATTATCTACAGAGTAGTGAATTTGCATAAATAAACATTTCAATTTTACCATATATGAATTGCGGCGGCCGTTCAAAATTATTTAAATTTAAACAATTAGAAAAATATTATTTTAATTCTATAAGTGCTATAACTTTAAAATTTGGCTAAAATGTGTAGCATCAGTACCCCATAATGAAGAAAGTGTAAAATTTTTAAAATTGCAACATTTGGGGATTGTTTTAAACTATTATTTTTACATGTGGGAAAAACGAAAATCGCTGCGGAGGTGAATTATTTAGAATTATAAATATATGTGTAATTACGAAAGGTGAATAATGAATGTTTTTTATGTTGACATGAAATGCTTGCAGTATGCAAGCACCAACTACTAGTATGTTATATCCTCCTCTGTAAGAGTCGTCGATATATATATAATACAAGAGGAATTTGACCCTTTTCCTTTCTTTAGTTATATTGAAGATCTCCTAAAAGAATTAAATAATAGGTTTAGTGAGTGCTGAGCTTTGAAGCCATTCTTTACATTCTTGTTGAAACCATTTATGCCTGTTAATGTCACTGAGTTTGCTTTCTCTATCAGATCAATATTTAAAAGTGTAAAAATTGAAGAGCCTGAGTTAGAAATCACTTTCTTCCAAAACGATATATCCTTGAAAGTTTATTTTAATGAGGAACACTTTTGGAATCTTGTCAATAAGATTAAATATCCAGTGCTCTAAATATTTACTTTTGCTTCGGATCTACGTATTTATGTGAAACAGTGTTTTCTACTCTGAGCCATATTAAATCTAAGCTTCAGTCAGGTTTTACTAATGTCCATCTTGACGATTGCCTACGAGCAGCCTGTTCAAGCTACATTCCTGATTACGACCAGCTATCCGAAGAAGTACAAATTCAATTTTCTCATTAAAAATTTTTATTATTATTAATATATTTTGTATTCAAATCAAAATATTTATCTGTTTGAATATAAACAAAGAATCGTACCCATTTCTTTTAGCTTTATTATTCTGTATACTCCCAATCGCAATTCGCAAATGCGCCCTCAAGGCTTAAAAGGTTGCCGGCCCCTGGTCTAAAACATCATACACTGTCCCGGCAAAACCGTGATGTGGGATCCCTCCATTTCTATTTGTAAACGGTGAATGACGCATGATTAATAGACGTTGTATAGATTTTCTTAAAATTATATCACTTTATTTTAATCCATCATTTACTGGAGAATTTTAAGTTGAAGGAAGAATCGCGTGATGAGGTTATGCATAAGGGCGTTGTAATGGTAACTATTAAGTGAGGCTCCATCTAGGATGCGGAGCACTTTTGTGAGACGTCATTACCTAACGAACTTAGTTATTAACCCGCAAAGGAAGATGCAAACTAAAACTGTTGCTGATCGAAAAGTTTCGGAGTATAAAAGGATAAGACTACCTTTGGATTTACTGGTTAGATGGTTCGTCTTCAACGAGTTAGAGAGTTAAGACTAGATTAGAGCTGGAAGCGTTGAAACTATTCTTCCTGACTAGGTCGGATGATTTAATAGAGAAACTTTCCGATTATTCAGTGAACTATTGAACAAAAGACTTGGGATACAATGTATTTTTGCTGTTCTACCAGAATGTGAATAGAAGAGTGGATTGAGAGATATTCGAGAGACTCGAGAAACTTTGCTCCACAAATTCCTGCGACGTAATTCTGAGACTTCCATTATGAAAATGTAATATTAACATCGGGGTAAGGTAAGCTAGTATATTTAAGCTTGTAATTTGCAATTGGGTACAGAAACCTTTTTGTGGGATACATATTGTATGGCTATTATTAATAAAATTTGCCGATTATTATTTAATGTTAGACATTGTAATCGTATTTGTGATTTACTAGCTGTCTACTAAAAGGAAATTAATGGATATAAGAATAAATATGTTCTATATTAATTAAGATGTCATTCAGTTTCATTGCAGCTTAAGAAATAATGCGATTCCAGTAGGCTATAAAATATTCAAAGGTTAATTGAGGAGTACTATAATTCATAAAAGGAACAATCGGTTTAATATTTAATTTAAAATATAATTATCGAAATAGCCTTATAACTTGAATGATATCACGACTAAATTTAATGTAAAATTTATCCAGTAACATTATACAGTGTGTCCATACAGCATATGAAATGTTACGAGTAATACAATGAATCACATCAATATTCATATCAAATCAGTAATTATAAAATATTTGCTGCCTTAAATTATTTTTATTGACAAGATCAAATGAAGTGTCAATGTGAACATTTCTAATTCTTGTTTCTATGTCCAGCTGAAGGAGAATTTTATTAACTTAAAACAATTTAAAGTGATGCCTTCAGAGGTAAACAGGACTTCAAGTGTCTTCATCGACGCAGTGTAGCAGGCACAATCGAACCCAGACGCGACGCGCCACATCTCCAGTCACCAATCTAGACCTGACGCAAAACAGTCACTTAGCATTCAATGGCCGTGGCGTATCTTATTTTCTTTCATTGCCAATTCAGAAAAAGAAACCATTTCCCAAAATAGATTGATCCCCTTTCCCCAAACACGCATACACACGCACGCGCGCGCAGTCACACGCAGAACACGCACAGAAACGCAGGCAGGAATTCACGAGAGAGGAGGCGGGGGTCCTGGTTGCGTGAATGCGTCCCCTAAGACCCACATCCCTCTTTTTTCCCCGATCCAAAAGACGGTCAAAAAGAAACAAACTGGAAAGAGCGCGGGTGCTTGGAAGAAGTTCTCCGCGACGAGAATGAGTCAAAGACATGCAGGATTTTCGGGCGTGGGAGGATACCTTAAATAAAAGTGGGAGTAGGAGTGAAAAGAAACCCCTCCCAATTTAGAACTCATCTATTCCGACCTGCGTATCTTGGGCGGTGAAAAGAAGGAAATGAAGTGGAGAGAGAAAAATAGGGAGAGGGTGAAGCGGAGGTGGGAGGGATGAAGGAAAGAGAGGAAAGGAAGTGATAGACGAAGAAGGAGGTATAAAACGGGAGAGACGATATACTATAGAGAGGAGGATGAAGTCTCTGGCAATCAGGGGGGTGAAGCATAGGTGAAAGTACAAAGGAATGGGAAAGGGAAGAGAAAGAGAAGAAAAACAAAGGAATACTAGAGTAGTGGAGAGGAAATGGCATAGAGAGAAAAAGAAGGGAGATTTATAGATGGACGGTGTAAAGCTAGACAAAGTGGAAGTATAGAAAGAAGAGAGTAATTAATAGAAGAAATAAGAGAATTGTTGGAGGACGGATAGAGCTAGAGAATAAGGGGGGAGAGAAGGAAAGAGCTATAGAGACAAGTGATCTGAAAGCACAAAGTAGAAGTTCATAGCGGCAATGTAAGTGCTTCATTAGAGGCAGTAGACCAAATTAGACACTTTTTTGACGGTTAGGGGAAATAATTCATAAAGTTTTGAAACTTGGCACATTTGTCCGTTAGGGTAATCTAACTAACATATCAAAAGTTGACATGCCTGACGTGTACGAACTGGCCGTTTTGGCGCCAAAATTGCCGCCGGAGCACGACCCTCGACTGGCCTTTCGCGAATAACTCGGAAACGGTCAAATCTACGGCGAAACTGTACATAAATAAACTTGCAGAGAATACAATTTTCTATAAGAAAGGTTCTTTGCAGTTTTCTTGCTACTGCGATGGTATAGCAGAATATTAGCATTTTTTGCGGAACGCAGGCCGCACGCTGTCTTAAAATCAAGTGTTGTGAGCTCGTTTCTTCACCACCAGCTGTGGTAGAGCTCCAAACGCGTTTTTTATAATACCATTATAAATTTTTGCCCCCCCCTCATATTCTGTGGGTCTCAGATGATCAAGAATTTTACATTATTAATATCTAAAGTTATCGTGCCAATATTTATTTTACTTAATTTATAAATAAGTATTATAGGAAAACTTTAATCTGTAAGACATGCCACATCAATAATAAACACAGTCATATATATATATACGAATAACAATTGGTAATTTTCTCGGCTTTTATCAGGAGTGTAATCAAATATAACTGAATAATATTTTGCCTTAAGGGCCATATTAATGATATGTTGCTTAATGCACTGAGAAATTAATTCTATAAGCTCATTTTGTAGGTTTTTTCCTAAATAATGTGCTCGCAATTTAGTGTTTTTCGGCCTCCTTTTCTGTTTTTCAATTCTCCGCAAGTGCTCTCCCATATCACCGCCAAATTTTGTTATCATTTCAATTAGATTTAAAAAATTACCATTTTTAGTATCATACAATCCGTCAGAATCTCCTCTAAATGCCAAGCATTGTTTGGCGAGATATTTTACTATTTACACAACCCATTTAAAAAATTTATACCAATGCTGTTTTTTTATTTCCAAAATGCTTTGCTGATTGGAATCGATGATTTTTTGATATTTAAGTCTTTTGATAGTGTCAAACCCATCACCGTGCTTCAACAAATGCGTTATACTTGTTTCGTGTTGCTTCAGAACTACGGATATATTTTCCAATTTTTAAACCCAGTTTCACCAGATAAACTACTGTCAGAATTTCTCTATAGTTTACAGAAAAAACAGTAAACCGAATCATCTATTTCTGAGTATTCTAACCAATCTCTATGCATTTCCTCGCCATTTGGCAACAACCTTTTGTAATTTTTAACGGTAAAGGATCTTCTCTCATTTTCTGGAAAGAAAATCTTGAACTTGAACTGGGCTCCTTGTGACTATATGGCGAAAGACTCTACTTGACATTACTCTTGGCCAAGGGCGGGATCACCAGTAATTTCGAGCAAATCCAAGTTTAGTTCCTCGTTAACTGTTTCATGTAGATGTTCATCCTGATTATCGCTGTAATTTGTTTGGGTTTCTGTACAATCTTCATCACACGATTCTGTTATTATCGCAATATTTTCTTCACTTATACATGCATCCATATCATAAGTTTGTGCCAGGCACATGGCATTGCCCACAGTGTTTGTATCTCTCCTTGTAAAATACTTGGTCAATCCACCGTAGAAGCTTTGAACATATGTCTCCCCTGCTTTTCTACGCTGACGCCTCTGAGAGACCTTTATTTTTCCAATCAGCCATTTGAAAGAGGCAATTTTCTAAATTTATAATAGGTTTAATGTTAGCTTTATTTTTTTATATTTTGAAAATTATAAGCACACAAGCTGAAACGTCCGGCTTTGCTCGGGAAACTTTTTTTTTAAGTAGCAAACGATTTTTATTATTTTTTTTTATATATCACTTTTGATGTCATATTACAATAAAACTAATACAATAAATTCTGAAATTTACTTGCTTTTGCTGTTGGGTACTCCAAGTTTATCAAACGTTGCCCATTCCTTAATTACGCAAGCGATGTTTACATTAACATTTACTATTTTGTATTGTAAAGTTTTACCATTAATATAATTACGCATTAACGCCTCACTTAATATTCACATGGATAGATGAACCGAAGCTTTTAAAGTAGCAATAAAATTATGTGGATTATGTCAATACTATTAGCCAAAACATAAACAATAAAAAACATCATGCAAGTAAATTTTGATGGTGAAAGATAACAATGTTCTAATATACCTTAAAAATCATTTGACACACTTTAAAGTATTCATAGACTATATTTAGGCATAAATCCATTTGTATACTTTATCCTGGCGTTGGCTATTCTTCCTCTTCGGCGCGCCATGACGTGGATTTTTCTTGCATTAATTTTTACGCGGCTATCACCCGTTGAAGAGTACAACAAATAAGAAATTTAGCTTTGTTTCTGCCTGGAAAATGTTAATAAATTTTGCACTTATAGGATAATACCTAAAAAGCGTTCTGCTTTTCCCAAATGGGATTTGAAAATTTCTTAGAAAGACATTTCCTCGAAATCCACTCGTCTCCTTTGCATGCATGGAGTACTTGGATGCTATTTTGGATCCAGGGTCATTTTGCTTTACCCTTCATGAGACAAAACAAATACTCTGTCGTAGCTCTTTTCTCATTCGATGCGGGGTGTTTTTCGGTCACCATCCCGCCATGTTTTGGGACCTTACAATCAGTGTCTTACGATCATGTGCTATGTAGCAATCCCTTGCCGCTTTCAACTCTCAAATTCCACCAAAAAAGCCAAAAGTTACATCTTTCACGCTAGATCTCCCAATACCCGCTAAATGATAATTTTTTTCCGCTAAGCGACTCCAAAACCCGCCAGATCTAGCGGTAAAAAAAGTCAGATTGACTGCATTGGGGTGCATTGTGTCTGTATCCCTTAGCCCCCTCCCGTTTTCGCAAATGTGTCTCTTTGAACAGGAGAGCCGCCCCTGGTGCAAGACCAAACTTGGCAAGAGGGAACAGCGTCAGTATGTCAACAGCCGCGGCATGAGACCGCCCCCTCGACCCTTCGCCCTGAGACGATTGCCTCTCTTGCTTACTGTCTGAAGCCGGCCCTGCTTACAACACCTGATTTTAAGATAGCGCGCGGCCTGCGTTCCGCAAAAAACGCTAATTTTCTGCTATATCATCATAGTAGCAAAAACACTGCAAAAAAACTTTCTTGTAGGAAATTTTATTCTCTACAAGTTCGCTTACGTACAGTTTCGCCGTAGATTTGACCGTTTCCGAGTTATTCGCGAAAGGCCAGTGGAGTGTCGTGCTCCGGCGGTCATTTTGGCGCCATAACGGCCGACGCGTAAACGTCAGACATGTCAACTTTTCATATGTTAGTTATATTGCCCTAACAAACAAATATGCTAAGTTTCAAAACTTTATGAGTTATTTCCCCTAATCGTCGAAAAAAGTGTCCAATTTTTGCCAGTAGTTCCGCAAACAACGGTCATTTTCTGCTATACCATCGCAGTAACAAACAATATAAAGAATTTTTTTGTAGTAAATTGTATTCGTTACAAGTTTTTCTATTTACAGTTTAGCCGTAGATTTGATCGTGTCTGAGTTATTCGCGAAAGTACAGTCGAGGGTCTTGCTCCGACGGGCATTTGGCGCCAAAACGGCCGACGCGTACACGTCAAGCATGTCAACTTTTATATGTTAATTAGGTTGTCCTAACGGACATATGCGCCAAGTTTCAAAACTTGATGAATTATTTCCCCTAAAATGTCTAATTTGACTGATCTACCGGTAAGTAGCCATAGGAGAGAGTAGTTCTTTGTTTAGACCAGGGGTCGGCAACCTACGGCCTGCGGGCCACATGCGGTCCTCGAGAGTACTTACCATTTTTACGGTAATTTGAGTCCTTTTTCAACAGTAAACTGTTGGTCTGAGAACATTTTCAGGTGAAGTTTTAGCGCTAGTAAATTATGTAGACTTGATTTTCGCTTATATATAAGACTAGAGAAAGTCTAAATTACTTCTGATTTCTTTGGTCATTCGGCCATCCGAGGCTTTCTTGATTTCCATTGCGACGCGCCGAAGCATTTACAACTGCAAAAAGGTCGGCGATCACTGATTTAGCCTGACAGAGATTAAAGTTTTGCAAAGTACGAACAGTCGGAGAAAGTAGACGAGGAGAGGGAGGGAGATGGTTGGTCTACACAGCTATTAACATGTTAAATTGATATAATATGGAGTCTCCTGCAGAAGGCTAGGTAAATGAATATTTCAGGCGAATGTTGGTTCTTGCTTCGAAGGTTCATGTTTTAGATTGGAAAGGCAGAACATAGCCTCTCCTCGCTCTGAATGTGTCCCTTGGTGCAGAGGAGAGGCGGTAGAATTGTCGTTTGCGAGAGAGAGAGAGAGAGCGAGAGAGAGGGAGAGAGCGTTATTAAAAATTTAAGCCATATTTTTATATTGATTAATTTCATATTTTGAGGGAATGATACGCGAAATGTTTGTGCGATTGACAAAAGAGATAAGAAAGGTTAAAAATTTCGTCACAGGCATATCTGCCCCCTGGCGGCATTCGAGACAACTAATCACGCTATATAATATACAGGATGTCATAATCGAGAATTCGGTCGGAAATTATTATAAACGTGACAATGGTGGAGATAATTTGGAAAGCGTTAAATCGCTTTTATTGGCATTCTGTGATAAAAGTATCTCTTATCTTGCATTACCGCAACTTATGGACCGATATTTTTATGTAATAAACTTCATCTTATTATTCAAATGGTGTTTAGCTGTATTTACTACATAATTGTATGCTGAATCTATAAATAAAAACCGGTGTCTATCTTCTGCGTCTTTTAATCACTGAAGCCTGTACATATATCCACGCTGTCAATTATTTAAAATTATTGATTAATAAATTATAAATTGTCATGTTTTACAGTCGTATAGCTCCAGTGTTTGCTTGCTGTTCCTATTATTTTCCACAAAACTCTACTGATCGTCTTATGGCATAGAAAAGTTATAAATATGCACAAATCGCAAGCCGCGGTCCACGACTATATTGTTTTTCACATTACATGATAAGGAGCAGGCAACTTTTTTACATTTTCGGGATTTGGATATTTTTCCCTATCATTAGAGGATTATTTCAAATAATAGCAAAATACTTGTCTAACAGTGATCGTATTAGTGAAATTTGCTGGTTTATCTAATACGTTCCTGAAAACCACGTTTGTTGAAAAGTGTAATTGAGGAAACGTGAGAAGTTTTGAGGCATAAGTGTAATTCAGGGAGGTCTACAAACACGTGTATGCGCTTGAGACTAGTAGCTCCCTTCATTGCTCATTATATATTTTCCCGTGAAGAAAACTTCGTTGCATGGTTATAATTTTCCTGTAACAACTACTATCGTCACATCATATTGTTTAGAATGGTATGATTTAAACTATAATTACTTTCTGCATTGATCTTGTTTACTGGTTGAATATTTAGCATAGTAGTTTCAAAAGTTATTAATAAAAGGATAACCATAATGAAAGTCGCAATAAGTGAAAAAATAGCTAAAAATAATAATTAAAAGTTTATATTCACCTCAAATGTTTTTCATATGCCATTATTTAAAGTTAAGAGTAGGTTACTCTGTACAATAGAATAATTTACCTCAAAAGTTTTTCCATATCCATAACCCAATGGACGACATTAGACCTAAAGAAGCGCATTTTGTGTGTGTTGTGGAATTATTATATTGTGAATAATAACTTTAAAAAAAGAAACATCAACGTGAGGAGCTTTTTTAAAGCCTTAAAAATATGCTTTTATATTTGATAAAGACGATGATGCAATTTCGATTAAATTTTTAATTTCTAATAACATTTAAAATGAAGGCAGAATAAACATATTAAGATGAAATTTTAAGGATAACATGTGTGGATAACCAGACCATGGTATATAGACGTATTTGCTATGATAAATATTAAACAGGGTTCATCTTCGTTTTTAACTCTTAACAATGGTCATTAAATAAATTTCAAAAGAATGCGTGTTTTTAGAGCCAGTAGATATAAAGAGTGTGTGTGTGTGTAATTTAAGGCTAATCAGCCTCTTGGGCTATTATCGCCATAATATGCATTTTTAACCACAACCCATTTGTGGCAAACTAACCATAGCACCAGACACACAATACATATATAAATAAATAAATAAATAGATAAAACAGATAGATAAATAGATAAAACAGATAAATAAATGAAGTTAAAAACAGATTGTAAGAGATTGTATAAGGGTCTCTCACAATCTGTAGAATAAAACATCAGCAAGACTGTATAAGGGTCTCCTGACATGTATAAAATTCTTTCACTGCACTAGAAGGAGCTATTATGCCCGTAAATATAAAACCTTTAAAAATGGATAGAGAAAGGATCTTTCTTCCTCTTATCCCATTGTCAAAAGATTAAAAACATTTAAAAATTAAATAAAAGCTAAAATTCTGGACTCCCTTAGGAATGACACGGTTCTATTTATAGTTTCTGGATTATCTCCAAGAGAGAGAGTGAGGTTCGAAGCCATACATGCTCTCTCTCTCTCATTCCTAAATTGGATACAGTCCTGTAACACATGTGACACTGTCAATGCAGTATCACATGTCTCGCAAACTGGGGGTTCCTCCGCCCGCAATAGGTAGCTGTGCGTCCACCAGCAGTGACCTATGCGAAGTCTTGCGATGGCAACCTCTTCGAGTCGGGACGACCTGGAGGAGGACTGCCATGGTTGTACCGTGTTTTTTATTGCCCTCAGTTTGTTACCAATAACTCCATTCCATTCTTCTTGCCATTGTTGATAGACACGTTCCTTCAAATATGTTTTAATGTCCCCAACAAGAACTTTCGGTTGGTTTATAAAATCTTCATTCGCAGCCAGTTTTGCTGCCCTGTCTGCCCTCTCATTACCCGGAATACCGACGTGACCTGGTACCCAAATAAAAACTACCGTCATCTTTATGGAATCCAGATCCATCAAGGACGACTGGATCCTCTGAACCACAGGGTGAGAAGGGTACAAAGACTCTATTGCACGTAAGGCTGACAGTGAGTCAGTAAGGATGACATATTCACTGCTGGGGTATGAGTATGCAAACCTCAGTGCTTCCCATAAAGCATACAATTCCGCTGTGAATATACCACACAGCGGATGTAGACGGAAACGGTACTAGCGTTTGCCGATGGTGAAAGCACACCCCACATATAAAGAGTGATTTGCAAGCACCTACACATGATCATGCACAGAAGCATAAATAAAATCATAATCTCGGTTCTTGGCTGCTTAAATAACTTTAAAATAGTACACATGGGCCATCATAGCTGGTCACAAAAAGAAACGTTCCCGTAGTATAACTATACTCATCGTGTTATCCTTTAAAATATAATTTCACAAATTGGCAAGAAAAAATTGGAAATTAATATTTTCTGAGAAAATAAATCACTGCGTGAACATGAATTTTCATTGCAGTTTAAATAGTAAGGAAAAGTTTCAAGTTTTTGTAAATGAAACAAAACGCAATTGAAAAATATAGACTTTTTTAACGTACGATATATAAAAGAAGCCATCTTTCTAGGAATAAAAAATAAATAATCCCGTTTTCTGCATGCATATTCCGTCACCAGTATAATAGGTGGGATTTTGTATCGATGTTTCTGTTAAATCCTAGGTTAAACTTGTCATTCGGAATTAATAATTCTCGTTCCAGATTATTTTCTCTGCTAAAAAGCAGCACCTATCTATATTCAGCTCCAAATTTGCGTAACGTCTTTTTACCTTAAATTCCATTGGTCAAAAATTTTAAAACCCATCCACATAATTCCATACATCAAAGTACTAACCAACTCTTAAGACCTCTATTTTTAGAACAACTTCCAGTCACTCTCATCCACACACACACACAGTCCACTGGTATTATATCAATGCCGCATCAAAATTCTTTAGAAATTCTGACCTTAGATGATCTTCTTGATCCAAGAATTTCGCCATATATTTTTATATTGCTCTCCGCTCTCTTGAAAAATTTCATTACTTCAGTTTTATTCCTATTAATTTTCATCCCGAATTCCTTCACGTTTCCTTTTAGCGCATTTACGTTTACAACTTCTCACTCATTGGCCATTTTTTACTTTCCAATTGCATCTCTTTTGATGTTGGAAGCACATTCTTATCAGGAAAAAAATTAGAAAAATTATGTGGAAAAATGTTTTTGATGCATTTGTCACTCGCTATTCTCTCACTATTTTTTTCAGAGGCATCCTGGTCATTTTTTTCATATTTCCTCTCTCCACGGGTATTCTTTCAGATATTTTTGAATATTCTTTACTCGTGCTATGAGACATTTTTTTTTAAACCTTCAAATTTAATAGATTTCGTTCTTGAGGAATTTCCATTTCACAGAAACGCTTTAATAACTCACTGAACCCTCTGTGGCTAGGAACAGGAGAGAACCTAGAAGGGATCAGACAATTAAAGATATTGGCGGCCGCGTTCCATCCCATTTACCTGGCCATTGAATAATTTAATGTTAGAGTATTGAGCGATTTATTTGTAATATAGGAGTCATACTTGGTCCTTGAAGCGATAAAATACTGCATTCCTACCCTAGTTGTTTATCAATTGACCATATTTCAAGCTTAAAAATACTATTTATTCAGTACTAAATAATCATCCGGGTTTTGCTCCTGGTTTAGAGTTTCGAACTTTTCATGCACATATCACTCGCTAATATTTTCATTCAAACTCAAGGTACTGTCAAAGTAAGTGGCCAATATTCCTCTTTAATTGGTATGAACAAATTAAATTAGACTCAAATTTGATTCCTCCTTCCCCCTCCTACCCAAGAAATCAAAGGTCTCGCATCCTCAGCGTCCCTTTAGTATGTACACCAAGTTTTAAGTCTCTACGTTTTTTGGTTCAACATTGATATTGGTGGAGGATTCAACAAAATCGTTCATTTTGTTGCTGAGATATCTAAAAAAACGAAATTTGGACCGACCATTCCATGGGGACCCCTCTACTCCGTGTGCCGATTTAAATTATATTAGGCACTGCAACTCTCATGATCAACCTGAAACTGCATAATAGTTCTGGAGATAATCTGGAAGATCTATTCAGATTTTTAGGAACTTATAAAAAATTGATGGAATAATATGATCCGAAGATCCTATGCAGACAGGCATAAGCTGTAAAGGTGGGAATAATTTTGGAACGAGAAAAAAGTCTGCTATGACCGGGAATCGAATCCGGGTCTTCCACTTGCCGGGCGGATATTCTACCTATGAAATATCGTAGCAGAACACTTTTTCTCGTTTCTGAACACGGATGTTTCCTTGGTTGGGACGAAACTAGCCAAGCTAGTATCAAACTGCCCCAACAGATGTCTTCTAAGAGATACATCAAAGAAAACTCCTCCCTCTCAAATGGTGAGATTGCCAAACAAGAAATTGATGGAATAATATGATCCGAAGATCCTATGCAGACAGGCATAAGCTGTAAAGGTGGGAATAATTTTGAAACGAGAAAAAAGTCTGCTATGACCGGGAATCGAATCCGGGTCTTCCACTTGCCGGGCGGATATTCTACCTATGAAATATCGTAGCAGAACACTTTTTCTCGTTTCTGAACACGGACGTTTCCTTGGTTGGGACGGAACTAGCATTCTCGATTCAAAATTATTCCCACCTTTACAGCTTATGCCTGTCTGCATAGGAACTTCGGATCATATTATTCCATCAATTTCTTGTTTGGCAATCTCACCATTTGAGAGGGAGGAATTTTCTTCGATGTATCTCTTAGAGGACATCTGTTGGGGCAGTTTGATACTAGCTTGGCTAGTTTCGTCCCAACCAAGGAAACATCCGTGTTCAGAAACGAGAAAAAGTGTTCTGCTACGATATTTCATAGGTAGAATATCCGCCCGGCAAGTGGAAGACCCGGATTCGATTCCTGGTCATAGCAGACTTTTTTCTCGTTTCAAAATTATTCCCACCTTTACAGCTTATGCCTGTCTGCATAGGATCTTCGGATCATATTATTCCATCAATTTCTTGTTTGGAAATCTCACCATTTGAGAGGGAGGAGTTTTCTTTGATGTATCTCTTAGAAGACATCTGTTGGGGCAGTTTGATACTAGCTTGGCTAGTTTCGTCCCAACCAAGGAAACATCCGTGTTCAGAAACGAGAAAAAGTGTTCTGCTACGATATTTCATAGGTAGAATATCCGCCCGGCAAGTGGAAGACCCGGATTCGATTCCCGGTCATAGCAGACTTTTTTCTCGTTCCAAAATTATTCCCACCTTTACAGCTTATGCCTGTCTGCATAGGATCTTCGGATCATATTATTCCATCAATTTCTTGTTTGGAAATCTCACCATTTGAGAGGGAGGAGTTTTCTTTGATGTATCTCTTAGAAGACATCTGTTGGGGCAGTTTGATACTAGCTTGGCTAGTTCCGTCCCAACCAAGGAAACATCCGAGTTCAGAAACGAGAAAAAGTGTTCTGCTACGATAGTTTAGAGGTAGAATATCCGCCCGGCAAGTGGAAGACCTGGGTTCGATTCCCGGTCATGGCAGACTTTTTTCTAGTTTCAAAAAGGAACTTATAAATAAAATTATGAAAAAAGGATAAATTTCTAAAGATCACTCGATGGTCGAGAAAAGGTAAAACTCTTCCACGCCTTTTATTTACTGCTTAAAAATGTATCTCACCAAAATATTGATATTAGTGAAGTTTTTATCTAAATCGGTCAATTCGTTGCCGAGATATATTTAAAGAAAAACGAAATTTAGACCAGCCCTTACATTGTGACCTTTCGATCCTATGGACCGATTTCGTACATTTTCGGCTAGAAAATGTGTCTCATGAAAACATTTATATTGGAGAAGCATTCACCAAACTCGTTCAGCACTACTCTTTTGATCAACCTGAAGTTGCAGCCAAATTTTGAAGTTCCTCCGTTTATTTTCTGAAGAGTAACGAATGCCACAGACACACACGCACACAGACAGCTTTTTTATTATTATATATTTTATCTAACAAATTATATGATTACTTTCACAACTTTGAATATATTTATTAACTGCACCAAATTGATGAATGAGATTTTGATAAATCCTCGGTCTCCTTCTTTACCTCTTTCATTCATTGTCTTACATTACGCGAACCATCTGAATCACCTGCTTAATCCCTTTAGCTGGATAGTAATTTTTGACTTAGTAGTAGTTACGTGCTTTGCAGGCATTCGTGCTTAAAAAGTTGCTATATAGTACTTTGAGCTGCGTTTAGGCACGTAGACTTGCATTTGTTGTCATCTTTACTCAAATGTTTCCACTGCAAAATCTTCTCACTCATTTCAACCAAATTATCATTAATTCAATTTTTCTTTGCATTTCATCGCTATGTTGTCTCATCTTCCCTACGTAATTTTTCTCATTGCGATCTCTTTTCTAACATATCTGGCTTATTCATTGACTATTTTCTTTTATCATATCTTGTCCATATCATTGATTAAAAAAATGTATTCAAAGTTATAGCAAGAAGTCTCGAAACTCTTAATGATCGGAATGCGTTACGCAAAACGGCTTTCCGAGAAATAACGCCTGCGTATCATTGTTGACATTTTGTGGAAAATACCTCGCGGCGAAGTCTTCCATGTCAAGGGGAATGGGTGTCTCCAAATAGGAAAAGTGCGTCCAGAATTCGTGCAAAAAGGCCATTTAATCATCCGTCCTCTTCGTTACCTCCGTCTAGAAACGCTTTTCCGGAAAATAGCAAGGTTACTCTTGACGTCGGCGGGGGACTCTGCGTTCAGGGGACGAGAGAAGCAAAGATGAGCAAAATAAGTAAGAGTCAATCCGAGAAAGAGAGAAGGGAAGAGTGGGGAGAGAATAGGGGAAAGATTTAATGATTTGGGATAGGAGCATCCGACGCAGGGATAGATAAGATTATGATGTCTAAGGAGTCGTAAAGGAAGAGATTGTATTAAAGACCCAGTTTATTTACCACTCGAGGGAGATTTGGCCTCATGAAAAATGAAGGACGTAGAGTGTAGATAAAGTTACTCCAATGAAAACTACGCGGTACTGGCCTTAACCTTTCGGTATTCCATATTTTGGTCCATTTTCATTGATTTCATTATTACTTGAATCAATATCTTTGTATCTATTCTTATTTGGGCTCTAATTGCGAGTTAGAATTAGAAGAATACTTATTTGGGCGACGCATGGCTCGAGGATCGCTTCGGTAATCGTGAAGCTCTACCGCGAATCCTGGAACATTTCTTCAGATTTTTAATCATTAGTTATGTCAGTTTTTATTAATCGTATAGTTAATTATAAGTTACTTTCAACATAATTTATATGTATTTATTATCACAGGTACTACTTATATGTATTGTATTTTTGCATTCACGTATTTTCGGTACCGTTGATTAACGTTGCAACCTGAACGGCGGGACAAGCTGTAATTGCCAGTCGGTAACAAAGGTAACGTTAAAAATATAGTCACGGATGTAACCTGCCAAGTGAACAACATTGGCGAAAAGAGCACCATTGAAGATGTCGATAAATGATAGGGGAGGAGAAGAAGGGAGTGAAGTGAGGAAATGGGAGTAGGAAGGGATCTTTTGGTTGCCGAAAGGAAAAGGAGCAAAAAAGGCAAAAGAGGTTTAGTCTCGGGAGGATAAGGAGGGTTGGATGGATGCTGGAAGGTCGTGGCTATAACGCCGAAAGCATTTCCCTGTATCTCATCCTTCTTCCCGACCTTTTACAGGCCGGTATTAACTAACCTCTCCCCCCCCCCCACTTTCGCTCGCCTTCCTTTCCATCTATCCTTCTCCAAGAAGCTCTCTTAAACCTCATTCTCATTGTCTGAATTTTATCGAGCAGCTAGTGTTTGTGCACAAACTTTATCAATTTCCCCTACTATTCTGCTTAATTAAAACGCGTACAAAGACATTTTGAATGAAAGGTAGGAAGAAAAAATGTGCAAGTTTGATTTGATTTTATTGTAAAAATGCCTTATATTTACGAACTTTTGGGGTAAGGTTAGCGATTGAAAGGATTTAGAACGAAGAACGATAAAATGGTTTGTATAGGCTGTTGAATCGAATAAAAGTTCGGACAAGTAGGCTGAAACTAGACGCGGAAATTTTGAAACAGTAAATCAACACCCATTGTTAATTCAAAACTCGAACAATGCGTTCTGGCCTTTCATTAAATTCAGTATTCGCAACCCCGTGCTCCTGAGCCATTAATTTTCTTTACCCAAACCAATACGCAAACTCACACGCAAATCATAGGAGCGTAACCTAATCATAGTAGTTTTTCTCTCATTAGTGGCTCGTTTGGCGTTTCCTAACCATCTTCTCTTCCTCTATCTCTGCTTATAGCTTCACTATTTATTCTTTTCTTTCTTCATCATTCTCTCTCGTAACTCGTGTATTTGTTTTAGTGCTATTCTCTCTCGTCTCCTTCCCTCTCCATTTCCACTTTTCATATCTCCATCTTATCCTCTTTCTTTCTTACATCCTCTCATCATCACTCTCTCTCGCCATATTCCTCCGTATATCCCCGCATCCCTCTTCCTATCTCCCTCTCCGTCTCTCTTCCTCTCTTACTGCTTCTCCTAATTTCCATTTTCCTTTTCCATCACTACTCTTTCCTATCGCTTTCTACAACTTTCATCTACGTCATTCTACTTACGCACGCCAACTTCCGACCTCCCGCGACACCCATTTTAACTTCTTCGCCGTTCGCCTCCTAATTTCCCTAATCCCATCCTCCTCCTCTCCCTCCTTCGATCTTTACTTTGCTTTTCCTTCCTATCCTATTTGGTCGCGGTCTTCCTCTTTCATACTCCCTCCCCGTCTTTGTAAATGTGCTTTCAAGACTACTGAAATGTTCTCACTCTGCGACCTTTTTTCCTAAACCCTCTTTCCTCTTACCTGCATTTCCCTTCAGCCCAACCCACAAGCAATTTCGTCCCCGCGTCATGCACTCACGCCCACCTCCATCCCTAACTATCACTCCGCCCTTCCATTTTTTACTAAAATACTCCCCCTTTTCCGTGGAACTTCATCTGAACGAATTGGCATTCAAAAAAGGGAAGCGGGCTCTCCCACGCAGTGTCCTAGCCTAAGGTAATGTGGAGGAAACGGGTGGAGGTGTCATATCTGAGACCTCTATATTTTCCTGACACCAATGGCGATGAAGTGTTGTCATGTCCCGTTCGGTTCCAACCTTTTAAGCCACTTCGAAGTGTGAAGGAGCAAAACATCCGCCGTTAATGCACTTGGAACACTTTTCCTTGTAACTTTCAACTCCATAACGATTTAGCAGGTTTTCAACGGTGATTTCTTTCCTCAAAATATTTTTGTTTTCGCTGTCTGTAGGTAGTTTTTAAATTTCCCTTTCATATATTGGAAAAGTTATCCGAACTATTGTATAATCTGCTCTTAACTTGGAGTTGATTGCTTTTGCGAAAAGAATGAAATTTGAAATTTTTTTAAAATTTGAAATTCTCGCGTGTTAAATTGAAGAAAAGGAGTTAATGGGATATTTTGAATTTGTTTTTAAAAATTTTCATTTATTCTGATTACACATGATTAGGAGAAAATAGGGTTTGCTAAGTGCTTTAGGATTGTACGACAAACTTTTCAACCTTCTGAAAGAATTGTTGTAAAGAATTATCAAATCGTCAGCCTTATAATGGAACAAGGGAAATGATAGATCAAAAAATGAATTTCTATCACTCTCGTAGATGGAATTTTCAAGTAATATCTCTTTTCGTTTCCAAAGAATCATATATTACTGTATGTATAAACGTATGGCTGTAGTAAATTAAGGGCTTATCATGAATTTTTATACCCGTCAGTTTTTACGCGACCTACTTTTTAAATGAATGATGCGACTGTGAGAAATTTTAAAGATAAAAGAGTGACAGTTCCGATATGGATTCAACTATATTGCAATAAAAATAAAAAACAGCAAGGCAGGTATGAAGAAGTTTACGAAGGATATCACGCTTTAGGGAATACTTTTATGCTTCCAATCACGTCAGGGAATTTTTGGTTGAATGAAAAACTTTTAATCGTCGTATATTTGTCGTCATTATCGAGTGATGCGTAGAAGTGTCGTTAATCACATTCTGCTTTTCCTTTTTTTCAATCCAATAAGATCAATACTCGTTATTTATCTGAAAGACTTTACTAGGAGATTTCCACATAAACCGAAGAACGGCATTTGAATTATTAGAATTATTATTATTAGAATACTTAAAGCTGATAAAAATGAATTTATTTATACCAGGTAATAAACTGCACATTCGATCACCTACCGAAAAATAATTGCTTACATTTGAGTCGTTCTCATGCTGATGAAGTGATATTTTTGTGGAAATAATGTGGTTTATGGAGAAAATCAGGAGGAATTGGTATTCGACCGCTAAGGAATATTATAAGAAAAAGAGCAAACTTGATTCGAACGAAGATGGCCTCTGAAGGCTTATCAAAATCATAAGGTTTAATAATAATAATAATATTTTCAACATGACTCTCACGCCAATATTTATAACTTAATGAGATACGTGATATAACTTTCCAAATATACCAAATAAATCGAACATTAGGTTACTTTTAATCTAATGTTCTCTGTATGGTTAATGATACAGTCGCCTCAGGATTGCTACAACTTGAATACCAAGTAAATAACTCGACTGTATATACGAATACACGAATGTGTAATAAACATCAAAACAAAGAAGTTAAGATTAGAATTCCGAAAACAAGTTATTAAAGTACGAAGAGAGGAAGTTAAAAAAAACAATTTTTCAACAATTAATAAACGTGAACGAACATTTCTGCTTTTGAATCCTATTTGAATTGTTGGAAATTTTAGGAAAATGCTTTAAACATTCCACTGACAATAGAGAGAGACGATGGAGAACGAATTTAATATCCAGCAGGGAAGACTCAAAATACGCATTTCAAAATCTGAGAAAATTTGAATGGAATGAATAAAATATACAGCGAATGGATATTGTATACAATAACAAAACGAAATTCTCTAGGACCAAGAATAAGAATTATTGGGTTTTTTATTTTATTTAGCAGTTTTTTCTAGGAAGTCCACCTATTCCTCATAACGTTTGAAATATTCCTAGTGGTGAAAATTACCTTTGCTTTTTTTTAATTTACAAATTCTCTCAGCAAATTTCGTCAAAAAACTTCGTAATTTCAATCGACCTTAAACTGTAGAGCCTCATTTGTTCGATTGATTGAACAGTAAATCCTCGATTATCCGTGTTAAATGGGACTTTGGTAGACACGGATAATTTAAGAACTATGATAATCCGCATTTTATGCTAAAATTTGCATAATGTTTTTTAATTACTGCACAAATATATTTAAGGAAAAACAGGCTGCTTGCCATAAATAAAAAGCCATCAATTTAACCATAAAACTGCAATTATAGTGGAATAAATTAACAGAAAATTAAAATTTGTTTTTGACAGTGACTATTCTTTCTGACCAACAAATAATCGCTATGACTGTATTTCAAAAATATAGGAGAGTAAGATATAAACTTTAATATAGGACTCATTCGCCTATAGAATAACTAAATATTGCTGCGAATTTAAGTTGGCTCCTGGTTTATAAGAACATCTCTAAAATAAAAGGTAAAAATTAATTCCGAATTAAAATGGCACGCGTTACATTTTTATACAAAGAACATAATCAACATTCTCTCTTTTATAAAATTAACAAAATTGACATATACTAGAGCATAAACTTTTTTATTAAAACACGACCCGGGTTTTGATGCATAGCATCATCATCAGGTCAGTCAGTCAGTCGGGTCGCGTTTTAATAAAAATTTTAGTGGTATAGTATATTTGTTTTGTTAATGTTTTAAGATGGAATACCATCAAGTAAAGGCTAATACATTGAAATTTATCCCTTTTGCTGAAACAGCTTTTGTTTTATTGATCTGTTGGTTGTTTAATAAATCATTGAAGTCCATGACTTCTTCGTTTATGATGCAAGCGAGAGCATTCAAATTCGCTCCAGAACGCCCGGTTAATCCGCCGCACGGTAAATTCGCCCACTTATAAACGGGGTTCCACTGTATTTGCAACATCCTTTCCCACCTCGCTCTTTATCTCTTCTCCGCCCGTGCCCTCACACCGCCTAACCTCCTCTTTCTCTTCCTCTCAATGCCTATCCTTTCTTCTCGTTTTCTCTATCCATTCCCTCTTCTCATCTCTGGAACGCAATCGGAATTTTTTACTTTTACCGCTTCAAGCAAGGTTTCGCGAATATCATTCTGTTTATGGGCTCATTTTTTTCGTCGTTCCTCTAAGGCAAGCAGGGGTTCATTTTTGTTTATATTCAACCATTTTTACGTATATATCTCAGCCATTTCGTTTTATTATTTTAATATTAACATTTTATTAACACAATTTCATTTTAACATTGCCTTAATTTTTCTTATTTTTATTTTAAATAAATTCTTTTAAAGTCTTCACTCCTTTGTTAAAAGAAAATAAATTGATTTATTAATATTTCGGGAAACTTCCATTTTCTGGTTATATTTTCTTTATTCAAGTCTCACAGATACGAATGTTGAAAGAGTTTTTCTCGGACGAAATTAAAGCTCATTTGAGTAATATTATCACGATATTCGAACTGGACGTAGAATTGTAGTGGAGAGCTAGCATACTGATGCCAGTTTAAATTGAAAATTAGGGGTAGCTTTTATAATTGAGCGCTTTAAAAACTAATATAAATTCTTTAGGTTCGTTCAAGGTCTCTTTAATCTTTAATCTTTATAATCTACTGATATCATATAAAAAATGTAATTCGATTAAGTACTACAGTATGTGAAATATTTTTCTTCTTAAATAAAATATCAGAGCTCTATTGTTATAACTAATGACAAGTGGAGAAACCTAATAACCATAAAGTAGTAGGCCGATCATAATAAGTCTTTATAATCGGCCTACTGAAGATGGAATATTAGATTCCGAAATACGTAGTCAGGCATTTTTAAAAAGAAAGTACACGTGGCTGGTTGTTTGCTTGTGTGTTTTGTGCGTGTGTGAGAAAAGGCGTGGGACATTTTTCCCTAAACCCGGAGGGTGTGACATTGCGTGACTGTTCGGTCCCTGGCGTGGAGTAATTTCCTCTAATCCGGCGTGAATGTAAGTACATATTTCCTTTTTATTTTTTGATGATTATTAGGAAGTTTCTCCATTTGTCATCTTTCTTATTGCCAATCAAGCCACATAAATTTTTATTGATGATTAGTTCCAGTTAGGTTTTGAGGTATTGGATTTATCGAAATAACCGCAACCCTGCAGACTATTCTTCGGGTGATGCATTAGCTTAACGTCGTTGAGATACGACAATCTGTGCCAGTAGAGAATATAAATCAGAGGCTTGTTTATCGAGTTGGCGCTGCAAAGAGTATGCCAGCTAAGCCAAATTGTATGAGTGTGGATTGAATGTCGACAAGTCTTTTCATTTTGCAATTAGTTCGTCACACTGAATACTTTCCTAAAGTTAATTACGATTTCCCTACTCAAGGAGACTTTCTGAAGGAAGAAAAGAGAAAACTGAGGAATTTTATAGCTATTTTCTATTCAGTGTTCTTAAATTTTTGCTTTCAATTCTAGAAAGAATGAAAGAAAGAAATCGAAATTCAGGCACGTAGCTTTACAAGAAATAAAACCACCTTGCTACCTGAATTGCTCTCCGAAGAGGATATTTGCCTCAACTGGAGTAATTTGTATGGGGAGACGTAGAATATGAAAGAAAAGAAACGTACAAATGAATGTCTATACCTGTTTCATAGAAACTAAAAACATCGAAGCCAATTGAGGAAGCTTTTCAGTATACCATATAATATTTTTTATTTAATTTAAAAAGTTTTTCCTCAGCGTAGTATTTTTTAACGACTTTGCCGCTTATAAAAATGGAAAAATCGTCACGATAATAAAAAGTATGAAGGGCGTGCCATTTTGAATCGCGTGTTATGGTTTTACATAGTTGGCTGACGCAATATTATTTTTTAATTATCGGTTTTTCCTTGTGGCTGAAATCGAAATTAAAAAGCAATGTTTCTCTGGGAGCCAAACAAATGGGAAAATTTATGGTTATTAGAGAAACGTTTTTCCCAATGAAAGCTACATAATATACCCCTTACTTGTCTAAGCTTAGGAAATGCTCATTAGTTTTACGATGGCTACGCCGTTCATTTCTTCAAAGCGGGTTATTGTTATCCCGGCTGATATTAAGTTATATTTTTGAATTGCTTTCACTTCCACGGACAAATATTATTTTCCAACATTATCAATAAAAATTTTATATAGTATAAATAGGCTATTATCCGGACGCTGGATTTAAGAATTTTACCCTCTGTAACGAAGCCTTTAGTTTATACTGAATGCCTTCAAATCATAGTCTTGAAAATATGTAACATTCCCTCCAGGGAAAGCAGATTTGCATCTCTTTTCTACATGAAGCATCAAGTTGGGCTCTTTAAGTATTTGAAGAGTTTCAATTTTCTATAAGTATTAAATCATTGACTACATGCAAAATTCCTCCGTTTTTCCTAGAAAGTCTGTCAACGCTTTCATCCCTTTCAAATTGAACATAAAAGGGTTTCTTAGACGCTCCTTTGTAGGATATTTAAAATTTCCTTTTCGTAGACGTTCGGAAGGCATTTGAAGGGAATCTTAAAACGTTCGGAATTTACGGAGTGGAAAATTAAATTTCTCTCGCTACTCCTTTAAAAAAAGTATTTGTCTCTTGAAATTTCAGAAATGCGATATATATTTGATTTTCATATTTTGGCAATTTCTTTTCTTAACCGTGAAAAATCTGTTTTTGTTGTAATTACTGGGAAATTGCCTTGACAGTTTTTATAACTTAAAACACAATTAGAAGCAATGATTTATTGAAAAAATTACAGACATGTGAGGAAAGAATTGCAGAGCAATTAGTATAAAGCGACTTTTTCGACAATGTAATAAAAGACGTTCTTTTGATTTAAAAATATATTTATTTATCAAAGATTTCTTAATATTAAGACTTATAGGCTTAAGATAGGTAAACAGAAAATAATTAATTAAATTTTGTAAATCGTACGAATTAATATTTCCAAAAACTGCGTCAATTGTGATATTGAGATCAGTAGTTTGTTCTCTTGGAGATATTAAATCTAATCAAAATCTGGTTTTAAAGAAATCTTCCAACTCCTGCCCTTCAGTTTAAAGATGCTTATTTTATTCTGCAGCAACAATAACATCATATCCATGGAAAACATTCCAACCTTACATTCTATAGGTACAAATCAAAAATCGTCTAGCTAAAACGAATACTTTTCGAGTTATTAGCAACTGAGATTTGTACTCACAATTTATTCCCCAGTTAGGAATTCTAGATCCATCCAATTGTTACTATATGTAGCTTCAATGCAGAACTACCTATCTTGGAATTTTGTCGTTTGTAGCTTACGTCATTTTTCAGTCATTTTGTACACAGCCATACTAACGGACGAATGAACCGAATACACAATCGATTTTTATGCGTTCTTTGTACGAAGTGAACACATAGGGGAGGCCATTTCCGTCCGTCCGCATGTGTAAACTCTGGGCCCGCTGGAGGTACCTCAATGAAATTTGGTATATAGAAGTTTTGCTAAAATTTGTCTGCCCATTCCAATTTTGGTTAAAATCGGACAAAAATTAAGACCACTTTACATAAAGACCTACATGTATTTTACAACGTACTTCGCAAGAATCTCGTTAAATACGCATCTGAGTGAAAAATATTGAGAACAAAAGTTAAATAAAATAATTAAATTAGCATTTTTTGTCAAATAATTTTCACGTACAATATGTTTAAGATAAATTTAAAGAAAAGGAAACTAAACGTATTTACGATTACGGTTTTCGATCTTCTTTTCTTCATTCCAAAAAAATATTTAAAATTTTGCAACTCGGGAACCTCTGGACATGTTTTAATGAAATTTGGTATTGGGAAGTTTT
The DNA here is from genome assembly GCA_028673005.1 of Tanypteryx hageni. NCBI lineage: Eukaryota > Metazoa > Arthropoda > Insecta > Odonata > Petaluridae > Tanypteryx > Tanypteryx hageni. Next base: position 35,425,943 of record CM054113.1, on the reverse strand, counting down.
ACTAACATTTGTCGACCTATTCTAATAGTATTGGTTAATATCGGACTAAAATAACGACCACTTGACATGGACCTACATGTATTTTGCAACTTGCCTCTGTTTCAACTTGGGATCCACTGATCGTATTTGAATGAAAATTGGTATTGGGAAGTTTTACTAAAATTTGTCGCGCGATCTCAATTTTGGTTAAAATTGGACGATAATTACGGCCACTTTACATGAACAACTACATGTAGCTTACGATGTACGTTTCAACTCGGAAACCGTAGGACGTATTTTGATGAAATTTGATATTGGGGAATTTTACAAAAAATAGTCTATCTCAAAGAACGCATTTGGAAACTCTATGTACTCCGACATGGAATACACCTTTCTATACTTCTTTTTTAAGCGCTATTTTGAGAAGCATATGACATTTGTATCAAACGGAAGGTTTGATCACCTAATTCTTAATAAAAATATTATACGATTTGCCGATTCTTTTCAAACTTTTCTGTTTCGTAGGTATTCTGATTTGACACCATTATCCTAAGATAGGCTTTCGGAAAGCGTTTTCTTCTTCCGTGCCTTTATTTTCAAAAAAAATACAAAAATAATTTAGAATTTGCTTTTAAATCGCAAATGGTGATCTGCACGAGTATAAATATACCACAGGGAACACCTTGAAACAGTAAAACAGCGATGGCGTGATATTTGTAGTTGCTCCATACGCATTATAGAGAAAGTATTTTTTTAGTGAAACAGATCGAGATTTCAGCAGAAATAAACCTTTTAAAATCCTCTGATTACGTTTTAAAAGTCTTCTTGGTGATGTCTGCGTGTCATGAGAGTTTAGTTGGCGTTCTAAGCTCAATACCAGATCAGGACAACTTTATATTTAATACATTTATTAACAAGATGGAAAAAGATACTAAATAAATGAAATACAAAGGCGTTCTTTATAGGAAATTAGTACAAAAAGACATCGAAATATTGGGCAGTTCTTTAATTTTTATACCCGAAATTAAAATCCTAATTATGTGATCTCGCGGACTGGTTTGTGGAAAATTTTGTACCCGAATCAGTTTTTTAATATATAACTTACCGATCATATAAGAGCTAGAACAAGAATGGAAACATGCACACATCATGCGTGCATACACGCGAGGCAGAGGCGTTCCTTACGATTTATGCAATTATGTCAAAAAAGATAAATATTAATGGCTTAGTATAATGTCTACGAACTGAAATGTCAGGAATGCTGTTAAGGAAATATCGAATTTTTTATTCACCGACTAATGGTCTAATCAATAATTAATTAATAAAACAATCGGCAATTACTTAAAACATACCTTAATCGAATAGAAGTAATATAATATTTATGTTCATGTTTATTCCTTTATCGTAAATTACCCAATTCTTTTCACTTACGAACGCTGTACATACGTAAATAAAATAGACGTTATTTACGTTCATTTCCTCGTCGTTAATGATCCATTTCCCTTCATTTTCCAAATGTTTCGTGCTCAAGAAATAATATTAAACAAATTTGGTAATTACACTGTTTAATTTTAATAAGGATCACTCGTACGTAATTTAATTAAAATCTGTCCAGCGGTTTAAGTGATGAAAGTTACGACGGACGGACAAGACGTGCCCATAAGGCGTTCTGCTACTACCACTTCGCTGGTAAAGAACGCCTAATAATTCAAGACTTGATAGATTTTGGCTGGTGTTGGTCTACCGGAAATAGAGGTTTACCCATGCCATTCTTTCATTTTCCACATATCTCCTTAAGAGTTTCATTAATGCAAAGAATTTTTATTATTAAAGTTGTGGGCAATATAATTGTCTACGAGTTTTTTTTTTAATGTTTTTTGTAGAACATATTGCTTCCAAGGTATTTTGATTTCCCGTCCGAATTTGTTAAGTACATTGAATAGCGCTGAGTGATAGCTTTGTTTCCGTTGCTATGATAACATTTTCGAATTGTTGATAGCAACACCAACGCTGCTAGCGGTAATCAATGCTTTTCATGCATAGGAAAAAATAAAAATTTTGTTTACTTACACTTACATATTCATTACTCTGTATAGAGAAACTTATTTGCAGGATACATCATATTTTTGGAGAATATTTTTATTTGTAACTCTCTCTTTGGTCACTCTTATTTTCACAATTGTCGATTCTATTGTTTGTTCTACATCAAATATCCACGAGCGGTATTCTAGAAATAATGGAAAGTATCAGCCGATTAATGTACGTCATTTTTACAAATTCTATTTTTATTTCTACAATGCACAAGGAAGGGAAAATACTATGAAAGTATTGTTTAATTTAGCATCAGGATTAAATATCACCTTATACCCGCTCCAACTCAATGATTAAACGTAAGGTTGCCAATATTTTATTCAATGGATTGTATTCAATGAATCATGGCTTGTATCTTTCACTCAGTCGTTCTATTCTTAAAAGAGATGAACTTTGGAAAATGTGGGTACTTTTAAGGATACTTTTAGATGGATAGTGAAATTACACTTATTAAAATACCTTATTTATCCCCAAAATAAAATGTAACGTTTCTGTCAGCTTCATGGGCACCGAATCGGATGAAAAGTATCCAAAAATTTATAATCTGAATTGATATATCTTTATATATTAGATATTTTTGTTATTATTTACTTGAATTTTAAGTATTAATATTTGAGAATTAACCCTACTTATACAAATCTGAACTCTAAGATGATAAATTACATAAAGCAAGTGGCTTATAATTGCAAGTAACGAACGTGCATAATTTAAAGCGCAGTAATAGATTCATGTGAACCTTGCTCCTTTGAGTGATGCGCGATCTAGTAAAATTGAGATTTATCGGCCGATAAAAAGCAGTAAGTTATTATCTGCGAGTGGGGGATGTTGCACATGCTGTTGCGCAGGTTATCAGACACCGCTTACCAAGTGGATGATTCTTTGCCCTCCTTGAGAACTTTGAGTACAAATATAAAAACTACCTACCAAGGCCCCTATGCATGTATCGAATCTTAATGCAAAATGAATTAACGCCAGCTATGAAGCTTTCATTTGTAAGATCACTAACATAATTACCTTCCTTGGATTATTGAAAATTCGGCTCGTAAAAGCTATACTTTAAGTGTATAAATATCATATTTCTAACTTACTTGCGATAAAAGATAACCAATTTAAAACAAAATTTAAGAATGCTTTGAGATGAGTAGTTCACCTGCTCTAGGCCAAATTTCGCTAAAAAGAGATCATACGAAATCCTCAGTGAAGATTATTTCAACTCGAGTGTCTTTGAAATCCACTGACGATGAAATCTTCTTATGTTATCAGGACGCATTAAAAGAGTCCCTTAAGTCTTCAGCCTCACAAGATGGTACTGTTATTATCGCTGGGGCGAATCGGGAAGAGTTATCATTCACAAAAAGTGTCTTTAGCCGAAGGGAAAATTGCGCTATTGAGGCTTCGGCATTCCTTTCAGATGTGAAAACGAAAACTACGACGAGTATTTGCGAACGATTGCAACTTCAATGGAGATAAAAGGAACTAAGCTGATTATCAAGAAAATTTATTTGAAAAATATCGACGAATGCTTAAAAAAATGCCAATAGAGTAAATGGATTGGCATAATTAAAGTTTTTCCATTCGTTTAGTTACAAATGATACTCTATAGCTGTGGTTCTCAAATTGTGAGGCGCACCTCCTTATGGGGACGTATGAGGATTCCAGGTTAAGATTAAGAACCACCGCTCTATAATATTAATTTTTTGGATGTTATTATATAACTTGATAATAATTACTTCTATTATATATATTATATTCATTATATTAATATTAGATTATAATAATTACTTCTTGGAGCCCATTGATGTTTGATAAATTATCGTGATTGACTTAACCTAAAAAAATATAGATTTCTTAGAAACTCCACGAGTTGACCTTTGGCAGGCTTTAGTATTTCATATTCTCGAGTTTGCTAATATCTGGAAACCTCAAATGAAGTTTTCAGGTTATTTTTTTATTTCAAGCAATATGAAATCAATCCAATTTGGAATTGGATATAATTTCAAAATGAGTATTCGATTCCCAATCGAAAATTATTCTTGAAGGTCAAAACACAATCATAGTGGGAAGATTAGCAATAGCCGAAAGTATTTATCTCCTTGAAGTTCTTTGATATTTTACCTCCATCTTCTCTGTAATTTAAAATCGAAAGTAGTATAACAAAAATCTCTCTCTCGTCCATTACACAAGGTATCGTGCCACCCTCTTAGGAATTTCATCAGGATATTTAAAAGATCAGGAAAAAGAGAAACAGAAGTATTTTTCACATTCGTAGCAGTTTTCGTCTGCATCCTTCCCAACGTCTTGCAGTTATGAATACGGTTGCTGCGATAACCTTAGGGTGGGATGAAGGGGCGAGATGAAGCGTTAAAATGGAAGGGGGATGGTTTGCTGGTTATGGAACTCGGGAGTTAGGACGTGGGCGGTTCTCACTGTTGGGTAAAGGTGGAGTGGGTTGAACTTTGCGAGTTATTAAGGCGGAAGGATGGTGTGACGTTACAATGTGTTGTTTCATCTGCGACTAGTGTCGACCTCTGGGCTTCCTTTCGGGTCACTAAGCCATCGTATCTTCTTTGAAATGAATCCACTCCCCGCGCTTCCTTTAACCCTCTATCTTTAGGGAACTACCTCCTTGCGCCTCTTCGGTCCCTTTCCCTATATGTCTCCCAATTACTCAAGATTCCGCCTCCTTCAGGAGGAGCGGCGTCTGACGTAGGCTCGTCATTCGTCCCAGTCGTCCAATGAAATAGGGGAAGACGGTGAGATACGAGGGTGAATTAGCGGAGCGTTCACGTGCACGAGGAGTGCTGTTTAGCTTCAATCCCATTTCTCCCTTCCCCCTCTCTATCTCTCCTCCCATCTCCCTCAGCTGATTAACCGGTGGAGTGAGGATATGATAGATTTTAAGTTCTCTTTGATCCCATTCCGCACGCGTTTCCCACATTCACGAGCATCTCTCTCACGGACCAAAGACCACAAACCGAAAAAAGAAACTGTTTTTTTATTTCAATTACTAACATAAAAGCTAATTTGGACGAGTTTTTCGCCCGGTCGCTCCCCTTATTGAATGATGAAAAAATGTAGCGAGGAGTTTCATTTGATTTTATATCTATTCGGTCTTAATTTTTTATATTTTGCTTATTTTCCTCCCGCTTCAGAATCTTACAGCGATAAATAGTTCATCGAAAGGTTTTCGTGGCTTTTGATGTATTTTTTGCGGCGTTTATCTATTTCAGCGCGAGAAAGCATTTCTTTGAACAATGATTGATTCTTGAACAATTTGCGGGAAAAAGCTTCATTAATTTATCAGATAGTAAAAATATGATGTGGTAAGAGTTTTAATTCGATTTCTTCGATGAAAAAAAAGAAAATGTTTCAATTTAAGTTAAGTTTAAGAGCAAGTTAAATGAATGTTATTAACTCTGTGATTTGATATTGAATAGCTTCAGAATATCGACTGAACGGTCATAGGAATTTATTTGAATGGGAATAATTCCGAAAAATCTCTCAAAAGATAGCAATCTATTTTCCACTGTAGCATAACTGCTAAAGACGAGTACATTAATATGATTTTTTAAAACTATTTTTAAATTTCATATAAATGATTAGCGCCTGAGTTATTTGGTTAAAATACAAACGTCACTATAGACTACTAAATATCTGTATGAGAAAAGCGCAACGATTGCCTTTTGTATTTAATATTTATTTTTCTGAGTGTAATAACTTTCAAATTGGTGCTCATTCTATGACAATACATCAGAGATGGTTAAAAATTAATCGTCTAATATATTGTAAAATAGATGAGTAGTTGTACATGTAGCATTTTTCATGAAGTATACAAACCAATTTTTGGCAAAAAAACCATTATCCAAAATTGTTTCCACAAATGTTCGATGGGTCCTCTGCCGATAACTGCGCACGCGTCTCATTAAACCTAGCGTATCCACATTGTTCTCAAGCAACGGTTTTTCTGGCTTGCAACGTTCTTGGTTGGTACGATTATGTCACTCAATAGTCGTTGACCTGCTCGGGGAACCCGTTCAATTATTTTCATTGAATGACGCGCTACTGTTTTATCTGAACGGGTTTCATTTTATGAAAGCAACTGAACTGATGTTCATTTCAACTGAACCCGTCCGTTTGTAATCTCGTAACAAGAGTATAAAACCTAAATTAACACACATACTTGAGTATGTCATGCATAATAATGTAAGTTACATTGCTAAAATTTTCACTTTGCTTATAGTGTTAGATGTACAGTTTGAGATGGAGTGTAATTTTTTTAAGTGCAATACCACTTATATAGTATAATTTTATTTCGAAATAAACCCTTTTAAACTTAAGATTGTGGACACTTTAATAAATAAATTAAGAAAGTATTTGAACTTGAATTAAGTATTGAAGTATTGAACTTGAATTCGTATTTTTGTAAAAATCACTGCTAAACTGCCTTTCGGAAAACAAAGTTCTTCCGATAAATTTATTGGGACAAAACCAGGTTCTTGTTTAACAGATTTAAACGGAGTTTCGTTGAATATATTTTCCAAACAGACAAATCGAATTGCTCCAGTCTCCCGACTTTCACGGAAGAAGGGGAAGAAAAAAATTCCCTGAAAATGAACAGCTCTTTCGATGCGCCGAGATGCATCGCCCGCTGTTGCGAGGTGCCTCCCTTTCAAATAAATGTCTAAGGTTGAGATGCCAAAGAAAATAAAAACCAAACGAATTTCTCCGTTATATTTATCTTCGCAGTCGGTGGAAAATATACGTTCCGTCCTATGTGTGTTGAAGTCGCCGCTTGTACACAATGCTTCAAGAATGAGAGATGATTTCGGGAGAGAGGTTGAGGCGGCGAAACGCACAATTGAGGTAGATGAAGAATAATCTAGGGGTAGATGGCAATCGGACTGCTTTTTTCGTCCCTTCCTCTCGCCTCTTGACGGAGATAAGAGATGCAACTCCGGAAAAGAAACGACCTCTCCGAGATGGAGGGCGCGGCGGAAGAGAAACAGACCTCGGAAAATAGATGTACATAAACAGGAAATAAAATTTCCAGCGTTCGCGCCTCTGCAGTGGAACTCCTTCGCGCCGAAGGAGAGATTGCAACACTACCCGATCATACTTCTCCTTCTCCGTGTTCTCATATTAGGTCTGGGACCAGTCTGCTTCGCGTAGGCTCCAAACTTGACATTCATTTCGGAGGAGTAAATATCACGGGAATTTCAATCGTTGCAGACGATTCGATGGGATATGCCCTCGAATAACTTGTTGATACGCAAATGAAAATCGTGTCGAAATACTGCCTTATTTTGATTTGTTTAGTTAGATAGGATTGCACAAAACCCATTAGAAACCGGCGATTTAATACAAAAAATAATAGATTGTATTGTTTTCGAAAAAGTGTTTAAATGCATTTTATTACCATTCACTGAAAATTATTCGGGCTTAAGATAAAACACTATATTTGACCCTTTGGTTTATAGAAAGTCGTCTGATGACGACTATACTGCTTTATATATTTCTTAGTGAAATTCTTTCATACTATAGGGTTCTCTTTCTTAAAAACTAAAAATTTCGCCAATGTTATTCAAGGTGGAAAGGGATATATGGAGAGATAAAGTGAGAACTAAAGAAATCTTTTATGATTTCGAGCTGTTTGGAAGATAAGGTGTGCGTTTGTTACCAAAAGATGCTCCAAATAAACAACAAATCCATTCTGCTTTGATATATGAAGAGGTTGTGGTGCTACTTTCGATATTTTTCAATCTCCTTTGAGATCTAGATAGAATGCTCAAAGTCCCTGTCTAATCGGCGGAAGCTAATTATAATTATTTGATTTTTACGTCTCAAGTGCGTCTGATATTCTAGGGAAACGTCGCAACTGCTTTTATTGGTTGGAATATTTAAAGCCCAAAGCATGATAATGTGGGAATTTGTTTGCCTGTGCGTTGATCATGTAATGTTGAAACTATTATAAGTAATTGGAACTTACGGATTTGTAAAATGAATGAGACTTATTCCCTGCAATATTTTATTTAGTAAACTGCGATAAATTCGATGTAGTGCACCGTAAATGAAGGTAGCCAAACTTAAACGCCAATTAGTTCTTATCCTTTATTTCAGAAATCAAAGATCGTATTAATGATTGCAGAAACCAAATCTTTAGTTTAAAATCCTTACTGTTAGTTTATAATTTAGAGCGAGCATGCTTATAATAAGGTGACAGGTAAATGAACATTTTTAAATAGACGGTTTCGAGCAGGGACAGTTTTTGGGTATACGTCCTTTCTCTCGGCTATAATTGTAAAATTATTTTAATTCCCGTTTCAATATTTTGAGGAAATTATAGCATTGAATCATCCTTTTTTCTGAAGTTCTATATTAAGAAATTAAATGAACTCTGAACAGCATTTAAAGATTATCGTTTTTGTTCCTTGAAATAAATATCCTCCTTTAAATGAAAATGTTTTCCTTGCCTACTTCACGCTGCTTCCTTTCGTTTTTGTACCTATTAACCTCAGTCGCTTCAAACGAAGCCGTAAAATTCATTCCACAGTTTATTCTCTATTTTTACTTCCTCTGTAATCCCTTTCAACAGTTCAACCTTCGCTGTATGCGTTTCTTATTGTACGTTTGTATGATTTCTTATATAGGAATAAAAGATTCTATTGGTGTGCAAGAAGTTGGATATTATCGGAAAACTTGAGAGTAACAAGAAACCTTGTGTGTATAAAAAAATACTCGCTGCCATTGCCTCAATTCTAAGTGTTGGAAAGATTCGGTTCTGCTAATGTTCTAAAACAGTATGAGGTATTTTGGGCGTTATAATGTATTTATAATTGACTAGTTTTCTAAAACAGTAATATCCGTTGATAAGATAAATATTAACAGAAAAATCTCTTTATTTTTCATGACATAATTATAAATTTAATACAATGAAATTTACATAACTGAAATTTATATAGTTTTCAAACAGTAATTATTTATTAAATGAATACCGCATTAATATAAAAAATTGTTTTAATTTTTTAATGCAAAACATAATTATAAAAGATAAGGAATTTTTGAATTGTTAATACAGATCCAAATGGGATGGAAAATCGGAAGATGTTAATGCAATTAACTTTTTTTGCTTGGCAAAGGAATACTCGAAAGATATACATTTAAATGGTAACTGTCTCATTGTGTATTTTACAAATTTGTATCTAATTTAAAAATACTTTTGCATTAAAAATATTCTTTATGCATAAGTACTTATATCAAAAGAAATGCAGTTATCGACTCAGTTGACGAAATAGCATAGCGATTTTCCTCGTTCTAGTTCAGCAGGAAACTATCGATCTCGTCTCATGGCTGAAAATTTTCAAGAACAATGTAAAAAATGTGCAGGTATCTCCAATAGCCACAACAAGGTTATAAAACCACATGCGCATTGCGTCTACAAAGCAGCCGTCTTCAGTGTTAATTAAATAAATAGATTCTTTTAGAATATATTTTTGGTTTTTTATATGTTACGAGATTCACTTTATGGATTTTGCTAATATTCATGGGAAAAAGATGGAATGAAATTAGTACTCTCCAAAAATTAACTGCACATCCGGTTTTACTGCACTAGCTTCTTCAGGTGAAAAAAATTAAATAAGAATGATCAAGTTGGGGGACGTGAAATAGAGAAGGTGTGTGTTAGTACAGGTCGGGGAGGGAATGACCGAATGAAATTTCTTTTGGAAGTTTCTTCTTTATTTTTAATATGAATACGATACATATATATTTCCGTAGAATTCTGTTACGCGTCGCTCCCACACATGGGCATTCATTCGGCCTCACGCAATAGATGTAGCCTTCGTGAATAAACAACGTGCATAAATACCACAAAATAGTACGGTTGCAGTAAACACGCTTCCGCCCACACCTTTGCACATGGGTAATGGTAATTCTCGAGATACCCAGCTTTCTTTACAGCAACACGAAGAGGTATACGTTTAGATTAACGCGTGGGATTCGTTCCATGTACCATCGAATTTATAGCCAGTTTTTTTTCGGAGTTTTTTTTAAATCTATTCGGATCGTCTGGAATTTGGATTACTTATGCCCCTCACTTGTGTGAAAAAACATAGGAATATTTCAAACATAGATAAGTATTGAAATCCGCATATTGTTTTTCCCGTCTCCGTCTTTAGCCTGAGGTTTCGGCATTGTTGCATCATGCTGCGGTTTGAGAGAAACAAAGGATTTGGGAAAAACGAGAGAATGGAGAAATAGGGTTTGCTCTTCCCTTTATCTCTTTTTTTTCCCGAGCACGGCGCGTTTGCCTTTTCAGCCGCATGCGCTGCCCCTGGCCGGAATCCAAATCGGCTCTATCCTAAAGGAAAACCCTCGCATCACTTCTGTCGCTAGGCCTTAACGTAACCTCCTAAGGCCATCTCTCGATTCTAAACCATTCCCCTGCCGTCCTTGAAAAATCACAGTTTCTCCAGTCGCATCTCTATTTGAGCGTTTCATTTTCATCTTCGTTCTTTCTGTTTTCTCAACCCTTATACTACGCTATCCTACAGATTTCTTCCTTTATCGTCGTTCTCTTTTTCCGAAATCTAATTACTCTATATTTATTACATTTTTGCATTGCAAAAAACTACTTTCATAACTTTCGTGCTATATTTACGCTTCCTTCTGTTATGCTCTATTAGTAAGTCTTGTCCCTAATGATGTGCGTATTTTCACTTATTTACAACGCATGCATATGCATGCCTATGGTTGAAGGTTACTATTATTCTCTCATATTTCCCACTGGTAAACAACTTGTTTCATGACATTATTTAGGAAGTTTACATTCCATTGCTCTTCGTAGGTTTTGCTGATGGACGATTTACTGAATTGATGGGTATAATGTACGTTTTCCCCTGAAATGTTGTTTTAAGTTTTGTAACTTGATCACAACAGCTAAGTTTTGAATTGGGCATCACTGTACACTAGCGCTTTATTTAATCTTGGATAAGGAGTTGGTCCTTACATATTCCACAGATTTAGAATTCATACCAAGGCATAATTTGAAAGAATTATGAACAGCAAATTTTATTTTGGTTTATTCAGTTTTTAGCTAAATTCTAGCGTACCGTCTATTTTTTTATTTGACGCAAAAGAAACAATCGGTTTTTCTCTTTCAGCTTAATTATTGAGATTATAGTTTTCAAATTAATACTTATATTTCTCATTTTCTTATTACTTCCCATCTCACTTCAATTCCCGTTCTTCTTTAGCATTCCTCATTTCCTTTATTTCCCTTACGGACCTTATATTTCATATTCTTGAATTTAAAACTACTTTTCCTTTGAGTTTTATCACGTATCATTCCCATTACATGCGTATTCTCTTATTACCCTCAGAAATATCACGTCCTCCTTATCTTCCTTTCTATTGCTCTTTTTTATCTCTTTCTCTCTTCTCAACTTCCTCTCGTTTGTCTTCCACCCTCTGTCTGCGTGTTCTTCTTTCTCCCTTATTCGTCTCTCTCTCAATTTCCGTATATCTCTCTTTCCCTTATATCATCCCTCTTCCATCATCCCCGCCGAATCCCACCCTTCCCTTGTTTGATCTTCATCCCTCTTTCTCTTTTCCCTCTTCCTATCTCCGTCGTCTTGCGAACGCTTCCCTTTACCAACTTCCCCTTCTTTTCCTTTCGGTCTCACCCTTCTCGGTTCACATTCAAGCCCGCTCCTCTATCTCCACAACCTCTCTTCCATTTATTTCTACTTCTCCCTCCCACCACATTCAGCATTTGTCGTCCCAAGCTTCCCCTCCTCTCTCAAGATGAGGAGGCTGGTAATGAATGGATTTCTCGCCCAAAGAGGGAAAGAAGTAAGATTTATTAAATCCTTTTTCCCCGACGATGGAGGAATCCGAAAGCGTGGCGATACATTTATTGCGTCCGAGAGAAATAAATCAACCCATCAAGCGAGGGTTCATGAATGTGTCGTTTCTATGGATTCGGTGTATCTCATGCTGTTACTCCTTTCCGCCACCATGCTGCCAATGACAAAAAAGAGGGATTCTCCTTTTTAATACAAATAACGCGAAACTGGACAAATATTAGCAGATACCGTTAACGCTTGGGGCATTTTATGGGGATTGGGAGGTTTTTTTTCGAGTCCGCATCGCTCGAACATATTTTTGTTGTATATTTTTATTTTCGATCCGGACAGGTTCGCACTATACATAATCGGTATTTATCATTGCCTCTCTTGATAAAAAATGAATAGGTAATACAAGTTGGTAATGTTGCTCAAGAACGACGTCGCAGGAAATGACAATGAGTGTATTTGCGGATTACTGATGCGAAAATGTCACCTGTTACATTTACGTTTCTTGCACTAAAAGAAATATTGAGTATAGCATGTTCTCTATTGATTATTTTGCAAAACTACTAATTTTATGCGACCCGTGTATACGGGCGCTATTCTTGCATGAAACCTCAGAATAATACTTTATTCTTTGGTTTCATATAAGGATTTACAGTTTTTTGATAAATTTGATTTCCCTATAATAAAATAACTCCCCGCTAAAAATGTCCAATTTAAAGTACTTCTGAGAGTTTTTAATATTTGTTTAATTCCTACACCTACCACAATTGGCGTTATACATTTTCTTGTGTAATAAATACAGCAAATACCAGAAACATTTTCCTATTATCTTCCTTATTATATAAGATAAATATTTACTGTTAGCTCAATTCTCATAATAATCTTAAATTATATGAATTTTTGTGTGATTCGTCAATGGAAGAAAATATTTTATGAAGATCTTTACAAAATGTCACGAAATTTTGGATTGTTAATTTAATTTGATTTTGCAAAGAAAAAATTATAACTACAACATCTAATGTTTTACTTTTGAAAATATTTCGACAAGCCTTGGGCCAGCTCTGAATCGTGGCTCAAATTGTTCTTTTACGATCCGCTGTGTACTATAACTTTTCTGTCTTTCATTTAATGTAAATCAATATTTTCTTGCTCAGAGTACAATTGAAGTTTGGGACATTTACCAATCGTATAACGCTTAACATAACCGTTAATTTCTATCGTAACATGTTTTTAACATTATTTTCAATTTCAATCAATCATTTCTGACTTTTTCGTTTAAATATTTGCAATTTAATTATTGCTTTTCAATGACGTACGTCATGGATTTTATTTATATGTGATTGGAAGTATTTTGTCCGTTTTTTTCGAAATAGTCTTCTACCTTTTCATTGATAAATTATATTAAATATGTACTTATGTTATTTCTACACCTTCTCTCTTAACGTAAATCTATACTGAAGTTTTTGTATTTTATACCTGCTTTTCATCCCATGGCATCTGATTTCGCGATGATGTCCTTTCTGTGAAGTAAATGCTTCTTTAAAAAATAAAGGCTAAATTCAAAGATGCGTGTTCGTAAATTAGATCATAATAAGTAGGTCATTTGTTTTACATTTTTCTGCAAAGGACTTTTAAGCGAGAACACTTCAAAAGTTGAACTGAAATAAAATGGAAATATGCCCGAATATGTCCGACTATTTCGTTTTTATTTCAATTTTCTCACTTCATTTTGGTTTTACAGCCCAGAGTCCCTGCCGTCTATTATTAATAATTTCAAGGGTTTTAATATTCTTACGCACGATTTAGTTTTCGTCGTCGTTTTGCATCCTTCTCTCAATATGAATGGTAAAAATGCGTAAAACCAACACGATTTCCCGCTTATATCAAGTGGACTCGATTATCCATCCCCGTGACGTGCCTTTTCACTTTACCTAAGTATCTGTCCTTTCGAATGCTTTCTTTAATGTTGCACCAATTGTGGCCTTTAACACCTCTCTCCTGCATATCCCCGACAATTTAGTAATTCAAAGAGGAGATGCAAATAATAAAAGTCACCGACGGAAAATTTCGCATATTTTTCCTCCTTCCTTTTGCTCTACACATACGAATAAAGACGATTATCTATCTATCCTCTGCCTTCGACCGCTCGACTCAACCCCCTTTTCAGTCTCTTCTTATTTCATTTTTAGGGAGACCGGTGCCATTTCGGCCACTACTATTAAATTCTTACGGCGTCTTTATGAGGAGAGGGGACCATAAGGATTTACGAGCTTTCTTATTTTTATCCGTCTCGTCTCCTCCACCTCTTGGCGCGCATAGTATGGATGGACATTTGACCAACCACGGTCCATGGACAGAACTCCCGGACCTATTTATGCGTGAAGAAGATAGTGTTTTTTTTAAACGGAAGAGAAGAATGCTCGGATATGTTTACACGGTGTGAGATTTTCCTGGAAACTTAGCATTATCGTCACCTTCATTATTTGAAGTATGGCTTAAATGAGTATTTTCTAGAAATATCTACGTTTAATTAAACGGCAGATGATAAATTAAGCCCTCAATAGAAGACATTCCGCAATCATCTATAATTTTTTCCATCGAACAAAGACGTTACTTTAGGTAGATTAATTATTACATCTTCTAGTCTAATTACAGAAACAATATGGTAAAAGTGACAGTTTTATGTTTCCTTCAGAATTCAGGTGTAAGAATAAATTTTTGCAAAATGTGACTACCAAAGGAATTACCGAGGCGGGGAATTTTGACAAAAATATAATTAAATAAGGAGTATATTAAATCGAGTTATAATTAACGATCAACTTATATTGGTTCTTTAATATAGAGAGATGCGGAATTTATTTTTTTGAATGCTAGGTTTTAATTAACAAAGCCTGCTTCGAGAATTTCAACACTTTTGCGCTCCGAAGTAAAAGTAGCGCAAGTGTATGTGAGCAAGACGGTCGACGTAGCAATCTAATTTATTCGAGCCAAATAATTTTCTCTTGGTTTTATTAATTATAAAAGGGAAAAAGAAAAAACTCGTTGTCGGCGAGAATTTAACCAGCAGTGTATTTTTTCTTTTATTGCAATACACTGTTTCCATTTTCCTGTTAAAATCAACCCTGATGTATCACTAGTCGAGGGAAATTTTATTCGTGCTCATTTATTGGTTCAATAAAACTCGGATGAAAAGGGCTTCCAGTTATATACAACCACAGAAGGGAGAAAAACTCTACATACACAAATTTATTTTACACGGTAACGTTTGCTTCTTTAGGAGAGCAGAGTAATTTCGCAAGCTCTTTAAATAAAAAGTGTACTTTGGAAGTGCTTTTGGGTTTTCTTCATATTGGGATGATAAAGAGCTAATTCCATAAAGTTTAGTGAAAATTTAAGTTATAATAAACTGCTTCTTTTGAAAAGAAGACTGAGATAGCGTTAAGAAAAATACTCTTATTTTTATCAAAGAAGAAATACTCTTTCCGTCTTCCCTTTTCGAACTTTAAAAAGAAAAACAAAAAAGAGATCACAACTAATCTACTGGAATGCTTTACGGGATGAACTAAATCAATTAAAAGAGAGCCCGCGAGAAATTTTGGAGATTTATTTTCCCAAAATTTAGAGAGGGAGCTGTAGAAGCAGGATAAGAGGGAATTACTCGCAAAGAAACCCATTTACAAAATAAAAAAAGAGACGAAATCACAACGAAACATTTTTTCCGACCTTTTTCTCCGTGATTTTTATTCGCCATAGGCCTCAGATTCTTTTTTTCCATCGGTCTCTTTCTCTCTCTCTCTCTCTCTTTCCCAATCTTAATTCTCCACGTCTTATCTCCATCCCATTACCGATCCATTCTCTTCCTAATCTCAAAAGGTGGGGGACTTCAAACAAAATGCCAACCTCCCCGCTAATCCTAAACTATCGCATCTCACACTCCACACCAGACGATATTTTAGTAAAGCAATCTCACCCATTTGGTTAGGAAGGATTTTAATTGCATTTCCATCCCCTCCAAAAAAAAACAAGAAAGAAATCGGCGCTTTAAATGAACACGCGAGACTCTTTATTGAAATTTATCCTCACAATGAGGAAAACCGGTGTTGTATCGTCGTCCGGTTGGATATCAATAACATTAAGAACCTGTGAATGTAAACATCGATTCTTTTGTTATTTATTCCTCTAATTGAAAGAAAAAATCAGAAGACTACGAACATAGATATTAACTAGTCCGGAAAGGGAAACAACTTTAGCTCTGCGATCTAATGAACAATTCATATTCGTAAAAAGTTATTTCCATATAAATGGAAATGCAACAACAGCAATACGCTTTAATGAAGTTACTTGGTTTGGATGAATAAACATGAAACAAAAATGTTGCTCTGATTTAGAATTAGTTAATTTATAACTTCCCAACCGTAACGCTCAGATATTACTGATTTCTGATGGTTTCTAAGCAAACAGACAGTGCATATTAACATTTTTTTACTAGTTGGAATTAGTTTTTAAGTAGGATTAAATTTATGCATGAACACTGATAATTAATGATATTTATTTTCTTGCGCAAATTGATTAATTGCATTTTTGTCCATTATTGCTACCATATTTAGAATTTAAAGCTAATATATGACCAACATCTCTTTAACTGTATTTTGTAGTTTTCACCTCAGTTTTACCTATAATTCATGCAAAAATATTCTCATGAGGACTAATGAACTAATTAAAGCACGTTGAACCGCTTCGTTAATCTTTAATCCCTAGAGGGCGTCTTATTATCATTAATGAAGTTTTTTGGCGTGATAGCAAAATTGAGTAAATTTCTTTTTCTCCTCATCCAGTAAGACTTTTCGTGTTTAATGAGATAAAAGTCAAACGAAAAAGGAAACACCCACTAATAAGTCTTGATGCAATAGCTTCATGGAAAAGGATAAAATTGGAAGTAATAATTTGTAACCAATTTTAGCTTTCGAGTTAACTTTCCCAAATGTTATATCACCATCCGTATTAGCAACTATCTTTCAGTTTAACGGGATGTTTCACACCGATCACAGGACTATACTTATATTTTTCAATGTGTACACTTTATTATATCACTCTGTCAGAATTATTACAGGGAACATTGTAATATTTTAGATATTGCGAGCTGATTTGTATCCCAATTAGTGAAAATTGAATGTTTATTTGTAAAAGTAAAAAATGACTGCAATATTTTAGAATGATAAAAATTTCCGTTTATGTATTATAGAATGAATCCCTTAAAATAACTTTATTAAATTTTTCTTCATTTACCAGATCCTGCAACGCATATATTGAATTAAATTTGGTCTAATAAAATGAAATCTTGTTTTCTTGAAAGCTCAAGGTTTGCGGATGAACCAATACTCTACAGTATCCTTCAATAGCTACAATATATCATGTCCGATACATCCAGAAGTCCTAAAACCACAGACATTCGCTAAATATAGTAGTACGAGAGTGAGAAATGTAACTTGTTTGTAAATATTTCTTCCTATCTGGTATGGACCGTCTAGACAGTTTGAAAGATAAGTTAATATTATTAATATATAGCCATAAATTTACATTCTGTTGAGATAAAATGTCCTTTTGGACCCCTTGGAAGCTTTTTCTCTTAAAAATATTTCAAAATTAGCGGTACCACAACCAATGCGAAACGTATACAATAGAAATAAAAATGAAATGTTTCCTCTTTCCGTTGAACAAAGGCAGGTTTATCGCGGAAGACAGATGGTGTAAAAATTACTTGAAGATCTCAACTTCAAGTTTCCTTTGTAGTTTTTTGGCATAGCATAGTGATATACACCGTGCCCTATAGTTCTTTTTCATTTAAACTACTTTTAATTTTATATTTCGAGCACCAGCCATGCTGTTTTTTTAATTTTTAGTTACATTAAAATAAAGAATTTAAGCTCTACCATCATGCGTACCGCAATGGAAGTACTTGAACCTTTTAAAATAATCTGAAATTTATCTCGCTTTTACTCTTTTACGCTAAACATTCATTTTTAACAAGTGTTTATTTATTTTCAGTCAAGTTTTTTGGAGTGTCTAGTTTTGTCGAACAACGAAGAATATTTCTGGTACATTTATCAAATTGGATATTAGTTAAATAATACTTAAGACATGTTTCCCTTATTAGCTTTATCTTAGATGCAAAAATTTCCATTAAACTTTCAATGACTTTTTTATGTTAATTGCTAATTTTTCTAGCTATACCAGAATCAATTTAAACAAAACACTTCTTTAAATGTTTTAATATTATACGTATATGTATTATCAGTGGTACAAACAATCAGCTTCTCTCTAAAAACTTTTAAATGCTTTAAAACATTCCTTCTTACAAATATAGTAATTTTACTTCATCAGTAATGTCGGGAATGTGCGCAATCGCTGTTTGACTGTCTCTCTATCTCTCTCTTCCTCCATTGAATACCGTGGCAAAATGTTAGACATTCAATAGCAACCATCCAATCAACGAGAAAAAAATGACGTAAAAGTAAACAAAAGTGATTTTATATCTGACAAACACCCAAGAAAGTGTTTTTGTCTGTAGCTACCCTCCGTTTATTTATTTATTATCTCGTATCCACGCTCGCCTCTGCTTATTCCTTTTCTCCTCACGTCAATTCTACTGGGGATGTGAGCATGTGACCAAGCATTCACTTCATCGCTGGGAGAGACGGCATGACTTGTTCTCATTTTTAGAATACATCTTTTTCCAACCCGTCGGCATAATATAACACATTGTTCGTTTTCTCCATTTTCTCTCCAAATTAACCCTTCGCCCTCTGTTTTCTCGCTTCTGCTTCCACTGTAATTCTTTCCTTTTCTCTCATGTGTCCGGGGTCATTCCTTTACAATTCTCTTTTTATACACAATCCCTTCGTCGATCCTCATTCTCTATTTAATTCTTACTTATCATCCTTCTCGTCCTCAAACTTTTTCGCTTACTTTCTCGTATTTTTTTCCTATTTCTCGCAGTTTCTCGACTGCTTTTATCTCTGTTATGTCCTTAATGCTACGCCCCTTTCTTTATTTTTCTTTCTTTTGATCCACGTTTCTATCTCTCATTACTGCTTCATTCTTCTCGTTCTTTCTCTCTCTTCCTCTAAATTTTCCTTCCTCTTTCTTTCTTGCCTTTTCTCTTTCTTCCTCTCACTTTCATTTTCTCAATTTCTTCTTCTTATCCCACTACCTTCCTTTATCCTTCACACTATTATTCCCTCTCGCTTCATTTATCTCTTTCCTTTGTATTCTTTTTCTGTCCTTCACGCCGTCATTCTCCCCCCTTCTCCCCGTTTCTATCTCCTTTTCTCCCTCTTTCTCTCTCAAACTCGACCTTTCGTTCAATTTTTCCTCAACACGTGCTGTTTTGTGCGTTGTGTGAGAGGAGGAGGAGGAGGTTGATGTGGTGTCGATGCGTGTTCTTTCGCTCGCTTTCAAGACTTAAAGCCTTCCCATTCTCTCACCCTGGACGTGACCTTCAATTTTTTTCCTTCTCTTTTCCTCTATACAGCCTCATCGAGAGTGCTATAGGCGGGTGGCTGAATGGGATGAAAGAGGACAGGTTAGAGAAAGAAGGAGGTTAAAATCCTTTCACTCTTGGCGCGGAAAAACGATGTTTCGGTTTTCTCATCTTCGTCTCTGACGCGTGCGTGTCTTTCGACGAATAACCGTCGGAGTTGTCACGAAACGAAACCTTTCTCGTATTTCCTGTCTTACGCTCCTCTCCATTTCCTCAACTCGTACTCCACTCTTCTCTTAACGAGCCTCACATCTCCTTCTCTCGCTCTGCATCCCTCTTCCATTCAGCTCAGAAAAAAGCTTTATTTAGGGCAAGGTATAGATTGCCGTTTCTTTTTTTTCGTAACTGCCACCAATGCGACTTTCTCTTTTCTCCCATATCAACTTTCCTCAACGCATTAAAATATCCCCAAAAATCTTCTCCACTCACCGAAATAGCGTGAAATCCTCTTCATCTACATTTTCGTCATCAAATGGGGGAAATATTTAGTGTTTTTCATCGAAAGCTTCAATTCTGATGATTTTTTTGGCCTCTATGATCTCCCTTTCTCGCTTTCCTACTAGTTTTCTTGGGGGTGGAAGAGAGGGGATAATCCGCAGAGGTATGGAAAGTATGCTGTTTTGAAAATAGCCGAGATAACAGTGGGATAAAAGGAAAAGTTCACGGGACAAATGGAAATAACGTGAAACGAAAACATCAGTCTGTGAAATCCTAATAAAAAATTGGAAGTGACGATGGGGTAACAAACAGTAATCGTTTTAAGGAAACACCTTTCTTGTTGGAACGATCATACTGAAGTGTATGCGATTAGCTTTTTTGCTCCTTACATATGAGTTGGTTTCAAAGTTTTAGAGAGTGTAAAACGGAAAATCAGTTTGGAAGCTTTATTTTCAATTTTTTCACTGATCATTTGTTCTATTTTTGTCCACATAATCTTCATAAAACTTGGCCTATTCTTGGGATTTTCAAGTCGGTTTTTCATGCATGAGAAAATTAAATTTGCTCTTGTTTCTTCTGTCGTGCTAAATATATTTTTCATCGAAAGTGAGGGATGTTTGACAGCTAGGAGTTTAGGATCTAGATCCCGTTTTTCTAGGTGAAATGAAAAAAGTGTCGACTTGTATCAGCAGCGGAGATGCTAATCTGGTAATCATAACAGATTATCTGTGTATTCTGCTTTATAAGCCTCCCTTTTACAGTATTTTTATAATTTCACTTTGTGATGCCGGCTTAAATGGACTTCATTCGTCTACATTCAGGTTGTTTAGTTTAGTTACACAATAATATTTTATTAATTGAGCAAATATTAAATGAAAAGTGGTTATTAAAGCCCCTGCCCCAACGTGCCTTGCATTTATTCTCGCTATGCTGAAAATAATTTTTCGAAACAGATCTTATCAAGATATTTTTTGCCCAAAACGTTTTTTCTCCAACGCAGCCTTTCCGAATTATAAATTTTCATTGATTGATTGGTTGATATCACTTTCTTCCAAACATACTATATACTTCATTGTGTATAAGATTGTTTCTACACCTCTGAAAAATTACTGTTTCTCAAATGAAATGTACTGAAGGGATTTGTCGGGATATAATCACATCTTTATCTTGGAAACTACGATATAAGTCGTAGATACGTTCTGTCGCGGACTTTTTTGTAGCAAATTTTGCTCTCTGGCTGAAAAAATATTTTGATCGACATCATACAAATCATATAAGGCCTAGGGAAAGCAAAGTACGGATTTATATTGTGTATCTCCGACTCAATTTATGATAATGACCGACGTCATTTTCGTATAAACGAATGTAAGCAATATTAACAGAAACTACAAATCATAAGTTAGTATGACTACTACAGGACAATTCTCAAGTATATATTTGACTTTTGAATTATATATAAATTTAATTACATTGTTTTTGTCTTTAATTCACCATATAATTTTCTAATAACCAATTATGGTACAGTTATCACAATTTTAGTACAACACTCCGTTGGAGGCACGAATAATAATAATGAATGTACTTTTATATTTTCCAACAATAATAAAACACCTCAATTTAGAAAAACATTAAAATTTGTAATCAATAATTAATATAGCCTATCATATTGAAATAAATTTAAAAAGAAACAACATTTAAAAAATGCTTTGTTTGTTATCAACGTTGTGGTATACGTACTTTAAAATGTTATGAATGCGATGACGTAGCAAAAAGTGCCATGTTTGTGGGCATTTAGAAAACTGTGTTAAATGTATAAGAACAGATTATGTAGTTTAGTGCAAATGCCAAAGCTAGGACACAGTTTATTCAAGTGTTTTGCGTTTTTCCTGAAGAACAATAAGTATGATGATTACGTATTTCCCGGCGTCAAGGACGCTCCGACGTCAAGGACGCATCCCAATTTTAAAATGTAAAATTTTGAGAAAAAAGAATAAACATAAAAAAAAGGTCTCAGCACTTTCACCTACCTTACCAAGATGTTTTGGGGGTGGATGAGCGACATGCAGATCATCTTGACCACTTACGGTCTGAATTTCTTCTTTTACAATACAGAGACACAGTAAGTTTACTAGTTCGTTGGCTCGTCTACCCTAGTCTGCCGATATGGGAATGAATTTTTGTGATTACGTATATATTTTTATATTTTTTATGATACTCTGTTTATTTACTATTTTAACAAGGTATAATTTATACAATTAATTCAGAGGTCATATATAGAAGTTCAGTTTACTATCTAGCATAGATAACCTTCCTTTGGGGTTAGCATAGGCCTACGAAAAACGTAACCTTCGGTCTCCAGGACGCACGGTAAATTTTCGAGAATTATTTCAGGAAAAAATAGCGTCCACGACGCCGGGAAAAACGGTATCTATTTAGGCAAGATGCAGTGCAGTACGTAGTTCAAAACTGGGATCGATTTACACATTTTTTGGGATGAAAGAACGTGGGAAGATTATGCAGTTCATATAAAACGCAATGGAATACATTAAATCCCGAATGCCCGTCATATTTGACGGACTATTACGCTAGACAGAGGTAAAAGGCTTAATCTGTGTGTCGGAACGCTACACCGTGTTAAATGGGAGAATGATAAAACTATTTATTACTCGCCAACTTTTCATTTTTTTACAATCAAACTTTCAGGGATTACTTGATAACGCAGATTTTATATTTTAAATCTCTTTTCCTTCAGCATTGAAGTCATGCGTTCGATTCCGGATGCGTTCATTTTCTCCATTTGGTTAACACGGGGACGAGTGTAGCACATTATTCATTTACTTGGAATCATTGTAGGAATTCTAGACTTAAAAATACGTACGCCTGAAAGAACAAATTTTATTTTCCTACCGTTTATTTTTGAATACGCGTTGAGTTGGTCCACAAACTAGTTTTTAACGCGAGAGTTAAACGTATTTTTACGTGAAAATCTTCCGTCGTATAGGTGATTTTCATTGATAATGGTTTCGTATTATTTAGATGATTGACTGTGATTATAATTTCGCGTTGCATCTGCCTACATATTTAAGAAATTTTTACGCTATTTTGAAGTTTATACAATACGTTAGTGACGATAAATCATTAGAAGGTAAGGAAAATAAATAAATAATCCATTATTCTTCGAGTAAGGTTTTAATGTTTGGCTAATAACAATAGTAAATTTTATTATAATTTATTTCAATGAATAGCGTTTCATATGCACTAAAAGTATAAAATTTACATGATAGCATATCCCAGAAAGTTAAAATTGTTTTAGGCATATTATATTAGTCTTGCGTAATGTTTACCAAATAAATATTTATTGTGTAGGTCAGAGATTTATTTAATTCCTGGGAGGGAGAATAGGAGAGAAAGGAAGAATGAGATGGAGGTAGAGAATGCAAGTGAGGTAGAGATTGGGATGAAGGAAGATAATGTGAGGGAGGTAGAAAATGTCAGGGACGTAGGGATTGGGGTGAAGGAAGAGAATGGGAAATAGGGAGGGAATGGGATTTTTTATTTGAATTTTATTATAATAATCTTTATGCATATAATTCACTAGGCAAGCCTTAATTTTGCGGAATTCTATCTTAAGGAAATAAAATATTACTTTGATAAAAGTTCCACTGTATTATCGAGTCATCAGGTTGATGACGTCACGTTGAAACCTAGGTCGTATTTTTTATAATACAATGGAATTTTTGTCAAAGTATTTTCTTATTTCATTAATCTTTATGCCAGATGATGCATCATTGATGCAGTTCATCAAAGCCCAGTTGGTCTTGTTAGTGTAGCTACAGTGCGCACTGCCAAGGGAACATTCAAGAGAGCAGGGCAGAAACTGTGTCCACTTCCAAGTGATCAATAATTGAATGTGAATTAAATTTTTGTTGATAATAATTATTATATGTTTTCATTGTGTCCAAAGTGTGTCAGTAAACTGCACGTACCTCCTAGTTGGTAGGACACGGGCAACGGAATGTTGGCTCACAAGGTAGTCTCTAGAGTAGAGATCCTAGCTTGTGTAGAATAGCGTAAGCATACCTGGGGTAATACTGGGTGTTGGTTTCGCTTGTAGCATGACGGCTAAATTGAACCAAAACTGACCGGTATTGTGCCCTTACTGTTAGTAGGGAATGCTGCATGTGACACGGATACAGTATAGGCTGGTAACCTTGCTTACCCTATTTTTAACGTTACTACAATATGTTATAAGAATGCCTCGGACGACGGAAACCATGATCGGCGGCGCAGGTCGAAGCAGGTTGGCCCATCTGATGATGACGACCCGGTATGGAAGATTGCAACATGGAATGTAAGAGGTGTGTATGGCAAAGAGAGTGAATTGATGAATGAAATGGATAAAAGGAGGATAGTTGTTTTATGTGTGAGTGAAACTAAGTGTAAAGGGAGGGATGTGATAGAAATGAATAACGGTAGTTTGGCCTTTTGGTCTGGAGTAGATGAATGCGTGCACGGTAGTCAAGTTGTGGAATTGATACTGAATGAAAGGGCTAAGATGCATGTGAGAAAGCATGAATTAGTGTCAACAAGGCTGTTGTGGGTGCGGATGAAAGTGGGTGTGTGCAGGATTATGCTTGTTGCATGTTATGCTCCGGTTGACGGTGAGAGTGAATATGATAAGAATAAATTTTGGGAAGAATTGAGAGATATTTTGAGTGAGTGTGAGCCAGGAAAGAGAGTAATTATGCTCGAAGATATGAATGAATGGGTAGGAGTAAAACGAGAAGGCCCGGAAAGGGTCCTTGGACCATTTGGTGACCCAAGAGTGAATAAAAATGGTGAAAGCTTGGTGAATGTATATATGGAAATGGGATTGTTTGTCTCGAGCGCATGGTTCAAGCACAAGTCAATCCATTTGTATACATGGACAAGAGGGGAAGCGAAGAGTATGATAGATTTTGTTGTGTATGATGAATGCTTGAGGGAGCTTGTGAATGATACGATAGTTGTGAGAGGTGCGGAATGTGCATCAGACCACATCACACATCATTTATTGATCTCTATAGTAGATGATGACGCAATTTGTATGTAAGGAGTTCGCGAGTACCTGCTGAATGGAAGTATGGTGTAATTGTACCGTTCTACAAGGGTAAGGGAGATAAGACAGAATGTAAAAATTATAGAGCGATTAGTTTGCTTAGTATAGCTGGAAAGGTGTATGGGAAAGTTTTGATTGAAAGAGTACGAAAGGTAACTATGGATAAAATGTGGGGAGTGCAATGTGGCTTCATGCCTGGAAGGGGTTGCACCGACCAAATATTTGCCCTACAGCAAGTGGTTGAGAAGTGCATGGATGTAAGAAAAAAAGTGTACTGTGCATTTGTTGATCTAGAGAAAGCATATGACAGAGTGAATCGTAATGAATTGTGGAATTTTTTGAGCGAGTATGGAGTGAATGGTTGGTT
Source organism: Tanypteryx hageni (assembly GCA_028673005.1). NCBI lineage: Eukaryota > Metazoa > Arthropoda > Insecta > Odonata > Petaluridae > Tanypteryx > Tanypteryx hageni. The sequence continues at coordinate 35,400,579 of CM054113.1, read as the reverse complement.
GCTGAATGCTATAAAGGTAGTGTATACTGGAAGTAGGGCATGTTTAAAGGTGAATGGCATGATAAGTGATTGGTTTAGAGTTGAGCAAACTGTACGACAAGGATGTGTCATGTCCCCTTGGTTATTTAATGTGTTCATGGATAATGTGTGAGACAAGCATGTATGGATATGGTGGGTGTTAAGGTTGGTGGAGAGAATGTTCGTGTACTTTTGTATGCTGATGATGCTGTGTTAATGGCTGAGAACCCAGGAGAATTGCAGAGAATGTTAGATTGACTGCATGATACGACAGTGAGAATGGACTTAAGGATAAATGTGGCCAAAACCAAGGTAGTTGTGTTCGATCGAGAGAATGAGGTGAACGACTGTCAATTTAGCATAAATGGTGGAACGATTGAGGTAGTGGTTGAATTTGCATACCTTGGTAGAATGTTTTGTAAAAATGGTAGAGTAGATGGGGAAATCAAAAGGAGAGTGAATGCTGGTAGAAAGGTGGCAGGGAGTGTGTGGCCGATTGCAAAGAATGAATGGTTGCCAAAAGAAGCGAAAATGTCTGTATACATGAGTGTTTTAATGCCTACCTTGCTGTATGGCAGTGAATCATGGGTGTATCAGGAGAAGCATAAAAGTAGTTTGAATGCGGTTGGGATGGGATACATGAGAAGAGTTTGTGGAAAATCCAGGAGGGACAAAGTAAGGAATAATTGGGTGATGAGTGAATGTGGTATGAAAGCTAGTGTGACAGATTTGTATGACAGAGGTCATAGTTAAATGCAAACCAGAGGCGAAACAAGACCTAGATGCACCACACTTACGGGCGCAGAGCATTTGAAAGTGTAAGGTTTTATATTATTGTTTCCTTGGTTGGGACGGAACTAGCTAGTTCCGTCCCAACCAAGGAAACATCCGCGTTCAGAAACGAGAACAAATTGTTCTGCTGCGATAGTTCAGAGGTAAAATATCCGCCCGGCAAGTGAAAGACCCGGGTTCAATTCCCGGTCATAGCAGACTTTTTTCTCGTTTCAAAATTATTCCCACCTTTACAGCTTATGCCTGTCTGCATAGGATCTTTAGATCGCTTTATTCCATCAATTTCAGGTTAAATGATAATAAATATTTTAAGTAACTGCGTGAAAAATTCATATTTAACAAAGAACTTAAATAAACAAACCGTAACCTTCTGGTGCTGGATATAGTCAGGATGCTCCAACAATTAGGAAAATAAAAAGGAGCGTTAATATGACGCGTCTAAGCGTCAATAGTCGCGGGTAGGTGGTGTGGATGTGGCAGCTAAAAAAATAGTTTTTGAGATATATTTAAACAATGCATTATAGGGGAAAATATTTCAAACCAAGGTTGTAGAAAATTAAATTTCCTTCAGTTTTTATTCCATTACTTTTTTACGTTAATCAAATATTAAAGCAAATATGAAAAACGGATGTGACAAGAGTAAACACTGACTTCCGGTAGACCGATTTTTATTAAAAACTAGTCAGTTCTTTTGCCTTTATCAAATATACAATTTCGCGTTGACCTGAATAATAGTTTTTGAGTTAGAGCACCCACTAAAAAACTATCACAAACACACAGACACAGACATCATCAAGAAAATGGTCAACACGTGTTCTGGGGACCTCAAAACATATTTCCGTTGAAATCTCGAAATAGATATTTTTCGCGAAAACAATACTTTTCCCTATACTACGTATGGAGAAAGTAAAAAGAAGGAAATAATCCTTTGCAATAAGATCTTTCTCAATTTTTTGTAGGATTACACGCCCTTGGTTATAAATTTATGACCATCGTCGCTTATTTAGCTGCGTTCGTGAGGCTATAAATCGCCGGAAAAATAAAGGCCAACATCACAGCTCAGTGCTACGCTGCCGAATAACCACAAATAATGTTTAATTTTACGGTCCGTTTTATATGTTCGGGTGCTTAATGGGAGAGGGGGAATTCTTTTGAGTAAACTGCTTCTGCAGATATCGGTTTTAAGTGTTGAAACTTTATTCGGTGTGTTTTAGAGTCAATAAATACAGAATTTACGCATGCGTGATCCACATCAACATGCAAAAATCTTATTCGTCTACATGTTCCGATAAAAAGAAGAAGAAACTGCGGCTCCCACGTCATGAATGGACGATGCGTGGGATAAACGCGGTTTTCTTGTCTCTTCTCTGCGTTTATGAAGAGAGAGACGATTTTAACGGCGTGCAATTCTTGGTGCGAAAAAATGAGTGACCTTCTGTGAGTGCAAGAATAAGTCTTGAATAAGTCCCTCTCTTAGAAATGCGTTCGTAACATTTATCCCTCACGCTTTGAGAATTTTCCTTGACGTCAATAGAATCGACAGCTATTTATCGTCCTGTTTTCCAAATCTACTTCATCTATTTTCTGAAATTATTATTAGATTTATGATTTTCCCTCGACCTTCCCGAAATATCCTCTATAAAGTCGACGTGAGCTTCTTTATGCCCCAAGTGTTCATGTATATTTTTCTCGCATCTAGAACTTTTAGATTGAAAGTCTGTATGTAGATTGTTATATTAAATATATTGCGTACCTAATGCAATTTTATTTGAATGTGTATTTTAAATGCAGTTGGATGGTAATTTTGTGCACGGAGTTAGAAATTGAAGCGGTAATAGAATCTATCCTTTTCATTTTGTAAATCTCTTGAAATATTTCGCGAATCTGTTTTCAATTTTTATGCATGTTAAATGTTCTGATTAGTTATCAGTAATTGATTTTAGAGAAAATCTCTGGATATATATCTTTTGTGAAATAAAAACTGAAAATCCTTGATCCATTAAATAAGCATAACGATCTTTTTTTCTATGAGTAAGTTTTCCTAAAATCGATTTAAATTGTTGTAGGACTTTTCTTTCATTTTGCATAGTTATTCGCCATTTTTAACGCAGTTAAAATGATTATAATTAACAGAATAATGTCCACAAAGTATTCTAAGCCTACTCTATGGCAACCTGAGAAAGCCATTCTAACGGGTAAACTCTATAACAATAAATTTAAACCTACAAACACTAACTAAATACAAATGGAAAATATCTCCCCATGGTAATAAAAAAATTACGAATGTTTCCCGTATTTTGGGACAGTAATAAATTGACCGCGAGCGAACGTAGTTTCAAGAAACGCAATAAATAACAACATTCACCGTAATAAGGAAGTGCTTAGTTTCCTCGCCATCGAGAGCTCGGTATTTCAGAACGCTTTTAACGGTAGGAACGGGTAGGGAAAATGGAGAATGGTAGTTTTCGAATGCTGTGTGACGCGCTATTGATAATCCTCCCTTATCCCTTTCTCTCGTCTTCTCCCCCTTCTCTCCCTTCCCCCTTCTCTCTCGCTCTCTTCCCCACTCCCTACCACCGCACTCTCCATATCCCACCATTTTCCTCTCTTCGCCGTCCCAATTCTTGATTTAGATCGCACATTTCCAGTTTCCTCCGCCCATTCCCGACCCGCCTCTTGTATTGTGCGTTGAGAAAGAGCACGTTGCCCCTGATAATGGGCGTAAAGCCGTCGACATTTTTGCGTAGTTGGTCGATTCCAAAGTCAGGGGTTGTAGGTCCTATCCTCTCTCTTTATCAAACTCCTCCACCTCTATTACTGCAGATCCACACGAATGGACAATTGAAAGGCAGACATCTTAAGGTATAATTCTTGGAACGTTTACTGTCTTCATTTTTAACGTGGAAACGGGTACAAAATATTACTTTAATTTTAGCAATAATAAGAATCGGGACAAATCTTTTTCTTATTTTTACTCATATGTATATTCAAATCCCGTTACAGCTAATTTCAGACGGATACATAATTTATTTTTTTTAATTGAAAATTCAATCAAACGAATTTATCCTAAAATCATATGAACAGATGTATAAAACTCCTTAAGCCAAAAAAAAAAAAATGTAGGGTAAGCCCTATGCATTTCGCCCACAAAGTGGGCATCTTCAGGGGAGAACCTGCCTTGGCAGTGAACAAGGTTCAACAGATTTTTTACTGTCCAAGGATTAATGCCTCTTCCTATTTAACCTTATAATTTGGTTAAAAAAATGCGTAATATAGACATTTCCTAACAGATGACATGTATGAATATGGTATCTGTTGCTGAGGGAATAAGCGATCACAAGGCAGTGAACGTGGAGTTTCAGCTAAACATTGAGAAAAAGGTTAAGGCTAACAGAAAGCTTGACTCTCGGATCGCGATTTCAGAGGGCATTTTCTCGTAAACTACGTCGAGTTGGCACCTATGTAGAAATAGAAGTCCGTTATTTTACATATACTTTCATTCTGCAAAGTCTTAATCCGATGCGAGTGTCACACCTTGGGGGCTTCTCTTGTGAGATCGGAAACGGGAAATGTAGTTCACCACAGTACGGAGAAAGTAAACCTATTAAATCAACACTTTCGGAAAGCTGTTACTCCTAATGACGATGAATGTGAATCCGCTATTCCTATGCATCAGGGCGACTCGATGGAAGATTTGATATTTTCCGAAAATGGTATCGCGCTCCACAAGAATAAATACATCACTAAATTATCCGCTCGTATATTAAATGTATTGGATTAGATTGCTGCTCATGAAAGTAAATTCTTTCAGTTACAAGAATCCAGCGGCAGATGTATTTGAATAATTTACTCTCTATATTATTGAGGTATTCGTACTAAGTGTGGCCAGATTTGATCTAGCAACAACAAATACAAACCAATTTAAGTATTTTTAAGTGCATTAAAACAAGCGATTGGAATTAGAACTAGAAGAACGTGAGAGGGTCGGAGAACATTCACAACACGTGCTACATCCTCTCAAGGCAGGAGCAAGCGCGTAACTGATGCCAACGTCGTAAACCCAGAGATGATATTCGCTGAGTTTCCGTCTCCAAAATGAAAATCTTTTAAGCGCTGTCATCGCCGGAAATTCATCATAAACCGTATAACGCAATAATAATCCGCATGGACTATAATCGTCGATCGAATAATCTCCATCCTTCGGATCTGCAAGGAAGTCGGCGAATTAAACTTCAGTGCCGGCTTTAACGACATTGATTGTTGGCTCGAGTCAGACAATTAAACTCAAGACACCTCGCTCGTATAGAAGCCATCCCTAGCGCCGAGAGCGTAAATTTCGCAACGGCCAAACCGCATGTGCACATTCATTCTTATTTATCGCCGCCCTAACTTCAACCTTCAAACCCACGCATCCTCCTCCTTTCACCTCCTCTCCTTCCTCGATCTCTCTTCTCTTCATCCTTCGTCTTGAACGCGGAATCCTCAAGGCCGCATCATAACCCTCTTGCTGACATTTCTCTTCCCATGCACTCACATTTCCAATTTAATGCCCGCCATCCCTTTCCTCCCCTACCTCTCTATCCCTTGCACCTTCCCTCCCACCATATCTCTCCCACGCTCTCTGCCTACCTCGCATCCTCCCTCTCTCTTTCCCTTGCTCTCTCTCTCTCTCCATCTCTCGCTCTCTCCCTCTTTTTTTCACTTTCCTGCTTTTGAAGGCTTACTTAAGATTTAGTTAGTCATTTATCCTTTGTTTTTACTCTACAGAAATTGTTTGAATTTCCAGATATTTATTGTAGCGTATAATTATCATTTTTCATCCTATCGCAATTAGTACGTGAATCAAGGTTAGGAGGAAGAACAGACTAGTTGATATCAATGTCGATCTGAATATTAAATAAGATTACTTAATGCTTGTCTAACTCCATCTGTCATCCTCTCTCCTTTTCTCTTACTCCTCCAATTTCTCCCAGTCTGCTTCGCTCACTCGCTCTCTTCTCTCTCTTTCTCTTTCTCCTTCCTATCCCCTTCCCTCTTCTCTCTCATCTTCCTCTATCTCCTATCTCTCGTTTCTTCTTGCTTTCCCTCCTTTCTCTTTTTTATTTTCTATCCTCCATCTTTCCCAGAATCTCCCTATCCTCCCACTCTCCTTCCCCTCCTTTCATCCTCCCCAACTTCTCTCACATTCATCTCCCTTGGTAACTCCATTAGAATCCCCTCACTTATCCCTTTGATGTACACCTCTCTCTCTCTCCCATTCCATCTTCCTTTCATCCTTTAACTTGATTTACACTCCTTTCGCTTATGCAGAAAATTTCGATACATCTCCTTCCCTCCTTCTCTATTGATTAAAGTTGTTCTTTATTTTAGATGAACGCATCCGGTATATAGCTGTTTGTTACCCATGTCTCATAGTGCCTTAATTTCATATTTATTAGCCTACTTTTAAAAAAATGCAAAGTAGTCTTATGATATCACATCACTGTCCGTGTGTGTTTGTGTGTACCACACTAACATCCTCTTCATGAATGGATCCATTTCCATGAAACTTGGTGTAAGGCTAGTGCTCTCGGAGACTATTTCTGGGCATAATTTATATTTCGAATTTACAGGTCCCGAGTTCGATTCCAGGCGAGTTTTTCCCCATATGATTTACATGGTCAATCTAAAATCCATCGTGCAGAGAGTTTTTCTTTTGCATTTTAAAATATTTTAGAATTATGATATCGGAATGGAATTTGTACTGTTCTAAGGGGAAAAAAGTGAAAATTCTTATTCTCATAACACAATTTAGATTTTCGAAGGTATTTGTTTGAATTTCTCTCAAAACATTTCGTTTCGGCGTTTTGAAAGTCATTTATAGGGAATTTCTTTAATGCTGAAAAGCACTATTACCTTCGTGATGTCCGTCCGTACGCATATATCAGGGAAGAATTGGCTTAACCGATTTCAACACAAATTTGGTGAGTAGAATTTCACATAAATACACGAACAAAATGACATATTTCGACCGAATCGACTCAGCAGCGGCACAAAAATTGCAAAATTAAACCTTTCGGTAATTATAAATTTGGAAGGAATTAGCTTAACGATTTCAACGAAATTTTTTACAAAGGAGGTGTGCAACATAAAAAAACAAAATCAAGTTGTTTAGCATAGATATCAAAACCAGGTCTGCCACAATACAAGTAATAAAAAATTCTTTTTACAAGTATTTGTATTGAATTGTCGATATCAATTTTAACCAAATATAATATTTATAATGTACACATAATACAAAGCCATATTAGTATATCTAGACAAAATCAGAAAAATAATGGTGCCACAATTACAATTTAAACTATTTCAGTAATTAAGGATTCGGAAGAAATTAGCTGAACGAATTTCAATAAAATTTGGTATATTAGATTTGTACAGCATACTACAATAAAATCAAGATGTATAAATGGGAGCTAACGAGCAGGGCTACCACAGTAATAAGGAAAATAATAATTCTTCTACACGTATTTCTGGAGAACTGACTTCATGGATTTTATCCAAATATGGTATATATAATGTTCATATAAATTAATAATATTACAGCATATTTCAACCCGGTAGACTAATCAGGGCTACCCTAATATCAAATTTAGAATTTTTCTTTTAACTATGAGTTTGGAAGTTTTTTGCTGAACCGATTTCAAAAGGAAATTTCGCTTGTAGGACGAGTATAGAATGGCAAAATGAAATTAACATGTTTCGAGCGTATCTATAAAGCAGGGCTACCGCCATATAAGGAAAAATGGTTTACTGATTTCAAAGCAAATACATTAATATATGATTACACAACGGCGAATTCGACGAAAAGCATTTATGTACCACGGGAACCTGTGCACATCTCTACCTGTTAGTGCTTTTCGTCATTGCTGAAAAGCACTATTATCTTTGTTGATGTCCATCCGTACGTACGCATATATCAGAGAAGAATTGTCACAACCGATTTGAACCAAATTTGGTACATAGAATCTTCACATAAATACATGACCAAAATTAAATATTTGAACCGGATCAACATAGCAGGAGTACTACAATTGCAAAATTACACTTTTCGATAATAATGAATTTGGAAGGAATTGGCCGAACTGATTTCAAAAAATTTTGCTTGAAGGAGGCGTATAAAATAAGAAACCAAGATGTTTATTATAGATATACATAGCAGGACTGCCACAATACAAGTAAAAAAATGTTATTTTACATGTTTTTGTGTTGAACTGTCCCCATCAATCTTAACCAATATATATATATATATATATATATATATATATATATATATATATATATATACACAAAACCATAATAGCATATTTGGACCGGATCAACTAAACAGGGGTACTACACTTACAATTTAAACTCTTTCTATAATTGCGGATTTGGAATGAATTGGCTGAACAAATTAAAACTAAATTTTTTATTAAAGATTAGTACAACATACTATAATTAAATCACAATGTTTAAAGCGCTAAAGGCAGGGCCACCACAGTAAAAAGTAAAATAATATTTCTTTTATATGCATTTCTAGAGAAATTACCACAAGGATAATCCAATATGGTATACCTATATAATATTCATATATATAACTAACCAAAATGGCATATTTCAACCGGATCGACTAACCTGGGCTACCACAATATCAAGGTTAGAATTTTTCTGCAACTATGAATTTCGAAGGTATTGGCTGAACCGATTTCAAAAATAAATTTCGTTTATGGGGAGAGTATAGAATTTAAAAACGAAATGAACATGTGTAGAACGAATTTAAAAAGCAGGGCTACCACAATGCAAAGAAAAATAAGTTTTAATTATACATACATGTATTTGCATAGAACTTTCTGCACCGATATTTAGACGAAAAGCACTTCTGTACCTCGGAATAACCGTGTACATACCTACTTGTTTCGATTTGTTGCTATGGTGATAAATATTGCCGAACTCGACTGGAGCATAGCCGAGTGCACATTCCAACCGTGTTTTGATTCATAGCTATCGAGGTAACAATCGTCCCTTACGTCGATTCATACCTATCGGAATCGAAGCGGAAAATATGAATACTACATATTGTTTGTCAGTAACCATACCGACTCTGTAAACAAAACGGCACTTCTTCTTGTGTAATTCTTACGGTATCTTTGGTGAGAGAATTTCGTTTTTTGTTTTTGTTGCTCTTGAATTGGTTTGTTCCCTTTTGTTTTTTTGAAAGGAAAGTAGGCGGGTTGGTTCTTTACAAAACTACCTGTTATTCATGTATTCACGGAATAAACCCGCCTTCTTACCCTAATTGGTGATGGAAATGATAGAATATCTCTCTCTGTGAGTCGTGTTATGGTCGTGGAGTTTTTTCTTAGTCGACATTATTTCATGAGCGCTAACAACGTTTACCTGACGGTGTTCGATCGCTTTGCGATAAAATAATGCCTTTCAATCGATTACACAATTGCAAGTGGCAATTAATTCTGTCATTATGTTAATCTTTCCCTCCCTAAGGACTGCATAACCTTACAGAGATGGGAGGGTTTGTGTACTCTTACGAACCAAAGAGCTATGCCGGCGGGAGATAATTCTCCTGGTAGGACCATCCAAGCCGGAAAGGTCTGAGGGGAAGAGTCAGACTAAGAAGCAGTCTTAGGGGTTTTACATCCCCCTGTGCAAGGGCAGCAGCTTGCACAGTACCTCTGTAGGTGGTGATCATGTGGATCTGAACGGCTACAGATGGGTAATCACTCTGTGAAACTGCGATGAGGAAAGCAAGGGGAAAGTACCTCATTATATTTCCCATGATAGGCTGAAAAGATGAAAATATCTCTATGGATCTTTCTGGGGTAAAATATTCCGTAGGTAAAATAGTCCCCCAATCGGATCTCCGGGTGGGGACTACCCTAGGGGATGTACAGAGGAAATGGAACATTAATAAGAAAGCAAGTAGTGAGAAATTAAAAATAGGCATATGGAATGTTAGGACTTTAAATTCAGGGGGTAAACTAGAGAACTTAAAAAGGGAAAGGAGAAGGAATAATGTAGGTATAGTAGGTCTTAGTGAAGTTCGGTGGGAAGGAAAAGGCGAGATAAATTCAGACGAATTTAAAATTATTTACTCGGGAGGGGAGAAAAAGGAAAGGGGAGTGGGGATTATAATGAGAAAAGAGATAGCTGAAAGAATTAGCAAGGTAGTGACAGTTAATGATAGATTAATAGCCGTAAAACTTCAGATGGAGCCAGTGGAAATGCTTATAATTCAAGTGTATATGCCAACAACTAATGCTGGCGACTACGAAATATATGAAATGTATGAACAGATTATGGAGATATTGGAGGAGGAGGGAAAAGGAAGGATCACCACCATAGTAATGGGAGATTGGAACAGTGTAGTCGGAGAGGTACAGGAAGATAAAAATGGGAAAATATGGACTAGGGAAAAGAAATGAAAGAGGGGAGAAACTTCTGGAATTCTGCCATATAAATAGATTGATTGTAACTAATACATGGTTTAAGCATCACCAGCGGAGGCTTTACACAGGGAGAAGCCCAGGAGACCAGACACGATACCAGATATATTACATACTAGTCAATGAAAGATTTAGAAATAGCATTAAAAATGTGAAAACACTACCAGGAGCAGATATCGATTCTGACCACAACCTTTTGGTGGCAAATATACAATGTAGACTGAAGAGCGTTAAGAGAAACATAAGAGTTAACAAGAAATGGAACTTAGAGGAACTCCTTAAAAACAAGGAGGCTATTATGACTGAGCTGGAGGAAAGGTTGGGGGAGAGAGCTGAAGAAAATAGGAAGAATGTAGATGAGGAGTGGAGATACATCCATAGCAACATTAAAGATGTAATGGAAAAGAAGGTAGGAAAGATAACGGGTCAAAGAAACAAAAAACCCTGGATCACAGCAGCCATGCTGCAAAAAATGGAAGAGCGGAGAAAGTGGAAGAACATAAACACAGAAGAAGGCCAAAGAAAGTACAAGGAGTTAAATAAAGCTTTAAGATGGGAAAGAGATAAAGCCAGAGAACACTGGATAAATGAGAAATGCGAGGAGATTGTCGAATGTGAAAGAATTTGTAGAACAGACCTCATGTATAGCAAAGCAAGGGAACTATTCAAGAAAAAAGCAAGAAAGATAGGGCGTAAAGGAATCATGAACAAAAGTGGTAAAATAGTATCGGAGCCAGACGATGTAAAGAATGTCTGGAAAGAGTACATTGAGGTGCTGTATGACAAAGAAGGAAAGCCAAGAAATATTGAATTAAATGAAAAAGAGGATGTGGAAAAAGATCAGCTAGGACCAAGTATTCTCGAGTCTGAAGTTAAAAGAGCAATTGATGACATGAAAAGAAGGAAGGCTGTTGGGAGTGATGATATACCCGTGGACATTCTTATGCTTTTGGGGTCTAAAGCAGTTAAGCAACTCACAAAATTTTTTAACCAAGTATATGATACTGGCATATGGCCTGAAGATTTTTTAGATGTTGTGATGGTACCACTGGAGAAAAAGAATAATGCAAAATGTTGTAAGGATTACAGAAAAATTAGTTTAATTTCTCATGCAGCTAAAGTTCTAACCAGAATAATAACAGAAAGAATTGAATGTAAAATAGAAAAGGAGCTGCAAGATAATCAGTTTGGTTTTAGAAGAGGAAGGGGGACTAGAGATGCTATAGGATGTATGAGGATCATGATAGAAAGAACGCTAGAAGTCAATAAAAGTATGTATTTTTGTTTTGTAGATTGGGAGAAAGCTTTTGACCGAGTGAAATGGGATAAAATGCTGGGTATTTTAAACAAAATAGGAATAGATTGGTAAGATAAAAGACTGCTTAAAAACCTTTAATTTGATCAAAAGATTAGAGTCAGGGTTGAAGGAGAAGAAACAGAAAGTACTTCAATAGGGAGGGGAGTGAGGCAGGGTTGTCCTATTTCACCAGCGATATTTAATATTTATGCAGAAACAATAACAGAAGAAGCGTTGATGGAAGAGAAAGGATTTAAGATAGGAGGTATTACCACCATTAAATACGCAGATGATCAGGGCTTAGTAGCAGAAGGCGAGAAAGAGCTTCAGAGGATGACAGACAGACTAGTAGAGGTTGGCCAACAATATGGAATGAAGATCAATACAGAAAAAACGAAAGTCATGGTGATTTCAAAGGAACATAAAGAATTAAATATAATGGTAAATTGCCAAAAATTTGAACAAGTAAGTAGTTTGAAATATCTTGTCAGTATTTTAGCACAGGATGGTAGTAGTACACAGGACATAAGAAGTAGGATTGCAATGGCAAAAGCAGCATTTAACGAGAAGAAGGAGCTTCTCACAAGCAAGAAAATAAATTTAGAAACAAGGAAGAAATTAGCAAAATGCTACATATGGAGCATAGCTCGTTATGGTGCAGAGACGTGGACGGTAAGGAGAAAGGAGGAAAAATATTTAGAAAGTTTTGAGATGTGGGTATGGAGAAGAATGATGAAAGTGAAATGGACAGAGAGGAAGAGAAACGAAGAAGTATTAGAAATGGTGGGAGAAGATAGGATGCTAATAAAAACAATCAGGAAAAGAAAAGCAAATTGGATAGGGCACATATTGAGAAGACAGTGTTTACAAAGGACGATCTTAGAAGGAAAAATTAGTGGAAGAAGAGAAAGAGTGAGAAAAAGAATAGGAATATTAGATAATATAAAGCAGGGATATAATACTTTTATAGGCATAAATGAAGCTTCTAGGGAGAGAGAGAAATGGAGGCAGCGATTCAGTTAAAACCTGTCTTCGGACAGAAGCATGATGATGATGATGTTAATCTTCTCTCCTTCATAGCTGCTTCATCGCCTCGAAATGTACATTGGTAGAAGTTTCATTATTATAGGAGAAACCTGGCTTTCATCGCTTTTATCCTTTTTAATACCACGTGTAGTTTCTTTAATTCAGTTATTTTCACATTTGAAAATTTCTGTAATATTATCTACACGATCGATAAAGTGCCAGATTGTTGTTTGAATAGCTTGTATAAGAGAATCTCACAGTTTTACTATCCCTCACACATTTGTTGTTTGATGTAGGAAATTCTCAATAGAATTTAAATGAAATTTCTCTATATTGTTTTTTTTATAATTTTACCGTTAACATTACATTCATGTGCAATAAATAAATAATTTTTCGCTCTTTTTCAATATCTGAAACATTAATTTCTCGATTTAACTTGTTATGCCTATAAATCCCTTAACGATTAATAGTTAATTACTTTAAAATTAAGTTTTAATCTTTTGAAGTTATATGATATAAAATGAATCCGTGTATAGGTACGGGGTGATTCATGATTTTATGTCGATACGTCATGAGCTTATACCTGAGGCAATTCCCAGTCAAATTTTTATCTTCTTATCTCATTCGTCGTTGCCATGGCATAAAAAGTCTTTGCATTCAAATATTCCCTATGTCTCCTTGCTACAATCTATGTTTTCCTTAAAATCATTAATTGCCTCTGCCTTTCGGAGTCTCTCTCCCTTTCCCAGAGGGTTTCCACATTTTTGAAATTTCTATATCTCATTATCTTTCCCTGACCTCGATTATCTCGTAAAAATGAGTGAGAACGCGCACACCTCCACTTTTACGTCAGTTTGATTCAACAACGTGTGCATTTCATATTCTTTCTTTGCGAAGGAATTTCGACTGAAATACGTTGGTTAAAGAATCTGCCCACGTCAATATAAAAATTTATTTTCTTTTGAGTGGCTATACTGATATCGTAGCATTGATTAATTTTCAAGATTATATAAATGCGTTTGCTTGAAAATTTATTTTGATGGTCCAGTGATAGGTTTATGAACCAAATGTAAAGGTTAGCTTTCCATCGATTCTATATTACGATGTTGAATAGTTGCGATATTGGGAAACTACAACATTGGTATAACCGGTTATGAATTAATTCTCAAGTTAAATTAATTTAGTGAATATCACAATAATTTACATTAGTTATGTACAAACAATATAAACATGGTTTGAATTGCAGAAACGCGATATATTTATCAATATTAGGATGAATTATTTCGAATATTTATGAATAATATTAAGATTATTAATTACTTTGGCGGAAGCATTTTCATAATGGTGTTTTTATAAATCCAATTTATAACCAAATATATTGATTAATATTGAGCAGGCATAGGTTAAATAATAACTGGTTTTAAAATATAATTTCAATTAACCATTGTAGCATGACAGTATTTGTGTGCTTATGGTTTATCATTGATACCGATACTCGTTTTCCTATAATCTCCGTATTATTATTACTTGAAATGAAACATTAAATGTTCAGACAATTTAACGTAAGGCACACATTTTAAATCCCGACAAAATCGATTCGAAAGCTAGGAAGAGTAAAACACACCTTTTAAAATTCATTCTTTTCTCTTTATAAAAAAAATGAATAGAAAACAAAATTATGCAAGTTGTTGTCTTATGTTGGATTTTTTAACTCACTAATAAGAGTCTTGAGACATTGTTCTCTTAGCGCGGATGCTGGCCATCTATAACAAAACAACAGGTTTAAAACTCCTGCCATATTAAATTCCATTTCTTATTCTCAAAATACAAAAACTTCCCTTCCCGTGCAAAAGTAGATCGTTCTTCATTATGTCATACAATTTGTGTGTATAAGCAACTTTAATTTGGTTTTAGTTTTTGTTTATTACGCGATGAATACTAAGCGAGTTACAGGCATTTTTATTTTTATCAATATGATAACATAATTCTGGATTAAAGATTTTTCTAATTTCATTAATAACTTTATCGCATTTATTTCTTGTTGCTTGGCTTACATGTATGTAATTTTTAAGTTATTATAAATAGTGTTGGACAAAGTAGAAAATTAAAAACATATTCTGAGGTTTTTCAAATATATAAAATTTAGGTAATATATTTTATATCAATCAATCAAATACTTAGGTGCGTGTTCCTCATAGATCCTTTGTGTGATATCGCATTTGTATAATAATCTACTGAACCTTAAATACGACTCCAAATAATGATTTACTTCAATTGAGTTAATCCTATGTCGGTGAGTGTTAAACGTACACACGAAATTAAAATTATGATGTTTATGATGTTAATTAAATTTATTTTATTTTCATTAAGGTAGGAGCAGTTTCATGACGTGCTATGAAAAAATTTATCCCCCCTGAAGCTGTCAATGTTATTGTTGATGAGGTCAAGTTGTACGACGAAGTAGATTAGTAAAATCAGACACATCAAATATACATGACATCCAATCATGATTGGACCAAAAATGCGTTAGTAAATTATTTAGTAAACAATAAACTATATGGATTCTATAGAATCAATTGACAATGTCTACAAACATTTTTAAAATGCATTATTTTCAAAACAGTCCGTTATGAATCATGATCCAGCTTAATGTTTCAAAAAAATTAAATCCAATAAAAATATTTATTGCAAGTAATTTGTGACATTTTGGAAAATTCATCGATGTCATGATCAATGTAATATTTCTTCCAAATGTTAAATCAAGAAATGAATAGAAAACGAATTTTTTGGATGATCTTCGGGTCCAAGTTAGAAATATTCGGATCGAGACGGGGGAAAAGGTGGCAACCCATTCACTCATAATGAACTTTTAACTCAGCTAGAAGAAAAGGGAGAACAAAAACCCCTACCACACTAGGTTAGCCTACAACAAAAACCTTTTAGTTTTGACTAGTTTCCTTTCTGATCTTGCGGATGGAGTGTTTCGACGAAACCAGGTCCAATACATTTTCGTGGATTAAAAAGTTTTTTTATTTTCTATTAAAGTGTTAAGAACAAAAAGTTCGAATTTTTAAACGTGCTGCCGAGAAAACGCGATGACTAACTACTATTATTTGGTGCTACGTCACCTCCCAGATCCTTCCGCAACCGACTGGCCCCGAGTCAGGCGGTCCAACCCTTATAAACCGACGAAGCAAATATGGCCGCTCCGGTCTACAAGTGCTGGATCTCCCGGAAAGGTCTGTCGGTCGGATTGGCCTCAGAAGGGACGTAGCATCAAGAGACTTGACTGTCCCGATTCTTTATTAAAAAGTATACAAAAAGTTTTCTTACAATATTATACCTAAATAATTCTCCTTTTCCTTTTTAAATGAATACATTACTTGAAGATTATCCGTAAATAAACAAATTTTTCTTTTACCCTTAGGGTACAAGCCTTGTATAATAAACAATCCAATAAGCGCCGCTAGGGCTTCTGTTAATGCTATCGGAAATTGCCGATAAATATAATATGCTTTAACCACATTATGTGTTGGAATAACAACCGCCATTGTGTTGCCTGTTGCATCCACATATACATTAATACTTTCTTGCAGTTCTCCCATGGCCAATTTGGCCTCTAAATCAATATTAGTTTATACAAATTTTATCCATTCATTATTCCCAGCAAACACATCCCTTACCAAAAACAAACGTAACTTAAATAAAAATCATACCCATGATATGTAGCCCGCTATGTGTTGTCTATCTTTATAACTTGCTATGGGTATTACCAACACCAAGTGTTTTAGCCGAACTGCGGCTTTCTTAGTCATTTGCAGGGATTGATCTTCTGTTGATATTACTACGCATATCCTTACCGGAAAGGAAGCGTTTTGGGTCGCAAGGAGGAGATGGCAAGGAGGAGGGGCAAGGTTGGTTTTCCGAACCGCATCCGTCTCCCTCTCCCTTCGGCCTTACAGGAGAGGCTAATGGAGCAGAGTGATTCCATTACCCGTGTCCCCCCGCCCCCTATTGGTCCGCACTTCATCGCCGCCCGTGACTCTTCCGCCTACTCTTCCACACATTCTATACTCTCCTACGCCTTCGTATTTTTTCCACCCCTTTCTCCAGCCACTATTATCCTTGCTTTTTTTACCATACCTGTCTTTGCCCGCTCCGCTGGAACACCGCCGTGAAGCATAATAGATCCACTTTCTCGCTGCGAGATCGTGATGAACTCAATGCGAGGCTTCCAACACTGTAGTGTAAACCTTACTCGACACGGTTTCCGATCCCAGTAAACCATGAAAGAGTATTGCCCTTTGTTCCAATTCTACGGCGTGTCTGAGCCGGAATAATTTAATGAAATTTTGTGTTCGTTTTCAGATATTGTGATTGTTATGATTTATTGTATTTACGAGCTTTACGTAATGCATATTGTTAATTTAGGCGTTTTATTGTTCCAAAGAAAAATTATGCGAATAAACCGTTTTTATTGAGAAAAAGATAGTGGTCTCGAGGCAAAAAAATATTTTACTTAATTTTATTGCTCGTTTTGATCAAATTTAGAGATCTAAAATTGATAAAGTTTGAAAAATAAACTTCTTCGTTGTTAATTAAGATACTCATTACGTTTTTTTTCCAATAAATTTATTATCTAGTCCTTGATGTTTCCCTCTCATTTCCTAAGCTAATCATCTCCCATTGCAGCAGCAAAGATTCGATTCCACGTTAATTTATATTTTCACAATTTGGATAAAATTATAATTAAGATAGGGTACTTTAATGTATTTAAAAATATATAATAGCGATATGATCACACTGGAGTATATATTCAGCAAAATGGATTGTTTTCTTTTGTTAACAAGGTGAGGCTGCAAGTATTCACTTTAGGGTTTGAATGAGCTTTTGCGAGCGAGTAATAAACGTTAACTTCCTGAATACTTTTTGTAATTAGTCGACAACGTTCTGTCATTAAAATATATTCATATGGCATCACGACTGTTTTTTTTTAACTTTTCATCCCCCAAAAAGTTCTTATCCTAAATAATATTTTTGTAAAGGAATAACCCCTAGTAAGGAAATGAAAAGAAAATATCAGAGAAAAAGTTTCACAAATTAGATTTTACCCGGCAAAAATGGATCCGAAGGTCGTCGCGCTATCCACTATGCCATTTACTTTGTCATTTTTGTATTTTTTATTTGAGAACTATAAAAAATAACAATATATCAAGATATAAATCAGAGGGAGACTTGAAAAATTTTGCGATTAAAGTTTGGTGGTACACAAAAATGTTTATTTAAAAAAATTTCGAATAAAATGAAAAATGCGAACACCACCATGCTGGATACATAAACGCGCTTTCCGCACAATGTTTTCCGAAACAGAATTTATCATTTCTTCAAAGACACTCACAATAGCATCCCCTATTCTTGCTTTTAGTTAATCAAGAGTATGGGGAACCACCACCGTCACTACCTTCTCCCCTCTCCCTCTCTACCTGCTTTCTCCTCCCTTCTCCTTCACTCCCATCCCCATTTTTCTCCCCCTCTTTTATCCACCTCTCTCTATCTCACTCTTCCTTAAATGTAACATCTGCGAAATCGCTACAGTGTAATGACGAAAATAAAGAATAGTATACTTAATTGAGGATGAAATTTTCCAAGGTTGATTTCAAGAGGATAGAGCTAAGACCCACAACATGGTATATCATTAAATAACCTTTTCCTATTCTTTGGAACCGTATTGTTTCCAAGTTATGGTGACCACCTCGATTCTCAGATCTGACATCTCCTGATTATTTTCTTTGACTATACATAGAAAAAGTATACATTTCCAAAACAAGAATTACAATTCCCCATGCTCTTGATGAACTAATGGCAAGGACTAGGGATGCAATTGTGAATATCTGTAAGAAATGCCGCAATCCGTGTGGGAAAGCATGCCACGGAGATTACGTTTATGTATCCAGCATGGTGGCGTTCACTTTCATAATTTTATTCGATATTTTATTAAATCACTGGCGTAATTGCGCTTCAAATATGACGGGATTATCATAAAAGTATCGCAAATACAAATGATTTCGATATGAAAAATCAGTAAGACATGCTATGATCCGGTTTGGCTTGCATGCACATTGTAATCATTGTTTTTTAAAGTTATATTTGTTTTAATTATACTGTTTAAGTAATTATTAATAGAGAGGCCAAATTATTATCCAAATATTTGCTGAGAATAAGGGGAAAATCGAAATAATAAGACGTAATGCATAAAGAAGTAGCTGAAATTTACTTGAAATATTTGATCAAATTATAAGTTATTTAAAACATATAGAACTTAACTTAATTAATGAATTATTTTACTCTTATTAACTCGTAAAAAACAGGGTAAAATGTGAACGAACTGTCAATTTACCATCAAGGGAAATTGTATCATAACTTACTTACTATTGACTAAATACATGAACTGCAATGAGTTTTAACTAAATTTTAAGATCACACATTTCTTTTAACTATATTAGTTTTAAAAATTTTTTCAGAAAAATCACTGTAGTTAAAGAAATTTAAATAAAAGTCATAAAATGTCAATTTTTCAATCCTTTTTAAAATTCGGTTCGAAATATGTGCTGTATTATCAGTTTTAAAAATCCAATTAAAAGTACGGGACCTACATTTAGTTTTATGATTTTCCACCATTTGGCAATGGCGCATGATTCAGTAGTATAACATTTTTTATAATAAATTATAATTTATTTATGTTATTTTTGTACTGAAGCTCCTTTTAGTCCTTTACAGAAGCTACGTCATCTTCCTCTTACTCAGTTTCTGCTCATTCCCATTCTTTTCTCCTTCCTTCCCTCTAATTACTTAATAGATTCAGTAAATAATTTATACCCATACATAAAAGTCAGACCCGTGTTAAAGCACTAAATTGGTACATTTATTATGAGGCCTAAAATAGAATTCAACAATGGGGACTACAGTGGCCCAATATAAACAAAATGCGTGAAAACATGAAAAAATCGTATTAAAACGTAATTTTTGGAGATTTACGAATGAGATTTAAATTCTTCTCTTCGCATAACTAAGGGAAGTCTGGGAAGTGGTTAAATACCTCTTGCTTGAAATATTTAAAAATGTAAACGAAAAAGGTCTGCATGTCAAGGAATGACTTTTTGCGTGATTCATATATGCGATGTGAATTTATAACTTCGGTTAATTATAAGGTGCACTGCAAAAAACTATGAAAATAACTATAATAAACTGATGTGGGCAACACATGACTTTCTCCATATTTATATGGCAAATTACTAGTTGTTAGCTCTGGGATCGTTGTCAATATTTACTTCCGGTTGACAATTAAGAAAAGAAAAAGGAGCGATACTAAGATGTAACTAAGCGTCAATTGTTAAGAATAGTCTTCGGTAGGTGGCGTGGTGGTGGCAGCTAAAAATATAAGATATCCCTTTTAGAATGCATTATATGGTAAAATGTATCAAACGAAGGTTGTAGCAAATAAAATTTCCTATTTATTCTAATACATTTTCACATTTATCAAATATTAAAGCAAATATTTCAAAATAACGGATGTGACAAGAATAAAGAGACCCACTTCCGGTCGACCGATTTTTACCAAAAACTAATCAGATCTTTTATGAAAATGTTAAATATATAATTCGGCGTTGATCTGATTAATAGTTTTTGAGTCAGAGCCCCCACAAAAATCTATCACATACAGACCGACACACAGACAGACAGACGCACAGACATCATCACGAAACTAATCAGAACGTGTTCAGGGAACCTTAAAACATGTATTACCGTTGAAATCTAGAGTTCGATTTTTTTCATGAAAACAATACTTTCTCATATTACGTATATGGAGAAAGTAATAATTCGTGCGCCTTCTCTCTCTCGTACTAAAGCATTCAAAACACACTCTCCTTACGCATATAGTATAAGGACAACAATACAATCTCGAGGTTTAACAATGACACGGTCGGCAAGACAATATATCTTTAAAAAGCTTAAAATTTTCCAATAAATGTGATTTAAACGTTTAACTTGAGCAATTTCGAACCAAAGGCAAAAGTCAACGATAAGAATAAAAGTGTGTTTATTTTTCTTTAATATGGTCCCCATCAAAAGAACGTAGGTTAATTACTTCTAATTTAATTTTGCAAATGAAGAAAAGGTATTTTTAAGTTTTTTCTGATGGGGATTTCTATAGAGCGTTCCAGCAGGCCAACGGACGGACAGACGGACGGTCAAACAGAATAAGGATATAATTCCTTTTGAGAATCTTTAAAATTCAAAAATATTTAAGTTTTTATATGGTTTAAATCTTGAGGTATTTTATTTTTTATGGTTCTCGAATAAAAAACTGCCCTGCATTTTGTACCATGAACTTTTAATTGATGTTTCTATCCAATGGTTGCGCGTTTGAGGTTAATTCCAAAAATGTGTTCAGGAATTAACATATACTACTTGTAAAATAATACCGTCTCAATAGATATAGATACACATAATAGACATATAGGATATATTATACCCTGCTTAGATATATGCAAAATATTTCCAGAATGCCTATATATAAAATAAATCAACTGAGATCATATTTTTATGAAGATTGATCATCTCCATTATGCGAGAGTAATTACCTTATTTCCTCCCTTTGTATCCACCATTGATCGATCGTCACCGTCAAAGATTTTCAGCGAACTACATTTCATCTCAGTGATACATTTAAAATATTTTTTTTTTTAAACTTTGCAGAAATCCGTGCATAAATTATTTCCTAGTATGTAATCGATGCGGTTTTTTCCGCTCGAATCTTTGATTGTTTATCAAGGAAATGGAACACTATATCCCTAGCGAGGGTATCGATTCCTTTGATGAAATTAATAGGGTTTTTTTATATTACAATTTGATGTAAGTTTGGACCGCCCTCCTGCAATGCCCGAAACAATTCGAATCTCTATCGTCCATGCCTGTTACCAAAGCGTTATTTTTCCTCTCTTGAAACTGCAGGACGATTTACACGGGAGGGATGGGGGAAACGGGCCGCCCTCCCTCCCTCCCCCGCGAGCCATTAAAAGGTCCACAATTCCCTCCCCCCTCTGTGAGCGAGAACAGAAAAACGCTGAATCGCGACATGTAAACGCGCTCTCTCTGACTAAAGAGAAGGGCGAAACGCAACTTTAGGTGGCATCACGTGGGACAAAGTAAACCCTTCCCTCACGAGCCTGTGTATAATACGTGGGCTGAAGTTTGTTTGTTAGTGTATGTGTGACCACTTATGTGTGCGTATGTGAGGTGTGTCGAGGGAGGGAGGGAGAGAGAAGTGAAAAGGAAATAAGGGAGCAAATGCTCCGTTGAACCGTTTCTTACTTTTTATACTATCTCCATAACTCTTCTATTTCTCCCTTTCTACCCTTTTCACTTTGTTTCAATTTGTATGACTTCTTCTGCTACTCTCTCTCTCTCTCTCTTTCTCGAATTCATCTTTATTTCCTTTTCAAATTTTCAGCCACTACTACATCTCATTTTAATGTATTTTACCTTCCTATATATATCGCTCCCAGTTCTACCGCTTTTGTCACTAATCATTGTGTTTGCACACAAAAGAGCAAATAGCTCGCGTTTCAATGGATATTTAGAAATTTCTATCATTTTAGGGAATACATATGCGAAATAATTATTGTTCTACAACAGTATTTGTTGAAAGCGATATTGAAGCTCTAGGATCGCTATCGTATCTAGCTCTAAATGACTTTTACAAACACCATATGGACCAAATGATAGTTATTCTGCCTTTCTTGGAAACATAACCAGGAACTCTAAAATGTAAAAAATATAATACATTTTTATTTACTTTATAAAAATGATTTCATTGATGGAATGAAGAAGTAGCTAAGATTTCTCTGATCTGCTGCCTTGTACGGCTTTTATAATAATCTCTCCCTTAAAATTTGTTTCCCTGACACGCACTCTCTCGATACTTGTCTTACACTGCCTTTTTAAACATCTTTCTATATTCCTTACTTTTTTTTTAGTCCATTGTCAAATTTTTGCCTACTTCAAAAAATTATTCTTCTCTTGTAGACCGCGCCCAATTTTCTACCCTCTTTTTTAAATTCACTTCTTTACCACGTGACTGCGTTCCCCTTGCTCTCTTTTGCATCTAACGCGACTGGCACGCGATCTTTAAAATTAAAAATTATTCGTGAATAACTCGAATATTTATCCTTTAGTCGTGTTTGTCCATTCTTGGGTGTTATCTCTTGAATAGTTAATGCCCCCCCCCCCTTCACGGCCATATATTATAGATATTGGGTGTTTGCATTTTGAATTTCATTTTCTCACACGCGAACTAGGACGCATGAATATTATTTTAATTTAAAAAATTGTTTTTCGTCGAAATTTGGCAAAATATAAGAACGGTAATCATCTTGATCTATGAAGTCATCAATTCCTTCTTTCTTCATTTATACATTTTTTACTATGATAGAATATAACGGAATGACATAATTCTTACGGAACTAATGGATTAGGTGTTAAATTATTTTTTCGTGTGTTTTTATTGTAACAATCTCCGATATTTTTTTGGTTTTCTTTTTCGTGAAATTAAGTACAGGTTGTGCAAAATGGGATTTCGTGCCATCCCGTTATAAATGTCAGCCACCCAGGAAATATCTACTACTATATTTACACATTTCCATAGAATTCATAGCATTTTATTCTCTCACTAATAGCTAAATTATTATCGTTCAAATTGTTTTTGTTATTGCAATTTCCGTGTTGGGTTTTTCAGACCGGAAATTATTTCGCATTTCATTCTCTCCCCCTTCTTATCATTTCTAATAAAATATATTAAAACAAAAATTATGATCCATTCATCTCATCAAATTAGTAATAAAATCACAGTGATTTTTCTGTTTAGTGTTACAGGAACTAGGAGATTTTATATATTTGTTAGAATTGTAAAGATTATTTTCAGTCTGAGAACCAAATTCAGTTTTATCACAAATAATTTTATTTAAAATTTTGAACCTGAAAACCAAATTTAAACGTATTTTTCAATCTTGATTAATAACTCCGCCAAAAGGTATTCATTTTCTCCGTCAGAGATTTAAAAAAAGAAAAATGGATAAAATCCAAACGAAATACTGTTAATTTTTCCTCCTGGGTGATTATATCCGAGCAGCGCCCTCTTCCTGATAAGTATGGCCCCGCATAATGTGAAAATCTCTCATTTGATCTTTATTTAATATTTATCCCTGGAGAGAGTTTATTTTCATGGACTTGACATGTGATGGTAAGTTTTACCCTCACTAAACATGCAAATTTCAACAATGGAAGCATTTCTTCACACCAGAGCACGATTTTATAAAAACAATTTTGGAAGTGTTATCTCATCAAGATAGAGTTAAGTTCTGACTAATAAAAGCCTTTGGAGCGTGAATTTTACATTGGATATTAAGACTCCTATCATAATACGTAAATGGTTAAACGGAAGAGAAAGATTCTTGATTACGCCCTTTAGTATGTTTTTTAATACTAAGAAAAGTTTCTTGCGTTTTATTTATCAACCAAAACTTTATCTTAAATTCATCTCAATGCCATTAATTGATTTATGTATATGTACGGATTTTATTTATATGGTGTCATATTTCATTTCTAAACCCAATATTTAACGGTTGCAACAAATTATATATATATATATATATATATGGATGTCAACAAGATGTTGGGATGAGGAAACCCAGTGAAAACTCACCAATCAGACGACTTCAGGTTGGCGAGGCCACGGGGATGTCGAAGCGACACACGTAAAAGAACACTAAAACACAGAAACATCGCAAACGTAGAAGCTCTCTCTCTGTAGCTGAAGAAGGAGTAGTTCCGAAAGCTTCTACGTTTGTGATGTTTCTGTGTTTTAGTGTTCTTTTACGTGTGTCGCTTCGACATCCCCGGGGCCTCGCCAACCTGAAGTCGTCTGATTGGTGAGTTTTCACTGGGTTTCCTCATCCCAACACCTTGTTGACATCCATATATCTATTTTACCTTTCCTTTTCCGTAAGCTGTTATATATATATATATATATATATATATATATATGAATTAATTAATTTAATGCTATAATTTATAAAGCAATTACATGCGAAAAATCTTAAATTACACATATTTAATCCGTTGCTATGATATTCAAATTAATATAAGCATAATAATATTTTCAAATAATTTAATTGATGTTTTAAACTATTTTTAAAATGATCGAATAAAATCAAGCAGAAATACGGTGGTAACATACAGAATTTCAATACCCGTGAACAGTCGGAATCATTCACTTCTTGAATATCGATCGCTGTATTCGCGAGTGTCCATGGCAGCGACATGTCGCAAGGTGGCGAACGAAAGCGCTTGAAGGGTCGTAGATTACCACATGCTTCCCCAAATGTATTCCATTGTGGCCATTAATTCAATTTTCTTCGCGTGCTAGATTCCACAATCCTGCGGTTTGAGCGACGTTACAGGATTCTATTCGTCGTATCCAAGCATTCTGTTGGAGTTACCAAAGTTGTCAGAATCGCGTGAAAAACAATAAATTGTACTTAATTTCGGACTCTTCTGAGTGAGCGAGCCATATCTTAATTCGTTGCGAAATGTTTCATTTTTACACGTATTATTTAAGTAAGGTAAGAATATATCAATGGGTTTTTACGCAAGTTCTCGCCATTACCAGTTGAGCAGATCATTTTTCAGAATCCGGACCAAATTCCTTAAATTGAACCGCAAGAATCAAACTTCCAGAGTGATCTCGAGCTCATTTTGCTAGTGTTTTTTTCTTCGCTGGCCGAATAATTTGTTTGTTAGGATAAAAACAAAATTTTCGGCACAAAATCAAATTATCCTCTCGAAATTCTCTACCCTTTTTATTATGCTGACGTTATAATCTAAATCGCAGTGAGTTCCAGAGCCCTTTTTAAAGATGGAACTTTCCATTTAGAAAGCGTTTCGGTGCGTTATGTAGGGCCTTAATGTGCCCGTCAGGGAAATATTTTTATTGAATCATATACATTGGATTATCATTTTTCAGTTATTCGTATGCAAGTTATTTTATAAAATTAGGAATAATTTTTGCCTCCCAGAATTTTACCTCGTAACAATTTTTCATGCAATACATTTTAACAATAGTATGTGCGTGCTGAGAAATATACAAATTTGGTAATCGGCATAGCATCTTTTCAAAATATCAGTCTCATTTTAATATTTATTTTTACGTATAAACCATTCAGATTAATGACGTCCAAATTCGAATTTTATTGCTGCGCCCTATTTTTACCAAATAAAACATGAGGAACTTTATCATGTAGAAATTCCCTCCAGCTACAGTTCAATTCTGGATATGTGGCTCAGTAAAGTGAGGGCTATCGAACGGAGATTTGATGGAAATGGACTTCGAATTTTGCGGTACGAATATTATAGACCTAAAAGGGCCTTCATCATATCGGGCCGACCGACTCTTTGGTTGTCGGGCGTCCATCACGTTCGCTCGGCTATGCGATAGCCAGATAGCGTTGTCCTCTCCGTCTTTCTATGTTCGCAACCACCGGTCCGTGTTGTTGGGATGTCGCAGATCGCTGTTGCTCTGCATGAACAGCACGCTTTAGGAACTCGAAATATATTCGCACAATGGATTTCCCACGCGTTCATAGAGGCGTGACAAACCATTTGAGCGATGAAATGCGTTTTGCAATCTGCGCATCCGTCCGAAATGTTTGATGATTGCGTGGATAGGATAACGGTGCGCGCCTAGAAACGTTGGGACTTAAAGAATCGTATCGTAGGATGCAAATGCGCTTTCGCTAATTTTTGGAGTAATTGGATTGTGTAGAATTTCTCCAACATGCTTAATCTCTTATTGTAATTAACTCTTTGACTTGGTGAACTAATCACGTTGCTTTATCGACCGAGAATGTTCGTCTTCAACTTTAATCCAATTATTATCTGATTTACATGAGCTGATAAGCAACAGTTCTCATGCCTGATTCAAAATGTATTGCTGGAATTTTATTCCATTAATGATTTACATCAGAAATAAAAAATTATAAAAATTGCTCATTTCGTTAATTTTTTTGGAGAAAAAGAAACGCCACTGTTCGGTATGATAATTGGATAGAAGTCATAATGGTGAAAGTATAACACCAACGCTAGAAGTTCTCTTGTATCTCGAAAGCATCGTTAACTGGTAAAAATACATTGATTTGCTAATATGTATTAGTGATAAAATTACTTGGAATTTTTCAATTATACAGAATTTTTTCATCTTATTCATGCGGAACTTCGAGGTATACAGGGTGCTACAAAAGTCCCTTTATTCCTACCCATTAAGATTAATAAGTAAAAATAAAACATATCTACTATATTTATTGTTATATTAATGGTTTATTTACTCTTAACATTCATTTTTAGTAAACACAAGAACATCAGTGAGGATATCTCATAGGTCCCTATACCGCTGGTGGTTGTGAGCTGCAAATGGGATTTTCTGTTTTTTTATTCTTGCTGTTTTCACGATGAAGACAAGTGAATAGAGTTCGTTCAGAGTAGCGGAGGGTTTTATTACCAGTGTTTGCGTCATTATTCCCCTGTTATGAAAGATGAATCATCCAAATTTGCACAGATTCATTCTCTCTGCTGAAAACAATGATGTTCTTGATTATTAGAAATAATTTTGTCTAAGTCATAAATATGACGATAAACAAAATATAAGAACAAATTGAACAATAAATTCAACAAACGTCGCATATGTGTTTGTTAACGGGACTTTTTGGTCACCCCTTAAAGCATTTTCGAAGAATTTGGGCCCCATGGGTTCGCGACATAAATCTGAGGGGTTCGCTGGGAAAAATTTGTAATGGCGTCTTTTTCACTTTCTTGGTTCTAGAATTCTTATCAATATTTTAATTATTTTCAAATTAGTTGCATGATTTGTTTTCAATTTTTTCTTATACTTCAATAATACTATTTGAAATTTTCAGTGTACTAACTAGAAACTGATGACAATATCAGAGATTATGATTTTATTTCAAACGTTTAAATCCTATGTTCCATATAAAATTTTTATTTTTAATGAATAAATCGCGTTCAAAAAAATTTGTTTTTTTAATGTATTCGCCATTATAATTGGTTCTCCGCCCAAACTGTTACAATTCAAGGGGTTCGCGAAGTGAAAAAAGGTTGAGAACCGCTGGTAAATATAATGAGTTATCTCAATGGATCACCGCATCCCTTTATTCAAACCTTGTAACCAATCGGCCATTAATTACAGCAGAGTTACCCTCTTCACTTTTCCTCCCCTTCTCCAACATCGTCTTTTCCAAACCGCAATTACCCATCCATTGTCTGTTTTTCTGCCTTCCATCCGCCGTTTCTGCGCCCGGAATTTGAATGCCATACGCTAATTTAATCACGAATAAACTGGAATTTCTTCTTAATTTTCTTTGTGTTGGTTTATTTATCGAAGAGAACTGATCAAAAGGAAGATTACTTCAAGGCAGACGAGGAGTAGGTGAAAGATGTTGATGCCGGTTGTCGAGTAGAAAAATATTATGGAAAAACATGAACCTTGTGCTTTAATATATTGGCGTAACCCTTGGATAGATCTTGCGTACCCCAGGTTGAATACCACTGCTTTAGATGTTACCTTATCCATGGGTTTATCAAACATCTCCTTTAGATCCTCTTCAGCATGAATTCAATTAAGGATATTGATGAGACCAAATTGCAACATGAATTAACGCAATGTCAGTATAAACTTAAATTTTATACATGAACTGCTTGTTGAAGAACTAATTTAGTGTGTCATTTAACATATAAAAAACATTTTAAGCCAGTCTCATTTCATTATAACGTCTTTTATAAATGAGGAGTCCTCATGATGAAATGGAACAAAATTTTCAGAAAACAACTTTTAATACGACTAATTGAGGTGGAAATGATATTGTTCATGTTTATTCACAAAATTATATATATATTTTGTTAATAGTCCTTTTTTATTTAATGTATGTTAATATGAATGTGTGTAATAAGCCAATAAGGCTTAAAAAAGAAAATAGCATGTAGTGAGTTGCCTATAGGTGGGTTCCTATATATTTTTCTCAACCTTTTATTAATTAAAGTTTTATTTTTATTGGTTGTGCATTTTATTTCGTTATTTAAATCGTAATAGCTACAACTTTACGTTTTACGATAACTCAATAATAGTAGACAGCATGAGATGTCAGAGAGAACAAATTCATTTAATATTAAATAATTTTTCCACTCAATAACTTGTATAATATTTTACTTCTTAAATATTAACAAGAGGGGAAAGATGCATACATCCTGCGTGCATACATGCGAGGCAGAGGCGTTCATTACGATTTATGCAATTATGTCAAAAAATGATGCATATTAATTGCTTAGTATAATGTCTAAGGACTGGTATGACAAAGAAATGTCGAATTTTGGTTAGCTGATTTATTTCGTAATCGGTTGTGCTTAATAAAACAATCGGCAATTATTTAAAACCCACCTCACTCAGATAGTAGTAATATAATCTTTATGTTCACGTTCATTCTTTCCTCGTAAATTACCCATTTCTTTTAACTTACAAACGCTGTGTATACGTAAAGAAAATAGACTTTAATTTATTCGTCGTAGATAATCCATTTCCCTTTATTTACTAAATGTGGCGTGCGCACGAAATAAAATTAAAAAATTAGTTATGCGTTCTTGCATGAAGTGAACGCATATAGGGGAGGTCCTTTCCGTCCGTCCGTCCACATGTTAAAACTCAGAAATCACTGGATGTATTATGGTTAAATTTGGTATTGGGGAGTTTTACTAAAATTTATCGACCGATTTCAATTTTGGTCAAAATCGGACAACAATGATGACCACTTTACAAGAAGACCTACAATGTTCCTTTGTTTCAACTCGGGAACCGCCGGACATATTTTAATGAAATTTGGTATTGGGGAGTTTTGCTAAAATGAATTGACCGATTTCAATTTTGGTTAAAATCGGACAACAATTACGCCCACTTGACATGACCAACATGTAGTTAACAATGTTCCTTTGTTTCAACTCGGAAACCGCTTGACGTATTTTGATGAAATTTGGTATTGCGGAGTTTTGCTAAAATTGGTACGGGTTCCAATTTTGTTTAAAATCGGAAAACAATTACGACCACTTTACATGAAGACCTACATGTATTTTACATTGTTCTTTTGTTTCAACTCGGGAACCGCTTGGCATATTGTGATGATATTTGGTATTGGGTAGTTTTGTATAAATTAATTTCCCGATTCCAATTTGTTTAAAATCGGACAATAATTACGACTACTTTACATGAAGACTTACATTTACTTTACAACACACCTCACTTGTTACTCGTTAAATTCTCATTTGGTCGAAAAACATTGAGAACATTGCGAATTCTCAAAGAACGCATTTGGACACTCTGTGTACTCCGACATGGAGTACACCTTTTCAATGTTGTTTACAGCAGATATTGTTTACTTCGGTTGCTAGGAAGGTCGTTTTCGTTGACAACAATTAAAAAACAGGAAAAAGTTTTTCTAAGTCTAAAGTGAATTACGATTTTCTCGTTTGATTTTTTGAAATCGGCGACTCCTTCGATAAAATTTACTTAAGAAAACATATGCTATTTGATTGGTTAAACAAATTTAGTTAGAGGATTTTTGTTATGTGATATTTTACGAAATATATACAAAAATTCATTTTTTCTTCAGTAAGGTAGCACTACCGATTAGGTTACGAGAACCATTTATATCACTGTCTTATTTTCTTTGCTTTATCTCATAAACACCTAATTTGATGAACATCCGCCCAGTAGTTTCGCAGATGAAACACAGACGGACGGACACCACGGGCCAATAAGGTGTTCTTTTTTACTTTTTGTAAAGAACGCCTAAAAACCATTGGCGTGTTTAATTTCCACTTTATTATTTCAAATAAATTAATGTTTTTGAACTTCACTTCAATACTTCGTTATGTATCAACAAGAATATTTTAAATGTATTTATTTTAAAAATTTTGCAAAAAATTCGGAATTTAAATGAAAATACCCAGAAATATTAGGAGTTGCGAAAAAAGCGGCGAAAAGAAGCAAACATTTCTCAGAAAATGACAAAAAAAGGGGAAAAGTTTGCTGCGGTCATAGCGACCTCCTTTTATAAGAATAAAAGGAAGAGCACTCTGAATGCTTAAATCTTGTCAGCTCGAAAATAATATAGGTAGCCGGAGAAAGGCATGGTAATTCGTTATGACGGGAACGTCATAAAGCAAGGATGCATGCTGGGAGGGATGAATTCGAATATGACTGCAATTTATCAAATATGACACTGGAAATTTTATCGAAATAATTCGTTGAGTGTCGTTTTGGGGTATGTTTATCACTTCTTTATGCTTTTTTGTTTCTTATGTATCTTTTATCATTTATTTTACTTTCTTTTGGATAACTACCATATTACATCTAAAATTTTGTAAATAAGATTACATAAACCAAAACCTAAAACGCTGTTTACGTAAATGTAAATGAAATAAAAACTCTTTAGGCCTTCCAAAATTTCGGTGTACGTATAAAAGAAACTGCACTCGTACAGTCATAGCTAAAATAAAATTAGCGTTGTGGTACATATGTATAAAAAAGGGCAATAGGTTAGTTATGATACCAATTCTTAATCTGGTTAAATAAAAAATTTCTTGCGAAATATAGCATTTTTCTATAAAATTAGGTAACCAGATTTGTTTTACCAAAAAGAAGAACAAATCCGATTTTTTCAACAAAAAGGAAGGATAAATAAAAGGCAAATTTGATGATGAAAAACTATTTAATGGCTTATTTCATATATTTTAGTAAAATAATATTTGTAAATGAGTCAATGCAATTTAAAAAAAAAAATACTTTTTTATAGCAAGAAAAAACTAACGCCTCTGTATAATTTCAGAAGCAATTTTTTTACAGTAACACAAGACGTATTTACCCCGATTTACATTATGATAAATAATATCACATAAATTTCAATTACTGCATTTCAAAAGTGATCTATACCAACTTTCAACGTTACCATTCAGTAATTACAAATGTGCTATATATTAGAGATAAAATTCAGCCCCAACATTGGCAAATTAAAACCAAGTAAAAAGATTTTAAGGTTGACAAAAATAATCTCAGTATTGCAAAGTTTAGCTTATTCTAAATATAGTTGTTATAACTACTTGAAAAATATAATATCCGAGACAAATTTGGTACTGAGAACAGCCCCTAAGGGGAAAGACGTCCATTCACATGCGAAATTCTTCTGCTTATGCTGCGGCGATTATTACATTGTAACTCATAGGTGAAAGACAGCCAACCTACTAAAATGACATGGCATTGATTAGCGTAGGTAAAAAAAGATCGAAAACAGACAACTGTTCCAAAAGGAGGACATAGAAGGATCAAGTTTATGGAGGACAACATTTGAAAAAGGACTGTCTTTTCAAAAATAGGACACCTGGTTACCTTAGAGAAAATCACTATTCAGTATGGATTTTCAAATAAATAATACTAGTAACTAGCCTTGAAAAAAGTCTAAATCAAAGCAAATACGTTATCATCATTGGCAACAAAATATTTTAAATGTTCAGTTCGGGTGGGTAGAAATAGATAAACGAATATAAGTTTGGATAACAGAGATGAAAAATTAAGGCTTAAATCCAAAAATCGCATGCATGTCATATTGACATTTAATCGTATGGAATTTGAAAAAAAAGCCTTCGTTAACCGCGCGTGTGATTTCTTCACTTGCAGCAACTTCCTCTCTTACCGATTAAAGCTGTTCCTTCTTTTAACAGAGAACGCCACCCGGCTTTGCCATGGCAACGGAACTTGGGCGGCTTATACGGATTACACGGGCTGTCGAGAGGTTGAGTCGCCTCACGGCGTTGGTCCACTCTTTGGAGGGGGAGTGGAACTAGCTACTACATTATACTTCGCTGGATACGCCTTATCGCTTGCAGCCCTCGCAGTGGCCATCTCCATCTTCATTTATTTCAAGTGAGTGAGTCCGCAGATAAGTTGTTATGACAATATTAAGTCGACATCTAACTGAAAATTCCCAATGGTTGTTTCTACGTTTCCAGGGTACTATTTTCCGTCTGTTATTGATATGATAATAGTCTATCTGTTGGGCCTTTAATTCTTTGTTGTGCTCTTTCTGTTTCTTTTTTATTTGTGCTCGTTTTTTCGTCTTATTGTTATTCTTGCCTTATTATTCCGATGATTAAATATGCATTTTAATAGACCTTTTTGCAACTCTTAATGGGCTAGTTTAAAACAGTAAATAAATGGTTGCAGTGTATATATATATATATATATATATATATATATATATATATATATATATATATATATATATATATATGTCATATTTTGTCATTTGTAGAGTAATTTGTACTATCCTTACTATATCGTCGCATAAATACGGAAACTAAACACTAAAATTATATAAAATGTAGTTTTATTGTTGTGCCAATATTATGTTTCGTAAATAATGTGATTTAAGGTCAGATTATATAATTATTACCGTGTCCTGTATTATTTATCTCATTGTATTGTTGTTTTATCGGGAGAAGTCATGTAGGGTATTATTCTCTCTGTTATTATTTTGTCATTTTTTTACCCAACTCTCCTTCTCCGAGACTTATCTTTGCTTCTAGGGCCTTTTTCCGTCTATCTCGTTCCGTATCCCATAAACTGCTCCTCTGTCCTACTTCCTAATCTCGTTTCCCTCTTATATCCCATCGGGCCGAGTGTATCCATCCGTTGAGTGGCCATCACGGTCACCGATCCAATGTCAACACTACATGCCTCTTCTCTGACCCGCTTCCTCTCCACCGAACAATTCGATGAAAAAGTAATAAAGTCGCAAATTAAATAAACAACTCAGACGGTTTTAATAAACAAAAAAGATGTCGAAAATGTCACTGTGCTCTAGGTTAAATTATTTATTAAAATTACATTAACATCAATATAGGAAACACGTTAATTCTACGTAATTCGTTGAAATTGAAAAAATAATTGAAAAGATAACCTTATGGAGGAAACAACATATAATCCTCACAATGAACTCTCAAGTGGAAAATTTTTAAAAATAATTTTAAATGTTTTTGGTTCCGGGTGCACAGAGATATTTGGACGCCCTCTATGCTGAAAATGGTTCATACTGTAAATGCTTGTGAAATCTGACTGTCATACTAAATATAAATGTTTTTTATGTTACCTTTTCGTTTTCCAAAAATATCCCATTTTCTTTTGCTAGTTGATGGATTTTTCATTAAAAAAAGCGTGCCGTTTTGTTGACGGAGGTTTTGAAATCTTCGATTTGGATTTTATCGTATCATTAAGATTGTTTTCCTTCCATTTAAACGCATGTATTGGTTCGAATCTGAAGTTCGTGGCGCATCCCTCTTTATCTAGGTTGCAGCGAAATTTTCCCTGGTGGCATAAATATCTTATCGCCGCAATGGTAATTGCTTTCCAATGTTTTCTCGAAAGTTCATACTTGTATTGTTTGCCATACTATCCTATTTTGAAATCCTAGCTGCATCGGTGCGTTATTCACTCCAAATTGTTGGTTTTCTGTTGAAAACTTCCCGTCCATGCACTTTTATATGTATGGAAACAAATTCAAATAGTGCGTGATATTTCGTTTCTTAAGAAAAATATGCATGCAAAATAATGCCAAGTGCCTACGAAAAGTCGAAATTATAATCATAAAATTGAATAATTCATTTTTACCATATATTCATAATTATATAAATTTATTGTAAAATAAACTAATTATTATTGGTATGGTGAAGATTTTAAATTATATTTTCAATATCAAAATGAAATTAATTTCTAAAGTGATCAATAAATATCATAGTATAAGGATATATAATAAATAAATTTTAAGTTATAAAAATAAACCGCTTAAATTTTTTGTTTCCCACACTTTTATTTTATTCAAAATGTTTTAGTTGATGTTTTTTGTACTTAATTCCATTTTTACGGTTAACGCATCATCACATACTTAGGGTACCTCTTTGAGTATAATTAAATGTATTGGCAACATATATTAATGGTAAAATATTGTAAATTACAAATATATAATGCTCGATGTTATTATTAATATTTATGCTTTCCTCTTTTGGTTTTCTTCCGCGATCACGTTACACTTGGAATAGAGACTTGAGGTGCTTACGGAACACAATCCATACCAACCTGATGTGCACGTATATGTTGGCAGATTTCATGTGGATACTTACCTTGACTCTTGAGGTGAGTTGTATAGCAGCGAAAATAAAAATAATTAATATCAAAACGAAAGCGAGTTCATTCAATTGAAATGTATTTCTTCTTTCGTTATATAAATTGGTTGACATTTTTTCTATATGATTCAATATAAGAGATAAATTTTGTTGAGATTTATATACATTAACCTTTTTCTTCACATTTGTTTCAGATTAGTACCAACACAGATACAGCATCTTGTGTCATTCTGGTCATAGTGCTACATTATTTTCACCTCACGAACTTCTTCTGGATGTTCGTGGAAGGTAAGTGCAATTAACGGAGTACTTAATTTTGTGCTGATAATATATTCCGCAAATCCAATTCTGCCAAAAAACATTTATCTTTACTTACATAAGTGAAATTTTATGATTAAGCAA
Source organism: Tanypteryx hageni (assembly GCA_028673005.1). Lineage (NCBI taxonomy): Eukaryota > Metazoa > Arthropoda > Insecta > Odonata > Petaluridae > Tanypteryx > Tanypteryx hageni. The sequence goes on along the minus strand of CM054113.1, from coordinate 35,365,218 downwards.
ACATTTTCCCCAAGAAAAAATTGCCACCATTGAAAAATATTAGTTTAATATTAAATGGCTGGGTCACTTTTTAATCCTTAATAAGTTGATAATAATGAATTATTATTTTTGAGATAAAAATAATCTTTGGAGAAAATTCCAAGAACCCACTCAATTTTTACTCTTTTGGTATTTTTATAAGTACGTTTATAATTTTGGAAATATTTCATTTTTAGGGCTGTACCTGTACATGCTTGTCGTGGAGACATTCAAAACTGAAAATATAAAACTTCGGGTCTATGTCTTCATAGGATGGGGTAAGTTGGTTGCCATACTATCTATTCAATCGGGTATATTTGATCATTAACCCAAGTTCAACTTGAATAAAGTGAAAACGAATTCCGGCGGTGAAAAATTTTCCCCGATTTTCTCATGGATAAATAATAATGGTTGTTTGTTAGATGTATGTGGTCGACGACGTCTTTAACGGTTGCTCGAAAATTTGAGAGTACTTTTCGTTAATATTTCAGAGCAATGAATACCGGGATTTATAGGTAAGCCGCGCAGTTATACACAGTGATATGAACCTATACCAGGCTTTCCCAAACGCTATTCCACGGAACCCTTTGTTCTGCGAAAGCTCCACGAGGTTCCATTAAATAATTAGAGTCCAAGGGTTCATTGACTTTAGATACGTAGTTTGGAAAACCCTGGTCTAGACTATCTCTTTTATGCTCTCTCTTTAGTAAGCTCTTTGAAACTGTGTAGCATGAAAGGAACCGCCAAATACTTCAGGTCTGGGCAGCGACTCATTCCTATCAGAATGCTAGGTATTATCATCATATCAATAAGCATATATATTCACTCACCTGAAAGTATGACGTAGTTAACGGCGAATTTTTTTAGGCAGCTCGACTAAAAGAAAAATAACTCCTCGTGAATTTTCCTCCTCTTTCGTCCAAATAAGCTTTTTCTAAGGCTCTTTAACGATCAAATGCTTACGTCCTAAAAAGTTTTGTTCAGTAATTTCATCCCCATCAGCACCGACTACTCGTATATATATATTTTGTTACTCATCGCACTGCATGAGCAATAAGATTAATCCTCATTAGAACTGTACCCTATATATTAAATTAAATTAAATTTAAAAATCATCATTATCCTTTATCGCGAATTAGGATAAAAAATATCGAGAAATAGGTATGACGCCATTATATTTAACAATTTAAAAGTTAAAATTTCTCGAAAAACTACGAAACACGACATTAAACTACTATTCACGTTTTACCGTCACTGCTATCAAGGTTTCTTCTCCGATTGCGATCCCTTATACGCCTAGAGAAAAACAAACCTATTCGCTCCTTCCTATAGTCGATATCTCAAATTTAATCGCCGTATTTGTGCTTTGGATAGGATGGATAGGACATGTTTTGAGAAGAGAGGGATTACTGAAGTATGTTATCGAAGGGATGGTGGAGGGAAGAAAGAAAAGAGGAAGAAGAAGAATTAAAATGTTGGATATTCTAAGGGAGGGAGGAGGGAATGGGGAGATGAAGAGAAGGGCACAGGATAGAGAAAGGTGGAGGAGGAGCACCTGAACCTGCAGATATGCAGGACACTATTTATTATTATTATTTGTGCTTTAAGTTGTTCGTGAAAATTAAAATTATCTATGATACCCTCAACCACAGTGCGTGATGCAATTAGTGTTTTGGATGCATTAAAATCTTACATATTATCGGAAGAAAATATTGGTGATGATGTTTTCATAATATGCATGATATTGAAAATTAGAATAAGTTAACATATATGCTTACGGGAATAAACTTGATGTAAATTCGTTTAATGAGAAATAAAAAAATATATTTCTGTAACTCGAATTTTCTATAACTCGAATAATTTTTCGCTTTCCTTTGAGATTCAATTTACAGAAGTTTCACTGTATATATACAAATGTTTACAAATATATTTCCATAACTTGAGTTTTCTATGACTCGAATAATTTTTACTTTCCGTTCAGTTCCGTTCGTTATGACTTCATTCATTTCCATTAAAAGCATTAAAACACTGCAGTCGTAACGTTTAATATCAGATCCCATAAAAGCATTGAGGTCGTTGTCATAGTAGGTATATAAAGATTTTCATTGTTGAAAAGATGAAAAAATTCAGACTTTTTCCGATTAAAAGCAACTATTCACGCAAATTCTGTATGTATTTGAATTCTGCCTTCAAAAATTAAGAACTCCGTTTTTTTCACATAGACAACTATTCTTTTTGCGAATTCGATTCCCATTTAAAAGTAATTTAAAAATGCATTTTTAGAAAGCCTTGCACTGAATCCCATGCTTTTCTTATGGGGAATTGAAATGGAAGAATGGGGTTAAAAAGACCCCTTAAATATTAACTTTTTTGTGATTTTCGATTTTTCTCGTCGGTTGTGCCACTCGACCTACCTACATGCCATATTCCAGATTTCTAGCCATTCTAGAAGTTACTTCGAGTTTTGTGTGTCAGTGAGTGAGGCACAAGTAGCTATATTATTATAGATAGAAATATAGTAGGCAAGTTCATATAAATGTTATTAAAAACTATACCAAACCAAATGCTTCTCTGTTGGGATTTTCACTCTTCAAAACCCCTCCGTCTCACCTTCCAATCTTTAGATGTGTTTCTTCCTACAACCGTTCCCTCCGCACCCAACACTCTGTCGCCGTTCTCTTTCCCCTATTCTCCTCTCTTAGCTAGACCCACTTCAGCTCTTCTCTATATCCGACCTGTCCCACGCAGTTGGTCGTATTTCCAGGCCCTTGGTCCGTGCGAGAATGTGTGCAAGGGGGGATTACGTCTCTGACGGCGTAGACGGAAAGAGATTTTCTGAAAACGCCTTGTAACATATCTTTCCTCTCACCATTCATCGTCCACTTGCTCGGGTTTTTTCTTTTCATTTGTTATGCGCAGCGCTTGTCGGTTAATTACCTTGTGTATATGTAAGTGGTTTTTACGAATATGAAATTAGTGATGTTTTAAACTTGAAGGGCAAAAAGGTTTAATTCGGAACCTAAAAATTTGCATAATTTTGTACCGTTATCATTTAAAATTCTCTCGTTACGTGATATTCGTGTACACGTAAATACTGGATGTTCCGAAAGTAACACAGCAGGTTTTACTTTAATTTAGGTACAGTTTGCTGGTGAACTTATGTCCAGGCTGTGGATAAGCCGTTAGTTGGTTCGGAATTACGCCAGTGGATCAGCAACGTCTTGTTAAAATTAATCTATCATGATATGAAGAACTCTTTTTACATTTGATAAATGCAATCCTTCTCAAACGTGTTCCGTCATAAATGGTTTAATTTTATTAAAAAATCCGCTCATATCTTAGAAATTTTAGAGGCAGTTGGAGCATTTAAATTCCAAACCGATTCTTCTTTCTACTTCATGAGCACTTTCTTTCTCATCATAAAATTTATAGCTGAAACAAGGCTGTCATCTGACATTCAACATATGAAACAAATTCGGACGAATAATCCGAATGTTTCTGAAACAATTCTTTCTATAAAAACTGTTTCAATCAAAACTTTTAGAATATTTTAGTCTACAACTTGGATAATGACAAATATTTGGACCAATAAATCCCTAAAGGAGACATTAAGAAAAAAATACGAAAAAATGATAAGAGTAAACCTTCATTTTTGGTTGACCAATTTCAGCAAATATCTAATTATATATTCTAATAAAAATCTTAAATATAAACTTTTGTTCTAATTTGATAAGTAGTTTTTGAATTTGAAGGCGCGCAAATTACCTAATATGTACACGGGCGCACAGACATCATCGAGAAAAGAGATAAAACATATTCATGGGATTTAAAACATGTATATCCGTAGAAATCTCGATTTCGACATATTTCAATAAAACAATACTTTCTCCTTACTGCCTATAAAGAAAGTAAAAATTTATTTTAACCATAGAAAGTTTGACATCACTTATGGAAAATCTCGTGTGCTATATTCTTCATTGAACAGCAATTTTATTTGTATATCGATGCTTTTCATTCCATTCATTTTATATTAAATTAGTCTATTGGTCGACAAATTAAGCGGAACATTAAGGAAATCACCCTTCTTAATTAAGAAGTGTAACCAGGTACGAGAATGATGAAACATGCAAAATATATTCTTCAGGTTCAATAATTTCTATCGATGAATTAAAATTTAAACATAATGTAAAATGTTAATGTTTAGTTTATTTTATATAGATACTGCTATGGAGTTATAGCCGATACTTTATAGTAGAAATGCATATGTAATACTTATGAAAAAACGAACCATTTATTTTAACCATGAATAGAAACCACTATATCTAACGCGTTTTGTCTTTTATGCCACGGAGTGAAAAACGAGCTATAACTGTAATGAAACTAGAAACTTTCTTCAGACGTCAATATAACTCCACTGAACTCATTTATTCGGTTTGAAAAACCTTTATGCGACTTTCTTGCGTAATCTCTCGGAAAAAATAATTCTCGTACTTTGGAGAACTTGCAAAAATAATGAAAAGTTTAGTAACGGATTTTTTTACTTTCAATCTGCTTTTTAAGCCTTCGCTACCTCTCTCTAAACCCTTTTTTATCACGTTTGTTTGTCGCTCTTTCTCTTCCTATCTCACGGAACTCATTATCTTGGGAGGCGTAAGCTAGAAATTTTTCCTCGGAATAACTTCCGCGCCACTTCATCAGATTGCTTTCTCTACTTTATAAAGTAAAAAGAACGAAACTTATCGAGGTCTGCGCCATCTTTCCTCTGTGTCTCCTAAAAGTTATACCTACCGCCACAACATCGCATACTCTCTTTCTCTCTCTCTTTTCGACCTTTACTTTCCTATCCATCTTCATCTTCTCTCTTTTCCACCCAATATTCTCAGAAGTTGCTCCGTTCACCACAGTGTCGTTGAAGTGTGATTAAATTTATTTTCGAGTTATTATTATGCTGAGACGGGATTATGATGCGTGTCGTATAACGCCCGGTCAGTGATTGATTCTTAGCGCTTACCATATCATAGGAATTTAGGCTATTTGGTTTATAGTTTGCTATCGAAAACTCTACATAATGATCCAGAGGTTTATTGATAGTATCGTCGCATTTTTATTCCAAAATAAACGCAATAAACGGACTTTGTTTGAAATACTATACCATAAATAATAAGGCATTACATTTCTATTACGATCAAAGGATTTATTTTGGAAGTAATTCTTATGTGTTTCGATCAGACACGCTGACTCCACTATGTCACTTCCACCCAATTTATTAAAACGACCGGTTTCGCATCTTCAGGTGAAAACGTATATGAAACAGTTCCATATATAGGGAAAGAGGGGAAGAGAGAAAAGAGGGGTTGCACAGAAAGCGATTGGATGGTGCTTAAAGAGCCGGTTAGGAAAACTGAAGGGGTGAAAAAAGAAACGCGAAAGCAAAACAAAGTTGCAGTGTATAAAAAATCTTGGCAAAAGGAAATACCAAAGAAAAGCAGAAAGGGCGAGGAGCTCTGACTCTATATGCTGGAGCGATCAACTCCTTTGATTTATGGTCATTGAACCAGCAAACTCCTCTAGATTCCACGTCTCTGGCTGGTTTCCGAAAAATCCCCTAGGGGAGGAAGTAGTATAATATGCTGTGGTCCAGAGACCAGGGTTTTCCGGGCGAAGTCCAGGTTCTACCCAGGGGTAACCCGCACGCCTCGCTGCGAGCGGAACACCTGAGGGAACCATTGCACTGGCAAGCTCATCTTCCTTGCGGGGGGTGACTAACGAAGTCCCACCTTCTTACCCGCTCGCACTTTCTGTCTCTTTGTACAGGTGGTAGTTGGTAGGCCGGGCCCTCCTCCCTCCCCAAGGCAAACTAAGCTGGCCATAATGCCGGTAGGCAGGACTCTGCCGCCCGAAAAGGCATCGAAAACGACTCCCACTGGGAAAATACCTGAAAATATAAAACAAGTCCTCTTTGGACAAGCTCATAATAACGATAATGACTCAACCAGCAAAGGTAACGCTTCTCTAACTGACGACGGTCAACTGAGGACCCGCCTAAACACCACCATGGACCATCATGAGGAATTCCGCCCAAACGGAGCCACCCCTGCAGTACAGGGCCCTTTGAATACCCGTGCCTTCTCCTCAGTTGAGGACACTATCCGAAAACGGAAGAGGGAGAATGAAACATCCGAAATACCTCTCGCAAACCGCTACGAACCTCTAGCGGCCCAAGAAATGGAGGAGACAATGGAAGCTACTGCCTCCCACCCTCAGCCCACACCAAAGCGGCAACTACCGCCAACTATCGTAATTTACGAGATAGCGAATTCTAGGCTCTTCCTAGAAGCCGTCAAATCTGCCTGCACTGACAATGGCTTCACGATCAAGAACACAAAAGGGGTCACTAAATTGCAAGTACAGAACCAGGACGATTTCGCCAATGTCCGACGGATGCTGGCTGAAGAGAAAGCTCAAACAAGTACATGGGCGCCCAAGGAGGAGCAAACTCGTCAATACTTTGTAAAAGGACTACACAAAAATGCCGACACAGAATACATAAAGGAGGATCTGATAACCAGAGGCATCCCTGTTACGAAGGCACGGAACATGGGAAAGTCTCCAACAAAACCGTCTGACCTGTATACCATAAAAATCAATGCCAACATGAAGCCGGAAGATGTATGCAATATCCAAAGCATAATCCAGAGCAAAGTGCACATCGCACTATTTAAATACTCAAGACCAAGAATGTGCTACCGATGTAACCGGTTTGGGCATGGCTCAGACAAATGCACTGCGGCACTGCGCTGCATTAAGTGCGCAGGACCGCACCAGGGCGCTGACTGCAAAAAACCGGCCCACTTGCCAGCCTAGTGCTGCAATTGCGGTGGCGACCATACGACGAGCTCACGGACATGCCCAGATTACAAGAGGGAGCTTGGAAAACTTAATGGCTCCAAATAAACCCGCAAGCCTCCCGCAAGGGCAAACCTGAATAGGCGATCCGAGGTCCAGAGACCGCCACCACCCTCCTGGGATGGAGCACCAACACACGCAAAAGCGGCCCAAAAACTGCCCAGCAAGCTAAAGCTATGGAGAACTGGCAATGAGGCTCCATAAGCCAAACGAACAACACAAAGGGCACGGCTTGAGATTACATCAAAGCCAACCCCAAGCACGGAAGGACGCGAAGAAGAAGTTGCCGGAAATGCTCAACTCGCCCCCATCCTAACGGCACTAGCAGGCGTCGCCAGTGCCCTTCAGCAACAATTGTCATTACTAACATCGCTCCTCACCAAACTAGCCTCCCAAAATGGCACCTAAAAATCCAAAAAGACAAAATACAACCATGTGCATATAGAATGCAAACGGGGGCATCAAAAAGAAATCCCCCGAGCACCTAAATTTCCTTCACCACCATGGAGTTATGGTGGCGCTTCTCCAGGAGACGCACCTCCGCCCCGACGTAAGGTGGAGCCTTCCTGGGTTTAAGATATGCAGAAGAGACCGCAACGTCCCACCAGGAATAAAACGGCCGGAGGCACCGCCATCTTAATCAGAAACGATGTTCCAGCGTTTAAAAACGTGATAGACACAGCAACTCTTGAACAGACGACAACCACTATCACAACGACTAGTGGTCGACTCAGACTAACATCTGTCTATCTAAAACCAGGCGGACTATTTACGAACAACGATTTCGACAGTATTTTTAACACCGACGATCCCACCATAGCGGCTGGGGACTATAATGCGACCCACATCTACTGGAACTCGACCAGGAACAATCCAAACGGTAGAAAACTAAGGGAATGGGCTGATGATACCAAAACAAAAGTAGCTGCACCTTCTCAACCGACTAGGTTAGCCCCACCGGCGGACATTGTCGTATGTCGTAGTATTCGCACCTCGATAGCACTATATACAGCCGCCGCATTACCCAGCGATCATAACCCGGTACTCAACTACCTGGGAATGCAACCCACCCTCCTGCTCTCTACGGAAAGGCCTAGATATGACCTGACCAACTGGGAAAAATACCGAGTGAACCTGACAAATGCCCTACCCGACCTAAAACAACCAGAATCGGCAGCAGCCATAGATGACCTCGCAGCAATCCTGATTCTGAAATGGCAGCCGCACTCAGAAAAGCCACCCCATACCGGATCTCCCGGCAGACGGACAACCTCAACCTCCCGGAGGGCATACTCAAATTTATCGCAAAAAAAAATAAACTTCGCCGCAAGCACCAACAGACGGGGGACCCTCGGCTTAGAGAAGAAATAAGATGAATGCAAAAACAAATAGCTGCGGACATTAAAGAATATCGATCGAAGTCTTTGAACAAATTCGCCGCCACGCTGACCCAGACAGACGGCTCTATCAGAAGACTGACCAAAAATCTTCGTCACACCTAAGCTAGAGATCTCCCACTACGCACTTGGGCAGGTGAAGCCATTACCCCTCAAGAGAAAGCAGAGGTAATGTCAGCACATCTTGAGGAAGCCTTTACGCCAAGCCCACCGGCAGTAGACGACCCTGAGGTCACCGTAAACATGGAAGACGAAAGCTACGAACCACCAGAATACTCTGAGGCGGAACTGCGCTCCGCCCAGAAACATCTCAAACGACGCAAAGCCCCAGGAACGGATGGCATACCCAATGAGGCAATTATTGAAATGCCTCGCTACGCCGGTCAAACCTTCACCCTCATCGCAAACGCAGCCATGAAGCTCGGGTACTTCCCGGTACTCTGGAAGCAGGCCAAAGTAACCTGCATTGCAAAACCGGGTACACCACCCACCAAACCTGGGAGCTATAGACCTATCTCCCTCTTATCTGGGCTGGACAAACTATTAGAACGACTCATCCTTCCTCACCTGAAGACACATACCTACCAAAACAACATCCTACCGCCAGAACAATAAGGCTTTAGGGAAGAGCACGCGACCACCCATCAGTTGGTCCGAGTCATAGATTTTATCACTGAGGTATTTAATCGGCGCGCGCACTCCACTGCCGCGCTACTCGGCCTAGAAAAGGCCTTCGACAAGGTCTGGCACGAGGGCCTCCATAAGAAACTCCAGTATCAGGCCTTCCCTACGTGGCTACGGAAGTTGGTCTTCTCCTATCTTACAGATCGTACGTTTAACGTCAGCTGGCACAACTCCTCCTCACGCCAAAGACTAATAAAGGCAGGGGTGCCCCAAAGATCAATCTTGGGTCCCCTGCTCTTCAATCTCTACACGGCCGATCTGTCCACAGACCATGGGTACAATACCATCCTAGGCATCTACGCAGATGACGTTGCAGTGATCTCGCGGTCCACAAAAACCGAGAAGGCCCAAGAATACACCCAGCGAGCTCTCGACCGTCTAAGCACATGGTATGGGAAATGGCGACGAGGAATGAACGCCGCGAAGACCGAGGCCATTATCTTTACCAGGAAAACGAAACACCCAGACTTCGCACAGCTCGTTGTCAATGGCAGCACCGTGGACTGGAAAAAGAAGTCACTTATCTAGGAGTGACCCTAGACGCGAAGCTTGACTTTCAGAGGGATGTACTCAAACAGACCAAAAAGGCTATAGGAGCCAAGATCGTCCTCGCCCCGGTAATGAAAACAGCCTTCGTTCAACTAAAAACCAAAGCACTACTCTATCAGATGTGCATCAGGCCGATAATGAACTATGCCTCCCCAGCCTGGTCAGGAAGGGCCACCTCAATAAACAAGCTTTAGGTGGTGCATAACGGGTCCCTCCGTTTGTCATTACGCCCACCGCTAGGAACAACTACCAACGCAATGAGGGACGCCCTAGGTTTCCCCACTCTAGGAAGCTGGATAGAGACAGCCAGCCAAGTCATCTACGATCTACTACGTCACGCCCGTGGCACTATAAAGCACATCTCCGCCACGGTCAAACCATCGGAAATCGAAACCACAGGAATAAGAAAGCCAAACCAGCCCAACCACTGAAAGCTTTACCGCACAGCAGTGGAAAGCCCTCACTGAGGCAAAATCATACAGCTGACGAAATACCAAAGAAAACAAAGTCACAAAGTATGTACCAAATATTTAGGTAAACTTAACTGAGGAGAATGATCATGGAAAATGAATTCATTACAAGAAACGAATCCTTAAAACTAATTATCTCTGGTGTTCTAGATCATCCAATATGCGGCCTTTAATTTGAAAGTGGAGCAATTTAGGGTTAAAAGAACTGTGATGATTAAAGTTTATTATACGTTTCACGAATTGAAGATGTTACGATCGTAGCGAAACCGGTCGTTTAAAAAAAATGGTGGAAATGACATAGTTGTTTTATTACATCTCATAATTTTAATTTAACCTTTAACTGGTGTGGCGAAAAAAGGCACCGTATTTGGTATGGTGGGGTCAGATTTTACTCCAAAATAAAAAATTATGTACCAATTAACGATTTTGTTATTTTAACCAAAAACTTGATCTAATGCGTTATGTTCACTTTTTGCAACGGTCAAAACTCATTGATTTTGTTTCAATGTAACTTTAGTTGAATTAGGTAATAAAAAACAAAAGTCGTCTGCTAAGATATATATTTCAATTTAAAAGTTATTATTTGCATTATAGAAAAAGATAAATCACATCGTCTACATTCTTGAATTCTCCGGCGACGTTTTATTTCCCCTAAACCAAAAAATATATAAACAATTATCGAATGCAAAAAAAACAACAAGGACGTTTGTGAAGGAATTTTACAAAACAGATATTGGCTTACCTCAGTCTGATTTGTCGGCAAAAACGTGGCATATAACTCTCTATTACAACAGTTATTACAACTCTATCTATTACAGTGATTGTTATCGTCAATTAATTTCGCAACAAAATTATCCATTATAACCTATTAGTTTTAGATTTTATAAAACATAGTAAGCATTGGTGGCATTCTGCGAAGATTTCAGCCTACTTGAACATTACATGAAACGTTTTACTGAATATTACTAAATGTTATTAATGTAAAAGTTTATTAATCTGCAATTTACATGATTTATTTGTGGAGGAATTTAATGAAAAAAAGTTACTCTTATGGTATGGTGGGTTCAAAACTGACCCCAAGAGGTCCCTTGGGGGGGGGGGTAAGGAGCGAATTAAGATAAAACACTGCAAGATCCTCTAAAGCGTAGTTCAGGCTAGCAAATAAGATTACAATGATACTTTGAAAACCTAGAATGGGCCATGGTGAATATTTTTAAATTTAAATATGCCTGTGGTCAGTCCTGGCCTCACCATACCAGTTAATGGTTATGTTTCAGTTAACATAGAATTATAATTTTATAGTAACATATATGTATATATATATTTCACGATTTTTTTTATAAATTTTTCCTCTGCCAGGCTCTTACGACCCTCTAACTCATTTGGTGTGTCCACGCGCCTTTCACACATTGCATATTTATAGTTATGCGACTGAAAGTAACAATAATTTGTTTTTTTTCACAAATTTGTGGTAGATCACGTATTTCCAGTTTTTTTATTGCTAGTATTCGAGGAAAAACTGACAATTTTATACTTGAATTGACTCATAAAACCAGACTCTATGCCAGCGTCAGACATAATTATGTAAAACTCTTAATTTCTTTGCCAATTATTGATCCGTTTGAATTGACTTAAATTTTTGCAGACTAGCCGGCCGTCATGTGTCACTGAACAAATATTCGTTGTAAATAGGAAGAAAAAAGGGCAAACCCTTTCGTGATCCTCGTGTGCACAGAAGTCACGCTTGTACTTAATTAATGAGGTGATGTTGATGGTTACAGATGACGATCATATAGCAAAATTTATCAAGTAATTAGAAAGAGGCATAGTTGATTTATTTAATAATGACTGAACGACATACGTCATTATTTACGTAATTCAATATTCTCAATGCAAATTCAGTGGTTTGTATTCTTACTTCCTCTCAAGTTATCTCTATGTATGCCCTGAATGGAAGGAATAAATATAATGTAGTCACCATCGTGGTGATGCACTAAATAAATCTCTCATTAATACTCTCCATACGATATACATGGGGATTTTTTAAGGGAGGTTGAAGTCCGTCAGCCCCTCCCCCCTCGGTGTGCCCCTGTGACGAAGTAACAGTAGGTAGTTTTAGAATAATCGTAGAATTCAAATGCTAGAATATACAGAAATGCAAATTAAGTGCTGCGAACTGAATAAAGTTTGGAGCAATAATGTGAATTACTAACTCATATTTAAGCTGGTTTAATTAAACGATTTTAGTAACAAGCATTGAAATTTTACTAAAAATATATTCTTTCTTATTAGACATGCTTATTTCCGAGTATGTGAGTTTGTTTACTTTAAATAAGTAGCTGTAGTTGACATTTCTGTTAAATGGAAAATAACTGATTAGTTTTTGGTAAAAATCGGTCAACCAGAAGTGGGTGTTTACTCTTGTATCAATTTTATCAAAATATTTGCTTTAATATTTGATAAATGTAAAAACAAACCGGAATTAAAGTTGTAGAAAATTTAATTGTCTACAATCTTTGTTTGAAGGATTTTCCCATATAATGCATTGTCGAAGAGATATTTTTAAAACTAAATCTTTTGGCTGCCACAACCACACCACTTACCGCCGACTATTGTAAACACTTGACACTCCTTTTATTTTCTTAATTGTTGGAGCTTCGGGGCTATATTTAATATCAGAAGGCTACGGTTTGAGTTTATTTCTGTTCTTTGTAAACTTTAAATTTTTCTCCCAGTTCCTTAAAATATTTATTATCATTTTGAATTTTTAGAATTTTAACATCAATTTCGCCGTAGTCTCCATCTTTACTTATTTATTTGATTAATGTGCAACATTACTGGAATAAAAGTCATCAGGAAATTTAAATTTCTACAACCTTTTATGAAAACATTTTCCCATATAATGCTTTGTTGAAAAGATATTTTCAAAACTAAATTTTTTAGCGGCCAAAACCAAACCACCTACCGGCGACTATTGTAAACACTGTACGCTCCTTTTTATTTTCTTAATTATATTTGTTAGATTGTTTGAGCTTCGGGGCTATATCCAATATCAGAAGGCTACGGTTTTAGTTTATTTCTGTTCTTTGTAAATCTTTAAATTTTTCTCGCAGTTCTTTAAAATATTTATTATCAATTAACTTATTTGGAATTTTCAGAAATATTACAAGTATGGAGAAAGTCATGTGGTGGCCAAATCAGATTTTTTTATTATTAATTTTAAAATAACATGTTTATTTTTCACTCGTGCACTACTGATATTTTTTCTACATTCCTTTTCCCAGGAATTCCCGTTTTGGTGACTTCAATTTGGGTGGCTGCTAAAAGCATCGCACCAGTCGCGGCTAATTTCGCTGAAACGCAGGTAAGGCATCCGATTCTCTGCGATCGTTAAAACTGACTCCTATCCGTATTTTTACATGCCAATCGATGAAAAGAGTCCCCCGTCGTCGTAAATCTTTCATATCTTCTCTCGTTCAGAATGAATATTAAGTGTCCCTTCGAAAAGAGAAACTCCCAAAGCTCTCTCCGGACCGCGAGAGGTTTTCGTTCAACCCTGTCTGCTCATAAGAGCTTCACCATCCTTTGCATACCTTAAAAGATTTATTGGAGAATAATTAGTCTTTTATTTCTATTATATCTAAAACAATACTGGCAGTTTTTCAACAAAAATTTAATTAATGGCGGATTTTGATTAAAATGTACCCTAGATAAAAGCCCTGCAGCTAAATACTTCATATTATTCCTTGCAGTGCAAATGCTTCCTCAGTCGCCATTCATGAAAGCCCTTTTAATATATGCAACCTTTTTACCATCTTTGATGCTGAAACTTTGTTTAAAAATTAGAAAAATAATATATTTTTTAAATTCTCTAAGAGAAAATTTATTTTCGCTCATAATCATTAAGCTCTTTCTCTTCTCTACTTGTTTTGAGTGAAAATACATAAACCGGCTAAAATATTCGGAGAGACCCCAGAAAGTACTGGGTTAGTTCTTAATCAACAATAAAAAACAAACATTTTAAAACTTTTAATTAACGAGTTACAGAGGGTACTGTTTGTAAATGCTGTGAAACTTGCAAGTGATAAAAAACAGTCATTTAAAAATAAAAATTGTTTCCTAAGTTTATAATATTTTTAGCACCAAACGACGGTCTTGACCTTTGTCTTCATTTCATATTTTAATATTTAATACACAATTCTCTATCCTCTTGGTACATTCCAGTTACAGGAAAAGTTATATTTTAAAAGTTATGCTTCACTGTGAATTCGGAGGCCATTTTTATTGCGAGTAACTATGCTACCTATTTTATAAGGCGTTCTTTACCAGCAAAGTGGTAGTAACGGAACGCATTATTGGCACGCCTCGTCCGTCCTTCCGTCCGTCGTAGCTTTTCATCTCTTAAACCGCTGGACGGATTTTAATTAAATTAAGTACGAATTATCGTTATTAAAATGTATTGCTCAATTGTGATTTTTAACTGAATCCGTCAATTCGAACTTCCACTTTACATAATTACATTAATAAACCTATACTCGTATTTCGTTAAATGGCATTCGTCAAGCAACAATGAAATACCAAACTTTCCTCTTCCAAGCTCTTATATGATCTGTAAGGTGTAGATTAAACCATTTATTCGGATAGAGAACAACATTTGCTACAAGAAAGTCCGCGAGATCGCATAATTACAAGTTATAGTTTCGGAAATAAAAAATTGAGAAAATCCCGAGCAAAACATCGCATATTTTGTTTACATCGATCTCTAATGCGGTTCTTCCAGCAAACAACAATTAAAATCCATGTTTTTCTATCTCTCCTACTTATATGATTTGTAAGGTATAGATTAAAAAATGTATTCGGAATGGGTACATCATTTAGTACAATAGTTACGAGTTATAGTTTCGGAGATGAAAATTCAAGAATCGCCCAATCTTTTGTTACCGTTTCATACGTACACATTTCCCATTAAGAACGCCTATGAAATCTCGATATATTCCATTTTGTGAAAATACTTTTCCATCTTTTTTAGTTCGACTTTGGTAGAGAGTGTAGCTTTATACTTTCTTTATAAAATTTCTCATCCGAAACTGGTGAACTCTTTCCCGACATTGAATGTATAAAAACTTTACCTTTTGATATTGAGAGTAGACTAATGTAATATGAAACGTTTCAAATTGATTTTTGATTCCATTTGAAAATAGATTCGAAACTCGCATCACATATGCTAGTGGTTTCCAAACCCTTGTCCGCAGACCAGTACCGGTTTGATTTAATTTCCACCGACCCACATAGATTGTGGAAAAATATGCATTTTTAGATTGATGAATCGCAGATAAAAACGAAATTGAATTTCATACCGTTCAACATTTATGTAAATTATCTATAATTTTTGTTGATTATGTTATTCCTTTTGTAAACAAAAATATAGTTTTCCGAATTTACAAATATAATGCAATTTAAAGGCATCTCGTATTATTTTTGTCATCAAATTAACAGATTATCTTACTTGTGACAGCATTCGGGATGCCTGTCACCGGAACTCTCATTTGGAATTTTGCCGGTTCTCAAGTCCGAAAGTCTGGAAACCACCGACATTGGATAACACGACCTCTACGCGGAATCGTGACATTAATTTCCCCCTAAAATCCCTTCCACACGAGCAGTGATCACGTTGTTTCCGAATAGTATGACTCTTTGTCACCATTAGGGATGAGAAACGTCGCAAATATGTGCCATAAGTGGAATGTATGCGTCGCCCTCGTATTCGCCCTATTGGGTCAGATCGACAGAAGGTCGGGATAGTACGGAAGGGAACGTCTCTTTTGGGTTTGGGAGGGCGAGGGAGGAAGGAGCAACTGTTGGGCACCCCCGCTGCTGCTATTCCTGCGATCTCCGGAGAGCGTTATGTAACAGTCAACTAGGGATTTGTTCGCCGCCTAGGGATCCGGATAGTAGGGAATCTCGTAAAACTCTTGGACGCCACACGCAACCATAAAGGGATAAATCTTCGATGTTATTTACGACTCAGATAGTGCACCAGTAAAAGGACGATTTTTGTAAAACCCTTTTAGGCTAGTTGACAAAACGTGCTATAATTTTCACTTTTATCTTCGCTTTATGATTTTTTAATGCTTTCTTCCTGCAGCTGAAAAAATAAATTTCGTTCATTTAGATAAATTTAAGACTTTGCCGGCTCGTAATTGACCCTTAAAACGAACGACTCGCTTGTATTAGTCCTTATTTTTGGCGAAAAATATTAATTTTTATGGGTTCGCTAAAGGAACATATACCAAAGGTATATCGAACGGATCATTATTATTGCTAATAATTTTATATTAATGTTTTGTGTTATGTGAAGCAATAGTATATTTTAGGTCAAGTGTTCATTTTCTGTTTCTCATCCGAGTTAGTGAAGCGTTTGCCGAATTAAATTAACCAAATTACTATTGTCGGGGGATAGTTCAAGACCAAAACATGGGTTGTTCTGTATTTTACAACGAAAAGGAAAATTAAATGGCTATTTTATTATTATTATTTTTAAATTAATTAATTGTAAAAAGTCTAATACAGTCCTTTTCCAATTAATTAAAATAAAATTTGTGGTTGTAGGTTAACACCTAGATATCTCTTTTAGATGTGGGTTCATGAACCATGTACACAAATCATTAACCACTTACTGCCCAGTGCTGGACGAAACTTTCCAATTGCCTCATTCATTTCTATCGATAACACATCCGCTATAACAGGTACCAATTTTTGCCCAATTATAATTTTTATATGTCTGGACTCGGATCCAATTTTCTATACCAGAAATAAGTAAATAAACGGTATTATTACTGAAAGAGGAAGTCTATTGGACCTTTCTCGATGAATGAATTTTGTGATTAGTAAGGAAATACTTGAAATTAGATTAGAGAGATTAAATCGGAAGGTATATATAGGATATAGGAAGCTATACAAGTAACAATCAAATCTAACAAAGATATTTATGGTTACGCTTTCAATATTATAATTTTTATTATCAAAACTTTCATAAAAATATATGAATTTTTGTGTTTAATTTTTTGGATTGCTTTTTCATCATATCCTCTCGGGCAGCAGAAAAACCCTTCGCGGGCCATAGGTTTGGCACTACTGAGCTTAAGACCAATTAAAGATAAAAGAGAGTCATTATATCATTTTATCATGCGAGTTGTCGGTGCTTGCATAAAGCAAACGTTCATAAAATCACCATGCACCAAGATCATCATCATCATAGGTAGTCTGTCCGTAGATATGTCCGTGATTATTCATGGTTAAACCTGGTTCTCCATATCCTCCTATTTTCCGCTGTCCTCTTCATGTCTTGATAACTCTCTTTCTCTTTCAAATCGTCTATTGGCTGAAACGTTTTCCTACCTCTTTCCCTATTTTTTACATCTAGTTTTCCTTCTAACACGTAAATGACACCAAGATATAAACACGTAAATAAACAAACGCGACAGAATTTGAACTAAACAGAGCCCATTTATATAGGATAATGGTTTTCATTTTCTGCGAAATTAAGGCATCTATCCAGAATTTCTAAATTCTCTGGCAATCGGCTTTGCGTCCAAGTTCTCCAATTTCAAGTTTCATGGCTCAGATAGCCATTTTTAAGCAATAACTATAATATATATATATAATATATAATAATATACAATATCCTATATGTTATACTAAATGTTATGTAAAAATTAGGATATTTTGCGTGTTAGGCGTCATGCCTTTTAGTATGTACGTATCCGGATAAAAAAATAGTTAAAAATTGTAACGTCATCATATGTATACGTCGTTGGCTGAAATAAAATGGATTATAATGCAGTCTAAGCATTAAATCAATACCCTTATAGTATGGAAAGTTAATTCCCATTGAAAGGCATTGGAGTCGTTGCTATGGTAGTTATTATTTTACATTGTCGAAGACCGAAAAATATTTCATAATTTTATAGATAAAATCAAATGTTCACACAAATTCAGCATGTATTTGAATTCTGTCTTCAAGAAAAATAAATTTTATTCTTTTTTCTACAGTATGGTGCATGTGACCACTTTGTATCTTAATTTTAAATATTAAAAAAAAGCAATATTTTATAGCCTTGCACAGTTTTCAATGCTTTTCTTATGGGTGTTTAAAATTGGACTTTGGGACAAAAAACACCCCTTAAATATAATATTTTCTGAAATTTCTCGTGTTTATCTTGAGTTTGTACCCAATGACCTATATTCAGGCCAAATTTCAACTCTTAGCACTTCTAAAAGTACCTTAGATTTTATATATTATATATATATATACCCTCCCTAAGGACTGCATAACCTTACAGAGGTGGGAGGGTTTGTGTACTATTACGAACCAAAGAGCTATGCCGGCGGGAGATAATTCTCCTGGTTGGACCATCCAAGCCGGAAAGGTCTGAGGGGAAGAGTCAGACTAAGAAGCAGTCTTAGGGGTTTTACATCCCCCTGTGCAAGGGCAGCAGCTTGCACAGTACCTCTCTAGGTGGTGATCATGCGGATCTGAACGGCTACAGATGGGTAATCACTCTGTGAAACTGCGATGAGGAAAGCAAGGGGAAAGTACCTCATTATATTTCCCATGATAGGCTGAAAAGATGAAAATATCTCTATGGATCTTTCTGGGGTAAAATATTCCGTAGGTAAAATAGTCCCCCAATCGGATCTCCGGGTGGGGACTACCCTAGGGGACGTACAGAGGAAATGGAACATTAATAAGAAAGCAAGTAGTGAGAAATTAAAAATAGGCACATGGAATGTTAGGACTTTAAATTCAGGGGGTAAACTAGAGAACTTAAAAAGGGAAAGGAGAAGGAATAATGTAGGTATAGTAGGTCTTAGTGAAGTTCGGTGGGAAGGAAAAGGCGAGATAAATTCAGACGAATTTAAAATTATTTACTCGGGAGGGGAGAAAAAGGAAAGGGGAGTGGGGATTATAATGAGAAAAGAGATAGCTGAAAGAATTAGCAAGGTAGTGACAGTTAATGATAGATTAATAGCCGTAAAACTTCAGATGGAGCCAGTGGAAATGCTTATAATTCAAGTGTATATGCCAACAACTAATGCTGGCGACTACGAAATATATGAAATGTATGAACAGATTATGGAGATATTGGAGGAGGAGGGAAAAGGAAGGATCACCACCATAGTAATGGGAGATTGGAACAGTGTAGTCGGAGAGGGACAGGAAGATAACATAGTGGAAAAATATGGACTAGGGAAGAGAAATGAAAGAGGGGATAAACTTGTGGAATTCTGCTATAGAAATAGATTAATTGTAACTAATACATGGTTTAAGCATCACCAGCGGAGACTTTACACATGGAGAAGCCCAGGGGACCAGAGACGATACCAGATAGATTTTATACTAGTCAATGAAAGATTTAGAAATAGCATTAAAAATGTGATAACACTACCAGGGGCAGATATCGATTCTGACCACAACCTTTTGGTGGCAAATATACAATGTAGACTGAAGAGCGTTAAGAGAAACATAAGAGTTAACAAGAAATGGAACTTAGAGGAACTCCTTAAAAACAAGGAGGCTATCATGACTGAGCTGGAGGAAAGGTTGGGGGAGAGAGCTGAAGAAAATAAGAAGAATGTAAATGAGGAGTGGAGATACATCCATAGCAACATTAAATATGTAATGAAAAAGAAGGTAGGAAAGATAACGGGTGAAAGAAACAAAAAACCCTGGATCACAGCAGCCATGCTGCAAAAAATGGAAGAGCAGAGAAAGTGGAAGAACATAAACACTGAAGAAGGCCAAAGAAAGTACAAGGAGTTAAATAATGCTTTTAGAAGGGAAATAGATAAAGCCAGACAACAGTGAATAAATGAGAAATGCGAGGAGATTGTCGAATGTGAAAGAATTTGTAGAACAGACCTCATGTATAGCAAAGCAAGGGAACTATTCAAGAAAAAAGCAAGAAATATAGGACGTAAAGGAATCATGAACAAAAGTGGTAAAATAGTATCGGAGCCAGACGATGTAAAGAATGTCTGGAAAGAGTACATTGAGGTGCTGTATGATAAAGAAGGAAAGTCAAGAAATATTGAATTAAATGAAAAAGAGGATGTGGAAAAAGATCAGCTAGGACCAAGTATTCTCGAGTCTGAAGTTAAAAGAGCAATTGATGACATGTTGGGAGTGATGATATACCCGTGGACGTTCTTAAGGTTTTGGGGTCTAAAGCAGTTAAGCAACTCACAAAATTTTTAACCAAGTATATGATACTGGCATATGGCCTGAAGATTTTTTAGATGTTGTGATGGTACCACTGGAGAAAAAGAACAATGCAAAATGTTTTAAGGACTACAGAACTATTAGTTTAATTTCTCATACAGCTAAAGTTCTAACCAGAATAATAACCAAAAGAATTGAATGTAAAATAGAAAAGGAGCTGCAAGATAATCAGTTTGGTTTTAGAAGAGGAAGGGGGACTAGAGATGCTATAGGATGTGTGAGGATGATGATAGAAAGAGCGCTAGAAGTCAATAAAGATATGTATTTTTGTTTTGTAGATTGGGAGAAAGCTTTTGACCGAGTGAAATGGGATAAAATGCTGGGTATTTTAAACAAAATAGGAATAGATTGGAAAGATAAAAGACTGCTTAAAAACCTTTACTTTGATCAAAAGATTAGAGTCAGGGTTGAAGGAGAAGAAACAGAAAGTACTTCAATAGGGAGGGGAGTGAGGCAGGGTTGTCCTATTTCACCAGCGATATTTAATATTTATGCAGAAACAATAACAGAAGAAGCGTTGATGGAAGAGAAAGGATTTAAGATAGGAGGTATTACCACCATTAAATACGCAGATGATCAGGGCTTAATAGCAGAAGGCGAGAAAGAGCTTCAGAGGATGACAGACAGACTAGTTGAGGTTGGCCAACAATATGGAATGAAGATCAATACAGAAAAAACGAAAGTCATGGTGGTTTCAAAGGAACTTAAAGAATTAAATATAATGGTAAATGGCCAAAAATTGGAACAAGTAAGTAGTTTCAAATATCTCGGCAGTATTTTAGCACAGGATGGAAGTAGTACACAGGATATATATATATATATCTGCTTTTTGTGTTCGTGTGTTTAACGTGTCTCTTCAACGCCCCCAGCAGCCTGCCAACTTGGTCCTCGACTTGATAAGTGTCCGGTGGGCTTCCTTCAACATCTTGTTGCCACCCTCATTTCATTTCCTTAAGTTAATATATATATGTATGTAAAAACAGCTATTTATAATGATAACCACAAACATGACTGCAAGAAGGGATGATTATATGATAGCTATGTATTATATTAACGAAATTGGGCGAATACAAGGTGGAGATGAAAAACTCCTATAGAAAACTGATGCTACTTAATGCAAACGAATAAATATTTCAACCAAGTTATCGAAAACTCGGAAAATAGAAGCTCGACAATATATATCAAATGAATAATTTCAGGTAGAACAAAAAATGGTCACAGGTAGGTAGGTATATTCTACCAAGTTTCTTTTCCTATGTTTTTCGTCATCTTTTTGTCACACACAGGGTGAAGTCCTCCAATTTTACGACGGCAAACGCATAACAGAGGAACATTTGTTTCGCCGAGGACAACTTAGCATTAAGCCCACCACCTTATTGGGAAATCTATTTACTTTTACGGGGATATATGACGTTTGTAGAGTCATTCGGAAACCATGCTACGGAAGAGTGGATAATTGCCTCATTATAAGGTCAAAGACCTTTCTCTCGGTGGGAGAAAGTCGTCCATCATGCTTTAAAAGAATTTTTCCCGTTTCGTTCAGCCCACGCGCTCCGTCGCCATGTTGCTTTTTTATTTTAGTCACCGGGAGTGAAAGCGAGAGAACGGAGACCGTCCAGAATAAAAACAGCGGCCATCCATCTTCGTCCTTCGCCTCTAAGTGCTTTGTGATAATCGATCCCCTGAGCTTCCGAGAACTATTACAGATTTATCGCGGATTTATACGCAAATATCTCGTTTTGTTCTTGGGCTTCCTCCCTCTCCTGTGCTAAATTAGTGGGCTACACCTTCAATACTTCTTACATCGACGAAAAATATCAGGCGTGTCCCTCGCCTTAAACGAACTATTAGATTGAATTTGAACAATTTTGTTTCCTTTCAACAATCAATATCATTATTTCGTATTAACTTAATTTAACAAATGATTATTTTGAATGAACTAATGAAAGAACTTGTTATATTTGTCTTTGTTTATAAAATATTTATTTATGTTAATACATGAACTATGTAAAAATTTCTTGTCTTCACCTTCCTTTTATCTGAATTATTAATTTTAGTGCATCGGGTTAATTCCAGAAAAAGCATTGAAGTAAAAAAATTAAAAACCTTCTTATGGCTGTTGGGAAAACCGAAAGTACTTAATTTTTCAATTTTTTATAACAAAATGCTTATTCTGGCGTATACTCTCAGCCATGAGACGCGCTCGACAATTCTGTACTGGACTAGCATTATGATCTACATAAAGATGAAATTACTTAACTCATAATTGACAGAGAGATTGACATATGTAGCACGGAATTTAACAAAGATAAAAATTTCATGTCCGCAAAACACGGATTAAGTATAGTTCTAGGATGATTTTATAAATTTTGACTTTAAAATCCTGCATCAAATCGATAAATTTGACTTATGTACAAGCTTAGAGATAAACCTCTGTCATGAAATTTTTTTCCTACGGCCGACCATGATTAGCCGAGTTTTGAGGACTTACGTCATAAGAGATTTAAAATGCATTTCCTAAAGGAGCAGATCTCTCCCTCTCCGACACTATAGCTACGACAGCGCCGTTAAAAAAAGTCTTCCGGAGAGGTCTCTTTTTCCTCTCCATAATTGGAAATACATCACTTCATGACAGTTTACGTCGTACCCCGATAAAATTATTCAACGTGACGTAATTGGGCATTAATGCTGCTTTCAGTTATAGTCTCTCATAGAAACAGCTTTTCCAAATATATGTATAGTATCACTTCGCAGTCTCAGCCAAGGAGACTTTTGCGAAGTGGCTCTAAATTTTCCTTCTTTTTTCCCCCCGAATCTGGGTCGCACAAGCTAGAGGGGCATATCCTCTTTATTTTACGCGCTGGGAGGGGGGGGGGTTACCATAGGAGAGGCGGCGTGTCTGCCAGTTTTTTCTTTCAGCCGCAGCAAAAATCCCTCCTAACCCGATGCTAAGTAGAGAGGTTTAGGAAAAACCGGCGGTAACATCCCACACGATCTCTCGGCGGCGAGAGAAGATGAAATAGAAAATGTAAAGGAAACTATGAAAGCATTTGGAATCCCGAGGACCGTCGACTTGCGTCTGCGGCCGTTCTTTTTTCTTCTCGTCGTTAGCCAAACGAGTTTGGGAGAGGGTTTCCAAAGTAGGCCGGCAAAAAGCCGAGGAATGGCGGATAGTCATTATGTTCATAGAAAAATTCGCGTTCCTGTTTCTGAGCGATAGCCTACCGATACGTCGTAGCCATTTTAAAGAGGCGCTTAAATAGTTAACGTGGCTGTCTTGACAAAGCGTTAAGAGTAAAACGCGAAATTATTTTTTCGTTCTTTCAAGGAGAATTGCGATGTTTCGCGTAATATATTCAATTGCTATGTAGGTCTAATTTGTAATTTAGTAATCTTAAATATAGATAACATAAAGGCCTTAAATTTTAAGCGTAGAGGCGAATAGGTTTAACGTCGTCCGAGAATGGAGTCTTGGTCTTACACACATATTCCATCAGCATACATAAGTAATGAATTCCATCTTGTGAGATAAGGTAAGTTCCCATTAGCATTAACTCTGTGGGGACGTTAAGTGGAGGCTGTGGTACCGTGTTAACGCTATCATATTTGCTGAAATGATAAATCTTGAACATTCATAGCTAGTTAGTGTTATTCATTAGACTTGGGATTGATTTCTCGTCAAGTTCAGACTTGTCTCTTTTTGAATTTTATCGATATTTTTGTTGTATACATACATGGTAAATTTCGTGCCTTCGACTCATATGACCTTCATTTTCGGCCGTCCTGAAATATCTAATTGATTTAATTATTTTAGTGCTTACGGACTTTTTTTTATAAGTTGATAAGATGAGGTGATAAATCAAAATGGACAATGTTTATTAGTTTCCTAAGCTGCTTGTGTCCTAATAAAATATAGCATCCTTATATAATAATTCTCAAGTGTCCGTCTGTCTGTTTGTCCCGGCATTTTTGGACATTTTCCAATGAAATTAAGACCTGAAACTTTCATAATCGTTAACCCCCATGATATGTTCCCTAGAAAAATCAAACATCCCGGATTAAGTCCCGGATTCGACTCCTGGAGACAATTTTCGATTTTTCAAGTTTTAAGGCTTTGTTCATTAAAATATGCAATGTGGATCGAGTTTCTCCGCATTTGTTTTATTCGGCGGCTAAAACTATAAAATATCTTTTTCTTACGATGTTAGATGTTACACGGAAGAATTTGTCAGAAACACGCATTTCCTTTCGAAATTTTATGGCTTTTTCGTACTCTATCCGGGTGTTGCCAAGGTGATCCGCCTTCGGAGGCAACCTCCGATTGAATTACAGTCTATTAAGCCTTCAAATAGACGAAAGAATTGTGCAATTTGCTTCGCGCAATGTCAAACTTAATAGATTGCAACGTTAATAATTGAAGAATATTAGTATTCAGTAAATATACGAAGAGGAAAAATAACGGAGCCAAAGAGTGGCAAATCAAGTCGTAAATTGATGCCAGAATGTAATAAATTTCAAGCGCTTCATTTTCTGGGACAATTCAAATGATTGTCAGGAATTTATTAATTAATCAAATAAGTACATTTACTATATACACACACACATACACAGAAGTTAAATTTTAATCACACTACGGGACGTTGATGTTCAACGGGTAATTCAGCTCGTTGTCTTAATAATATTCTTCATAAATTATCATTGATAAATTTTAAGATATTCAATAGGATATTCTTGTTAATTTAGAAATCTTATAGTTTCATCTTTATCGTATCTACTACTTGTAAGCTGCAACTTTTTGCATATCTTTTTCTTAAATAAATGAAAAAGAAAAAATGTGGTACGAGAAGATAAAATTAAAAGATTAAAAAATGCGAGCCCACGTATTTGTTTCTGTGGTTCCTTGACGTAATCAAAGAGACGAAGGAAGAGAAAGAAATATCTTGCGAGGTAACCCATAGGCAAGTCTTTTGACGTATAATGGATAATATTTTGAGGATGTCATTACTAAGAAAGAGAAAGAAATATCTTGCGAGGTAACCCATAGGCAAGTCTTTTGACGTATAATGGATAATATTTTGAGGATGTCATTACTAAGAAACAAAGCAGCGCAAGATTACCGATTTTTCTTTGTTGCAATCCTTCAAATTTTCACGTTTTTTATTTTCTAATTTTTTGTTTCCACGAAAAGGTTTATGTTAAAACCTTCCCATATCGTTTGAAATAACACATTTAAATAAATTCATCATGGGTTATTCTTTTCTAAATTTATTATATAAATGTCATTATGTAAACCTCCGTGCGTCACGTTGTACGTTAGTGAAGAATGACCGGCCAAATCTTTATTAAAATACCAGTAAATATTCAGCTTTACCTATTTAGTGCTTTAGTAATCACGAGTAGGATTCCGAAGGACGAAATCGAATGAGAATATATTTCATTCTCATTTCATAAAAGGCTATAAACGCGGTTCATTCCCGGAACTTGGATTTTTGTCTTGACCAAAAAAGACGGCGTATTATTGCTGAAACTAATCTGTTCCAAATTATCCCTAAAATTAGTTTTCTATCCAAAGAATCACTTGTAGCTGTAGGATGTTACGTAATCCTTTTGGATCCTCAGACTTTTAAGAAAAAATATTTCAGCCACTTTTAGTTTTACGCTCATCCTTCGTCACCGAATGCCAACCATTCACGTGGCTCGTTCCAGTGTTTATCGAATTAATTATTTCTCCTTTCCGCTTAAGCAAGCAGCGAAAGCGTCAAAATTGGACCTTTAGCGCGTTACCTCTCTCTCCGCCTCTTATTTAATGCTGCATTTATAGAGGGCGTATGGGGTTACAGTGACATATTATTATTCCCGTAAGACGGGTAACTCATCGGACATTCAAAACAGTCCCCATATTTGTTTAACTCCTCCTCGCCCTTCGACTTCCTTCTTCCCCTTTGTCTGGCCCATTTTCTGTCTTCTCCGCCCTTTAGGCCGACACCGAGACAACCTGGGTTCACTGTATCCACACTAAACGCAGCCTATTACCTTGAAGCAGTCATGGTTTGTTAGCTTCCGCAGCGACCAAGCCCTTTCTACTTATTCCATTTTCTTCCTCTGCCTCCATCCCTCCACGTCACATTTTTTCACTCCTTCACTGCTCCCTCTTTCCCTACCTCCCTCTGCATTCCTCATTTGACTTTAGCCCTCCCCTCTTCCTCTCCTACTCTCTCCCTCTCTACCATACTCCTTACTTATCTCTACGACTTCTTTCCTCGTCTATCTTTTGACCCTCTCCATCTTTTCTCTCCCTCTTTCTCTCTTTCTTCCTCTCACTCCTTTCTCTCTCTTACTATCGTATTGCTTCTGCCTCTTTCTCCTTCTCCCAAACTTTCTCTCTTCCATCTCTTTCTCATATTTCCCTCATTAATCTTTTATCCTTTGTCTTCCCCCTTTTTCCATATTTCTTTCTCTCTCTCACTTTTCTCCACTCCATTTCGTTTCTCACTCTCCCCCCGCGCTTTCTCCACCTTACTCTGGCTGTTTCATCCCTCGCTAACTACTCTTCCTCCTCTTTCTTCGTCGCTTCCCGATTCCCCTTCTCAACTTGTCATCCTTTCTCTCCACTTCTTTCCTTCCAAGTCACCCTTTCTTTTTTATTTGGATCCTCTCCTGAAGGTGTATTCATCATCGCTCGACCTGATTATATTTTAAAGTGCATCGCATGCTTTCTTTCTCGTTCCACGCCTCCTTCCCTTACGAATATCTCCAGGACCTTTGCACTACACTCATCCCTCCACCGCCGCAAATCTCGGGATTTCATTGCATCACTTTTGAATTGAGCCTTTAAAAACGGAAGCAGAAAATTAAGAAAAACAGCTCCCTCCGCGAACTATACATTATTCATAATGGTGTATATTTCCATTCTAATGTTCCCGTTACTTTAACATTTTCTAAAGTTATTTTCAATTGATTTTTTCCGAATTCTTTTCAACAGAGGTGTTTTGAAATTAAAAGCAGATGATTTATCCTTCGGTAACAGGTATATACCGCATTTACTCGTGTATCCCGCGTACATTTTTTCCGAAACGCCGGTGATAAATAGGCGGTGCGCGTCTTATATGAGAATTTCTGAATGGGTTATATAAATTGCGAGTGTCGATAGTAAATTCACCGCCACACACTTGCGTCTACGTTTATACTCGCAAAAGACGAAGAATTCTACGAAGTATACGCGCGGACCTCGTTTCAGAGAAGAGGAATTGGTGAAGAGGCCGAATCTTTTTAAAAATACCATATGTCAACTAATTCCGGCCCGAATTTATTTCTTTTCCTCCGAACTGGCCCAAAAATAGGGATAGGGGTGGGCGTAGTAGAGCAGGGCGCGCGCTACACGAGTAAATACGTAAGTACATTACCTACAGAAATATCGTGTATTTCTCCAAGTTTTTCATTAAATCATGAACTAGATCATTTTAGCACTCTCTGAAGCTAACGTTTTTCCATTTTTCCATAGCTCCTAGTAGTCATAATGGGATTAAAATTTAATTATCTCTGTATAATTGAATTTAATTGTTTTCTTTCTAAATGCTAAGATATATACCTACACATAATCAATTTCTAACTATTACAATTAAAATATATCCACGCAGACTCTGAAATTCAGTAGCGGTGATTTAGTCAGTTTTATATATTAGGTTGTCAAGAAATTAATGTCGTTTTTTTAAATTAAGAAATCAATTTCACTGAAAAGCAGTGAAGTTTAATCAATGATATAAATTCCATTATTATCTATGATAATATGAGGTGTGTTCGCAGTGTATCATGAGAGATATTCAATTTTGTCGCTATTTCACGGGTGTGTTGCCGAGGGACACACTCCGCGAGTGCCTTCAAAGCGTCGATGTCGATTTCAATATGGCGGCCTCTACCGGAGCAATTTTCGAGGCTGAGGTCTCCAAAACGGAATTTGTTGAACCCTCGCTGACATTTGCGGATATCCAGAACTTTTCTATAAACTTCTCGGATATTCTTAGTGGATACAGTAGCGTTATTTCGTTTTTAGAATTCATACAGCATTATATGCCGAATGTGTGTCTCGTCGGCGGTCATGTTTAAACAAGAATATGAGGGGTTGCCTGGGACAACAATGATCATAAGCATCCTATTTACACGAATGATATGTTTAATTGGTTACTAGAACAAATTCTAAAGGTTGTAAGTGCTCAATTAAACCTATTCACAAAAACGACGTTAATTTCTTGTCAACCTAATAAAACATTCTTTTATATTTTAAAGTGTTTTAAGTGATGAATCCATACTCCAAATTTTATTTTATAAATTATTTTTTTAACTTTAAATAGGAAAAATATGAAATTGCTGGTAATTCCTGTTATTTTTGCGCTTTAATAAAATTTAATTTTGTGACTTAGCTGCTTGTTCTGTAAGTTGACTAGACTTTCTGACAATAGTTCACTACATTTGCTGAATCGCCTGCAGCTATTCAGACACTAAATATGAGAGCTTATTTTTGGTAGAGGATATTTGCAGAATTTGTAGACACCTCGGTAGCAAAATGGTTCTAGTAAATAACTATTAATTTGTTATTGCATAATTTCTTGAGCTTAAATATATCTAATTTTATAAGCTTGGTTAACTTTTGACCGCAGTCCGTTAATAATTTATTCGAATCAATATCACCTCCGTTATATTCTCTAGACTTCTTATCCATTAATTCTTAACCAATTCTACATTCTGCGTTAAATTTTGCCAATTACGTTTTTGTCTTTCAGGACATATCCTTATAGTCTTTAATGTTTTATTTTTTGCTGCATTTTATTTATTTAGATAAGATTTACTGCGAAAATGAGTTGAAGGCAAACGCGTTCACGTAGATGAACCCGTACTCCCGCTGTTAAGTTCAGTAATCGCGACATAACGTGACTGAAATACGAAATGAATTTAATTATCGCGGTTTCCAGATTTCCGCCGCCTTGCCATAAATTTCTCTAACTCTCCGGAGCACGTTTAATCGATTACTTTGTCCGCGACCCCCCAAGGATTCTTCTTTTTCTAACGAACGGCGTGATTAAACCGCTCAAGTGAGGCCTTTAATGTCGTGGAGGTTTCGGCGCGCTAGACAACGAGGGTTAGTGATAGCCATGCTAATGAGAAAGTTAAGATCCGGGTCGATACGCCCTTTGTGTTAATTAAAAAGTGAGTGTGACGCCTTGACGTCACGAGCGTCTCGTTATCGCTAATAATACTATCTTTCGCGGAAGGAGCTTTCTTGCCTCTCTTGATTTTTAAAAAGGTTTTATGTCTTCTTCGCCATATCCTCGTTTTGCACTCAGTCTACGTGGCTTTTTTTGCTTTTGGGAATTTAGCTTTTAATCCACTTGATAAAATAAATTTCCTTCTTAAATCCACATCTCCGGGATTACTACATTTCGATGAACTCGAGTCTTGCAATTTGGTATATACTAATGTAACTACTTCTATCTCATTAATGAATAAGTAATTTATTCTTCCAATTTAATTTTTCACGGTATTTTTTACAAACTCGTGGAATGAGTTTACGTATGCCTGTGTCCCCGTATTCTCACGAATCTCACTTTCCATCTCCTGGCGCGTTTTAATCAAATGATCGGTTAGGAGATTTTCGTAATTTGAAGATATTAAATTTCCAAAATATCGCTGATTTAAATAGATTTCCGGCGTCTATTTGTTTTGGCCTATGTTACAACCGCTTTCTTTTGTCTTCAGATGAAATACAAAATACATTATCTCTTTCCACATAACCATAATTACAGGTGGATAACACCACGCACAGAAGGGAGGAGATAAACTTGGTTAGCGTACTCTTTCGAAAGCGCCCAGGAGCACACTGCTCAGCGTCCTTTTCGGAGGGCGGAGCAATCGCGTGTCCTCCTCAAAGTGACGGGGAACGGCCAGGTTTTAAAACTGGCCTCCGCCAGGATTCGAACCCAGGATGCTAAACATAAAACCACTCCATCACGATTAAAATTGTTTCAGTATACATAAAATCGAGGAACTTAGCAAATTCACAACCGAAACCTTTACAATGTACAATTTTATAGTAATAACTGTAAAATGAAACTTTTCTCATCAACAATATATTGGTTTAATTTAAGTAATGATGACGCACATTTACAAGGGTGTCATTATATTCCAAAACTAATTACAATGAATTGGAAAGTAATAAGAATGAAATATATATCTCTGCGGATTGCTCTCTATCTTCTCTTAAAAAAAAGATAAATTCGTCTGACCTCCATACTTTTAAATCGCACATAAAACTACTCCATTCAATTTCATTCTCTCGGCTGTGTAAATAGTACAGTGAGAATTAAATTTTTTGCAGTAACATTTAAATTCTACGCCTTAATTAGAGGTCTTTTTCTTCTTTTTAGAAATTGTTCTACATTTACAGATAACAACACCAATTAAGGGGACAATATACACACATACGTTTGACCTTTTCATAATATTTTCATTGTCATATCCTATTCAATAAGAACGGTACTGGATTAATTTTCTCAAGGTTTTTGCATTGTTTTTGAATGTATGTGTTTTTGGACTGATGGTGCCGCATGTATATATTGTTGACGAAATTAACCGATTTTAATCGTTTTCTTGTGCGAAAAATACTACAGTACTCGCAGGATTTCCTCTTCTCGTATTTATTCCTCTTCCAGTTCTGAGGAGTATGCAAATGATTTTTTCCTTGCATTATAACCCCGTCTTTAATTTAAGACGACGTACTCATATCATTGCTACAGAGGGCAAAATTTCTTACAAAAGAAACCTATCAAAATGAGAAATTTTTGCAGTTTCTTATGGCATGGGACGCATCTGTGACTTTAAAACTCTTCTTCATTGTACCAATTTCGTCAATACTTCCAATTATACAAGATGATAACGAGTTCCATTTATGTGTTTACATTAACCCTTAAATGCTACACTATGGGTGAAAAAAGACCCAGAGCAGCTGTGTTTACTTATAGCTCAAGAATTTAAGGAGTAAACATCGTTTCTCTTTATAATATACCTTCCCCTAAGTATTCTCCTACTGAGGTCACTTCGCTTTTAGACCTCGGTCATAACATGTCGTTGTCTTAGAGATCTTTCGATAGTGGAGCTCAAAGCATTTTTGAGGATTTTATATATTACCGCGGCGAAGAAAGGTAATCATGTTGATACAAACTGTATTCGGTGAAGTGCACATCATGAAAGCAGTTTATTTGTGGTCAACATCGCAATATAATCTATGAAAACTGTATTAAATATAGATATATATAGTTTGGTTTGGCAATTTCTTCCAAATTCATAATTACTGAAAAGTTGAACTTTTCAATTGTTTTACCCCCGCTTAGTCGATCCGATCCAAATATGTCATTTTGGTCATTAATATATGTGCTTATTCTATGCACCAAGTTTAGTTGAAATCGGTTAATTCATGAAGAAGATGTTATTGAGATACACACACATACGGACACCAAGGCGATCTCATAAGACTACTTTCCAGTTTTTGAAAAGTATGCTAACAGTTAGGTCTACCAATCTTTTTGTGATTGAATTTTTATCGCTGGCCTTCATCTTTATCCATAAACGCCTATGTATGAGATAATTAATATTTAATGAACATTCTGGTTCACTTTAGATATAAAACACAAAACCAAAGTTATCATAAATTTTGATTGACAAAAATAAAGTGATCATTCATTTTGTTCTAATATTCTTTGTATCATCTTAAAAACTGAAATAAATGTTAAGAAAGTCATGAAAACTAATTCCAAGTTGTATGTGTAAACAGTATAATGATTTTAATATCTCACGTTTAAATAATGCAAAATCTAATTATTATCTATAATTCAAGGTTAAAATACAGGAGGAAAGATATAAATAAACATGATTACGTTACATCATATAATATATATTATTTTTCATAGCTCTAGATTTACTAGATTATATATTAATTCGCCTAGCCGTCCGTCCGTCCCCCCTTTTATCTCTTGAACAGTTTGTCATAGATAAATGCTGTAAAGGCCATTTTGTTTTTGCCAACTAGGAGATCCCGGGAAGATTATTTTCGGTTTCAGGTTCGACTCCGGTAGACGATTATATTTTACTATATGTTTACACAAGAGTTTAGATTTTTCAGAGTGCAAGGTTTATTTCCTTCATTCATTAAAATACGTAACTATGGACAGAATTTCTCCGTTTTAACTTTAATCGACGGCTACAGCTATTATATATCTTATTATTTCAATGATCATATTTTATACGGAAGAATTCATCCGAAAAACGCGTTTATTTTCCAATTTTTGTGGGTTTTTCGTACTCTTACCGGGTGTTGCCAAGAAATCCACATTGTTGCCTCCGATTAAATTATCGGCTATTAAGCCTTCAAATAGACGAAAGAATTCCGTTATTTGCTTCGCGCTTTTTATGGAAGATCAAAATTATAGTTGTAGCAACGTCATACTTAATAGAATGCAACGTTGATAATTGCTGGTTATAATTATTCAATAAATTGAGTATGGACTATGGACATTTTTAACGATTGACCAAAAATATCTTCTTCTTTATTCCAATACTGGAATGTTATCTTTTTCGTAAGGGGGAAGCAATTACAATTGCACATATAATATATAAAAACAAACATGAAATTCAAAATGTCAGTTGTCTAATTTTATAGAGATAAATAGGCTATTATTATTATTTTCAGATTTCTGACTGACTTCGAAAAAGTTTTTATGGGTACCATTAGTAACATATGTCAATATATCACCAAAAATTTTTTGAAAAACACGACCTGGGTTCGGACGCATAGCATCCGAGACGTACCTGGGAGATATGGCGCCTATGGCTAAATTTAAGGAAACATCTAAGTTTTAAAGAATATTATTTTTCCTGAATTTTAATAGAGAATGGTAACATTTTATTAAACGTAAATTTATCATTTGAGCATTAAATTAATACTTATTTATGGGAAAAAAAAATTTGGCATTTTTTGCTGGAAGGTTCGGCGCCTTCGCCATACTCTAGTTACGGAACTGCATTGCATCGTCATCGGTGACAAAGATTATAAAAACGCGATATGTATAGGTTAGGCTCGGGAGGATGGGTGGGAAGAGGGGATGGTTAAGGTAGATATGAGAAGAAGGGATGAGGACGAAACAATTGGCTAGAGGTTAGAAAAGAAGTGGGGGAGGAAGGGTAATTGGTCTCTTAGTGATTAGCGACAGCCGCTATAACAGGAGAATGGGAAAGGTACAAATATTTGCTCAAAACCGTAACATTATTAATTGATTTCTAATTGCTCCAACGCATTGAGCACAAGTGGCAAATTTCAAATTTAAAAATGTTGGGAATAAATTAGGTGTTTGAAAAAGTAGGAGTTAGACATAACAATGTCTCTGAAAGCTTGAAAGTGTTCTTTAAGCCTGATTTTAAATTTTATTCCGGTTTGACCAACATAAACACCGTTGCAGT
This sequence comes from Tanypteryx hageni, assembly GCA_028673005.1. Lineage (NCBI taxonomy): Eukaryota > Metazoa > Arthropoda > Insecta > Odonata > Petaluridae > Tanypteryx > Tanypteryx hageni. The sequence continues at coordinate 35,331,409 of CM054113.1, read as the reverse complement.
CAGCACAATATAGTTTATAAATACCACTTTTGTCCAAATTTTCCACACTGTCTTTACGGTTAACAAATAGATTCTTAAATTTAAAAGAGATTTTAATGTAATTTTATAATGGTTTTTAGGGAAACTGTAAGCGATGATGCAGCTTGGACTTCCAAGGAAACTCAAAGTGCACCATTTTTTACTGTCACCGTCGCTGGTAGTAGTAAAGATGAGGTAAATAGTTGCTTTTCTTCGTTTCTTGTCAACAAGTTTGTCCACTAAAACCACTTTATATCCATTGGCAAGTGCGATCTGCTTTATAGTATTAACTTCTTTAATAATTTTTTTTTTCGGATAGGGGGATATTTAAAAGTCTGTGTAACAGATAATGAAAGGAAGCTAATTTATGAGAAAAATGATGCCTGGGATTAGAGCTGATTTAATTATTAATATAAAACGGTTTGCGGTAGATCTCAAAAACATGTTTGTTATTTTCAATTTTGATGTTTAAGTCCAAAAAATTAATTGACTCATTACATTCTTTCTCACAAGTGAAAGAAATGTTCTGATAAAAATTATTTTTAAAAATTAGAAAAATATCTAATTGTCTGCCAGTCCCATTCCACAAAAAAAGAATCTCATCCACGTATCTATACCAGTAATTGATGTATCCAATCTCATTGTTACCGGAGTCAAAGAGTTTTTCTCGAGATGGTTCATATAAGTATTGACGAGTAAAGGAGATAGGGGAAACCCATTGCCAAACCATTGCTTTGTTTATGAAAAGGCAGTTATAAACAACATAGTTTTGATTCAACCAAATTTGAATCAATTTAGACAATTCATTAACTATTGGAGTATAGGTGTTAGCATAAAAAGTAATTGAACAGTGAGTGGATAAGGCTTCATCGGGAAGAACACTTGTTAAAAGGTTACATCAAAAGAAACCAGTATGGAGGAAGGATAGATGTTGAATGTTTTCCACTAAATGCAGTGAATTCTTAACGTTATGAGTCGGTGAAAAAGCCGATGAATTGTTCACAAGAAAGTTCAACTTGCTAGCTTAAGGGCAGGAGCACCAATGTCAGACACAATGGGTCTGATGGGATGTCAGATTAGTGTATTTTAGGTGAACCGTACAACCGAGGAGGAAGCGTATTCACGCACATTAATTTTGGGATATCATCACAGGAATAAAGGGAGCACTGACGTAAAATATCTCGAATAGAATTTTGAAATGAGACAGTGGGATCTTTGGAAAACACGTCGAGATTGACACAATTGATAAAGGCTTAAACCTATTCCACTCTTGTTGAGCAAAACACAGTTGCATTTGTTAGCCTTATGTATAACTAAATCTTAATGTTTTGAAGTTGTACGAATACGTCTTTCACCACACAACATTTTTTAGGAGGAAAGGGTGGCTTGGAAGGGTGTGGATTGTATTTTTACCAAAGACTGAACAAGAGTATGTTTTTCACTAGCGTTCTCTTTACGTAACGCAATTTCACAATCATCAGCTAAATATTAAATATCGCGTGCGTAAATCGGAAAGTGAGTTGAAATCTTCAAGCCCCTGCTCGATAACTGAAGTTTGTTGTCTTGAAATTGGTGAGAAAAAAAAATTTGAACACGTTAATGAAATTTACCAGTATCGGAAACCACAGGTTGAGGAGTAGGAGGAGGTATTCACAGAAGCACTGAAAAGATTTTTCTACTTTCTGTCTAAAATTGTTCCGTTCCTTAAAGTCCATATCACTGGCATATTGACGAACAAGATCCTTGGTGGCTGACCACTCCACTCAACGTAAAGATTGAGAGAGATCAAGATGAAGCAAGGGCAAATTATAAGATAGGTTATGACTAACCATTTTCGCAATTCTTTGCGAATATTGACAGTGGTGTCTAAGTGGGAAGCGTACTTCGTCGCAGGTGAAGTAGATTTAGTTCAGATCTTCGCGTAGCTGGGTATGAGACCAAGCTTAAGGCATATACTGTTGAAATAAATATTCAGAGAGGCAATGCGCATTTTGACTGAACGTTTACAGTACAATTTGGCCTAGTAAGCTGTACTATCTTTTAACAAAAGCTTCACTTTATTGGCCTTTACTTGGTGGTATTCCATCTTAAACAGGATGATTTAAACGGAACTTATGATGCCTACTTTCCATTTAATCATTAATTTAATACTTATATTGCCTTTAATAGCTTTAAAATCACCGCGGGTATGTTGCTCTTTGTGTTCCTAAATTTCATAATTTACCCTTATAAAATATTACAAATACATTTGAACGGAATATTAAATTGATCACGCACATTTGTGCGGCAAAAAAACGCGAGTATGTACTACAGTTACTAGATTATACCTAATGCTAGTCCAACAATTGTTGTTGCTACGGCAACACTCTCGTAATTGTGATAAAAACTGCAAAAATGCTAATTTTAAAATTGTTAGGTGTCTTAATGTACCAAACTTAATTCTGGATTTTTTTCTGAAAAAACTTGCGCAAAAAAATCAAAGCCCTCTGTTTGTATTTACCAGTGCATTCTTCAGCTTGACATTTCCAGCAACCCCTTTCTCTTTTACAAGCGAAGAGGCTAGAAATGAAGTTTCCGGTTGGAGGCCGTTTGCTTCAGCTGACTCCCATTTAGAAATAAAGAGTAAGGAGAGCTGAGCAAGGATGCCCAGACAAACGCCGTGTAGAGTAAGGAATGTAGGGAAGAAAAGGAAGGAGGAAGATGAAAGAGAGGTTACAAAAAGACCCCTAAGGCTCGCAGGAATAAAGCGAGGGTAAGGGAAAAGGGGTGGGAACAAAGGCCAAGGCAAGCGAAATAGCAGTGGTAGATTAAAGTATATAAATGGGTAGAAGAGGGAAAGTGGCACGGGAAATGGAATGCTATTGTTTTTATGTCTATCGGAGAGGAGAATACTTGGCGGAAGAAGGTCTGACAATGATGGATAACGCAAATAAAATGCTACAGCCGATGGACAGATAAAGAGGGAATGTGGCAAAGAAATGAACGCCGACGGCGATTGGAACGTTTTTGGAGAAGAAATGAAAGAAGCTATAGGTTTCAAATATTGTGCGCTGCACTTGAGCCGTACTCCAAACAAAAAAGAAAGGGGAGGGAGGGAGTAAATGGGGAATTGAAGAAGGAAGAAAGGAGCCGAAATAAGACAGAATACGAATCCTTTTGTAGTTGAGCATATCAAGAGACGAGGTCGCGAAATTATCGAGTAAGCGCGGAGAATTTCAAAACTTATATTTTATTATTCGATTACTTAAATGCATTGCGGTTCTAATACTTTCATAGCGAAAAAAGATGTTCCACTTACTTACTTGTTAGTCATTAAAATAACGTGAAATATTCCCCAGGGAATATTTTTTCCGAAGTGAACATTTAAATTTGTATCCTATTCCTTTTCAATAAACTGCCTTGCTAAAAACCTACGGTCAATCTTGAACTATCATAAGATATATCATGCTCAATACCATCGAATGTTCGTATATTGAAATTAGTTGCACTTTACTTAAGTAATATAACTATCTTATTTACGATCGAACGCATTCTGTGGAAACACCCGAGTCCTCGCGGAGCGTATTGGTTTCAAAATATCCACACAAGCTTGAGATTGCTAAGCTCAAGAAGGAAACAATTAAAAGAAATATTTTCTCAGAAGGACCTCTCCCAACCAGCTGAACTTAATTTGGTCTTACTTGGGTTTTGGAAGTAAAAAGGGAAGAAGCGGCCTTGCTAAATAACGCAAAAGAGGTACTAAAAGAAAAGGCATTGACAATGTTTTGCGGTTTTCAGAAGCTCTTTTGAGAGTTCTCACACTCTTAAGTTTACTTATCTCTCGGAGCTCGTTTCCCTGACTTGACTTGACCACTTCTTTGATAGGGAACTGTGCCTTTACAGAGAAAAGAGCAAACTTCTCAGCCAATCAGGTATAAAAAAAGAACCAATTATATATATATATATATATATATATATATATATATATATATATATATATATATATATATATATATATATATATATATATATATGTATGTATAGTTTCCGCGATCTGTCTGATATAATGCTCCACAGTAGAGCACCACCGGCAGCATAAGATCCAGGGGCATGTTGATAAATCTCACTTGAATCATAATTGCATGATTCACTTGGATTTACTCCTTTTAAATTTCAAACTGTTCAAAGTCTACTGCAATATCATGTGTTAGATTCCAAGAGCTATTCATTTCTCTATTTGATTACTAAAAATTCCAAACAGGTTACATAATAATAAATATTTTAAGAAAGTGCGAGAAAATTTTAAAATACAAAAAACATAAATAAACTCAAACCATAATTTTCTGATATTGGATATAGCCACAAAGCTCCAAAAATTTAGAAAAGAAATTGGAGCGTTACCAAGATGCAACTAAACGTCAATTGTTAACAATAGTCGTGGTTGGTGGCGTAATGGTGGCAGCTAAAATAAATGATATCTCTTAAAAATGCATTATATGGAAAAATGTTTCAAATAAAGGTAAATTAAATTTTTTACAACATATAAGCATATTTTTCGCAACAATTATTTCATAATTTTCAGAGGAATTTCGTTTCTATCTATGATTAAACGGAAAATGAGACTTGTATATTTTTCATTTGCTTTTTAGGCGTTCTTTACCAGCGAAGCGGAAATAGCGGAACGCCTTATGGACACGCATGCGCCGTTCGTCTGTCCGTCCTAAGTTTCATCTCCTAAACTGCTGGACGGATTTCGATTAAATTAAGTAGTATTGATCATTAATATTTATTGCCCAATTGTGATTTTGATTTAATCCGTCAGGTAGAGCTTCCACTGCATATAATCACCTAATATATCTGATATCTTTGTCTGGATCGCCGGCTCGCTAGGCTAGGCGGCATTGGGTGGTCCATGTCAAGCTATTAAAACGCAAATAACTTGATCAAATATGCAGATATTATCTTAAAATTTAGCAGGGATAATCTACTCGGATATGAAAATACTGTGATTAAGAAAAATTTACGAAAAACCTCCAGGGTTCGACTCCAGGGGATGATTTGCATTTTCCATAATATAACAGGTAAAAATTATTCTTTTGGACGTGCAGGCTTATTTTCTTTTTGACATTAAAATTAAAAAACCTTGACTCACGAGCTATAGATCTAAACCATTTTAACAAAAAGATTAGAAGGTTTCTTATTCCGTTCATCGTTCTTCATCTACCATTCGAAATTCCTCATGTTACACGTTTAATTCGCATATTTTGGGGAAATATTGCCATTTTAACGGGATGTTGACAAGCCTAACAATTATATTGCTCAACCTCGAAATTCTATTGTTATTTCAATCCTTATGGGTTTAAGCGTGCTTTGAAGGCTTTTAATACGAGAAGGAGAAAAGGACAAAAGGAGGGGGAAAATCTTTTCTTAACAGTAAATGTAAACAAAATTCGTTGCGTTATTTACGAGAATGTATAGCTAAAAACCTGAAATACTATTTAAAATTAGATTAAAATCGTTATGATGAGCTAAATTAAACATTATTGAAATAGAAACGGTATTAAAATCGGAGGTATATGCTGGACGTTTTAATAAACAAACCGAGCATGTAAAATGTTTATAGAGTGAAGGATTGTACGATAGGTTACAGGAGTTAGAAGAATGGAGTACTTGAGGACGGTTTTGGAAATAGGGAGAGAAAGAGGGGTTTAAAAGAAAGAATCACAAAAATTATATTAAAAGTTTAAGTTTTCTATTCGTTGGTCTGAGTGACAAGCTATTAAAACGCAAATAACTCGATCAATGATGAAGATAGAAAATTGAAAATTTTCAGATATTTATAATGAGCTAATCAGAAGTTTTTATTTACGATTGACATGGTAATTAAAGAAATTACTGTCCGTTAGTGGCGCTATTTTGAGGGGGGATATATTGAGCTTCATCCGAATAAAACTAATTAAATTTTAGAAGAAAGGGAGGAGAATGGGTGGGAGGAAGATGGAGGATGGGAAGAAAAGAGGATGGTGAAGAATAAGAGGGATGGATAAAGAGAAGAAGAAATAGGGAAAATACGAGGGGGAGAGAGAATACGAGGGAGAGAGCATAGGAGGAGAGGGAGAGAGAGAGAATAGGGGGAGAGGGTGGGAAGAGAGTGGGAGGGAGGCAAAGAGAAAGGGAGGAAGAATGGGAAGTACCTTAATTTTAATACAAAATCTGCATATACCCGTCACATTTGACGGGCAATTACGCTAGTTGATAAAATAAATACCTAGATTGTGGGGTGTGTGTATAACACTGACGTTATCAATGGAACGTTTTAACGCGTTTTTAACAAACTTCCCTCTTAGGTGAAACGTTGAAATTTCGCAAGAATGTTTGATTTAAACAAAAATCGAATGACGAAAAAAGACTCGGGTCCGACTCCAGGGTGACGACTTCCATTTCCCGTAAGATAACACGTAAAAATCGACTTTTTAAATTGCTGCTTTTATTCTTTTGTATATTTAAATTAGAAAAATTGACGTACGATCTTTGAATTTAAACTATGTTTTAGGAAAATTAATGAAGTTTATTATTCTATTTATCTTTTTCCGCCTACCGTTTGAAATATCTCATATTAAACATTGAAATCACATATTTTGGAAAAATGTCGGCTTTTAAACGGGATGTTGCCTTGTCGACCACCTCATTGTTAAACTTCGAGAAACAATTGTCGTCTCAACCCGCATACGTGTAATATATACGACTACATAGTTTGCCTTAAATCAGCGTTTCCCAACCGGTGATTCGCGTACACCTAGGGGTTCGCGAAATAAATCTGAGGGGTTCACGAGAAAAAATTGATAATGGCGTCTTTTTCGCTGTCTTGGTTCTACAATTCTTACCAATATTTTAGTCTCTTTCAAATTTGCTGCATGGTTTTATTTTCAATTTTTTATTATAATTACTTCAAGATTTATATTTGTATTTCACAGGGTACTAGCTAGAAACTGTTGACTATACCATATTTTCTGATTTTATTGAGAATCTTGACATACTGTTTGCTATGTAAACTTTTTATTTTTCATGAATTAAACGTGATCAAAAAGATTTATTTTTTTGTTCACTCTTCATTACAAGGGGCTCGCCGCCAAAAATTTTGCAACGCAAGTGGTCTGCGAAGATTAAAGGTTAATCCAAGAGGTTTGCGACGAGATGTAGGTTAGCTCAAGGATTCGCGAAGTGAAAATGGTTGGGAACCGATCCCTTTTATTATCGTAGGAGTTTTCGCGAAATTTCGTAATCCTAATGGGACTGGGATTTAGTTTGGATTCTTTTGCTTGTCTAAACGACTATATAGGTGTAGAGTAAGAGAGGGGAGGATGTGGGAGGGAGATAGGAAGGGATATAGAATGGAAGGTACATAGAGAGTAAGGGAGGTATAGAATTAGAAAAGGACGGGAGGAAACAGATAAAGAAGGAGACGGAGAAAAAGAGGGAGAGCTATGGATTGGGACAGGAGGGAATGATAGATGGGGGAAGGTGAGACAAAAAGAGGCAGAGATGGAGGGAGAGAGAGGGGGGAGAGAGAGATAGAGAAGAGGGAGGGAGAGAGAGAGGGAGGGGGGAGAGAGATAGAGAGGGAGGGGGGAGAGAGATAGAGGTGGATGGGGGAGAGAGATAGAGAGGAAGAGAGAGGAAGGGAGAGAGACAGAGGGGAGAGAGAAAGGGAGGGAGACAAAGATAGCGAGAGAGAGAGAGAGAGGGAATATTATTATTTAGCCGTCACATGAAGGCCAATACGCTAGTCATCATCATAGGTAGTCTGTCCGTAGACAGGTCCGTGATTATTCATGGTTAAACCTGGTTCTCCATATACTCCTATTTTCCGCTGTCCTCTTTATATCTTGATAACTCTCTTTCCCTTTCAAATCGTCTATCAGCTGAAACCTTTTCCTACCTCTTTCCCTTTTCCCATCTAGTTTTCCTTCTAACACGTCTTTAATCATACTCTCTCTCCTCAGGTAATGTCCAACCCAGTTAGCCTTCCTCTTTCTGATAGTCTGTATAATCATTCGCTTCTCTCCTATTCTTCGTAGCACTTCATCGTTTTTCATCCTGTCTGTCCATTTTATCTTCAGCATTCTCCTCCAAGTCCACATTTCAAAGCTTTCCAAGTATTTGATGTCATTTTTCCTTAGCGTCCATGTTTCTGCCCCATACAATGCTATACTCCATACGTAGCATTTTATCAACTTCTTGCGGATATCTTCCCTTATATTCCCTGTAAGTAGTTGTTTCTTTCTCCTGAAATCCGCTTTTGTTTTTCCTATTCTAGTTTTGATCTCATCCGTACATTTTGCCTCTCGTGTTATGATACTTCCAAGGTATTTATATTCTGAAACTTGTTCTAATGGCTTTCCCCCAATAGTTATGTTCAGATTCTCTTCTTTACCCGATATTCGAATGACCTTGGATTTTTCTGTATTTATTTCCATACCGTATTTTCTACCTGTTATCACTAGTCTATTTATCAGTTTTTGTAGCTCCTCTTCCTTTCTTGCTAGAAGTACTTGATCATCTGCGTATTTTACTGTTCTTATAATCCTTCCTCAAATTTTGAAATCCCCTGTGCCTTCTAAAGCTTCTTGCATTAGACTTTCTCCATATATATTGAATAGGGTTGGCGATAGGCAGCATCCTTGTCTTACTCCTCTACCGATATTTATTCCGCAGGTGTCCACATTCTCAAACCTGACCTTTACAACTTGATTCTCATATAGATTCCTAATCAGTCCCCTGTCTTTCCAGTCTACACCTATATCCTTTAATATCTTCATCAACTTTACCCAATTTACTCTATCAAAGGCCTTCTGCCAGTCTACGAAACATGCGCAGATATCTTGACTGTATTCTATTGCCCTTTCTGATATGATTCTAGCTACTCCTATAGCATCTCTAGTTCCTCGTCCTTTTCTGAAACCGAATTGATCTTCCCCTATTATTTCTTCTGCCTTTTTCTCCAGCCTTTTATTAAGAATCCTCTTGATGATCTTCGATGTGTGTGACAGAAGGCTTATAGTTCTGTAATCTTTACACTGCATTGCCTTTGGCTTCTTCTTTAGAGGGATCATTGTTACTTCTAGGAAATCCTGAGGCCACTCTCCCGTGTCGTAAATCTTATTAATTAATTTCGTGATCGCTTTTATTCCTTCTGATCCTATGACTTTAAGTATCTCAGCCGGTATTCCATCGCTGCCCGTGGCTTTCCCCTTCTTAAGTTCCACTATCGCTTTTTCTACTTCGCTCTCCATAATACTTGGTCCTAAGTTGTCTTCTTCAATGTTTTCCTCATTTTCCAGTTCTATTTTTGCCGCTCCTGTCTGTTTGCTGTATAATTCCTTAATGTATTCTTCCCATACCTGTGCTACATCCTTTGTTTCTGAGACTATCTTCCCATCCGTATTCATAATTCCTTTACCACAAATTCCATTAGACTTCTTATCTTCTAATTCCAGTGCCCTAGCGTACATCATATCGTACCGTCCTAATTTCTCCATTTGTTCTATTTCATCACATTTTCCTTTTAGCCAATTTTCTCTAGCTTTATCTGTTACCCTTCTCAACTCATTGTTTATACGCCTATAGTTGGCTCTACCTTCTTCACTGTTAACGTTTTTCCATTTTCGTCTCTCACCCATTTTCTCCAGCATTTCCTTCGTGATCCATGGTTTTCTGATTTTCTTCTCTTGTTTTCCAATCTCTTTATCCAAGGTATCCTTGATACTGGTTTTAATTTCATCCCATTCTATATCGACGGTCTTCGGTTTGTTTTCCAACTTTCTTAGGTTATCTTCCAACTTCATGCTGACTACATCCTGCCTTTCTTTCAGTTTTTCTAGGTCCCAGGTCTGTCTTTCTCTTCTCGTTTTTCTTATTTGTTTGAGCTTTGTACTCACGTCAAGTATTAGAAGGCTGTGATCTGAATCAATGTCTGCTCCTTGCAATGCCTTGGCGTTCTTTATGCTGTTCCTAAATCTCTGTTTTACAAGGATGTAATCTATTTGGCATCTCATTCTATCTCCTGGGCTTTTCTATGTGTATAACCTTCGTTTATGGTTTTTGAACCATGTATTAGTCACTACAAGGTCATTATTGATGCAGAATTCTACGAGTTTCTCCCCTCCTCGATTTCTCTTCCCAAGTCCGTATTGCCCGACAACATTTTCTTCCTGTCCTTCTCCGACTATGCTGTTCCAATCTCCCATTATTATGCAGTTTACCTTTCCTCTTCCGTCTTCTTCGTAAATTTCATTAATTTGCTCATAGATCTCATCTATTTCTTCATCGTCATGAGCTGACGTTGGCATATATACCTGGATTATCAGCATGTCCACTGGGACTGCTTTTAGCTTTATTGCCATCAGTCTATCGTTCGTTGCTATTATCTTTGTCACGCTTTTCATCATATCTTTCCTAAGTACCAGAGCTACTCCCCTTTCCCCACTATTTCCTCCAGAATAAACTACCGTGAATTCTTCCGAGTCGAACTGTCCTTCTCCCTCCCATCTAGTTTCGCTTAGCCCTATAATGTCAACTCTATTTCTTCTCATTTCTTCTTTCAAGTTCTCTAGCTTTCCTGCCTTTCTCATAGTTCTTACGTTCCAAGTCCCTATTCGTAATTTACTTTCGACAAATGTTTTCCTCAAGGCAGTCCCCGCCCGGAGATCCGATTGGGGGACTATTTTACCTCCGGATTGTTTTACCTCGAGAGAACTCATATTGTCCAACCATATAATCTTTACTAGGGATTGTAATGTGGTAGTTTCCCTCTTGCTTTCCACATCGCAGTACTGTAGCCGTTCAAATCGTCCTGATCACGCCTACAGCTGTATTGGATATAGACCCAACCAACATCATTTGTTTTCGGCTCTATACCATACTGACAGTACTGCTGCCTACTGCCAGGCACTGATGATAGTTTTTTTTTTAATATAAATAAAACCTCCATACGCTAGTATATATCAGTATAAATAGCTGTCCATAAAAATCGAAAATTCCAAATTTTTAATTTTTGGGTGGGGTATTTTTGGCCCCACTCTTCCATTTCGATACTCCATAAGAAAAATATGAAAATTATATTATAAATTTTCAATTTAAATTAGTTATAATTCAGATAGAAACTCTGTACGAAAACTATTCTATAGCTAAAAGAATGTGGATTATAATTTTTGAAGACTAAATTCAAATCGGCGCCGAATTGACGAAGAAATATGTTTTTAATCGGAAAAAAGCAGATGTTCAACAACAAAGAACTTCAGCAACCATAGAAACCACGACAATGCTTTTCATTGCGAATTGGCAATTCATTATATAATAGCATAGCTTAAGTGCTTTTTCTTAGGGAAATTCTTATTGTCCCATTGATTTCAATCAAAGACATACATATGAATATGTCATAATTTTAAAACGCGGTATGTGTTATTAAATAAAAGAACGTTACTCATATCAATTATGGGAGTTAATAAACTGTATATAATAATAGCTTTAATTTAGTTCTTCTACAGAGAATCAGTGGATTGTATTATAATGCAATTGATTTAAAACTACGGCGTAAACTTATACCGAAGTCAAAATCCAAAAACAGGAAATATTAGTCACGCCATGGACTTCCTGATGCACTGCATCCACTCAAAATCTTATAGAGTTACTTTCGAAATGGACTGAAATGTTTGCTGAATGCAAGCACCAACTACTTGAGGATATACCTATATAGGATATGCTCATATATAACCTAAGGTACTACTAGAAATGCTACAGAGTTGAAATTTTGCAGGAATATAGTTCATTGGATACAACCTCGGAATAAAATCCAAAATTTCAGAAAAGTTGTATTTAAGGGGTGTTTTTGACCCCAAAGTCAAATTTTACACACCCATAAGAAAAGCATTGAAAACTGTGCAGGGCTATATAATATTGCTCTTTTAAAATATTTAAAATTAAGATACAAAGCCGGCACATGCACCATACTGTGGAAAAAAAATTAAATTTATTTTTCTTGAAGACAGAATTCAAATATATGCTGAATTTGTGTAAACATTTGATTTTATCTATAAAATTATGAAATATTTTTCGGTCTTCGACAATGTAAAATAATAACTACAATAGCAACGACTCCAATGCCTTTCAATGGGAATCAACTTTCCATACTATAAGGTTATTGATTAAATGCTTAGACTGCATTATAATCCATTTGATTTCAGCCAACGACCTATACATATGATGACGTAACAATTATAAATTATTTTTTTATCCGGATACGTACATACTAAAAGGCAGGGATTTTGACGCCTAACACACAAAATATTCTAATTTTTACATAACTTATAGTGTAACATATAGGATATTGTCTGAATGATGATTATAATTGTTGCTTAAAAAGGGCGATCTGAGCAATGAAACTTGAAATTGGAGAACTTGGACGCGAGGCCGATTGCCAGAGAATTTGTATTCCGGAAAGATGCCTTAAATTCGCATTTCGCATCATAACACAGAAAATATCCTATTATTTACATAAGTTTTTGCGTAACATATAGGCTATTGTCTTACTGGTGTTTATAATTATTGCTGAAACGGGACGATCTATGCCATGAGACCGTCATTATACTAACTCACGAAATTTAGTAAAGCGTAAAAAAGTATTTTAATGTTGTGTTTCGTAATTTTTCGAGAAATACGATAACACTTTTAAATGGTTAAATATAATTGCGTCGCTCCTATTTCGCGATATTTTCTTTCTCTATACTACTTATAGAGAAAGAGATTGTTTTCATGAAAAATATCGATTTCAATATTTCAACGGAGATACAAGTTTTGAGGTCTCTTGAACACGTTTCGACCAATTTCTCGATTATGTCTGTGTGTGTTCGTGAGCGTGTGCGTGCGCGTGTGATAGTTTTTGTTGGTGCTCTAACTCAAAAACTATTAATCAGATCAACGTCAAATTTTATATTTAACATTTTTCTGACAGTCACAGGAATTCCTTAGTTTTTAGTAAAGATCGGTCCACCTGAAGTGGGTATTTACCCTTGTCACAGACGTTTTTATATTTGTTGTAATATTTGATAGTTGTAAACAATATTGGAATAAATGTTGTACGAAATTTACTTTTTTACAACCTGGCTTTTAAACATTTTCCCATATAATGCATTGTTTAAAAGATATTGTAAAAACAAATTTTTTAGCTGCCACCACCTACCGGCGACTATTATTAACAATTTACGATTCGTTACATCTTAGTAACAATCCTTTTTATTTTCTTAATTGTTGGAGCTTTGTGGCTATATCCAATATCAGATGGCTATGGTTTGAGTTTATTTCTGTTCTTTGTAAAGTCTAAATTTTTCTCGCATTTCCTTAAAATATTCATTATCATTTAACCTATTTGGAATTTTTAGAAATATTACAGGTATGGAGAAAGTCATGTGGTGGCCACATCAGAATGTTATCCAATACGAGCTAAGGGCAAGGATAATTATGACATAATCTTAACGAAAAATATACTGATTTTTTGATAAACTTAGTGCGTAGAATATAGTCCTAATGATTATTATTCTCATTGCTCATGCAGGGCGATCTGAGACACGAAACTTGAAATACGAAAACTTGGACAAGAGCCAATTGCCAGAGAATTTGGAAATTACGGATAGTTGCCTTAATTACGCGGATAATTATAAATATTCTGCTAGAGCTCGTGGAATTTATTATCTAATATATATAGCAGGGGTGGCCAAACTTACTTACCCTCGGAGCCGCATTTGATAATTTTCTGAAGTTCGAGGGCCGCATGACATTCTGTGCTCATAAATTTACGATCAATAAAACATAATCTGTATCCGAAATAATTCAGATATAATATATGCCCCTTAAGCATCCGCAATACGTCTCAAGTCACACTACGACTTTGTATGCCGTAGTGAAAGACGTTGACACGCCTCTGAGAGTAAATTAAAAAGAGCCGCGGTTTGTTTATCCCTGAAATATAGGCTCCATGTGGTTGAAGTGCTGTTGCCCTGGAGATCGCGTTGGTTTATTTAAGAGTTTAGATCTTGGTGTATGGGGATTTTTTTAATCGCTTGCAGTTTGCAAGCACCAACAACTCGCTCATGTGTGAGTGTGTATGTTTATATATATTGCATGAGTATTCCTGGCTTAGCCTTCCTGGTTACTCATTTATATCCCAATATCATAGAAAACAAAGAAGGCAAGTCACAAAAACACGGGATTTTTATTTCCAGCTGTCATCTCCGTTGTCTAATGCCGACTCTCTCTTCCGCCATTGTCCATGGATGAGGCCCCATAGCCTTGACTGGATATACCAGGCTCCCGCAATGGGACTCCTCTTCATCAACTCCATCTTCCTCGTCATGATCATGTGGGTGAGTAGTCAACCCGCAACGCGTCGCTTCCTTCCTCCATCTCCTATCCTCTTCTTTCGTTCATGCTTCCTTCAGCTGCAAATCAATTCAAAACTTTTGAAGGACTTGATCAACGTATTCTTGGGTAAATAAATTCTGAAACCACGCGTATTAACAGTGGAAGGGTCGTAGCGGTTAATTTGACCTTTAGCGAATTTAAAGGGAGCGACATGCTTATAATTTTTGAAGTACGAATTATCGGCATTGTGACTTTTCATCTTATAAGAATTTACACTTTCACGCAAAAAAATGGGCCAGTACCTGCAACAGGAACGCCTGTATAGAGGGCCATACCTAGAAGGGCCATTAGCGGTCATTTTGACCGCAGTTAGTGTTTTGCATAAACCGTGTACAAGGAGACCTCCGCACCTACGAATTAATAAGTTAAATTTGCATTGGCATCTGCTATGTGGAAAAATTTCATAGAGAATGGTACTCTGTGCTACAATTCCGGACAGAATATCACGGGTGATGAACAGCTCATAGCAAGCAAAGCTCGGCGCAGGTTCACGCAGTACATGGCCAACAAGCCAGATAAATTTAGAATACAATTCTGGCTTTTAGCTGATGTTGCGTCGAATTACATCTGCAACAGATTCCCTTACCTTGAAAAAGATGAGATGCTTCCTGCCAGT
Source organism: Tanypteryx hageni (assembly GCA_028673005.1). NCBI lineage: Eukaryota > Metazoa > Arthropoda > Insecta > Odonata > Petaluridae > Tanypteryx > Tanypteryx hageni. Next base: position 35,316,321 of record CM054113.1, on the reverse strand, counting down.
GTCATTGCCTGAAAATATTATCATGCAGCTCATAGGCCCTTAGTTCAAAAAAGGGCGCAACATCACCACTGATAACATCTTCACATCGATGGAGCTAACTGAGAGACTGAATTCGCAACAAACAGGTACTGTTAGAACAATGAATCGTGCGAGGAAGGAAATCCCACAGCTTTACAAGACTACCATACAGAAGAGGGCAAATGATATTACACTCACTGTGTACCAAGAAGAGGAAGAATGTTTTGATACTAAGCACTCTGCACCCGAGTGTTCAAATACGCGGAGGTGAGAAGAAACTTCCCAAAACTATGAAATTCTTCAACGCTACTAACGATAAGTTTTATGTAGACATAGTGGACCAAATGCCTCGTAAATACTCTTTGAGGACTGCATCTCGCAGGTAGCTTGTACAAACTTTTAACAACGTGCTTGACCTGAGTGCAATCAACGCCTGGGTCATCAAGAAAGAGGTCAATGGAAAAAGGATACCTCGACAAAAGTTCATTCTCCAACTTGTAGATGAGCTAAGGGCAGAGTACATGAATATAACGCTCTGACGCTGCGTACCAACTAAAAATGAGCCTCAGGTCAAACATGACTGCAAGCGATGCCAATGTCAAGTGCTCTCTAAGTGCAAGAGGAATAAAATCGTTGACACTTGTTCTGTTTGCAACAAGGCGGTTTGTGGCAAATATTTAGGAATATCGTCAAAGAAATCACTTGAATTAACTGCTTGCCATATAATTGAAGGTTAGGACTAGGTATGCTTTTCATTTTTATAGATTTTATATAAATATTTTTCTTCTTATGACATATAGAAATGTTCTGTTCCCGTGTAGAGTACTTCCATATGCAAGAATTTAATCTGATTTGAAAATCGCTTCCCTTTTATTTCTGATGTATAATTTAAAAAATATTTTAACGATGGTTTTTTGGTCAAAATAAAAAATATTACCATTGTCTGTGTATCTGTAAAAATATCCTATGCATTCATGAACATATAAGAACTCTTTCCTGTTGATATCTGCCTCTCAGAAGCATGCTAAACAGCTGTTTAGTGGTAGCGGCTAATATGACCGCTCATGGCCATTCTAGGCATGCAGGTGGATCTGGCCCTTCTAGTGTTAAGGTATTTTCCCCTTCGCTTCTACGCCGCCTATGTGGAAGCATTTTCAATTCGATGACCAAGTTTTTTCCGTCATTTATTCACGGGCGAGTGTTGAGCGTTTATGATCTCTGCCCACATAAAATAATTTTCCGATCTCATTTGAATAGTCATCTTTCTACGACATTCTAAATTTAGAGTGAAGAATAAAAAAAACTCTGCTTCATTTCATGATTTGTTTCCATGACTGAATTTATATAATAAATTATAACCTTTTATATATTAAATCTGTGGTTTAGCGTAATCAGATGCCCACCATGCTATCCACGTCGTTCATTTCCTTGCACTTTGAGGCACTTTTATGTATATTACGAAAGGAGCCGAATAGTAATATGATATAGCTTAGCTCTTCAAAATTAATATATCAATTCGGTGACTAAATGTAGCGTGTTTTGGATTTTTGTCGTAAAATAAAGAATAATATTCATATAAATATTAATTTTTTATACGTGTTAAATTCATTTCCATTCTTTTTGCGGGCACTTTTCTGGTATGTAGTTCATAATAAATTCTCGTAACAGAGTTGTTCAAATGAAAATAGGTCTGTTTTCCTCCCATAAAGATGGAAAACAACAACATTGCAGAATCGGAGACATATATACATTTGAAATCAGAATTTAGACAATCGCGATAACAACAAAAATATATTAGCCGTTTTGGAATGGGTTTATCCTTTAGTGCATCTTTCTCTTATACGATTTAGAAATACAGAAATCGTTCCGAAGCTAAGTGTGCTCTTTTGTCTCAGGTGCTCATCACCAAACTGCGCTCAGCAACGAACGCCGAGGCGCAACAGTACCGAAAGGCTACCAAAGCGTTGCTGGTCCTCATACCCCTCTTGGGTATCACGTACGTTCTGGTCATCGCGGGTCCAACCCATGGCCTCTCAGCAAGAGTGTATGCCTGCATCTGCGCCCTGATGCTCTCTACGCAAGTAAGTCAAATTTTCATCAGTCCATCGGCAAATAACCTTGTGAGCAACATTTAAAAACACAATGATCTTCATTTAAACGCATTGAATTTCTTCGAAGTTTTAAGTGAAAGTTTTGACGATAAAGTTCACTCGAGTCTGACTCATAATATAAAGCCATTTCATTGATTAAAAACTAATTTCATCCCTATGGTTGTTCACGCCGCAGTCATGGCAACATATTTTCTTGCGCCATATCATTCTGCTCATGGTATTTCTACATGAGAGGTTACATTCATGCATCCATCCTTGAACTTTTTTATCAGTACGTCTACGGAATATATATTTTTAAACGTTCGTTGCCGTTAAGTGTTTTTAGAATGAAGTTTTCAGAACATGGCTGATGATTGTTCGAGATAAAATATGTATAATTCATTTTTTAATCTCATGTTCCGCCAAAAACATTAAAAGAGACTGAATGAAGCGATCGATAATATATTTAATAAAACTCATTAAAATCTGTCCATTGGATGAGAAAATATTTTTATCGGAATTCCACGAATAAGCAAATTTATGAGCGTAGCAATGCATAACTAATATACACACCAAATAGCAAAGATTAGCTTTCCCCATAATGTGGCCTACTCAGATCATCAATGAGTTTAATCAAATTATCCTCTGGTTTTCATTAAAACGCTCTCTTTTAAATTCCCTAGAACTTGAATATGTACTGAGAAATGAAAATAAATAATGAAAAGTCAATTTTATTGATGCAATATGTCTTCAAGCACAAAAATATTATCATGTAATGAAATACATTTCTCCAATAGCAAAAATATGGTTGTATTTCATAGGGTAGGCTTGATATTTTTTCTTCCAAGTATTAACGCTTCATTGACAGTGTGTGACTCTTGAAACGGTTTTATACATTCCTCATTCTGTGAAAGTACTTAGACTTCCATTACTGTAACTTTCCATAATTTCAATTGCCCCACCAAAAATTTTATGTGTAAATCACTTAAATTATTTCCAGTCAGCTCCTTAATTAGTAAAAGCATAATCATTTTCAATCACTAAGTCATGTTAAATAGAATTTAACTGCTTAACCGTATAGTTCCAAAAGGGGGAAGAAAGGAAGGAAAAGGCAAAAGACGATAAAAATAATAAACTAACAGGTTTAGAGGTCGTTACTCTACGCCAGGGACCTAATGTCACTCACACATTCACTCACTCAATCGCACAAGCACTAATCCTAAAGGTGGAAAGGAAACGGGACCGGGTTTGCGAGAAAATACTCTGCGCCAGGGACGCCAAAATAACGCCGTTGCTAGAAGGTTTGTGAGTCAGTACGACAGCGACAGGAAACTACTAAGCAACTACAAACACACGTACACGCCAAGAGGTAAAGGGAAAAAAGGGGAAAGGAAAGGGGAAATCATAATAGATTTACGGGAGATTAAGCCGCGCCAGGGACCTAGTATCGCACACAGCGGCCTGTAGGTTTATGTGCCTTCCGGCAACGACAGGGACCTAACAGACAAAACAATCACGCACGCAAGCACTCGAATATACGCACACAAAATCTCTAAAGATGAGGTAAACGTACTAAATACGTATTTCGAGAGCAATGTTCTCATCATCAGTAGCTGATATGTAATTAGGGGTGAGAGTGTTGTAGGCGGTATTTATATGTTTATGTGCTGAAGTGAAAGGACGGGAAAGAGATTCAGTCAATACAGCGTAAAGAGGTGAAAGGGGGATCGGGTCGCGGTCGTTATTTATAACGGAATTTTTGTTTCTGTTTGTGTATGCTTTCGTATGCGTCTAGTTTGCATCAGTTCGTTGCAGATTTTACAAGCGTTAGGTTTTCTATCGTGATTGGATGGTGGTGTCCTTTCATATGTATTGCTACACTAGAGTTGTTAATCTGTTGGGTTTAAAATGATCTATGTGTTCTTTTAAGAGTGTTTTTGTGTTACGTTTTGTTTGTCCAATATATATTTTGTCGTATCCTCCACAAAATATTTTGTGTGTATATATTTGAGTAAAGAAGGAATTGTGTCTTTTGGATTGTGTAATAAATTGGAGGGTTTATTTTCGTTAACAAATACTGTCATATAATTGAATTTTGAGAAGATATTTTGCAGTTTTTGCATTTCTTCTTTAGTCTTCTGTCATTTCTGGCATGTTCAAGATTTAATCTTGAAACGATTTCTCTATCTTGTCCTGTACTCCGATAGCTCTTTTGCTGGTAATGACGAATAATAACATCATATTAAAATCTCCATTATTCCACTTTCCCTTGTGTTATTAATCTTTTTCACTAGTATATTCTCTTCTTACTATACGACCTATCGAACTAGCTTTCCTTTGTGTTATTAAGTTCATCTTTGAAAATTTGACATTTTCTTCATGTCCCTCAACAATCTTGGAGAGAAAAAGTTTCCCAAATTTAGGAAATTAGGTCAATCACAATTTACTGAAAAGTTTTGATTATACAACTCCCGAATGAAAATTGATCGCTTTTTTCCGGAAAAGTTTTTTATCGCAAGTGGAAGGGTTATAGAAATGAAAGGACATATAATAGAATATGATATTTATTTCATCAAGATTATCATTTATAAGGTTAGTCACAGCGACTATATATTTTCCCACTGCGAGTTCTGGATGGTGAAAGCTTTGGCTGACGTTGAACATAACATTCTTTTCTTTTTCTTGGCCGGAGTGTGCCCCTCCCATAAGTTTTTGGAATTAGGAAGTTGGCTGCTGGTGGCTGGCTGGTTAAACGCCATGCGTACCCCAGAAATAAAGGAAATGAAAAATTGATAACAAAGATAGAACGGCCAAAATCGTCTTCACGTGAACCCTTAGCGCCAATGATTTCAAATTATAAAAATATGTCGTGTAATCCAAAATTTCGTTTGTGAATTTATTACGTTGACATACCTTTCAGGAGGCCTACCCGCCGGCGTCGACATATACAAAACATAGGCCATTATCGTAATTATTAGTAAGTATTTTATAAGAAGAAACATTTCGGTTGCCGCTATTTGTCCACTTAAAGTTAGACTAAATTGGTATCCTTGGCAACTTGAGGCTATTGTTACCATCGGCAACAATCGAATCTAAAATTTCGGCTTGGCATACATATCAGTATTCTCATATAAATATGGTATTGTTGGGGAGCCCAATGCTATGTGTTAATTCAGCTGCCACAATTAAAGATTCTTTTCTTACTTTTATATTTACAGTTTAATTCTTATAATAAAAATCTCTTGGTTAGGGCACTTAAACCCTCAACGCCGTCCGACGTGTCGATAGGTCGAGCGAATGCTTGACATGCCGCCGTCCGACGTGTTATATACGTCGAGCTTCATTGCTAGCTTAATTTATTTATTGCCGCGCTGAAAGTTAATCGATCTTAAAAACCTTGGTATATTTTAAAAGAGAAAGTTTTGGCCTTGATAATGATATTTTATTAATCAATTTTTATTGTATTCCTTATTCTTTAAAAATAGGTGAAATTATCTGAAAAATATTTTTTGAGCGAGGCGATTCCTTTCTAGCGAATATACATACGCGTCATAGTTCGGCTTCTATTGAATAAAAAGGGACATTTTTATGTGACTTCTCTAATGATTCTGAATGACGGAAAAGTATATCAATAATACATAAAAATTATGAACTGCCATAAAGAAATAAAAAACGTAACATTTATACAATATTTTCAGTCGGCATATGAAAAAGTTAACCTGCGGGAAAATGTTTCCCTAATTTGTTTAGAGGGGTACTTACAGAAATTGAAATTTTCAGAATAGTTTATATTTATCTTTGAATAATGTTGAATGCCAATAAATTTATAGTTTTCACGATATTGATCATTATATGAAAAATTATATTTTTACATGAACATTAACAACCTTCAGATACGCTTATCTTAAAAGATAACTTCATTTATTGTTAAGTGCACCTAAGTGATGGCACTTTTGGAAAACATGAAACGTGTCTCTCTTTCTATATGATACATAATTTTTGTGGAATCCGCCTACTTTGGTGACCAAATAAGATATTTCATCGGACCAGCTTTCTCTTATGATTAAATAAAAATAAATACAGTCCCTCAAAAAAGCCATTCCAAACATATGAACATCTCTCGAACATTGTGATCGTAATATGTACCAGTGGAGAGTTGAATTTCTTTTGCCGCTCCATTTGCCTGCTGAGCGCAAAATTTAGAAATATTATGGTGTAGTTCTATACGCAAAAAGTTGTTAATGATGTAAATCTCTCACTGGAAACTTATAGCTTGCTAGGATGAGACAACTTCCAAAGGAAATGTGTATGTTTTGTGCGTCATGATTTATTAGAGAACAGCGATGATGCAAGGTTTGACCAACAAATGGAAATTTAGCAGTTATAACTTCCCTTTACTGGTGATTCTCCGTCCATCTAAATTGTTCGCATGGATGTCCTATTTCAGCCCATTGGAGTAAAGGAAAACGAAAATTAAACAGATGATAAGGTTGCCTCCTTTTGAAATTGTGGTGGAAAATTTAGCTGGAATATTAAGAACCTTCCGCCGAGAAGCGTTTGGAGCTTATTTAGACTGGAAACCGAATGAAGTGAACCATAAATGCATATAACGTTTTCTAGTAAGGAAATAATTTTATTTTCGGACGTGACTTTCTTAATAAACTGTATTTTTCATTGCACTCTGATAGCATTTACTTTTTAAAACTCAAAACAATAATTATTTATTTATAGCTGTCCAATACACTAAAATCTCCGAATTAACAATCACTGCCGTCACTGTTTTCAAATAGTTTACCCGCGATCTTGTGTTCACTCTCAGCGTCTGCGTAAATGGCGTCGCCGAGAACGTCGTCTTCATCCGCGTTATCCACTTCACCGAAATCATCATCCCAAACGATGTCGTCTTCGGAACATATTGTAATACATAGTGTATATCTTGAATAAGTGAGTAAGAACGTAACGTGATATCCTCGTTATCTCTCGCACGTGTATCCATGGTACTACCATGGTACTGGTATTTGTGGTACCATACGTGTAACACTTGGCGGCAAAGCGAGAACGGTATCGATACTGCTAATAGTCTTATGAAAAGTTACACTGATTTGTATACAAAAAATTAGGTGCGTATTATGTATGGTGATAAGGCAATTTTCACATTTCATTCGTAAAAACATGGGTGCGTATTATAATTGGAAAATTACGGTAGTCTGTTATTGTTTATTTAATTTAATTTTTTGGCGTTCTTTACAATAAGTAAACAAAGAACTCTGTATGATCCCGTCGTTTCCGTCCGTTTTTCTGTCCGCATGTTTCATCGGCGAAACTACTGGGCGGATGTCATCAAATTTGGTATTCAGGATACAAGGGCAAAGAAAATAAGAAATTGATATAAATGGTTCACGTAACCTAATCGGGAGTGCCACTTTACTGGTGGCAAATAGGTATTTTTCTTTACATCTCGTAAATAACAAAATTGTAGAACTTGTCGAGTAGCATGTGTTGTTCAGTTCATTTTTACCGAAGGAGCAGCCGATTTCAAGAAAATTATTCGAGAACGTAATAATTTCCCATTGATTTTATAATTATTATCAACGAAAACGATCTTTGTGGTGACTGAGGTACACAATAACTAGTGTAAATACATAATGAGTTTCATTTTCTTTCGTGAGCTCGCAACGTTTGATAAAAGAAGGGTAACGGATTATCTACGACGAAAAAAGGAACGAAAATACGTCTATTTTCTTTACGTATACACACCGTTTGTAAGTGAAAAGAAGTCGGAAATTTACGACAAAGGAATGAACTTGAATATAAATATTGTATCACTATTATTCGAGTGAGGTAAGTTTTGAATAATTGTCGATTATGTTATTAATTACAATCGATGAGGAAATAAATCAGTGAATCATTAATATTTATCTTTTTTGACATGATTGCATAAATCATGCATGTATACACGCATGATGTGCGCATCTTTCTTCACTTGTTTCGTGTCAATTCATTACATCATCATCATATGTAGTCTGTCCGTAGACAGGTCCGTGATTATTCATGGTTAAACCTATTTCTCCATATTCTCCTATTTTCCCCTGTCCTCTTCATATCTTGATAACTCTCTTTCCATTTCGAATCGTCTATCAGCTGAAATCTTTTCCTACCGTTTTCCCTTTTTCCATCTAGTTTTCCTTCTAACACATCTTTAATCATTCTCTCCTCAGGTAATGTCCAACCCAGTTTGCCTTCCTCTTTCTTATATTCTGTATAATCATTCGCTTCTCTCCTACTCTTCGTAGCACATCATCGTTTTTCATCCTACCTGTCCATTTTATCTTCAGCATTCTCCTCCAAGTCCACATTTCGAAGCTTTCCAAGTATTTGATGTCATTTTTCCTTATCGTCCATGTTTCTGCCCCATACAAAGCTATACTCCATAAATAGAATTTTATGAACTTCTTGAGGGTATCTTCCATTATATTCCCCGTAAGTAGGTGTTTATTTCTTCTGAAAGCTGCTTTTGCTTTTCCTATTCTAGCCCTGATCTCATCAGTACATTTTGCTTCTCTTGTTATGATGCTTCCAAGGCATTTATAGTCTGCAACTTGTTCTAAAGGCTTTCCTTCAATACTTATATTCAGATTCTCTTCTTTGCTTGATATTCGAATGAACTTGGATTTTTCTGTATTTATTTTCATACTGTATTCTCTACCATTTTTTACTCGTCTATTTATCATTTTCTGGAGTTCCTTTTCCTTTCTTGCTAGAAGTACTTGATCATCCGCGTATTTAACTGTACTTATAATCCTTCCTCCAATTTTATATCTCCTGTGCCTACTAACGCTTCTTGCATTAGACTTTATCCATATATATTAAATAAGCTCGGCGATAGGCAGCAGCCCAGTCATGCTCCTTTACCGATATTTACTCCGCAGATGTCCACATTCTTCAACTTACCTTTACTACTTGATTCACATATAGATTCTTGATTATTCTGTCTTTCCAGTCTACATCAATATCCTTTAATATCTTCATCAACCTTAACCAATTTACTCTATCAAAGGCCTTCTGCCAGTCTACGAAATATACGCAGATTCTTGGCTGCACTTTATTGCCCTTTCTGATATGATTCTTAGTACCCGTATAGCATTTCTAGTTCCTCGTCCTTTTCTGAAACAGAATAGGTCTTTTCCTAACATTTCTTCGGCATTTTCCCCAGTCTTTTGTTATGAATCCTCGTGATGAGGATGTGTGACAGAAGGCTTATCGTTCTGTAGTCTTTACACTGCATTGCCTTTGGCTTTTTCTTTAGAGGGATCATTGTTACTTCTAGGAAATCCCGAGGCCACTTTCCCGTGTCGTAACTCTTATTAATGAATTTCATGATCGCTTTTAGTCCTTCTGATCCCATGACTTTAAGTACCTCAGCCGGTATTCCATCGCTGCATTTGGTTTTCCCTTCCTATAGTTCCACTATCGCTTTTTCTGCTTCACTCTCCATAATACTTGGTCCTAAGTTGTCCTCTTCTAGGTTTTCCTAATCTTCTAGTTCTATTTTTGCCGATCCTGCCTGCCTGCTGTATAGTCCCTTAATCTTATCTTCCCATACCTGAGATTATCTTCCCATCTCTATTACCATGAATTCTATTAGACTTCTTATCTTCTAATTCCAGTGCCCTAGCTTACATCATATCGTACCGTCCTAACTTCTCCATTTGTTGTATTTCATCACATTATCTTTTATCCAATTCTCTCCAGCTTTATCTCTTACCATTCTCAACCAATGTTTATACGTCTATAGTTGGCTCTACCTTCATCACTGCTAACGTTTTTCCATTTTTGTCTCTCACCTATTTTCTCCAGAATTTCCTTAGTGAGGGCAGTTATAATTTTTACATAGACTGACGTGCGTTTTAGTGCAGTAATATATTTAACATCATACGTAGATTCGAAAGATATTTTTGGAAAGATTGTCAGAATCATACAATTATTTAAATTGCTATAATGATGTGTTCGAAAAAAATGAAACTGATCAAGCGATAAATTTCATGTTGATATTCGAAGCTGAAAAATTATCCCTAAAAACAAAACACGAGGTATGATAACATTTTTCGACTTACTTTATACCAGGGGTACTCAGGACGTCGATCGCCGACTTGTTTGAAGGCTGATTCACATTATACTCGTACGTAACGTCAACGTTTCGACACGTCAAAATGTCTTCTATATATTTAGATAGAGTCGTTTACGTCTCCGTCGAGTCATCAGTCCGTTCCGTCGGGGTTTCTCTGGGGAAATATTTGATGGGACGGTCACGGTACGAACCTTTCGATTCCTGTTCCTCTTTTACATTGTGAACACCGAACCCGTCAGGCTTCCGTCAGTCCCTGTTAGTTTTTATGACAATGGATGAAAAACTAATAGAAATGATTAGAGATCATAAATAATTTTTCTGCATGGTAAATAAAAAGTACGCTGATAATGGACACAAGGATAAAATGTGTCGGGAAGTTGGAGAAGAATTAAAGAAGTCAGGTTAAAGTCAACTATTTATCAGATATTTATTTAAGAATTTGTTAAGTATTTATTGACATTAGATCATTTTACTTTAATTAGAATTATTATTTCTTAGTACGGATAAGCTTCTGTCGATGCTTCCCTTCATCTAAGAATAGAGCAATTACTCCCAATTTTACATTAGAAAATATATTTACTAACTTATTCCAGTCACAGACTCAAAGTTCTAACTACAACTGAAAACGTGACCGTCCGCGTCGAGACCTCTACGTACAATGTGAACATCGATGAACAAGTAGGGATGTGCACGGGTTTCCATAAGTGCCTTTCGTCAAATTCGCCGTAGTGTAATCATATATTTATGTATTTGCTATGGAATCAGAAAATTATTTCCCTTTATATGGTGGTAGCCCTACTATATAGATACGCTCGAAACATGTTCATTTCTTTTTCCATTATATACTCGCCCTACAAGCGAAATTTCTTTTTGAAATCGGTCCAGCTAAAAACATCCAAAGTCATAGTTACAGAAAATCTTTAACCTTAATATAGTGATAGCCTTGTTTAGTCGATCCGGTTGAAGTATGCTGTCTCGGTTATTTATTTATATGAAGATTATATGTACCATATTGGATTAAAATTCATGCTGCCAGTTCTCTATAAATACGTGTAAAAATATAATTATACTATTTGTTGTGGTAGCCCTGCTCTTTATCTCCGCTTTAAACATCTCTATTTTATTATGGTATGATGCACAAATGTTATATACAAAATTTAGTTGAAATCCGTTCAACCAATTCCTTCCAAATCCATAATTACTGAAAGAATTTCATTTGTAAGTGTGGCCCCCCTGTTTGGATGATCCACTTCTAATATGCTATTATGGTTTTGTATATACGTGTACATCACAAATATTAAATTTAATTCAAATTGATGTGAACAGTTCATCACAAATACTTGTAAAATGAAATTTTATATTACTTGTATTTTGGCAGCCCTGATTTCTATATCTACATTAAAGATATTGATTTAGTTTTCTAATGTTTCACACCTTTTTCATGTTGAATTTCGTTGAAACCGGTTCAGCCAAATCTTTCCAAATTTATTATTATCGAAAATGTTAATTTTGCAATTGTGGCACCCCAGCTCAGTCGATCTGGTCGAAATATGCCATTTTGGCCTTATATTTATGTGAAGATTCTATTTATTTTATTTTATTGAAATTGGTTCAGCGAATTCTTTCCTGATATATGCGTACGTACGTACGGATGGACGGACATCACGAAGATAGTAGTGCTTTTCTGCATTAACTAAAAGCACTATAAAGGACGTGACGGAGACGGTCCTTGACGGTTCGTTGGCGTTCCGTATAATGTGAATCTGCCTTTAGGTAAATCTCCGAAGCTTATTTGCCTTTGCTGCTCGAAAGAATCTTTAACAGAGAAAATAGACTGTCGAACGCTACGTCATGTGAAAAATGACAAATAGATACAATGTTTACATCTCCAAGTCCGAGGATATTTGATTAAATACCACTTTTAAGGTCGATAGGAGAGCCGTTGAGATGGGATGTGCAAAGCGTATTCTATGTTTCTCTTGCATCTTAATGCGAATAAAATATTTCACTGCTCGAAAAGAAGCCGAAAGTCCCCATCTCAAGTGTTTCAACTTCTTTTATCCTAACCTTCCAAAGTTTGCTCACGCTACTTGCTACTGAGTTTGAGGTGTTTTTCTGCTTCGTTACTCATCGTCTTTCTAAAAACGCATCAACAAACTGCCACTCAGTGTACATCTTACTACGCTAGAATAAATTTGTGTCATCCCCAGACAGTGTTCTCTGTGTAATGACAGCGTATGTGTAGAAAACACATTGTTTCTCGTACGTATCTCTTTTCTGAATAATTCTTTGTGTTATTTGGACGTCATTGGCTTGCGTCACCCTTTCCCTTCTTTATCTTCCTTTATATTCCTCCCCATACTGCGCCCGTGATCAGCGAACTTGAGTTATTTTTTTTTGTGCAATTCGTTTTGATAGTATTTCGTTTAGTTTTTTCCGTGCCATCTTGCCTAGATAGCAATTCTGACGACGCAGAGGTATTATCAAGGATTGTGCCCTCTTTGAGGTTTCCGCGGTTACTTATAATTATTTTGTTAGTGTATAACTATTTTTTTAATTATCTGCAATCAATTAGGACGGGAGAACTATTATCAAGTTTATGAATTTTATGCATAGAATCGGAGTTAAGTAAAAGCGACAATTTTACCGGAATTACAAATTATTTTTCATCTTAAAATGCATGAGAACTGATATGGGTCGTCTTTTATCTGAATGAAAATCCCTTGTTTATTTTTTCTTTTTTCCCAATGTTTTAATAATTGTGGGTGACAAATTAAAATATTCGCAACTACGATAAATAAAGATACAGATGACTGTGTTTTCTTTTCGCTTCAATTTGGTGAGTCAACAAACGCTATTGACACATCCCAGCTATGTATTTTCATAAGAATGGTGTTTGAAAATCTACGTGCTACAGAGCAATTGATGAAAATTATAACACTGAAGGGAAAAACTAGAAGGGAAGATATTTTCCAGGAATTTAAGGGCTATATTATTAAAACTAAATTATCAATTCATAAACTTGTATCCATCATCACTGATGGAGCACCAGCTATGATTGGCCTAGCCCATGGATTTGTTGCTCTTTGGAAAAACGACAATGATTTTCCAGATTTCCTTATTTATCATTGCATAATTCACCAACAAGCTTTATGTAGTAAAATGTTCAATATGAATGAAGTAATGGACATTGCATTCAAGATCGTCTGTTCTACTCGAGCAAGACCAGACCTTTTGCTACATACTAATGTCAGGTGGCTTAGTAGAGGAAAATTTCTCCAGAGATTTAGAAATTATTTACCTGAAATCAAGAAGTTTCAGGCATTAAGAGGCGATGAATATATACAGATTGAAGATAAGGTGTGGTTATTAGATTTGGCTTTCATGACTGCTATCACTACAACGAACTCAATTTCGATCATCAAGGAAGAAATAAAATGATCACTCAGATGATAAGTTTTTTGACTGCCTTTGAAAAAATCTAATATTGCCACCACATGACTTTCTCCATATCTAATATTTCTAAAAATTCCAAATAGGTTACTTAATAATAAATGTATTAAGAAATTGCGAGAAAATTTTAGATTTTACAAAGAACAGAAATAAACTCAAACCATAGCCTTCCAATGTTGGATATAGCCACAAAGCTTCAACAATTAAAAAAGAAAAAGGAGCGTTACTAAGGCGTATCTAAGCGTCAATTGCTAACAATAGACGTCAATGCATTATATGGGAAAATGTTTCAAACAAAAGTCGTAGAAAATTAAATTTCCTACAATATTTATTACAATATATTATTATATTTATCAAATATTAAAGCAAATATCTCAAAATAACGGATAAGTGACATGAGTAAACACGCAATTCCGATTGACCGATTTTTACCAAAAACTATTCAGTTCTGGTGACTTTCATAAAAATGTTAAATATAAATTTTCGCGTTGATTTATTTAATAGTTTTTTAGTTAAAGCACCGACAATAAAGCTATCACACATGCAGACATCATCGAGAAAATGGACAAAACGTGTTCTGGGGACCTCAAAACTTGTATTTCCGTTGAAATATCGAAGTCGTTTTTTCATGAAAATAATACTTTCCCCTATACCACGTATATGAAGAAGGTAAAAATTAAATATACTCTTCGTACAACTGCAGAAAAACAAATTGAAACATTTCCAAAACATGATATCAGAGCCAGAAAGTCAAGGAAAAGAACCCAGAAATTTTGATAATGCTCGGTATGCACCACAGGTGAAAATATTGATTACTGAGTTTGATTGGCGTTTCCATGACTTTGCAGTGCTGGAAGACGTAGCAACATTTATGTTTTTTTCTGTTTGATGCCAACATAGATTCTGAAGGAATTGCATTGAAAATTTCTTCATTATATCGCATGGTCAATTCTGATGTTGAAAATGAAAATCTAATACTGCAAAGTGACCTACAAATCAAATCAAGATCATCAGAAAAATTGTTTTGGAATCTTCTTATGGAAGAAAAATATCCAAATTTGCGAAAAAGTGCTATGTACGTATATCATTTGATGATAGCTCATAAACACTTAGGCTCCAAATTGATCAGTGGTGAAAAACTCCTTCAGCCAAAAATTATAGGATAGTCCCTATGCATTTCGCCCACTAAGTGGGAATCTTCAGGGGAGAACCTGCCTTGGCAGTGAACAGGGCTCAACTGCAACGAAATTAGAGGAAAAGGTTATAAAGTAGACCGAAAAACATTTGAGGATCGAAAAGAATTTTGTGCGTCAATGTCAATTTTCGATGAAAATTCAAAAAATTACATATTATACAAGCTTGTTTATTACAATTAAAAGATAACTTGAATAAGCCCACAAAGATTCATCCTATTAATAGCAATTTCCCCAATACCATTATAGAACTTAGAAGAAAAGATTGCTTTTACATCAAAGTGGATAAAGGCAATAAAGTTGTAATCATGGATAAAGCACAATACGTTGACAACGTCCAAATTATGTTAAATAATGAACCATATATCAAACTAAATAAAAACCCGTTAAATTCCATTATCCAAAAACCAAAGCAATCATCAAAGGATGCAATAATATTATTGATAAAAAATTAAGTTTCAAATTAAATATTTCCAACCCAAACATACCCAAACTATACTGTCTTCCCAAAATTCACAAGAACGATAACTCCATGAGACCGATTGTATCAGGGATCAATAGCCCAACTTATAATTTAGCCAAGTGGCTTAGCAGTGAATTCAAACAGATGTCGTTTCTTGACAAATACTCAGTCAAAAATTCTTATGATCTGATTAGCAAATTGAAAAATACAACCATAAAAGAATCAGTGATTTTGGTCTCTTTCGACGTGAAAAGTCTTTTCCCAAGTGTACCCTTACATGAAACATCCCAAATCTTAAAATCACTTTTACTAAAACAAAATTTTACTGACGAAGTTGTCCACGAATGCCTACAGCTCACTAATTTATGCATGCAACAAAACATCTTTCAATTTCAAAATGAAATTTATAAACAAACACAAGGTACCTCCATGGGAAACCGTTTGTCCCCTCATTTAGCAAACATATTTATGTCACATTTTTAAAAGACTTGCAAAGATAAATTCCATTATTTTCCAGAAATATGGTTTAGATATTTTGATGATATTTTCACAATTTTTTTATTTAAAGAAACAAAAAGTAGAAGACATTGTGGATCAATTAAACAATATATATCCATCCATAAAATTCACTTTTGAACTTTAGGAGAACAATACATTACCATTTCTGGATTTACTAACCAACAACAAATAGAGTTTGATATTTTCAGGAAACCAACACACACTGACAATTATATTCCAAATAACTCCTTCCATCCTATGAATCAAAAAACAACTGTTTTCCAATTCTTAACACACAGATTGTGCAACATCCCTCTCAACAAAGATAGATATGTTAAAGAACTTAAACATATAAAACAAACTACAAAGAAACTTGGTTTCGATCACAATTTAATCAATAAATTAATAAGAAAACACAATCTTAAAAAATCGTTGTCCAACTCTACCTCTTTCAAACTTGACAATAATAAGGCCAAAAAATATATAAAACTACCGTATTTACCCATATTAAACAGGGGCTTGAATAAAATTTTCAAACATAAGAATTGCACAATAACATACACGAGCCCACACAGTTTGAAAAACCTACTGGACAGCACCAAAGACAAAACGGAAAATCTGGAATTTGTAAAATACAATGTTCACATTGCAATTTAATGTACATAGGGCAAACCAGAAAAAAACTAATAACACGATTCAAAGAACACTTAGCTCATTACAAACACAATCGTTTTGAGAAATCAAGCGTAGCCACTCATATCCTCGAAACTGGACACAGTATAACCTGGAGGATTTAACTTTGTTAACTTCAGACAACAATTCACTCAACTCTTTAGAAAACCTGCATATCTACAAAAGCAGAAACACACTCATGAATACAGATACTGATTTTAACAAAACTTTTTATAAATTGGCCGAATTCAACAACATTGACGCACAAAATTATTTTCTATCCTCAAATGTTTTTCGGTCTTCTTTATAACCTTTTTCTCTAATTTCGTTGCAGTTGAACCCTGTTCACTGCCAAGGCAGGTTCTCCCCTGAAGATGCCCACTTAGTGGGCGAAATTCATTGGGACTATCCTATAATTTTTGGCTGAAGGAGTTTTCCACCACTGATCATAAACGTATATGACAGAATTGTATAAAAAACAGGATTTTTTTAAATTTTGTATAAATAAAAATGTTTTTAAATGTTATTTGATAACTGTTTTGTCTTAAGTTTACGTTGACAAAAGAGGTAAATACACTGGATAAAATAAAAAAATAAAATAATAGAATAAAAAATAAAATAAAACGGGACCGGGTTTGCGAGAAAATACTCTGCGCCAGGGACGCCAAAATAACGCCGTTGCTAGAAGGTTTGTGAGTCAGTACGACAGCGACAGGAAACTACTAAGCAACTACAAACACACGTACACGCCAAGAGGTAAAGGGAAAAAAGGGGAAAGGAAAGGGGAAATCATAATAGATTTACGGGAGATTAAGCCGCGCCAGGGACCTAGTATCGCACACAGCGGCCTGTAGGTTTATGTGCCTTCCGGCAACGACAGGGACCTAACAGACAAAACAATCACGCACGCAAGCACTCGAATATACGCACACAAAATCTCTAAAGATGAGGTAAACGTACTAAATACGTATTTCGAGAGCAATGTTCTCATCATCAGTAGCTGATATGTAATTAGGGGTGAGAGTGTTGTAGGCGGTATTTATATGTTTATGTGCTGAAGTGAAAGGACGGGAAAGAGATTCAGTCAATACAGCGTAAAGAGGTGAAAGGGGGATCGGGTCGCGGTCGTTATTTATAACGGAATTTTTGTTTCTGTTTGTGTATGCTTTCGTATGCGTCTAGTTTGCATCAGTTCGTTGCAGATTTTACAAGCGTTAGGTTTTCTATCGTGATTGGATGGTGGTGTCCTTTCATATGTATTGCTACACTAGAGTTGTTAATCTGTTGGGTTTAAAATGATCTATGTGTTCTTTTAAGAGTGTTTTTGTGTTACGTTTTGTTTGTCCAATATATATTTTGTCGTATCCTCCACAAAATATTTTGTGTGTATATATTTGAGTAAAGAAGGAATTGTGTCTTTTGGATTGTGTAATAAATTGGAGGGTTTATTTTCGTTAACAAATACTGTCATATAATTGAATTTTGAGAAGATATTTTGCAGTTTTTGCATTTCTTCTTTAGTCTTCTGTCATTTCTGGCATGTTCAAGATTTAATCTTGAAACGATTTCTCTATCTTGTCCTGTACTCCGATAGCTCTTTTGCTGGTAATGACGAATAATAACATCATATTAAAATCTCCATTATTCCACTTTCCCTTGTGTTATTAATCTTTTTCACTAGTATATTCTCTTCTTACTATACGACCTATCGAACTAGCTTTCCTTTGTGTTATTAAGTTCATCTTTGAAAATTTGACATTTTCTTCATGTCCCTCAACAATCTTGGAGAGAAAAAGTTTCCCAAATTTAGGAAATTAGGTCAATCACAATTTACTGAAAAGTTTTGATTATACAACTCCCGAATGAAAATTGATCGCTTTTTTCCGGAAAAGTTTTTTATCGCAAGTGGAAGGGTTATAGAAATGAAAGGACATATAATAGAATATGATATTTATTTCATCAAGATTATCATTTATAAGGTTAGTCACAGCGACTATATATTTTCCCACTGCGAGTTCTGGATGGTGAAAGCTTTGGCTGACGTTGAACATAACATTCTTTTCTTTTTCTTGGCCGGAGTGTGCCCCTCCCATAAGTTTTTGGAATTAGGAAGTTGGCTGCTGGTGGCTGGCTGGTTAAACGCCATGCGTACCCCAGAAATAAAGGAAATGAAAAATTGATAACAAAGATAGAACGGCCAAAATCGTCTTCACGTGAACCCTTAGCGCCAATGATTTCAAATTATAAAAATATGTCGTGTAATCCAAAATTTCGTTTGTGAATTTATTACGTTGACATACCTTTCAGGAGGCCTACCCGCCGGCGTCGACATATACAAAACATAGGCCATTATCGTAATTATTAGTAAGTATTTTATAAGAAGAAACATTTCGGTTGCCGCTATTTGTCCACTTAAAGTTAGACTAAATTGGTATCCTTGGCAACTTGAGGCTATTGTTACCATCGGCAACAATCGAATCTAAAATTTCGGCTTGGCATACATATCAGTATTCTCATATAAATATGGTATTGTTGGGGAGCCCAATGCTATGTGTTAATTCAGCTGCCACAATTAAAGATTCTTTTCTTACTTTTATATTTACAGTTTAATTCTTATAATAAAAATCTCTTGGTTAGGGCACTTAAACCCTCAACGCCGTCCGACGTGTCGATAGGTCGAGCGAATGCTTGACATGCCGCCGTCCGACGTGTTATATACGTCGAGCTTCATTGCTAGCTTAATTTATTTATTGCCGCGCTGAAAGTTAATCGATCTTAAAAACCTTGGTATATTTTAAAAGAGAAAGTTTTGGCCTTGATAATGATATTTTATTAATCAATTTTTATTGTATTCCTTATTCTTTAAAAATAGGTGAAATTATCTGAAAAATATTTTTTGAGCGAGGCGATTCCTTTCTAGCGAATATACATACGCGTCATAGTTCGGCTTCTATTGAATAAAAAGGGACATTTTTATGTGACTTCTCTAATGATTCTGAATGACGGAAAAGTATATCAATAATACATAAAAATTATGAACTGCCATAAAGAAATAAAAAACGTAACATTTATACAATATTTTCAGTCGGCATATGAAAAAGTTAACCTGCGGGAAAATGTTTCCCTAATTTGTTTAGAGGGGTACTTACAGAAATTGAAATTTTCAGAATAGTTTATATTTATCTTTGAATAATGTTGAATGCCAATAAATTTATAGTTTTCACGATATTGATCATTATATGAAAAATTATATTTTTACATGAACATTAACAACCTTCAGATACGCTTATCTTAAAAGATAACTTCATTTATTGTTAAGTGCACCTAAGTGATGGCACTTTTGGAAAACATGAAACGTGTCTCTCTTTCTATATGATACATAATTTTTGTGGAATCCGCCTACTTTGGTGACCAAATAAGATATTTCATCGGACCAGCTTTCTCTTATGATTAAATAAAAATAAATACAGTCCCTCAAAAAAGCCATTCCAAACATATGAACATCTCTCGAACATTGTGATCGTAATATGTACCAGTGGAGAGTTGAATTTCTTTTGCCGCTCCATTTGCCTGCTGAGCGCAAAATTTAGAAATATTATGGTGTAGTTCTATACGCAAAAAGTTGTTAATGATGTAAATCTCTCACTGGAAACTTATAGCTTGCTAGGATGAGACAACTTCCAAAGGAAATGTGTATGTTTTGTGCGTCATGATTTATTAGAGAACAGCGATGATGCAAGGTTTGACCAACAAATGGAAATTTAGCAGTTATAACTTCCCTTTACTGGTGATTCTCCGTCCATCTAAATTGTTCGCATGGATGTCCTATTTCAGCCCATTGGAGTAAAGGAAAACGAAAATTAAACAGATGATAAGGTTGCCTCCTTTTGAAATTGTGGTGGAAAATTTAGCTGGAATATTAAGAACCTTCCGCCGAGAAGCGTTTGGAGCTTATTTAGACTGGAAACCGAATGAAGTGAACCATAAATGCATATAACGTTTTCTAGTAAGGAAATAATTTTATTTTCGGACGTGACTTTCTTAATAAACTGTATTTTTCATTGCACTCTGATAGCATTTACTTTTTAAAACTCAAAACAATAATTATTTATTTATAGCTGTCCAATACACTAAAATCTCCGAATTAACAATCACTGCCGTCACTGTTTTCAAATAGTTTACCCGCGATCTTGTGTTCACTCTCAGCGTCTGCGTAAATGGCGTCGCCGAGAACGTCGTCTTCATCCGCGTTATCCACTTCACCGAAATCATCATCCCAAACGATGTCGTCTTCGGAACATATTGTAATACATAGTGTATATCTTGAATAAGTGAGTAAGAACGTAACGTGATATCCTCGTTATCTCTCGCACGTGTATCCATGGTACTACCATGGTACTGGTATTTGTGGTACCATACGTGTAACACTTGGCGGCAAAGCGAGAACGGTATCGATACTGCTAATAGTCTTATGAAAAGTTACACTGATTTGTATACAAAAAATTAGGTGCGTATTATGTATGGTGATAAGGCAATTTTCACATTTCATTCGTAAAAACATGGGTGCGTATTATAATTAGAAAATTACGGTAGTCTGTTATTGTTTATTTAATTTAATTTTTTGGCGTTCTTTACAATAAGTAAACAAAGAACTCTGTATGATCCCGTCGTTTCCGTCCGTTTTTCTGTCCGCATGTTTCATCGGCGAAACTACTGGGCGGATGTCATCAAATTTGGTATTCAGGATACAAGGGCAAAGAAAATAAGAAATTGATATAAATGGTTCACGTAACCTAATCGGGAGTGCCACTTTACTGGTGGCAAATAGGTATTTTTCTTTACATCTCGTAAATAACAAAATTGTAGAACTTGTCGAGTAGCATGTGTTGTTCAGTTCATTTTTACCGAAGGAGCAGCCGATTTCAAGAAAATTATTCGAGAACGTAATAATTTCCCATTGATTTTATAATTATTATCAACGAAAACGATCTTTGTGGTGACTGAGGTACACAATAACTAGTGTAAATACATAATGAGTTTCATTTTCTTTCGTGAGCTCGCAACGTTTGATAAAAGAAGGGTAACGGATTATCTACGACGAAAAAAGGAACGAAAATACGTCTATTTTCTTTACGTATACACACCGTTTGTAAGTGAAAAGAAGTCGGAAATTTACGACAAAGGAATGAACTTGAATATAAATATTGTATCACTATTATTCGAGTGAGGTAAGTTTTGAATAATTGTCGATTATGTTATTAATTACAATCGATGAGGAAATAAATCAGTGAATCATTAATATTTATCTTTTTTGACATGATTGCATAAATCATGCATGTATACACGCATGATGTGCGCATCTTTCTTCACTTGTTTCGTGTCAATTCATTACATCATCATCATATGTAGTCTGTCCGTAGACAGGTCCGTGATTATTCATGGTTAAACCTATTTCTCCATATTCTCCTATTTTCCCCTGTCCTCTTCATATCTTGATAACTCTCTTTCCATTTCGAATCGTCTATCAGCTGAAATCTTTTCCTACCGTTTTCCCTTTTTCCATCTAGTTTTCCTTCTAACACATCTTTAATCATTCTCTCCTCAGGTAATGTCCAACCCAGTTTGCCTTCCTCTTTCTTATATTCTGTATAATCATTCGCTTCTCTCCTACTCTTCGTAGCACATCATCGTTTTTCATCCTACCTGTCCATTTTATCTTCAGCATTCTCCTCCAAGTCCACATTTCGAAGCTTTCCAAGTATTTGATGTCATTTTTCCTTATCGTCCATGTTTCTGCCCCATACAAAGCTATACTCCATAAATAGAATTTTATGAACTTCTTGAGGGTATCTTCCATTATATTCCCCGTAAGTAGGTGTTTATTTCTTCTGAAAGCTGCTTTTGCTTTTCCTATTCTAGCCCTGATCTCATCAGTACATTTTGCTTCTCTTGTTATGATGCTTCCAAGGCATTTATAGTCTGCAACTTGTTCTAAAGGCTTTCCTTCAATACTTATATTCAGATTCTCTTCTTTGCTTGATATTCGAATGAACTTGGATTTTTCTGTATTTATTTTCATACTGTATTCTCTACCATTTTTTACTCGTCTATTTATCATTTTCTGGAGTTCCTTTTCCTTTCTTGCTAGAAGTACTTGATCATCCGCGTATTTAACTGTACTTATAATCCTTCCTCCAATTTTATATCTCCTGTGCCTTCTAACGCTTCTTGCATTAGACTTTATCCATATATATTAAATAAGCTCGGCGATAGGCAGCAGCCCCGTCATGCTCCTTTACCGATATTTACTCCGCAGATGTCCACATTCTTCAACTTACCTTTACTACTTGATTCACATATAGATTCTTGATGCTTATATATTCTCATTTTTGTTATATCTTTAAAGGCAAAGAAACCTTCCCTTTTCAATGGGCACAAATTAAAAATATAAAACAAAATGCTCTGAATGAAAAATCAGGTAGTATTTGTGTTCTAAGAATTTTTACTGGACACATCCGAAATTTCCTGTTTCCTTAAGCCAAATAAGAGCGCTAAACTAATGTAAATAACGTTTCTGTTGCAATGTATAAGTGGCAGCATTGAATGTTGTTCACTTTTGTCTTTTTGATACATCATAATATTTTGCAGAAAATGTTCGTAAAAAAAGTTTGGTTGTCCGTAATTTATTATAATTGAATTTATTATTTATTTAACATCTTTCAATGAATGCACACCATTCATGCCATGCACCCTGTCAGTTCCATGTACCATTGGAAAAATCTCATCCGCCCCGGAGTGCACCCTGGTTGACTATCTCTTGTCTAGTACATACACGCGTTATTTTTACCGCACAAATACGCGTTATGAATTTAATATTCCGTTCGAATGTATTTGTAGTGTTTTATAATGCTGAATTATGAAATTTGGGAACACAAAGAGCAACTTATCCGCTATTAAAGCCAATATAAGTAAACTAAACTTAGGAAATTTCTTGGCATTTTTACGGACATCTAAATATTTTACGGACCTTACGAAAACGTATAATGTTTGCTATTTTTTACGGACTGTCCGTAAATTTACGGACGGTTGGCAACCCTGTTTGGTATTCACACCACGTGAATGTGTGTAATGTGTTAATTCTGAAAATAGAGCACAAAGGTTAAGTAAACATACCAATTTGTGGTAATTTTCCTTATGGGGTGCACGAGTTTTTCAAAACCTGGTCTAGCGGTGCATTAAGTTATATTAGATTGAATAACACTGTACTAGACTATACCGAATCCGAATCCAATAATAGTTGTTGCTATGGCTACGCTCTCGTAATGAGTGATAAAAACTGCAAAAATTCCAGTGTTTATGTAAAATCCTACGATAATAATTAGAATTTCCTTTCCTTTCCTCGGAGAATAGTACAAATTCCGCTCCGCTATAACAATTTAGAGATATTTTCATGTGCAAGAGAATATTACTCTACACGATGGATTTCAGATTGCCCATGTAATTCAAATGGGATGGAAAGTTCCTGGAATCGAACCCGGGACTTCAATCTTCGCAACAAAACTAACCTCGAAAGCTCGGCCTAAGTAGCAAGAGATTTCCACCAAGTATCCTAAAAATCGGTCTATTGGTTCAAAAGTTAATAGGGGGGACGGACAGACAGACAGACACAACGACGAAACTATAAGCCTATTTCCATTCTAGAAAGTAGGCTAAAAACAACTAGCATCGTCCAGCTCGAAAGAAATTTCAACTGTGAAGGTGGGTTGTAGATCTCCACTTAACTGAAAAATTATAAGTAGCTCCCGTGTTTGTCAATCCTGCGCACCCATGCCTTATACCATAATATTATGATCTTATTATCTTCCATAGCTCATATTGACATCATAAATGATATATTAAATTACAATACAACAAACTAATCTCTACTGTCAAAGCAATAAGCGTTCACGGAATCTCATGTACGATACGTAAGCCTAAGAAACGTTATAAATTCGACAAAAATAGCATTCACAAAGATTATACTGCGTAATGACGAATGATATGGACGTTTTTTAGCTCTCGGTCGATTAAAAACAAATCAAATTGATAGGATTGACTTCATGCGTAACATAAATCGAAATTTTAAACGCGCCTGATAGCAGGTATACCATAGACTAATCGGCTATTTCTAATCGAATTTTAGCGAGCACCTCCTACTCATTTTCCTGCGCAACGTCCACAATCCGTGAAAAACCGACGCTCTCTCGCGGTGAATGCAAAAAAGCTCGCGCAAAAGTACTGAAATTTGATAGACTTAACTGCGTTATTTTCCAGTTTCGCAATTTTATATGCCTTCCTTATTTTCACCATCGTGAACGCAAAGGCGACCGATCCTTTTGCAAAAAGAATTTAATTAAATTAACGCCTCATAAAGTAATTTTGAAAATATCGCGTTACCAAAAAAATTGATTTTGTTTGGTGTACCGGGAAATTGATGTGATTTTCCATGCGGAAGATAAGGGCACAGTTGGATTATTTACTGGCTGGCGCGGAGAGAGGTATTCTTTCCGCGTTCTCCGTATGCCATCGGAAAACCGAATTTTCTGTTGAAAACTCTGTCTTTTCAAAAAATCCTCGCATTGATAACCTATATTTATGGAACGGTGGTTCTTTGAGGGCGGTTATTCGTCCTCACAAATCAAATCCATTTAGATAAAAATTGACGCAGTGGCAGCCAATTCCCTTATCAGTCAAATTACCGTTGTTGATGAGAACGCGACAATTTCTCTGAGTAGCATTTTCCATTTTTACGTCGCGCTCGCTTATGCGTACGTTTTGTGTGCAAATGTGTTAACGACGATTTAGGTTTACTTTAAAATACTCTCAATTGGCTCAATTTCGGTCGAGTTGCTAAGATTTACCATTTTTGAATCCCCAAGTTCAACTACGAAAATTCAAACGTCAAGTGAGAATTATAAATGTGTTCTACCCACCTTAGAATCCACTTGGGACAAAACAGTATTGGAAAGAAATTTATATTCTATATTAAAATGTTCAAAAATGTTTCAGTTTCATTTACATAGAAGAGTAACATTAATTTCTCAACTATAAATCTGCTTAAGAACTTCTTTTATCTCGAATTAATCTTGCGAGCCGTTCACATTAAATTTCTCAAACCCTCAGCTTAATGAAGGATCCTTTAATAAATCCGTATTAAAAGCATAATATCGCATAATATTCTTTTAATCTTTTCTTAATTTTTCAACAAATTGCCGAAAATAATATCACCATTGTAGCCATGGCTTGATTTTCACGTTGTAAAAGGCTTACTTTACGCTCAAGAGTTTCGAATTTTAAAAAAGTTTAATTCTAGCGGAAAATTGGTTTCGCTGCGAAATGGGTAAGGTATTTTCTATTTTCTAGCTTGTCGTAAATAGGATCCGACGTGGCCTCAATTTGATAGGTACTTAAAACTGCCGTCGACTTTCCTTATTTATTTCCCTCTCCCACGCTATCTCTTAGTCGAAATTTTCCGATGAGTTTCGCGATCACCGGAACCGTATTCGCGCGTTCAACCTTAAACTCTCACTCTCGCGAAATGCACCATCATCCTTATCCACTTCTCATCATGAAATGAAATTTCTACGATCCATACTCAAAGAAGTGAAGGAGTGAGTGGAGAGTGGGCAGATAATCACTGCGCTTCGGCAAACATTTTATTTTTAAGACTAGATGAAAGGACTTTCGTTTATTTTTATCTTTTCCCAGTATTCGTTTCCCTAGGATTAAAGTCAATGATATTGCTTTTTGAATGTCTTCTTCCTTATACTTCGTATTATTTCTTTCTGAGCGAAATTGTATCTTTTTAGGCTTTGAAATTGCCCTCCTCCTCCGTTCTCTTCAATGCTTTCAAATGAGCGTATGGGCTCAAATCTTCTTTATGTGGTTTGAAGACTTCCTCCATCTTCCTGGAGATCGTAAAAACCCTCTCCTACCACATCACGTGCAAACCTCACAATCCTCTGCACCTCTTCTTCCACCATTGAGATTCCTTTCAAGTGTTTCATTACATCACCCAACAGCTTGATCCAGCTCCAATTCCATGTCGCTGGCTTTATTTCATCCAGAAGTTCTTTTATATTTGCTCTTTTACTTTTACTTTTTCCAGCAATCGCTAACTGACAGAGGAATCGCTCTTAACCTGATTGAGAATTTTCTAGAATGTGCGAAGGGTAAAATACGACTCTAATGGCGATATGATATCCTTGTTTATCTTTTGAAGAGGGAAGTGGTACTAGGTGGTAGGATGACTACCTCCACGTTATGGCAAGCAAACTTTAGGCTTTCAGGATGGCCTGGCGCGGTATCCAACACTAGGCAGACCTTCAATGCTAGATTCTTTGCCACAATGTATATTTCCACTTCATGTGCAAAGCATTTGTTAAACTAGTCCAAAAATAGTTCATCAGTCTTCCAGGCCATTCTGTTAGCACACCACAATACTGGACGATGATATTTCTTTCTTTCTTTGAGGGCCCGAGGATGCATAGATCTGTATACCACCATTGGCTTGACCATGAATTAGCCTGCTAAGTTTCCGCAGATTAGAAGAGTAACCCGATCCTTAACCGCCTTGAATCCTGAATCAGATTTTTACTCCATATACAAGAAAGCGCGAGAGGGGAACTCTAAAAAAAGTTCCATCGCCAGCATTGAAGACCTGATCCATCCTATACCCCTTCTCCTCTATGAGTTTCTTAAATCCCGAGCAGAGTTAGTTGAGCAGAGATAGTAATATTTTATGCAAAGAATCTAATTTAACATCCACATTCAAGCATTGGAGCACTCTAAGACAGTTCTCTCAAGCAATATATTGAGAGATGATAAGGAATTTCTCCTCGCTAAAGTCGGTAGGTCACAAAAGAAAATTCCTACCGCAGTTTTAAAGAAAAACTTCTAAAAAACAATAAAATTGAAGGTTGGAAAAAGGTTTGCACCAATTTTAGCGATATAAAACGACAAACACATTCTATAATAGAAATATAAACGACGTGAAAGGGTAAACACTGAGATATACCTCTTTGCAAAGCTGGATATTTTCTCGGAGTGGAAAACTAAATATATTATAAGGTTAAAATCAATTTTTCCGCTTGTACTATATCTCAGGAGCAATCCAAACCCACATGTAAGTGACAAAGGAAACTGGCATATTAAAATTTTTGACCTGACAACCTAAGGTAGATTTCTGTACAACTGCCATTTGCTTTTCATTTGATTTCAGTTTTAAGAAATATACAATGTCGGATTGGGCCAATAAAAATTTTGTTTTTCAATATCTCCGAAGGTGTAAAAGACGGAAAGCTGAAACTTTGAGTGTACATTACCACATTTATGCCACTTATTCTTTAAAACTTTACAGGGGCGGATAGGAAAACGTTCAAATTTATAATACAAAATTGATTACGTTCTAAGCCTAAATGTCATTTTGGTGGAATTAGTTATCCAAATAATGTGTTTTTATGCAAAATATGTGTTTAGGTTGAATGATGATGCCCAATAAAACGCTAACTTAGTCGATAAAGATATCTTATTTAAACGCTTCACGTGATAGCAACCTTTATAAAACAAACGAAGATCTAGTTACCGAATATGTGGCTGTATAACCACATGAAAAATAAAAAACGCGCTAACATTATCAATGTTCAAGAATAACACTACTTGTTTAATATAGTTTCAACGCTGAATGTAATTCTCCAAAATCTGTTTATAGATAACAAATCTGGCTTAGAATCTGGTTTTCAGAGGAGAATCTGACAACTTTTTACGTTTAGAGTCGATAAAATAAAGCAGAGCTTTTTCTCCGCTTACGCTCTCAGGTGTTCTTTTATTTTTATGACCGATTTTATTGACCGAATCTCATGTGTAATCTTTAGCAACAACCACTTCTTCGATTTATATTCTTATCTTAAAAACTTTTTAGCTCCTTGGGATTTCGAATCCTTCATTCGAGAGAGAAATTACAATTCTCTTTCTTGTGCTAATGAAAATCCTGATATTACTGACGAGAAAAAGAAACCGCCTCTTCCAATTCCTTAAGACAGCCATGTTGTGTTTATTTTGCGATTACTTGAGGATAATAAACTGTTTACGACGAGCTGAGGAATTAATTCCTCGAAGAAATTTCGCGAGGGGAACCTTGGCCTTTTAGATGTCAGGGGTATTCCAAGGGATTCTTCGTAGGGAATGGGATTGAGAAGATCCAGACGTGCTCCTTAAACCCCATTGCGATTTCTCATGAAGAATATGGCTAAAACAAACTTTAGTGGTACGAAAGCATTAGGATTCATGTGAATGCAAACAATTTTTTGAATAAAATTATGTAAAAGCACATAATTTATCTTAGAAGGAATATTTTTTAACTTTTCTTTATTTAACAAACCGGAAGATTTCTCTACGCTTCAAGCTAAATTTTAGTGGTCAGGTAATTAATATTTTATTCGCCATTTATGTATAGATTGAGTGAAAGAAATTAACATTATAATACTCCAGGTAATCAGGAAGTGAGCATTTTATATCGTATTTATAAATCCTTTGATATTGATGGGCCAGTTCAAGTTTCCGTGTTTTGGAAATTGGGAGGCAGCGAAGGAATGGTTATTGTTTGTTTATATCGATATTGGGTACAAGGAGGTATCTGATTGGAATTTTTTTTTCTTTAAAGAATATTTTTACCCCAATGATGGCCTTGATATTTTAATTGGCACGAAACATCTCCAGTCATATCCCAAGAATGCTTGTTTGATTTAGAAATGTTTAAGCACTGCTGTTTATATAGGATAGATGTCTGGGCGCATATTGGTAAGCTGAGGGCGATTAGATATTTCATATTTTCCCATAGAGTGATTCGCATACATAGTTGTAGAATTTCACCCATTTTTCAGTTTGTGTCTTAAAAATTAACTTAAGAAATTTAGTAATTCAAAAATAAATTATCAAGTCTGCCTCAAATCCAATATACAGTTTATGTTTGGTCATAAAATGGAAGAGGATAACCTTTAGAAGATTGCTTTCGTCTTTCGGAAACTAGTGCCGAATAGCCAAGTGAAAATATTTTCAAATGTTTGTCTTCTCCGCACGGTAATTTGAGTTTCACATATTAAAATTTTAAAAATATTTTAGTTCCGTTGGTGAAATTTACTATCAAATTAAATCCCCCGGTAGATCATAAGATAATTGTCATTCCTAAAACTACTCACAAACTTTTGCATATATTATTAACAGGAAATAGATGAATATAAATAAGTGTGTTGAATAATTTTTTTGTTATTTATGTGGTTGGATCAACCACATAATTTCTAAAAATCTATTATTGCTCTTTTATTTCGCCTATATAAATATTTTTTGGCAACGCTTATTCACTTGCAGATGCTGAACCACGCCCAACTAAAAATTATATTTACGAATACACCACCTTTTTGAACTTCGCGAATAATTGGTTCCGAAAGACTGACGCGAAATGTAAATTCGCGAAGTGCAAGTCTTATTTTCCCATAACACGCAGTGTAATAATGGAAGTACGGTTCCCAGTCAACCTAAAAATATTCACTTTTTTATCATAAATAATGCAGTTTAACATAAAATAAAAGGAAACATAACAGCAAATAATAACCTAGCATCATAAACTGAAAAAAGTCTTTTAATCACTTTCAAAACGCGTAATAGTAATTGAAAACCCAGCATAACAAAGAGAAAACGCTTCTTTTGGCAACTGTTCAGTTTACCTTGAGCCCATTTTCTCATTCGATTTTTATCTTCTTTTGTTCATTCCAAGGAAATTCTTGAATTTAAAAGGACTAACTACTAAAATGGTATGTTGAGTACGTGATCTTTTCTTAGGTTCTGAAACAAGCATTTCCAAGGCGCAAAAAACACGCATTATAAAGTGGTAACATTGATTTTATTAATTACGTTCGAAATGCGTGTAGGCGCGTTCTCACCATTGAATTTTAGTTGATCAACAGTGAAGTCATAGGTTGAAACAGTTGAACACAGAAAGTTGAAAGTAGTCAAACTTTAGTTGAATCAACTAACAAGTTGATCAAATAAGTAGAAAGAAAGTTCACACGCTTCAATTCAGTTTCAACTATCTTTCAACTTCTTGTTGATCAACTTAGTTGAATGGTGAGAACGCGCCTTAAAAGATAATGAAAATCTAGCGTAAGAATGTGAGAAAATTCATTTTAATTGTTCAAGATACGTCATAAAAAATGAAAACGAAGCATTGATGTCGTTATAATTTTATTTACTAATCACGTTCAAAATATGCTGCAGAAAATCTCACATTTACAAGATGATAACAATTTATAGATTTTCATTAAAAATTCGTAATAACAAATTAAAACCTAACAAAACAAAATAACATTTCCTTAAATTATGTTCAGAATATGTAAAAAGAGAACAGCTGATGAAAACGTTACATTCCAAAATGATGGCGTTTCATTAAATTTTAAACTAAAGTTGCATCATCGAAAAGTGACGTTGGCGGTGAAATTCAAACAGTTACAAAATAATTGAGAGTTCTCGTTTGTTTACTTTGAAAACTGCTAATAATGAGCATTACAAATATATAATAATAATAATAATAAGTCCCTTTCTAGGGCTCCAAAGTTTAAACTGAGCTTCCAAACAAAAAGGTAGAGGGAGTTTACGCTTGTTGTCATCGCAATCGCATGACGCTAAATGCAAACAGAAATAATGGTCATAAAACATTTTGTTGCGAAGTGCAAATTCTCGAACCGTAAGCACGCGAAGTTCAAAAAGGTGGTATAATTGTCATCATGTGCTGACCTTCACATGCTGAGGGTCATCTTTTAATCTCACCCATGAATATTTTGTGTACACTGCAATTTCAATCAGTTTCTATTATTATCATTTTGTTATTACGTCGATTTTTAGTGCTTTTCGTCAATGCTGAAAAGCACTATTATCTTCGTGATGTCCGTCTGTCCGTCCGTACGCATATATCAGGGAAGAATTGGCTGAACCGATTTCAACCAAATTTGCTACATAGAATCTTCATATAAATATATAACCAAAATGGTGTATTTCGACCAGATCGACTAAGCCACAATCGCAAAATTAAACTTTTTGGTAATCATGAATTTGCAAGGAATTGACCCAACCGATTTAAACGAAATTTAGAATGTAAAGGTGTGCAACATTAAAAAAAAAAACAAAATAAATGTTTTAAATGTAGATATATATATAAGTACTAAAATAAATTATTTTACAAGTATTTGTGTTGAGCTGTCCACATCAAGTTTAACCATATTTAAAATTTATAATGTGCATATATATACAAAACCATAATAGCATATTTGGACTGGATCAACCAAACAGAGGTGCCGCACATATAAATTAAATTCTTTCAGTAATTATGGATTTGGAAGGAATTGGTTGAACGGATTTCAACGAAATTTTGTATATAACATTTGTACAATATAACATAATGAAATAAAGATGTTTAAAGCGAAGATAAATAGCAGGGCTACCACAATAAAAAGTAAAAATATATTTTTACACGTATTTATAGAGAACTGGCAGCATGAATTTTAATCCAATATGGTACATATAATCTTCAAAGAAATAAATACCCGAAATAGCATATTACAACCGGATCGACTAAACAGGTCTACCACAATATCAAGGTTAGGGTTTTTCAGTAACTATACTATGACTTTGGAAGTTTTTAGCTGGACCAATTTCAAAAAGAAATTTCGCTTGTAGGGCGAGTATATAATGGAAAAAGGAAATGAACATGTTTCGAGCGTATCTAAAAAGCAGGGCTACCGCCATATAAGGAAAAATAATTTCTGATTCCAAAGAAAATATTTGGCTGCACTGATTTCAACCAAATTTGGTATATAGAATATTGATATAAATTAATGACCAAAATAAAATAGTTGGACCGGATAGACTATGCAGGTGTGCCACAATTACAAAGTGAAACTTTTCGGTAATTATGAGTTTGGAAGGAATTGGCTCAACCGATTTCAAGGAAATTTTGTATGAAGGAGAATTGCAGCATAAAATAACAGAATCAAGCTTTTTATTTTAGTTATGTAAAGTAGAGCACCCCACAATACAAGGAATAAAAAATATTTTTAAACGTATTTGTGTTGAACTGACAACATTAATTTTAACCATATTTGATACTTATAATATACATATCGGTAAGTACCAAACGATATTAGGATATTGAAACGGAATCAGGCAAACAGGAGTGCTACTATTACTAATTAAACTCTTTCAGTAATTAAGGATTTGGAAGGAATTGGCTTAGCGGATTTCAGTTAAATTTTGTATATAAGATTTGTACAACATACCATAATGAAATCAAAATGTTTAAAGCGGAGCTAAAGAGCAGGGCTATCACAATAAAAAATAAAATAATATTTTTACACGTATTTCTAAAGAACTGACCTGATGAATTTTTAACAAATATATTATATAGAATCTTCATATAAATAAATAGCCAAAATATTATATTTCAACCGGTCGACTAAACATGGCTGCCACAACATCAAGATTAGGATTTGTCTGTAGCTATGAATTTTAAAAGTATTAGCTGAACGGATTTAAAAAAAGAAATTTTGTTTTTAGGGCGAGTATACAATGCGAAAACGAAATTACTGGATGTATTTAGAACGGATGAAAAAGCAGGGATCCCACAATATAAGGAAAAATAATTTTCTGATTTCAAAGCTAATAAAATAGTATACGGCAATACTACGGCGAATTTGACGAAAAGCACTTGTGTACCAAGGGAAACCCGTGTGCATCCCTACTTGTTAATTCCTTTTAGTGAAGTTTGTAAAATACCTTAACATTCCCTTAGAGAAAATTCTTATCAACTGTTGCTTTACCGCTTTTTTGTGCTGGAATTGAGAAATCTCTTTGCAAAATATACATATTTTTAATGACATAATTTTCATAATGAGCAAAAATTTCCAATATTTGTACATTTTTAAAATGCTTAAGAGAAAGATATATAGTTAGACAATTTTCCTATTGAAATGAGACAAATGCGAAAAATTCCTCAAAATACTTTTTGACTACTCATTATATTATTTTTTCTAAATCCTTTCGGAAAAACATCGGCAGTCTATTTCACCCTTGGAATAATTGAACATTCGTTGACGTTTCCGAATAATCTAGCAAGAAAAGATTGAAGCTATTCCGAATTATATTACCAGTCTCACGTGAGCCGACTAAGATGTCTCGATCCCATTGTGTTGTGAATGAAGGTGGATTTAAAACTCTACCCATGCGGACGAAGTTTTAGATGAAGTCTTTGTAATAAAAGCTGATCGAAGACACGATACATATATTCCCCTCGCTCTGGTTAAAAAGATCTGGACTTAAAAATGTCCCCTCCGTTGGTAGATATTTATCTTCGTACTTTCAAAAAATTAATTAAGTCGTTAGTTGAAATTTTACGGAGCTCCAAACGGGGGTCGACCTTTCCCCATTTTCTTAGCATTAGTAATTTGTGAAAGGGAAATTTTGATCGGGTAAACGTAAAATCGGGTAAACATTAAAAATGAACGGTTGATTGGTCTTTTTCAACTATGGTTTTAGATTTTCCCTATATAAGTTCATTTTTGGAACATAGAGCCAATGAGAAAGGTATCGAACATTAAAAAACATTATACTCTACAAAAATTGCTATCAGTAAGAAGTGTAGGTTATTTTTAAGTTTTTTATTAGACAGCGCTTACGGTTTTACTATATCCACCTATTTGTTGTGCACCTGCTAAAATTTAAATTGTGAGTAATCAATTAATCGAGGAAAGGTTAAATTATCTGACTACTTCACTATAGCCATGCAGGTCTTTGAAATATATCGAGTTAATGACAAAATAAATTAGTCAATCGTGCTTAATCAATAAATG
The DNA here is from genome assembly GCA_028673005.1 of Tanypteryx hageni. NCBI lineage: Eukaryota > Metazoa > Arthropoda > Insecta > Odonata > Petaluridae > Tanypteryx > Tanypteryx hageni. The sequence goes on along the minus strand of CM054113.1, from coordinate 35,281,873 downwards.
TTTATGAAGCAAATTCTATCAGTGAAAGATATAGTAATAATAATCATCGAATTATGATACATTTATTTTGCTTCTAATTTTCTATTTAATCTAACTAACAATTAATTACCAATAATTGCTGGGTTAAAATGTTTCAATATAAGCATCCAGTATACATAATTATGTTATAAGTATAAATGGTAGTTTGCCGACGCACACATGTTATTTACGAGTTTTCGCCATATTTAGCCCTTAAGCTTGTAATTATTCACCATTTAGTTATTTGAAGACAAATTATTGGCTATCGACTAACGTATGAAATGCTAACTTCAATCTTAGAAACAGGCATAATAAGATGTTTTTATTAATCGGAGAGGAACTTTCAGTTTCAGGTAATAATTTTTTAATCATATAATCGCTACAGTTCTTTGCCATCTGTCTCTTAATGAGATTTTCTATCTTTTTTGCAGTTAGGAATATTTTTACTAACGGAGCCATAATGCAAAAGGTGCGGTCGTTTGGATATGAAAACAATTTGAAGCGTTTTAAAATGACTGCATGCATTTTACTTCACGATTCGCGTAACAGGAAAGTGATAAACTTCAACATATCTGTAACCAAAGATTAGGACCCCAGATAGAATTACTCCCGTGGATGAAAATTCTTCGCCGCCGCTATTAAGGTCCGCTTACGATCCTTGCATGGACGGTGCGGGAGAGAATCGCAATAATCCAGGCCGCGTTTTAAAATAATAGCCCGTTCGCTCACATCCCTCTCGCGCGTGTGTACATAAGCTGCCAGTCGACCCGAATTTGCCCACTCTTGCGTAAAGCAATGACGGCATTCTCGAGGATTTTGTTTGCCGTTAAGAGAGGCGGTTGGGGAGGGGAAGAGGAATAGAGAGGAAAGGGGATGTATAGAGATAGTGAGGGAGAAAGGAGAGGCAGGGAGGAGAAAAGAAGATGGTGTGTGTGTGTGTGTGTGTGTGTGTGTGTGTGTCAGAGAGAGAGAGAGAGATTGAGGTAAAACATCCTGGGGAAAATCAAGTTTATGGTTTAATTCTCTTCTCTCTTGTTTTTATCTCCCGTCGTTTCGCAGAAGTAATTGCTACCAGAAAACGCGAAAGTTCTACTGGTAATCACCCGGAGAAATGAAAACCGGAGAATGTAAACAAAAAGTTTTTTTGTCTTTTTGTCTCAAGATGGCGAACAAAAAAGAAACGTCATAATGACGGAAATTGATGAGGAGTGAGAAAATGGGAGAACAAACAAGGCGAAGGCAATTTAAACGTCTTCTCCGATATGCACCTCATTTTTCTCGAATCAAATGGAGGGAGTGATTACTATTTAATTATGTAAGTTGCCTTTACGATCGTTAAATAGTTACTTACGTAGAGTGCTTTATGCCATAGGTTAAATCTCTCTGGAGCACTATTTTTCAAATATTTCTATTATTTTTTACCATAGTGACCATTACAAAATCCATTGCATTGAGAAAAGAATATTTATATTTATTCGTTAAATGATTATAAGCGATGCATACAAAGATAATTTAAACTGCCGAATTTACTAAGACTAATTTTGCCAGAATATTTTCTTGCTTGAAATATTCATGTTTTCTGTCGAAAAATTAACGTTATGTATATAAAATTGTCTTATTCAGAAATATTATTGCGGATGAAAGACGTCTGGTAAGACTTGTTTGCGATCAATCAAGATAAATATCCTAATTTTTCTGCAAAAAACGTAAAATATGCTGGTAATTGTTGAACTTGGTGGTAAACTTTAAATTTTTAAACAAAACACGAAAAATACGTTCTTATTCTCTATTTCAGGTGAATAATTCCCTCTGCTTTCACGCTATTTTGTTCTTAGCTTTCAACTTATGGACACAATTTGAATCTTCTATCAAAGCGATATGCCGAGCGTAACTTAAAAGGGGCCTGTAAACAAAGCGTGTATTTCATCAACATCAAGGAAGAGATTTGAGAGAACTTTTAGAAGAGTAAGTTCAGTATATACGGCAATTTATTAAGGAAGGTAAACAATTTAAAGATAACAAACAAATGTTCTGTAATACCGTGAAAATATATAGTGTTTTCGTACAAATAAATATCGAAAATACGACACAGGAAATTAAGCTTTTTTAAAGTCAGCGACCATCTCTCAGAAATGAAAAAATAATGGCAATGGATTTTATGTCTCCCTTTCTCCTTCAAATTGCCAGAACGAAGTAATCTATATTTATTCGACAATAATAGACATCAAGGCGAAATAATGAGTTTATAAAATATATTTAAAAGCTATAATATCCAGAAAGTGCAAGTGGAGATCACCTGCGAGAGGTCGTGTTCTTTGCTTGTATAATAAGTGTCATAACGTTCTGCGAAAAATAGTATTCGCCTTCGTTATTTTTTATGCTTGAGTTTCATAGATTTAATGCATAGGTATACAATAAAATTCTCTTCGTAATTATAAATTAGATTTAATTCTATAAAACAAAATAAGTCGATCGTGATGCCTTACATATTGGATATGACGCTCTTGCTCTTACCGCAAAAAATATTGTTAATTCTTATTTTGAACGCAGTGAATGATTGGGCAACTTTAGTAAGAAGTGCGAAGCAGGGATGCACACTCTCAGAAGCATTGTTTCACAGTAATGCCGAAGAAATTATAAGGAAGTCATGGGAAGATATAGGAACGGGTAAAAGTGAGGAGCCTGGTTAAATCAGATATGTAGATGACAAAGCAGTGGTGGGTAATTCTGAAAAGAGCCTTCAGATGCTAGTTAATGTCTTATGTGAGAAGGAAGAACCATTCTGGATGAAAATTAAGAAGGGAAAACTAAAGTGATGAGATTTTCCAAGAGTTAGGATAACCAGATCAATGCTACAATGGATGTAGAAAGGCTGGAATAGGTGGAATTTTTTAGTTATTTAGGTAGTATTCTGTCACTGGATGGAAGAAGTAAGAAAGATCCCAGAACAAGAATAGTAAGAGCAAATGAGGCATTTACGAGACGGCGAGAGCTTTGGCCGGCAGTCTGAGTAAAGATATTAAAAAAAGGTTAGTGAAAACCCAGATTTGGAATGTAGCATTATACGGGGGCGAGACATGGACGATGAAGAAAGATGTGGGCAGAATAGAGGCGTTTGAGATGTTGATGTGGCGTAGACTAGAGAACATAAATTTGTTACCGAGAGGAAGACGCATGAGGAAGTTTTGTAGATAGTAGGGGAAGATAGGACTTTAATTTGGACAGGCAGACAAGAAATGGGTGAGTGAAATTTTAAAAGAAAACGGCTTTTTATTAGTTCCGTGCAGTGATTAAAATGGTCAGCAAGACTAATGGTGGAGTAATTTTTATTTCCTCATATCTTTTCCTAAAGCAAAAGACTATACATCTTAATGTTCACGCATGAATGTGTAGAATATGTGAATCGGCTTCATTCCTGCATTTCTGAAACTAAGCACTCCACCTACTTGCCCACTCAGAAATACTGTATTTTTCATTTGAATATGGATCAAAAAGATATTGAGACAAATATCACAGCATAACTTTCGGGCACAGAGAAGCAGAAAAAGTTGATGAGAGAATAATTTACTTGAAAAAAGGTAGGATTGAAATATGTAGACGACGGAGCGCAAGCTTATAATCTTGTGGTACAAAGCCGTCTTGCATTGTATATCGTATCCGATGCTCTAGTTTTGTTTCATGGGGAGATTGAAAATGACAATTGCATCATTTGCAGACATAATGATTAAAAAAATGTTTTCCCATATGGTAATTCCAATCACCTTTGACTCGTACCCTAAAATTACATGCAAGTATAAGTGGCCGGATCATATTTTCTGCGAGGCTCTATTCTCGAGATACCCAATTTGTAAAAGATACTTCATTGAGCTGAAACAATATTCCGCTCGAGTTACGTCTATTTAGCCCTCACAACGGACAGCTTTCCAGAAGCTCGTCTTTAAGCAGCAATATTACCTTCTTTCTGATAGCTTAATCTTCTCCGAAGCTTGCGGATTGTCTTAGCCGAATTAGTATGTATAAAACGGCGGCGTTTTGATGAACTCTCTGACTTGGAGTTAGCATTTTTCTGTGGTGTATTTTATGCCTCTTAATCCCGAACGCCATCATAAATTTAGCGCGATTCAATGTTAGTGCTAAAATTATTGTCGACGCGGCTGGAGAGCCTTAATAACGTACTCCGTGGACTAGGGTAAGATAAGATCGTCTTAGCAAAATATATAATGATTTGTGGTTAGAATGGGGTGCCGGTGGTGTAATGGTAAGGACGCTGGCTGCTATTCGCCTGATGCTCGAAAGGGCAGCGGGCACGGATCCTGCGAAAGTAAGATTTTTCTCGAGGTCACCCGGCCTCGTTTGTGTGGTTCAAGGAGACCATTCAGTCCTTCGGAAGCGGCCTTAAGCAGTTCGCACCCTTGGTGCTTTTCGTAAAGAGTAGGCTAATGCCGGTGTAGGAGACAAGGTGGACTCTACTGGCATCCTGTACTCTAGTCCATGGTATCTGTAGGCAACGTGGACTCTAGAGTACACCGTTCCCAAACATGGCGCCAGGTAAGATGTACTCCGCCAGGCAAAGTGGACTCTATTGCCTTAAACCGATTTTCACGTATCTTTATACATAAATATTTTTAAGTGTGCGTTTGTTCCTTATAAAGTCATACTTTATTAACTACAGTTACAAAATTTTACATGAACAATCCTGCTGCGTAAACTAACTGAAAGCACTACTTTTCAAACAGGAATATGCACTGTGAAAGGTTTAAACAATTATTTTTGTTTTCCATTTGAATAACATTGGAATGCATCGAATTCAGCGTGCAGAATTTTAATAGAGGGGAGAATAGAAGGATGGGAAGGAAATAGTCGGCAATGATATCAATCAACTAAGAATTTTATGACAAATACGATTATGAAGCAAAAAGATGAAAATGAAGGGGGTGGTAGGAGGGGGAGCGAATGGGGAGGTTAAGAAATCCTAAAGATTCACAGTCGACATTGGGATCAATCAACTAATAATTTTATAACAAATACGGATATGAAGCAAAAAGATGACAAAGAATGGGGGTGGAAGGAGGAGGAGGAAAAATGGAGGGTTAAGAAATCCTAAGGAAATACAGTCGACATTGGTATCAATCAATTAAAAATTTTATAACAAATGCGAATATAGAGCAAAAAGGTCAAAACGCTGGAGAAGTCCTGACAGTTCTTTTAGCTATTCCTACGAGAACGAAATTTATCTCGCCAATTATATTCCATGATTTTCCTAGGGAAACCTATCCACTATATATCTCTGTCCTACAGTCACTCTTACGTATTATAACGTCATGCTCCTGCCTCTATGTAAGTTGGTACTTTTATTCTTCCTAAAACCTCCTCGGCTAATTCTTTCCATCTAAAATTTTCAAGGTGGTTAAATTGAGCTCTCATCAGTCGCTTTCCTAGCAATTTCCAATTTCTGCTTCAGTTATTACTTAACACTATACTGTGCCTCATATATATGCTTCATGAATCTGCGCTGAATCTTTTCTATCTTATTCATGTGGCCTCTCTCATTGGAGTACCAAACGGACGATCGCGCATTTCTCTCCATTTTAAATAAAATATTAACAATTTATGAAGAATAGCTTACATTCATAGGTAAATATGCGGCATCTGTGTTTAATTGTAAGAAATATTAAATTCCCATTTATTTTTTAAGAGCGATTTACCAATAATGTCTTCTTGCATTCTGTCCTTATATAGAATTCATATAAATTTATTGATTTCAAGATCACTTTCTGGATAGATAGTGCGTTAAAAAATAATTCTGTTGATTAACATTTAGGAAAAGGATATAAATTAATAAAATTTTGAGTCATTGAGGCAAATACGAAAAGTAACAGCAGTTACACGAGTTATAATGGAAACTCACTTATAGTTTTAACGATAGTTCGCCAGAAATCTCAAAAGCGAAATATATTTACACCTGGAATCAAACCCGTCAGCATGCACCTTGAAAAAACGAACAAAACGATACCAAAATTATCTTATTTGGTCGGCTTTGTTAGCGCGTACCCACTAGGCGCTCTTTAAGGAATTCTTAAAATAGGTCAATTCCATCATTATGGGAGAAGGGGCTCTTGGAGGAAGTCGGCAGATATTATCTTAAGAAAGCCTTGGAGGTTGTATTCGGGAAACGACCTAGGGCAATTGAGGATTAGTGGCATGGGCAGAAGCAGTAGCCTTCTATTTCTTTTGTCCTGTACCCATGCATTACACACAGTATGAGGCTAGTGCGAGGGATGTCTGATAAATTCAAGATAAAGGGTAACCGAGTGGTAGGGAAATCTCGTTTTCTGCTTACACTATTTGTTTGAACAGAATAACACGACAAAGGATTAGTTTCAAACACACAGGATTATAAATATACGATCAGAATAATGTCTCGTGTTACCATGATATTACAGATTACAATAAAAAAGCGCAAGATTAATTATACGTTTAAAATTACTTTAAATATATTCTTATCTTTTTGATCAGCTTATTTATTTATTTGCGGAATCATTTGGATATATGATTTTTATTATTAAGCTACTAAATATAATCCATGCTGTTTATTTGTGTATAAAACTGTCAGGATTTATCCGTTATCGTACTGGTTTAATCTCTTCTGTAGATTCTGTTGACCATATTTATTTCGAATATTATATATATATATATATATATATATATATATATATATATATATATATATATATATATATGTATGTATAATATCTATAATATAAAGTGTTTGTATGTGCGTTATTTTATAACTTAATAGGTACTGAACGTAGAAACGAGAGGAAGATAACATTTTAACCAGAATAAGGTAGTGTGAAACAGTTTATACACCGATTTGAGTGAATTTGACTCATTAATTTGCAATTTTAAGCCACTGACGGGTTTTGAGAGTAAAATAACATTGGAAAATCTCCTATTTTTATCTCCGCAAATGTAAGTCGTAGATATGTGCTCTTTCGGACTTCTTTGTGGCAAATGATATCTTCTATCCGAATAATTAGGCTGGTTTCCAAAGAAAACATAGCCTTATGAAATGGCCCTCTCTCTCTCTGTGTATGTGTGTGTCTCCTACTAACAACTTGTATCAATGGACCGATTTTCATGGAACTTATTATGAAGCTCGTGCTTCCAGGGCCCACCTCCGGACAATATTTTATTTGGCGAAGATTGAAGTCCCGGGTTCTATTCCAGGAACGTTTTTTCCATATTTGTTTTACTTAGGAAGTCTCAAATCCATTGTGGAGAGATGTTTTTCTTACTACTTTAAAATATCTTAAATTGAGATATCGAAGCGGTGTTCTGTACTGCTCTAAGGGGAAAGAATGTAAATTATAATTCTTATCGTAGAATTTTGATACTTGATCGTATTTTCTTGAATTTATACTAAAATATAGCGTTGTAGCATTTTAAATCGTATTTTATCTGTTTGTTGCAATGAAGACGATTATTACCGAACAAGCTTTTGCATAGACTAGTGAACAAATGGGTTATTTTCTATTCTATTCGACTACCATTCCGCAATGGGCAGTTGATCCATTCATATTAGCGGACAAACATTAACATTTATCAAATTCGTGTATGCATGTAAAATATCAGAATAAATAAAATAATAAAATTATACAATAATAATAAATAAGAATAATCGCAAAAAATAGTTATTTTATCTATATTCGGAAAATTCGAGGGGCGCCCGGTCCCGTGGCATTCAGCCACCTACGCCACCCTATCGTTACGTAGGATTTGAATGAGCTCCATGCAAGGAAGGAAGGAAGAAACACCTTTACGACGAAGAACTTTCTCTATCGGACAAGTTACAATTTTTGCATATACATAAATTTCATTTCCTGATATTTCTAGTTTCGTAAATTTTTGTTGAAATTCCTGATTAACGGAGAATATTCATGCATTTCAATCCATGAATATAAGAATGGCGAATGATTTAATGAAGTCTGTATCGCAACGTCAATGCGCAAAAACCGGGGAAGAAACATTATCCAGTAATACAAAGCTCTAGACCAGCGGTTCCCAAAGTGTGATCCGCAGATCCCAGGGGATCCGTGAAGGTTTCTCAGAGGATTCTCAAACCAAGTTCCTTAATGGCGGATACTAGTGTATGGGACTAGAGCCCTGCACGGGTATGATATTTTCCACCCGTACCCTCAGACGACTAACCCGTACCCGCAGAATATTAACCCGACCCGTACCCGCAGGCTCGCACCCGGACAGAAGGTCTACTTGTCCGACCCGACCCATATTTTTTAACTGTCTGGTCCTCGAGACAAATCCGTAGCAAGAAATCGTGGACAAATAAAATTATTATTTCTGAGTCATTCATTTCTTTTGTATAAATTAAAATGAAATCCAATTGTGCAATAACATTCATTTTTAAGATCGAAAAAAATGTATTTAAAAATTACAAATTTTACAAAATAATTTAGTTGAATAAAGGAAACATTAATTAATAGTATCTACCCTGAGATTTAAACTGAATATTTAAAAATAGGACATCATCAACGTTTAAGGGACCTAAACTGTTTCTTCTTTCACTAACAACATGTTCCGCCAATCAAAAACACCTCTCTGATTGAGCACTGGTCGCCTGTATTGCAAAAATACGATTCGCTAAAATACTTAAATTTGGGAAACAATTCGTTTGCTTATCCCACCGTTTCATCAAATCAAAATTATTATTGTCGTCAGATAGTTTTAAGTCAATATATGGAGTCAATTCGTCTGGAGAAATATGATCATTTACTGTCTGTATCCATAAACTGAACTAAGGTGTCTGACATTTTATACCTTTTCATCGGTTGCTCTACAATCGTACACGGATTTGGTGTCACGGATTATTTTTCATATCCCTTATCCTATTTAATGTCATCAATACTTACTTTCACTTTCTCATAGATACTTTTCTTCAGTTTTTTAACATTTTCACACTCTTTAGAAGGGGATAAAGAAAAACGGGAATTTTATGAATGTGCTGAATTTCCACATTTTCTAAATAATAAGTTTTACCTGAAGTTTTTAAAAGTTTCATCATGTTAGATTCTGTTGAATCTATTCATAAATGATCCTTTATTTTCAAATGCCACAAGTAAACCAAAAATATTGTTGGATATTTTTCTCCTTTCAATTCAATCAATGCTTTCTGGAATGGATTGAGGTATTCTACTAAATCTAATAAATCTTTCTTTTCAACCTCACAAATCATATCACTCATCTTTTTTTCAATTAAAATATTGTAAATAATCTCCCAATTTTCATGTATTGAAGAGATCATACGAAGAATTGAATTCCAACGTGTCTTGACGTCTCCTTTCAAAGTAGATTTCAGCGCACCTTGTAAGCCTTATTTTTTAAAAATATTTCACAAATTTCTACCCTTCTGAATTAAAGCAAGTGATGTTTCATTAAAATAAATTGAAATATCTACAACATTATTTATTAAGTGTGCTGCACTATTGATTTTATTGAAAATTTTCAAAGGAACTTTATTATTTGCTCCACGGTCACTGACAAAACTAAAATTCTTCAAGTAACTATAGACACCGTATTGTTTTAAAATTAGCAACAATTCATTCCTTATATACTCCCCAATTTTCTTTTCGTCAGGATCAAGATGTTTAGTGCACAGAACACGATTGCTTAACATGGCTTTCTTTACATAGTGTAATGTGGTCCATAAATAACTGACATTTTTGTAATTATCTGTCCACAAGTCCAACGTGATCCCACCCCCTATTGTACCTATGTAGAATTTTCTTTCTTGAATTAGTTCTTCTCAAACTTTCTGAACCACTGAATTAAGATTTCTCTAAATAGTTGTTGGATGTGGTAGCGCATATTGTAAGTGAAAATAACATTTTGAATTTGCACTCATTTTCATTATTATTTCGATTAAATTTTTAAACCCATCTCCTGACACTATCTCAAAAGGTCTCAAATCTCTAACTACAAGTTCGATACAGCTATCTAAAACCTTTTTTTTATGCTTTTCAACTGATAATTTTGGTAAATCGCATTTTTTTCGGCACAAGAAAATTTGTAATTTTAGGCACGCCTTCTTTATTTTCACACTTGTGTCGCAATAAACCTGATGTTCCCAGCTTCCTATTATCATAATGGTAAACATTTTTACAACTACTGACAGCGTTTGTCTTCGAAATCAGTTCTCCCTTTTCATGTAAAATTTCACGGAACCTTTCCCAAATTTTCGATTTGGTATTTTCTTTTCTTCTTAGAGTGTATTCTAACCTCAAAAGCTTCCTTCTTATCTGATCAGTATTCATTGTTCAAATCTGAAGGGCAGATAAATGTAATATTTTCATTAAAATTAAGATTTATAAACTTATAACTGACAATTTTACATACCGTTCAATCAGCTGGTATTGGTTTCTTTTGAGGATGTGGTAGATTGATATTCTGTCACAAAAGCCGACATCACATATAACTCACCAGTGTAATTTTATAATATAACTGTCGTTCCTTTATCTCGCTAACAAAGTATAAAATAATACAACTAACACGCGATTATTTGACAAAAATATACTATATATTGAATGTTAAATAACATAAAGAATGCTGATAGGCACTCTTATATGCAACCATGTCTCTTCAAAAGCGAATTCACAAAGACAGATGTTACTTGCATGAATGGGCAAAACCAACTGGTTAAAAGGGAGAGTTATCGCACAAACCAATCCGCCATAATTACATTGTACTACATAATTCCCCTATTCACTCTTTCTCACCCCCTCCCTACATTCTCTTCTACTAAACGTAATCGACAATCGTTTGTCAATTGCAACTGTGTATATATAATAAAAGGAATCATTTTTTTGTCAGACACTTTTCTTGACACATGATACACAAATCCCGGCAACGGCCGACCTGCATAAATTGCAAATTTGTATCTCCCTATATAACGCTACTTTTGACCGCGAGGGTGGGCCTTACTAGCAGTAAAAGGCTTGTGAAAAGTACCTGTGCCTACATTGGCGAGGCAAATCGAATTGGAATAAAAACTAGTTTTCGTACCGGCTCTTTGTCTGCACCGGTGCCTTTTGTGTCCGAACCCGACCCATACCCGCATGGAAGTACTCTATACCCGACCCGACCCGAAAATTTCGCTGCGGGTAAACTGCGGAGATGTAGGCCTCTATAGACGTTTTCAAGAAAATCACACTTTAAAGTCGTAATTAAATTTGGACAAAAATATTCCCGTTTTTTATTGTAGTCAACGAAAAGAAAATTCCTGACAACTGATGTAAACGATATCTGGTTTAAATACCTAATTAGTTTAATTTTCTTTCGTTCGCACGCAACATTTGGAAAATGAATGGAAATGGATATATACGACGAAGAAATGAACGCAAATACGTCTATTTTCGTTACGTGTATACACAGCTTTTGTAAGTGAAAATAAATGTGTAATTTACGAGGAAGGAATGCACGTGAACATAAAGATTTCATTACTACTATTCGAGTGAGGTAAGTTTTAAATAATTGTCAATTGTTTTATTAATTGCAATTGTTAGGAAATCAGTCGGTGAATAAAAAGTTCGATATTTCCTTGGCGTCACTACTGGCATATCATTTTTCAGTTCTTAGACATTATACTAAGGCATTAATATTTATCTTTTTTGACATGATTGCGTAAGTCTTAAAAAACGTCTCTGCCTCGCATGTATGCACGCATGATGTGTGCATCTTTCCATTCTTGTAAAAATTGTGATCACGAAATCGTGATATAAATATATTTATTAAACAAGGGTTCATTACCTAGGTCAAAAACCAATGTTATGGACATTACCTCTCAGGTAATCGAAAATTTCTAGGTTTTTTTGCCAACCAGCAAAAACTCGCCTTAGCCTTTCTGCACTATCGCGATATGTTTTGCGCTTTTTAGGTTCTCCCTCTCCATTCATGTACTGTTCGATGCGCAACTCCTTTCGTCTCTGCTCCGTTTGGATTCCTGAAACACATTTCCAAATGTTTGGATGGCTTGCAGAAATTTGTTGTCGGAATCATCGGTCATCCCTCAAGGTTGTAGTTTGTTTATGGCAGTCTCTGAAGCACACTTTCGTAGCAGTTCGACATTTGATAATCATAAATTGGAGGATGGCGGCCGAAACGACAAACTGGTCGTCCAATCCAGTGGTTTGCAAACGGTGCGTCGTGACCCCCTAATGGGGTCGCGAGAGGTTATTAAGGGAGATCGCAATCACTCTTAGCTAAGGTAAATGATTTTATTCTGGTTTTCAGAGATCTGCAGATTTTAATTTATCGACATGATTTGCTCAAAAAATAAAGAAAACTCTGCACAACGTACAAAACCTTTTTAACAAATGAGTTTCTTTTATGTAATAATATCAAACAAGAAATTATATCTCACAAGGGGAGACTACGTACCTTGGATCGTCGATTTCGACGAAACGTTTTCGGGTGGCAGAATACTTCAAAGAAGACCCGTGTAGCGGCTTTTGATTGAATGGATCTTAGTTTCGGCAGAATCTTTTCTATTTTAGCAAGATTAACTGTGGCTAGATAAATTGCAATAACAGGCCGATATTTTTTATAAAATGGGTTGGCTAAGTGGTTACCGTACTGGTTTTTGAATATTTTGTCCCGGGTTCAAATCTCACGTCATGCCTAGTTTTATTTTTTTGATCTAATCCACTTTTTGTTTTTAATTTATTAAATTATTATTTATTTATTAACTTTATTATATTAATATTTATTTATTATATTATTTATTTGCTTCATTAAAATCGACGCACAAGAGAGTATTGGTAGCTATTTCGATGTGAATTGACGTCCGAAAGAACATAACTGTTAGATTCGTGCTATTCGTCTCTTGAAGGGGAAGTGTGTGTACATTTTTTTGTAAATTGACGACCCAAGGTACGTAGTCTTCCCTTGTCAGTAGTGATTAGTACTTAAAAAATTAAACTATACACCACATATTAACTGAATGTTTTGGAACAACTTAAAAACTGTTCATGTCAACAACAATAAACTCGCCAACCTTCTACACAACCCGAAAGACAATACTGCCTTTACAAAAATCAGGAATTTACAAGATTGCTTGCGGGACATGTGATAGGATATATATAGGACAGACAAAACGTAATTTAGAAACATGCTTCAAAGAGCACTTAGCACACTTCAGCCATAGCAGAATAAACAATTCGAGTGTAGCCACCCATATACAAGAAAACAACCACCCCATCACTATACAGAATCTAACACTGTTAAAATCAATACGCGAAGAAAACAAATTAAACGCCTTTGAGAGTCTCTTTGTTAACAAATTCAAACAAACCGTTATGAATATCGATCGCGGCCCGGTACCTTACTCCCCACTTTACGGTCTAACGATTCCCCCTTCCCCTCCTCCCCCTCCCCTCCCCCTCACCTTCACTTTCTCCAAACCGTAAGGTTACCCAGAGAAGCGCCCAAAATAAAAGGTTGAAATAAAAAATTAATGAAAATACTTACAAGTTCGCTGGACAATGGCCTAACAGGGACTTGTGGTCAAAAGCTAAGCCTAAAAAGAAAAAATAAAAGCACGAGCACTGTACAAATAAAGAAAACTTCTCTGATGAGAGCTTGGCTCTCGAAATACGTATTTAGCGCTTAGTTCTTCTCGCCAAATCTTTTGTTTGTTTACGGTCGGAGTCGATTCTTCAGGTCATAGTTTCACTCGCCGTAATATCCTCTGTTACTTTCCTCACTTGTTGTATTTAATATGTGTTCTATAACGCATCATTATAGTTTTTATATATTTCTCTATTCCTAAAATGTTTCTTATCTCTTATTTTACTTTTGACTGTATCATGAACATTTTTATAATGTAGAATAGCTTCCATTTTCATTATTCTTGTATTTATATTGTTCTGAATTTGGTTTTATAAAGCTTAGCTGAAGAAATGATATAAAGCAACAATTTTCAGAATACAGAGTAAGTCAAAATTATGTACAAACACATTCATATGCCATATTTCAGAAGGTTCATTGAGTAAACATGAACAAAAAAAATTTCAAATATAGTAGATACATAGAAACGTGATATACAGAAGTTAAGTCATATGTCCCAAATGTCCACCACCAGCCCGCATACATGAACGATACCGTTTCTCGACAGCCCGACATACAGTAGTGCACATGTCAGCTGTAATTTTGCCTGCTTTCTGTTGTATCATCACCCACAAATCTTGCAATGTTTGTGATTTATGAGTATACACTTTATCTTCCAGGTATCCCCATGCAAAAAGTATAGGGGAGGGAGGTTGGAGACCTTGGGGAGTATTCAAAAGCATTCCTCCTGCGACCTATCCGCCTTTCGGGAAATTCAGTATCCAGATAGGCACGAACATTAGATTGAAAATGTGGAGGTGCACTATCCTATAGAAAGTACACCAATGTATCCAAAAACATGTTTCTTATTGCGAGAACTGCGTCATTTATTACCAATTTAAGATAACTCTGCCCAGTAACAGTATCGCTGAATGTGTATGGTCCGATTATCTGACGAGAGCAGAGTTCCATCCACATACTAATCTCTGGCAGGTAGATTGAGGTACGGATTGTCACTGGCCCAGTAAACATAATTGTGACGATTTAATTTGAACATGGCTTCATCTGACCATACGATTACGTCCTCAAAATCACCAATTTCACCGTTCTTCTGACAGTACCACTCACAAAATTGTGTTCTTCGATCAGAATAGTCGCAGTTCTCGGGAACACTGTCTTGTTATCTTCTTTGGTAACTTCTAACGGATTCGATGTTTTCGGTTTTTCTTGACGCCTTTTCCTCCCACAGCTTTCCCTATTGATGTTGTGAACAGTTCAATGCAATTTAAATTTATCACAGAGGTGGGTTATTGTTAGATGCTTTGGCACCTTTGTCCCACATTGATGTTCCGATACAAGCTGAACCTCCCTAACGTTTTCATACTTCCGGTACCATTTTATAATGCACTTCCTTTCTTCAAATGTTAGCTGATTTTTCTCCATATCAATGAGTCGCCAATAAATCTGCAACATAGTTTATAGCTGATTCTTTATTTTAGCTTTAAATGTACAAAATTTTATTCAAATTGGTCATGCTGTCTACAAAATATAGCTATTTAAAGTTTATACATAATTTTGACTAACCCTGTATATTTCCCGCGTCGCCTTTAAAACTAAAGTAAGTTGGAAAGTTTTAATAAATTTATTTTCGATTAACTCGTAATATTCGACAAACTTGCACTTCGATGATTAGATCGTTCCACGAATTTTCTTTCGAAGAATTCTTTTCGACGAATTCACCTACAACCAGGGCCGTAATTATAATGTATGGGGTCCCCGGGCAAAAAATTAAATGGGAGCCCCCTTATGTAATTTAATTTTAAAAATATAAAATTAAATTAATTTCTAAAATTAAAGATTTACTCTTTCCAAATTATATATTTTATTTTTATCTATTATAAAATTTGAATGTTTTACAAGTGCTTCTGTAGCTATTTTTATTAGGTATTAATGAAGATCCAATAAATAAGGTTCAATAAAACTGCTAACTTTCAAATTAATGGAGAGTTGCTACTTACCTAAAATTTCCGTCTTCTCACTTTTGTTTCAGCAAACATATTGATAATTTCCTGAAAGTTTTTCCTTAAACGGTGAGCTTCCTCATGTTCAATTTATAGGACATAAAAGGGAGAATATATGATAATTAAAAATACAATAAAAATATAAGCCCGATTATGTTCGTTAAATTTCTAAATCTGCATCCAAAAGCCCAATAATGCATACAGTTTCAGGTACCATGTTTACTTTTATTTTCATAAGGCTGATAAATTAATTATAAAATAAATAAATCTGCTTACTGTAATTGTAACACTTTCTTTTAACATTTTCTTACCTATCATCTTTCAACTGCAACTTACACTGCAATACCTCGTTTCAATGAAATAATCAAAGAATACTTTCTCATCATCGAATATTATTTTGTGCTCTGAACATTTTTGTAACATTCGAGGGTCTTTGTAAAATTTAATTTTTATTTTACAGAATTATAATTTTCCTAATATGGTTGGCGATCTTTCTAAAATACATCCACAAATAAAAGTTTTGGAATGTCCTACTTATAGTATGTAAAAGTTCTACTTTGTTGTCACGAAGAGTTGACAATCCTATTTGAGTGTGATATGCGAGAAAACCTACGCATTCAAATCTTACCATGCACACTCCCAATAAAGGGGACTGTTTATGAAAATATATGCGGTTTTTAAGAGATCTGAGCAAAATTTATGATGACTGTTGTTGCATCTCAGGCCGAGGGAAGATGCATCAGCTGAAAACTATAATAAGCTAAGAGTAGAATGTAGGGCTACAAGGTTATCTCCTTGGAAGAAAAAGACTGAATAAGTGGTATATGTAACTATTTCGGGCTTGGGTGCCACAGCTCGGGAGGGTCACTTCGGATCACTACTCACTGGAGCCCCCACTACCCCCTCCCGGGCGGTAGTTACGCCACTGCATACAACCATTGTAATGACCTGCAGAAAGACATTTATTCTTAACTTTTCTAACTTGTCCAATCTCGGGCCTTTACTCTCATAATGTAAAATGGTGAGAACGAAGGAAACTGCTGTGGTTTTTTAAATGAGATGGATGGCTAAGTGGGAAAGGGAGAAACAGAAAATATCTCCTGTATCCTTTTCAGCGGGTTTTTAAGTTTCTCCCGGTTTGTCCCTCACACACTGCGTCACAGTTATCACTTTCTAATTTCAAAACGCCACTCTTCTCCATATAATCCACCTTGTTCTTCACTTGACAAAGTATCGCTGCGTGAAGACTTAAGAGCCATTTCAGCGTGGTGAAAAGAATGGAAAATTGAAATAAATTATACTAAATGTGCCGCAGTTACGTTCTAGAAAAGTAGAAGTAGGTTTCGAGTATAAAATAGACGCAACAAATATTCAAGCAGCCGCGTATGTAAAATATTTAGAAGTAACCATTTGTCGAGATCTTTCGTGGGACATGCACATTAGTCGAGTTATAGGCGCGGCCAACAAGAAACTGGCTTTCATAATTAGAATATTACGGAACACTACAGAAAAAGTACGCGAAATATGTTACTTATCACTGGATAGACCACAAGTAGAATACGCCTCATGCATATGGGATCCGTACGAGAAGGGACCTTGAGTTCAATCTAGATCCTCCAGTGGTGCCCAGTTTAAATCCATCAATAATGAGGTGACGCTTTCCTTATGTTCGTACTTTTGTTTCACGAATCTGGCTGTTCTGCGCTGCACTCTTTCTAATTGAAAGAGTTCAGCGCAGAACAGCCAGATTCGTGAAACAAAAGTACGAACATAAGGAAAGCGTCACCTCATTATTGATGGATTTAAACTGGGTATCACTGGAGGATCTAGATTGAACTCAAGGTTGCGGCTTCTGGAGAAATATGGATCGGAATTTCTAAAAGAGGAGGTTGTAGGAATAATTGAAGCACCAACGTATATAGGTAGAAACGACCGGGACGATAAAATACGCGAGATCGATTGTAGGACGGAGCGTTATCTAGGCTCGTTCTTTCCGAGGACAATACGAGATCACAAAAGAAAATTTCAACCTGCGATAGACAATCATTAGGTAGGTTTAGGTGCATTGCACCCCCTGCCACCCACAAATTAGGTGAATTGCAGGGTAGCATGTAAATGTATATTTCTCAAGTTGGCCCAGTTGTAGAAGGCGACTGTAATGGCTTGATTGAGGAAATTTTGGGCGGGCTTCAAAGACACATCTCTGATGAAATTAGCATTACACCACTTCGGCTTCATCTCTTTTGTGACGAGGGCTCCCCATAAATGTCGTTCTTTCACCTCTTAACCCGTTTTTATTCAAGATTTGGTCAATTGCACTATTATCAAATTTGTTACTTACAGCAATTGTCTTGATGGCGTTTAGTTCGTCGATGAAATTGAATTCCGACATTTTTACGTTGACCAAGCGATGCGCCATGGAATGGAAGGGGGCTATTTTTTAGGAAGAGTGGTGGAAGATCTTCCTTTTTCTTCAAAATATTTGAAAAACAAATTCCGATTAATAAATTCTAACTTTTCCGCAATAATTTCTCATACATTCTTACAAATTATATTTCTGTTACGTACATTTTTGTTTCTTTTAATCAAGCTAAATTTGAATATGATAATTTATTAAACATATATATTACTCATTATGTACAGTTATTTTAGAATTTTTCTATTTTATAAACGAAATGGAACAAATGATATCCCTGAGCGTTATATATTCATTAATTTTCGTATGAAAACTCAATATAAAATTTTTAGTTGTAAATTTTTAAAATAGTATTTTTTGAAAAGGTAGATTTTGAAACGAGTCATGCATATATTATTTCAGAGAGATTCTGAATGATGATTGCATTGCCAAATATCAATAGCGAGCATTTAAATACAAATAGTTACTTGTAAAACTAAACATTTATTTTAATATCTGAGATAGCAATACGACGTCCTCGACATAAAAATGCAATATGACACAAATTATGTACGGACAAAGTCGTATTTGTGCAGGAAAGATCGAACAAATTTCTTTTCCGGTAAAAATGCACTAACGACAAAAAACAAAGTAGGGTTGCCAACCGGCCGGTTTTTATCATAAGAGACCGTTTGCCGGTTTGATCATTACACCGGCCATAAAATGATTATTTTAAAATATTCTAATAATATTGAATCTAATGGTAAGGCAACGCTAGGATTAAATTTTAAATTCTATTAAATTGCATTAAAAGATTTTATAAATGTTTTAATTCTTTTGTTAATTGTGATTCAGCCCGGTATGATTGATTTTCTGATATGGCAACTCTACCTGCAAGTAAAACTACGTCGCAAAAAGCTTTCATCTCTCTAGCCGTCATTATCGAATTCACAGCGGACTCCTCCAGAGTCTATGATCTCGGTGGTTTCTCTGTTCCTCGTTGATACTTTCGTCTTTCTCTCTCTCGCTCTCTCTCCCTTTCTTTCTGTCTCTTTCAGAGGGTGTAAAGTCTCCTTTTGATGGAAACTCGAGAAAATTCAGGGCTCATCCTCTACCTCTCTACCTCAAATTTCATGAATTTCATTCGTTTCTCCTTCCTGCGCAGTATTTTCTTCATTTGAGTCTTAGGAGTCCTCTTTTTCAAAGTATTTTTTTCGGAGGTGTTAGATTTAACATTTTTCTGAAAGGGAAAAATATCATGTCTCTTAATTCCTTGAAATTCATTTATCTTATCTCCATTATTAACTTTTTTTAACTTGGAGGAAGATATCAGACGATCCGTATGGAAATAAGTGCTCCACCACTTCACGAAGCGACACACTAGCATCACCATCTAGTAGTGAATCTAAATAAAATTGACTACTTGGCGATCTTTCTGTTTTTAAATCATAAACTATTACTCACTAACTGACAACAAAGGGCGACGAACGTGCAATGAATACATGAGACAGATGTCAAAGTTAGGTTGTAGTTTCTATGTTTTATGTTAGAAAAAAGTAATCCCGAAATAGATTATTTGCGGAAAGTTCTATTTGCAATCTTTAGCTACAATAATAGGAATGAAAGTAAACTTGTTTAATTGATTGTGGAAAAGCAAGAAACGGTTTAATAGCCTTTTATAGAGTCGTGTTTTGTGGCTCGCATTCTGATTTCACCGCAATATGTAGCGGAGCTAGTATGGGTTCGTAATTAATCTACAGGTTTTTGTGGGTTTTCTTGAATCGTACCTTTCTCGGAAAATCATCTTCGTCACGCGGTAGATATTTCACCTCTCTCGGCAAAAACCGTGCTCGGTCTGATAAATCAAATGAGTTTCCGTGTTCGCACGAGCAAGTTTCCGCATTCCCAATAGCTAACAGCTTCCATTTTCCTAGCCCTCATCAAATTACGTATTTCGAGATTTAATCTTTCTGTAGACTGTTTCCCTGGCTGTGAATCTTCTCGAGGCATGGAAATCTACGACGGAGACTATGTGAGAGACAAGAGTACGGCTGAGAGATAAAGCGGGGAAACGGAGAAAATGAGGAGGGATTTGTAAGAAAGAAAGAGAGAGGGTGGATGCTAAATTGGAACGAAACGTACATGGAAAATAAGAGAAGTAGAAGAAAGCGCGGGAAATTAGGAAACGCGATACGGATAACGGGTAGATACGTAAATCGGAAATGTAGGCATGGGTAATGGAACGTCAAGACCCCTTTTTGTGTGAGGATATAGTAACGCGAAATCGAAATATTATGCTTAGTGTTTTAGGGGAAAGATTTTTGCAAGGCGGATAAATGCTGGGAGTTGCAGGGGAAGAGGAGTGAAAACGTGGAAGGCAAGGGTGAAATAGATGACGAGAGTAACCAATAGAGCTCAATGAACGAACGAAGAGAAATTTGGGAGGCGAGAGAGATGAAGAGATAGGTATCCGTGAAAGGATGTGACGGAAGGTAGGAAGAGAGAGAGAAAGAATTAAAAATATTGGAAATAGGTAAAGAGATACTGAGAAAAAGGTACAGAGAGAGAAATAGGCATAGAAATAAAAGCAGAATGTAATAGGGTGAGAGAGTAAGAGAGATAATGACTTTTAATACAACACTGGAGCCATTAAGAGGGATTATTCAAAGCTTAGAAAAGTTACTTAAACGTGATGAATAGAAATGTAGAAATAAAACGGGTAGAGGACATATTAGATAAAGTTAAAAAAATCTGATGTGGCCACCACATGCATTTCTCCATACCTGTAGTATTTCTAAAAATTTGAAATAGATCACATGATGCTAAATATTTCAAGGAACTGCGAGAAAATTTTAAAGACATAGTAGCCTTCTGATACTGGATATGGCCACGAAGCTCCAACAATTAAGAAAATAAAAATGAGCCTTACTAAGATATATTAAATAAAGTTAAAAACCTGATGTGGCCACCACATATCTTTCTCCATACCTGTAGCATTTCTAAAATTTCAAATAAATCAAATTATAATAAATATTTCAAGGAACTGCGAGGAAATTTTAAAGACACAGATATCTTCGAGCAAATGGTCAAAACGTGTTCAGGGGACCTCAAAACGTGTATTTCCGTTGAAATCTCGAAGTCGATTTTTTTATGAATACAATACTTGCCCCTATACTACGCATATGGAGAAAGTAAAAATCTGATGTGGCCACCACATGACTTTCTCCATACCTGTAATATTTCTATAAATTCCAAATAGGTTATATAATTAGTTAAGTAAAAGAGAGCGAGCTACACTGGCAAATATATAAAATGTAAGCGAAGGAAATTCTCCAAAGCCAGTCAAACTGATAAAACCCGGTTAAAAGGCCGGATAAAAACAGATGAACCCGGATAAAAACCGGATAAAAACCCAATACGTATTTCGGCTACAAGGTAACCATCATCAGGGGTTAAAAAACGGGGGGAAGGGGGACTTGAGAGAGGGCGACCGTAACCAAGACCAGTGGCACGCTGTTTATTACCCCCCTTCTTTTTAAACTGACCTCCCCCCCTTTTTCTCCCATCACCTAGGTCATCTAGGTCCCCCCCTTTTTTCTTCTCCCCCCCCCCTGCCCACCAACCAGGTATAAATACACAGACACAGCCCTGGACATCCACTTGAGAGCGTGCCACTGGTCTTGGTTACGGTCGCCCTCTCTCAAGTCCCCCTTCCCCCCGTTTTTTAACCCCTGATGATGGTTACCTTGTAGCCGAAATACGTATTGGGTTTTTATCCGGTTTTTATCCGGGTTCATCTGTTTTTATCCGGCCTTTTAACCGGGTTTTATCAGTTTGACTGGCTTTGGAGAATTTCCTTCGCTTACAGGTTATATAATAATAAATATTTTAAGAAACCGAGAAAATTTTAGACTTTACAAAGAGCAGAAATAAACTCAAACCATAGCCTTCTAATATTGGATATAGTCACAAAGCTCCAACAATTAATAAAATAAAAATGAGCCTTACTAAGACGTAACTAAGCGTAAAGTGTTCATAATGGTCACCGGGTGGTGTAAAAAATTTTGTTTTTAAGATATCACTTAATCAAATATATGTGGGAAATACATACATATATAAAATATTAAAGCAAATATTTTTAAAAAATCTGATATGGACACCAATTTCAGAAGGCTACGGTTTGAGTTTAATTCTGTTCTTTGTACTTTAAATTCTTCTCGTTGTTCCTTAAAATATTTATTACCATTTTACCTATTTGGAATTTTTAGAAATATTACAGGTATGAAGAAAGTCATATGGTGGCCACATCAGTTTTTTTAAATACCGAATTCATATAAAAGGGGTATACATATTAGCATATCATTCCATTTATTTTGTTTACATTTCCATGACGTCATATCATGGAAAATCATTTTAATTCAGCTGATGATCCTTTGATGTATGAAAAGCTTAATTTGGTTAAATTTATTATGGTATTAATTAGGTTCATTTCACATAGTTTTTAAACAAATAATTGTAGTTGATATATCATTGAGATCGGCTACTTCGTAGATGCAATTCGCATATGATTGATTCAAAGTTTTCATAATAACAGGAGATAACCATGACCATCGGCATTATTGCGGATTATTATTTCGATGCTCTTTCTTCATCCTCATCTCAATTCTCGTTCCGTTAAAATTTATTATGAGAAACTCATCGGCAGGAAAATATCACAGAAAATCCCAATTCACGAGAAAGTCGAAGATATTCCAAATCCAATTCGCAATATGGAGTTTAGTAAAGTCGATATAGTAATTCGTAATGACTGACATCCCATTCACATAATGATGGAGAAAAAAATGAAACTCTGAAGATAAATATCCCATTTAGGTATGCCCAGGGGGTCGTTTCTATCCGTTTTTGATGTTTCATAACTCCAAAAGTATAATTGCTATCGGTTTCAATTTTTCTATATTACTAGTTAAAGATGTTTTTCTTTTACCAAACTTTTTCAATTTTTTATCCTTTTCTGTAATTTTCTTGAAGTTCCGACTGCTCCTGTAGTATAAAAGTTATAGTGAAAATTTAGTAATTAGGTAGAGAAAATCTAATTCAAACTTTTCTGGATCTTTTTCTATCCCACCTATTACCTTCAGGTGACGTGTTTTATAGATTACTTTATGCTGGTTTTGTGCTACTGCGGCGATATATGACCAATTTAATTGGTAAAAAAAGTTTAAAATAGCAAAATTATATTCTGGGCATAAATGGGCTGAGACGTATTTGGGAGAAATGGCGCCTATGACAAAATTTCAGGAAACATCTTAGTTGTGCCGCATACTATTTTTCCTGCATTTTAATAGAGAATTGTAGCAATTTATCAAACGTAACTTTAATATTTGAGCAAAAAATTAATGCTTTTTATGGGAAAATAAACTTAAGAGATTTTTGTAGGAACATTTGGCGCCTTTAACAGGCTTCTCCCCCTTTCATGATTACGGCGTAGCATCATACGCACAGATTAATAAGAGTTATATATCCCTCACGCACTCAACCCCCTTTTCTCCAACACGCGTGCGCATCTTCCGCCTCCTTTCGACTCCCTCTTTTCGGCACCAGGTCGCACGTGGAGACTCGAGACGGTGACCTAGTCTCTTTCATATCAAAGCTACCGATTGAAACACTGGGGGAGATAAAGCCACCTTCCATCTCCAAATAAGATGGAAGGTCAAATGGATTTGCAGTGATAACTCTCATATCCCATTTTACGGTGCCGTAACTAAGGTACGTCGAAGGTGGTATTTGCCATAGGCACCGCCTGATAAGGCGCCAAATGTTTCTACAAAAATCTCTTAAGTTTATAAAAAGCATTAATTTATTGCTCAAATATTAAAGTTACGTTTGATAAAATGATACTATTCTCTATTAAAATGCTGGAAAAATAATATGCTGCGTAACTCAGATGTTTCCTGAAATGTTGCCATAGGCGCCATTTCTCCCAAATAAAGAGATTAGTTTAGGGGTGTTGGTAAATATAACCGGGATAAGTGCATAATAAACGAACCGAAGAATACAGTAACTAATCAATACATTTGTATGCAAATGCAAATTAGTAAACATAGAACAACATTCCGTAAAAACTGTTTGAATACGAAAAGTCGTTTACGAATACTCGCTCTCATTTGGATTCAGGAATGTCTATGTTATAATTTATATATACATAAACAATACATGTGTATAAATTGTTCATACAGTTGGATGCAATTTAAAATGCTCAGTTGTTGCTACTGTAATCCCAAGCAGTTCACTTCGTATTTTCTTAAGTCAAAATACGTAATAATTCTTCATACATAATGTCCTTCTCTAATATCAAATTCCCCCTGTACCAGCATGGACTTGTGCGTAGTACATGGAAGTTCTTACATTTATGAAGTAATGAAGCTAATCTGGAAACAGTCGGTGAAACAATCTGATTTGGGATTGCGTCGGAATTGTGGCTGTTTAGCAGAGGTATGTTAAAATATAGAGGGAGGGAATGGAAGGGAAAGATAACGATTTAATTGGATTGCAAAGATGAGAGAAAGGGGGAGAGTGGTAGGTGAGATTCCACAGCTGGGAAATAAGACTCCATTCTCTACTGGATGTCTCACTCTGGTATCAAGAGATCCTTTTTAATGGAGTTTGTCATAGTGTGTGTGGGCGCGCTCTCGGTGTTCGAAGTCTGGCTACGTTTTATCTTCTTAAGGAAAAATCTATCTTAGGGCTGGTAGGGAAAAGGTCATTGGGGATTTAGCCTCTTCGTCATCCCGTGGATTGAATCCTTCCTCACGATGTCAAGGTGAACGAGCGGTTACTTTTAATATGAAATATTTTTTCTCAAAAGTTTATTGGTTCCTCTTTGGTATTCAGCCTCTTGTGGTTGAAATAGACTATATTTTAAAGCGACGTTTCAAAATGATGCTATTTCTTGAGTCTGCTTTTTCAAGCTTGACTTTAAACGGCGTTAGTCTTGAACAAACTAAAATTTATGGCTTGATTGCTGTGAATCTATTATCTTTTATAAATAGACTTCTTACAGAGGAGGAACATATATATATATATATATATATATATATATATATATATATATATATATATACACACACACACTAGTAGGAGGTGTTTGCATACTGCAAGCATTTCATCTCACCTTGAAAAAACATTAATTTTTCAGAGAGATATTTCATCATGAGAAGTATTTCTTTAAGTATAAATATTTCTCCTGTAGACCGATTTTCATTTTATTCTTATGGAACAATAATGGAGTAAAACAATAGCTAATTTTTGCAATTTTAGGAATATTATACCTTTTTCACATTGGATTAATAATGCCACACATTTCTGGAAATACATAAACCTTGAAAACTTGTTTAAACAATTGCGAATTTTAAGCGCATTGTTGCACTTCTTCAATATTTTCGTTTTTGCAAAAAATCCTAACTAAGAGAATAATTTCGAATCTCCAGCTCATCTGGAAGTGCCTAAACATTAGTATTCTCCGATATGTTATATATAGGTTATCTGTTTTATCCTCCTCCTCTGTAATAAACGTCGATATATAACGATATGACAATTAGTTGGTGCTTACATTCTGCAAGCAATTCATCTCACCCAGATAAACATTAATTTTTCAGAGAGCTTTAACATCATTTGAAACATTTTTTTAATTCAAAAGATTTCACCTCTACACCCAATTTCGATCTTTCCGTATTGAGCAATATTTTATTAAAACAATGCCTTAAATTTGCAATTTTAAGAATATTATACTTTATCCAATGTGAGGTACTAATTTCACACATTTATGTCAAATTTTCAAGTTTTAGCACATCTTGAAGTGAAATAATATTAATTTTATTGTTTAAATTTAAAAAACTTTTAACGACCACAATAAAGCTTTGTTGGAGATTGTCATATGTTTTTTGCTTCAATGCCCTAACGTCTAAACAACTTTAAAATTTCGCATAGTGCTAGCATTTTAATCTCACCTTAAAAAAAACATTAATTTTTCAGAAAGATATTTCATCATGAGAAATATTTCTTTAATTCTAAAGATTTCTCCTCTAGACGGGTTTTCGTTTTTTCATTATGGAAATATAATGGAGTAAAACAATCACTAATTTTTACAATTTTCTAAATATTATACTCTTCCCACATTGAGTGAATAATGCCACACATTTCTGCCAAATTTTAAATTAATAGAACAAATAGATGTGAAATACCATTTATCTAATTATTTAAATTTAAATAATTTTTTACGGCCAAAATAATAAATTTATGGAGAAATTTAAATGTTTATTCGTTTAGATAGACTAACTTCTAAATAATTTTAAAATTTCAGCGTCCAAACTTCCGGCTTAGTGACTGAGCATCTACCTATTTATATAAACTTTAAGAATTTTTAGCAGCCAAACAAATAAAAATATCAAAATTTCTATAATCCCTATTTCGTTTTTTTTTCAAATGCCACCACTAAAAAAAATTTCAGCTCCGTAGCACATTTGGAAATACATAAATCTTGAAATTTTGTTTAAAAAATTGCTAATTTTTAGCGGCCGCATTGTTGCACTTTTTTAAGATTTTTATTTTTTCAGGTCGGTTTTGCACAAAATCCTACCTAAAAAAAATTTTCGAATCTCCTGCTCATCTGGAAGTGCCTAAACATTAGTGTCCTCCTGTATCCTCCTCCTCCTCTTTAAGAAACGTCTATATAGAATGACTAGTAGAAGGTACTTGCATACTGTAAGCATTTCATCGCACCTTGAAAAAATATTAATTTTCCAGAGAGATATTTCATCATGGGAAATATTTCTTTAATTCATTAGATTTCTCCTCTTGACCGATTTTCGTTTTATCCTTATAGAACAATAATGGAGTAAAACAATCAGTAATTTTTGCAATTTTAGGAATATTACAATTTTTCACATTTGGGTTAATAATGACACACATTTCTGCCAAATTTTAAATTTGTAGTTCATTTAGAAGTGAAATAACATTTATCTAAATATTTACATTAATTCGTTTTTAAGGGTCGCAATATCATGCACGCATTGAAATGCTTATTGGTTTATACAGAATAAGATCTAAATTACAAAAAAGTGTCAGCTCCCTATCTCGCCCGGTAATATCTAGACATTTACCTATTTCTTTAAACTTGAAGAATTTTTAACTACCAAAACATTTAAATATCAAAATTGTATAATTCCTACTTCGTTTTTTTTATAAATTCTACTTAATAAAAGAATTTCAGCTCCGAAGCACATTCGGAAATACAAAAACCTTGAAAATTTGTTTAAACCACTTCGAATTTTTAGCGGCAGCATTGTTGAAAATGTTCGTTTTTTCTAGTCGGTTTTGCGATTAGTTCTACCAATAAAAAATATTTCGATTCTGCCGCTCGTCTGGAAGTTCATAAACATTAATATCCTCCTATATATATATATATATATATATATATATATATATATATATATATACACACACATATATGTTATGTTACTCCTCATCTGTAAGGAACGTCTATATATAATGACAAGTAGCTGGTGCTTGCATTCTGCAAGCATTTCATTTAACCAGATAAACATTAATTTTTCTGAGAGATATAACATTATTAGAAATCTTGTTTTAATTCTAAAGATTTCACCTCTGCACCCCATCTTTCCTTATGCAACAATATTTGATTAAAACAATGCTTTAAATTTTCAAATTGAGGAATATTGTACTTTATCCAATTAAAGGTACTAATTTCACACATTTCTGTCCAATTTCGAAATTTAAACAAATAGATAATAGTTATTTCACTTCTAAGTGTGGTATATATTTAAAATTTGGTAGAAATGTGTGGCATTATTAGTCAAATGTGGAAAAGGTATAATATTCTTAAAATTTCAAATATATATATATATATATATATATATATATATATATATATATAT
Organism: Tanypteryx hageni; assembly: GCA_028673005.1. Taxonomy (NCBI): domain Eukaryota; kingdom Metazoa; phylum Arthropoda; class Insecta; order Odonata; family Petaluridae; genus Tanypteryx; species Tanypteryx hageni. The sequence continues at coordinate 35,253,866 of CM054113.1, read as the reverse complement.
ATATGTTTGTGCTCTAACTCAAAAACTATAATCAGGTCAACGCAAAATTTTATATTTTACATTTTTATGACAGTCACAAGAATTGATTAGTTTCTGGTAAAGATCGATCAACCGGAAGTTGGTGTTTACTCTTGTCACATCCGTTATTTTGAAATATTTGCTTTAATATTTGATATATGTATGTAAAAACGTATTGAAATAAATGTTGTAGGGAATTTAATTTCTACAACCTTTGTTGAATCATTTTCCCATATAATGCATCGTTTAAAAGATATTTTAAAACTAATTTTTTAGCTACCACAACCTATCGGCGACTGTTGTTAACAATTGACGCTTAGTTACGTCTTATTGTTAGTAACGCACCTGTTTGTTTTCTTAAATGTTGGACATTCCTGGCTATATCCAATATAAAAAGGCTACAGTATGAGTCTATTTCTGTTCTTCGTAAAGTCTAAATTTTTCTTTCAGTTCCTTGAAATATTCATTATCATTTAACATATTTGGAATTTTTAGAAATATTACAGGTATGAAGAAAGTCATGTGTTGGCCATATCAGATTTTAAATATGAGGGAAAATGTTTTTAGCGCCAAATTCCATTAATTAGTATCATGATGTGAGACTGCGACCCATTCTTGTACAAGATATTCCAAAGCGGTACTTTTCAAAGTTGAGACAATATACCAAATTATTTTATGCTATATTAACGTATTGATGTATTTTGTACAGTTAGCTTATTTTATTATTGTATATAATTATTTCGTGATAAATGAATTACTATTTCACAATATTCTGATACTGATATTCTTTCCAGAGGATCTGATTCAAACGCAAATTGACGACATATCTAATAGACTTCGATACTATAAAAAAATCTCCCTTTCTTTGATTCTTCCTCGAAGGGAAGCTTTGCCCTGCGTTACAGGAAGTAGTAATTACTACCTGCCTCCAATGCATGTTTAGGATCTACGTCAAGGAACAGGTTGCCCACAAGGTACACGAAGTGGACAGCATACAGCTTCCTCTAGGGTATAGACCGCGAAAGGAAGAGGGGTGGAGTGGAAGAGATATATAGAACAAGGAAGAGCGTTGGCGTGTATGTGCGTGTTTCAAAGGAGTAGATTGAAGGGTCAAAGGGTTTCAATGTTTGCCAAAGCCCAGAGTACCTCGTTACGATGTCTAAAACCCATAGGAAGGAAACGGGTTCCTAATTTCGCCCCAGTTAACTGTTAACACGGGTAGTTTTTTCACTCTCCGCATCGGCAATTCGAAAAACCGAAAGGTTTACCGACTGTTTAATTTTGGCAAATTCGCTGGCGCGAAAGCGTTTTTTCATCTCGATTATCAAGAGTTTCGAAAACGTGTTATCAAATATGCATGAAAATTATGGTTTTCTTGTGCAAGTTGAACATGGAATACATCTTTCGTCGAAAAATGAAACAAATTTTCCCCGAAACAATCATATTTCATCTTGTTCAATCATTTAATCAGTTATTTATTTTCTGTTTCCAAATTTCCAATTTTTGAATCATGATTAATCAGTTTCAATGATTTTTAACTGACCAAAAAAATTTCATATAAAATGTTTTGAAATACGAGGAAAAAAATCCAGTACAGGATTTTTTCTCCTTTTTAAATTTTAGTTAAACTTTATATGCTCATGCATAATAAATCAATTCAAGGACTTTCCATCTTTTTAAATTTTGTTCGTTTAAAATAGTCTATTCTATAACTTAATTAAAATATTCAAGAATCATATGGAAATGTTTTTCCAGTAAACAAATTTTGCCGTAATTAGAAATAGTTTCCATATTCGTTTTTGGCTAATATTCTTATATTTATTTCGTGATGATTATTAGGAATAATTTTCCTTTTGCATCCAAAAACTCATATCATGCAGTAATGAAGCATAATTCAGTGAGCATAATATTGCTAATTAACATTCCTTGTTTGTGTACTATTATCAGTCTCACAGCAAGTAACGTATAAGGTACAGTACACATTATGTATAATGGATTTTGCTGTTCATTTTATTATACTCTTCGTCCAAGTAGTGATAAACTTCTTTTACCAGTCGTGGATCTAAATATCGTAAAAATAAAATGAATTACAATATTTCTGTATTAATTTAAAATAAATATGCTTAATTATTTTGTGATGCAGTTACATTTTTCTAAGTTTTCCTCGATTGCTGCATCGGTCAAAATAAGATAATGGAGGAGGGTGTTTAAAATATATTTCTGTCTTTGTCATTGTAACTAAATAGAGAAAGACATTTCACTTATCATAAGTAGGTCCATTATTAAAAGATTATTCTTGATTAAAACGAATTTTTGAATGCCCATGGATCGTGCTTTTTTCAATTGATATCCCCCTTTCACCTTTTTTACCTTTGGTTGTAATGTCATTACATCGAGTAATAATCAGTATAAATAATCTAAATCAATTTAAACGGTACTTGATGTACACGGTTTCGGTTTTACACGGTAAAGAAAATGCGACCATCCTTCGATTTACACGGACTTAATGTACATCGTTTCAGTTTTACACAGTCAAGAAAGTGCGACTAATTCTCGATTTATACTGGATCTATTGGTAAATTTATGACACTGAAGATGACAGTGATTGAGGAGACATTTTATGAAGTTTTCGTTAAATTAGTTTTTTTTTCAACTTTATAATAGAACGTATTTCCTTGTTAATATGTTTTTTCATTAATTCAATTTTGATTTTCTCAGATTATGTGAAGTTTTTATTTAGTATAATATCAGTGTTACTTTCTATAATGTTTACTCTATCATTACTTCTGTGTTCAAATTTCTTTTATAAATTTCTTTTTTATTTAATGTGAAGGTTCATTCATATAATGTTTATATTATTACTAGCGTAATTACCCGCAAAAAATGACGTGATTATGATATAAATATTCCAAATATATTTGATTTCCATATGAAAAATCAGTAAGATATGGTAAATGATAATAATAAATAAATAGTAATATTCCCTCCCTCTCGCTCTCCCTCTCTCCCTCCCTTCTTTTCTTTCCCTCTCTCTCTCTCTTTCTCCCTCTCTCTCTCTCTGCCTCTCTTTTGCCTCACCTCCCCCTATCTCATTCCCTCCTGTCTTAATCCATAGCTCTCCCTCTTTTTCTCCGTCTCCTTCTTAATTTCTTTCCTCCCGTCTTTTGCTAATTCTATACCTCCGTTACTCTCTATGTACTTTCCATTCTATATCCCTTCCTTCCAATTTCCCTCCACATATCCCCTTCTTTTTTATTCTACATCTATATAGTCGTTTATATAAGTGAAAGAATCCAAACTAAATTCCAGTTCCGCTAAATAAAACCTATAGAAAAAAGGAATCAGGACAAATGCTTGTTTATTCTTCGAGTAATTCAAGTTCAAAGAGCGTTCCAGACAGAGGTACATAAGCAAATTATTATATACCGATTACATCCGAATTCAAATGTCCGATAAATATATAGGCTCTTATAAATCAAATTTACAAAATAAGCTTTATTATTAAATAAATAGGAACCTAAAAAAAAATTTATATGAAGTGTTAGTTTCGATTTACTCGGTTTTGATTTACACGGTTTTGATTTACACGGCGATTTTCGAGAACGCATCTCTCGTTTAAATCGAGGGATTGGTGTACTTCAATTTTCTTCGATTCGGTAGCTCGGAAGGTAAAGAATCTTTCAGAAAGTCCGTTTCCGGTAAAGCAGCGGGTATTTTGCAAGCAAAGAAACGCGGAAAGTGTTCTCCCTTTTGCTTCGGCTGGGTCCCTCAAAGCGAACCGCCTCTCTCTCTCTTTGCACAAGTCACACCAATTACGCCGCCAATCGACTTACTGGGAGCCGTGGGCAATCGCTTAGTCTTCATCCGTCGAACAAACGTGATATATGCGCGCAAATACGTCCCGAGAGTTTTTAGTGCTCCCAGGTCTTGACCTTCATGTTGGATTATTCATGAAGGAGCGCATTATCTAGTATGCCTCTTGCGCGACCTTCGATTCATTGCGTCACGTACACAACGGAGCGAGTGTTTCACGCTTCGTCGGTTTTGTTCCTTGCTTACAACCTGACATTATGAGAAACTCAAATACCTTTCGAAGAACTTAACTGTTGAAACTGTTTCGGTTCAGATTAACATTAAGGTTGGAGATACCTGATATTTCCGTGTATTTTGCGATTTATTTGGAATACGAAGGAAATATCCCCTTTGTAGAGATATTTGATATCTAACAACATAGAATCTAAATTCAAGAATAAGTATCTAATACAGGGTGATTCAAAAGGTATAGTCATCCAATTAGAAGGTTGTTGGGGATCAATGGCGTAGCCAGAAATTTGGTTTTGGGGTGCACTATACTATTTTTTTAATAATAAAAATATATAAATTAATACTCTCATAAATAATTTATTAAATTTTAAAGAACTATTGATTAACATTGATACTACGGTCGCGTTTTAATTAACATTATTACTGTGTTGATTAACGCGCTGAAAAGTTCACATCTGGAGTAGTTTGGGGAGTGTCCATGCACCCTTGCACCCCCCTGACTACGGCACTCTTGGGGATGTTATTTGGAAAAGGAAATTTAAATAAACTTATATCCGATTTGCTATCGCTTTCGAGTTAGGACATTTAGCCTTTTTGAAGAAAATTAAACGAATAAATGCATATATTTAGTTTTAGTTACTATCATTAAACATCTTTTATTACAACTATTTACTGTTTTACGAAACAAGAAGAGATTGTGAATTTATTAACTCTTTTCCGTTTTCACGTCTCTTCTTTGCATTTTGGATCGTGTAAAACGGACTTTTCCATTCAAAATCCCTCATCACAACAACTGCTCTGAGTGATCTCCCTGCGAGGCGTCCCTGTGTGCAGAGGTATATCACTTTCTTGTTTTGTATAACAGTAAATAGTTATAATGAAATATGTTTAATAAAAGCAACAACATCTAAATAAATTCATTTATTTGTTTAATTTTCTTCAAAAAGGACTAAACTCAAAAACGGTAGCGAACCGGAAAAAAGTTTATTTAAATTTCCGGCTCAAAATAACATCGCCAACAACCTCCTAACCGGTTGACTAAAACTTTTAAATCTCCCTGCATATAAAAACGTAAGGTTTCTTCCTGGGAAGTTTCCGGTGACGTAACATGAGGCTATGAGTATCAGTTTCAGCGTTTATAAATACAGGGACTTTTCCATATACTAATGTAAAAAGCCTGTAAAGTAAATCCCCATAGTAAACGGTGCATATGTCTTGCATTCTCAAACAAAAAAAATGCAGAATAAAATCATTAAAAATCTTGAAATATCAATCACGGCATCAATCCACTGTCTCCATGTTGAAGGATTAAAGAGGTGTTAGAAATAAAAGTGGAAAGAGAAAGAGGAAGGAAAATTTTTCAGCTGACAAAAAACTTGAAAGGGAAAGAGAGCTGCCAAGAAATGAGGAAGATTGCGGAAAACAGGAGTACGAAGAGAATCAGGTTTTACTAATGATAATTGTTGATCTTTCTGCGAACAGATTACTTATGGCGATGATTATGATGATATACATGCAAACATAAAACAAAATTAAAGATGTTTGCGTGGTTACGGATATCAGGAATATGTGGAAGCCCCGGTATGATGCACCTAACTTCGGACGGAATGTCAGCCCCTTTATCGAAAATAAAAAAGTGCCTCAACTCGTATAATATTCAACGGAGAACATTGTCTTTTCTTATAAGTTGTCGAACATAACAAACATTCCCATTTATATGCATTTTGAAAAAAACCCTATTCAAAACATTTGCTGGGGTATTTAAAATTATTGTAATTTACATTTGATAAAAAGTATCTATTTTCTTTTTTTAGAGTTTCGTGGTATAACAAATTTCATACTGTTAACCTACTGTGTTTGAGGGCATTTTAACCAGTGCATGAATATGCAAGATCCGCCTTAGACCTTTCCCAGATTAGGGGCAAATAAAAACGAGAAGGATAAAGAAAAAGTATACCAAAGGAGAACGTTTTACTTGCAAAAGATTTAGCAATAAGACCGTTGAAAAATTCTAAGCCATCTTCAAAATGAACAAAATTATTTTCCGGCAACTAGTGAAAATCCTCTTTCCCAACTTAGAAAAGGACGAATTGCTTAATTCGAACGGCATTAGGCACGATTGAACTGGTTCTCATTCATATGATAACTAGTGTGAATGACCTTCAAGTAAATTGAATATCAGTAAATATAAATTTCATCACAGCTAAAATATAATCTGTATATTCGGTCCTCGATAATGCCACGCGGTGAAATGAACTCTTCGCTTTGTTCTTCAGCCAGTCTTCAGTGTCGTACTTGTACTAAGAGTCACTCAACCTCGCAGAGATGTTTTAAAAAAATTTTAAGGGGTAAAATGGATATAAAAAGAAAGAGTAATGCATTATTTACATCCGGGGTAGATAAAATCAATAAGAAGGAAAAATGCAAAAACGGAGTAATTTGGTAATCCATCTTAAATATTGCAGGCAATGTGAAAAATAGAAATTAAAAGGAAGTAGTAGCAGAAAAGTTAGTGAGAAAGTCAAACATCTCACGCTTGCATTCAAGAAGTTTGCTCCTAAATTCAGTAAAACATCAAGTATAAAATTGAAATGAAATATTTTTTTTCGATTACATTTGGCTAAAAGATTTGCATTTTTTCATCCATTGAGTTTCAAATTCACGAATATTTCCAATATTAATTTATGTCAATATTTTTGTTTATCAAAATACATTAACAACGAGCTTTTATCCCCGATTCTATAGCAGCGAGTAATGTAGCCATTTTTAGTAAAATGTCCTATTGACAAGAAGTTAGTTTTCCTGAATAAAAACGAATTTATCCGAACAATTTGAAAAGTTACCGGATTTTATTGTCGAACTAATTAAACTGTTTTCATCTTGCTACATTTCTGTTTTCGTATTTCAATTTTAAATAATTTAAAAATAAAATATTTTAATATCAAGTCCAATGTTTTTGGGAAAATATGAATGGCAGAATGGAATGGAAACGCTTTCTGAAAATTATACTTTATAGAATTTTTAAGTCTATCGGTCGGTTGCACGCAATTATCAGTCATTTAAAATTCAAATAAGTAGCTTATCTAGTATTTCCACAAGAATTTGATAGATTATATCTATTTGACATATTTTATCTTTCATATGCACATTACTATGAAAGCAATATATGAATCTATGAAGAATGTAGTATATTGAAATCTGTATTCATGCGTACTTCATTCTAAAGTCGAGGCTAATGAGACATATTATATACAAAAACAAAAATGAAGTGAAAAATCAAAAAAATGGAAGAGAAACGCCGAACGAGTTGAAATAAAAATGAAGGAAGACCTCATCGATCCGAAGGGCGTTCATCTTTCCCTTTTAAAGACGAACAAACCAACTCCAAGGAAGTTGAATTCAACAAGAACAAATGACTAATCTGACATCATCGCTGAGAGAATTAAAAAGGCTGCAAACTATTTTTAGAAGGGTTTTAATGGACAAGCAGTTAAAGCCCACGCCACCACTTTAAGCTAGTTAGCCGAAGGGGTTTTCTTCGCAATGTCGCGTCAATTACGTGAGTTAGTCCATACTACATCTAAAACGTCATGGTAGATCTCAAATGTTCTTTCTTTTAGCACCGACATAATAATACAAACATAATACTGGCATAATACGTTGCCTTGTTTGAAAATTTGGGACACATTTTGAAGCACGAAAATACGTAGAAACTATTTTTTTATGTAGACCAGGGGTTCCCAAGCTACGGCCCGCGCAGTGATTTCATCCGGTCCACCTTATCAACAGGAGTATTCATTAGATATCATTTATGGCGGGAATAATTTTGAAACGAGAAAAAAGTCTGCTACGACCGAGACTCGAACCCGGTTCTTCCACTTGCCGGGCGGCTATTCTACCACTGAACTATCGTAGCAGATCAATTTTCTTTTTTCTGACCGAGGATGTTTTCTTGGTTGGGACGGAATTAGCAAAACTAGAATCAAACTGACCCAACGGATGTCCTCGAAGAGATACACCGAATACACCGGCAATCTCACCATTTGAGAGGGAGGAGTTTTCTTCGTTGTATCTCTTCGAGGACATCCGTTGGGGCAGTTTGGTACTAACTTGGCTAGTTCCGTCCCAACCAAGAAAACATCCTCGGTCAGAAAAAAGAAAATTGAATAGAATAGCCGCCCGGCAAGTGGAAGAACCGGGTTCGAATCTCGGTCGTAGCAGACTTTTTTCTCATTTCAAAATTATTCCCAACCTTACAGCTTATGCATAGGATCTTCGGACCACTTTATTCCATCATCATTTATGTTGTCTAAACGACATTTTCCGAGTGCTAGGGTGAAATCTACTTTTAATATAAGTGAATTAAATTAAATTACAGAATCGAAAAAAATTCTCATTGATCATGATGCTTCATGTGGCCCTTTTAGTAAAACCTTTGGTGACTCCTGATGTAGACGAATGTTTTACGTCCTCACAATGACTTTTTTCTTGCGGTGCCTATATAGAGAAATCGACCTATAGAATATTCTAAAATAAAAAAATAATAATTGCGAGATTCTTTTATCTGATAATGATGATGATATATGTCAATTACGTATAAAATTTTGATCTCATCTGAAGACCTGAATAAAAATCGATAAATGCTCTAATTGTTGTTACCATAAATTAATAGATTATATTCAAACACGCAATTCACCTTTAGACTCACAAATCTGAACTGAATTACCAGTGTTGATGGAGGATTATGTATATGTAATACGCGTCTATTTTATTCAACCTCTTGACAGAACGTACGTTATTCATGAATGTGAACCAAAGCATAAGTTAGGTAGATGATGTACTTCAGAATAAAGAAACAGTCAATTGCCGATATTGGAAATGATGCAACCAGGAAAAGAGATAAGTGAGAGAGAAAGTGATTCTTTTGGAGGTCAACTTTTTTTAATTGCAGAGAATTTAAAGTATTCGAGTCCGGTGTTTATAGATAATGTACATACCTATAAGATTTTCAAAAGCATCTTGCAATGTTTAATCGTTTGCATAACAATCTGACCAATTTATTTTGCATTGCAGATAAATTAATGCATACAATAAAAATGAATCAAACGTGAAATAAACTATTGCCGATATTTAAAATATTGCATAAAGCATCTCCTATTCTATCAGATTGAAAGCTGCATATTGCGTGATAAGCAAATATCTTATCAACTATAGGAGAATGAGATATTTTGTGGTTAAAATATCTGCATAGGAAATTGATATTGTCAGTATTTCTTTCATTTAAGAGTTTGTGAGCTTTAATTATACTGAATATTTTTAGTATTAATTATAGCATTTGCATTCTGAGATATGAAATTTGAAATTTTGCAGAATAACAATATTAATTGTAATTTATATACGACCCGAAATAAATTACAAATGGAGATACATCCATTTTTCGTGATTTCTGTTTTTGCCTTAAATTAAAATGTGCTTCATCAAAATCACTTTCGCTGTGATAAAAGGAATTAACGAATGAACAAGCAAACAAGGTATTAATCACCTGTTTAATTTGTGTTCTTTCATTCAAATAGCAATGTCTTTTTAATCATATCAGAGAATTCCAAATTAGCATTGTAAACGAATGCTTAATTGAAGAGATTTATTACGCACGAAGCTATCACTTTTCCATTTTTTATCGAATGAAGAATGTTTATTCTGCTTTATTTTAGGCTCAAAGCTAAAATAAATTCCAGTTCATGTGTCAAGTTAAATTTTGCCGGCTCATTTTTTCATCTTTCTTTTTCATATAAATGCCAATATACGTATGACGGAGACGTTCGTAGCATTATCATTGGGCATTTTTATTCCAATGTATCTCTACACATTTCATGCGGAAATTTTCTCTAAAATTACTTTGCTTAATGTGGATTTCTCTATTACATATACAAATTGCATTTTTGACGCTTAAGTTATGTTAGCGTCAAGCTAAAATTACCAAATCAATATTATAAAGCGCTTAGTCATAGAAACAATATTTAAGCAGATGAGTATTTCATCATGCACCTGAAAATTGAATTTGATGACCTTTGGTGATGTTATCTTTTTTTCAAAAATGTCATTCTAGGGCTTCACCGTGGCGCTCTTCTACTGTTTCCTGAACACGGAGGTGCAGAACCACGTTCGCCATCACATAGAAAGATGGAAGATATCTCGCAGCGTAGGATCCAGAAGATCTTACGCACACAGCAAAGATTGGTCCCCTAAGACACGCACGGAAAGCGTTCGGTATGGGAAGCGTAGATGTTAATGGTCATATATATATATTATACATATATATATACCGTCCTTCGGAAGGGACGTTAAGCTGTTGGCCCCCCTGGTGTTCTTCGTAAGAGCAGGCAAATGCCGGCACCGGGTTTCCCTCCTCCCTCCCCGGTTATTCATTGCACTACCTCTGAGATACCCATTTGTGCTGTAAGAGAGGCGAATTGACTGGGCATACATACACATATATATATATATATATATAGAGTTGTTGGTGCTTGCATACTACAAGCTCTTAAAAAGTCACCATACACCAAGATCTAAACTCATAAATAAACTAACGCGACAGCACTTGAACTACGCAGAGCCCATATAAATAAGATAATCTTCTTCATTTTCCGCGTAATTAAGGCATATATCCGGAATTTATTAATTCTCTGGCAATCGGCTCGCGTCCAAGTTTTCGAATTTCTAGTTTCATGGCTCAGATCCTCCTTTTTAAGCAATAACTATAATCATCATTAAGACAATAGCCTCTATGTTACACTAAAATATATATACATAAATTTGGATATTTTGTCAGTTATGATTATTAATTAAATAATTAATATAAAATTATCAAGTCATCATATATATACGTTGTTGGCTGAAATCAAATGGATTACAATGCAGTCTAACATAAGCATTAAATCAATGCTCTTGAAGTATGGAATATCAATTCCCATTGAGTCTTCAATTCAATTTCATTGCTGAAAACCTAAAAACTTTTCATAATTTTATGATTAAAACAGAATTTTTACGCAAATTCAGCATGGATTTGAATTCTGTCTTCAAAAAAATAAACTTCATTCATTTTTCCACAGTATTATGTTCCAAATTTGTATCTTTATAGTAAATATTTTAAGAAAGCAAATTTATATAACCTTGTACAGTTTTCAATGCTTTTCTTATGGTTGTTTACAAATGGACGTTGGGGTCAAAAACAACCCTTAAAAATAACATTATCTGAAATTTCATATTTTTTCCCACCCAATGACCTATATTCATGCCAAATCTTAGCTCTGTAGCACCTTTAGAAGTACTTTAGGTTTTAAATGATATATCCGATATATGTAAGAAGCAGCTATTTATAATGATACTAGGGGCCCGTAGCAGTACTTCCTGCAAACATCCAGAGACCCTTGCGTGAAGCGACCCAATGCGATTGTTCCTATAACAAAAAATTGTTGCAAAGAGTATTATTAGTTTAACCACTTCTGTTGCACCTCTTAAAATAATTATATAGCTCACAACATTTTCATAACCAAAAACACATACCTACATGATTTAGACTACCGGTACACAATATTTTTTGTTTTGTTCATTATTTCTGATGGTACAGCATATCGTACGCTCTATGGTATGTTTAATATTAAGTAATCAATGCGTCAATAACGAAAGAATTTAATCAAAAAGCTTATATTTTTTTATTAAGTAAACCCAATTTTTATCATGTAATTTGGGTATTATGCATTGAGTTGTGATGGGGGCTTGCTGCCACCGGGACCTGCTCCCAATTGTAGCGTTTATGTGAATAATAATAATAATAATAACAAACATTATCAATATAGTAATTTGCTTAAACTGCTCAATAAAACTTGCAAACGAAACGTAATTTTCAATGCATGCGTGAATAATCTTTCTATTTGAAATGCATTGATATCGTTTCTTTTCTTTGCTACCTGTTTCATTTGTTTTATATTTACACGAAACTTTTCCATAAATTTTCAATCGGTTATTGACCTTGGTGCCTTTCCTTTCTTTGTAAGCTTAGTGCAAATGCATTTGAAAGTTCGAGTCTAACAATGCAAAAATCCGAGATCAACAATTGAAAGGTAAAAAAATCGGAAAAAATGGAATATGAATTGAAAATGTGAGCAAACACAAATTAAACAACAGAATAGATAGTAAGAATAAAAATATTCATCTATTTCTACGTGAAATAGTGTAAATATCGCGCTAAAGTCTAGATCGTAAATTATTTTAAAATGTTTAAGACTATGTGTTAATCAAATGCAAAAACGAAAACATTCCTGATATCGTACCCATGCTATTTCGGGAGACGACTACCCGCTTAAAAACTGCAAGAGTTCGCTTCGAGTATTCAGGCGAAAGATTTGTCGAAATCGAGTTGACCGTTCTTGATTCATTTGCTTTTATACTAATTGTAAGATATGACGTCACTCGAGACAATCTGCTTTTGTCCTTCACGCGTTTTATTGCAAGCTTAGTGCAAATGCACTTGAAACCCGAGTATAACAATGCAAAAATCCGAGATGAATAATGCATGCTACCCTAGCAACCTCCTTTTTGAAATGTCGAAAAACAGAAGAGAATTGAATATAAACTTAAAATATGAGAAAACACGAATTAAACAACGGAATCGGAGGTAAGTATGAGAATCCTCATTTTTTCTGCGTGAAATGGTATAAATCTCGAGTCAAAATCTCGATCGTAAGATATTTTAAAATGTTAAAGAATAAAGGTCTATACACCGTATTCTAGCCGATTAAATGTTAATCTAATGAAAATACGAAAACTATCGTGGTATCAAACCCATGCCTTTCCGGAGGACGAGTACCTACTTAAAACCTGCAAGATTTCGCGAAAGATTCGTCGAAATGTAATAGACCGTTCTCGGTTTATTTTCGTTCATTCCGGAAGGTGACGTCACTCGAGGCTTCAGACGCAGCCAGAGAGAGAGAGCGGTTATAATATATTAGATATCTTTAATAATATAGCTACTGGTGCCTCACTAACTCACTGACACAAAACTCTTAGGTACTTCTATAAGGGCTAGAATTCTGGAATATGGCATGTAGGTAGGTCGAGTGGCACAACCGACGAGAAAAATCGAAAATCACAAAATATTGAAGGGGTCTTTTTTAACCTGAATGTTCCATTTCAATACCCCATAAAAAAGCATGAGATTCAGTGCAAGGCTTTCTAAAAATGCATTTTTAAATTACTTAAAATTGGGATATAAATTCGCAAAAAGAATAATTGTCTATTTGAAAAAACGGAGTTCTTAATTTTTGAAGGCAGAATTCAAATACTTACCGAATTAGCATAAATCGGATAAAAGTGTGAATTTTTCTCTTTTCAACAATGGAAATATTTAAATACTATGACGACCTCAATGTTTTTAAAGGTATTTGATATTATACGTTACGATTGCAGTGATTTTATGCTTTTAATGAAAATTAATTCCGTCCTAACGAATTAGAGTTAAACCTCCATAACTCGAATCTCAAGGGAAAGTGATAATTATTCGAGTAATAAAAAATTCAAATTGTGGAAATATATTTTTTAAATTTGTATATATACAGTTGAACTTCTACAACTCGAATCTCAAAGGAAAGCAAAAATTCTTCAAGTTATAGAAAATTCGAGTTGCGGAAATTTATTTTTTTCATTTTTCTTTAATGGAATTAACATATAGTTTATTCCCATAAACATATAACTCTAATTTTTAATACCATGCATATTATGAAAACATCGTCACCAATGTCTTCTTCCGATAATATATAAGATTTTACTCTATCCAAAACACTATTTGCATCACGCATCGTGATTGAGAGTATCATAGATAATTCGAATTCTCACGTACTACTGAAATCACAAACATGAGGATTAAATTTGGGTTATCGATTGTAGGAAGGAGTGAATAGGTTTGTTTTTCTCCATGGCTATAAGGGATCACAATAGGAGAAGCAACCCTGATAGCAGTGACGGTAAAACGTGAAAAGTATTTTAATGTTGTGTTTCGTAGTATTTTGAGAAATTTTAACTCTTTTCAATTGTTAAATATGACGACGTCTTACTTATTTCTCGATATTTTTTTCCAAATACGCACTAAAGGCATGGATGATGGTGCCATAATGTCGACAGAAAATATCCTAATTTTAACATAAATTTAATGTATAGGGTATAGTCTTAATGATGATAATTTTTATTGCTCATGCAGTGCGATCTGTGTCACACAACTTGAAATACGAAAACTTGGACACGAACCGATTGCCAGAGAATTTGTAATTTACCGATAGTTGCCTTAATTTCACGGAAAATTATAAATATACTGTTATTACTAATGGGATTTATTATTTAATACATACTAGTGTAAATGCCCGTCGAAATTCAACGGGAAAATTGAAACTTAATATATTCCACTATATTGGAAGGAAGTGAGCTAAATCTGACATTATACGAACACTAGATAAGATAGATGAACAGGTTTTCACTTGAATATATTTTTTTATATTTAATAGTAAGACAATGAGAGTATACAATTTTTTAACTGAGTTAACAACTTCTTTACCATTTTATTCCAAAAATATAGCTATTATGGACTCACCAGATATGTTGATTTTCTGTATGAACAACAATGCTGTTGATCGCCAAGGGAACGTTTCAATAAAATTTTGACAAATTTTCGAATATTTTAGCCTAATGTGAGCGAATTCGATCGAAATCAAAAATCGACGATAAGAATAAGAATCTTCATTTAATTTCCTTTAAAATGGTTCTTATCCAAAGATCGTGCGTCAATTACTTCTTATTTAATTTTGCAAAAGAAAAGAAGTCTGCAAATATGAAAGAGGTATATTTAAGATCCCTCTTATGGGAAATCCCATATAGCGTTCCAACCAACAGATTAAGGCTTTTATTAATAGTTTAATTATTATTAGTTTAATAATAATTAATAGACTCCACGTGACGGAAGTTCTATTGCCCTGGAGATCGCGTTGGTTTATTTACGAGTTTAAATCTTGGTGTATGGTGATTTTTTTAAGCATTTGCAGTATGCAAGCACCGACAACTCGTAATAGATACGTGTGTGTGTGTGTGCGTGCGTTCCTGCGCTATTTTACGCGCCTGTTTGTGAATATAAGTACTCATAAAATGATAACGTTATATTTCTGCTATTCAATTTATCGATAAAAATGTTGCCTTTTTGTTAAAAAAAATAATTGGAAGTTTTATGCAGAGAAAGAATCGTTGAAATGGTGAGAGATTAATTTTGCGACAATCGACAATCACTCTTAGGTTGATGCCGTGTTTCGTCAACCGATAGAGGCATACTTTTTCTCTGGTTAGCGAATGATGGGTAACAAAATAGCAGCTAACGGCGCAACGGCGATTATCAATTATATGAAACGCAATTACTGAAAAAACGTCCTTCTGGCGTGCTAGACGGTCAAGAGCTCTCGTAAAGGCGAGCACTTTTGGCTCGGGTCCACGAAACTCTAGAGGAGTGATAAGGGATAATTGTATAGAAGACGTTGAACAACATGGAAAAGCAAACAAGACCGTTTCTAGTTCTCGCTCGCAAACAACCTCCCTACTTCCCCTTTCCATCCTTTCCCTTTGACCTACTACTCTCCTCTTCGACCATTCGCACATAAGAAATAAAAATCCCTTTAACAATCTTTTAAAGGCTCATTCACTTGTATGGAACTACTTCAGAAACTTTCCAATCGTTACACAAGTCTAAGCATTTCCTAATTTTCGATCTCTTTAATCTGTCTTTCTCTCCCTCACTCTCGCTTTAAGTCTTTTCCTCCATCCCTCTCTCTCTCTCTCTCTGTCCCTCGACCACTAAACCGGCTCCCACTACCTGCAAACCGCTTACTTCGTCGAACTCTCTCTCTCTCCATCTGCTGAATTGATGTCGCTTCCCCGCGAAGGTCGGTAAAATCCCCAAACTATCCACTGGCCAGATGTGTTCTCATATACGTGAGTCTGTATTTCGGGCCGGGCTCTCCTAAACCCCAATTAATGCTCTCTCTTGAACTTGTACGTCTGTATATCGCGATTGCACGAATGCCTTGTCTCGGATCTAACATGGAAAGTTTAATTGACCGATTTTTTCATGCATGTTAAGTTCAAATAACATCGAAAATTAATGAATTTCATTTTAAAAAATTACTGTTATCACGCAATGAATGTGAATAACTTCAGTTTTTATGGCAACGTTAATATTGCAATCATTGGCCCTGTGTTTTACCAAAATTTAGGCTATTAAATATTATTTAGGGAGAAAATTTCGTATCCTCAATCCTATATAGTTTTTTCAACATTTGTTCATATAAAAGTTAAGCATTGAAGAAGAAAATAAGAGAGAAGACAAGTAATTACCAATAAGAAATAGTAACGTACAGTTGTCATGAACTTTTTTTAAAGGGATTCCTTCCTTTGAATAGTACAAAGCAATTTAAATTATCTCATAGACTTCAAGTTCTGGCCACTGAAGAGTATAAAAATGTGTCAATTAATTAATGCCCAGAAAATACTTGTAATATCCCAAAACTAAGATCGCAGGTTCAACAGTGCCGCGGGCGTATAGTGTTACTTTTAAAGAGCTCATTGTAAAAGGATCTGGAAAATTAACTACGAGCCGATGTAAAGTATATAAAATACCTATCATGCTTACCCGAGTAATTTCATCCATCGCGTATTATCCGTCCACTTATTTTATATTTTTATCAGCATATCTTCTCCCTATTTATTTCATTACGGCGTACCCATATATAAATATATATATATATATATATATATATATATATATATATATATATATATATATATATATATATATATATATATATATAAGCATCAATGTTTGTCGCAGCGCCGAATAACATAAATATAGAGACTTTTTAAGCAATGCTGTAAATATTTCGTCTTGTTCGCATAACTATATTGGCTGTAGGTTGGTATCAGCAATTTCACACTTGCGTTAAAAATTACTCTCATTTTATCCCGCTTTCATGATTTAGACTTGAAATGTCGACGAAAAAAGAGAAGGAATTGTTACAGTAAATAGGTAAGTTGTTACTGGCTACCGGACTATACTTCCTTCATATTATGGCACTTATTATAGATTTTTTTAATTTATATAACTTTTTAAGAACCATTATTTTTTCAAAATACGACTAGTTTAACTGCGTTACAGTATCATAAATGATCCGACGGTGTTATTAAAAAGATAAACCGGTGTCACCTTATATTGATAAATGAATAGTATTCATGGCAAAGTTAGTTTTTTAATTTGCTACTATCTAGTCAATCTAACTGTGACAACAGCTTCAAATTTTTCATCTGTACGTCGTGTCCCGCTATAACTTTATTCCGGAGGAAGAACTGACTTGATAATCCACTTCTGAGAAACAGCAATTCATAGTGGTTTAAACGCGATGTTTCGTGCTATCTGTTGAGGTTTTGTACGAAGGGAAGAAGGGAGTTTTGGAAGTTTCTCGATTTAGAATGAGTTGCGACGAGACCGTTAGCTGCAGCTCTTCCCATCCTTCATGTTCTCGACGATGTGGTCGTTTGGGCGCTTAGGCATGGATCTCATATGTCAAGCGAATATAGAGGCCTTCTGGTTTTTTTGTCCCACGTTTTTTATTTCAAAGAGCACTTCTAAGCTATGCGTCCCGTTCTCTTGATATTATCTTTCGGAATAAATCTTGCACTTGTTTTTTTCTCTTTCCTTCTCTTCGAGCTTCTGAAATACCCTCCAAATATTTTTTCCATAAGGCGTTTGCTTTTATACGCCTATTCGATCGCTTTATAGGGCTTTTCGAAAAAGTTTTTGAGTTAATTGCATTGGATAACCGATGTAAGCATGGCATCCCTCGACCTTATTCGCCATACTTTAGAACTTTTGAAACAATTTGTTTCTTCGTTTTAGCTCTGCAGCGGAGATTTACTTATTTATTGATTCAGAATAGCTCTTAAACAATCGTTGTCGGGTTTTTACAGTGAGTATAATAACAATAGCAAATATGATTTCGTACAACTATTCACTAGGATTTAAACCCGCGGCTCCAGCCCAACCGAAAAAAAACTTCTCTACCAAGGCCGAATAATTTGCAAATGCGCCTATTCAGTCATTTTTCTATACCACTCATAACTTCTCTGTTTGGTGAATTTTATCCTCAAGAATTAATTAAAGTTCAAAAGAAACAAAAGAAAGAATGTTACAGATTGCTTTCCGGTTACATCGCGAATTTTGAGTATGGCGCTGCCAGCCAGCGCTGTAAGACTTCCCGCGTAATAACTAAGGAGACGGTCTAGATCCAGCAGTATGAACGTGTAGCTTCTCATTATATTTTTTTAAATTAATGTTTTGGCGATAATTGCAGCAAAGCATTACAAAAAGTAATACTGGTATCAATCTGTAGTTAATCTGCAGTTTTATCAATTTCTCTGTAGATTTATATTGTTGTACTTTTAACGGACTTCTCATTCATTTTCCTTTATACTTTCAACATTCCTTTGCCTGATATACCTCCGCCTAATGGGTTTATTGGAAGTATTCGGAGGAAGTCTTCACAAAAATAACTTTAGGGATCCTTTCCATGTCATAAGCATCAATAAAGGATGTAGCGTGTGCAGAGAACAATGAAGAATATGCTATTTAATAATTTAAACTTTTTTGAAACGATCGTGCGTAAAATTACTTGAGAAAAAAATCCGGACCATCACCTAACAACAGAAAAAAAAATGAAAAAATTATTGTGACTGCCCAGTTATATTTTAATGCAAAATACGAAAAAGGATTTGTAAAAGGAGGAATTAAAGAAAAAAAGATATCCAAGAGGAAATCGAACTCGCGCCCTCACGTTTCTGAACGCACCCACTGTACGCCCATCGCCATCAATGACTTCACCAATTAAGCGTGCATTAACGAATTTATACCAGTTGACGTGAAATTGCAGTATTTAACCACGATTTTCGGAAAAACTATCCGCCATATGCGCCCAAAAGGGTGGTTTTCAGTGATACTGGAATCCAGAGCCTGCCAAGTTTCATAAAAATCCGTGATCCCACTACCGCGTTCTCTCCTTGTAAGAACTATTTTGTCTTAAATACCCTCTGTATGTTTAAAAATCTTCATGGCGTGCAGTTTTGCTCTACAGATCATTGACATGACTCAACTGTTCATTGGAAACAATTTTTAATCTAAAATAATTTTAAGAAAATAAAAAAATATGAATTCTTTCAACGCAAGTTGTAAAAACTTATGAAAATTTGAAAAATCGGTGAGCGCGTCAAGGCGAACGGCCGTATATTCCCATAATTATTCTTCCAAAAACTGCACTTTCGCAGAGAGAAAATTAACCTCAAAAGTGGCTTTGTTCCATATTACCTAAAAAAAAACAATCCGGCCGGCAAAGATTTACAACGAATTTTCCTCCATTTTCCGGATTCTGATTTTAAGTATTACTTTTTCCTGTCACGGCATTCTGCGCTGCTTCAAACAAAAGCGTCTCCTGCGTCGCCGAGTTTCGAATCGCGAAACCTATTCGTACGAGTCTCCTCTCCCTGTTCATTGCGCCCTGAGTAATGTGTGCAAAACATGACGCTTTCCAATTTCGTTGCATATAGGCGTGTAACGAACGAATTTTCAACAGACAGGCGCTTATTGCGCATGTGTGGACGTTCTCGCATTCGCACGGACTCGCTCCAGTTGTTGCACATCGTTACGTCGCAATTCTGAGACAAGGGGAAGAAACAAAATGCTCTATTTGAGCTGTTCAAACTGACCGTTTCTGCAGTTTTCAGAGCTTAAATTTTATACTAGTTTATTATAAATTATGAAAATATTTTAACAAATATTTTTCAAAATATGAGTTACTTTTCATTTTTATGTTTTTTATGCTCGACCTAGGTATTTAATGCTTCACAGACTGTGAGAAACGTAGGAATGATTGTTTCTTTAATCGCTCCGGTTTTCTGCTAACTTCACGCTTTGTTATGACAAAGATGGAGAAAATTAATTTTAAAATTCTCTTATTACCACATCTTTATCTTGAGCTAACGCATAAAACGGAGAATTATAGAGAATGGGAAACTTCCCAAGGCCTGCAGGAAATCGCAGTAAGCCAACGAGTAATAGGAATATAGGATCGACCATTGGGTGGTAAGGTTAGATGTGGCAATATGTAGAATTCAGTCTCCAACAGGAAAGGATTGGAGATTGATTGGAGAAGAAATGGAGGTGGGAATGTGTGGCAGTGGGCTCTAGCGATTGTGGAATTGCTGAAGGCTCTGAGTTGTGGTGGTGGGGTTGAGAGGGGCGGAGGGCGGTCAGGGGATTTGTGAGGGGAGAGGTAGCCAAGGGTAGGGCAAGATGTATGGCAGGCGGTGTTGCTGGCAGGAGTCGAAAAAGGAGAAGGAAGGAAGATGGGAGGTGCGGAGATTGGAACAAATGGAATTTTAAAGAGGCAGCGAGTGATTTTCGACCGCTCGTCCTTTGCCTCGGAAACAGCTCGCAACTGGTCGAATGCTGGTTCGCTTCCTTTTTATTCTTCCAAAAGATTTAGTCTTTGGCGACTTTTCGGGAATTATTAATCTTCTTTTATTATTATTATTTTACCTTTGTATTTCACAGCTTTTGAGCCGGTTATTTCAATGAGGTACGGGCTTTGCCAAGCACTCTCATTACCCGGAACTTAAAAATTGACGTTCTATTCTGGTTGTATTTAGTATGACAGCTTTCTGTAGGAGGGTATATTGCAATTTAGGTAAATTTATTATTGTTATTATTAATCTCCTTAAAATTAATCTTCTTATCAAATATGTATTCTATGGACTCCACTCACCTGACAAAGCTTTCGAATCACGAAAACGGAATTGAAGAAAACAAACGCGGAATTTAAAGTGATTGGAATTGGTTAACTCATCTAAAGAATACGTTTATATTTTTACTATTAAACAGAGAAAGCAAAGTATATTTAACCTCTACTTTTATTATTTTTGTATTGTCATGATAATATATATCAGCATGATAAGGTTTCTATATGCCTTCACGTTTTAGAATTCAAAAATTAATCTCCATCAAATGATCAATTAATTTATAAATATGTGAAATAACTTCAGGAAAATATAACAGTCATTTTCGTAACTCTCTTATATTGAAAATATTATATCAATATAATTATTGATACATTACATATAGTTTACATTATTAAGTTGAGAAGGTATATTTAATGCTTATTAAGATTTATACAGCTGTCTTTTTGTCCGCTAACATTTAGTTTTTGTCATTAGGTTGAATATGAGGCATGCAAGGGCTTGTTTCATGAAACTATATTGTCATATTTTTGTTTACTTTTGAGATAGAATAGGACCCAAGCAAATGGCTAATTTTGTTGAAGCAGCAGGTTGAAAATATCCATCACGATTCCTACTCAAGATCTTATATTTGGAAACATTAAGTCAAAAACATACGTAGAATATTTCAGGGTAATTTTTGGGTGTGTATCTCATGCCCTTGTTTTTAACTTGAGATCAAGTATCGTTTTCCCTCCGTCAAAGAGAAAATTGTAGGCAGGATGTTTAGAAATCTTGATGCGTTTAATAAATATTGGTCAGTGAACCAGATTTTATCAATATCTCTGGAGGAGGAGAAAACCTCTTTTCTGTTGCAAAACCGAGAGGCGAATTTCATTATTGTCTGCATTCTTAGTTGAGTGAAGGAATTTCTCTCTTTGTCTTTATGTTGGCATTTAATTGATTTAAAAACTTTGGTTTATATTGATGTAAGATATAACTGCAAGATCGGCATTTGAAACTCCGTCTCCTTTACATAACAAATGTTTGATCCACTTAATAACACTCGCTATACACACACATTCGTAAGAAAAATGTTACCAAGAGAATGATTCTTAAATTAATATCCGGCTTTGATGGTTTTCCGCTAAATACAGCCTCCGACTCAAAAGGTTTCACTGCACATTCAATTGAAGTTTAACGGTTATATCGATGAACCTCACTTGATTTTCTTGGAGGCGCCCGAATTCGCCGTTTAAACAAGCACCTCGATGGTTGCATGTATTAACATCGATCGATGGACAAACTTCGCTCTATTTACCAACGGAATGAGTGTTAGTTCGGAGATTAGCGCAGCGAGGCAAACTCGACGAAATTAGAGAGGCGTCTCCTTTGTGCATAGTTCCCTTTTCATGCAAACGGCCTGCATCGTGGATGTTCCCTGGCAATCGTGCTGAATCGAAAGAGCCTACAATTGGCTCTCGGCTCGCCCTCCCCCCTTTCTCTGAGACCTCCTTTTAGCCGATAAACTTTACCAGGCGGGGGGATCCCCATCTGCACCGCGTTAATCGAGTCGCTTATGACATACATCGTTAAAGCATGATTTGCAATCGCTCAAGGTTTTCGCAATATTTTCCCTCGTGTAATATTTTTCCCGTCACTCTTAAAAAAGATTTGGGCTCTCTCCCATCACTTTAAATTTCGAATGCTGTATTACCCATAGTACTATAAGCATCCATCTTCTTGTGGTTATTCCCCCTTCCCTTAGTCTTTTGTTATCCATCATCTGCACATCCGCCTTATCTCGACCTTTCTATAATGGGAAGTGGTTTTCCGGCCACTTGTGAACCACATCCATCAATCGCGCTCGCAATTCCCTACCAGCGACCTCTGCTGTTGAAGCCAGAGAAGGGTTGTAAAAATTAAATAAGGATTATATTTCGATGAAAATTTCTAATGCCAATATGTTTTCCGCTTGTTTATTATCAACAAACCTTCATGTATAAGAATGCAATGAATCTCTTCTAAAAATTCTCTGAGCACAAAATAACACGGAGAAAGTTACTAAACGTTGGGTAAAATTGAGCAAAAGTAATTTTAGACTCTCTTAATGCTATCGATGCACAATAAAAAAAAATTGAGCAATAAATATTGTCATGATTTCTTTTCAGTTTGTACGGTGATAATTTTGTGGTCATAGTGTGGCTTTTAATATTATGACTTTCTGGCACTAAAATTTAATAACATAAATGTATATGTAGGGAATCTGACGAAGACCCAAAAGTCAAAGGGAAGAGAGCCAACGTGTCATTGTATATATATAATATCCTCTCAAATTAAAATTCAGTAACACGTGCTACTCATCAGAGTAGCTTAATGTGCCATTCAATGACGAGCATGTGGATAAATAACATTGGATTTATTCTTTCTAAATTGCAAACATTTTTCCCGGTATTCCTTTTCAAATTCAGAGTAAATTTTTGCTGTTTTCTACTTCGATTGAGACAGCGTTCCTATCCGAATCACGCTGGCACAAAAGCATGCGAATGTCGCGGTGCGTATTGACTTTGCCGCATTTCATTCTGTTCGAATTCGACTTCAAGCACCGCTCGGTCGCAAGCCTTGCGCGCTTCGACGGAAAGATACGACGAGCGATATCTGATAAAATAAAAGAGCTCCGCTCCCCCCTCCCCCCCCCCCCCCCCGCGTGTGTTTCCTCGTTTGTTTCAGCGCGTTCTGTTTGTTTTTCAAAGTTCTCCACTTTTTTATCGTCGTATTTCGTGTCAACCCGGAAAAAATTATCCCTATGTCCCACTGATTTCTAACAGTCTTTTCAGCCATCCGCACGTCGCCACCGGCTTCATGTCCCGAGGAGGGATCGGCGCCAAGGGCAGGAAGAGGGGGGAGTCGAGCATCCCAACGATTCAGAACAGCCTGGCGGAAAGCATCAACAACGGCTGCAGCAGCGTGAGCGCCAACACGCCCTTGCCGCCCATCAGCCAGTACCTACAGAGAGAGAACGTCGTCTGAGTGGGGGGGAAGGGAGATAAGAGGATGGAGATGGTGAGGGAGAGGTGAAATCGCCCTTAACCACTGACTATCGGAAAAGCAAATCTCAAAACAACGTACATTTGTGAAGGATGATGGAAAACGTTGCCACAGCCCAGAAACGACACACACATTATGCTGTTCTGCAGAGGGGAGGAATTGGTGGTTAAGGGGAAGAGTGAAAACGCGCGCACACATCCTTCTTATTATATGTATATTAATCAACCCCTCGCTAATGAATGGCAGACGTTCCTCCCCCGAATGCCTCGGAGCGGTGATTCGGCTGAGAAAAAAATTAAGTTGGGAATAAAAATAAGTGGCTCTAATGAAGGAAAAATAAAATCGTATGAAGCAGTTTAGCTCTCATTTTCTCCTGTGGATTTTTTTTATTTTTTATAAAATCAACGATCTCAACTCAACCTAAAGGCCAACTCGTAGCGGGAGCTTGCTGCTGTAGATATTTGATTACGCTTCCACGAGCCATAGTTATCCTATGAAATATAATATTAATTGTCCTACCATGATAAACGTAAATCATTGTCAAAGATTCAGAAAAAAAATTAAATTCTCCCAGGGGAAAGATAGATGACTCACCTAAAATATTCGAGATCACACGCCCTGAGAGAGAGAGAGAGAGAGAGAGAGAGAGAGAGAGAGAGAGAGAGAGAGAGAGAGAGAGAGAGAGAGAGAAAAGAATAACGTCCCTTAGCAGTCCAATTTCAAATTAATTATCGGATGCTCCGTATCCTACAAACTTCACAATAAAAACCTTAATGGCTGAATAAAAATATATTTCGCACGAGAACAATGTTTTGATAGAAACCAATTTGCGAGGGATGGCGTCTGTGAGTGAAAGTGTTTAAACAGAGATAATTCCCACTCCGAGTTGGCTTAATCCATCGTCCGATCCCGAGGAATCCGGGGCCGAAATGTCTGCAAAATCTCATTAGTGGTCCCTTCATCTCAGACATGTGAGACGTTTCAAGAAAGGTACTAGTGTTTTGGGCTATGGCAAATTTGGAATGTGATGAAGAATTTGTGTTGTTTTGGACACTCTCGAGGAAAAAGGGATTTCATGATTGGCGTGTGAGATTACAAGAGGCGTTGAGCGAAAGCTCATCTGTCACTATTCACTCAAGGCAGGATGAACCGCAAAAACACTCAAATATTCTCTTTTTTCTCACGAACTCCGTTCCATCCTGAATTCCAGTCTCTGCAGCTAACGTGGTGGAGTGGATTTTTTCGAGAGGTTCCGGGCCGTGACGCGGTTTCCTAGGATACCTTTTTTGTGAACCGCTCTCACTACGGTTGCTTTGGTCTCTCTTTCTCTCTCTCTCTCTCTTTTAGACGACGGCCATGGCGCAGTGGACACAACGTTGTTTTTATCGCGAACTCCTCCGTGCAAGTGCGAAAAAAAACAAAGGAAAGGAGAACCGTTGGATGGTGACACATCAAATCAAGATTCCATGTGGGAAGATCTTTTTCATCTTCTTCTCTATCTCTTTTTCTCTTATGCCGCCCTCCACTTTTCTCTCTCGCCTATATTTTTACTAAATGAAAAACACGTATGCGTTACGGAAGAGAATAGCGGTGGTTCGTGAGGCTGTGGCTATCACGAACATGAGTCGACGCGCGCATGATCGCGAACGGCGCCGTAAATCACGCGGGGGTGATTTTTGTTTTCTCAAGGCGAGTATGAAGATGGAAGTATTTGAGCGTGACAAGGATTATATTTCATTAAAAACGACATAAGCGGTCGTTTTGGAACAGATTCCACTGAATATCTTTTTACGCACGGAAAGTATAGTGGTAAATATGTTATAAAAAATCCCCAGAACGTCTTATTCTTTTAAGGATTTCTTTCGATCGGTATTTGATAATCACATTGGTTGCATTGTAAGATTTTAAAAATCAAAAACCTTGTAATTAAGGTTTGGAAGGTTCCTTTATGAATTCAATTTTTGATCCTTAGGTGTCATGAAATATTTCTATATAAAAGTGACAAGTATCGATAATACTTACAAAATATTAGTTTTATTAGTATTAAATCATTTCTTATTTGTTGAATAAGCGTGTATGAATTAATTATCCCTTTTACTAGTCAAAGTTTTGAGTTAATTACCTCTTATAGACCGAATTAGGAGGCTTAACCCAACCGCAGGAAAATACTAAAACGTTAAGTGTGAAAAAATCAGTGTTGCTTGGAGTTTTCGTAACGAATTTCTCTGAATTTAACACATTACTGATATGGGTGTTTATTTGTCCTTATTCAGTGTACAGTTTTGTTCCATAAACGTGTGTGATCATTGTCATGACTGTGAATATATAATTCTAGTTATTTTGAAAACCACAAATGCTTGTGGAAAACTTTATTTTGAAATAAATGTGTATTTTCTGTAATCAACCTTTGTATGATCAAATGAGATGGTTTTCCATTACCTAATATTTTCCACCCCATTCATCATTTGTAACTCTTAAGCTTATATACTCCATTGTCATATTTTTACCTTCAACTACTATGACAAATTATTCCATAGCTATAATTTTATTTTGATTGAATTTAATGGCTGATGTTCTATTTGATTGTCTTTCCAGTCTTTATTTAGTGCATAATCAGAAATTTGAACATATTTTCGCCATTCGAATCAACTTTAAATTCGACAGTTTTAATATCTTTAAATGTTAATAAACCATTTGTATTTTCTTTGGAAAATGGAATTTATCTATAAAATATATAAAAATTCATGAAATTTCCGGATAACAGGTTACATATGTCATTATTCTTTATGTGAATGGAGCGCACATTTAAAAGGAAAATGTATGCAAATTAAAATCTCCTCTTGAGTTTTCGGGGGAAGTTAAAAAAATAAATAATTATAGAGAGCTGGAAAAAATGGTAATTTCCCGTCCCTGTCGTTCCGAATTTTTCGTTTATATGATTTTTACGAGGATAACGAGGGCTACTCTCGAGCTGTTTCCGTATTTGATCTTTTTTTCGCAATATCACGTTAAATTAAAAAAAAACATGATTTAGAGCTCAAAATAGTTATATTTTTTGAGCTTAGAAAACGCGAAATTTTGGATATTATTTTCTCTTTATAGTTATTACTATGACATAGCAGAATTATGGATTATTTCCGAAATAAATTGATTAAATTTTAATTGGACAGAGATACAAAGCTTGGGACTTATTTCTCTCTTTTACAGTTCCTATAAGTTTATATAATAATTTAAAATCGTATTGTATTGCGTATAAACAATTAGAATGTTTGCAAAAAAACAATGTTACCCTAATTGTTCGCTAACTTAAGTATTTGTATGTCATCCCCGTAAATAAATTAACCAGGGGCGCCTAACAACGGTACCAAATGAAGTCTATTTACCTTCTTACAAAAGAGAACACATGCATTTTAAATAAATTTTCCCACCTTTATAATCAAGCGTTGTTAATAATGCCCAACATCGAGATTTCATTCCGAAACGTAAATATTTAAACAACGAAATTGAAGAATTCTCCGTGAAAACCCCTCGTCCTGACAGCTAATTAGCCCAATTATTATTTTAAAAAGACGTCCGGTTCCTTCGTCCTTTGATCTATTTCTTTCCTCTTCTTCATTGTTTTGCAGCCCCATTCATCATCTTATCTCCTCTTGATAATCAACTCCACCCCATTTTCGGCTGCATCCACTTGAAGATTTAATGAGAACCTCTTCTTGAGTTTGCCGGAGGAGAAGAAGGCGGGAGATTACGAGAAAGAGGGGGAGAGTGTGAAATGGAGAGAAAGAAGTTGAAGGAGAGATACAAAAGGGAAAGGAGACGGGAGGAGGGACGGGACAGAGTAGTAGAGGGGTGATTCCATCACGAAAAGAGATGAAGATTCCTGCTGTGATTTATTTATTCTGGCCGAATGTAGCTTCCGGCAAACGATGTCTCTTCTTCATTGCGCGAGACAAGCCTATCGAGTTAAGATCCCGGGGGATGGGGAAGGGGGAATTAGAGAAAGAGAGAACGATGGTGAGAAACAGTTGAACGCGAGTTGGAGAGGTATTAAAAAAAGAGGACGCTTTCCGGAATTCGGATTTTATTTATTTATTATGTTTTCTGCGTTTTTCTCGTTTTGTCTCTCTATCTCCTGTTTCAGTTCATTTTTTTATTAAATAACGGATGCTAGGAAAAAATGGAATGAATTGTAGGGCGTAGAGATTAAAAGGAAGGGATAGAATGAGAAACACATTTGATAGGAGTTTCTTCGGACGAATAAATTGTTTGAATGGGAAGTGACGAAAATAACTCCCGCCAATTTTATTTTTGGAGGCTCGTAAGAAAAATTGACGCCGTTGTTTATTAACCAGGCCCAAGAATTGATTGTTTTCTTTTGCCACCTCCGTTTCACCGACCATTGCGCGAATAGATTTCTTTCAGAATAAACAAGCAAAAATGATTGGTTGACAATATAATTTTATCTTTAAGTGGAACTTTTTCACATAAGATGGGCCAATACGACTTATCACAGTTAATTTTCCTCTTATAAGGAATTATAAATTAATAATTTTCAACATTATCAATTATGAAACGCTAACTTGAAGATTAGTTTACGTGTTAGACAAATGAAAGCTAAGTAGTTTATCACAATACAAACGGGTTGGTTATACCTTGATTTAAATAAGTTAAATATCGACAATCGCGCGTAATCGAGAAGGTGATAATGATGGTACTCGATCTCTCTTTTAAGATTCGGATGGAAATCACACTTTCAATCGTGTACAAAATCTTGGAGACATTTGAATTCCACAACTAGTAAAAAAGATAATAATCGAAAGAAAGAATGATTTTCATGAGCAGCGTTTAATAATACTCCTATTCGATATTGAAGTTATTCTCAAAGTAAGTAAAAAAAATAGAAGCGAAAGGAATGAATATTCTTATAATTATGAATAAATAAAATTAATTCTGCGCCAGAATTTTTTTGATAATTAATCCACAAGATAAATCATCTTATTTATAATTTTTGGGAAGTCTACCGTCACTTTACACGTCATATATAAAAGGCAGGAAAATTTCTTTTCACGTCCACATTTTTTTGGAGGCCGTACAGTCAAAGCCCTCTTTCTATTAACCAGTTATCTTTTGGAAAAACGCGCCTTAGGATGTGACGCTCCGTAATCTCCGACCCCAAGGCGTTCTCCTGAAATGCCTAACGTCTTCTTATTACTAAATCCCTGGTATATAATTTTAAAGGTCCTTAGAATCGTGAGAATTTCCTAATTGGTTACCTTTTATTAGTGTTCAATATCCGGATGAGTGGACAATGATTTTGGAAGAGAGCGAAGCATGTTTTTCATCAAAACCTTATATCATTCCATTTATCACGCTCTTAAGTTTTTAAGAAGGTAGAAAATAATTTCCTTACCCTTCTTCCGTCTGAGTGCCGCGCCCATTTGCTGCTGAAAATCCTTCATATAATAAAATTTCTCTAATCAACATTTCTACGCCTTCCTCCTCTTATTTCTCTCCTTTCTATCTTCCTCTATTATTCATTAGATTTTACAATATAACTAAGTAATTAATTCAATGAAAACCGCTATAAAAATGAAAAATACCTATCTTTGCCACTAGGGAATTGTTTTATACACATTCGAATTTATAAATTTGTAATTTAATTTCACCCTTATACTAAAATTGTGCATATTGTAATTTCTCGGCTGTCAAAATTTCATAGATTTTTTTAGTATTTTGCCGTGTCTATCCATTCAGAGTCGTCTTATGTATGAACCGCGTGTTTCATTTAACGGGTAATATTTATTTTTCAGGACGTTTATTTTACTATTATGGTATCCGTGGTAAAATTCTTTCCGTTTTATGCCTTCACAATAAAACTGATACCTTTCAAAGCGATAGTTGTCAATAAAAATTTAGAGAAAATTATTGCATTTGAAAACTTTAAACAAAACACTTTTACCGCGAATGAGTTTTATTTACATTTATACTTCCATTAATATTGGTGCGTGTAAAAATTTTCAACCGGTAAGAAAAAAATCTCACGTTTTTAAACTTTGCAAAGAAGATTCAGCAAAATCGTAACCTAAGACCAAAGAGATCCTCCCCTTGAATTCTGAGTCAAAGATAATTCCAAAAACGTTGAACCGATTCCATCATGAGAATATTGAGTTCTAATATATTTAATATATCCGAATTATTTCCTATATTTGTCAGGTGATATTTATAATCTCCGAGTGTCCCTTTATCGGATTTCAAAACTCGAGTTGGATAAAGGCACCCTTTATGTTAGCGTCTTCTCTTCCATCGATTGTATGTTTTTGTTTGTTCAGTTCTATTTTCAAGTGATTCGCCCCTTTTTTAAGGAGTATTCTTCTAAAAATATCATTCAGCTCTCAATCCCATAGATTTCGTGTTCACACGCTTCTTTTTTCCTTCTGCATTTGTTATAATTTATTCTTTCACTTTTCACATATATACATGTTTGTATCAAGCTAAAAATGAACCTTTTGTTAGAATAGAAGTATTTTTATGATCTCTTGTCATACAGATGGGAGAGTAAATTAATGATTATAGTGAGAGTAAGCGTAATTTAATATATTTTTGCCATTTAAACACATTTCGCTGTTTTTACCTGGAGTCCCACGTAACATGCATAGAAAAATCGATATTCGAACACTTCCGGTGTTTTCTCACCAAGAGATCTGAAGCTCTGTATTTTAGACTTTATTGAAGCAGCGATAATCATTTTTATCGCCTCTTCGATGGAAAGCTTTCCTTATCCATCAAAAATAAACGCAAAATTCTTCAGTTCCCTTTGGAATTTTAATGTGGCAGAATTCGGAGACATAATATTAACTCCACTGAAAGAAGCGTGGGTGGAACATTTTTTATTCCGTAGTTACATAAATAATATCGCCATCTGTCCTTTCCTTTTGCCTACGCGTAATGTGGGAAGCTTAGTTATTTTTTCCGAAAAAATTTCGTTATCGTTTTAAATATCACCCTCGAGGTGAAAGAAAAGAAAAATAACCGAAAGGCAGTTTATAAGTATGGGATCATATACCTTCGTATGTATTATTTGAAGTTATTATTTTTCATTATTTTCTTCCACAAAATCACTTCCATTGCGTTAGTAAGAAAGTCATTGGATGATCCAGTCTACACGCAAGTGGATCATAATAAGCTGTGTCGCATGGCTATTGACAATAAAATGAGTATTAATTTATTAATCTTCTGAAAAATATAAGGCAGGTAACAAACTCCTCCTATTAGATATGTTTTTTATTATTGCCTTTAGTTGAAAATTAATGAACACCCATTTCAGGAAGCTCCCTTCAAAGCTGAGGGTCCTTAAGGACCAACGTTTTTCTCCTTCGAAGTACGTGGCAAAAGGTTTAGAAAAATGACCTGAGTCGGCTGTCGAACTGAAAACGGAAGATAGAACGTGAGACGGATGATAAATAAAACGATTCGTAGAATGGCAACATGGATTGGATTACAGTTGAAACTCTTCGATGCGGACAATTTCTTCCCTATCTACCACTATTCTCCCCGCATGGACAGATTTATTTATTCCCTCCATTCTCTCGATCGCACTCTCGGCCTGCAACACCTCCGCTCCAAATCGTTTTGCGGAAATCCTCTCCCATTTCCGAAATTCTCCGTGATCACTAGCAATCAATAAAAACCCTTTATCCCGTTTATGAGAAACGGGAGGGGGTGGCGGCAGCGGCAATTTGAAGGGTTTAACGGGAAGACTCGATCCAACAGTCTCCCACCCCCTTCCCATCGCGCCTATACCCAATGGCGCTAAGCGATTTTTTTCCGAGCGCATAGCCTACGCTCCCAAAACTCCTTTAGTGGGAGTCGTTAAATTCGACCCTCTTAACACTCCAATCCAGCTAGAGAACTTGGTCATAGATTTTATTTTCACACGTTCGCTTTTTCGGATTATTTTTCCCATCGTTTTCAGGGTTTATTAGGGTTGATGAAATATATAAAATATAATAAAATACAAAAGCTTCCTCAAGGAAAAAGTGCCTCTATCTTTCATTTTTATTGTTCATGTGAAGGCCTAGGTAAGGACTTTTAGAAGCGTCAAGGGAAGGAAATGTTTATCGATCAGAGTCAAAATTAAAAGTTAATGGACTCGTGGATCAAAAAAGTGGAAAGATGTCATTCCGGGAAAGTCGCGTTATCGGTTCCACTTGATTCATGACGGGTTTCTCAAGAATGGTTTCGTAAAAAAATCGACCGACTCACCATCTCTTCCGGAAACAAAAAGAAACAAAGGAAGATTAAAGCAACTATTTGCTGCGAATGACTTGGCTTTCTCAGTCACTTACGATTAATATGGTATTATAAGGTTTCAACCTGGAAGAAAAAGTGATTCCCTTATTTTTTTAGTCAATTTATTTTTCCCGAGCCGTTAACTGCATACTTGAGAGTCTTAATGCCTTTCAGTACACCATGTAAAATGTTTTCAAAATTATTTTACGTTTTTTTTTCACTTTGTAGGTATCTTCGTATATAGTATAGTAAATTGCATAGTACGATGTGCAACAAACAACATTTTTCAGAAGCAAGGGCGTAAATGTTTGCTTTCAGTATTGTTTTGCATGCATAAGGCCTTCTTAATTTTAATTCTTTTTATTTATGCGGAAACTAGTATAATTTACATAACACTATGTAAATTTTATCCTGGAGCATTGGATGCAAAATAATATGTTAAATAATAAGAAAAAGCCGATTGCGTTTATGTAGAAAATTTTAACGATTCAGTTAACACGCCAGCTTTTAGGGACAGGAGTGAACAAAGGTTTTTTCAGTATTTTCCATCGGATTTAGATCATTTCGTGCCTTGAATTATGGGCTTTATAATTAATCGAATCAGGCGAGATTTCGTGGAAATAGATAATATTTCTCATATTAAATACACAGTACTTTTCCACAATTTTTTATTTTTGCAACCCGTTTTGCAAGTGTTACGGCATCATCTGATCTGATCTGGTGATGCCGTATCACATGCGAAACCTGTCACAAAATAAAAAATTGCGGAAAAGTACTGTGTATTTAATATGAATACAGGCTTTATATTTAAAATAGCCTAATTGCCCGTCAAATATTACGGGTATGCGTGGATAAAGTATTAAATTTAAGGCACTTCCCATTCTTCCTCCTTTTCTCTCTTCCATTCTCCCATACTTCTCCCTCCCATTCCCCCTCCCTCTCCCTCTCTCTCCTTCTCTGGAAAATTAGATTTCCTAGTCTCAATCTCGACCTAATAAAGAATAGTATCTATCTATCACTCCCTCCTTTGGTTCCCTCTCTTTCTCCTTATCTCTTTCTTCCTCGCTATCTCTCTTTCTCTCTGTCTTCTCATCTCTCCTTCTCTGGAAAAATAGACATCCTAGTCCTTATCTCGCCCTAATAAAGAACATTATCTATCTATCACTCACTCCTTCTCTGTCACCCTCCCTTTCTCTCACTCTTCCTCACTTTCTGTCCCTGCCTCTTTCTCCTTCTCTGGAAAAAATACTTCCAAGTCTCAATATCGCCCTAATAAGGAACATTATATATATTTTTTGTGTTCGTGTGTTTTGTTTCTCTTCGACGCCCCCAGCAGCCTGCCAGCTTGGTCCTCAACTTGGTAAGTGTCCGCTGGGCTTCCCTCAACACCTTGTTGCCACTCTTATCACTACCTTTTCTTATCCTTAAGTTTATATATATATATATATATATATATATATATATATATATATATATATATATTTATATATATATCCGTGCATATATACATATATATATATATATATATCCCTCTTCTTCCTTTGTCTCCCTCCCTTTCCCACTTCTCTCACACTCCCACTCTCATCCCGTTCCTCCTTTTTCTTCCTCTCTCTCTTTCTCTCTCTCTCCTATTAAAGCATTCAAAGCACGTTTTCCTAACGCATGCAGTATAAGGGTTGATACGTCAATAAAATCTAGAGATTTAATAATGACAAGATTGGCACGGCAACATATCGTTAAAAAGCTTTAATTATTCCAATAAATATGATTTAACCGTATTACTTGAGCGATTTAGAATGGTAGGCGAAATGTGACGATAAGAATAACCAAACATTATTTACTTTTCTTTAAAACAATCCAGATTCAAAGATTGTAGGTCAATTTTTTTCTCATTTTAATTTACAAAAGAGAAAAACGCTGTAAGTCGAAAAATCGATTTTTACGTGTTATCTAATGGGAATCAGAAATTGTCTACTGTAGTCGAACCTGGGACTATTTTACTATGGTTTTTACTATAAGAATCAAATATTCCTACCAAATTTCAATCTTCTACCGACTCGGAAATATTGTTAAAAATAAAATAACCATGAGTCAAATAGTTCATATTAGTTGAGCGTGTCCGGATTTCTTAGCACATCTTTTAAAAAACCAAGCCCGTCAAAGATGACGGGTATGTGAAGATTATGTATTAAAATTAAGGTACTTCCCATTCACCCTCCCTTTCTCTCTGCCTCCCTCCCTCTCCCCCTATTCTCTCTCCCTATTCTCTCTCCTTCCCTCTACCACTATTCTTTCTTCCTCCCTATCTCCCTATTCTCTCTCCTCCCTCCCCCTATTCTCTCTCCTTCCCATTCTCTCCCTCCTCGTATTTTCCCTCTCTTTCTTCTCATTATACATTCCTCTCTCTTTCCTATTCTTCAGCCTCTTTTCTTCCTATCCTCTATCTTCTACCTACTTAATATACCTCCCTCAAAATAGCGCCACAAACGGGCAGTTATATTATATTACCGTAATCGTGGTAGGTGAACTTTTTGGTAGGCTATTGGGAAGCTTATATCTGTTTGCGCTATTTTCGTCATCTATAATTTGTAAATATGCGAAAATCTTCCGGTCTTTAACGGTACTAAATTCAACCGGAAACGTTAAAGATTTTCTTTTTAAGGGGGTTTTTCGACACCCTTGCGCTCCATAAGAAAAGCATTAGAATCAGTTTCGGGCATCATAAAATCGCATTTTAAAATTAATTAAAATCAAGATATGAATTCGGGACCTAAACGGTTGCGTTGGAAAAAGAAGGAAATTCATTTTGGTTACCGTTAAAATTCAATTACGTTTCGAATTTTCCAGAAAATCCGTTTTTAATACGAAAAACGGGACTTCTAAACAATGAGAATTGTCAGTTACCATGGTCACCTCATTTGAGCGAGTGGCAATATTGGGTGTATACTCGCGAGCCCATTGACGATATTACGTCATTTTCTTGTTTACATGGATATCAAACATTTTTAAAGAATAAGTGATCATTTCCCCTTTGAATTAAAGAACCATTTTATTCGTTATTGTAGCATCGTTTTAAAAATTAATTAAATTAATTTCTTTAAGTCAAGCGAAATGATATTACGTCATTTTTATTGTTTACATTTGTGCTGATTAATGTCTTTATGTTGAGCCTTGTTGAGTTTGTTTATTCTTCAATCTTTACGAAAAAAGAAGTTTAAAAGAACTTAGCAAGGTCAGTTATTTTTATTTATCACATCACTTGGAAATTGAAAAATTAAATTAAAAAAAATTAAATTATACTTATCCTTAATCCTAATGCAGGTTAGTAATGCATAAATAGAGTCTTCTGTTATAATTACGAAGAAAGAGGTAAACATCTTTTGTCAAATTAATGTGTCTGATCAAATTAATTATTTTTTTTTAATCAAAATAAACTTAATGTGACAGCGAAGCGTCACAGGCTCTCTAGTTACTTCAATTCCATTTCAACCTTGAATAAACGAATTCTGATTAGATGATTATATAAATTTGTGCCAACTTACAATTTTCTATCTACATCCTTGATCGAGTTATTCGCGTTTTAATAACTTAACACTGACGATGAGACCAACGGACGGGCAATATAATCTTTTATTATTATTTTTGTGATTCCTTTAACCCTCTCTTTCTCTCCCTATTTCCCAAACCGTCCTTAAGTCCTCCATTCTTCTTCTACCTAGCTCCCGTAACCTGTCGCCCAATCCTTCTCTCTATACAATTTTTATATGATCGGTATGTTTATCAAAACGTCCAGCACGTTCCTCATATTTATTTTCATACCTTATCTATTTACTTAATGTTGAATTTAGCTCATTATTACGATTTTAATATTTTTGAATAATATTCATCTTTTTGCGATCATGCATAACATTTCATTTTAACATCTTTGTTTCTTATTGTTTGAAGTCATCTCACCCTTTTGGGATAAAGTCGGGGTTTTTTCCGCTATACCTCTGTGAGGACGTTTAGTGTTGGGGATATACCAATCAGCTAGACCTTCACCGTAAATACCTCAATTCGAGAATGGAGAATCATGCTGGCTTGATAGCTTAGTTGGTTAAAGCACCTATCCGGCATGGAGGAGACCCGGGTTTGGTTCCCGATCAAGTACAGGATTTTTTTTCTCCTTCTCGAAGTGTCAAAAAAAAATATTCCAGCATTTTATGTATTCCTTCTCGTAAATAACGCAACGAATGTTGTTTACGTTGATTGTTATTAAAATCATTTCCCTCTCTGTCCGTATTTATCTCCTTCCCGTATTAAAACCCTTCAAAGCACGCTTAAGCCTATAAGGATTGGAATAACAATAGGATTTCAAAGTTTAACAATGTAATTGGCAACATCCCGTTAAAATGGTAAGATTTAACCAAAATATACGAATTAAACGTTTAACATGAGGAATTTCGAACTGTATGCGAAAACCGATGATCACAATGAGAAACCTTTCTAATTTTTCTTTAAAATGATCCAGACATAAAGGTCAATTTTTTAATTTTACTCCTAAAAAGAAGAAAAGCCTGCACGTCAAAAAGTCTCTTTTTCTGTGTTATCTTATGGGGAATGCAAATCATCACCTGGAGTCGTACCCTGAATGTTTATCGTAAAATTTCCTTCGTCACATCATTTTCACGTCGGAGTAGATTATCTCTGCCCAAGTTTAAGTTTATATCTGCATATTTGATCAAGTTATTTGCGTTTTAAGAGGGTGACATGGACCAACCCAAATAGCTTTTTATAATAGGTAGTAATTCTTCTTCGCCTGTATGTTATTTTATTGTTTCATGTATTAGTTTGATGTTTTTTGTTGTTAGCATAAAGTTGAATTTATTTTTTTAAGCGACGCTTCCTTCAGTTATGCTACTCATGACGAAATTACTATGATTATCCTAATAATTTATAATTAAAGATTTGTAAGAATCACCGTGTTGAATAATTTACATTGTTAGGCAGTTATTAATGTGCGACAATATATATCCGCAAACGCTCAAAAAACTTTCCAAAGCTATGTTTTTACTTTTTTCATACGTAGTATAGGGGAAAGTATTGTTTTCATGAAAAAAATCGATTTTGAGATTCCAACAGAAATACACGTTTTAAAGGTCACCTGAACACGTTTAGGCCTTTTTCTCGATGATGTCTTCGTGTGCGCGCGTGTGTGAAAGAATTTTGTGGGTGTTCTAACTGAAAAACTATTAATCAGATCAACGCAAACTTTTGTGACCTTTTTGTAAAAATAGCAAATGCTGATTAGTTTTTGGTAATAATCGGTCAACCAGAAGCCGGTGATTACTCATGTCACATCCGTTTTTACTTTCTCCATATACGTAGCATAGGGGCAAGTATTGTATTAATGAAAAAATCGACTTCGAGATTTCACCGAAAATACACGTTTTGAGGTCCCCTGAACACGTTTTGACCATTTTCTCGATGATGTATGTGCGTGTGTTAGTGTGTGTGTGCGTATGTGAAAGTTTTTTGTTTGTGCTCTAACTCAAAAACTATAATCAGGTCAACGCAAACTTTTACATTTTACATTTTTATGAGTCACAAGAACTGATTAGTCTCTGGTAAAAATCGGTCAATCGGAAGTGGGTGTTTACTCTTGTCACATCCGTTATTTTGAAATATTTGCTTTAATATTTGATAAATGTAAAAATGTACTGGAATCAAAGTTGTAGGAAATCACATTTGCTACAACCATTGTTTGAAATATTTTCCCATATAATGCATTGTTTAAGAGATATCTTATATTCTTAGCTTCCACCACCACGCCACCTACGGACGACTATTGTTAACAACTGTCACTTAGTTACGTCTTACTAACGCTCCTTTTTCTTTTCTTAATTGTTTGAGCTTTGTGGCTATATCCAATATCAGAAGGCTATGGTTTGAGTTTATTTCTCTTCTCTGTGAAGTCTAAAATTTTCTCGCAGTTTCTTAAAATATTTTTTATTATGTAATCTATTTGGAATTTTTAGAAATATTACAGATATGGAGAAAGTCATGTGCTGGCCATATCAGAATTTTTTGAAATATTTGCTTTAATATTTGATAAATGCAGAAAAATATCGGAATAAAAGTTGTAGGAAATTTAGTTTTCTACTGCCTTTGTTTAAAACATTTTTCCTTTGTTTAAGAGGTATTATTAAAATGATAATTTTTAGCTGCCACCAAAAAGTCACCTACTGTCGACTATTGTAAACACCTGACGCTTAGTTACGTCTTAATAATGCTCCTTTTGATTTTCTTAATTGTTGGAGCCTCGGGGCTATATCCAATATCAGAAGGCTATGTTTTGAGTATATTTCTGCTTTTTAAGTCTTTAAATATTTCTCGCAGTTCCTTTAAATATTTATTATCATTTAATTTATTTGGAATTTTTAGAAATATTACTGGTATGGAGGAAGTCATGTGGTAGCCACATCAAATTTTTTCGATGGCGAAAAGGTTCCTTCACTCTTATAAATTTATCTCTCGCTAAAAACGAAGAAGATAGTACTCAGAAGACGTATATCAAAGCAGAGATATGTCTGAATAGTGGAATGACTAAAAATATAAGGAAAAGTAAATGTCTCTTTCAGTTTTGAAACAAGAAAAAAATCGAACCCGGGTCTTTCACTTGCCGGGCGGACATTCTACCACTGATAAGCTAGTATCAACCAGACCTTAGTTTGGTATTCCAGGTCATAGCAGAATTTTTTCTCGTTTCAAAATTATTCCGAACTTTACAGCTAATCCCTGTCTACTTAGGATTTATGATCATTTAATTCTGTCTCTTTCAGTGTAGACGGCATAAAATATTTAAATATATAGAAAGAGAGAAAGATAACATTTTTATAAGCCTGTTATTCTAAGGCGGAAATATTGACTTGTTACGAATGAGACAAAATTATTTATTTTTTTGTTTTGATTGCTTACAAATAAAGGAAAATAAACAAATATTCAAATCATTTAAGTTGCGATTATCTGCAATACTCAGGGATTCAGTATCCTACTGATTCACTTAAGTCAGCAAGATTCATCTAATTCTTTGGTTATAGCGTACTGTTTTCACATTTCTGAAAGTTGTTTAGGTGGAAAAATAATATTATGTTCAGATATAATTAAGTTTTTTGAAATGTTTAATGGAATGCAACTTTGATACTTTTTCCTTTTCTAATATGTCTGTTATAATTTAATCTACATTTCTTACACTGCGTAACTTATGGTTCGAGACGCTTTACATATTATTGATTTTGTTGTTACATGACCGCTAAATTTTTCGTATTAGATATATTATCGGGTAAGAAAGCTCCTCTGACATTTCCTTTCCCTTCGTAAAATATGCCCTATGGCCTTTCCAACTTATCTCTGAAATTACAGTTTTCCGCCTGGAAAGCTCCAGTCAAATATCATCAAAGTAACCTTTCCGACCTTAATATATAGGAGAAAGGGTTTTAAGCACTATGGAAGCAAGATGAACTCAGTAGATGTGGGATCAATTTATTTACTCTTCGTATTTACGGATATTTCAAGCATGCCATCATATACGGACATTTTGGGTAAGTATTAATGATCGAGTCGGCAATTTTTGCGACAATTCTTACTAATCCAAATATACGGTTCATTTAATTTTTTATATAAAATGTTGACCTTTAAATTAAAGATAGAAAATTAAAAGTCCATGACATTTAACCCCTTAACTGTGATGTTATCTGTACAGGAAAATTGTACTTTCCATTTAAATTATGTTTTTTTTTATTTCAGAAAGAGTTATATAAACTTTTATAAATAAATTGAAAATCAAATCAATTAAATTTTATTAGCATGGAGTTAAAAAAATTTTATTCTGGTAAAATTAGCGATATCTTTTTCTGCTTTTGCGCGGTTGTAGCTCCAAGGATGGCTTAACCAGGAAAAATAACAAAAGATTGCACATTGAGATGTCCGAGAGCAACAGCAAATACGAAGACAATATCCTAGTTGGTTCAGGAGTTTTATAAAATGAATTGTATCACAGAAATACAGAAAAAAGCATCAAAAAATGCCACTCCTAAACGTATTCATAGTTGACAAAGAGTTCGTAGGCATAAACTTCTACATATATCTCGTATACATGCCAAGGGCAATGAATTGAATTTAAAACATCTGCTAAGTACATATGCTATTCGATGAGAACTTATAATTTATTTATTTGACTAAAAGTAATCCTTTTAATTAATAGCATATCGATTTGGAAATTTCTGCTATTTTATGAGGCATGATTACTATTTAGTAAACTCTCTACATTAATTTATTGTCTATAGTTATATTATCATGAATCGCTACTTCTCGAGAAATGCTCTCCATATGTCTATTATTTAAATTTAAATAAGTTTCTTTCGCCAGCTGTATTATATTCACATATTATGATCCATTAACACGTTAATAACTGAAATTAACGCTTTCGAGTATATAAATCCATGAAAATAAACGGAGAAATTTATACATAAATTGACTTATACTCACGTTCTTTGTAAGCTGATTGTATAACTAAATTATTCAGCTGAATTTTGCGATTAGGTGCGATGTTTGGGAGATTTATTACTCCGTAAATTGACTTTGAATTATCACTTTTTTGTCCAACACTTTTCTCATTATTAAAAACACCACCACAGAAAATATTCTGCTCTGAGTTATATTATTTTTTTGTGAAATGGTTTACGAACGACTGTAGCTGCGGATCATTTATGCATGAGGGCGTTAAAATTTCAATCGTAAATTCTGTATCGAAGGTTGCCAGGAATCGCCTTTATAAAATCTTCCGCCTCTGTAATCAGGTATAAGTGTCGACACCATAAACAGTTGAATGGTTAATCCCTTTAGATTACAATCAGGAGAAACAAAAGAGCCTTCGTTATGAGGTGTTTTTTTGTCACCGCGATGTCGGGTACTAATGCGTCGTGTTTCATAATCAAGAGCTTAACGAAGATAAACGCGCAGCGGAATGGGAAAGATTTAATCACCAAAACGGCATGACGCCCATTACCCGCTATCATGTGAAACTACATAATCGGCTACGTTTTTGTAGACGGTGAATCGGAATGATGTAGACACCGACAAATTAAATAGTTAAATATGAATTCGGCCTCCCTAAGAGATAAATTAGGGCGATATGGCATTTTACGGAATCAGGACGTTAGCTCTCAAATACCTCTCGCCCGTTTGCTGCATCGAACGTTTAGAATTTTTACTTATCATCTTATATTATACTAGCTGAAATACACGACTACGCTCGGGAAAGAGTTTTATTTTAAGTTGCATAGGATTTTTAGTATTTATTAATTGTGGTAGCTCTGCTCTCAAGCTCCGCTTTCAAAATCTTGATATCATTATGGTATTTTGTAAAAACCATATATATAAAAGTTAGTTGACATCTATTGATCCAATTCCTTCCAAATCCATAGTTACTGAATGAGTTTAATTTGTAATTGTGGCTCCCCTGTTTAGTTGATCCGGTCCAAATATGCTATTATGGCTTTATATGTGGACATAATAAATATTATAATATGGTTAAAATCGATGCGGACGGTTCAACACAAACATTATAAACAGAAAAGTTTTATATCTTTTTTTGGCAGCTCTGCTTTGTTTATATATCCTAAAATCTTATTTTAGTTTTTTTATCTTGCACAACTCCTCTTCATTCAAAATTTCGTTGAAATCTGTTCGGCCAATTCCTTCCGAATTCATAATTTCCGAAAAGTTTAACTTTGCAATTATGGCACCCCTACTTAGGTAATCGGGTCAAAGTATGCATTTTGGTCATAAATTTATGTGAAAATTCTATGTTGCAAATTTGGTTGAATACGGGTTGGCCATTTCCTTCCAAAAGCACAACAACAAAAAATTTTATTTTGCAATTGTGACAACCCTGCTTGATCTATCCGGTCCAAATATGTCATTTTGGTCATGTATTTATGTGAAGATTCTATGTACCTACCTAATTTGATTGAAATAGGTTCTGTTAGATCTTCCCTGATATATACGTACAGTCAGACGGGCATTGCCGAAATTTGGACCGACCGTTCCATGGGGACCCCTCGAAACCGTGAAATTTGGATCGACCCCACATTACGATCCTTGACCCCGTAACCAATTTTATTCATTTTAGGCTCAAAAATGTATCTCGTCAAAACATTGATATTATTGGTGAATTCATCATAATCGGTCAATTGGTTGCTGAGATATCTTTTAAAAACCGGCATTTGGACCAACAATGGGGATCCTCGGGCCCCCTTATGCCGATTTTAATTATTTTTGGCACTACATTTTTTAGGATCAGCCTGAGGCTTCTGCCAAATTTTGATGCTCCTATGTTCATTTTCTGAAGAGTTATGCCTGCCACATACAGACAGACAAATATTCTCTTTTATTTATAGGATTACCGTAATCGTGGTAGGTGAACTTTTTGGTAGGTTGGTTATAGTCCATTGAGAAGCTTATATCTTTTTGGGCTATTTTCGTCATCTATAATTTGTACAGATGCGGAAATATTCCGTTCTTCAAATGTACTAAATTCAACCGGAAACGTTAAATACTTTCTTTTTAAGAGGGGTTTTCCGACACCCCTGCGCTCCATAAGAAAAGCATTGGAATCAGTTTCGGGCATTATAAAATTAATTAGAATCAAGATATGAAGTCGGGACCTAAAGCAGGAGGTTCATTTTGGTTACCGTGGAAATTCAATTACGTTCCGAATTTCCCGGAAAATCCGTTTTTAATACGAAAAACGGGACTTCTAAACAATGAGAATTGTCAGTTACCATGGTCACCTCATTTGAGCGAGTGGTAATATTGGGTGTATACTCGCGATCCCCTTGACGATATTACGTCATTTTGTTTGTTTACCTGGTTTTCGAACATTTTTGAAGAATAAGTGAACAGTTGCCCTTTGAATTAAAGAAACATTATATTCGTTATTGTAGCATCGTTTTAAAAATTAATTAAATTAATTTCTTTAAGTCAAGCGAAAAGCATTTTAAACAGTATAAGATTAAAATAGAGCCCCTTGAGTATATTACGTCATTTTGTTTGTTTACACTTGTTAATTTATCCCTTTATATTGTGCCTGTTTATTCTGTAATATTTACGAAGAAAGAAGTTTAAAAGAACTTAGCAAGGTTACAGGCTCTTTAGTGCGTAGTGTCTTGAGAAATATTTGTAATTGTGA
The DNA here is from genome assembly GCA_028673005.1 of Tanypteryx hageni. Taxonomy (NCBI): domain Eukaryota; kingdom Metazoa; phylum Arthropoda; class Insecta; order Odonata; family Petaluridae; genus Tanypteryx; species Tanypteryx hageni. The sequence continues at coordinate 35,210,392 of CM054113.1, read as the reverse complement.
AAAAATTTGACTTTGAGATTTTGTTAGAAATACACGTTTTAGGTGTCTCTGAGTTCATAAAAGTTGTTTTCGCCATGTCTTTCTGTCATTCTGTTTGTCGGTCTCTCTGTCGGTCTGTTCGCTGTTCTAGAGCCCAAACGCTTACATAAAATCGAATGTTATCTCGTATTTGTACAATATATCATCTTTTGCAGACCTTTTTCATAAGCATGATATTGCACAAAATTAAGGGTAGTTTTTTGGCGCTTTTTGGAAAAATTTTATTTACTAAAAAATTGCTCCAGAGAATTTGATTGAAGTCAATCCAATTCTAGAGCCTGATGTCAAAAATATTTCTATGTAAGCCATATGTCTTTTAAAATCACCATATGGCGTCCAGTGGCATTAAAATATACGCTAAGCTATCTACCAAGCCTTATGACGTCACGCCTTTGCCGCGATACATTCAAAATCTTTCTACAGCCTAAATGGTTAAACTAAATGATATATCATATTTGTGGATAATATTATTCATAATAGATACTCTGAAGAGATAAACGATATTGCGTAACAATTAAGGGTATTTTATTCTTGGATATTTTGAAACAAAATTCGATTTACTCAAACATGGCTGTAAGAAATTTGATTAAAATACATCCACTCGTGCAGTCTGATATCACAAATAATATTAATTAAGCCATATACCCCAAAAGAATTACTAAATTTCCACCAGCGGCATTACAATATGCGCTAAACTAAGATTAACTTTTATTTATAAGCGTTTTCTTTTAAAAACGTACACAATCGACGAAACGTAATACATATATGAGAAAGTTTTTGTAATGTATTTTGCACCGCCAGTTTTTCTACTCATTGCATACGGTTTTTTTTCATGAGTTTGACGGAGCAGATATTGAAATATCTATCTGCAGTGAATCTTTACAGGTTCCTTATGTCAAATTTTTCTTTTCTCAATTATCACTTCTATTACTAAAGACACCAGCATAATAAGGCGTGTGGGTGTGTATAAATTACATCCCATGCTTATACAATGCTATCTGAAACATATGTTAAGTGTAAAGATAAAGAGACCTTTTTTAACCCCACATAAATTTTATTCAAAAGGACCTAGGTTTCGTTGCAATGCAACCGATGCTTACCAATTATCCCCATTGTCTTCTCACTATCCAACTTACTGGACTTCACTGAGCTCAACCTATTTCTCCCCCTCCCCTTTCCATGAACATACGTTCACTCCTTTCCTCCAATGATCGTTCGCTCCACAATCCCTTTCTTTATTCTCCCCTTACTCACCCTCCCCCACCAACCCATTGTACCTATTACTATAAATTGCTACCGGCTTTGAGTTTTCTTCACTTGATGATGTTGCATTTCAACGAAACCTAGTTCATTTTAAATAAAATTTATGTGGAATCACAATAAGTGTCTTTATTTTTACATTATGAAGAAATTCCGCCAAGTGACGCCTGAAACCATTAAAAATATATGTTAAGTGAACTAGGGAACATAAATGAAAGAGGAAACTTATTGCCATTAGGTCTAGAAATTCTGTATTTCTGAAAATCACCGAAAAATACCATTTTTAATACGCATAAATAATATTTATAGATATTATTATGACTTCTAATGTTAAAGCATTTTGTTGAATTATCAAGAACCTATAGACAATATATTCATATCGCCGGATACAAGGTACAATGCAGCTGAAAGAGAAAAACACGCGAAAACCGAGAGGTGCGTAGCATATTACACAAACACAGCAAGCAGTTAGATTTACGGTTGAAGAGTTAATATATATTATTGTCAATATATTCTTCTTCGTATATACGTAATATTATTGAAGCATTTTACGAATTCGTAGCATGCAGTCCGAGTGACTATACGGCTGTTTTATGCGCAGACCCCCTTCCCTAATACACATTTCCAATAAATAGTGTAACTCCAGTGAAATGAAAAATCAGAACGGCTTCCGAACCGAAAGCAACAACGCCGAAATATCTCTCCCTTGTCATCCGGCATACTACGGCTGTCTCGCTGGTCTCTGAAAATACCCGCTGCGATCGACGGCAAAAAATGAAATGTTTATCGTTCCGTCGTAAATAATAGTTATATTAATACTAGCGTAATTGCCCGTCAAATATGACGGGATAATAATCATAAAAGTATTACAAATATATATAATAATTATATATAATTTCGAAATGGAAAGTCAGTAAGATATGCTATTATCTGGTTTGGTTTTCATGCACAATCAAATCAGTGTTTTACAAAGTGATCTTTGTTTTAATTATACCGTTTAAGTAATTATTAGTGGAAAGGCCAAATGATTATCCAATGTTTTGCTGAAATAAGAGGAAAATCGAAATAATAAGATATAATGCATAAAGAAGTAGCTGAAATTTACTTGCAATATTCGAGTATATTATAAGTTATTTATAACGTTCAGAGTTTAGCTTAATAAATGAATTATTTTACTCTTATTAACTCGTAAAAACATGATAAAATGTGAACAAATTGTCAATTTACCATTAAAGGAAAATTGTGTAGTAACTTACTTACTATTTACTAAATACTTACATGAACTGCAATGAGTTTTAACCATATTTAAGATCACACTTTTCTTTTAAATACTTTTGAAAATTTTCCAGAATAATCACTTTATTTGAATAAATTTAAGTAAAAGTCATAAAATGTTATTTATCACTCCTGTTTGAAATTCGGTTTAAAATATTTACTGTATTATCAGTTTTACAAATCCATTTAAAATTACGTGACCTATCGTATATTTAGTTTTATGAATTCCTATCATTTGGGAATGGCGCATGATTCAATAGTAACATTTTTATAATAATTATAATTTATTATTGTTATTTTTGTACAAATGCTACGTCCTCTTCCTCATTCACAATTTCTGCTCATTTCCATTCTCTTTTCCTTCCTCCCTCTAATTATTTAACAGACTCAGTAAATACGTTATACCCATGTATAAAAGTCTGACCCGTGTTAAAGCATTAAATTGGTGAATTTATTATGAGGCCAAGAATAGAATTCAACAATATGGACCACAGTGGCCCAACATAAGTAAAATACGTGAAAAATCGTATAACACGTAATTTTTGGAGATTTACGAATGGGATTTAAATTCTTCTCTTCGCATAACTAACATAAGTTAAATACCTCATCCTTGACATATTTTAAAATGTAAACGAAAAAGGTCTGCATGTCAAGGAATGGCTTTTTGTGTGATTCATATATGCAATGCGAATTTATAACTCCGGTTAATTATAAGATGCACTGCAAAACACTATGAAAATAACTATAAAAATAGTTAATTACCAATAGTTTCAATAGGAAGTTAACTGAAAAGAAATTAATGAAAAACACGATTTTAATTATAAATAATTCGGGCGCCTTCCCTCTCTCGTACTAAAGCATTCAAATCACACTTTCCTTACGTATTTAGTATAAGGACGACAATACAATCTTAAGGTTTAACAATGACACGGTCGGCAAAACAACATATCTTTAAAAAGCTAAATATTTTCCAATAAATGTGATTTAAACATATACTTGAGCGATTTCAAACTGAAGGCAAAAGTCGACGATAAGAATAAGATTTTTCTTTAAAATGGTTCGGTCCGAAGATCGTACGTCTGAATGTGAAAAAAGGTATTTTTAAGTGTTCTCTTTCTATAGAGCGCTCCGGCAGGAGGACGGACCAACAGAATAAGGATATTATGTATATAATTTCTTTCCCATCTACATTTTTTGCAATAATTTTGCAATGTTGTTACATATCAAATACTGCCTATTAAATCACTAGTGTATTGCACGTCATATGACGGATAAATAATAATATTCTCTCCCTCCCTCTCACCGTCCCACTCTCCCTCCCTCTGTCTCCCTCCCTCTGTCTCCCTCCCTCTGTCTCCCTCCCTCTGTCTCCCTCTCTCTGTCCCTCTCTCTGCCTATCTTTTCCCCCACCTCCCTCCTATCTCATTCCCTCCTGTCCCAATCCATACCTCTCCCTCTTTTTCTCCGTCTCCCTCTTTATATCTTTCCTCCCGTCCTTTTCTAATTCTATACCTCCCTTACTCTCTATGTACCTTCCATTCTATATCCCTTCCTTCCTATCTTCCTCCCCACATCCCCCTGTCTCTTACTCTACATCTATATAGTCGTTTAGATAATCAAAAGAATCCAAACTAAATCCAAGTCCCATCAGGATTACGTATTTTCCACAAAAATCCTACAATAATTTAAGGAAATCTATACACTCGTATATATTACAGGTATGCGGGTTGAGACAACAATTGATACTCGAAGTTTAACAATGACGTGGTCGGCAAGGCAACATCCCTTTTAAAAGCCGACATTTTCCCAGAATATGTGATTTAAATGTTGAATATGAGAGATTTCGGAAGGTTGGCGGAAAAAGGTGAACATAATCAGAAACTTCATTAATTCTCCTAAAACAGTTTAAATTCTAAGATCGTACATCAATTTTTTCTAATTTTAATTTCCAAAAAAATAAAAGTCGATTTTTACGTGTTATCTTACGGGAAACGGAAAACGCCCCCATGGAGTCGAACCTAGATATTTTTTCGTATTATTTCGTCAGTTAATTTTTATATCTGAATCAAACATTCCTGCGAAATTTCAACTTTCCATCTAGCCGGGAAGTTTGTTAAAAACGCGTTAAAATTGCAATTGATGACATCAGCGTTATACAATGCGAGCGTAATTGCCCGTAAAATATGACGGGTGTGTGCAGATTATGTATTTAAATTAAGCCACTTCCCACTCATCCTCCCTTTTTCTCTGTTTTCCTCCCATTCTCTTCCCTCTCTCTTCCCGTATTCTCTCTCTCCCTCGTATTTTTCCTCTCTCCTCCATTCCATTCTCCATCCCTCTCTCCCTCATATTCTTCACCCTCATTTCTAAAAATTCCAAATAGGTTACATAATAATAAATACTTTAAGAAACTGCGAAAAAGTTTTAGAAAAAGAACAGAAATAAATTCATACCATAACATTCTGATATTGGATATATCCACAAAGCTCCAACAATTAAGAAAAGAAATTGGAGCGTTACTAAGATGTAACTAAGCATCAATTGTTAACAATAGTCGACGGTAGGTGGCGTGGTGGTGGAAGCTAAGAATATAAGATACCTCTTAAACAATGCATTACATGGAAAAATGTTTCAAACAAATGTTGTAGAAAAGTAAAGTTCCTACTACTTTTATTCCAGTACATTTTTATATTTATCAAATATTAAAGAAAATATATCAAAATAACGGATGTGACAAGAGTAAACATCCACTTTCGGCTGAGTAATGTTTACCAAAAAATAATAAGATCTTGTGACTTTTATAAAAATCTTAAATTTAAAATTTTGCGATGACCTGATTAATAGTTCTTGAGTTAGAGCACCCACAATAAGCTATCACCCACACACACAGACATCATCGAGAAAATGGTCAAAATGTGTTAGGGGACCTCAAAACATGTATTTCCGTTGAAATCTCGAAGTCGATTTTTTTTATGAATACAATACTTTCCCCTATACTACGTATATGGAGAAAATAAAAATAATATTAATTTTTTAAGCATTACGCTCGGCAACTTTAGTTTACCAAAATTATTTTAGTTCTCTGGAACATACTACAATGTGAATTTTACCTTTTTTGAAATTTTGAATTTACTTAAAATATTGTTTTATTAAATTAAAATTTATAAATTTTATTCGGAGGAAATGCAATATATTACCCCTCAAAATAGCGCCAAAAACGGACATTTGTGCCTTTAATTAACCATGTCAACCATAGATATAATAATTCTGATTAGCTCATTATATAAATTTCTGCCAAATTTCAATTTTCTATCTACATTCTTGATCGAGTTATTCTGGTTTTAATAAAAATACACTCAGACCAACGTAAGAACAGCTTTTATTATTATTTTTGTGTTTCTTTTAAATGTCTCTTTCTTTTTCTATTTCTCAAACGGTCCTCAATTCCTCCATTCCTCTACCTAACTCACGTAACCTGACGCTCAATGCTTCATTTCATAAATTTTTCATATGCTCAGCTTGTTCATTAAAGAGTCCAGCACCTTCCTTAGATTTTTATACCGTTTCTATTTCATTCTCATGAATTTAGCTCATTACTACGATTTTTAATCTTTTTTAATAGTATTTCACCTTTTTAGTTATTCCTTCTCGTAAATAACGCAACGAATGTATTAATTGCTATGAGAATCATTTCTGTCTCCTTCCGTCCTTCTTTTCTTCTCGTATTAAAAGCCTTTAAAGCATACTTAAATCCATAAGCATTGGAATAACAATTGGATTACGAGGTTTAACAATGAAATTGGTAGGCAAGGCAACATCCCGATAAAATGGCAAGATTTCCCCAAAATATGTGAATTAAACGTTTAACATGAGAAGTTTCTAACTGTAGGCGATAAAAGATAACCAGAATAAGAAACCTTATAATGTTTTCTTTAAAATGGTTGAGATCTCAAGGTTTTCAGTCTATTTTTTCTACTTTTAATCTTAAAACGAAGAAAAGCCTGCACGTCAAAAAGCCGATTTTTACGAGTTATCTTATGGGGAATGCATATCATTCCCTGGAGTCAAATCCTGGAGGTTTTTCGTAAATTTGCTTTCCTCATAGCATTTTAATATCCAAGTAAATTATTCCTGCCTAATTTCAAGTTTATATCTGCATATTTGATCGATTTATTTGCGTTTTAAGAGCGTGGCATGAACCAACCAACAAACGGACCAACATAGCCGTTTTCTGCGAGCAACGGCAACAGTTTAGATTCTGATGTAGATCCGATGTTTCTATGGAATAAGTTGAAGGAGACTTTGTGGAAAAGTTAAAGACTAACAGGAGTTAAGTAGTTTCCAAATTGCATTAACGCAAATAAATGTATGCAAATTCAGGGTGTTTCAAAATTATGTATACACAATTTAAAAATTTATATTTCGCGAACCAAAGGTACAATTTGCACAATTTTTCTTTTATTTTAAAGCTTAAATGCATAATAATGTCTGTAATGAACAAAACTCAAGTAAGATGTTCAAAATGTCCAACACCAGCACTGATACATAAGCGACATCTCTCTTTAACAGAATTACATACTACAGTTCACAAGTCAGTAGAAATTCTGTGTGCTTCTTGCTGTATTGCCAGATCCTCCAATGTTTGCGGTTTCTGACCGTAAAATTTATCTTTCATGTATCCCTATGCGAAAAAAACTAAAGGAGTGAGGCCTGGAGACCTTGGAGTGTATTCAAAAGTACTCCCCCTGCGACCTATCCATTGCTCAGAAAATTCATTGTTCAACAGGTACTCCCGCACAGTTGTATGAAAATGTGGGGGTGTACCATCCTGTTGAAAATACACCAACATGTCCGGAAACATGTTTAAGATATTAGGTACTGCATAATTTTTTAACATATCAAGGTAACTTTCTCCATTAACAGTGCCATTGAATCTGTAAGGTCCGATTATTCCACGAGAGGAGATTCCCATCCACACAGTAAAATCTGGTAGATTGACATCTTTCTCCAATGTGAAGTGTGGATTTTTACCTGCCCAGTAAACTCAGTCATGACGATTCACATGGCCATTCAGCTTGAACGTGGCTTCGTCTGACCATACAATTGAATCTTTAAAAGCATCGATTCCACCATTTTTTTAAATGTCGATCTGGATCATCTTCTTGGATTGAATGCAGTAATAGAGGCATAAATGCCTTCAATTTTATGTTCTTTAGGACTCTAAAAGCACATGTATAGCTCAATTGTAGCTCACGTGAACACTGTCTTGTAGACTTCCTTGGGGAGAGGATAATCTCTGACAGCTTCAACATTTTCGGTACTTCTTGACGTTCTTTTCCGCCCGCAGCATGTCTTGCTGATATTGTTCACAGTTCCATGTTCCTCAAATTTATCACGTAGACGGGTAATTGTTAGACGAGTTGGAGCTTTTGTTCCATATTTTCTTTCCCATGCACGCTGAACGTCTGTGATGTTTTCAAATTTCCAATACAATTTTATAATTAACTTTCTCTCATTGAAACTCATCTGCATGTTCTCCATCGTTTCCATGGATATTTGTAAATAATCAAACATTGTTAAAATAATTAATTTATTTTGCTTTAAAATATAATAAAAATTGTGCAAATTGTATATTTGGTTCACGAAATATAAATTTTTAAACTGTGTATACATAATTTTGAAACACTGTATATATGACACTAACTTGAAACAACTTAAGATAAGTTAATTTTTGAGATAGGATTTTTCTATAATTCCTTTCGCATTTGTAATTCCTTCACTAAATTGAAATTTTATATAGATTCATCAGACTGGAAAGTTAAATTGCTAATCAAATGATCAATTTCGTTAACTTTTTAAGAGCCGTGCGAACCTGCTTAATTAAAACTCCGAACTCTTCCAAGTCAATTTTTAAGGGAAAATGTCTCTCTCCATCACTTCCGAGAAATTTCCTCCTCGCACGCCATTAGATGTCTCTCGGGAAAGTCCCGTCCGACTGACTTTAAAAGTTTCACCCTATCGATCTCCATAATGGATGAAGAGAATGGATGCGGTCAGACGAGGAGAAGGTCGTCCCGTTGGTGTGAAAGGAAATGGAGGACACTCTGCTCGTTACTGCCTAATCTATTCATTGCCGAAATGAAAAGAGCTATAAAAATTTCAAAAAAAGATGAGAGATGTTTAGGAGAGATGTTAATATTTTCTTCACTCATATTCACAACCTCTTCCATCGAACCCATACCCTGACTTAAACATTCCTTAATAGTATTATTTATTCTCTATTGACCAATTACAAACTCTCGTGTAGGTTAGAGTGATTAGTATAGTTAACGACTATGTAATATAATTACTTAGCTTGGGTTCCTATACATCCAAACCACATCTTCTTCTTCTTAAATCAAGTGAATTAAATAAATAAGTAGGGATGTACACGGGTTTCCCGTGGTACCGAAGTGCTTTTCGTCAAATTCTCCGTTGTATAATCGTAGGTTTATAAATGTATTTCCTTTGAAATCGGAAAAATATTTTTTCTTATACTGCGGTAGCCTTGCTATTTAGATCCGTTCTAAACATGTTAATTTCGTTTTTCCATTTTATACTCGCGCTACAAACGAAATTTCTTATTAAAATCGGTTCAGCTAATACCTTCGAAATTCATAGTTACAGAAAAATTCTAGCGTTGATATTGTAGCAGCCCTGTTTAGTTAACCCGGTTGAAATATAATATTTTTATTATTTATTCTTATGAAGATTATATATACCATATTTGGAAAAAACAATGAGGTCAGTTCTCTAGAAATGCGTGTAAAAGAAATAATATTTGACTAGTTTGTGGTAGCCCTGCTCTTAAGCTCCACTTTAAACATTTTGGTTTCATTATGGTATGTTGTACAACTCTTACAGGTATATATAAAATTTAGTTGACATCCGTTCAGCCAATTCCTTCCAAATCCATAATTACTGAAAGTTTAATTTGTAATTGTGGCATCACTGTTTAGTTGATCCGGTTCGAATATGCTATTATGGTTTTATATCCGTATATGTGTACATTATTAACATTATAATTTGGCTAAAATTGATCATACAGTTCAACACAAATACTTGTAAAAAGAATTTTTTATTAATTTTATTGTGGCAGCTCTTCTTGCAATATCTATGCTAAAAATCTTGATTTTGTTTTTTTAATGTTGCGCAACTCCTTCATACAAACTTTCGTTAAAATTTTGGAGTGATCAATTCCTTCTAAAAGTATAATTACCGAAAAGTTTTATTTTGAAATTGTAGCACCCCTGTTAAGTCGATCCAGTACAAATATGTTATTTTGGTCATGAATTTATGTGTAGATTTTATGTTCCTAATTTTCTTGAAATCGGTGCAGCCAATTCTTCCCTGTTATATGCGTACGGACGGACGGACGGAAATCACGAAGATAATAGTGCTTTTCAGCGATGATGAAAAGCACTACAAATTCAATTAAGTGGTAAGTTACCGAAAATTAATTATTTTTTATAACCTTGATGTGACTATTGGAGATGTCTGAGGCAAGTAAATATTTTCAGGTATAAGACGAGTTCGATAACTCTTTCTTGAATTAGCGAGTTGCATATTACTTAAAATAACGTTACCTATCATCCATTCGTCATTCGCCCTTTATAATTACTGAAATTTACACGTAAAAATTTAAACGCAGCGTGAAGTACATATATGCGATTTATCTCTCACCTGAACAAAGTGATCGAAACCATTCGGAATGGAATTCGCGCTGTCGGTCTAAACGATTAAAAGCGTCCAATCTTTTGTGGAGTCCTAGCATTATCTGCAAATGGACTAAATAAATCCTTCTGTTGTTTTACTTCCCTTAAAATTTATTTAAATTTATTTTCAGCGCAGATTTGGTTGTATACAATGTACGTGAAGATTGGTGTTTCATGTTTTCTCATGGTTAAAAAAAACTCAAATTGAGACGTCGTCTCCTTAAAAAATGGGTCTAATTAATACGTCACCCATACACTACGGAAAACCCGCTTTTCGCCCCACATTTCAAACTTCCAGGCTTTCCTTTAAGCCAGGAAGAGTCAGCCTGCAGCCCCCGAGGGCATTTTATGCGACCCACGAAGCTTTGGTGAAAAAGCGTACCGTAAAATTTAACACATAAATTCATATTATTTTGACCAAATCGTGACAATGAAACCTTTAATTTGAAATATTAAACCTGAAATACTCATTTAGAAGTGATGATTCTCACTCATATGATACCTCAGCATCTCCAGGTTAGGAGTTTTTAATCGAGGGTACGCGTATCCCTATGGTTACGTCAATAGATTTGATGGCATACACGGAAGTGTTTAAGTTTATAATTTTTCTTCTCACTTCGTCTTTCGTGCATGGCTTCGGAATGCAAGGTTGCGAGGCCACGACTATGAATAACGTCACGAATAACCGTGAATTTTAATGTTACAAACATGGGTTATCTATCTTAAAAGCAAGTGTTATTCATTTCAGTATCATTTTAAAATATTGTCGCGTTTACCACGCGTAGGGATCTCTCGACTCCAAAAAAAACTGGCCACGTCAGAACTCCAAGCCGGAATCGGCGTTTGTTAATTAGTAAAAAAAAAACAAAGGAATTACATAGCAAAAGGTCGGAAGGAAGGCAACGGCCGACGCTCCGAAATTCCTTTGCCCCGCTTCCGTCTCGCCGCGCTCTCTCTTTTTCTTCCCTTCCGCACTCCTCGTGGCTCCCTCGTTGAGAGCCACTTCTAGACTTCTTCCTTTTTATCCCCCCGTTGAATCTCGGTGGGTAGGAGGGGGTTCTTCCTGACGAACTGGACGGCCGGTCAAATGCACGAAACAGAGCAAGAGCTTCTCCCGAGCGACCGCGACTCCATGTTGCGACAGCTCGGGCGCCGAGGCCGAAGATATGCCTCAACACAATATATTACTTTGGGTACACTACCGTTAACAGAAGGCTCTAAGGGGTGCGTCACCAAGAAAAAGTCGAAAACCCCTGCTCTAGGTTACTTCCGATTTAAACTGTTATGCTCCCCGCCGAAGCATCTCGGCAAATTCCGACGCGGTCCGCTTGTGTAATCTCAGCCATCTATGTGGCTCGCCTTATGGAAATCGTGGGGGTACCGGTGGTGTAGTAGTTAGGACGCTGGCTGCTACTCGCCCGATGCTTGAAAAAGTCATTCGAGTACGAATCCTGCGCGAGTAGGATTTTTCTCAAGGTCGCCCGGCCCCCTGTCTGTGTGGTTTGAGGAGACCGCGCAAATTCAGGTGTTCCGTCCTTCGGAAGGGACGTTAAGCCGTTGGCCCCCCTGGCGTTCTTCGTAAGAGCAGGCAAATGCCGGCACGGGGTTTCCCTCCTCCCTCCCCGGTTATTCATTGCACTGCCTCTGAGATACCCATTTGTGCTGTAAGAGAGGCGAATTTACTGGGCACTCAAACAAACAAAATGATTTGTGGAAATCGTTGCTCACCCCTGCTTTAAGCACTTCCTCTCTATCAACGACAGACGAATATGATCTAACAGTGCATTAATTTTTTATCATGGAAACGATAGCTGAATTATCACAAATATTTTAAATAGCTCTTGGAGAGACATGCTCGAACTGAGTACGGTTACTTTTTTTCTGGAACGCTCATTATTTATATGTTCCCCATATTTTTCCGAAGTCATTCAGTTGATGCTTTGAGGGATGGAACAAATTTTAGCGATTCGTTACAGACGTCGGTAAACCAGTATTTGTTCTTTTTCACTCTACAGCATAAGAGCACTGGATCGAACGGATAAACCATAACAAGCCTTGATAGACACGAAACCCCGTGAGCATAAAGAAAGGTTTATTGAAGAGAATTTGTCCTGAATTATTTACGATCGTAAATAGAAAAGCCGTCCATGGACCCCTTCGAAAAAAGTAGAGCGTGCTCCAAGAACAGAAAACGACTTTGGAACCACGAATGATTCTTTGAGAAATATAAATCATTCGCTATGGATATTTCCTCCTTTCACTTCGATTGTCGCGAATGAAAAATAAAGCATCTATAGAAAACGAGATTTCTTCGTGCGTGCTTTCGCGACAGAGGATAAACCTTCACTATATCCGCACCGAAGGATTTGGAGAAACGCCGTCAATTCCTCGAGATGAATAGAATCTGGGAATATCCCTGATGGTGGGGATGGAAGAATTCCGGTGGAGGGGGGAGAGATATAGTACCACAGGTTAACAATTGATCTCCTCGCCTAGTCCTACCCCACGAGTAAATTTTTTCAATCCCTCGCGGGAATCAATGAGAAGTGAGGATTTACCTTAATACAGATTGATGTCCTCGACATTGGGGCATACCTAATCTTCCTTCTCCGTTTTATATATCTCTGTATGGGAGAAGGACAAAAGGACGTTCGGCGGGTCGGCCTTAAGGTTTGGGGCGAAAAAGAAAGCTGGATTACCGAAATAAAAGAGGGTTCCGGATTGATGCGGTTTTTTTCTCTACGCTCAATCACCTGCTTTAGTTTTTTGTCACTATGGGTAGAATTATTATTTTTTACCTTTAACGTAAAGGATTTTTCTATAAAACTTTCCGATAAAAGTAAAACGTAATTATAGCATTATAGCGAAAGTATTTTTAATATAATACGTTAAATATAATTAAGTCAGCATATTTATGAGATAATCAATAAATCATCTGAAAGCTTTAACCATAATTCTGCTTAAGTTAAATGCCTTTTTCTCCGTCAGCCGAGTGCATATAATTATTTTACTTAGATTGCCTGGATGATGTCCGCGCTTATAAGTTAAATACATAATGTGAATTAGTTTTTTTTTGAGAAATCAGCATAAATTCAAGTTATGCATTGTCAGGTATCGAGACGACCTAGGCATCGAATAAACACCTTGTATGTTTATTTAGTTTTCACGTATAATTCGGTAAAGCAGTTCAATTACTAAATTCAAGCTTGAGCAAAGCGACGAAATTTTACGCCCGTCCTTTCTTTTACCTCTTGAGTTCTGATTTAAAAAGTTCCCTGCACATCCTAAAATACTTATTTGAATGCTAGTACTGAGGCATGGAACACAGGAGATGACAGTTTAAATGCTATTTTTTCACATTTCTAATCCAGGATCGATAACTAGTTCACGATGGATGATGCGCTCTTACTTTATTAACCTTGAAGGACGTGATGATTTTGATAGCACTCACGAACATGCGATGAAAAAAGACGACGCTCATAGTCCCAAGTCTTCTCATGTGCTGTACAGGTCTTGTAAGCTCTAGCTGGATCCTAATATAGACGTAACTTACCTTAGATTAGATTTAGTTATTTTTTTATTGTAATGCGGCCGGATGTGGCCCGTCATTTGTACAGTGCCTTTAGATTAGCAATAGTTTTAGTAGCACCGTCAGACATATTATCTCAAAAACATTCTGATCTTTCAACATTCTGGGACAAAAGTGCTTCGAGTGCAATCCCTGACTATGGCGGGGAACTATCTCATAGGTGATGATGCTTTTATTTGTAATGGAGGCAGTACTGGAGAAAGAAAGGCTGCAGTTTTTATGGCCGAAGTGGTCAGCGACCGGATCTTCTACACCGGGTACGCACCCCGGGCATTTTCAATGGCAATGGCAATGGCTGGATCCTTCTTTTTGTTTTCTTGTATACGTAGCACACACACACACACACACACACACATATATATATATATATATATATATATAGTATTTATTTATTAATGAAAAACACTTTCCAGAATAGATGCTTGGAAGAGATGAATGATATGAGGTAACAATGAAAGTAGTTAATTTGTGTTTATTTTCACAAAAGGTCAATTTATAACGATTTTAGTAACATCTACTCAGTTATAGAGCTTTGTGTCATACACCATACTACTTAAGCCACTTTCCTCAACAAATAACTCTATAATGTTCGGAAACGTCATAATCTCGATTTTAAGTCCAGCTATTTTCGTCTAGCAATAATTCTCTACATGAGATTCATCATCGTCATATCATCAACATAGATAGTCTGTCCGCAGACAGGTCCGTGATTATTCTTGGTTAAACCTGTTTTTTCATATACTCCTATTTCCGCTGTCCTCTTCATATCTTGATAAATCTCTTTCTCTTTGAAATCGTTTATCAGCTGAAACCTTTTCCTACCTCTTTCCATTTTTCCGTCTAGTTTTCCTTCTAACGCGTCTTTAATCATACTCTCTCCTCAGGTAATGTCCAACCCAGTTTGCTTTCCTCTTTCTAAATCTTTATAATCATTCACTTCTCTCCTTCTCTTCGTAACACTTCAATCGTTTTTCATCGTATCTGTCCATTTTATCTTCATGAGGTTATCGATATATTAATACCTTTTACCTGCAGGAGATATTTTTCGCAATTTTGTTGTTTCTCTAGTCAGAAAAGAGTGTAGTGAGACCATACGCACATGAGAAAGTTAGTGCAACGTATATTATATCGATCTTTTAAGTGGTAGAGATATGCCTATGAAAATGTATCCATGCATTTGTCGGTATCCCCTTAAGTATACCTCTTAATATTTGAATACTGTATCGCATAGTAAGATAGCTGATGATTTAAAAAAACCTCTGCTTTATTCTTCCTGTACGATCAGTCAACCCTTCTTAGATCGATGAGTCGTCCTCAAAAACACCATCAATAGACTACCTCTATTTCTTTCTCTAAGACCTTCCTCTTTTCCTCTATTTTCTCTCTTCCTCTCTGTCACTCGGTCATTGCCTTTTAGAAAAGCTATCCTCTTCTCCTCTTTCAGCCGCTCCAGTCACTCTTTTCTTATCTTTCCTATCGTTCAAATCAAGTTGAAGACATCGGAAACCAATATACATGAAAGAGGCTGAGCAATTGTGGTTTGAGAGGCGAGATTTGTGGTAAAGAATTGCGCTTCTCAGCGACTGTCCTTTTTTATGTCACTTTAAAAAAACAAATGAGCTGCATTAAAGTCAATAAAAATAAACTATTCTTGTCTATTCTCGTTCGAAATTTGCTTAAAAAGCATTAAAGTTCATCAATATAGCTGTTTTGGTATTACACATAAATGGACAGATAACGGACTACATTCCTTTTTAAATGTTTATTTTAAGTGGACTGTCACGTACAAAACATTATCAAATAATTTTAATTTTACAAATATCATATCCAAGGGAATTCTAACTTAATATTAATAATTTTATAATATCGTTATACAATGCTTTCTTTACTAGCAATCATCTGCATTCATAAACTTTGTAGTAGCTTTATAAATTGTGGTTGTATCTAAATATTTTCGCTCATTTTTATGCTTAATACGCTGATAAACTAATATTGTAACTCCCATGATAGTAAATATTTTATTTAATACATCTCCCTTAATCAGATAGTCTTTGGTTCCATTGGAGAAATGTAATTAAAACATATTGCGTTATCGATTTGGAGTTAGGTTTGGCCCAACAATTCCGAACGCTTGATCAATATCACTTCACATTCACCACAAATAAATTTTCACCTGTCATTCATCTACTTTTAGCTAGTAAATATAAAAAATTGGGTGTATTACTAATGAGAGATAACCACGAGGATACATCTGCGACATAAACTTCTTTCCTTATTAAAGATGATCTCAGTATTGTTTTCCAAGATAGAAGATGACCTGTCATTATGAAAATTTGTCACAGTTATTCTTGAACGGAGCAATATACAAACATTCAATCATCAATGTCCTTGGAGATACTGATCCATCGAGGCAGGTGGTCAGGCAAGTTAATTTCCTTTCTACATCGATGTAAAGGAATTTCGGTTTATATAAACTCCTAAGTACTAATATCTCTTACCCTTTCTCTCTCTGCCAATCTAAATTTCGATGACTTCATTTCCTTTGGAAGTCGTCCCTAACTTGAATTTTTTTCTTTCCACCAGTTTCGATTTCAGCTTTTCCTCTAATGCCATATTTAATCGTATTGTATACCCACGGAAAACTAACCGTCTACTTCGCCTTCCTTATCCATTTCATTCTTTCTCCGTTACTTTTCTTTTCCGACCACCGTTTTTGAATTTTTCAGTCAATCTTTATTTGTTCATTTCCAAATCTACGGTGAAGTACAGTTTCAGTTTGTTGTGCAAGGAGATACCACAGTGACTCTTCATCACACACCTTCTCTCACTTCCTCTTTCCTGTCATCCCCCTTTCTGTCTCGTTCTGTCTATCCTCACCATGTCGCTCCCTATCTTTCTCACACACAGATTCAACAGCCTTTTCTCTCCCTCCCCCTTTTCTTTTATCCAATGCCATCTCGCCCTCTATCTCTCCATCTTTCCCTGCCTCTCTCCCTCCCTCTCTCATTTGCCCTCTCTCCCCCACTTTCCATCTCTCTTCCACTTTCTCTCTCCTATCTGTCCCTCTCTCAATCTATCTCTCACTCTTCCTGTACCTCTCCCTCCCTTTCTACCCCTCTCTATTCCTCTCGATTTCCCTCTCCTCCTCTTTATTCCTCTCTCCCTCTCTCTCCTTCTCTCTCCCTCTCTCTACCCCTCTCTCTACCTCTCTATTTCTCTCTTTCTCACTCTCTCTTCCCCTCTTATCTTCCTCTCTTTCTCCCTCTTTCTCCCTCTCTCTCCTCCCTCCCTAAGTAAGAATGGACCTTATGGTCTAAATTTCGCCCGAATAAAGACGATTATCTATCTATCTATCTATCCCTCTCCCCCCCTCTCTCCCTCTCCCTGTATCTCCCTCCCTCTCTCCCGCTCTCTCTCCACCTTTCCTACCTTCTCTCTCCCCCTCTCTCCCTCGCCCTCTCTCTCAGTCTCTTTCTCCTTCCCGCTTATCGCTACCATCTTTCAGGAGAGCAGCGGTGATTACATTATTCAAAATCGGAATCGGAGCCACGCCCAGGGAGAAAGAGAAATGGAAATGGACGGACTGAGTGGGAGAAAGGCGTGTTGCAGGAAAAGGCGGCAAACAGAGAGAGATATGGAAAGTGCTTCTCATTCGTTGCGGAAGGGGTTTCCATTCGCATTTTAAACCCTCACCCTAACCGAACGACCGCCGGCGGCTTGTCTTTCGTTCCATCCCGTGCCGACCTCGCCCCGTCAAAAACCTCTCGCGTCTGCCTCCAAGCAGGAGATTTCCACGTTTGAGGAAGATTAGGGTTTTATTTTTCATTTGTTTTTGTTTTTTGGGCCGTCGCGGCGTCATCCGTCACTCGCGTTGGAAAATGGAAAACTCCCCAAGTAGGACCTGTCCCATTTTCATGTCTCTTTCAAAGTGGAACGCGCAGCGAAAACACGGTTTTGATGTTAATTTTGGTAATTGATATTTCGTGTCATATCGAATTCTAGGAATAGAACGACTATATGGCATCCCGCTGTCAATAGGGTTCCATTAACTTTAATTTTAGTGGTGTTTAAATTGTTCAAGTGTTCAATGAAGCGAGTAATAGAGGAATTTCTGTTGCTAAAAGCGATTCAAAAAACCATCACTGCACTCAGCTGCTAATTAGTTGTCCTCAGTAGAAAGTCACCGAATTCTCATTCACGATGTGTGACACCAAATGTCACATGAACTCAGACACGGATATTACCAGGGCCCATAATTTCCTTATTCGATATTTATAAACATGTGGAATTGCTTCGGAGGGATAGTTTTAATATCACTAAAATGACTTGGGATGATTCGTTATAAAAGAACAAGTATGCTTCATTAATGAATATATACTACATTATTGCAAATTCATCTAATGGAGGACATGAACATGAGTGATATTTGCTTTATAGTATCAGAAATGTTTCTTTAAATTGCTATTACATTTAATTTTATCTTACTTTAACGATTTAATTGTGGTATTATTATACTTTTAAGTAGGCGGATGCAGTAAAACCATACACATTCAACTGGAGCATAATAATTCTTGGCATGCACAATTAGGCGTAAGCTCCCTGTTCCGCTTAATAAAATTCATTTGACATTGAAAATTTTATTCTACATTTAGCAAAACTTTGGGAAATGAGCAATTTTTCACTCGGCGTATTCTATTATTGCGTAGTTTGTGTTACGCTTGCAGTGAAAAATAACTCGAACGCCTAACATAAATCATACGCATCATTAAACGGGAGAACAAAATAGTAGTGAATTTTTGTCCGTCTGGAAAATCGTACACGGGAAATTATACCACTCATGCATTCGCAAAAGGAAGAAGGAGAGGGGATGAGACGGGATAAATTTATCACGAAACAATTTGCTACGATCGTTACGGACTCGACAAAAAGTCTCTCCTTTCCAAAAAAGCGCAAAATAATACGATTCCGTCGAAGGCGAAGCGGTTCTCGACTCCCCGATTCATAAATCACCATTCAATCTCGCTCTAGAAACGGCTTTTCTGTTATTCCGCCGCTATCTGTTATTCATATTTCGCTTGATAAAAAATGACGATCAAACGATCGGTATCGACGAATTTTTCGAGTTTTTTTTTTAGACGCTTGAATCCCTGCTTCGAGAGAAAGAGAGAGAGAAAGGGGCAAACGGGAGATCTCAAACGATGAGAATTTATCCCGCCGCAAAGAGATATCTTTCTCTTCATTTCATTCTTCCTCGCTTAGGAATGCGAGGAAATATTTATGCGCACGCACGCTAAGGTCATGTGGCGAAAGATTTGTTTGGGCGGGGTGAGAAAATAATACGGGTTTGCGAACGCGCCTGCGAGGAAAATAACTCCATATGTATGTTCTCACAACGGAGAGAACGCAAGGAGTGACCGGAATGTATTCTCCACTACGCGTGGGGATCCCTTTTCCGCGCCGGCGAATACGCGTATAATCCTTGCGTCCGTCGGCTAGTTTCGGATTCTGCAGGCAATGCCCATGGTCCTTTGTTTCACACCTTTCAACGGTCATTTAGCAATCCCGTTTTCCTCTTCCTTTCCCTCTCCCACTATCATTTCCTCTCTCTATCCCTCTCTCTTTCCTCTTTCTCCCCTGAATATGTTTTCCATTGTATCCCTATGTTATCCAGCATTCACGTTTCTTCTCGCTTTTCTTATATGCTCCCTCCCCCTCTTCCTTTTATTGTCTTTCTCGTTCTTTGTATTTCTCCTCATTCTATTCTCCATTTTTCTTTTCCTCTCCCTTTCTCTTCCTCCGTCTTCCTTCCCTTCGTCCTCTCCTTCCTCGCCCTCTTCCTTTCTCTCCCCGTTTCTTTCTTTCCCTTCACTCTCTTCCTCTCTCTAAATCCCGTTTTCTGTCTTACTCTCTTTTAACTTCTCTTTCTCATTTCTCTTTTCAATCTTTCCCCTTCTCTAATCCTTCGTCTTATCGACCAATCACTTTTGTCGAAATCGCTTTCTTCGTGATTCGTTTCAATGCGATGACTGTTTTCCTCGTTTTTCTTTTCATCCTTTTTTTTCTCGTCGTATTCAGTCACTAATGGCATAATATCTAGCATCATGTTGACAGTACGTTGGGCATTTAGGACGAGTTCTCTGTTCATAGTTTTGGCAGATTCTAACCAGAATATTTCAGCGATAATGAATACATTTTAATTCATCTGAAAAATTTTATATTACCTTTCATGTTCCATTTGTTTATCGCAACACAATTTAAAAAACAACAGAATTAAAACGAAACTGATAAACAATTTCGAACTTGTTTTACAAGAGGAAAGAATTCAAAACATATGAGAAAGGGTGGATTTTTCGCAGCTTTGCAAAAATTAGTCGCACGAATCAATAAAATTGTGAAGCGAAGAGCTGCGTGTCGCTCGCTTTTTTCGAATGAATTATGAGTAAACAATAAATACGCGTTACATGCGAAAAAATATTTACTGCATCCTGTTTCTCTTTTATACTTGTTGAACGGCAAAACCGATCTATATTAATAATTTTTGTTTAGCAGGATACAAAGTTTATTTATATTTTTACATTGCTATTTATTAGAATTATTGCCTTTATATGTGGTTCTGTGGTTCTGCGAAGGTTTAGTAAAACAGGAAATATTGCAGATGAGCAGATCGGTGAAGTTGAATCTAATTACATAGAAAAATGAGGAACTGTCCAGATCAATCGAGAATGAAATTAACTCGATGACGTAATTGAGATACATTGGTGGCAACCTGCAATGTTTTATTCGGAAGCACACCATTATACAAAGCTCAAAAGGTCCATTTTTGCTTTAAATCCTTACCTAGCAATTGCATTTCTATGAACCATTAGAGTTTCTTCAGTAGTAGATAATGCTATGATTCTAGGGTTTCTTATAAAATTCAATGGGCATATGCTGAACATATGCTGCATATAACATTTTCAATCCTTTCGCGAAAGTCGGCCTTCCTAAATAATTCGTGAAAGTCTCAATTAGATATTATATCAAAGATCAATAGTAATGGTATTTGTTCGAATCTCACTTTGGGCTTGCTCATTTTGTTTAATAATTTCTATTTGAAATATTTATTTTCTGGAAAATAAATTAATTAGTGTATAACTAAATCTTTGTTTCAGTTAAGGTTAACCTTCGATGAAAGGAATAATGTTTTACTAGAGTTTATTACAAACTAGAGATTATTCTAAAAAGAATTATAGAGCTTAAGTTATTTATGGTGTCCAATTTATACAGATGGTAGATCCAATAGATATAAAATGTTCGGGAAACCATTTCGGATGCAAGGCAGCCGTCATCAGCGGTGACTCACCGATAATAGATTCTATTAAAGCTTTGTAGCCGAACTGCCAATATAGTTTTCCCGAGGTATTTATGACTTTAGCAGCTATCTAATACAATATATTTATTCCTCCTCTCCTTCATCCACACCGTCCGAATGAATGTCAATTTCTTCATTTGTCTTGAAACGTATAGTTTTCGAAATCGTAGAAAATTTGAATTAATTTGAACTTAATTTTTTGGCCTTAGGATTATGAAGGATTGGAAAGGGAGAGAGAGAGAAAGGGAGTTCCGTGAAGGTTTTTATTTATATACTACATATGTTTTTTCAAGAGTTTCATAGTGCTTGTTTTTTTCCTCTCCGTCACACTTACCAAAAGACATCCTATAGCGAGGAAAACGCGAAGTTTGCTGTCATAAGGGTAAGGAAGGAAGACAAAAGAAGGAGAGAGTGAGGAACGATTTTTATTGGCGCAATATGGGAGGGAAAGAGGGGTTGGGAGTGGAGCAAGGTCGGAAGTGAAGGAAAGTGAGGATGGGGTGGCTGGAGAGGACGCATTACGCGAGTGGTGCCGAGGGAGTTCTAGAAAATGGTCACGAACATGCCGAGATGCACGGCACTACTTCTGCCTCTTTGAGTCTTTTCCCTTTAATAAGACTTTCCTGAAATATAGCGCACGCAACTATCCTGAAGAAAGGAAGGGTTTCTAGTGTTAGCAAATGAAATGCCTTTCTTACAACGCCGAGCTTAATGAAGTCCTCCTCTTTTACGATAATTTCCTTCGTTTGTTTGTATGGGATTCTGGCTTATCAACCTCTTGGATTATTATAGCCATTACTCCTTCCACACCGAGCACATACACAAAGGAGGAGGAAAACCCGGCGCCGGAACTAGCCTACTCTTTCCGAAGAGCACCAAGGGGACCAACCGCTTGACGTCCCTTCTGAAGGACGGAGCGCTGACTTGCGCGGTCTCCTCAAATCCCGGAAGTAGGGGACTGGACGATCCCAGGTTGAAATATCCCACCTCCACCTGATTCGAACCCGAGACCACTTCGTGGAAAGGCAACACTCTAAACACTCCGTCACCACATTATTTCCTTCGTGATAAGCCACTTGCCCGATCTCTGAAAGGATGACTAAAACAAAGTCAAGCTGTATGTCGCGAGACATGCCATACAGGACTTAGTAGTTTGCACATTTTTAAGAACCATACTACCTCGATGAGTGTTTTGGACCAGTTCCACAGTCGCCATTTCATTCCGTACCACATAAAAGTATGCGATTTCTCAGAAAACCTTCTATAGTCGAGCCGGCCAGAGTTGGCACCTGAAGAGTTGGTTGCCTACCCACCGATGGTAAGGCGATGGATGTTTCCAAATGCCGTCACGACCATCGGTTTACCCCAACCTGATGAGTCAGTCCAGTCAGAATGATGTGACCTCTAATTTGATTGATTCTATTTTGAGTTGAGGTCAGTTATTACAACACTATCATATAGTAACACAGAGATTGGAAAGGATATAAAAATATTCATGCAGCTACTAATTGTTTAGAAATTGCGGAAAAAGCGTTACAGTTGTATGCTTCCAGGACAAATCGTCTAATAAATTTCGTCCAATGACATTTCTTCCAGACGTTCTTCGGTCCAAAGACATTTTGTCCAAGCAATTTTGTCCAATACTGTGTTGTCCAACAGTTTTTGGTCCAATACGATTTTATCCACTATCATTCACGTCCTGTGTAGGTTTCTGCCCATTTTTTGTTTTTCAGAACTATTTAAATTTTTATATTCAGTTGGCCGTTACGTCGTTATTAAGGATAACTACAACAATTATTGTTAGACAACAACATAAAAGTGTTTAAATTTAAATTATTAAGTATTCAGTTCTGAAGGAGTTTGAAGCAAAAAGATTATATTTCACTGATATTTTAATCCTCAAAATTTTATATAGAGAGTAACGGTAGAATGAAAAAATTAATAGAATCAACGAAAGGCAAGTATTTGCTGGAGAATGAGAACATTTTTCATTATGTTTTTTTATGGGACGATAAAGCTTTGCGCAGTAATATTAAGTAGACGAACAAAGTCTTTGACCAAAATAGAGAGGACGAAATATTCCTGGACTAATAAACATATGGACTTAATGCAATCTGGACAAAATACCTATTGGACAAAATTATGTTTTGGACGAAAAGTCTTTGGACAAAATATCTGGGCACCAGTTCTATAATATGTTAAAATCTACTGCTGGGTAATCTCTATTGACGTAGCCCGCTTTATATCCAAATGCACGCCTGATTATCCCAAACTCTTCTGAATATCTCTTCCATCGAAACAATCAGTTGGATTCCTTCCACGAGACGATCTTGTTCATTCTTTTTTGAACAACAACATATGATAAATACGCATCGTGATTAATATATTTATGGCTTCATGATGAAAAAATGTTACCTGGTTTTGGCGGATATACATACGCAGTGTTTCCCATTCACTTTGCTACCTTTTATTCTATTATTTGTTTATCATTAATTAATGATCACCCCGAATTACTTCAATATAAGATATATCCCGGCTATTTCCCCCTAAGGGGAAAATTTTGACACTCATTAACTTTAAATTCGCCTGCTGAACCATTGGTCTCGGGATCGGATTCTATCGTTTTGAACAATTAAGTACATACGTCCATTGGACCGAAACTTATAATAAAATTCGCCAAAATACGAGCAATTAAGATATGTATGATTACGAAAATAATGACGTATGCATCTTTTTTGTTATTGCCTGCATTCTACAACATATCTATGAGCTAGAGTTTTGAAAAATTTTAACAAAAAGTTTAACAGGAAAACACAAGCGGCTTCTCCCAAATTTAGTTGCCGTGAATTTCATTCCAATCGGTTGTCGTTCAGATAAATGACGGTAGATGCTCCTATGTTTGACATTTCGATGCGAGTATCAAGGATACCTTGGATAAAGAGATTGGAAAATTAGAGAAGAAAATCAGAAAACCATGGATCACGAAGGAAATGCTGGAGAAAATGGATGAGAGACGAAAATGGAAAAACGTAAACAGTGAAGAAGGTAGAGCCAACTATAGGCGTATAAACAATGAGTTGAGAAGGGTAACAGATAAAGCTAGAGAAAATTGGATAAAAGGAAAATGTGATGAAATAGAAAAAATGGAGAAGTTAGGACGGTACGATATGATGTACGCTAGTGCACAGGAATTAGAGGATAAGAAGTCTAATGGAATTTGTGGTAAAGGAATTATGAATACGGATGGGAAGATAGTCTCAGAAACAAAGGATGTAGCACAGGTATGGGAAGAATACATTAAGGAATTATACAGCAAACAGGCAGGAGCGGCAAAAATAGAACTGGAAAATGAGGAAAACATTGAAGAAGACAACTTAGGACCAAGTATTATGGAGAGCGAAGTAGAAAAGGCGATAGTGGAACTAAAGAAGGGGAAAGCCATGGGCAGCGATGGAATACCGGCTGAGATACTTAAAGTCATAGGATCAGAAGGACTAAAAGCGATCACGAAATTAATTAATAAGATTTACGACACGGGAGAGTGGCCTCAGGATTTCCTAGAAGTAACAATGATCCCTCTAAAGAAGAAGCCAAAGGCAATGCAGTGTAAAGATTACAGAACTATAAGCCTTCTGTCACACACATCGAAGATCATCACGAGGATTCTTAATAAAAGGCTGGAGAAAAAGGCAGAAGAAATAATAGGGGAAGATCAATTCGGTTTCAGAAAAGGACGAGGAACTAGAGATGCTATAGGAGTAGTTAGAATAATATCAGAAAGGGCAATAGAATACAGTCAAGATATCTGCACATGTTTCGTAGACTGGCAGAAGGCCTTTGATAGAGTAAATTGGGTAAAGTTGATGAAGATATTAAAGGATATAGGTGTAGACTGGAAAGACAGGAGACTGATTAGGAATCTATATGAGAATCAAGTTGTAAAGGTCAGGTTTGATAATGTGGACACCTGCGGAATAAATATCGGTAGAGGAGTAAGACAAGGCTGCTGCCTATCGCCAACCCTATTCAATATATATGGAGAAACTCTAATGCAAGAAGCTTTAGAAGGCACAGGGGATTTCAAAATAGGAGGAAGGATTATAAGAACAGTAAAATACGCAGATGATCAAGTACTTCTAGCAAGAAAGGAAGAGGAGCTACAAAAAATGATAAATAGACTAGTGATAACAGGTAGAAAATACGGTATGGAAATAAATACAGAAAAATCCAAGGTCATTCGAATATCGGGTAAAGAAGAGAATCTGAACATAACTATTGGGGGAAAGCCATTAGAACAAGTTTCAGAATATAAATACCTTGGAAGTATCATAACACGAGAGGCAAAATGTACGGATGAGATCAAAACTAGAATAGGAAAAGCAAAAGCGGCTTTCAGGAGAAAGAAACAACTACTTACAGGGAATATAAGGGAAGATATCCGCAAGAAGTTGATAAAATGCTACGTATGGAGTATAGCATTGTATGGGGCAGAAACATGGACGCTAAGGAAAAATTACATCAAATACTTGGAAAGCTTTGAAATGTGGACTTGGAGGAGAATGCTGAAGATAAAATGGACAGATAGGATGAAAAACGATGAAGTGCTACGAAGAATAGGAGAGAAGCGAATGATTATACAGACTATCAGAAAGAGGAAGGCTAACTGGGTTGGACATTACCTGAGGAGAGAGAGTATGATTAAAGACGTGTTAGAAGGAAAACTAGATGGGAAAAGGGAAAGAGGTAGGAAAAGGTTTCAGCTGATAGACGATTTGAAAGGGAAAGAGAATTATCAAGAAATAAAGAGGACAGCGGAAAATAGGAATATATGGAGAACCAGGTTTAACCAAGAATAATCACGGACCTGTCTACGGACAGACTACCTATGATGATGATGATATATATATATGAGCTTTCATATATATATATATATATATATATATATATATATATATATATATATATATATATACAATTCACTCTCATATGCGTGCAATACTTTTGTCGATTTTAGAGCGTGCAATTATGAATGTAACTGTTGTGTGACTAAAATAAAATCATATGCTACATTACTTGGTTAGCTATTTCCGTGAAAATATCAATAACGTCATTGAATGCATTTTCAGCTGTAAAAATTACCCCGAAAAGACTAAAGGTCCAACATTTACGAGTTACTGATTCCACGTTGAACCGAAAGTCTACAAAACACTATATTTAAAGATTTAGCGACACGGATATTTTCATGTGCGTATATAATCGGACTATCGTTAACTATTAAAATTCATTACCTTAGATATGGCGCTTTACATATGGACTTTTTATGGTCCATTAAGCAAGAGGGAGAGAAAGTATATAACGCAGAGTTAAAGACATGCGCCGGCGTGTCGTGTTACAGATGCCGGTATTAGCGGTAAATACAATAATACATTTGCATAAATAGACGAACTGCATAATCCGCGTCACCGAAAGGTTTTTTGTGCGCACGATGAACGTTCCATTCCGGCAGATGATCCTTTTGACGCGGAATCATTCGCCCAGAGCCTCTCCATCATGTGCAGCCGACCAATCAGGTGTACAAAATTGAGGAATAAGCGAACGTAGGTTTGAGTAATAAGGGCTGAGCCGCAATGGCCTCGAAAATAAACACCCAAAAAGGTCGGCGCAAAATTTTTAAATGTCTAGTTTAATAAAGATTGTAAATTTAAAACTGGTTTTCGAAAGAAAACAAAAAAAACGAAGCCAGTATACAAACTACGTCAAATCGGAAGAAAAAGTATTCCTTTAACGGTACGTCTCCGTATTTATGCGTAGCGACACTCGTGGTAACACTTTAGAGTTTTCATACCAATATCCGATCTCGTCAGTCACTCGCATCGAAATGTCAAACATAGGAGCATCTACCGTCATTTATCTGAACGACAACCGATTGGAATGAAATTCACGGCAACTAAATTTGGGAGAAGCCGCTTGTGTTTTCCTGTTAAACTTTTTGTTAAAATTTTTCAAAACTCTAGCTCATAGATATGTTGTAGAATGCAGGCAATAACAAAAAAGATGCATACGTCATTATTTTCGTAATCATACATATCTTAATTGCTCGTATTTTGGCGAATTTTATTATAAGTTTCGGTCCAATGGACGTATGTACTTAATTGTTCAAAACGATAGAATCCGATCCCGAGACCAATGGTTCAGCAGGCGAATTTAAAGTTAATGAGTGTCAAAATTTTCCCCTTAGGGGGAAATAGCCGGGATATATCTTATATTGAAGTAATTCGGGGTGATCATTAATTAATGATAAACAAATAATAGAATAAAAGGTAGCAAAGTGAATGGGAAACACTGCGTATGTATATCCGCCAAAACCAGGTAACATTTTTTCATCATGAAGCCATAAATATATTAATCACGATGCGTATTTATCATATGTTGTTGTTCAAAAAAGAATGAACAAGATCGCCTCGTGGAAGGAATCCAACTGATTGTTTCGATGGAAGAGATATTCAGAAGAGTTTGGGATAATCAGGCGTGCATTTGGATATAAAGCGGGCTACGTCAATAGAGATTACCCAGCAGTAGATTTTAACATATTATAGAACTGGTGCCCAGATATTTTGTCCAAAGACTTTTCGTCCAAAACATAATTTTGTCCAATAGGTATTTTGTCCAGATTGCATTAAGTCCATATGTTTATTAGTCCAGGAATATTTCGTCCTCTCTATTTTGGTCAAAGACTTTGTTCGTCTACTTAATATTACTGCGCAAAGCTTTATCGTCCCATAAAAAAACATAATGAAAAATGTTCTCATTCTCCAGCAAATACTTGCCTTTCGTTGATTCTATTAATTTTTTCATTCTACCGTTACTCTCTATATAAAATTTTGAGGATTAAAATATCAGTGAAATATAATCTTTTTGCTTCAAACTCCTTCAGAACTGAATACTTAATAATTTAAATTTAAACACTTTTATGTTGTTGTCTAACAATAATTGTTGTAGTTATCCTTAATAACGACGTAACGGCCAACTGAATATAAAAATTTAAATAGTTCTGAAAAACAAAAAATGGGCAGAAACCTACACAGGACGTGAATGATAGTGGATAAAATCGTATTGGACCAAAAACTGTTGGACAACACAGTATTGGACAAAATTGCTTGGACAAAATGTCTTTGGACCGAAGAACGTCTGGAAGAAATGTCATTGGACGAAATTTATTAGACGATTTGTCCTGGAAGCATACAACTGTAACGCTTTTTCCGCAATTTCTAAACAATTAGTAGCTGCATGAATATTTTTATATCCTTTCCAATCTCTGTGTTACTATATGATAGTGTTGTAATAACTGACCTCAACTCAAAATAGAATCAATCAAATTAGAGGTCACATCATTCTGACTGGACTGACTCATCAGGTTGGGGTAAACCGATGGTCGTGACGGCATTTGGAAACATCCATCGCCTTACCATCGGTGGGTAGGCAACCAACTCAATTTTCTTTTTCTACTTTAAGAAACTGCGAGAAAAATTTAAAGACTTTACAAATAACATAAACAAACTCAAACCGTAGCCTTCTGGTATCCCTCCCTTATAATAAAACGCTATGTAAGTCCGTTGGTTGGTCCATGTCACGCTCTTAAAACGCGAATAACTCCATCAAATATGAATATATAAACTTGTAATATGAAACTTCTGTGACGAAGAAATATTTACGAGAAACGTCTTGGGTTCGACTCCAGGGGATGATTTGCATTCCCCATAAGATAACACTTAAAGATCGACTTTTTGATGTGCAGGCTATTCTTCTTTTTGAGACTGAAATTAGAAAGAACTAACCTACGATCCTTGAATTTACGGCATTTTAAAGATCAAATTATAAGGTTTCTAATTCTGTTAATCATTTTTGCCTGCAGTTATAAATCTATCATGTTAAACGTCTAAATCGCATATTTTGGAAAAAAACTTGCCATTGTAACTGAATGTTGACTTGTCTACCAATTGCATTGTTAAACCTCGAAGTACTACTGTTATTCCAATACTTATGTGTTTAAGCGTGCATTTGAAGACTTTTAATACGAGGAGAGAAAGACGGAAGGAGAGAGAAATGATTTTCTGTAATCAACATTCGTTGCGTTATTTACCAGAAGGAATATCTAAAAATCTGAAAAAATATTCAGAATGATGAAAAATCGTAATAATGAGCTAAATTCGATATTAAGTAAATAGAAAAGCTATAAAAATCTGAGGAACGTGTTGGACGTTTTAATAAACATACGGAGCATATAAAAATTGTATAGAATGAATGATTGGGCGACAGGTTACGGGAGTTAGGTAGAAGAATGGAGGACTTGTAGATGGTTTGGAAAATAGGGAAATAATAATAATAGGCCATGCTGTCCGTACGTTGGTCTGAGTGTAATGTTATTATGGCCTCATATTAATGCTTAATAAATGCACCATTTTAGTGCATTAATTCGGATCAGACTTTTATACACTGATATAAGACATATACTGAATCTATTAAATAGTTAGATGGAAGAAAGAAAAGGGAATGGAAATGAGCAGAAATGGAGGAAGAGGACGACGTAGCATTTGCATAGGATTAAAATGGCCTGCGGTACAAAAATTATATTAATAAATTCTAAAGCATTTTATACGATCGAGTCATGCGCCATTCCCAAATGATGAAACTTCATCAAACTAATTATAACGTTATTTCAATGGATTTCTTTAAATGATAATACAGGAAATATTTCGAACCGAATTTCTAGTAGGATTGAAAAAAATAACATTTGAAGACATTTATTTAATTTTCTTTAAATATAGTCATTTCTGAAAAAAATTCAAACTACTATAGTTACAATATAGTTCAAACATATTGCAGTTCATGTACATTTAGTTCACAGTTAGTAACTACACATTTTTCCTTTGATGGTATATTGACTGTTCATTCACATTTAATCTAGTTTTTACGCCTAAGAGTAAAACAGTTCAGTTATAAAGTTAAATTCTATACGTTTTAAATAAGTTATAATTTGTTCAAATATTTTAAGTAAATTTCTGCAGATTCTTCATATATTATATCTTATTATTTCGATTTTACTCTTATTTTCAGCAAATATTTGGATAAGAATTTTGCCTCTCTGATATTAATTTTTAAACAATATAATTAAAACAAAGAAAACTTTTAAAAACATTGATTTCATTGTGCATGAATGCCAAACCAGATCATAGCAAATTTAACTGATTTCTCATAACGAAATCAAATATCTTTGGAATAATTTTATGATCCTTTAATACGAGAGATAGATAAATTGATAGATAATCGTCTTTATTCGGGCGAAATTTGGACCATAAGGTCCATTCTTACATTTAACCCTTCCTCAATATCATGGATATTAAAAATAAAAGTATGACAATGAAGAGTATATAAAATATACAAAACATAAAAAGATATAAGTGAAGACAGATTTAAGTTTGTGGGGAAAACCTAGGTAAAAGAGAGAGAAGTAGAGAGAGGAAGAAAGAAATGAGAGAAACAGAGGGTGCGAGAGAGGGAGTGAGAGACGAAATTAAATGTTCCATAAATGGTGTAGTGGTTAAGACGCTGGCTGCTACTCGCCCGATGCTTGAAAAAGTCATCGGGTACGAATCCTGCGCGAGTAGGACTTTTTCTCAAGGTCATCCGGTCCCCTGTTTGCGTGGTTTGAGGAGACCGCGCAAATTCAGCTGTTCCGTCCTTCGGAAGGGACGTTAAGCCATTGGCCCCCCTGGTGCTCTTCGCAAGAGCAGGCAAATGCCGGCACCGGGTTTCCCTCCTCCCTTCTGTGTGTGTGTCCGGTGTGGAAGGCAACGGGAAACCACCACACCGTGTATGTATATTCCCTAGTCAAAAACCGATTAATTAATTAATTGGTAGGACCTGTCGTAATACAGAACACGAATGAATGAAATAAAAAATAGTTTTGGGCATATAACAATTGCATAGATTAATGTATTTCTTTGTCACAAAACTTCAATTCGCTTAAAACTATTTTTACTCTCTGGAACACTCAATTATGTGAGTTTTATTTCCATTGATAACAATTTAAGGCATATTAAACTAATATTCGTTCATATTTCATTTTAATTGTGTTTTAACTTGATACTTAATTCACGCATACCCGTCATATTTGTTATACTAAAAGCCTAGATAGCGGGGTTTGTGTGTAACTCTGACGTCATCGATGGCACGTTTTAGCGCGTTTTTAACTAAGAACATATAAGAACATGCCTATTTGGCCAACCATCTTGTCCACAATAAAAACAATGAGCGCCTTTCCCCACACACCTCTAACAACAACGTTATCAAAAGAAATAACCAAAGGAACCCTTCATTCTCAATGTAATACACAAATAAGACCCATTCCTAAAGACATCTTTCAGGATCCCTCAGACCCCAATTGCAAAAAAAATCCAAAAGTACAAAATTACATGAAGACAGTTCAAATAGAAACAACACGACATAACCTGAAGAAGCCAGCTGTACTTCCATCATCATGTAGCACTTATGAAGCTTCTGATTCATATCCATGTTGTGTGTAAGCTATACCTCAAATCCTTTGCTCCAATGTCTTCGCTCCAAACCTTCCATCACGATGTAATGCAGAATGCAATTTAAAACAAACAACCAAAAATCAACTAACCCACGAAAGATGCCTTTAATTTTACAAAAATTCAATTAAATCCAAAGTAAACAAAAAATGCAAAATGATTCCAAAATCAATTTCAACTATCACCACCTCATTAAAATATTCTACAATGTTCTAATCCTTTTTTTACCTTTAACAAATAATCGAATGCACAAAATGATAATTCCCGATTAGGTGAAAGGTTGAATTTCGCAGGAATGTTTGATTCAGATATAAAACTTAACTGACGAAAAAATACGAAAAAAGACCTGGGTTCGACTCCAGGGGGGCGATTTCCGTAAAGTGCAAGCTTTCATTCTTTTGGAAATTCAAATTAAAAAAAATTGAAGTACTATCTTCGAATTTGAACTATGTTTTAAGAAAATTAAAAGCGTTTCTTATTATAGCCATCTTTTTCGCCTACCGTTCGAAATCTCTCATATTAAACGTTTAAATCACAGATTTTGGGAAAATGTCGGCTTTTAAACGAAATGTTGCCTTGCCGACCACGTCATTGTTAAACTTCGAGAATCAATTGCTGTCTCAACCCGCATACGTGTAATATATACGAGTGCATAGATATCCTTAAATTATCACAGGATTTTTGCCAAAAATACGTAATCCTGATGGGACTGGGGTATAGTTTGGATTCTTTTGCTTATCTACAGGTGTAGAAAAAGAGAGCGGGGGATGTGGGGAGGGAGATAGGAAGGAAGGGATATAGAATGGCTGGTACATAGAGAGTAAGGAAGGTATAGAATTAGAAAAAGACGGGAGAAAAGAGATAAAGAAGGAGACGGAGAAAAAGAGGGAGAGCTATGGATTGTGACAGGAGGGAATGAGAGAGGGGGGAGGTGGAAGAAAAGATTGATTGATTGAATGATTTGGTCTTTATTTGGGGCGAGATTGAGACTAGGAAGTCCCATCTTCCACCTAACCCCTCGTCGTGATACATATAGTAATGCATAAAACATTGACAATGTAAATAAAGGCAACAATAAAAATACAAGTATTTGAAAAGAAAAGATGTGATTTTGTGGGAAAAAATATGGACTGCTGAGTAGTGTAATTCATGTAAAAAAACCCACTGCAGGAAAACACCCACACAAGAAGAGGTGTGTGAAAAACCTGCGAAACCTACTGAGATTCACTAAAGACATCACATAATGTTAAAATCATAAAGAGATAAAGAAAAAAAAATTGGAACAACATGAATTGACCATTGAATAAAATAAACATGTAAAAATATCACCATGTATAATTAACATTGGTGTGTCTGAATAGAATGAAGAGAAAAATATAAATAAATCAGTATGTGGGGCAGAGGGAGGGAGAGAGAGAGGAGGGGAGGGAGAGAGAGACGGCGAGAGGGAGGGAGGGAATAATATTATTTATCCGTCATATGGCGGGCAAAAGACTAGTTGGATATAGCCAACAATTAAGAAAATAAAAAGGAGCGTTACTAATTGTAAGACGTAACTAAGCGTAAAGTGTTTACTATAGTCGCCGGTAGATGGTGTGGTGATGGCACCTAAAATATTAGTTTTAAAAATATCTGTTAAACACGCCATAATCCTAACACAAAAATTATTCTAATTTACAAATAAATTTTGGTTTACGGTATTCTCTTAATGATGCATATACTTATTGCTTATGCAGGGCGGTCTGAGTCACAAAACTTGAAATACGAAAACTTGGACACGAGCCGATTACCAAAGAGTTTGGAAATTACGGGTAGTTGCCTAAATTTTGCGGAAAATTATAAATATTCCTACTAGAACTCATGGAATTTATTATCAAATACATATGGGCTCCACGTGGCTCAAGTGCTGTTGTCTTGGAGATCGCGTTGGTTTATTTACGATTTTAGATCTTGGTGTATGGTGATTTTTTTTAAAGTGCTTGCGGTATGCAAGCACCGACAACTCGTATATATAAAGCATTTATAATTAAGGTGTGGTGCCAACCGAGTACCAAGTCAGCAGAAAGAAAAAAGAATATTCGTTCCACTTTTTATATCCGGATCATCAATTGGGTCCTACCCAAAAAGCAAGCGAGCTCCGCAAATCTTCTCCGTGTTATGGTAATTATTCAAAAAATGCAGTTGGCAATACTTTTTAGTCATCTCTATCATATTATGTGTGTATCGCGGAAATCTGACATGACTGGATATCGTTTATGACAGGCATAGATACGTTATTAGCTGAGAAATCAAAGGCCATCAAGGCCGTGTTCGTCACATGTGCAGCATGGCGTCCATTCGCCACCGCCCGATTCTCAGTGGAGTATGTAAATTGGTGGTCCATAAATTTCCTGTCGTTAATCTATTCCCAGAAAATAGTTCTCAGTGGAGAGAAATCATATATCGAAACCAATTCGCACCTCGGGGGAGGAAAAAGTTGTTTTCCGTTTGTATAAACTCCCCTTTTAATCGAAACGCCTAGCGGTTTCATTATTGAAATGTTTTGATCGCTCACTTCACCTTCAAACCCCACAATTTAAACGAATTCCCGACTGGAATTGAATTTGTTTTTGAAAGAATCATTCTAAAACTACTAAGTAATCCCAAAAAAGATCTTTATCCTCGTTCAACTTACAAAATATTTTTATTATAAAAGCGGCAATTGTAACGCATCGAAATTAGTTGTGTTGAATAGGATAAGATCCTGAGATATTTAATGGGTTACCGAAAAACACAATTTTCTCAGGTCAAAACGCCATCTTTATCTGTGCACAAATTTAATGTCCACTTTAATTGATTTTTAGGTTTAATCTAAAATGAAATATCACTCACGTCAAACACAATAAAGATGCCTCTTCATGCAAGTGAATATTTTTTCTGTTATATTTGTAGGTATTGCGCTTATAGATACAACAATTAGGTAGTTAGAATCGATTTGATGTTTCCACCTGGTATTGCATATCTGAACAAACAGTCTGCTCAATGATATCTTATCCATCCGTCGAATATAGGAATGCTATATGCTGACATGGATGAATGATTTTAGTCCATTCACTAGTACTAGTTACGGAGTTTACGACAGAAACATTAGTAGGGACTAAATTAAAGACGTGAAAAATATATTGCTGGAGATCTGATCGAATGTTATTATTATTATCATAGATTGCAACGGATGCAAAATCATCTAGAGATCGGAAAGGCAAAATGAATAGGGAACGTTTTTAATGGTAATAATTGAAAATAATTTTAATGGGGTTATGTGTTTCCGGTAACCACTATACACTTCCATATTACAAAAATAAATTAGTATAAATATTTGTTTAAATGATATAATGATATTAAATGCTACTGAAAAATCTATTCAATTTTCCTATTTGCTAAAATAAAAGGCCAGATATTTCTGTCTGTGTTTCTGTGTATAACGGTGATGACGTAAGTTATTACGTCAAAAAACATTTTACGCTCTTGAAACTCGAAAAACTCAATCAAATATCATGTATAAACTTGAAATTTGGCAGAGATAATCTATTTAAATATAAAAGTGGCGTGACGAAGGAAATTTTACGAAAAAGCCCAGGGATTTGCATTCCCATAAGATAACAAGTAAAATCGACTTTTTCACGTGCGTGCTTTTATTCTTTTGGAAATTAAAATTAGAAAAATTGTCTTTCGAACTTTGGATTTAAATCATTCTAATGAATAAATTATAAAATTTCTTATTCCGATCTTTGTTATTGGTTTTCGCCTACAGTTAGGAATCGCTCATTTTAAACGTTTAATTCATATATTTTGGGGAAATCTTGGCATTTTAATGGGATGTAGTCTTGCCAACCAATTACATTGCTAAATTTCGAAATCCTATTAAATTGAATTTTATCCTAGTCCCAAGCCCCAATGTTGTTCTCCAGAGAGTTACAATAATAAATCCCCGTTATGGCGCGCAGCGCCGGGGCATTTACAAGAAAAGGCCATAGAAAAAAAATCAGTGAACATAAACCGCAAAGCAGCGAGAAGACACTATTCGCGCGCTGCGCTAATCCAAATAATTCCTCCCAAGTTGACGCGCCTGGAGGTCGACCTGGTAGGCCGGTGGATCCATTGATAGTGGGCGACATCCCCCGGGTCCACCGAGGGGATACTCCAGCTACTTACCGAAAAAAATCCTCTCCTAACTACCTCCTCGTCTTAGGGACCGTGGGGAGGTAGTGAAAACAGATGGCTTATAGCCGCGCCATCTAGTCTCGAAAAAAAATACCAAAAAGATCGGGATTTATACACGAGCCCGCGTTAGCCTTACTTTTCGGTAGGGAAAAATATCAACTTAACTACCCCCTAGCCACTCCCGCACCAGGCGCGAGAGATTTATACGCCAGGTTAAACTAAAAAATTGACCCACGACTTTTACATCTGGATCATTTTACAGAAAAATTGGAAAGGTTTCTTATTCTGTTCACCGTTTTTTGCCTACGGTTTGAAATTCCTCTTGTTAAACGTTTAATTCGTATATTTTGGGGAAATATTGCCATTATAACAGGATGTTGCCAGTTACATTGTTAAACTTTGTAATCCTATTGTTATTCCAATCATAGGTTTAAGCGTGCTTCGAATACTTTTAACACAGAAAGGAGAGAAAGGCGAACGGAGAGGAAAATGATTGTCATAACAATCAATGTAAACAACATTCGTTGCGTTATTTACAAGAAGGAATTCATAAAAAGCTGAAATATTATTCAAAAAGAGTAAAAATCGTAATAATGAGCTAAATTCAATATTAAGTAAATAGAAAAGGTATGGAAATCTGAGGAACGTGTTGGACGTTTCAATAAATAGACCGAGCATATAAAAATGTATAGACTGAAGGATTGGGCGATAGGTTACGAGAGTTAGGTAGAAGAATGAAGGACTTGAGGACGGTTTGGGAAATTGGGAGAGAAAGGTAGGTTTAAAGGAATCACAAAAATAATAATAAAAGGCTATGTTGTCAGTCAGCTGGTCTGACAATGAGTGTAAAGTTATTAAAACGCGAATAACTCGATCAAGGATGTAGATAGAAAATATAAATTTGGCAGAAATTTATGAGGCAATCAAAATTTGTTTATTTAGGGTTGACATGGTAATTAAAGAAATATATTTCCATTTGTAGCGTTATTTTGAGGAGGGGATATATTGCACCTCCTCTGATTAAAATTTATACATTTTAAACCTTTTAACTTTTATGTGGACTGAAAATAAAAAATAGGTATGTAATTCACATTATAGTATAATATACCAGAGAGCTGAAATAATTTTCGCTATCTAAGGTTAATCAGCGTAATGTTTAACAAATGAATATTCTTTTTGTATGTGACTGGTATCTACGCATATCACGTACAGAGAGGTAGCTACATTTTTGAGGTGAGAATGAGAAGGAGAATTTGAGGGATAATGGGAGCATAATGAGAGGGAAAAAGAGTGAGGATGGGATGAAGTGAGGGTGAAGAATAGGAGGGAGAAAGAGATGGGGAATGGGAAGAAGGAAGAGAGTGGGAAAATAGGAGGGAGAGAGAGAATAAGGGGAGAGGGAGGGAAGGGAATGGGCAGGAGGAAGAATGGAATGTACCTTAATTTTAATACATATTCTGCACATACCCGTCATACTTGACAGGCAATTACTCTAGTTTAAATAACAATTTTCAAAAATTAGGTATTTACCTATCCAACTACATTCTTGAAAAAACTAGA
Source organism: Tanypteryx hageni (assembly GCA_028673005.1). NCBI lineage: Eukaryota > Metazoa > Arthropoda > Insecta > Odonata > Petaluridae > Tanypteryx > Tanypteryx hageni. Next base: position 35,172,772 of record CM054113.1, on the reverse strand, counting down.
TTGTTGTTTATCCATTATCCAAGAAAAATATACTTCATAATATAATTCTTTAATATAAATCGTCTCCAAATTTATTTTTAAATTTATTTTATTTGACTTTGTCGTCTCTTTTAGTCATACCAATGTTTTGTAGATGGCGTATATGTTTTTAAATATACTTTTGCCCATATCTCAGTTAATATTGGACCTAGGCCAAAAATACCGAAATTTACGACTCTTTATGAAAGCCGTGTGGGTGATGGGCTACCATTAGCCACCATCAAAAATTATATTAGGCCAATTAAAACATTTTTGAAAAATAAAAATTTATAAATACGCTTTTTCTCAGTTAATATTGGACCTAGGCCAAAAATTCCAAAATTTACGACTCCTTATGAATCCCGCGTGGGTGGTTGGCAACCATTAGCCACCATCATAAATCCTTTTAAAAATACAAATAAATTCGGAGATAGGAATAAACAAGTTAATGGGTCCTCATGTTTGCAACGAGACAGCTCTGGAGGAAACGCTGTATTTGAGAAATCTCCCACAGTGCGACGGAAACGAAAACAGCACCAACTGAATTCTTTGCTTGTATCTGGAATTTTACTTAATCATACATAAATCAAGATTAAAATAAATAAAATAAATTATTTTTAAAAAGTATTTTTAGCATTAAAATTCTTTAATACATGCGTACTAAAATTAAAATATTTTTTTAAATTCTATAAATCGCAATATAAAGAAGAAATTAAATTTTGAATCTTCGGTCATGATATATTGAAATTGAAGGATTTTGGCGGCAATTTTTTAACATCGCTATAAATAACTAATTAAATTCAATACTCCAAAATTCTTTATTTTCAATATTTCATGATAAAAGATTCCAAATTATCAATATTTCCAGATCGAAGATTCAAAATTTCATTTTTTCCTTTATACAGTTTAAGAAAATTTATTTTCTTCATTTTAGTACGCATATATAAAAGAATTTTAATACTGGAATGCTTTTTTAATAATTTATCATATTTATGGAGGCGGTGGCTTTAATTAATGAAACCGTGCAACCTTCTTCGAAGAAACGTTGAATAAAAATATTCGTTCAACATAATTGAAGATAAGTATTGATATTTAAATTCACTGCATAGAAGCATATTTCTGAGCGGCAAAATCTAATGGAATCTCTAAAACCGTATATCATTTCACTAACTCATTATTAGTGCTTTTGCGATCAGACGTAAACCCCGAATTTTTTTTTTAATTTAAGGCTTCATCAAAAGCTGGGAACCCGTGAAGATTGAAAAATCCTCGCGCGAATTCTTTTAGCGACAGAGAGATTCTTATGATGCCACAACTCCCACTTAAGCCCGACCCTTGCATTTTTTTGTTGCACTCCGTTAAGCATTTCTTTCTCGAGATAAAGGAGTCTGCGAAATAATTTTTTTTCGCGGAACTCAAGCGAAATTGAAGCAGCTGCGAGCGGCAGGACGTAAATAATAAGGAAAAACTTCAAACGTTTCTCCCTTCTTCGTTAGTTCCCTTCGTAACGTAGGAACCCTATGGAATTTGTATTCGATGTAAGAGCGCAATTTCTTAACGGCGTTTTGAGCATTCTCGACCTGAATTCAGCGGAAAATTGAAAGCGCCCTTTTTTGAATTTCCGAGAAAAAATATAAAGCCTTCGCTCGTATCGCGGAATGAATGTTCAGTGTTGTGTGGAGGAATCGTATAGTTTATTTTTAGGGGTCCTGAAGTGCACGTTACACGAACTGTGTAAATGTCTAGGTAAGGCGAACTGACATAATTATTTTTTCGTAATTTTTTTCGGGGAATGGTTTGATACAAAAGTTACTTTTGAGCTCTTTAATATCACACAAACTACTTAATCTTCAAACCGGAACTTATGCCGGTGAAAGTTTGGGAAAAATTCTACCATGACCTGGAATTTAACCTGGGTCCTCCACTTGTCGGGTGGATATTCTACCACTCAACTACCATAGCGGAGAAGGATTTGGTACTATGATTAAAGTTTTTTCCTTCCATGCAGCAAGAGGTATTTGTAATTTTGGCCCACACCAATGCATCTGGCACTTTTAACAAGGGGGATGCGACCTGAAAATGCCGTGTTATGCGAAACTAGCGTCACATAGAGAAAAAAGGATCGTGTTCTATACTCCTTCAGGCATCCCATCCATTTCCAAAGTTCCCTTATCACAGTTCTCTCTGAGGTACATATCTACTACTACTACTACTACTCCCTCCAGATCTTATATTTAAATTCTCAAAGCTTAACAGCTCATATCAAAGAACTCCGTGGTATCCTACCTAACAATATAGTACACATCATCGCTATTTCTGAGACCTGGTTGAAATCATCTATGTCTTCCTCTACTGTTAACATTGACGGTTTTAAACTTTACCGCAACGATCGCGTTGGCAAAGGCGGCGGCGGTGTTGGAATATATGTAAGAAACTGTATTTCAACTAAATTTATTGAAAGTAGCGAAAGTAATTACAGCAAAAGACCCGAATTTCTCTTTATTGAATTGAAAATCTATTCACAGAAAATACTTTTCGGTATTGTCTACCGTCCACCCAAAATTGGCCATCTATCCGATATTGATGAAGTCATCTCTAATCACATTAACGATTACAATCATTTAATAATTACTGACGATTTTAATGCCAATATACCGCACCAAACCCTGATTCGACATATTTATATAACTCCTTCAACTCTCAAGGCCTTAGTATTCTACCGCTAAATGCTACTCACCATACTCCTACTTCCTCTTTCCTAATTGATTTAGCCGTTACCGCCTATCCTGACAAGGTTCTCGCGCATGGCCAACTCTCTGCTCCTGGAATCTCCGCACATGACATAATATACATAGCATATTCAATAAGGTGCCCAACTCACAAGCAGAAATATATCATCTATAGGGACTTCAAAAACATCAACAATGAAAAGTTAATTGCTGACGCGTCTGCCATGCCTTGGTATTCTATTGAGTATATGGACGACATTAACGACAAGGTTGAGGCTTTCAACAATTTTGCACAGTCAACACTCACGCTCCACTAAAGACTAAAAGAGTCTCTAAGCCCCATGCACCATGGCTCAAAACCGACATCAAACTGATAATGAAGAGACGTGTCAATGCCTTCCGTATTTTCAAAAATACAAAAACACAGATCCCATTCAACCAATTTAAAAAACTAAGAAATAAAACTAAGCAACTTATCAGAAACTCTAAAACTCGGTACATTCATTCACTGACCCGTCCAAATTCTTCACAATCTGCTCTATGGAGTAACTTATAATTATTTGGTATTGGAAAATCTAAGGATACACAACTTCCTCCTCATATTTGCCTTGATACACACTCTATTCACCACTCCGCCAACTCCTGATGACAACGAAATGAAACAGAATCACATACACCACCTACTTCAACACACTCCTCCCACCACGGCATCACCACCATTCCAATTTTCTCCTGTAACTCAGCTGGAAGTACTGAATTGCTTACGTAAAATCAAGTCCAGAGCACAAGGTGCTAACGAAATTCCAATAGTTTTCCTTCATAAGATTATTCATCTAGTTCTACCCGTCATCACTCATATATTCAATTGGTCGCTTATGCAAAACAAATTCCCATCGCAATGGAAACTCGCCATAGTCCGTCCCATACCTAAGAAAAGTCTTACTTCTGACATAACCGACTTTCGGCCCATCAGTTTACTTCCTGTATTACCAAAGGCATTTGAAAAGGTTTTACATGAACAAATCACATATTTTCTAATTAGTAATAATATCCTCGATTCTCTACAATCAGGATTCCGAAAATCACACAGCACTACCACAGCACTCCTCAAAATCACTGACGATATCAGATTAGCAATGGACAAAAGAGAAGTCACTATCATGACTCTTCTTGACTTTAGTAAAGCTTTTGACTCTGTAGATGTAAACATACTTCTAACCAAACTGCGTCTCATGAACTTCTCCTCAGATTCCCTAAACTTAATTAGTTCTTACCTGAATGATCGCCATCAAAAGGTCGGAACTGACAATCATTCCTCAAGATGGATTAAAGTGACACGTGGCGTACCACAAGGTTCCACCCTCGGGTCACTGCTCTTCTCTCTGTACATTAATGATATATCTTCTCAGCTTGCTCACCGTAAATACCACCTTTATGCTGATGATCTCCAAATATATATGCACTCTCGCTCTATTGATCTCCCTCTTATCATTGATAAAATGAACCATGACCTCACATCTTTATCCAAATAGAGCAATGCAAATTTTCTCAAAATTAATCTTTTAAAAAGTCAGTCTATTGTTATTGGGTATCCCAAACTTCTCTCGTCACTAAACTTCTCAGAACTTCCCCAATTCTGCAGAATAACTCTGTCATTCGTTTCCAAAAAACTGCAACCAATCTCGGGTTAGTATTCAATGACACATTGACCTGGACTGACCATATAACTAAAATATGTAATACTGTTAACAGTTCACTTCACTCACTTAAAAGAATTAAAAGCATTACCCATTTCTCCCTTCGCAAGCGACTTATCACCGCTCTTGTCCTTCCTCACCTCGATTACTGCGATACGGTCTATCAAGATCTATCTAACGAGCTATCTCTAAAATTGCTGCGTGCACAAAATTCAAGATTCATTTGTGATCTCCAAAAGAGAGACCATGTCACTCAACCTCTATATACGTTAGGCTGGCTTCGCACTGAAGCTCGTAGATGTCTTCACCTCCTCTCGTTATTTTACCGAATTATAACTCTTCAAAACCCACAGTATCTGAACTCCAAATTTTCCCAAATGAACTCTGTACACAACGCCAACACAAGGGGCACCAATCTCTTCCAGATCCCACATTACAGGAAGGAAATTTATAATAAATCCTTCCATGTTACAGCTTGCAGACTTTGGAACGCCTTACCTACTGACCTCCAAAACGCAACATCTCTCCACATATTCAAACATAAATACTTTAAATTGCTGTTCTCTGCCCAAAATTCAGGTCAGCTTTAACATTTTCTTCTTACCTATTGCAAGACGGCTTCCTTCACTCTTCCTTACTTAATGAACATTAATTAATTTCTTCGCAGGTTATCGAGTTCTCAAAATGTACGCCTCCTTCGACTGTTACCTTTTCATTGTCTAGTGTATGCTAAGTTATAGTGTTTATATTAATTCTCATTGTTTTATATCATTCTGTATTGTTTCATACTATTTTATACTGATTTATATCATTTTGTATTGTTTTATACTATTTTATACTGATTTATATCATTTTGTATTGTTTTATATCATATGTGTAATTTTATATCATTTCCTTCTTTCTTATGTTATGCATGATCCAACAACAATCTCCATATTCATTGTATATATTTTAAGTATATTTCATCTTATTCTGCCTAATTATTGTATTATATTTCTTGGTTTGCAATACGTTAATACCTATATATATATTTTTTATGACGGTATACAACGATGCTGTATAAACGAACACTTACTGTACATACTCCTTTCTATTTAATGTTGTATTACTATATTATAATACGTACACTATCTAGGGTTTTCGCAGGTTTTTCACACCCCCTTCTCAGTGGGTGTTTTCCTGCGTGGGTTTTACAAGTGAGGACATGCCTGTTTTACCTAGGTTTTCCCCACAATCTCTAATCTGTCTTTAATTTGATATATTTTTTTACTCTGTATGATTTAGGTATATACTGTTTATGTTATGCGTATTGTAATATATTACTTTACCATTTTTTATATTTATTATATTGACGAAGGGTTAAATGTAAGAATGGACCTTATGGTCTAAATTTTGCCCGAATAAAGACGATTATCTATCTATCTATCTACTAATAATTTGGCGATTTCTGAAGTCTTTCTGACGTAATCGACTATGGTGGCACTTTTCTACGTATTTTGACAAACTTCCCGATTCAGTAGAATTTTGAGATTTTGCAGAAATGCTCTATTTACATATTATAAGGTGATGACGAAAAAATCTCGGAAAAAATCCTCGGTTCGACTCCAAGGAAAACATTTCCATTTCCCATTAGATAACACGTAAAAATGGGCGTTTCAATTTGCAGGATTTATTTGTTTTTGAGATTAAAATTAGGAAGTGTTAATTTACGTTCTTTAGATCTATACCATTTTGAAGACAAAAATATAAAGTCTTTTATTCTGTTAATTTTTTTTCCTACAGTTCGAAATCGCTCATTTGAAACGTTTAACAATTCTCATCTGTTGGGGAAATCTTGCCATTTTAACGGGATGTTGCCTTACCTATCAATTACTTTGTTAGACCTCGACGCCCTATTGTTATTTTAATCCTTATGGGTAGGGATACGATATCGAAACGAAAGTATCGATACCGTAATCATATGATGTATCGAATTAAAAGTATCGATACCACAAAAGTATCGGGCCGAAAGTACCGATGTCACTAGCAAATCGAAAGAAAAGAATCGAGTACAAAAGTACTTGGTATCAAAAGGAAATTACCGATGAGAGTAAAGTATCGATACTTTTTTCGTATCCCTACTTATGTGTCTAAGCTTAAGACGAGAGGGAGAGAGAAAAGGAAGGAGAGGGAAATGATTTCCATTGAAACCAAAGTAAACAACATTCGTAAATTATTATATTGAAAGACAACTGAAAACGCATTTTTGTAGGTTAAGTTTATTTAACTGTTTTAGTGCTTTTCGTCTTTGCTGAGATGCACTATTATCTTCGTGATGTCCGTCCGTCTGTCCTTATGCATATTTTAGGGAAGAATTGGCTGAACCGATTTCAACCAAATTTGATACATAGAATATTCACATAAATTAATTACCAAAATGGCATATTTTAACCGGATCGACACAGCACGGATGCCATAATTGCAAAGTTTAACTTTTCGGTAATTGTAAATTTGGAAGGAATTGGCAAAACCGATTTCAAGGAAAATTTATATAGAGGAGGTATTCAAAATATAAAAACCAAATCAATATGTTTAGTGTAGATATGAAAATTAGTGCTGCCAAAACAAAAGTAATAAAAAAAGTTCTTTTTACACGTGTTTGTGTTGAATTGTCTGGAATCAATTTTAACGAAATTTTAGTGTTTTTATCAAGAATATTCTTGATACCATCAGATACAGGCGATATTCCGTGCCAATAAAAGAGAAGGCAGTTTTCCATAAAATTAGCTTTTGCACCTATTATTAATAAATCGCAAGGACAAACTCTGAATAAAGTAGAATTAGTATTGGAACATCCAGTACCGTAACTAGGGCGGGGAAAGCGGGGCATCTGCCCAGGGCGCAACTAAATAAGGGGCACAAAAAATCCAAATAGTAACAAAAAATAATATAGACGATAATTTTTTAAAGGAGGGTGCAACATTTTACCCTAAGGTAATCATAAGGGAGATCAAAACAAATGCCTTGGAGGAACACCTAGCGAAGGTGTCTCTTGAAGACAACTCCATCTGGCGGGTGTGTAGGGAGTTACGCACTACCCAGAGACGGGACCCCCCTCTAAAGACTGTGACGGGATTTGCCTGCTCACCCAAGGAGAAGGTAGAGGCGTTCGCGAGACACCTCCAAGACGCCTTCCAGCCGAAACCCCTCCACCGATGCTTCGGCAGACTCTTAGAAGGCTGTGGAGACAGCCATGGACAAAATCCTCAGGAGTACCGGGGCAGTTTGGAAGCCCCTTCCTCGGATCGGCACGCGAGACATCGTTGCCGTAATGAGGAATCTTTCCATGCGTCGCTCTCCAGGTGATGACAACATTGGCAGCGTTGTAATCAAGCAGTTGTCCGTCGCTGCCATTGGATACCTTGGAGCGTTGTACAACGGTTGCCAAACCATCGGGCACTTCCCGGAGAAGTGGAAGAGGGCGACAATCGTCGGCATTCCTAAGGTAAATAAGCCTGCGGATGCCCCTGAGCATTATTGCCCGATCTCCTTCCTCAATAACTTGGGGAAGATTTTCGAACGTCTCATTCTTCTTACGCTGCAGAGGTGCTTAACTGCCAATTGGGTCATCCCAGGAGAGCAGTTTGGTTACCGCCAGCAGCATTTCACAACGCATCAGCTTGCTAGGGTCGTCGACGTCGTTACTGACGGTTTCAACGTCCGAAACAGGACGGCGGCAGTATTCCTTGACATCAGCAAGGCGTTTGACACTGTCTGGCGCTAGGCACTCCTGGCCAAGATGCTATGGGTTGGCCTGCCACTCCCCCTCATTCAACTCCTGCACTCCTACCTGGGGGGCAGGAAATTCTGGGTGAGCTGGGCCTGGGACCGATCCGGGCTCCACCCGATTCAGGCGGTGTCCCTCAAGGATCGGTCCTCGGCCCAATGCTTTTTAACCTGTTCACCCGCGATTTCCCCACAGACAACGGCCCCCGGGTCATCGTCGGCCCCTACGCCGATGATGCGCCCATCCTGGCCAAATCTAGGAACAAGGCGCAGGCGGTGAAGTACCTCCAGAGGGCTTTGGATACTGTCAACACATGGCACTGCAAATGGAGGGTTGCAGTCCACGCCAGCTAGACTGTCGCCGTCATGTTTCGAACGCTTCCGAGACGTCAGCCGTCAGTCGGCGTCACCCTTCAGGGTCAGGTCATCCCATGGTCCACCGATAAGATACCTCGGAGTCACGATGGATAGGGGTATGACTTGGAGCAAAGATATTTTCGGCCTGAAAGGGGTCGGAAACGGTGCAGTAAGCAGACTCTGCCCTATCCTGGGCTCCAGGCAAGTAACCTTGGAGAAAAAAGCTCGACTTTATAGGGCCTGCGTACTGCCCATACTTACATACGCCTCATCGATGTGGTCAGGTGCGGCGCCCACCCACTTAAAGAAGATCTGCGTAGTGCAAAACAATGCACTACGCACGATCTTAAGAGTAATATGGCAGGACTACGTCAGGGTGACGGAGCTGTAAAACACCACCGGGGTTGAAACGCTGGAACGCGTCCTGGAAAGGAGAGCCAGGGCGTTCTACGGCAGACGACAAATTCCATCCATCTACTGATCCGGAAACTTTCGCAGATGAGAGTGATGCACGGGACCGCTTCAGTTGCCCAGTGGCATCCATGGAACAGGAATTCCAACCACCGCCCAAGCAGCAATGACGGGAGTGATAAGCCCGTCACCCTCAAAAACAAGTTTCCAAAAACTGCAACACAAAACGAAACATGTCAAGGTTATAGCACTGCTGGAAGCTTCGTTCGGGAACTGAACCTGTCACATTCCAACACCCGGCACTTCGACGACACCTAGGTCTCATTTTTATCCTTCTCGTGTAATGGTAAGGTCGGGTCAACCGAGCGGTCCGCAGAGTGATAATGCAGTGGGTCGTAGGGAAAGCGTGTGACGTGGAGTGCGCGGGTAGATTCCTCGCGGTGTAGTCTGACGTTTGGTGGGTTTACACTTCCCTCTTCTTCCTCTTTTCCCTCCCTCCCTTCCTGTCTCATCCCCTGCATAATTTCCTATCCGTTCCCTTCCCTCTCTTCTCTTTGGGATTTCCGGTGATGATAACGAAGGGCGTATCGCCTAGGTAATCTGAGGAAATCACAAATATCTTTTCTCTATTCTTTCCCTTGTAAACTCTCCTGTTCAGAGCACAAACGGAACTTCCCCCTTACTTGTGCTGGCGCCCAACTCTTCTCTCCCGAAGGCGAATCACGACCTAGCTAAGCAAGGGGGCGACGTTACAGGACTGCCACTCTCTTCCACCCAAAACAGTATATTATCCCCGATTAGCGTTGAATGACAAATCAGTTGAATAATCTTTTACTGGCAAAGGTACTGTGTTTATAAGTTGGATCTAAATAAGTGCCAATAACTGGAGTAAATATATGGCCTGCGTTTTCCCGTGGCAATAAGTAAAGCAAAATCTTGTCAGATAGTTTTTCTTAGCTCAAATAATTCGGATGATTAAATGAGTTTGATGTTTCGTCCATGAAAAATGGGAGATGTAAATTTAACTGTTATTTATGAATTTAAATAAGGAAGGAATTGGAGCCTAAGTCTTCTAAGAAGTCATGAGACTCCGTAATTAGGACTCGCTTCCAGTTTCTAGCTTGCGTATCATGGCGATGTCCTGGTGGAAATTTCAACCAAACATGAAATATAAAAAGAGCTGGAAAAAATTTAACTGCGCTCGCAGTTGGCTAGAAATTACATTAAATCTGCCTGAACTAATGATTTAGTTTCTACGGCTTCTAGGATAAACTACTGCAATTTCCATTACCGCAGCAAAGAAAAGGCATTTCCTCTCATCGATTCATTTGTTTCGCAATTCCGATGGTCTTTTGTCTTTCATTTCTGAATGTGGAGCAATAATAGAAACGTTGTGCGATTCTCGTCTCTTCCCGGATTTTCCTCTCTTAAATTTATGTGGTCTTTCCCGTGTTTGTGTTTGGCCCATTGAAATTCCTATATGGGCGATTGCGTGCAGAAGTATGCGAGCGAATAGATATTGTATTTACCTTTACCCGTAAGAGGAAATACGAACCGTCCAAATTCCGTGCTGGGAATTCAAAAGTGTAAGCTCATTTAAGACTTTTTTAGTGAGCGCTCGATGAATATACGAATGACGTATGTTCACTTTGAGCAATATTAGATTTTTAAAAAAGAAGATTCAACCGAAATTTAGAAATACTCGTGAGCGCATGATGAGTTGAATATATGTTCGATAATAATAACTTTATTGATTAATCATCACGTATCAATCGTAACTTATTCATAAGGCATTTACGAATGTACTTGCGTAACTTTTTCTTTTAAATTTATGAAAATCGATTCCCGGTGCTCTTGTGAGAATATAAGCCTATTTTCTTCTTCTTGAGCGATGTTTAAAAATAGGACAAACTCGGAATTTTTCGGAAAAAGCTGCAGGATTCTACATTGCTTTCTTAGGAATAATCCGGAAAATCACAGGATATCTTAATTGGTTACTCTAAGATATTAGACGCAATCAATCCCAAACAATACCGATCAACATAGCAAATTCAACTATACCCTATTGTAAAGTAGTAAAGAATCTTGGATTGCTCATAGATGAAACCCTCTCTTGGGCCCCACATGTTATAAATGTGTGTAGAATAGTAAACTCATCTCTTCACTCACTTAGGAAGTTAAGTAGTAGTAATCCAGTTTCTCTAAAAAAGCATCTGGTAACTTTACTCATTATTCCGCATTTTGACCATGTCGATATAACGTACCAAGATTTATCTCAAGAGTTGTCATTAAAGATTCTGAGAACTCATAACGCGTGCATTAGATATATTTGTAACCTGAAGAAATCAGACCATATTTCAGATTCACTCGCCAAACTAAACTGGTGAAATTTGGAGTCTCGAGGACGCCTCCACTTGCTTTCATTACTATATCAATTACTTACCTCTAATAATCCACATTATCTTGCAACGGAATTCAGGAGTATAGACACTGTACATAACCGTAATACCAGAGGGTACCATAAACTCCTTATTCCTCAACACAGAACGGTAATATTCAACAAGTCCTTCATTGTAACTGCTTGCAGACTATGGAACGAACTTCCCCAAACAATAAAAAACATGCACTCGCTCTCATCATTCAAACGACACTGCTATCTATCTCTCTTATCCTTTCAAATGAGCAGTTAAACGCACTTAACGCTTCACTGTTTCTCAATCTTGATTTTGACAAAACAATACTCATTGTGCATTTATTTTTTTTATTCATTTATTTATTTTTTCTCCTCTATTTTTTGTTTAGTCATGTGTTATTATCTATTCATTTTGTCATTTTCATATGTTCATTCCATCAATAATGTATTCGTATTGTGCCAAATTTTTCCTTATGCATAGCTTAAGTTTTTAATGTATCCATCTTTTGCTCTAAATATTTAGTTATTAATGTCTTTAGTGAATCTCAGTAGGTTTCGCAGGTTTTTCACACCACCCTTCTTGTGTGGGTTTTCCTGCTGTGGGTTTCTTACATGGATTTCATTATTTCAGCAGTCGTTATTTTTTCCCACTAAATCACATCTTTTCTTTTCCAATTCTTGTATTTTTATTGTTACTTGTATTTACATAAAGTGCTATGTATTATTATATCTGTTTCATGACGAGGGGTTAGGTGGAAGATGGGACATTTTAGTTCCAATCTTGCCCCAAATAAAGACCACATCAATCAATCTCTCTCTCTCTCTCTCTCTCCCTCCCTCTCCCTCTCTCTCTCTCTCTCTATCTCCCTCTATCTCTCTCTATCTCTCTATCTATCTTTCTCTCTATCTCTCTCTATCTATCTTTCTCTATCTCTCTCTCGCGCTCTCACTCCCTCTCTCCTCTCTCTCTCTTCTAATGTTTCTCATACTTTCTTTGCCCTTTGAGGAAAAATGTTTTTAAAGGGAGAAGGAAAATTGGAAGAATCAGTTTCTATTTTTGGAAATATTTCTGATGCATAGTGAGGTGTATGGTCTGTGTATGACAGTAAGAAGGTAAAAAGCAGGTTTCAATTTTCTGTGCTTAATCGTTCGCGCGTGCTTGTGTTTGGGAGGTATGTTTTGACCTCGAGAATTTTCGCTTTAGATTTTAATTTTGCATATTCTACATGTATTTTTATAATTTGGCGGAGATGCTTTAGCAGCGATGAGATTTATAAAGCTTACATTTTGTATTCTGTTTAGATGGTAGGTGTGGAATGGTAAATTAGAAAAAAAACCTAATTTTTCGATGAAAATTTATTGTTTTTTCATGCAGTCGGCAGAGTTCTCTAAAATATTGGTTTTTTATCTACCTTTTTATTTGAAATTTCGATAAATTATTATAATGCGGTTTATTGAAGTAGTATGATAATCAAAATCGGTGAATGTTTTGATTTATCTTTCTTGCCCGTTGCTTTTATTTCTAGACAGACAACGGAAGTCAAACACAGCTAAAGCAAATGTTATTTCTGTTTGCCTTGCATAAAGAATTATATTTATTCCATAAATCCGAAATACTATCCGAATAAAATGTTTCAAATTATTTTGCTCTAGAAAAAATTTTCTTCACTAGGTTTTACGCATATGCTCGGCCACCTAAACGATTCCCGCTCAATATGGCCATGGACAATCACTTCGTTACCAGCCAAACAGAGAGGATTTAGTCTATGGCGTGAAACGAGTTTTCTCTACATGTCCAAGCTTATGAATTTCAAATTGACCTCTTTTGCGTTTCGTATGCTATACGATGTAGAATATAAGTTTATTTCTTTTTCGAGTTCATTACGTATGGTGACAATGTCAGAAAAGAGGTATTGAAACTGTTTTATTTGCGACGCGTTACAAATCCGATATAAAATATGTTCACTGTTGCAATCCATTATACATACAGAATTTTAGTATACGCTGCTACCAGTGACAGTCATGGTGCTTTAATAACAATTTTTTGTATATTCATTGCGTGAAAGCATTCATGTTTGCATTGTAACATTTTATGTTATATTCATTACGCTTATGTATTCTTGTTTGAATTTTTCCATGCGTATATTCAAGGGATTCTTTTTCTCATTCTGTCGTATCCACGGGATGAGTCGTCGTATTAGCATAACAATTATAAAAAATAAAGTTAGTGGAGAAATAGAGTTAAGGGAATAAATTAAATTGTCAAAAGGGCCTTCTACACAAATTTAAATATCTCCCTTTATGGTATGAATTGGAAGTATTTGATTAATAATTAAATAATTAAACATTTGGACGATGAAAATTACATTTAATAAATACGCTTTTTAGCAGAATGCCGCGATATGTGACAGCTATTTCAATAAACTTTTAAAGATATCCATATATACACATTCTAACGTATTACTTACAAATCAGAGCATACTTACGGGGAAAGAGTAATGCGAGTCACTTCAAGAAAAAATAATGTGAAAGCATTCTCTTATATGTTGAGGAAAGATGTAAGGAATAACGGAAATAGTAGAGTCATGAAAAATAAAGTTTATTCTTTTCATTATCCGATTTTTTTTTTCGTTTATGCTGCCTTTCAAGCACCTTTCCGCTTGGATTAACCTCCCTCTTATGGTTATGCTTAAAAGAAATTCCTCGTAACGTACTTCTTTGATAAAAGTAGACCTTAGCCCTTAAGAGAAAAGTATTAAAGGCAATAAGTCGTGGAGTGGAACCTAACGTGTTAAAAAATATTATTTTCGAGAATTTATCATTCAAAGGCTCTTTCACCAAAATTTCAGTTAACTTTTATTGTATGTTTTCTGACTCCACACATTAATTTACATATTTTTATTTTATTTATTCATTATGTTTGGTATGTTTTCAATTAATGTATTTTATTTTATGTTAGCCATCGAGAGCCTACTTTGATGATTGTTGTTGGTCAACTATTCAAAAAATAAGAAAAACTGAAAGTAACAGCTGCAAGACAAAGGTGAATATTATAAGTTATAATAAGTTGCGATAGCAATTATACCGTAACTATATACAGTATCACGGCAACAATTGCAGTAATCAACCACTCAATTTAATCATATGCCTTTCATTAGAATCGTGGATAGATGATATATTTATAGAATTTACTTGTTGAATGAAGATTTGCCTATATAATTCACCAGGTGAAAAGATTTACGCAATAATTAGTCTACAAAAAACTT